>OY284491.1:35221456-37777489 GCA_958336395.1 Ctenicera cuprea | reverse complement strand
AACTAATGCCGAACGTTCAGGACGCCCAAATGTCCGCATACCAAAAATGATTGACAAAACCCATGATATTGTATTGCAAGACTGCAAAGTGAAAGTGTGCGAGATAGTTGAGATAGTACGCATCTCAGATGAACGTGTGTGTAATATATTACACGAACATTTGGATATGAAAAATTTATCCGCGCGATGGGTGCCGCGTTTGCTCACAATCGACCAAAAACGGATACGTGTGACCACTTCAGAGCCAGGTTTGGCTATGTTCAAGCGTAATAAAAAGAGTTTTTGCGTCATTGCATAACTGTGGACGAAAGATGGATCCATCACTATACACCAGAGAACAAGGAACAGTCTAAGCAGTGAATTTCTACTGGCGAACCTTAAACTTATTCGACCGTTTCAATGACGTTTTGAAAAATAAACGACCGCATTTGGCGAAGAAAAAAGTGCTCTTCCAGTGTGTAGTTGCCATGGCCAAAAATTATGAATTACGCTTCGATTTGCTTTCAAATTTGTCATATTCTTCAGACTTAGCCCCCTGCTACTATTTTTGTTTTCGAATTTGAAGGAATGGCTCGAAGGAAAGGTATTCGACTCTAATGAGGAGATCATCGATGCAACAAACGCATTTTGAAGGGTTGGAGAAATCGTATTATTTGGAACGGATAGAAAAATTGGAAAAACGTTGGACTAAGTTTATCGACCTAAAAGGCGTTGAAAAATGAATTGTATTTTGGCTGAAAAAATTATTCCTTGTGTCATTTTTACCAGACTTCTCACTCCGCCCTCGTACGTTGTTTGAAACCTAAAATGCCTATTCTAAATGAAAGATGCAAAACTTGGTTTTCATTTTACCTGCGTTTGACACCTTTCTGGGACTTGCACCTTCATTTCATCTGATGAAGTAGTTGGATAAATAATGTAAATAAATTTATCCAACTACTTCATCAGATAATATGAAATACGGGTCAAATCCATATTTTAGCAATAAATACGACAAAATTGGCAAGATTATGAACAAAACAAATCAATGTAAAATAACTCTTAAAACAACAAAAAACATTTTAAACAGTTTCTTTAATGCTAAAGAAAAAACAGACATTTTACTAAAATCAGGCATCTACAAATTAAATTGCTCGCCTGTAATTCGGTTTATATAGGACAAATAATTAGAGAAATTTTGATATTAGGTACAAGGAACACTACGTTGTAACAAGTAATAATAATAATAATAATAATAATAATAATAATAATAATTTATTTTAGTGTTAGAAAGAGTACATCTTTATACACCCTTCAAAAAAATCGTACATGTAGTAACTAGTAACAAATATAACATAAAAATAAGTACAAAGTAAAGACAAACTTACATAGATCAATGACAGTACCCACATTAGACAATGCATGTTCGATAATGTCGTCTGCTAATCGTCTACTAATAAATATTCCTCTATTGAGTAGTAGGCTTTATCCATAAAAAAAGTTTCAAGTTTTGCTTAAATTTACAAACTGGTAATTGTTTTATGTTTTCAGGTAGTTTATTGTAGATTTTAATACACTTGTGGTTGATGCTACGTTGGGTTGTTTTGATTCTATGGTAGGGTATCACAAAGTCACTTTTTTTTCGAGTATTATATGAGTGGAAGTCCACGTGTTGCTTAAAGTTTATTTTATTTTCATGAATAAAAGTGGCACATTCAATTATATGTATAGACGCTAAGGTGAGTATTTTTAATTCTTTAAATAAGTTTCTACAACTTGTTCGCTGGCTAACACTACTGATTATTCGAACACAGGCTTTTTGTTGTTTAAATATTATTTGGGTTTTTGGTGAATCTCCCCATATGAGAATGGCGTAAGAAATCAAGCTATGGAAACTGGCGTAATAAGCTAGTTTTGCTGCTTCTTTTGTAGCAATGTTCATTATTCTTCTTATGCAATAAATTGAACTTGAAAGTTTCTTGCTTAGTGTGTTAATATGTTGATCAAAATGTAGGTCTGGTTCGAAGATCACTCCCAGAAATTTAATTGGTTCGTTTTTTTGGTTTTTATTTGCTGCAAACGTTGACACTTGCGTTTTCTTAACGTTAATTTTGAGTTTATTTGCGTTAAAGCAGTTTTCTGCTTCTTTTAGTGTATTGCTAGTTTTCTGTGATAGTTCCATTTCAAGTTGTCCAATATTGATAAATGTTGTATCGTCAGCAAAGAGAGATGCGGCATCTGCTGTTACGTTTGCAATTAAGTCGTTGATATAGATGATAAATAGAATTGGCCCCAACACCGAACCCTGTGGTACTCCATGTGTAATACGTTTAAGTAGGGAATTTTTATGTTCGTAGGTAACCATTTGATATCGATCTTGTAAGTATGACTCGAGAAGTTGTAAACAGATACCACGAATTCCGTAATATTGTAATTTGCATAGTAGTGTTTGATGGTGTACGCTATCGAAAGCTTTACTAAGGTCGCAGCTTGCTAGTTGTACCAGCTGTTTCTTGTCAATCGCCTCTAGAATGTGTTCCATCATGGTTACCATTGCAGTAATAGTTGATTTGTTATTTCTGTATCCGTGTTGATGAGTAGTGAGAAGGCCTTTTTTTTCAAAATATCTTACTAACCTATTTTTCAGTATAGACTCGAACACTTTAGACAGGCATGGAAGTACTGAAATCGGTCGATAGTTTTCAGCATGGTTTATTTCTCCTTTCCCCTTAAAAATTGGCGTAACTCTAGCAATTTTGAGTTTTTTAGGAAATGTTCCACTGAGGAAACATTTGTTTAGAAGGTAAACGAGTGGTACAGCTATCGGTTTAATTATGGCTTTTAAGAGAACCGCTGATTGCCCATAAATATCTTTGGTCCTTTTGTTCTTCATTTTTTTAATGATTTTAAACACTTCATCTTCTGTGACATCAAACATGTAGAACGAATTGGTTGTATTTCTATTTTGTAACTGAAGGTAGGTTTCAGCGCTTACGTTAGATGATGTAATTTGATCTGCTATGATTTTTCCAACTTCCGAGAAGTAGTTATTAAAATCATTTGCTGTTAATGTTGTGTTTATACGTTTTTTAGAGTTTTTTCCTCCTTCTTTATTTATAACTTCCCAGAGGGCTTTTTGTTTGTTTTCACTTGTTGTTATGAAGTTTGCATTGGCTGCTTTTTTGGCTTTTACTATTTCTTTTCTGTAGTAATTTCTGCATGTGATATATGAATTTTGCGATTCATGATCTTTTTTAACTTCTGCTTTGGTAGCTAAAGCATCCAATATATTTTTTATCCTTTTTAATTCTTCAGTGTACCATTTTCTTATATTTGTAGTTTCTTTCCTTGCTTTTCTTCTTTTTTCTGGACAGGCGGTATAAACATCCCCATAAATCCAATTACACAATAATTCAATGACATCTAAATAACACGATAAAATGTTTACACTTTTGTGATGACCGTAAGTGGGATATACTAGAAGCATTTGAAACTCACAAACATTAAAAATTTGTACCTTTAATAAATACGTATAATGCTAAAATAAAGACCCGTTGAAGTTAAGAATTATTTTATTTACAACGAATTAAAATGAACTTCAACAAAGTAAAGCTCGAACTTCTAATTTGTAAATGCCTGATTTAAGCAAATCATCAGGTTTTTTTACAATAAATTAAGTGTTAAAAATATTTTGAGATATTTTAAAAATTACTCCTTTTTTCCTTATTTCCCTTGTTTACAATTTTAGCATTTTTTTCGGAAATATTGCCAAAATATGAAATCGAAGCGTATTTATTATAACCATTACTATATGCAATTGTCTTCTACAGGGTATAGATCTTTACCGGGCTATTATATCGTTCATTACACGGAACCCACATTAGGATTTGAACCCGGGTGTTTTAGACGCTATCTGATATGCTAGACCCACCGCGCCACCGAAGACGATGATCGCAATTAATTCCTTGTTTAAAAAGAAACTACTGAATGCTAAATACATATTTTATTTACATAACAGTCGGCGTTATGTTTTCTTGCGATATTTTTCAAAAAGTTTTTAGAAACATAATTTATTTCTTGTCGGAACCTGGTTTTAATTTATAACAAATTCTATTTGTTTGCAAACGTTTTGAGTTTATATTACATGTATCTAAAAGTTATTTAAAACAAAAATTAATTTTTTTGTAGAATTGTGGTGTGCACAACATTTTCCTGCGTTTAAAAGTTTATCGATTAAAAAATGGTTTTAAGTTTTTAAAAAATCAGACACTTTTATTTTAAAGTAGTTGCTGTTTGCAACAGGCGCGGCTATGAAAGCATTAGCATTTTATTAAAACCGCTCACGAAATAGCGCGACTTCCAAAAATTAGTTAAATTTATTATCTTATATTTTATTCAACAAAACGTTAAATTATGCGTTAGTTCAGAGAGCGTAAAACGTACAATTAATTGTCTAACGAGCTTAGTAAGCTTGACTAAAGAATGCTGTTACCATAATTAATTGTCACTGATACTTGTAATTAGCATATGGAAGATAAGGTGCATTAGCATGACATCATTGCAACAGTAGAAAAGCGGCATTAACATATTTTATAAAAATGTTGCGTTCTATTTTAATATTTTTATGCAAATTTCTGAGTTCATCTAAGTGATAACGTTACAAAAAAAATTATCTAATTTCCTATTTTTGCAGAGACAAATGGAGGCTTCTACAAAATTAATTAAAATAAAAGGAAGTTCTAATCGAACACTTAAAGAAGCAGTGTGTGTTCCTATTCTTATTATGCATCATTGTGGTCCCCCAAGGGTCTTAGAAATAAATTTTAAAACATACAAATTGAATAATTATCATTTTTTAAGTTAATTTGCATAATACTGATCAGCTGCTCTATTAAAGACGAGCTTGAGGCGTAAAGGGACATAAATCAAGAATTAATAAAAGTTTATTTTAATATGTACGCCTGTTTTAGGTTTTAATCGTTGGTTACGTTGCATTTTATTTGTTTTCTTAATGAATTTTAATTATTGTTTTACTATTTGTAATCAAACAACATATGCTTTTAATGGCAGGGCAGTATAATATTATGCTCATTAAAATTAAGCAAATTTGGGATGCACCCGGGACGTAATAATCGTAACGCTTTAGTATTGCAGCTGATATGAAGTTACAATTGTTACAAAAATTCTATGCAATTAAATATGTTTATTTATAAATTCTAGCTTTACTTCGTTAAAGTCCATATTTATTGATTATATGTATATAAAATACTTAATTACTTTAACAATATTTATTTATTTTAACCTTATACGTATTTCGGCATGTTTACATGCTATTGTCAAAGGTTATAGAAAGTAAACAGTTAATGTTGTTATAGCAATAAAACTTGGTGACTTGATCTCGGTAATCGTCTGCAGATGACTTGATTTCTTATCTAAAAATGTCCAATAGAGGAGAATTTAAAAGATCAATTTGCTCATTCATTAACGGTACAGTTTTTAAATAATTGTGGATTTCAAAAGCTTCTAGTATATCTAATTTACGTTTACCATCACAAAAGTGTAAACATTTTATTGTGTTATTAGATGTCATTGAATGATTGTGTTCTAGTAAGTGTTTAGCGTAATTGTATTTATGTGAGTGTTTGTATTTGTATTTTTAACGCAAAATCAAAAACAGACGATTTGCTAAAATCAGGCATTTACAAATTAAATTGTTCGCATTGTAATTCGGTTTATATAAGTCAGACAATCAGAAATTTACAAATAAAAACACTCACATAAATCCAATTACGCTAAACACTTACTAGAACAGAATCATTCAATGACATTTAATAACACTATACAATTTTTACACTTTTGTGATGATAAACTTAAATTAGATATACTAGAAGCGTTTGAAATTCACAATTATTCAAAAACTGTACCGTTAATGAATGAGCAAATTGATCTCTTAAATTCTCCTCTATTGGACATTTTGGAATAAGAAATTAAGTTATCTGCAGACGATTACCGAAATCAAGTCGCGAAGTTGTATTGCTATATCAACACTTACTGTATACTTTCTAATATAATCTTTGACAATGGCATGTAAACATGCCGAAATACGTATAAAGTTAAAATAAATAAATATTGTTAAAGTAATTAAGTATTTTATATACAGATAATCATTTAATTAAATATGTAATTAAAGAACGCTAACGTGCGGTGGCCAGCATAAATTTGAAGTAATCTAAAATACTTAATGCGAATGACATTTATTATTAAGAGCGTTTCTAGGTTTTCCAATTGTTATTCGATGCCCCCAATGTATTTTTTATTGGACAAACTTAACTAAAAAGGGACTTGAAACTCGAGCATGTTCAGGGTGGTGTTCTATACAAAAGAGGAGCTCATTTTAAAGGCTTTTATATAATCTGGAGTAATATTACAGCTTCAACAATCATTCTAAGTTTTCAGTGGCAAATATTTCGGTACCTAGTAGAGTGGCAAACGATTTTTGAATATAAATTAGAGCACATAAGCCCTAAAATCCTCTACAACTACTTCAATGAATCAAAAGCAGTCGTGTATTCACAGAGTAAATAAGGTCCAAAATAGTGCAACGTTTTGTTAGTATAATTTTATTAATAAAATTTTGTTGCACCTTTCACTTACTTCTGGTTGTGGTGCATAGAGCGACAATTGGTGTTTTTTTTAAACAGAATATAAATCTTGTTCCGTTTTGTTTGTTATAAACAGAGGTGTTGAATTCGATCGGTTTTGCAGTTTTAATATGTTTCATTGGATGAACAATGTGCTTTGTAGCTACTGACAAATCTCACTTGTGCTTGAATTTGAAGGTTTAGATTTTCATTTTCTGTGTTATTGTTCGGTTGTTTGTGCGGTTTTGTTGTGCTTTTTTGTTAACTGCTAGTTAATTTTTTTTGAGTCTAGCAAGAATAAGTTTCAAACGCGTTTAGTTCAATATTTTTGCGGTGTCAAGTACTAACTAAACTGTTGCCAGTAATATAAGTACACTACTATAAAGAAGAAATTTTACAATTATTTTGTAAGTAGAGTTTTGATTAACTTTGAAAATTATTTTAAAAATAGATGCTGTTAAATGTTTTAAATATGTTAAAAAAAATATAAACCTACGTTCTAACATTTCGCGATACTTTTGTCTGTACCTGCAACTCTCAAAAGTTTTACAACATTTTTGTATGCATTTAACTGAATTCCATAAAATCTTACACAGAACTTCAAATTTTTCTTGAATTTTTGTAATGACTACAATAGCAGTTGTAAGATTAAAAAAATCTCAAATAATTACTAAAAATTTTGGAGAATACATTAAAAGTTTTAATACTGCATCAAAAAGTCTAAATATTTAAAGTTACATTATTGTTTCAAAATTATCGTTTTAATATCAACACGTTTAAAAATTTTGGCAATTTCAATAGTTTGTAGAATAGAATATTAAACTTAAATTATATGTTGAATGGTGAGAAAATGTATTCGAGCATTTGAAATTTTAGAGTTGTTCCTACTTATTTTTATTTTATATAAGTACTTGCAAATAACTGTTGTGAAAAATAAGGAAGTAAACCGAAACGTAATCGAAAATTTAAAACTGAAAAAAACAAAATTTTCTGCATCGTAACCGAAACGAAAACCGAAATTAACAATATTCGTAATCGTAACCGCAATTTTTTCGGTAATGACCGATTATTTTGTTCCGATAAATATCTAACCTACAATATTCATTGACTGTATTTAGTACTTAACCACTTTTATATTTCGCGTGGTCAGTTCTCATAATTGGCCATTGGGTTTGCAGCCAAAACTATGGTTTATATTACCCAGCAATGGAAACAGCGCTGGATTACCCTATACGCAGGATACGCACGTGCGTATAGCGGCAGATTTATAGAGGCGGCAAAATCTGAGACTTTAATTTAATAAAATGACAGAGTTTTAAATTTTTCTCAGATATTATTTACAACTCCCATAAAATGCATATCATGACTATATGAGTCATATAGTAATATGAGATGTGAGTAAGAAATAAGAAAATATCGACGGTGCACCTGGATTTCACTTGAAGCATAAACAAACTATAACTATATACTGTCGCAGTTGCATCAAAAAAATCTCGGCGGAAACAATTTTGACAAGGTAAGTTATAAGTTTTAATTTTAGTCTTTTCGTTTCGGGGCCGCAATTTTAATGTGCGTAAAGCGGCAAATTCTTTAATCCGGCACTGAATGGAAATGCGAACTACATGATGTTATTTTAGACTAGGCGTAAATGTTTTTTAATGTAAACTTGCATTAGGTGAGTGTGTCAGAATCAGCGACAGTAATTTGTGATAATTTGAATTGTGCCAAAAATGAACGAAAAGAGTGAAACCTTGTACATAAACTATTTATAAATTAAAAATTCTAGATAGTAAATAAGAGATGATTGCTTCCTTTTTTTAAAGTTATTTTAGCGTTCGAGGCGTTGACGGAGATGATGATATCGGTAGCGGCCGACAACTGAAATGTAAGACTCTGGATATTCGTCAGACAATCGGATGATTAAATTACTTTCTTAAAATTTGGATTATCGGACTATTAGTAGTTTTGCTTATTTTTCGGAAACGAAATTATGCACGAGAATCTAGACGAGCTAATTAATGAATCGTTGCTGCTTTGGGTTTATTTTGAGCACATACAAACATAATGACAAAACCATACAGGATTTCGTCTCGGAAACGCAATAAACTACTGCAAGATTTGTGAAGCCACAACTAACAACAATTTTTTGGAAACGCCGAAAAAGCATTTTAATTAGCGTTTCTTTTCTTATCTTCCTCGCCATAGGTATTTTTTTATTGGAAGATATTGTGATTATCATCATCAAAAAAGTTACGTCTATGGTAAACATTTTCTACCTAAACATTTTGACCAATGACAGGTTTTAGGGTCTTGAGAGATCGATAAAGAAGACGCTGCAGCGGTGTCTATGGATCTGTGTTGTCTGCCCGCCTGCATACACTTTACAGCACAGGCGACTCGACGAAGAAATGCAAAATTAGGCTCAAAAGATTCCACTGGAATGATACCGCAACAAAACGAGATTGGTCCGTCAAAAAAGGGAGGGAAGAGATGGGTGCTCTACTTCAATATATACGCACTCAAAATATGTCCCATAAACTGGAAGTCTCTTTATTGCCTGCTTGCTCCTGAATATGCTAAGAGCACATTGTCAGAGGTTTTGGTGACTTTTTTAATCAATGTACACTTTATGTATAAATTGTTTGATTTCTCTGGCAGCAATTTATCGTGCACGTTTTGTGCCACTTTTCTTATTAGGAGGCGTAGGGTTTTCCTTTCACGACACATTATTAGAAACCTAAATGAAAACCTCAAACAAAAAAGTAAAAAAGGTTGACCATAAAACAAAATAATACATTAATTTGAAATTCAGGCTACTTGATATTAATGAACCAGTATTCATATAAAATTGTTTACTTTATTATTAATATAAAAATTGTTAAATAATAGGATTTAAGTAGTAGTGAAAAATAGTGTATTATATAACGAAGTGTTATGATTCCTATTATACATAAAGATACAAAGAAAGAGTAAAAGGCATACACGTAAGTAGAATATTATACTTTTTGTACGATTATTTTATAGGAAATTCGGTTTGGATAAGTTTGTTAAAATAAATGTTTCATTATTATTAGAGTTTGTATAATTTTATTTTTACCAATCACACTTATTAGTAACAAAATTAATAGTAATATTAGAACAATTTGTAAAATTTACTGAAGGTGTTAATGTTGAATTAACATCAAATTTAAGATTTTCATTTGTAGTTAATGTACATTTCCGGATTGGGTAGCTTTAAAAATGAAGCTATTTGTTTCCCCATTGCTCCAAATTCATTGACACAATTTTTGTTGTGCAGTACATGATAATAATTCAAAATAATATGAAGTTGGTGCAATATTAGTTAGACGAAGATCATCCCACTTTTCACAAATTTGGTAAAAATTGTCGGTTATAGTCAACTTTCGAACAATTGTTGTTTTGGTTTTTCGGGACAGTTGATAGTATCGCCGATTCAAGGTTTTGAAAATCTTCGATATTCATTGAGTTCAGTTCATTTGCACGACAAGCACCTAATATTCCCATAATTAATGCAGCCTTTAAAAAAATCGATATTACGCCCTTAAAAGTTTATAATTTATGTTGTTGCAAGATATATTTTGTCAGGTGCTTCATTAATGAATTCATCAATCTCATCCGGAGTGAATGTTTTGACTTTATTGCTTGATAACCAGTTACGGAACCTCTAAGGAAGCCTGGGACAGCACGGAAACACCGACGACGAACAAGGCTACAAAATGTGGATTTTGTTTTGGTTACATGGAATGTCAGGTCGCTATGGAAACCGGGGGCGTAATCAAGTTTGCTGAAAGAAATAAAAAGATACAAAATAGGAGTAACAAACATCCAGGAAAGACGTTGGCTAAAAAAGGGAATTAAAGACACAAAGTCACATACAATACTACGTAGTGGCAAGGAACAAGGAAAGAGAGAAATGGAAACAGCTTTTATTGTAGATAATAATCTAAAAACCATGATTACGGACTTAAACCTACCACGGACAGACTATACCGTCTGAGAATAGCAACCAGGTTCTTTAATTTGTTCATAATAAAAACACATGTCTTCATGGAAGAAAAAGAAGAGAAAGATAAACATTAATTTTACCAACAATTAGGAACAGCCTACGACACTTTCTCTAAAAACGATATCAAAATTATAATAAGAGACCTCAATGTAAAGGTGGTACAAAAAGAGGAATACCAAGAAGCAATTGGCAGACATAGTTTACACTCGCAATCTAACAATAATGGAGAAAGACTAGTAAACTTTGCAACTAGCAGAAACATGGTAATCAGCTCTACATGTTTTCCACATACAAATATTCACAAAAGTACGTGAATATCGCCTGATTGAGCAGCGACTAACCAAATAGACCAGATTATGATTAAAAAAAGAGGAGCAACCAGTATAATGGATGTAAAAACTAAACGGAGAGTAACCTCCAGCTCGGATCATCTCTTAGGGCAAACAAAGTTAAGATGTAAAGTAAACAAATGTCATAGGCTAAAACAGAAACAACAGAAGCTCGACCTGGAAAAACCTAAAAAAGCCAGAGATACAACAATGATTTCAAGAAGCTCTGGAACCAAAAGTTAAAGAACAGGGGCCACAAGAATCTATCGGAAGGAAATAGACCAAAATAAATTACGCAACCATGAAAACAGCCTAGGATATACTAGAAATGAAACCCCGCCACATGAGAAACAAATGGTTTGACCAAGAATGCGAACAAGCTATTCAAGATAAGAACGAGGTACATAAGAAGTACATATTTACACGAACAAGAGAGAAGAAAAGACAATACGAAGAAAAGAGGCGGATGACAGACAAAATATACAGACGGAAGAAAAGAAAATATGAAAAATAAGCAAGTACAACAAATAGAGAAAGACCTAACGAAAATAGAACAAGAAATGCATATAAGCTAATTAGAGAACTGAGAAACGGGTTTAAACCTAGAACAAACTTATGCAGAGACACCCCGGGAAAAAATAATCAGTGACACTGAAAATATTAAGAAAAGATGGAAACAACACTTCTAGCAATTACCTACTAAACGTACAAGGAGGAAAATCAAACCCAGCGAAAGATATTCCAGAACCACCAGAAAATGGAGAGGCTTCAGAGACATCTACTGTAGGAGAGGTTGAAACCGCTATAAAATCACAAAATAATAACAAAGTGCTGGGGATAGACGAGATACCTGGCGAGATATTAAAATATGGACAGCGACGCGATACTTACAGAGATACACGACCTAATAGTAGCCATATAAACAAACGAAAATATTTAGAATGAGTGGAACAAGAGCATAATATGCCCCATACATAAAAAAGAGGATTGACTACAATGTAAGAACTACAGAGAGATACCTCTTCTTAGAACAACATATAAAGTATTTACTTACATCTTAAACAAAAGATTATCACCCCTCACCGAGAAAGTTATTGGAGAGTACCAATCAGGATTTAGAGTCGGTAGATCTACCATAGATCAACTTTTCACTGTTAGACAGGTCCTTAGTAAATGCTAGGAGTATGATATAGATGTGTATCAGGTACTTGTAAACTCCCTCCAAGCATATGCATAAGCATATATTTAGGGACAAAATATATGAAATATATGTTCGAATTCAGGCTACCAACAAAGCTAATTAGACTCGTTAGGACCACAATGGCAAAAAAACGCATATCAAAATACAGACTTAACTAACAGAGCTAATAGAGGTAACTAAAGGATTAAAACAAGGTGATGATTTGGCCTCAACCTGGTCCTAGAATATGTAGTACGAAAAACATCTATCAACGAAACAACTTATTGTACAATCTTCTTCTTCTTATAGTGCCCTACCCTATTCAGAGCGTTGGATACCTCTCTTATGTCTGTCCTCTATGTTTGGTGCGCGGCGATAGACAATTTGCACAGACAGACATAGGGGACCTACAGTTTAACGTGGGCTCCGAACCACAGGAAGTGCAAGCACTTCTTCTCCAGAGAGGTTTTCCTGGGGAAAAATCCACCTCGCTGGTTTCCCGTTGCCTTGCGAGGGAGAACGACCGAGCCGAGGATCGAACCCGGATCCGCTGCATTGGTAGGCCGTGCGCTTACCACTGAGCTATGGCCGCTCTGTACAATAAATCAACCCAAATAGCAGTCTATGCCGACGATATTAATATAATGGCTAGGTCAATTATAATAGCGACATAAGTCTACACGGAATTAGAACACAAGCAAAAGAAGTAACTTTAGCTAAAAATGTCAACAAAACAAAAATGCTGAAGCAGACAAGGCCAAACAAACATCTGCAAAATATAACAATTGGAGAAGACAACATAGAAGTCGTAGAATGCTTCACATATCTAGAATTGAATGTCACAAAAAACTGAAGTGGGGAATCAAAGATCAAAAGAAGAATTAATATGTTAAAGAAAGCATACTTCGCGCTACTACCTACTTTTAAGGACAGAGATATACACAGAGACACAAAGATTAGAATATATAAGGCCATTAAAAACAATTTTTTTGACACATGTTTTTCGAGCGCGGCCGCCATCTTGAATTTCTTTAAATGGCAACATGGGCTTTGTGATACATCATTAGAAAGCTTATTTTTTTCTCTTTCTTACTACTTTAATCATGTATGTTGTTAAAGTAGAAAATAATGCAGAAAAATTAGAAAAACCTTTGCCGTATGCGTGGCTGGCTAATGTATTGCACTTTAAACCTAGATACCTTTGAATTAACAAAACATCAATTATAAACAATCAGTACATTAAAATGTGACAAGAATAGAAGCATTTCTAATGAAAACTCAATCATAATAGAAAGATGTTCAAATTGTACCCCATTTACTTCTTGGCAATGATGAATTCGATTTATAAAACTTTTTATGAAATTGTGCAACCAATTGTTAGGAATAGCAGCTATTTCAGCACGAATGCGATCTTTTAATTTATCTAAATTATGAGGTCTGTTTACATATGCGCGACTTTTTAAATGACCCCACAAAAAGAAGTCCAAACGGGACAAATCGGGAGATCTAGCCGGCCACTCCACAGTTCCTCTTCTCCCAATCCACTTTCGAGGAAAAATGTTGCTTAAATAATTGCGTACTGCATTTCCATAAATGACGTACCTCTTCTTGTGATCTCCTTCTGTCACCATACCCAATCATCATAAGAATTTCTATGCGTTCTGTTTCTGTCAAATGGTCCATATTTCACGAAATTAAGGTTTATTTGTCACGTAATACAATAGTTGTAAGGAAACAAACCATATGTACTGTGTTTTTTGTCACTTATTAAACCCCTGCTGATTGTTTTTTGTTTATTTTTGACGTTTCGTATTGCAAAGGTATCTAAATTTAAAGTGCAATACATTAGCCAGCCACGCATACGGCATTATTTTCTACTTTAACACCATACATGATTAAGGTAGTAAGAAAGAGAAGAAAATAAGCTTTCTAATGATGTATCACAAAGCCCATGTTGCCATTTAAAAAAATTCAAGATGGCGGCCGCGCTCAAAAATCATGTGTCAAAAAATTTTTTTTTAAACCTCAAACTATGCGAAATAATTTCAAATGGAAGCCTTCCAATTTTCATATCTATATCTCAAACCGTTTTAGCAGGAGAGCTTTGGTTCCATCTTTAATAGCGACCCTGTATTATAGAAGCGAAGTCTAGATATTCAATCATAACGCAGCGGATACAGTTAACACATTTGAAGGTATTACGCCGTATACTTGACTCGATAAATGATAATGAAGCATAGAGAATCACATACAACCGTGAAATCTACCAACACCTTAAAGAACCACTATTCGAAATGTACATCAGAATTAATAGACTAAGATGGGCGGCACATGTGATGCGCATGGAAAAACAAACGGCATTCCAAGAGAGCTCTTCTGGGACAAACGGAAGGACAAAAATCAAAGAAAAGATGGGAAGAGAATGTAGACGTCGATGCAAGCAATATCTTAAAAGTACAAAACTGGAAGGCATACTGCACTGATAGAAAATGATGGAAGGCAAAAATGGAGGTTGTCAAGGCCCGACGTAGGCTGTAGCGCCATAAGAGAAGGAGGATGTATCTTTAAAACAAAAGCCGCTACAAATTTTTGAATATTTTGACAACTAATCAAATTGATAAAACTTAACATGTTATTTAACAGCCTTTAATAGGTATAATCATTTAATCAAACATATTTATGGAAAGAATTGTATACATTTCTGTTAAATACTGAAATTCCAAAATTAGCATTAAATCGCAACTTTCCGTACTTCAGTAGATGATACATAGGGCTTTAATGGTTCCTTTAGGTGAAATTAGTTATAATAGAGAAATTTCGATTATTAAACAAATTGCATACAATAATGGTTATAATACTCAACTCATTGATACACTAATTAAAGAGAAAAATTATTAATTAGCTATTCAGAAAATTTATCCAACTACTTCATCAGATAAATTGAAATACGCCTCAATTCCATATTTTGGCAATCAATCAGAAAAAATTGCTAAAATTATAAACAAAACAAATAAATGTAAAATAACTGTTAAAACAAGAAAAAACGTTTTTTCCACTACTAGCATTAAACGATATCATTATTTACTTTGTTTTAGAGCCAAGAAGATGAATTTCTTTCCTAGTGGTTAATAATATTTCATTATTAACTACTGGTTAATAATGAAAACAATTGCTACCAATCTTTAAATTCACCATAAACTTTCATGTAAAAATCTTTTGATTTTACTGTCACCAACACTTTCTGTACCTTCCCTAATTTCAGGAGGAGTGCAGTTTTCCCTCAAATCATCAAAACTGGACATTTTATAACCACTATTATAAAATATATATTTTACATAAATGTCAATTGAAATTAACTATTCTCTTGTTTTCAAGCAAGGCTACTTTATTTTTGTGCATATTTGCATTTGTAATTTTAGTTTTTATTAATGTAAAATCAATTAATTATAAAAGGAATAAGGGTGCTAGTAGTGGAAAAAATAATATATAAACCACGGTAGAGAAGACTTATCAGCCTCGCAACTTATTTCCCTCGATGCTTCGCATCTCGGGAATTAATTCTGCTCGGCTGAGAAAAATGTCTTCTCTACCTTGGTCTATAATATACTATTAAACACTTTGTTTAATGCTAAAGAAAAAACAGACAATTTACCAAAATCAGGAACCTACAAATTAAATTGCTCGCACTGTAATTCGGTTTATATAGGACAAACAATTAAAAATTTTGATATTAGGTACAAGGAACACGTACGTTGTTACAAGTATAAACACCCCCATAAATCCAATTACGCTAAATACTTATTATAACACAATCATTCAATGACATCTAAAAACACTATAAAATGTTTACACTTTTGTGATGATAAACGTAAGTTGGATATACTAGAAGCACTTGAAATTCATAAACATTTAAAATATGTACCTTTAATGAATGAACAAACTTATCTTTTAAACTCACCATTATTAGACGATTTGGAATGAGAAATCAAGTCATCTAGACGCAGATATAGAAAACCAAGATCAAGTTATGAAGATTTATTGATCCCATAGCAACACCAACTGTTTTACTTTTAATCTTACCTTTGATAATGACGTGTAAATACGTTGAAATACGTATAAAGCTAAAATAAAAACCTGTTAAAGTTAAGAATTATTTTATTTACAATAAATTAAAAATTATTAAGAACGGGGTGATAATTTTCTAATACTACATATCAGTCTCTTTAACGTTTGCTTTATAAAGCGAAATTAAAACAAAGCATTCTGTTTCAGAAAACTTATCTTTTGTTAAATTGTTGTTTTAAAATTGTTTTAATTAAAAAAACATTAAATAAAAAGCCAGTATAATGTGTTATTTAAAAAGAGATTATATTTCATACCTCCTTTACTGAAAAGTGAGAAGAAAAGGAAATTTAATGACAGTGTGGGTTTTAACATTGTATTTCTTCTACATACCGCCTGTAAACCTTAGATTGCGAACATAGGCTATTGCACTATTACTTTATTAGTATGTCTTTGATTTTTCGTAGGTTTACATCACGTTCTTAGTGTCAAACTGATTGGGTTTTAAAGTAGTAAGCTTTAGTAAGATATTTCTAATAAAGTTGATCGTAAACAATAATTATTCAAATTAAGAACGAATTTTTCCTGTGAAAATTCACAAACAAACAAACGGAAAATTCAAAGATACATTGCTAAAGAAATTGTGTAATGCCCCATGTTCGCCCCCCTCCCCTTGGGTTTACACACGGATTATTTAGAAGGCTTTCACCTAGCTACTATATTCGTAGAGTTCTAATAATATCGTTTAATTCTGTTTTAGTGTTGTAAACGTTATCTTGATGAGATAGTTTTGCAGGTGTAAATTGTATCACTTCGTGTATTGCAAATTGCCAGGTGTAAACAATAAAATTTCAATAAATTATGTTAATTTATAATCGTAGGAGATACTAAATCAGCTTGTACGACATGTAATACAGGTTAATTGAAAGAAACTGTAGCAGTTTTACTTTAGCCAATAGTGTTTGCGTCCTATACATACCTACCACTTCTTCACAAAATTGATTAGCCTTGAGAAAACTCAATCGCATTAAATTTGTTGCAAGGCTGCTTAAAATTAGTTAAATTTTCTCTTTATTTCTTTTTATTTATTTTAAATATTTCATGCTTTTACTAGTTTTAAATATGCATAATAATTAGGTAATAAATATTTAACAAACACCTACAATAGTTATTTATTTATCAAGTTAATAAAGTAGAACTTTATGGCAACAAGTGTGGAGTTTGCAAACCGAGGCGAAGCCAAGGTCTACAACCACACGTGTGCCACAAAGTTCCACTTTGGAAACAAGGTACATGCATTAGTTTCACCATAAAAATTCCAAAAAAAATTCGTGAAACGCAATTATAATTATACCATTTGAAACAAAACAATAATTGAAAATATTAGTTGTTGACAACCAAAAAGTGTATACTTTACAGCACGAGTCCTATAAAGACTATACTTTATAGCACTAGTGCTACAAAGTGATAATTTGGCCACGATTTTGGTTGCCCATAATAGCGACATTTTTGCACAATTTAAGAAAATACTAAATATTTAGACGACTATTATTATTTTCTACAATGAATAGTATTTTTTTTTTGTTAATTTATATTTGTTTTTTATTCTCTTGGAACTAAAGCGAATAATTAAATTACAACTTCCATTAGCCGATGTGGAACCTCCAATTCATACAAACAATTTAGCATGCCTATTATTCGCGTCGCAGTTATCGGAAATATTTAACTTGCCTATTAGCCATAGCCAGTATACAATCGCTCTCTATTTATAATTTTCATATAAATAACGGTACTGTACAGAGTGGTCCAATTTAGATAGCTTTAAATGAGTACAGCATTATTGAGTCTACTTTTAAAAGCTCCGCAAACAAAAATGCAATATTTACTTTTTTTCTTTCCAAGATACAGAGCGAAAATGAAAATATGAACACATTTACAAATCACAATTATTCGCTTACTTTTTTAGATATTAAAAATCTGAAAACACATTTTTGAGGTAGTTTGCAAAATTTAAGTCCGATTTGTTGTATGAATTTTTTTGAGCACTGTGGCAAAAAGTTATTCAGTTTGTTTATGTTATATTTAATAATTAAAAGTTCTACGCGAATTTATTTCGCATATTTTATCAACAGTTGGTTATGTGCAATAATAAAACAAATGAACTATAATAGAACAGCTAAAGCAGTACAGTTAGTACTTAAGCTCGAAAAAATAGACTACTGTGAAACACAACACAAGATGTAAGTAAAGCAGGTATGGATTTAATATTTCCTGTTGTATAAATTGAGTCGTATTTTATTGTTCATTATTAGAAGGTGAATCTAATCTCTGCGACATATTCAGAAATTCTAGCTGGAAATTTACAAGAATTTTTAAATGGCACACTGTTCGCTCAAAGACGTAGTATTATCTTGCAGCAAGATGGAGCACCCCTTCGCAGAAAGAAATCATTTAAATATAACGTTTCTTGCTAAGTGGTTAGCGACTAATTCGATGGTTACCAAAAACACCTGACTTAGTACCGGAAGATTATTTCTTTTAGAGATTTAAAAAAAATAAAATATGTATTAAACAAATATAGCAGGAATCACACTTAAATATCTACGCCGTTTTTCAATAAATTAGAAAATTTCCAATTACCAACGCAATTTTAACACCTTCATTACGAGAGAGATATACTAGGCCCCCCTCAGAATGAGAGTTAGAATGTCTCATAATATTTTAGTTTCCGTGGAGTGAAGATGTAAGTAACGAAGCAGGTCGAGGACATTTAAATTTGTAAAACCATGTTAAATTAGTCATTAAGAAAGAGATGTCAGTGTGCACTCACCATAATGGTGGTAATTTTGAAAGTAATACATTAAAAATGTTATATGAAAATTAAGAAACGCTATGTACAAAAACTATATAAAAAAACTCTTGTACTATAGAAAATAATCCAAAACTACATAAATTATTAAATGCTGTATAAAAAATTATTAATGCTACAAAAATTAATAAATACTATGTAAGAACTATGGTTAAGAATCATTATTTTCTTACAAAAAAAAACAGTGCAAAAAAATTGTCCTTTCTTAAAATCAATTTGTTGGTCGAGGCGGCCTATGGTTAAGAATAGTTACATTTGTACAGAAGAAAATGAGAAAACAAAGTTTTTTATTTACAACCGCATTGCTGGTCTTCACGAGTTTGTGGTTAAAAACAGTTATACAGGGTGTATCAAGAATAAGTACAAACACCAAAACCTATAGTAAGATTACACTACATGGCAACCAGAAAAACATTTCTTTATTAAAAGTGCCATTAAAGCACGACAAAACAATAATTTAAAATTTGACCTAAAAGTGTTTGAGTACTGCAGGATAGTAATAACACTTTGAGTTCAAGGACATGCAATCGATAGAGAAGCAAAAACTGAAAATGAGAACTGTTGATGTATAAAAACTTTCTTATCACCTGGAGGGTACCTTTTTACATTTTTGTCACATTGGACTTAAATTACAATTGATGTAATAACTTTTTAAAGAATAAATGTAATCTCAGCAGTTACTAAAACTATATTTTATTTTATTTTATTTTATGTATTTTATTTGTTAGTTAAAAAAATTATGACTTTTGAGAAATGAACTGCATCCTGCCTAGACTAACCCTATTATTTATTTGAATGTTTTTATTTATTTTTGATACACCCTCTATTTTTACAAAAAAACAATGCAGAAACTAAGTTTTTTTTTCAAATCAATGTTGTTGTTGTTGTCCGGGCGTACTACACGTAAAATATTTTTTCGCATTTCATATTGTAACTGACTATATTTCTATACTCAAAATCGTTCTGTACAGTGGTACTTTACAGCATAGCAACCATTACAGCATAGCAACGAATTTCTCCAATCGCAAAATTGGCTGTAATTAGGTTACTATGTTATTGAAACAACCTACCTACTATTATTTTTTTATTTTCAATGCCAGTAATTGTGACAGTTGTTAATGTAACTTTTATTAAAAACTAACAAAATTAAATTTTCACATGCAATGCGAAAAAATAGTATACGCAATCTCGTTAGAAAAGTGTTTTCAGTAAACTTGTATGGCGTTTTAAGTTACTCGCTCGCTTCGCTCGAACCAGCCATACTCGTTTAGTAAAACATCACTTTTCTAAACTTGTTGCGTAATATACTATTACGCTGCGTTCATTATTGTTTATATATCTTTCTTTTTTATATAGCATTTATAATTCATTTATATAGCGATTATTAATTTTTATACATCCTTAATTTTTTTTTTCTAATGCGTTGATAATTTTTTATACAGCAATTTTGAATTTTTATGCATCACAATTATTTTTATATAAAGTCTGTACAATTATTTTATATTTAGTTTTTTTTTAAATTATTTATATACAGTTTTAATCTTTTGTTCTATGTCGTTTATACCTATTTGATATGCAGTCAACTATAATTTTTTGTTAAGCATAAAAATAAACTTTTCAATTACGTCATGATCAACTATGATTTTCATTAAAAAGAACTTCGTGATAGCGTTTAAAAGTAAATTATAAGATATATGAAAATGTGTTTCCGAATCTTCAAAAACTACAAAATCGAATGAAAAAAATTATCAATATTTTAATTTTCACCCTGTCTCGGAAACGAATGCAGATATTGTATTTTAGTTTGTGGCATTCAAATAACCTTAACAAGCTGTCTAAAAAAGCACTTTTTTCGCTTTATTTATAACGCATATACCAATTTAAAATTATGGAAATTGGCTCACTCTGTAGAATTATATCTCATAATTATGTCTATTAAGCACGTAGTTTGATTATTTAGTGCGAATATTTATTAGCACCTACATTCGCAACATTGAAGCTGTTAGGAAAACAATCTAATGTTTATTGGATTTCGAATGCCATGTTTGGTATTGTTTGAAAGCTTTTAATTCAAAATGATTTAATTTTTGTATAGCATTAAATTTGGGGGTATACAACAACAACAACAACAACAACAACATAACATCAACATACAATTTGCGGATGTTTCTACTAAAGCGTACAATTGAAACAAAGCGTAGTTTAGCCAGACGAAAAAAGGTTTTTTAAGATGCAATTTCAAGTAGTTGAAATTTTAATTTATCTGTTAATCTCAGCTGAATAAGCATGGTTTTGAAATTGTTACTATACAGAGTTATCAAAAAAATAATAATTATTATTTTTTTACCATTAATTTTTTGAAAATAGTATGCTACAAAAATTGTCACAAGAATTTTTGTATCGACGTTAGTCATTAGCAACTATGATAAATTGATAATGCGTTTCTAGCTTGAACCGAAGGTTGCTAAACTCCGCTTTTTATGTAAGACTTAACAAGTTAGCTTAAACAGAAATGTTTCATCGATTTTCAAGAATTCATGGGAGGCGTCACAATTAGCAGGCTAGGACACGAACCAAATTGTAGCACTATTATTATGAACGTATAAAATATAAAAAAAAAACATTATGTAGCCAGTTTTTGAGCAATGTTTACGAAAATTTCCAAAATTTTGATAATATTTTTCACTACACACTTTTCATTTCTATAAATATGATGTGACATTGTAAATTTGTGTTTCCCTAGGGCTATTATATTAAGTAAAATTTATGCCGATCTGGCAACCCGTCTTCAAGTGATAAAGCGTTAAAGTTAAAATTTTTAAAATCGTTGTTTTCTTTTCATCACATGTGCTATATTTCAATTATACACCTATACAGATATCCGCGTAACTACGAACAAGTAATTCTTTGATAGTAAAAAGCAATAGACGTAATTTGTAATCCAAGTAGTTCGCGTAAATAATAATATATTTTATTTCTTCCAAGCAATTTTACTATAAGAAAAATTATTTAATTTTTGAGTTGCCAGCTGGGTGAGCCAATATTTTTTCCCCAACACCGTTGAAGAAAGTTTCCTTTTCAATTGTAATTGTACAGAAGAAAGTAGTTGTTCTCCTCATTGGGTGAGGAAAGTACTTTCCTCAATTGTGAAGAAGGTACTTTCCTCACTTAATGAACTACTATGTCAGGCTACTTGCATTGTATTGTGGTAAATATCAAATAAATTCAAAATTTAAAAATTAACATATTTTCAAACAATTTTCGACGGTGTTGGATAAAATTATGTATACAACACGTAAAAAAGTGTCTTTTCCTCAGTCGCGCAGATGTTCTTTATTTCTTTCTACACTCTCGAGGGAAGTTATCACTTTCTGCAGCTGTACAAAAAAAACCACGTATAGTTACGTACCTGATATATCATAATGCTGTTTTCTTTGTTTTTTATTTGCTTCCTAGTAGGTTATTTAATCGCCTTGTTATTTTTCTACTCTGACCGATTTTGCTTTTAATTTACTGGCCATTTCTTCTATCGGCTGTTGTTTTCCCTCTCAAATACTTGCAGTATTTAGCAGTTGCGGTTTCTTTATGGGCCAAATGGTCATTGACCTCCCAGTGCAATAAGACAAAGTAAAAAAATAATTTTTGTATGAGTACATAACATATTACACACTATAATATTTTTTAAATACTTTTTAGTTAGCTTTTGTATGAGATTTCTATGCAAGAACGTTTATTGAAGAACTGCTATGGCAACCGAAATTGTTTGAATGTTTGAATATTTCGCGCACATTAAACGAATCTATGCGAGGGTTACTTGGCTGATTTTCCCTAACGCAGCTATAGGCCACCGAATAATGCCGCAGGCTTAAAAAGACTTTAAATGAGTAAGAGTGAAATAGACAACTCATTGCGGTAAAATATAGATTACACAAGCTAAGAAAGGACAGCAGTTCCTGCGTATTAGGAACTTCAGGGTCGGCAACTGTTGTTGAATAACAGCGCATGCTAATCACGTGGAGTTGGTCAATTTCTTCGCAAGTGAGTTTTATGTTGGTGTGACACACAGAACATACCCGGAGGTGTGACAAACGTTTTTTGTGTAAATCTTAATTGATATAAGAAACGCCTTCTTCTGTTTCCTGTGTCTGTTATTTTGTGAAGACGCATAGTGGTAGAAAACCGGTGTGATTGA
This sequence comes from Ctenicera cuprea, assembly GCA_958336395.1. NCBI lineage: Eukaryota > Metazoa > Arthropoda > Insecta > Coleoptera > Elateridae > Ctenicera > Ctenicera cuprea. The sequence continues at coordinate 37,754,210 of OY284491.1, read as the reverse complement.
CTTAAAACATTTAAAAAATAAAGTTGAAAAACATTTTTGATTGGCAAATCACATGAAAAATGCTATGAATTTTGCTACACTTGGTAATGTGGATATTAGATTGCAATTAGACAGTGCTTATCGAAAGTCTATTAAAGATTTTAATAAAATTTTTGATAAAAATAGATACATTTTGAAGCAAATTATAAATTGCGTAAAGTATTGCAGAGCCTTCGAAACAGCATTGCGTGAACACAACAAAAATGAAGCATCTAAAAAACCGGGTATATTTCGAGACAAGAAAGGCTAAGTGCGTTAGCTACGTTAAGCATAAAAAAATCGTTAATAAAAACACTGATAGTTTTAATGAACTAGTGATAGATCATTTTCCAACGCAAAAGAGTAAAGGAACGACTTGAAATATAAGTTTATATCGAAAAATATTTTAAAATAACCTCTCAGTATGCCACAGTACGAGTCGCCATTGGTATTTAGTGTTCTCCATTATATCCCTGTCCAATTACAAATCTTTTCCAACCTCACCTACGACCAGATATTGTTTTTACCATGTTGATAAATGTTTTTCAATGTTTATACTCTTCCACTAGTTTCGATTAATATCAAAACCGGTTACCCCTAGGAGTTTATTTTCGTAGAGAGTTGTGAACCTAATTTTGTCATCTGCATCTAAAACCGCAGTGGTCCGATGTACAAACGAATATGCGCCTTATATAATGGACGCGTAAATATGTGGCTTCTAGTAGCGGGAGCGCCTCACCACTAAAAGTTAAGACAGCTGGAAGGAACTCGGGGTTTATTTATAGATTCGCATCAAACACAACTTAAGAACTGTAGCTAATTTTTCTAATATATCTTCCTTTTTTAAATGAATCTCTTTGGTAAGCAGACTTTTTGTAAGCAGGTAGTTTCTCTAATATATATTCATAGCTTGATATCACAATTTTAACAACATTTTGAGAATATTAAAACTTTTAAAGTAGGTGCGATAATGTACGCGAAAGTGAATTTACTTTTACTAACTAAACTTTCCTAAAAGTAAAATCTCATAAAAGGTGTGAAAACGAGAGTTAAAGCTTTTTGGCTTAACTTTGGATCGTTTTGTATCTGTTAAAAGAGCATGTTTAATGCATGTAACGTATCCGACACAAAATTCGTCCGAAAAACGGGGTAAAGAACCCCATAATTTTTATTCGTCCGCCACATCCGCTAAAAAGTGTCTATTTAAATGCACATTAGTTTAATTTTGACCACCGACAAACACATTTTCACCCCAACACGCGACCCCAAAACTACGAATTTCCGGTACGAACGCGCTCCTAATTAAATAGATGATTTTTGTTTGCTTAGATAATCATTTAATAGACCCCTAGTATTAGCTAACATGCTTACTTGCCCTCCCTTTTAGGGTGATAACATCTTGATTATTATCAAGGGCTGCACGCGCGCACTTCACTGGTATGTGATATTTGTAATATCGCCTACTTTATTCAATACATATTGTTAATTGAGACTTTAATCATGTTATTATTGGCTGGAATAGGTCGTGGTTTATTTTATTAGCGGTGTAACAGATTTGTTCTCTCACTGAAACGCTATTCATGTCATGTCAGGGATATATGTTTTGTATGGGAACTATAATATTTACAGAATATAAGTTAAGGGGGTTTGCAAGCAGATATTTGATTTTTTACACTGTTCTGCAGTAATTAAATAGTTCGTATTTTCAATTTGTTTTCTTGATTTTTTACTATCATATATTTAACAAAACTTAAACAACCTTTAAAATATCATCAATAAATTGCTAAATCACATATGAATATTATATAAACTAGCGGAACCCGTGGGCTATGCCTGGTAATGTTTTTGTTTCTGTTTGTTTTTAATAATAAATAGGCGAATTACGTAGATAGTGTAGCGGACCAGTTTTATGAAATACATATATAGCGATTGCTGTAACTTTTTTTATATACTAAATCCGATTCCTTTGACCTATTGAACTGGAGAAGGCGTCACAGTGCGAACTGAGACAAAGTAACGTGTATCGTTATCTGTATAAGCCTACAAAATTTAAAAGAATAAATCGTTGCCAGTTATTGAGCCATATTTATTTGAAAATTTTTACGCAACAATTTTTTATTTATGAAACAATTATTTTAAATATAGTGACATTTTACTACCCTAGGGCCAAATTTCATCCTTATCTGTCTACTCGTTTTTGAGTAATAAGGCGTTAAACTCAAAATTATCAAAAATTCATCGCAGCCGCCATGTTAATGCTAGTACATTTAAAATAATGCATTCGTTTTGTCGTAAGGTCGTCATCAAATTCCGCTATTGAATTTTAAAAATTCCATTTTTGAAAGAACGCTACCAAAGACATGTCGAACTTATGCGTCCAGTTTCATTCATACATTTTTAAAATAACTTTTTTGGCTTCCTGTAGGTCTAAAGCGTGTATTTCCGTCATAATCTCGAATTTGAAATTTTTCATGAAATCAATACTAAAACTATGTGAAAGTAACAATAGCGTTTCGTGCTAATTATTCGTAAATGCGAGTTGGTAGGTGCAGCAGTTGGTTATTTTGTTATTGCTGTTAATTCTTAACCTATTTTGAACTTGAGCGTAAATCGCCAATACACGATAAACTGAATCAACTCGATTCATTTCATATCATAGCTGCAAGTAAACCTGAGATGACCGTGTTTTGTTTTAGACATTTATAAGATTGCTCGTAATCTAAATTCGTAATGTAGTTGCATTAGATATACACTGTGTCTATAAAGTAACCCCCCCCCCCAACTAACTTTTGAACGACTTGATATTTTAACACAAAATTTGATGTGCTGTAATGGGAAATTAAATACTATTTTCAGACCATATCAAACTTTTGCATCATCCAAAATGGCGACTGGGCGCCATTTTGATTTTTTTTAAATGGAAGGGGGGGTCGAGTGACACCTCGTTTGAAAGGACTTTTAGTTCTGCGTCTGATCCTAAAGTTTCAAACAACAATATACAGCCATAACAAAATGACAATGTTTGAAGATAAAGAAGTCTATTTAAAAAAACTAAGAATGAAAGCAAAAAGAAATTAAATTAAGTGTCCGAAATGTTTACCATTCACTTCTTGGCACATAAAAAGTCGGTTATAAAATTCGTGCCTTACATTTTCATAAGTTTCTGGAGTGATATTTCTGCAAACTTCTGTAATGCGTTGCTCCAGTTCTTCAATTGTTTCTGGACGGGTTCTGTACACTTTCGATTTTAGATATTCCCATAGAAAAAAAAATGTAAGGAAGTTAAATCTGGGGAGCGAGCCGGCTATTCTACAGGCCCCCGCCTACCAATCCATCTTTCAAGAAAATGTCCGCTGAGAAAGTCAGAAACAGGTCTATAATAATGAGGCGGCGCACCGTCTTGTTGGAACATAACGTTTTCAATATTATTTCCAGCCACCTAAGATATTTCTGGTAAAATTTTGTCCTGCAAATGAAAAAGTGGACTACTGGATAAAAAACTTAAAACAATTTTGAATTGAGTAAGGTCATTTGTTTAAAATCCGCCATTTTGTTATAGCTGAATATTTTTCTTTGGAACTCTAGGATCAGACGCAGAACTAAAAGACCTTTCAAATGAGGTGCCACTCGACCCTGGATAAAAAATCAAAACTATTTTGAATTGAGTGAGTCCATTTGTTTAAAACCGCCATTTTGTCATGACTAAATATTTTTCCTTGAAACTCTAGTATCAGACGCAGAACTAAAAGACCTTTTAAATGAGGTGTCACTCGACCCCCCTTTCTATTACAAAAAAATTCAAAATGGCGTCCAGTCGCCATTTTGAATGATACAAAATTTAATTTTTAGCTAACAAATAGTATTTAATTTCCCATTAAAGTACACCAAATGTTGTGATAAAATATCAAGTCGTTCAAAAGTTAGTTAGGGGGTTACTTTATAGACAGACGGTATATTACTCTTCCTATGTTCCGACCCGCCAGAATTAAAGTGCGTCATAAATAACATAATTATACTAACAGTAGTGACTGCATACAACATAAGCTTTCGCTGAGAAAAATCTATAAACTGAGTTGAGATGTAAGAGCCCGTCATCGTGTTATGGTGGTAAACTTTGTCGAAATAAAAGAGTCTTCGTGTTATGGTGAGACAGATAGGGATTTAGCATATAGCTTAAATCTGTGCATAATTTAATTACAGCAATGCGACTTTAACTAATTCCGATTAAGGTACCGGCTGCTTATAGATCGACTTAAAATTTCATGTTTTGAATCTTCCCAAGCTTATATAACAGTTTCGTCTTTTATCAGCTGATTTTATCAAATCAAACAGAAAATGAAATTAATAAAAAACATGTAGCGTTGTGGCTGCTTTTTTCACTCTCACTGAGCGATTGTCTGTCTTTATCTTTATCAGTCATCTTTTACCCAATTTGGGTAAACACTTTTCCGATACTCTTCCACCTTTTTCTATTTTTACTTTCCCATACCTTCGGTATACGGAAGTACCTATTGATTTCATAAAAATTTTCGAATTCTAGATTTTAATAGAAATACACGTTTTTGGGTTAAAGGAACCCAAAAAAGGGGTATTTAAAAAATGTCTGTCTATGGGTGTGTGGGTGGATGTGTGACGCCTCTATAGGCGAAAGTACTGGACCGATTTTGAAGAAATTTTAAATCAAGAGGTATATCAAAAATTGTAGTCCTAGTTAAACTTTTTAAAAAATCCAAAACCGGAAACTGAAGTTAGACATGTTTTTTTTAGCGTTTTTTTCCAAACCAAAATTATAAAATTTTGAGCACGGAATCTGAGAGAAAATTTTTTTACAGAACTCTCTAGCTTTAAAGTGGCGGCCGCTACAGCTTTTTGAAAATCTCGATTTTAACGCCCATTTACTCAAAAAGTAGTAGTCTAATCGAGATCAGCTAACACCTGTTTGAGAGCCCTTTCTAGGTAGTATACGATGAAATAAAATTAATTTTAAAAATCCGAAAAATATCGCAATGGCGCTTCAAAGTTTGGAAAATTAAAAAAAAATTCTCAAAAACTGTCTACACGATTTTTTAAACTTTCTGAGCCGATAGAGCTTGCAATGAACTACAGTGTCACGTAAGGAGACTTGTTAGTCTCTTTAGGTTGCTCCTGTCAAGCTTCAGGATTTGTTTGGTAGTCTTCCTGGACGTGTCTTAAATAAACAGTTTCGACTGTCTCAGTCCAGGCAACGCATTCCAATGCTTGCGATGTGCTTCTCTGAGGAGGTCCTTTATATAGCCCTTTGCCCTGCTGTAAGCAATACTGCAGGTGGGCTCAGGACCAATCAGGGTGTGTTCGGCACCTCTTCTAGCTAGTGAGCCTGCCCTTTCGTTTCCTGCTATTCCCTGATGCCCTGGTACCCACTCCAGAGTAACTCTGTTACGGGCAGGCAGTTCAGTTAGGTACCAGGCAGCTTTTTACCATATTGGAGTTGACCTTCTCTGACAGTAGGGCCTTTAAGGCGGCCTGACTGTCAGACCTAATGAGAACTTGCTTGTTCTCATAGTTTCTTTCTACCATTGCCTGTGCGGAACTGGTTATTGCTGTTAGTTCCGACTTTTATCAATTCGATAGACTATTTAAAGTACTTTATTAGAATTTGCTCAAATTTTTAATTATTTTACAAATTAAGAAAAAAAACATTGGCATTAACGTGATTTTACCTACGCCTATCAATGAGCTCTAGTTAAAAAATATATTTTTCCTTTTTTCCATGTTTTAGATAACTTCCTAAATAAAGCTAATATAGTCATTTTTGTCCGACATCCGAAGCGGAATTGATAATCCGCCGATAGGTGCGCCGGCGGGCGCTTACCTTGCTTTGGTAGTGCAGCTAGTCGCTGCTTCTATGCAGTGGTTGGAAGTAATGAATTACAAGTAATGCATTACTGTAATTAAATTACTTTTTTCGGTAATAAGGAATGTAATGCATTACTTTTTTTGATGAGTAATTAGTAATTTGAATGCATTACCTTTTTTTGGTAATGTGATGAAAAAATACATTACTTTTGTCATTACTTTCATATTCAACACAATAAATAATCAGGATATTCAGAATATCATTCATGAGCCATGACATGACAAATCCGGGTAAACCTGGGACCAACAAAATCCTTATTTTCCTAGAATAATGTGTAATACCTACAGCAATGAGCGAAGGAATGTTAAGTAAGGTTTCATAGGAAATTTGTTGCTTGGTTGAGAACGAGGTACTTAGTTCGTGTTCCAAAAATTAAAATACTTTCCTGCAACATATTAGCATCGTCTAATTTAAGAAAACATCTTGTGGTAAGTATTAAGTACCTAGTATAAAACTACCCTATTATTTGAATGTTACAGATATTTACTTATTATTAATTCCAAATTTGTAGCTATACATAATACTCATACATTTTGCCAATTACCCTTATTTTATATGTACAATATCTGTATTGTAACATTTTAGGAAAGCTCAATTGGATGTTGATTAATTTTTGCTTTTGTGGCAGCAGACGTTTTTAAAACGAAACGTCACGCTCTAGCAGATAACAATTTTGAAACGCAATTGTTAAATTTAAACACGGAATATGTAGAATACATTTTTTTTTAATTATTGTGTTTTGTGTGGTGTAATTATTAGTAGTATTTAATAACGACAAAAGTAATGTTTAAAATAATGCATTACTTTTTTCGGTAATTAGTAATTGTAATGCATTACTTTCCACGTAAAGTAATTAGTAATGAGAATGCATTCTTTTTTTGGCTAAATAATGAGTAATTGTAATGCATTACTTTTAAAAAGTAATGTTCCAATCACTGCTTCTATGGGTAAAGCTTCGTGTTTGTTTTGTGGGGTAGAGTTACGGTACGGAAACCAATTAAACAGGCTATCGCAAATTCATACTCTGCTGCTTGTTTTCTTAGAAATCTAATACTTCCTGAACTGTACACCGTTATAATTATTAAATGTTCTCTTCTGCAAATACGGCAACAGCAAGTATTAGTATCTAGTATTGGCTACAATTTGTTTTTTTAGAAAGCTTTAATTTTACTGTGGCGCTTTCTATGAATTTGGATGGATGGAATAGAAGGTTATAATTATAAAATTTACACGTTTGCAAATACGATAAGTTTTAGTATGGGAAAGTTCACTCGAAGTCCAGACTTCACCTTTTTATTTGCCTTTCTAAATCAGATGAAATCAGCTGTCTCATATCATGAGGCCACCGCATTATAGATCTTCCTCTGTTATAGTTTATTTCCTTTGGTCTCTAATTTATTATTTTGCTGCATCATTTTCGTTATTTCTGCGTGGTTAGACCAAGTTCACTTTAAAAGGGCCATCTTTTCTATGACACCACATGTGTTTTTCTTCTGATCCATTCATTTCTCTTGTAATCCTTAAGACTGATGCGTAACATTCGTTGTTCGATAGATGTTTAATTTACACGAATCTTGTTGATGATGTTTATGGTGAAGGCCAAAGTTTCTGCATCATAAGTTGCGGTTGGTAATATGCACTGATTATATAATTTGGTTTCAGATGCATTGGTATATTCATTTACATCACGTCCTTTATTCGCAGGTATGCCGCCCATCTCATCTTCGCCCTTCTATCTATTTCCGCTGTTTTATTCTTTTTGCCAATCGTGACTATTTGACCGAGTTAGACATAGTTATACTTTTGCTATGATATTGAAATTTGCCCTGTACTTTAGCATTGTTTTCTATGTTTGTCATTACCTTTGTTTTTACAGATCCATTTCAAGTCCTACACCTTCCGCCATTTTGTGCAACTCCACTATCATTGTTTCTGTTATACTTTATCCTATTACAACTATATCGACTGTAACTCTTATATTATTGAGTGGGCTGTCTGCTATCAGTATCTCATTGTTATCTCAGTAGAGCTTTATCTAGAGTTAGAAACTAATGTGGATACCGCATTTCCTTATCTAACACCCATGTGATTTTATTTCTGTCTTGCCTGCATTTTAATTTGAAATTTCGCACTTTTGTATATTTGTTGTATGACGTTAATATAGTTTTGATCACTCCTTGCATTTTTGGTAAATTCTACTACAGCCCATATCTCTATGCTGTCAGAGGTTTTCTTAAAATCAAATCACATGACATTTTGTAACACACTGTATTAGTGCGTATTGAAAGTGCACGTGGTCTCGAGTGTTTAGTTACAGAATTCCGCTGACCAGGTTAACATTCGTCCGCCGCGGAGTTTGGAATACCAATGAAGACTCCCATCATTCATCGAAACAATGTAAACCCAATTTTCTTATTAAAAAAATCGAGTATCTTTTTCAACTAGCTACCCGTATAACCAAATCTATAAAGATGTCCTAGGCGATAGAGATATTTAAAGATGCGGTAAAGATTACGTGATACAGGTGTAATATGTATCGGAGCTGTACTTTAGCCTATACCTTAACTGTATAGATTAAATATTTACCGCATCTATATGATATCTATACTTGTTTCCAGTACAGTTTTATCTTTATCACATCTGTATCACATCTTATTCTATGCTATACCGCACCGGTACTTCAAGCAGGGATTTATCTTTATCGGATCTGTAGATAATATATACTGATTGTCTTTACAGTTGTACCTTTAACAAATCTCTACAATATCTTCATGCAGGCTATATCGCACCTGTAGCGCAATTATCGATTTTGTCTTTATCGAATCTGTGCTAAATATATACTGCCTGTCTTTACAGTTTTATCTTAAGCCTAAAACCGCTGTGTATAGCGTCAATCTAAACACTATCTTTATTTGTTGGCCTTGTGTATAAAAACGTTAAAAATGGCGCATCAACAAGATCAAGAATTTAAAGTTTACGAATTTGATGGAACCTTGGATATTTGTGTGCTTCCTACAATTATAATAATAATTTATGACATAATCATTAACCAAGGCTGCTGTCTCCAATGTGAAGTTATTTTCGATAGGGGGATCATTTACCACAATATCTATAAACCACAAGTAAATAAAATGATAACTTTCATCATAAACTGTTATTACACCTATAACCAATACTATACCTTTTGATGTGCCTACAGCAGAGAGCATTTTCTCAGTTCTGCTGTACTTATAACGTCCAACCGCGGATTTACGGGGGTGGTGATGGTAGTAGCGGTAATAACCCCCCCCCCCCCCCCCCCCAGAAGGCCAAAAAAATCACCTAAAGCACTAGAAGTAAAGTGTTTTGGAACATGTAATTCGAAAAACTTTGTAAATAAATATATTTCATCGGCTAAAAGTTCCAGCGAAACACAATAAGAATGACTAAATTGCAAAGAAACTTTCTTAACGGTAAAATCTAAAACCAAGCCGGACGTTAAACAATGCATGGCTGAAGAATAGCTCTAAACCTTTATGGGGGTTTATAAACAGACCTGTTTGGAAAGTCCACTCACCAAAAAGATAAAGATATTTAAAGCTTATCCCAGCGCCAGCAGTACAAAGTACGAACCGACATCAATACAATGATCATATTACGTAATATTTTTTTCTTGAAATTACAATTCTGACCTCAGAAATGGCGGGAAATTCAGAAATAATGTACTTTAAAATAGTTGGTGGTAAAATAATACAAAGACATCAATTATTTCGAAGTAAGATTCTCGAAATATCTGAACCTACTAAAACTGTTTTATATTTTATCCCCTATAATTCTTCACTGTTTATTTTTCTTAATACTTTAATCTGTTGTCTTTTTTTTTTGTTTCGGCATCAGTTTATTAAAAACTTAGCAAAGCTACAAACGATACACTTTACCAACTATTTATAAAATGATTTTACTCTACATTAAAATTAATGTAAAAAACAAAATTAGAAAATGAGAAACATGAAACACATTTAACTTTAAAAATTTCAAGAGCCCACAAAAATGTCTAACTTTATTATTAAGCGTCCAATGCGTTTTCTACGTAGTCCCTGTTAATCACGTTTTATCCAAGCATACTATACGCCCTTAACGAGATATTATGCAACGTCACTATAAATTTTACTGCAAAAAAAAACGGTTTAACCCTAACTGTAATTCTTGGTAGTACATTTGTATCATATTGTCCATCATAACCTTCTGTAATACTCTTAAAACATTTAGCGGTCGAATCTTATAAGAGGCGAGATTAGCTCAGGGTGCAAGGAGACCGACTCACAAACCAAAGATGGCCAGTTCGATTCCCCGCTAAGGTAAAGTATGCAGCGCATTTTTAAAATTAAAAATCTATCAATAAATACATTAGTGTAAATGAAATTAGCTAAAAAATACAGAGGGGTTGTATAAAATATTATAAAAGAAAATATATCCGCGTAAAAAATATTTTTTTTTATCTAAAATTAATTGCTTGAATTATCTATACCGCACCTTAATTTGGACGATACAGCATCGGAATAGTATCTTTAAAAACCTATATCGTATCTTTACAGTACCTTCATGTGCTCTATACGCAATCTTAACTGCATCTGTACTTTAACTATATGTTGTCTGTACAGGAGCTTTACATCTTATATACAGAGTTAGTAAAGACAACTATACCCAATCGATATGTAATCTCTATCGTCGCGCTATCCATAGGGTACAGAAAGCCTGTATCGACTAAAGATTTAAATACAGGTTCGATATAGGTTCTGTATTGTGTGGTTATACGGGTAGCTTCGAAATGACGGCCATTTGTAAGGTTGAATGATTTTAGGATTTTTAACACTATTGCAGTTGTTACCTCTAAAACTTATAGAGCTACAAATTAGTTCAAATTTGATTTTCCATAGCTCTAGTTAGACCATGACTGCGACTAGGACTTTGTGCAGTTTTAAAATCTTCTTACTAAAAACAGGTTTGGCAAAAAATTGCATGTTTAATGTAAATTAGCGAAACCCGTGGGCTATGCCCCTCACTTTTTCTGTTTATTTTTTAAAATAACGAATAATTAAGTAGGTAGTGTAGCGGTCCGCAGATCAAACTCCTACTTTTATGAAGATTTGAAAAATTGTTGTATATTGTATAAGCTTTTCTTTAAACCCGAGCTGTTTAGTATAAAAACGCAGCAACCAGTAATTGTTTGTTACCAGCACGTTTGTTATTGTAACGAGAGCTTGCAATATTTGAGTCAAGTTTGGTTTCTGACTACGTTTGTAGGAAGTAGAGTTATATCGACCTAATTATAATTTTTTGAAATGTTTGCTTTAGTTTGTAATGTAATAGTTCAATATCTATTTGTCTAATTATTGCTTTTACTTGCAAATATTTTAATAAATATATTTTTCAGATATATTGTGTGACATTTTAAAACACACTGCATAAGTGCGTATTGTAAGTGCACCAATTCTCGAGTGTTTAGTCACGTTTGGCGATCTGATCATCTATCTATACAGTGTAAAACCAATTTTCTTATTTGCCGCGAAAAGCAGTTAATACGAATATATACCGTATGTCCAATGTCTATAAAGTAACCCACCTCTTGCTAACTTTTGTGTACCACTTGATATTTCAACACAAAATTCGGTGTGCTTTTATGGAAGGTTAAATGCTACTTTACTGTTTATACTATTTAGTATCTTTTAAAATGGCGCTAGACGCCATTTAAATAGAAATAAGTAAATAGCAAAGGAGGTCGAGTGACACTATATTTAAAACATTTTCTAGTTCTGCGTCCGCTTTTAAAGTTTAAAAAAAAATATTCATCAAGAACAAAATGTCGGTTTTTAAACTAACGTAATATCTTAATTCACACTTATTTTGGTTTTTAATGTATTAGGCTATTTTTGCATTTGCTTGCTTGCTGTTTGCTTTCATTGAGAAGCTAGTAATAATTCAGTAGATGGAAACACTTTCGAAAACGTTATACTTCAATAGAACGGGGCGCTGCCTCATTTTTGTAGGTCTGTTACTGACTTTCTTCCACGGATTTAACCCTCTTAAATTTTTTTCTTTGGGGATGCCTGAAATTTTTAATGTACGGAATCCCCCCAGAAACAATTGAAGAACTGGAGCAGCGCATAACACAAGTTTGGAGAAATATTACTGCAGAAAATAATGGAAAAGTGAGGGAGGAATTTTAAAACAGACTTTGTATGTGCCAACAAGTCAGTTTTCTTTTAATTCTTAGTTTTTAAATAAACTTGTTTATTTTCAATAATATTTTTTTCCGAAGCGTTCGGATCAGACGCAAAATTAACATCCCTTTGAAATGAAGTGTCACTCGATTTCCATTGTTGTTTAATTTTTCTTTTCAAAATGGCTCCTAGTCGCCTTTTTGCAAAATATAAACATATGCTGAAAATTAGTATTTAGCCTTCAATGAAAGCACACAAAATCTTGTGCCGAAAGATAAAGTTGTTCAAACATTAGCAGAAGAGTGTGTTACTTTATAGACACACTGTATATATAATTGACGCATATATACGGTGCGATCGAAAATGATTGAACGTGCCGCTTCATACTGATTTGATCTTGTCCGCTTACTACTTAATGTGATCTTGACTAATTCCACTGGCGTGCAATAGTAGTTTAAATAGCGCGGGAAATTTAAAAATGGGTGGCGTGTTCTTTATATGAATGTTGGTGCACCATTTTTTTAGCGAAATAATTACTGTTAGGGACTTTTAAAGACTTTTCTTGTTGTAAATTACGATTTATGTTAGTAAATTTTTATATTCCAAAAGTTAACCTATAGGTTAAAAAACAAGACAATTTAATAACGTAATTTATAACACAGTTTAATTAATAAAAAAAACACATTTTTCTTGATTGTTGCTTACAATAATTAGTCAATTTAACAATTTAATAACAGTTTAAATTAATAAAAAACACATTTTTCAATGACACAATTTAAATGAATACAAAAATCAAATTCTTTGTAAGACAGTTGTTACAATAACTGCTCGAAATGCCCTCCATCATTGTCTAAACAAACATTGACCCTGCGCTTCATATTTTCAAAAACGGCTACTAACTGTCTTGGTGTGATTTCATTCACGGCATTTACTATGGCCTCTTGTAACTCCTCAATTGTGTGTAAACGATTTGCATATACAACATTCTTAAGATGGCCAAACATAAAGTAGTCGAGAGGTGTTAAGTCGGGCGATCGCGGTGCCCAACGACCTCTACTTATTATTCGTTCATCAAAGAATTCCCTTAAAAAGTTCAACGTTGCACCTGCTGTGTGAGCTGTTGCACCATCTTGCTGGAAGAACCCATGCTGCAGTTCGTCATCGTGGAGTTGATCAATAAACGGTCTTAAAAGTAGTCGTTGATAATTGTTAGCATTGATGTTTTCATTAAAAAAAATAGGGCCAATTATTCTTCTTCTCGACATTGCAATCCAAACCCCAATTTTAAGGGGATGCAATGAGGTCTCCCGATATTAATGGGGATTTTCAGTTGACCACGTACGATAATTTTGCGAGTTTACGTAGCCACTTAAATGAAACCAGGCTTCATCACTGAAAAATGTCAGATCCAAAATGTCATTATTGTTGAAGTTTTCATTAAACCATGTACAGTATTGTCGACGCTTTCCAAAATCTGCTGGTAGCAACTCTTGCACCACCGACACTTTGTACGGGTGCATATGAAGTATTTTTTTGCAAGCCCTCTGACACGATCCGTATGAAAGACCTGAAACTAACATAGATAAATCAATTACAAAAACAACATTATGCTCATTACCTGTTTGAGCCGATAAACATCTTAACGATTTGTTGGGACTTGCATCCATTCGTTCCTGAATATCATGTACAGTGTCTTCGGTAAGTACAGATGACCTGCCCGTAGACTTTCCTTTGCAGACGCTGCCTGTTTCATGGTACCGTTGAATAATACGACGAACGTGTTGACTAAAAATTTCATAGTGAACTGCTTCGTTGGGAAAATGCTCTTGGAACTGATTGAAACAGGAGGGATAAGAGTACTGCCAAACACCATTTTGGTCACGTTCTCCGGATCTAAAGTACGCTTCCAAAATAAATTTATCATGTTCTATTGCAAACACCATATTAACCTAAAATTACACACCTGTTATCACCCTCATTTAAAATAAACTTTGTAATTTTATTGTCTTACCTAATAAAGGGAACGAATACAAACTTTGAGTTTTGAAAAAAACTGTTATAACGTGGGGATTACAAAAACGAGAACAATAACACAAAAGAAAACAATAACTGTTATTATTACGACATTTGACAGGTAAAATGCACGTACGCTAATGATTCTAGGGATGTAAGTATTGATAAACAACAGGTTCGCGGACACATCGAAACGCATTTTTGATAATAATGCGACCAGATCGTGGTCACGTGACCTTCAATCATTTTCGATCACTCCGTAGATGCGGTTTCTATTAACGAGGGTCCGGCTGCCGCAAAAGGTGGGGTAGGTGGAAGGGATACGGATTTAGTATGCAGATAGATGGTTGTCCGGATCCATAGAATAAACTACTGTTCTTAATTTAAAGGAAAAAAACAATGTTGTTAGAGGGGACGTTATTAATGTTTCTCATACATACGGTGAAATAATATGAATGTCTGATTTCAAAATAGCGACTGCAATGTTATGTTTATTATTAACTATTTCAACAATACAAAAAGTATGAACTTGTGAGTTTAGGATACGTGTTGCGCCCATTTTTTATATCTAATGCATGGTTCGTGCGTGCGTTAAAAATGTATAATGTAGAATTTTAAAAGATCTGCAAAAACCGGGGGTTTAATCACTCTACAGTTAATTTATGTTTAGGGTACACGAAATATTTTTCAAGATAAGCATACCGTTGTCTTCTCGTAATTACAAAAGCAGCTGCGAATTGAATTTGGCTAGATTACTTATTGTCCTTCCTGTGAAATGCCGTTAGTATGGATGCATTCGACTAACATTAGCGTTTCGCAAACGCAATCTAAACTTAGAATCTCCGATGGTATCGCGAGTCATCGTTATTATTGCTGTTATAATAAGCGTAAACTCATTTTAATTAATTAATTTTTTGGACTATTATTTTCATACAGCAGTCAACTGGCGAATATCAAACGTTCAACGACGTTTTTAATTATGGTTCCGAGTTTTATCGTAAAATCTAAAGCCCTAAAATTGAAAGAGCGTGCAGAGCAAGCTAAATAAGAGCTCCTATTAAAGGGAGAAGCTACCTAGAAATTTGATTATTTAAAAAGGCAGCCCTCTATATGTTTACAGGATTAAACGTTATTTGTACACAATACCATGCTGTTATAAATACCGTGCGATTCACACCCCTACTTTTAAAAAGCAGTTCCGAACTGAACGTGGTCGTTGAATTTCACAATTGTTATTCGCACCTTTCAGATCGAAGCCTGTAATTTCTAAAGTTCCAAAGTGCGTTAATTATAACTTTACATTTGTAAAAACCACGGGTGTTTTTGAAGAGACAGTGAACGTAGTTCTCCTGTTACAGTAGGATATATCGAAACCATATGAAATAACAGATTAGAATTTTGGACCGCTGTATATAAACACAATACACAAATAGTATAATGTGATTGTATATAAAGCGAGGATTTATGTTGCGTAAGCCTCTAGGGTTACCAAATGACATAAAATTAATAATGCTCTAAGTAAAATATTTTACAGAGCAATTGTTAATACCATTTACTAATTAGTTCGAGCAAACAATTATGTTTTTAAAATTTTAGAATATTTATTTATTATTTAAAATATAACAAATTCTGCCCTCATTGTTATCCATCATATTTTCAATGTAATAAACAAACATTTTTGTATATACTGTAATGGGATATTAAAGCATAAAATAATATAATCATTTTAAGCAAACTATAATGTTTTGATATAAACAAAAGCTTTTTAGGTAAACGCCAAATACAAATTTTAAGATAATAAAAATTTTGTTATAAATGCTAAAATTTAACGAAGCTCATATGTCCACATAAATTTATGGAAATTCTTTTTTAACATTAAAAAGGCACTTAAAATGGGACAACATTTTGTAGCATATTAATTTCAATTAATGTAAGAAATTAAATACTAGAAACAATAAATGTGGCACTTTAATTAAATAAAATTTGTGATAATGGGGCGAGGGAAGTCTGGATTTAGATTTTATTATTTTACTGCAATAACAGAAGCATTTGCTTCCACAGAGGAAGGAAAAGATAATAGAAAGTGCCTGTAATATACATATTGATAAATCTATACAGTAAATCTCTAACGGTCTCACCATAACACGACGACAGGCTCTTGTATCTCGAGATAGTTAATCGTCATAGATAATACGACGGCCGGCGGGCCTATATATCTCCGCTCAATTTATTGATAGGTACGGGCACAATGATCGCAATTCTAAGTAGGCACAATACCCAAAATCAAGTACTGCAAAACGAGTCGCATTAAATTGCTCCTCAAAGATGCTCCTCCAGTGGAGAAAAACCATAGTTCATGTTTTATATTTAACGAATATTTGCGATAAATTAAAGTTTCTATCTTCTTTGGAAAGCGCAAGGTAAGTCTCTTTATTCAAACGTACGCTTTTCTCATATGGTAAAAACATTTGGCATCATATGGTTTAAAATACATGATTATTCTTACTTTGTTTGGGGCACGCAAAAAAAGTAGAGGAGAGTAAAGGTTTAAACTTTATATTATAATCGAAAATACATTTTTCTTACTACATTACAGATTATTATGGATAAAAAACTAGCACTATAAAATTTTCACACTTTTGTGATGATAAACGTAAAGTAGGTATACTGGAAACATTTCAAATTCACAAACATTAAAAACTGCATCTGTAATAAATATGCAAATTTATATGTTAAATTCACCATTGTTGGTCGTTTTGAAATAAAACATCAAGTTATCTGCAGACATAGATAACCAGGATCAAGTCGTCCAGATTTATTGTTCCCATAGCAACACCAACTGTTTACTTTTGATTTTGACTTTGATAATGACGTGTAACCCCGTTAAAATGTGTATAAGGTTTATTATTATTATTTTATTTATATTAAATACTATAGAGTTTGAGAATGCAAAGAAAGTTGAAACTGATGTTACGGAGAGTAAAAATAAAGAAAGCAGAGCAGAAGAGGAAATAGAACTTGATGATTGTAGTTCCTTTAGTCTTCAAAATTTTGTTTTTTATATTTCTAAATTTTATAATATTGTTTTATTGAAATGAGCAACAAATTTAACAAGTTTTTCACTCATGTTTTGTCTTTAAAAAGCCCGCAGAATCAAAGAATTTTTTAAATCATTTTTCCATGTTTATAAGCTCATTCTTAATCGAAATTCTCCAAATAAAAAAAATTTGTCTCGCTAAAAGTGTGATTTCTTTCACTGTGCGGCGATTGCTCATGTTGCCTTAATTTAGTTATTTATGGTAGGGCTGCACACAGAACTTTATTGCAATTTTATTTCAAACAGTATTTGTTTATCGCGAGTTGTGTAATTACAAATATGGGTAGGATTGCAATGATATGACAATAAAGGCAATAATTGGACAAATCATTATTCATGCAGACAAACTCAATATGCAAATAAATAAGCGTTGAGTATAAATAAGATATTTTTACATCAACAACAATATTTATTTACTTCATCCTTATACATATTTCGACATGTTTACATACCATTATCAGAGGTAATATTTAAAAGTAGACAGTTGGTGTTGTTCTAGCAACAATAGAACTTGGTGACTTGATATCCGTAATCGTCTGCAGATGACTTGATTTCTTATTCCAAAATGTCCAATAGAGGTGAATTTAAGAGATCAATTTGCTCATTCATTAACGGTAAAGTTTTTAAATGTTTGTGAATTTCAAAAGCTTCTAGTATATCTAATTAACGTTTATCATCAGAAAAGCGTAAACATTTTATAGTGATATTGGTGTCATTGAATGATTGTGTTCTAGTAAGTGTTTAGCTTAATTGGATTTATGTGGGTGTTTGTATTTGTACCAACGTATGTGTTATTTATACATATAAACAAAATTTCTAATTGTTTGGCTTATATAAACCAAACTGCCATATTATAATTTTTAAATTTTAGTAAATCATGTTTTTGATTTTGCATTATGCAAAGTGTTTGAAATATCATTAGTTGTTTTAAAACTTACCTTATATTTATTTGTGTTGTTTGTAATCTTGGCAGCTTTTTGTCACTAAAATATGGGATCGAAGCATGTTTAATTGTATCAGATAAAGTTGAGGTATTCAGAAAAATGTTTTGAATTACTGATTTATAAATCTTTTTATTTAATTAATGTATTAATAAATTTATTATTATAAGCATTACTATATGCAATTTGTTTATTAATTAAAATTTCTGTCTTATAATTAATTTCATCTGAAGGGACCGTCAAAACCTTATATATCATGGACCTGTGTGCTGCTAATTTATGTGTTTTATGATGACAAGAATCGCGTGGTTTTGTAATGTCTGTTTGTTTAGATTTTATATAAACAGAGTATTCTAGTTTATTAGTTAAATTAATTCTTATGATTAAATCTAAAAAGTTAATAGACCTGTTTATAGAAAACCTACACAAACAGACATTTGTGAAAGATGTTTCTGGTTAGTTTAGCGCTCTCTGTTTGTCAGCTTCTTATTTGTTTATTTTTACACAAAAATTACTGTAGCTGGCAAACGTAAATATCTCAACTGCCCCCCCCCCCCTCAAAGTCCTGTAACTAACGGTGCCAAATTTTTGCTCATATTAAATTGAGTTACAAGTTACTTGTTTCTTTAAATATAAGCGTGGATGTACAGCTTAAGTTTTTTCTCGTTGTTAAGTTTTTTCATCTACTACTAAAAAACAATAAAATTACAGTGATTTTAAGTATGTTACTATCACAATATGCGGTATGGTAAAATATAACAAAAATTATACTTAATTCATGTATGCGATCAAGACAGTGTGCCAGACCTGAAACATCTTTAGAACCAGTGGTCCCTCCTTTCCTCGAAAAAAAATTCCTGGCGACGTCGCTGTATCAGAGAATAGTGGGACAGTGGAAAGGTTTGCTATTTGGGTTAGGTATTGTATACAATTTGAATTTTAATGTTTTGCGTCATAAATAGTTGTCTTTTGTCTATCTCACCTTATTCTCTCCTTCCTTTAGTAACTCCTCGAAGAGTTCTGTTTTTTCCATTTTGCTAACTCCTCATTTGTTCTTTCTGGTTTAAATTATTTAAACCTTCTCGTTTGCTTTCCTCCTCCCACTAGAGCTAGTGTCTACTAACCTTACTCCCTATATTCCTCATCTTCCCCACTTCCCCTCTCAGCGTCCTGCAATTAATGGTGCCACAATTCTGTTTAAATTTAATAAAGTTACTTGTTTCTTTAGGTATAAGCGTGGATTTACAGCCTAAATTTTTTAATGTGCTATCCCGACAATTCCGCGCTGGCAACTTAGCTCACGACAATTCGTCGCGGACGATTCTGCACGGGACAATTCCGCGCGTGCTACAATTCCTCGCTTTCAATTCCTCGCGTGTGATAATTTCGCACCTATTTTAGAGAAAAACATAAATGCTTTATGATATTTATCTTGCATTTAACTATGCTTAAGTTAAGTTCCGGTCATTAGGGAGAAAGTGCCTATATTATTCGTAATTAGTATTACACATTCCACATTGGGGACCCTTAATAGAAGTGCGCCAAAAGAAAGGTGTACAAAGAGACTGCTAAGCGAATAAAAGTTATAGTCGAAGACTATGGCAATAGACTACTTTTATATTACCTTCGGGGTATAGCCCATAATTTTAATCTGCAGACTTAAAACATTAATTAGTTGTAATCAATATTTATCTGTTGTAATAATAGTTATGATTATGATAGTTTTACATTACGTATTTCATATAGTTTCTTATTAAATATTGTTTAATATAATTGTCCATTATATTCAATAAAGCAAGTACGAAATAAGACTGTTTTTTAAATTATACCTTAAAACATTATTTAGTTGTGATCAATATTTATCTAGGCGTTTAATTTTCGCGCGCGAAAAACTGTTCGGCGCGGAACTGTCGGCGATGAATTGTCGTTCGCTAAATTGGCCGCGAGGAATTGTCGTAGAAGCTTTTAATGTTGTTTGGTTATTCCATCTACTACTAGAGTAACTTTACAGCAAATAATAAAATTATAGCGATTTTAAATTTGCTTTTAACTATTACAATATGTGGTATGATTAAAAAAAATAAAAAACAGCAAATTTTTGGGATAAAGATAATATTTGGTGTGTCCCACCTAGAACATCAGAACTCGTACCATCAGTCAAAATATTCTGGCGACGCCAGGGATCAGAGAACGGTGGGATAGTAAAAAAATGCGCTATTTTGGCTAGGTACTGTATACAAATTTCAATGTTTTGCATGACAAATAGTTCTTTTTCGTCTATTTCGCCATCACCTTATTCCGTCCTTCCTTTAGTAACTCCCGAATGAGTTCTACTTTTTCCATCACTCCCCCTTTCGTCTTATTTCTTTCTTTCTTGTTTAATTCATTCAAACCTTCTTTTTCGCCACCCTCCTCCCACTAGAGCTAGTGTCTACTAGCCTTGCCTCCCATACTTCCTATCTTTCCCACTCCCCCCTTCGGACTCCTCTCTCAAAGTCCTGTAACTAACGCTGCCACAATTTTGTTTAAATTTGATAAAATTACTTGTTTCTTTAAGTATAAGCTTAGATTTAAAACCTAAATTTATTAATTTTGTTATGGTTTTTCCCTCTACTAAAGTAATGTTTTCGCAATTTACGTCACATAAGAGCAAATATAGCTGACGCTGACAGATATTAATTACTGCGTATTGTGTCATCAAAGTTACCGTACTTCGTACAATACAAAAGCTCTGTTAATATTCTGTAAAATTAGTAGCTAAACGGCAGCGGAACGTTGCCTATCTAAAACTAATCAACCGAACATGAGACTTTTTTTGTATTTATAACTGCTGTTAGAGTGTTGAAAATAAAAATAATGAAAAGAACTTACTGATCGATGGTAGTCATTTTTCATCAGTGTCCAACTGTAGCAATAAAAAGTTCGAGATAAGTTTTTGAATGTGTTTTTAAAGAATTTGATTGATACAGTTGAACAAAGTTAAGGTTTGGTGCAAGTCAATCACTTATGTGTTTTAGTTATACCCTTGTTTGTAACTTTTTCACCGTTCGTTTTATACGCGAGTGTTTCCACGCTAATCGTATTCTTACACATCGTTTTGAGTTACGAAAATGCCTTTTTAGATAAAGATAGAAATGTTTACTGTGGCTAGAAAAAACGAAGCCTTCCAGGAGGGTTGTATATGTAATTCGACTCAACCCCTATTAAAATGATGCAGACTGGTTCAAAACGCCCATCCTTTCAGTTTCGCATTGTATTCTAAAGGTACCAGATGTTCTAAAGGGCCTTGATTAAAGTTAAACTCGCATTAAAAGCGATCATCAATCAGTTTAAAGATTTGATAAGCGCAGGATAAAATCAATTGGTCGACATTATTTAGCTTTTGTGGCGAATTGGATGACGCTTTAACAATGAAACGGACATTATAAGCTGTTTTATATTCCATTTATTCACAGTAACAACAATATTTACCTGTTTGCTACACATTTACACAATGGTGTTAAATGATAATTTTGGTACATAGGTAACTGGTAGTTTGTTTACAAATTTTTTACATTTATATTTACATGATTAGATACAATAAATTATATGTGTGAATATACAGTTACAATTATTTATTTATGTATATACAAAATATATGTTCCTACGCAGCTTTAAGCTAATGTATTGGAAAAGACAAAAGTTTTGAATTTGATAATTTGATTTGAGAATTATTTTGAAAGACTGTTTTTTGCATTTGGTGTTGTATGTAACATTTTTTTGCGTGTAAAATAGAAATGCATGCAACTGTCCAATCAATCAAAAGCTCTTACAGTCGTACCTACAACTTTCGCCGACACATAATTCTTAAAACAAAGTGGATGCATTAAATTATTTTTTGATATTATGTATTTAATAGCTATCTTAAAGTTTCAAAATTTTAAATGTTCACAAAACATTTCCTAGCAACACGAAAAACTTTCATTGTGCTTTCCAAGCATATCGAAATTCCTTGAATTTTGTCTATTGTGGAATGCGAAAGTGAAAAAGTTTAAGTGTAATTTCTTCGTCTTTGCCTTAAAAGTTTTAGTAAAAAAAATGATAAGCTTTTTAGATGTTAAACTTTTTTCCTATTTAAATGTGGTTTTGCTACAGTTTAGATTCTTGAAAATGTACGAACTAGTTACTCAAAACCTAAATGTATGCAGTGAGTAGAAATTTAGTGAATAATACAAATATTTGTTATGCACATTACTAATCATATTCTACTCTAAACAGAAAACAATACATACGTTGTGATGGAAACCGTTTACTGGTTATTCAACATGGCCGATGTAAATTGCACCGTGAAATATCCTATTATAAATAACGTAATTTCTCGTTAATGAAAGCGTCGAACCGGCTGAAATTTTAAGCAAACTCAGCTTGTACTATACCCACGAAGTATCAAGTATTTGAATAGGCCAATCGTTTCAAAACTGGCCGTGAGACTCATCGTGATAATCCAGGAAGAGGAGTTTCAACTGCAGCAAAAGTGTTCTTGTTGGCATTAAATGTGTTAAAGCTTTGATCAATGCAAATCGACAAATATCTAGCTTTGAAATATTGGATAAAACCAACAACATGAGTAATAACAGCAGCAATGACTCTTGTTGCAGTTGAGCCTTTATTGAACACCTCTTCGTGGTTTGTCATAATTGGACTCACGGCTATTTTTGAAACAGTCATCCCATTCAAATACGTGCCACTTTTTAACCCTAATACTAAAACATCTATTTTAGGTCTAATTTACATCCACACGCTTCTGGACATTTAAGGGATATCCAAGGAGATCCAGAATTAAATATAAATAAGACATCCTACAAGGACGTCTTATAGGATTCCATTACGTCCGGTGGTAGACATTTAATATTTGAATTTTATTTTTTTAACAACAGTAAAAGTTAATCCTAAACGAACAATTACAAATGAAAAATGTTGAATTTACGTATACAAAAATACTTAAATATTCGAATTGGCCAACAATAGCGGTAAAATGTGGTTGTATATGTCCAATCACCTACGCAGTGAATGCGCCGTGAACGAGTTTGTACTGCTCGGCAATCTCTGTGACGGAAATTTGCACGTTGTGTGTCGTGCCCAGCTTGCTTTCTGAATGATTTTGACCTAAATTTAAAAAATATTGTTTTTCAAATAGATAGAAGATATGAAGAACGCTACAACGAAGTAGTGTAATGAGAGCGTTAAAATTAGGTTGCGGAAGGCTATAGAAAGAGCAGATTTAGAAAGTAAAAAAAAACTTCATCCAATTAGTATATTTGTATTGATCAAATTTATTTATTAACAAATAAAAAAATATGATAAATATCTATTTTAGTTTTATTATCAATATCTGTTGCCAAAACATTAAATTTAAATGGCTTCCATTCAGGATCTCCTATGAACATCCATTGAAGGTGTCCCATGGAAATCAATTTTTAATGTTCTACGGACGTCCGTTGAGGATGTCCTAGGAACGTCTAGTGTTGTGACAAACGGACTACGTATATGTACGTCTATAGTATGTTCTTGAGATGGTAAATGGATGTCTTATAGACATCCTTAACATTTATAAAGGATGCTCATAGGGCATTCTATGGAAATCCTTGTGCTATAAGAGAAGTGTACTGTTTCGAAATTCTAAGCTGAGTTTGCGTGAAATTTCAAATGGTTTGGCGCTGTTTTTAGGTACAGTTGACATTTACATCGGCCGTGTTAAATAACAACTGAATGGTTCATATTGCAACGGTTGTGTATTGATTTATATTTAGAGTAGAGTACGAAGAGTAATGTGTCTAACAAATAATAGCACAAATCACTAAATTCACTATGTCACTGCGTACATTCCCGTACGAACATGGTTTCCATTTTTTATAAGCCTTAAATATATTCATGCTTTTTTTATAGTAGTTTTATTTCTAATTCAATGTGCTAATAATCGAACTATCATATTTAAAAACTTGAATTATTGGCACCTAAGCCTAGAAACTTTTGCTAGTGTGCTTTTCGTACACATTTAGAAACCAATCTTTTTGTAATTTTTTCTTTATTTGAAGGTCGCACAACATTTGTTAAAATATTTGCTATTTATTTATGAATATTAATATTTTCTTGGAAAGTTACTCTTGCATATTGATATCGAAACATTTCTCAAACTATATAAAAAATAACTTGTTTTTTTGTAAATATTAATAATACACTAGTATATAAAATGTAACCGTCAAAACTTTTGTCTTTTGTAGTACATTTTACATCAGAAAAAACTTACATCCTAATATTTAGAAGGTAGCGAGACATAATTAGTTCACAAAGTGGTGAAGTTTATTTTTGATCAAGGTTTTTATCACTTAGCTCTTATGATGACTTTAGAAATTAAAACTCCGCAGCTTTGTAAACAATACTGTGGGCGTAAGAAAAAAGCGTCAAGGGACGTCACAGATTCAATCTGTAATTTTTACTTGGCGACAAAATAAAAGAAATTCACTAATTGGATTCAAAATAAATCATTTGTGATACCTCTGAATCTCCTGTCAAAACGAATCCACCCGCCTTGCCCTAAAGTCTTAAAACATTAAGAATAATTTTTCTTGTAGCTATTGATCTCATACTAGTCCTGACATAGGGGGACGACTAACTGGACTAGAAGGTAGACTATGGACAGCCGCTGCTGCGACAGCGGCTTGATGGTGATAGTACAAAGAACCTGGATAACCAGATGGAGAACTGACAACAGGATTTGTGGCAGATCCTGCACCATCTCTCCCAGCGTCCAAGGGATGATGTAGGGCTAGACCGTGATTTTGTTCGAACGGATGCCTTATGGAAGAATTCGACTCGTGGTACAAAATTGGAACACGTACAAGTCGTTGTGCCGCATGTGCCATGTTTGCAGCTTCTAGTTCGGCAGCCAATTGTCTTTTCCACTTATTTCTCCTATTCTGAAACCATATTTTCACTTGCGTTTCCGTTAAGTGCAAACTCGCAGCGAGCCCAGCACGTTCCGATGACGATAAGTACCTCTTCATATCAAAGGTCGATTCTAACTGGAAAACTTGAGATCGTGAAAAGACAGTGCGCGTTTTCTTTTTACGCTTATTCGCTAAGGAGTTACCAGGACTCAAGCTGCTAGAGTTCTGAATTTTTTTATCTTTGTCATTATCGTAGTCGCTTTCTTCTTCGTCAATTTCTTCGTCTATTGTCATATTTTCGTTTTCTCTGTAAGGACTTTTCGCACGGTTTATATTTAAATAAGTTTGATCTAGGAAAGCCGGATGCGTTGACGTTATTACATTTGGGTGGTGTGGGCTACTTCGTGGTGATCTATGGTTTTCTAGTGGTGATGATGGACGAGGTGAACGAATAGAATCTGACGACTGTGTATTGTTATGAGTTTCTCGGGGTGACAAAGGTGGAGATTGGTCGTCGTTAGTTACACCGCCTGTAATAAAACAGAGGAGATAAAATCAATTGTTGGACATAAAGAAGCCTTTGACGAAATTGTCTGCATCAATTTGTTTGTGTTGTACTACGTATTACAGCGAAAAGGTGAAAAAGAATACAGTAGACAGTGTATCATATTATTAACAATAAGAATAAAATATCTTTTCGTGAATTTTAGCTGAATGCGAGGTTTCAATTTTAAAAGCAAATCTAAAGTTGTAACTTTGACATGAATTCAAAACCTAGTATTGATAATAATGTCTTTAGTATCGAAAAAATTGAAAAATTATCAAGTTCTATTACGAAAACTTGTTACATCGAACGATTGTTTGCTTTTCTTGAAAATTTTCTTAAACAAAATAAACATAGTTGCTATGCAGGATGTTTGAGTAATTTAACCGAATTGTTTTTTAGTTCACCAATGGTAATGATTACGTTATTCTACGAGTAATATATATCAAACTGTAACATTTACTTTATTTTTAATACTATCAAATAGGAAAAGAAATAACACGTCAAAAACTCGTTTTGCTTTGCGGAAAGTTTCAGTAATTTACCTGGATTATTTTTTAATTCATGAGTGGTATATGATTAGATCAATGTACCAAACTGTCAAATTTATTTTATTTTTTAGAAAAAACAGATTTTATGTCAAACATTTTTTTAAATCAAAAAACATAGATATTTTGCTTTGCAGAAATATTAAGTAATTCATCCTAATTATTTTTTAATTTACTAGTGGTATATAATTAGACTGTTTCATGAATAATAGATCGCACTGCCAATTTTGCTTTCATTGCGTCCAAAAATTTTTTAAACTAAATTTAACACATTTTGCTGTATGGGAAGTTTGAGTAATTTACTCTTATTAATTTTTAAATCAATTTAAAACTGTCAAGTTGATTATGTTTAAAACTATCAAATAATACGAATACTATCAAATCAAAAATTTTGTTTGGCAATACTAACACATTTTGTTCTGCAGGAAGATTGAGTAATTTACCCCGATTATTTTTCTATTCACAAGTGATATATAATTTTCCGCACAATATACCGAATTATTAAATAAACACTATTTTAAAAATTATCAAGAAAAAAAATTAATTAAAACATTTTTCTTAGGCAAAACACATTTTGCTTTGCGGGAAGTTTAAGTAATTTAATTTATTGTAAATCAAACAATTCTTAACTTCAACCGGTTTTTTATTTTAGCCTTATACGTATTTCGACATGTTCACATGCCATTTTTAAAGGCAAGCTTAAAAGTAAGCAGTTGGTGTTGCTATAGGAACAATAAATCTTCATAACTTGATCGGGTTTTCCATATCTGCGTCAAAATGACTTGATTTTTTATTCCAAAACGTCCAATAATGGTGTATTTGAAAGATCAATTTGGTCATTCATTACAGGTACACTTTTTAAATGATTGTGAATTTCAAATGAATCAGATATCAAGTCATCTGGACACAGATATAGAAAACCAAGATCAAGCTATGAAGATTTATTGTTCCTATAGCAACACCAACTGTTTACTTTTAATCTTGCGTCTGAAAATGACATGTCAACATATCAAAATACGTATAAGGCTAAAACTAAAATTAAAAAATTTGTTGAAGTTAAGAATTGTTTTATTAACAATAAATTAAAATGAACTTCAACAAAGTAAAGCTGGAACTTATTAATTGAGTAATTTACCTTAATTACTGTTCATTTCAAGAGTGGTACCTATATGATTAGATCATTCCACCAATAACGTATCAAACTGTCAAATTTATTTTATTTTTAAAATAAAACATTTTGCCAAAGGTTTTTTTTAACCAATAACAACACATTTTGCCTCGCATTATGCCGTATAGAAAGTTTGAAGTAATTTACTCCGATTATTTATCAATTCGCGAGTGGTGTATGATTACATCATTCTAATAATGATATATCAAACTATCAAATTTGACTATTTATAAAACTATCAAATAATACAAATACTAATAAATTTAAAAAAAATTATTTTAGCAAGAACAATGAATAATTTATCCCGATTAATTTTTCAGTTCACGAGAGATATATTAGTAGATTATTTTACGCATAATATATTAAATTTACGAATAAACGTTTTTTTCAAAACTATCAATTAAAAAATATATCACGCCAAAAATGTTTCTTAAGGAAATAACACATTGTGCTTTGCGGGAAGTTTGAATACCTAGTTTATCTTGATTATTTTTCAATTCATGAGTAGTATATAATTAGCTCATTTCACCCATTATATATCTAACTATTATATTTATTTTTATTTTTGCAAAAAAAAATCAGATTTTTTTATTGTCAAAAATTTTTTTTTAAGAAAACAACACATTTTGCTTTACAGTAAATTTAATTAATTTACTTTGATTATATTTTAATTTACGAGTGGTATATTATAAGATTATGCCACGAATAATAAATCAATCTGTCAAATTTATGTTACATTTAAAACTATCAAATAAAAACAATTTTTATTAAGTCAGAAAATTTTCTTACCCAAAACAAATACATTGCTATGCTATATGAGAAGTTTGTGTAATTTACCCCGATTATTTTTTTAATTCACGACTAATATATGAGTCGTTTTTTTCACGCACAGTATATTGAATTTTTAAATAAACTGTATTATTATAACTATCAAATAAAAACAATTATCACTTCAAAATTATTCTTAAGCAAAACAACCACATTCAGCTTTGGGGAAAATGTGAGTAATTTTCCTTGATTATTTTTCAATTCACGAGTGGTATATGATTGGATCATTCCATCAATAATGTCAAACTGTAAAATTTACATTATTTTTAGAATTTAATATTTATAATATAATATCTAAAAGTTCTTTTCTAAATCACAATAACATTTTACTATGCAGGAAGTTTAAGTAATTTACCCCGACTATTTTTCAATTTACGAGTGGTATATGATTAGATTATCACACGAATAAAGTGTTAAACTGTCAAATTTACTTTATAGTTAAAACTATCAAATAAAAACAAATTTAACAAAGAAAACAAACACATTTTGATTTGCAGGGAGTTTGTGTAATTTACCTTCAATATTTTTCAATTTACCAGTGGTATATGATTAGATTATTCTACCAATAATGTATCAAACTGTCAAATTTATTTTATTTTGAGATTAAAACCAATTATAATATGTCAAAAAAGTAATTTACGCAAAAAGAAAGAAATTTTAATTTCCAAAAGGTTTAAGTAATTTAATTTACCCGATTATTTTTCAATTCATTGTAGTTCATAATTCGACTATTCCGTGAATAGCAGATCGAACTGTTAAAACATTTTTTGAGACAAAACAAACACATTTTGCGTTGCAGGAAGTTTCAGTAATTTACCTTGATTATTTTTCAATTCACGAGTGGTCTATGAGTCGATCATTTTACCAATTATATATCGAACTGTCAAATGCATTTTATTTTCAGAATAAAACATTTAAATTTTAAGCAAAAAACACCTTTGGCTCTGATAAAGTTTAAATAATTTACCCCGATTAATTTTCAATTTGCGAGTGGTATATGAGTAGAGTATGCTACGAATAATATATTAAACTGTAAAATTTATTTTATAATTAAAATTATTAAATAAAACCAA
Organism: Ctenicera cuprea; assembly: GCA_958336395.1. Classification (NCBI taxonomy): domain Eukaryota; kingdom Metazoa; phylum Arthropoda; class Insecta; order Coleoptera; family Elateridae; genus Ctenicera; species Ctenicera cuprea. The sequence goes on along the minus strand of OY284491.1, from coordinate 37,724,958 downwards.
TTTTTATTATCACGCCAAAACATTTTTTTACGCAAAACAAACACATTTTACTACATGGGAAGTTGCAGTAATTTATCCCGATTCTTTGTCAATTTACGAGTGGTATCGAATTAGATTATGCCACGAATAATATATCGAACTGCCAAATTCATTTTATCTTTAAAGCTACCAAATAAATCAAATATTATTAAGTCAAACAGTTTTTTTAGTATTACAAACACATTTAGCTCTGCATTTTAAAATATATATTTTTAAATTCACGAGTAGGATATAAAGAACGTAAGTGAATAGTTCGCTTAAATTTTATAGCGATATAATTTTGTACAAATACAAGCAGGTTAAACATTTCTGTTGGCTGCTGAAAACGACAAATCCGACGTAGTGATCGATCGATATATTATGAGTGGATTAATCGTTGTTGAAGATCTTTCAATTTATAACTTTAAAGTTGTAAAGTGATTTTTAAGTTAAAGTGAAAGAGTTTGTAATGAATTTTTTTTTGAAAACTAAATAAATAAAATTTTAATATAAAAATACGTTTTTAAAATTAATAAAGAAATAAATAACTTAAAAAATTTAATTTTAAACAATAAAACTTTAGAACTAAAATAGTATAATTACTGTAATGTTCTACTTTAATTAAAATGATACTGTTTTAAAAATATCTGATTGTTTAAGGTATAAAGCTAAAGAAATTAATCCAAATAATACAAACGAAAAGAATTTTTTAAATACACTAAAACTAAAGCGAGCATTAGAAATAATAGGAATAAGAGACAAATCCTTAAAAATAATTATCTGTTTATATTTATAACAGGTTTGAAACTTAACAATTCCAATGAATTAATTAAAATATTACACACGTATGTGATAAAATAAATGAATTGGAACTCAATCATTACTCCAGCCAGTATCTAAAATTAAGATAGCACTGCAAACAGGCGTTTCAAGTAGTGTTTCTAAACTTCTCTTTAAAGAAGGAAACCAATCAAGTTAAATCCCAGTAAAGAAGATGAGAGATAAAGTATTTTTATTGTTTCCAGCGATTTGTGTTTCGTGTCGCTGTCAGCACTACTCAATCCGCCCTTATAAGGCTTACATCGATTAGCTCAAACTTAACAGTATGGCTTCTGAAACCACTTTGGTGCTGTTTAAATGCTTCTAAAATACGGCAATAAAGTCGATATCTTTAACGTTAGAGGTAAGTACACAAACGACGGTTTGTGGATGTTTTTTATATGTTGTAATAAACTATATAAGTTTTGGTGACATTATATGGGGTGTAATTTTCAATATTATGTCGATATTTTGTATAAAATGCATTCGTTTTTGTAATTAATTGTAGGTACATGTTGTTAGGATTGGTGAATTAAGGTAATTAGGATGCCATATACAAAATGATATTAGAAAAGCTGTGGCGGAATTTTCAGATGTAGTGACTTCTCTGGCGTCGGAGATGAGCTTTAGCGTCAAAAATAGGCCGTCGATGAATAATAATTACACATAAATGATCAAAAACACGAGCTGCACGTCTACTTTTTACTCTCGTGCAAATGCTATATAAATTACCATTCATATCTAACTTTTTATTTCTATCACTATTCACTAGCCTAAATGACGTTGGTATTTATTGCTATGATATTTGGAGGTGTATGTTTTTACTGGGGTATTGTAGTTCCTGGAAGGCAATTTTTGGGATGCTTGCTACAATTCAATTTGAGATTGGAGGTTTGTGAAGGCTGTAAGGTTTTGATATTCTAACTTTTAAACTCAGGGTTGCGTATTATTGTTGTAATTTCTTGTTATAAATTCTAATAATTTACATTTTTCATATTTGTGGGGTTTATTTTTACTGAAAGAAAAGAAAAACACAATCAGATTGATACGATTTTTATTTATGTTAGTTTTAATTATAATTTAGTTCAGAATTGTTTAAAAGGTTTAATTTATAAGAAGTTTTAAACTTACTTGTTTTGTGCATCGATTAATGTCATTATGGATGTCAGTGTCAATGTCACAAACGTATAAAAGAATACTCATTGTCATGAGATTTATTTGTTTGTTCAAAAAAATGGGAATCAAGAAGCAGACAAAAGAATGGAAAATTTGTTTATTTAGTTACGACTCGTCTTTGTAAACAAAAACAGAGAATTTTATATCTTCTGGATGAATAAAGAGGAAAAACGAGTTTAAAAGTAATGTAAAAGTGATTGTGAATATAAAAGAAGAAAATACAACAAATTATCAACGAGTTGTGAAAAGTCCAGAAGAATAACAAGTATAAAGCAATCCAGAAAGTTTTTCAAGTTGTGATGGTGGTAACCCCAAGTTTAAAATAATATAAAACAGACCAGAGGAAGATTCAAACTAAAGGCGAGTGTTTGTGGTTACTTGAGGAACCTGCAAACTAGTGAAGTAGAAGTTGGACATTCATCGTTTGCTCCCAATAAGGAGACGTTAAGATAAGTGTTCTCTTTTTAAAGGACGATAGTATTTAGTAAAATTTATTTGATTTTTCGCAAATATTATTAGAAAATTGATTTATTAAATAAAACCTTTTCTTTTTTGTAACGTTGATATTGTTTTGTGTTTATCCTATCTCAAATTAATTTATTAATAACTTGTCTTACAAGCTAAATAACGACCCTGAGAAAGTTAATAAAGAGTCTCATAGCAAATATAATTTAGAATTGCGTGAATTGCGGGCATTTAGGGAATTGTTTTCTAGTAAGTACATGCACACGCATATCATTGCATTATATTATAGCATATCGTTATTGATTTCAATTATAAATATACAAAGGCTTACAAAGAAGGACACAGCAAGTACAAAAAAAACGGGCAAAAATAAACTATAGAGTAGTTTAGTAAACTTAATGTGGAAGACACCGTAAATGCGTATCCAGCGTCTAATTCACCCCTTTAGTAATTCAATACCCTATTACAAGCCGAATCTCTTCCTATTATAATAAAAAATATATATTAGATATCCTATAACCTTGACACTTTCACTTCTTCTATTCATTGCTTGAAAATTATATTTAAAGAAATATCAAATATCTCTCTAAAGGATAGGTTTTCATAGAAATTTAGGTTGTTGTAAAACTTTAAAGGCTTCACTTAAGTGGATAGACTCTTCCCAGAAACGAAATACTTACTTAGTATTTGCACAGTCTCTATTTACGAGAAACAAAATTTTATGCTAGTTATTATATTAAGTTTTTGTCTACAACTTGAGAAATACAATGAAAGACCTCTAAAGTTACAACATTTCGGCTTGAGTATTTATTTGGTGAAAAAAATGCAATTTATTACACACGTCAAAAACTAACTAATATAAAAATTATTGGATTTATGTGTGGTATTGGCGGCGCAAGACGAAACATGACTTAAAACGAATATCGAAAATTTGCAAAGGTATCAAATCAAGGCAACATTTTCCTATTATTGTTTTTTTAGCAGCACTTTGTCGATATATTTGTTTATACACCTTTTCAATAATTTTTCATCTAGTTTGAAAGGGCATTAATGATCTCATAAGTAGAGTAGTAACGTTAGATTTTAAAAAATTAATAAAAGTCGAAAAATCTTACCACTATACAGGATGTCACAGACCACCTACAACTACCCATATTTTACGGTTAAACTATTGAACCTACATGTATTGGATAAATCGTACGCAAGGTATTCAGTAAAAACATTTATAGTTTTTTTGAGGTTTTGAAAAAGGTAGTTTTAGGAGGGGAAGCTAGAGGCAAAATGGCGGCCAATTATCTCATAATAACGGCAATTACATAACCTTTTTCCCAGACGGACATGAACTGTTATATCACGAAAATTGATACTAATCGTTAAAGTCAATTAAATGAGATTTCCCATTATCGGATGAATCGCTCTCTCTGCCGCATCTAAGGCAGGTTAACAGAAAGTTTTTTGCTGATTTATAAAGTCCATAAACATAACATTTAAATCACCGTGCGAGTTGGAGTTGGACAACTCAACATCGCACTCGCACTAAACCTTTATTATACCCGGTGGGAAACTATTAATGCGTATGTTGGTGTATTTGGCGAATAGGATGTGCACCGTGTCGTGATTGTTTATTTGTTAGATGGGAAGGCGGGTGATAGTGATGTCACAACTTATTCGGAAGGGGAAATGAGAGTGTGTGGTCGAGACAGAGTATAAACAAAGCTTTAGTGCAAGTGCGATGTTGAGTTGTCCAATTCCAACTCGTACGTGGATTTAAATGTTATGTGAATAGATGCGGTAGAGAGAGCTATTTAGCCTATAATAGGAAGTAAATTTTTATAAATTGAACCGCTATTTTGTAACGGTGAGAGATATGGATAAACTTTAAATACAAAAATTGTTCAGTTTAATGGGATTTTTAAAATGAAATATTACTTGACTTTTCGTTCTATTTAGGATTTTTGAGATATCTTTTGAATGTTGCCGCTCTTCTGGAAAGGAGAGAGGGTACTAACATTTATTTTTTGTACTCATGCGGTACATTGCTAGAAAGCAAATTTAATAGACTTTAACGATCAGTTTCACTTTTCTTGATATAATAGTTCATGTGCGGTTGGAAAAAGGTTCAGTTAATGGCGGCTTTTTTGAAATAATTGGCCGCCATTTTGAAATGGTTTGAGCTACCGATATTTTCTTTTTTTAAGTTGTTGGGTTTAAAAATACTTTTTAAATGAGGTACGACTTGACCCACATTCGTATTTGAAAATCTCGAGAAACATCCGTAGCCCTGCTAAAACTACCCTTTAAAAATATTTTTACAGAATACTTGGCGTACGATTTTTATTGTAAAATTTTTATCTCATTCGTGTAGCAAGTAAATATGAAAATTGCAAAAGGATGTAATACCAACCTTGACGAAAGCTAATACAATAAGTAACTAACACAAAAAAAGACAGTAATATTTAAGCATAAAAGCTAAAAATTACAAAAACAATAAAACAAAAAATTATCAAAACATTGTTGGCACACCAAGGTGTGACATTGTTAACACAATTGAATTTTTTATCTATTAGTCGTTTATGAATTTTAAAATATTCTAACAAAACAGATTTATTAAAATTGTTAACGATATGAAGAGGTGTAAAATCAGTGTTAAGATGAAGGGTTAGCTTAGAGGGGTACATTATTAAACATATTTCTACAAAAAAACACCCCTCCAAGCTTATCAACAGCAATACCACATGTAAATTAAAAATTATCGATAATACTGTCGCTTCATTGACAACGAAATTGTGTCGTTGCTAGGCATCAACACAATTGAGTTCGTTAGTATAATTCAGAATCATCGATATTTTAATACCCATTTGATTTGTCTTTAGATGCACTACAACACTATGTATTCAAAATATCATAAAAATATTTAAAAAAAAATATATTCCAAAAAGGTCAAACTTCAGTTTCCGGTTTCGGTTTCGATTAACGACCTTACAAACAAGTACCTGCAACTGAAAAACTTCTACACATCAAATCTTATGAAAATCAAGCAACGGGTTTCGGAAATATAAAAGAACGATAGCACCCACCCATCTTTCTACAGACAGACCTTTGTTAAAAGCCAATTTTTTGGGTTCATTGGACCTCAAAACGCGTATTTCCGTTAAAATCTAAAATACAAAAATTTGCATAAAATCATAACTTTCCCTTATTTCAGTAGAAGTATGGGAAAGTAAAAAGGATTATCGGAGCCAGTCAGGGTCTAATTGGTCAAGAACCTGAAAACAAAAGGCTGCCATTGGCTGTTACAATGCGAGTGGAATATTCAACAAAATAGTCCATACAAAAATCAGTAAACGTAACCTCCTCTTCCATACTTCTTTGGTTCCTGTCAGCCCCTCTCGTAAAAATAATAATTTTCTCACCATTCCCTTTTATGGTTTTATGGTTTTATGAAATTTTAATGTTATAATTGCGTGTAGCAATGGCAACTCTTTAGCTAATAATTTTGTCAATATAAAAAATAAACCTTCTCCTCTTCATAAGAAGTGATGTATACCAAATGATATGCGATAGTAAAATTAATAATGCTCCTACTGTTTACGTAGGCAAAACTAGCAAAAAATGTTCTACTCGTCTTAAAGAACATTTCAGAGCACTTTGGTGCAACAATCACCCCGAAGATCCTTCATCTGTTATATCTGCCTTTGCTTTTCATTTATTAGAAACCCTTCTGGACTCTGATCCTAACACTGATTTTAAACCTCTTCATTTCGTTAATAATTTTAATAAATTTGCTTTATTAGAATGTATTGAAATTTATAAACATTTAATAGATAAAAAATTCAATTATGTTAACGTTGTTACACTTTGATGTGCTGACAATGTTTTTAATATTTTTAGTTTTATTGATTTTCTTATTTTCAGCTTTTATGTTTAAATTTGACCACTTTTTCTTATGTTAGTTACTTATTTTATTAGCTCTTGACGATGTTGGTCAGTGACGTAACTACCGAGGTTCCGCAGGTTCCACGGAACCAGAACCCGTGATTCGTGGGGCTTACCAAGATCCCGTTCTCCCCCCCCCCTTAAAAAAAGCAAATATTAATTGTTTTTGTCTTAAGCCAAACTATTTTTTTCAACGGCTATCTTACACGGATATCTCGATATATCGGTAGGTTAAAACTGTTAGGATACTGGTAAGGAATAAATTAGTCCCACACTTCTCTTTACATTTCAAGTAGGCGAAAATAATATGCGAGTGTTTAATATAATTTTTCTATTTCGGTTTTTTAAGGTTATTCTTAAAGCACTGTTTTAGCTACAAAACAGTGTTTTAAGAGAGTCTTTTAAAGCATTGTTTTTAGTAAAATTTCACCAACAAAGATTGGTATTCATGATATATTCATGATCAAATTTGGTAAATTTAGTATGTATGCCAACATATACATACTAAATTTACCAAATTTGATCGCAGCAATTTGAAACTTGCTGCCAACATATACATACTAAATTTACCAAATTTGATCGCAGCAATTTTTTATAACGTTTTTTCATTAATTCTCCTCAATGGAAAAAATAGTATAAACAACTCGTTTCATAAGGCGTCTTGACGCACTCGTCCATTGAAAAACTCGGGCGCTACGCTACCTCGTTTTTCAATCTTGGACTCGTACGTTAAGACAATGCCTTATGCAACTTGTGTTTTAATATACTATTTTCTTCCGAGCAGCCGCGCTGAACACCCGAGAGAGCGTGGAGATGTACGTTACCATGGCAACCGCCTTGCTGTTAGATTTAGTTTAGTTTGTTCAGAAATTGCATTTTATATTTAACTATTCTAGTTACAGTGGCTACATCCGAAAGTTCGTTTTTAAAATTTAAAATCATCAAAAATTATTTAATAAATGAAATGCTTCACGCCAAATTGCCGTTTCTAGCAATAATTTTGATTAAAAATAGCACTGCACAAAATCTGGACTTAGTTGGTACAAAAATTTACAAGCGCGAAGGCTAGTAAAAGCAATTTTGCTTAGTTTTTGTTACATATTATGTACGTTTTATGTTACATCCTGTATATAGATATTGCTATGATATTCAGAGTTGTATGATTTGACCGGAGTATTGTAATTCCTGGAAGGCAATTTTTGGGATGCTTGTTACAGTTCAATTGATGATTGGAGGTTTGTGAAGACTGTAAGGTTTTGATATTCAAACTTATAAACTCAAGGTTGCGTATTATTGCAGTAATTTCTTGTTTTTAAAATTCAAATAATGTGGTTACCATTATATCGTTTGTATTTTTATATTTGTGAAGTTTTGTTTACACTGAAAGAAAGAAGAACACAATCAAATTGATAGGGTTATTGTTTATGTTAATTTTAATTATTAAATAGTTCAGAATTGTTTTAAAAGGTTTAATTTATAAGAATTTTTAGACTTACTTGTTTTGTGCATCGTAAAACGTCATTTGTGGGGTTATGGATTTGAATGTCAATTTGACAAATGTATAAAAGAATACTCATTGTCACGAGATTTATTTGTTTCAAAAAATATGAAAGATCAAGAGAGAAGACAGAAGAAAGGGAAATTTGTTTAATTAGTTACGGCTCGTCCTGTAAATAAAGACAGAAGATTTTATATTCTCTGAATGAATAGAGAAGAAAAACGAGTTTAAAGTAATATAAAGGTGGTTTTGAATTTAAAAGAACCTATTATAAAACGGATACAAGTGTTTGTCAACGAATTGTGGAAAATCCAAAATATTATATTCAGTAATAACTGTACTTCCAAGCTTAATAACGACCCTGAGAAAGTTAATAAAAAGTCTCTTACAAAATATAATTTGGAATTGCGTGAATTTAGGGAATTGTTTTCTTGTAATACGAGACCACGCATATCATAGCAATATATATATTTCTTTGTCTGTTCATAAATACTGTTAGTTGATATTATAGTTTCTACGTTATATGGATGTTTGTTGGGTACCTAATTATTTTGTTTGCACTTTTTTAAACTTGAGGTGTTCCTGTGACAAAAGGTATTATTTTTATGTCATACTGAGAAGGGGCTTGTTATAGAGGTTTGACCTGAATATGGAACCCAGGTTCCACAACTTCTCGTTACGCCACTGATGTTGGTATTACTATTATTATCTCTTGCAATTTTCATATTCACTTGTTAGTGGCGTTTTATAGCCTTATGTAATTTGTTTAAGATTTAATTAAACCTAAAACTTTATGTTTGTGTTTTCTCCAATTTGTGGGGATGCACTTCCCCCCGGTAACTTAATTGTTACCATTACAATGCTCATAGTTTTAGTGTAAGGTATTTATTACATTCATACTGCAATTTATTTTATAACTATATTTTTGGTTGCAGTTATACCATCTGTTTATAAAGTAACCCCCCCCCCCCCCTCCATAACTAACTTTTGAACGACTTGATATTTTTCCACAAAATTGGGTGTGCTTTAATGAGAAATTAAATACTATTTTTTAGCCACAAATTAAATTTTTTATCATTCAAAGTGGCGACTGGGAACCATTTTAAAATTTGTTTTTAATAGAAAGAAAGGTCGAGTTACGCCTCATTTGAAAGGTCTCTTAATTCTGCGTCTTATCATAAAGTTTCAAAGAAAAATATTTAGCCATAACAAAATGGCGGATTTTAAACAAATGGACTCACTTAATTCAAAATTGTTCTGATTTTTATTATCCAGGGTTGAGTGACACCTCATTTGAAAGGTCTTTTAGTTCTGCGTCTGATCCTAGAGTTCCAAAGAAAAATATTCAGCCATAACAAAATGGCGGATTTTAAACAAATGGACTTACTCAATTCAAAATTGTTTTGAGTTTTTTATCCAGTAGTCCACTTTTTCATTTGCAGTACAAAATTTTCAAAAAATAACAGGTGGCTGGAAATAATATTGAAAACGTTATGTTCCAACAAGACGGTGCGCATTTTCTTGGAAGATGGTTTGGTATGCGGGAACCTGTAGAATAGCCGACTCACTCTCCAGATTTAACTTTCTTAGATTTTTTTCTATGGGAATATCTAAAATCGAAAGTGTACAGAACCCGTCCAGAAACAATTAAAGAACTGGGAACTGGCAACGCATTACAGAAGTTTACAGAAATATCACTCCAGAAACTTATGAAAATGTAAAGCAGGAATTTCATAACCGACTTTTTATGTGCCAAAAAGTGAATGGTAAACATTTCGAACACTTTATTTAATTAATTTAAGCTTTAATTCGTAGTTTTTTAAATAGACTTTTTTATCTTCGAACATAGTCATTTTGTTATGGCTTAATAGTTTTCTTTGAAACTCTAGGATAAGACGCAGAACTAAAAGACCTTTCCAATGAGGAGTCACTCGACCTCCCTCTTCATTGAAAAAATTCAAAATGGCGCCCAGTCGCCATTTTAGATGATACAAAATTTTAATATGGTCTAAAAGACAGTATTTAATTTCCCATTACAGCGCACCAAATTTTGTAAAAAAATATAAAGTCGTTCAAAAGTTAGTTGGGGGGGGGGCGGTTCTTTACGGATACAGTGTAGTGCTCGCGGCTGAAAAAGTCGCTTAAAAAATGACCTTACTTTATAAACACAGTGTATATTTATCTATTTGAAATTTCTTTATGTGCACACTTTTTTATTATGTAACTTTTTCATCTTGTAATATTACTGGCAAGTTTTGTTATTTCCGTATTTATATTTTTAGCCTGAAGATAGTGTTTTGTGGCCGAAACATGTAGCATTTTATCAATTTATAATATATCAACGATGGTGAGACTTTCGACTATTATTCATTTTTTATTTTTCCCAGCTATAAAATATACTCAATTAAATAATGTTGTTCTCTCTCTTTTCAGTTTTCACATAGTGTTTACTAAGGTATACACTTTTTACAATTCTCCTTGGATATTTTGTGCGATAGTTTTTATTTGTTTCCGAAAGTACCTCTATATGGAGCAATTTTAGAGTAACTAACGCATTCACTTTTTCTGACGTTTTGATTTTGTAATTAAATTAAATAACCTAATTTAAATACAATTTATGTATTAAAATAAAAATCGTTAAATAGTGAAGAATCGCTTAATATGAATTGTAGAAAAATATCCACTACCTCCTACTACACAAGCGAAGAGCTTACCCGGAATGAATGTCCTCGACCCCTTAGGGTATAAGAGGTTATAGATAGATAGATAGATAGAAAAATATCAAAAACGAAAAGATTATTTGTTTGAATGGATAAATACGTACCATTCGGACTAGTTCTATCTTGAGGTAATTGGGGTTGTAAGCGGCTCCAATACCAGGGCAAACCGCGAGGATCCCCTGGGCTACACAAGGCTGCATATCTACTACTGGCTGCTGCTAATGCTCCAAAATGGGACATCAGACCTAACCTGCAACAAGTTATACAATTTAAAAATAATAATACAAAAACTCTATAAGAAAATGATTTCAATTTTTTTGCTTTTGCGCTTTCTACAATGAAAAGTTAACTAAACTAATTGCTGCATAGAATTTAACATATATTGCAATTTCAACTTCCACATAAATTGTGAGCTACTACAAATTTGACCAATTTTGGTGTAAAATTAATAAGGATTCATAAACAGGAAAGAAAACGCCGTGTTTACAGAAAATAAATTTAACGACTTAACATTTGTAATTTTTTGCCTTAGCTTACAAACAAGAAATGGTAAATTACAAAAAGTGGTTAAAATACGCTAGATATAATTACGTGTTTATTGTTTTGACAGCGAAAGCAACGTTTAGCATAATTTCTTCATGAAATTCGTAATTTGCTGTCATTAATATTAAATATGTTTACGTTAAACAAGAAACCTTTCTTTTTATAAATCCAAAATTACGGCGTTTATGTTGAAGGAATTTGATTTAAAAATTTAAAGGTGTAATTGCTCGTATTTAGATATTTTTTAAAGCAGATTTTCATAAAACTCAAATTAAAACTGATTTAGTAATAATTCCGTGCATTAAATGCAACAACTCTTGCAAAAACTGGGAAATAAACGGTATCATAAAATTAAGCTTAAAATAGCCAATTCAGTTCAAAATATCTTCTCCGCTTAAAAGCATAAAAGTCGGTAGTAAATCACAAGTTAAAAATTAAAGACGGGGTGCTGTGAATCGATATTACGAAATCCCTATGGCAATCTTCAAACTAAGTCTATCTCGCATTAAATTTGCATCAAGTTAAGTGTTCTCCGAGAGTGTATTCCTTAAAGACTTGGTCCGAAGTCAGAAAGCGGAAGAAGACTTCCTCAGAATTCCCTAAGAAGCTTATGCCTTGCCTTAAGTGCCTCGATATCGCGACATGATCGATAAACAGAACGTGCACTTCGTTCTTGGTCGATGGAATTTTGATACTTACAGCTTGAAGTAAGCTACAAGATTGCTCCAGCCGTGTATAAAGTTTTGTAAAGTAAAATTTCTCCTTGTAAACTCCGTAAAGGGCGAAATAATTAGATTAATTGTTGGTAATTTCGGATAAAGCGGAATTTAAATCCTGCGTAATGGATCAGCTGTTAAACTATTTAATAGATATTATTTAAAAATGAAATTAATTGGGCTTGACTAAAAGTTAATTAACCACAACAATTAAAATTGTATGCAGCTAATATTTTCTACCACTCGTTCTTAAAACTGGCTATTTTATTTTTAATTAATTCAGTCATTACGTCACATTTAATCTATTAAACGTTGTAAGTTTCAGTTACTAACCAACCAAACTTTATTTATAACAACAGGAAGCTAATGTTTTTATTAATAGTGACCTTGCATATTTTGAGCTAATAAAATCGCTGCATTTTAGACACGCAAACCAATCAAAACCGGCTTAGACTGACAATTACACTAGTAGGGCGATTATCAGTGTAATCAACCCTAATAATTTCTTGTTAGATGATATAAACATAATTAAAACGTAATAATTACTGCTACTATAGCAACCGTAGTTGATATTTATTTTGTAAAATACAAAAAATAATATTTTTTTTGTTTGAACACTTGTCTTGCCAAATTCACTTGGTTCAAATTTTTTTTCTGCAATTTTTGCTTGATCACAGTCTTGAGTGCTGCTTTAATTAAATCGGCTTGTGATCTCGACAGCAAAGATTGCCGAAAAAATCAATGTTACACGGGGTAATACATACAAATACATAGCAGTTTTTTATCGATAACAATTAGTACGCAATATTTTTCACAGATCCTGAAAAGGAAACACTGCCAAGTACCCCTCACTTAGGTAAGAGGCGTGAACAAAGACACCTTCTGCGCGGTCAGCGTTGTAACGGTCACTTCGGTGATTTCATCTTGGTACGTTCACCTCTCTTCGGAGAGGTTCAAGGTTCACCTTAATTGGGACCAAAGAGTACTGGGTGAGTGACTTCACGAGGTGAGGTGTTGCCAGCCCTCAGTATGGGTACCTAACAACTTAGAGACAGCGCGTCCTCTGTAACGGGATTCCCGCTCCCTGGCCGTGGCTATAAATTTGCCTGCGTCCCAGTCACTACGTCGAGGTAAATAATAAATTTGCCTAGGGTGGTTGGAGGCCGACAGATTTAGGCATGTGAAGGTGATCTCCAGGAAGGAGTGGCGCAGCTGGCCCTAGGGGTGAGCTGTACTTTGTCTGCTCACGCCCAGTATCAAACCCACCCGATGTTGTTAAGGTACCGGCCATTATCAGACCGGCTACTGACTAATCTGGGCGGTGCGTAGTCGATCAGTACTAAATATTGCGAGTAGCTTAACCAGGTAGGGGTAGCACTGCTTCGGCAAGTGCTTGCTCCGAAAAGTTCAACCAGTGACATTGACTGGTACCGCAGGGACCAACTTCTAGCCAGCGAAGAAATAAAAGCCCCCCTCTTGGTTACGGTGTAGAACTCAGGCCTATTTCTAAGTCTATGCAAGCTAGGGCCGTCTTGGTGCGGTGAGCTGCCTTTTCAGCTCGGGCGCTGACCTGCGGAATCAGTAGATATTTAGATAATCTTCTCCGACCAGTGGAGACTTAAAGTTCGCAGCCTGATGTTAAGAGTGGTAATTTGTTCTCGTCGAACCGTTGTTTACTTGGAAGCACAACTGTTAATAAAAGGCTGTAGGTAAATTTGTCCCGCTTTTCTGCATATTTCAAAATTTTATTTTACTAACGCTGTAAGCGTTACCATAATTTTTTTAGTTAAAAAAATAGTTAAATTTTTTAAAAATAATAAAAATTTTACAAAAATTGCAAAAATTTTGGAAAAATATAAAATTTTTAAAATTTCGTACATTTTTGAAATTTCTTAAAATTTTAAAATTTAAATAGAATTTAATTTTTTTATTATTGGAAATTTTTAGAAACAGAATTTTGAATTTTTTTAAATTTTGAAAGTACTTAAGCTTTTTTAAAGCGTTGACAATCTTGGAAAGTTGAAAGCTTTTATGCTTATTAGCCAAAGTGTTTAAGTGGAAAGTATTTGCCATAAATGTACCGTTCTTTTAAGTATAACCCGGATATCGACCAGTAAGCCCAAAGCGGAAAAAACATTGCTAGATGATCGCATTTGCTCCAAATCCTGCATGACGATCACAATACCTTTCTATAGCGAGAAAGGTAAAAAATAGTATTCTGCATTTACTACTGTCATTGCTTCAGGCTGCTGTTTCTTTTAGCTTCTTGAGTTTATCCCGATATTCTTTGAAAAGTCTATTATGTGTAAGGGCATACAAGTTACGCTAACCAATTACTAACTTAACCCCAGATACGACAATTTTGATGCACCGCTTAGTATCGTCTCTCTAGCAAGCTAAATTCGTTGGATAATGCTTGATGCGGCAGGCCGTGCTAATAACTATTCATATTTTGTTGACAGCACAAACATATTGTTCTATTAATTGCGATCGATTTGAAAAGAAAAGCAAATTAATTTCAAGACCTATTACTGTTCTATGGTAGGCTGTTGTTTGAATTCTGAGCCTGCTAATATAAAGTAGTTTCTTTGTAATGTAACCGGTACAATATAAGATCATAAAAGAATACCAACTGTTCAATTTTACTTTAATAAAAATTATCAATTGTATTAAAACTATCATTTGTAAAATACCTTTTTTAAGCTGGTTTAAATCGTGTATAGTTTTCTGTCTTTAACAGTAGTTGATATACTATTAAAGAGTTTAACCGAGAGAGTACGATTTAAGATGCATGGAATTCCTAGGAGTATCAGCTTATAATAAATTGTTCTCTGTGTTATAACTAAAGACCGGATTTATGTGCACTAACAGTGTTGCCAGTTACACTTATCCTGTTGTAGCAGAGAAAAAACATATCTGGCAACACTGTTAGTGCATATAAATGTGGCCGCTAAGTTGGGTGATGGATTGGTTATCTGGAGAAGAGATTATAACTTATAACTATGCATACCTGAATGTTTCGGAAATGCTTCTTTTTTTATTTTTATATTCGTACAAATACACACAAACAGCTTTGATAACTGAACAAACTGAAAACTGTTATTATGTTTTGTTGTATGAATACATGCTTGGATTATTTCACGAATAACTGTCAAACTTATAAATAAAACAAATGAATAGTTTACTTAAATTTATTCTCGATAAAACTTTGTATTTCAGAAAAATTTTCTTGCGCAAAATAAACACGACTAGCTATAAAGGAAGTTTGAGTATCTTACCGCAATTAGCTTTTCATAATCATGACTGGTATAGGAGTAGATTATTTTCAGAGCTGAACTGGTTCACCGGGTATTTCCCGATGGGCCGTAGGACATTGAACATATGGGCTGTTTAGTTTATCGTTGCTGTATTCAAATTGACTCGTTTTATAACTAATATCACAGGCCGAATTGGACAGCCAATTCGGCCCTGGTTATTTCTTTCATAACGTATGGAATTGTCAAGTTAAATTGTATTTTTAAAACTAGCACATAAAACAAATGAGCATATTTTATTGATATTGCTTGCGTAAAAAAAATCAAGGTCGGCTTTTAAAATGAGAAATAAAAAAAAGTAATATTTTTATTTAAGTTTGATTTAATCGCTGTTTTCTGAGGGGTACTCAGCATTACTGATTCAGCTCTCAGGGGGACTTGAGTACCCGAGAACCTCCGCAGTCGGCGCCTATGGCATTGCATATCAGAATTGTACCATATTCCCAGTATATTATAGTAATCTTAGACATCAAGATGTGAGAAATGTAAATATATGTTAATTTGTTTTTAAAGTACGGGGTTGAATATTATTTTTAAAAATTGTTGAACAGCCTTTATTAATTATAATCCGATTTCAATAATTTTTAATTAAATGTTACAGATTTAAAAATTTCTGTGGATCTTGCAATAAATCTATATAATAATTTATAATTTTTTACGTAGAGAAAAAAATGTTCTTTGTTTGCCATCCAAGTATGTTTAATGTAACAAGGAAAATTGTTTCCTGCTATTATTAAAATGTTAAAGCTATTTACGAAAAATAAAAACCTAAAATGTTTCAAAATCTGCTTAGTGAGTCTCAGGTAAATCTTGCTGAAGGCAATGTTGTGGAAGCTTCGTCAGATAAGGATAAGAAGACATTTGAGAAGATAATCACCGCAGGCTGTTGCTAATCGTCTCATCCGTTTAAATCCTTCGCTAACAGACAGTTCCTACTTTTCGTTTCTTGTTGCTCAGGGGGTTCGATTTTTTAAGACAAAGTAAACGTACTCTAAAGTGAAAATTTTATATTTATCAGTATGATGACTGATGAACAGGCTAATTTGTGTAAAAAAATGAAATTACATTGTTACATGTTAAGATTAAATTTTAAAGCGTAAGCATAACAAGAAAGCAAAGAAATTGCGCTACACAAATTCTGTCATTCCAACGCAACTCGGGATTATAACCCGCCTCGCAAAATCTTACCCTGAAATATTTTATTAATACAAAGAGCCAGATGGAAATAAAAACCTCGTTTATTAAAATTTTGGTAATAATATGTGCAAAACGCAGCATTGCAAAATGTTAATATTTGTGCATCAGTAGATTGTTTAAATTTGAGATATCGTTTCGTTCTAGTATTAATTTTAGTATTTTGCATCTTCCTAAACATACGTATCGACAGAAAAGAAAATTTTATTAGTGATGGGCTTTCCGGCCTCCGGCGGAATACTGTCCACATAGAATTTATAACACAGAAACCAATGTATATTGTTAATTCATCATTTTTTTAAATTATTTAATACAGGCAGCAAAACCATTTTTCAGAGTACAAAAAATCGATTTAATTAAAAAACAATAAAATCAATTCGTTTTATGTGAATCGATTATATTTATATAAAATTAATTTTTATGATTTCGCGATTAAAATCTATCGTTAAAAAATAACGGTTTTTTGTATACTATAAGATAAATTTCTGTCGATTAAAATCTCATTTAAATAATTTAAATGATATAAAGTTAATGTACACTGACGAATTACGATAGAAAATTAAAAACTGAAAATTTCTTACTAATTTTAATCCAGGGTTTACTTGATTTGAATCATTTGCTTTGAATTACTGTTTAAATTAAGAATGTAAAGTCGAAGTGGAATTTCATATTTTAATCAACGATTTAAATCATTTTACAATGAAAATTTCAAAAATTTGCGTTTGAATTTTAATTTCAATGGGGCTTATTATTTTATTATAGATTAATTTAAACCTTAATTATTTATTTTTGTATATTATTTTCATTTGCTTAACTATTATGAAGTTTTTGTTTTAAAATTTTACTCCAGGATTTAATACAATGGGACGCATGATAACGATGTAACTAATGAAGTTTTAAGTAATGTTAGGTTTTCAATTTCTATTGTAAAAAATAAAACAAAAAAATATTGATTTGTTTGAAATAGATGATTTTTATTTTTTAAACCGTGATTTCTTCCAACCGTGTTTTAATTCATAATCTCTTTCATTCAGAGTCGTGGGGTGTATTTGGAGTATAATTGTTTGTGTTTTTCCAAAGTATTGCACTTAGTTTACCCGTTTTAAAATTTTGCTATTTTCATTCGTGGTTACAATTCAATTATTACCATGAGTACAGCAAGTGCCATTTAACCTTGCAAAAAAAATGACGATAAGTTTAAAAGGCGAGAAGCCGTTACACTCTCAAGCAAAAGCAATCCCATAGTTTGAAAGCTAGTATAATATCTAGTTGCTGTTAATTATTTATGTCATTATTATATTAATCCCTTCTCAAAGCAAACTGTTTCTAACCTTATAGAGAACGTGCGCGCACGGCCTTTTAATTTGTCAAAAAATCCACAATTTTTCGTAAACCATAAATAAATTGACTTTCAGTTTTTAGTAGAGTGTACCACACTGTCCAACAGCCAATTAGAGCTAGTTTAAGTTACGACTACCGACGAAACAAAGCGTAAGTAGCCGAATCAAAGCACACTAAAATTTGCAAGGTTAGGTGGCACATGCTGTACTGAATTGTACGTCAATAATTTTCGTAGAAGTATGACGAATGTCTATTGCGTTTGATTACAAATAGCAGCAGCACAATTGAGATTGGTCAATGAAAGACAGAATTATGGAAAATTTTTAATTCACGAATGGATTTTTACGAGTAATCCACGAGCAAAAAGCTTGTTATTTATTAAAATTATTTGTTATGTACTAACGTACTAACGAGTTATTTAGTTATTAAATGAAAAAGTCAAAAAACTTTGTTGACGCGTTGCTATAGTTATACAACGCCGTTAACACCGGAGCTTCCAAAATAGTATTATCGCGATCTCCTAGGTGTGATTGGCTAAGAAACTGAAAATAAATTGCTGCCATTGGATGTTACAATGTGAGTGGAGTATTCAACAGCATTACCACATGAGAATTAAAAATTATCGATAATTCTGTCGCTTCATTGTCAACGAAATTGCGTTGTTGCTACGCAATATCACGAGTCTGAAGGACGAGTGGTATTAACGTGCATCAACACAATTGAGTTCGTCAATGAAATACAGAATTATAGATATTTTTTAGTTCACAAGTAGTATTTTTAGAATATTCAACGAACATAAAAATTAAATTACTATTTAGTATAATTATTTGTTATGTACTAACGTACAAACGCGTTATTTAATTATTAAATGCAAAAATAAAAATTGTTGTTGACGTGTTGCTATGTTTATACAGCATCGATGACACCGGAGCTTTCTAAAAAAAGATTATCGCGGCCAATCAGAATCTAATTGGCCAAGAACCTGAAAACAAACGGCTGCCATTGGCTGTTACACTTACAATGCGAGTGGAATATTCGCTATAACTTCCACACGTGAAATTGTCGATATAATTCTTTTTAATTGACCAAAAAAATTAGCAACTGTGCATTTTAATTGGTCAATATACTGGGTGTCAACAAAATCATTAGACAACCCGTATTTTCTAGAGTTTTTGAGATATAGCAGCGAAGCTCAGCATAGGCAGTATGTACCCAAAAAGGCACATTTTGACACAATTTTTTGACTTTGGGTTTCACCCGAAATAAACCCAACTTTTGAATTTCAAATAAGACACTGTAAATTCTGATATTTTTGGAAACATGAAACAATTTTGAATGCACCTGCACTATTTTGAAAATTTTTAAGCTTTAGTCAATTTTTATTTTAAATCTTAAGTGCTGTGACCGGGCTCAAATCTTCTAAACGAAGATGATAACAAAGAAATTTAAACATGATTTTTCACGATTCTTCTTACAGGCATTCATATTTAAAGAAATCACGCGTTGAAGTTTGAAAATTCGAGGAGAAATGTTTCAAATTTGTCATGGAAAAATTTAAATTTTTTACTAACTTATACACTTAAGGCAATTTGCTAGTATCCGTCAAATGTTCATTTTGTCGTATGCCGCATTTAAAACGGGGTTTTTAAACTTCATACACCAAGAAGTTGGGGGGTTTAGATTAATATCAATCCGATTTTGAATTAAAATACATCATTGGATTTGTGAATAAAATCTGCATTTAGATACCTACTACCTAAAGAACGAAGCAATTTGAAAAAAATGACAAATGATGAGCCCGGTCACTTTAGATTTAAAATCAAAATTGCCTCTACAAAAATCAAGTAGGCTTAAAAATTTTCAAGTGGTGCATGTGTACTCAGAAACCGGAATACAAAAAAAAAGTGTCAAATATATCAAAATGTGCCTTCTTAGGTACATAATACGTTAGCTAAGTTTCGTTGCCATATCTTAAAAACTCTAGAAAGTACAGGCTGTCTAATGATTCCATTGACACCCGCTATATCACATGATAAGTGAATTGAATAGTCAAAATAATGCAATAAATATTTTTAAAATTATCTTGCGTATATGTGAGCAAAAATCAAACGCCGCAGGTCATATATAATGTTTCATTTTTAAGTTGTTAAACAATATGATTTTAGTTAATTGCTCAATAACAAGTAACTTTCTTATACTGCTACAATAACATAATTCAAATATTATAGGAAAGGCCTAATTTCTATTTTAAATAAAACGTTCAAAAAAACTATTGTAACTTACTTAAGAAAAAAGTTCTTGAATTAAGTGATTAATTAATTTATCTATTAATTTTGAACTTTTTCTATTTTTAATTGTTTTCAACGTAATGTAATTAATTAAAGCGTAGAAATTAATTTACAGACATTCATTATCATGCAAATGCAGGAAAAGTTTTGTATGTGTTTTACAAACACATATACATTATACGTATCATGAAAAATTGAAAGATTAAATTAGTCATTACAATTTGCATATGTAACATATGGGGATTAGAATATCGCAAACAATTGAAAATTAAATTGGCCGCTGAAAATGTAACGTAATTGATTGTACCTAACAAGTTAGTGCAATCATTTTAAAAGCTAAAATTTTAGTTTTAAATTATAGCTGCTTTCCTGCCTATTCAAACATAAAAACGCCCACAAACTAGAATGTTCTTTCTATTACTGTCTTACTCACTTTTACAGCTGTTAGATAATAATCTAAACGCATATCTACAACCTAAATTTATTATAACAACTTATGTTAAAAACATATAAACTATGCTGCTATTTTATTGCTTCTTATTAAATTATACACTGTGATTAAGAAGTAGTGTAATATTATCAATTTTATCATCAATACTTTGATATAATGTTTTGCTCTATAATGAAAGTAATCTCACAATAGTATTAATAATTCACAGTAACACATGATAGGCAGAGCGTTATTACAAAATAATAAACATTCACATTATTACTTACTAGAATAATTAATTTATGTTAGAAGTTATGCATGTTTAGTTCGGTCGCTGACTTTGCGGATTTCACAATATACAATACCGCATTCGGAAAATGTCTTGCAGTTCGACACAGTTTATTTATTATTTGGAAAAAGGAAGTAACCCGTTGACTACTTCCCACGCTTTTCTCTTAAAAAATTGTAGGAAATTTATTGAAAGAAATATAACGATATAATTAATACATTCCGCAGGTATCGCAGCTTTACAATGCCGACCACTCTACGTTATTTTTATATAATTATGAGAACCCGTAAACGTAATAAATAACCTGTGTAGAGATGTAAGGCATGTAACTTAATGCGTGGTCACTAAAAGTTGTGACGGGGGAAGGGATTCGGATGTATAATATAGATTAATAAATAACTTGTGTCGAGATTTAAGACATGTTACTAAACGCGTCACGTTGAGAAAAAGGGAAGGAAGTTGGAATTTAATATACAGATAGATTGATAAATAACCTGTGTAGAGATGTAAGACCATTTACTGAATGCGTGGTTACGTTAAGACAGAGGGAAGCGATCGGGTTTTAATTTACAGATACTAACAAAACACTTTACAGAAAACATTATTAAAATTACATTAGTAAGAGCATTCATAACTAGGGCTAGGGTTTAAACAGGAAAGCAAGAAGGTAGAAAAAAATACGTTTTAGGAACCAAAAGTTATGAAAAACAACCAATGCAAGAAATGCAGTTCTCAAACCCCTGGGAGTAAGCTGTGACTATTGTCAGTTACTGTAATGTAAAAAATGAAAAAGATATTTCCACGCCAAAGGAAGCAACTGGAATGCATTTAAGATTTGGTAATCTACTAGCAGTAATAATGTTGAATAAAATAAATTTTATATTCAATGCTTCCACAAAAACGCTGTTTTTTAAAGACGTACTTTACCGACCCGAGAACAAGGGCTTATACACAAAATAATTTCAATTTGTATTACAGTTCGCGGCGAAATTGTTATTGTTTTTACTTTAATCAAAATGTAATTAAAGTACTACAAAATATACATAAAACAATAAATAAAGCGTGAGAATCTAAATTGTTGCAATGAAAACCTAGAAATAGCCAAAATTATTCAAAAATACTTTTTTAAATAATTTACAAAAAATAGGATAATGCGTAGCCCACGAGTTCTGCTAGTTTAAATTAAACAAACGGATTGAATTACAGATACTTATTCAGTTATTAGTAAACAACATTCGTAACTGGTAGAGAGCATCCTTATGTATATGCACTTGCATTACAAATACATGGTAGGTAATTCTTTTACCCAACAATATTAGCCGAATATTTTTATAAAGAAAAGTCATTAAAACATGCTGGTTGTATCAATGTATAGTATATGCATTTTGGACTGTCTTTTCGTATTGAATTTCGTTATTCTAAATGTATTAGAATCTTAGACTCCAATATGAGCCAAACTGTTCATTTTCTAGTAGAAGCAACTCGAACGCACTCGCTGTGCTTTATTGTTTTTTGGATAAAACTATAGAAGATATATAAATGCGGTTTTCACTAAAATATTGAAAATATTTGTAGTTTGACTGCGGAGACCATATCTGGGCTTTTCATGAAATCCTCAATTACATTATCTCCCTACGATATATTACAGTGACTAGCCGGTATACAATATACCGTCATCCGGCAATTTAAATTTAGCCGGCGCGTGTGTTGAAAATTTTAAATAAAAATATGTTATCAAGATTTTTTGTTGTTGTGTACATGGTGACATGCTACTGTGTAGTGTTTCTGAAATAGGTCGCGCTTTTAAAATATTCTATTTGGGTTGCTTAGTAAGCCCACAAAATAGTTTGCTTCTACTATGAAGTGAACACATAAGTCCCTAAAGAGCTGAACTATTACAAAAATGAAACTACTTTTCGGGATTTACCTTTCTGCAAACGAGGTATGTGTATGAATTACTTTGTAATCGAATTTATTATTATGAGATTTAATAACAATTGCACAAATGTGGAAATACGGAAGTCTATTGTGTAATTTAGCTGTGTCTTAAGTTCTGTATTTATTAAAATAATTAATAAGGAAATACGCGCAAAATAAATCAATTTGCTTAGAAAAAAAAGATGATTCAATTTTTTAGTCCAAAATATTGCAAAGTTTTAAATGAATATTAAAGTACGAGAAACTGTTTGGTGTTGCTTATTATACTACATAGACAAGTAACATTAATTTAATAATAAAAATGCCACTGGGGCGGGATATCTTTTTCATGTTTTCTTGTCTCGTCTCTAAACTTCGAGAGGAGAGTACAAACAACAGTTACATCAAACAGAATCATGACGTTACCCACTATTGTCGAGACGACAGAAATAGATATATTCTAGACTTATCAAAAATTACAATGTGTATATTTTTAGTAGACGTCACGGCGATTTGTGGCTTTTGTACAATTTTTAACTACGAAACGTCAAAGAATTTTAAACATTTTTATTATTGGATTTGCGTCTTGGAATGGAATTTTATTAACTGTTATTTATACAGGGTGTTCATTTTATCGTGTTACCCATTGACTCTTCAGAGTAGGCAACCCTGTTTTGCTATTAAAATAAATTTTATAAATTAGGATAATAGCTTGCTGTGGATAACAAAAACGTCGTTTGACTCTGTATTATTAAAAAGCTTTACAGTGGGTTACATCCATAATTAGGGCTATACCCACAGCAAACTGCAGAGCAACCGATGATATGCAACGTGTGCTGCCTACTCTGAAGAATCGATGGGTAAAATGGGCACCCTGTAGTAGCTATGACAAACTAGAATTTCTGTATAATAAGAAATGTTACTGCTACAAAAAAAAAAAACATTTTAAAATTTGAGAGTTTTATAGAAACGTATAGTATAAAAACGTTTCTGTAATTGTTTTAAGTATTTTATGGTATAATTATAAACATTAACTACAAAGTTGTTTTTCTCGATAGCAATAAGTCCATTCTATGGCAATGTTGCGTTAGTAGTCATATTTTGTAGTTAAGGTTCCGTATTACCAAGCTAATCGATTGTTTTGATATTGATTTGGTTGCAAAGTTGGTTCTATAAAATTTTTGAAAGAAACAACAATTATAAGTACTTAATTTGTTTGAATATGTAGTAATAAATTGTTAGCTAGTTCGTTTTATGAACAATGCTAATTAAAAGATTAATTAAGACTAAGTAATTCTTTAGAACGAAAATGCATAGCCGAAACATTTTAAAGCCTAAAACTGTAAAACATAAACAAAATATCCAAGAAATCTCGTTGGGCAAAATTTTTAAAACAAAAAATCGTTTTATAGAATTGACCAAAATATGAAGCTCAAAGCTTCCGAAAATGTTCCCCATGAGATCTTAAAAGAAAACGTTTATTTGTAAAATGCCTTTATAAATAAACCGTAGAAAAAGTAGTCGCCAAGTTTTAGGAAACAGTCTTTACTAAACAGTTTTTGTACATAAAGCTGCTGGAACGAAAACTAAAACGAAAGCTTGGTTTAAAATTTCATTTATGAAAGGGTTGCCAATAAAGCTAGTGGATGAGTTTTCAGAAAGTGAATCGCTATGAACAATATCAAAAAGTAATAAGCGTCACTTAATAAACGTTTTAAAATATCCTTTTAAAGCAGTGAATTGTAGAATATTTCAAAACAACTTAGTTTGGCAGTTTTTAGGGAGCGGATATTATGGTACCATATTTAAGCCCACAAATTCCAATTCCCTTCATTTTTTGGATTGTGGTGGTATCATTTAAAATGTTTTATTTTAAACATTCAGTCGGTGATAGAAACAGTATAGAAATAAATAAATAGAGCTTTATAACGTTGATTTTTCTGTGGTTTTACACCCTTACGGACTTGTACAAATAATTATCTTACTATCGGTGTTAATGAATAATTATTTATCGCAAACTTAATTTTAAATAAACCGAGTATATTGAAGATTTTGAACTGAAAACATGGTGTCAATAGGAAACTACTGATTAGAATTAGAAAATATTTTAAGGATTGATATTAAGCAGAGATATTGTTATCAATGTTATCTTCAAATTCCGAAGCAAAACAAAAAAAATATTAAAATTTTAAAATAAGAGAAGCTTGAAATAGCACTTTTTCTTCTGTTGTAAGCTATTGGTTGTTACATCTGTTTTTTACAAAAATTTAAATTCGGTAATATTGTTCCCAAAAATAGGGTATGTGTTTAAATCAAAAATATGTTTTTTATAAAATTGAATTATTTGTTTGCATAACTTTAAAAAATAACACCAACAAAAGTTTAATTTTAGCTGTTACATTAAAACAGAACATCTTCAAAAATAAAATTTTAGCAGTTTGGTACAATTTGTAGCATTATTGCAAAATAATTACTTCGTTAAAATAGAATTTTAATTGTTTAATAGTATATGGAAAAATTATTTGATAGGTTACGGCTAACACACATTACTGTAGTTAGCAGAGTAAACAAATGTAGAACAAAAACCTAAAAAAATTTTAAGTTTTAAAAGTTGTTTGCTGTAATTTAATGAATGTTTTTAATCCATTTTCAAATTGGATTATGAAAAAACGGAATAAACACACGGTCTTGATTTTAAAACAACGTACAGCAAAATTTAGTAGGTAAACCAGTGTTAAAAGCAGGAATTTGAAAATTAATTTTTTTATGTGATATAAAAAATAATCCAACAATCATCACCTACCTTGATAACATAGCACTATCCGGACTAGAATTAATGGCAGTTTCGAGTACATTTCCCGTTTGTAGAGAAGGATATCCGTTTTTCTTCGGTGACGGTTCAGTCCTACTTAAAATACTAGAAATGGAAAAATTTGTGGAAGACCCGGAAGTTTTCTGCGTCGCTGTAGCCTTCGAGACATCTTTCGGGTTTGTCTTCTCATCTTCGCTAGTTTTTATTACCGGAAAACACGTAATACTCGGCGTGGACATGCGATTTATTATCCGGTAGTTTTCCGGTTCGGGTGAACCGTTGCGGCTGGAAGATTCCGGACTGGATACCACGTTCACTTCAACTTCACGTAAGTCTGATTGAGACATTTTAAAGTTCAGGTTAGATTTTTTAAAAATAAATTGCAATCTTGTCTGTCATCGCTGGGGTTTTTAATGAAATTGCACTAAAAGCATTTGAGCACTTCACTTGTACCTCTTTGTTTAGTGTTAATGTGATAATTAAAAAAAACAGCGTTTAATATTTCAAGTGTTTGGAACGTAATAAGAAAAACCGACAACTTAATGAATGTTCCGAAAACTGCGGTTAGTCCGATGACCAAACACTACAGTGGAACATGTTTACAGCAAACTTCATAACGAGGGCGGCAAAATTCAGGACACTCCCCGTTGTGGTAGAAACACCCCTGTTGTTGCTCCCTCTCGCACAGACCATTAGTTTTCCAATAAAGTTTTCTCACTTTCACCCCCGGATTTTCCGCTAACGGTTTTAGCTTTTCGTTTTATACGTTACACGCTTTTCAAGCTGCAATTCTGTAGCGCTCTCTTTCCTGTTTAGTTGTAATTCCTTTGTCTTTTCTGGTGTTATCACCTTTTAGACGCGATTTACTTGGACATTTTTCTTTTGACACCTCTTTAACGACTTTATTAAAAGAAAAAAGTTTTTGACCATCCTTTTCAGTAAATAACAAAAAAGGTTTATTGATTGACAAGAAACGATTGCAGTTAAATCTACGGGAATTTATTTTGCTCACTTAGAGAATATAAAAAAATACCATAACAACAAATTGAAGCGTTTTTTTTATCAACTCGAGCAACACGAGAGAAATTTTTTTGTAAAAGCGATCTCGGCCTTTTAAATAATTTACATGTAATAAAGTCTAAAAGGGTAAAATCCTTTACTTCTGCATTTCATTTTCCGGTGTTTCCCCCACTTCAGAGGTAGAGCCAATGAGCGGCTTCATAAACTACCCCTAACAATTTCGAAATGCCACCCTCCAATCGTGGCTGAGGTTTTCAAGTCGATATTTGCTACTTGATGTCCGTAAATTTGACGTCTTTGTGAAGTGGAATGATCAGTATAGTGAGCGATAAATGGCTATAGCTTCATTGCGCGCTAGGGGTTGTTTACATATTACGATGTCTTTGTTCCTCATTCGCTGATGATATCGTTTATGATTTACTGCCTTGTTGGAAGTTTGCACATACTAGGACGCCTTGAGGATAATATTTTATATAATGTGGCGCTCGCTGGAAGAAAATTTGTAGAACTTTTTGTACGATTTCAAGCGCAAAGTTAAACACGATAAAACAAAACGGACGTGGGTAATAAAGATGAGGTTGTTTTTTCAAACCGTTTCCGTCATAAGTTTACATGCTATTGTTATAAATTAACCACTTGCACGCGGCCATTCATTATCTTAAATCGAGCAATTTTTTATGACCCCCGAAACGATGAGTATACTTCAACATAAGAATATTTACAAGCCCATGTAAACGATTTTATTTCTAATTCGTTATTAAAATCAAAATGCAATTAAAATACTTACATTTTTTTGAAAAAAATTTAAAAAGTTAGTACAACATTTATTTTCAAGCAGATAAAACATATTTTATGAAATAACTAAAAATATTTAAGATTTTTTCTAATTTACATAATAATGTTTTAAACATTTTGCTTGTTTAAATGTAATCGTTATTTAGTTTGCGTTGAATCAGTTAAAGATGCAAAACGAACGACGAATTGCCGTCGCAAATGTCTTTCTCTTCCGTTTCTTTAATTTTAGCATAATTTGTTTAAATTTATTGAACAGTTCTTTTAAAAGTTACGTTTTGTATGTGTTTAGCTTAAATTTGTTGGTACTAATTAACATTAAAAGTTGTTGACAATTCCGTTTGTGAATAATGTATTTGGGGTAAGATAACCAGTTAGTTTTGAGTTAGATCAATTTTGGTTATTATCTACATAGATTATTTAGACTGCTGCATAATTACAATATCTACCTATTCAATCATAACTAGCAAAGAAACCTCTAAAGTAAACTGTTATAGATACTCAAGCGATTAAATCAGTAGCGTAGCTATATCCCCTTTTTCTTTGATACGATCGCTTGATTTAAATCAGTGATTTAAATCGCGATATAAATCTAGTGATTTTTTAAAACAATCATAGTAAAATATTAATAACGTCACCTTGGAAAAACCAAAATTTATACTCTGCAGATACCCGACGCCATTAACGGAAAAAGATTACGAATTAAAATGGAATTGACAAATATGACGATTTAAACAAATTAAAAATCATAGATTTTTTAAGCAAATCAGCAAATTAAATAGATTTTTATAAAAAAATCAAATCAAACATTCTAAATACTTTTAAAAAAAATTGACATATTTTAGTTAATATTCAGTTATATTAATATAACTATATTTTAAATTATTCTCAAAAATTATTAAGCGGTATTGAAAATATCTTGCAAAATTCAAAGTTGTTTGAAGAATAAAATGCAGCACTGACTTGTTGATTTAAATTCTTATAATTTAATAATTAACAACTTTAATTAAGTAAGCAGAAAACTTTTTTGTGTCGTACAAAACTGCTTAAATTGTAAATATTAGATTTTAAACTATAAAAATCATAAACATTAATTTAAACTAAAATAAAATCGAGTTATACCAAAAATCCTTTTCTTTTTAATTTTATAAATTAAATCGATTTTTTCATACCCTGATACGGAAGAAATTCTGACAGTGGTAGATACTTTTTATTTTTAAGGTTTTTCCCGTTATTAAACTTATTAAAACGATACCGATTTAAAATTAAAAATTAAAGAGGTTTCAGGTTGGGTTTGCAAGAGAGGGTAATAATTTGTTACGCCACTGTGTTTATTTAAATGATGAAATTAAAAAAAATATGATTTCAATGTTGGAATTGTTACTGATGATTTTATATCTATATTAAATCCGTAACTGTCTCACCATAACAAAACGGCTAAATCTTACACCCCGGGAAAATTTATCACTATAACACATGTCATGGCCAATATTTATGTTCCAGGCACTACTGTTGCTGTTATGTGCTTATTTGTGGCTTACCCGAATTCTGTGCGTCGGAAAACACAAACACTCTTATTTTGAAAAAGCTGTCGGGCAACCTTCACGAGAATAATCTCAACAAATAATTGTGCTAGGAATTCAACACTTTATTGACACAAACGCACACATTTACGTTACAATAATTAAATCACTGGACAAAATTATGATATGACCATCTATCACAAATTAATTGAAAATTTGTCATAATTTTATGAATACGTGAACAATAGTTACTCCGCCAATACAACTAGTTTAGATTGCTAGAACAGTACTCAACAACTAATAACTAAAGGTCGGATTTATATGCACTGAAAAAGTCGAAATATGCGGCAAGATATGCACCTAAAAATACAAAATATGCATTTAAATATGCAATAAAAAACCAAAATAGACACACAAAATTTTCTATTTAATATTAATATGAAGAAAAAACCATACTAAAGACTGCGAGCACTAAATTAAACGTGTTTCTAATATTGATAAAATAAGTTTATTAAATTAAAAACAAATACAATTTGAAGATATCAAACAAAAAATTAATGTACGTGTTTGAAGCACATTTGACAAAAAATAACTTTCCCGTCAGCAGCGAGATGTTCAGATTTTGATATCCATTGACCATTCACGGATTTGTTGACTTTTGCACACTAACACTATAGGCATTTTTAAAATAACAATTTTACTGCACTGACAACCGCTACTGTTGGAAACTTTGCTTTGCATAATATTTTTCATAAATCTGCCCTTTCTATTTTAATCAATAAGAAAGCTTCATTTTGCTGCCAGTATTTAGAGAGTTGATATTTCTTACTCCGGCATTTCCGCCCTTTTAAGTACTGAGTAAAATTGGATAAAACATGTACAACGCAATATTTTAACATCTTGAAGAAAAAGTTAAGTTTAAATTACTTGAAAAACCCGAACAAGCTTTAAGATTTTAAAATTTTTATAATTATATAATTTAAAAAATCGCAAAAAGTACTATATATGCAAGCAAATATGCACATATTGTAAAATATGCACTTATTGCAAAATATGCAGTTATATGCACAATAAAACTAATACTATATTGTTTAGAATCATCTGAAACGCAAAGAAAACTTTAAATTAATACGAAATCTACTACCAAAAAAATATGCAAATGCATATAAATCCGGCCTTTACTAATAACCAAAATTTTATATTTTTTCATTCCTCATCCGGATTTTAAGCAGACAAAAGCGATGACTCATCAATGGCAATTTACTCGTTCGGTCGCTAGAATTGTAAGTGTAATAGTAAACGGCAAGCTGTTGCTTCCAGACGCCAAAACATAATAATTTCCAACATAAACAAATAACTAAAAAATTTATTAAATATTGTTGAATTTTGTTTACGTCTATCGGCCCGACAAATTCAGAAGAAGGGCTAGCCCGGCCCGGCCTATTTCTTAGGTAAATGATTGAGGCCTGGCACGGCCCGATAAATTTAAAAACGGACTGGCCCGGCCCAGCCCATTTTATGATTATATAAATTTGGCCCGGCAAATTTAGCCTGGGAAATTTGGCAGGTCAACTCAACTTTCGCAAGTTTTTCTGTAACATTGTTTGACATTTTAGTTACGCAGACTGTTTTTAGCTCTGCCAGGCCGGTGGCCAGGCCCTGCTGGTTCGGCGAAGCCCTGTTAGACACAATTGGCCCGGCAAGAGCTCCGCTAGAGATTTAAGTAATCCCAGCCCGGCCCTATAATAATTGTTTTTGTAATTCCTATTTTTTGTAAACAAAAAAAAACGTTTTAAAGGAAAATGTTAGTCAACAGTGAGACTTCGAAGAAACGATTTATTCTCGAAAATAAAGACAATCAAGCGTAAATAGTAGGAAGAACCAAAACACTGCTAATATAAATTGCTTGAAACAATTTGGAAAAATTTTTGCGATCAGAAATACAAACCCTTTAGCTAAAGGTGCTGCAGAGTGCAGACAAAGTATAAATAAAATACGTTTTTAGAAAAAAAATTATCTTAATGCCTAAAAGGTTTTATCAACATTAAATCGTAACAAATACATTAGTGAAAACCGGTAAATAGCGCTATGTGTGCTGAGGCAGGGTAAAGGGGTGGGACGGGAATCTTAGATGTGAAAAGGTCTGAGCAGTATCATTTTTTTTATTAACTATAGCCATACCAATTAGGTACAGTCTATTACTAATTTGACTTGTGCGTAGTTCCTTTTTACGAAAATTTGTGTTTTCGACTATAATAAATGTATTATGTTTGTGGTCCATTCTCTGGCGGCTAGTTTTACTAGCAGAAATCAGCCGACGGTATACCGGATGTTAATAAAAACTGCAGGCGCACCCACTTGTTTTCATTTATTTATTACGATAAACAAAAAAACTTTTAGTTTATTTTATAGATCGTGAAAGTTCGTTATATCAGCTAAATTTTTAACAATTTTCCTTCTAGTTTCACTGGAGATAAATAAATAAATTTTCTTTGGTTAAAGGAACACTCTGTATATTTTTACATATTCGGAATTAAGATGAAATTCTGAATCGGTCTATGCCAATTAAGTAAAATTCTGACATTTCGAAATTTTTTTCTTATATTTTATTAGTTATTATGAAAACTGCTTTTTGACACAAATGGAAATAAACTATTTCTAAGTTGCAAATTTATTTTTTTTGGCGTATGCAACTTGATTGAAATCGATTTGAGTGTGGCAAAGCACTCTTAATACTATACAACAGATGCAAAAAACATAGTATGCCGAAATTTCACATAATTGACAGACAGACTCAGAATGTTATCACAATTCCATAATATGCAAAAATATACAATGTGTTCTATTTAAAATAAGCAAGTTAATGTCATTTCTGGTAGAACCAGAAGCAAAAGTAGTTGAATTTTTAGCACATATAACGAGCTTTTATATTCTATAAAAAATACTAAAAATTAATTTTTTTATCTCAATAAATAAATAAAAACAAGGAACCAGGTTTCATTAACACCCGATATAACGACAAACAAATATCTTGTCACTTAGACTCCTATATCGTGTCTTTCTTGTTTTATTCTAAAGTACAATATTATTTTGCTTATGTTAGTTGCAGTACGAAACAATAAATTTTGCGTTGTTGAATGTTAATGCAAAAACGCTATATCGAAAAATATTACTGACTTGTCAGCAACATAAAAAAATTTACGCGTAATAATATACCGATAATTGTATTTGAGATATTAATGCGTTTTCAATTTATTTAAACTGTCTGAACTACTGAAATAATTATTTTAAATTGAGTATAATTAAACACTTTTTACTTTTACAATATTCATTTATTTTAAGCTTATACGTATTTCGTCATGTTTACATGCCATTATCACAGGTTATATTAAAAAGTAAACAGTTAGTGTTGTTATA
Source organism: Ctenicera cuprea (assembly GCA_958336395.1). NCBI lineage: Eukaryota > Metazoa > Arthropoda > Insecta > Coleoptera > Elateridae > Ctenicera > Ctenicera cuprea. The sequence goes on along the minus strand of OY284491.1, from coordinate 37,692,730 downwards.
GCGATAGAACTTGGTAACTTGACCTCGGTAATCATCTGCGGATGACGATATTTCTTATCGCAAAATGGCCAATAGAGGGGAATTTAAGAGATCAATTTGCTCATTGATTAACGGTACAGTTATTAAATGTTTTTGAATTTCAAAAGCTTCTAGTATATCTAATTTACGTTTACCATTACAAAAGTGTAAACATTTTATGGTGTTATTAGATGTCATTTAATGATTGTGTTCTAGTAAGTGTTTAGTGCAATTGGATTTATAACGTACGTGTTCTTTATACCTAATATCAAAATTTCTAATTGTCTGACCTATATAAACCGAATTACTATGCGAACAATTTAATTTGTAAAAGCCCCGTTTTCACAAATCATCTGTTTTTAATTTTGCATTCAACAAAGTGTTAAAAATGTTTTTAGTTGTTTTAGAACTTACTCTATATTTATTTGCCTTGTTTATAATTTTAGCAATTTTTTTGATTTGTCACAAAAATATGGAATCAAAGCATATTTAATTGTATCGGATAAAGAAGTTGCGGTAAAAAGTATTTTATTTATACTCAATAAATATGGACTTCGACCAAGTAAAGCTAGAACTTAAAAATAAGATTATTTTAAAGTTTAGTTAATGTACTGTTTATGCATAAACTAATGCATGTTAATTGTAAATGTAATTAATGAAATGTTAAACGTTCGACTATTATTAATATGTAACTAATGATGCTTACATCAATTACATGCAAAGCGTGTTTAGGATAAAGTTTCCTTTGCTTTAAATTCAAGAGCAACCGACATACGATCTTTAAAGAAATGTAAACGCATTCCAAAATTTGAAAACTTATTCAAATCGGTCTAAAATAATTCGGAATAGGGACGTTGCACAATAAAGTTGACAATGCCGTGGATATTCTGGCAAATACCGACACAGAAGCTGCCGGGTCTTACACTTTCCGATAATCGCTTAAGCCGTTTGACACAATGGGCAGTTGTTAACAAGCCATGCGTAACTAAAAGATCGTTAGTTAGCAAAACACTTCTATTGTCACCTTTTGTGTCGACAATAGGGTCTTAAGTACACCTCTAGACTGTAACCACTACATTTACTGCTCGAGAATGTGACCGTAGCTAGCTCGAAGCAACAAATACTTTCTGTCCACTTTTTTTGGTTTTATTTACATACAACAGGATAAATAATAAATCCATAGGATAACTGATTTTAATTACAATAATATGTAAAAAATATTCTCAATTTATAAACTACACATAAAAGCACATACAGTAAAATGAAAAATTAAAATACACTTTACTATAATCCAAAGCAAATTCGAAACAATTAATAATTAGCTTCATACGTTAAGCCCAAATTTTGAAAATACCGAACATATAAGGGTATATCTAAAATAGCCAAACGTATAGGTGTGGAAATCGTCCAAGTCATTCTCAAATGAGAACGTTAATTAACATGAAAAAAAAATTGTACTATCAAAACACTAAAACCCGTTTTACTTACATCGTCAGTCATGACTATAAACGTATTATATTTTTTATCTGTGGTCATAACGCGACGGTCATATCTTGCGCATCAATTTCACATAATATGAAGCGGTAAGTTTGAAAATGTACATGCAAGGGGGTAGACAGAGCGCTGTTGCCGCTGTTTGTTTTATTTTTAATAAACTGCAGAAAACAACTAGAAAAAAAAGACGTATGTGGGTACATCTTATTACCATGAAAAAATTATAACTCCTTATAGGGTAGTGCGTGTATGTTTATTTCACAAGACCAAGGATTTATAACAAGACATGAAGAAGTAGATCAACATTTAATAAACATGCATAACAATTATACAATAAATAAATCACAAAGTGTCACACAAACAAAATATACGTTCTCTAAGAGATCAACGCACGTGCACTACGTAATTCGCTGGACAGCAGAGGATATCTTAGTTGTATGTCTAGTGCACGTCGTGCACAAAACGGTTCTGCGGCTTTTATCTAAGGTTGCGGTGTTTTAGAAAGAGCTGGAGGTGTTGCAGTGTTCGGAGAAAGAGCGAGGTTATTTATTTCGAAGCTCTGGGAGGAGCTGAGTGGAATAGAACTTTGTCTGTGTAGAGCCGTTACCTTGCGCTTGATTTAGCAGCAGCTGGTTTTACTTGTTTAAATTTTTGAACCGTATTTATAAGTTAGGTTAGTCTCGATCCTTAAAACTCCATCCAAAATGCAGCGCTTTTATGCTACTTTTTGACCGTTGTCGCATAGCAACATAAAGAAACACGCACCGTCGTTGTATAGCAAAATAAATAGGCATTTGCACTCTTGGCGACTGTATCAAGAAACGGAAGTTGCTTTTTGCTTAGAGACGTACAAGGCAGACATACCTGCATGTTTGCTGTCAGTTTTGTATTAACTAATTTTTATTTGAACATGAAAGAAAGTGAGTTAAAGATGATCGAAGGCAGAATTTATGGATCATGTAATGTCTATGGCAGCAACCAAAATAATGATAGAACTACCTCATCATATATGGTAGCTTTAGTTTGTTTACGAAGTATTTCCAGATGCGTATCCATGTTTTTATACTTTTGATAATATAGAAGGGAGACGTGAGACGGCTATAAAAAGCTCCGCTAGGCACCGCCACTAAACATGAAAGAAACTTCACTTAAAAATCTTTGAAAAGAATATGTCAATGTAAGTTGGTCTAATTAAAACATGTGATCTTAGCTTTAAGCCTTCTTGGGGTTGCAACGTTGGGCATAAATACTTTTAAAAATCTAATAAATAACAATTTCTAAAGAATAAGAAACTCCAGGCAAAATAATTTGTTTTTTTATTGTGTTGGTGTGCAGAACATGAAGAACAAATGGTTGGTTGACTTTTAAGATGCAAGTTTATTATTAATGGAAATGAAAAAATTCGGCAAATCCTTGACGTTTTGTTTCTTAGTATAATGCCATAGTCCAACATTTTAACGTTTTCAGCTTTTCGTATTAAATTTTAATTCAACTCTATTTTCTAAACGATGCGAACCTGAAACAGAAAAATTTGTTGTTAATAGCCAGGATTTCAATCAAGTTTTAGCATTTAGAAAAAACAAATCTTTAATAGATTATTTGTATTTTTATTAGCTAAAATAAAACTAATAATTTTCAATATTTTCAACCAATGACGATCAGGAAATATACAGGAACTTCTCATAATAGTCACTTTGTTTCCATAGCTACGTATAAATAACGCCGTAGATACCATAACGACACATAAACAACTTCTCTTGTTATATTGTGAAATAATCTTGACGTTGCAGTAAAAATGTAAACTTTCTTGCGATATTCCATCCAACCAACAGTTTCTATAATAAAGACTAAGTATTTACAAAAACATTTTTACCTATTGTGATATAACTACTAATTATATGTACAGGGTTGGGCAAAAGTACGGAACAATGCAAATATCTTTAATACGGAAACCGCAATTTTGACAAAATTTTTTACATGAAGATTCCGATATACGGCGGATACAATGAAAGTATCGGCGGTTTAAAAAGACTTCTGGTTTAGCCGGAAATGATATCAACTTTTTTATTTTAAATAGAACACCCTGTATACTTTTTGATACATCGATAGAACTCTTTTTTGTGAGTTCAGTGATATAAAGTTTCATGCTATTATTTTCTGTTAATTGAACCATTACTGATGTTAAATTCAGCAGTTTTAATTAATTTTGGTTAATTAATTGACTATAAAAATGCAGGAATATTGCATCCAATTATCAAAGTATTTGTTTATCGCAAAAAAATACTTAAGACGTCTTATCTTAACTGCATCTTTTCTTAAATGATATTCCAAATATCGTAAGTTTACTAAATAAAAAAAATACATGCAGTTGTTTGTATGTTCAGAAACTGTTAGGAGTGTTGGTTTACTTTACATTTTATACAGGATGTTTTTTAAATATTGACGAATAAAGCAATTTTAAGCGTCATATTTATCAGAATTCGGGTTTTAAAATTTATTTTCCAATCAATTTTGCAGTCAAGCTAGTATAAATAATATAAAAAAGCTGATTTTGTGCTTTAGCAAGGTTTGTGACAATGCAAAATTTTAAATTAAAAAAATGTAGCATACAACTTACAGCGGGTATGTATTTCAGTGTCCTTGTGTTTTAAGTAATTTTTAATAATAAAGAATTTAATTATTACCGAAAATTTGGTCTAAATTACTTCACATACTTATAAACGTATTTATTAATCTAATCTAGTAAAACAATTGGCAAATATGTATACATATATACGTTAGGATAACAATCATGGACTCTAAAATAATTTAAGAGTTATATTTCGACTATAAACGGTTCTTACCGCAACTAACAACACCGGCAGCAGCACAGTCTAACATCCATCCTCCAAATTTTACACTCGAATAGTAATCTTCTGTAAATGTTGACAAATAAGGTTACTTGAAGTTCTTACGGGCATCTACCATAGAGCCTATTTTGTGATGCACTTACTAATAATTGAGAGGCACTTAAGGTGCTATAAGAGCTTATGAACCAGATTAAAGTTAAGCACCTCTAGAAGTGCAAACGCGCATTCAGAAGTGGTTCGACCTGAAAGTGGAGTATTCAGTTGATTTAAAGGATTTGCTAAGTACAACGTTTATACTATGCTATGAATGAATAGACAATTTTAGGAGTTCCAAAAGTTTTCGTAACTTTGAACATTGTGTACTTCTAGGGCTTTTCCAATATCAAATTTCATTCTGATCTGATTACTCGTTTTTCAGTAAATAAGCGTTAAAACACAAATTTAAATAAAATCATGGAAAAAGCGTCACATTTTAGCTTATTTTCACTTCCAAAAGCTCATAAAATTAAAAAAAATCGCGTCGCCAGCTTCAAAAAACCTTTTTTCTAAGTTTCCAAATTTTTAAAAATATTTTTCAATTCATAGCTTTTAGGATTTCGAAAAGTTTTGTAAACAGTAACATTGTGTCTCTATAGGACTATTGGAATAAAAAATATGGACCCGATCTAACTATTTGTTTTTGAGTAGAAAGGCGCAAACTTTTCAAAAATAGTTTCAGATTTAAAAAATTAGTTTTTCGAAACAAATTCTAGCAAAAAAACATGTCGAAATTCAATTTTCGGTTTCAGATGTTTTTAAATGTTTATTTCCGCGATGAATTTTTGATACAATCTCATATTCTATAGCTCATTAAAATCGGTCCATATGTTTGGGAGTTTTACAGCTCACACGCACACACACACCTGCTCATCCACCCACAGACAGTCATTTTTTAAAAACAACTGTTTTGGGTCCTCGGATGTCCAAAACGCGTATTTCCGTCAAAATCTCGTTTACCAAAATTTTCATGAAATCAATACTTCCCTATACAGCTGTAAGTATAGTGTATCTAGTAGCAAACCCCGCGAGCTATGTCCCACGATGTTTTTGTTTCTGTTTTGTAATAATAAATAGGCATATTATGTAGGTAGTGCAGCGGACCGCGGATTGAATTCCTAGTTTTATGAATTATATAGCGATTGCTCTAGTTCCTTCTATACAGGGTGGTCCAACACTTATTACCCCCCCCCCCCATTTAATTTTGAAATTGATCAAGATAGAGAAAAAATGTAATAATAGATTTAATGATGAGACGCGATCGCGAAGAAATTTTTTGCGCTTATACAATATAGGTTTTTGTTCTCTTTTTAATTGTATATCTTCACATAATAAAATTTTCGAGACAAACGCTTAGTACAATCGCAGCAGTGTGTTTTGAAATTCTTATGTTATCTCTTAACAATTAAAAACAGGGCCAGCGGGTGGTCTAGTGGTTAGAGTTCCAACCTCTAGAAGTAGACTCCCACGGCAGTAGGTTCGAATCCTCTGCCCGTCGGAAAATTTTCTGAATAAGTTAAACCGGGCGTGTTCATGGACAGTGTGTGTGGTGTGTATGTTGGGTTGCATGTCTTTCGGAGTGGGGCATGTTAGACCGGTGAATAGCGCTAAGTGCGCTGAGCCCGGGTAAGGGGGTGGGGTGGAAATCATCGAGTCGTGCTCACGCACGGCCTCATAATTCTTAAAAAAAAAACAATTAAAAACAACTAAAAAAACAAAATACTACTGCTGTCAATAAGCTCTGTTAGTACAATTTTATTAGTCCTGCAAATGTATGGAATTATAATGGTTCTGGTGGCGTAAATATTGGTTTAAAAATACTTTATACGAAAGCTTTTTATTGCATTTTTATCTACCTTTATGCCTACTTCAAACTTTTTTCAAATAATTCTGTAATCGCTGTAAGTCGATTATAATTGTTTTTAAATACCACCGTACCTGTTTTGCATTTATTTGATAGAGATTTTGTTTTCTTTTTTCAATGGTATAAAACTTGTATAATCTTACAAAACAACATTTCGAAAAAAACGCGAAACACTTTCTCACATTAGCAAGCCTTGAATTCAAACAAGAGCCTAGCACAGCTGCATTTTGTTTTTTAATTGTTAAGAGATAACAGATGAATTTCAAAGCACGCTGCTGTTTTTGTACTAGGCTATTCAAGACGATATGATATGAAGATACGAAGATATGAAGAAGTTTTTTGCGTTATTCTTGAAAATTTTATGTGAGTGTATACAACTTTTATACCAGTACAAAGAGAAGAAAACTCTATCGAATACGCAGAAAAAAATGCCAAGTTGCCATTTAAAAAAAAAATACGATTTTGTCACAGCGCTAACGGCATTGGTTCAAATTATTTTTCAAATATGTAGAAAGGTAGGTTAAACGTTATCAAAAAACTTTCATTAAACCATTTTGTTCGTTATCTTGATCCGTTGCAAAATTAAATTGAGGCGTAATAAGTGTTGGACCACCCTTTACATTAAATTCGGATCGTTTCGACCTGTCCCAACTCAAGAGGAATACATTTGCAGCTGAAATTGCGCAACCTCAGCGGCGTGCGATTAGTATTCTTTAAAAGTTAGCAAAAACTGAACAAAGACCTTCACTTGGATTTTCTATTACTTTAGATGTTGTTACTTATCACATCTTCAAAACTATTTTAATATTAACGTTTCACGCCCCAACATTCACTGCCATTCTACCATAGCTGCATAATAGTCATATTATAAGAACTTACTACATGATACTGAAGCTTACACACAAAAATTATAGTATAAGCTTTTAAACAAATAAGTTGTAAAGTCTATGCTATTATTCCTTATGAGCAATTTACCTTAACCAAAATTTTTATCGTTCTTGTTTACTAAATCAAAAGAAATACAGTTTTGATTTAAAAAAATTCATAAAAAACGTGACAGAGAAATTAGCGAAGCAGGACACAAACCAAATGGTAACCAATCCCTATCTGTCAAAGTCTACAAAATTAAAAAGATCGTGGCCAATTTTTTAGCAATATGCTTTAAAAATGTTCAAGCTTTAATTTTTTATTTATAAAAAATTTTTTTAAATGATGACGTTTTGCTACCCTTGTGCAATTATAATACCAAATTATCTGCAACTCGTTTTTGACTAAAGCCGCGTTAAAACCAAAATTTTCCAAAAGTTCGTATTAGCGGCCATATTAATGTTAGTACGTTTAAAAAAAAGCATTTGCGTTACCCTAAGGCCTTCTACGTATCAGATTCCGTCATTCAGTTTTAAAAATACCGCTACGAAAAAAAAATGCTACTAAAAGACTTGCAACTTTCGCTTCTCGTTCAGTTTTTTTAAATACTTATTTTGCCCCAAATTTTCGAACTACTTCCACATTTCGCAGCTCAGCGAAACCGGATTATCTATTCTGGGGTTATGAGGCGTCACACATACTCACACACAGACACCCTTACAGCCATATTTAAAAAAAACATTTGTTTAGATTTCTGGAAGTTTAACACATGTATTTCCGTCAAAATCATAAATGTGAAATTGTTAATAAAAATAAAAACTAAAAATATAGGAAAGTAAAAAATCCTATGTTGTAGGGTTCAGCTAGTTCATCGTAAATTCCTGTAAACGCAGCAGTTTGTTAGCTTGTTATTATTATAAATTCTTATCCTATTTTGAAACTTGAGGGTAAATCGTCAATAGACGATAAACAGAATAATTCATTTCATCTCACAGCAGCACAGTAAACCTGAGATGCCGTATTTAATCAGAAAAAAACATTAAAACTGGAACTGGAAGCGGTTAAACACGGTATCAGTTTTGCAAATTTAAAAAAAGAAGATTATAAGCGCTATAAAAAGAAAGAAAAGTTGTTTTTCGAACACTCTAGTTTTAAAACAGTGCGGAGTACAATTTCTTGATAAATTTGACTTTAAAACCTGGTCACACAAAAATGAGTTGTTAGAGCCGCATGAAATATGATATTGTAATTGCAATAACGAAATGAAATGTTATTGTTTTCCGCAAAAACAAAAAATCAATTTTCATTATTATTTATTTTGACTTATATATTGGTTTTTATGATTTCAACGTATTTTATTTTCGAATACTTTTGAATTAGATTTTAATGCGTTTATACGAATTTTTGATTTCAACTACCATTTATTGGTTGCTTTTCTAAGTCTTCTAAAATAAGATGGCAACCCAAGGTTTTTCACTAATCATGCAGAATGTGCTCAAATATATTTTAACTTAGCCGAAAAATTATTCAGTGTGGAGTGAGCTTTATGTAACGCATTTAAATATTAATTGCCGTAAAACTGGATACAACATATTCATAATTATAAAATATATATGTAAACGGTTTGATGTATTGGATATTAACAAAAGCAATAAATTGCTGTGACACATCAAATACCAGCAGGCTATTCCTTATTTTGCTAAACTTAAATATATGTTGGAATAGCTTAATTTTTCTCAATTTTTCTAATTCTTATACTTTAAAAAGACTATTAATATCACACATATTCTACTTAGCAAATCAGAACGTGAGAGTATCGTATCAATAACCAATCAAATAAATTTGTAGTTGTCCACTAATATTGATTAAAACTGCTAGCTACAAGTAAAGATCGTACTGGCAGTACAATCTACGAAAAATGACGATAATTACTACAACGTATCATAATTAATTGAGTGTTATGTACTTTCTACAACTATAACACGAGATTTTCTTATAATAATTTTTAGTTGGCTGTTAACGAATGCTGGTAAAGATTACAACTGCAAAAGCGCGAAGTTAAAGTGAAATTATCTTAAAATAACTAGCATGAGTTACAAATTAAAAGAACATTGGGATCACTAGTTATATTACTTGTGAAGCTGCAACAGAGCATTGATAAGTAATGATTCCTCAAAAATGCTGAAGTTAATAATATTTTCTAAAAGCAATAACCGATATAGAGAGGTCGTGATAATAATTAGCGTCAAACATGTACCTATCCAGTTTAGAAAACTAGAGTAAGCATTCGTCCACAAGTAGGTGATGTGTGTAAATGTTTTAAAAAAGTAAGAAGTCGTCAATTCAGTGTTATTACACGCCACAATAAGTATAACAATTGCACCCACCATATTGAAAGCAGTATTACAAAACGTACAAGCATTTTTTATACATTTATTAGCACTGTCTCTAATAGGACTTCACATCGGAAGGGATTGCATTTCAGCGTTGGATATTCAGGTGAAGTAGGTGAAGTGCCTCTTCACCTAGTAAAGAGAATGGTATTTGAATAATTAAACTAAATAATATACAATGTGTCTTAATATTAGCTGAACATATGCAGATACTACGGGCAATGCTCCGGTCAATTTTAGACGTTGTATCGATGAATAATGTATATTTTTGTATTACTCTAATAAAATTTTGGTCAGCTTCGGGTTTAATTGCAATAAACAAGTTCAGCTAATAACTGCGAAAACAAGTTTTCCAGCATACGTGTCTTCAAAGCGCAGTTATCACTCGGGCGTTGCGCTTGCACGCTTGCAAAACAACAACGGTACCAAAAGTGCAGCTGTTTAAATTTCGCTCACCGCCAATTTTTTACTATTTTTTTAATCTTTAATTATCTGTTTTATTTTATAATATTGTTTTTTTTTTCTGTTCTTTATTTGAAAAACAAGTTAAATTACGCAATATTTAACTAAATCTTCTTTGAGTCATCTTTGCATAATAAAGAATTAGACATATAAGACAACTCAAAAAATAGTTCAGCTATATCACAACTGTTGAATCATAGATGGTGATTTGCGGTTTTAGACGTTTTAATTTTGAATTTATATTGGCTGATTTAGAATACTTTACGTTTTTTCCCAGTTTCCCAGTATTTATTAACAAATTTGATTTTACAGGTACAAGTAATGCAATGGGTAATGTTTACTAAATAGTTTTATGGTTTTCATTAAGCAGTTTGTTTTTAAACTATGATGCAACAGTTGTGAAATAGCTGTATTATTATTTGATATTTTTAATTGTCAAAAACTTTAATGTGTTGTGTAATAAACCAAGAGCAAATTATAAAGTGAAAAAATATTTAGAAAAACTGGCGGTAAGCGGAATTTGAACCGCCGCACTATTGGGAACCATTATTGTGTTGCGAGAGTCCAACTCCGGTTTGCTAACTGCGCTATGAAGACACGCATGCTGGGAAGCACAATATCAGAGGTATAAACCCGAACTTGCTTATTACGATCGTAAATTAATTAATTTAAGCTGTAAATAAATCCAAAGTTTACCAAAACTTGTCCTGAGTAATTAAGAAATATGCGTTCTTTATTGTTATGATGTTTAAAATTAACGGGAGCATTTTAGGGAAATATTATACGAGATTTTCAGTTTCCCAATGTTACCTGCCTATGTTCTGTTAGTATTGGGACACGTTGTATATTAAGTTATATATCAATACGCTTAAACGCACATTTTTCTATTAAACTCAAAGTAAGCAGAGCTTAAGAGAGCAATTTATAAAGCGCGCTTATTACATTGTGGTAACAACCAAAGTATTTTGAGCCGGCCAGAAGAGTCCAGCTAGCGTGACGCAATCTTCTGCGGTCACAAGCACCGTTGTCGTGGTAACCATGACGTCACGGTGCTAGATTGGGTTATAGTAGCTGGCTAGTGTGAAGAGTTGGAACTACATCAATTCTTTCGTCGCATTTGCTATTTACTATTGGATCAAGTATTACTGTGAGTGTTGTTGTGTTTAAAAGGATTACCCAGTAATGCGTTGTGCTGTGTGATTGTTACAGAAATTGAACATAATCCTGTTAATGATAAATGAATATGGCTTCAGTCACTCTTCAGCTGAGCTGGAATAACATGACTTTTTAGTTTTTATTTCATTAAAGTATCAATTTTTCAAAAAGTCCTATAATATGGGAAAGACTAGTGGGTCTATTTCTCGGCATTAATAATTATTACAAAGCTTGGGGCCAATTTTGTAATTCAGTTTAATTAATTGGGCTTTATAATAATCGTTAAATATTTGTGACATAAAAACATGTTAAGGTATATTTCAGTAAGAGATAAGTAAAAAGTTTGGAGTTTTTTTTAACAAATCACCGACGTAATTGCTGCGAATCTGCTAAATAAAAGAATGTATTACCAACCAATCAGTGATAACTCGAGGCTTCTGGTGTAAAAATAAAGCATTAGACGAAACAAAAGACGCTTTTTAACCAGACAAACGGCCAGGCGAATTTTTAGCTTAATTTAATAATGTCTTTTGTCAAGTCTGAACAGATCCACTCCCACGACTGAATTGAAACACTAACAAATGGAACTGGAAAAATAAGAGCTGATATCGATTGAAAAAAGACAACAATAGGAATAAATTGGGGTGCGATTGTTGTCTGTGATTGTCGTTTACCCCACTAGGAGAGCTTTGAAGTCGCTTTTTAATCAGTCTCAAATATATTGAAGCGCTTCTTTGACATTTGACCGAATAATCTAGCTTTTATATTCGACTTTAGCTGGGATTACAGATATGTAGTTGATACAAGATTCTATAGATACGAGATAATTAGTGCTACATTTGAGGGATTTAGGATGTATTAATCATTCTTTGAGAAACTTTTCAATTTCCTAAATATACTTCAAAAGCAAGATAGACTTTGCGACATCGTAACTAAACAAATTTGATTGAAACTAAATTCATAAATCAATTTCTTTAATTAGCACTATTACTGCAGTGGCTGAGTTTAATGCAATGATTATAGGAATGTATTTAATTTTTTTAAGGTGTTTAATCAGGAAGAAACAATAAGTTCCAAAATTTCAGATAAATTCACATAACTTAACCCAAACGAAAGAAAATAGAGAATCGCTCAAGACAACCAGAAAATTAAATTTAAATAAAAGAAAAAGATGATGATTATAACAAATAAGAGAAAAATTATTCACTTCAAATAGCCTTCCTTGCATACGCTCTGGCATTTTTGTACCCAACATTATTTTATATTCTTAATCACCTTACCTATCTTTATATTTTCCACATTAAAACCGATTAGCATTAAAACACAAGTACAAGAAACAATTTTCTTATTTGGAATATCTAGTAATATTAATTTAAATTAATGAACCTGAAACTTTTCTAGTTCAAACTTAAAATTTAAACTTAAATAACGTGTATTGCTATGGTTTATTTTTTTATAGTTAAATAAAATTTACCTAAATAATTAGATAATCTCAACATATAATTATACTGCCTGGCAATTTATTTTGAAAAATTAGAAAACACAAAATTTTATTGTAATTATTGAGACTCTTAATATTATTGTAAAATTTATTTATAAAAAAATGAAATAAATAAATGAATTTATTTCTGAGGGTTCTCATGTAACTCAAATAATATTAATTTACTCTGTCTGTTACACCTTCGTGGATTCCCTCTAATATTTTTATACTATAAAATTCTTCGAAATAGAAATCTTACATGGAAACATAACATTTGACATAAATATATAATTAGAAGATAATTTAAATTCTTTATTAAAATGTTTTAATAATTATCTCACTTGACCTTTCTTTAAACGACGAAATTTTTTGATTTCCGGTTCTGTTCTCGATGGTTTTTTTTGCCAAAATCTAATCCTGCTCTGTTGACTCGGTACTTCAAAACAGCTGATAGTTGTCGTTCACACGCTGTGCAGTGAAATCCCATTTATTGTCTCAGTTATCCCAGTTTATTTACTTCTTAATTAATAACTTTATGCGGTGTTTTTCTTTTGTTCAAGATTTAAAAGTGACGCCAACTTTGTAACTTCCGGTTGGGGACACTTTGTCCCGGGCGTTTAGCCCCCACCGTTATGCCCCGACCGATCCGCCCCGGCCGTTTCGCCCCCGAAACCGTTTGATCCCCGGCCGTTTCGCCCCCATCGGCGCGGCGAGGAAAAAAAAGATTATTATAACTATATACATATTAATTTATTGTAATTGAAAAATCATACATAATACAATTGCTTAAGCATACAATACAATTAAAAATTAAAACTCAAAATTGTAAGCAATTCCACGAAGGTATTCTAAATTGTTTCTGTTTTCGTAATTGTACGCCAAGTTCAGAATTAGTTCTGCGATTGCTGCATACCGTGCATTTTTTCTGGGCTCGTGGCCTCTTAGCATTTGCACAATGTCATAATGATGCAAAGCTTGTTGCTTTTTCAAGCCTTTGATGAACTGAAATATGTTGGGAAATAGATTTCCGCAAGTGGCTTGAAAACCACTGTGCCACCCTTCAACACTGTTGTTTGTTCGATGGTCTCCATTCAACGTCCTTTCGTAAACATTCCACAATTCAATAGGAAATAGTGGAGGTCGTCTATGTCTTCTAGCACGCCGTCCTATATAGGTATCTTCAAAGTAATCTGCTATTGGCATAGCGGCTTCAGGAAAATTTGGCTTAGTTTGTAATACCCCCATTTACTCTAATTGTTATTTGCAAATCGCTATCTACTTCTTAAAAGAAAGAAAAGAATTGCATTTTTGGCGGCCAATTGGCTGGAGGCGAAACGACGGGGGCGTAACAGTTCGGGGGCGAAACGGCCGGTGCCAAACGACCGGGGTAATCGGAGAGGGCGAAACGTACCGGAATCGTAACTTCCCACTACTTTTTTGAAAACAGTAGACGATGTACCGGGTGTCCCAGAAGTTACTGTCCCATTTTAACTGCAAATATCTCCGAACTAAGAGGCGATAGAGATACGCGGTTTTCACTGAACAATTTATTTTAAAAAAAAGTTTATTCGCTATAAATGTTTATTCAGTAAAGTCTTATATAGGGTGTTTTAAAAAACGGTCTTTTTCAATTGCAAATATCGTCGATTTTTTTAATGGAACACCCTGTATATTTTGATACTATGTGAAAGGTGCCCTATCCTCTTTCCGAAAATGTACAATTTGTTGCAGTTGAATTGAAAAATGAGTGAGTGATTTGGTTTTTAACGATAGGCTTTTATAGGTATAGGCATTTCCGGGTGTTGCTGTTAAAGCATGCTTTGGAATTTTTATAATGTCAGTGAACTGACTCAAGGAACTGTCAAAGTAATTAATTCTCATTTGAATAATTCTTAAACGGCTGTTGTTAATTTTTTGTTTTCAATAATGGTCCGATTTACTTTAATTGTAAAATCAAAAACTGTGTTATTGTATGCTAAGTATGAATCGATTGTTGATACTAAAAGAAGATTTTGTGCGGTATTTAGCAAAAATCCACCTTCAAAAAACAGCATAAAAAAGTGGCACGCTGCATTTCTGCAAAGTGGCTCTCTGGAAAAGAAGAAATATCAAACACGTGATGCTGATGGTTTTTTAAATAGACTCCTGCGTATTCAGGAAACATTAGAAGAACACAATAATCGAATATCTATTCGCAAAATAGCAAGTACAACTGGATTTTCTAAATCCGAAGTTCAGAGATGTATGAAGGTACTAAAATTAACTCCTTATAAAATTCAAATGCACCAAAAATTTATGAACACTATTCATCTTTCAATTTTGTCTTGTTATTTTCTACAAATAGGTAGTTATCGGATTTCTAATGTCAAAACTGATTAAGGATCAACATCGATCAGAAATCTGTACCTAATGAACGACCATCCTTAATAACCAAATAACTTACTCATTTTTTAATTCAACTGTAACAAATTGTACATTTTCGGAAAGAGGGAGAGTTCACCTTTTAGATAGTATCAAAATATACAGGGTGTACCATTAAAAAAATCGACGATTTTTGCAATTGAAAAAGATCTTTTTGTTAAACACCCTATATAAGCCTTTACTGAATAAACATTTATACCGAAAAAAACTTTTTTTAAAAAGAAATTGTTCAGTGAAAACCGCATCTCTCTATCGCCTCTGAGTTCGGAGATATTTGCAATTAAAATGGGTCAGTAACTTCTGGAACACCCTGTATTTTACATTTAATTACATTTTATTTACATTAATTTAAACGCTATAGATCTTTCTTTCCACATTTACTAATTGTCAAAGAAAACTTATTATAACATTCAACACGCTTTTTATAACAAATTTTAATTAAAAATTCATAAACTTTCGGAAGTCGAAGAAAAAAGCGTGTGGTCTCGTGTGGCTTCTTTGAGTTTACAAGAAAGACTGAATTTATTAAAGGAAATCTATCCCAGCTATGCAATGAACTCCGGGTAGGCTCTTCGCTTGTGTAATAGAAGGTAGTGGGGCTTTTTTGGCCTTTAAACCACTACGCTCCTGAACTTATGGTACCGTTCATGCACAGTCATTCAATGCCATTCACACGTGTTTATTTGTATGTTAATGCTGTGTAGGGCTTTGTTACTTGTCTTGGTCTGACAGTAATCAAGGCAAGCGCCGTTAACTGTAACCCAATGTCGAATCGTTACCGAGCTCGATGCCGATCTACAGAATTATAGAAAAAGTTTCTACTTCTTCCGGGTTTTGAACCGAAGACTCACGCATTGTGAGCCTGGTCCTCTTGCCACTAGACCACTCGAGATTACAAAACTCATTAAATGCTTAAATAATATGCACGAGTCTAAAAACTAAATTCATATTTAGAATATCTGATTTTAGAAATAAGAAGAAATAAGAAAAAATTAACCCCCTTTAACGCTTTTTAAAATTCAAAGTCTTTATTGAAGCATAATATATACATCCAACACTTAATTATAATATAACCTGTGTATATTACATTTTAAAAGCTGTTTAGGAAATTATTTCTCTTCAACTAGGTATTATCTCAATACATGTGGTTAAAAAATACAGCACAAATTGCAGTAATTACTTAAAAGAAGACGCCTAGGTAAACCGCCTGTAGATGCCTGAGCTTCTGTCGGGGTTTTCTGCGACGAATGATGAGGGTGCGGATGACGTCCAATGCTTCTTCTCGGTCTTGACCCCCCTCCCCGTAAAAAATTAAGATGCAAATTTTATTTTACTATCACTAATGAGCAATTTAGCATAAACAGGAATTCTTTTATCGACCCCCGTTTATTAAATAAAAGGCTAGAAATTTAAGATTTTCAAAAATTTATAAGAGGTGCCACAAAAAAATTATCGAACTGGGACACGAACAAAATTGTAGCTAATCTATAACTTTACTAGCCTACAAAATTAAAAAAAAGATTGTGTGACCAGTTTGTGATAAATATTTTTTGAAGAATATTTCCAAAAGTGCAATATTTTTTGCTTCGTAGTTTTTATATTATTCAAAATTTTTTGTTTATAGTAACATTGGGTTTCTATAGGCATATTACGATAGGAATATTGATCTTTTGTTTAACCTTATTTCTCCGATGAATTTTAGATATATTCCTATATTCCCAAGTCATCTAAATCGGACCATGAAGGGGTTAACTAGAAGTTAATTTTTAATTAATGTATCAAGGACCGTTTAATATAAAGGAATAAAATTTGTCAAATTCAGCGGTTTCTTTTCTCAAAAATCGAGTTGCATTGAAAGATTTCCTAAAACGCTGAAATAGTTATACAATGTTTCGGCGTAAGTTCTACACATTAAAACAATCAAAATTAGTTTTAATAAACATGAGCCTGAGGGGATGCTTTCGTACGGAGTTGCAGCATCCGGAAGAAGGAACAGTTTAAACATTCCAGAATCTTCTATCTTCCGCAGACTGGAACCAAAACGGTTCAATTCGGTGACTTTCAATTACGAATACCTCTTTTATATACTTTTCAATAGAAAATAAGATTCTTAAGGTAAAAATTAATAAATATTAAGTGTGAAAAAAATATCCGAGTTGATATGTCCAGCACTATCTACATCTACACCCTTCGTCAATAAATTCGAAAGTTAATTAAAATTGTAAATCGTCACTAGTAAAATGACCATACAAAAAAAACATCAAAAAACATTCGGCTGTCGTCCCAAAACTTGTTTATAAAATGAAAAAAAATTATTACATTTCAAAAACAGGTCTGTATTCAGAAAATTAGAAATACTAAATAATAATTTCGCAGTGTTGCACTGCAGTGCTTGGCTCTTCAAGGTCGGCGGGTCGTACCGTGGCCAAGGTGTATGTGCGCACTGAGCATGGGTAGCATCTATATGTCAAAATATTGTGCAGAAACAGTTGGAAACTAAAAGTAATAACAAAATGGCAGCTTCAAAATAGCGGAGGTAACAGTTATCTTTTTTCTTTTGGTTTTTTCTTGGAACAATATTACACGAGGCGTAACTATTAAAAGATGATTTTATTCATATAATATACAAAATTATGCAGGTGTTACTAATGTAGTGGTTACCTGTTCGATCATATTAAGTGAATGACTGTTTATAATTAATTAATTTAAATATTTAAACGCTTCCTGTGGTTAGGTCGATTAAGCAACCAATTAAGAGCCAGATTTCGTTTTATTTAAATGTTTTTTATTATTTATCTTTACATGTTTACGATTATTGGATCAACACAAAATGTTAAACAAGTCTTTGCTATTACACTTCTATAAGTCCAAACAACAGGCTATAATCAATATTAATAAATTAATGATACCTTTGGCTCGAAAGCGGTAAAGCTAAGTGCAGCAGCAATTAGATGGAGGCGATCGGTTTGTGAGTTGGCCGGAGGCGATCGGGTTCAATCACAGGTAATTGATTAGGACCACATCTACTTCAACCACCAATTGATCGATCTATTATCGAAAGCAAACTTTGACACACGAAGAGTTACTGATTTATTTAATTATCCTCATAATAAAAGCTTTTAGAAAAGTCCATGTCGGTTTATAGATGACATATTATTTCTTCAATAAAAATTTAAAATAAAATTGAGAATAATATTATAGTTTAGTTAGTATAGATGACAACCAAAGTTTTATTACCATCCGTTAATCGTAGAAAGAGAGCCCCACTTTGATATAATGTAAAACCTTCAACTGTATTTGTAATGAATCAAGAAATATGGTATTAAAACCAGTTAAATTACAATTTACACTAAAATTACTATTCCTTGAATAAATCGACAAACATTACCTATGGCGGAACTGTGAGCAAAAATTTAAATAGCAAGCAGGATGGGCGACATCTATTTGTAAACTTTTTTTTAAATTCTGCTTATAAGAAGCAATATTGTTTTTAATTTTACCGAGACTAACAAAATTGGATTAATGTTAATTATTAATAGGACTAAATAGTTTATTAGTTATTTCCTGGGTAGCATTTTAAAGTTATAACTAAACATGACCAAGTTTGGATATGGGCCAGTATATGCAGCTGTACTGCATTTGTTATTAAAAGATAATATCTCAATCAACACTGAGTGTATATAAATAATTTTACAGCGCTTATCTAACCAGTCTATACTCAACAGCCCCGAGTTTATGTCATTACTCTTTAAGTTCTATCTCGGACAAGTTAAACCCTTTTTGGTTCATATTTTATTATGGGAGTTCTTCTATAGCTTCTTTTTATATTCATGCAAGTGTTAATTATAAGTAACTATGTATTGAAATAAACCAAATTGTATTACTATTAAAAGCTATGTCTAATTCTGCCGTAATGACGCGTTTATTCAACAAACCCATAACGTGATAGTATGTTGTCCATGTTAACTTTCTATTTATAATTTTTGAGATTTAGGCAAAACTAAATTTATTGCATATTTGAGCCTGTGTGTAGATGCAGTAAAGCAGAAAATTTTTTTTCTTGAAAAAAATGTTATTGCCCAATATTCTTAGCATAGTTTTGGCTATTTATACCAAAACCAAATCTGTTAACCAGCTCTAGAAAATGTTAGCGACAGATAGAGTTTACTGGATAGCAGTTCTTAATCATATCCAATTGCTCCGTGAAAATTATTATTTGCAGCAGCGAAAATCATAATCTCGTCATCTTTTTTTTTTCGCATTTTACGTGTTCTGTGTTAGTGAAATTGATATCTAGGTACATGTCCAATATTTAAATATTGTCGCGTTACGAATAGTCTAAGATAAACTATGACTCGTCGTAGGAGACTTTGCCTAGTTATAAATACAATTTTTCAAAACAACAATAATATATTTGACTAGAAGTTATGCATTATCACTTAAAACTAAGATATACTACTTACATAAATAATAGTAGTCCGGGAAAAAAAAACCATGCGAGAGGGCGGGATAGCTCTTAGTGGGCATGGTTCTGTTAACTCACTTTGTATGACGGCTATATACGTTTAAATAAGGACCAAGTAGGTCGGCAAACATATTTAAGTGTTAATCAATACTATATGCTTGCCTGCAATCTGTATCGCATGCACCCAGCTACAGTCTTCTGTAATTCTAAATATAGATCTGAGATAACTAGATCAATACTTCATACATGGTGAAATATTATGCAATTTTACCAATTTTGAGAATCAGTTAAAACAATAATAATTGCTTTGAGTAAGCCTAAGTCAGCTTCGTGACAATATCGCTAAACATTACAAAATATATTTCAAAAAATTGTAAAGTCAAACTAGGTATAATTGAAAATAAACCAGCCTATGATAAGCACAGTACCCACTAGACCTACCTTGCCACAAACTTTTTGAATTCACAGACACGTGGTACCATTATAATACATCTCGATTTTAAAATTATTCTTTTATGGTGTAATTTAAGTGCCCTTGGCTCGATGTTTTCAAACTGAATCTTTAAAAAAGTGGCTGGGCGTGGACAATAGGGTTACTTTGTAATAGTGGCATTGTGCAGGGTGGGGCAACAATCTGTATTTCTTAATAACTTGTTTATTAAGAAAAATAAACCAACAATTGTTACCAAAAATGATCAGCACGTAAACCATTACACTTGTACGGTACAATTATTTTCTACCTTTAATTATTTCGGACAAGTGATTCGAAAATTTATTTTTCAATCACAATACGATGGGTCTATAATTATTTTATACAGGGAGTAATATGAAGTACGGGCCATTGTTGAAATTTGATTGTAAGCGAAGTAGGTTGTCTACAGAATTTTATCATAATGCGTACTTGTCTTAAAGTCTTCGAAATAAAAGCAAATTACGTGTTTGGTGGAACGTAGAGCACGCGGTTCAATTTAAGAATCCCGAGTTCAATTCTCATAACATTTCCGTTTTCTTAAATATTTTTATTGATAATCTTACTAAATTTATGTTAAATATAAAGGTAATCGCAGTAGTATTTAAAAAATCAACTAACAACTAATTTTAAAACAATTTTAAAGGACTGTATCGTGATGTTAGCTATGTTGTTATAGCATCCATCAGTATTTTATATTCTTAGATATTTACAAGGAGTCAGCGTTTATGAATAAGTTTTCCGTAATAAGCTGAAATAATATGCGCGTATATATTTTGACGTGTTTCTCCTTTTATCTGTATGGATTAGATCCTCTATAAGAAGATCGAAGCATACTGTATATAATTAAAAGCTAAATATTCCAAAAGAAAGTTCAAAGTGTTATTTGAAAAATAAAAGAACTGTGGTACATTTTACAGTCGCTGCTAAGCTGCTCTGTTCTAATGCGTTAATGTGGATGTGGATGCCAGCTTATTTCACACCTATTTGTATTTATTTCTTATTACTGCGAAGCATTTTCTTATAGTTATAGAAAGTATGAAACAGGCAAGGCGTGGCGCCGACCTTGGCGTTACAGTCTAACTTCTTGCTTGCGGCTAAACAGTTTTATAAACAATAACACTATCGTTTTATAATCAGAGTTGGGCAATGCATATTTGCATCTTTTTTCCTATTGATGATAAAATGTTAATTTTTCGTATATACACGTTTCGTGATGTTTAGATTCATAAAAAGTAAATTTTATTTTGCATATTTGGCATATATTACAACTTTACGGCATACGGCATATATTAGTGCATATTTTAGCTTTTAATGGCATGAAAATGCATATTCTAGCAAAAAAAAATCAAATTTCAAATAAATTATCAAATGAAATATTCGTAGTTCTTAGAAGAAATTGCACAATTTCTTCTAGTGAAACCACATGAACCCTAGACTTGCACTTTCTAAATTTCCAAGTAGGGGTAGAGGAAATAAAGGATTAACTGATGAAGGTTGTATTATTTGGGTAGGTCTTATTCCTTAGGTACAAATTTCTTTGAAAATAATATTTGGAAATTTTTCTTATACTTATTCTTAGAAATAGTTATTTATAATTTTAGTGCTTGACTAGTTCATTTGTTGCCTTGACAGAGAGCTGTAAAGTGTAATTGTCCAGTCTATACCCTGAAAATGCCTAAAGTTGCTAGTTCAAAAAACGATTTAATTAAGAAGTGGTTGAAGCCGTATACATGTTTTAAATACGATGGAAGTGTTGTGTTGCGCGTCATCTGTGAAAAAGAGATATTTATCCGTTTATTTTAATTTTGAATTAAAAAAAAAACTGTTTACTCTGTTTAAAGCTAAAAAACTTCAAACAAGCCAAAACAGTGAGTTAAAAATTTAATACTAATTTGTTATTTTATTTTGTAATTAAGCAAACAATTTAAGAATAAAATTAGAAAGCCACAGGGCACATTCAATTGATCAGCACTTGATCAGCACGTAGCCACCGGTCCGCATCAAAAAAGAAAAAATAATACAAACGAGCCAAAACAACAATTATTGCTGAACTGCTTAAATAAGAATGTCAACAATTTCAACGACGATTTGTGTAGAATGATGGTTTCATGCAACATTCCATTAAATAACATGGACGTTCCCGAATTTAGAAATTTCTTAGAAAAATTTTGATTTTTTGAATGTTGAGTGTTTGTAACTAAATATAATGAAAATCATTAATTGTATTTATCTTTTTCTTTCAACGAAGAATTACATTTGATGCAAAACGTGCTTTAACTCATATAATAATTACTAGTATTAAACTGCAGATTCAAATAAACATCAAATTTTCATATTAGGTACTAAATAAACAAACTAATTTTTTTTAGTGCATATCGCAAAAGGTTGCTGCATATTCTTGCATATATTGAAGGTTTTATGCGGCATATTTCAGTGCATATATTGACGGTTTTATGCGACATATGTTGGTGCATATATGCACTATCTTTACAGCATATTTGCCCAACTCTATTTATAATTATGAAGTCGTGTATTTTATACACAGCACAAAAATATAGCAAAACCCGTGGGCTAAGCTCCTCGATTTGTTTTGGTAACTTTATACCCGGCGCTCGCCGCTCCGAATGTCGGTCTCGGGAATGAGAGTTGCTCACAACAAAATTCTCTGAAAACAACAAAGAAAGAAGCATAAAAAACAGCACCAAAAAAAATTATAAGAAAAAAAACTCCCGTCACAAGTTCCAGGAAAAACATTCCCAGAAAAAAATCACATCATTTCCCTAGAAAAAAACAACTTCTCTTCATTACCAGAGGAAATATTCAAAAAGTTTTTGGAACTATTAAATGCGTACTACAAAAATCTTTTATACATTTTCGTATAATTCAAAAATAAAATTCGTTTTTATTCATATCCTCATTCAGATCAAGCAGCAAGAAACAAACACGTAGTTTTTCAGTGAAAGCTTCTTCTTAATTACACAGTGATTTCCCAGCAAGGAAATACAAGTGCTATTGTGTAGGGGCTGTTTTTTGGTGTTTCTTTTTACGTAAATTATTTCACCGAGGTTATTTTTTCCGGGAAGTGTTTGTACTGGAGGATGTTTGCACTGGAGTGTTCTTTAAATGATTTTAGCGGGACTTAAATGGACTTTTTTTGTAAAGTTTCAATTTCTCATTTATACTTTCCAATATTTATTTACTGTCGTGTCATGTCGCGGCGATCTATAATATTAGCATTTTATTTCAAGAATTACACGAAAACATAAGGACTAAAAAAATATTATAATATTATATTCAGATTCGCCACCTAGTGGGTTATTTAAAGTTTTACGTATTTTTCTCAAGCATTGTTTTATACATGTGAAATTATAAAATGTTTAATATGCTTGGAAGAAAGAACATAATTGAGTATCAGATTATATTTCAAAAATCATTATGTTATTAAAAAAAATGCTTATAAATAATCAAAGGTAGGTAAAGCCGATAGTAATCGGCAGGAGGATATTTGGCCAACTTTGTTTGGGCGCTGCTGATTGGGCGCCCGCTTTTTGCTCGCTGGTATGTAAGACTTATATCACCTGGTAATTAAGCACAAGAAAAGACTTGAGTATTGTAAAAAAGCTACTTTAAAACACGATTATAAAAATACTTTACTTTTTGGGATATATTTAAGTAATTTAGGCAAATAATGTAATAATACGTTTATAACATATGGAGTGTTTTTGTTTTCGAAGCACACTATAGCGATCTCGCTAGCTATAAGAGACAGAAATGTTTAAATTGGGCTAAGTTGTAAAATTTTAGAAATGTTTGATAAACATGTTTATATATTAGGTTACTTATTTTAATAAACCTATATATTAAATCCAGGTCCATTTAACCTGTCTCACCACTTACTGCTGCCGGGCCCTCGCTACTTAAAGCCGCAAATAAACGCATCAATTATACAAGGTGCAAATTCGCATGCAATGCTGTGTGATCGGCCGGTACAGTTTTCGCGTTTTAATTGGGCGCGAAACGACAGCTTTCAGGTTATTTACAATCTATGTGGCGAACGTATCGCATAAGCAGCCTACTTGATTTTTTTCAAAGTATTCATGTAGCGAGCACATAACTGCACAAAGAACACTATTACTTTTTTTAGAAACAGCATTTATACCTAAGGCTCAAAGTTTTAGGCACTATAATTACTAAAAATAGGAATACAAAAAAGCAGAACAAAGTTACATTTTAGGAACCAAAACCTATTGAGCAAAATTAGTTCAGAAATATGTCACAAAATGTTATCATGAAATAATAAAAATTCACAACTAAAACAGTATTTTGACATTTATGAGGAAAACTAAAAACTACTCAAAATTATTATTAAAAAAGTTGAAGTATGGACTTCGAGTGAACTTTCCCATACTAAAACTTATTATATTTGCAACAGTGTAAATTTTATAATTGTAACCTTTCATTCCGTCCATCCAAATTCACAGAAAACGCCACAGCAAAATTAAAGCTTAAACAAACATTGTGGCCAGTACTAGATACTAATACTTGCCGTTGCCGTATTTGCAGAAGTGTAAAATTTAATAATTATAACGGTGTACAGTTGAGGGAGTATTAGATTTCTAAGAAAACAAGCAAGTTTTCGTACCGTAACTCTACCCATAGAAGCAACGACTACCTGCGCCACCAACGCAAGATAAGCGCCTACCATCCGCCTATCGCCGGATTACATATTCCGCTTGGGATGTCGGACAAAAATTGCTATATTAGCTATATTTGGGTATTTATCAAAAACATGCAAAAAATTAAAAATATATTTTTAACCTAGAGCTAATTGATAGGCGTAGTTAAAATCAAATGAATGCCAGAAAACGCGTTGTTAATATTAAAAAGTATCGTTTTTTTCCTCAATTTTTAAAATAGTTGCGTTTGCGTTTTTGAATAAATAATTAAACAAGCTCAAATTTTCCAATAATTTTTGGAAGGCGTCGGAGTAAAATTTTTGAAATAAGTAAAAAACACTAATTTGTAGTTTAATGCAAGCTCTATCGGCTCAGAAAGTTAAAAAAAAACGTGTAGACAGTTTAACAGAAATTGTTTTTTTGAAAATTTTCAAAACTTAAAACAGCGCCATTACGATTTTTTCGAATTTTCGAAGTTAATTTTATTTCATCGTATACCACCTATGAAGGGCTCTCAAACAAGTGGTAGCTGATCCCGATCAGACAAATTTTTGAGAGTAAATGGGTGTTAAAGTCGAGATTTTCGAAAAGCTGTAGCGGCCGACATTTTGAAGCTAGAGAGTTTGGTAAAAAAAGTTTTAATTTTGTCTTAAGTTCTTCTCTCAGATTTCGTGCTCAAATTTTAAAAATTTGGTTTTGGAAAACAACGCTACAAAAAAGATGTCTAACTTCCGTTTCCGGTTTTGGATTTTTTTGAAAAGCTTAACTAGAACTACAATTTTTGAAATTGAAAATCAATGAAATCAATACTTCCCTATACCGAAGGTATGGGAAAGTATAAATGGCTGTAGTGTCAGTAGTCTTTTAAATAAATTATTACTATTTGCTTTTGCTATAGCAAACGATGAGTTTCTCAATACTGTCTGAGGTAAGCGGTGACTATTGTTAGATAACACATTTTTATAAGATGAATAAAAAAATATTTTCACTTCAAAGGAAATGACTGGAATGTAATTACAAATTTTGGTAATCCATTACCAGTAATGTTAAATAATATTCTGAACCTCTAACAATAAAAGTTGTTCTAGAACACGGGTTCAAACGCATTCAGTTAATTTTTATGCAAATGGTGGCAAATTAAATTTTTTACTTTGATGAAAGAATTTCTAAGAATAGTACCAAAATAACGTGGAAACCAACACTGTAGCCATAACAACGTAGAAAGAGAGTTGCTCACAACAAAATAGAAAAAAATCATTTGAAAATACTTACAATGTACAAATACATATTTGCCTAACAAGGCTCCAATGCAACTGCATTAGCTACATTGGCGTAGTTACGCCACTGTGCACGCATTCAGTACATGTCATAACTACCACTTACTTAAAAATGCGTGAGGCGTAATCCACGAGTTCAGGTAACATTAAATTAAGGAAACTGAAAAATCCCACAGCTAAACGGCAGCGCCTAAATATCGCGTACCGATTTTAAACAAAAAGGTAACGGGTGTCCAGAAAGTCTTTCAGTCAGGGCGGCTATGGATTGTATAACGCATGTCTTTTATTCAGTCATATATAAGTAATTAATTTGACATAAGTCAAAGTCAATTTAAATTAAAAGTTTTTTATTTCGAATTATTTACTTTCTGCATATTGCTTGTTACAAAAAGGTTTACGCAAGAACAAAAAACCTTTATTGTGAAATCTTATTTTCGCAATGGTCAACAATTAGAAAACGGAAATTGGAATTATTCCGATGCGTGTAAACAAAAATTTCGACAAAGATATCCAAAGACATACGTTATATAATCCATAGCCGCCCAGGACTGCAAGACTTTCTGGACACCCGTTACTTGAAAAAACGTCCGGGCTTAACCTTGGTAACTGCTAACAGCGTTTGACGTAACCTACAATTTATGTTATTGTCTTGAAGAGAAACCGTTACGTTATAACTGCAAAATGCTGAACTATTTTTTTTTAATTTGAAGTTATTTTTGTCATTTGACATTTTTGCATTACCAGGGTTCCCATTAACTATCAAGAATTAGAATCCATGACTTTTCCAGGATATCCATGACCAAAAATCATACTTACCCATGACTTTCGACAAAAAAAATCAATAAAATTAGTGACGCCCAAATAATGACGTTTCTGCGTTTTTTTATCAATTCACAAGACAGTATGTGGCGGTCTCACTTGCACCTAATCATAAGCCATATTACGTTCCTTGGAATTTAACAAGGATAAGAAAAGTACCTCAATGATATTTTAAAAACCTTTAGCAGCAATTGTTTTATAAGCGGCAGTTTTAAAAATTCATTCGGAAAGTTTTTAATTTTTTCAAATTATGTTAACACTGCTGCAGGAAAATCAGGTTTTTTACTGTAAATCAAGAGAAAAATCAAGACTTTTGCCAAATTTTGCATAAAATCCAGACTTCCAGGTTAAAATTTTAATTCCCTGACTTTTCCATGACTTCCAGGTTATCCAGGGTTAGTGGGAACCCTGATTACGTTTCTTCTCTCTTTCTATAGAGCAGCGGTAAACAGACACTTGCAATATTGCAATGCAAAATTCTAGTCTATTATTATTTGAAGAATATAGAAACATCTGCACATCTAGAAATCGTAAAATTACACTAATAAAAGGGTTATTCTCAATTGTACTTCCGAAACCACTTAAGTGCTTAACCATCATATATCTAACTATTTAAACCTTTAAATGACATTTTTACATTCATAACAGGCAGATGTTGGTAGCAGCAATATTTATACATATTTCTCCCTGTCAATTTTTTCGGAACGAATTCACGTCAAAATCGATACAAATCGGTCTACATAACAAAGATCTTACAAAACAAAACCCAATGGCCGAACAAAGAAATTAAACCAACCATAAGCATCTTCTGTGTTTCTTTTTGGCGGCAAATTTTGATCCGCACCGTTTATTCCGCTTAAATAAACGAAAATTATAAGAAATTGTATATTGTCTGCAATTTCAGGCTTTATAGTTTCAGACTTTGTTTTGGGAGGTTAGTACAGAACTCACTAGTAGATTAACCAGATTATGGTAAACGCTTATTTTTCGCTAGTTTTAACATAATTTGTGGCGCCAATAGTTTTAGACTGTCTGACCGTTTCTTTTGCACCATAACTGTATGAGCAATATTCTTCTTCAATTTTGCGGAAATATAACTAAAGGTAGTTTTGAAGTTTATAAGAAAATATTAAATTTAATTAATAAGTTTTAGCTTTAGTTCGTTGAAGTTCATTTTAATTTATTGTAAATAACACAATTCTTAACTTCGACAGGTTTTTTAGCCTTATAACTATTTCAACACATTGACATGCCGTTTTCAGGGGCAAGATGTAAGTAAATAGTTGGTGTTGCTATAGGAACAATAAATCTTTATAACTTGATCTTGTTTTTTTATATCTGCGTCCAGATGACTGAATTTGTCATTTCAAAACGTCCAATAATGGTGAGTTTAAGAGATCAATTTGCTCATTCATTGAAGGTACTGTAGCAGCCTGGTTTTATCAATTGTATTTGTAACTTAGCGACTTGGTTGCTATTTATATTAACAAAAAACAAATTCATCAAAATTATTTGTAAACGTGAAAACTTCATTAAAACTTTCTCCTCCAAAATAGCGTTTTATTTACAACTACGAACCAACATTACATTATTGGTGACCCCGACATTGATAAATGTGTTTTTGGGGTTAGTGAATTGGATTATTTGGGGCACAAGGTTTCATGTAAAGGCATTCTGCCACAAGACTCAACTTATTGTTTATGCACATTTTTTTCCCTTTTTGTTCTGTTTTTTTACTGAACTGGACTTTTTCTGCACTACTCTTGGAATCTCAAGAATTGGACACACACCTAGAAGAACTAGAAGCAACTTCAAGCTAATTTAATTTTATTTTCTATAATGTTCAATTAGTTACGTTACTTGTATTGTTTTTAAAAAGATCAGAAGTTTTTGTAGCTAAGATAGCATGCGCTTCACGTTTGCTGCGTAGTTTTTTTCTTCTGCAAAGTGGGGGGGGGGGGGGGTACTAATGTAGCAGCCTGGTTTTATCAATTGTATTTGTAACTTAGCGACTTGGTTGCTATTTATATTAACAAAAAACAAATTCATCAAAATTATTTGTAAACGTGAAAACTTCATTAAAACTTTCTCCTCCAAAATAGCGTTTTATTTACAACTACGAACCAAACATTACATTATAGATTTTAAATGTTTGTGAATTTCAAATGTTTCTAGTATATCCAATTTACGTTTATCATCACAAAAGTGTAAACATGTTATAGTGTTATTAGATAATATTCTTGTTAACAAAAATATTGAATTAATTAAACGGACTGAGTTGATTCAATTATTTGAACTTTGCATTAATCAATATATTTTACTTTAATTATAAAATTTATTTCCAGAAAGATACTTTATCCATGGGAAGTCCAATTTCACCTCCTTTGGCTAATATACATATTTATGGAAAATGTAGAAGATAAAATATTCGAATCAAACCATTCTGGGAAAGTTATATTTTGGTTTCGTTATGTTCATGACATATTAGCATGTTTTGATAGTCCATTTGACTTAGTTAATGAATTTTCAATTTTTATTAACAGCTTGCACCCAAAAATAACATTTCTACTAGAAACTGAACAAAAGAGGTTTATTAACTTCTTAGATTTAAACATAAAAATTAATTCAAATAATAAACTTGTTTATAGAAAACCAATAAAAACACACATTACAATACCACACGATTTTTGTCATCATAAAACACATAAATTTGCAGCACACAAGTCCATAATACATAGGGCTTTAGCGGTTCCTTTCGGTAAAATTAGTTATCATAAAAAAAATTTACTTATTAAGCAAGGTGCATACAATAATAGTTATATTTCTCAAATTATTGATACACTAATTAAAGAGAAAGATTACAAATTAGTTATTCAGAAAATTTATCCAACTACTCCATTAGATAAAATGAAATACGCGTCAATTCCATATTTTGGCAACAAATCAGAGAAATTGCTAAAATTATAAACAAAACAAATAAATATAAAATATTTTTTAAAACAACAAAGAACATTTTAAACACTTTGTTTAATGCTAAAGAAAAAGCTGATAATTTACCAAAATCAGGCATTTACAAATTAAATTGCTCGCACTATAATTCTGTTTATATAGGACAAACAATTAGAAATGTTTATATTAGGTACAAAGAACACGTACGTTGTTACAAATATAAACACCCACATAAATCCAATTACGCTAAACACCTATTAGAACAGAATCATTCAATGACATCTAATAACACTATAAAACATTTACACTTTTGTGATGATAAACGTAAGTTGGATATACTAGAAACAACAGCTAGGCTTCCGGGTTGGAGCCGCGTCATCGGTGCATTAACTGCCGACGTTTCGTCCTCGGTTCCACGGGACATCTTCATGGCGATGGTCACTTTGGGATCTGGAACACAAGAAGATGTCCCGTGGAACCGAGGACGAAACGTCGGCAGTTCATGCACCGATGACGCGGCTCCAACCCGGAAGCCTAGCTGTTATTAACAACGGCCGCGGAAGCCTGCAACTTAGATTATACTAGAAACATTTGAAATTCAGAAACATTTAAAATCTGTACGTTTAATGAATGAGCAATTGATCTCTTAAATTCGCCATTATTGAAGGTTTTGGAATGAGAAATCAAGTCATCTGGACGCAGATATACAAAACCAAGATCAAGTAATGAAGATTTATTTTTCCTATAACAACACCAACTGTTTACTTTTAATCTTGCCTCTGAAAATGACATGTCAACATGTCGAAATACGTGTAAGGCTAAAATGAAAAACCTGTTGAAGTTAAGAATTGTTTTATTCACAATAAATTAAATATTAAATTGTAATAATTTGGTACAGCTATTTGTAGATTTCGAATTTAATCGTTTCAGCATTTTACTTTTTAGTATAAAAATGTGTAATATTATTAGCATGTTAATATTTAACGAATACCAAAAATCTACTGATCAATAAAACAGTAAAGTAAATACAATCATATTATAAAATAATACTACACTTTAAGTGATATAAATTTATGTTTCAACTTAACAGTGCTTAACATAAAAGATATACGTTACTCACAGTCGCTGTCTAAATTCTGAAATTCAAACAATCTCCGTCAGGTTTCTAAATACAGCAACACGAAACACTCATTATTACGCTGCCACTGTTATTCATTTTAGTATAATAGTCTTGAAAGTAACTATTCAAGATTAAGCTACAGAGAATTCTCATTCCTGTGCGATGTTTAAAGCTTCAAGACTTCAAATACGCGCTTACGTAAGAGTAAATGTATACAGTATAGCAATTTCAATTCTAGTTTTTAGAAAATGTAGTTTTCGAAATAAATAAAAATTTTGTAATTTAAACAAAAATTAATATAATCATGCTAAAACTCTTCATTAGTTGTTAAATAAAAATGTCCTTATTGAGCTAGATTAAGAGCCTCGTTGGTTTCCAACAGTCAATTCTGCTGAAATCATACTTAAAATTTATGGGGCTCGGAAAATAACTATCTGGACTGTTGAGTAGAGAGCGGTCGTAGCTCGGTGGTAAGCGCACGGGCTTCCAATGCAGCGGATTTGGGTTCGACTCCCTGCCCGGTCGTCTTCCTCGCAAGGCAACGGGAAACCAGCGAGGTAGATTATTCTCCAGGAAAACCTTTCTAAAGAAGAAGTGCATGCACTTCCTGTGGTTCGGAGCCCACGCTAAACTGTAGGTCCTCTAGGTCTGTCTGTATAAATTATCTATCGCCGCGCACTAAATACAGACATAGGAGAGAGGTCACCAACGCCCTGAATTAGGGTATGGCACTTGACAAGAAGGACAGTTGATTAGACGTGATATTACTTAAGAATTTGAGTCGTCTATAAACTGTAACAATTCATTTGATTATGCAGTTATTCATTTCAAAGTAGCCATGAGGTAATTTTTGAAGTGAAACTTTTTTGGCGGCGGATGAAACATGCGATCGTCTATTACGGAAGTCATTTAACGGATGAGCAGACATCTTTATTTGCAGGTAAGATCTAGATTCTAGTTGTGAAGAATATTGAAACTCTTAGGCTAAGCGGTCGAATAAAAACGTCTTCTTCTTACTAATAAACGATGGAATTTATTAAAGAAACAAATAAATGTAAAATAACTTTTAAAACAACAAAAAACATTTTAACGCTTTGTTTAATGCTAAGGAAAAGACAGACAAATTACTAAAATTAGGCATCTATAAATTAAATTGCTTGCACTGTAATTCAGTTTAAATAAGACAAACAACACGTTTTTAGGTACAAAGAACACGTACGTTGTTATGAGTATAAACACCCCCATAAATCCAATTACGCTAAACACTTATTAGAACACAACCATTCAAAACATCTAATAAGTAATAACACTATAAAATGTTTACACTTTTGTGATGATAAACGTAAGTTAGATGTACTAGGAGCATTTGAAGTTCACAAATAATTAAAATCTGTATCTTTAATGAATGAACAAATTGATCTCTTAAATTCACCGTTATTGGAGGTTTTGGAGTGAGAAATCAAATCATCTGGACGCAGATATAGAAAACCACGATCAAGTTATGAAGATTTATTGTTCCTTTGGCAAAACCAACTGTTTATTTTTAATCTTATCTTTGATAATGACGTGTAAACATGTCGAAATACTTATAGGGCTAAAATAAAAAATCTGTTGAAGTTAAGAATTGTGTTATTTACAATAAATTAAAATGAACTTCAATGAAGTAAAGCTCGAACTTATAAAGAAAGAAACATTTGTTTGGCGACATTTCGTTTTAATATTAATCCATATTCATGTCAGTACATCTACACAAATTATTTAAAATATACATTAGAATCTGAAATTACAACGATGAAAAAATTTTACTTACATTTTAAATTTAAATTTAATGAATTATGATTAATAAATGTTGAATACACATAAAACACTATTTAATTATTTTTCTTTCTGGTTTTATAATTAATCCTTGATATAATGGAATGAGGAAGATGAAAATAGAACTTCCAAATTTAATACTTCATCGTAAATGTGATATATTAATAACTATGAACAGCTGTAAAAATGCATGACATAACAAAATCAAAAGTAACTACATTTAAAAACATAACTAGATTTTAAATGAATTACTAGACAAAAAACACGAAATTTTAATTAGATAAACAACCTGGTGAAATAATTACTAATAATAAAATATTATAAATATATAAAATTATAAATATATAAATATATATATTATAAATATATAAAAAAATTGTAATTAATGTAACTACTATAATTAATAAAATTATACTGCATTTTCCTAAGCGTAGCAACATCTGTTTTAAAATTTATGGAATTAAGTTTTTTTTATATGTAATACATTTTTGAAAATAAACTGTTACGATATTTAACTTTTTTGTCTATTATGATAACATTATCGAAATTAAAATTATGTTCAAATTTAAAAGCCTGCTTACATAAATCGGTGTCTTGTTTATTATTTGTAATGGTAAGTTTATGCTCGTTAGTACGGTTACTTAAATACTGTTTGGTTTGATCAACATAACATGATTTACAATTGTTACAATTCATTTTATAGATAACATCAGATTGTTTTGTATTTGGAGTTTTACATTTTAAACGTTTTTTTTGATATGTTAATTTATAACATTTACTGGATAATACGTACCCAGTAAATTTTATCAACAAACGTATCAAAAAACTTGTTTACTATATTTACAATTATCACAAAGTTAATCAAAAAAAATAACGTTTGAAACGAGATGTGAAACACCCATGCTCTGGCAGTCAGTTATTGTATCGGCAAGATGTCATATTTTGACATGCCCAGGCTACTTGCTATTCCAAAAACATTTGTTATTCATTTTGACTAATTTATACTGACTCGTGCTACCAACAATCTCAACAAAGTTTGTTTTCTTTGATTTGCAATTATATAAAATTTTTAAACAGTCAAAATAGAAAGAAAAATGAGGAATCGTAACAAATAGTTGGAAAGGCAGTGCCCCGCTGCTCTCCCTGTACCAGCCGCCACTGCTTATTACCCAAAAGAGAGTTAACGGATAGGGGTAAATTTTTAAATAAGGAGTATAGATTTCACGTAAATGATCTCGAGATTTTGACGGGAATACACCTGTTTAGACCTTAAAAAAATTTAAAAGTTGTGTTTGAAAAATGCCTGTTTGTCTGTGGGTGGGTGCGCTGAGTAACTCCCGAACAGATGGTCTAATTTCGATGCACTTTACAATCCAAAGATACATCAAATATTCATCAAAAATTAGATTCTTAAAAAAATTGAAACTAGAAGCGGAAGTTAGACATGTTTTTTTGTGTTTGTGTATCTTTATTCGAAAATAAAATATTACAAAAGTAAGATATAATCTGCTAGAAGATTTTAGCTTAAACGTAATGGTTTTTTTCAAAATTTTATTTTTCTAATAATGACAGTAACAATAAATTTGAAAAATTTTTAATTTTACTACTTGTTACTTAGAAACCACTTGGAAGGAAGGTCGACATAAACTAAAGTTGTTACGATAATAACAAGTGCTGGTAGAATAAGAATAACAGCTCATGTTTTAATAGCAATATTTAAGGGGAAATGTCCCCCCAATCTCTGGTGTTTTTAATGAAAACAAAAATCGAGTTTTTCTCACTTAAATAAGTAACAATTTAGTTTCCAACTATAGATACTTAGGTAGTGTTTTAACGCAGAACAAGTTTATTTTACATTTTTTCTTTGGAGTTTTTAAAAGATATTCCGCACACCGGACCATACCGTTTAACGACGCGTGACTAAATTACAGAGATCAGACTGAAGCCTTTGCTCCAGCACTTTTTCTGTTTATAGACAGTTATTAAAAGAAATAAACGATTTCAAAAAAGTTATGCAGTTGCGCTCCTGGTACAGTGCTGGGAGTTTTACGATCTTATATAGTCACTTCGGCTGGCAAAGCGCTCATACAAAAATTTTTCTAAATATTATAACAATAAGTTAAGTTTTCTAAAGTATAAAAACGTTCAGAGGAATTGATTCGATCATTTTGTTTTTCCTCTTAACTCAAGTTTGGTTTCTAGACGTGAATGCATCTGTAAAGTGTATAGAGGTATACGCGCGCCACTTTTCGGTACCTATCGTGAGATCCTAAGGCGAGATTTCCAACTCGTTGCAGCAGTTCTGTTGCAGCAACTTTTGCGTTTAGGTACACCATACAATTTGGGTAAAATAACATGCAATTTTTGTACCTCAGAATTTTATTTTCATGCAATCCATCGCAGAAATTGTAATTAGATGTCAGTATTTTTTATTACCAACATCATTACTAAACTAAACCTAACCAACAATAACTGTGCTTACAATAAATTTAAAGCCTCCAAATCCATCGGCTAATTAAAATTTTAAATGAGCTAACTGGGGTCAGTTATTCATTTTATTTCATAATCCCTTGCATCGTAGCGTCATGGCGTGCTTATAGAGTTTGTACATTTCTGTGTTTTGTACTTGATTTTTCGGTTTTAAAATTCTGATATTATTCATGATTTAAAAAAATCACTTGAAACGCGATTTAAATTACTGATTTTAATTAAGTGATATTGAATCAAGCATTCCTTTTATTACTTACATTCATAGTAAACCTAATAACCCTGTGAGGGCTCTAACTTCCACCTTGTCCATGGTTAATAACCAAAGCCTTCCTATGTACAAATTTATTTTAACCACTTACTAGTTGTTCGTTCTGTGATGTTCAAGGCACAGATTTTATACAAATCCATATTTGATAGTTTTTATATGCCAATGAAATGCTTCTGTTTGTATCCATATCTAATAAAATGCAATTAAGTGACACCAATTTTTAATTTTGCACATTTTGGGGTTTTGGAGCATATTTTTAAAATACACGCATTTTTAGATATGCTTCTTTATATTCGCAAAAAAATAATAAATATAAAAAGGCAGAAAATGAGTTGTATATTGGAATCTTCAATAAGTGCGTGCTGTTACTAGGAATTCTTGAGCGGATGCCCCGGAATATAACACGTGAAATGTTGTTTCCAAGTTTTGGAATTTTTACAATCATTTCTAAGATATATGCAATTGCGGTACTTTTTGAAAGTAGCAGATATTAGTTTTATTCTGTTTTTAGTGCTTACCACTTTGTAAGAAATAGCAAAATAATGGCTCGCCTTGTGCGTGTTTCTGTTTATACAAAAAAATGTCAAAATACAGCAGCTTGACTTTATTATGGATAAAAGGTTATCCGGAACTGGTGCTACAGGCAAACCAAATATTTTTCACGCTACCGGCAATGTAAGTAGGCCTTCTATCCATAGCTACAGGGATTGTAAATGGCTGATAACATTCGTGTACAGTGTCACTTACATTCCTAGGAAAATAATGTTGATTTTAACTGTTCGTTGATATGGTAACAAGCACACACAACTTAGAATAATGGGGCTTTTAAAAAATAATTACGTGACAGCTGTCAAAACGAACTTTTAAAAATATGATTAAATTTCTACCTGTAGGCCTACCTACATTGCCGGTAGTGTGAAAAATTTAATAAGTAACACGGAATGTATCGACTATTAACATTCTCGGCAGGCCACAAGCCTCGGCTTCGCCTCGGCTCGTATTTACCTACCTTCAATGTTATTACGTCTTTACATTCCTTGTTACTTAAATAACTATTGCAAAGTCTGCAGCAAGACGGAAAGCAATCTTTGATTTTTTACAATGTTCAAATTTATTGAATATGAATGCAGCTTCAAAGTAACAAAACATTTTTATCGTTCTAGATTTCAGACAATAAAAAATTCCAAGTGAATTAACATATTAAAACTGTTTTACATCAAGACAAATGTCAAAAAACTCGAAATCCGATCCGCGAGTTTATTGCGGAAATTTCTAAATTAAACAAAAAAGAAGAATTTAATTTTGGTTTATGCAATGCTTTAGCGACTGCTAACATACTACTAACAAAATTAACCAATAATAATATTAAGTTATTTTTAGAAAAATATTAATATAAATAGTAGATATGTTCCAGATGAAAGCATTCTTAGGAAAAATTATATTAACGAAATTTATATAACAACCACACGTAAAAAATCGCGAAATTATAGGAACCAACTATATTTATTTTACTGTTGATGAAACTGCGGATAAATTTGGACGTTATATAGCAAATTTAATTATAGGGATTTTAAATGTTAACATACCTAGTACAACTTACCTTATTAACACGAAAGAACCAAATAAAACTTAACAGCGTCGCTATTTCTAAATTCGTAAATGAAGGTCTCACAAAGTTTTTTCAGTCGGAAACAGTTCGTACAGAAAAAATAATAATAATGCCATCTGATGCTGCACGATTATACATATATGATAAGAGCACGGAAGCATTTAAGTATTATTTATCGAAATGTAATCCATACAACCTGCTTGGCTCATAGTGTAAATAGAGTTGCAGAAGAAATTAGGAATCAGTATCTCATTGTAAACGACATATCATCTAATGTAAAAAAGATTTTTGTAAAAGCGCCCTAAGGGTGCAATTATTTAATGAAGAATTGCCAAATATTCCACTGTCTCCTACACCAGTGCTTACCAGATAGGGTACGCGGTTCCATGCTGCTCTTTATTGTTCAAATAATTTCGAAATTATTAAAAAGCTTGTCTTTAATTTTGACCACTCTTCAAGTTGTATTATAGATTCAAAAACTATAATAAACAAATTTCAACTTGCAAAACAATCAGCATTTGTTGCAGTCAATTATGGTTTCGTAAGTACAACACTTAATCAATAACAGAAAAAAGATGTTTTGCTAATCGATTCAGTAGAACTTATAAAACGTTTGAAAAATCAATTCATCAAGTTAAATGCAATATTGAAAAAACTGTATCGCAGAATCTAACAGACGTATTAAATAAAAACGCAGTTTTTAAAACTTTTGTGAAGGTGAATAAAGTTGTAACTGGCAACTTTACCAATAATAGCATGCAACTAGCTCTGGACGTTAATACGATTTTTAAAAATGCGCCAATCACTGCTGTTGACGTTGAAATGAGCTTTTCCGCGTATAAAAACATACTACTGATAAAAGGCAGTCGTTTCATGTTGAAAATCTTGAAAACATATCGCGATTCATTGGTATAATGCTATAAAATATAAAGATTAGGTATAAGTTTAAATTGTAATACCATACTAATGCTAGTTCTTAAAACGTGCCTTTCTTAAATAATAACTTTAAGTGTAATATTATTCTGTAAGGTTCTTCTAAATCTAAACAGCTTTTGTTTACTGATTTCACTTGAAAGTTTTGTATATAATGCTTGCATATTGTGCTTAAAATGGCGCATACTTTGCGTATAATGGTGCATACTTTGCATATAATAGTGCATATTTTGTATATATTTAGTTCATATATATGCACATATTTTGAAATTTTTTGGTGCATATAAATCCGCGCTTTGGTGATGTTTATATATTTTTGGAATTTGTTTAAAGTGGGTATTCTGAAGACAATTTGAAATTCTCTTGGCTTACAATTTGCAATTTTAGATGCTTATTATGTCATCTGTTCAAAGTATTCAAGAAAATTATCTCAGAATGAATAATAGCAAATTGTCTTTAAACATGCAGTTTTCAAATAAACTACAGTAAATATTTAAATTATCAGCGGTAGAGATTTGTAATTTAACTTCTGGCACTTATGAAACATATATTTTAGAGAAAAATATGTTTTTGTAATTTTCAGCTTTGTTTTAGCATAAAAGCAACTTCTTTTTTCAAAGTGCTTTTGCGAAAGTTGATCATGTTGTTAACCTTTCTGAAAACTACACCAGCAATTTTCTTTTACACAAAGTATCATATGAGCTTTCAGTTTCATTTATCTAAGCAGATATTAAAATTTCTGGTTATGAAAGGTGAAAGTCCAGACTTTCATTGTTCCTCACCTCAGAGTTCTAAAGATAGTAAATAATTGTGAAAGAAAGCTAATATCAGTACTTGATTTTGATGTTTTTCTGGTTGAACCTGGATTCAATTCCGATCCATACTATATTCCTGCGAAGCGGTCTTTGTCCGAGCGGCCGGTAATATCGTTGTCTTTTGTTATTGGATCATGAATTGGGTTTCAGCGCGCTGGTAAAAGCTCCGGAAAGCTCTATTAGCAGTCTTTCTTCCCTAACCCCAGCTTAGGAGCTTTGCGCTGTCATGGCCGTTCTCGCTAAAGGTTTTTACATTGAAATGTGCTTATTCTCTTTGTAGCTTTATATCACTGCTTTATTTCACATATGACTGCCGTGCTTGTCTAACCCGAGACAATAGTCTGCAACCTTTCAAGTGAATATTTTGTCGCAATTTTGGTCTTTGATTTAACAGACGCTTTTTTAAACTTCCTTTTGCATTTATGAGACATTTCAGACCGGAAAATCTTAGGATTTAAGGTTGTATATTATATAACAAACAATTCTGTTATCTTTAAGAACTTTTTTCTACTTCCGTGTTTAAAATGCCATTTATCGCATATGTTTCCATGACGCTAAGTAATCTTTTAAATACACCTCGACAAGCTGTGACTTTGTGCGCTTTAGTCACGGGCTGAAGTTAGCTCTAGGTTTTTAATCGCAAAAATCAATTGAAAATCAACTGAAAATCAAGTTAGTCGTCACTTATCATCAATCTGTCAAAATAATTAATATTGCTTAAGATAATAAAATAATTTCCAAATTTTAGTATTTTTGTGATGGTCGTAGAAAAAGTATAGTATTATAGTATTAGTAAATTAGTATTATAAACTTCTCTAGACACTCGTTTTAATAAACACTCGTTCCGCTACGCTCCGCTCGTGCCTAATAAAACTCGTGACTAAAACGCCGTTTCTAAAACTTGTTGCATAATATACTATTATATTAATACGTATGATTTAAAATTGGTTTTAAAAATACCAATTTTACATTTTTTCAATTTATTGCAAATAAAATAATTCTCAACTTCAACAGGATTACATTGCTTAAGTGAAAGAAACTTGAAGGAAAATGTATAGGAATCGTTTGTAGGTAACACGATATTCTAGATAGAGTGTACCTACAGTCTTAGGTAAA
Organism: Ctenicera cuprea; assembly: GCA_958336395.1. Taxonomy (NCBI): domain Eukaryota; kingdom Metazoa; phylum Arthropoda; class Insecta; order Coleoptera; family Elateridae; genus Ctenicera; species Ctenicera cuprea. The sequence continues at coordinate 37,652,867 of OY284491.1, read as the reverse complement.
TTGTAATCCACCAAAACCAATAGAAATTTATTATTATAGAAATATAGGGTTCGTCAGTTTTGATAAGATGGATAAACTTAGGTATGTTTAATCGAAGTTGCAGGCTTCCGCAGGCGTTGTTAATGGCATCTGGGCTTCCGATTTGGAGCCGCGTCATCGGTGCATGAACTGCCGACGTATCGTCCTCGCTTGCACGGGCCATCTTTAGAGCTGTGGTCACTTTGGAATCTGGAACTGTCCTTTAATTCATTATTTCGACGAAAATGCCATCACACGTCTAACGCGACATGCTGATACTTGATCCACAAAACATCGAATTTTTATTACGTACTGTGACCTTTCCGCAGCTTTATACATCTTATTTATGAGTATCACCTTTTACAGGTCAAACAAGGAGAGGAAAAAGTGCGGTGTTTGTTATGTCCTAAATTACGCATATTTAAATTGAAACATTTTCTTTTGTTTCTTATAGGTAAGAAATAGTATCTCGCGCCCTAATGCAACTGCATTGCGAATTTACGTTGATGTGTATTAACTTGGGCTGTGTAAAACGTTAGAATTTAACACTACAATATTTAACAGTTTATAAATCAAATGAGTTTGTTGATTTATATTTTGCGGGTTAAGGTGATGTCATAAATGAAGGTGTCATATAAACACAGACGATAACATCAAAATCATACCATTTTAAAATATAAAACAACCCAGAGGCGCACTCAAACATGTTTTTCGGGTTAATAAAACAGTACCAAAACTTAAAATAATTTTTTATGAAAATATAAAAATGCGATAACGTTGAATTAAAAGAAACATTCAACCTGCTCTGCGATGATGAACTGTCGAAGTAACTTTTCAACCGGCGACGGCAGAATGTGAATGAGAAAGATCTTTCGTTCTATGCAGTAGATGCAGGTAGTACCGCTAATATATGCAGTATCGTCGTGGTATTTGGCAGCAATAGTATCTTGATTAATTTCGGGTGGGGAGGGTCGGCCCCTAATGCCTTCCCATGAATGCGCCACTGAAACCGCCAAACCCACTGCATTGAGTTGTTCTGGTAGTAGTTTAATGACATTACGCTCTTATTTCTTTACAATTATGTACGTTATGCCTATCTTCTTAAAACAAATCTAATACGAACAGGTAAAAGTAGAAAAAAGGCGCTATACATGCGCGCTTATTGTTTCAGGAAACAAACGAATTTACGGCAAGCATGTTCATAATCGCAACAGATTGTATATTTGAGAACATAAGCTACTGCCGAATGCAGTACATGCTCACCATCTCAACACAGCTTATTTATTATTTTTTTGTAAAGAAGTATGGGACACTTGGCTGTACGCGGAAGGTCTTGGGTTCAAATCTGAGACTGGATGCCTGCGGGTGGCCTACCTAGCCGCTTTTTAAAATTTGGGAACTAAACCCGTTGGATGGGTCAGGGAAGTGAGGCAGCTGTCTAAGGCGTGGTGCTTACCACACCACCCCGTACTTCATATAAGAGTGCGAGACGGCTGGGTATCGGAAGCGATGGTCCGGTGGCCCTGACCCACCGCATTGCAGGCCAAACTCCTCATTGGAGTGTAGTGTGACCGACTTTTTTTTTGTAAAGAAATATACAAAAAACAACGTGAGGCGTAATCCACGAGTTTCGCTAGTTGTATTTTAAATCCGTACTTTAATCTCTTTAGTAAAATTATATATATTGTATAGCAGAAGTGAAATAATCAATTTACAAAAAGGGCATTTTAAAAATATTATTTATAACGTTAACGTTAAAAACTAGTTAAATATTACTATATTAAATTTTATGGAATTTATGTAATTAATATAATTATGGTAGCGTTTACAAGTCGAGTCTATTTACACAAAATTAGTTCTAGATTTATCATCCAAAGTCCTTTTACACGATAGGTGAACTTCTTAGCTTTCAAGTTAAACTGAAACGAAATTAAATCCTTTGGAGTAGAGCAAATAAGTATAACTAAATAAATGAGAAGACTCGACGATTTTAGAGATATCTTTTGAGTTCCTCGACAAGTTTCTAAGTAGGGAGACATCAAAAGTAAAATTAGCGGAATCGCTTTCCATTTATATCTTTGATCATGTCTCAATGGTCGCGCTTTACAAGAAACAGAATAATTTAATGAATGTCCGGTCTGATCTCGACAAATTACCGAGATTAAGGCGCTACCAGATGTTTAGCTTAAATTAAAGATGTTTATTTCATAATGCCTTTGGAACGTTCAAGATGAATTAATGATTTCAAACTTGGCGATATAAAAGTACTTTTTTACTGAATATGGCGTATAAGATATGCAGTTTAGATTTATTTATATTTATTCTCTTAACATGACGTCATTTCTATGTCAGTATGTCTCGATTTAAATTATTTTAGGTATTTTCTTAACAGTTACAAGGATGCATGTTCATAAAATATGTATGTAAAATATATAAAGCTTTGATATAGGTAGCTTGCCGCTATGTGGTAAAATCAATGACCAGACGCTTTTAGGATAAAATATTTGGGGATTTCTCACAAAGCCCGAATTTTGAAAGCTTTGAACTCATATTTGGTGAATAAAAGCCAAGTTCCTCCTCCTATGTGAAAACTTGCGGTCTTTGATGTATGAATATATTTAAGATAACTGCGTACTAAATTTTTTATGTGTCCATATTGATTTGCAAATTTAATAGAAAGAAAGAAACGTCTTTTACGTTTTTTATTTAATAAAAATTATAATGAAACGGATCTGTCCAAACGGTGAATAAGCGAAGTGTTAAAAGCTAAATTCCCTCGATATATTCAAATATTCATATTGCATCTACAGATATAATCAAAACTTCTAATTTCCCTAAAGAAATCACGTCTGCTTTGTGGATGCGGTGTGATATAATTTGTGGAGATGTCTATTAAAACCATTAAAACGTGCTGTGACTATATCGCGAATCCCTTTTACGATTGATACTGATAAAAATGCCAGATCTGGAATTTATATTTCAGCCAATCCAATAACGGTGCTTTTAACATTGTTCGGAGCTTTAAAACAATGAAAATATTTTAAAAACGTTTATAAACACGCTGTGATTTGCGTTTTTATAAAATTATCGTTGCTTGTATTTTAAATTTCCAGATTAATGTATTATTGAATTACATATAACTGTATTTAAATACCTTAAATTTATATTAGTAATGGTGAATTTAAAACATTCTAGTATTTTGAGCGTCAAAATTCTAGAACACTCAGTTTTAAAAAATGAGTGAAGCATTTCGCCTGGGCTTTCCTACACTTTTATACAAAATAATTATTTTTATATATATAATCACAACAATTACAGCACATTCAACAAAAAGCTGTTTTGAGTTGTAGCGTATTTAAATATAAAACCTAATAATTCCTTATTGCAAGAAGGAGAAGTAAACCACCTGCTAGGTTGAAATTTTAGGCTTATGGGGTACAAAGCTACAAGGTTAGCTTGTGGCTATTATCACGGGATTATACTATGTTTATCTCTTATGCACTACATGCTTCGCATATTCTGAAGTTATCAGTGATGCTCCTATGCTGACTATATTACAACAGAAATTTACTTTAGAAACAAATCTTTTTGAAAAAACTAAAAAAAAAATATTTTTAAAAATTAAGGGAGGGGGAATTAATCTCTCTCAATATTGTTGCAAGTGCTGAATCCGATTCATTATTAATCATGAGCAAGTTAGCTTAAACAGAACATTTCGCCTCCCGTTTATTACAGACAGCGGCATGAATTTTCAGTTTTTAAAAATTCATAGCAGGCGTCACAGAGAATTAGTAGACTGCCACATAAACCAAATTGTAGTCTATTTCTAGCTTTATTGACCTATAAGAATTTAAAAAATCGCGTGCTAGTTTTTAAGCGATAAAAGTCCCTCGAAAAGGTCCCCGGAAAAAAGTCCCCGGAAAAAAGTCACCCGGGGACAAAATCTCCTGGAAAAGTCGCTACATTATTATATTTAAAAGTGATTTTTAAAGGGCTACCGTATATGAAAAGCAGGTAAAGTCGTTTATTTTAACCGAGTCTTATACGACGCTTTAATATCCAACACTTTTTTGGTGACATTTTTCCTGTAGCCTTTTTTCCGGGGACTTTTTTCCGTGGACTGTTTTCGGTGCTTTTTTTTCCAGAAACTCTTTTCCGCTTACCACTTTTAGCATTTCTAATATCAAATTTCGTCTCGATCTAATGACTAGTGTTTTAAAAATAGCCATTAAACATCAAATTTAAAAAAAATTAAACAAGACGTTAGAGAAAATTCTAGAACTGGGACCAAAATTAATTTGTAGCTCATTGCTAGCTCTATTGGCATATAAAATTAAAAACAACGCATAGCCAGTTTTTGAGCAGTATGTTTCAGAAAAAGTCAAAATTTTGATCTTTTCTTTTCATTGGTTTAGAAGTTCCAAATATTGTAATAGTTTGCAACATTCTGAATTTGTGGGTCATTTCCAATATCAAATTTCATCCCGATCTGATAACTTGATTTTAAGTAAATAGGCTTTAGAGCTCAAATTTTCAAAAATTTAATACAAAAAAATTTAGAACCAAATTGTAGCTTATTCATAGCTCTATAAGCGTACAGAATTTAGAAAGATCGTGTTCCGGTTTTTGAGCAATATTTTTTTGGAAATTTTTAATACTCCATAGCTGTTAACTTTTCGAAAATTTTTGTGCACCGAAACATTTTGTCTCTATAAGGCTATTATGATAAAATATTTGAACGCTTCCCAAGTAGCACACAACATCTAACCCACATTGTGCCAATATTTAATATATATTGGTTTCTTGGCGGAACAGATAGAAATTTCTATCTGTTTTTGAACAATAAGGAGCTAAAGTTGAAATTTTCAAAAATTCATAGCGGCCGTCATTTTCAAGCTGAAAAGTTTGGCAAAACGCCTTAAATTTGCCCTAAAGTCTTCTATCAGATTTCGTTTCAAAATTTATAAATTTGATTTGGGAAAAAATTGCTGCCGTTTCCGCTTTTGTCAGTGAATTTTTGATATACTCCTTAGATTTCAAATTTCTAACAACTTAAAGGCTAATCGTACTGTACAGAATTAATGTAGTTTGTATTTTGTAATTTTGACTTAGACACCTGAGGATGTTGTAAAGCGAAACTAGTTATGTAGGCTTTAATACACGTAATAGTTATTTAAGTATCAAGGAATGTAAGGACGTAATAACATCCGATGTAGGCGAATACGAGCTGAGGCGAAGCCGAAGCTTGTCGCCTGCCGAGGATGTTATTAGTCGATACATTCCGTGTTACTTATTAAATTTTTCACGCTACCGGCAATGTAAGTAGGCCTACAGGTAGAAATTTAATCATATTTTTAAAAGTTCGTTTTGACAGCTGTCATCGGAATTATTTTTTTAAAAGCCCCATTATTCTAAGTTGTCTGTGCTTGTTACCATATCAACGAACAGTTAAAATCAACATTATTTTCCTAGGGATGTAAGTGACACTATTAAGTTCCGTCGTCAAGGGTAACTAGTACACGAATGTTATCAGCCACTTACGATCCCTGTAGCTATGGATGTAAGGCCTACTTACACTGCCGGTAGCGTGAAAAGTACGTTTTTCTAAGTATCTATCAATCATGAACATGTATACCACTCTACGCATCAGTAATTTATTATCTATTTGTTTTTTAATAATACTTTACAACTAAACTTTCACATTATTTTGTATGTATTTACATACAGGGCGTTTTATAATATTTGGGGTACACTGTAAAGAACAACCAAAAAGGTTCCCATAATTATGGTTTCTTATCTACACAACAAAAAAGTAAATAAACAGTTGCAAACGGCGCTCTCGCCTTTGTAGTTTTGTTTGTATTGTTTTTGTTTTATTGTCTCCAAAAACCTATACTCCAGAAGGTAACAATAAATACGTTAAAAACCGACATGATTCGGACCGCACTTTTCCCTCAAAGCCGACGCGACGCCGTAGGTTGCGTGTTTAAGGAGTACAAATTAAATGCATAGTATTGTATTTAATCGCCAAGTACTTTTGTTCAGTAAAAACTTAACCCTCCAGTAAAATTAATACACTTGCAGTAAGACAATACATGTGCAAAAATCAATAATGCACAGTAAAAACAATACACGCTCAGTAAAAATAGTAAATAATAAAATAATTGATGTTCAAATAATAAATGATCGACACAAAAATTAAAGCTTAGTAAAATAATTACAATAGCACAGGAAATCAGATTCTGTTGGATTAGGAGTGGTACTACTGTAAGTTATGGTTAAGATCAGTTATATTTTTATAGAACCAATACGAATACAAAGTTCTTCTTTAAAAAACGTTGTTGGAATAGGCGTGTTATGCGAGGTCGTCGTTAAGATTAGTTATATGTTTACAGAAGAAAATGCAAAAACAAAGTTCTTTAAAACGATGTTGGACTATTAGGTCTACGCGAGATTATAGTTAAGATTAGTTCTATTTTCATAGAACCAATACGAACACAAAGTTCTTCTTTAAAAAATGTTGTTGAACTAGGTGTGTTATGCGAGGTCGTCGTTAAGCTTAGTTATATTTTTACAGACGAAAACAAAGTTCTTCTTTAAAACGATGTTGTTGGACTAGGAGGTCTACGCGAGGTTATGGTTAAGATTAGTTTAATTTTTACAGAACCAATACGAACACAAAGTTCTTCTTTGAAAAATGGTGTTGGTCTACGTGGGTTATGAGAGGACGTCGTTAAGCATAGTTATATTTTTACAGAAGAAAATGCAAAAACAAAGTTCTTCTTTAAGACGGTGTTGTTGGACTGGGAGGTTTACGCAAAGTTATGGTTAAGATCAGTTCTATTTTCACAGAAGAAAATGTGAAAATACTGTGTATCTACCGTTTTTTACTGTGCCCTTTATGCAGTACAAAATGTAATAAAATAATGTGCATGGTTTACTGGTCATTTACAATTTTTCACTGTGCATGCTGCAATATATTACTGATCATTTCAATTCTTTTAAGGTGCAAAAATTAATTAAAATACTCATCAGTGGCAGCTTTCCTCCGGCCGTCATAATATCAGATAGTTACGTTAAATCATAAACAAATAAAGTACAATTAAATAAAGGGGTTTCTTATTTAATGAACCCCAGGGATTGGAACTAAATTCAATATGATCAAAGTACGTACATTTCAACATTAATAGTTATTTAAGTATCAAGGAATATAAGGACGTAATAACATCCGAGGTAGGCGAATACGAGCTGAGGCGGAGCCGAAGCTTGTCGCCTGCCGAGGATGTTATTAGTCGATACATTCCGTGTTACTTATTAAATTTTTCACGCTACCGGCAATGTAAGTAGGCCTACAGGTAGAAATTTAATCATATTTTTAATAGTTATTTAAGTATCAAGGAATGTAAGGACGTAATAACATCCGAGGTAGGCGAATACGAGCTGAGGCGGAGCCGAAGCTTGTCGCCTGCCGAGGATGTTATTAGTCGATACATTCCGTGTTACGTATTAAATTTTTCACGCTACCGGCAATGTAAGTAGGCCTACAGGTAGAAATTTAATCATATTTTTAAAAGTTCGTTTTGACAGCTGTCATCGGAATTATTTTTTAAAAGCCCCATTATTCTAAGTTGTCTGTGTTTGTTACTATATCAACGAACAGTTAAAATCAACATTATTTTCCTAGGAAAGTAAGTGACACTATTAAGTTCCGTCGCCAAGGGTAACTAGTACACGAATGTTATCAGCCACTTACGATCCCTGTAGCTATGGATGTAAGGCCTACTTACACTGCCGGTAGCGTGAAAAAGTTCGTTTTGACAGCTGTCATCGGAATTATTTTTTAAAAGCTCTATTATTGTAAGTTGTCTGTGTTTGTTACCATATCAACGAACAGTTAAAATCAACATTATTTTCCTAGGAACGTAAGTGACACTATTAAGTTCCGTCGTCAAGGGTAACTAGTACACGAATGTTATCAGCCACTTACGATCCCTGTAGCTATGGATGTAAGGCCTACTTACACTGCCGGTAGCGTGAAAAAATGTTTATTAACCTGGAAGGTGGTGATGCTGCCTGCAAGCAAGCGAGGACTTAATCTATTAATTTAATTTAAATTTGTGTAGAATGTCCAAAAGGCAATATGGGCTGTTTATCTTAATTATACTACTTATGTTTTATTTAATTTGATCGTCACTTTGCGAAATTTGTTTTTTGTTTAATTTATAGAAAACAATAAATGTGAAGTAGATTTGACAAATTTTATTTGTATTGCTTAGCACAAAAAAAACCAGACACACGAACATACCTTTTCTATTTTATTAAAACTTTGATAAAATTTATTTAAATTTAAAATTATTCACCTGAAAACGTTAAATAAAAAATAAAATTGATATCTACTGGGTTTTGAATTTTATGCTGGGTGTGGTACGTATTACAAGTACTAGAGTTCACACCGAGGTCTCCAAAAATACGCTCTAAGCATTGTCTTAACGAACAGCGATTAACTTTAAGGCTTAATCAAAACAATTTCAGGGTTCTAAATTTCTGAATATCATTACGTACTGGCAAACTTAGATTTCTACAATGTTCGGTTTAAAATAACTTTTAAACTATTTGACGAATTTTATGAAAATATTACAAATGAACCTAGATTTTTATAATATATTAATTTGTAATAAAAATGGGGTTGGGGATGAGTGCCATACTTTAGTATAAGCTGTCTCGATAAAAAACTTCGTATTCTACGCATGCCAAACAGTTGATCTGCGCAAGCGCGATCATTTCACCACTATCAGTGTCACCCCCTTTGACAAATGACCAAATTATGACACCATTTTTAGATTTCAACGAATAAATATTGATTGGAAAATACTAAAATTCAAAAATTTCTAAATTGAAATGAAAAATTTAAATTACAAATACTTTAAAAATTTAGAATTTTTGATATCTTTAAAAATATTCAAAGGTTTTTAAAACATTTTTTACAACCATAACAATTTGCGAAACTTTCGCAATTTGATTTCAAAAATAAATTCAAAAAATATTCTTAATATTTCAAATAACGGGAGGAAAGTCTCGTGACGGTTGCTTATATTTCTTAAATACATTTAAAAAACACCTTAGTAATAATGTAGCGATTTTTCCTATAATAAATTAACGGACCTCGTTCTTGTGCACCGTGAGGTGCGTGGAAATGCTGCCAGAGCTATGGAACTTTACGTGGAACGTTTTCCCAATCGCCGAAAACCTAATGTGAGAAACGTTACAAATACTGTTCAACATTTACGTGATTATGGTTTGTTTAAACCTAGAGTGAGAGCGACCGTAGCGCAATGGTAAGCGCGCGGGCTACCAATGCAACGGATCCGAGTTCGACTCCCGGTCCGGTCGTTTCTCTTTGCAAGGCAACAAGAAACCAGCCAGGTGAATTTTTCCCCAGAAAAACCTCTCTGGAAAAAACATGCCCTCCTGTGGTTCGGAACCCACGTTAAACTGTAGGTCTCTTATGTTTGTATGTGCAAAATATCTATCTACGCGTACCAAACACAGACAGAGAAAAAGTTTCCAATGCTCTGAACAGGGTATGACACTAGAAAACTTCAAGTGCAACATCGATGAAGGGCACAAACATGTCGAATTTTGGATGCCGAAACGCACATTTTAGAACGTACAACTGGTGCAGCTTATACAACCAGGAAATCCTCTACGCCGTGAAGTATTTTGTAGATGGATATTGAGGAAAGTTGAAAAGCAGCCAAATTTTATTTGTTTGTACGGACAAAGCGGGATTCTATGTTACGAAAAGCCCGTTTTTGCCTGGAAAACACTGGATTATATCTTAAACACTTATAAAGATAAGTTTCTCATCATGTCAATTAAAAAACTAATAATCGCAAGTAAACCTTTTCGCAATACAAGAAACTATAGTGTTTGCATAATCTCTGTACTTTTAAATTTAACATATTACATAATCTACTTACCGAACGGCTTGTTAAATTAAAAAAAATGCTAAAAAATGCGATTTCAAAAAAATGATAGATCGAAAAGTGGTTTAATTTGGTGAGTTCTATTAGAGGGTAAAATATCTGCAGGTGTTTCAATAACACCCTGTGGAGATATTACAACATACACTTTATTACACTGTTAGTTAAATTACAGAAAGGCTTTGCAGTTGAAAAGTTCTAGTAAAAAAAAAACAATAATTGTGTGTCTTTATGCGATTGATTTAGAAATGAGAATAAGTTTTAGTCGTTTTTGACGTGATATAAAAAAATTTACGGGACTCAGTGATACTTAATTAATAAAAAACAAGTCTAATATTAAAAGTTTACGTTATGTCTTTATCATATTGAGATTGAGACAGGAAAAGCCAAAACATTACTTTCTTAACTAAGGGTCGTTGGGCAGCATCGGATTACACAAATGTAACTTGTATAAAAGCAATCGAAGTTACTTTCCGTAGGGTGATCAGAGAGGTAGTTGGGAGTTAATAGGACCCCACTGTATTTACAACCTTCGTCCTAATAGCCACGACGCAGAGGGCCAGTGGAATCCTGCAGGGGCTGTGGATTCCTGCCGCAAACTCCTGCTATTAAACACCGGCAGGAATTACCAGCTCTGCTGCACATAAAAACCCCTAATAGACTTTTGATGCCTGATTTCGGCAAGCCAAATCGCCTGATGCGGAATGACAAAGTAAATAAAAGATCACTTCTTTACACTTTTAAAACAAATACTTCTAATATATTCAAATAAACGTGATACGATGTGTATCATTTTATTGTTAGGTTTAATTGATTAGCTTTAAATATAAAAATAAGACGTTTAAGCAACATTGAATTTTAGCATAGTGTTTAGTTACATTAAACCTAAGAAAACTTCTTGTTTATAATGAAAGTAGAAGCAAACTTTCCCATACTTTAAATTATTCATAATTTTCATGCATTTTAAACATGTTATAACCATAACAAAGTTGAATTTGATTGTTAAAAAATTAACCACGTTGATATTAGCCGAATGCTCACGCAGGTAGACGGACAGATATTCGAAGAAGCACTTTTCGAGTTGAAAAAAATGTATATTTTTCTCAAAATCAGAATACAATTTTTCAACAAATAATACTACTGTTTCCGCTCCAATGTGAAGACATAAGTATTACTAGAACTATCATTTTATAACCAATATGTTTATATTCTTGAACGATAAGGTTTTTATAATTCTTTTTGTTTAAAGGCTAAAACTTATATTTATGTTGAAAACAAGTTTTAAATTATTCTTTCGTTTTCAATATAAAATTATCATTAAAACACCAGGTATAAAACTTCTACAATTCAATAAACAATATTTTGCGTTAAGATTTACCGAAAAATAACGACAATAAGCGAATCAGTTTAATTCCAACGTGTTTCCCTTAAGAAGGGGGAAGTTATTATCTGCTTTATTAACCCGGGCAGTGTCAGCGCGAATCTAATGTCATAATACAGTTATGTGGCACATAAACAGCCACTGAGGGTTTATTGCTACCTATTTAGAGGTAGGTCGCCATCTTGATTCTCCTCTTTTAATAATAGGGCACGTTTAGTTACAATGTTTTGCTTTACGACCCCTTCGGTTACTCAAATGATGTTTATTACATTATGTTATATTTCATGAATAGATTATCTCATATGACATTAATGTATTTTGAAAGGGTAAATTATTCATAATATTATAAAAGGGGTAGAAATTGGAACATATTGTACACCCAGTACATATTTTAATAAGTAATGAATGAGTTAGACAGGAATTTAAAAGAGTCGATGATTCTTTTAATATTGTTATTAATGTAGTAAGATCTACTTGAATATTGAATTAATTTGTTTTAAGAGTGAATACTACCGAAGTTGATTTTAATAATAAAAGATATGCTGTTTTTGATCATTAGAACGTAAGTGTAAATATTGTGTACATCCAAGTACTATAAAAAGACATTCTTTAGTTTATCGCTACAGAAGCTTATTTGTTTAAAAAGATATATACACAGATAATAATATACAGCTGACTGTTCTGGCATAAAATTAAAAACATACATTAGATATAAATTTCTAGACAACAAATTAAATCAATTACTGCCAATTTCCTAATATCTAAATGTTCCAGTGAGAAGGCATAGCCCTTCAGGTTTGAAACGACTTCTATATTTTTTTTTCTATCCTATCTTTCGTTGCATCGTAATCAGCCTTTACGTCCCACTGCTGGGCACCGGCACTCTTCTCTGCCACGTACTCTCCTTAGCGCTAAGGTGGAATACGGGGGACCTACAGTTTAACGTCGAATCCGAACGACTAAATATCCCCACGGCTGCCTACACCGAATTGGGAAATGTGAGTGGCGGGTTGCGGCATAGATTTTTATTGCTGCATGGTTTCGGCGGGGAATCGAACCCTAGACCTTTAGCGTTATAGAGGCTAAGCGCCTAACCTCTGAGCTACCACCACTCCTTTCGTTGCATAGAAAGCCGTAAATTTAAAAAAATTTGGTTATGAGATTTTGACGGAAATGCATGCAACTTCAAGAACAGAAAAAAAAATTAAAAATGTCTATCTGTTAGGGTGGGTAGGAGAGTGTGTTCGTTTCCTAATATCTCCCGAACGCATGGTTTTATTTTAATATGTTTTGGAATGTGAGGTTTTATCAGAAATCCGTTTAAAAGGATCTTAAACGGGTAAAGATAGTTAGATATGTTTTTTTTTTATTTTTTTTTATTTGTAAGTCTGTAAGCTGAATCTGGTCACTAAGCGAAATCGAACTCTTTTTTTTTCGAACTCTCTAGCTTCAAAAGTTTCTTTACTCAAAAACATGTTAGTAGATTGGAAGGAAATTTGGTATGGTAAATAAAGCAGAACATGATCGGCACAGTTCACATTCATCGGTACCAACGGTTATGTCATAATTTTTTATAGACGCATCGTTTCCTTTGCTTACGTCACTGATCTGTGTTTACAATTTAACAATGATTGTGTGCTAATAATTAAAATTCCACATTTTTTTTGAAAATAGCCTTCTAATAGATTTACTGAATTCTAATGGATCATAACCTACGGACCGACCAATGAAAATGCTTTCGAAGTATTTACAAAATTGTTGAAATATTCTTTAGTGTCTCTTGTACAAGTTACAATGTACAACTGTTTTAAAACGGTGAGTAATAATTATTTGCCAACAGTCTATATTTGCAATCAAGGTCAATCGATAGGTTATACCAAAACTCTACGTTACATAGCCTTAACAAATACAACGTTAGTTTTTAAATTTACTTACGATAATAGATAATGTAAAATTTATTTGTAATAATAGTATAAATTTTAATTTCAGTTTGGCCGATTGACAAAAAGTTACAATATTCAAGAAAATTAATTGTCCTTTTCATATTAATGACGAATTTTACCTTACCAGAACAGATACTAGTAGTTATTGATGAGCTTTATAATGAGAGGGTATACCTCCCATCTGTGGAGGGTAGGAGATACGTTTATTAGTTTGTTTTTGCGATTGTTCATTTCCTTGTGCAATTATGCGTTCATTCCTTTGGTAGTTTGTCCATTCGTTCGTTCTTTGGTTTTGTAGTTCGTTTGTTGTTTATTCGATCGTTTGTCCGTACGCTTGTTTGTTCGTTTCATCATTTGTTCGTTGTTCTTATGTTTATTCGTTTAATCGTTTATGCCTTGCTGAGTTTTGTCATTTGTTCGTTTGTTTGTTCATGCGTGTGTTCGTTCGTTCGTTCGTTTGTTTGTTCGTTCGTTCGACTGATTGCTCCTTTGTTCGTTTATCCCTTCCATGCCTGGGTTCTTTCTGTCGTTCGTTTATTCGTTCGTTCATACTTCTGCTCGTTTTGTTTGTTTGTTCGTTCGTTTTCTCATACCTCCAGAACAGATACTCGGATATTGATGAGTTTTATAATGAGGGGTATATTAGATTTACATTAAACAAAAAAGTTTCAAACAGATCTGATGGTAGAATTTAAGGCAAATCCAACGTTTTTTTCAAAATTCTACTTACAACATGGCAGCTGACACAATTCTTTACTGTAACGGCCCTGTGCTCGAAAACGAGTAAGCAGATCGCAATAAGTTTGATATTATAATAGCCCTAGCCCTAGTCCTATGTACGAAAATTTTAAAAGCTGTGAAAATTTCCTAGAAAGCAGTGTTTTGAACAACTGACCCTACCATTTGGTTTAAACTTTGTTTATTTATAGAGTTAGTGATGAACTACAAAATGGTTTTGCTGCAATTTCCTGATTTTTTTTATGACGCTTTCTACGAAATGCCCTTTAATTTAATAAACCATCTTATAGCATTGACTATATGTACATAAAATACTTAATTACCTCTTCAGCAATATTTATTTGTTTTAACCTTATATGTATTTCAACATGTTTACATGCCATTGTCAAGGGTTATATTAAAAGTAAACAGTTAGTGTTGTTAGAGCAATAAAACTTGGTGACTTGATCTCGGTATTCGTCTGCAGATGACTTGATTTCTTATTCCAAAATATCCAATAGAGGAGAATTTAAGAGATCAATTTGCTGATTCATTAACGGCACAGTTTTTAAATGTTTGTGAATTTCAAATGTTTCTAGTATATGTAACTTACGTTTATCACCACAAAAGTGTAAACATTTTATAGTGTTATTAGATGTCATTAAATAGCATCTAGTAACAATTTAAAAAATTTTGTGTCGCGCTTTTGTTGTTCGCGAATGTCAAACAATTCTTTAGAAAAAAAAAATTTTTTAAACTCATTCTTTGCCTTCTTTTCGAGTGGAGGGACTTTAAAAATATGTTGGGCTGTTAACAAACTTATATTGTTTTATATACAGATGAATATTTTATTTGTAATGAATATTTTTTGTACACGACAGCAATGTTTGCAAATATTTTCTTGTTTTTTTTTTAAATTATTTATATAAGTTAGAAATTTATATTATAAAGCTTAACACATTTGAAATGTTTTGAGTACTTTGAAGGCTTGATATTTCGTAACAATGGAATTTTAAGATATAGGTGAATTGTGGTCAATTGGTCAATTCAATTCAATGTTAAATTTATGATTATTTTATATTTTTAGAAAATCACGTATAAACAATAAAACATCAACTATGCATAGCTATTTCCTAATCGACACACCACGACTGATCTTATTACATCAGCACATCACATCATACCATGCGCTTCATTTGTTAATTATATGTTCATTAATTACGATAAAGGCAAGTAGCGCGTTATTGTAGATATCGGTAAAGCTCTTCATCCACAATTTCACATAAAAACTTACATAAAATAAATATTGAAGCTAAATTAAAAAAAATAAAGTATTGTGTTTATTTAGGGTTTTATTAATTTCTGCTTTTATATTTACAGTATGATATTATTTAAACGACTACATAATATTTAAACTAATTGAAAATAGATGTCGCTTTTTATGTGTACCATTACAAAAAAGAGGAACAAATTTTACAAGAAATAAGAAAGAAGAGATTTGTTTCAATTATGGCTAGAATAGACCACTACATGTTTCGTTCTTATTTGAACTCATCAGGTGGACATAATTCATTAATGTTATAAATTTTACAAGGTTTATTAACATTGTAACTTGTTACTTCCAATATTAAAACTATACTGAATCAGTTACCGTATTGAACCACTGTATATTTAAAAATTAAAATAAAACATTTCAATTAATTATATAATCAATAAGTGTTACAATTTAATATGATAAAATTGTTCCCAGAGAACCAAAGCGTATTAATTACATTTTCAAAAAGCTAGTTTATTCTTAGCCCCTCAAAACTCCATATACATAGAAAATAACAAAAGGGCGGTGGATCAGTAGCAAATTATAATAGCACTTAGAGGGAAGAAAATAGCCCTTACCTATGTACAAATGCCCAGCGTGCTATTGAAATTATACGCTTTTATATTAGATCAACGCATAATCGGGCACCTATTCGATAATTTGAACCCTAATTGGAGCAACAACCGCTGCCAGCCAACACGTGTCTGATTTTAACGAAATTTCTCAACCATTCGCTCACAAAATAGTATTATATTCATTCACTTTTATACATAACAGGCTTAGTTTTGTTGTAGCTCGTGATAATAGTCTGTAAGAGACTCTTGTAATAATAGAGCGGATACTTTGTGCACTTTGGTTTAATAATTGTGCCTTTGTGGTTGGATTACGGACGAGGAAAGTATGATGTTTACGCGCTGTAGTGGATTTTTAAAATTAGGAAGCTTTGCTTGAGTGCAGTTTAAAAGAATAATTTATGTTAAGAAAGTTTAAATATTCTATAAAATAGGCATCACACACTCATAAAATTTACTATAAAAAAAAATTTGTTAAATTTTAATGGAAATGCACAGTTTAGGTTTTTTGTAATGTGCAAAGTATCTGTCTATAGGAACAGCAGATATTGTGCCATATGCAATTTTTTAGATTATGAAAGTGTCACCTGAAAGCAGAGAGCTAATGACGTCGCCAACGTAATATTTTTCTAAATTATTTGGTACACAATTATGCTTTGTGTTGGTAAGAATGTGTTTAAATTTGGAGAACGTCAGAGGATTTTACTAGCATAAATTTTTATTCTTTAGCAACTCTTCTACGCTTATTTTATAGTCAGTAGATTTAAAGCCACAGAAATCTTTGGTTATTTTGCTTATCACGAGAAAATTGTAACTTTTTTTTTTCAAACACTTGTTGATTTGTCACGGTTTTTTTAGCAACCGCATCTGGTACTATTTTGAGAAATCTGATGACGTCTCCCAATTCTTTCCGAGTGCCATCTTCTATGTTAATTAGTGAGCTTTGATTGCCGGTGTACAATTATTGCCAATAAACTTAAAGTTTAGGAATTTTTATTATATTTAGAGTATGTTCTTAGAAAAATGTAAAAGCCGTATATTGAGAACTCCACGAGTCGATAATTGCAAAAAAATTCGCAAGCTCGTAAAATTTGAAAACATGTCGACAGTGACAATCAGGAAAATGAATAAATATGCACTTCATATGAAATATGCACTTATAAACTACTGATTGACCTACAGTGTAACATTTTATATTTAACCATCAGAAAAAAAAGCTTTTAGATAAAAAAAATTCTTAAGTCAGAAAGAGCGCGCCGAAACATTAAGAAATAAGTAATAGTATAGTATAGTATAGTATCTTTATCAAACCCTTACTAAGAGAAACATGTTCTAATCTAATTATATTGCTCAACCTTATTAATTAATTATTATTGTGGTTGAGGGCTTTGGACTTGATTGCCTTCCGTCACTTCGACCCTTAATGGTTCTTTTGTAACTTGGCAGCTTGTTCTTTGTTTAGAGAAGTTGCAGGGTATTGACAAACCTTAATATGTCTTTGGACTTTAAGACTCTTATTTCGGTAGGTGTCATAATCTCCTTACCCAAAATATCGCGTCTACGGCGATAGGCAGCATTGCATACCCATAGAATGTGTTTTGCCGTTTCTAGTTTCTTATTACATAAACGGAAGAGCCTTACCAATCTTAAAGAGATGATATTTTAGTGATGTATGGTCTGTGAAGAGGCCAGAGATGGATTTTAGTTTCATCTTACTGAGAGACTAAGCGATTTTTACTTTCTTTTGGAAAACAGCTATGAACTGGCGTTGTCTTGGTGTGTTATCCCAGTACGATGACTTTATTTGTTCCTCTCATAACGTGACTTCCTGTTGTAAGTAGATTTTCTGTATTTTACAGCAGGATTCAGGTCCTATATAAGGCGTCATTGCTCCGCGTCTTGCGAGTTCGTCGGCCTTTTTGCTGCCTGGTATAACCTCGTGCCCTGGAACCCACCATACAGTAACGTGGTTTCTGTTTGCCAGTTGCTTGAGGTTACTCAGGCACTCCCAGACAAGCTTAGATCTGCACGTGTAGGACTTTAAAGTTTTTATTGCTGCTTGGCTGTTGCACCTCTATAGCCTTTCGTAAGGTATATTCTTGCGCAGAGGTTTATAGCATAGACCTAAGCTTACAAGATGGTAGTTCTGGCACCCAAGGGTGCTGAACGCTTGAATGAGATTAAAACTTTTTTAAAAACAAAGGAAACTAGCTCGTAGCATTATGTTAAAAAAACAAAGAGGAACTAAACACACCGATTAATTAACGACCTATTAGTTCGCTGCCTAGAATGTTCTTACACACCCACATTTCAAAACATCTTGCCCATCAAAAAACAATAGTTTCAACATTCCAACGTGAATTTAGAAACAGCACAGCAGGAAAATTAGAACCAAGCAACAGTTAGTAAAATTTACCCTGAACATACAGGAAAGATTTGAAAGATAAACGTTTATCATAATAATAATAATAGTAATAATAATATGTACAAGCCTTTTAGGCCCATAGCTTTTTCGAGGACTTTCACTCCGGGTAGGCTCTCCGCTTGTGTAGTAAGAGGTAGTGGGGCTTTTTAACCTTTAAACCACTACGCTCCTGAAGCTTATGCCACCCTTTATGCACATTCATTCAATACCATTCACACAAGTGTTTATTTTGTATGTTAAATGTTGTGTGTGGACTTTGTTACTTGCCCTGTTCAGCCAGTAATCAAGGCAAGCGCCGTTAATTGTAACCCAACGTCGAATGGTTACCGAGCTCGATACCGATCCACAGATTTACAGAAAAATGTTCTGCTTCTTCCAAAATTCGAACGGAGAACTCACGCATTGTGAGCCTAATCCTCTACAACTGGACCACCCGGACTACTTTTATCATAATAGTATTCCCTAATAATACAAAGATATTTGACAGTGTTTAGACAAACGGATTGTTACGCAAATTACTAGATACCAATTTATCACAATACTTAATCGCACTGATAGCACCATTACTGACTGACAGCTGTTTTATCGCCAGAAATAGCGCCGCACTATCAATGCACAGAGACATTAAAATAAGTGTTCTAGAAGGTTCCGTTTTCCAACAAGTATTATGCAACACATTTACTAACAATATTAAAGAACCATTTCACAGTAATTTAACAATGCTTCTTACTATCCAGCAATGGTAACTCAACACGCCAGAATAGACCAGGAAATCACCACACTACAAACCGGTATCGACAAAATACATAAAGTGGTGTCTAAAATTCAAACCCTAATAAAACAGAAACCAAAATATTTACACAAAGACCATACACGAATTCCACAAATCTGAAGGTTACCAATTATACCGTCAGCTGGAATCCTGTAGCATAAATTGCAAAGTAGCCGAGTATCCACCTTGACCAAAAACTCTAGTTGGGAGTATACCATACTAATAACAAGTTAAGCATAGCATATTCTCGATTAAGTATGCTGTTTCCGATCATCAATCGCGTTTTATGATTTAAGCCCAAAGGTTATATTTTGCTATATAACTAAGTACTAAGACCTATTATAACATACGTTAGCCCTGTGGAGGGGGGCGGGCTCTAAAGTTCAAATCCACAAACTTCATATATTTCAAAATAAAGTGACACTTATAGCGGTTAGTGCAGACTGATTTATTCAGATACAAAATGAATAAATTACCAATAGACAACTTTTCAATTTTTAACCTTAAAACAGCAACTAACTAACCAACAATTTCTTGTTCGGGTCTTTAATAGCGCGCATTTTCTCTACTAGCTCTGATTCTATCTCTCATTTGTTGGGCATAGACTGCGCATAAGACCTACTATCTTCCCCTAATTTAGCAGTTTCCATTCTCCCTAAAACGTATCTTAGACGTCTTAACATATCTTATACGTGTTCAAAGAGATTGAGATTGGGGCAGCGGGGTGTCCCAACCACTCAAGTAAAAAGTTATTCCCAGATCATTCAAGTAGCGTTTCACTATATTCTGGCAACATGTGGTCTCACGTTGTCGTGCTTTAGCTGAAACTGCTCACTTATAAATAGGGCGTATAGAACCACATCGCTAAGACAGTCCACGATGTACCGATCGGTAGTTCTTGTGCCGCTGTTAATAAATACAAGAGCCGTACGGATCTCTTGACCAAGACGCTTGACCAAACCATTTAGGAGCGGCCAGTCCATGGGGATACACGTTCTCGTTCGTCGACTGCCGCAAGCTTAAACGGGACTCATCCATAAATCGGACGGACCGCCAGTCATTCACAGTCCAATTGATCTGATCAAGTCCAAAATGTAAGTCTGCTTTTTGATAAACTGGGAGCAGTTCTGGGACTGTGGCAGACCTCTTACACTACCGTTTATATTTATTTAACCTTCGGGATACCCTCCTTGCAAAAACCGCTACACCTTCAACGTTCTTTAATAGACCAGCGACGATCCTGCCATTCCCGGAACACCGTAGCACCGTAGTACCTCTTCTTGTATACTGACCCGTTTCGCGATATCGCTTAATGGGGGCAATATAACGCATGTTACGACCATCTTCACTCAAAGCGATCGTTGTTGCGATACCTTCGGGACCTATTTGATGAAAAATGTACTTCACAATGCACAACAATATTCACGCCAACAATGGATTTGACATAAAGCAACAAAAACTTAAACAAAATCTGTCACTACACAAAATCAGAGAATCACTGATTAGGTGTTGCGCACCCAATTGTTCATCCATTCACTACGGGCTGCTTCTTACTTTTGGCACACTGCTTTTAAATCTTTCGGCGCAGTATAATCTTCCTATTGAGTATTATAATCCAAAACATATGGCTAGCAGACCAAGTGAGGTGTTTTAGGGCTTAAGTAGAAGAAAATTTTAAGTGTCCGGCTTTATTTGCCGAACAGGTACAAAGAAAAAATTCTCGATTTGGATTTTAGAGTATTTTACAATATCTTTTAAAACGTTATATTTAACATTTTGATGTAAGCTACCATCCATTCATGTTATGGCGCTACAGCCCAAATCGGGCCCTTGGCCTCTTTAGTTTTTCGCCTTCTGGTGACCCGGTCCATAGCCACCGTTCTTCACGTTTCGATTGGTACTATTTCTAGAGTCTTTTTGTGGTGGTTCTTTCCAACATGTTTTGGTTTCCCTACCGATCTTCTTCCTTTCGTATCAGTTTGGTGTATTTTACTTTACCGGTCGATTATCCGTTATTGTATGAGTGTGTTCGGCCCAGCGAGCGTAGTTTTTGGAGTCTTCTTTATATTATCTTTTTAGTCATTACGCCGTTAGGTTGTAGTTGGCATCATTTGTTCTTCTACTATGCTATTTTTATTTCTAGAGGTGTTTCTTACTTCGCTAATTCCTCTGTTATGTACTGTTTTCCAGAAGCTATTTTCTCAAAGTATCTTTTGCCGGTTTTTTTTGCTTTGCCTAAATATTCCTACATTTACCATTTTTTCTAGGAATTCTTTCCTCTCCCATTCTTACCAGGACTATCAGGTGACCGCATACCATCTCAGCTATTTCTTTTCTATTCTATTGACTGATGGTAACTGTTCCAATTTATCTCTTATGCTTTTATAATTTATCCAATATTCCTTTTTGTGTTTCCAATGATCTTCATTACGCATTTCATGTCAGCCGCGGCGATTGCGGGTTTATGCTTGGCTTCCACGGTCCATGCTTTGGCTTTCTATAGGAGAGGGTCGCTGTGTATATTGTTTTACATATATGTAGATAGTGCTGGTACGTATTTCCTTTTCCGTTATTAACGTGTTGTTGATTTGGTAGTATAATGTTACTCGTTTTCTAGATCCTATTCTGTGTTTCGCTATCTATCTTTCCGTTTAGTGTGTGAATCTAGATTTTGTCCTCTTTTGTCGGTTCAAAGACATAATCTTCCTCTTAAATGCGTCTATCATTGGTTCAGATTTTTGTGATAGCGTCTACATCTATTCTTCTTGTAAGCTACCATTCCTTTCAAATATTTAAAAATTGTAACTCCGTCGTTTATTTTTCGGCAGTTACTTTATAGTGCTGTCGCTTAGGGGAAAAAATTCCCGTGGGCTGTTTGACACGGGCAATGTGTGACTAGTCTTAAAATGTTCCTTAGAGCAATCTTTGTATGATGTGACCAGATGGCCTTCTGGTAAGAATGTGAGAAGGGTGAGAGTAGGTAAATTGCAAGATTTGTGTGTTTTTTAATTTTCTCGCATTTAAAACCAGATAAATTTGACATGCATATCAGATTAATGAAAATTAATTTTTTTCCCTATATAATACATATTTAATAGTATAGCCAAATTAAGTCTTTTGTAAAATGCTTAATCAATGCTTACGAAAACTTAAATAATGAACTGCAAAGGAATTATAGAATGATACCGGTACACTTATATGAAATGTATGAAGTGCAAAAGTCGATATATTGCTTTGGGAGGACTTAAAGAAAGGTAACTGGGTAGTCAGCCAAACTAAAATTCTTTTTTGTGCACTTGGTGCTAACAAGGCTTTTAGAGCATCAAAACAAGAAGATGAAGGTAATAGGTGGACTAGTAGGAATCATTTAAAATAACAAAGCTCTGGCCCGCTTCCTTTTAAGTGCCACAGGGTGTTATAAACTGCTACAGAAGCTCAGGAGACAATATTCTTTACTAAGAAAGAAAGTAAATGTAAACAACACGTTTTTTTTTAATTCCCTTTAATTTGAGGCATAAACAATGATATGACTTTTTTGGTCAATACAAAAAAAAAACGTTGTAATCTATTTATATATCTATTGTATGTTTTTCTACAAAGAGTTTGAGATAATGTAGTTGCCTTTCGTGAAATTGGAAAAAGAGAATATTAAGAAGTTGTAGCGAATAGAATAACTATCACTAAAGAAAGTATTTATATAAAACTTAACTGACTATTGTGCAAAAGTACTTTATTTTCTAGATTATTAATTGCATCCAGATGAAGACGCAAAATAGTCTTAGATATTGTATCAAATTATGAATTGTTGCTCGTGCCCCGTTCTATGTCTAACTAAACTGGTAACATGCATTACTGTTCGACAAAAAGTAAATGAATGTCAGTGTTAGGAGATCTTCTAATAAGTTGGGAATTAGATGGTTACAAAGCTACGATGCTTACCATAGATGCAATGGGTTACAAGCTTTGTAAAGACTTAGCGACACATTTTCTAGAGAAAATGTGTAAAAAGTATGGTATCTACGATGAAGTGCGTATAGTATTTAACACATATAAAAAAATGTCCTGAAAAGAAACACACCGTTCAAGAAGCGAGGTGATGGCCAGTTTCAACAATATCCCTGTTACACCTCAAACAAGCATGCAAAAACTATTGTCTTATGTGCGCACCAAAGATGAACTTACAAATTATTTGGCTGAAACTATTTTAGAATTGGCTTCTGTAGCAAATAGAAAGTTGATAGTTGCTTGGAGACAAGAAACGGCTTCATCATTTAATTAAGATGTAAAGGAACTAGCCAGTGATCAAGAGGAACCTGACACTAAATTAATAGTGCACTGTTTATTACTGGCTAAGGACGGCGTCATTCTACCCTTTGTGTCACAAGATACGGATGTTTTTGTATTGGCTGTAAGTCAGTGTGGCAAATTTTTAAATGATATTTATTTTCATACTGGTCAGGCTGAGAAAAGAAAAGTAATTCCACTAAAACCAATAAATGAAAAATTAGGGGGTTTGAAGGCTTCTGTTCTCCTTGCATTTTATTTATTTTAAGGTTCAGATACTACAGGTTTGTAAATTCAGAAGGTAAACATAATTACTATCTGCCAATGTCTAATAGTTTAAGATGTTTTAATAAAAACGGTAAACTCAGTGAGTGAAGAACATTTCAAAATGCAAGCGCTGAAGTCCTGCATGCATTTTATAAATTAAGTACAACATGAGAATTAACAGAAGACTATTGAAATTCGGGAAGGGTTTATGCACCCACTACAAATATAACCGAAATCGGGAGTTTTCGATAGAATTTGTTCTCGAAGAAGCAGTTGACAAATGACCTTTTGCATACATGGTGTTTCATAAAAAATAATAAAAATGATGTCATTTCCGGTGAAACCGGAAGTGGAAATAATTAGATGTCTAGTCCATACAATGAGTTTTACGGTCTATGAAACATACTAAAATGTTACTTGTTTGTCTTAATAAATAAAGAAAACAAAAACGGGAGCACCATCTTTCATTAACACACGGTATTTTTTTTTTCAAATAAACAGTAAATTTTAGCGACGAACAGCTTTTGTTAATTTAAACTCATGGTTTTTAATGAGTTTTATGAGCAAAACAGTATGAAAAGTTATTAGTCTTTTAACACCCCCCCCCCCCCCCACCCTTGCGGTCTCACATTTTGTTGAGGTGGTTACCCGGTCACTTGTCGAAAATACTATTAAAAACTTTTAAAACCAACCATCTATCGTCCGCATCAAAAAGCCCATGGAATTATCTAACGCACCTCACTATTACACTTTCTTATGCCAAGTAAAACATAAAAATTCGAATCTAATTTGTTATTGCAGCAAGGTATATAATTTTTAAGTTTTACTTGGCACCGACTTAGAAATTATAAAACAATTAATAATTATATAATAAACAACAATTTCTTAATTACATTAAACGGAACAACAAATAAGTATTAAACTGTTGTATAAAAAACATTTATTTTTTGCTTTTTAGTTAACTTATGTCACTTTTGTGTTTTTATTTGAAGTCGGTTTTCTTTTTTTTTAAAGTTAATTATTTTACAATTTTAAGTGATGGGTAGACCTAGTAAGGATGCTTCTCGAATGAGGAAATGACGGCTTGTTGAAACGGAAGATGACAACAACAACAAAAATGAACAGTGTGAATAGCGATTATTTGAGAAATTAGTTAAACTAAACTTACCATGTTGGCGGCAAACAGCTAGTTTCGGGTGCCGTAGTGACAAAATAAATTTTTATTTGTAAAGAAACGCCAAGTAAGATAGATATTAAGAACTTTTCCAATAAAGAACTTTATTTGTCTATTTATTTATTTATGTCTGAATGTTGTGTTTCCATGTAAAATTTCTATGTTGGAAAATTTTAATTTATAAAAATATTTTGGGGTAGCCACTAAGGTGTACCAGACAGGTTAAATTAATATTTTTCAAGTACATGAGAACCCTGAGAAGTAAATTCATTATTTGAATTAAAATTACATCGAGTATAAGAGTGTCAATATTTGTTATTAAATTTTATGTTTATTCTTGTTAAAAATAAAAGCCGGGCAAAACAAAATTTTGTATGTATATGCTAATGTTCATTCAGACAAATTACACAACACATGTTTTTGAATAACCTATGTGAGGTTTAATAATAATAATTAAATAATTATAAAAATTAAAACTAAATAACAATACATAGCAATATCTTCTATGAAGGCTAATCTGCAATTTATTTCATTTTTATAATTTAGTAGGTTTTGTGCTACTTTTGTAAATGTAATTGAATTTATTTTCGTACACTAATAAAGTTATTTGTTAGTAAGCTCTCGTGCAAAACTGCTATTTTTCTGAAGACTAAATTTACAGTACGCGTATTTTAGGTAGAAGAGCGTTAGTTTTAATCTACCTTGTAATTTATTTTACTGTATAATAGTTTTAATTTGGCCTGGGGAGCTTCGCACTCTGTTAGAGCGGTCACATGATGAAACTCCAGGACATGATTTCGCAATTAACCGCGAGACTCGGATCGTCCTTCTTTGTTTAAACGTTCTCTGCTGCTAATTAAACCGACTTACCGTTACCGTTACCACCTTCTCTGTCTGTTTCTACCCTTTCGGAGTACACTCTGATATGCAAAGCCAAAAGTGAACGAAATTTTAAGTTAATTTTACAAAAAATAATATCGATTTGAACCGTTAGGTCACAAATAAAAGAATAACGTGGGAGCTTTAATAAACATCTATAAAAATGCTGGAAAATGTTAAAAAAACATTATTTACATGTTCCATTCTAATATATACATTTTTTATTGTTTCTATTTGCAGTCTTGCAATATAATAATCTTTGTATTGTAGTATTTAAACTTTTGTCAGGTAAGAATAACGCAAATAGCTTTGCTTTGTATTGAGACGAAATTATGCATTTCTATGATAATCTAACTTGCGCATAATATAATTATATTTCGCATCAGTGAGGTGTTTCACTACAACACTAACGCACGCACGCGCTTGCACATGTAATACTCTTCCTCTTAGCTATACTACCTACGTATACTACGGTTTATTGGTCAGTTGTTTGAATAGCAGAGTTACCCCATCATTCCAACCACATTTCCCCTAATTGTAAATAATTAAAAGCCGATTAGCAGTGCGTAAGTGCGAAAAACGAAGCATTACAAATAAGTATTTCTCTCAGAAGACAACGTAAAAGGAATTGAGTTTTCTGTTCAGAATGTACATTACTTTGTTTCATTCTGTGTAGTCGGGTTTCAGAGACTTAGCTCACAGCATTTTAATTAATGAATTAATGTAGCTCGTCTCTTAAACACTGTTTATGTCGCGGTAATTACGGGAGTTGCCGCCACTAGATTAGTTCCCCCTTCAACAGATACTAACACGGGGTGGTAAGGGCCTTAATCGAGCCTAAGCAGAAATTAAAACGCAAAATTTCCAGATAAAATTCACTCTTAACACGAAAAATGTACTTTAAAAATACTAAAGCCTTTTTTCGCTAAAATGTTTCACTTTAAATTGTAGTTGAATTCAAGCTGAAATTTTTTTAGAAAATATAATAACAAATGACGGCATGTAAATCACATTTTAAACATGTTTGGACGATATATTTTTACTTTTTTTGTCTATGGAACTGCATTGTAACAACGAAGAAAATATATTTTAAACAAAAATACACGTTTTAGTAATTTAAAAAACAGAAAAATTATTTTTGCAAAATGTTTGTGTGTGTGTGTGTGTGTGTGCATGTGATGTGGTATCAAAGTTTTAGGAAAAATTTAACGGATTTAGGTAAATGAAATTGTAAATACTCAAGTATAAAGAAAATCCACCGAGAAAAATTTTTTAACACGATCCATAGACACAAGCGGTAGTCTCTATGGTATCGTTTTTTTTGCTTCATTTATAGAATTTATTAATAACCAAAAAAAATTCTAACATGTTATGATATAAATTTTTTTTGGTCAAACCCGTAAAAACCAAAAAAATTATTTTTTTTAAATTTTGATCATTTTACTTTTCGCGAATGCTCTAGAGCGTTGTGGGTTTAGAAAACCACAATGCTTTTAACTACACTTGTATTCTTATAGGCGTAGCTTACAAGTTACAAGAAATGTTGCGAAAAATGATGCGATGAAGCTTTGAAAAGTGGAATAATTAAAAAAATTGAGAAGCATGTCACAATATTCCCATATAGGAAATATATGCATGCATATATTTCTTGTGTATTCGGTATATCTGCAAAGTCTCTACCTCAAACTGTTTTAGTAGAAGAATGGTTCTATGCATAAATAACGATTCTGTATAATAACTTGGAAGAACTGAAAGGTCTAAAAAAATAATTTTCCCTATCTATATAGTAAATCCGGATCTCTTCCACCAATCTCCCCTTTTTGCAAAGACGAGCATTCTCCCTATGCGAAGTCAAAGTTTTACAAGTCCATTGTATAAGGCGCATATTCGTATGTACTGCGACCAGTACAGTTCTCGACCCAAATAAGGAAATGGCGTTTACACTATTTGTTTGTATTATTAGGACACAATCTGCTGCTGGCTGTTATTACGAAAAAAACGCGGACGTAGTAAAAAGCAAACCCAGCGGTCGGCCGGCACCGATGTTTATGTAAAAGTCACACAGGCTGACCTTAGCGGGGCTACGGAGTATCGAATTCTCTCGGACATGTATTCACTGCTTCGTCGCCACGGTGGGGGGCGCGGCGCTTAATATCAACACTTCACGTAAAGTTGCTGTTGAACATTGATTGTCTTCATTATTGTTGGGACTAATAGGATATACCTTAAAACAACAGTGACAACTATTTCTTATAATGCGCATTAGCACTTCATACATATTTTAGTCTACAACTTTGCAGATCTTAAACACGTTTGTTATGTACGTGACTATTTAGTAGTCATATGTATTTTATGAGCATCGGCGACAACACCATGTCGGCGGTAAATAAGAGTTTTAAAATCGCATGGTAACCACCCCACATTATGATCATTATATCTCTTTTCATAAATTAGATAACATGTTTCTTTAAAGAAGTTATCAAATAAAGTGTGGGGTTTTGCTAGTTTTATCTGTTATTTGTTGAAATAATTTAATTCACTGTACATATTGTAACATTTATTTAATTTACTAATAAGTTATAGCTTTACTTCGTTGAAGTTCAATTTGCCTTATTTTTTATTTTAGTTTTAGCTTTATACGTATTTCGACATATTGACAAGTCATTTTCAGAGGCAAGATTAAATAGATGAGCACGTGCATAGTATGATACGCCAACATAAATTGTTAAAAATGAAGATAAAATAAGTAATAATAAAGACAACAAATTTTGTATTGACACCGAAATTTTAATTACAGTGATCCAAGAATTTGGAAGAAAATTACGAAAGTTAAGTTACCTCCAAAATAAGGCAGACAAAGAAGTGGCTGCCATAGACATTAACATGATCCATAGATTCTGCACTCGACCTACTTTTCTATGTCTAAATAAAAATTAGTTAATAAAAAGCGACAGCAAACATGCAATACTGTGTGCTTTGTACGTCACTAAGCAATAGGCGACTTTTGTTTTCGGCTACAGTCGTCACGTCTGCAAATGTTTGATTGCTAGACAACGCCGTCTTCCGCTTTGGAAAACATTGAGATGTCTTTGTATAAAAATGTTTATTTCCATTGCCACGGAAAAGCAAATAACAGGCGACTTCCTATTCCTGTTACGGCTGCCAAACCTGCAAGTAGCTGTTTATTTACCTATGCAACGACGGTCAATGTTTGTTTATTTTGCTTTTGCGACGACGATAAAAAAAGTATAAAATCGTGGTTTTTTAGACGCAGACGCAGAGTTCGTTTACAGGATCGAAACGCGGCTAACCTTCGGATACGCTCCAAAAAACTAAAACTTGTAAAAATAATTGTTGCTGGATCGACCGGAAGCTAACGGTCTTACTTGGTTTTCAGTATCAAAAGCGCCCTAAAAACTAAAACTTGTAAAAATATTTGTTGCTGGATCGACCGGAAGCTAACGGTCTTACTTGGTTTTCAGTATCAAAAGCGCCCTAAAAACTAAAACTATTAAAATAACTGCTGCTGCATACAAAGTCTTACAAAGTCTTACTGCATCCAGCATCTTCCAGAGGAGCAAAATGAATACCCCTGCTCCTTCTTTGTGCACTTTGTGACACTCTCAGCTCTTTCCAGAGCACCGCAACCGTAGGTAGAAGCCACAAGACATGCCAGTTCCTGCCCGACGCGACGCCAGCTAGGCATTCGACCTTGAAAACCGTTGCTGTACAGCGAATTACGTAGTGTAAGTGCGTTGATCCCTTAAATGACGTGTGTTTTGTCTATGTGAATTAAATTTGTAATCTATGTATAATTTTCCGATCGTTTGATGTATGTTTGTTAAATATTGAACTACTAGTTTATGTCTCATTATAAAACCTTGACTGTGAAATAAACATATATGGATTACCCTGAAAGGTAGTAAAATCTTTTTATGGCAATAGTATGTACCCACACAGGTCTTTTTTCTGTTGTATTCTGAAGTGTAAAAATCTAATCAAACTAATAGCGGCTCTGTCTACCCCACCCCCCTGCAGATAAATTTTTAAACTAACCGCTCCGTACCATGTGAAATTCATACGCAAGATGGTCCTGACCTTCAGGACTGACCATCAGAACCAATCATCAGTCACATGTGAGACAGGCCTTGGTTACAACATTAGAAAATATTATTAAAATTTTAAATATTACCTTAAAGAAAGACGATCTAAATATCAGAGCTAAAAATTTAATTTATAAAACGCTATCATCGTCAGCTAGGCTATGCTATGATGTAAAATCCTTCATTTTACAAGTATAAAAAGAACAAAATTCTAGAAATTGTTTGTACAAAAGAAAATAAATAAGAAAATGGTTTTAGTCACTTGATAGAGGCTTGTACAGAAGAGAAATAATACTAAAAATAATTATTATTTTGAAAATGAAAAAAGAGAAGTTTAGGTTCATTAAATACATTAGTTTTAAAAATATGTATTTAGTCTTAATTAAAGCACTGCATTTTCTAATAGTAGTAACGTTCAAGCAGTCCGTATTTTGCTTATCTAAGCGTACAACATAATGGAAGTTAAGGGTGAAGTCTAAACATATGTCGATTTAATTTGCGCACACTTTAACTCAAGTATCAATTTCCTAAACTGAATGAAGCGTAAATTATAGATGATGTGGGTTACTTTCACTTTTAATATGCTATTTTGCACGTGGCTTTTACGTTTCATACAGAAAATAATTAAACGCGCTCTGTATTGTGTTACATGAAGTTTATTAATTTTATTATTTATGCTTTCAAGAGGGCAAGTAAGCTTATACTTTGGTTTATATTTACACATTCAGCCAAAATATACTCATTATTTGTTATTGAGGGATTTATAACGTGAAATGTACAAAGGAATTATGTATTCGTTTCCAGATTTTTAAGTAACAGCAGAACGAAGCGTTATCAAAAGTGGCCCTCTAAGTGGCCGCAGAAACGTTGGATAAAGTGACACCACTGGGTGTAAGTAAGAGGGCTTCTATGAAGTTGTTACACCATCAGTGCATCAGTTATACTACTAAATCAATAAGAAACTTGTGCGTGTGCAAACTGTTAATAAAAATTAAAAATTTATTACTTAAATCAAATGAATTTTTAATTTTTATTAACAGCTTGCATTCAAACATAAACTTCACACTAGAAACTGAACAAAATAAGTCCATTAACTTTTTAGAGTTAAACAGAAAAATTAATTCAACTAATAAATTTGAGTACTCAGTTTATAGAAAACCTACACAAACAGACATTACAATACCACACGATTCTTGTTATCATAAAACCCATAAATTAGCAGCATACAGGTCTCTGATACATAGGGCTTTGACGGTCCCTTTAGATGAAATTAATTATAACAGAGAAATTTTAATTATTAAACAAATTGCATATGATAATGGTTATAATACTAAACTTATTGATACATTAATTAAAGAAACAGATTATACATTAGCCATTTAAAAAATTTATCCGAATACCCTAACTTCATTCGATAAAATTAAATATGCTTCGATCCCATATTTTGGTGACAAATCAGAAAAAATTTCTAAAATTATAAACAAAACAATTAATTATAAAGTAAGTTTTAGAACAACTAGAAACATCTTAAACACTTTGTTTAATGCAACATCAAAAACGCATGATTTACTGAAATCAGACATTTACAAATTAAATTGTTCGTATTGTTATTCGGTTTATATAGGCCAGACAATTAGAAATTTTGATATTA
The DNA here is from genome assembly GCA_958336395.1 of Ctenicera cuprea. Lineage (NCBI taxonomy): Eukaryota > Metazoa > Arthropoda > Insecta > Coleoptera > Elateridae > Ctenicera > Ctenicera cuprea. The sequence continues at coordinate 37,621,383 of OY284491.1, read as the reverse complement.
GGTATAAAGAACACGTACGTTGTTACAAATACAAACACCCACATAAATCCATTTACGCTAAACACTTACTAGAACACAATCATTCAATGACATCTAATAACACTATAAAATGTTTACACTTTTGTGATGATAAACGTAAATTAGATATACTAGAAGCTTTTGAAATTCAAAAACATTTAAAAACTGTACCGTTAATGAATGAGCAAATTGATCTCTTAAATTCTCCTCTATTGGATATTTTGGAATAAGAAATCAAGTCATCTGCAGACGATTAAGTCACCAAGTTCTATTGCTATAACAAGACTAACTGTTTACTTTCTAATATAACCTTTGACAATGGAATATGGAATAAACATGCCAAAATACCTATAAGGTTAAAATAAGTAAATATTGTTAAAGTAATTAATTATTTCATATACAGACAATCATTAAATATCTAAGTCTTTTATTGCTGCTAAACATACAAATGGTTTGTAACTAGAACAATATAAATTATTGATTTTACATTTTTAAGAAAGACAGATACTAGGTATATTAAAAGTTAGCAGGCAAGGTGCATAAAGTAAGAAATTAAGGTAATAAGGACTTTCTAAATACTTATTTAGGGTGTAGTGTAGGGGAGAAACTCAAGGGTGTAGTCTTCACTGCTAATAGGGTGAATTACTTTGCTAAGATTGGGGAACTACCCTCTTATTTAAGGGCTATTCCAAACATGGCTGATTCTTTATACTTCACTTCTTCACATTTGCCAAATCTGATAGGTAGCTACATCACGAAATATAACAGTAATAATTGGATTGCTGAACGCTAAATGGTAAACTTCTTAGACGCCACAACCTGAATGAAAGTGCGCAGTGATTGTTTTTTTTTGAAATTTATATTAAAACTGGTAAAAATGTTATCGATTTGGGAAATACAGACAGTTTGAAAATTTTAAATTTGCAAAGCTGATTACTTACGGTATGCTTAGCGCAGATTATTTCACCCCAGGGTGTCGCTGTTAGCGTTGCTAACAATGAAAACAAAAGGGGGACCAACAAAAAGAAGATCTACTACTGTTTGTTGGGAACAAAAAGCTATCGATGAAACATTTGTTGCTCCAGTTATCTGTTTCAGGTAGCTCTCTTTTTAGCTCAATCATGCGTGAATCGGTTTAATGATGGATTTGTAACGTATACGTTATTTACAGATTACCAATATTTTTTGATCGCGTCGATGAATGTTTCCAAATACAAAGAGTTAATTTCCTGTTTGCTTCGTAATATTTGAATAAAACGCTCCGGTTTATCTAAAGCAGCGCAATTACGATAACAAAAGTTCGTCCTTTATGAATTGAGAACACGTAATAAAATATTTAATTGGCCATTTCGTGCTGTGGGCAAAAATCCACGAAATAATAACTTCACCAGGAAACACTAAACAACGAAGCATCGTTTACTCGTGCCCTTTTGTTTTCAAACAAAGGCCGACGCCAGACGCTACTTTGTTCCAACTCAGCTCTGATTGGGCCCGTCTTTTGTTTTATTTGCTGGCCTATTACTTACGCCTTCGGGCTTTCATTTCCGGATTAGTTTAACAATAAGATTATTGCACTTAACTGAAATACACTTGAATATGAACAGTTGTAAGCTCATAAGCAAATAAGAAATGCTTGTTCTCAGTCCAACGTTGATTTAAACAACTTACATTTCAATATGAGAGTCGATAAAATAAACGAAAAACTTGTTTAAAAAAATACATACAAAATTTGTTGCTTTTAATACAAAAATAAAATTTGTTGTATTGATATTGTGATTTTGAGGGGTAAATTTAAAGCTTCTTCACTTTTATTGCAGCTTCTAAGTAGTACTATACAAGTTTTCTTTCCTTCATCGGTATTCTTTTATATTTTTGTTAAGAATAGCGTTTACTAAATAAATGTTTCCGTTTAGCAAAGAGAACTTAATTTTTTTCGGTTTTGGAAACTACAACATAACTATATATTAAATCCAGATCTTTTCCATCTGTCTCAACTTTTGTGACGACTGACCTCTCTACTAGAAATCACAACATTACGCGTCAATTATATAAAGCGCTTATTCGTATGTACTGGTATCAATTGGGTCAGTACAGTTTTTGATGCAAACAAGAAAATTGGCTTTGCTCTTTCTTTGTATTAGTGGAAGTTGGTACTCAATTCAGTAAAGTGAATGTAAACTATTCGACAACAATGGTTCAAACAGCAGTTTTTTGACAGCAATTGTTCGAAAAACAGTTTTTAGACGTAGCAATTGTTTAAAACAACAACTTTTCGAAAAACATTCGTTGGACAACAATTTTTTAAAAAGCAATTTTTTTACCAGCAATTGTTAGAAAAACAGTTTTCTAACAATTGAAAAACAGTTTTTCGGCGCAATAATATTGCTCGAAACGACAATTTTCCGATAAACAATTGTTCGACAGCAATTTTTCGAAACGGCAATATGCTATATACTACATACACTACTATAATCGTAATGATATAGTTTAAGATAACCAAACAATTGAAATAGTCAACAGTAAGTATAAAATTTAAGAATTCTTTCTTTCTAAAAGTTTAAACAAACGAATTTGCAAATATATGAAACATTAGAAAAATCCGATTAAGTCTAGCTTTAATAAACAAAACTTGCAAGTCCATAAGTCCATTAATAATAATGAACTTTTGAATCAAGTTAATTACGAGCAAAGTATAAGATTATGATATCTTAAAAATCTGATAAATGTTGAAGAAACGTAATTTTTGCCAAGTTAGCAACCTATATGAGCTTCTGGTAGAAAATCGTAAGCAACGTTTTTTTTTCTGAATTTGCCATCTAGCAAATTGTTGTTTCGAACAATTGCTGCGTCAAAAAAACTATTTTTAAACAATTGCTGGCGGAAAATTGCATTTAGAGAAAGGACCGTCAATGAAAATTTTTTTATCGAATAATTGTCGTTTTTAGCATATGCTGCGTCGAAAAGCTGTTTTTCGTAAAGATGCAGGCGAGTAATTGATTTTTGAACAGTTGTTGTCGGACAAATTTTTTTCCGAAAATTTGTCGTTGAGCAATTGTTGCGTCGAAAAACTGTTTTTCAAACAATTAATTTAATAATTAAATTTCGAAAAATTGTTGTCGGGCAAATGCTTTTCGAAACACTGTCGTTGCGAGTAATTTCTGCCTCGACAAACTGTTCTTTCGAGCAGTTGATTTCCTAACCAATGCTGCCAACCAACGGTTTTTCGAAAAATTATCGTTGAGCATTTGCTGTGTCAAAAAAACTGTTTTTCGAATAATTACTGTATATAAGATGCTTTTTAAAAAATTATCGTCGAACAAATAACTTTTGAAAAACTGTCGTTTCGAGGAATTGCTGCGTCTCTAAACTGTTTTTTGAACAATTGTTGTCGAACAATTACTTTCCGAACAATTGTTGTCGAACAAATGATATTCGAAAAATTATTCTTGAACAATTGCTCCGTCAAAAAACAAACTGTTTTTCAAACAGATTCTGTCGAGCAATTGCTTTTCGAAAAATTGCTGTCGAACAAATGTTTTTCAAAAAATTGTTGCTGAAAAATTGCTGCTTCGAAAGATGGTTTTTCAAACTATTGCTGTCAAACAACTGCTCTTCGAAAAATTGGTGTCGTACAATTTTTTTTTCGAATAATTGTCGGTTTTAGCATATGCTGCGTCGAAAAGCTGTTTTTCGTAAAGATGCAGGCGAGTAATTGATTTTTGAACAGTTGCTGTCGAACAAATTTTTTTCCGAAAATTTGCCGTTGAGCAATTGTTGCGTCGAAAAACTGTTTTTCAAACAATTAATTTAATAATTGAATTTCGAAAAATTGTTGTCGGGCAAATGCTTTTCGAAACACTGTCGTTGCGAGTAATTTCTGCCTCGACAAACTGTTCTTTCGAGCAGTTGATTTCCTAACCAATGCTGCCAACCAACGGTTTTTCGAAAAATTATCGTTGAACATTTGCTGCGTCAAAAAAACTGTTTTTCGAATAATTGCTGTATATAAGATGCTTTTTAAAAAATTATCGTCGAACAAATAGTTTTTGAAAAACTGTCGTTTCGAGGAATTGCTGCGTCTCAAAACTGTTTTTTGAACAATTGTTGTCGAACAATTACTTTCCGAACAATTGTTGTCGAACAAATGATATTCAAAAAATTATTGTTGAACAATTGCTCCGTCAAAAAACAAACTGTTTTTCAAACAGATTCTGTCGAACAATTGCTTTTCGAAAAATTGCTGTCGAACAAATGTTTTTCAAAAAATTGTTGTTGAAAAATTGCTGCTTCGAAAGATGGTTTTTCAAACTATTGCTGTCAAACAACTGCTCTTCGAAAAATTGGTTTCGTACAAATTTTTTTGACAGATTTTGGATGCTGCGTCGCTGGGTCGAATAACGGCTTTTCGAACAATTGCTATCGAACAATTGTTTTTTAAACAATTGCTGTCAAACAATGTTTTGCAAAAAATTGTTGTTGAGAAATTGCTGCGTCCAAAGATGGTTTTTCGAACAACTGCTGTCGAACAATTTTTTCGAAAAATTGTTGTCGATCAAATGTATTTTTATTGATTATAGGTACATAAAATACCATATTACTTCAACAGTATTAATTTATTTTACATTATACGTATTTTAACATGTTTACATGCTAATGTCAAAGTTATATTAAAAAGTAAACAGTTAGTGTTGTTATAGCAATAGAACTTGGTGACTTTATTTCGGTAGTCGTCTGCAGATGACTTGATTTCTTATTCCAAAATATCCAATAGAGAAGAATTTAACAGATCAATTTGCTCATTCATTAACGGTACAGTTTTTAAATGTTTGTGAATTTCAAAAGCTTCTAGTATACCTTATTTACGTTTATCATCACAAAAGTGTAAACATTTTACAGTGTTATTAGATGTCGTTAAATTATGGTGTTTGGCGTAATTGGATTTATGTGGGTGTTTGTATTTGTAACAGCGTACTTGTTTTTCGTACCTAATATCAAAATTTTTAATTGTCTGGCCTATATAAACCGAATTACAATGCGAAAACTTTCATTTGTAAATGCCGGATTTTAGCAAATCATCTGTTTTAGATTATGCATCAAAGTTAAAATGTTTTTAGTGGTTTTGAAAGCTCCTTTCTATTTATTTATGTAGTTTTTTTAAATTTTCGTTAAGCAACTGCTGCGTCAAAAAACTTTTTTTTCTTTACTATTTAACCATACATTTTACTGCAAAAATTATATTTAAATTAGGTTATTTAATTTAATGACAAAATCAAAACGCCCGCCAGAAAAAATGAATACGCTAGTTAATCAAAAAATGGTTCAAATAAAGGTACTTTCAGAAACAAATGATAACTATCAAACAAAATGTTCAAAAAAAATTGTAAAAAGTGTACACCTCAGTAAACGGTGTGTGAAAATCAAATAAAGAGAGAGAGCCAAAAAGGCTTGAACTCCCTCTCGGTTACGCCACTGAATACAACATATCAACTGCGGCCGCATCAACTGAAACTAAACATAATTAGTTCGATTGGTTTAACGATTTTGGTATGCGGATTTTGCGTATTTTTACGAAGCGTTGCGACTTCTAATTGTTACACGGTACTAAGCCGAAGTTAATTTCGTTAGTTTTTTTGTTTATAGATTTTACGACAGTTCTCATATTACAATTTCGGTCATTTATAAAGGCCAAGGGGCCAATAAAAAAAATATTTTATTCGGCAACCTTTTGGATAAACCTTGAACCCTTACTTGTAACCGTTGACACACCGAAATTTTATTCTGTTTTGTTTTTTGTTTATACAACATTTACCAAAGTTAAGTTTCGGTTGTAATTTCCCTTCCAACTAAATTCCGAAAGAATTGAATATTTTAATAAAACGCGAATTAATTATTAGTTTTCGGTAAAAATACTTTGGAAGCTGTCTTTAAAGACAGTATTGTTAACCAATAGTATAACCCCCTAAACTTGTTTCCAAAGAGATATTGCGTACCTCGAATATTGAATATTTAATCCCATCTAGTTGCTCGCTTATGAGCTTTTGTTCTTAATTCCATCACCGGAGATATTTATGTATTTATTCTACACAACAAACTATTTACATATTGTGTGTTTTGTGGTATGTATTTGTTTATTTTGTTAGATATGATTCTAGACTGTTTGAATAATTACTCAAATAAATCGTGTAACTTGAGATAATACATTACAATTAACTAATTGAGGAGATATTCAAATCATAGAGTTTCGTATAACAGAGACCAAAGTTTAAAAATTTAGGTCTGACAATAAATATTATCCTTAAAAGGGAAGTTATAGGAATACTTTGCTTTCACACTTCCCACCAAGCAATAAACTTGTTTTTGCTATAATTCATGATTGAACTGTAATTTTTTCCATTGCCGAAATCTCCGAAAAATAATAACAAAACGTTATAGACTTAACACAAATCACGGTACTTTCGAAATATTAGGAGATACCTAAATAGTACGTTATTATCTGAAAATCACATATTAAACGGAATAAATAAATAAAATAAGTTGCTATCGACGTGCAATTTAAAAAAAAATTAGAAAAAAATTTCGCGTGCATAGAAGGTTAAAAGTTGTAATTTAGTAAATAATAACTATAGCAAAACCCGTCGGCTACGGCGTCTTTTTTGGTAATTTCATACTACACGCGCGCAGCTTGGGAATCAGAGCTGCTCCCGGAAAGAAAACCTCGTTAAAAAACTCGTTTTTTGCGGGAAATTATTTAATCAAGTTGTTTTTTTCCGGTCAATGTTTCTATTCCAGGATCTTTTATTGAAATTTTTCGGACGATTTTTGTCGGCGGGTGTTATTTCCATTGACGTCTTTCCCAGCGAACATGTTTTGAGACTTCTTACGGGAACGTGAACCGAAATTGGCCCCTATATCCAAAAGCAAAAGCAAAGTTATGTGCCAGATGGATATACGAATAATACACTTTTCCCGGTGAATTTGTTCTGGGTGTTCTTTCAAGGACGTTTTCTTCGTTAACAAAAATTGGCCCCTATAAGCAAAAGCAAAGTGAGGCGCCACTGATGAAATGAATAAAGTAGCCAAAAGAATTTGAGACGCGTATAGGTCTCAATATTGATGTAAGGTCACCGTACGTGATTAACATACTTGCGCGCGCCGTCAATCTTTAGTGTTATGTTTTGAGCACAAAATGTTAAACTGTGCAAGTTTTTATAGTACCTACTTTTAGTACTTATACCAATTAATACTAATTTTAGGGTGGAACTTCATTATAGGTTACACATTATTGTTCTTATTATTATCTATTAGGGGCATTGACTGCACAATTGCACGGAATTACGAAACATAACGCACGTTTTAATCCCAATCCCGGTACCGTCCCGGTTTGATCATATTTCCCCGTTTTCTCGTGTGTAGTCGAATAATGATTAAAAGGTCAGGACCTCGCGACACAATGAGTGCCCAAATGCAGTTTATTTAATTTTGCTTATATTTAACAAAAAGCGTAACGCCCCACTGTAGAAAGAAATAACGGCCTTACGTAATAGACGCGTAAATATGTGGGTTGTAGTAGTGGCAGCCCCACACTATCACAAGTTTGAGGCAAGTGGAAAGGATCTGAATTTAATACGTACATTCAGTTTGCATACAAAGTTGCAATTTGCGTAAATCCTTTTTCGGTGTATGTTTTTGTCCAATTTAATTCTCTTAAGTATCGAAATTAAATAAGATATTTTATGCGATAATATTTTATAGTTAATTGGTTACCTTGAGGCGCAAATGCTTACTCAGTTGTTTAAAACTTTGTAAAGATCTTGTAAATCAGAAAATTAGAAGATAACGAACGAAAACGTTCCCGAAAAAAAACATCCCCGAAAAAAAACATCCCTGAAAAAAACCAAAAAAACTGCAAAAACACCCCCCGGAAAAAAGTAAAAAAAAACTCTATTAAATAAGCTCCAGCAAAAGTCAAGAAAAAAGCTGTTTAATATTTTCAATAAATGTGTTATGCAAGGCTATAAAAATAATAATATAATTAGAAAAAAATCTCTTTTCAAAGGCATGCCGTTTATTTTTCACTTTAATAGTATATTATAGACCAAGGTAGAGAAGACATTTTTCTCAGCCGAGCAGAATCATTTCCCGAGATGCGAAGCATCGAGGGAAATAAGTTGCGAGGCTGATAAGTCTTCACTACCGTGTTTTATATATTATTTTTTCTACTACCAGCACCTTTATTCCTTTTATAATTAATTGATTTTACATTAAACAAAAAATAAAATTACAAATGCAAATATGCACAAAAATAAAGTAGCCTTGCTTGAAAACAAGAGAATAGTTAATTTGAATTGACATTTATGTAAAATATATATTTTATAATAGTGGTTATAAAATGTCCAATTTTGATGATTTGAGTGAAAACTGCACTCCTCCTGAAATTAGGAAGGTGCAGAAAGTGTTGGTGAACTGTTATTAGCAGTATAATCAAAAGCTTTTTACATGAAAGTTTACGGTGAATTTAAAGATTGGTAGCAATTGTTTTTATTATTAACCAGTAGTTAAAAATTCATGCATTAAAATTATTCATAATTAAAGTATTATGCTGTAAATTAGTTAGAAAATACATTTAAACAAAATTACATCGGCTTATTAGTAAAGGGTGGATTTATATGCACTAACAGTGTTGCCAGTTACATCTATCCTGTCGTAGCAGAAAAAAACATATCTGGCAACACTGTTAAAGCATATAATAATAATAATAATAATAATAATAAATCATTTATTCCAGTCTACATTATACAAATATTAAATCAAAGGCTGTGTATTGCAGGAAATCACAGGGGTGCCCGTTCAAATACTGTAGTAAGGCTACGTTTGTTCTTCCACAGCCACCTTAATGAAAATTAAAATTCAAATTAAAAAAATATAAATGTGGCCACTAAGTTGGATGATAGATTGGTTATTTGGAGAAATTTGTACACGTGCTAATATCTAAAATTTTACCAACCAGATAAGCAATGCATCACACAACTTAGTGGCCACATTTATATGCACTAGCAGTGTTGCCAGATATGTTTTTCTCTGCTGCAGCAGGATAAATGTAACTGGCACCTCTGTTAGTGCATATAAATCCGTCGTCATTTAACGCTTAAACATCAAAACTAATATAATAAATAAACTTGAATACTTTATTTATACAAAATCTACACAAGACAGACATTCTCACGATTCTTGTGTTTAAAAAATTAATAAATTACTAGCGTACAGATCTGTAATACACTGAGCTTTAACGGTTTCTTTAAATAAAATTAGTTATAATAGAGAAATTTAAATATAATATAATAAATACTAAAAGTGTTGATACATTTAAAGAAAAACATAATAAATTAGCTATTTAAAAACAGCTTATAACAGTATAAAATGTTGACGCTTTTGTGATGATAAAATTCATCTTTAATGAATGATCAAATTAATATCATTAATCATCCATTATAAGTAGTTATACATGTCGTCTGCAGACATATATTACCAAAATCAAGTCACAATTTGTATTCAAAGCCAGTAGATATGAATGTGAAAAAGCAACAATGACGAACAACCGTACACCAGGTGGCGCTGATTAGCTACATTTTACTATATTTCATATTCTCAAATTTATTAATTTTGTGCGAAATGTTTCTACAATTAGTGGAAATAATAGTTTTTCAAGTAAAAGCTCGAATATCTATTTTCTTGTAGTTATATACAAAAATTCAAATATTTAAAATAAGACAAGAAAATTTCAAAAGTGACGGCGATTGCAGAGCTTTTTGCGAAGAGTAGATCGTTATTTTGCCATTTGAGAATCGTCAAGTTCTGTTGGTACTTTACTGTACCCACTGGCTTTGGTTGTATTGTTCCTATAGTGACATCTACTGGTTACTTTTAATTTTACCAATGATAATGACATGTGAACACGTTGAAATACGTATCAGGTTAAAATAAATAAATGTTTGTTGAAATAATTAGGTATTTTATTTATAGTATGAATAAAATACTTAATTACTTGCCCTTATCAAAGATATATTAAAAAATAAACAGACTTGAACTTGGTAATCTATGTCTGCGGATGACTTGATTTCTTATTCCTAAATGTCTAATAGAGGTGAATTTAAGACATTCATAAAAGGTACGGTTTTAAATGTTTGTGAATTTCAAATGCCTTCTATCACCTTCAAAGAAAATAAAGCTAGAGATTATAAATAAAATTTTATTTATACATTAATATGAATTTCAACGAAATAGAGCTAGTACTTATAAATAGTAACAATTTATTACAGTAATATAAGGCGGAATTTTCTGATATATAAATTATGTATAAAAGTCATGTCACACAACCAACAAAAACAGATCTAACCTGTTTCTTACCGCTGAGTTCGGGCAAGGAATGCTTTCAAGGAGCAAAATTCGAGAGTGTTTTATTGAGTTTCTTTTTGTTTGGCCACAAAGTAGCCAGTTTTCAGGAGAAGTAATGCGGTGTAGTAACGAGATCTCCGAAGTTTACCAACCCTTAGTAGCCTTTTAGTGGTGCTCTCCACGTAACCGACAAAAATTACTTTGGATAGAACTTTTAACGCCGCATTGTCGTTTAGTATACACCTAACAACAAACCTGTTGTAAAAAGATATTTTCTGTTAATTTTTAGCAGCGTAGGGTATCAAGTCTGTAGGTGCTTTGGCATATTACCCTGAAAATGTGCAAAACGACAGTTTAGTTATAAAATTAGGTTTAAATGGCGCTAAATTTGTAAATTTTACCTAAATATTGGCAACGTTACAGTTCGACAAGTATTTCTGCAAGTAAAGTACACGATTATTCTTCAATAAACCACTGTAATCATGCAATCATAACATGCAATTTAAGTTAACATACAATAATAGGAAATTCGATCTGAACTAATCCCTAATCGAGCAGAGCTTTAACAATAGTCCAGCCTATTACCCAACAACCATTATATTACTATTTCATCAAGTCTCTGAGGATTTTGCATCTGAACTACTCAATCAAAAGGCTTATAAAATCAAAATTTATGCCGTATTAACTTTGAATATTGAAGTCTATACTGAAGGTGAACTCACTTGATTTCGCAATTTCTTCTGAATCACGAAACAATGCAAATGATTATTTTTGGAATATTATATCTGTCAGTTATTTTACAAAATATCTCGAATAGAATTTGACGCAGTATAATAACTTAGCAAATATTAGGTTTCCTAACGGTTACACTTTAAGCTAATTATAATCAAAGCATTCATCAGGGAAAAAACACAAGAGAGAACATTAAATTTTAACTATTGACACATTAAATAAGACAAAAATATTTTTAAAATAAATGTAAATTATGTTTTAATAAGCTATTTTTTTTTTGTTTTCAGAATGTCTGAACCTTCCAGTATTCCATGGCAAATTTGGAGTGGTCAACCAAGCAGCAAACCCATGTACCAATGTCCCGGGAGAGACACTCTATTATGGCCATTAACGCCGTCTGTTAGGCACATCTGTTAATTTTTGCACCCTCTATGCATTTTACCGTACCACAATTATTTATAAGCATTACTAAGAATCAGTCTATGTGTCCCACTGTAGTTTTATACTGTAAACGAAAAGTGCCCTGCATAATTAAAATGTATATGGTGTTTTGACATGTTTATCTTTAATACAAAGGATTAGCAAGTGTTCAGAACGAGTAGGCTTTTCGTGTTTGTTGGTGCTATTTTTAAAAGAAACTTACTTTTAGAATAATTTATTTTTATAAATGTTTATTTCATTTTGTAGAATAACCTTCCTTACTATATAAAAATTTGTATTGGTTTTTACAGTAAACGGATGTATAATAGATTATGTAATGATCAAGCAATACACAAGAAGTTAACAAGAAGCCGCTTGGGTTGTATAATCTCAGCTGCATTCCTCTGGAGACAGGTAGACGGAATCCGGATTTAATATACATAAAACTAGGACTTCTATGCACGGTCCGCTACACAACGTACTTCATTACTTACTTATTATAAAGCGTGGGGCATAGCCCACGGGTTCCGCTAGTTTTTATTAAATGCAAATAAGCCGAATATGTTTTTTTAATTATTTCAAAATTAAATTAAAAATTCAATGTCTTTATTACGCACTGCTGCTGTTATTTACAATACTTAATAAAGGATTATTTATTATTATTATTATTATCATTAATAAAAATATTGCAAGAACATAAATAAAAGATGTAATATACTTGGAAAAAAATTAGGACTCGGCCTCCCCACCTCCACCACACACGTAACCTGCAGCTCTTTCTTATATCATGGATATTAAGACATGTCTTGTGTTAAATTTCTGATAGAGTACAAAGCGAACTCATCTTGACTATTGTGGGACATAAGAGGTAAAAAGCTGCGACCTTGCAAAAAATGCCGTTATGCCTTAAGGATTTAAAAATCTGCAAGTTGTCAAAAAATTGTCCTGTGCAAAAGGACGTTAGACAAAATTTTCAAGTTACAGCGTTTATATTTAAAAAGAATTATTACATTGTTAAAAACACACGGCCCATTACGAAGCGAACATTTTTGAAATGCGATTTTCTCGCTTTGACGTACACAAACTTCTAATTATTTTCAATATTTTTGCCGTTTACACAAAATATTGGTGATAAATTGCAGCTTGAGTCGTGCTGATTGTGAAGATGCAAATTACATAATTTTGCAAAATGTAGAAATCACACAAATAATATAAATAAATAGAGTTGCAAATAACTCAAATCTACAAGACGGCTGCTATCGCATGTACGAGTCACGAGTTCCGGCTTTTTACTTTCCTATACTTTCAGTATAGGGAAGTATTGTTTTCATGCAAAATTTCAAAATCGAGATTTTGACGGAAATACATGTTTTGGGCTTCCAGGATCCTAAAAAAGTGGTTTTTAAAAAATGTCTGTCTGTGGGTGGGTGGGTGTGTGGGTGTGTGGGTGTGTGGGTAACGCTCATATCTCCGGAACGGCTGGACCGATTTCGATGTGCTTTGGAATGAGGAGGTATATCAAAAATTCATCGACAAAATAAGCTTTTAAAAAGAATCCGAAACCGGAAGCGGAAGTTAGACATGTTTTTTTGGTAGCATTTTTTTCAGAAACGGAATTTTGGAAATTGGAATAGTGAAAATTATAGAAGGCCTTAGAACAAATCAAACGTTTTTTTACCGAACTCTCTAGCTTCAACATGACGGCCGCTACGAATTTTTGAAAATTTCGACTTTAACGCCCATTTACTCAAAAACCAGTTATCTGATTGGAATCAACTACATCTTATTTGGTAGCCCTTTAAGGGTACTATACCATGAAATATCATTAATTTTGAAAATCGAAAAACGATCTCAATGGCACCACTCCAAAATTTTTGAAATTTTCAAAAAAAAAGATCTCAAAAACTGCCCACACGTTTTTGTTTAAACTTTTTGAGCTGATAGAGCTAAGAATCTTCTACAATTTATTTTTTTGCGCATTGCTATAATTTCACTGTGACGCCCTCTGTGAATTTTTGAAAATTGAAAATTGGTACCCTTTTATTTATTTAACGGGGGGCAATAAAATATTTCTGTTAAAGCAAAATAGCTCATCATTGATAGCAAAATCCGAATATCATAATATTTTTTTAATAATTTAATATTTAGGGGGGCTACTATTCCCCCTCCCCCCAAATTTTTTTGATAAAAAGTTAAAAATTTGATTTCTTCTTTTGTTTGCTCTAGGAGAATCTTTTTACAAAAAATCAAAAAATCGAATTTTTTGCCCCTAAATAATCTTTTTGTCCTTAGAAGAATTTCACATACTTTCTACAGCAGTTGGAAGTGACTAGAGTTTTGAACGTTCTATGCATTTCTATTGCGCACGCATTCAATAGCCACTTATTTAACGATAACGGGTAGGTCAGGAATAGCATGGTTGGATATGCGGGTGTGTTCGAGTGTACTACCGTTTTACTGCATAAGTAGTTGTGGGGCGAGCCTCGGTTGGGGCCAAAAATTTTTTTTTATTTTATAGTTTTTTTTAAAACACTGCTTTTGCGTTTCTAGACAGGTGTATATCAAAGTACTCGTGCCGCCGGTTCATTTCAGTTCGGTTGTTTTACATGTACTCAGTTGCGGAGCCAGCGTGGTAATGGTACGTTTAAGTTACGCTCTTCACGCTTGCAGTTTTTATAAACGCTGTTTACTTTTACTAGCCGGGTCTAGACAGGTGTACATTAAAAGTGTTGGAAAATATAAAACAATGTTAATTTATAAGTATAGGAAAGTCCAGGCGAAGTGTTTCGCTCATTTTTTTTACGAATGCGTTCGTGAACGGTACGTCAATTCGCTGATATCTCTCGAACTCGTACTTCGATTTTGATGAAAATTGGAATGCAGAGCTATATCAAAAATTCATCGACAAAATAAGCTTTTAAAAAGAATCCGAAACCGGAAGCGGAAGTTAGACATGTTTTTTTGGTAGCATTTTTTTCAGAAACGGAATTTTGGAAATTGGAATAGTGGAAATTATAAAAGGCCTTAGAACAAATCAAACGTTTTTTTAACGAACTCTCTAGCTTCAACATGGCGACCGCTACGAATTTTTGAAAATTTCGACTTTAACGCCCATTTACTCAAAAACCAGCTGTTTGACTGGGATCAACTACATCTTGTTTGGTAGCCCTTTAAGGGTACTATACCATGAAATATCATTAATTTTGAAAATATAAAAACGATCGCAATGACATCACTCCAAAATTTTGGAATTTTTCAAAAGAATATTTCTCAAAAACTGCCCACACGTTTTTGTTTAAACTTTGTAAGCTGATAGAGCTGAGAATCTTCTACAATTTGTTATTTTGCGCATTGCTATAATTTCACTGTGACGCCCTCTGTGAATTTTTGAAAATTTAAAATTGGTACCCTTTTATTTATTTAACGGGGGGCAATAAAATATTTCTGGTAAAGCAATATAGCTCATCATTAATAGCAAAATCCGAATATCATAATATTTTTTTGATACTTTAATATTTAGGGGGGCTACTGTTCCCCCTCCCCCCCTAAATTTTCGCTACAAAATTAAAAAATTGATTTCTTCTTTTGTTTACTTTAGGAGAATCTTTTTACAAAAAATCAAAAAATCGAATTTTTTGCCGCTTAATAAACTTTTTGTCCTTACAAGAATTTCACATGCTTTCTACAGCAGTTGTATTCTTGTACTAGTCGTTTAATGTTCAGTGTAGGCTAACTTTTTTATTTTAATAGATAGACTCGCAAACCCAAGAGCAAAGTTGTGGGGCAAATTCTTCTCGATTGTAATTATAAAAAAAACTTGAGTTTCCAATTTTAATATGGCGGCCACGGCAAAAAGTAACTTTTTTTTAAATGGAAACGTGGCATTTTGGCTTTAAAATCAGAAAGGTTTTGAAATTCTAAATACAAATTAATAAGAGTAATTTCTTGCTAAAAATAATACTTCTCGAGTTATTAATATATTTTCAAATATCAATTTCCGCCCTCCCGTTGATTCAGTCCGAATATTTTACCCAATCTTATGCTTGCAGAGCGCAGCGGTCGATCTTTCTTCAGCCGCTTCAAGATGTTACAACTTATAAGAACCATTTACTTTAACTAGTCGTGTCTAGAGAGGTGCATATCGAAAGTGTTAGAAAATATAAAACAATGTTATTTTATAAGTATAGGAAAGTCCAGGCGAAGTGTTTCGCTCATTTTTACGAATGCGTTCGTTCACGGTACGTCATTTCGCTGATATCTCTCGAACCCGTACTTCGATTTTGATGAAAATTGGAATGCAGAGCTATATCAAAAATTCATCGACAAAATAAGCTTTTAAAAAGAATCCGAAACCGGAAGCGGAAGTTAGACATGTTTTTTTGGTAGAATTTTTTTCAGAAACGAAATTTTGGAAATTGGAATAGTGGAAATTATAGAAAGCCTTAGAACAAATCAAACATTTTTTACCGAACTCTCTAGCTTCAACATGGCGGCCGCTATGAATTTTTGAAAATTTCGACTTTAACGACCATTTACTCAAAAACCAGTTATCTGATTGGAATCAACTACATCTTGTTTGGTAGTCCTTCAAGGGTACTATACCATGAAATATAATTAATTTTGAAAATATAAAAACGATCACAATGACATCACTCCAAAATTTTGTAATTTTTCAAAAAAAAATTTCTCAAAAACTGCCCACACGTTTTTGTTTAAACTTTTTAAGCTGATAGAGATAGGCATCTGCTACAATTTTGTTTTTTGCTCATTGCTATAATTTCACTGTGACGCCCTCTATGATTTTTTGAAAATTGAAAATTGGTACCCTTTTATTTGTTTAACGGGGGGCAATAAAATATTTCTGTTAAAGCAATATAGCTCATCATTGACAGCAAAATCCGAATATCATAATATTTTTTCGATAATTTCATATTTAGGGGGGCTACTGTTCCCCCTCCCCCCAAATTTTTACGATAAAAAATTAAAAATTTGGTTTTTTGTTTTGTTTGCTCTAGGAGAATCTTTTTACAAAAAATCAAAAAATCGAATTTTTTGCCCCTTAATAATCTTTTTGTCCTTAGAAGAATTTCACATACTTTCTACAGCAGTTGTATTCTTGTACGGAAGTGACGAGAGTTTTGAACGTTCTATGCATTTCTATTGCGCACGCATTCAATAGGCACTTATTTAACGATAACGAGCAGATTCGGAATAGCATGGATGGATATGCGGGTGTGTTCGAGTGCACTGCCGTTTTACTGCATAAGTAGTTGTGGGGCGAGCCTCGGTTGGGGCCAAAATTTTTTTTTATTTTATAGTTTTTTTTTAAACACTGCTTTTGCGTTTCTAGACAGGTGTATATCAAAAGTGTTGGAAAATATTAAACAATGTTAATTTATAAGTATAGGAAAGTCCAGGCGAAGTGTTTCGCTCATTTTTACGAATGCGTTCGTGTACGGTACGTCATTTCGCTGATATCTCTCGAACCCGTACTTCGATTTTGATGTGCTTTGGAATGAGGGGGTATATCAAAATATCATCGACAAAATAAGCTTTTAAAAAGAATCCGAAACCGGAAGCGGAAGTTAGACATGTTTTTTTGGTAGCATTTTTTTCAGAAACTGAATTTTGGAAATTGGAATAGTGGAAATTATACAAGGCCTTAGAACAAATCAAACGTTTTGTTACCGAACTCTCTAGCTTCAACATGGCGGCCGCTACGAATTTTTGAAAATTTCGACTTTAACGCCCATTTACTCAAAAACCAGTTATCTGATTGGAATCAACTACATCTTGTTTGGTAGCCCTTCAAGGGTACTATACCATGAAATATCATTAATTTTGAAAATATAAAAACGATCGCAATGACATCACTCCAAAATTTTGGAATTCTTCAAAAAAAAATTTCTCAAAAACTGCCCACACGTTTTTGTTTAAACTTTTTAAGCTGATAGAGATAGGCATCTGCTACAATTTTGTATTTTGCTCATTGCTATAATTTTACTGTGACCCCCTCTATGAATTTTTGAAAATTGGAAATTGGTACCCTTTTATTTATTTAACGGGGGGCAATAAAATATTTCTGTTAAAGCAAAATAGCTCATCATTAATAGCAAAATCCGAATATCATAATATTTTTTTGATAATTTCATATTTAGGGTTGCTACTGTTCCCCCTCCCCCCAAATTTTTTCGATAAAAAATTAAAAATCTGGTTTTTTGTTTTGTTTGCTCTAGGAGAATCTTTTTACAAAAAATCAAAAAATCGAATTTTTTGCCCCTTAATAATCTTTTTGTCCTTAGAAGAATTTCACATACTTTCTACAGCAGTTGTATTCTTGTACGGAAGTGACTTAGAGTTTTGAACGTTCTATGCATTTCTATTGCGCACGCATTCAATAGGCACTTATTTAACAATAACGCGCAGGTTCGGAATAGCATGGATGGATATGCGGGTGTGTTCGAGTGTACTGCCGTTTTACTGCATAAGTAGTTCTGGGGCGAGCCTCGGTTGGGGCCAAAAATTTTTTTTTATTTTATAGTTTTTTTTAAAACACTGCTTTTGCGTTTCTAGACAGGTGTATATCAAAAGTGTTGGAAAATATTAAACAATGTTGATTTATAAGTATAGGAAAGTCCAGGCGAAGTGTTTCGCTCATTTTTACTTTCCTATACTTTCAGTATAGGGAAGTATTGTTTTCATGCAAAATTTCAAAATCGAGATTTTGACGGAAATACATGTTTTGGGCTTCCAGGATCCTAAAAAAGTGGTTTTTAAAAAATGTCTGTCTGTGGGTGGGTGGGTGTGTGGGTGTGTGGGTGTGTGGGTAACGCTCATATCTCCGGAACGGCTGGACCGATTTCGATGTGCTTTGGAATGAGGAGGTATATCAAAAATTCATCGACAAAATAAGCTTTTAAAAAGAATCCGAAACCGGAAGCGGAAGTTAGACATGTTTTTTTGGTAGCATTTTTTTCAGAAACGGAATTTTGGAAATTGGAATAGTGGAAATTATAGAAAGCCTTAGAACAAATCAAACGATTTTTTACCGAACTCTCTAGCTTCAACATGGCGGCCGCTACGAATTTTTGAAAATTTCGACTTTAACGCCCATTTTCTCAAAAACCAGTTGTTTGATTGGGATCAACTACAACTTGTTTGGTAGCCCCTTAAGGGTACTATACCATGAAATATCATTAATTTTGAAAACCGAAAAACTGTCTCAATGGCAAGACTCCAAAATTTTTGAAATTTTCAAAAAAAAAAATCTCAAAAACTGCCCACACGTTTTTGTTTAAACTTTTTAAGCTGATAGAGATCGGCATCTGCTACAATTTTGTTTTTTGATCATTGCTATAATTTCACTGTGACGCCTTCTGTGAATTTTTGAAAATTGAAAATTGGTACCCTTTTATTTATTTACCGGGGGGCAATAAAATATTTCTGTTAATGTGAAGGACCTCACCATTAATAGCAAAATCCGAATATGATAATATTTTTTTGATAATTTAATATTTAGGGGGGCTACTGTTCCCCCTCCCCCCCAAAATTTTCGCAACAAACTTAAAAAATTGATTTCTTCTTTTCTTTGCTCTAGGAGAATCTTTTTACAAAAAATCAAAAAATCGAATTTTTTGCCCCTTAATAATCTTTTTGTCCTTAGAAGAATTTCACATACTTTCTACAGCAGTTGTATTCTTGTACGGAAGTGAAGAGTTCTGAACGTTCTATGCATTTCTATTGCGCACGCATTCAATAGGCACTTATTTAACGATAACGCGCAGGTTTGGAATAGCATGGATGGTTATGCGGGTGTGTTCGAATGTACTGCCGTTTTCCTGCATAAGTAGTTGTTGGGCGAGCCTCGGTTGGGGCCAAAATTTTTTTTTTATTTTATAGTTTTTTTTAAAACACTGCTTTTGCGTTTCTAGACAGGTGTATATCAAAAGTGTTGGAAAATATTAAACAATGTTAATTTATAAGTATAGGAAAGTCCAGGCGAAGTGTTTCGCTCATTTTTACGAATGCGTTCGTGTACGGTACGTCATTTCGCTGATATCTCTCGAACCCGTACTTCGATTTTGATGAAAATTGGAATGCAGAGCTATATCAAAAATTCATCGACAAAATAAGCTTTTAAAAAGAATCCGAAACCGGAAGCGGAAGTTAGACATGTTTTTTTGGTAGCATTCTTTTCAGAAACTCAATTTTTGAAATTTTAATAGTGGAAATTATAGAAGTCCTTAGGACAAATCAAACATTTTTTTACCGAACTCTCTATCTTCAACATGGCGGCCGCTACGAATTTTTGAAAATTTCGACTTTAACGCCCATTTACTCAAAAACCAGTTGTCTGATTGGAATCAACTACATCTTGTTTGGTAGCCCTTCAAGGGTACTATACCATGAAATATAATTAATTTTGAAAATATAAAAACGATCTCAATGGCACCACTCCAAAATTTTTGAAATTTTCAAAAAAATATTTCTCAAAAACTGCCCACACGTTTTTGTTTAAACTTTTTAAGCTGATAGAGCTGGGAATCTTCTACAATTTATTTTTTTGCGCATTGCTATAATTTCACTGTGACGCTATCTGTGAATTTTTGAAAATTGAAAATTGATACCCTTTTATTTATTTAACGGGGGGCAATAAAATATTTCTGTTAAGGTGAAAGAGCTCACCATTAATAGCAAAATCCGAATATCATAATATTTTTGTGCTACTTTAATATTTAGGGGGGCTACTGTGCCCCCTCCCCCCCCAAAATTTTCGCTACAAAATTTAAAAATTGATTTCTTCTTTTGTTTGCCCTAGGAGAATCTTTTTACAAAAAATCAAAAAATCGAATTTTTTGCCGCTTAATAATCTTTTTGTCCTTAGAAGAATTTCACATACTTTCTACAGCAGTTGTATTCTTGTACTAGTCGTTTAATGTTCAGTGTAGGCTAATTTTTCTATTTTAATAGATAGACTCGCAAACCCAAGAGCAAAGTTGTAGGGCAAATTCTTCTCGATTGTATTTAAGAAAAAAACTTGAGTTTCCAATTTTAATATGGCGGCCACTGTAAAAAATAACTTTTTTTTTAATGGAAACGTGTCATTTTGGCTTTAAAATCAGAAAGGTTTTGAAATTCTAAATGCAAATTAATAAGAGTAATTTCTTGCTAAAAATAATACTTCTCGAGTTATTAATATATTTTCAAATATCAATTTCCGCCCTTCCGTTGATTCAGTCCGAATATTTTACCCAACCTTATGCGTGCAGAGCGCAGCGGTCGGTCTTTCTTCAACCGCTTCAAGATGTTACAACTTATAAGAACTATTTACTTTAACTAGTCGTGTCTAGACAGGTGCATATAGAAAGTGTTGGAAAATATAAAACATTGTTAATTTATAAGTATAGGAAAGTCCAGGCGAAGTGTTTCGCTCATTTTTTCCTCTTGCTGCGCTCATCACCGCGACCAGACTTTAGCAGGGTATACTAGTTCGCATTCGCTGCAGACAAGCGAGACGTCTACATTCAAATTTTTAATATTGTTGGTATTAGCAATTCTACTTATTCATCCAGAGAATGTAAGTATACTTCAAAGAACATGTAATAAGGTTATATGTAACTGCAAATGTGCATTAGGGTCACAGAATGTTTTTTTCTTAGCATTCCAACTTAACCTAGGCTGTTCTCGTCTTCATAAATAACAAATAATAGTAAACACTTACATTTATTATTATTTGCAATTCTCAAAAATAATGTAAGAAGATAGATATTATAAAAAAATTGACATCGTGACACCCTTGAAGCAGTGCTTGATCTGCAAAAACAGTTTGGGAAACGTTATGTTATTTACGAGGACGAGAACGGGCCAAGTTAAATTGAAGTCGGAGTTTTAGTCTAAAGGTTTGAGACTAACTTGGAATGCTAAAAAAGCATTCTATGACATTACCGCACCTATGCAGTTTTTAATTTTATCACATGTCCTTAGAAGTATACTTTCAGTGGTTGGATGAAACAGTAGAATTGCTAACACCAACAATATTAAAAATAAAAATACGTGTGGCATTTACTGCCTGAAGCGAACTAGTACTTTACTAAACACTTTACCGATGTATGGTCGCGGGTTAAGCGCAGCAAGAAGTAAGAAGCGCGAATTCGTGACTCATACATGCGGTAGCAACTATCCTGTAGATTCGAGTTATTTGCAACTCTCTTTATTATTACATTATTTGTGTGATTACCACATTTTCCAAAATTACGTAATTTACATCATCAGAATCAGCACGAATCCAGCAACAATTTATCATTAATACCTTTGTTTTGTATCGGCAATACTTTAGCAGATATAACAGTGTAAACGGTAATAGGCTTGAAAATAATTAAAATTTTGTGTACGTTCGAAGCGAGAAAATCTCATTTAAAATTTTTTACCTCATTAGACAGCCGTGTATTTTTACAGAGGTACAATTATTTTAAAATTGATGGGATACAAAAGATCTTTTAAAATGTGTGCTACCAGGTATTTATAATATAATTTTTGTCTAACGCCTTTTTGCACAGGACGATTGTTTGACAACTTGCAGATTTTGAATCCTTAAGTTATAAGAAACAGTTTTTGCAGGGTCGTAACTTTTTAACTCGGAGTGCCGGAGAGGTCACTTTTTAAGCGACTTTATCAGCCACGAGCACTACACTGTGTCCATAAAGTAACCCCCCCCCCCCTCCCAACTAACTTTTGAACAACTTGATATTTTTTTTACAAAATTTGATGTGCTGTAATGGGAAATTAAATACTATTTTTCAGACCATATAAAAATTTTCTATCATCCAAAATGGCGACTGAGCGCCATTTTGAAATTTTTTTTAAATAAAACGGGGGGCCGAGTGACCTCTCATTGGAAAGGTCTTTTAGTTCTGCGTCTGATCCTAGAGTTTCAAAGAAAAATATTCAGCCATAACAAAATTACAATGTTTGAAGATAAAGAAGTCTATTTAAAAAAAAACTAAGAATTAAAGCTTAAATTAATTAAAGTAAGTGTTCGAAATGTTTACCATTCACTTTTTGGCGCATAAAAAGTTGGTTATGAAATTTCTGTCTTACATTTTCATAAGTTTCTGGAGTGATATTTCTGCAAACTTCTGTAATGCGTTGCTCCAGTTCTTCAATTGTTTCTGGACGGGTTCTGTACACTTTAGATTTCAGATATTCCCATAGAAAAAAATCTAAGGAAGTTAAATCTGGGGAGTGAGCCGGCTATTCTACAGGCCTACCAATCCATCTTCCAAGAAAATGTCCGTTGAGAAAGTCAGAAATAGGCCTATAATAATGAGGCGGCGCACCGTCTTGTTGGAACATAACGTTTTCAATATTATTTCAAGCCACCTGACATATTTCTGGGAAAATTTAGTCCTGCAAATGAATAAGTGGACTACTGGATAAGAAAATCAAAACAATTTTGAACTAAGTGAGTCTATTGGTTTACAATCCGCCATTTTGTTTTGGCTGAATATTTTTCTTTGAAATTCTAGGATCAGACGCAGAACTAACAGACCTTTCAAATGAGGTGTCACTCGACCCTGGATAAAAAAATCAAAACAATTTTGAATTGAGTGAGTACATTTGTTTAAAATTCGCCATTTTGTTATGGGTAAATATTTTTCTTTGAAACTTTAGGATCAGACGCAGAATTAAAAGACCTTTCAAATGAGTAGTTACTCGACCCCCCTTTCTATTTAAAAAAAATTTTAAAATGGCGCCCAGTCGCATTCAACCGTTAAACATCCCATTCCGTTCACAAACTGCCTTATAAAAAATAATTTTTTCTATGAAAGTGTGAATAAGGTCCGACGTGCGTTCCTTTTTCCATGGCCAACTCTTAACCAAAATTTTGTTCATCATCTGACTTTACGAGTAGCATTGGCAGCTAAATTTCTATGTTAACACGCTACAGCTTAACACCATCACTTCTCAAATATAAATGACTAACAATTTTGAAACATAGTTCTGCGGCACCATATATCACTGAAAGCATGTCTACCTTTTTTTTAGTAATAAGATTACCCACAAATCCCAGTCCTAATAATGACTGCTGTTTCTAAACAAATTGTAATAACGTTCTGTGTGCAATGTATTTATTAAATTGCTTGTCACTGAAAGAAATTGTAGATAATGCGCCGTGCCAGATTCTCATGCCAGCGCAATAAATACGCCAAACATTAAGAGGTTTACAGTTTATCTTTTCCGACTCTCCAGAATTGAATTAAATCATAAATAACCAAATTATACCAACAGTAGTGACTGGAACATAAACATTGTCGAATACAATCTACAAACTGAGTGGAGATATAAGGGCCCATTGTCGTGTTAGGGTGATAAATTTTATTGAGATGCAAAAGGGGGTCGTTGTGTTATAGTGAGACAGTTAGATATTTAATATGTATATACAAAATTGTAAAAATACTTAAGTTTTGTAACTAACTTCTATTCAGAAGAGCCCCCGAAAGAACAAATTAGCTTGAGGCCCCTGAAAATGCGAACCCGCCACTAATGTGTGTTAATGTGATTCAAACATCATATTCTAGAATCGAAATGATGAAGAAGTACCCAATTAATATAAAAGTTTCTTTCTGCCGAAATTAGGATAATCGGGTATAAAATGATGTTTTAAAATCGAAGTGGAAATATGCAACACGTTTCGGCCCTCGGCTATCATCAAGAAATGTATAACGATAAGAATAAGTATCACATATACTAAAACCAAAATGTGATATCTAAATACTGGGTGATATTAAAAGATTACTCCTGTTTGGAGGCGCGTAAATATATACTGGTTAGCGATATTAATCTGAAAGTTTGATGGAACTTTAATTAAGTATTAAACTTTAATTTGCCAAATTTAAATTATTATTAACAAAAAACAAGAGAATAATACAATCTTAAACACAGTATTGCTAATAATGGTTTTCTGTCTTATACAAATACATGGTTCCGTTAAAACTTAAAATTATTTAAAAATATGTTGCGAATTAGACCATCATTTTGTAAACGTACTGTTTTTAACCTACACTTAAATGGTAGAATTGCTCTTTGAATTGAATTTAAAGATATGTCTGGCCACAAACTTTCAATTCTTTCTTATAATTTCCGTCAACTTGCAAAACGCTCTCGTCGTTGAAAATACAGTTCTCGCTTGTGGTGCATTCCAAATAGAATAGTCAAAAAAGCGTGTATTCTCATAGCTCTATAAGAAGAGAGTGACTTGTACGAAAATGTAGTCACTATTAGTAGAGGTGGTAAAATTCGGGTATCAAATAATTTAGTCAGTAAAAACTGAGAAATAAACTCTATTTTTTAAGTAACGAAAAAAACACACAAGCTTGCTTTAAAAAATGTGTATAATTTATTGTGTAGCGACGGTAAACCGTTATTTCATTCTATATTTAAAATAGTATATTTCTTTTGTTGTTTGAAACAAAGGGACTGCCGATTGGGTTAGCGGTCTAGACGCTGCACTTTTACCCAGCCGCTTAGGGTTCGATTCCCGGGCGAAGTAACATCAGGTTTTTGAAAATCGGCACGCACCGTTGGTAGGCAGTGGGCAACCACCAACGTACTCTAGTGTAAGTTGTGTTGCCTATAGCTCGTAGAACCTTCCATGAAAATTAGCGGACTTTAGCTTCATTTCTCACATCTGAGATTGTCCTAGTGAAATCTTTTCTGGATATAAAGTGGTTCGGCCCACGTAAAACTGTACGTCACAACTATATTTAAGCAACACATAGGACACGAGGTAAGAAGATTTGCTACACCTCGCAAGAGGTATGCAACCATAAGAAAAAGAAGAGATAAGTGTTCTTTCTGTAACTAACAACTTCTTAAAATTTCATCGCTGGCCATTCTAAGTGTATGAGCCTCCATAAAATAGTATTATTTTAGGCCCACCCGGTATGTAATGATTCAAGAGATGGCACACGTAATGTTAGCCAACCACGAATGTTCAAATTTTGTCTTCCACGGCGTTCAGCCTTTTATATGATACCAAACACAACTGGTTTCCGATTATTTAAAAATATCGGAGCCGGGGCCTCTGCCCATGATTTTGTTAACCGCCCGCCAGCTTTTCTACGGAAGTTTGCGAAGGTTTTCATCGCAGAACAAAACTGAACAGGAAGACATTGCATTACTAGAACGACTACCTCCTAAAAGTCACGAAACTCGGTTGTGAGATAAGACAAATATGGCAATAACTTAGAAAATCAAGAACTGTTGTTTAAACAATTACATAACGATTTTTAAATTCTTTAAAAAATTGTATTTTTATATGTTCAAGACTACCCTCTTTATTTTTGATACAAATAATAAGACACTGTTTGAAATGTTACAATAAAGCTCAAAAAAATCCGATAGTGGCAGCACTAGTCAACAGAAAACAACATAGATGTAAAAGCGATTCCATTTTCTTATCGACAGGATCAGAGCGCAAAAGCGACAGGCTGTGGATATCCAATCACATGGTTTACACCGTGTAAATCATGACTCGAATACAAAATAACTTATAGAGTGGAAAGACCGTCTTTTGTCGAAATATTCGCAGTGACAAAAGAAAGCAAATAGGGAAAATATTGTAATGTGTGGGTTAAAAGAAACAGTTTCCAATTTATTTTCTTTTACTGTCTGCATATCTAAAAGTATTATCAGAAAACAATAAAGGATGTAATTTAATAAATTTCTACAAGAAACTGAGATACAACTAGCTAGTGCATGAACGTCACGCGGTTTTTTCTCCAGCACATGACCCGCTTCTCTTCCCTTCTATACGTATTGACTTTATAAAAATTTTTGATTTCAAGATTTTTAAGTAAATACATAGCTCGGGCCTCCAGGAACTCAAAAAAAAAATTAAAAAAATGTTTGTGGCTAGATAGGTACGTTTGGTAGTTCCCACAGTTCTCTCGGATAAATGCTCTGATTTTGATCAGCTTTGCATTGTGAAGGAGTATCAGAAATTCATCGGGAAAATAAGCTTTTAAATACCATCCGAAAAGAGAGCGGAAATTAAACATGTTTTTTTTTGGTAATATTCTTTTCAGAAACCGAAATGTTTCTTTAAAAATGACCAAAGCACTTTGCGTGGACGTCCCTACACTCTAGAAATTGTAGCTTATCATTTTATATATTTTCAAAATTATTTTTGTATCATCTTTGTACAATAGGCCAATGGAGTTATAGTACAGTGGGTTTCTGTATCACACCCAGCGGCTAATAATAATAAAAGTGCTATGATATCACATGATTAGGTTAGACTAGTTTACATTAACATATTCTTTTCGTAGCCGTCGCCTAGCGCCGAATTTTGCAGCTGCAGCACATGTGATATGGTTTTAATATGCTCTAAAACGGAAAACGATAAAGCCGCGTCAGTACTGTAGTTTGATATTAATTTTTGGGAGAAAAAATCGACTTCTTTTATTTTTGACTTAATAACTTGATATTAAAGAGAAACAAACCCCAAAGATAAAAGTCGCACGAAAATCAACCCTTAAAATACTGCTGCACCTAAAAAGTAAGTTCTGAATCTTATTTTGCTATCATTCATGAGCTATTTAAGTTAAATAGTTTGATTATCCCCAGTTTATTAAGTCGTCGTCGTTATCAGCCTTTACGTCTCACTGTTGAGCTCCGACAATCTTCTCTGTCACGTACTCTCCTTAGAGCTAAGGTAGGGTACGGAAGACCTCAGTTTAAAGTTGAATCGAAACGACGAAATACCAGAGACGGTTTCAGGCATAAAGACCCGACGGCTGCCTACACCGGGTTGAGGAATGTGAGTGGCGGGTTTCGGCACAGATTTTTATTGCTGCATAGCTGCGGCGAGGAATCGAACCCCAGACCTTTAGCGTTAGAGGCCAAGCGCAAAACCTCTAAACTACCGCCACTCGTTTATTAAGTAAAGAGTTTTAAATATTCGATATTCAAAAATTTACAAATGGCGTCACAAAAAATTTACCAGAGGTCTAACTGTATGAGCCTACAAAATTAAACAAATCGTGTAACCAATTTTTAAGCAAATACTTTGTTTTAATTGTTTAAAACGTAGCAATATTTTTCACTTCCCAGTTTTCATTCTAGCTACAAACTTCTGAAAAAAAAACGTTGCATTGATCTACGGCCTCTTATTAAATTGTGTTTTTGAATTCGGTTCCATATACCATCCATATACTATTAAAAACCTGTTCTACTTCCGCTTCCTGTTTTAGTTTTCTTTAAAAGCGATGTGGAATTTTCGGTATATCAAAATCGGCCCATCCGTTCGGAAGATATGAGTCACACCCAAACCCCACGTACGATTACGAACCCGCATACTCACACACAGACGGACATATTTTAAAAACAACTTTTTTGAGTTCTTAGAGGTTCGACACGTGTGTTTCTATAAAAAATCTCAAAATCGAATATTTTCATGAAATCAATACTTATATATATTAAAAGTACGAGAAAGTAAAACCGAACCTGATGTGCGACTTGCAATCCAAAGTCTTTTACCGAACTGCTTAGCGTTAAATTTTTGTTTCTGATTATTTACACTTACTTGTTTACCCAAAAACAAATTGGCAGAACGTCATGAAATTTAGTATCGTGATAGCCTAAGCAGTACACAATATTACAATGCACGGGAATTTGTGAAAGTACTAGATTATAGTTTATGTTTAGCTTATACTTTTAACGATAATTGTATATTCTTCAAACCGGCGCTCATCACAAACTATTAAAACATTTTTTTAGTAAATGAAAGTTATAAAGTTTAAAACTAATGAATATTACTAAAGAAATTCTTGAATTTAAGTGATTTATTCGATTTCGTTTTAAATTGCAAACCAATACTTTATCGTAAAAAAAAGTTAAAGTCGAGCGCACTACACTCCATTGCGGAGTTTGGCCTGCAATCAAGTGAGTCAGAGCCACCGATCATCGCTTTCGACACCCAGTCGTCTCGCACTCTTTATCAAGCACAGGGTGGTGTGGTAAGCACCACGCCGTAGACTAGTGTCTTACCCCTCATCCCTGAAAAAGTTTGAATTGCAATTTTTAAAATGCGATTGGGTAGCCTGACCGCCAGGCATTCAGCCTTAAGGGGCGTACACATCTGAGCACGCACAGGCTGAGCGCGCACGAATGCTCTAGTGTGGACGCCTTGCTCAGGCCATGCGTGCGTGTGTAGCCGTTCGCGCGCACGAACGAATGCGAGCCGCAGGTTGTCGGTCTTTTGAACATGCTCAATGGAATTTTTGTGTGTGTGCGTGCTCAGTGTGGACGGCAAAGTTATGCGACGAACTTGTGTTTGTGAATTTGTCGTTATATTTTCTATAATTACTCGAATTACTATTAAATATGGAGTGGAGCAACGAAGTATGTTAACATTTAATTGACGAATACCAAAAACATTCAGAAATTCAAAGTCCTGTGACGCCATGCGAATAAAGTTTCTGAATTGCCCAGTACTTTCATCGCTTTGTAGTTCCCGTAGCAAACTAGAGCCACCACATTGTAATCTGCTTTGATAAAGGCGTGTTGCCCACCAACGCCTCTCATTTCTTCTTTCTTTTTCTTTCTTAATTAAGCTGTACATTAGAATAAATGCAGTACTTGCTACCGCGTTGCTCGAGTTCATTTTCACCACTGAATGCTGCACATCCGGAATAGTCTGAGCACGCACACATGTTCGCAAAAATTTTGTTTTCGCGCACACACATGCTAAACGCAAACGCATGTTCGTGCGTGCTCAGCCTGTGCGTGCTCAGATGTGTACGCCCCTTTACAGACCTTCCGCGTAGCAGCCAAGTGTCCTAACCACTCGGCCACTCTGCCGCAATACCTTATAGTACCTACAATAGCTAATTTTTAAAATGTTTAAGTAGTTATCTACTTTACACTAAGTATTTCAAGTTCAAAAAAATTCTGGAATCCTTGAAACGATTTTATTAGCTTATCCTATACTTCTAGTATGGGAATATATATTGGAATCGTGAACATTTTTTAATTCTGAGATTTTAAAGGAAATACATGTTTTTTGAGCAGTTTTTAAAAATTATGACTTTAACGCCTACTTACTTGAAAATAAATTGACAGATGGGATTGTAATATTACAAGCCTGCGCTCTACAACAATATACAAATGTACTATTGCAAATACGGTAAATAACAATATCTGAAGTATGGGAGAGTCCAGGCGATGTGTATCGCCCATTTTGTTATCTTGATTTAAAGTCGACTGTTTAGTGATCAAATTTTAAAACTGTAATAAAATAGTATACTAATATTAGCTAAATAGTGTACAACCGGTTGACTGAAAGCCACGAGTGGGAATGCATACTGCGACAGTGTTTAAGCATCTCAAATTTCGCACCGCTTAATAACGGATTACTCTCTAAGAAATTCGGCATTCAACAAAAATCATAAAAACATTGATTTAATTTTACAAGTGCAACTCAATTTAATTTCAATTTAAAGGTTCGATAGTGTTATTTTCGTTCGTCTTAAATGAGTCGATAATAGTCGCACAAAGCTCGTACATCTATCAAAATGAAAAATCACCCCTTTTTAAATTTAGATTTGGAATCAGAATCCGGTCAAGAGATAAAAGTACGACGAGCTGTCAAAAGACTTGGTGAAGATCCCGAGGGAAATATACGTCGCAAGGTGCGAGATACAGAGAATAAGATAAAATATTAGCCAACTTTTCGTATGGATGGGCACAGCCATTTATTTTATGTAAATACATATCACAAGTTTGTCATTCGTTATGTTGTGCCGCGCCTGTTGGATAATATTTGCTGTCGTTCCGTGTTGTATTCAAGGCGAGTGGAATATTAAAAACTTGGACGTGTACAGAATTGCAGAGCGTTGATCATTCCTGGATTAATACTTCTATTAGACCGTCTACTTTGAAATATTAGAGTTATCTATCAAATGCACAATAGAGCACTCCAATAAAGCGTTAATTAGATTACTTTTAATTTCACAACTGGGCGTAAACTCACGCGATACACCGTTTTTATGACGAGCGTTAATGCGCCCACTTTCAAATATCACATCTCATTTCATTTATAATTATTATGGGCCCCAGTCACGCCATCGGTGGTGGTTAATTCCTCCGTTGTCCAACAAAACGTTAATTTCGCTTAAATGCACGCGATTGGCCGTGTAAAGCTTTTAGCCTAATGGAATGACATAAAACCAGCCAATCGTCAACAGCTTTAGATATCGCTGCTGGTTGATTGCCAAGCTTTTTAACGATACCGTATTTAGTCATCTATTTGCAATATAACATCAATGAGAACCGCACCACAATGTAAATCAAATACAGCACCTGATTCAAAAAAAAATTCGCTTTGTGACATAAATGTGCCTTCACTGAGGCTCAATTTTAATGTTCTGCACCAATTACATCAAAATTACAGTGCTAATACGATCCATGCACAAGTTACTATATAATATATATATATATATAATTTTGTACTTTGACTAATGATCATTGATCATGACTGGATAGCATAGTGAGCATTTTGGTGTTTTTCACTACATGCTTACAATTATTTTCTCATTATAACTTTTAGCATGCGACCAATGCTTAAATCCTTTTTCCTGAAAGACAGGTAAAGAGCAAAAAAAATAATATTAGCAGGTTCCTTTTTACTTTCCTAGACTTATGAGGATCGTTCGAAATGTACGTGGCCTAACACAGAGATGGCGCTAATTCGACGGAATTTGCATTACCATTTTTCAGAACCATCCTTTCTTAGGTTAAATAT
The DNA here is from genome assembly GCA_958336395.1 of Ctenicera cuprea. NCBI lineage: Eukaryota > Metazoa > Arthropoda > Insecta > Coleoptera > Elateridae > Ctenicera > Ctenicera cuprea. The sequence goes on along the minus strand of OY284491.1, from coordinate 37,590,017 downwards.
GACAGTATAGAGCGATCTGTCAATTAGGTTGTGTTTGACAGTGCGCCAAAGTGGCCTTCTCGAGCGATTTCGTAAATAATGGAAAAAACTGAGTTGCGAGCAGTGATAAAGTTCTTTCATTTGAAAGGCTTAACACCAACCGAAATCAAAGCAGAGTTGGATTCGACATTTTTGAAGTCCGCTCCTTCGTTTTCAATGGTTAAAAACTGGGTTGCCGAATTTAAGCGTGGTCGTGAGAGCACAAAGGACGAACCCCGCAGTGAACGCCTAAAAACGGCTACTACCCTGAATATGATTGAAAAAGTCCTCCGTATCGTATTGAATGACCGTCGAGTAAAAGTGCGCGAGATAGCAGACATGTGGGCATCTCAAATGACAGTGTGCACAGAATTTTAACTAAAGAATTGGAAATTAAAAAAAAACTCCGCACGTTGGGTGCCGCGGTTGCTCACACTGCGCCGGAGCAAAAACTGAATCGTTTGATTGTTTCTCGCGATTTTTTGGCACATTTTCGCCGCAATCTGAAAGACTTTTTGCGCCGTTTCATAACCGTCGATGAAACCTGGGTCCACCATTACACTCCCTAAACCAAAGAACAGTCCAAACAATGGACACACAAAGGTTCTCCGCCACCGAAGAAGACAAAAACGGTTTTGTCCGAAGTAAAGGTTACGACAACTGTATTTTGGGATTCTTATGGAACTATCTTCGTCGACTACTTAAAAAATGGAAAAACAATAAATGGCGAGTATTATGCCAATTTGTTGCAGCAATTGAGCGACAAAATCAAAGAAAACGGCCTCATTTCGCAAAAAGAAAGTGCTTTTCCATCAAGATAACGCACCTGTACACACGTCTGCAATCGCCATGGCCAAAATTTATGAATTGGGATTCAAATTAGTGCCTCATTCGACCTATTTGGCAGATTTGGCTACCAGCGATTTTTATCTATTTCCAAACCTGAAAAATGGCTCGGCGGTAAAAGATTTTCATCCATTTCTGAAGTAATCGCTGGTCTAAATAGCTATTTTGAAGACTTGGGTTCATCGACCTACAAAGACGGCATTGCTGCTTTGGAGCATCGTTGGAATAAGTGCGTTGAGTGAGGAGGAGACTATATTAGAAGATAAGCTATTAAAACAACCAAAACAGAAAACGAGAGTTATACATGTTTTTTTGATATAATCTTTTTTATTTTTTTCTTTATGGAATAATTTTCCTATAAATCAATTCATCATTTTTTCTCATTTAAAATTAAAAACAATTTGGGTAATAACTACAGTAGGTTGGAGTGGTGCGATCTTATAGTCGCTGTGAACGGGTAAAACATTCAAAAATTATACTTTTGTAAATAGATAACTTTTAACAATTTTTCAAGTATAGGAAACTGCAGGCGAAATGCGTCGCTTATTTAAATTGTACGGGGTGTTTTCTAATTACATTCCAAATAGTATACCGGATGTCAACGCAGTATATAACATATAATTCACTAATCTAGCACTACCGGTTTAACCGGAAATGACGCCAAACTTGTATGTTTAAATTACACTTTGTGTATTTTTTAATACATTCTTGTAGAACAAAAAATTCTTTTTTCAACTGTTTTTACAAATTTGAATTTGGTTAATAAATAAGAACGAAAGCTTAATTGTTTTTTTCATGAAGATAGTGACGCCTCTACAGGCGAAAGTACTGGACCGGTTTTGATGAACATTTAAATTAAGAGGTATATCGAAAATTGTTGTTCTAGTTACGCTTTTTAAAACAATCCAAAACCGGAAACGGAAGTTATACATGTTTTTTTTGTAGCGTTTTTCCCAAAACAATATTTTAAAAATTTTAACACGAAATATGAGAGAAGAACGCAAACCGAAAAAATTTTACCGAAGTTTTGGCTTCAAAATGGCGGCCGCTACAGTTTTTTGAAATTCTCGACTTTAACGCCTGTTTACTCAACCAGTAGTTGTCTGATCGGTATCAGCTATCACTTGTTTAAGAGCCCTTTCTAATTAGTATACGATGAAATAAAATTAGTTTCAAAATCTGAAAAATATTGCAATGCCGCTTCTTCAAAACTTTGTAAAAATTTCCAAAAAATCATTTCTCAAAAACTGTTCACACGATTTTTTAACTTTCTAAATCGATAGATCTTGCATTAAATTACAAATTTATTTTTTTCTTATCTCTCAAATTTTACTCTGACGGCTTCGAGGAATTTTTGAAAAATTTGAAATTGCTTAATTACTTATTCAAAAACGCAAACGCGGATCGTTATAAACTTTTATCAGTTCGATAGACTATTTAAAGTACTTTGTTAAAATTCGCTAAAATTTTTAATTATTTTAAAAATTAATAAAAAACTTACTTTTTAACATCATCAACGCGTTTTCTGGCATTTACGTGATTTTAACTATGCCTATCAATTAACTCTACTTAAAAAATATATTTTTTAATTTTTGCATATTTATGATAACTTCCCAAATAAAGCTAATATAGCCATTTTTGTCCGACATCCGAAGCGGAATTTGTCATCCGCCGATAGACGCGGCGGCGAGCGCTTACCTTGCTTTGTACAGTAGTCGCTGCTTCTATGAATAGAGTTACGGTACTAGTATGGGGAAGTCCACTCGAAGTTCACACTTCAACTTTTTACTTTTTAAAATAGCAGAACAGAAACAATTTTTTTGTAATTTTTTTAGTTTAAATTATGATTTAAATATCTCATTAGAAAATTATTTAAAAACTGTTACAAAATCATGTAGGTAATATTTGTTCAAAAAATATAGCCAGTTGTAGGTACGCATATTTCATAAGAAAATGCAGTTTTGAGTTTTTTTATTAAAATTTAAAACATATCATGACTCGTTGTTCTGAACTAGTTTTGATTCGGTATAGAGAAGTATTGATTTGATAAAAATTTTCGTAATTTAGATTTTAACGAAAATACACGTTTTGGAAATCAAGAAACCCAAAAAAGTGTATATTAAAAAACGTCTGTTTGTGGGTGGGTGTGTGAAACCTCTAAAGGCGAAAGTACTAGACCGATTTTGATCAAATTTTAAATCAAGAGGTATATCGAGAATTGAAGTTCAATTCAGAAAAATTCAAAACCAGAAACGAAAGTTAGACATGTTTAATTGGTACCGTTTTTTTTCCAAAACTAAATTTTGGAAATTAGAACACGGGTTCTGTAGAACTTAAAGCAAATCGAAAACCTTTTTATCAAACTCTCTAGCTTTAAAATAACGGCCGTTACAACTTTTGGGAAATTTCGACTTTAACGCCTATTTAGTCAAAGAGCAGTTGCCTGATCGAGATCAGCTTCAATTTGTTTGAGGGCTCTTTGTAGGTTAGTATACGTCTCTTGGTACACAAATAACTATTTCTAGTTTCTAAATGTTCTTCAAAATATTGTTTTCTTAACACAACGTATAAACTGACTATTCATTTAAATAGACCCAACTGAACTGTGGAAAGGAAGTTTACTGACAAACTCAAATTAATATATTGCAATGATATGCGGGTGTATGTACTCACTAGAAAACAATCCCTAAATGCCTGTAATTCACGCAACTGCAATTATATTTTGCATGAGACTCTTATTAACTTTCTCAGGGTCGTTATTTAGCTATTTAGTTTTTTAATAAATAAATAAGAAATAGAATAAAACACAAAACATAAATCAACGTTACAAAAAAAAATGGTTTTATTAAATCGATTTCTAACTGAAGTTTTCGAAAGTCAAATAAATTGTACTAGGTGCTATCGTCCTTTTAAAAAGAGAACACTTATCTTAAAATTTCCTTGTTGGAATATCCTTCACTCCAGCAAACAATAAATGTCCCACTTCTACTTCATTAGCCTGCAGGTTTCTCAAGTAACCACAAACACTCGCCTTTAGTTTGAGTCTTCCTCTGGATTGTTTTATGTTATATTAAACTTGATTTTACCACAATCACAATTGGAAATACTTTCTGATTATTTTATGCTTAATTACTTAATTTTCTTCTTTTATATTCAAAATCACTTTACATTACGTTTTAAACCGTCCTTTCTCTTTATTTCTCCAGAGGATCAAAATCCTCTGTCTTTATTTTCAAAGACGAGCCGTAACTAATTAAAACAAAATCTCTATCTTTTGTCTTCCTTCTTTGATTCCCATTTTTTTAACAAACAAGTAAATCTCATGCTCAATGAGTTTTTCAAATTGTCAAATGACACTGACATCCATAATGACATTTATCGTTGCACATAACAAATAAGTCTAAAACTTCTTACAAATTAAACCTTTTGAACAATTCTAAACTAAATTATAATTAAAACTAACATAAATAAAAATCGTATCAATCTGATTGTGTTTTTCTTTTCTTTCAGTGCAACAAACCTCACAAATATGAAAATATAAATTATTAGAATAAGTAAGAAGAAATTATAGCAAAAATACGCAACCCTGAGTTTAAAAGTTAGAAAATCAAAATCTTAAAGTTCTCACAAACCTCCAATCGCAAATTGAATTGTAGCAAGCATTCCAAAAATTGCTTTCCAGGAACTACAATACCCCAGTCAAAACATACACCTCCAAATATCATAGCAATATGTTATAATGTCAGAAAATATCAATATTACTGCGAAGGTACTTTCATAACTCAAATTTGACAAAAGACAACGTCAAAAATTTGAAAAAATTTTTAATCTGCGCACTTATTAAACTGGAAATAGGTACTGGAACGTTGATTAAGTATCGTCTCTTGACTTTTATACTCCAATAAAACACTTTATTATTTACCACAATAGTCTTCTGTCTGGAGGTTTTTGGATGATATGACAACGTGTTTCTGATATATTCTACCGCGGACAAGTGTGTACTACAGCAGATTTGAGCCACAACTTAAAAGATTATGTATTTTTTGCATAATATGGCAGCATTAAGATATTTTTTGCTAATTCTGTTCTTTAGCAACATGAGTTTACCACAGTGCTCTAACGTGAGTTAAAGCAAAAGTAAAACAATTCATTCTTAAGAACGAAACTTTAACCCCCAAAAAACTCTTTGATTTGATGAAACATTTTATCGTATTAAAAGCCGAGATAAAACCAAAACTTTTACATCGCAGCGTTTACATAAAAAATTTCATTTAATTCCAGCTTTTGTTGAAAGCCCACAGGTAAATTTAATTAAACACAATATGTAATTAATATCTCCATATATATATATATATATATATATATATATATATATATATATATATATATATATATATATATATATATATATATATATATGTGTGTGTATACGGCATGATAAAAAGCGCATTCGTTGGGATTCTGAAAAATAATTAGCGAAAGATAAAAGCGGAGAATAATAAAGCTTTGAAAAAGCAAAAAAAACAGCAGTCACGCGAAAACCTACTAAACATGTTCAGATGAACAAATTACATTAGCCAGTACGATAATCCCGCCTATTTCCCATTAACCAAAAAGCTTTTTTAAAACTTTACAGTCGAGATCGCACGGCTTTCGATCGCTTTTTCTCTTTTCGTGATTTTTCAGCTTTTAATCTCCTCCTGATGAGTTAGTTATGAGTTTAGATTAGAAAAAGTTATATAGCTAAATGTTGGAAAAAGCTTTAACGGAAAAATAAATACCAACGAATATAAATTTTTAATTAAAGGTCTTTAAAATTGCCAGCTATATTTTATAATTATTAAATGAATCGTAAATGTGTTACAGCACATTTCAAGTTTTTATGTAAACATGCAGAATGTATATTTTACAGTGCACTTATGATGAAAATATGTTCATGTAGCTAAATATTTTCAATGGCAAGCATAATAACGTTAATCATGCTTCGTACCTTGAAGCTTTGAAAAAAAAAGGCTTTAAAACAATCTTGAAATCATTGAAAAATTTGCCTGTTGAATAATTATAAAAACAATTTACTATTTATACTTTGTTGTAATAATATGTGTAACTAAAGCAGACATTTATATTGGTATTTTAAATAATAATCAGACGGCCTTCGTAAATTAGTGGCTCGGTTTAATAAACCGAGAGAGAGAGCTGGTAATGCAGAGGTTTGGGGTTCAAATTTCCGCCAGGGCTGTAGGTGGGCGCTTGTGTATTAGTGCATGTTCAATATTACCCAAGTCAGTACTCCCGTAAGTGTAGAGTTAAAAAAATTGAATATATTCCTCTAGAAGTTTGTATAACTCCCATATTGAAATTATTCTTATCGTGTTCAAGTTTAAAATTGCTTAAAAAAGCTCTACAAAGATTTAAAATAAAATATTACAAAATGTTTGAAGTACTTTCAGTACATTTAGAGAACATTTGTTTAGCGAGATAGTGGAGTTATAGAAAACCGCTGATATTAAAAAACAGACCAACTTATGCAATATCGCTCTTTGAGCAAATCAGGGAACCCTTCCTTAAGATTTTTTAATTGTCGATTATGGTAGTTTTACCTACTTTGTTTAAAAAATCATAGAATTACATCGAACAAAGCAACGCTCTGATCTTTGTCCACCCCACTTACCTCAGATCATCTTATTAAACTCTACACGGTAAGTGGGTACCCCAACCTTACAGATACTCCACCTGGGCGACCCAGAATTGTTGAAAAATTCTGTCACCGTCCCTCGGTGTCTGAGAGCGTCGCAACATCGGTGTTAATCTCGGCACCAATCTCCCGCCCGATACTAGTGGTATAAAATATGCTAATCATACCATTTTCTCTATACTTCATAGCATGGTAGCTATCAGGTTTTCAATAGATGGTTCGGGGCTTCTTGTAGTTGCTGCATGAACACTTTACCGAGTCCTTTTCAAAAATGTACAGTGCCAAATACGCAGAACGTTGTGTAATGACCAATTCGCCTAATGTGTCCACAGCACCCAAAAGTAATTGGTAGTGTTTAAAAGCCTATATGCCGCCCGACTACCGTGTAGTTTGTATAAAACGTCCTAAATGTAAAACCACAGCTAATTAGCTCATTTTGCATGCCTCGCTAGCTCAGACAGTGCTTAGGGCAAAGGCTAGCACTTTGCTGATGGAGATATTATGCAGTTCATCTGACTTCGGAAGTGGGCCACCCAAGTGTCGGAACCTCGTGCAATAGGTGAGAAGATGAAAGAAAGATTCCTCGTTTACTCCACAGAACCTACACATGGGGTCGTTGATTTCGCCCATGATGTGCTGTTTTTTGGAAGGACCATGGCCAGTTAGAAAACTTACTACAATCCTGATGCGTTACTCACTTAAACGTAGGAGTTGTTGGGAACGTCAAGATGAAGGTTCTTTAATAAGAAGTTTTGACAGGTGCAGCCCTGGACGCAATGTCCAGTTAATTTTGAACTTTAGTTCTCAATCTTTTGCCTTGCGACAGTCTTGGAGAGTCCTAGAACTGGCTCCGGCCCCAGAAGGGGCTACTGAAAAACCCTCCTGGCTAAGGCATTCTCGTTTCCGCTAGCGTTAGTGTGACCGGGCACCCAAAGTAGCTTGACCTAATTGTGTGAGCCAAGTTTGCTTAGAACCTCACGACAGTCTTTCATCAGCATTGATTTGAATCTAACAGAAACAAGACTATTGGCATAGGTTAAGATAGCAAAAGTCTTTGCCCAAAACATTGGCGAACTAGATCCGCTGACTTAAGAAAGTTTTCAGTTCGGGTCCAGTCTTTCCTATTGGAGAAGACAAAATTAAATGGTTTGGCGAAGAAGACAAGTGTCATACAGCTGCTACACGCCCCTAGAAGCGCGTGCGTTTGTATTGTAAGAAATAAGACAAGTGCATGCCCCAAGAATCGTCTTTCATCTTTCTAGTGGCAATTGTACCTCAGTCTGTTAGTTGCCTTTTAGGCGTTCGTTTCATTCAGAATAAGGAGACAAGGTCCAAAAGTAGCTCTAAAGCCGCAGTACATACTGTGCTCTTTTCTCCTGTGGCTTCTAAGCAAGTCACTCTTTGAATCTGTGCTAGGCATGACTTTGAATTGCGAGTAACCACACCAACGAGGCATACATAACTATTGGTCTAACAAGTCCAAACGCTTCTAGTGATTTTTTCTATTTGTTTCTCGAAATGCTTTCTCAAGGATAGCAGAGCGTCCAAGGTGACTCCTAGATACTCGACTGCTCCGAGGGAACCGAACGGTTTAATAAAGTTTTCTACTCTTCTTCTTCTGGTGACGATAACTCGGCTTTTGAGAAAATAACTCAAAGGCCTAGGTCAATACACCATAGCCGCAGCGTTCAGGGTGGCCTTTAGATACTCCACTGCTCCGGAGGAACACAGCCCAGCTCTAAAGAGCTCTGGTTCTGTAAAGCATTTTACTCTTTATCTTTTTCTTCTGGTGATAACTCGGGGTTGGAGGAGATAATTTGAATACTTAATGAGTACATTATTGTTGTACAGTCCGCAGGGTTTTTTGAAGATGCCCTACTGGCAATACCTGGCAGTTGACCTGAAATTAAAATTACCAGTTCATCTGCATAGCCTTGAGTATATAGACCGGCATTCTCAAGTTCCGGTAGTAGGCCGTCAAGAATGTGATAACACGGTAGAGGTGAGAGAATTTCTCCCTGTAAAATCCTCTTCTGACTGACGCTCTAACCACGGTCTCATCAAGCGCGGCTAATCCTTTTTGCCAGTTAGCATTGCCCTTTCCTACCAAATAATAGTACTGCCAATGCCATGTCTGGTAGCGGCTGCACAGTAGAATCTAAGGAGGTATTGTCAAAGGCTGTTTCGATGTCACTAAACGCCATAGCAACGGAATCGGAGGAAGTGGCGTCTATACAGATTCGCTTGAATGGTAAGCATGTTGCCATCGGTGCAAAGACGAAGTAATAAATGCATTTCTTCACAAGCCTATCAACTAGCCCTGGCTTGTTACTTCAGCAGAGAAGTAGTCAAGTTGATAGGTGTGAAGGCTTTTGCAGAATCGTATGCTTTTGGAATAAAAGATATCTGCACAGTACTCTAGAATACACGGATGTACCCAAAAAGAGGAGGTCAAAGTATGGATGGCTCATTTTAGAGTTCTAATCGTCACAACTGTCGATTTTATGCTCCAGTCCGCTGCTGTAACCGCATACTGAGATTCTGTGGGTTGTTGATGCTTTCTCTGTTACTCCGGTAGACCAAAGGAAGTAAACTTCAGTGAATTACTTTAAGTATTCCTCAGTGGTAGTTGTGAGTCTATTAGATGGAAGCCTCATAGAGTCTCCTATCTGGTGTAACTGTCTTTTAGCATAGCTTTTTACAGTCATTGGTTTCCGGAAGGTCTTCAACGCTTCACAAAAGTCCTTCCAGACAGCCCATTTTTGGATATAAATGCAGCTTTGTAAAGGCGCTGGTACCGCTTCTAGCTAGCTGTCCCAGTGTATTTGAAGTTGAGTGCGCATTGTTCTGCTAAAAAGCCTCCGCGTTTCCTTTCGAAATGTTTAGAGGATTTAGTTCTGCCACGGAACTTTCTCCTGCCAGTTCTCGTCCTTAGCGGATAACTGCTCTCATAGGAGATTGTGGTCATTCATTGCAAGAGATTCGTCTGAGACTCCGCCTCTTGGATGTTGTAACGCCTAGATACATTATTTAATCTAGCTTCGAAGTTCTCTATAGGCCACCCAGTTAGTATTTTTATGGTTCCTGTAGTAACTTCCTTCTTTGACGGGAGCTGGGTCCAGGGTAAACCTTATGTGACGGTCATGCATTCTGTAGCAGCATGCCAGTTTTTGACCAGCGAGGTCACGGACACCGAACCCAGCGTGATGTCAACGTATGCTTTCTTTGTGTGACAAAGGTCGACGTATTACCTCGATTCAGAGTTTTCAAATCGGTAGAGTATAGGTACTGTAGCAGACTGCCCCGGCAAATGTGGTGTGCGTTCGCGTTACAGCCAATAATCAAAAGCAGGCTTTCAGTAACAAGCATCTGAGGACTTGGTTTCATAAGTCCAATTTTGTTAGTTCCGCGTTGTTTTTATGTACTCTCATATATTTTTATTAAGTATTTATTTATTTGATTCGTCTATTACGGCGTTATAAGCACATTCGATAAAGTGTCCTTTGCGAGCATTCGGCGTTGTGGTCATATTTGGCAAAGTGTCGCTTGCGAGCATTCGGTCGTGTGGACGTTCCACAAAGCGCCCATCGAGTGTTGATGAAATGGACAGCTACATTGTGAAATAAAAGAAACATTGTTATATATTATTTAAAAAGCTATCTGATTCGACAACTATTCTTAAAACCCGCTACAACATTGTTCTGAAAATATGTTATAAAATGGCAAACTAGTAATTACACTTTGTGGATAAACGTAATTATTTGAGCATTTATATAAAAGTAAAATATTATGCTAGCTTTGGCTACATCGTTTTTTATTTATTTAATTTAATATAGGTTTTAACTACCTTTGTTTTTACTACTGTAATTACAATAATAATATGAAACAAACCCCACAGTAACAGGAACCAGTACTTTTTATAACACTTTTCTGGTTTTTAAAGAATTACACTGTTAAAATAGCTTGTTAAAGTTGCCAAAGCAAGAGCTATTCAAAATGTTAAGCAACTAACAAATAAGTGTGCTAATTTTTCTGCAAAACAATTATTAGACCTTCAAAACTAAATATTAATTCTAAAACTGGAGCGTATTATACGTCCCGAAATCATTTGTATCCTACATTCATTTCCGTACTTTTATGAATCCCAGCCCTTCTTTCTTTTACGTTATTTTTCTTTGGTTCGTTTTATTACCTTTTTGTTTTACAGGCTAGAATGTTGTTCATTATTCCAGAGCTACCAGAAAGAATTACCTAATTGCAGTATTTAATAACAAGTGTGTTTCAGTGTCCGGACTTTTAGTCTGGTATTTAGCCAGTACTGAAAGTATGAGGCAATAAATTAATAATAAATTCCCGCATAATTATTGTAAATATATAGTTGTAGGTTCTATGCAATTTTAAACGAATTAACCACGTTATTATAACAGCATCGTGCTTATATGTTTGACCTCAAGCAAGCTCGTTTAGTTACTTATTATTTATTTGGTCAGCTGTTTTATTGTTTTGAGTGATCTGATCACTCATAAGCGTAGAATATAAATAGTTACCGGCTTTAATAGTACTAGTACTACACCTACCAATTTTATAAAAATGTCATTTTAATCTATCTACTTGATCAACTAATACTATTTTTTCCCGAGTTTCTTCTTCCATCTCAAAGTACGAAGTGCAAAAGCCGCTTTGGCCTACCTCAATAATAAAGTAACACTGAACGAGACGATGTATCTCAAATATTTCAGTTGCAGTTGTACTGACCTTGCAAAATCGTGCAACACTTTTTTACTTCAATTTTGTAGCTCTTGATAGGAGGCTATTACAGCCAGCTTCGTTTTGTTTAACGTGGCGTGTAACGAAGTATCCTGTAACAACAATGATTTAATAAATCGTAAGGATTTATATTGTTGTAATTACAAGACAAGGCGTTCGTGGCGCTGGAAGTGAAGATTTAAACGCGAAGTGTTCGCAGAAGAAGTCGTGTGGGGGAAACGGAACTCCCACAATAACTCCTTCCAAAGCATCCCTACCACCTTCAGTGGGTATAAAACCGGTGCACCAGCTCAAAATTAAGAGAATTCATTCCTGTCCTACTAAGAATTCAAACCTTACCTTTCTTGGAAACAAGAATCCAGTTTAACTTTCATTTAAAACAAACCGTATTGTTTTCCTGTTAAATTTATCCGACTTAGTAAATTTCATTTTACTCCGAACAGTTCAAGTGTTAGAAAATTTTTGATTCAAGTCAAGACTGGACATAGAATTCAAAACCAGAGTGGAATTTCATTTGTACTTAAAACTTGCTTTCAGTATAAGTTAAATTAGTTAGAACCAGTAATCGAATATTTAATTTTTATTGTGAGAAGATCTTGCATAAAAATTAAATGTTTATATCGATTGAATTATTTAGAAACAGTAATCAAATGTTTAATTTCCACTGTGAGAAGACCTTGCATGAAAATTAAATGGTTATGTAAATTATTTCTTCTACTGAAGTTAGAAGAAATAAAAGTCGTTGGAATAAATGGATTTAATTTCAAAGCTGAGGTATTTTACAAGAATTAAAAACATTAATCCAGAATTCACCAGTTATGTTTATTAAATTGAAACTTTCCACGAATATGTAACAGCGATTCAAACATTAATGCAAAGGTATGGAGGTCTTCAAGATATTCAACAGCTGGAACGAATATACGAAAACATGAAGGCCGAATACAAATTTTACCTGAAGCGAAATGGTTTTAATACGCTACCTGAAATGTTACAATTAGCCCGTGATTATGAAGAGCTACAACAGTCAGCAGTTTTATTCCGTTTTCCGTCGTCGACATCTCAAGCCTACAAGTATGAAACCGCATACAAGGATAGGAAGTTGAGATCCAGTGAACCTGTTCCAGTGCATCCAAAACCTAGAAAACTTGCACAAGTAAGTAACCCGATGTTTTCTGAAATTAACTGCGCAAGACGACTTCCGCATCCGATGCCAAGGTCCTCCATAGTCGAAGATCCTCAAAGATGGAGTAGCTGGTTGAAAAAAGTCCGCAACGCGTTTCAGAAGAAACAACCTGATGTGTCTGCAGTAGCCACCATGGATCCGAGACCATTTTCAGTCATGGAAGTATTTAACCAGCCGTTCTACGCCTTGATCGATTTGGGGGCCTCAGAATCATACATAGGGAAAAGATTAAGCGACCATCTGGAATCCCATGGACTACATCGACACCAGAATGACCAGGATGGTGTACTATTGGCCGATGGCAGTATAGCATATAACGAAGGTACGTACGGTTTTCCCGCCAAAATAGGGAATCAACAGTTTAGGGGAAGTTGGCAGTATATGTCCACTCTAACTGCTGATGCTATTTTGGGGATGGATTTCCTCCGTAACAACGAAGCAGTCGTTGTGCTAGGGGAACCTAAACTGCTCCTCAACGGGGAAGTTATCGAACTTCAACCGAAACCGCGGCAACCAGGGTTAGCAGGGATTCAAATCCTGTCCGAAGTGGCCGATGCTCCGTCAGTAGTTCAGGAGGTTGCTGTATCGCCCGTACCGGAGGGTGTGGCAGACCCAGATCCAGTGAAACCAGTAATAGCCGACCCGAAGATAATTCCATTAATGGAATCCAGCTCCACGTCATTCCCAGTCGTGGAAGTATCCAGTCCAGTACCAGTTAACTCTAAAATCGTAGTAAGAAGTAATACGTTAACCTCAACGGAAATTCAACTACTTACCGAAAAAAGTAGCTTGAAGAAGGGGATTTCCTCCAGCGAGATGGATTCAAGGCTCATCCCTGAAACCGTGAAGCAAAGTATCCTCCATAGAACCAGTGTCCGAGCCAGTGATCCAGGTGCTCCAGGTGTATCCGATACCAGATATCCTGCCAGCAGTCATTTTCGAAGCCGGATTTCTTTTCTTCCCCCGAAGGAAGGGGGAAAATGTAACGAAGTATCCTGTAACAACAATGTTTTAATAAATCGTAAGGATTTATATTGTTGTAATTACAAGACAAGGCGTTCGTGGCGCTGGAAGTTGAGATTTAAACGCGAAGTGCTCGCAGAAGAAGTCGTGTTGGGGAAACGGAACTCCCACAATAACTCCTTCCAAAGCATCCCTACCACCTTCAGTGGGTATAAAACCGGTGCACCAGCTCAAAATTAAAAGAATTCATTCCTGTCCTTCTAAGAATATAAACCTGACCTTTCTTGGAAACAAGAATCCAGTTCAACTTTTATTTAAAACAAACCGAATTGTTTTCCTGTTAAATTTATCCGACTTTGTAAATTTCATTTTACTCCGAACAGTTCAACTGTTAGAACATTTTTGATTCAAGTCAAGACTGGACATAGAATTCAAAACCAGACTGGAATTTAATTTCAACTTAAAACTTGCTTTTGGTTTAAATTAAATTAGTTAGAACCAGTAATCGAATATTTAATTTTTATTGTGAGAACATCTTGCATAAAAATTAAATGTTTAGATGAATTAAATTATTTATAACCAGTAAACTAATGTTTAATTTTTATTGTGAGAAGATCTTGCATGAGAATTAAATGGTTATGTAAATTATTTCTTCTACTGAAGTTAGAAGAAATAAAAGTCGCTGGAATAAATGAATTTAATTTCAAAGCTGAGGTATTTTACAAGAATTAAAAACATTAATCCAGAATTCACCAGTTATTTCCACGAATTGGATTAGTAACCTGAAACCTGTAAATAATTTCCCGTAGATTCAATTCCTTTAATTTATATATTTAAATCCTGTACCGATCATTTAAATAAATCCAGAAAAACTTACCTTGGTGAAATCACAAATTATCCGTTTATTTCCTTCTTCTTCTTCAAGTGCCATCTTCGTTCCGAAGGTTGGCGATCATCAAAGCAATTTGAATTTTTGAGGCCGCAGATCTGAAGAGCAGTTATACCAATCTCTGAGATTTTTTAGCCACGAGTGTCTTCTTCTTCCTATACTTCCTTTTTCCTTAATCTTTCCCTCTATAATGAGCTGTAGTAAGTGATATCTTTCTCCCCTCATTATGTGTCCCAGGTACTGAATCTTTCTCTTTTTGATAGTTAGCATAACCTCTTTTTCTTTTTTCATACGTGCTAGTACCGTGATGTTTGTTATTCTTTCTACCCATGATATTCTCAAGATCCGTCGATACATCCATAATTCGAAGCTCTCAATCCTCTTAATGTCTATTTTCTTCATCGTCCATGTTTCCGTTCCGTAATAGAGTACTGGTAGTACATAACATCTCATTATTCTGACTTTCATCTCTAGACTTAAGTCTCGGCCACAGAGCGCTTTTTTTCATTTTCATGAATGTACTTCTAGCCTTTTCTATTCTTATTCTTATTTCGATAGAGCTATCGTTGTTGTCGTTTGCGCATGTTCCCAGATAATTATATTTTTGCACTCTTTCTACTACTTGATCGTGGATATATAAGTTTCCGTTGTTTGGCAATGATTTTGTTATTATCATGAACTTTGTTTTCTTTATATTCGTTGATAGTCCATATTCCTCACTGATTTCTACTACTTTATTTAGTAAGGTTTGCAGGTCTTTAAGAGTTTCCGCTAATAGAGCTGTGTCATCAGCGTATCTTAAGTTATTTATTGGTGTTCCATTTATTGTAATACCGATATCTCGATTTTCCAGTGTTTCTAGTGCTTTACTGATTATATCTTCTGAATATATGTTGAATAGGGTTGGTGATAGGACGCATCCTTGTCTCACACCCCTTTCTATCTTTACTTCTTTAGATGTACTTTAGTCTATTCGTATATTGGCTTTTTGGTTATAGTATAACTTTGAGATTATTCTTATATCCTTGTTATCCAAATTTTTTTCTTTTAGTATTCGCATCAACTGGTCATGTCTAACTTTGTCGAAGGCTTTATTATAGTCTATAAAACATATATATACGTCTTGGTTTATATCTAGACATCTCTGCGATATTACATTAAAAGCGAAGAGTGCCTCCCTAGTGCCTAGTCCATTTCTAAATCCGAATTGGTTTTCACTTATGTCTTGTTCAAGTTTTCTGTATATTCTATTATGTATGATTTTTAAGAAGGTTTTCAGTGTGTGGCTCATTAGGCTAATTGTACGATGATCAGTGCATTTTCTGGCATTTACTTTCTTAGGGAGTGTCACGAAAGTTGATAACAGCCATTCGTTAGGTATTATTCCACTCGAATATATTTCGTTGTATAAGTCTACTAATATATGAATGTGATCTTCTTCTATCTTTATTTCCAGTTTTAACCATAACCCGGGGGTTTGTGAACTTTGGAGCACAACACAACACACTAATTAATTTGATTTGAGACTTTGTGAATAAGATTGAGTGAATGTGGAGCGTGCAAAAACATTCATTATTTTTACAGAAACACGTGAACGCCATTTTGGTTGGAATTCAGCATCGACCTGCAAATCGACCTGTGTGCCCTGATGACCAGTGGTCGTGCGCAAACAGGCATATCTATCAGCTGAGAATTCGGCGCAGAACCCATTCAATGAAGTAAAATCAATCAACCATAGTCGACTCGTCCCAGAGGAAAATTTATTTATTTCGCAACATTTTGATTGTGTTTAATTTTATTATACATAAAATTATTAATTTTAAATTTTTCTAATACAGTAATTTATTTTTGCATTGTAAATAGGATTGAATAAACATTATAAAAAATTTGATTTACAGTTCGATCTTATTATTTCTGCGAACCCTGGCTCTAAGCTACCTGGGAAGAGCTGGGGTTTTACAGACGGCACCTAGCAAGAGCCTTAATCCGCTACGTCCTTTTTCGGGCCGGATGGAGTTCAATCAGCGCTCTTGCCTAAGTTAACAATTGCTCAACTAGAACATGCTATCAGTCATGACATCAAGCTGCGTGCCATAAGTCCCCACTGGTGGGGGGGGGGGGAGTGACTGATTCTGCAGATCAGCTGAAACGCAACTCAGAACAAAGAATATGTAAACTGAACAAATTTTTAATAGTATTAAAAACAAACATAATTTCTTAAAAAAATTTCAATGACCAATCAGCGATATTCGTTGACTAAAGCTATGGTGTGAGTACAAGTGCGCAATTATTGTATACCAATATTATATATTAATGAGTAAAGGCTTAAAATATGTGTAGGTTAAAGCAACATAGAGCAAACTCATACACAAATAATCATGCAAACAAAACAACGATAAGAACAAAGTATACAGGGTGTTAATGAATTGTAGGGATAAACTTCTAGGGCTTGCAGAACACACCAAAGCAAACAACTTTTGTTAATGAATGTGTGGTCAAAAGTATCATCCACCGCACAGGGTCTTTAGTGTAGTTTCACGTCGGCTGCGGGAGAAGGGTACATTCGTTGTCAACAGACACAACTGTGGAGCTACCCGAACAAGGCGAACGGTGGATTTTGACGAAGAAGTTTTGGAGTCAATGGCTGAAAATCCCTCTACTAGTTTAAGAGCTATCGCTTATGAAATGGGAGTGGACCATGTTTCAGTATGGGAGGTACTACATGAGCAGCAGCTACATCCGTACCATACACAGAAGGTACAAGCCATGGTTCAAGCAGATTTTCCCAGAATGGTAGAATTTTGCCAGGAATTTCTGCGACGGTGCAATGAGGATCCAGAATTCCAAGTAAACGTTATGTTTAGTGACGAGGCATCTTTTACGAAAGAAGGAATATTCAACAGTAGAAACAGCCACATTTGGGACGATGAAAATCCCCATGCTGTGGTTCAAAAAGTATACTAGCAAAGATTTTCAGTGAACATTTGGGCCGGGATTGTTGGCTATAGACTCGTTGGGCCATATCTGCTACCCCAAAGGTTAACAGGAGCAATTTATTTCAATTTCTTGCGCCATGTCCTGCCTGAACTTTTGGAAGATGTTCCACCTCAAATGTGGCTGCAGCACGATGGTGCACCTGCTCATTTTTCGGTGGAAGTCAGGGAATTTTTAAATAACACTTTTCCCAACAGATGGATAGGTCGAGGAGGGCATGTGGCGTGGCCTCCACGTTCACCTGATTTGACCCCACTTGATTTCTTTTTGTGGGGTCATGTTAAAACGCTGTGGTATGCTACCGCAGTTGAAACTGTACAAGAACTTACGGCGCGTATTCTTGCTGCATGTGAAGAAGTTCAACAGACTCCTGGTATATTTGGAGCGGTGCGCAGGAATTTACTTCGTAGATGTGCCTCGTGTGTAGAAGCTAGGGCGCGACATTTTAAACAGTTACTATAATTTTGTTAATTTTTGAATAAGTTATTGTAAATTTTTCAAATAGTTGATTTTTGTTTTGTAATTTTGATTTTTTCTATTGCTTAGTTTTGAAGCATTTTGTTAATTAATTTATTTTAAATTTAATTTAAATTTGAAAAGTGGGAAATAGGCTTTATTTATCCTGTATTAATTTCCGTCGTAATGGAAACAAATAGTAGGTAGTAAATTGAGTTGAGTACATTTAGGCGCTTCTTAAATAATCTTTGAGAAGCTCTATCCCCGAAAGGAAACACTTTTGACCACACATTTATTAACAAAAGTTGTTTGCTTTGTTGTGTTTTGCGTGCCCTAGAAGTTTGTCCCTACAATTCATTAACACCCTGTATATGTATTGAATCCCGATCACTTTCACCTGTCTTAACTTTTAGTGGTGAGGGGTTCCTGCTAGCACTACTCACATATTTACATGTAAGGCTTGCGGTATTTGTTTGTACAGTAGACGGCTACAGTGCTACAGATAAGCAAATGGGAGTGTATACTGTTTGTTTGTATAATTGTAACATACTCTGCTGAAGCTAGCATTACGCAGACAAACTCAGATAAGGAAACATCGCATCAGAGTCGCGTGGCTGCAAATTTCCATCTCGGGCCTCAATGCAACTGCATCAAGCATTTACGTTGACATTTATTAATGTATGCTGTGTAAAACGCTAATATGTAATACCTAATAAAACACTTCATTATTATTATTTGCATTACAAGTTTTCATATAGAAATGAGAACGTGTACTGGAGCCAAACAGCAACTTTCAGAATTGAGAACAACAATGCAGAAGAAATAGAAATTAAACTAGAAGTGAATCAGAAATACATTTTGTCATCATCCCTGTTCAACGTGTATTCAGAACATATAATAATGAACGCGCTGTATAAGAAAGAGGAAGGGATCAAAGTAAATGGTGAAGTGATATTGTATATTATGCAACGAATCTATAATGAGAGTTATTAATACACGTGTGAGATTTAATTCAAACGAGTGTATTAATAGCCATTATATAAGAGTTGCATACACAATTTTTTCGACGACTAATTAATTTAAAAAAATTTTCATTCACAAAGTAAAAAACTCAAACTCTTTCGCAATCTTAACTGTCAACAACTCTTGTAACCATGGTTACCAAAAACAATGCTTTGCTGCTATTGGTCAGTTTAAACAATGCGTTGCTACTATTGGTCAGTTTGGGTCATTTCATAATGAAAATCTGTATCGAAATGGATATCATTTTAGTATAGGCAGCGCACACTTAATAAGTAAATTAAAACACGTGAGTAAAAAAAATAATATTCGATATGCATTTTGGTTGCATCAACTCAAGAAGATATGCAGGTCTTCTTAGACAAAATAAATAAAGAAAGTGTAAGGCCGGGTCTCAATATGAATATCCAGAAGACAAAGTTTATAGTAGCAAACAAGAAGAGAGATTTAAATGTGACACTCATGGTAGCGGGTAACAACATTAGAGCGAGTACAGAAATACAGATACTCAGGTACATGGACAAATGCAGAATGGGATAGTGGCATGGAACTTAAAGCAAAAATAGAAATCGCCAGTGACAAATTTAGAAAAAAGAAAGTAAAGTTATGTGATAAAGAATTGAACACCGATCTACGATTAAGAGTAGTTAATTGCTATATATCGCCAATATTGCTATACGGCTCAGAAGCATGGACTCTTAAGAAAGACACGAGCTCGAGAAGAGAAGCTTTTGAAATGTGGGTCTTTCGAAAATGTCATGGACAGGAAGAGATAGAAATCTTTTACACCTAGCGAAAAGAAGAAAAGTTAGGACATGTAACCTACTGCAAAAAATAATGATGTGGAAGATTGAAGGCAGAAGAAGAGTGGAAAGAAAGAAAACCTTGTGGCTCAGAAACATACGAAAGCGGGCGGGGATCTCGACAGTCAGCACCCTCTTTGACATTGCGAGGAACAGAGAAAGATTTACAGAAATGACAGCCAACCTTCACTAGTTGGAGCGGCACCTATAGAAGAAGAAGAACACTTCAGACTTCATTATTCTGAATCGAGTTTTTTTGCTTATTTATAGTTTGCTGAGTGAGGATGATGTCATAAGTCAATGTGTCATATAAACACGGGGAAATCAACCACAGTATCAAAAGTCAAAATAATTTGTTACGACATAAAAAAACCTAAAAATGTAAAGCCTTGTATCCATCAAAGTCTTGTATCCACCAAAGCCTTGTGTATCCACCAATGCTTCGTATCTACCAAAACCTTGTATCCACCAAAGCTTTGTATCCACCAAAGAATTGTGTCCCCCAAAGCCTTGTATCCACCAAAACCTTGTACCCACCAAAGCCTTGCATTCACTAAAGCCTTGTATCCACCAAAGCCTTGTGTCCACCAAAGCCTTGTATCCACCAAAGCCTTGTATCCACCAAAGCCTTGTATCCACCAAAGTCTTGTATCCTCTAAAGCCTTGTATCCACAAAAGCCTTGTATCTAACAAACCTTTGTATCCACCAAAGCCTTGTATCCACCAAAGCCTTGTATCCACCAAAGCCTTGTATGCACCAAAGTCTTGTATCCACCAAAGCCTTGTGTCCACCAAAGACTTGTGTCCACCAAAGCTTTGTATCCACCAAAGCCTTGTATCCACCAAAGCCTTGTATCCACCAAAGCCTTGTATCCACCAAAGCCTTGTGTCCACCAAAGACTTGTGGCCACCAAAGCTTTGTATCCACTAAAGCCTTGTATCCACCAAAGCCTTGTATCCACCAAAGCCTTGTATCCACTAAAGCCTTGTATCCACCAAAGCTTTGTATCTACCAAAGCCTTCTATTTACCAAAGCCTTGTATTTACCAAAGCTTTGTATCTACCAAAGCCTTGTATCCACAAAAGTCGCCGACAATGTTTATGTTTTCGCTCAGGAGACGATACATCAAAGAAGAATCATGTCAGCAACAATAATTGTTATATTTTACTTCGACAGCGTGTCCACCAGCACGCGGTTTTTTAATAGTATTTATTATGTTGATGTCGACTAAATTAGGTTTCGCTATATTTATTAAAAACCTGTAGAAAACAACATTGTTGCGTTGATGGATACAACCAAGCATTCCTCGACTTGGTCGACAAATGTTTACAGAAACATCAACAAAAGTCGACGACTTTGTCGACGACAAATGTTGTTTTGGTGGATTTAACATCGTTTAATAAAAGAACATTTGTAGCAGAAACATTTCAACTAATTTAGGTTGATATTAAGTTTTCTGGGTTTTCTCTTCATCTTATCTAAAATAATTGTGACTGTTGGAGTCATGACGCTGTATAAATGGAAGAGAGTTAAATCACTTAACTGCTTAAGCAGTTTCTCAATTGTGTGGAATGTTGAGAAAAGTATTTCCTTTGCAGTAGATACAAGTAGTATCGTAAATATATACAGTATGGTTGTGATATTTGACAGCAATAATGTGTAGTGATTAATTTCGGGGGTAGCCCCCTAAACCGCTCTAAGGGTGCGCCACTGAAACAACCAACTCACTTCATTGAGTCTAATAGGCTATTGCATCAATATAGCCTGATACACGTTACAATTTTCTCTTACTTCTTTTACAATTATGTACATTATCCTCCTATTTTCTTATAAAGGGCTACATTTGAAAATTTAGAACAGGAGTGGAATGCGGTTTGAATTAGTTGTTAGTTCGTTAAAAGAAACGTGTCCGGAGTTAATTTCTTACTCTAGAGTTCGGTTTTTGAACTCACCCTAAGAGTTAATACAAACAGATAAAAGAAGAAAAACGGTGCAATACATGAGCGCTTATTATTTCAGGAAATAAACAAAGCATGTTCATAATCGCAACTCCTTGCATATTTGAGAATATAGAATACTGCTGAACGCATTAGGAACATGTATAACATCTCGACACTGCGTTTTTATTATTTCTAAAAAGTATACAAAAAAGCCTTGCGGTGCAGTCCGAAGAACCCGTGTTCCGCTAGTTTATATTTAAAAATAGGTGTTTCAACTTTCTAAGCATGTATTTTGAAAATTACAGCTAAGTACTAATTTACCAGCATTTCCCAAAATAACAAAATTTATATATTTAATATGCTGCACGCACACAATTGGCTGCCGCTGTATCGAAGCAAAAAATTAATGAAACTAGGGTGTCAAACTGCGGTTCGCTAGAGCTACAGGCAGTATACGAATACGAGTTTATTTTGCAAATCGACTAATTTTGAAGAAGAATTTTGGGTTTGAAAAAGTATGTTAAAAAGCTAAATGTTATTTTTTTTTTCTACAATAGAAAATCAGTTTCAATACAGATTGTATCAAATATCAACAGTTTTTACTCTCCTTTACAGTTTTGGTGTTTCTACCGATAATATGACGGTTTTGTTATCTTGCAGTACCCAAACAATTTTGGGGCAAATTTTCAACAACTTTTTTCTCGTATTTTAACAGCGGGCTCCTTTAATAAAATTATTTTATGGTTTTTATATACAGTAATCTAACGTGGGTTTTAATATTTGTACTTATTTTAGACACACTCTGTATATTTCAGGGATGTCAATATTACAAGTGATTATGTAAAATAAAATATAAATGTAGGCAGGCGTTCAATTTTACAGATTTTTTGTTTATAATTTACTAAAATGCAAGAACAGAAATTCATATAGTGACTAATTAGTTACGAATTAAAAATATATAAACCCAGTGTTATATCTACAATCCTCTGACCTCTGTTGTAGAATAACTGAAACTAGATTGAATGAACATATAGTCCTTTACACATAGCTACTCTGTGTCCAGGAATCGATACTCAACATAAGGGATTCTTCCTTTGCTTACAGATTCAACGCAACCCCCATTGTCGAGTATTTCGAAGCTCGCACAGTGATGGCGCAGCGGTTGCTTCAATAGCTTCGGCAATTATTAACCATTTCTAGCTTCTACCCTATTCACAATTAATTACAAAACAAAATAATCTTCCATGCTTGAGCAAATTTTATTGATGTAGCCTGTGTTTGTGCTAAAAGAATGATTAAACCACTTCGGCTGGATTTTCTTATACTTTAGAAATTGGTTATATTTAAAAGAAATAGTTTTATATCAACCAGCAACCGTGAAAGTTACGGGAGCAGACGGCACGGCACGTAAGCGCGTATATGATAACAGCTAGTAGGGTCACCTGCAAGCAGCTAGATACCGAACATTTATTTGTTAGATAAATATCAATTTTAGCTTTTTTACAAAAATACTGTTTGCTATTAAAGAACATCAAAAACCAAAGACTAAATTCGTCAGCCAAATATTGGTTCGATGGGAAAGACACATACGTAAAACTTACAAATTATTAAGAAAATGAAATTATTTTTGTATATTTTGCCGATCCTACTATGTATAACAGGTGCTATACTGGGTAGGATCTGCAAAACAGTGGCATCTCAAGCCCCCTTGTCAGTATTTTTTTGTATTGCATGTTACCATTGAGTAAATTGTAGCCATTTCCAGCTCTATGAGTCAACTAAGTTTAAAAAACATGGTGTCGCGAGTTTTCGAGAAATAAATTTTTAAATATTTCACACTTTTAAGTACATAATAACCTTGTGTCGGTGTACGGCTATGAAAATACTTAAAGTTTAAGCCATTTTGTCAGCTCGTTTTTGAGTAATCTAACAATTAAACGCTATGAGTGCCTATGGCCTGAACTATAAAAATGGATCTTTGGAGCTGTATGTATTGGTAAGTGCTATACTTGTATATGCATTCCGCCAGTTAATTATTCTGCGCAAATAAGATGCAGAGATCCCTTTTTAAATAAGTACGCTTTGTTTGGTTAATTGTAATTGCCAACGCATTTTGTTTTCTTAACTGACACATCATTCAAAGTTTCTGAAAACACTAACCTTTACTTTCAATCCCCCGATGTTTACTACATCTGACATTATAAAGTATTTCATTGGTAAATGGATTTTATTGTTTTCCTATGAAATAACATCGGCGTTGGTCATAATCACAAATATCCGTAAGCTAAGAATTCATAAACCATCATTGATCCGTACATTTTGTTATACAGTTAAATTACAAAAATTACAGCAATTAGCAAATTAATTTTTAATATTTTCTTTACAAACAACTGCTAACTGCAGTTGATTTTATTGCTAATATAACATTTCTTTGTTAAGCGTGTCCTAACCTTTATAATAAAATAGCAGAACTCGTGGGCTACGCCACACGCTTTTCTTTACAAATAATTACTAACAAATTTATTACAAGAGATATATTGATTTAATGCATACATTCCGCCGGTATCGCAGCTTCATAGCACCGATTACTTTGCTTAACTGTTACATAAACATTGAAACACGTAAACATAATAAATAAGGTACGTCGAGAATGTTGATGAATACATCCTCACTCAACGTTGAGTCAGAAGGAAGGAACCTGGATCCTGCGCTACCTATTTTATACGCTTATTTATTGTTAACAAAAAAAAACAGAGAGCGTAGCCCATGAGATTATATGTTAATGCGGGTGGGATTACAACCTCGGTGAAATGCTCGGGCGCCAGATTTTATAATAAAGTTTACTCTCCAAACGGGCTACATTAGACGAGGTCTTTTTTCTAGTAGAATTGCTCTTTTTCAGAAGGCTTTTCTCCAGTGTAACTGCACTTTACCCACTTCTTGCATACTCAGTTGAATAACCTGGGTAACTGCAGTGAAGATGACGGTCTTCAGAAGTCTAAATAGTTTTACTTACCAAAAATCAAATCAACTGCAGCGTGAAACCATTCATTGTTAAAAAGCAGCAGGTTATTTACAGGAACTATTTAGGAAAATCAATTAATTACATTAATAGCGCTAGGTATTACAAGCCATGAAAAGCAAATTGTACACAAAAGTAAAATACGGAAACAGTACGTTAGCAATACGGTGGAAAACGGTAGCAATCAAGTTACGACAGCAAACGGTAGTAGAAAAAATACGGTAGCAGATAACCAAACATGCAATAATGAGACGTTATGGTGTAAACGATAATGAACTTGAAAACAAAGGGGTAAGACCGGTATTCGGACAAACGATATTGTAAAGGATATAAGAGAGAGAAAAGCCTTGTGGCTCACGTCCGCGACGCGACGGTCAGAAATCAAGAGAAGAAATCTGCCTCATGTCAAACGGCTGCGACAGACTAATATGAAAAAGAATGAAAGAAGATTTGCCTAGTGTCTAACGTCCGCGACAGATAAGAAAGAAGCAAAGAAGAGAGTGAGGGTCTGCCATGTCATGATGTCAAACGGCTGCGACAGACTAAAAATGAAAAAAGAAAGATGGAAAGGAATAACAGGTAATTGACACAATTAAGTGAATACAAAAATTACCAGAATCGCTCAAATATTACTTACTCAGTATACCTCCTAGAATCGGTCGCTTCGGTGGTTGTCTTGGTATAGACCTAGAGTTAAGACTAGGAGAAGAACTATTGAACTGGAACTGTTGAACAAAAACTGTGATTACCACGGCATAAAATCTAGTTTTGTCACCAACTCGTATAGTGAGGATTGAAAATATACTGTAAATAAATGCGCGCTCTAAACTCAATTTTAGATCGGGGGAACTAGCCTCGCTTCCCTACTTACAACTCGAGGTCAAACGTAAATTCAAATTAAACGCTTAAGTAAACATACATTTCAATGATAAAATAACACACGTTTCAATAAATTCTATAATAATTAAATACATTAACTTAAATGCTGCGGTAAGAATTTATTTAAAATCAAAACAATCTCAGCAAAAATAAATACTATAACAACTAATGCAATATTACATTGCATGTTAAATTAAATTTTTTGCTCCGTCTGAGCGGCGGATGATTTGAGGTTACGCAGCAAAATGAACTGCTTACTCGGTAAAAGTTAATTCTAATACATTTCAATACAATGGTGGCTAAAATAAATACTGTATTATTACAGTGTGCATGATTTGGACTGGACAAACTGTCGATAAATGGCAATCCCACGTCAGACTCCTCCAGCAAAACACCTGGTGGATACGCGTCCCTTTCATCGAGCAAGACTTTTACTTACAGCAAAAACTCTTAACTCTGAAGAGAATTCATGTCAGATCACGCAAACGATGCCGGTTGCGAAGATAATCATAAATAACTCAAACCAGATTTCAAAAGATATCAGAAGATATCTGGATATGTTGTTTTATTAGATACAATTATTTTATTACCCTCGGGTACTTGATTACCGTTACCTAACGGAACCTGCCATACACAATCACCATTAATAGGAATAAAGGACGTACATTTATTTCTATAGTTAGACGAATTATAATGTGAAAATTTAAATTGAAAGCACTATTGAACGTAGCCAATTTGAAAAAAAAGAGTGGGTAATACTTTTATTTTAAAGATTATTTGCAGTCGGTCACGCTAGATAGGGATATAAATACAAAATAATAAACATTCGCATAATTAGTAGTTACGTATGTTCAGTTCAGTCGCCGACATTTCGTGTTTGAGAATATATGTACAATACTGCGGGATACATTCGGTACATGTCGTGCAACTCGACGCAGCTCACTTCTTTTAAAATAAAGTTACCAAAAAAGCGTAGGTCGTAGACCTCGGGTTCCGCTAGTAACTCTTTAAATCCAAATGTTTTAATAAATCGTAGCGGCCACCATTTTGAATGTAGAGAGTTTAGAAAAAGAACCTTGGATTTGGCCTAATTTATACTGTCAGATTCCATTTAAGGATTCAGAATATTCGTTTTCCGGAAACAAAGCTTTCTATTTTTATTAAAAAGCTTTCCTTGTTGATGAATTTTTGATATACCCCGGCATTTCGAATGGCATCATAATTGGCCCATCCGTTCGGAAAGCCACTTTTTGGATTTTTAGAGGTCCAAAACTAGTATTTCCGTCAAATCTCGAATTTAAAAATTTTCATGTAATAAATACTTCCCTATAGTAAAAGTATACGAAAGTAAAAAAAACACAATGTGTACTTTATTTAAAGAGATGTCAATAAATACCAATACATAAAAAAAAATATAAATAATCAAAATAATTTATTACTTAAATCGATTAAAAAAAATTTCAGTAAATAATCTGATTTCTGTTAAGGCAGATAAAGGAAACACGTTAGTTATATTACCCAATGACATTTACTTACGAAAAAATTAATGATTTTATAACCAATTCAAACTCAAAAGCTTTATCTAGTAATCCCACCAAAAATTATCAAAAAAAAATAAAACAAACATTAGAAAATTGCCAGGTTTGTTTAACAGATTATTAAAAAAGACAAATAATAAATCCAAATCCACAACCACCAAAACTACGAGGTTTATTAAAAATACACAAACCCAATATGTCCATTAGACCAGTGGTATCATACATACATGCATGCACCCAACCATGTGCTAGCAAAAATACAAAATATTATAGTTTCGATTGTAAACCAAAATATTCAGTTAAAAATTCTTCGGAAATAATCAATAAGTTGTCTAACTTACATTTACCACCACAAAGCAAGTTAGTTAGTATTGAGTTACTAATATGTTTCCCAAATACCTCCTCAGGAGTGTATTCCTTTTCTAAATAATATTCTTATTAACAAAAATGTTGAATAAATAAAACGGACTGAGTTGATTCATTTATTTAAACTTTACACTAATCAAAATTATTCTACTTTTAATAATAAAATTTACTTCCAAAAAGATGGTTTACCCATGGGAAGTCCAATTTCACTTCTTGTAGCTAGTATATTTATGAAAAATCTAGAACATCAAATATTCGAATCAAATTATTCTGAGAAACAGTGGCGGAACAAACACCCCCGCAACCCCTGCATTGCGGGGGGGCCCAGACAGTTAGGGGCCCACGCGTCTAGGAAACCATAACAAAAATAAAAAATAATTTTAAGGTTTTTTGTAAATTTCAGTTTATTTTGTTAAAGTCCGTATTTAACAATTAATAATGGAACCAATGTTAATTCTTCAACTATGTTTATTAGCTGAAGAATTAACAATGGTTTTATCATTAAATTTTTTGCATTTCTCAAGATTTACAAATGTCTGCCTTCGGATTTAGTTGTTTATATAATTCGTTAGTTATTTATGAGAAGTTAATTAGCGCGTGGTGCCAGCGCCACTATTTTGTTTCTTATACAATACAGTATTAAAAGGTGGGGGCGATATACAAGTGACAAAAAACGAGGGTGTAAAACACACACTTAAGTCGTTATGTACAACTAGGTGGTCACCACGATGGCATTCGGTATCGGCAATAAGTTACAACTTTGTTTCCATCCTCAAAGTTCTCAATAATATTATTTTAACGAGCAGAAAAAGAGACGAAATAGACGAAAAAATGGAACAATTTGAATTTATTTCTATGTTAACATTTCAGTGTGAAATTTTTGGAAAATATTCACTAGTGTTCAAAAAGTTTACAAAAAAGTGATGCTAGCTTAGACTCAGCCAATGAACAATTAAAAAATACTTTACAAAGAGTTAAAAACATGAGAAAATATTTCGTAAAAATCAAAGAGAAGGCAGTGGACATAGCTAACACGTACAAAATAATGCCTATTTTTGAAAATAGACGAAAGAAGAAATTCTTTGATGAGTTATCTGAATATGATAGACAATTATGCGGAAGAAATTTGAAAGTAG
Organism: Ctenicera cuprea; assembly: GCA_958336395.1. Taxonomy (NCBI): domain Eukaryota; kingdom Metazoa; phylum Arthropoda; class Insecta; order Coleoptera; family Elateridae; genus Ctenicera; species Ctenicera cuprea. The sequence goes on along the minus strand of OY284491.1, from coordinate 37,561,501 downwards.
AAATTCTTAACTGCACAGTTGACATCATTCTAACTACTCAAGTAGAAGAAAGATTTAAAAGTGTTAACGCAATTTTAGAAAATTTAAATATTTTATCTCCACAAAATTTTATTACTTTAAATGAGGATTTACCGTAGATCAAGAAAATTGCAATCCATTTACGACAAAGATTTGTCAAATGATTTTCCCTATCAAATTATCAGTTTAAAAAGAAGGTTTAAGCGACGCCATTATCCTTATTAACTTTGCACATTATTTATTTATTGAAAATAGGTGTCTTGCATCCAATTTACCGAATGTAAGCAGTGCAGTGTTACTGTTTTTAACTTTACCCGTGAGCGTATCTTCGGCCGAACGTTCTTTTTCAAAATTTAAACTAATAAAAACCTATTTATGCAATACTATGGGACAACAGCGCCTTTCAGGCCTATCTCTGATAAGTATAGAATATGAATGTATTAAAAACTTAGATATAGACACTATTATTAATAACTTTGCGACAAAAACCTCTCGACAAACACGCCATCTTATGATACATTTTTACGTTCATATTCTGGGCCTGGGGGCCCATACTGGTTGGTTGCGGGGGGCCCTAACGCTTTTTGTTCCGCCACTGCTGAGAAAGTTATATTTTGGTTTCGTTATGTTGATGACATTTTAGCATGTTTTAATAGTTTATTTGATTTAATTAAGAAATTAATAATTTTTGTTAACAGCTTGCATCCAAACATAAAATTTACACTAGAAACTGAACAAAATAAGTCCATTAACTTTTTAGATTTAAACATTTCAACTAATTAATTTGAGTACTCAGTTTATAGAAAACCTTCACAAACAGACATTACAATACCACACGATTCTTGTCATCATAAAACACATAAATTAGCAGCCCATTGGATGAAATTAATTATAATCGAGAAATTTCAATTATTAAATAAATTGCATATAGTAATGGTTATAATACGAAACTTATTGATACATTAATTTAAAATGAAGAATCTAAATTAACCGTTCAAAAAATTTATCCGAATACGCCAACTTCATCCGATACAATTCAATATCAAATCAAAAAAATAAATATAAAGTAAGTTTTAGAATACCTAGAAACATCTTAAACACTTTGTTTAATGCAAAATCAAAGAATGATTTGCCAAAATCAGGCATTTACAAATTAAATTGTTTGCATTGTAATTCGGTTCATATAGACCAGACAATTAGAAATTTTGATATTAGGTATAAAAAACACGTACATGGTTATAACACTAAACCTATTGATACGTTAATTATAGAAAAAGATTATAAATTAATCGTCCAAAAAATGTATCCCAATACTCCAACTTCATACGATACAATTAAATATGCTCTCATTACATATTTTAGTGACAAATCAGAAAAATGCTCATATTATAAACAAGACCAATAAATACAAAGTAAGTTTTAAAACAACTAAAAACATTTTAAACACTTTGTTTGACGCAAAATAAAAAAAAAGATGATTTGTTAAAACCAGACAATTACAAATTAATTTGGTTCCATTCTAATTCGGTTTATATAAACCAGACAACTAAAAATTTTGATATTAGGTATAAAAACACGCATGTTGTTACAAATACAAACACCCACATAAATCCAATTACGCCAAACACTTACTAGAACTCAATCACTTAATGCCATCTAATACCACTATAAAATGTTTCTACTTTTGCGATGATAAACGAAGCTTTTGAAATTCACAATTATTTAAAAACTGTACCGTTAATGAATGAGCAAATTGATCTTTTAAATTCTCCTCTACTGGACATTTTGGAATAAAAACTCAAGTGATCTGCAGACCATTATCGAGATCAAGTCACCAAGATCTATTGCTATAACAACACTAACTGTTTACTTTCTAATATAACCTTTGACAATGGCATGTAAACATGCCGAAATACGTATAAGGCTAAAATAAATAAATATTGTTAAAGTAATTAAGTATTTTGTATACCTATAATCAATATACTGCTATGATATTTGGAGGTGTATGTTTTTGACTTCAAGATTTTCATATTCTAACTTTTAAACTCGGGGTTGCGTATTTTTGCCATAATTTCTTGTTATAAATTCTAATAATTTATATTTTTCATATTTGTGAGGTTTGTTTGTACTGAAAGAAAAGAAAAACACATACGATTTTTATTTATGTTAATTTTAATTATAATTTAGTTCAGAATTGTTCAAAAGGTTTAATTTATAAGAAAGTTTTAGACTTACTTGTGTGTGCATCAATAAATGTCATTATGGATGACAATGTCAATGTCACAAACGTATTAAAGAATACTCATGGTCATGAGATTTACTTGTTTGTTCAAAAAAATGGGAATCAAAGAAGGAAGACAAAAGAAATGGCAATTTGTTTAGTTAGTACGACTCGTCTTTGTAAACAAAGACAGGGAAATAGATATCCTCTGGATGAAAAGAGGACAAACCTGTTTAAAAAGTAATGTAAAGTGATTTTTAAATATAAAAGAAGAAAATATAAGTAATTATCAACGAATCGTGGAAGGTCCAGAAGAGTAAGAAGTATAAAACGATCCAGAAAGTTTTTCCAATTGTGATGGTGGTAAAACCAAATCCAAAATAACATAAAAGTCCAGAGCAGGATTCAAATTTAAAGGCGAGTGTTTGTGGTTACTTGAGGAACCAGCAGACTAGTGAAGTAAAAGTTTCAACATTCATCGTTTGCTCGAATGAAGAATATCCCAGTAAGGAGACATTAAGATAAGTGATCTCTATTAGAAAGAGGATCGTATTTAGTAAAATTTATTTGATTTTCGAAAACTTCATTTAGAAATTGATTTTTTTTTAAATAAAACCTTTCTTTGTAACGTTGATATTGTTTTGTGTTTATTCTATGTCTTATGTATTTATTAATAACTTTTCATGCAAGCTAAATAACGACCCTGAGAAAGTTAATAAGAGTCTCATACGAAATATAATTTGTGATTGCGTGAATTGCGGGCATTTAGGGAATTGTTTCCTAGTAAGTAAATGCACACGCATATCATTGCAATACATTTGTATACTGTAATTTGGGGAAAGTGATCTAAGTAATTACGAAACTAGTCAGGTAAAGCATAAAGCCAAAGTAAACTTAGGAATACATATACAGGGTGTTAATAAAGTATAAATACAAACCCTTAAAGTACAAAATATCATTTAGGTACCACAGTTTTCATGAAGCCAGTATTATTGTATAATAGATTTAGTTTGTTAAACGATTCACCTACAGTGTTTTAATAGTTAGAACAAATATTAAGTTACAATAAACAGAAAAGCAATAGTTTGCATTTAATCATTTTTCTAGCTTTTGTGACAATAAGATCATAAAATTTGCTTAGGGTGCAGGAATCAAACACCGTTTTTAGTATAAAGAATTATTTTCTTTTAAATCGTAACCCAAAAAAGTGGTTTTAAAAAATGCAAAAAAGACATTATAGGCCTATTTCGATTAGCTTCGGAATGTGGAAGTTTATAGGGAAATACGCTTTAAAAAAATCCGAAACTTGAAACGGAAGTCAGACATGTTTTTTGCTAGCATTTTGTTCTAAAAACAATTTCTTTTTAAATCTCAAAACAGAATCTGATAGAATTTTTTAAAGCAAATCAAACATTTTTTACAGAATATTCTAGCTTCAAAATGGCAGCCGCTACGATCTTTTGAAAATTTTGCCTACTGTAGAAATAGAATCATAATGTTACTATGCATAAAATTTATCGAGAATAAATAAACTACAAAATACATTTTTTTAAATTAATGCTGAAAAACTGGACACGCGATTTTTTAATTTTAGGGGCTAATAGCTAGAAACGAGTTACAGTTAGGTTCGCAAGTATCTACTTTCACTTTGAGCCTAGAACGCCTAGTATGAATTTTTAAAATAAAAAAATGCATGCTCTTTTATTTAATACGACACGACAACAATTTCTGTTCAAGGTTGATTGCTCATAGTAAAATAAGATTTACGTTTATTTATGGGCACAACACTATTTAGAGAGTTTATTACCTGCCCCCCCTAGTTTTGTTTACCGCCAAATTTCTCCTCTCCGTTTTTGGTTTTCTTTAATTCCAAGGAATATTTTGCCAAAACATCAAATAATTTTTTCTCACAAAAAACAATATAACACCGTTTTCCAGAAAAATTGAACTATAGGCATAATGCATAGGAGAAATGATGTTTTTTGAATTTTATGTTCCCAGGATACTGTGGTTAATAGTTTCAATTATATTACTGATGTTAGGTGTTATTAGTGCAGTTTAGTCAAAAAATAATAATTTATTCGTTTAAAATTAAATAACAATTTTAAGTTTCAAGACGTGTCATTTTAAACCAAACAACAATGTCTTCAAATGTTTGAAATGCATAGTGGCAAGGCTTACTATTATGTAAGCAGAAGTCGCGAGTTCTAATCATGAATGGGGCAAACTTTTTTTAACTTTTTATTTATTTATTTAATTTTCAGAGCTGTTCTACACTTAAATAGTTAAAAGAACACAATTTGAAAGTAAATTGTAAATTTAATATACCAGGTAATGACACAATTAAATTAATACCTATTTTGTTTATTCGTTCTTTATTATTGTTATTGCTGTTACGTTAGGTTATAATAATAAAATAGGTATTAATTTAATTGTGTCATTACTCAATGTACTAAATTTACACATTACTTTACAAATCGGTTTTTTAAGTGTTTCATTGTACAACAGCTGTGAAACAAAATAAATAAATAAAAAGGTTTAAAAAAAGTTTTTTTCAGTATTAGACTTCGGGACTTCTGCTTACAAAACAGTAAGTCTTGCCGCTACGTCATTGCCATCAAAACATTAAAAGACAAATTTTAAAAGTCTACTTAATTTTAGTTAAAAAAATTATTATTTCTTGACTAACCTGCACTAATACTACCTAATATGAATAATAAAATTAAAACTCTTAGCCAAAGTATCCAAAGATAAAATTTGGAAAAATATCATTTCCCATGCATTTTGCCTATAGTTCAACTTTTTTGGAAAATAATGCAGGAGCGCTACGCCTGTAGTCGTAATTATTTAGGTCTTTGCTTATCTCTCGCTCGCTTTAGCGCGATCGAGTCACACTGCGTCGTTAAACTTTAATACAAAAATATGTCTAAAATATGATAGGCAACCATTTCTAGAGTATAGGAAAGTTTACGCGAAGTGCTTTGCTCATTTTTCTTTTTTGTATGTTGAACATAGTTTATTCTAATTTATATAATATATTAATATTCAGTTGGGTAATTTTGTGAAAATGGTCAATATTGTGCATTATTACAGTAATTTCAAAACTTTACTGCAAATGAGATAAACCGTTGTAACTTTGCTATTTAACAAATATTGACAAACTGCTATTTATCGCGGCTAAACACACAAGACTTTTCTGATTCCCACTTCACTTGTTAAATAATGTAAGAAGCTAGACTGGTTTGAAAAATAGCGTAACAAGCACTTCCTCCCAACACCGTACCGCGGGGGAAGACAAGCCTTTTTGGAGCGCAGAGCATCAAGGGCCGTTTGACACAAAAAAGGGAAAAATTAAAAACAACATTAATTCGGTTTCGGTTTTAATCGTGGACGTGCATGTAAATTAAATTAAAAGTTTGAAATATAATTGTGTTTTAATTTTAAAGTATATATTATGAAATATGTATCTAGCTTAACCACTAATTGGCACTCAAAGTGAAAATTGAGCAAGGAAAAGTAAACTTATATCAAACAGTTTAAAAATAAGACTCTGCAAACCACAGTATAATTTTAAGAAAGGGAAGATCGTGTTTGGCTTCATACTATACGCTCCAACGGTGATTTGAACTTCCAACAGCAGCGCATAGAATAGGAGCACACCTTCCAGCTGACTAGATGCCATTCGGACTTCGGACCAAAATCGCTATAAAAGCTTAATTCGAAGAGTTATCAAAACTATGCAAAAAATGAAAAATATATTTTTTAGCTAGGGCTTATTCATAAGCATTAGTAAAATTACATAACTTCCAGAAAACGCGTTGTTGGTATTAAAATATATCGTTTGGTTTTTCTTAATTTTTAAAATAGTTAAAAATTCTTGATAATCCTAATAAACTACTTTATTGAACTGTTTAAAGTTTATAATGATTGGCGTTTGCGTTTTGTAATTAATAATTAATCTATTTAAAATTTTTCAAACATTTCTGGATGGCGATACAGTAAAATTTGAGAAATTAGTAAAAAATAAATTAGTAGTTCACTGCAAGTTCTATCGGTTTAGAAAGTAAAAAAAATTATACTGGCAATTTTCAACGAATAATTTTTTGAAAATATCTAAAATCTTGAGTAGCTACATTTTTTACAATACTCATATTTGCAAAAATATTTTTAAATCACTTGATAATACTTCTTAAAGGCTATTAAGTAATATGACAATTTGTATTGATTGGATATTTTGTTTTTGAGTAATCAGGATTTAAAGTCAAAATTTTCAAAAATTCGTAGCCGTCTTAGAACTTGATTTGCCTCTAAATGCACTACAACTTAGTAGTTCTAAATTTCAAAATTGTTGTTACAAATAAAAATCTAGACCAACAAATCAAATCTTTTATTTATAAGTTCGAGCTTTACTTCGTTGAAGTTCATTTTAATATATTGTAAAAGTAAATAAAACAATTCTTAACTTCAACAGGTTTTCATTTTAGCTTTATACGTATTTCAACGTGTTCACAAGTCATTATCAAAAGCAAGATTAAAAGTAAACAGTTGGTGTTGCTACAATAAATCTTCATAACTTGATCTTGGTTTTCTATATCTGCGTCCAGATGACTTGATTTCATTCCGAAACGTCTTATAACGGTGAATATAAGAGATCAATTTGTTCATTCATTAGAGGCACAGATTTTAAATGTATATGAATTTTAAATATTTCTAGTATATCCAACTTACGTTTGTCATCACAAAAGTGTAAAAATTTTCTAGTGTTATTAGATGTCATTGAATGATTGTGTTCTAATAAGTGTTTAGCGTAATTGGATTTATGGGAACATTTATACTTGTAACAACGTACGTGTTCCTTGTACCGAATAACAAAATTTCTAATTGTTTGTGCTATATAACCGAATTACAGTGCGAGCAATTTAATTTGTAGATGCCTGATTTTAGTAAATTGTCTGTGTCTTCTTTAGCATCGTGTTTAAAGTGTTTTTCTTCGTTTTAAATGTTATTTTACATTTATATGTTTTGTATATAATTTTGGCAATTTTTTCTGATTTATTGCCAAAATATGGAATTGGGGCGTATTTCATTTTATCTGATGAAGTAGTTGAATAAATTTTCTGAATAGCTAATACCAGTTTTAGGTTCCGGTTCTGATTAAGAACCTTACAGCACACTACCTGCAACTAAAATACTTCCACATACCCAATCTTGTAAAAATCGGTTAAGGAATTCTGAGATATAGAAGAAGGAACGCACTCACCCACAGACAGACATTTTTAAAACATGATATTTCCGTTAAAATTTGAAATTTGTAAATTTCCATGAAATCTTAACGTTCCGTATTACGCTTACTGCGTCTTGTCTCAATTTTCCTTAGTTACATATGGGAATTAAATATTGCCAGTTGTTGAATTTTTTAGACTTTTAGTGTAATAATTTTAAACAAGTAGTTTAAACCTAAAGAAATGTTTAAATAATAAAAAATGAGCAACTGTGAAAAAATCAAAACAATAATGAGGAAAGCCTTTTTAGTTCTTGTGAGAACTAAAGGGGTTTGTCTTATTATTGCTAAAGAAATGTTATTTTTATTAACAAGGACACATGTATTACGAGTAACACAAACTTTTAATACGATCGCTTCCACCATTCCCTTCTGTAATAACCAAACCACCATAGGCTGTTACTTTACAGGAGATGAACATCAATGCATGTCACGTGCATATTATTAGTTCAGTAATCAACGTGTTCGTATATAGACACCTACAAAGTGCGAAATATAATAACAAATCAAAAGATCCCGCCAGGAAGACAGAATTAGGGCTGCCAAAGCGTGAAATTCGACAGTGTGAACCTCCCTAATTAGCTAATAAGGGTGCATTGCTCAAGATTGAGAATCCTGTAGAAAATGAATTATGTCCTTCTACCATGCAATTAACAGACAGAAGACGAGAATGCTAATAAAGTCTAATGTAATAATTTTGCGCGCAGCTAACGGTCTGACTATATTTTAAAAGAGATACACTACCTTTTTCATTTTCTGATTTTTTTTCGTACTTTCAGTATTATAGGAAACAACGGCTGTGAGTGAATGGATCCGTGTTTTTTTTGTCGGTGTCGTTCCGTTTTTGAAGAAATTTGAAATTTATATCAAACATTGGAAAACGGAAAAAGGTGTTATTCGCATTTTTCTTGATATCTATTCTGAGAAACAAAATTTTATTAATATAAAAGTAAACTGTGGCGTTTATTAAAATGTTTAGCTGTTACCAAATTATCGAGTAATTATGGGTAGTGGCGTAATTTTTTTAGGGGGTCCAAAATTAAAATCAAAATTTTAAAAATGCTTGTATAGAGTAATTAGAAAAAAATTAACAGAAAATATATCTTAACATACATACATTAGAGTGTAATAGTTATTTATGATACTAGTGCAATAAAGGCGTTATTATAACACGAGTTTGAACGTTCCACGTAGACCGAGTGGTGTTGTAATCAAACAAGTGCCATAATAAAGCATTATCTCACGTGTGACATAATATTTTATCTACGACTGCTCAAAATGTGTTAAAAATCGGATTTTTTTTGCTTGAAATGATGTTTGACATTTCGCATTAATTTATTTGCAAATTCAAGTCACTTTTAAAATAGTTTTGTTTGATTCGATTTTTCAGTACTATGGTAACCAGCCAGTTTTCTTATAAACAAAGCTTCAGATTTGTGTAAGTTTGTGTAAATAAAATGAGCTGTGTAATGAATTCATTACCTAACTCAATTTACAGTAGTGCGATAATGAACATCATTACCTAACGCAAATGAATTACATAACAAAACAAGTTTTTAACCAACCAGTCGTAGATAAAATACTTTATTAAGAAACTGAGGTGTAAGTTGGCTGAAAATCATGATAATTAACTAAAAATGTCGCTATCTAAAAAAGAGTTACCGCCTAAGTTGCAGAAGAACAGCAGAAGAATGGCAATTGCTTCAAAACGGTTTACTTTGGAGCGACCATACTTGGCAAACATTTTTAGACTGACTCTAGAGATAATTTCCTGCAATTTATTAAACAGGAAACGGGCAAAGTGATTTAGAGATGGTGCGTCGCTATATAACCCCCCAGATTTTCTGCTTTTTTCAAAAATCAAAACAATAGACACACTATTGAGAAGTACGTTTTAAAATAATCATTTTGTGTCTCTGAAGTAGGTCTAAACACTTTTGCCAAATTCTATCGCTCCAACTGAAACTTTTATGAAGATATTGCAATTCTTCTGCTTTTTGAATGACAAAATTTTTGACAATTTGTCATGTCTTTTAATCAAAAATACACCCCTCAGTTGTTTTAAAGTATTAAACAGACATCGTAATACACTTACAATATAACTACTTTATAAAAGTGAATTTAAATAATACCGTTTTTGGTGAGTTTTAAATATTAACATTTAACCTGCTTCTGCGCTTTGCCAAATCATTTACTATTTTTTATCAGTAACATAAAATTGGTGTAGAGATAGTATTAATTTCAGTGAACAGCATGCTTAAAGTCAGGTATCCCATTTATGCGTCATGGTTTAGTTCGGTACAAGAAAGCTCTAAATCAGAAAACTTTCTTTAAAAAAAAAACTCGCTTGGTAATTAATCACCTGTAATTGATTAACATTACAAAAGCTGCTGATGCTGGTTTTTCTTGTTCAATCCCACAAAATACCGAGTTACACCACCCCATTTTTTCTACAATTTTCTTGATAATAAATTTTTTTGGGGTAATTTAACTATTTAAAAATGCACATTATATGACAATTTTTTTTGTCATTTAGCCACTTTCAGTTATACCAAATATATCATTTAATTCTATATTACAATATATCATAAAAAATATTAGTTGCTATTTAAAAAAAAGGTGATGTCACTTCCGGTGTAACCATAAAATTTAAAACTTAGGAATCAGCAGGAATATGCAATGTTAATCAATCACAGGTGATTATTGCCAGGGCAATTGTCCCGACAAGTATGAAAAGCGATGTTTTCTGATTTAGGTCTCTTTTGTACGAAAAAAATGACGAAATTTTGGTGGACTTTTGTTTCTCTTGTATCTCTACATCTCTTTTTAACTATACACCATATTTTTCAAAGTCAAAACATAAAATACCTGGGTTAATAAGTATATTCATTAATGCTAAACCGTTTATACGACTATTTCATATGGAACTTCTTTAAAAAGTTTTGAATATTCTCAAAATTGGGAAAGACCATCCGACGATACTTGTGGAAACTGGAAACGTAGAAGTAATTTTTAAAGTACATGTTATCACAAATAGCTTACAACCCATACAAATATTTGAAGTTCTGGAGAGGGATAATTGCCCTTTTGCACCTCCTCTCCACTTACGTACCTTATTAAATTATAGGGATCGACATAATATCTTGAAAAATTTTACTCTAAAACAACTTGCTAGATGGGTACTTACTAGGTGACATCCTTTTGAATGATCGACTGGTACGCCATCAAAATATTTTTAAAAATATGAAAATAAAGCACATGTTTTAAATTATTTTAATCTTCTTTTTTGACAAACTATTTACACGTCTCGCGTCTGCTTAAAAAAACTAAAACAAAAACAAGCTTGTCCCTTATGCTCAAATTTATTTTAAATTAACTTGAAAAAGTTCTGAAATGAATTGAAGAAGAAATGTAATAAAATGGAATTTCGCTGGGAGGGGAAGTTTTAAACAAGCTACAAATGTACGAACGATCATCGCGCAAAACGAAGATGCAACACGTTGTACATACAGTGCTTTCATTTCAAAACTAGCCAGCCTCAATAACCATAGATTTTAAGTAAATTTGATTTAAACAAAAAAACGTCGATTTAGATATGGAGTGGAAAGCTTAAAACCAATTTTGATTAAACTTTAGGTTTCACCCCCAGTCACCCCTACTTTGAAATTTCATATAGCACCTCCTACCTTGTGATACATCACTTTAAAAGTGGGAAAAATCCTCATCTACAAATTTGTATTCAGTCGATCCGTTTTAAGTTAGGGTGAAAATTTTTAGGATGAAGCCACAAATAATTTATTTCAGCAATATTACAATTTTGTAAAATTCACTCATAACCGGATCGACTGAATCCAAATTTTAAAAATGATGTATTACAAGGTAGGGGGTGCTATGAAGTATTTTTGGAAATAAAATATTTTTAACTCTATCTGGTAAACGGATCGACTGAATCCAATTTTTTTAACGCGGGTAGATGAGGATTCTTTCCATCTTTAAAATGATGTATCACAAGGTAAGGAGTGCTATTTGAAATTTTAAAGTGGAGGGTATGGGGGTGTTAAGCCTAAAGTTTAATTAATATTGGTTTTTTAACTTCCCCTCTATATCCAAATCGACGTGTTTCTTGTTTAAATCAAATTTACTTAAAATTGATAGTTATTGAGGCTGGCTAGTTTTGAAATGAAAACACTATATACTGGTCGTGCAACGAAAAAGAGATAATATGACGTGTGGTTACAACGAGATATGCCATAGCCACCACTTCACTGCTTGCGGCTGCTTCAGGGTCCGGTTCGCATTACTTAAAGACGCCCGCTCAGTTATCGCGAGATGCTTATGGGCATGTCTTATGGTACTTAAAAACCTAAAAAACATTTAAAAAAATATATTTTTTGATTTTTGAAAAAGGATACCGTGGAATTAAAGAAAACTACAAACGAAAAGACAAATTCGTCCGCCTGAATTTGCGTGGTAGAAGGAAACTTAAGTCATCTAATTTTTGCTGCATCTAAAACTTAAGCTGCGAATCTTATTCTAATACCACTCGTAAGCAATTTAGCTTAAACAGAAATTTCTTGTCCTCTCTCGTTTGTTAAGTAAATAAGGGATATAAATTTTCAATATTCAAAAATTATAGAAGGCGTTATAAACAATTGGCACACTAGGATACGAACCAAATTAAAGCTCATTTTTACTTCTATAAGTACACAAAATTTAAAAAATTCTGTTCTAATTTTTTGAGTAATATTTTAAATGTCAAGTTTTTTTTTAACTTTTTTACTGCACAGTTTTAGTAATTCCAAAAGTTCTCCTAACATTTGTACTCTTAGAACGTTTTTAGTATCAAATTTTATCTTGATATGGTTACTCGTTTTTGGCCTTAAATAGGCGTTTAAAACAAAATTTTCAATAATTCATAGAAGGCATCACAGAGAAATTAGCGGTCTGGAACACGAAACAAATCGCTGCGATTCTAGCTCTATCAGCTTACAAAATTGAAAAAAAATCGTTTGGCAAGTTTTGAAAAAAAGATTTTGAAAATATTTTTCACTTCATAATTTTTCTTTATTCGAAAAATGTTGTGCACAGTAATTTGTATTTCTATAGAACTATTACAATAGAAAATCTGATCCCGATCTATCTAATTAGTTTTGGGTAATAAAGCGCTAAAGTGAAAACTTTCAAAAATTTGCAGAGGCCGCTGTTTTAAAGCTAGAAAGTTTGGGCAAAAGCGTTGGATTTGCCGTAAAGTCTTCTATCGGATGCCGTTTTCAAACTTATAAAGTTTGGTTTAGGAACAAAAATGTTACCAAAAAACATGTCTAACTTTCGCTTCCGGGTTCGGATATTTTTTTAAAAATGATTTTCCCAATGAAATTTTGATATACCCCCCCATTCTAAAACTCACTGAAATCAAACCATACATTTGGGAGTTACGGAGCGCACATACCCACTATAGTAAAAGAAATAGAAAAGTGGGTTGGTACACTGTAAAGGTATCTAAAGTAAATGAGTGAAAACAGGTTCCCTAAGAAGGTACAGCAAAAACGTCGACAAAGAGAGAACCTAATAAAAATCCCGAATAGAAGGAATAACCAGGTCTATAGAGAGAAGAAGCTTTCCAACTTTCCAACACTTGGATGAACAGAAAGCAATGACGAAAACTCTTGAGAGCCAAAATGAATCGACGGACACCAAGAACGTGATTAGAAGAAGATGAAGCTACACGTCTTATTTTAATTTTGTAAGCTTATATAGGATGACTAAAAAGTAAAGTTTAATGCCGGTAACTTCGTAAATATTGATCATACGAAAATATAGCCTTAATATAAGTTGATTTTTAAATTTCACCGTATACTTTGTCGATGTTCAATTTTTTTAACGTTTGGTTATTTGGTTGCTATGGCCACCAACTGTTTTTAAATGGCAATCAATATTTGTTTAGGTTTGTAGATTTGTTTCTCTTTCTAGTACAATATTTTTTTCATGGAATTACATAACCAAATTTTTGCATTAAATACTTTTGCAGTTCAAAAGTTTTCTAGTTGCCACAGCAACCAATTAATGCAACGTATAAAAATTGAACATCAACAAAGTACGAGGATCGTCCGAAATGTACGTGGCCTAACAAAGAAAACATAAGTTTTGTGGGCAAAAAAATCATTTTATTTATCAATATAGTCTCCTGCTCGCTCAACGCACTTATTCCAACGATGCTCCAAAGCAGCAATGTCGTCTTTGAAGGTCGATGAACCCAAGTCCTCAAAATAGCTATTTACGGCAGCGATTACCTCAGAATTGGATGAAAATCTTTTACCGCCTAGCCATTTTTTCAGGTTTGGAAATAGATAAAAATCGCTGGGAACCAAATCTGGCGAATAGGACGAATGAGGCACTAATAAGGCCGTTTTTCGTTGATTTTGTTGCTCAATTGCTGCAACAAATTGACATAATACTCTCCATTTATTGTTTTTTTCCTTTTCCAAGTAGTCGACGAAGATAATTCCACGAGGATCCCAAAATTCAGTTGCCATAACTTTTCCTGCTGACAAAACCGTTTTTGCCTTCTTGGGTGGCGGAGAACCTTTGTGTGTCCATTGTTTGGACTGTTCCTTGGTTTCGAGAGTGTAATAGTGGACCCAAGTTTTGTTAACGGTTATGAAACGGCGCAGAAAGTCCTTCAAATTGCGGGAAAAACATGCCAAAAGATCGCGAAAAACAATGAAACGATTCAGGTTTTGCTCCGGTGTGAGCAAACGCGGCACCAAACGCGCGGAGTATTATTTCATTTCCAATTCTTCAGTTAAAATTTTGGGAACACTGTCATTTGAAATGGCTATTATGTCTGCATCTCGCGCTCTTTTACTCGACGGTCATCCAATACGATACGGAGGACTTTTTCAATCATATCCGGGGTAGTAGCTGTTTCTGGGCGTCCACTGCGGGGTTCGTCCTTTGTGCTCACACGACCACGCTTAATCGGCAACCGAGTTTTTAACCATTGAAAACGAAAGAACGTACTCCCAAAAATGTCGAATACAACTCTGCTTTTTCCATTATTTACGAAATCACTCGAGACGGTCACTTTGGCGCACTGTCAAACACAAACCAATTTGACAGATCGCTGTATACTGTCATATTTAACCTAATAAGATAGGATAGTTCTGAAAATGGTAATGCAAATTCCGCCGAACTAGCGCCATCTCTGTGTTAGGCCACGTACATTTCGAACGATCCTCGTATGTGCTAAAATTAACAAACTTTTATCATATTTTTCTCATAGAATTAATATTTACTGAGTTAGACATTATACGTTACTTTTTACTCGTCCTCTATGGTTAATTTGAATTTTTGCAATTAAAATTTTCATAGCGATGCAGAGTAGTTCTCGTCATATTTAAAAGTAAAACGTTAAAAATGAATTAAATTAAATCTCCGATTCGCTTGTCACCATACAATAAATACGAAAATACTAAATTATAGCGGACAACATACATCTAATTGGTATGTGACGTTTCCAGCAGCCTGAAAGTTCTTAGTTTAAATTAATTATTCTGAAGGAGATTTTGGCTATATAAACAAAAATTTATTATCAGAAAAGAAAACACAATGGTGTAGGGACAACCCCACCACTGAGTGTTTGGAATTGTTTCAGGACATCTATATTACAATTCGAGAAAGATAAAAGAAAACACTAATTTATTGCACATAAAGTTATCTGAAGGTATATATTCACGTCCAATTACCATCAGTTGTTAGTCGCACCAAAGTAATTTGGCAATTTGTTAGTCGTTAAAATTCCCAGCTGCCTAGATCTGTCATTTGCCGGTCGGCTGGTTCACAACTCGCCCGCAAACACATGTCGCCGAGTATAAATAAGATATTGCCAAGAAAAATGAGACCTATTACTGAAAATAGACCTAAAATAAGGACTTTTCATTATTGAAACAACGAAGCTAGCCATTTAATGCCAATTTAGCGCTTGGGAAAGTTGTACGTTACATTTATTTCCCAAATGAAACAGGGCCAAAGAAAAGTTGATGAAGTCGTCATTCAGAAAGAGGCAAAGTAAAATGTTATTAGTATACGAGCATTGACTATACCCTTAATGACCTAATGTAAGGTAAGTTTTAAACAATAAAACGTTCCTGGACAAAATAGTTTTAAAGTAATTACCAGGAAAGATTTATTAAGAAATCTGAGAATTGAATGTAGGTAACATAAAAAAAAAATAAATGTTTGTAAAAAGTTTATTCCTGAAAAAGTTTTTTTTAAAATTCCTTTAAAAGAAAGTGTTTTTTTTCGCATCTAAACAATAATTCTATTGGCATCAGCAACTTTTTAGTTGAGTAAGTAAAACTTGTGCTTAAGAAAAATAATTCTGTCGAATAATTTAAATTAAAGGTTTGAAAAATACAGCACTCTTCCACACCAGTAACTAAATACCACATACGTATTTCGACAGCAAAGCTACCATCATCAGTGGTAAACTAACACTGTGTTAGTTTACCACTGATGATGATAGCTTTACTGTCGAAATACCTAAGTGGTAATTAGTTATCGTGTGGAAGAGTGCTGTATTTTTCGAGTATTGTTATTCCCCAGTTTGCGTGTTTTTTTTAGTTTAAATTAAAGATTGTTCTTTGGAACGGAATTTTACGAAATAGGCCACTCAGAGATTGTTTTGGTTTGATTAATTTCCTTTACAGTGCTTTTAGATGTTCCCTTAAAAAAGTTATTTTTGAATATGAGCGACGGCAAAGCCTTTTGAAAATTACAATGAATAACTTTTTTAATGACTATTGACTTAATCTAGAGCGCATAAACGTTAAAAACAGTATATTTTAGTATACGCACTTGATCACGTATCTGCAGGTGTCGTATCTCACTCAAAGCAGACATTAGTAAATTTAATGAACCACCGTTTTCACTTTTCTGTTTTTGCCTTCCATTATGTATTGTGATCAAGAAACAGTTAATAGTCAAATTTTACCGGAATATGCGTTTTGCACCTCTAGCAACACAAAAAACCTTGTTTCTGAACAATGTGTTCGTGCATGAGTGTCGCATCGAAATCTAGGCCGATTTTAATTAAATTGGGACTGAGAAGGTGCAACGGAAATGAGTGGTAGTCAGGGGGACAAATGCCCCAAATGGACACTGGTTTCTCTTAGATACAGATAAAATATGTAAATCTGATGTATAAAATTTGTCGTATTCGAATTTCTACCGTGGGCTATGCCCCACGTTTTTCAAAAGAATAGTAAATAAGCTGCTTAAATTGGTATTAGTGTTCGGACCGTAAATCGAAGTCCTAGTTTTATGAATTTTATATGGAGATTGTTTTTATTGTGTATAAATCAATTTTGACAAACTTGTTCCCAAAATTAGGAAGGGAGGGAGAACGTTACCTCCTCTAAACGTTGCTGCAACTAAAAATTAAGTTCTGAATCTTACTCTTCTATTACTCATCGTTTATTAAAGAGAGGGGCATGAATTCACGTTTTTCAAAAATTCATAGAAAGCTTCACAGAGAAATTAGTGGACTGGGACACGGAATAAATTGTAGCCTATCCCTAGCTCTATAAACTGTTGAGTACTAGTTTTGTGTCAATGGTTTTATTTCGCTTCACAGTTTTGATTTGTACAAAAATTATCTTACATAGTAACATACGGCTATTGTAATACCAAATGTAATTCCGATCTCTCAATTCGGTTTTGAGTAAAAAGGCGTTAAAGCCGAAAATTTACAAAAATCGCAGCGGCCGCCATATTAAAGCTAGAGTGCTCAGAAAAACACGTTCGATTTGTCTTAACGCCCTTAGCATATTCTGTTCTTAGATTTATGAATTTCAATTTGTAAAAATGTGCTACCAAAAACATGTCTAACTTATAAATACGATAAAAGTTAATAAATAAAAAAAAGTGGGAGAGGCCCTCAAATTGCGCCCTTTTAACGTACGGTGACAATATTTTCTTATATAAAATAAAGGACAAATTTTAGAGAGTTTCATAAAAATAAAAAAACAGTTTGTGTTTATTATTTAACTTCACAAAAAAAATTGAAGAAGAAGATAAAAAAAACTTGGGAATATTTTAATATTAATAACTAAAATAAAACATAACTCATGAAATTACTTAATTTTAATATTTTCCACATAAAATAACTTCCTCGAAATTATTATGCTTATCTTTTGAAAAGTCATAAAAGCTCCTCAAAAGAGCAGTTGCGTTTGTTCGCTGGTCACATATTGCTTATCATTAAAAATATTAGCTCAATAGCAACAGTCGAGTCCAAAAGATATAAACAAATTTAAAAATTTTTAAAATATTTTTACAGTGCGTTTTTTTCAAGACTGGCCATAGGATTTTACATGCTAATATTTTAACCCCCTGTTAATTTTCATTCTCATGAAAATATCCAAGTTATTTTTACACCACAAGTTGTAGATTTTTTTACTTTATTGAAATGATTTCAATTTAACATTAGAAGCAACGAAGAAGCTACCAAACACATTTTTTAAATTTTATTTTATACGACTTTTTAATTTCTTGTAGCCTGGATTTTTCACTTACATTTGTAATTTTAGGTTGATAGGAATAAAAATTCAACACAATTTTATAAGAAAGGTGCGTTTTCTTATAAAAATGTCGTCGAAGAACCTGTTCAAATATTACGGCATACATAAGAGGCGCGCTTCTAGTTGTGAAATTTCGGCAACATTTGCAGCTTTGCATCTCGATGTCGACAAAAAATTAAGCCTACTAAAAATTAAAGTCGCATAAAATAAAATTAGATGGAATCTAAAAAATGTTTTTGGTAGCTTCTTCGTTGCTTTTAGACATTTAAGAATTTAAATCGTTTCAATACTGTATTAAATTCTACAACTTTTAGTGCAAAACTGAGTTGAATATTTTCATCAAAATGAAAGCTAACAGGGGGTCGAAATGTACATATAAAATCCTATGGCCAGTCTTGAAGAAAACGCACTTTATATACAGCGGGTATTTTACAACTGTCGTTGTTTTCCGCATCCTCGACGCCATTCTTTACGATTTATTTGTTTATCCAATAAATACTGAAAACTGTCAACCCATATATCAATTTATGATAATTGTCCATTTCATCGTTTTGTTGAAATTCTTTGTAAAATATGACAGAATTTATTCAAACAGAGCACTCACACCGAATGCTGCTACTTTACTGTCTAATTTAACAATTTTCGTATAGTTTGCCATTGTAACACAATACACAAAAATAGCTGAGTATTTAGTGCTGGCGGTAATCTCACAGACGTCGACCATGATTGTTATTTTCAACGTCAAGTCTAAACAACTACAAAGCAGTTATGTCTGTGCTACAGAAGGCAAATTTTATTACAGTTTGCCGTGTTTCGTTAGTAAACCATAAATAACAAAATTATAGCAACAGCGGTGACAGCAGCATAAATAATTGCAGAAAACAATCAATAAACTTAGTTGATCTGCAAGGGGTCGCCGTCGTATCATGGTAATATATTGTGTCGTGTTGTTATGATGAGACAGTTAGAAATTTGGTGTATAGATTGAACTGGTCTGTTTATCACGTGGTCTATGCAACCTTAAACGTTCTGTAAATATTTTACTTACACATGTAGAACGTTTGGATTACCTGCGTAGGAGTGCCGGAGTATCCAGAATTGATCATGTTCCGAATATAGAAATCCGAAACCGAATGGAAGCCGATGAAACAATAATCGAGAGAGTGAAGAAACGGAGCCTTAAGTGGTTTGGACATTTACTGAGAATGCCAGAGGATAGACTACCAAAGAAGATATTCCAGTGGCAACCACCAGGAAAAAGAAAACGAGGAAGGCCACGACGCTCCTGGAACGAGGGAATCAGGCAGGCAATGGCAAGTAGAAATCTAGAAGAGGATCAGGCATGGAACAGGGAGGCTTGGCGTGCGGGAATCGGGTAGATAGCTGTTAGCTGTAGAATATGCTTTGGATATATACATAGCTTATTATTGTAAATATGTTGTAACCACAGAGGATATCCCGAAATATATATATGTAGAACGTTTTCCGTATTTATTTTGCAAGTAAAATATTTATTCACAGAACGTTTAAAATCGCTTAGACCACGTGATGAACCGGGCAATTTCAGACATAATTATTGAGAAAATATGTGAGGTGAAGTACATACAAACAAGTGCAAGTTTCCTCTTCCTTCATCGAAAGCAATAACTCGGCATGGCAGCAAACAAATTAAGCAGTAGCTAACTTATAAGACAGACATGCAGCTTTTTCTACTGACAATTGTTGCAATAGTACAAAAATATTCCATGTTTTGGAATCAATTCAAAACCAAGACAAGATGAATGTATTTCTTTAACTGTAGTTAGTAATAGGTATTTTATAGATGTTATGGAAAAACTAATTAGAAAGTTTACTTTGTTCATTTATAATTGCTACTATTTTAATGTATGTTTAATGTGCTTTACGTTGGAAAATAGTACTTAAAGAAATGTAACATTTAAGTAAGAATAGATTTTTAACCCAGACAGTTAGTCTGCCAAGTTGGTTAGTAGCAAGCCCCTAAATTTTAATTCAATGCACCTGACATGCCCCTGACGACAACCCTTTTGTGCAACAATGGGCTGTGCAACACAATGTACTTGTTGCTCCAGCATAATACATTTGTTGATAAGCAGGCTACGGTTATAGTACATGCATGTTCTGACGAACATTTCATCTGACGAATATGTCGGAACTGTTCAACAGAAATCGGTTATTGCGTATACCGATGAAAAGTTTGTGGTTTTGTGTCATACAAAATAGAAGTGGTTGATTATTATTATTTATTGGATAATCATTTACTGAAAATATTGCTTATAAATGGTAGATTAGAAGGTGTAATTGAAATGTTTGCTTCTATAGAGGAGAATGGAGAGTACCACTTTTTGTTTAAAGATCTGTTAAAACAATCTAATGAACTTTTAGAGTATCTTTTAAGGCTTTTCAAACATTTTTTTACATCTAAACGTAATTTTTGTTTGTTTTATTGACATCAATTGAATTTTACATCTACTCTGGATGAGTATTAAGCAAAAGAGTTGTTAACAAGACATTGAAGGAGATAATCATTACTGATGTTACTCGCATATATTACAGCTTAGTGTATGTTATATCTTTGGTTTTTGAAGAGGCAAATATATTAATACACTTTAATGCAACATTATATATATTAAACACTTAGCAATACATTCTACATCAAACTATCACAGCATACCATTTTACACTGACCCCCAAAAAGCATTACTCCGTACCCGATCATGCGCATGCACTTATCTTATATTATTTATTATCAACTATACAACACCTCCTTCCTTAAATACACAATAAATTAAAACCGAATCGTTGCGGTGGTTTAACATTTCTTTTTGATCGGCGAAGTTTTGTTTCAATACCAGCTACTGGTATTTCGGAATCTGAAGTTTCAACTGAAGTAGGAAGTGATACAAATTTTTGTATTTGGTTAGCATGGCGTTTCCAGTTAACTTCAAGTTCCGGAATCCTCACAATATATGTACAGCTACCTATTTTTTTTGTAACTATACCTTTAATCCATTTAGGGTGGTTAGGGTCTCTATAATCTTTAACAATCACATGCTCATTTACATTATATAATACATTCTTCCTCCCCTTAAAATTTTTAATTTGAATTTGTTGACTCCTAACTACTCGATCTTTAATATCAGGCATAATTAAATCTAATCTATGACGTAAATTTCGCCCTAACATCAACATTGCGGGGCTAATACCTGTAGTGCAGTGCTTAGTATTTCGATAATCTAACAAAAACTTATTTAAAATTAAATCGAAATCAGATAAATTTGGAATACTACGACCAATAGCGTTTTTGAAAGCATTTTTTATAGTTTTTACGGCATTTTCCGCTGCGCCGTTAGACTGCGGATGGTAAGGAGGTATATACATGTATTCAATTCCATTGTTTGACAAAAAATTCTTAAATTCACTAGAAGTAAAATTTGTTGCATTATCCGAAACAACTAATTTTGGTAACCCAAAACGAGCAAATACGCTACGCAAAATTTTTACTGTGTTAGATGAAGTAATACTGGAGACTGGAAAAACTTCCAACCATTTGCTGTGTGCATCTACTATGACCAAAAAATGTTTTCCGTGAAAAGGCCCTAGATAGTCAATATGGATTCTTGTCCAGGGTTCTTCGGGAAATTTCCATGGCTTAAGCTCTACTTTTGGTAGTGCCTGCTTATGAACAAGGCACGTTTCGCACGATTTTGCCATGCTTTCTATGTTTTGGTCTAAATTTGGCCACCAAATATATGATCGGGCAAGACTTTTCATTTTAGTACCCCCCCATGTGTGACCCATGTAATTCTCTTAATATATCCCCACGTAATTTGGTAGGAATTACTAGACGATGGCCCCACATTACGCAACCTTCTTCAATACTAAGTTCGTCTCTACGCATAAAAAATGGTTTTAATTCAGTATCTTTCACTTTCGTAGGCCAACCTTTTTTTAAATATTTTAAAATTTGCATAAATAATTTATCTTCTAAAGTTGTTTTTTGCACACCCTTAAAATCGATTGGAAGGTTTAAGTTTTCTGTAAAATAATTGCAGTAATCTAAATCAACTGATTCCCACTGTTCGTTTACCGTTTCTTGAACCGGCAAGGGTAATCTAGATAAACTGTCCGCATTATTTTCTTTAGATTTAACGTACTGTATTTCATATTGATACCCCGAAAGAATTACCGCCCACCTTTTTAATCGATTCGCAGAATATTGAGGTAAACTTTTATGTGGATTGAATATGGACAATAAGGGTTTGTGATCCGTAGCCAAAATAAATTTAATGCCGCATAAATATTGGTGAAATTTACACAACCCAAATATAATTGCCAACCCTTCTTTTTCAATCTGCGAATACCTTCGCTGAGTTTCTGAAAGCGTTCTAGAGGCGTACGCAATAGGTTTATCATTATTATTTGGAAAAACGTGCGTAATTACGGCCGCGATTCCATAATCAGAGGCATCAACTGTTAGCTTGATTGGTAAGCTGGGATCGTAATGCACTAGCACTTGCGATGACATCAAAAAGGTTTTGATTTTTTCAAAAGCAACTTTACATTCTTCTGACCAATCCCAGTTGGCATCCTGTTTTAGCAATTTATATAAAGGAAATAAAATTGCTGATAAATTTGGGACAAAACGTCCATAATAATTAACCATGCCGAGAAAGGATTTTAATTGCGTAACATTTTCCGGAGCAGGCGCATTTTTAATTGCTAACACTTTAGATTCGGAAGTACGCAAGCCCTCCCTGTCAATTTCAAATCCTAAATATGTGACGGATGATTTAAAAAATTCACATTTATCCATGCGTAATTTCAACCCAGAATCCTGCAAAACTTTTAAAACTTTTTCCAATCTTGCAATGTGTTCCGACCTTGATTTGCCCGTGATCAAAATGTCGTCCAAAAAACAAACAACTCCTTCTAAACCCTGGAATAAGGTTTCCATGATTTTTTGAAATTTTGCTGGTGCACAGGCAACGCCGTATGGTAATCTGTTATATCTAAATAGCCCTTTATGGGTGGAAATTGTGACCAACTCCTTACTACTTTCATCTAAACATACCTGACTGTAAGCTTGCGATAAATCAAGTTTAGTAAACTCTGTGCCACCCTGCAGCTTACAAAACAAATCTTCTATCCTTGGAAGTGGATACTGATCTACCTCCAATACCGGATTTATTGTTATCTTGAAATCTCCGCACAGGCGAACTGTACCATCTTTTTTAAGCACTGGTACTACAGGAGTCCCCCAATTACCATAATCTACTGGCGCCAGAACATTTAAATTAATTAATCTGTCTATTTCGATTTCAACCTTGTCTTTTATCGCATAAGGCAAAGGCCTGGCTTTGAAAAATTTAGGGCTGACATTTACATCTTTTAATTTAAGAGTAGCAACACCCTTTGAAAATGTTCCAAGCCCAGGTTCAAAAATGTCTTTAAATTTATTTAAACATTCCTCTAAATCTGCGGAGTAAACAATATTATTGAAATCAGTTGATCCTAAACATTTACTTATTTCTAACTTAAAAATATGCATAAAATCTCTGCCTAAAATTACAGGTCCTCCATTTTTTATTACGTAGAAAATTAAAGGTTTTACTATGTTGCTGTGACACAAATCTACTTGAAAACACCCTAACGGAAAAACTTTTTCACCTGTATAATACAAAAAATAATCATTCGTAGCAGTATATGGAATATTAGAAAACTTATCAGTCCACAATTTATCAGACATTGCCGAAAAAGTTGCTCCAGTATCAATTTGACATCTAATAGGTACATTATTTATAATTACATCCACACAAATAGGTGGTATTTTACGTTTAACATTTAACGAATATAATGTAAACAAAGATGCATTATCTTCAACTTCTAAAAAATTTGTGTTAACATTGTAATTTTTATTAGAACAATTTGAAGTATTAAATTGTTTACGAACACCTTTTTCATTTTTATTAGGACAAACAGGAGCCAAATGGCCTTTTTGTGAACAAATGTGGCAGTTATAATTTTGATATTTGCACATATCGGAGTTGTGTTTCTTACCGCACACCTGGCAGCTTTTTCTTGCCCACAAGCTAGCGTGCTGCATGCGATAAGCACCGCGCTGTTCTCGAATGTGATGCAGGGCCGGCTCCAATATAGTGGATGTACACGGCAAGTCGAAATTATGTCCACTGGCTACCTTGCTAGCTGCTATTTCGATGGCTCGAGATAATTTCAGCTCTGACACTTTTTCTTCGAAAAGACGATCCATGACATGTGGAATACTCAAGCCCATAATGAAACGATCGCGAAGTACTTCTTCCAATATATTTTCATTAAATGCACAATGTGATGCCAAACTTCGCACGCGTGCGATCCAATCATAAACCGATTCCGTTGGTTCTTTACAAGCATTGTAAAATTTAAAACGTGCAGCAAAATTCGATTGTTGAGATGAAAAATGGGAATTTAACTTCTTAATGATGTCCTCATATGGCGTATTTTCCGGTGCCGTAGGTAAACACAAATTATACAACAATTTATATGCATTTTCACTTAAAGCGTGTAATAGAATAGCCCTCTTCTTTAAATTTACTGTAATATCTTTGACAATAAAATAATTTTCCAACCTGGCCTTGTATATATTCCAATCATTTGATTTTAAATCAAATTCACGTAGTTGGCCAATATCGCTCATGGTGTAGCCGCGTCCGTAACCTCGTCGCCACTGTTATATCTTTGGTTTTTGAAGAGGCAAATATATTAATACACTTTAATGCAACATTATATATATTAAACACTTAGCAATACATTCTACATCAAACTATCACAGCATACCATTTTACACTGACCCCCAAAAAGCATTACTCCGTACCCGATCATGCGCATGCACTTATCTTATATTATTTATTATCAACTATACAACAGTGTACTATGGTATGTATTTTAATTGTGGAGAATATGTTTTATTGCAATAATAAGTCGATTGGCCAAATTCTCTGTAGTCTCCTTGGAATTTCTTCGTTTGAGAGCTCATTCGGGTGTCCGTGAGTTTTTGCGTGATAGTTGGCAGCAAATCGGTGGATCTCGTCTTGCACGAAAGGTACTCCCAGGTCTTCGTGGATGGTCTGGTTAGTAACATACCAGGGTGCGTTGATTATTGAGGGTACGATCTTGGATTGAAACCTCTGGATAATACTGATATTGGATTTCTTGGCACATCCCCACAGCTGAAGGCCGTATGTCCATATTGGTTTTAATATGATTTTGTACAACAACAGTTTGTTGTCAGTTGATGATGATGATTTTCTACCGAACAGCCAATACATCTGCCTAAATTTAATGTTTAATTGCTGTCTCTTTGCTTGTATGTGTTTTTTCCATGTTAATTTCTGGTCTAGGTGAAGTCCCAAGTATTTATCTTCATTCTTCACAGGAATGGGGGCACCATCGATATTGACTTGCGGACATATGGTGAATTTCGTGGTAAAAGTAACTTGCGTAGATTTGGTTTTGTTGATGTTTATTCGCCATTGATTTAACCATTCGTTGACAAGACTTAAGTGTTCTTGGAGGCGTTCACTGGCTAAGTTTGGATCTTCATGAACAGATAAGATGGCAGTGTCGTCAGCGAAGGTGGCAATTAGGGTGTTGTCTGTCTCTGGTATGTCAGACGTAAACAGGAGGTAAAGGATCGGCCCAAATACACTGCCTTGCGGGACGCCGGAGTTGATGGAATAAAACTCGGAAAGTGTGTTCATGTATTTCACTGAATAGTAGCGGTCGGATAGGTAAGATTGTAGGATTAAGTAATATGGGCTAGGGAGTAATTATTTTAGCTTGTACAGCAGTCCTGCATACTATACTTTATCAAAAACTTGTGATACATCGAGGAACGCTGCCACGCAGTATTTCTTCTCTTCCAAGCTTTTAGCAATAGTATTTACGATTCTATTTGATTGGTGGATGATTTTTGCGGAATCCAAATTGATGTCGAGGGATTACTGTCGAAAGTTCTACGTCTTCTCTCATTCTTTTTAGTAGTAACTTTTCGAATACCTTACTTAATATGGGAAGCAAGCTAATCGGTCTATAAGATGTTTTCTGTTCAGGTGGTTTGCCAGGTTTTTGTATCATCAAGATGTGGGCATACTTCCAAAGGATGGAGTAGTAGGCAATGCTGAGAATGCGATTAAATATTGTGGTGATTAAGACGATAGCTTTCTTTGGCAGCATTTTCAAAATTTTGCTCGTTATTAAATCATGTCCTGGAGTTTTGAACTGTTTCAATTTGTTAATTTCGAATTTTACTTCAGCTGGAGAGAAAGATTTCATAGGGAGGGACATCTGGCATGGCGCCTCTAGAAAAGCTTCAGTTTCTTGGTTGTGGTGGGTAGGTGATGGTTCGAATGGTTTGAAGACATCTGATAGGTATTCTGCGAATGTATCTGCTTTCTCTTTATTCGATCTAGCCCACGTACCATCTTCGTTCAAAATTGGTGGGATGTGAGCTTGCGGTCTTTTTAGTTTTTTGGTTGCTCTCCAAATAGAGTGATCATCTTTATTTAGGTTGGTAATATAATTTTGGAACGAATTATTTTTGTGTTCTTGAAGGGTTGCTCTGAGTATTCGTGTTAATTTGTTGTATATTGTTTTGTCGGCTACATTTCGTGATCTTTTCCATTGCGCCCGAGCTCTACGTTTTTCAGCCACTAGTTCCCTTGTATACAGTGAGATATTGTTACTTTTAGGTATATCTTCATCTGGACTAGGAGTAGACTCCCACGCAGCTTTCTGGATAAGATTAGTTAAATAGTGGACTGCTGTGTCAAGTTCTTCTGGTTGTTTTATTCGCAACTGTAAAGTTATGTTTTCTTCTTTAAAGGTTTGGAATGTGTCCCAGTTCGTTCTCTTGTTCGTGAGAGTATAAAGCTCTTCTTTCTTAATAATGTGGCTGCTTAGTGTCATTATGATTGGCGAATGATCAGATGTCATGTCATTATTCGACTCGACCCTAGTGTAATTGGTTGATATACCATGCATCACGACGAAGTCCAACAGATCTGGAATTTTGTCTAGGTCTGTTGGCCAGTACGTTGGTTCGCCTGTAGAGAGAGAGTCATAGTTGTTGTCGGTCATAGTTCTTAGGAGGTTTCTGCTTTTTGTTGTGATTAGTCTTGAACCCCATTGTGTGTGTTTACAATTCCAGTCACCTCCGGCAATAAAGTTAACTCCTAAGAACTGGAAGAACGTTTGGTACTGGATGGAAGTAATTTGATGTCTTGGAGGACTGTATATTGCCGATATTACAACTGACCAAGGCAGAGCATTTATTTCCACATTTGCAGCTTGTATCCATTCGGTTTGGAATTTGGCTAGTTCATGGTGTGAAATATGATTTTTAATGATAACCGCTGACCCGCCACGTGCTGTATTATCAGGGTGGTTTGTAGAGTAGATGGTATAATTTAGTATACGGAGTACGGTTCGTTCTGTAAAATGTGTTTCTGATATGAGGATGATGTCATTTACATTTTTTACATCTGAATGTAATTAAAGAGAAAATTTCACATATAACACCAAGATGTCCACTGTACGTACAAAATCAACACAATGGACCTCCAATGGACGTCCGCTGGATGTCAGCAATAACTTTAGACATCTATATGTTGTCCGTAACATGTCGTCTGGTGCAATGCAACTGGACATTTAATAGACATTACATGAATATAATATATTTGGAAATCCTGGACATTAATTTCGTCCAAAGTCGAATTTGAAAACTCATGTATGTATGTGAAAGAATTCCACATTTTATCTCAACAAGTCTAGCTATTTATCTTACCAATTATATTAAAAACAATCGCAACCTGTTGAACACGTTACCACGATAAAGCATAGAATATGGTAAAAAGTCTCAATAATGTATAAGCAATAATACCCTAAATATTTTCTTTTCGTTATCGCTATGATTTTCGCTCTATGCAATCATTTCTTGCAATCTTTTTGTGTTGTTTATTTTAGCGGAATCTGTAATATGAAAATTGTTTCAAAATTAAATTTAAAAATCCAAATTTTTTCAAATTGGTCAGAAAAAACTTAATCAAGGGAGTTGGCGAACACAAAACCGCATGTCTCAGTTTGATAAGCAATTTGCGTTATTTGATATTAATTTCAGAATAATGCTTCATAAGAACTAATCAAATTGTTTTTTGCTAAGCCATGATTACGTTTTTCTTTGATCGCGATGTATATAAAAATTTGTAGGAAAATCTTATGCATATTTAGGTTATGTATGTCTATTACATGTAATTGTAGATAAAGACGTATTAACATACCTTGTGTAACTACGGCAAAACTCACAACCTATAACCACAAACTGGTAAATATACCCCAAAAAGAAAACACGCAAAACGCGACAAAATTAAGAATTTTATCGGATAGCTCACCACAACATACAAAATTACACTAATCCCCGCAATTTGACGTCTAGGTCCCGGCGCACAGTGGGCCAGATTCTCAAAGAGCTGGTCAAAATTTAAAAAGTCATCGGATTTGCATAAAACTTGGGTGTTAAGAGTTTGCGAGGTCGCTGATCTCAAATCTGATGTCAAAATTAAGAAATTCAGTATGGCGGATTCAATATGGCGGGCTACTAGACAAAATTTCATCGTAATTATACATATATGGGTTTTGAAGGTTCTTATAGTGGCTGATTTCCAATGCGAGGTCAAAATTGAAAAATTAAATATGGCGGATCTAATATGGCGGACTATAAAACAAAATCTCATCGGATTGATACGATATTTGGATTTTAAAGGTTTTCGTGGTCGCTGATTTCAAATGTTATAAAATTAAAAATGGCGGATCTAATACAGCGGACCACTACACAACATTTTATTAGATTTATACGACATTTGAGTTTTGAAGGTTTTGTGCTCTAATTTTAAATCTTGTGTCAAAATTGTAAAATTTAAAATAGCGGATTTAACATGGCAAAGTATTTGACAAAATGTTATTCAATCTTTAATAATTATAAAACTTTCTAGGTGAATTTTAAATACGTTGACAATCTTGATATGTAATAGAGGAGCAAAAGCATTTTTCAAAACTGAAAGGCCTAACTTGATTTTTGTAAATTCTATTTATTTGGGGATCAGATTGGGTTGCATACGAGAGGAGAGTACTGCTGTTCCAAACAGGAACTACATTCTATGCAATTTTGAAAAAAAAAAATCTAGTTTTTAATGTCTACCACAAAAACTAAATTGGAAAAAACAATTATTATTTGTAGATGTAAAACTACTTTTTACACCGAACTAGACTAAACTAAAATAAAATCTTTGTTCTTCTATTAAATAATAGAGATACTCTTGTTTTGCCTAATATTGGTCATTATTTACATGCACTTCTTAAGTACCAGAGCACCTTACCCTTAACTTAACCCGTAACTGTTTTAATATAGTTCACTAAGAACTCCCTTGACCTTGATGTAGTAGCATCAATAGTGCCCCTGGCCGGCAATGCTTCAAATAGTTCACTGCGCTCGATAGTGATAGGCCTTCCTGAAAAAGTTGAAAATTTTGAAAAAAGGACAAAAAAAGAAAGTGAACAAGTTTGGTACTGCTTAATAAAAGTCCAAGCTACAATGTCCTGCCACTTTTGGAATGTTAAATTGAGTTACAAATTATTAAAACTCTACTTGAATTTCTTGGTTTAACAAAAATATGCTCATAATGAAAGTAACTCTATATACTGAACAACTAAATAATAAAGACCGATATTAAAATCAACCGATATGCAGTTTAAAGTACATAGGTACATTGCCGATTCTCGTTCGCCATCTTAATTGGAAATATCATGAAATCTTAAAAACAACTACTATTTAACGGAATGGAAGAAAGAAACGGGAGCTTGCGAGTCCT
The DNA here is from genome assembly GCA_958336395.1 of Ctenicera cuprea. Classification (NCBI taxonomy): domain Eukaryota; kingdom Metazoa; phylum Arthropoda; class Insecta; order Coleoptera; family Elateridae; genus Ctenicera; species Ctenicera cuprea. The sequence continues at coordinate 37,531,459 of OY284491.1, read as the reverse complement.
GCGAAACGATTGTTTGCGACGTTGTTATGGCGACTCAAATGCACGTATGTTCGTTTTTATGGCTATGCACAATGAAGTGGTTATCAGTTAACATAATTACATATATTTTTTTATTTGCAGTGAGGTTTTTACACAGCACTTTATTCCACTTTTTATTCGATTTAGCCCACTGTGCGGCGGTAAGAAATCAGAAGTTACGGTTGAAAACGTTACTGTAGAACTTGGACCAGGACATGTTAAAGACATCTAATGGATGTTGAATTTTTAAAAATTTTTGTTGTAATAATACTTAATATTAACAATTGATGCTGTTATTCGTCAGTCGCTTTATTAGTTCGAATACTTTTATGCAATTGTTTGGTATATTTACCTTCCCTGGAATTTAAATTATAGAGTATAATCATAATGCTATTATGGTGTATGTATTTGGTATCGATAGAAAGCTCTAGCCAAAATACACTTATTATCAACGCTTAAAATGAGCAAAAATAGCCGGGAACATTTTCTGGTCTAGCTTAAAAAAATTAGCAAAAGTTTTGTTTGTTATTAAATGGACGACATTGGGTATTAATGGGGCAATAGAAGAATCATATAACTTCAAGCTACAACTAAATTTAAGTCCAAATGTTAAAATACACCATTATTGGTAAGTTCGAAATCCATAACAGCATGGGATTGTAAAAATTTGAATTTGACGATTATTTCTACATCAGAAATCACCTCTTTAATTCGTGCCTAAAAGAAACAAAGTTTCGATTTTAGGCATTTGTTCCTTGAGTGTCAGGAAAACTATTACAAATTATAGAAAACAATTCAGAAGTGTAAATAAAATGCGAAATTTATTTGGTATTTATTTTTACAAAGGGTGTCTTAAAAATTCCGTAAAAGGAATCCATACCACTGTACTATCATGATAATTTAAATTGTACCGCTGAAAACCAATTTCTCTCAAGCGTATTCTTTAAGCAAAACAATGCTGTTAGTACCTACACAGTTCTATACATTTATACTTTTCTATACATTCAGTAATATAGATCGATTGCAAGATTCTGGCGGAATTACATATGTTTGGCCTCCACGAGCTCAAAAGAACCGCTCTTTTTAACTGTCTGTCTGTCTGTAGGTGTGTGCAATTGTTCCCTCATATTCCTCAAGCGGATAGATCGGCTTATAAGCCGATTTTGATGACAGTTAAGATGAGAATGTATATCAAAAATTTTACAACAAAACAAGCTTTCAAAAAAAAATCGAAACCGGAAGCGAATGTTAGACATGTTTTATTGTTAATATTGTTTGGGAATTAAATTTTGTAAATCTGATATGTAAAAGAAGATCTAGTACAAATCCAAATATGTGTTTAAAACTTTCTAGCATCGATATAGTGCATACCAAGATTTTTTATACAGGGTGAATAAAAAGTAAGGAACATCGATGCTACAGCCTTAAATAATAACTCTACGAAAAAAAATTTCTAACAAAAGTTTCCTATCAAGTTTTTTGCCACCATTTTGCGTTTTTCATTTGTGTTTCAATTGACATATGTTTTAGCTATGACGTCATCGACATTTTTTTAAATGGCAACCTATACTTTTTATGGCATGACAGGTTAGTGCTTTTTATTCTCTATACAGCCATGTAAAAATGTCATACAGTTGCATAACAAAATTTCAAGAAAAATCACGATAAACATTTATTTTTGTCACTGGCAACATTTTTCATCAGGTACACTTATTGCAAGATAAACAAACAACAATAGTAGGCAATTGTTTGAAAATGTTTAAAATTGAACAAATGCAAATCTGTAATGTCAATTCGGTGACAGGTAGCATTAATAAGTGATTAAAATTTAGTCTGTGTCCTGTGTTAAATACGAATTTCTAATCATGATACGTTTAACAGAAACTGAACGTATCGAAATTTTGATGATGATCGGGTACGATGATAAGAAAACTCACGACGATGTGTGCGCTTTATTTAATACTGTACATCTAAATCGTGAACCTGTTACGCGGTCCACTGTAACCAAAATTAATAGAAAATTTAGAGAAACGAGCCACGTCAAAGATTTGGATAAAATGGGCCGTCCAAAAATAGCAACAGACGATAAAATGTTGGACATTGTGCTTACAGTTTCCGATAATCCTCATACTTCAACTCGACAATTAGCCCTGGATAATAATGTTAGTCAAGGAACTGTACTGAATATTTTACATACAGAAAAATTTCATCCTTATAAGGTAAAACTTGTTCAAGAATTATCAGAAGATGATTTTGAAAGGAGAATTAAGTTTTGTGAAGAAATAGTGGACAGGTGCAATAACGACCCACAGTTTGTGAATTCTATTATCTTCTCCGACGAAGCCACATTTTCTTCAAATGGAGCTGTAAATCGGCACAATTACCGTTATTGGTCGCGACATAACCCACATTGGATGGAAGAATTACACACACAGTATCCACAAAAAGTAAACGTGTGGGCGGGAATTATAGGAGACAGAATTCTTGGTCCTTTTTTCTTTGATGGGACGTTAAATGCTGATCGGTATTTGGATTTTTTGAGGTTGGAACTTGTTCCCGCGTTAGCTGTTTTATTTCCAATTGCAGAAAATCCGGACACGCCGAACGATAGAATTTGGTTGCAACAAGATGGTGCTCCACCTCATTATGGCATTCATGTTCGTCAATATTTAGATGGAATTTTTACAAATAGGTGGATAGGAAGAAAAGGACATATTGAGTGGCCAGCGCTATCTCCGGATCTAAATCCGCTTGACTTCTTTTTATAGGGCCATCTTAAAAGTACAGTGTATACAAACAGACCAGACAATTTGGAAAATGTAAAAATTTGTATCCGCGAGCATATACGAGCAATATCACCTGCTACAATTCAAAATGCAGTTCGCGGATTTTCTTATCGTATTGCCCACTGCCAGGCAGTGAATGGCGAACAGCTTGAACATTAGCTTTTTTAAATTGTTGTTAAATATGATTTGAATCTAGTTTACTAATTTGTGGACCTGCTATTGCCGTTTGTTTATCTTGCAATAAGTGTACCTGATGAAAACTGTTGCCAGTGACAAAAATCATAGTTTATCGTGATTTTTCTTGAAATTTTTATTATGCATCTGTATGATATTTTTACATGGCTGTATAGAGACTAAAAAGCACTAACTGGTCATGCCATAAAAAGTATAAGTTGCCATTTAAAAAAATGTCGATGACGTCATAGTTAAAACATATGACAATTGAAAATAAAATTTAAAACGCCAAATTGTGGCAAAAAACTTGATAGGAAACTTTTGTTACAAACTTTTTTTCGTAAAGTTATTATTTAAGGCTGTAGCATCGATGTTCCTTACTTTTTATTCACCCTGTATATTTCGACTTTAACGCTTCATTACTCAAAACAAAGTTGCGAGATCGGCAGCAACTAGTAGTTAATAAATATTATTATATTAGAGAGAGAGACAATATTATGTAAACACGAGTTTTTAAAAAAATGAAAACTGTGAAGTGAAAAATATTTTGAAAGTTGTAAAAATGTTCCAAAAAGTATTGGCTCAAAAAATAGGCAATCCGGGAATTTCTCTGCGTTAGTGTAAAACTGTTATTTACAATAATAACTAACAATTAGATATAAATTTCGATTTCAAACTGATATAACTACAATTGTAATGTTTGTCAATCTGAATTTATGAAACCAACATCGTTACTGTAAATTGTTCCATAAATTGGTAGATTTTCTTACATATCCTGCCTTAAAATTCTTAAATTTATTATTTTATTTTAGCTTTTTTAACTAACATTTTACAGTAACATATGCCGCTATGGATCGTCTTTACGCTATTTTTCGGTCGCTCTGTAGGAATTTGTTTACGTCTGTCTATAAAGTAACCCCCCCCCCCCCAACTAAATTTTGAACGACTTGATATTTTATCACAACATATAATTTGCTTTAATGGAAAATTAAATACTATTTTTTAGCCAATAATTAAATTTTGTATCATTCACAATGGCGGCTAAGCGTCATTTTAAATTTTCGTTTTAAGTAAAAAAGAAGGTCGAGTAACACCTCATTTGAAAGGTCTTTTAGTTCTACGTTTGATCCTACAGTTTCAAAGAAAAATATTCAGCCATAACAAAATGGCGGATTTTAAACAAATGGACTCACTCAATTCAAAATTGTTTTGAGTTTTTTTTTCAGTAGTCCACTTTTTCATTTGCAGAACAAAATTTTACCAGAAATATCTTAGGTGGCTGAAAATAATATTGAAAACGTTATGTTCCAACAAGGCGGTGCGCCGCCTCATTATTATAGGCCTGTTTCTGACTTCCTCAACGGATATTTTCCTGGAAGATATATTGGTAGGTGGGGTCCTGTAAAATAGCCGACTCGCTCCCCAGATGTAATCTCCTTAGATTTTTTCTATGGGGATATGTGAAATCGAAAGTGTACAGAACCCGTTCAGAAACAATTGAAGAACTGGAGCACCGCATTACAGAAGTTTTCAGAAATATCACTCCAGAAACTTATGCAAATGTAAGGCAGGAATTTCATAACCGACTTTTTATGTGCCAAGAAGTGAATAGTAAACATTTCAAACACTTAATTTAATTTCTTATTGCTTTAATTCTTAGTTTTTTTAAATAGACTTCTTTATCTTCAAACATTTGTCATTTTGTTATGGCTAAATATTTTTCTTTAAAACTCTAGGATCAGGCGCATAACTATAAAACCTTTCTAATAAAGTATTACTTGATTCACTTTCTATTAAAAAAAATTAAAACGGCGCCCAGCCGCCATTTTGAATGATACAAAATTTAATTATGGGCTAAAAATAGTATTTAATTTCCCATTACAGCACGCCAAATTTTGTGGTAAAATATCAAGTCGTTCAAAAGTTAGTTGGGGGGGGGGGGGGGGGGGGTTTACTTTATAGACACAGTGTATACAAAAGCAGATATTAATAAAAAGCTTCGAGACAAATGCTTTTTTTCTACTGTGTAACTTCAAAGAGGTGTTCATCTCAGTTTTTTAAAATTTTTAGTTTTAACGTCAGTTTACTCAACAATGAGTGGGTAATTGGTTATGAACAGGCTCGACGAGAGGGGGGGGGGTCAGCCGGGGTAGTTACTCCGGGGCCCGGAAGTATCGAAAGAGCCCGGTGGTAACGGTCCCTTGTTGCCTTTTATATGATAAATCTTATGTGAAAATATTAGAAATGTGAAAAGTATGAGTTAACTGATCTTCAACATTCTTCGTTATAATTTCCTACTGTTTAATTTCATTTAGTAATTACCCGCGTGGTAGGTTTTATATCATTATTTCAATCTAGGCTTATAAATAGAAACATGTTGATTGTTTTTAATTCTACAAAATACCACTGGTTTTATAATTGTCGGAATAATAAGGACCCGATATCTGTCACAATTTATTTACATTTACATCAATAACAAAACGATACAATAAAACGCGGTAAAGGGAAATATGAGCAATTCTAGCGGTAAGGGTTCGCACTTTAGCCATAACAATCAGTTCCAAAAAGTCGAAAGACCGGTGACTCATCAAACAATATTGCTCTGTGTAGAATCGCTTTTGAAATATAACGTATCGTTTTTATTTGTACTAACAAAGATATCTGCCTATTTTTCTAGTCTTTTTTGGAAGTCATAAAAATTATGTAAAAGAACTGCGATGGCAACTGAAAATTAATTCCATTGGTATTGGTAATTAGTAGATGTTCGGTTGTAATATAGTGCAGTGTTGTAGTGTTACTATTGAAAACCATGGAATACAAACATACGTCAGGAGCTCAGAAGAGAAAAGAAAAATTAATAAAAAAAGAAAGAAAAAGTCAATAAACTTTCAGTATTTTAGGCTTTAGCGCGAATAAAAAATGTTCTTCGTCCTACAATGTACCAAGAACGTTTAACAATCCTAGAATCATTAGCTCTGAAACATTTTCTTGCTGGAAATATAGATTTCGATTGTATTATTTCTACTTTTGCAACTCGAAAGGCATTTTTTATTAATTACAATAAATTATTTTAATTATATTAAATATGTAAATAATTATCTGTTTTTAATAAATACGCATTTGAGGACAATTTTGTGATATTTCCGCACCTAAATTCACTTTTACTAGCAATACAAGGGGGGCCCAAAATTTTAATGCCGCGGGCCCTGAATTGTCTCTCAACGGCCCTGGTTATGAGACTTGATAGATCAATAGGAGGATAAAATATTATTATAAGAAAGTGTTTTGCGAAGCCCTCAAAACGGTAAGAATTTAAAAGTTTACTTAATTGTCCTCCAAACGAATACAAAAATATGTCCACCTAACTTGTCGCTTCAAACCTCATATTTCCAGACAAAACTACAAACTATATTTCAAAACGCTCAGATATAACTTAGTGTTGACAACGTCCCTGCTAAACTCTTAACTCTCAAACCAAGTAGACTAAAGCACTAATACTAAGTAATATTATCGCATTTTCAAACTGTAGTTTTGCATTTTTGACACTTTCTATTAAATTTTGCTTGAAAAGTTTCGTAGGAAGACAATCCATTATATTAAATTTGGATAGCTTCCACTTGTTTCATCATTTACTACGGCCGGGCCTTCGCTAATACAAATCGCATCTATACGCGTCAATTATATAACGCGCATACTCGTATATATTGCTGTACAGTCGGCCACTACAGTTTCTGATATAAATAAGAAAATTGGATTTGCGCTGCGTTGTATGGGTGTATAATTGCAATGGCATCCAATGTTACTTCGCGGGGAACAACCATGCTATCGGGCTACGGCTACCTTCCACAATATTATAATTTTACTTACCTGACTGGGCATCTTAGTACAACTTAGTTACAAAAACAACCAAAGCAGAAATGTAGATCACATCATCAAACTTAGCCGCGCGCGTTTGTTATTATTTAACTTAAAAATGTGTTGTACCTGAAATGTCTAGAAAACGGATTTATTTTATTACCTACAATTATTTATCACCCTAGGGTATTAGCTTACCACTTACAATTAAAAATAATTTTAGAACAGGTTAATCCCTCTCAACGAAAACTAGCATAGACAATCACCATTAATAAAGATTAAGGACACACATTCATGTTTACAGTTTCGAAAATTTCAAATGTGGAATTTACAATTTAAAACACTAATGAACGAGCCCAATTTCAAGGCAAAGTAGAAACAGTTACTTTAAAGATTTGTTGATGTAGATTACGCAGTGTCGGAATTTTACTCCAAAATAATCGCGTGATTAGATAGCAGTTACGCATGTTTAGGCACACAAATACTACGCATTTGCTACATGTTTTGCATCTAGGCACAGCTTATTTATTATTTTTTTAAAAGAAGTTTGCGAAAACATGCGTGGTGCGTAGGGTTACGCCAATTTAATTTTAATTAAAAATGTCCGAGCTCTAATTTCCAATTTCTATAACAACAAGCGAATCACTTCGCTTGAATATTCCTATACTTTAGAAACTGTTACATATAATATTTTGAAAAGTACATTTGTACGAACATCTTGTGCGAGAACAATGACTTGGAAGATCGCACCCGTGCTACCACCTTACCTGCTCGGCTAGCGGCAATGCTACCCAGTAACCAACAGGCATGTCTTGCGGCATGTACAAAGAAACTGAAAAAATTCTTTATAGAAAAAATATTAATTTTTGTTTTTTTTGAAAGCAGATTCACTTGTATTAAAGAAAACTAGAAACGGAAAGACAAATCAGTACATTAAAATTTGGGTGAGAAAAATTTTAAACAAAAATTCCTAGAATTCATTCATGCCTCGCAGAGAAATTAGCCCACTGCAACACGAACCAAATAGTTGCGCATCTCCAACACAATAAATCTACTATAAAATTTTAAAAACCGTGTCAGTCAAACTGTAGCTCATCCCTATTTCTACGAGTTTATGGAATTTAAAAAAAAACGTCTAGCCATTTTTGGTCGCTATTTTAAAGCTATAAATTCGAGTAAAAGTGTTGGATTCGCTCTAAGATCTATTACATTCCGTTTTGTATTTAAACAATCTGTTTTCGACTAAAAAACTGTGTCAGTTACCGCTTTCAGTTTCAGATTTTGTTCAAAAGCTTATATTGTCGATCCTAAATCGCATCGAAATTGGATTTGGGCGTTCCGAGGTACATACACTTAGCGACCCAGTTTTTCTTAAAAACAATTTTTTTGATTTTCTGGAGTCTTAAAATATCAAAATTATGACTGAAAATTTTCATGAAATTTTTTTACTAATTCTGTATAGGAAATTTACGTTTCTAAATTTTCAATATTTACATATTTCCGAAAATTTCAAAATTTTCAAATTTCCAAATATTACAAAATTTTAAAATTTTTGGATTATTTTTAATTTCCGAAGATTTCTAAATTTTCAAATATCTGAAAATTCTTTAAATTTTCAAACTTCGAAATTTTAAAATAAGTTCAGTTTCAAAAATTTCCGAAAATTCTCATACTTTCAATTATTTTCTTAATTTTAAATTTTCCAACAACTTCCTTATTTCCAAATAAACAAAAAATTTCAAAGATTCAAATTACTGAAAATTTTAAATTGAGGTATAATTTCGAAATTTTTTGTTTTTTCTTCAAATATTTTCTTGTATTAAACATTTTTCAATATATTATAAAAATTGAAATTTGAATTTATTAAAAATTACCGAAATTTTCAAAATTTTCAAACTTTCCAAAAAGTATATCCACCTCAAAGTTTTTAAAATTGTTTCAAAATATTGCAGAATTTTGAAAATTTCAATAATATTAACAGTTCACGATTTGAAAATATTTAAAATTTCAAAACAATCTTTAAACAAAGCAATATTTTTAAGTCCGCTATGTAATATGAAATATGAAAATTTCTCTAAATGTTCATTTAACATGGTCAATAATATAAAAACCTTTCATTTCATTTCAAATAATGCGAAGAAGGTCTCGTAACTGTTGCTCGACTGCCTTTTTTAGTTTTTAACCGACTTCAAAAAAAGGAGGAGGTTCTCAATTCGTCTGTATATATGTTTTTTTTTTATTTTTTTTTTATTTTTTTTATGTATGTTCGGGCATAACTTTTTTGTTTATGAGCCGATTTTAATGATTATTTGATGTTGGGTTCAGTATAGTTCCAAGGTGGTCCCATTATAATTTCATTGGTATTGGAGCTTTAACTTCGAAGATACTCCTCAAAATCTATTTTTTTAACCGACTTTTTAGTGTTTCCGTATTTCATCTTCCGTTTCAACTAGCCGTCATTTCCTTATTCGAGAAGCATCCTTACTAGGTCTACCCATCACTTAAAATTGTAAAATAATTAATATTTTAAATAATTTAAAAAAAAAGGGAACCGACTTCAAATAAAACCACAAAAGTGACATAAGTTAACTAAAAAGCAAAAAATAAATGTTTTTTTTATACAACAGTTTAATACTTATTTGTTGTTCCGTTTAATGTAATTAAGAATTTTTTTTTTTTTTTTTTTTTAACTTTATTTATATTTACAATCTGCTCTGATGAGCAATAAGTAAATCAGGTGGATTAAAAAAATAGAACATGTTGGATGCCGTCCCAGTGGAAGGCTCCCCCAAAAGAATTACTTATTAGCTAAATTGCTGTTTATTATATAATTATTAATTGTTTTATAATTTTTAAGTCGTTGCCAAGTAAAACATAAAAATTATATACCTTGCTGCAATAGTAACAAATTAGATTCGAATTTTTATGTTTTATTTGGCACCGACTTAAAAATTATAAAACAATTAATAATTATATAATAAACAGCAATTTCTTAATTACATTAAACGGAACAACAAATAAGTATTAAGCTGTTGTATAAAAAAAACATTTATTTTTTGCTTTTTAGTTAACTTATGTCACTTTTGTGTTTTTATTTGAAGTCGGTTCCCTTTTTTTTTAAAAGTTAATTATAACAATTAAGATTGTTTTAACAAGAGTAGAGTAGTTAACTTGAACTGCCATTTTTGATACCTTTTAAAATATCGAAACATATCACTTGCTTTCATCATTAGAGTAAATAATTCATTTTCCTTTTTCTAGAAACGAAGTTTTATGCAACGACAACTGGCATACATAACTAAATGTTGTGACTGACAATTATTCTGTCTGATGCAAGGCATGCATGCAGACAATTATTCTCAGCAATCTGAGTAAATATAATATGTAGAAAAAAATTTAATGAAGTTCTGCAAGCAGTGAACCATAAAAAGTCTCTAATGTAAATGAGAAGTAAAATAATTGAAATGTAAAAGGAAAATCATTAGAAAAATCAGCAATATAAATTTTTAATTGGTTCTACCTACTGAAAAAGCTAACTAATAAACAACGGACCGGCACAATTAAATTTTGTTTTAAAGTTTTAACGAGCTCGTTTATTGACTCGTGCATTAAGCTCATTTATAAAATGTATACGCTTTTCATTTTTCTTTTATTTTGAAGCACGTGAAGCAGATATTAATTAAGAATTTTTGCAATATTTCCCTCAAATATACGTAATTTAAAATTAGAAATTGTATCTTAAAAGCTCTTCTAAAGCTTTTAAATTAAATTAAAGAAACAAAAATAATAAAAAAATATGTGTACCTAATTTGTCGCTTCAAACCTCACATTTAGTTACAAAACCACAAATTATGTTTCAAAATGCTCTCATAACTTATCGTTGACAACGTTCCCGAGCCCACACCACACAAGACGGAAACTAATTATATTTTGGGATATTCTAAACATTTTGTGAGATACATCGCTTGACAAGCCTATTTGTAAGTGGATTTTTTAAAAGTGCCTTTTAACTACTGGTAATTAATGATGCAAAACTATATTTAAAACACTAATTAAAATTTTTAAAATACTCTAAGTGAATTGTGACTTCTAATATTAATTTTACTTGACGTCCCATTTGGTTTTGTCATCTTTTAGAACGAAATATATATAGTTCAGAAATTAATTTTTACATAAGAAATGTGACACTGATTTGAGTTTAGAAAAATGAAACATTTAACTGCATGGTTCAAGGTGGTATACATACTTATGACTAATCTAGGAAAATTGTAAGTCTAATCATACTAGACATCGTGGTAGTACCTGAAAGAGAAAATATTAACTACGTTTATGTTAACATATCAACCGACAGAAACATAACAACATAAATTACACTTTTTTCCACCATAATAATAATAATAATAATAATAATAATAATAATAATACCAATAACATTATAATAATAACAATAATACTAATAATAATAATAATAATAACAAAAAAAATAAAATAAAATAATTAAATAAATAAAAAAAAATAATAATAACAATAATAATACCAATAACATTATAATAATAACAATAACAACAATATTAATAATAATAGTAATAATAATAATCACTGACCGAACGGTACAGCACAACAAACCAGACATCGTGTTATTTAGCAAAAAAGACAAATCGACCATAATCAAAGATGTCGCAATCTCGCTAACGGCAAATATCCATTGGGCTGAAACAGAAAAAATAGAAAATTAGAAAAATTTGTCAATAGAATTAAAAAGAATATGGAAACTTACCACCGTCAGAACATATCCCATCATAATCTCTGCCACAGGAGTGGCACCAAAGAGCCTGAAGAGAAATCTAGAAAGATCATACTTACCATACCATCTTGGTTTGGAATTGCAAAAGGCAGTAATACTCCAGAGCTGCCATATCATTAGGCGGTTCCTTACATGACAACAACCCATTGTAAAAAATGCTTGGGATGAAGTTCCCCGCAAAATATAACCGGATCCAGCCGAGATCAAAGAGAATAATAATAATAATAATAATAATAATAATAATAATAATAGAAATAATGGCTAAACTATTGGAGTCAAAGCTTTACTGCGTCGCACACTATCCTCTCCCGGTTATATTGTTAGGTTGTTTCTCATGTTCAACTGCTTCACGTATGATACGAGGGAAGTGATAAGGTACTCAAGCGTTCTCGAGGTCCATCTTATGCCCAGTTAAACCAATAAGTTGAACAGTCGCAGGTTTTGTAATGCGTCTGTACTCACGCAATCTTAACTCAATGGTACGACCAGTTTGTCCGATGTAGTTTGAACCACAAGAGCAAGAGATGTTGTAGATCCCGGCTGATTTCAAGCTTTATATTTGGTCTTTTGTGGATCTGAAACGGTTTCTCACAGTTTCGTTGGTCCTAAAGACTGTCTTTATGCTGTACCTTTTAAGAACGTGCCCTATCTTATCAGTAATGTCTTTACCGTAAGGTAGAAAAGCTAATGCCTTCTCGAGGCGCCAGTTCCTCCTTAGCCTTGGAGTGTTCCGCATTGCGGATTACATTGTGCATTTTTGAGGCTCTATAACCGTTTCGTTGTAACCACATGAACAGATACGTTTTATTTTGTTGTAGGTGTTCTGCATTTGAGATTTGGTCTGCTCTGGTTGTTAGAGTTTTTAGCACAGTGGATTTCTACACTATCGCTAAAATTTTAGAACAAATGCTTGTAAAGGCAGACAAGCTACAGGTCGGTCCTTACCTGATTATGCTGGGTGTCATACCCAAATGACGAAAAGTCGAAAGTATATTGTAATATCGACAATAAAAAGACCGTTTAAGCCATCTCTACAGGGTACGCCAAATACAGCTTCTTTCAATTCCAGCATGAAACCAGCTATATACTGACTAATTAAATTAGTGAGAGTACCTTAAAGAAAATAAATTCTGCATACCGATTCTTATAGAATTGCACAAATTGAAGGCTTTTACTCTACCTTGTTGTATTATTGTTTCTCATCCACGATGCAAGATGTCTTAATTCGCTCTTTCTACTGAACTTTGAAACTGAGAATGCCGTGGTTTTCCTTCTACTATATGACAATCGAGGCACAAATAAACTAATTTTTTAATAATCTAAATTATAAATTTTGTAGCTACTATCCAAGACCTTACAGACTTCGTCATAGTAAATAATGTAAATAATTGTACGACTGCTCACTTGATTGGCAAATTCTTTGCCATTATCACTCTGCACAATACATGGCCTTCCTGAATCTTTAAATGTATCTAGAAAGTTGTAAGCAAATAGTTTTCATTGGTCGTAAACGAACTTATTTTGATAAGTTATCTTGGTATACACAAATAAATTTATAATCTTGATCTGTACAGGTCTGTAGATCAAATAAATCAACTTGACAGCGAAAGTTCAAGTGATAAAAGTAATAAGTTTTCACGCGATGAGCAAAGAAACAATTTCTTGGGTAATATTTCATTATTTTTCATTTAGCAGTTTGGCTATGACTCGCCTTCCGCAATCTCTTGTTGATTGATCTGCTGCTTTTATAATATTAAACAACTTATTTAGTTGAATTATTTTACCCGTTTGTTTATTAAGAACTACATGAAATGTATTAAAACGTTGTAGTTCATGCTGTTCAATTACATAATAATCACATTTGTTTCCACTAGCAGGTCTATTTTCAGTATACACTGTCTATAAAGTAACTTTTGAACGACTTAATATTTTACCACAAAATTTGGTGTGTTTTAATAGGAAATTAAATACTATTTTTAACCTATATTTAAATTTTGTATCATTCAAAATGGCGACTGGGTGCTATTTTAATTTTTTAAATGTAAAAGGGGGTCGAGTGACACTTCATAAGAAAGGTCTTTTAGTTCTGCGCCTGATCCTAGAGTTAAAAAAAAAATAATCTGCCATAACAAAATTACAATATTTGAAGATAAAGAAGTCTATTTAAAAAAACTAAGAATTCAAGCAAAAAGAAATTAAATTAAGTGTTCCAAATGTTCACCATTTACTTCTTGGCACATAAAAAGTCGGTTATGAAATTCTTGCCTTACATTTTCATAAGTTTCTGGAGTGATATTTCTGCAAACTTCTGTAATGCGTTGCTCCAGTTCTTCAATTGTTGGACGGGTACTGTACACTTTCGATTTCAGATAACCCCATAGAAAAAAATCTAAGAAAATTAAATCTGGGGAGTAAGCCGGTTATTCTACAGGACCCCGCCTACCAATCCATCTTCCAAGAAAATGTCCGTTGAGAAAGTCAGAAACAGGTCTATAATAATGAGGCGGCGCGTGCGCCTTGTTGTAACATAACGTTTTCAATATTATTTCCAGCCACCTGAGATATTTCTGCGAAAATTTTGTACAGTTCAGAAACTAACTAACTAGTTTACAAACTAACCAAACTCGCTGTAAATTTATTGAAAATTTTGTTTACTTTTTAAAAGAACTAATCGTTTAGTTAGTTTGTATACTACAGTTAATTTATAACCTAGATAAGTTGACACTGTAATCGTAACAAATATACAGAAGTAATTTATAAAAACACTAAGTATATAGCTTTTGATATTTAATCTTTCGTTTTCAAAGAAGTTGAACATCCGGCACCGACTTCGAGAGTTTGACAAGAAACAAATAACTTTATTTTTCTTTTAAGGTATTAGTTGCCACAATGCAATTTCAGAAAAGGTCAAGAAAGCGAAAATGTTTCAGTTTAAAAACCACATCTATGCACGTTGTAATAATATAACCTACTCGCGAAAAAGCTGTTAAGAAATAATCGCTTTTACAACCACCAGTACCAAAATCAATGACAGTGGTCACTTGTTGATGTAAATTGGGTATTATATTTATTTTCAAATTCTATCTCCCCCCTTAATAACGCTTCTGGTGTATCCGTTCGAAATCAAGCTAAATAGTTTATCTTCTAAAATGTATTTAAGTAAATATAGTAGATTTTAGGATGGTCACCTACAATAAAAAAAGTGTGCGTGCACGTCGTTGTTGCTAGAATTTTTTTATATCAAAGTGTAGAGAAAGTCCCGAGAAATAAAATAAACCTAGCCTCCTCCCCCCGAAATCAAAATATTTATACCTTTGTTGCTACAGCCGCGAGCACCGCCGATTGTGACCTTTATAAATTCCAGTGTCTTCCTGTCGATACGCCCTTCTTCTTTCTCTAGCGCATCAGCAACAATTAGCTTCCTTCTCGCTCATACATCTTACGATAATTAGCAGTACTTTCTAAAAATCGTATTGTCTTAAAATATACATAATAATTATAAAATAAAAAATTAACATGTTTAAGGTAATTCTACCTTCTGCCACGCATGCACATTATCACATTCAAGCCATAATCTGCTTTATTATTACTTTTTATTACTTTTTACAAATAACTTTTTCTTGGGTATTGTTTCTGATAGAGGTATTATTTTTCTTAAAGTTTTTCTGCTAAAGATTATGTCAAATGAAAAAAGCTGCACAATTATGCAGTTCAGCATTTCTATTGATTAAAAATTTGTACGTTGCCAACAATGCGACAAACATAGAGTTGTCCACAATTCCAAATAGTTTAAACAACTGAAAACCTGATATTTCGGATAAAACAGCTATTTCAATGCGTTTCAATACCAGCAATGCAACAAATTATCTGTGTTTTAAGTACTGTTACAACATTAGCTTATTAATTTTTAATCTAATAATATACATTCAGTTTTTCTTTGAAAAAACATTGGCCAAATATTCGTTAGTTAAAAAAATTTATCCCGACGCCCGGCTCCTAAGATTTATAGTAATTAATGATCGGCAGCTGCCAAGTTGAAGCCTTATAGTAAAACCCCACAATCCGATGTGAGGCGGCCATTACAGCTTATCTCTTTAGTTTAACATGGCGGCACCTACCGTGAGCCTTATCCGCCACGTCTTTCTTTGGGCCGGATTGAGATACTCTCAATTAGCGCGCCTGCTCAAGTTAACAACGGTTTAACAAGAACAGGTTCCCAGTCTTGACATCAGGCTGCAAGCCCTAAGTCCCCCGCTGGTCGGGGAAGATTACCTAAACCTCTACTGATTTAGCAGATCAGTGCCAGAGCTGAAAACGCAGATTACCCGTCGAACCGCACCAAGGCGGTGCTAGCTTGCGTAGGTTTACTACTGCCACCACGAGTCCTACTCCGTGACCAAGATTGGGGCTGCTATTCCACCGCAAGCTCGGACTTGGTCCCCGTGGTACCAGTCAAAGAAGTTACTGGTTGAACTTTTCAGAACAAGCAGGTGCCGAAAACAATGCTACCCCTACTAGTTTAGGCTACTCGCAATCCCAGTACTGGTCGACTACGCACCGCCCCGATTAGCTGGTAGCAAGTCTGATATGACCGGTACCTTTACTGCGTCGGGTGTACATAAGCACAAGCCCCCTGGGTCGACACTTTGATAGTGATCGTAAGAAGGCAAAGGTCACCTCACCCGTAAGGCCCAAGTCCCTAATACCGGCAGCCGCGCCACTTCTTTCTGGAGGTCACCTTTAGCTGGCTAAATCGTCGGCATTCAAGCATCCATTATATCGTCTAGGCAAATTTGTGTTCGCTAAGAGTCATCTCGACGTAGTGACTGGAACGCAGGCAGATTTATAGCTACGGCCAGGGAGTCAAGATCCCGCGCTGCCGCTAAGGTGTTAGGTACCCATACTAAAAGCTAGCAACACCTCCCATCGTGAAATTACTCACCCAGTTCTCCATAGTCACAATTAAGGTAAATCTTAAACTTCTACGAAGAGAGGTGGACGTACCAAATTTAAACCATCGAAAACCATTTTAAAAATTAGCTTCGTGCGGAAATGCGCACGAAAATAGACTAGATATTTATAATCTTCGAAAATTTATCTTGCCGCTCTCAGGAAATGTAGAAAAATGCTAAAATGTGAACTTCGAGCGGACTATCCCATTCAAAATATTAATACTTACCGTACGTAAAAGTGTAAATTTTATAGTTATAACGTTGTACATTTCACCGAAAAGAAAACAAAACCACCCTTCATTTCATCTATGTGTTAACCTCTAATACAGATGTCAGTTCGTGACGTCAGTAATAATAATGCCGGGGTTCAGTAATCATCCTCGGACCATAACTTGGCCAAGTCTAAAAATTGTTTGCGAGATTTATTTGTAAATTGCAGATAATTGCAAATTGCAAACACGCGGCCACTACGTGGGGGCTTTCCAGTAAAGCCTCATCGCATTATTCTAATAGTTTTACAAGAAACCTGCAAGCCTCATTGAGACGGTTTTCCAAAAAGTTGCTTTTTGCGGCAATGTGCTATTATTTTGGGTATCCTACACGCGAAAATGTACTGAACAAATTTGAAAATTTATCCCGCAAATCCAAGACACGTAGGCGAAACTTCCCGCGTGGTGATCAGGCGGAGGTTTTTTAATAAACTAGTAAAACCTCACGTAGGGGCTGTTCTAATGCTTTTTTATTACTGTACTTAGGTATTCCAAAATTCCAAAATTGGTGTACTATAGTTTGTATAAAATTTGATTTAGAAAACACTCACGCACGCACGAACGCTCAAAAGAAATGTTTCGAAGCATCATCTTTGGGTTCGCCAAAAACATGTATTTCCATCAAAATCTTCAAATCAATTTGTAAATCTCTAAATACCAAAACCGTGTGGTTTCAATAGTTTTTACTTAAAGCTTTGTGTAAGCACATTCCTCCCTATCTTTCAAACATCTGGATTGGTCTGAATAAAAATTCTGTATTACGAAATAGAACTTTCTGAAATGTCTTTAGAGTTAATAAAAAAGACTACTAAAATTGCTTGAAATTTTTATATCGGTGCTATTCTTTTTTACACAACATAGCAGCAACTGAAAAATTTTATGGTGAGAATTATATTTAAATAAAAAGAACATCTTTGCTAATTCGAAATAACTCAAGACTTATAGAATACTACGTTTGATGTCACATATAATAGTGAATTCTAATAAAATGGATTTATTCTGTAGACGAACATTTGGTTATATGCGAGTTTTATTTTCAAATTGATAATAAATGATGAAAAAATTTATTCGATACTCGTATACAGAAACTTCGAGGTAAGTTTTTGATCATGAATTTTATATACAGTTTTAAGCTTTTTAATATAATTGTCAACCGATTTTGATAAAATGGAATGATGCCGTCTTCTAGCATAGGCAAGCGGGAAAATTGTTCTGGGTTCCCGACTTCTAGGAATCCCATTGTAAACGTGAAGTATTTTTCTGTAACGAGTGGTGTCCTTTATCTCATTCAAGAAAGCATTTACATTTGCATGGGATCCTAACAATAATGAAGAAAAAACGCATTTATAAATTGTACTGTGTAAAATACACAAGACCGTACACATAATTCCATTTTGATAATTTAATGGTTTTACAGTAGATGGTTTTACAACATAATTGAGATGTATTTGGTATTACCGTTACAGTCAATGTCAATCATTTAAAAACTAGAATGGGTAAAAAGATTTATTTATTTAATTAACAATTTCGCTACAATTAAATGTAGAAGGAAGGTTTCTAAATTACAATAAGCAATGATATTACTAAATACATACCATCCCTTCAAAAGAAGAACGCGTAAGCTTATTGTTATTTATTCGCATATCACACGTTATCTCGGACTTCCGAAAATAACCGCAAGTTGCGGAAACTTTGCTTTCTTTTAAATAAAACACCCTATGTATTGCCAATATTTTGAAAGAGTTTTTCATTGCCAAGTTCTTGAAATACCATAAAAAATTAACGATTTTTTACGATTTGGAAGGTAGCATGGAAAATTTGACATTAAAATAAACTACAACTGTAGGTCTTCTTATTCTTCTTCTTCCTCAGCCTCTTGTCGTCCACTCCTGACCGTAAGCCTTCTCCATTTTCATCCAGCCGCTTTCCCGCTTTGTGCTTTATGTCGTTTTGCTATCTAGTTTGGGGTCTTCTCACGTTCTTTTTCGTTTCACGTGGTCGCCATTGCATTATCATTTTGGTCTATTTTGCGTTTAATAACTTTAATAACTAAAAAAACAAAACATTATGCAATAAATTTCTTGTGCGCTTATATTTAAGTGGGTGGCATTTCAGGCAGCTTATACATTTTTGAGGCTGAAAACACTCAAAAACAATTTAAGACAAATAAATGAAGCGGCCACTATGATTTTTGTTAATATTTACTCAACGCGACTGTGCTAAAAGTCGCAGTACCTAGGCTTAATTGGACCATTCTGCATCTACCGCTTTATCAACGATTCTCTTTATGCAGACCAGTAGCTATCCCAAAAGCTAGTATCTTACTGATGGAGATCCTGTAATTCCTCTAGCTCCTAAAAAGGGTTGCCGCTGTATCTGTGTCTCACTACCAATAGTCTGAGGCATTTGGGTGAGAAGATAGAGAGAATATTTCGCTTTTTCTTCAGAAAATTTACAATCGGGGTCATTGAGTACTTCTATAGTTCAGGTGTTGACTGAAAAGACCATGGTCAGTTAAAAACGTATTACAATCTTAATGTGTAGGGATTGTTAGAGTCGCTTAAGTGAAGGTTCTCGAATGACATGCTTCGACTGGTAGAGCTCTGAATAAAAGTCCAGTTAGTTTTGAACTAGAAAGCAGTCTAGTTCTAGCACAAGGAGTGCCTGTAGACAAAGAAGGGTCTGCTGACTCCTGCCTTGTCAAATCATCAGCTTCCTCGTTTTCTCTAACGTTTCTCTGTCCAGGCACCTACAGCACTTTCACTCAATTATTGAAGCCAATACTGTTTAAGTCGTAACGACAGTTTTTGACCAGCATTGATTTGGTGATGACAAAACCAAGAGCCTTAAGAACCGTTTGGCAATAAAGCCATATAGAAAAATGTTTGTTGGAGTAACCTGTACGGAGGTGTTCATGAGCACAGGCTAAAGTAACAAACATCCTTGCCTGGAAAACTGCGGCGAACCTGCAGCAAACAAACGAAAACTTTGCCCTAGTCTTTTCGCTAATCCCCTGCATAGGAACCCTCTACCATATTTTGTCCGTGTGTTACAATTCGGATCCAGTCCTCTATGATAAGACAATATTAAATGTTTTGGCAAAGAGGAATAAAAGTACCATGCAGACACTTCTTGCACCAAAGAGCGAGTCTGTTCGTATTGTAAGAGATAGGAAACATGCGTATTTCAAGAACTAAGTTATGCGTATGTGGATGAATGCTCGTTGGGTTACGGACCACCATACTAAAGACGCATACATAACCATTGATTTGACTATGGCCAAATAGAATTATCTAGTAACTTTAGAACACCAAGTTTTCCCAAGTCTGTCAACACGTATCTTTATATCGAAATATCGATGTACTTAGGACAAAGAGTGGTACCCTGCTGATAGAGACAGTAGTTCCTCTGGCTCCGGAAGTGGGTTGCCGAAGTATCTATGCTTCAGTACCAATAACCTGAGGCATTGGGTGAGAAGTCGGGGGGAAGAAATCACTTCTTCTTCACAAAATATACACTTTGGATCATTGACTATTGCTATAGCGTTTAAGAGTTTGTTGAAAAAACCAGTTACGACACCTACCACAACGCTATTGCTTTTCCTGTTTAAGATTAAGAGTTAATTAAAACGCCTCGGTGAAGGTTCACAAACGAGCAGGTTTGACTGGCAGAGCCCTGGATGCAAGGTCCAGATGATTTTGAACTAGAAACGAGCTTAATTCGTAATCTCCTGCCTCGCATTAGCCGTGAAGAGTCCGAAGGCTGGCTCTGAATAAAGCAGGGTCTGGTGTGAGCCCTTCCTAACCAAAGCATTAGTTTCCTCGTTTTCACTATAATTACTGTGTCCAGGCATTTACAGAAGCTCTGCCCAATTATGTGAGCCAAGTCTGTTTAGAGCCTGACGACATAAATTTGGTCGAGGCAGGCCAAGAGCCTTAAAAGTTGCTAGGATATCAGAACATGTACAGTTTGTGAATAAAGTATGGAGCAAATTCAATATCTCCCGAAATATTATTTTTTTATAAAAACGCTCAAACACGTAAACTTTAGTTTTATTCCAGCCACATTTTAAGCATATTACTGTTGCTAAAAGGTCACGTGACGGCTCATTTAAAAGCTCTTTTCAAGAGAAATTCAGAGCAATGTTTTTTTTCCAAATATTGACCGATAATGTATGGCGCTTAAGGATGGTAGCTTGGTATGTTGGTTTACTCAGAACCATGGTAAACATTTTAAATAATTTGGAAAGAGGGTCGTCTTCCAACACTGGAATTTCGACTCTTTCCAACGGGGAGATGTCCACAACTGCGATTCGTAACCACTCTATGGACAGGTTTGTTTTTATGTTCACAAGTTGTAGGGCTGATAATAGTGCAGCGACGTCAACAAAAACATGTGGAAAAATATGAGTGGACGCTATAAGTTGTAAACTAAAGTTTACTTAGTAACAACCAACAACCCGCAAAATCTAGAACTACTTCTAAAACATTTTAAAATTGTAAATATCTACGCAAAAAACCTGTGTTACAAGCTGGGCGTACGTTTTGTGTATATACTTTATGAGCTAATAAAGGTAGAGATCAGCTATAATTTAGTTTATTTTGCGTTTAAGATTTGCTTTTTTACCTTCATCGTTTTCTTGAGAAAGTTTATAGGATTTGCAAGTTTCAACTATACTTTTGTTCTTATAAAAGTACTGGATCTAAGCAGGTAAGTAAAGGATGAGTCAGTATTTGATGAAAACCTGGCAATAGACAGAACAAAATAATACGTTATAATGTTATAGTTATATGCTTATAATACCAAATATTGTGGAAAATATAAAAAACGAAGTTTTTTTTTCATTTAATTATAAAAACACCGCCATTACATTTTTTTGGTATAAAAATATATCGTATTAATGTATCATCATTAGTAAATAAAATAATATTGAAGTAACATTTTTTAAATATTGCATTTAACTTTGAAATAGAAAAACTTGTTAACAAGACAGAAAATGATGACTTTTTTCTTGTTTTCTTGTTTCTTACATTGCGAATTTCGAGTTTTGTAAGAAATCGCTTTTGGAAACAGTAACCGAGAGAATCACAGAAACTGGAAGTATGTTAAATTCCTGCTTATATACATAACAGAGCTGCCCGATAAGAGCGCCACACCATTTCCCAAAAACAAATTTAAGAGGCATCTCTATTCAAATATAAATATTTAAGAGATTCATAACAGTTTGCAGTTTGGCAGGCAGTGAGAGAGGTCTCCTGTGGCATCCGCCATGTTGGCTGATGGCCGAATGATGATTGTTTTATAAATATTTAATAGTTTCCCGCTTGAAGCGCTCCTGCAGCTCAAATCAGAGTTTATGGGACATCATAATATCGGGATGTTTTATAGATGTATATGCTGTTATCTTGGAAATGTGTTCGCCAAGGTAATTTGCTGAATTTCATAGGATAATGGCCTTTTTGATGGACGAAGCGCCGGAATATACCCTGAATGGAAATTGCTCCAAACGATATTATAAACAAACTGGCACAAGGCGAGCTGCTTACTAAACAGGAATTTTACAATTGCAGATTTACAAATTTTGCACGTCTCTTTCCCTATACTACATCTTATCCTGCAGCTTCTTGCGGTTAGGTAGTTTTGGTAGTTAACTATTGTTACCTAACAACACGTTGAAAAGAATATAATTACGCAACAATTTGAGCGCAAGTATATTATCGGAAAGTAAAATCAAAGAAATTGCATGTTATAACCTTGGTAACCGAGTACAACTCACTGATATACTTTTAATGTCATTCACCTATAACGCAATATCCCTACATAATAATTAAAAAACTAGTGTTACCCCGCCGAAATTCGACGGCAGACTCAGCGTTGACAGACCGGGCGAAATGCTAAGTCACGCGATGCATTAGTTCCAATAATGAGACTAATTATTATTGAAAAATCGACGTAGAATAAAAATATAAAAATGTTTCATGTTCCATCATTTCATTGAAAACAAAATGGTCCAAATTGGTGAAGCGGTAGCCGCTTTAATCCAGGACATATTTTCCTTACACAACCAACCCACTACAACAAACAGCTACAACAAACAAGACATCCAACGCGCTATTACTCAAAAGGCCCAACCCGCAAACACAGAACGTACCAATACTCCTACACCACCTACCTCTATAGCATTTCTACCTTACATAGACAAAACCACCGACCGCATCAGCAGACTACTTAAACAACAAAACATAAAAACCGTTTTTACTCCCTTTCAAAAACTTTCCAATTTCCTTCCTCCAACCAAAGACAAGTTACCTACCCTCCAATCCTGCGGTGTGTATAGTGTACCTTGCTCCTGTGGGAAAGCCTACATCGGTGAGACGAAGAGGCCGATCAGCGTTCGAGTTTCTGAACACGAGCGCTGCACTCGACTGAAACGTCCCGCAGAGTCGGCTATCGCAGAACATAAACTCGATACAGGCCATAACATTCAATTTGACAAGACCAAAATCCTTGCCCGTTATTCCACCTACCTCAACCGTGTGATCCGTGAATCCATAGAAATACACAAAACTCCTAACAATATTAACCGAGACCACAGCTATCCCCTGCACAATGCCTACAAACTACTATTTCCGATTAAATCCAAGCCCCGCCCTGCTACCGCTCAGCCGCTATAGCCCGACAGCCAATCACAGACCCAGCATTCACACCTTGTTACCCACCCGTCTCTTATAAACCCGGTGCCTGCACCGGTCTCGCCAGTTGTGTTCCAGATCCCAAAGTGACCACAGCCCTGAAGATGTCCCGTGGAACCGAGGACGAAACGTCGGCAGTTCATGCACCGATGACGCGGCTCCAACCCGGAAGCCTAGCTGTTTTTAACATAAACATTGTTTTACAGTCACGTTAAATCTTTAGTTAAATATAGAAAATTAGAAAGAAATCATTTTAATTAAATACTGCAGAAAATAAAATAGAAAATCAAAAACTAAGCAAAGCACGCCGCCTGGACTTTCATACACTTTAGAAATTGTCATCATATTTCAAAAGTAAGTTTGCATCAAGTACTTCTTTTTACAAGAAAGAAGTAAAATTTGTAAATTTTTTAAAAAAGATTCAATGAAATTAAAGAAAATCAAATCAGAAATACAAATTCCTTTGCCAAAATTTAATGAAAGAAGGAAAAAAACTGGGGTATATATTGCTACAGCTAACAATCAATTTGTGAATCTTATCCTATGAGTCATTATATCAATTTAGATTAAACAGAATTTTTTTTATTATCGTTCGTTTACTAAGTAAAAAGGCATGAATTTTCGATTTTTAAAAAATCATAAAAAATGTCACCCTAAAATTTGCGGCTAAATTTTTGCTATCCTATCATAATTGTTTAGTAAAAAGAACTCCGGTGGCCAGTTTTTTTAATAATAACGCGCCAAATTCAATACCTAACTTAAAAAAATTAAACAAAACGTTATATTGAAGCCAGAAAGTTGTCTTCATTCACATTCCTTTTTAAAATTTAGAAAGTTGCATGTCTGAAAGAAGTGCTACCAAAAACACAAGTACACTTTCCGCTTCCGGTTTTGGGTGTTTAAAGCTTATTTATATAGGATAAATTTTTGATATACTGCCACATTACAAAGCAAAGAAATTGTTCCTTGTCATATTTTCAAAAGCACTTTGGTATCAACGTTTCACCTGGCAACGGTGACTATGATAATGCGTTTCTAATCCGCGTTAAGCAAGTCCAAGAACGAAGCGCCAGTTTTCCGCTTTTACGTAGGACATAGCTACCACTACAGTCAGCGGAAGCAGACCTGCATGTGGTAATGTAGTTGGAAACAACATTTTTTGAAAAAAAAACAAACTTGCAATTAAAAAACCCAGAGACAGAAAAAAACATTCGTCAGCAACGATTAGAAGGAGGGTGAAATAAGCTCCCATAAATATTGCTGCAGCTAAAAATCATATTGAGGACCGTATCTAAGATCACTCATAAGCAATTTAGCTTAAACAGAAATAATTTACCTTCCCCCGATTAAGATATTGGGACATCAACTAACATGCAGTTCATCACTAGCTTTTAACCTTACAAATAATAATAAAAATTTATGTGATTAGTCATAAAGTTTAAATATTTTGAAAATTTTGGTAATATTTTGGTAAATAGTTTTCAATAGTGATCGTATATAAAACCTTGTATTCCTCGAGGTAGAGCTACTATTACAAATAAAATGAACTGTAGGCCGATCTGGCAATTTATTTGAGAAATATGGCGTTAACATTAAAATTTTCATTACACTTTAAAAATTATAGAAAGCTTGTAAACAACTTTAAATTTGCGTCTTCTATCAGATTCCGCCTAAAAACTTACAATTACCGAAAAAAGAGAATTCTGCACAAAAACATGTCTTCCGCTTACGATATACTCCCGCATTCTAAAGCTCATCTAAATCAGGCTATTCCTTCATATAAGACGCACATACACACCCACCCACAGACAGGAATTTTTTTAAACGACTTTATTTTAGTTCCCGGAGGTCTAAAACATGTATTTCCGGTCAAATCTCGAAACCGAAAACGTTCACGAAGTTAGTACCTCTCTATACTAAAATAATAGGAAAGTAATAATGAAACCACTAGTTTCTTTAAAAAATTTTAAACGTATGTAACTACAGTTAGTAAAATTTGTCGTAAAATCGCCCAAAAAAATTACCATGGAATTAAAACAAAACGCAGTTAAAAAAAAAATTAAAAATTTAAGATGATTTTTAAATATTTTTGATAATAGCTGTGTATCTACAATTTATTTTTGTATATATAACACAATTTATACAGTAACTTAACTTTAAGTGAAGATTGATCAATTAAACAAATTTTCTTTCTGGCTTTACTGATACTAGTTTCTTCTTATGATTGCATACCTCTTGCTACCTCCTGTCCCCTGTGTGGTACTTAAAGTGGCACAGGGCAGTAAGGAACATCTTTACGTGGGCTCCGAACCACGGAAGTGCATGCACTTCATCTCCAGAGAAAATTTGACTAGGACACTCTCAGATGTGAGAAGTGAAGCTAAAGCAGGCTAATCCTAAAAGAGACTTCGACGAGCTATAGGCAACACAACTTACATCAGACCACGTTGGTGGTTGACCACTGCCTTCCAATGGAGCATATCGATTTTTAAAAATCAAATTTTACTTCGCTTGGGATTCGCACCGTAATCGACTGGGTAACGGTCCAGCACCTAGACCGCTACACCAATCGGCAGCCCCAGTCTAAAATTTGCAACTTCGAGTCAAACAACAAGAGAAAAATATCTACTATTTCAAACATAGCAATGAAAAAACGGTTTACTGTTGCTACACAATAAATTATACACATTTTTTATAGCAGGCTGGAGTCATAATTAAGTGAAGTGGGGTTAAACAAACGCTAGCGTGCGATGTAATTGCTTTGTGTAGTGATGGTAGTGAGTTCTTTTTTCATTCCTTTGTTCTACTTTATTCATGACAATGGTAACTCATTTGTCAAAAGATTTGATCATTATTGAAGTGTGTTTTTTTGGTAACTAAAAAAGCAGAGTTCATTTCCCAGTTCTCATTGAGTGAGCTACATTTCTGTATAAGTCTGCCTCTCTTCGCATATAGCTTTGAAAACATAAGCTTTTTTGAGATAAAATGTATTATTCTTCTTAAAAGTAAATCGGTGGCCATCCAATTTACCCGATTTGCATCTATTGGACTATTTAAGAAAAACAGTATTTTCAACGGCGAAAGTATTTTGCAAGTTTGCAGGAATTATATAAAAAAATTGAAAACTTGTGACCAGAGATATCTTAAAATTCGACTCAAAGAGCAATTTTATCATTCATGTATCGGTTAAAAAAAATACATTTACAAAATGGAGATCTAATTCTCAACACATTTTTAAATAATTTTAAATTGTAACAGAACCATGCATTTCTATAAAACAAAAAACCATTATTTGTAATACTTCAAAATTTTAAATTTTTATATACTATTGCAAAATTTTCAAAATGTTCAAAAATTTTCATTTTTAAACTTACAAAAGTTTTATTA
Source organism: Ctenicera cuprea (assembly GCA_958336395.1). Lineage (NCBI taxonomy): Eukaryota > Metazoa > Arthropoda > Insecta > Coleoptera > Elateridae > Ctenicera > Ctenicera cuprea. The sequence goes on along the minus strand of OY284491.1, from coordinate 37,504,522 downwards.
ATTCTCAAAATTTCTTAAATTTATTAAAATTTTATAGTCTTTTAACTTACAAAGTCTTTCAACACTATTCCAAATATTCAGTTTTTCAGTTATTTCAAAAATGAATAAAAGTTTTCAAAGGTATTGTTAAACATTTTTATAATATTTGAATCCTTGACAATTTTATGGAAATTTAGAGAATTTCTAAAATTCTCGAAATGTATTAAAGATAAAATATATTTTTGAAAGTTTTCATAAAATCGTCAAGTTTTGAAATATTTACAAATTTTCGAAAATTTTAACAGATGCGAGCAAGGTCTCGTGGTTGTTGCCCGACACTTTTTAAATGATAAATAAGCTGTTTAAGTTGGTATTGTAGTGGACCGTAGATCGAAGTTGAAATTCCAATTTTATTAATTTTATAAAGAGATTGTTTAATTCTATATAAATGAATTGTGACAAATTTGTACCTCAAAAGTAGAGTGAGAGGGGATAAGTATTAATTTAATATTGCTGCTCCTAAAAATTAAGTTCTAAATCTTATTGTACTTATTATTACTCATGAACACCTTAGTTTAAACAGAAATTTGTATCGTCCCCTGTTTATTAAAAAGTGGTGCGTGAATTAACGTCTTTCAAAAATACAGAAAAGGCGTCACAGAGACATTGTTGGACTGAGGCAAGAAACATATTGTGGATCATCCCTAGATCTATCAGCTTACATAGTTTTAAAAATGTGTCGTCAGTTTTGAGCAATACCTTTTTGACAATGCCTAAATTTTTTTAAATATTTTTACTTCGCAGTTTTCATTTGTACAAATGTTATTCAAACTGTCCATTCGATTTTGAGTAAATATGCGTTAAAATCGAAAAATTGCAAAATTTGCAGAGGTCGCCATTTTAAATCTAGACTGCTCCGAAAAAAACTTTTTTACATTATCCCTACCATATGGAAATGCATTGCGAAAGCTATGAAAATTCAATTTCGATATGTTGACGAAAATACACGAGTTAAGCCGCTACAACCCCAAATGTGGTTTTTAATATGTCTGTCTGCATATGTGTAGCAAATCAAAATTTCAGAACTACTAAACCGATTTTAATAAAAATGAGAGTTGGTACAAGATACAACCAAAATTCGTTAAGAAAACAAATTTTTAGTAACAAGAAATGGCACTTAGATTCTTTGGTTACATTGGTCAGTGGCGGCTCGTGGTATGGTGTACTGGGAGGCATTTTAAAGTATTTTTTTGATAAAAATTTGTTTTTATTCAAGTTTTAGGTTGCCTTATATTTCAAACTCATCCTTTACGTTGGCAAAATGATCTATTTTAACCAACATTTTCTGTGAAGACTTTCGATAAGCACTCTCAAATAAATATATTGTAAATTGATACCCACATTGCCAGTGTGTCAAAATGTACAAAATTTTTCATGTGGTTTACCGATAAAAAATGTGTTTGAATTTTACTTTTTAAATGTTTGCAGTCCATATCACACAATAAATTATCATAAAATAGCAGACAGTGAAAACAAGTGAAAGCGTTTTCTTACATGGCATTCATAATCCAAAATTATTTTGCATGGACATCGTACAACACCACTAAATTATGATTACACAACCAACAACTGTTTTCACACTACTACGTCGTGTACGTGCGAATTCCGCAAATTAGGTGGGTATTGACATGCGCTTATCACGGACAGCTTACAGCATAATTCTCGGAAGTTGTGGGTTTGTGACCCTGAAGTCTTTAATACGCAGATACTTCTATCCTCTTTTAGCTTGTGTAATATGAATTTTACCGCAATTAGCTTCCTATTTCACTCTTATTCATTTGAAGGCCTTTTAAGCCTGCCGCTTTATGACAGCCAAATGACCCTGGCATAGATTCGTTTAATGCGCGCGAAATACTCAAACATTCAAACGTTTTCGAATCCTGCGGCAGCTCTTTAATAAACGTTCTCGCATAGAAATCTCATACAAAAGTTAACTATAAAGAATTTTTTAAATATTAATGTGTATACCTAATATGTTATGTAAACAAAGAGTAATTATTTATTTTTTCTTATTTCCGGGAGGTCAATGATCATTTGACCGAATCGAGAACCGCCGCTGCTATTTGTCTTGAAAACGAAATTTTAAAATGTAAGATTTTGATAAAAAAAAATATGTTTTTTAAGCGAAATTATTCGCTTATTTTAAAAATCTAAAAAAATATATAACATCCTATTTCCGCAAGCAAATGCCGCAATTTCATAGCTAATTTCACAGTTAATCCGCAGTTAAAAAAACATGCCAATGTAAATCAATTAGTGCTTCATAATTATTTTGTGCAAATAGCTAGAAACCAATCATAGTCAACAAGTACCCTTATAACAACACTTATAAAGTCAAGGAGTCCCAACAAAAAATAGTAATAATGCGACTTTTTGGATATCACCCTGACAAGCCATTTATTTCAATTTTAACGTTGGGAAATGAGAAAAAATACAAAGACATGTTATCCGGGTAGAAATTAGATAAAAAGAATGCCAGATTAAGGGTCTTACAAATACAAGAAACCAATTACAGAAATAAAGAAGCGACTTGGACCCTGGACTAAGTAGGAATGAAACACTATTGGTTATTCTGTTACGGTTTAAATTGATTCAACTTCGATATTGTTCAGCTGAAGTTATGATCCGTTTACCATATGTTGCGAAGTATTCTCATTTCCGTTTTAAGGTTTTTTGAATTGTAAACATATAAGCATTTTGGTTTAGAGGAAGTTACTTAAGATGGTAAAATTGACGGTTTTCAATTAGGTGAATTTTGTAATGTTTACAAAAACCTTCTGCGAAATTTTTTTTAAAATTTCTGTACGGTAATTACTTTTTAGATATTTGATTAATATTCTTATAAACCGCGCTTACATAACAATATTTTCTGCTGATTCAAAAAAAGCGAACTAAACCTGAGATCTAAATGTAGAAAAAATGACGGGGTTCCTTCTTTCAGGAAAATAAAAGTAGTGTAAAAAACAATACATTAAAGGCCAAAATAATAAAATAATATTGCAATTTATGATGAACAAGGCGCGTAATTAAATGCACAAAAAACGTCAAAACGTGCGCATATATACGCACCAAATATATACAAAACTTAGACCATTATGTGCAGAGCACAGTATGCAAGCATTTTGTACAAAACTTATAAGTGAAATCAGTATCTAATCAAAAGATTTTTTAAATATTTTGAATTGATTGTGTTGTAGGCACGTGGTGAAACATTATTAATAAATATTTAACTATAAAACACTTTGTATTTGTTTCACAATCAGATTGTGAAACAAATACCAACTGTTTTATTTTATTATTATACTACAAATTAGTTAAATTATTTCATAAGAAAAAGCGCATGCAAAGAACCTTAGTACATAGTACATTTAAAATAATTTAAAAATGACATTTTTTACAAAACTAGTATTAGTATAGTATAACAATTTGAACTTATACCTAATCTTTATATTTTATTGCATTATAGCAATGCATTATGTTTTTCAAGATTTTCAACATGAAACGACTGCCTTTTATCAGACGGTATGTCTTTATAAGCGGTAAACTCCTTTCTACGCCAATTGAAGTGATTGGCGCATTTTTTAAATTAGTATTAATATCCAGATCTAGTTGCATGTCATTATCATTAAAGTTGCTAGTTAGAACTTCATTCACCTGCGCAAGAGTTTGAAAACTTTTGTTTTTATTTAACGCGTCTATTAGTTTCTGCGATACAGTTTTTCCAATATTGAATTTACAGCTATTAAGACAACAAGTGTTTTATAGACGGTTTAAAATTTGAGGTCGGTGTTTAAATCTGAGCGACCGTAGGGAGCGAGGATTTAATAGACCGAGATTTTTAAACTATAAAACACGTGTTGTCTTCAAGATTTTATCTAACACTAATAGAATATCAAAATTAGTCTTTTAGTTTTAGTCATTTTCAATTTTGTTTGAGTTATTAGATAGGTCTGTCTATGGAATGTTACGTGTGCTATGGTAACGAGTCAACAAAGTATTGTTATTTCGTTAAAGCGTATTTTAAATAGCTATAAAATACGTTACCATTGACGACGTATTTTATAAGGAACGATGTATTTTATAGTTAACTTAACAAACGAATTCAAATGCACCACAGAAACAGTATAAGGTGTTAGTGTTAGATAAACTTAATAAATTGATTTATTCAAACGTTTTTATAAGTTCTACTAAATCGAATAGCAAGACTTTTTTCTTTGTAATTGATTGAGTGTTGTACTTACAAAACTATAATAGACTTTAATAAATGCTAATTGTTTTGCAAGTTGAGATTTGTTTATTATAGTTTTTGAATCCGATACAACTTAAAAAGTCTTCAAAATTTAAAATAAATTTAGATTTTCGAAATTATTTAAATAATAAAGAACAGCATCCAACTACGTACCCCATCTGATATGCACTGGTTTAAGAGGCAGTGAAATACTTGGCAATTTACCTTTAAAATATTTACACCCTCAGGGACGCATTTTTAAATATCTTCTTTACATTAGATAGTAAATTGTTTGCAATAGGAAACTAATTCCTAATCTCTTTTGCAATTCTATTTACACTATAAACCAAATAGTTGTATGGATGTAATTTGGATGAAAGATATTTAAATTTTGCCCTGCTTTTATCATATATGGTGCAGCATCAGATAGCTTTAATATCATTTATTCTGTAAGAACTGTTTTCGGATAAAAACACTGTGTAAGACATTCTTCCACGAATCTAGAAGTACTGACACTGTAAGTTATATTTAGTTCTTTTGTGCTAATAAGATAAGATGCACTAGTTATATCAGCATTTGCTGTATAACGTGAAGAAGAAACACTCGAACTGTGGAATAACAACACTTAAAAAATACATCATTTTTCCCACACAAGTAACTAAATACCATACACGTATTTTGACAGCAAAGCTATCATCATCAATGGTAAACTGACTCAGTGTCAGTTTACCACCGATGATGGTAGCTTTGCTGTCGAAATACGTATCTGGTATTTAGTTACTTGTGTGGAATATGTAGTATTTTTCAATTGCTGCATAACTTCTACATTTATCCATAGTTTCAGCTATAGAAAAGTAAATATAGTTGGTTCCTATAATTTCGCGAGTTTTACCTGTTGTTACATAAACTTCGTATAATTTTTCCTAAAAGTGCTTTCATCTGGAACATGTTTGCTAGCATATTTTTCTAAGAATAACTTAAAATTCTTACTGTTTAAGTTGTTTAGTGGTATGTTAGCACTCAGCATTGCATTAATCGAAATGAAATTATCTTTTTCGTTTGTTTTAGAAATTCCAGCAGGTTCCGAAATTTTCGAAATTTGCTTTAATGTAAAGCAGTTTTAATATGTTAATTGACTTTGAATTTTTTATCGCATAAAATTTAGAATAATAATTTTTTTTTGTTATTTCAGGCCTACATGCATATTCAATATACTAGATCATTGTAAAAAAATAAAGATTATAACCTTTTACCCATTATAAAGGCAAGCTGCTGTCTTTCGGCATTTTTTGTATAACAGAAACGCACACAAAGTGAGCCACTATTTCGCTATGTCTTACGAAGTGGTAGACACGAAAAACAAAATGAAACTAGTATCTGCTACATTCAAGAAGTACCGCAATTGCACAATTCTTAGAAATAATTGAAAAAATTCCAAAACTTGGAAATAACATTCTACCTGGTATAATCCGGGACATCCGCTCCATCCCAATGTACTTCTCATTTTCTCCCCTTTTATATCTTAAAATTTAACGTTTTTTTGCAAATATAAAGAAATAACGTATGGGACATAAGTTTTGAGAAAAAGTTAGCCTTGAAATTTCTACTCGATTTTGATGTCTGATCTAGTTACCATGAAACCGGTAAACAAATCATGTTTTAAGAAAGAAGAGATTTGGTTTCAATTATGGCTAGAATAGACCACAGATACCTGCTTAGCAGGTTCCGATCACAACTTTGCCGGTTTGTTCCTTTGCAACTTTTCGTCGCCGCACTTGATAGAGGGCGTTACTAGTGTAATTCTCCTTTAATGTTAATAATAAAATCATGTTTTGCTTTTATTGATAAATGTCAAATTTATTCAATAACTAAGTTTAAAATGTCGTACAAACTTGAAATTCGCCAAAGTATCTATCGCATTGTTGGACGGTTGCCCAAACGTGAAATTGTTAACTTGTTCAGAGATGAAAATGTTAGCCAGGCAACGATTTATAGGACAATGAGAAAATGCGAAGACTTGTACTAATTTGCCGAAAACTGGAAGACCTCGTGTTTTGACACAAAACAGGATTAATAGACTGGTACAATCCGCTCAAGACAGAATTGGAATCTCCAGTCGAAAGCTGGGTCGCCGTTTTGGGGTCTCATACAAGACCGTCCAGAGAAGTTTGTCCAGAAATGGTGTACATTATCGAAAAAGAAGGAAGTGTCCCAAATACACCCAGACACAGCTCGAAAGAATACCTAGATGTTGCAGAGCTTTGAGACGAAGGCATTTTGTGAGGAACCGTGTGATTATAATGGATGATGAGAAATATTTCACGGTGTCACATTCTGAAATGAAAGGTAACGATGGATTTTATACCTCTGATATTGAAAACTGACCAAACGAAGTAAAATTCAACGCAAAAGCGAAATTTGCTGACAAAGTTTTAGTTTGGTGCGCAATTTCTGAGGCTGGGATTTCAACACCCTATGTTGGCCGAGTTCGGGGAGAAGCTGTAAATGCTGAGATTTATACCCAAAGATGTTTACCGAAAATGCTTAATTTTATTAATATCCATCATCAGAACGACGATATAATATTTTGGCCTGATGTTGCTTCGTGCCATTATGCCATGTGGACTCGGGTATGGTTGGAGCAGAATAACGTCAATTATGTACCGAGAGAAGATAACCCCCCAAATGTCCCTCAAGCTCGGCCAATAGACAGGGTTGTTATGTTTAAAACAAAATGTTTAAAACAAGTGTTTAAAACATGTTTAAAACATGGAGTTTTAATAATTGACGTTTTGTTTTAAACGATTAAAACATGATGTTTTAAACATGTTTTTTTTATACCATATGTTTTAAATTCTTTTCTACAGGAATCTGAAAAACGATAAAAAAATCAATATTTTCACTCGTTTATTTCGTAGGAGTATTATAAAAATTAAAGTAAACATATTTATTTAAAAGCTACTGATCAACATGTGTAGGAGTGTAGGTATTTTAAAATTTAACACCTTTGTTTAACAACTTAAAAACAGATACTAATTTTGATGCCTTTTCTGTTCCCAGTCTATTTCCTATATTTGAATGGACAAGTCCAAATGAAGAGAAGATTCTCTCTATGCCTGCTGATGAGGCTGTCGCCGTATGTAGTTGAAAAACAAGGTCTTTCATTTCACATGTTAAGTATTTTTCTAGCGACAGCCACCATGTTAGAGGTTTAATGGTTTCTAATGTGTTTTTTCTAAAAGGATAGTCCTTGTAAGGAAAATTATGTGCTCTAATTAATAATTTCAGCCATGATTTTAGGATGATGTGTCGGCAAATTCTAGACCAGCATCAGTTTGTTGATCATTTAGTTTTTCTCCCATGAAACGTGGATCAAGCAAAATAGCTAAAAAATGAGCTGGTGTCATGGCCATGTCAATCCTTTTCTGGCACTTGTTTATGTCAGTCTGAGAAGTATCGGGGTGTGACTGGAACTCTGACAGCAAATTCAACCATATTTCCGTTGCTTCTCCTATTGTACACGTGTCTCCCTGAATCGTATCTAGTGCTACTGCTATTCTTTTAAGTTTGATTAGATAATCTTGTGCATTTATCTTAATCGCTGTATTTTGCACTTTAAAAGCAATATCTTTATCAATGGCGATCCTGTGATCAGTACATATTTTAGAAAGAATATGCCAGTTGTCCACATACGTTTCTAAGCAGTCAGCTAATGAATTCCAGCGGACATCTTGAGGTAAAACTAGTTTTTTACCTCCAGCCTGTTTGTATTTTGCTGCTGGAAAGTGATGATTTCTAAAATATTTCACAATTTGGGTAACATGATCCTTAACGCCTGGCACTTCCAAATCATGTGCTAAAAGGTTTAATAAGTGGGCCGAACAACCATACGTTATTATGTCACCAATATCTTCGAATTGCGCCAATTCGTTTCGCATTTTGGTCATATTGGCAGCGTTATCAGTTACAACACTGCAAACTTTACACTGATATTCTTTACACGACCTAATAGCGTTCACTGACAATTCTAACAAATATTCCGATGTATGACTATTATCACTTGTATCAATAGTGTCGACCAAATATACACAATTCTCTAATACATCAGTAACACAAATACATATAACGGGCTCGTTATGTACGTTGCTCCAACCATCAAGAGCCATACAGACACTTTTACCTCGAAGTTGTTCGCTCATTTTTCGTTTCAAAGAAATATGTACATCATCTAGAAGTTTACCTCCAACTTGATGGCGATTTGGCGGTATATAACCCGGGCGCAAAAGTGTCATGAGCTTAATAAATTCTGGATGTTCTACATGACGAAAAGCTGAATTAGTAGCAAATAGAAATCGTGCAACTTGACGATCTATGGCATTTTTTTCTGAAGCCGTTGTTCGGACCACAAACTTCCCTAACATGGTTTGCTCTTTTGATGATCCACTTGGCGAAAGCTCCAATGTTTCAGTGTGTTTTCATTTAACAGCACTGCTGGGGACGGATCCTTCAGATGTTTCGTCACCTAAGCAAGTAGTAGATGCATTGCTGCTAATTGATGCAGTTGAAGTTGATGCCATTGTAGATTCTGCAGTTTCTGTAACAATGCTTAGAGTATTAGTAGGTGTTGCATTATTTTTAAAAGAAAATAAATCTAAAAATTTCGCGTTCTTGTACAAATGCAGTACATGCTTCGTTATTCCAAAGTGAAATGATCAATTTTATAATCACATGTTTTTTACCTATACTCGTTCGTTGAACCTGTCCAGTACTGATTAGATTCTCCTCCTGTAAATCTGCAGTAGCACATGTTTCTAAATGCTTCTTCATTCTAGAAACTAGCCCGGACATTTCAAGTTTACATTTTTTACACTTTGCTTTTATTGTTTTATTTTTGGCTGAAGGCTTTATTTCAGTAAAATAAATCCACGAAGGGTCCTTTTTTCTGCCGGGAGCACTCATCACTCTATAAATATGCACACTTTTGTCAGATTTAAAATCACCTGTTGGAAAGAACACTCACTGTTGAAAGACGCACGCATAATAAACACTAAAACCTATATCCTGCAAATCAAAATTGCAAATCTGCAAATAATTGAGGGAATTACCCCTCTAACATTTTTATTTATTTTCAATTATTATACATGAACATTATGTGAACAACAACAGTAGCCTCCTTTGGTCCCTTGTTTAGCTACCATGCAGAAATTTGATATTTTATATAACCTTGCATTAATGATTAATGTGTCTAAAATTTTAACATCTCCAGTTACCATTAAAATTAAAGTAAGAGTATGAATAAATATTGAAAAAAATAGGATGTTATCAAAAAATATTGTCATTAAAGTCAACTTCCAAAATAAACGTTTGTGGTTTTAGAATACTCGTAAAGTTAATTTTGCTTACCTTTTATTTGTTTCTTGGATATTAAAATCAAAAACCATTTAAATGAGGTAGGTATTAAATCAAGTTTTTAAAGTAATATTAATTATGTTTTTAATGTTTTAAACAGTGACTAATACTACATAAAAAAAACATGTTTTAAACAAAAAAAACCTGTTTTAAACAAAAAAAATTTATGTTTTGTATTTTTTAAAAAAAACGTGTTTTTTCCACCCTGCCAATAGAAGAATTTTGGTCATTATTGTGTCGAAAGGTTTATGAAAACGGTTGGGAGGCCCAAAATGAACAACAATTGCGGGCTCAAATTTTTAGAAAAATTCGGGAAGTGGACCCGAACATCGTCCAAAGGAAGATGAGACAAGTCTTAGCCAAATTGCGTGCCATTGAGGACCATGGTCCGCTATCAGTTTTGTAGATTAGTTTTCATGTTGCCAAAAGACGTAAAATTAACCATTAATATTTAAGTTTGAATAAAATTTCGTTATTTTGCTGATTAAGCTTGTTGATTTTTTTCTCAAAACTTATGTCCCATACGTTATATCTAAATACGCATTTATTCTAAATATATGCTAAAACCTCAAAATATGCAAATTAAAATTGGTGTCATTTAATTGCATTTTATTAGATATGAATAAAACAGAAGCATTTTATTGGCATATCAAAACTATCAAATATGCATTTGCTTAAAATCCGTGCCTTGATAATGAAATATCAAAAAATGGCTAAAGCACGTTGTCTGGACTTTTCCGTAGTTTAAAAAATTGTTATTTACTTATTATATTTTCAACAGTGTTTTTGTATAAAACTTTTCCTCGCTAATAGTAACTATAATAAGATGGCCCTTGAGGTGCATGGATGTTTCCTCAAATTATAATTCTACTTGTGCAGCCACAATGATTTTAATATTTAATGCAAATTACATAACTCAACGAAGGCATAAAGCGACTATAACGATCAGATAACAATTTCTAACAAATGTTCATTTGCATAAATACTAAATAAATATGGTCACATTTTTCATAAAAACCACAAAAGTTAAACCATACCCTAATCGATGATGAAACTGTTCCGAAAATGACAGCATCAAGAACACTAAAAATGTGTGTGCGTGCATGTGTAATTTCATATTATGCAATTACTTTTCCAAACATTTTATGAAAAAGAAATCTATTATTTAGAATGTGCTATATAAACCATATTATATTTCTTTTTTCCGATTGTTAATGAAATATTAATTCTAAATCTCAAGCCTCTTGCACTGCTCTTAAGTTACTCGAGCTAGAGAGAATGACCGCGGTGTTAAACTGCAGCGTGAACAACGAATTTTGGTAAGGAATGCTATCAAAATAATGCGGTATGCTTGCAAATGTCAATTACATTTATTGTGATATTTTCATATTCTTTCATTTTAAGATAAACTTACAAGCTGGAATGTTATCATGCTATTTTCATAATGTTTTGAGAATTTTTATGGCGTCTGTTATTTTTAGTCCGAAGTCATGAGCGCAACATTTAGCTAGCGCCTTTACGTGAGTAGCCCTGCCGACCAAGCAGCTTGTGCCGCGTGTAGATGACTAGATGTAAATTTTTTATTTATTGGCGCGAGAATATTTAAAGCGTAAAAAGTATGGGTAAGTATCAGCAACCTGTTTCGCCCGTTTTTGTTGGAATATTTACATGTGCATTTTTGCACGCAAGCTCTCGGGCTGACAGTTTTCGAAGCTACCCAAAGTTAAGCGCAAAGTAGTCATATTCTAACCGCGGCAGATAATCTACAGGGTTGGGCAAAAGTACGGAACAATGCAAATATCTCTGATACGAAACCGCAATTTTAACTAAATTTTTTACATGAAGGTTTCGATATACGGCGGATACAATGAAACTATTGGTGGTTCAAAAGAACTTCCGGTTTAGCCGGAAATAATATCAACTATTTTATTTTAAATGGAACACCCTGTATATTTTTTGATATATCGATAGAACTCTTTTTTGCGAGTTTAGTGATATAGGATTTTATGTTCTTATTTTCAATAATTCTAGAGATATTGATCAATAATGTTTCTTAATTGTTATCTAGCAGCTCATGAAAACGAAAGAATGTGAGAAGCCTAAACAGTTATGAAATGTTCGTGTTGTGTTGTTTTGATGTTCGATAGATTGAGCAGTGTGGTTGCAGCAATCAATTAATTAACAAAATTAATTAAAACTGCTGAATTTAACATCAGAAATGGCATCAGAAATAAGCAGTGCAGGGTCTTAACTGAAAATTTTAATATTGCTCAAAAGTATAAATAATAAAAATCAAAAACATAAAAAAATTAAAAACGAAGTAGGCAAATGTTCTCTTAAATTAGTTGTATTTTTAAAAGACGTGTTTGCAGATAGTTAATGTCTGAAGATTTTGTGAAATAGTTCCAAACAACAGAAGTTTTTGTCCCTGATCTCAGTTAACAAAAACTAGTTGATTTGTAGAAAAGTAAATGTATGCACTATCGCGATATATAAAAATATTGCTCAAAAATAGGCCGCAATTAGCAGTGAAATGAAATAAAATTTAAAATACTGTAAGAAATTAATACTGTTTTACTTTTATATGAGAAGCGACAGTTTTTTTACGTACTAATATAAGCAAGATTATGTTTAAGCTAGTAAGCAGCAAGCCCGAGATCACATAAAGCGTAGCCATTGCGCACCATACTAGTTGTACATTACTGTATGAATGTGCATCAGAATTCAGAAAATTCCAATTTCGAACTATCCGATCCCGAATTCTGAATTCCCGGCGGTGTACGAGCGTGTTTATGCAAACACAGAAGACGAAGCGTAAAGAATAATTTGATTTTTTAAGCATTCTGATATTGTTTTTGTTCCTGGTTTCACATAAAACAATAATTGATTTATAAAACAGAAAAAATATATCAACTTTCGCGGTTCATAGAAAGTACTAATCAAAGCTGAAGGTTTACGATGCTTTGCCGAGCGGCCCGAGAAAAGACGATGTGAACGAAAATTCCTTCATAAAAGCATTTCGATGTGCGAGCTTATAGAGGGGTAGCGTGCAGTAGCGATCATCACTTGATTAATTCCAAGATAATGTTTCCACCCGGAGCTACAAAGACAAATAGAAGATACACAGAACAACTACAAAATGGAAATGAAGAACAGCAACCAAAATACCAAGGAGAGAGTTTTACAGATGAGAGTACATGTTACTTATACAGACAGAGATTAAATGCAAAATTAAGAGAAGATGAGGGCATGACAGCTGAGGAGTTATACAAACACATAACACAGTCTATTCACGAAGCGGCAAAAGAAGCAGTTGGAACAAAACAAATAAAAAACATCATGGAAATAATTTACAGAATAATGACGAAATAGCAGATGAAGTAAGGTATAAAAAACAGCTCTACCTGAAATGGCTCAACACAAATAAAGAAGAAGATAAAAACAGATACAAAGACCAACAAAGAAAGGTGAAAAATATGGTTATAGAAGAAAAAAATAAAACATGGGAGAAGAATTGCAGAGAACTTGAAGGTCATATAGGAGGAAAAAGATCCGGAGAAGCATGGCGGTTTCTAAAAAACATTAGAAATCAAGAAAGAAATCGATATAACTTATCATTAATATCTATAAAACAGTGGGAAGAGTATTACAAAGGACTTCCTACGGAAACCAGGGCACAATTTCAAACAAAGGAAGAAACAGAAATACAACAAGACGAGTATATAGATATCTCAGAGGAAGAAATAAGAAAGGCAGTGAATGCATTAAAAAATGGAAAAGCCCCTGGACCAGGAAATATTCCGACGGAGTTAATAAAACAAGGCACAAACAAACTCTTTAGACTGCTAGCAAGCCTAGTAACTAAAATAATAAATGATGTACCACCAAGCGAACAGAAAGAAGCACATATTACATCCATACATAAAAAGGGAAAAAAGGATAAATGCAAAAATTACAGAGGAATATCAGTAACAAGTACATTAAGCAAAATTTATGGGCGCATATTAAGGAATAAAATAGAAGAACAGTACAGAGAACAAGAATTAGAACAACAAAGTGGGTTTATAGAAGGAGGATCTTGTGCGGACAATATATTCACTCTATCCCAAATTATACAAAAAAAAGATTGACACCGGAAGAGAACTACACCTATTATTTGTCGACCTTACAAAAGCATACGATACGGTACCTCAGCATAGGCTTTCGGAGGCGTTAAAAGTTGCGAATATTAGTACAACATTGATTCGAGCAGTACAAAATATATACAAGGATCAAATATCAAGGGTGAAGATAGGAAATAAGTTATCGAAGGGGTATAAATAAGTAAGGGATTACGACAAGGGTGCGCCGTATCACCTACTTTGTTTAAAATATATGTTGACAAAGCACTGGGAGTGTGGAGAAATAAATGCAGAGGGATGGGAATCGAAATGGACGACATCACCCTATATTCGCTACACTTTGCGGACGACCAAGTCCTTATAGCACAGAACCAAGACGACATCCAATACATGGTACGAAAATTAGTTGAAGAGTACGATAAGTGGGGGCTGGAGATGAATATGAATAAAACGGAGTATTTGGTAATAGGACAAAAAACTAAAGACCTAGAAATAGAAAATGGGGTAAAAATCAAAAGTTGTGATCATTATACATACCTGGGAGTCCATATAGATAAAAACGGAATACAGTGAAAGATAGAATAATAAAAGGAAAACAAGCCGTTAGAATATTAAATTCGGTATTGTGGGACAGAAACATAAGTAAAGAAAGGAAAAAACAAATATATAACAGTATAGTGAAAAGTATAACAACATATGGAGCGAAATCAGGGCAATTAACTGAAAAAACTAAAAAAGATTTGAGTATTAGAAATGGATTACTGGAGGCGCTCGGCAAGAATATCAAAATTAGACAGGGTTAGAAACGAAACAATTAAGAACATAATGGAGGTAGAAGAAGACATAGTGGAAGATGTGAAAAAAATGCAATTGATGTGGTATGGACATGTTCAGCGGATGGACGAAACACGTATTCCGAAGAAAGCAATGGAATGGGTTCCCCGAGAACGCAGGAAAAGGGGAAGACCGAGGAAAAGCTGGAGAAAAAGGATAGTAGAAACAATGGAAGAGAGGGAAATAGAGGAAGGAGAATGGAGAAATAGGGAAAGATGGAAGAAATTATTGGGAACCGGAAGGCGATAGATGCCGAAAAACCGGAAGAAGAGAGAAATATCCGAATGATTATGTTCGAACGAATCATTAGATTATCAACTTCCTGCAAATAGAAAATATTCGATTATGAAAATAATTGGATTATGCCTATCACTATTAGCAACACGTATAAATTTTCCAAAAAACTAATTTCGAATTCTTTAAGCTTCCTTTTTTTGTTGAAATCTAGAAAAACATTTTTATAAAGTAGCACTAGTCAAAATGTTGTTTTGAAAACAGCCCCGGATTGAAATTACACGTATATACTCTCATTCACAGACATTGTTTTGATACAATTTACTTACAATTTTAACCAGTTGTGAATGAGGAGCAACGTGAAAAATGGGCTCTCTCATACTTCAAAAACATTTGATATAAAGTTATAATCTCAAGTTGTTCCTAGAGAATATCAGAATAGTTCTGACCGAATCGACTGCGTTAGTTGCTCACTTTTATTACAGTTACAGTCTGCATGGTAAATACAAATTTAGTTAAAAGTTGAATATGCATTCGTTGCTCCACACGAAGCCAAGGTAAAATGATTGATATTATTTCAGATTTACAAAACTTAGTTACCGATAAGAAAAACGATACCAAAGAAAAATGTCTGAGTTCTGCTGCCAGTTACGAATGTATTCCCACATTCCAAAGCTCGTCGAAATCAAACCAACCGCTCGGCAGTCATAAACTCTAAACGTAAAGTAAATTTGTTTTAATTCCGTGGTCAGTTTATAGCCTACTATAAGTTTTTTTAATTATTTAAATGTGTGTAGTATCATTGAAATTCTTGGGAAACTTTTATTAGTTTTAATTCATAAGAAAATTCCGTGTTTCTGCGTTTCTGTTGCAATTTAAAATAATATCATTACTATTGAGTGAAAATAATTGCAATTTTATACACAAACTAGTGTTACCCCAGCGCACAATGCACTGACAGACAGCGTTGACAGAACCGGCTAAATGATAAGTCACGTGATGCATTAGTTCCATAAGGGAGACGCGACGTTAGTGTAGATGTCGCCTCAAGTGAAGCGCGTTTAGCAGACTTTCATATATGTTATAAATTAAAATAATTATTATTGAAAAATCGACGTAGAATAAAAATATAAAAATGTTTCATGTTCCATCTGCGGATAGAGACCTTTCATTGAAAAAAAATGGTCCAAATTGGTGAAGCGGTAGCCGCTGGAGGAACCGGAGAAAAAACCCTTTGAGCTTTTATATATGTATGGATTTACTATAGCATATTTTCGTTAATTTGCAAGACCTACCTGTTAAAAGTTGCTAACATAAATATTGATTTCATGATCATTTTTTGCAGAAAAACATTAACAGTTTTCTACCTCATTTATTAACCCTTTTCAAATTGTACAAACATTTGCACAAACAATTTTATGCTCAATAAGATTCTATTAAAAAATATACAGAATGCTATCTAAAAAGATAAAGTTGGCGTCATTTTCGGTTACCGAAGGTCTAGATTAGTGACCTATATGTTAAGTATTCGAATACAAAATAGTTTGAATACTATTCAAACTTCTTTTTTAATTCCTATTGTATTGAATTCTTGACCATTTTCGAATTCGAGATTTTGACACTAACACATGTTTTTGAAAAAATGGGTGTGTGGGTGGATAATTTCTTACCTTTTTTTCTCTGGTTAGTCCGATTTTGATGCTCTTTGGAATGTAAAGGTATATCAAAAATTCATCAACAAAACAAGTCTAAAACCGGAAGCGGAAGTTAGACTTGTTTTTTTGGTAGCATTTTTCCCAAAATTATTTTTTTTAAATCTCAAAACAAAATGAACTCATCAAAACAAATCCAACGTTTTATCCGGAACTCTTGCTTTCAAATGGCTAGGATTTTTCAGAAATATGAACTTTTAACGCTTTATTACTAAAAAACGAGTTGGCAGATCGGTATTAAATTTGGAATGATTGTATTTGTTCTACGAAGACAGAATTTTACTATGTACGAATATTTTTATAAGCATTAAAAACTGTAACGTAAAACTTAATTTTGTAAATTGTCAAAAATATATTGCTCAAAAACTAGCTTTAAGCAATTTTATTTTTTATTTTGTAGGTTTATAAAACTAGAAATGAGCTACAATTGGGTTTGTGTAGTAGCTCGTTAATTTTTCTGTGACGCCTACTACGAATTTTTGAATATTTGTGTTTAACGCTGATTTATTCAAAATCGAGTTATTACATCGGAATGACATTTAATATGAAAAATGCCCTAGTAGCACACGAACTATAACTATTTCTAATACTACTAAAACTATGACCTAAAGAAAGTTTCAAAAATTTGGCATTTTCAAATCATAGTTCTCAGAAATTGGGAACACGATTTTAATTAATAATTATGCCCTTTTATTTAATAAACGGAGGACGATAGCAAATTTTTGTTCAAACTAGATTGCTCATGAGTGATTGTCTGTCGCTCATGAGCAATCTAGTGAGCAATAAAGTTCTAAACTTAATTTTTAGGTGCAGCAAAAATTAGAAAAGTTAATTTTCCTGTTCTGGTCTAAATTTTGGTAGACGAATTGAGCTTTTCGTTTTTAGTTTTCTGTAATCTCAAGAAAACAATTTCCTAAAAATAATATATCGTATTTTTTTCTTTTTTTTTCGGTTTCTAAATACAATAAGACATGCTTATAGGCAGCTCGTCTTAACCGGGCGGGTTACTTAAAGTAATGCAAACCGGACTAACAACATTTTGCTAAAGCAGCCGCCAACCGTGGTTATCAGTGAGGTGGGCGGTTATGATTTAGCTCCTTGTGACTGCACGTCATATCATGAATTAATCGTTGCACGATCGGTATCTGTAGTCTGTACAACGTGTTGCACCTGCCCTATACAGAGTAATATCTACGTGGGTTTGTTTTCTACCGCCACTGTTGTAGGGCTACAACGTTGCGCATAAATATTTTTGAATATACGAAAAGTAAAAGTTTCCCAAGTATGGGAAAGTTAAGGTGAAGTATTTCGCTCACAGGCTTGTATTAAATATTCGTTTGAATAAAATAAATCGTTCTATTCGAATATTTTGTATTCGAACACTAACTTGGTCTAAGTATTCAAATATTGATATTTGAATAGTGTTTTTTTTCTCTGTATTCAATACTCGTATTCAACTCAGCTCTGACGTTATATAATGTGTTTGTATAAATCGTTAAACATCCCAAGTTTAGTTTCCTTAACGTAAAAATTGTGAAAAAAAGAGAAGTTACCTATAGTTTTATTTACACGCAGAGTATATAATATATAATATTAATATACAGGGTGTGAATAAAATGTTGTTGGCTACTTTCACGATAGGTTGCTTAAACACCAAAATAATTGAATTTGTTGATTAAAACAGTTGAGTATGGAACACGGAACCGTTCAGTCGTTTTCTGTCGATAACTTTGGCATGGAAATTAAAAAATTTATTCGTGGGCACTACTTATTTAGCTCAACGTTTTACTTATTTTTGTTTGGATAAGTACATCTTACGTGTTACATATGAGAGGGGTCACATAATACCTTTTTCTAAATACCGTAGATTATCAAACTTTTTTTATTGCTACTATAAGCAAAGAAGTATTTTCGTGCCAATGTTAAGATAAACATTTTTATCTATTTTAATGTGGCCAATCTATCCTGAAAGTACCATTCAAGCTTTTTAACACTCTGTTACTATACAAATATTGTTCCAAACTAATGCAATTATTTATTCTTTTATATTTACTATTTAGCGCTAAAATTTCTGTATAAAAAAGGTGGAAATTATTCGGTAATTGCTACAAGAAAATGATTGCTCAAGCAGAACGAAACCTGATTAACTTGATTTAATCGTATTTGAAGAAGCCGAAATCAGTTCAATAGAAAAATAGAATCCATTGCCCCAGAGCTGCGGTCCGCGTTCGACCCCCGTAAGTAGCAGATGTGTCAATTTCATTTCAATCAACGGATAATAGAGCCCGTAATGGAATCAGCTCTTGGTCTATTTGCCAACACTTGAGCGACCAGGACCGATCCCTTTAAACTCGCTCTTTGCCCACTTCTCATTCGAATTTTCCCATTCATACATGCTTTACGATTTTGTAAATCGCCATCAGATATACATTTTCTTTACATGCCTTTATTCGGCAAATACCTAAACATTATTTTTGTAAGACGCAATAACAAAGAATAATACTTATGATAATAATATTGTCAGCAACAAAAGATACAAGCCTGGAATTCCTCACCACTCCAAATTTATTAGATGCTCGTTAACTATAGGATTTTACTATTATTTTCATGAGAAAACGCTGAAAGTTATCCAGCTTCACCGGAAATTAAAATAGTCTGAGTGCGGACGTTTTAACGAGCGCTAGTTAGTCGACTGAAAATGATCCGGGAACACATTTATGACAGAGTATTTATATCTAAACCTTCTGGTGCTCTAAACATGTCCACTTATCATCTATAAACACGATTTAATGATATTATAGTCTACCGGCCGTTTAAAATTAGTTTACTTAGGCTTGTTGTTGTATTTATCTTAATTTATTCGCCACCGAAGACAAATCGACAGAACTTAGGCAGCATTTTCAAAGGATTTAACCAATTTAAATCAGTCGTCGCAGAAAAATAGTAAAGTAACAGCATACTTTTTCCGCCTAAAAATATACTGTGGTGCGGAATTTTTTAAAAGTACGAGGGCGGAGTGAGATGTCTGGTAAAAATGAAACAAGGAATAATTTTTTCGGTCAAAAAACAATTTATTTTTAATGTAGTTGCCTTTTAGGTTGATTCACTTAGTCCAACGTTTTTCCAATTTTTCGATCCCTTCCGAATAATACGATTTCTCCAACCCTTCAAAATGATTACATCGATGATCTCCTCATTAGAGCCGAATCTATTTCCGCTGAGCCATTTTTTCAAGTTCGGAAACAGGAAATAGTCGCACAGGGCTAAGTCTGGAGAATATGGTGGATGTGGAAGCAATTCAAAGCGTAATTCATGGATTTTGGCCATGGCAACTACACACTGTGCACCCGTGCATTGTCTTGATGAAAGAGAACTTTTTTCTTTGCCAAATGCGGTCGTTTTTTTTTTCAAAACGTCGTTGAAACGGTTTAATAAGCTGCAGCAATATTCGCCGTTGATTGTTTTTCCTTTTTTAAAGTAGTCAATATAGATTGTGCCGTGTGCATCCCAAAAAACTGTGGTCATGACCTTGTTGGCAGATAAAACTGCATTAGCCTTAACGGCGCAGATTCGCCAGTAGAAATCCACTAATTAGACTGTTCCTTGGTCTCCGGTGTATAATGATGGATCCATGTTTCGTCCACAGTTATGAAACGACGCAAAAGCTTCTTGATTATCGCCAAACCTGCCTCTGAAGTTGTCACACGTGTGCGGTTTTGGTCGATTGTGAGCAAACGCGGTACCCATTACGCGGCTAGCTTTTTCATATCCAAATGTTCGTGTAATATATTGCGCACACGTTCATCTGAGATGCGTGCTATCTCAACTACCTCGCTCACTTTCACTCTGCGGTCTTGCAATACAATATCATGGATTTTGTCAATCATTTCTGGTGTGGTGACCTCATTTGGGCGTCCTGAACGTTCGCCATCAGTTGTGCGTGTACGACCACAATGAAAATCAGTAAACCACTTGTGAATTATTTTAATCGATGGTTTGCGTAATGATTTTTTCACGCAAACAATAACCTTTAATTAACACATGAAATTCACTGTTCTCCATGTTTGCAAAAATACGAGAGCTTGTCTGCTTTCAATGGCTGTCAAAACTGAACTAAAAGACAGATCTGTCTGACACTTTTAATGTGGCCTAGTGACAGATGGTATTAACAAATGTCATCTGCGATTTGCGATTGTGACGCCCTTTCTTGCTCTTTACCCAGCTTTTCACTCCGCCCTCGTACTATTAATACACTGGGCCAAAAAATATACACTTTTTAATCTGGTATCAAACGTATTAAGTATTAATTGTAATTTATAAATTTTTGTTTTCAATAAACAAACAACAAATAAAATACGTTATGTAGGGTACGGTCAAAAATAGTACATAAACTCAGTCGAACGCCAATCAGCAGGTTAAATTACAATAATAAAAAAATATTAAAACTTTATTTGCCATTTAAAATTATAAGAAATTTAAAAAACAAAACTAGCATAATCTGTGAGCTACGCCCCCCCCCCCAATTTTGTTGGTAACTTCGTACCCGGAGCTCGCTTCTCCGAATGTTTTCTTTAGTGAGTCGCAATACGCACTGCTCCCAAACAAATTCCATTAAAAAAAAAACGAAAAAAAATTCGGAATAAAGAGAAAAAAAATTAAGAAAGAAAAAGCCTCCTAAACAATTCCAGCAAAAATATTCCATCATAGCCCCAGAAAAAATCATTTGCACTGAAAAAATCTTGTTAAATATTTGCATATAATTGCAAAATAAAATTCGCCCTTATTCATATAAATCGATCAGCAAGAAAAAAGCACAATACTTTAGAAGGGAAAGCTCTTTCTTAATTATACATTAAGCCACCAGCAAGAAAATACACGTGCTTTTGCTTAGGAAATGTTTTTATTTTCCTGGAAATTACTGTGACAGAGTTTGTTTTTTCCGGGGAATGTTTTTCCGAGAGGATGTTTTTCCCGGAGCCTTTTTTAGGAGATATTTGACGGCGGGTGCTTTTTTCAACTATGTTTTTTTAGGCCAATTTATCCTCAGACTTTTTTCAGAGACGTTTTCTCTGTAAACTAAAAATGGAGTGGCGCGCTACTGTATTTGTATTAGGTATATGTCTGTAAGCAGCAGCACACAACTTGTTCCCATGCTTATACATTCCAATATTTGTTTAAGGTTGTCACGCAACCTACAAAAGTCTCATCATTCTTTTTGTGCATGAAAGCATTTGATTTTCGCGTTATAACATGGTACTCTTTTTAGTAGGGTGGTACTTACATAATTGTCAAATATTGTTTTTGTATTATTGAATACTAGTCGTGTAGACTACGCAACTGAATGAAAGTGAACGCAAGGTGTAATCCAGACTGACTAGTAGGTAACTGAATGCAAAGTACCTACTCGCGGATCAGCCAAAATAAGCCGAACAACTGCTTTTACTATGCAAAGGAATATAAGCTTTATGTAATGGTAGCGTATATACGTGGGTTGTGATAGTGGGGGCCCCTAATCACTGAAAGTTAAGACAGGTGGAAAGAATGCCCATTTACCATATAAACGACAACATACTACTGATGTAGACGATTGAGTACCTCCATATTGTAATACGAAATTGTTACAACTATGACAATCACAACTAGATTGGTAGCAACACGTGATGATGTAGCAAAAATGTTTTTTTTTTCAAATTGTGGATAATTATTGAAATAGTAATCGTTATTCTGAAAACTACACAAAATTTAACAACAAAAATAGATTATTGCTAAGCTTATATTACGACCTATTGAAGGCATCTGAAATAAAAACTTTAAAATTAACGATATGTACCATTTCCTATTAAGCCCCCATATTTCTTAGGCCGGGTCCCAAAGAAACTTTTCCTTCGTTTATGCGCCATTTTTAAAACACACGACAGCAATAAACTTATAAAAAAACAAGCCCTTTAATTCTCACAAGCACTTTTGGTACTCTAAATGTACATATCGACTACTGAGCAGTCATCATCAGTAGATTACAAAAAAGATGAACCACAACGCATTTGTAAATTACAACAACGAAGTGGAAACATCGCTAAAGTCTGGCAAATAGGAAATAACGAATTGTCGATAGGTGAATCTGAATTTATAGTTTCGGAATTCCTCCCCTCCCATCGAGTCGTACTTTAAATTTAAGTAATAAAAAATTTTTAATAAACTCGTTTTTTTCATTTAAAATATGGTTTTTGAAGACTACCTTCAAAGGGCTGTCAAACAAGTTGTAGTCAGTCGTTTTTCCTGACGTCAGCTAAAATGATGCCAGCTTACTAATACTTGCTCGGTTCCTAAAAATTTTTAAAAACTAACAGATTTTGGTTCTACTAGTTAAGATGAGTAATTCTTCTTAAGCAGAAGTTATTTATTGTTCTTAATAAATGAAGAAGTACCAATTTTTGATCGTCAAAAATTTATAGAGGGTGTCAAACTGGAATTATGGTATTCAGAAACAAACCAAATTATAGCCCATGTTTAAACTCTATAAGACTACAAAGTTAAAAAATACAGCCGAACTAAATAAGCTGTTACCAAGGCCTAGCAGTGGCCCACTGTGTGCAATACAAAATACATGGTAATGATTTTTGGGTGGTTAGTAGCTTTGCTACAATTCCCTCAATATATGTCGTTTTATCAACTATCACTATTTATGTTATAGTCAGTTAGATGGTCTCGGTCGGTGCTTCCATTTACGCATAGGAACTACACCTCACTGAAAAGTCCTAACAAGACCGAAACCCGTCTTAGGTTGTTCCTACCCGTAAATGTGGGCGTTTTTTCTTTTTGTTTGTGAAACCATATAGTTAAATTTTCGTAATATAAAAATAAGGATTCTGTATAGTTATTATTTCCACTAAAATCGTACTGTATCTACAATATAAGTTACAAGAAATGTTTTTACACCTAATTATTAATACATTTAAATTAGTCCATTTTCCCTACGTGCTGAAAACTGCAGCACTTGTTCCCTTCCATAAAAGTGGTGATTTTCACGACCTATCTAACTACAGACCTATAGCTCTCTTATCTACGTAATCGAAAATCATCAAAATAATGTAAAAAATAAGAAATCAAGTCATCTGCAGACGATTACCGAGATCAAGTCACCAAGTTCTATTGCTATAACAACACTAACTGTTTACTTTCTAATATAACCTTTGACAATGGCATGTAAACATAACAAAATACGCATAAGGTTAAAATAAATAAATATTGTTAAAGTAATTAAGTATTTTATATACAGATACTCATTAAATATGGACTTTAACGAAGTAAAGCTGGAATTTATAGGCAAATAAAAAAAATACTCTTGTTTGGGTACCTGCATCAATTCAAAAATTGATCAAAATTTCAGTCTGGTCTTCAAAGCAGTCAAAATACTAGTGCGTGCATTAACCTTTAAAAAAAGTAGAACAATTTTTGTGATAACCTATAGTTGTGATATTTCTCAGGCTTTCGATTGTGTTATCCAGACTATTTTACTGCAAAAACTAGAACCATATGGTTTTTGAGGAATAACATTAAACTGGTTCAAAATTTATCAATATTAATACCACATGTGAATTAAAAATTATTGATAATTCCGTCGCATCATTGACAACTAAATTCTGCTGTGTTCCAACACAATTGAGTTAGTCAATGGAAGACAGAATTGCAAATAACTTTCAATTCACGAGTGCTATATTTTAGAATATTTTACAAACGAAAAACCAATTTATTATTTATTATAATTATTTGTTATGTACTACCGTATTAACACATATTTAATTATTAAGAGCAAAAATAAGAAAAAATTGAAGACGTGTTGCTATGGTCATACAACGCTGATAATACCGGAGCTTCTACAATAAATGTATTATCGCGGCTAGTCAGGGTCTAATCGGTTGAGAACCTGAAAACGAGCTGGTGCCATTGGCTGTTACAATGTGAGTGGAATATTCTTAGTAATCAAAAGCCTCTGATTTTACATGGTGCGTACCTTAAGGATCTGCTCTTGAGCCAATTTTTGCGAACAAATTTGATATAAAGAAATACTAAGGATCAAAAAATAAAAGTAAAGGTTAGACATGTCGACAAATTGGCTTATTAACAGCAATACCACATCATGTGAATTAAAAATTATCGATAATTCTGTCGCTTCATTGACAACAAAATTGTGTTGTTGCTAGGAAACATCGTGGGTCCACAGGAGGAGCGATGTTGCCGTGCCTCAACACAATTGAGTTGGTATATGAAGCGACAGAAATTTAAAAAAATTATAATTGACAAGTGCAATTTTGCAGAACATATCACGAACTAAATATTAAAAGACTTAGTTGTTGTAATTACTTGATGCTTACTTAGAAACAAACGGGCTATTTAATTATTATAAACAAAAATTTTAAAAATGTTAATGTCATTGCTGTGTTTACCACAGCGATAACACCGGAGCTTCCTAAAAAAAGTATCATCGCGGCTAGTCAGGGTGCGATTGGTTAAGAGCGTGAAAATAAACGGCGGCCACTGGATGTGTAAGTGAATTTTCGGTATTGGTTTAACATAGTTTTGTAGCCCTTAAACGTTAGAATATTATAATAAAAGAATATTTAAGACATATTACAATGCTTTGTTTTATCATAATTTTAAACGTCTTTGAAGAACTTCATGTTTGTACTATTCAAAAACTGGTTACAATTCTTTTTATTTTTAAAAGTTGATACCGCTAAAACTCGCAATGGATTACGTATAAATTGGTTTTCACAATGTTCTAACTTTACAATTCCTGTGGAGAGTTTTAAGAGTTTTTAAAATTTGAATAAAACCGAGGCAGTATGCGAATCTTCCAATTTTTGCTGACACTGGCATATGTGGTGTAATAACAGTTATTTATGTTGCTAGTGCGATAAAGGCTTATTATAGCACGAGTTTGAAAGTTGCACGACGAGGTCGTAGACCGAGTCGTGTAATCAGACGAGTGCCATAATAATGCATTATCCCACGTGTGTCATACAAAATTTATCTACGACGAAATAATATTTGACATTTCGCATTAATTTATTTGCAAATGCACTTGTAAAATAATTTTGTTTTAAAATCAAAGGAACGAGATAGATTCGATTTGTTTAATAGATACTATGGCAACTAGCCAGTTTTCTTATAAACAAAGCTTCAGTTTTGTTTGTGTAAATAAAATGAGTTAGATAATGAATCTCATATCTCACTAGTAGAATAGTAACCTTCATTGCCTAACGCAAATGAATGACATAATAAGTCCTTATCCAAGCAGTCGCAGATAAATGTTTTTTACAAAACTGTAAAATTTTGTAGAATTATTTTATATTTTTGCTGTACCGGTTACTGGTTCTTATTTCGTCTAGATCAGCCACTGAAACAGGAAAGATAAAAGTTGCGCGTTTAAGCTAAATGACTTTCCGGACTCTTAATTCCAAATGCATTAATATTTAAGATGTGGGCAGTTTCCTCCTTTTTGTTTGGCACGAAACTTTAAATGTGTACGTACTAAAGGTGGCACTTAAAAAATTTTTTATCCGAATCCGATTCGATGTATTTTATTTTAGAATCTATCCGATCCGCTATCCAATTACTTATTATTTAACAGATCTGTGCTATATTCGATTCGATATTATCGATATTATCCGATCTGATCCGATTCGATCCGATTCGATACTTTATCAAATGCTGAATTCGATCCAACCCTTTTTTAAACTGTATTCCATTTAATCTCAAGCTATATTTTACTAACCTACTCATAGATAAAAAATATAATACGTTTATAATCCTACTTGTGCGCACAGATCAGACTGCATCAGTTCATGTAAAGCAGGCACTATTGCGTGCATCCGTGCATCTTTGTCATTGAAAACCTTGTCGTTTAGAATTAGATTTAGACGAGTTCAGTTGCTGGTTTTTGCATAAAACACGTATACGTATTATATACAGGGTGAGTCGAAAATGGTGATCCATATCTCCTTTATTATTTGAAATTCAGAAAGCGTTTCGAATAAATGTTTCAAAGAATTAAGAGGAACACATTTTTAATTATTTTTGATTATAGAGGGGGTTTTACAAAACAGTGGCAAAGCAAAGTTATTTTTTCTTTTAATAAAACACCCTGTATGTTTTTGCATATTTTTATTCGTCTTTTAATTGCATTTCTGAATATGTTTTGGTGTTATAATTTTGTTGCGGTATTGCCAAATTATTCTGATTTGTATTGAAAAACCCGACATTTAGACCTCCATAATAAAATCTGCACCAGCTATATTTTCACAGATTAAACAAACTTTTTCTGTGAAACGTGAGTCAAGCCCATGTGCTATCCTACAGATATTTTATAGTTTGGTTATACAGGGTGTCTGTTGGAACGGTGCAAAAAAGTCTAATGCGTGAAGCTCATCCTGCACATTTTTACATAGTTGTACAGAGTTTAGTGTGCTCTGTAAATTTTATTTTATATCTAAAAATAACGGTTTTTTGAGAAAATTAGATTTTAAAGAAATAATTAGATGGTATCTAATAATCCAGCTATCTTAGGAGGCATTCAAAACATGTTTTTTTGTAAAAAAAAAAATATCTGATTGTACCTACCATTTTGTTTTTGATGATAAATACTTGAAGATTTTGATCCAGATTTGTAACAAATAACTTACCAGAATTTGTTGAAAAATGTATATTTAACGAAAAACACCAACGGGGGAATTAAAAAGTGGATTGGCAGAGATAGATCCAATTAATTGGCCACCAAGGTCTTCCGACCTTGCGATATTACATATCTTTATGTGAAATTATGTAAAAGGAAGGGTATAACTTTTGGTTAATTCACAGAGCGCAATAAACTCTATTTAACTAAGATGTTAAAATATACAAAATGTTTTAGACTTTTTTGCACCGTTGCAAAAAACACCCTATATAACTATATTTTACTATAAAATATCTGGAGGATAACACATGGTCTTGACTAATATCTATCTAAAAAAAGAGTTTGTTTAATCTTCGAAAACACGGCACATGCAGATTTTAATAATGCGGTTTACAAATGTTAAATTTTTCGAAAAAAGTCAAACAACTTGGCAATGCCGTAACGAAATCAAAACCAAAACATGTACAGAAAAGAAATTCAAAGGCGAATGAGAATATGCAAAATTATACAGGGTGTTCTATTTTAAAAAAAAGATAACTTTGATTTGCCACTCTTATATACGAAACTTCGGTATTTTAAATAGTAAAGGAGTATCGACCGCCGCAGCGCTGCGTTGTTTGCTCACCCTGTATACGGATAACTTCTGGAAATCGAATACATTATATTTGTAAACCGGTATCCGCAGCGACTTTAACGTGAAACTTGCTTATCCGATCTGAACTTATTTAGATAAGTTATATTCGATGTAATTTCAGATCGGATTCAAATCAAATTGGATTCAGATTTTTGTACGTTATGTCGCACCCCAGTAAGCACCTACATGAGAAATTAATTAAGATAACAAACTATAAAACAATTTTAAACCGGAAGCAGAAGAAGAAACATGATTTTGTATCATATTTTGGCGTTAAAAAACAGAATTTACAAATACAGGTGTAGCTCTTCATTTAAACAACCGGTGAGCTGCGCTTTGTTGAAACTTTTTCGCATATATCTACTATATGTCTATTGGCTACGAAATAAGAGCTAGGAATAATTTAATCAACGAAATAGCCACATTATTAATTAAGTTAAGTAAAACCATAGTTCTTTGTGTTTTACGTAAATAAATAAAACCTTTTAACAATTATACACGTTATGTTATGATTACCATTAAAGTCACCTTATCGTGACATTTACGACCTACTAAATGGTATGTAAAGCCTTAAAAAAATAATTTATCGTCTAAAAATAATTTAATTTTTAATTGTGTATAATTACTGTTTCGAAAATCCATGAAATTGTCTGAGGGCTCTAAATTCAAATCGTTTCATCAACCCCGTTTAAATAACCGCATTTACACCAAATTCACTCGACAATCATGGTCTGCTAATTTCCCAACTCGCTCCTTTTGTTATTACGGCATATCAAATCATATTCATAATTACAAAGCAAATACGGAGCTTTGTACATTTAACTGAACCCCGCCCTGAATTAGGACGAAACCAATGAGTGAAAACCACAGAGGACACGGAACCAATAGCGGCGACGGGCTCCCTTCTCTGTGGACCAAAGAAGCTGTACAGCTTTGATCTCGCCATGCTTTGGAGGGAGGACTCATCTCAGACAGATTTTGCAGATCAAATTTGGTTAGTATCCTCAAATCTGGTGCGTTGATAGCAAGCATTTGAATGTTGTTTGTGACATGTGGTTTGGAACTGCAATACACATCGTTTGCCGAAATTAGCAATGTTGAAAAAAATAAAATTATCCAAAAATGAAAAATTGTTATCTATAGGTAAATAAAAATGATTCAACCGAATAGTTTGTAAGTTAACTTAGGTGCTATAAATAATAGTGCGTTTTATTAATAAGAACTTTAACATAAGCAACCAATGATGACAATGATGATGATGCAAAGAATTATGGAAACGTCGCAACGGACTCAAGAGACTCCAAAAAATCCCCAAAATCACCAAGAAAGATTGGAATACGACAAAAAATCTGTAATAACAGAGGACTCGCCGTTATTTCGGCAACCAAAGCGGATTTCAGACGACTCCAGAGACGCTGAAATGTGCGACAAAAACAGCGATTCTGGCGATGAAGAAGAGGAGCTTAACGTAGATGTTGATGTTGAAAACGATGACACTCTTTGTCCCGTCGATTTGACGAGGAGGCACGAAAAATTCACTTCTTTCGAAAATCTCTTACCGACACCAAAGACTGATGATAGTGATTTTAAAAGCCATAAGGTTCTGAAAGACGATGAAAAACTTAACGTTAGTGTTAAAAGATCTGAAAGTGTATGTAGTGATGTTAGCAGGTCGGAAAGTCCGAGAGACCCCAGTCCGTCGGTAGTTCCTCACCAAAATAGACGATTAGCGTTTTCAGTGGAAAATATTTTGGACCCTAATAAATTTACAGGAAAACAGTCGGTTTTTAGTGATGGAGTTTGCTGTTGGAAACCGCACCAGGAAACTATCGGCTCTTCCGAATATGATGGAAGCGAACAAGGTTAGATTTAATACACATGTTTGTATTTCGTCTTTTATTAAGTTTTCAAATTTTCATTATTTAAGTATTTTGAGAACTGGACACCCGCATTGAATGCGACTTAAGTTGCAGAACAAAAAATAATACAAAAGTCACAAATACTAAATTCAATTACGTACCTGCCGTAATAGGGTTCAATTATTTATTTTGAATAATGCCGTAGAAATAAATTAATTAATAGTCGATAGTTGCAATTAAATGTTTTTGTAGAAAGGCAATTTTGAGAAAGAAGGCAATAACCAGAACCACATATTTTAAATTATCCGAACCCGTGGGCACTGCCCTACGATGTTTTTATTTCTATTTTTTCAATAATAAATACGTGAATTAAGTACAGATAGTGTAGCGGATTATAAAGCGATTGCTGAAATTCTTTTTATATATTAAATCGAAATCCGTTCAACCTGTATCAGCTTAGGGGAGCAGAGGAATACGACTGCAGCTGATATTATGCACCCGAAGCAAAGTGCGATGGGTATTATTTGTTTTAAAAATTACTAATAACTGAGCTAAGTACTTCTTCTATACTTTCCTATTATTTACATATTGTTACTAGTATTTTAATAACAACGTTTCACGCCCCAACATTGACTGCAATAACATGCCACCATTCCTACTACTGTATACCGAGAGCATGACTGTATAAGAGTTTTATTATGAGAATATATCACTTGATACTAAAGCAACTTACACATAAAAATGATAGTATGCATTTTTTGAAAATCTGAATTTTATTGGTAAAAAAATCGTTGGAATTAAACAAAACAAAAAAAAACAATTGAAATTTAAGAAAATTTTTAGAAAGCACCACAGAAAAGGTAGCGAACTAGAACACAAACCAAATTCTAGCCTATCCCTATCTGTATAAGCCTACAAAATTTAAAAAAAAATCGTGTAACCAGTTTTGGAGAATACTTGTTTGAAAATTTTCACGCCACAATTTTGTATTTCTAAAAACAATCATTTCCATAGCGACAGTGTGCTTTCTTTCTCAGGACTATTATAGTTCCAAATTACATCCCTATCTGTAAGCTCGTTTTTGAGTAATAAGGCGTTAAAGACAAATTTTTTTACAATTTGTAGCGGCCGCCATGTTAATGCTACTACTACAACTAGTCTTAGTACGTTTACATGAAAAGCATTTGCTTTGCCTTAAGACGATCTATCAAATTCTATTATTCAGCTTTAAACATTCCTTTTCCGAAAAAAATGTCATCTATAAATATGCCTAACTTCCGCTTCCGGGTTTGGTTAATTTTAGCTTATTTTTTCGTAAAGTTTTGAAACACTCTCACATTCCGGAGCTGATCGAAATCGGACTATCCATTCGGGGGATATGAGGCGTCACACAGAAACACGCACACACAAACATACATACCCACACACAGACATACAGTTTTAAAAACACCGTTTTGGGTTCCTGGAGATCCAAAATATGTATTTCCGTCAAAATATCGAACTCGAAATTTTTCATGAAATCAATACAGAAAGTATAGGAAAGTAAAAAAGCGTATGGTGTGGAGTTCAGCTAGTTATTCGTAAATGCTAGGTAGCAGACGCAGCAGTTTGTTAGTTTATAATTGTTATTAATTCCGAGCTTGTTTTGAAACATGAATGTAAATCGTAAATAAACAATAATAAGAATAAACTTGGTTCATTTCATCTCATAGCTGTATAAGGCTGTATTCATATTAGAAATGTATTAGATCGCTTGTAATGTAAATTCGTACTGCAGTTGCATTATTTCTTGCCTCTAATGACTGAACGAAAATTGTTCAATTGAAATAGGCTCATATTTTTAAATTTCGATAGAATAAATTAAAGATATATTACTGTTTATTTTTTCCGACACGCGACAATTAAAGTAAGCCATAAATAACCGAATTATACCAACAGTTGTGACAGCAACATAAACTCTCGCTGAAAACAATTAATAAACTGCGTCGAGATGCAAGGGAACGCCGTTGTGGTCTTATATTGGTAAAATTTGCCGAAATGCAAGAGCTTGTCGTCTTGTTATGGTAAGATAGTTGGGAATTTAATATATAGATATTTAATTCGAATTTTTTTAGTTTTTCACTGTAAATTTTAGATTTTATACATTTTTTCTAAAAAAAACAGTATATTAATAGTGCAGTGTTAGATAGCACCAAAGTAATTAAATGCTTAGATTTGTAACAAAATTTTTAAAGGGTAAACATACATTACAGTTTCCCTATACATATTAGCTACTATATGCTCCTTTTGTTTTCTACCCTCAAACTATTAGATTTGTTCCAGCATAGGGTTTGAAATTATACATGTCAAGGGTTTTCTTTTTTGTTTCAAATTCTTTTCTTTGTTATCTTTCTAAATTTAATTAAAATATTGGGCGTCATTTCACTTAAATATGTGGTTTCCTTATGATCTACTAGATCAGTGTTACTCAAACTTTTTTTATAAAATAGTTCTTATTTCTTAAATTTTTTTTTTTAATTTTAACTACGTTTATTGCACATTGAACCAGTTTGTTGTAGCAGGAAAACTAATACCATAATATACAAAACATATAAAGCAATTCCGCGAGATATGTCTAATGTTTTAATATTTTCCTCTAATTTTCTACATAAATGCTGATTTAAAAAAGTAATAAGGGTGTTTGAAAAGTACCAGCATTGTTGTTTAATAAACATTAAAGAGATTAGAAAGAATACTAACGCAAAACAAAATTGTAATCGCGATTAAAACTAAAAGCTATAAAATGGGCGTATAAGGGATGAGCGAGATACCTAACTACACAGCTTTATTAAACCTTTTTGCGCTTTTCCATCTTACCGCACTGATTGCACATGGGATGGTACATTTTGCATGTTTCGTGAACCCATTTATTGCTTTCAGGATACTAAAACCAGTTAGCGGTGTGTTTGGTTTTAAAATAATTTTCTCCAAGTCTGCAAAGTGATTTTCGCCTCCAAACTCTTCTAAATTATCGAAACTATCTTTAACTAGATAGTTAGTGATAGTTTTCTTTCCTCTTGTTCTCCTACAGACGTCTCTCCTAAAAAAAATATAGGCATCACACCTAAGGTCTAAGGGAGAACTGCTTAGTGTCCTCTTATGCCCCAGAATACTATGGCTAAGAATTTAAACCCTATTATTGCTATTAGTTGTTATTAGTACCGTATAGTACAAAAATTTTAGTTTTTTACACAAAACATTAAGCAAAAATCTAAATAAATATTAATTAATTCAGTAGGTACGTGTCGTTTTAATCCCAGAGTAACAACAACGTATTTTAATGCCTTTTGTAGAGAAGCGATTGAGGCTAACGGCCTCTAAGCAGAAGTGCCGTGTTCCAATCCTTGGGTAACATAAATTTTTTTTTAAATTTTGTTTGTTGTTTATTTAATTTTTGAACTGTGTTCATTTTTTCATAAATGACGTTTTAATGTTCAATTATTTAATTTAAATTATTATTACAATAATGAAATAGTTAATAATTTAATTAATTGGTTACCGATCTTCATCTCACTTTTGTTATAAGCCAATGGCCTGTTTGAAGTATTAAATTTATAATTTACTATACAAATGGTATTTTTTACTATTTTATTGTAGAGCTGGTGTGAAAATAAAATAAATAACAAAGAAAGTTAAAAAAGAGTTTGTCTTATCCAGAGTTGGAACCCGGGACTTCTGCTTAGAAGACAGTTTTCTTAACCGCTTCTCTGCTAAGACATTAGAATATTGTTATTCTGGGATTAAAAGAGAACATCTTTGTTTTATTACCATTTATTTAGATTTTTGCTTAATTTAAAATGTAAAAAAATTATTTTTGGTTAAACGGCACTAACAACAACTAATAACAATAATACAGTTTAAATTCATAGCCAAAATTTCGTGAGAACATAAAATCTAGAAAAATATAATTTTCCGTGCATTTTGCATATAGTTCAACTTTTATAGGAGCGGTGTACAAGTTATAGCATCTGAAGATATAAAATTACAAAAAAAATATATAAGTAATTTTAGTCAATGATAGTAACTATTTTGAGGACATGGGTTCGGAAACGCTTTCTTACAGAGTTATAGTTTCCCGATGATGGAACCGTCTAATTACGCTTTTATTATTATCTCCGCCATGTAAATTGAGATATTCCATTCAAATTTTGTATGACTATTGATGATTGTTGACATTTTCACTTTTTTTTTCGTTCACATCAAATAACCAGGGCGTTGATAAGAAGGGGTCCTCAATGTACCTCTTAACCTATTTTTACGCACTGAAGATTTTGACTTGAAAATCTCAATACAAAAATACACAGAAAAAGCACTCGTGCTGAAAGCCGCTAAAACCTGCGGTATTCAAGATAAATTTAGTTTTTATAAGAAAACAGAGTAGCCATGAAGGTCTGAGCGTTACCTTAAGGTGATCCCAAAACAAAAATTTTAAATTTAACCAACTGTTAATACAGAAATTAAAGTAAAAAGAAAAAGTTAAATGTATAATAATTAAACTTTAAGTTCAAAATTTTAATATTTTACGAACTGTTTCTTATCCGGTACGAGTTGATATACAGGCTGTTCATTTAAAATCATCCATAATATTAAGAAAATCAGAAGAAATATTGAGGCGCGGTTTGTAATAGCTTTTTATGTGTCAAGGGAGACACATTTTTCAGGTATCGATGATGAACAGCAATTTACCCCCTCACCGACAGGCTACTCAATTTCAAAATTTTAAATAGCACCGTACCTCTTATGTGAAATCAAAACGAAGACCTAGAAAAATTTAGTCATTGGAACAAAGAAAATTAAAATCGGTCGATTAGTTTCCAGTTATTAATTAAAAAGTAGCGTCATTGTGTAAAATATAAGAGCCCAGTACCGGGTGATTGTTAAAAAAATGATTCAGAGCAGGCCATGACCGAAGTGTTAAAGTTGGCAATACTTAATATAAGCCAATTGTCAAATGTTGACAGCCGTAAACATTTTTGGTTAGATACATTTAACTTAATCATTTTTTTACGATCACCTGGTATTTAAACAAATGCCCCCTGTTACCATCGATTTCAACAGAGTTTAATTTTGTTTGACAACAAAATTTTGTAATTGTCTGTCGGTTCTGTAGTTGCACAGTAGTTCATTACGTTAAGACGATTTACATTTTAAATGAAATAGTACTATTAATTTTCGTTATGGAGCCGAGAATTAAAGTGTCCTGAGAACAGCGGCTGCTTTCAACCAAAAGCACCCATACAGAAATGTCTCGTACACATACGTTTTGAATCTTGTAGAAATTTTGTGAGAAGTGGTTCTGTTTGGAAATAAACGTGCAGATGCAGAACCTAGAGTGTTTAATGAAAAAGCCTAAATTGAAGTTTTGGGACAGTTTGCAGCAACTTGTACTAAGTTATTACGGTCTGACTAGAATTTCACCCTATACGGTCCACAACTCGAGAACAAATTAACCGATTTTAATTTTCTTTGCATCAAAAGACAACATTTTCCTGAGGCTTTAATTTGATGTAACATAGGGGGTACGGCGCTATTAAGAATTTTAAAATTGAGGAGGTTGTGGGTGAGGGGGTGAGTTGATATCCATCATCAGTACCTGAAAAATGTGTGGCCTTAACACCTACACAACCCGCATCTCAATATCTCTTCTGATTCTTTTGATATTACGGATGGAAATTGTTTAAATGAACAGCCTATATATTGTATCAAACACTAACAATATATGAAAAATTATGTGTTTAAATATACAGGGTGATTCAGATTTACGGTGTAATTTGATCCGTCTGTAGAACACTAAAAATAAATGAACTTGAATTTGTTCCTTTTGCTTTGTGTCAATGAATACAGGGTCCTTCAAAAGTATGGAATAATGGTGGTGGTTGACTAAATATTGATTTTTACTGAAACCTACTTTGCATGATACATTAATAGTTTTTGGGCTAATGCTGCACGCGCGGTAACGCGATCGTCGTT
Organism: Ctenicera cuprea; assembly: GCA_958336395.1. Lineage (NCBI taxonomy): Eukaryota > Metazoa > Arthropoda > Insecta > Coleoptera > Elateridae > Ctenicera > Ctenicera cuprea. Next base: position 37,468,771 of record OY284491.1, on the reverse strand, counting down.
TTTAAAATCACATTATTTCTATGTTATGAGAAAAAACATCTTCATTGTAGCAGGTAGAGTGATGTAATAAAGACTTGTGTTTGCACTCTATTCAATTGTTTTCATCTCCAAACTTTTGACACTCTCGGGGCTCTTTGTAAAATTTATCAACAGATGACCCAACTGTAAATGTCAATTTTGTTTTAAAATAAATTTGAAAAGTAAAAAGTGTTTTTATTTATTTAAAATACCACGGTAATATTCTAGGCAAAAATGCCAAAATACTGGTGTTTGCGCGGCTTATCAAAAGACGAAAACAAAGATTTATCATTATTTGCTGTTCCGAAAGTGAATTTACCTATTTAGCTTACCTATAATTGCTAATTATATAATCAGTAAATAAATGGTTTATATTAAAATTATGCTTTGTACCAAGTTAAGATTTTACATTTTATAGTAGTAAGTAAGTAACGAATTCTATTATTCTACTGACTACTTCTGTTATCAATACAGTTTGCTTTTGCACTATAAAACCAACTTATTGTGGCGACTTGTTTGTCCAATGTGCTTGGTTGTTGGAATTATTTGGATTTAAAATCATTATACCTTTTTTCCAACTAAAAACCACCACAAAAATAACTACAATAAACTATAAACAGTACGTAAAAATGCAGAATAAATGTTTCACTTACTTGCATATTTTATTAATAAAAGTAAAAACGAAAGTAACTTATTAACCTAACCTTAGCAAATAAGTGTTGTATACAAGATAGATGTCAAAAATAGTCAAGTAGTGATATAAATAATTATCAAACCGCGTCAAATTTGAAATCTACTTTAAATTTGAAGTTTTAAGATCGCCATCTATGCGCAAATCTTATAAAGAGTCCCGAGATTGTCAAACTTGTAGGATGAATTTTTTATATAGATAAATGACTTTCTTCACAAAACTTTACTTTACAACATTATTCGCTATCTCTGTCTATCTGACGTCCATGCGTCGGCTAAAGTCTCTCGGTGTGTGACCGACGTACACACACAGCTATACCTGCCGACCTTTGCTTCGCTAATTTTGATTGTTTTTAGGATGGGTAGATGCTCCTATAAGCATTTTTCTCCACAACGGTGCATCGTATTTGCACAAAACAAGTAATAGGAATGACAAGAATGATGCCAAAAACGTTATAAACAAACATAAAAAAGAAGTGTTTTTCAATCGCCACTGTAAAAGTATCTTTTAACAATAATATTACAAATTTACTTTAAAACCTTTAAACCAAATTTGAAACAGGAGACCAACGGCTACCGATATAGTATCAATAAAGAATTTCAGTGGACACTATTTGGTGGACCATCACTAGCTTATAAATTGATACACAGCATAACGAAAAAATAAAAGTCGCTTCATTATTTAGTGTTCTGTAACTGTAAATGTCAATTTTGTTTTAAAATAAATTTGAAAAGTAAAAACTGTTTTTATTTATTTAATACCACGGTAATATTCTAGGCAAAAATGCCAAAATACTGGTGGTTGGGCGGCTTATTAAAAGACAAAAACAGAGATTTATCATTATTTGCTGTTTCCAAGGTGAATTTACCTATTTTGCTTACCTATAATTGCTCTAATCAGTAAATAAATGGTATGTATTAAAATTATGCTTTGTACCAAGTTAAGTTTACGCAGTGGAAGAACGCTTACATTTCATAGTAGTAAGTAACGAGTTCTATTATTCTACTGACTACTTCTGTTATCAATACAGTTTGCTTTTGCACTATAAAACCAACTTATTGTGGCGACTTGTTTGTCCAATGTTCTTGGTTGTTGGCATTATTTGGATTTAATATCATTATACCTTTTTCCAACTAAAAACCACCACAAAAATAACTACAATAAACTTTAAACAGTACGTAAAAATGCAGAATAAATGTTTCATTTACTTGCATATTTTATTAATAAAAGTAAAAACGAAAGTAACTTATTAACCTAACCTTAGCAAATAAGTGTTGTATACAAGATAGATATCAAAAATAATAAATAATTATCAAACCGCGTCAAATTTGAAATCTACTTTAAATTTGAAGTTTTAAGATCGCCATCTATGCGCAAATCTTATAAAGAGTCCCGAGATTGTCAAACTTGTAGGATGAATTTTTTATATAGATAAATGGTAGGAGTTGCAACACCATACTCTTCCTTGCATTGCAGGTAGGGCACAATTGTAATGAAATTGTAATATTCCACAATAATTGAAACTTCAATTATTTCTTTTTCACTTAAATACACCATGGTAATGAGATTAATTAGGTTTTAAAAGTTTATAATTAACTTCTACTAATAGACTTTGTTGACAGCACTGACATTTTGTTCTTCCTCTTTTTGATTGCTAAAAGTTAATAAATAAAATTCAAGTTAATATGATGAAGTTTTCCGCGTTTTTCTCAAAAATTTTATTATGTAATAGCATACAAGTTTTATACCATTGACAAGAGAACAAATATCTCTATGGAGTGAATAAATTAAATAAGAATGTAATAAAAATTTTTAATATAAAGTATTTTTTTGTAAAACCAGTATTTACGCCACTAGAACCGTTATTCCATATTTTTGAATAACTCTGTATAAGGTACCTACGGACTCCAAACACTAAAGAGTACCCACTGAAGTTCTTTTATTTATGGTATAATTATTTGAAATAGTGATCCGCTTTTTGTTCTATTTTGGCGCAGACCCTCGGAAAATAATTTTAAATATATTGTAGGTAGTGGTGCCTAAAAGGCGCTGGTGATAGCATTTTCCTTCTTGATTACTACTTAAAACGTTTTTCTTGTTAATTTCTTGTAATTTGTAGTATTAGATTTAGATGTAGAATTTAATTTTACACAAAAAAGGTGTAAATGTCTTTTTGGCGTAGAATGCATCGTTTTGGAGAAAAATGCTTTAATTATCGGTCTGCCAAAAATAATCAAAAATGTAAATTGCCGTAGAAACAAACACTCTAAATGACAGGTAAGTGTAATGCGTGTCTTTTACCGAGTTTTAAGTTGTTTAACTATAAAGGAACTGCACATATGCAAGCTATGTAAATGTAGTATCCCCTTGTATGCTCAAGAACAGCAATACTGAAAAGAAACAAATCAAAAGCCAATTTAAAACTATAAAAGACACATATGATTATTTAACGTTACCTTAATATACTTCCCTTTATTCCATTTACTGAAATATTGATTTCATGAAAATTTTCAGAATTGAGATTTTGGCGGAAAAATATGTTCTGGACCTCCAGAAACCCAAACAAGTGGGTTTTAAAAAATGTCTGTCTGTAGGTGTGTGGGTGGGTAGGGTATGTTTGTGGTGCATCATAACTATTGAACAGATGGTCGGATTTTGATAAGCTTTAAAATCTAAAGGTCTATCAAATATTCACCCACAAAATTTCAAAAAAATCCGAAACCGGAAGCAGAAGTTAGACATGTTTTTTTGGTTTTTCCTACACCAAATTATATAAATTGTAAAACGGAATCTGGTAGAAGACTTTAAAAAAAATCCAACTCATTTTTTCCGAATATTCTAGCTTTAAAACGACGGCCTTCATGAATTTTTAATTTTTTCGCGTGTCGGTCCGCTAACTTTTTTGTGACACTTTATATAAATTTTCGAAAATTTAACTTTCCAACCTTCTTGTTTAATAAACGAGAGCCGATAAAAGCTTATGTTTAGGCTAAATTACTCATGAGTGATAGTAGAATAAAGTGCTTAACTTAATTTTTAAATACATCGATATTTGGGGCGATTATTTTTTCCTATTCCCCCCAATTTTTGGTAGACGAATTTGTCCTTCCGTTTTTGTGTTTCTTCAATTCCAAGCAACTTTTTCCCAAACAAAAATCAAAAAATTGACTTTCTTCACAAAACATTACTTTACAACATTACTCGCTATCTCTGTCTATCTGACGTCCATGCGTCGGCGAAAGTCTCTCGGTGTGTGACCGACGTACACACACAGCTATACCTGCCGACCTTTGCTTCGCTAATTTTGATTGTTTTTAGGATGGGTAGATGCTCCTATAAGCATTTTTCTCCACAACGGTGCATCGTTTTTGCACAAAACAAGTAATAGGAATGACAAGAATGATGCCAAAAACGTTATAAACAAACATAAAAAAGAAGTGTTTTTCAATCGCCACTGTAAAAGTATCTTTTAACAATAATATTACAAATTTACTTTAAAACCTTTAAACCAAATTTGAAAAAGGAGACCAACGGTTACCGATGTAGTATCAATAAAGAATTTCAGTGGACACTATTTGGTGGCCCATCACTACCTTATAAATTGATACACAGCATAACGAAAAAATAAAAGTCGCTTCATTATTTAGTGTTCTGCACCATAATCCTGAATCACCCTGTATAACGAACAGATAACATCTTATTAAATGTTTGAAAATGCACAGTTGTATTTTAAATGATTTTTCACATTTTCAGTGCAGTAGTCTAGTAATTTTATGTAAAATATAGCTCGGCATAAACATATGATAACGATTCGTTTGATGTTAAATAAGAAAGTAAGAAAAGGCTGTCTAAAAGTTAATAACGAAATTAAATGAATACTAACAATTTCAACGAAACTCGTTGTCGATGAACTGCCATGAAAACTTATCAGCACTTCACAAAACTTGTCTACTATATTAGTCTTCGTTAACTATAATTTGCTGGATAAGTTAGCTTCAATCGTTTCGTCTTCCCTAACTCCACTTTAATGGTGGAGAGAAAATTAACTTTTAGGTGGCCTCGGGCGTTAATACGAACAAATTTGGAATTGATTTAACAAGAGTGACACTCACATAACTTTCCTCTTAATAAAATAATCAAACCGAAGCAATCGGGAGAGTTAAGGAACGCATAAAGCCGACTGTAATTGCAAAAATAGTAAAAATATAGATAAATCGTAAACGATGGAAAATTTACGTTTTTTGCATTTTTCGCGCATAGAGGTTTATGTAATAAAAAAACGAAATCGTCTAGTTTACTGGTTAAGGTAAAGTATCTATAATAAAAAATAAAGTAGTTCGCCCCGGTTTACCGTTACATGTTGCTGTAGGTATATAGTCATAAATAATACAACGAGTGAGTGCAATTTTTCGATGAAATGGTTGTGTAAGTTCACGAGTGCTAGTTAAGATGGTGCCTAAATCTTAACTAGCACGAGTGCACTTACACCAAATTTTATCAAAGAAAAATCTATCACGGATCGTATTCGTCTTGACTATATCACTCACATCAATTTTGACACATTTTTGGTAACACTGAATTAGTCGGAAATGCTCGGGTGTTTTCGGTAATTGGCGCTCTTAATATCGTATTGTTTGCTTGTTTTCGAATGTTTTGTAGTGGCGTGCTTTTGCAAATTTAACTTTTTATTTTAATGTTCTTATTTACTGTTGCTGTGAAGTGTTGTAAGAATAGATCGTTTTGGAGAGAAATCGTTAAGTGGTATTTCATACAATTTTTGAGGTTACTTACATTATTTTGGTTCGTATAACCTGTCAAACACGATACAGTTTTAATGTAAATATATATATATATATATATTTTTGTTTTTTAATGCATATTACAGGGGCGTGCGCTCCATGGAAGCAAGGGAAGCATTGCTTCGCTTTAAATTTTGTTAGAAAATAAAAATTTATTATAAAACAATATAACGCTGCCACACAATTCACTAATCTCTATTAATGCAAACCGCCCACCCACAGCCCCACACTCATCTTTATCGAGTGTCGCATGTGCGTTGTGGTGAATTTATGGAAGCAATTCGAAAGTCTGCCTACTGCCTAAGCTTTTTGTAGGAAGGGCGCAAGTGCAAAGCATGCTGCAGGTTGGTGACCTTGCCGATTTAGTAGCTGCCCCTTAGTGACTCAAGTAAGCAATTTTTGAATTGCTTCTTAACAAAATTGTCCTCATAGCTATGGCTTCAACTTCGTTTTTTATGTCCGGGATAAATATTCAGGCGATACAGCCAAGTGTGTGTAATTGTGTTGTGTGTGGTGTATTAAAAAAAGGATTTTCCACATACAGTTTTAGGGAAAAATTAGAAATAATTGAAAAAGGTAGACCAAAACCCGCGCTAAAACATTTAACAACTAAAGTGAAAACGTGCACTACATATTTTAATGTGGATATGTACGAACATAACGAATGGTTAACGGGTTGTGATATTTCAAATAAACTTTTTTGTTGGCCGTGTCTACTTTTCATAAATGAAAAAGGCGTTTGGAATAAAAGTGGGTTTTCCGACTTAAATAATGTACATAAAGTTATAAAGAGGCATGCAATATCTCGGTCTCACTTGCAGGCGGTAATTATGGAAAAATTATTTGGAAAGTCACGCATCGAGCATGTTATAGATAATCAGTTGAAAATAAGTCATCGTCAGCATAATGAACTGGTGGAAAAAAATCGTGTGATATTAAAAAGGTTAATTGATGCTGTTTGTTTTCTTGGAGAACGTGAACTTGCTTTTAGAGGTCATAATGAATCTAGTAGTTCCGCAAATAGGGGAAATTTCGTGGATCTACTTACGTTCTTATCCAAATATGACGAACCTTTAAAATGCCATTTAGAACAGTCTAGCGTATTTCGCGGAACATCAAATCGCATTCAAAATTAATTAAACAAGAAATAACAGAAGCACGCTTTGTTGCAATTGTCCTAGATGAAACAACCGACACTACAAATATTAGTCAGCTTTCTGCGGTAGTACGCTATGTAAAAACCGATGGGAAAATTCAAGAATGGTTTTTAGGATTCCTCGACGTAACAGCGGATAGGACAGCAATATCTTTATACAAAATCGTGTGTGATATTGTCGAAGATATTGAATGCGGTGCTAAACTCGTTGCCCAGAGTTATGATGGAGCGGCAGTTATGGCTGGAGAATTAGGGGGCCTTCAAACCAAAGTAAGGGAGTCTTTTCCAAGTGCCTTATTTGTACATTGTTTTGCTCATCGGTTAAATTTAGTTCTGTCGCAGTCAGTAGCACACATTAAGGAATGTAAAATCTTTTTTTCGACCCTTAGTGGAATGGCTACATTTTTCACAAGATCTTCAAAACGTACTCGAGCGTTAGATTTGATAGTACAAAAAAGATTGCCCAAAGTTGCTCCTACACGATGGAACTACAATGGAAGGCTTCTCTTAACGGTGTGTGAATATCGACATCCTTTAATTGAATTATTTGAAAATATTTTAGAAAAAAGTTGTGATTGGGACACTGAGACCTTGAATAGTTCTAGAGGTTATTTAGACTGTTTAAAAAGAGACTTTAACTTTAATTTTCTGTTAAATATTTTTTCAGAGATATTTCCCTTTTCTGATAATTTATTTAATATATTACAAAATAAATCAAATGACATTGGATTCTGTGTTAAAAAAGCGGAGGAATTTAAAAACATTATAAATAAACAAAGAAATGAATTTGATAAATTTTGGGAAAATACAGTTAACACCGAGGAACATCTACAACCCCAAAGAAAACGAATACGAACTGACAATGTTGGGGACCTTAAAACTTCATATCGAAGACTTTTGATTGAAATAATAGACCAGATTTCTGAACAATTAAATAATAGATTTGAAAATATTAATAATTTACAATTTCTCGCACTATGTAATTTTAGTGAATTTAAAAATAAACCTTTTCCGGAAAAAGCTTTTCAATCCTTAATTGACAGTTATGGAAATAATTTTGATATAGTTGCATTGCGGTCTGAACTTACCGTAATATATGCTACTGCAGAAGTAAATACAAAAAATAATGCTAGTGACTTACTGAACTTTTTAAACGAGACAGGGTTAAATAAGGCGTACCTATTTGGAAGTGATTAAATTGTGCGAGTTAGTGGTGACAATTCCCGCCACTAGTGCTTCAGTTGAACGCAGTTTTTCTGTACTAAAACGCATTAAAAACTTTGTAAGAAATTCAACAGGCCAAGATAGACTTTCAAAACTATCAGTTTTATCTATAGAAAAAGATCTCGTTAAGGAAATGTCTGAACATCCACGATTTTACGACAACGTTATTACTGAATTTGCTAAAAAGGACAGGAGGATTGAATTACACTATAAATAAGTAAGTTTTTTAAATTTGCTTCCCTTTCTTTAAATCCCACCGCACGCCCCTGGCATATTAGCACTAAACTTTGGGTCGGTCATGATTTGAACTATGATTTGAACACTCGCGATTCATTTTAGTTGACAGCGTTATCTACGGATACCGTCGACGTTTCTCGTATTTTGCTTTTTGCTTATGTACGACAGAGACAATTATTGTTTTTAATTCACAAATTATGTTATGATTAATTATAATATTTACTTCTGGCCGAAGCAACGAAAAACTACATTAAATTAATAATAAATATATTCAAAACTCAGTGCACATCAGTTTTAAACGCGTTAATTTAAGATTTAAAAGCGATTAACTAAAGCTACTGTGGGTTTAATCACTTATTTAAACAGGAGCATGGAGTTTAATCAGTATAAAACATACGCGATTGGTTCTAGTCTTGACAAAACAATCAATTCATACACTTACTAAACAACGTGCCAGCGATGACAGTGTAATGACCCGACTAGGGCCATAGGGTTCGTTTAGAAATCAAACATTTCATGTTCCAAACTACCTCTTTATTCACACACTCTCTAAACATCAATTCTCAAAAGTTCATATATTAAGTACAAAGTTACTTATTAGTTAAGTGCTTATTAAACAGAATAAGCAGTATTGCACATTATGGTGGACTTTGTAAGGCGAACGAACCAACGAAGTATTCGCTGAATGTTAATTATTAAATTAACATAGAAAACAATTTAAAATATTATTTGGTTCATTTACCAATTACAACAGTTTCTAGTTGTAAATATAAACACTGTAGAAACTTTATTTATTGTCATCCTCATTATCATAATCATTCTCTTTGATACCTTAAATTACATAGTTTTTTACGATTTTTTTCATTCAATGCTAATTACCGAATTAATAAAAATTTACTGTGCAGTAGCGTAACATAAACCTATTTGAAATGTAATTGGTAATCAGCTTACAAAGTTAGCAACCCAGGTAGCAAGTCAGCATCATAATGGCGTTCTTATCTGGTCATTATTGGTCAGCGATGTTATAATATCGAATCATGCACGTCTACGTTACGTCAGTTGATATACCAATTAATGTCAACATTTTGATAGTTTTTTTTGTAAACTTATTTGAATACTTTAATTGAATACGGTTTAACATGTTTTAAATAGCTATTAGTTGTATACAGGGCCGGCACTAGGCTTTTTGTCGCCGCAGACAAACAAAATTTTTGGGTTTATTTATAAGCTCGAGCTTTACTTCGTTGAAGTTCATTTTAATTTATTGTAACTACAACAATTCTTAAAACCTGTTAGAGTTAAAAATTGTTTTAGTTACAATAAATTATAAATTATATGCCCTCATATTACACCTATAAGTACAATTGTTATCAAAAAATATAGGACAAAATTTTAACAAACAAGAAGATTAAATTAACGCACAATTTTTGTATGGATATTTTTTGTTAGAAACTACTGACCAGTGTTACCAACATGTTGTAGCAACATATCGGTAGATTGTTTGCTGAAATTTTGGTAGATACCGTATAAATTCGATAGATTGTAATTTTAAGTCCATTTTTGTGATATGTAATAATAAAAATAGGCTTTTAAGTTATTTCTTTGTTAAATATGAAACGTGACAGGAAATACATATAGAATATATACATCGTTTCCTAAAAAAGTTGTAGTATATGCAAAATGCATGAAAAATTATATTTTTCCAGATTTTAAGTACCCAAGATATTTTGATTAAGAATTTACACTGTATTACTGTTAGCAATTATTAATGCGGTTTAGTAAAAAAAAAATACGTTCTTTATTAAAAATTAAGCCTATATCTGAATAAATATTAATAAATTTATAACATGGCTTTTTAATCCTAAAGTAAGAACATGTTCTAATGTCTTTGTAGCGACGCGGTTCAGGCTAATGTTTTACACGCAGAAGTCCCGGGTTGTAATCCTAGGTAGAACAATTTTTTTTGCTATTTATATAGAGATTCTACAGCTGCTGTTTGTATTAGAATTTGATTGTAGGTACAGAGTTACACAAACATGTACTCACGCAACAGCGATTTTACTACATTTACTCATAGGGTCATTTCGTATTTCTCGTCTGCACTAACGGCAGCCGCAGTCGGTGCCTATCTACTAGTATACGGTATACCTAATAGTATTTACCTACAACTTTTAATAAAAAAAATTGACATTAGTCAAAAAAGCATAATATTATGCTGTGAATTTTCCAGATATATTATTTCAAACGAATTGCTTGCTTTTTTATTGTAAATTAAAACAATTCTCAACTTCAACAGATTTTTTTTAATTTTAAATGCGTAAATACGCATTTCAGCGTGTTTACGCGTCATTATCAGAGGCAAGATTAAAAGTTAACAGTTGGTGTTGCTATAGGAACAATAAATCTTCATAACTTGATGTTGGTTTTGTATATCTGCGTCCAGATGACTTGATTTCTTATTCCAAAACGTCTAATAACAGTGAATTTAAGAGATCAATTTATTCATTTATTAAAGATACAGATTTTATATGTTTGTGAATTTCAAATGCTTTTAGTATATTAAACTTTGTGATCACAAAAGTGTAAACATTTGGTAGTGTTATTATATGGCATTGAATGATTGTGTTCTAATAAGTGCTTAATGTAATTGTATTTATGGGGATGTTTATACTTGTACCAACGTACGCGCTCTTAGTACCTAATATCAAAATTTCTATCTGTTTGTCCTATATAAACCGAACTACAGTGCGAGCAATTTAATTTGTAGATGCCTGATTTTAGTAAATTGTCTGTTGTTTCTTTAGCATTAAACAAAGTATTTAAAATGTTTTTTATTGTTTTCAAAGTTATTTTACATTTATTTGTTTTGTTTATAATTTTGGCAATTTTTTCTCATTTATTGCCAACATTATAAACAAAACAAATGTGTATGTATGTATCTATAACAAATCATTAATATTGCTCTAATGCAACTTACGTTATGAATGTACATTATAAGCGATTGTGTACATTTTACAAGTTTACGGTGCTGCTATGAGATAAAAAATGATTCTGTTTGAGGTAAATTGAGGATTTACGCTCATGTTTTAAAATAGGATAAAAATTCATAAAAATAAATAATTAACAAACTGCTGAGTCTGCAGACATTTACGATGAACTAGCTGAACCCTACAACCAACGCATTTTTTACTTTCCCATACTTTTATTATTAATATCATGAAACATTTCAAATTCAAGATTTTGACGTAGATACGCGTGTTGTACGTCCAGGAACCCAAGAAACATAATTTAAAAAATGTACGTATTTCAGTGCATAACCCCAGAATGAATAGTCCGATTTCGCTAAACTGCAGAATGCGAAGATAGTTTAAAAATGTGCGAACAAAATAAACATTTAATAAATCGAACCGGGAGCGGCAGTTGCAAGGTTTTTGGTAGCATTGTTTTTTTTCAGAAACAGATTTTTTTTAAATAAAGCAACAGAATCTGATAGGAGACTTTAAGGTAAAGCGAACGCCTTTTTTTTGGAACGTACTAACATTAACATGGCCGCCGCTACGAATTTTTGATAATTTTTTTAACGGTTTTTTGCGCAAAAACGAGTTAGCTCGTAGAGATGCAATTTGGTACTACAATAGTTTAGGGCAGAACGTAACTATGTAAAAGAAATTTTTTTATAAATAAAAAATTGTAGCGTGAAATGTTTAAAAAGATATTGCTTAAAAACTGGCCACGATTTCTTTTTAAATTTTGTAGGCTCATACAGATAGAGATAGGCTACAATTTGGTTTCTGCCTCAAAATTCAAATTAAAAAATTGATGCCCGTTTATTAATAAACGGGGGATAATGAAAAAGTTTGTTTAAGCTAAATTGCTTATGAGGAATAGTAGTATAAAATTCACAACTTAGTTGTTAGGTGTCGCAATCGTAAAGGGAGTTGATATTTCTTATCATTTGTAGATTTCTTTAATTCCAACGAATCTTATTTCAAAAAACGTTTGAGTGTCAAAAAGATTATACTATTATTTTCTATGGCTATTATGCAGTTATGCTCTCGGTGTAGTAGTAAGAATGGTAGGATGTCATTGTAGTCAATGTTGGAGCGTGAAACGTTAATATTAAAATACTTTTGAATATATGATAAGTAACAACATCTAAGTATTGGAAAGTCCAGGAGAAGTACACCGCTCAGTTTTTGGTAACTTGGGTTGCATAATGTCAGCTGCAGCCGTATTCCTCTTAAGTTAACACAGATCCAATAGATCTGTATTTAATATATAGAATGAATTAGAGCAATCGTTATATAATTCATAAAACTAAGACTTCGATCCGCGGTCCTCCACACTACCTGCTTAATTAATACTAATACTAATAATAAGCTTTATTGAATGCTACAATTACATAACAAATACACATTTCATTTAACGGTAAAGAGAAGCTGGCAGGATCCGATAATTAGCTTATTTATTGTGATAAAACAGACACAAAAACATTGTGGGCATAGCCCACGTGGTCTGCTAGTCTTAGTATATTGCCTCAATATTGCAAAGAGGTTACATGGCACTAAACACTCCTCTACAAACTAGTTCTACGTTTGAACACGTTTCTCACTATGCACATCAAGTACTATCAACATATATTTTACTTGTGTCTGTTACACATTAAACAATATCTAAAAATATATCAGTTTTTCACGAATGCTTTATACTTTAGAGTAATGTTTACGCCAATATTTAACAGTTGTGGCCAATCTACCAATAATTAAGAACTAAAGCAAAATAATGTACACTAGTTTACAGTTGTACTGAAAAGCGCACGTTTGCAAAAATACAGTTTTTTATATTAAAACAGAATAAACGTTATGTTCAAAACACTTTGTAGTTCTATATAATAATTAATTAAGGATAGTAATTGACCAAAGTTTGAAACATTTTTTGCACTTATTAAGGTATTCGCATTATTACCATTTGGAATTAGTTAAAGTAGATTTTAAGCTGTTAAGTAGAAAATTAAAAATAAACCTTTTCAAACTTATTTACCAAAACACAATGTATTTATAGAATGAAGAGTCAAAATAAGCGTGCTTTCTGATTGCAAATACTTCACGTTTTTGTATTTATTACAATTAATCGTTTTTCATTTTTGTGGTAACTAACGATCTAAGTATTTTTCACTTCTGATTGTCTACAATCAAACGTAGAAACCCGAAACAATTATCACATAATTCGTTTTTTGCAATTACTGTAACTTTATTGAGAAGATTAAATATTTTACTTTTTTTAACATTATTATTAGTTTTTGTTATACTCGCATATTTATGATAGAACGGTTATCCTTTTTTTTTAATTTTTTGGAAGTGCAAAGAAGTAAGTAATTATTGTTGCAGCATTTCTGTGTCACTTTGAGGAGCTGTTGCTTAGTGCAGTTTTATATCTATAAAACTGCACTAAGCAACGGTTTGTGTAATTTGCTATACCCACTATCTAGTGGGTATAGCAAATTACACAAACCGTCCAATTTCTATCTCTGTTTAGTCCAGTAGTCGAAGTTTTGAGTGAGTGATCAAGCGGTTCCTGGTTCAAATTCTGGTACGGTCAGCGCCTCAAGGAGTTTGCTTTCTTTTCAGTTTAAGTGTTTATGGGGGGGGGGGGAGAAAATATTATGCCTTGTATAGCAGTTAAAGCTGTCGCAGTACACGTTCGCTTAAAGAAATAAATACATCGTTTTAATCAACACCCATGAACATTGACGTCGGATGAGTGAAAAGTGGTAAAAATATTTATCCTGTTGTCGCATATACCTACAATTTTTCTCCGGTGTTTATCTGAATTAACTACATATTTATATAAAATCTGAATGCCAGATAAAGGCGCGCTGTAGAATTACTTCATCGTTTAATTTAATTTAATAATTAAACGCAAATTCGCAGAACGGATTTTTCGAATTAATAAAACTAGATATCGGATTTTACAGATAAATCCAGACAACGCATTTTCGCTTAAATCCAAATATCGGATTTGTCAAAAAATTCCGAATAGCGGATGATTTAGGATAAATCTGGATATCGGGTTTTTCAGATAAATCCGGATAGCGGATTCATCGTATAACGGATTCGCATGACGGATTTTATTCGGATGGTAAAAACCTAACGGATTAGGGATTGTTTGGATACCGGTTAGTTTAAAATCCGAAACCCAGATTCCAAAATGTAACGAATTTGACAAGTAATTAAGTAGGTGCTGGTTGTGATCGGGATTCCTGATCACAACCAGCACCTACTTAATTATGATATTATTGTTCAAAAGTCCGCTGTATACATATATAGGATTTATTTACAGCCTACGAACATTGTTAAGATGTAATAATTAATGCCTTTAAAGGAAACAATAAGCCCTTTAGCGTAAGTTTCCTATACTTTAGAAGTTGCTACTAGTCATATTTTTATATACCTATATTGACTTATTATATTCTGAAATGAAAACGGCTTTATATTTACCAGCGACACTTAGCGGAGGGTTTTGTTGGTCCAACATGTAGGACAAGAGATGGATAAATTTCAGAGAATTTATTTTTTGGCAATATTTTCGAGGAATATTTACAGTAACATTTTGAGAAAAAAAATATTGGATTTATTTTTGAAATACTGCAATTGAGAACTGATTGCATGTAAACATATATTTTAATTTTTTTATGATAATATCCTTACGTTGTAAAATTATTAATTGTAACTACTAACTGAGGAACTATATACTTCCAATAAGCACAAAGAACGTTTCAAAAATATGTCTAGGTCTACTCATTTTGCTAACGGACACTAATTGGTACAACAACTTGAAATTTCGTTGTTTGGTTGCTTTTGCTTATATTAAAATTGTGCCTGATTCTTGAAATTTTTCTGTCCGTTTTATAGAATTAAGGGCATCAAACCAATAAAGACCTTACCCCACACTGACTGATGACTGAGAACAGTGCAGGTTGCATATTGTCACATCCATATTACCACAGCAAGCAAGTACATACATTTTAAAATAAACTTCTTTGATTTAGGAATTTGTAGGAGAGTGGGGAATATTTCCAGGAAAATTCCAATTTGGAAAATTTTTAATTTGGAAAATTTCCACTATGGAAATACTCCCTATGTCCCATCACTAACAGGTGAAGCTATTGAAATTAACCCACCTATAATGTATAATCGACTGGAAATTAAATTAAATTTATAATATAAGTTCTAAACACATACACAACTTGCTGAATACTACATTGAGTTCGTGACACGTATATTAACATTATTGGAGAAAACAAAGAAAGAAGAAAATTTCGTTCTGCAAAAATGAAAAACAGCGAGACAGAAATTTGCTTTATATAGTATGCTCAAAACTTTTTTGATAAGAATTGGTCATGGAAAATAAAACACATGTCGTAACTCAATTTATACAGTCACAAAATTCCCACATGAGTTTGGTTTTCCATGATAAACGTTACCTAAAAATTTGTTGATTGTACTGTATTATTTTCTTACTAGAAAATTTGACAAAATTATAGCCATAATCGTAAAATATAAAAGATTATGGTATAAACGAGATATTTAATAGGTTTTTATAAAAAGATGTAAACTTGACTAATGAGACCTATAGAATGGTATGGTAATAACCCATTGGACTTGAGATGAAAACCAAGGTAAATTATGTAAAACCAGGATAAAACTGCCAGCAAATCACAGGGTATCCGGTCAGAGAGCACAGGTATAAAATAAAATCCCAAATTGATCCCCTAAATCCCGTTTGTAGTTGAAGCCGTGGTCGTACGGATGACAGCGCCACCGCACTGCATTGTTTCAGCGGTAGGCAGACAAATGAATGCGGTTAACACGTTTGTCGCTCGTTACGTATTGATTTCAGAGGCTTTTGTGATGTTCTCGAATTACCGGCACTTAATCATACTGAGCCCTGGATTTGCAGATTCAACCACTTATTGATGTTTAGAAGACCCGATTTGCTCACACTAGCGAAACGCAAACTTAATGAGTTTCAGCTTTCAGCTTCCTTCGAGCTTAAGTTTAGGCAAAGTGGCTGAATTTCCTTAAGGTACTGTGGAACTTGTAGGTATTTCTTGTCTTAAACCATCAAACACTATATGAGTATGCCATACCAAGTAAGCCAAAAATCCCGTTTGAATATTTGTGTTTTCGAATCGAGTGAAGGTTGAACTTTAAATTTTAGGTATAAACGGAAATTAATTTTCATTTCAAATTTTTAACTTTCTTATCTGAAATAAATTAACAAATTGGATCTACCTTCTCTACCATTACTTACCAGACAATATTTTATTTTCGGCAATAGTTGTTCGAAGCATGCAGAAATACCACATCTTTAGCGATGCATTTTAAGTATCATTTGTTGAATGTTAGTTGGACCACTTCAAACAACTAATACTAGTGAAGTTTAGTGGAAATATCTTTGCAACTACCAATTAATAATGAAAAATTATGATAAAGACTAGTACTAAATGTAAACTAAAATGCTTTGTCGTTTGTCCTAAAACTGCCTATGGGAAAAATGTTCAGAGATATTATTCTTGTACGTCATTCTACATTTTGTTACAAGATGTATTAACATTTCTATTATAAAAATATTCTATTGTGGAAAAATCTAAATGTATTTTTTAGTAAACAAAAAGGATTCTAAAGTAGCTTAAAAAATCTGTAAGACAAAAAAATTTTTGGAAGACCGAATATTTCTACCACTCTCCTTTTTTGCTCAACACAATATAAAAAACTATATTATAATGATTACGCCTATAATATACAAAGATCGTTCGAAATGTCCGTCGCCTAACACAGAGATGGCGCTAATTTGGCGGAATTTGCATTGCCATTTTTCAGAACCATCCTTTCTTAGGTTAAATATGACAGTATAGAGCGATCTGTCAATTACTTTGTGTTTGACAGTGCGCCAAAGTGACCATCTCGAGTGATTTCGTAAATAATAGAAAAAACTGAGTTGCGAGCAGTGATAAAGTACTTTCATTTGAAATGCTTAACACCAACCGAAATCAAAGCAGAGTTGGATTCGACATTTTTGAAGTCCGCTCCTTCAATAGTTAAAACTGGGTTGCCGAGTTTAAGCGTGGTCGTGTGAGCACAAAGGACGAACTCCGTAGTGGACGCCCAAAAACGGCATATCGTATTGGATAACCGTCGAGTAAAAGTGCGCGAGGTAGCAGACAATGTGGGCATCTCAAATGAAAGTGTGCACAGAATTTTAACTGAAGAATTGGAAATGAAAAAATACTCCGCGCGTTGGATGCCGCGTTTGCTCACACCGGATAAAAAACTGAATTGTTTGATTTTTTCTCGTGACCCTTTGGCACGTTTTCGTCGCAATCCGAAGGACTTTTTGAGCCGTTTCATAACCGTTGATGAAACCTAGGTCCACCATTACACTCCCGAAAACAAGGAACAGTTCAAACAATGGACACACAAAGGTTTTCCGCCACCGAAGAAGGCAAAAACGATTTTTTCAGCAGCAAAGGTTATGGTAACTGTATTTTGGGATTCTCATAGAACTATCTTCGTCGACTACTTGGAAAAGGGGACAACAATAAATGGAGAGTATTATGCCAATTTGTTGCAGCAATTGAGCCACAAAATCAAAGAAAAATGGCTTCATTCGGCGAAAACGAAAGTGCTTTTCCATCAAGATAACGCACCTGTACACACATCTGCAATCGCTATGGCCAAAATTCATGAATTGGGATTCGAATTAGTGCCCCATTCGCCCTATTCGCCAGAGTTGGCTTCCAGCGATTTTTATCTATTTTCAAACCTGAAAAAATGGCTCGGCGGTAAAAGATTTTCATCCAATTCCTACATAATCGCTGCTGTAAATATCTATTTTGAAGACTTGGGTTCATCGACCTACAAAGCCGGCATTGCTGCTTTAGAGCATAACTGCGTGGAATAACTGCGTTGAGCGAGCAGGAGACTATATTGAAAAATAAAATGATTTTTGTTCAAAAAACTTGCTTTTTCTTTGTTATGCCACGTCCATTGCGAACGATCCTCGTACATAAATCAAACCATTAAAAATTATTTTACAAAATAAGTATACAATGTGTTCCAAGCGTATCTGAACATTGAGAAACTGAAAATCTCCTATAATATTTTCCTGAAATGCTCCCGTCAATCTTAGACGTCATACAGATGAAAACGCATATTTTTGTATTGATCGGTAATAAGTTTGGTAAGCTTTGGGTTTAATTACGGCTTCAATTAATTAATTTACGGTTGCAATAAACAACGCCGACTCCGAAATTACGCTTTTGCGCATACGTATGTTTATAGCGCAGTTGGAAAACGGATGTTGCACATTCACAATACAACAGCGGTACCGAAAGTGCAGCGGTTCAAATGCCGCTTACCGCCAATTTTTTCTATTATTTTTTTCTAATTATTAGTTTTATTTTATGAAAACTAGATATAGTGCTTGTACTGTTTTTTATTTAAAAACATTGAGTTACCGTTGTATAATAATAATAAAGTCTTTGACAAAAAAAAACACTCAAAATAATAATTCAGTTTGGCTGTTCAAACATAGTTTAAAAATTTAATGGATATTAAAAGCTATCAAATTATTTAGTAAACATAACCAATTGAATTACTTGTATCTGTGTAAAATATATATTCTTAATAAATATTGAGAAACAAATAACTTTTAGAAATCAACGGATTTAAATAAATTCAATTGAAACGTCTTAAATCGTGGAAGTAAATTAAAATTACAGAGGTTGTTGAAATGAACAAAGATTTAATTAAATATAATATTCTGTATAAATTAACTACTTCTTTAACACAAAGCGACAAAAAAATAATATTTAGCTCTTATAATGTAGAACCGATACTTAGAAGTAAAAACAATTGGCGATAAGCGAGATTTGAACCGCTGCAATTTTTTATACCGTTGTTGTATCGCGATAGCATGCAATACCCATTTCTAAACTATACTATGAACATACGCATGCGTGGAAGCGTTATTTCGGTTTGAAGCCGAACTTATTTATTGCAATTGTAAATTAATTAATTAAAGCCGGAATTAATCCGGAAGACAGAATTTTTACTGACCAACACAAAATATGTTCTTCATCGTTATGACATCTAAATTTGACATGAGCATATAGTAATCGACTACGGTTGCTATGGTAATAGTGGTTAATAGGTTGGTTTACGTGTCTAAAATGCAGTGATTTTATTGGCTCTAAATATGTGAGGTCGATTCTCTTAATAATCACCACCTACTAGGAGGGAGTAGCTCCGGCAAATTACCACTATAAAGTAAGAAGGTTTTTATGGTTTGGTTTTGCAGCTGACACGTTTTAATTTTCAAACTGCAACTATTAAATTATTATTAACTATTTGATTGTTCTTCCACTTCACATTAATAAAATACATAAAATAGCTATTCTAACTCGCTTCTCTTGCTCAAACACGTCAGATATATCAGATTGTTAGTAAATTTCTCACAATTAAAATAAAATGTTCATTGAGGCTTATAATAACGCTTGTACTATTTCGTATTTCCACAAGTGACGAACTAACAACGTACTAGAGTGTTACCCCATATCTTTTAAGACGTAACAGTTTCAGTGCGAACTATTTTGGTGACAGGATGTTTCGACACAAGATCGGTTAGGCGCAAATTTTGATTGCTTCACTAACTTAGCGCTCAAAATTGTTTTAACACCTGTAGGGAGCAGCACAGAGTTTTGTTCATGTAAAGAATTACTCAACATAGAACGTATTTAACAAATTTTTTTAAATTTCTTCTTTTAAAATGTAATTATTATTTTTATCTACATTTGATTTGTTCGCAGATACTTAAAACTGTTCGATAATAAAAAGCAATGATAAAACTACCAAAAACTATGCATTTGTACAAAAAAAAATTATTTATCTACAACTGCTTGGATAAGCACTTATTATGTCATTTGTTTGCATTAGGAAATGAAGTTCATTATCTCACTAGTGAGATAATGGATTGATTACCCAACTCATTTTATTTACACAAACAAAACTGAAGCTTTGTTTATTAGAAAATCCGCTGGTTGCCAATAGTATTGAACAAATCTAATCTATCTCGTTCCTTTGATTTAAACAAAAGGTATTTTAAAAGTGACTTGACATTTGCAAATAAATTAATGGGAAATGTCAAATATCATATCAAGGAAAAAAATTCAATTTTTTACAAATTTTGAGCAGTCGTAAATAACATTTTGTATGTTACAGGGATAATGCATTATTATGGCACTCGTTTGATTACACGACTTGGTCTACGACCTCGTCGTGCAACTTTCAAACTTGTGTTATAATAACACCTTTATTCCAGTAGTAACATAAACAACTATTATTAATAAGTTCAAGCTTGACTTCGTTTTATATTAATATATTACAATAAAACGATTAATAACTTCAGAACTGAAGTTGATAATTATTTTATTTAAAAATAGAAATCTAATTAGTTTATTTTATCACAGTAGCTCATTTTGATGGGCAAAAAAAAGATCATGTTTTAGCATATTGACAGAAATTTACCAGAAAACATTGATAACCAAGATAACTGAAATATACACTATTTAAAAGCTGTTTGCAGGTCTTTTTCTCAAAAGCAATGCACTTCTCAAATATTACATATCTATAATAAGAGAAACAGAGAGGCTAGTTGTCTCCATCCTTTCTATTAAGCATGTAATTGTTTTTCTTAAATTAGTTTTTTTTTGGGAATTATTACAGCATTAACTTAAGTTAGAACTAAATTCAAGATGGCAAAATAACATTTTTTGTATACTGTACGACTGTACGTGTTATACAGGGTGATTCGTCTAAACGTCGCCTTAACTATATTTAAACAGTTTTGTAAGCTGATTTTTTTTTATTTGTTGGAAAATATTTAAACTATTGAATGTCGTGCGTAGCTTTTTATCGTAAACATGATGTAACTCATAATTTACTTAAACTGCACGATACATAGTTTTTTCTGCAGTCTGCAGTTGGTTGGCTAGCTGTTGGTGTGTCCATTGCGATATCTCGAGTACTTGAAGTCTGGCAGTCCTTATAGTGTGTAAGTGGCATCATATAAATTAGTGAGCTAAGTTGTATCGAACGCCTTGTTTGGAAAACCTTGGTAGAAGTAGTAAGAATGTTGCGGTTTTGAAATATTATAAGTATTTTTCTGCCTTACTTATTGTATTGCAGTAAATTTTGCAAGTAACTATTACATAAATAAACTATAAAGCATTTATTAAAATAATAATGTTACAGTAAAAATCCTTCATGGAGCGGGTTGGCGCATTGCGGACGGCAAAAGAAAAGTACATAATTTATATACATTCTTTGAAGCTTTCCTTGTTTCTCGAACTGTCAGTATTACAATTTACTTTCGGCCTAGACCGCGTCGTCATTTGGGAACTACACCCAGCATAATCAGGTAAGGACCGACCTGTAGCTTGTCTGCCTTTACAAGCATTTGCTCTAGAAGTCTGAGCAATATTTGTTCGTAGGCACTGCCTGCCTAAACGGGCCGTGTGCTTCGATTATTTAAACATTGGGGCAGACAAGGATTTGATCGTAATGTATTTTGTTTGCCAGGACAATAATACTTGCTCGGCTTATGCTTGTTAGCTGCTTGTGAATCCATACAAACTAACGTTTCACAAGACATTGCAGCTTGCATCTTCAGAGTGAAAGAACACTTTCAACTTTTCTGGAATTAAAAAAATTTGTGTCAGAAAAGTTGTTAATTTTGCTAATTATAGTTATGTTGAAATTCTGCGTCTCGTGCTAAACGTTAATAAATAATTGAGTGGCTATTAAAATGTTAATTAATAAAAGCAAAAGAAGAAATTCAATAATTTTCTTTATTTCGCTGAAACATTCCTGCACCGAAACAGCCCGTGCCGAAACGTGTCTGCGCTCAAACGTCCCTGCAGCCAAACGGTCTGGCGTTTCAACGTCCCTGCGCCCAAACGTTTCTGTGCCCAAACGTCCGCCTCAAAACGGCCGCACACAATCGGTCGCACCCGAACATCGTAGACCGATTTCTATTTGACTGCACATACTTAAATAACAGCAACACTAAGACTATTTTCAAATGTTACGTTTGCAACGAAACTTGAGTAATGTATTTTCTTTTATAATTATTACTAGTTGTTCACGTGGCACAACTTCCAGGAAATTTATTGTGCACATAGATATTTATTGTCTACGTATACAACTGCAAAGTAATTTTATATTATCTGTCTAGAACGTTTAGGCGCGGCCGTAGGGGGCGACCATTTATGCGTAGAAATGTTAGAACCCGGAACCGGGAACCGTTTGTGCGCTGCGACTTTTCAGCGCGGGCTGTTTTAACGCAGGGACGTTAAGTCGTTAAGGCGCAATAAAAGAAATTATTTGATTTTGTCTTTCTCTTTAATTAATTAACATTTTAATAGCCAATCAATTAATTATTAACATTTAACACGAGACTTAAAGTGTTTACAAAAACACAATTAGCAAAATTACCAACATATGTAACAGAATAATTGATTAATTCTAAAAAAATTGTAAACGGCTCACGGTCTACTACGTAAGTATTAACAATTTGTTTTTAAAATTGGATAGTTCAACGATTTTGAGACAAATATTGAATTTCCTATAAAGTAACGTACAATAGATTACGCTTGCGCTCAAACGTATCTGCGCCCAAACGGCTCGCGCTGAAACGTATCTGCGTTTTAACATCCCTGTGCCCAATCTACCTCGCCCAAACGTCTATTCCGGATAACAGGGGCGAATCTGTAAATAGCGTCGTAGACAAAACTTATTTTTTTTAATAAGCGCGGCCACATTAAACGCGTTTTAAGAGCATCTGACAATTTAAGATAAAACAAAAAATTTCAGAGTATAAAACTTTATGTTGTAAATACTAACACCTAAACCTACACAGCAGAATCAGCTTTTAATTGGAAACTGGTGAAAAAAATTGCCAATTAATTAAAATGAGAAACATGAGCAGCCGACAATTTAACACGTTTTCTTTGTTGAATTAGAAGCATAAAAAATGTAATGTATAAGTTATTGCCACTGCATTTTGAATTCGAGAAAAATTCAAACATGTGTTAGCAGTTAGCTATGTAGGGCAACCCTTAAACCTTGTGATGTGTTTTAAAAGATTACCTTACAGAACCCACTATATTTGTGCTTCTGTCTGTACAATCTAGGCATATGAGGTCAGCTCAACATTCAATAAATATAATACCCTTATACGTTTAGTAGTTTTTTTCTAGAAAAGAGGAGGGTACAGCCCTCTGATCCCTCTCCTAAACCCGTTCCTGGCTAAAGCTGGTTTAATCATTTTATATTTGAGAAATTACCTGTCCGAGGGAGTCCACATGCAATTCTCTTCTCTTCTAGTACGATGCTAATAGTTGTAATGAATTTAGGACGGCATGTACGAGTAAATGTAGCACCTGATGCAACAACTGCTGCAGCAACACTTTTCACTTTATTGGTAAATATTTGCTTCTGAAAATGAAAATTAGAGTAGTACGTACATCTTTTAAAAGCGAAATTCTAGTCTTTGTTTTTGTTGTAACAGTTTTATATTTCGGTAAATATTATTTATTTACATAATATAATTTACACCGCATTTAGCTCTGCTGACATCTAGCGGTTGATTTAAGAAGTAGTTTAAAAACCTCCCACTTACGCTTGCATTGAAAGTGTGTGCGTATGCGACCAAGCAGGGTAATCTTTCTACGAACTTTTCATCAGATTAGTCAACTGCACTGTGTACTGGTAGTACACATACAAGTAAGAAATAGTATGACCATATAACCCTAAAGATCCAATGAGCTGAACTAAAGTTCAACATGCTAGTCTTGAATTGTACGTAGGTCAGCTAACTAGAAATACTTGAATAATAATTTAACTTAGTACTGAATTGCAGAGTTAAGTACTTTGGTATAGAAAGTCTAACAAAAACAGTTTATTTCATTGTTGGCAAAGTTCGGTCTTAACCTACCTACGCGTATACATATACATTCTCCATAAAGCAACCTTTCAAAGTTTAATAAGAACAATGTCTTGAAACTTTCTAAAGGTGAATGTTTATTTTGAAATATTCAGGGGGCCGTAACAATGGATCCTAATAAATGCCTTGTGAGGGTTGTAATAATTTAATAAAGTAGATACCTCTATAAAATTAAAGATATTAAGTAAACTAAGCGAGCGTTGCGTTCATAATTAATATGTCTGCTTAAAGCAAAACCAAAGGATTAATTACGAAGTTCACGGCTTGCTAACGAGCCCAGAGGCAATTACGCTAAGACTGTTAATTACATGTCCCGGTTCCGCTACCCGTTCCGTTTTCGTTAGCGTTCCAATTCGCGCAAACGCTAGCAGAATGTTAAGATGCTGCAAAGTTTGTAAAGTATTTATGTTTGCTCCGTTTGTGATTGTGATTTGTTCGCTCTCATTGCTTGTTGTCGGATAAATGTAGGATGTTCTTTGCGGAATGAAGTTTGTTCCGACGTTTCCTTTTGAGGTTGAACTTGTTGCAAACATTAAACCATATTACAAATTTTGAACGTGTAAAATGGTTTCTTCATTGTACCTTAGTAAATGTTTTCCATTTTTTTTCTTTATGCACAATTTATAATAATTTGCACTACACATTAATTTAAAATCACAAATAAAGTACTAGAAGTAACTTTTTATGCAACGTATAAGTAAAACCTTGTGAAATACTGATATTACATAAAAGAAATATCTAGCAGGTAAATATTTAGTTTCCCACTTTAAAGAGTGATCATTTCCAAAAATTAAAATTATAGTTTGACAAAAGCCACAAGGCAACACTTGTGTACAGAATTAATGTTTTTGTGTTATTTGTCTGTATCAATATTCTAATACATTTTTTGCTACACTTACGGTTCTATGGCTCTCCATCTAATATACACAAAGGGTCACCCTGCTCCGGAATCATAGCAGACTACGTTTGGTAGAGCATTGCCAAAGTTACCGTCTTTTGCCAGCAGATATGTGTGTATGTGCGCTACATAACTCCCAAACGGATGGTGCGATTTCTATGAGACGCCTTCTATGAATTTTTTTAAATTTAAAATTTAAGTTTTATTTATTGAATAAACGGAAAACGGTACAAAATATCATTTTAAACTAAATTGGTTATGAGTGGTAGTAGAATAAGGTTCTTAACTTAATTTTTAAATACAGTCATATTTAGGGGAGTAAATTTTGCCCTTCTCACCCAGTTTTGATGGACGAATTGTTTCCTCTGTTTCTACTTTTCTTTAATCCCAAAAAATCTTTTTGTAAAAAACCTATTTTTTTTTCACAAACAACTTTGAAAAAATATCAGCGTACTATAAGTTTACTTGACATCTCTTGCTCTCTATCTATCTGCAGCCCGTAAGAACCTCAATAGAACATATCTGACCGTTAAAACGAGTAGGTAGACCTTTGCTTCACTACTGTCTCTCTTTGTAGTCAGTAGTTAAATAACTGAAAAGATTCTCAAAAAATTCTTAGTGTTCGTATAAATAACTATTATATTTATACGAACACTTTAGTATGATGCAGTTTGTTTTTATAGTATGACGGTTATGTAGCTATGCTCTCGGTACAGTGGTAAGAGTGGGGTAGTCATTGTTGGGGCGTAAAACATTAATAGTAAAATACTTTTGAATATGTGGTAAATGACAATATCGAAAGTATAGGAAAGTCTGGGCGAAGTGCTTCGCTTATTTTTTAATTGGTTGGTCTTCATTGTCGTCATCAATCTTTAGAGTTAAAAGTTTTTGATTAAAATTTTGAAACTATATACGTTCATGCTAACTAAAACATTACTGGTTATTTACAAGTAACCGCAATGTTTATTCAATTTAGCAGAGCGCAGTTACATTTTACATCTATACTTTTATTATATATAAGCACTTTATATTAATAACTAATGTTATTAAGGCAGTTTTATTACTTTAACTCTTTGCTACACGAAAATTTTGTCAAGAAATAGCTCTTAGTTGCACGAATACAGCACACACAGTACTGCAAAGTACAAGCTCCCGGATGTAAATAAATACGTCCTGCCTAGAATTTCTGAATTGCCCCATCTGCTGGTGTTTGATGATAACACAAAGTAGTGTTTTGCGATGTGGTACTGTAGCAGCCCTTGGTTTTAAGATTATTCAAGAATAATGTAATGTTATGTTCGTGGTTGTAAATAAAACACGAGTTTGCAGGAGGAATTTTAATGTGTTATTTACTTTTACAAGATAATCTTGATAACCACCTATAGAAAAGTAAATAGCAACACCAGTCGCCAAGTTACAAAATACAATTAAATAATCTTAAAACCAAGGGCTGCTACAGTACGCCAAGCACACCACCATGCTTGATCACAAACCTTTTTTGAAATAGGTGGTATGGCTACTATACTACCGTGCTTTGCATTTCGCATTTGGGGTGGTACAGTACGGGTACCGTAGAAGTTTAAAAAGTTGAAAAAACACTTAAAAAAACTTATTTTTAAGGAAACTCAAACCGCAGAAGCTCTCACCTCACCATTATGAGAGCTGCCGGAAGAACAGTAACCCAAACACTTGCCAACAGTTGCTTGATCACAAAACTTGTTTGAAAAAGGTGGTATGGCTACTGTACCACCGTGCTTTGCATTTCGCATTTGGGGTGGTACAGTACGGGTACCGTAGAAGTTTAAAAAGTTGAAAAAACACTTAAAAAAACTTATTTTTAAGGAAACTCAAACCGCAGAAGCTCTCACCTCACCATTATGAGAGCTGCCGGAAGAACAGTAACCCAAACACTTGCCAACAGTTGCTTGATCACAAAACTTGTTTGAAAAAGGTGGTATGGCTACTGTACCACCGTGCTTTGCATTTCGCATTTGGGGTGGTACAGTACGGGTACCGTAGAACTTCAAAAAGTTAATAAAATACTAACAAAAAACTTATTTTTAAGGAAACGCAAACCGCAGATGCTCTCACCTCACCATTGTGAGAGCTTCCGGTATAGCAGTAACCGGAACACTTGCCAACAGTTGCACTGTTCCAGTTACCTACCTCGAAGTAGTTTTCGTGGGCATGGCATTTCCTAGATTACTGGCTATAACCTTAATTTACTAGGATTTTATAATAGTTTATCAATAGAAGATAAGGGTATGCGCATTAAAAACCTTACAAAATTGCCAAAACGTATTTTGGCGATTCCCAATTTTACACGATACCCAAAACTTATTAGACACAAAATTTAGGAAGAAAAAACTAGTTCCAGCTTAATTGGTTATAGGTAAATTTAGTTTTCAAAATACTTGACCAAACTTTGGTAAACTGCAATTTAAAGTTGATTTTTCGATTTAACATTTTCCGTTTTTTTTTGAGTTATTGAAGTACACTTAAATTAAAATACATGCCAAAATATTATAATACATTACATTCAGAAACGTATCTGAGTAATTATATTATAAACAACGTTGTAATTTTGTTGTATTAATTATATACAACAAAAGATATGATACTGGTGTGTATCGGACCAAATCAATGCAAATAAGAAAATTGAATTTACATTGTGTGTTTATATTATTGGAACGAAATTTGCCTCTACCTCTTATTACTAAACTAAACTTCGCTGGTGCATTTTTTTAATTAATAATAATGTTCAGGTCTAGTTGCATGTCATTATCATTAAAGCTGCCAGTTAGAACCTCATTCACCTTTACCAGAGTTTTAAAACCTTCATTTTTATTTACTACGTCTGTTAGTTTCTGCAATACAGTTTTTTCAATATTGCATTTAACTTGATGAATTGATTTTTCTATTAGTGCTACTGAATCGGATAGCGAGACTTCTTTCTTTTGTAACTGATTGAGTGTTATACTTACAAGACTATAATTGACTTTAGTAAATGCTAATCGTTTTGCAAGTTGAGATTTGTTTTTGAATCTATAATACACTTGAAGAGTTTTAAAATTAAAAAAAAAATGTTTATTGTTTTCGAAATTATTTGAATAATAAAGAACAGCATACAACTACGTACCCCATCTGGTGGGCACTGGTTTAAGAAGAGGTGGCAATTTTTCTTTAAATAATTGCACAGAGGCGCTATTACAAACATCTTTTTACATGGACTGATTCCTGATTTCCATTGCAACTCTATTTACACCAGGAGCCAAACAAGTTGTATGGATTAAATTTGGATAAAAAAATATTTAAATTTCGTGAAACTTAGTGAGACCTTCATTTACGAATCTAGAATTGTAACACTGTTAGTTATCTCTAGTTCTTTCGTGCTAATAATATAAGATACATTAGGTATTTCAACATTCAAAACCCCTAGAATTAAATTTGCTATATAACGTTCACATTTATCCGTAGTTTCATCAACAGAAAAGTAAATATAGTAGCTTCCCATAGTTACGCGAATTTTACGTGTTGTCGTTATTTCAATTTTGTTGATATAATTTTTTCTACGATGTTTCATGTGGAACATGTTTACTAGTATACTTTTCTAGGATTAACTTAAAATTATTATTGTTTAATTTTGTTGGTGGTATGTTAGCACTTACTGAAGCACTGCATAAATTGAAATTAATTTCTTAATTTTCGTTTAATTTAGAAATTCCAGAAATAGACCGGAGATCGGCATTTGTAGGTTCCGAAATTTTTCACATTTGCTTTGATGCAAAACAGTTTTATTATGTTGATACTTGGAATTTTTTACCGCATGAAATCTAGAAGTTGCTTTGTGTCTTGCTGCAGACTTTGCAAACGATTTTATTTTCTTGTAGCACCAGTTCCGAGTAACCTGTTACCCATAATAAAGAAATCTGCTGTCTTTTGGCATTTTTTTTGTAAAAACAGAAACACACACAAGGCAGGCCACTATTTTGCTGTTTCTTACGAAGTGGTAGGTACGAAAAACATAATGAAATTAATATCTGCTACTATCAAGAAGTACCGCAATTGCATATATCTTAGAAATGATTGTAAACATTCCAAAACTTGGAAATAACATTCTACCTGGTATAATACGGTACATCCGCTCAAGCACACCTAATAACAGCACGCACTTATTGAAAATACCAATGTACTTCTCATTTTTCTCCTTTTGTATTTTAAAATTTAACGTTTTTTTTAATACAAAGAATTATATCTAAATATGTATTGCTATGATATGAGGATATGTACTTACCAGAAAAACAATTCTCTAAATGCCTGCAATTTACGCAATAACTAATTATATTTTATATGAGACTCTTTTATAAAATTTCTCAAGGTCGTTATTAAGCTTGGAAGAAATGTTATTAATAAATAAGATTCAAAAAAAATACACAAACCAATATCAACGTTACAAAAGCTTTTTATTTAAAAGTCAATTTGGGGTTAAATTTTTGAAAAATCAAGAAATTTCTTTTTATTCTACCGTTCTTAAAACTGAACACTTATCTTTGTTTCTTCTTTATAAAGATATCCTTAACTCGACAATCGTTGAATGACAAACTTCCTCTTCTCTGGTTTGCAGTTTCCACAAAAACCACAGCAATCGCCTTTAGTAAGAATCTTCCTCCGCTGTTGTACCAATATGTACTGGACTGCTTTTATGTTTATTAATTTTTCTACCATGATAACTGTAAACTCGTTCTGGACCGCTTTTATATTATTATTCTTTTGGATATTTCCAAAATTAGTTGAGAAACACTTGTATCCGTTTTGTTATAGCTTCTGTTCGATTCAATATCACTATTTATTTCATATAACTCGTTTTCTTTCTCTTTTTCTTGCAGAGAATGAAAAATCCTGTGTCTTTGTTTTCAGGACGAGCCGTAGCTCACTAATAAGTTTTCACTTGCTTTTGTCTTCGCACTTGATCTCCCATTTTTTTAAACAAATAATGCACATGAAAAAATGAGTGTTCTTTTTATACATTTGTCAAATTGACATTCACATCCATAACCCCCACAAATGACATTTAACGATGCACAAACAAGTAAGTCTAAAACTTCTTATAGATTTAACCTTTTAAACATTTCTGAACTAATTTTATAATTAAAATTAATATAAGCAATAATCGTATCAATTTGATTGTGTTCTTCTTTCTTTCTGAGTAAACAGAACTTCACAAATATGAAAATATAAATGATATTAAGATAACCACATTATTTGAATTTTAAAACAAGAAATTACAGCAATAATATGCAACCCTGAGTTTATAAGTTTGAATACCAAAATCTTACAGTCTTCACAAACCTCCAATCGTAAATTAAATTGTAACAAGCATCCCAAAAACTGCCTTCCAGGAATCACAATACTCCAGTCAAATCATACAACCCCGAATATCATAGCAGTATTTATTCTAAAAATATGCCCCAAAACTCCAAATAATGCAAATAAAATTGGTGTTATTTAATTGCATTTTATTTGATATGGATACTAACAGAAGCGTTTTATTGGCATATCAAAACTAGTAAATATGCATTTGCAGAAAATCCGTGTCTTGAATATGATTATTAATGAGATGTCTAAAATGTTTAACGTCTGTCTATAAAGTAATCACTTTCCCCCCTGCTAACTTTTGAACCGCTTTATATTTCGGCACAAAATTTGGTTTGCTTAAATGGGAAATAAAATACCGATTTTCTGCTCATATTTTAATTTTGTATCTGCCATAATTGCGGTTGGACTCCATTTGTAATAAAAGAAATTGAAGACCAATGGGAGTCGAGTGACACCTCATTTAAAAGAGCTTTTAATTCTGCGTGTGATTCTAGAGCTTCAAAAAAAATTCATCCTGAACAAAATGGCGGCACTAACGAAATAACTAAATTTAAAATCATTTTGGTTTTTAATCTAGTAGGCTATTTAAATACTTATTTATATGTTCGAGCTTTTACTTCGTTGAAGTTCATTTTAATTTATTGTAACTAACACAATTCTTAACTTTAACAGGTTTTGAATTTTAGCCTTATACGTATTTCAACGTGTTTACACGTCATTAGCAAAAGCAAAATTAAAAGTAAAGAGTTGGTGTTGCTATAGGAACAATAAATCTTCATAACTTAATCTTGGTTTTCTATATCAGCGTCCAGATAACTAGATATCTCATTCCAAAACGTCCAATAACGGCCAATTTAAGAGATCGAGATCAATTTGTTTATTTATTAAAGGTACTGATTTTAAATGTTTGTGAATTTCAAATGTTTCTGGTATATCCAACTTACGTTTATCATCACAAAAGTGGAAATATTTTATAGTGTTATTAGAAGTCATTGAATGATTGTGTTCTAATAAGTGTTTAGCGTAGTTGGATTTATGAAGGTGTTTATACTTGTAACAACGTACGTGTTTCTTGTACCTAATATCAAAATTTCTAATTGTTTGTCCTATATAAACCGAATGAGAGTGCGAGAAATTTAATTTGATGCCTGATTTTAGTAAATTGCCTGTTTTTTGCATTAAATAAAGTTTTTAAAATGTTTTTTTGCTGTTTTAAAAGTTATTGTACATTTATTTATTTAAACATACAAATTAATTCAATTAATAAACTTGAATATTCTGTTTATAGAAAACCTACACAAATAGACATTAAAATACTACACGATTTTTGTCATCATAAAACACATAAGTTGGCAGCATACAGGTCTATGATAAATAGGGCTTTAACGGTTCCTTTAGGTGAAAGTAGTTATAACAGACAAATTTCGATTAATAAACAAATTGCATAAATAAAGGTTATAATACTCAACTTGTTGATACACTAATTAAAGAAGAAAATTATAAATTAGCTATTAGTCATTGGATGTTTTGGGATCAAGTCATCTCGACTCAGATATAGAAAACCAAGATCAAGCTATGAAGATTTATTGTTCCTATAGCAACAGCAACTGTTTACTTTTATTCTTGCCTTTGATAATGACATATAACACGATGAAATACGTATAAGGCTAAAATCTAAAACCTGTTGAAGTTAAGAATTATTTTATTTACAATAAATTACTTTATTGTTTGTTTGCTTGCTGTTTGCTGTCGTTGAAAAGCTAGTATTAATTCAGGTAGCTGGAGACAAGTTTGAAAACATTATGTTCCAACAGGACGGGGCACCGCCTCATTTTTATAAGCCTATTACCGACTTCCTCAACAAAAATTTTCTAGGAAGGTGGAATGGTATGAGGGATCCCTTAGAGTAACACAAGTTTGCAGAAATATCCCTCCATATACTTATGAAAAAGTAAGGAAAGCATTTCATAACAGATTTTTCATGTGTCAAGTCAGTGATGAACATTTCAAATTCTTTTTTTGTTTTAATTCTTAGTTTTTAAAAAAATGTTTTTGTTTTCAATTACTTGTCATTTTGTTCTGGATGAATATTTTTTCTGAAACATTAGGATTAGACGCATATTTAAAAGGTTATTTACATGTGGTGGCACTCGGCCCTTTTTCCATTTAATTATTTTTAAATGATGCTGCTATTTTGAAAGATATACGTAATTCAAATAAATGCTAGAAAGTGGCATTTAACCTCCTATTAAAGTACACAAAATGTTGGCCAAAATACAAAGTGGTTCAAAATTTAGCTGGAGGGGGGGTGTGAGTACTTTAGAGACAGACTGTATAATCCCTGCACATAGTTGACTCGGTAGTTTAAAATCATATTTTATTAGCATTTTATTATGTCAGATCTGCAGAAAGACACAGCAAATGCCGTTATACTCCGCTAATAACTGTTAAACAGAAAATTAACATTTCGAATAATCTCCAATCAGTGTAAAATCAGCTTTCAAATTAATGATTTGTAAAAACACTATTCCTCTTTAGTTGTGGAACAGGAACATAAACAAAATATTCTTGAAATTTGTTTGCGAAAGCAAAACTTCAAATGCTACAATGAGCAATGGTTCAACTTTAAATCCACCAAGTTACTTGTGTGGTATAAAGCTAAATGCGTCATTATTTTAATTTACTATTTGTGAGTGCAAATTAAGATCGGTGGCAAGAATTGAGTACAGCAGTTCACGTTATATAACTTATAAAGAAACATCCATCAGGTTGTTGTTTCAAATTTGATTCTGCAGTAAGACAACTACTCTGCTTTTTCACGAATTTAAAATATTATTAAAATAAAGGTTGTCAGTTTTTTTGGATTTTTCCAACTCATTTTTTGGCTTTTTTTATCTTCCTAGCTGAAATGCGACGTTTTTAAGTATAGCTGAACATAAAGTATTTCACTTACTACGGAAATGAGGATGAATATCCGATAAGCAACAACCACAACAAATTATTTTGTTAAAACTAACTGTAATGATTCTAAATTTGATTTTATAACTCGACTGAGCTTTCGTATGATACAACATTATTGTTTTGCATTTTTCAACAAATGGAAGGAAAACTTTCTGCGTTGTTTTAGCGAAGTAGTGCCATAATTTGTTGGTTCTTTGACTGCCAAAACATAAATAAACCATTGTAAAATTTAGAACGAAGTTATGTTTCTAACCAATGGTTTTATATACGATTTCATTATCAATTATACAAATCAAATATTAGTATAGTATAAGACATTTTAAATAATAAAGTTTCATAAAAGTTTTGCTGCAGCAAATGTGCATATGTACAACTAAAAAAAAATATAATTTAATTAACCAATCCCTAATTCAACTTCTTTTTGTTATAGGCAAAGAGCATCATTCCGATGACGACGACGAAATTCACAGCGACATAAGCGAAGACATTAAAGACCCCAGCTCGAAGAAAAAGAAAAGCGATTCTAAATCTCAAAATGCAGGAAAGCCTCGAAGAGCGCGCACAGCTTTCACGTACGAGCAGCTTGTAGCTTTAGAAAACAAATTTAAAACCACCAGATATCTTAGTGTTTGCGAAAGACTGAATTTAGCCTTAAGTTTAAGTTTAACGGAAACGCAAGTGAAAATATGGTTCCAAAACAGAAGAACCAAGTGGAAAAAGCAGAATCCGGGAATGGACGTGAACTCGCCCACTGTACCACCTCCGAGTGTTAGCTCCGGTAGCACGTTTCCCGGATTTCCAGGACATCATACTCATTCCGGGCTCCTTTATTCGCACCACGTACCTTACGGTGGAGTTTATCCACTTCAAGCCGCCGCCTCCGGTAGTTATACACCTTATTTTCATTTAACTAATCATGGACATAACTTGGGTTCTTGAAAGTTGACCAACTTTAACTAGAATAATTATTTTGTTTATAGAAAGACTTTACATATGCTATTTTAAGTACTTCAAAACAGACTCAGGAGTTTAGGCACTTGTTTATACAACGAGTGCGTTCAAGATATGAATATTGCCTGATACACGCAGCACCCTGATTTAAAATTGGTCTGTTAGAGCTTTCTTTTTTTTAATAGCAAGTATCAACATGTTCATGCCAAAGAGAATAAAAATTATTTAGTAATTAATTTTAAAAGAGGGAGCTAAACTGCAGGCATTGCTTAAAATAAAAATTGTGACAAGGGAAGTTTTCTTCAAGTACGTTTCAAAGAGTAAAAACAGCAGTATTTAGTAGAAAATGTGCCATAACATTTAATTGAAGTGCTTTTCCTTTTAAAATTGCACGTGGAAGTTTCAAGCTAAATCGAATTTTCCGCCATTAAAAAATACCCATTATATTCTTATTATCAGACAGAATTATTCTGGTTTAACACTGTTTATTGCAAAATTCTTCAACTAAATTAAATAGTATTATTCAAAGGCATCATAGTTAATTATAAAACCAATCCAAAGAAACATCTGTTATGGAAATATAACTTAAACAAATAAAAATAAACAGTCGACGAGCGATTTTTTTAAATTTAATTTGCTGTAAACGATTCCTATTATATTAAATCCTAGTTTTTATTTATAAAATATAATACAAATTCATTTTTAATTAAAACTAACCTTTGCATTACTAAATTTTTTTATTATACATATTGGTAGATGTTTTTTAAAATTAAACATTCAGTGCGGGGGCGTCATTTCTTAAGGTTATTAGCCCCCATTTACCGTGCAAAAGCACACACATTGGGAGCCAACTCGACCGGCACAAACACATAACTAGGCCATGAAGGTTGGTTTCTAGGTGCACACTTAGCCCACTGAGCTACCGCGGCCTCATTAGACGTTTAAATTTCTTCTACCTTCTAGGATTCAGAGTCTGTTACATTCTACGTTGACTTACCCACCTTATTAGGGGTTGTTTAATTGATTCCTCCCTAACAAAAAAAAAACAGAATTACTATTATAAGACTGCAGTAATCTAAACGATAATAAAATCATTTAGTTTGAAACTTTCACAAATATGTTGCATGCAATATTCTAACACTTGTTTATTTACGGTCTCATAAGACCATTAACAAGGCGTAAAAGTACCTAGCGAGAAGTACTCATTTGCCAAAAATTTTCAAACGACTAATTTAAATCTTCATCGAATTTTTTTAAGGTGTTTTTTATTGTGTTCACCATGTCGCATACATTAAAAAAACTGTGCAGTACCGAAATGTTTGTAGCAATTTTCTTTAAACTATACAACTAAACTGTGTGATTAATTAGACTAGACCTTTAATATTTTCTAAACAGGTAATTTTTGAAGAATGAAGTGCAAGAACTAACAATTGCTAATTATCATTTAGATTTTTCTCTTAATTTTTAAGAATTTCTGCTTCGGGAAAGCCTTCCCAGGTAAACATTTACTGGAGATTCTTTCAAGAATTTTTCACAATTCATTTGCTCTCTGATTATTCAATATTCTAAACGGGTTTTTGTTGTAAATATGCGCATTTTAGCATTCTGGTTGGAGCCGCGTCAAGGTATGACTGCTGTCGACGTTTTATCCACAGTTGCACTGAACATCTTCAGCTGTACACAAGACACCGGCAGCAGCAGCAACGAATTCAGGGTTATCTATGGGGGAGGCGAATTTAAACAAACATACACTTTTCCAACAAAATAAAATTAATACATCATAATAATGGTAAAATATTTTTATTTATACATACTGACATGTAAATATTGTATAGGGTGTTTTCTACGTACGTACAGAACTTCCATAGGTGATGCTTTGTGTATTGAATGAAAAAAGTTCATATGAACATATGTACGAAAATGCTTCCTTATGGAGTTATAACCCTCTGAAGAAAGAACAGTATAATCACTTTTTTGTCGATACCTTTCGCAGTAATTAAACTACAATTTTAAAATTTTATGTGTGAGCACTACTGCTTTAGCTTAATATTCTTACCGATACACAATATTTTTTTCTGAATGTTTAAGATCTTTACAGTTTTTGAATTTTGAATTTGAAAATATTATTCTTCATACAAAAATACACAGAAAAGGTACTCTTGATAAAAGTCGTTATATCTATCAGTTTTCAAGATAATTCAACGTGTTTGTAAAATTGAGTTACCGTGAAGATCTAAGTGTTTTTTCAAGATGTCCAAGTAACTTACACAAGCTTCTTGAGTGTGTTCGACACATGAAAACGATGGAAACGTTCCTATAAACATTTGTTCGGAAACGTTTTGTTATAGAGTTACTGTCTCAGGAGGTAGGAAGTTTCACTAATTTAAACTATTGCAAACACAGGAATTAGTAGTGCTGACATATCAAATTTCAATATGTTAGTGCAACTACTGCGAACGTTATCGACGATATAGTGATTAGACTGTTCTTTCTTTAGAGAGCGAAACCTCTCTAAGAAGGCATTTTTGGCCATATGTTAATATGAAAATTTCTTCATAAATAAACCAAGGAATTACCTGATGAATTTTCTGTACATACTTAGAAAACACCCTGTATACACACAACTTCATTCAACCAGTATAATAGGGGTATATCTGCAACCAACCGTGCTTCGGTGGATATGTTAAGCCGTCGGTCTCGGTTGTCATGCTATAATATTTGCAATTGTAAACCATTTAGTAGAACTTCTTCCCCTTTGAACGGGTAAGGCCAGCCTCCTGGCATACGTGCGAAGAGGGCTCACAGAACCCGCACTAGTTGCGGTTATTAAACAGGTAAATAATAAGAGGAAGAAGAAGAAGAAGAGAACGAAGTAAGCATCGTGGCAAGGCGAGGATAGCCCGCACTTGCTTCCATCTACAGTACAACAGTGCACAGGAAACCAGCTAGCCGCCCACTCGGCACTCAAAAGATTGACATTATTACAGTGACACTTTTCAGACCGCCCACCAATCGACCAATTTTCTTTGGAATCTAGCGTGTTCAGTATTTCAAAAATGTCGCTGTATTTAATAGCTATATAACTTGTACATAAGCAAAGATGTGAAAGAGAAAAACGATTCTGTCCGGGACGTCCGCGTTCGACAGGGACAGTTGCCCCCTCCTCCTTGGCCCCGTCTTTAAGTAGCAGTAGCAATGACACAGCTCCAACCCGAAAGCCAAAATGTCGTTGTCAATGGCCGCGGAAGTTTGGCAAACGGGAAAACACCGGAAATTAAGCCCCGGAAAAAGGACACCCAGAAAAAAAAAGCAAAAAACTTGCCAGAAATATAGTCATAAAAAATAATGTTACTCGGAAAATTGCCGCAAAGAAATTTACTGAAAGAGCTCAATTTAAGAATCTAATCAAAGACAAATTTTTACTTACATTTTCTGAAGTTTTAAGTTTAAGTTAAATTTTAAAGTAAAAGTTATTTTTTAAATTTGCTTTGTGATGAAAAACGCAGTTTCGGTTCAAAACTGAAATTTGAAATTTGCAATTCAAAGGTTATTAAAAGCACAATTTAATGTAATCTTGTTGAAGTGGCCATATTTCCGAAGAATTGTTTTCTCGCTGACTTTGTTTCCGGTGATCTTTTTTCCGAGTGACGTTGTTTCCGGTGAACATTTTTCCAGTGATAATTTTTTTGGTATTCGTTACTTAATTAATGCTAGATGTGATAGACAAACACACACATTTCTAATAGTTTTATTAGATACACGACTCAAGCTTTTAAACAATGAAATAAGTGAAGTCGGCCGGCCATTTCGTAGAAGGTCAAAATGTCAAATTAAAATGCATTGTAGCTTGATTAACTTGGCCAATAAATAGTACTACTACCTATACTTTTAAGATACTTGTTTATGTTACATATAAATAATTGCTGGTTGTAAAAGGATTGCTGCAAAAATCGAAATATGTTGAGAAAGTTGTACTAGTAGCGTATCTTGCTTTCTCTATAATTCTTGTGACGAGTATGAGAATACAGTTGGAAATGCGTCATTTCTGAGACGTGGAACACTGGTTACAGGACGTAGTAAATAATTATTGGGTGTAACATGATTGCTGAAAATAACGCTTGACAAGGGAAATTTGTGTTAACAAGTAACATAAAGAGATTTCAATTAATATCATTAGCAGTAATAGTTGTATTGCATATTTAAAAAAAACTATGCTAACATTTTTTAAAAATCGCTTAATTATTCCAATTTTTGACACTTACTTAAAAACTGCAAACCTTGTTTCTTTTGCCGGCGATTATTACAACACACCGCACAACACGCTTGTGGCATTTCTCGAAAATTAAGTTTACAACTAAAAAATTTGATTTAATTGTTTATATCAACGTTGAACTGTTTGAATTTGTGAAATGTCACAAAACAGACTTTGACCAACTACAAAATGGCGCTTGGCTACATTTTTTATGTAGCAGTCGTGTATTTAGTAAAACTATTAGAATTTTATAGAAACATAACTTTTAATAACAACTTCAGTTATTAAATTAAAGTTAAAGTTAAATGTTTAAATCTATCACTAATTAATAAAAAATAACAATAAATAATATTTGTTAAAAGTTATCCCAAGAATTGTAGGAAGCGGAAGTCTCCTTTTTTCATTAATTTTCTGTTTTTATTGTAGTTATTATTCCTTTTTAAATACGTGAGATCTTATATGGTGCACAATAAAATCGCCTAAAAAATTCCATGTTAAGAATAGATTCATCTTGTGTGCAGCAACGCAAAAATGACGTACTTTGTATGAATTGAAATAGTTCAAGCATATTATTTTAAAATGTACCTATAGAGTGTATTTATTAATTGTATAATATGACTGTATAATTCTACTTGTAAATAATATAAACTTCGTATTTATTTTTCATACTTTGATTGTGTCACCTAAAAACTGACTCGTTAAACACCGATTTGCTCGCAAAATTAGTTGCAAATGTAGTAGTGGAACTAAAATTAGTACGGCACATTTATATTCGAAGCATGCTCAGGGATACATGAAGGATGAAGGAATTTAGAATATTAAATATCAAAGGACACCAAATGAGTTCGTGGATCACTTTTAACATCTGGCGAGGAAAAAGTGCCGACGTTACGCCCAGCAGCATAGAAGTTTTCAAGAAGAGACATCCGAGATCTGTCCAGAGGTGTTAACACGTTTAGACGCTTAGAAATAACAATTTCTGACATTTAAGATGATTTAATATTTGTTGTGCTATTACCAACGTTTCGCATATGTTTTGATTTATATTGATGCGAAATCTTAGATAATAATAAAAATTTTGCTACGCCAGATCTTCTACACTATACGAGGATCGTTCGAAATGTACGTGGCCTAACAAAGAAAACGCAAGGTTTTTGGGCAAAAAATTATTTTATTTTTCAATATAGTCTCCTGCTCGCTCAACGCACTTATTTCAACGATGCTCCAAAGCAGCAATGCCGTCTTTGTAGGTCAATGAACCCAAGTCCTCAAAATAGCTATTTACAGCAGCGATTACCTCGGAATTGGATGAAAATCTTTTACCGTCGAGCCATTTTTTCAGGTTTGGAAATTGATAAAAACCGCTGGGAGCCAAATCTGGCGAATAGGGCAAATGAGGCACTAAGTAGAATCCAAATTCATGAATTTTGGCCATGACAATTGCAGACGTGTGTACAGGTGCGTTATCTTGATGGAAACGCACTTTCTTTTTCGCCAAATGAGGCCGTTTCTCTTTGATTTTGTCGCTCAATTGCTGCAACAAGTTGGCATAATACTCGATATTTATTGTTTTTTCTTTTTCCAAATAGTCGACAAAGATAATTCCATGAGAATCTCAAAATACCGTTATAACCTTTATTATTAATTTATTATTATTTACGAAATCACTCGAAACGGTCACTTTGGCTCACTGTCAAACACAAACTAATTGAGAGATCGCCCTATACTGTCATATTTAACCTAAGAAAGAATGGTTCTGAAAAATAATAATGCAAATTCCGCCGAATTAGCGCCATCTCTGTGTTAGGCCACGTACATTTCGAACGATCCTTGTAAATTGGGTAAATTATTAAAAATTAATAATACTCATGCAAAAGTGTATTAATTAACGAATTGTTTTAATTTTATTAAAACATATTAACTTGCGCTCTTAGAAACAAGCCCATAATTTTAAACATAATTGCTGCTCCATAAATAATATTAAAAAATCAGAAATTATTGCGGTAAATATGGTTTTAAAAATGTTTACCAGCAGTGCTTTTACTGTTGCCGATTCTTGTCACTTATGTTAATTGAGAGTAATTTTAAAATCAATCCTAAAATGGTAACAGAATACTCTTAGCACTAATATAATTTCAAAAAACTATAGCAATAGTTAAAAAATACACAGACATTTTCCCGAACCTTTACTTTCTGAACATTCATTGAACATTGTAAACTGCTAAAATTTGTATTGCCACTTGGGTATTTAAGAGGGTGTCTCAGTTGTAGGTAGTGGATATTTCGCTTAGTTCTTAACGGTTAAAGTTACAAACAAAAACGTTTAAAATCAAAGTTGTTGTAAAGCGATAGAAAAAGAACTTTATCAGAGTCGCCTATGAAAGAAGAGCGGCATATCGATGATTGGTTTGCAAGTCTTGGAGTTTCGTGTCGTGGAGCTCTTATGTTATAACAGTTGCGCGGCTTATTATTTCACGGTAATTGCTTCTATTTAATATTTTTCAACAAGTAGTAAGTGATTGTGTGTTAATTATTTTTAACAACTGTTATTTTTAATTTTCAAAAGTGTATAATAAACGCCAATTGGCAAACTATTATTTGACGTAACCTAACAGAACAAAATTTTAAACGGTGAATGAGTTTAGGAGTAAAGGCGTGGACATAGTGGCGCAAATTCAAATTCCATGGCATACCTGTATTTTTTATATATATTTTTTATTGTTTTACATCTTATTTTGTCCCATGTCTATAATTTATTTAAATTTTTATTTTTGTTCTATTTGAAGAAGAGGTAAGTGGATATAAGCTGATTTTAAATTTAAATTTAAAACCTTAAACGATCATAACTACATAAATAACAAAAAATTAAAAATCAGAATAAATGTTGAAAATGCTGTTCATTCGCAAGAGATGTGAAAACATAAAAAAATAGAGGTTGCCACGGGATTTGAACGTAGGCCGCCAGGTTACAAGCCCACGCATTTACCTCTAAAAATCGTCGCCGCCAAGTCCTTTAAAAGTTTGTTCTATTATGACAAACCGCGCAACTATGATAATAGTTCCACGATTTGCAAACTAATCATCCACATGACGCTCTTGTTTCATAGGCGACTTTTTTTTATCGCTTTGTAAATTTTAGTACTTGTTTGACACGAGATGGCTTACTGCGATCGAAGGAAAGGTATGTAAATATTGTTTTTTTTTCAAATATATTCTTGTGTTACCCTAGGTGTAATACTTTTATACAGTGTGTCTACTTAAGTTGACAGGATATGGAAAACTTTTTTATTATTAGTTTTAGAAAAAAACGTTATTCTTCATAAAAAGTTCTGCATGGTCCAAAACCTAAAATGCACCCATCAGATGTCAAATTTTTTCAGTCACATACGGGGTTTGTCAGAAAATATGAATTTTGCACATCTTAGTGATAAACAGTTATCTCTTATATTCATTAAAAAATTGATAACCTTTGCGCAGCGAATATTTAGGATGTTCTACTGTAGATAACATTACATTTAAAGTCGAGTCGTCACTTGCACCAAGTTTACTGAATTTATTTTTAACATCTTCATATGTTTTGAATTTTTTCATAGTTTTCATTACAGTTATATTGTGTACATTTTTGCCAGGATATCTGTTATTAAATATTTAAGCTGCTTCCCGATACGTTTTATGATTGTCACCCACAATTAATACAATTTCTATTTTTTTTTTCCAAAATCAATGTCACCGGCATTTTTACTTATTTGAATTTTAAAGTAATATTAGACGTTCAATGACAGACATGTCACTGTCATGGCAATTTTAATTAGAAATGTACTAATATCAATGTGCAGTGCATGTATCACAGTTGTAAGGTTGAGAAGGAGAAAAAAAATTACAAAATCATATTTTTAACAATAGGTAGACATGACTGTACATTTCAATTTAGTTTTAAATTCTAAATAACTTTTCTTTATAACAGTTTTTGATATTGTCAAAAATAAAGGTACTTTACTCTTGAGCAAAATTCATATTGTGTGACAAACGTATACGACTGAAAAAAATTGACATCTGATAGTTGCATTTTAGCAGCACTTTTCATAAAGAATAACTTTTTTCCTAAAACAAATAATAAAAAAGTTTTCCATATGCTGCCAACTTAAGTAAAAACCTCATACTTAACTGAAAAAGTAACACAATAGAAATACCTACAACTTTATGAAAGCAATGCATTATTTTTGCCATTACTTTCGTCATAGTGTGTTTATACACACCAAACTCATGTTAAAAATTTAATATTCAACACTTTAACCCTTTTCACTAAAACTCTCTTGTAAGTATACTTGTTATACAGAGAGAGTTAAAAGTATGGAGACACCGATTTGCTGTCGTTAATATTCATTTTATAAGAAAATGTTCAATACAAAAGTTTTTTATGAAATTTTTATCTACATATTGATATACACGAAAAATTTTATTATTCAATTGTTTTTGAGTTATCACTTTACGCAATATTTTTTTAAATGGCAACCTATTACTGTTATACTACTATTCGATAGAGAATTCTTTCCTCTTTACAATGGTATAAAAAAATTTTGGGTTTGCATATCATTTCTTCGAGAAAATGCCCGTTAAAGTTGAAGTATTTACAATTAATTAACTTCCCAATTAGTAAACGATGCAGCAACGATAAACAAAAGTTAAGCGGTAAACAAAGGCGAGCGAGTTTAATATTTTTATTTTATATGAAAAATTATTTGCAACAAAGTTGTCGGTCAAAATCTTATTGTTAGAAAGAAATTAATAACTAAATTAAACAACGACAAAAAAAAATACAATGATGTTAGAAACTACAAAAGCATTAACAAAAACAAGTAAAGCATAAATAAATACGAATAAAGACTTAATTCTAGTGAATTAAATGTTCAAACTGTCCTCCATTTACAATTTGACAATGACCCAATCGATTTACAAAACCCCGAAGAGAATTTTCTAAGAATTCACGGGGAATTTCTTCCATCGTTCTGGTAATTCGGATTCTTAAATATTCTATGTTATTGGGCCTATCTTTATAAACTTTGTTTTTTACGTATCCCCAAAGAAAAAAATCTAAAGAGCTTAAATCCGACGAACGGACTGGCCATTCAATGTTGTCTCGTCTCCCAATCTATCTATTTGGAAACACGTTATTCAGATGTTGATGAACATTTGCACCATAATGTAGTGGGGCGCCATCTTGCTGGAACCAGATACTGTTATTGGGGAGGTGTCCATTGTTTTC
This sequence comes from Ctenicera cuprea, assembly GCA_958336395.1. Classification (NCBI taxonomy): domain Eukaryota; kingdom Metazoa; phylum Arthropoda; class Insecta; order Coleoptera; family Elateridae; genus Ctenicera; species Ctenicera cuprea. Next base: position 37,424,880 of record OY284491.1, on the reverse strand, counting down.
ATGGGGATAGAGAGTAGCACAAGCAGGTATAATTTGATTTTGCAATAACTGCAAATACAGAGCCGAAGTTAAATTGCCATCGATGAAAAAGGGACCGATAATATGACCCCCTAGAATACCCGCCCAAACATTAACCTTTTGAGGATACTGCGTATGGTGTTCCAAAACCCAATGAGGATTTTCCGATGACCAGTATCTGCAGTTATGTCTGTTTATTTCACCATTAAGGCAAAACGTAGCTTCGTCAGAGAAAACAATATTGTTGACAAAATTTTCATTATTATTGCAAATATTTGACATTTTTTCACAAAATTGGAGTCTCCTATCAAAATCATCCTCTATCAACTGGTGTATAAAGTGTACCTTATAGGCTTTATACTTTTCACTTTTTAAAATTGAAACGACCGAAGACTGTGAAATATGGAGATTGGCCGCTAATTGCCTGCTTGGTAAATGGGGATCTTCAGATACAGCCAATAAAACATCCAGTTTTTTATCATCACTTGTCGATGTTCTAGGTCTACCACTCTGTGGTACATTTTTAACGCTACCCGTTTGTTCAAAACGTTGTAAAGTTTTACCAACAACAGATTTAGAAATTGGATTTCTATTTGGATGCGTATCATTAAATAAATTACAAACGTCTTGTAAACTTCTACGTCTATCTCCATAACCCAGCATCATAAGTATTTCAATTCTTTCACGTTCACTTAAACTCGCCATTGCTAATGCTAACAGCAATAAATTACACAAAATTTAAAAATGTTGTAAACAAACAAATTCAGCCTTAGTGATATCGCCTTTGTTTATCGCTTCGCTTTTGTTTATCATGGCTATATCGTTTACGAATAGGGAAGTTAATTAATTGTAAATACTTCAACTTCAACGGGCATTTTCTCGAAGAAATGTTATACAAACCCCAAAAATTTTTATACCATTGTAAAGAGAAAAGAATTCTCTATCGAATAGTAGTATAACATTAATAGGTTGCCATTTAAAAAAATATCGCGTAAAGTGATAACTCAAAAACAATTGAATAATAACATTTTTCGTGTATATCAATATGTAGATAAAAATTTCATAAAAAACTTTTGTATTGAACATTTTCTTATGAAATGAATATTAACGACAGCAAATCGGTGTCCCCATACTTTTAACTCTCTCTGTATAAGTCATAAAGACTGACAAATAATCTGTAATCCTAAGGTGGGTTGAAGATATATGAAATTCAATGACCACAGTTCAATATTTAAAATATTTCTGATCTCTATTGCTAAACATCGTAACTACATTTCGAGAAATTTCTGAACTGCCCCATCATTTATTAAGTTGATCGTAAAGGCAATGCAATTGTTTCGTTGCAACTATACCTAAAAAAGGAATTTATTGCAATAACTAATTACCTGGGAGCAAAAGTAGCGCATTACAAATGCTCGTTACTGAAAAAATTAATTTAATTGCTGTAACGCATTACTTGCAATTAGTTGCTTTCAACCACTGGAGTACTACAAAAGTAGCCGTCACTGCATCTACAGAAGTAAGTACAGATTCTTATTCTAATATCAGCGGTAAAAAATTCAGCTTAAAAGCGAACATGGTCTTCCATTTAAAGAATAAAAAAAACAAAACTTAAATTGGAAAAGGTGCACATAGGAGAATATCGAAGAAAAATCAGTAATAGTTCATTTTAAACTCCATTAGCCAACAAAATTAAAAAAAATTATATCTTCAATGTTTGTAAAACAATTTTCTAATTTTACAGACTTTATTCTTTGTAAAAAAAATTAACCTGTAGTCCGTCCCACGGTGAGAATTCTGTTCGGGGTCCTATGGAAAACGATGTTGCAAAACTTCTCCATAAAATTGATTTAAAGTAAATATGCATCTGCCAATCATAACCTAATTTTCCATTTGTAGTACAGACTGCTTATCAGTGATAACTACTATTACAACTTACCTGGTATCCTTTTGCCAGCGGTGCTCAAATAGTCAATATACAGTTTCTTTCAAAAATTATGGTATTTAATATTTCCACACTTTAATAATGTAGTACATGACAAGTATAACATACCTAAGAAATTCAATTTGTTATTAAAACAAATAAAATATCTAAATGTAAATAATTAGCAAATTCCTATTCTACGAATTGCCCAAAAGTATTCGAAATTTTAACATTGGCCCTTTTAGAACCAAGCCATAGAAATAATCTTACACATTAAAGTATACAGGGGGACTGAAATACGTTATTCAATTACTACTGTTTACTGTATTTTCAAATGCTTTTATTGTAGCAGGGAACATATAAACACTAAAATCGGACAGCTAAATTTAAGAAAAATTATTATTTGAAACCTATTTCTTTTAAAAGTTACAACTTACGGTCACAATCATAATACCTTTTACATAAGAGACTGTTAAAAACTTCTGGATATACTTAATTTAAGAAAACTTACACTGTCGTTTAACCGCTTAAATTTCCTACGTATTACAGTATGATATAAGAATTGCATTGGCCTATCTTACCTGTACTGAAACCTCACTGTGAAACGGACTGTAGTAGGGATATTACGGGCAAACTGCCAACTCATTTTTGAGTAAGCATGCAGCAAAATTAGGTCTGGGCGATGCGAAAAATGGCGTATTGATATTCGATACGCAAATGGTACCGATAAGTGTTTCTGTACCAATATGATGGAATATCGATACTATATTCATATATGGATACTTTTCTTTTCTACGTATCGGTACAACGACCACTCAGTGCTCTATTTGTTGACTTGTGTGTCAAATTTTTCGTATACGAATATGACGTCGTGTACTTATACGAAAAGGTTTACACATTAGTCTAGAATAGGGCCCCTAATGTAATAACTCGTTTCGGGACATCCCCATATATTTTTGCAAACTTTCATAGATACGGTGGAACATTAATACGTGTCGATGAACAAGGTAATGTATCTATAATAGAAAATAAAAAATATAAACTTAATTTCACATGTGTACTGTATGCGTCACTAAACCTGAGGAAAGCCACGCAACTCCATTCGGTCGCTCACGCTGCATGCTCCGTAAATCAGCTATAATTTGTAGTTCTACAATCGGGTACACTTTAGTTAAAACTGTTCATCTTTCGGAGTGTGCCGCTTGTTCCATCCCTCCCTAGACTACTGCGCGAGGCCCGATTCTTTCTCACGTTTAGCGGTGCGCACTTGTATCTAGATATAACAGTTACTTATACATAAGGGTTGGTCTTGTAAAATCGAATTGGTGTCTCTGCATGCTTTAAAATTTAAACAAACGAAACATAATATGTCACGTATTGTTATTTATTATACAAGACGATAAAGAGATACTTTATCGACAAGTGAAAGATGTTAGTTCACTAGCGACGAAGGAGCGAGTCTACTATCTTTCACGAGTCGATAAAGACTCTTTATCGTCGTGTACAATATACTATTTTATTTTGTACTTAATGTTAAATAATAACCAATAATTTATTTCTATATTAAAATGTCAACTCGCACACATGTTTTATAGTAATTGTTGCAATCGCGTTAGCAATGATCGTTGTTTTGTTAGTTTGTTTACTTGCGTCAACATTCAATAATTTTCACGAAATTATTTTGCTTGTGAAAAAACATATGGATATTGAAGCTACAGTGAAAGAAGAAATGGCTAAATTGTTGCCTGAGAAGTCCAGAGAAGCATATGAGACAGAGTATGAGAGTATCATCAGATAAGTTACCTTTAATGTAATAATTTCAATTTGTGTTATATTATGCACGAATGTATTATAAATAAAGTGTAGACAAAATTCTACTTTATCTACAGTTGACATTAAAATGTTTCTTTGTCTACTAAAAATGAAAGTATAAGCCTACTTTTAACATTAAGTACAAAATAATAGTTGTTTAGGATATAACTGTTAAAAGTGAGATTTTATTTTGTGAGTGGGGAATGCTGCGAAACGAGCGATAGCGAGTTGAGCAACTCCCACGAACAAAATAAAATCACTTTTAACATGTATATCGTACACTATTTTTTATACAACTGTTTATATTTAATTTAGAAGCGAATTCATAATTTTTATTTTAAATTGTTTCACAAAAATCAGCTATGTCGTGATGTAGTCACGTTAATGCAGCGACCATTTAAATATTGTTTATTAAAAACTTCAGAAAACGTTTTGCTCGCGTTTTTTAAAACAGTTCGTATTGATACTGCAATAGTAAAAATGGATTGTGATGAAATCGAATTTGTTATTCACGATGGTTCCTCTGCTGATACTGATGCCGATGCCGGTTCTCGAGACATTGAAGAAGCAGCCAGTAGGGCTACATTAGATCTGTTGCCCAAGAAATCACGACAGCAGTATGATATTGCATATAACCGATTCATGGAATGGTGCAAACTAAAGAAAGTTGAAGGCAAGTTCAGTGAAAACGTGTTCCTGGCTTTTTTCCAGGAAAAGTCCAAGTTGTGGAAATCGTCGACACTACAGTCTAATTTTTCGATGATAAGAGCTGGTTTGCATATCAAGAACGACGTAGACATAGAAAAATACTATAAGCTAATAGCATTTCTAAAACGAAAAAGTTTAGGATACCGTCCAAAAACATCGAAGATTTTAACAAAGGAACATATCGATAGATTTGTGAATCAAGGTCCAGATACCAAATATTTAATGGTAAAAGTTGCAACAATTTTTGGTTTATTTGAAGCATGCCGTCGTGAAGAAATTTGTAAATTAACAATAGACGACATCGAAGAATTAGAAGACTCATTGTTGGTACGTATATCGGATACTAAAACCAACATTCAACGTAGTTTTTGCATTGTTGGAAGTTACATTACTTATTACCGTAAATATTGTGCATTACGTCCACTTAACGTTACTCATCGCCCCTTTTTTCTGAAATATTCCAACAATAAATGCACTGTCCAACCATAACCAGTGAGAATAAATACCTTTGGTAAGATGCCATATGAAATTGATGAATTTCTGAAATTACCAGATGCGAAACTGTTTATTGGCCACTGCTTCCGGCGGTCGTCGGCATCTTTGTTAGCACATTCAGGAGCAAATATTACAACAATAAAACGACTTGAGGGATGGAAATCATCAACTGTTGCCGAGAGGTACATCGAGGATTCCATTGGAAATAAAGATAAAATTGCTCGCAATATTTTTCCTTCTACCAGCTCCGGTTCATCATCTGCGATTGAAGATTCTTCTGCTTCTTTAGCTACACCATCGAGTAGTAACAACACAAGCAGCAGTCGTAGTAATGTTGCAATGTCAACGAGAAATTCGTTAACTACTTCCCAAGGAATTAATATCAGTAATTGTTCTAATTCTAATGTTTATGTCACTATTTATAAATAAATTATAAACTAATTACCACTAGTGTTAAAAGTTTATTTTTACTAGTGTTAAATAGTATATTATAATACAAGTGTATAAGCAAGCCTTTAAAGCACGCGCGACGGGTTTAAAAGCACGAGGCGAAGCCGAGTGCCTTTTAACGGAGCAGTGTTTTAAAGGCTCTTATACATGTGTATTATACGCTATTTTTTATTATACCTGCATCATAATCTAGAAAATAAGAAGAATATAGCTAGGAAGCAGCATTTTGATTTTGATTCATCTTACATAGTAGTCTATGATGTGACGTCATATCATTCACCTGGAGATTGGTTAGCATTTTTTGTTGCTTATGTTGCTATGTAAATTCAAAATATTTTTTTTTCGCGTGTTTGTAATTTGTGGCTTCAAAATTAATGACGTCATTGTTGCTTAGCAACTTTAAACCATCGGGGTGTTTTAATGTTGGGTTTACGCACGCTTTTTGGTTTGTTTTACAAGGATTATGATGCAGGTATAATAAAAAATATTTTTAACATGCTACCTTATAAAATTGAATTTTTTCTAACCCGGGTAACTTGAACTAAAAGTGTCATTTTTAATGTCAGTTGTATAAAAAATTATTATGTAAACATGCAAAGACTAATTTTATTTTCCATGGCCAACCCTTAAGTATTTTTCATCTGAACATATGGTATTATTTGACACAGCTCGTGAAGTGGTGCACTTTTCAAAAGCACCTCCGTTTTATACAGTTACTAGAAATTTCATGAATAAATAACAACTTCAAACTGTTTACACCAAACCTTATGGCAGACGAAAACATTACGCACTTTAAATAAAGTATATTTAAGGGTTGGAACTTTTACGAAATTACTGCTAAATTTATTGAATTTAAAATACTTGGCAGATACAGTAATACACTTCTTGTGATTATCTAAATATTCTGTGTCATTCCATTAGTATTATACCCTGGTATTTTTCTTTTACACTTTCGGTAGTAACTGAATTAGAATTAATAAAAATATGATTTAACTTTTTTAATTTTTCGTTGATTGTGTACATACAATTTATGCTAGTCGTAAACATTTAATAAGTTCCTGATGCATTAAGTTATTTTCAGTGCAATTAACCTAACATGGTTTCAAAATTAAACCTATTTGTTACAGCAATATATAATAATTAATAGAATTGTGAAAAATTTCTAAACAAAAAATTCTTGAAAATCAGGACACATATCAGTTGTATTATATTCGCGGCGGACGGACGCATATAAAGCAGGTCAGCGAAACTCGGTGACTAAACACTCTAGAACACGTACACTTGCAGTACGCACTTGCAAAAATATGTTACAACATGTCATACAACATTACTGAAAAACAAGACAAGCCAATACAATAATTGGACAAACAGATATTAAGCAATGCACTGCTAAACCGCGCACGCGGAGGAAGCACACGCTGAGTCGAGATTCAAAAATAATACAAATTAACCTGATTAGTTAATTACACATATTGAGATCGCCGAGGCTTTGCGTATTTGAGAATATCGCATAGTGACGTCACTTCATGAAAGTAGGTTCTAATCAGGGCCGTTCCCATATTCATTTTATTTTATTAGTTCATTTTTATTTTTTAAAAGTATTCCTAAAACGATCTTATACAATTTTTGTAATCACAGATAATTAATATAACATTAATAAAACATTGCACAGAGAACACCATAAAATTTTATTCAAAACAGTATTTAAAGCTAGGGCTAGGATTCTATAATAATTAAAAATAGAAAATCAAAAAAGTAGAAAACAATTACATTTTAGAAACCAAAAGTTATATTTTACACAAAATTAGGTCAGAAACAAGTCACAAAATCTTTATGGAAAAAAGACATCTATTTCACAGTTTAAAAAAGATTTTTGCATGTATAAGAAAAACCAAAAGCTGCTCATAAATACAGGGTGTGTATACATTGGCGAAAGAACTACACGTGGCGATGTTGGTCATAAAATTTTGAGTCGAAAATCTTAATACCAAAATGTTGGACAATGCTTCCTCTGTCCGCAGAAACCATTTTAAAGGAACGTACATGTGACAACATTGGATCCACACACCACAGGTGTTTTGTTATAATGCACGGTAACTAAAGATCATTGAACGTAAAAAGTAAAATCCATTGTTACTGAACGAATATTGTTTTACAATGCTGCCATATGTATTTTTTACAATAATAAGTTAACGAAGAAATGTTTAAAACACGCTTTTGGGGCTGAAAAACAACATCTATGAAAAAATATTTTTTACAATTCTTATTTCTTGTAATTTGCAGCTCTTTCTGTCAACAGATAATGAATTAAAACACTTATTAAAAGACTAAAAACACACATACGGTTCAGGTTAAAAAACCTTTACCAAAACAGATAATAATAGTATTCACATTTAGAGGGCTGTAACCTACACAAGTAGGTAGGTATTTGCTTAACAATTTCAGCCATATCTACGACTTGCTTATTATTCTAATACAAATAGTTCTGATAGATTTAAGGTAAAAGAAACAGCCCTTCGACATGAATAACCAGCAGATAAAAGTTTCCACTGTTTATTTAGATGTGACAATTGCAATTAGTGCGCACGCGTTTTAGTATTTATTTACGTTGCTATTGTGTTTATTGTTACTGTAAAAATAAAATGCGTTTGAATATACAGTATATTACGTATTTAGACATAGATTATAATACTAATGTTAAATATTAAATTTGTTCAATGCATAGTACACTAACTAATTAAAAAATATACTTATTTAATATTTTCTTCTATTAAATACTAATTTCTATTATATTTGTGTTTATTGAAAAAAATTCTTTAAACTTACGCCCCTTTCAATTTTGAGCACAGATGCAACTGCATTAGCTGAATTTCGACACAGTTATTTTTAAAAAGAATAGATTAAAAAAAAGCGTGTTTTGTAAAATGATCTTATAACTAAACGTGACAGAGCTGTCTACATTCAAAACACTTCAATTATATATTAACATACTGTAGTATGTTTTCGGTATATTAAATTAAGCAACATAATGCAACACAAACAGACATTACAATACCACACGATTCTTGTCACCAGAAAACACATAAATTAGCAGCATACAGGTCCCTGATACATAGGGCTTTGACGGTCCCTTTAGATGAAATTAATTATAATAGAGAAATTTCAATTATTAAACAAATTGCATACAGTAATGGTTATAATACTAAACTTATTGATACATTAATTAAAGAAAAAGATTATAAATTAGCGATTCAAAAAAATTAACCGAATACTCCAACTTCATCCGATACAATTAAATATGCCTTGATCCCATATTTTGGTGACAAATAAGAAAAAAATGCTAAAATTATAAACCAAACAAATTAATATCAAGTAAGTTTAAAAACAACTAGAAACATCTTAAACACTTGGTTTGCAAAGTCAAAAACAGATAATTTGCTAAAATCAGGCATTTACAAATTAAATTGTTCGCATTGTAATTCGGTTAATATAGACCAGACCATTAGAAATTTTGATGTTATGTATAAAAAATACGTACGTTGTTACAAATACAAACACCCACATAAATCCAATTAAGCTAAACACTTACTAGAACACAATCATTCAATGACATCTAATAACACTATAAAATGTTTACACTTTTGTGATGACAAACGTAAATTAGATATCCTAGAACCTTTTGAAATTCACAAACATTATAAAACAGTACCGTTAATGAATGAGCAAATTGATCTCTTAAATTCTCCTCTGTTGGACATTTTGGAATAAGAAATCTGCAGACGATTACCGAGATCAAGTCACCAAGTTCTATTGCTATAACAACACTTACTGTTAACTTTTTAATATAACCTTTGACAATGGCATGTAAACATGCCGAAATACGTATAAGGTTAAAATAAATAAATATTGTTAAAGTAATTAAGTATTTTATATATCTATAATCAATAAATAAAAATAGACATAATTTATAAATAAACATAATGCTGATTACAATAACGGCATTTAAAATATTGTTTTTCTGATTACTTAAATCTCCGTTTGATTTAAGATCACTTATTAGAAACTAAATAGTAGAACAATTTAGGCATTACAAAAACAATAATAAACAGAATATAGTAATAACTTTGTGTTCTTTTCGTCACTACCAAAATCTACCTAAAATTGTTGAACTGAAAATCAGTGTAACTTTTTGGAATTATTCAATTTACAGAAAAGCTGTGACCTAAAAAACATTCAATAAAAGGTATAAATTTGAAATTGCAAAAGTAATACTAATTTTTAAACAATTTTCCGCTAGATTATTTAATATAAGCCTATTAAATATAAACGGGCGGGTATTAATGATCATTTGGAGCGTGTTTTGGGGGCAGTGAGTATAAAACGATCGGGCAAAAGCGAGCGAAGGGATCCAACCATGAAATTGAATTATACAAGAACCCTCCACACTCTGTACGGAGATTTCCAAGGGTCCGATTTTGCTGGGTGTACATAAATAACGAAAACGGTTTGTTACTTTTTACAACGTGAAAAAATTGAGTTAAGAATTAATTCCATTTTCAGCAAATTTAACGCAAAATAAATTAAGTCTTTCTAAAATTTAACAAACAGGAAATAATTGGCTTAATATAAATTTGTAACCATGAGTGAAGTAGGTATGTATTTACCAGACAACAGTTTTCAGATGGCAAGGAGATATAATAATTAGCAAGTTTACGATACGGTAACGGTAAGTAAAACAGATTTTTCAAATTTTAAATTTATTAAATAACTGTTAAACGTTGTCAACCTTATATTATGTTTATAAAAAATAATATCACAAATTTTTAAATTTAACCCAAACACATTTTCAATAATTATTTAATTATCAACTTGCATAATTATACATTTCCATAATTGCTTGACGTTTTGAGTACAACTTTGCTATTTACATTTAAATGGCGATCAATGAAAACCAATTTAAAGTTGTCAACTGTCTGACTGAGTCCTTTGTTATTTAATTCAGAATCAGTTTAATCGCTTAGGGTTTAAAGTGTGGGGGCATTACGCACATGCTGACTTCACACACGAGAACTTCTGTTTTGCTAGTATAGACATGTTCCAATAAATTATGCAAGATGCGAAAATATTGCTACGCCAACATCGCTAAAACGTTTTCAGAAATACATACGGTAGCTCCTGGAACGCTTTCAAACGATTAAAGAAAAATATTTTTAGGTACGTGACGTGCATTAGAACGAAAATTCGGGTTAAAGATGTGGATAATTAACCAAAAAATAGTTTAATGTTTCTTAAATAGATCTGAAAATTAATAACTCCTTGAAAAATATGTCAAAACACTTCATTTCAAATTATAACATTAATTGACAGTTTTAATGACTGTAAGAGATGAAAGAGCATCAAATATCAGACATTTCAATTAGCCCATAAAATTGTCCACATAAGCATTTTTTGGCGACATAACTTGATATGAACAAATTGTTTTTTCATGCTTCTTTTCTACGGATTGCTGATATATTAACTAAATTTTAAAAATTTTCTGATTTAGATAGGTACACACTAAAGTGCAAAAAAGAAAGTCTTTTTTGCATACAGAGAAAACCAGTATGTTTAAGTCAGTCACATCGGGTAGAAAAATAAATATTGAAATTAACATGATTTTTTGTCAATATACTTATCACGCATTGTAGTTCCAACATGTGCGTTTTCAACATAAAATTTTAACGTGTACAATGTTATGCTTATCATTATAGTCCGGATTTGTAGCGTAGTATTTCGTCAGTATTTAAATTATGAGGCAATCAATTAATAATAATTGCTTCCATAATTCTTTTAAATGTGTAGTTGGCGCATACCTAAACTTTTGAAACTAATTATCTACCAGCTTAGAATATTAACAGATCTATATGTTTGACCTTAATCTAGCTTGTGCATGTAGTTATTATTTATTTAATCAACTGAAACTGAAGCGTGTGTAATAGTGAAATAAAATAAAACAAGGTTCATAAGCATAGAATATAAATGGTCAAAACAGTTTAATGAAACTGCAAAAATATTTTTTTAATTCAAATGTAAAATAGCAACTAGGAATTAATGACAATAGAACGTGTAAATTCATTAATACAACGAGAAAGTTCTACGAAAGAAAAGTTTGGACAATCAACATTCATAAATAATAGAAAACCACCGTTGATAATGAATAAACAACTTAAGAATTGCAGTAAACAACAACAACCTTTTCTAAATTTTTATCCGAAAAATTAGTTCTCTTGTCCAATATGCTTTACGTATAACATAATGGATTTGAGTACGCCCATGCTTTTTGTTTACTTATTGAATTTTAACGAAATTTTTTGCTCTTCTGCCACTAAAAGTTCGGTCTTTAGTTATCGTTATAAAGTTAGCTTAATATTAAACAATTTCAAAAAATTGGGGTTTCACCGTATCTGGTATTACATTCAGCTCAGCTCAGCATCAAAATTTCAATTTAGCGAAAAAGTTTGTTTTTGGCAATAACTAATTCGCAGTAAAACACAGTCCTAGCAGATGGAAACTATCTCAATGTTTCCACTTACATGATAACATCGCTGTAATTGCAGTATTTATATTTTTACTTGATGTGATTGGCTTTATATTAATTTTTCTAAGAAAAAGTCACTCAAACATGCTAGTTGCATCTATATTCTACACATGTTAATAAGAGATTCATTTTAAACATAAATATCATAATAATTTAGAACTAGCCGAGCCCGTGGGCTACGAACACCTCATTTTTTCGATACTTTCCTAAAAAATATATGAATAAGCTGTGTCGAGACGTAAGACATGTATTGACTGCGTGTATGGAGACGTAACAACGCCAATTCAGCTTATTTTATGCCTATTTTAGTATTATGGTTTTTAATTTATTTATTAAAGTAAAAAATCAAATTCCCCGCCATCTACCGAAAAAGTAACTAAATTTGTACGTATAAAGTCGTGTTTTCGAGGTCAGTAAAGTAGCAGCAATATAAAGCATATGAAATATATTCTGTTTAACTTTACTGCTATTGGATCGCCAAACTTTAAATATATTCTAGTCACTTCCACTTTGAAGTGGGAAAAACTTTTTCACTTTATAAAAATATAATAAACTCATCAGATAAAATGAAATACGCCTCAATTCCATATTTTGACAATCAATCAGAAAAAATTGTCAAAATTATAAAGAAAACAAATAAATGTAAAATAACTTTTAAAACAACAAAAAACATTTTAAACACTTTGGTTAATGCTAAAGAAAAAACAAACAATTTGCTAAAATCAGGCACCTACAAATTAAATTGCCCGCACTGTAATTCGGTTTATTGTCCTATATACAATTAGAAATTCTGATATTAGGTATAAAAAAACGTACGTTGTTACAAATACAAACACCCACATGAATCCACTTACGCTAAACACGTACTAGAACACAATCATTCAATGACATCTAATAACACTATAAATTTTTTACACTTTTGTTATGACAAACGTAAGTTGGAAATACTAGAAACATTTCAAATTCATAAACATTTAAAATCTGTACCTTTAATGAATGAACAAATTGATGTCTTATATTTACCGTTATGAGACGTTTTGGAATGAGAAATCAAGTCATCTGGACGCAAATATAGAAAGCCAAGATCAAGTTATGAAGATTTATTGTTCCTATAGCAACACCAACTGTTTACTTTTAAGCTTGCTTTTGATAATGACGTGTAAACACGTTGAAATACCAATAAGGCTAAAATACAAAACCAGTTGAAGTTAAGAATTGTTTTATTTACAATAAATTATAATAAACTCAGCTTAACCTGAGACAATATTGAGAATATCATTGTTTGCTATAGCAATATGTTGTTAATTTATTAATAAACTTTTTTTTTATATTTTTGCAGCTTAGTTTTCCTTTTGTGGCCTATTTCTGACCTCATTTTGTCTGAAATATAATCACTAAATCCCAAAATGTAATTTATGTCTACCTTTTTGCTTTTGTTTTTTTAATAAGAAGGGTGCCTAAAAATCGTAGCCTATAAGTGCTGTTTCTAATAAGATTGTAACAATGTTCTCCCTGTTTTTTTGTTTTTTAGAATTATATTAACTTTCTGTTATTGGACAAGTATATAAAATGTTGTGTGTTTTACTCTCCTTATACCCTAAAAGAAATAAATATTAATAAATCAAACCAAGGGAAGGAGAGTCCTTCAAATTGTGACCGTCAAAAGTGACGCCGCTTTGGCGATAAACGTTATGTGTTTATTATTGCCTCGTCGCAATAGTTAAGGGTTATTCAACGATAACTGAAAATGAAAAGTAAACCATAAATAACTCAATTATACTAACATCTTTGAACAATTAATTTAAGCAAAGCTTATAACACAGCATAAATATGTATTAATTGCGAGTATATAGTTGGAGCATGAAATCAGTCACAGCACATCACGAATATTTACAAATTTATAGCTTTTATATTTTACATTTTTAGTTTATCTTAGTTGGATTTTAAAAAAGAATAAGACATGAACTATTATTTCCTCTAGGATTATGGTACAAAGCCGTACATAAACCTTGCAAGATAAACGCAATTAATATTTTGATGGCATCATAAGTCTATGATGCATTCTGTGCTCACATGCGATGTGAGATCTGAAATTTAAAATGTTGTATTCAATCAAATAGACTGCTTCTTGGATGCGTGTAACACAAATTTGGTTTGAAAATGAACTGGAAGCTATCGGCTCCCAATTATCCGATCGTTGGATGCACGGTAATACAATTTTTTTAATGGCGGCAAAAAGTGTACTGGAAGGCTGTATAGCGGTACATGGAAATATCCACCTTATAAAATGAACGCGGTTACACCTGGCTTGTTGCAGCGGGGCCCAGAAACAATTAGTCAGTGGTGAGACAGATTAAAGAAATCTGGATTTTGTATACAGTAGGTGTAATGAAAATACACACAATGACTTCATAACGAAAACTTGGTGGCACTAAAACAAATTTGGTTTTTGCAATTCGACAATATTATATAGTTTACATCAAAATTAAAGTCGCTATAGTCCTGAGCCCCTTTTTATAGCGTTATTAATTCGTTGGTGGTACTGGCAACATTGCTGGTGAAATACATATGTTGAATTTTTTTTGCGATTTTTCTAACAGCACTTAAGGTTGTATTCAGCTTAGATCAAGAACATGAACTTTTAAAAAAATTAATCGCATTTCAATTTATTAATAGTAAGTTGGTAGACATATAATATAAATTTTTAAATGCAAATTTATGCATTATAATGCATTCAACTTTTAAAACTTCTTCTAAAATCATTTTGTAAATTGCACGAACACTAAATAAAATAAAAGAATTAAATTATTTTTACATTCGGTTTTTTGAAGAGAGAGAGTGATTCCATAATGTTGCAAATATGATATAAATCGTTTACAAATTTCTTAAGTAGTTTAATTTTTTGATCGATAACATTCAGCTAATTAAAAAAATATATCCATCGGGTTAAGAAATGTATTATTATTAAATTTACAAGATTCAATTGTTATTCTTTAAAAAAATTTAATAGTTATTTATGTATCTAGTGCGCGAAATTATACTTTGGTGCTTGCGAATGAAAGTTTTTTGTCGAGGCGGCAGCCGAGACAAAAATCATTCGAAAGCACCAAAGAAATTTCGCGCACGAATTGCATTCAACATTTTTTCTATAGACTTACTGAAATAATGAAAAAATTATGTAAAATCATAACAAAATACAAAAATAAAGATTTATTCTATCGCAATCTAGTCTGTTTCTTTGTTACTACGAAAACAACATTTAACAAATAGAGCACACCTCTGGCAAGTTTTCCGCGTCGTTTTTTGACAATTATCTTACGTAATTTAGTTAGCAACTCAGTATAATATGCTCCCGCGATAGTTCTACCTCGTTCCAAATAATCTATCAGAATTATCCCATCTTTGTCACAGAAATTGGTCTTCCAGGGTGGTGCTCATCTTTCACATCTGATCTTCCTCTTTTATATTCCGCAACCCAGTTTTTAATAGTGACGTATGAAGGACACTGATCACCTAAGGTTTCTATCATATCAGCAAAAATTTTTTGTCCGATAACTATTTCAAAAACAAATACTTAATAACTGACCGAAACTCGATTTTTTCAAATTCTATCTTTTTCTCAGACATGCTGTTTTAAAAAATTCACAGTTTGATCACCGTTCAACTTATGGATGTCAAACTTTGACAACTTATTTATAAAACATCATAGTTGTAACCATAGCAACCATATTCACTTTTCATTACTAAACACTTTCCAGGCTAACTAGATATCAATAACCCCTCGTATACTAATCTTTAAACTGATTTTAGGTGGTTCGATCTGCGCCAGTAAAGTTATGCTAAGTTCGAACTACTTAAGACCGCGCCGCGCCGAGGCACACGACACAGATGGCGCTAGTATAGACATTATATAGGCATTTTTATATGTACTCGGCGACTTAATTAAAAAGAAAACGAAATGAAACAAGTTAATAGATGTTACTTAATAAAGTAACTTAGATGCTCAGATAATTATTTTCTTGTGAAACATGCAAATAAGGTAAACAACTTACTTTTCTTAGCAAACATAAAACTATAAATTTAACACTATTCTTCATTTGTATTTACGCTGATCATCTAGATACTGTTATAATAGGTACAGCAATTTAAAATTTTTATCAATTATTTAAACTATGTGCCAGCTGAGTAAATTTAAAAATTCGATACGAGTAACGTCAGCCATGTTTTTGAACAAAAGTTCATAGGAATCAGCACGGATGGCGCTACGGCGTAGGCATTTGGCGCGTTAGTTTAAAACTTTTAACAAATTTCGCACATAAATAAGAGATTAGTTGCACACAAACCCACGAGCAAGTAATGCTGAGAATTGATTTTATGCGAGAAATCAATAATTCTGCTAGGACAGTCCTATAAAGAAAAATATATGCACGTCAACAGAACGCATGTGACGCTACCTGTTTATGTTTAATAGAACCATCAGTAATTAAATTCAAATTTAAAATGACTAGCGCCTCTAGCGTCAAAAACAAAAAGGTGCCACGGCGGCGTGCTCTTAACACAAATTTTAGAAACGAAAAAATTACTTATTACCAATAATAACAATTTTAAAGTTGAATTACACTTGTTTAAAATTTTGTTACACATGTTTATGATTTAGTGCTGTATTCAATACTGAATTCATTTTAAAATTAACGATTACTTTAATTTACAACTTTAGTAAAAATAAACTCCTGGTGAGTTCTGTATTCATTAACTTAATATAGATGCTGTGGTTATTCTAGAACAAAGCTTGAATAATAGAAAATAACAAACTATGTCATACGGCAAACAGGATAATGTAGTTAACCTACTTAAGAAATAACGAACAAGTTTCTACACATTATAACAAATAATTCAATTATATGTAAGTAATTGTTAGTAACAAAGTAAAAAAGTACATAATCATAAGAATATTATGTAAGATAATATAATATAATAAACGGGAGCACATAATACCACAACATAAAACTCTTGTAAAATGAAAATCAAGCAAAGCGAACTAAAAGTAATAACAAATAAGGATACTCTTAATTTTATATGTGGCAATAAAATAACAGCTAAAATTAGTAACACACTTAAAACTTTTTTTAAGTATTACGTTAACTTGCTTCAACAACAAAAGAACAACTTTCAATCATGCACCTAATTTAATTTTAATTAATTTATTGTAGCGAAATGAAATTGTGTTTTACGATATACAACTTCCGTAGAAGTTTTACGTTGCTTAAAGTATTAACATTAAATTTATACGTTGCCTTTATAATTTGATTACTATTTGTGGTTTGCTTCCTAATTACATTTACGTATGTAATTCTCATATTCTCAAACAATCACACTAAACATTTTGGTGTTATGTAATTCATATAGTTACATATTCAGAGATGTTGTTATATTCGTTTTGTTTCATAATCGTATCGTAATCAGCCTTTACGTCCCACTGCTGGGCTTCGGCACTATTCTCTGTCACGTACTCTCCTTAGCGCTAATGTGAAGTACGGGGAACCTACAGTTTAACGTCGAATCCGAACGACTAAATGACAGAGATGGTTTCAGGCATTAAGACCCCACGGCTGCCTACACCGGATTGGGGAATGTGAGTGGCGGGTTGTGGCATAGATATTTATTGCTGCATGGCTTCGGCGGGCAATCGAATCCTAGACCTTTAGCGTTAGAGGCTAAGCGCTCGATCTTTAAGCTACCGCTACTTTTGTTTCATAATACTTCTTTAAAACTCGTTTTAAATTGTTTTAAGCAAATTTGTTAACATAACGTGTCATTAAAATTGCTAGAAATTATCGGAAGGAAGAACAAACGTTTATCGCCAAACAAAATGGATGCTAAGTTACAATGTTTAACGTCCTTATATCAAACTGTTCAAAAAAATAATAGCTAAACACAAACTATTAATTCACGTATGTAAGTATGACATTTCGTCTAGGAAAATACTGTGAAATAAAAATTAAATTATGTTGAACAGATAGTGGATTCGACTCAGCTAATCAAACTTTTTGAATATCAGAATTATAAACTCTATTTCAACTTCGTTTTAGGGGGACCATTTTAAGTTCTATCAATACATAAGGCGTAGAATTTTTTTTATTTTATTTAATATTTAATTTTCAAATTTTTGCATACAAATTTATTATTTATAATAGCAAAACATCATCCGTAATTACGACGTCTTTTTTTTATTCGGGAGGCCAAAGTTCAACTCTCCGGCTGGGCCGACTGTCCTGACTCAGATTTTTTCTGTGGTTTTCCTGAGCCAAAAGGTGAATACTGGGTCAGTACTAACCACAGAAATCCTTCTTTATTGAAAGTCCTTGCTCTAACCCATCTTTAACATCTTTTGTCGGCTAAAGAGGGGCATATAACTTCAGTCAGGCCACTCCTTCACGGGGAATGAACCGACGCCGCGTCATCAGCATGATTAAATTTTTATATTTAATTTTGTTTGTTTTTCTAATTATATATTAGCAGATTGTCTTAAAACCTTCTCTCATAATTAAAAGTGGTTTCTGAAACTCAAATAGTTCCATTTCGGTGTAGAAACGATTTGTAACAAATTGTAAATCCTTCTTAAGATCGTTGTAAGAAGTTACTAATTTTGCAACATTTGCAGAAGAATATGAGATGAGCATCTCAAATTTTATATAAGTATATCAATTATTAAACATCATAGAGTTTTTCAGAGCTGAATAGATGCACGGGTTTTATAGGCTTTAGTCCAGCCCCCCTCCGCCTATACTTAAGTACGGCACAAATCAACCCAATTTTTTTTTAAATATAAAACATACATCGCATCGCATAAGCCGATTGAGCGCTCCTAAGTCTGCCGAGAGCCTGTGCTGCAGTACAATTCGCAATCGGCTTTTACGTCCCACTGCTGGACTCCGGACCTCTTCTCTGCCACGTACTCTCCTTAACGCTATGGTGGAATACGGGGGACCTACAATGTATCGACAATGATTTATTATTACAAACAAATACCATTACATAGCAGTCTTTGCATTGTTGTTATATTTGTACTCTACATAACACAATTACAATGTCCTGGTAGGATCAGCATAAAATTAAGTATTTTAATTGCAGCCAATTGCAAAATTAATACGAAACAACCTGTACAAAACATATGTTTTACTTTATAATGTAGCGCCAGCGGTTGGTGTAGTAGTTAGAGTTAGTGCTGTGAAATTCGTTACACTTTAAAATCCGGATTTCGGATTTTGAAGCATTCGGAATAATTCGTAATCCGTCAGATTTTTACCATCCGGATAAAATCCGTCATGCGAATCCGTTATCTGATAAATTTGCTATCCGGATTCACCCGAAAAATCCGCTATCCGGATTTATCCGAAAATATCCGCTATTCGGATTTACCCTAAATAATCCGATATGCGGATTTAAGTAAAAATACGTTTTCTGAATTTATCTGATAAATCTGATATCTAGTTTCATTTATCCGAAAAATCCGTTCTGCGAATTTGCGTTTATTTAATAATAGTTATTTAAGTAACAAGGAATAACGTAATAACATTCGAGGTAGGTAAATACGATCCGAGGCGAAGCCGAGGCTTGTGGCCTGCCGAGAATGTTAATAGTCGATACATTCCGTGTTACTTATTAAATTTTTCACGCTACAGGTAGAAATTTAATTATATTTTTAAAAGTTCGTTTTGACTGCTGTCATCGGAATTATCTTTTAAAAGCCCCATTATTCTAAGTTGCCTGTGCTTGTTACCATATCAACGAACAGTTAAAATCAACATTATTGTCGTAGGAATGTAAATGACACTATTAAGTTCCGTAGTCAAGGGCAAAAAGTAAACGAATGTTATTATATTTCTGTAAGCATTTCCACGATCGCCCCTGGTCAAATGCCACGGTACCTCCTTATTGTACCCTAGCGTGACTCTGCTTTCCGTGAAAAGGTACATTACCCTAGCGTCGGCCTTGTATATGTAAATTCTGTGCGACAGTAATTTTCATACATTTATTAAAAAAACGAATATGTACAATATGGCGAGAAAACATGTCAGCGCCTTTTAATTTAATCTTTTAATTTTTAGATAATAGAACACTACCATTGAAGCTTGAACTTAGTTTTAAAACTTAAAGCGTACATCAGCACAGCCGAGCCTTGAAAGAGGAATTTTAGTATTGTAGTGCTAAAACATTAACCTGCGATAATTTTATTTATAACAATTATACATATATAGCTATGATATGAGGCTATGTACTTACCAGAAAAACAATTCTTTAATGCCTGCAATTTACGCAATGACTAATTATATTTTAATATGAGACTCTTTTATAAAATTTCTCAGGGTCGTTATTAAGCTCGGGAAGAAATACACAAACCAATATCAACGTTACAACAGCTTTTTATTTAAAAGTCAATTTGAGGTTAAATTTTTGAAAAATCAAGAAATTTCTTTTTATTCCACTGTTCTTAAAACTGAACACTTATCTTCGTTTCTTCTTTATAAAAATATCCTTAATTCGACAATCGTTGAATGATAAACTCCCTCTTCTCTGGTTTGCAGTTTCCACAAAAACCACAGCACTCGCCTTTAGTAAGAATCTTCCTCCGCTGTTGTACCAATATGTACTGGACTGCTTTTATATTGACTAATAAATGACATTTTATACCATGATAACTGTAAAACTTGTACTTGATCGCTTTTATATTATTCTTCTTTTGAATATTTCCAAAATTAGTTGAGAAACACTTGTATCCGTTTTGTTATAGCTTCTATTCGATTCAAAACCACTATTTATTTCATATAACTCCCTTTCTTTCTCTTTTCTTTCCAGAGAATGAAAAATCCTGTATCTTTGTTTTCAGGACGACCCGTAACTAACTAATCAATTTTCACCTGCTTTTGTCTTCTTCCTTGATCTCCCATTTTTTTGAAAACAAATAGATGTCATGAAACAATGAGTGTTCTTTTTTTACATTTGTCAAATTGACATTCACATCCATAACCCCCACAAATGACATTTAACGATGCACAAAACAAGTAAGTTTAAAACTTCTTATAAATTAAACCTTTTAAACATTTCTGAACTAATTTATAATTAAAATTAACATAAACAATAATCGTATCAATTTGATTGTGTTCTTCTTTCTTTCAGAGTAAACAAAACTTCACAAATATGAAAATATAAATGATATAAAGATAACCACATTATTTGCATTTTAAAACAAGAAATTACAGCAATAATACGCAACCCTGAGTTTATAAGTTTGAATACCAAAACCTTACAGTCTTCACAAACCTCCAATCGTAAATTAAATTGTAACAAGCATCCCAAAAACTGCTTTCCAGGAATTACACTACTCCAGTCAGATCATACAACTCCGAATATCATAGCGTTTATACGTAAACAAAACACTAAAATAGATATTTATGATACAAGTGGGTTGTCCAACTCTGCTAACGCCAAGTACCTAAAATACTAATTCCGCACGTGTGTCATAGAATATTTTTTCTATTTCATACTGTCCACCGTACACTACTTTACGTCATTAATTTGAGTCCGGGAAATGACACTTTACAGTACTAGGCCGGAAAGTGTTGCCTCGCATGATGTTTTCGTTAACATTCTTTTCCAACTTGTAGACCTTTCGCCAATTACAAAATAACTGGTATTCAGTTTTGTATCTTCCGATGGACTTCGTGGAAATGTTGCAAAAATTTCATTACAGGGCTAAATGCTAAATAAAACTGACAAAGAGCATCAGGTAGTCTGTGCTGTACTTGTTAATGCCAAACAGATGTTTTGGATAAACTTTCCTTTGTGTTATTCTTATTATACAACCAGTGTTAATTTTTAAATCGGCCTAGCAAAATTAGGTTTAAAATAAAACAACTGGCGATGAACTTCCGCCTGGACTTCCACAAACTCATAACATAATTATTTCCTTTGCTTCCATAAATATTTCGCATCATGGAAGTATAGATGTAAGATAGCAATCACAATAATTCCCTTGCTGAAGTATGGGAAAGTAAAAATGCCAAATATTGACGTAATGACTATTGGTCTAATTAAATCTTATTTGTAAGAATTGTAAGCTATTAAAGTATATGCACTTTTGCCACAAATTAAAATTTGCGACTGCAGTCGTTTTAACAAGACAAATTTATAGGATTGAATGGAAGGATACACAGTTCAAGATATTATAGCTGTCGTTCATTCTGAATAGTCAATATCTTCGCCAATTATTCCTAAATAGTAGTGACCGTCAATTAATCAGCGAGCTAATTCACGCATTCTTTGTTAACAGCAAACCGTATTCAAATAAAAACAAAACTTTAAAAATGCAAACAAAATTGAAATATTAAAAGGTCTTAGCTCTAATCGATATGCAAACACTGCAAAAATCAAATTCATACCATCATATAATCTGAATATTCTAAAACTGTATTTAAAAGATTTGAATTTTAAAGTAAAAATTCGCGAATTAAGAATCTGCATACCTTGAAAAGTATGAAATAATAGATATTTATTATACAAGGGAAAAAGTAATAGATTTTAGATCGAGGTGTCTGTTTGAATCCCGACGCGAAGCGGAGGGAAACACTCACACTGAGAGCTAAAATCTTACTTTTTTCCTGTGTATTTTTTTTTTTTTAGTAACATCTATGTTTCCTGTGTATAATACACTATTTTTTTCTGTGACGGGAAAAAATGTAATATATTGAAAATCATATATTATAGTATTATAATAAAGTCGGAAAATTGGTCAACGTGGAATTTGAATTTTTAAACTAGTAAGCTGTGTTGTAGCGGGAAAAAAGTAATTACTTTTTTCCCCGGGTAAAAGGAAAAAAGTAATTTCATAAAAAGTGATACTTTAGTACCTGTCAAGAGAGACAAAATGTTAAACTTTTTTCCCGTCACAGAAATAGTATATTATTTTAAGCGGAGGAGAAGTATGACTTTTCATGGCGCGCCTGAGTTAATAGAAGGTAAGCCATGAAAAGTCACTTCTCCTCCAAATTAAATATGCTATTTTTTCTTCAAACGCTTTAAAATATGTATTATAAAGCTGCCATGTTTTTGTGTTTTTGATACTCAGCTCTGGGTTTTATTTATGCATACAATACTAGAAATGTAGTAGGCGATTAATAAATGCGAGTAGTTTCGATTGTTATACAAAAAAACGTTTTGACAGATATAAATTGTTCATCGTTGCTGTTAGTTGTGACCGGTTAGTTTTTGAAATGCAACCGAGCTTGTCGGCAGAAATTGAGGCTGCGGCCAATGAGTCCTCTCTTGGACCCACAAAATCTAGCGAGAAATATTGTGGCGCGTACGATCATTTTAAAAAGTGGTGCGATTCAAATAATGTAAATAAATTTGAAGAAAATGTGTTTCTAGCATATTTCAACACAATGGCTAAAGAGAAAAAATGGAAATCATCGACCATGTGGTCGCGATATTCCATGATCAAATCGCAACTAATAATTAAAAACGGAATGGATATAAGTAAATGTTTAAAGTTACGCGCGTTCTTGAAAAAGGCAAACGAAGAGTATTCTGCAAAAAAATCAAGAATTTTTTCGAAGGAGCAGTTCGAAACTTTTTTATTTGAAGCGCAAGATGATTAAAGGTAATACGTTTTAGGTAATTTTAATTTTGTGGTTTAAATATGTAATTTCTTCAGATTGTTTTATTAATTGGAGTAACTGGAGCCTGCAGATGTGATGAAATGGTGAAAATGAAAACTACAGATATAGAGGACATGGGGAATGTTGTTTTGATTAAAATTCCGGATAGTAAGACTAGAAAAGTTCGATCGTTCACAATAATTGGAGAAAATTACGTCAAAATCTATCGAAAATACGCAGCGTTAAGACCAAAAGATATGCCAGAAACTAGATTCTTTTTAAAATATCAAAATGGAAAATGCTGCAGAAGTGTAATGGGAATACACATTATTAGCAGTGTTCCTGGAAAGGTTGCAACTTTCTTAAAATTAAGTAATTCAAAAGAATACACAGGCCATTCTATAAGACGCACTTCGGCTACGCTATTAATTGATGGAGGAGGTAATATTGAGTCGCTAAAGCGGCACGGGGGCTGGAAATCAAGTAGTGTAGCGGAAGGCTACATAGAGGAGTCGCTGCGAAATAAAAATGAGAATGCAAGTAAAATATTAAACTTGAATGAAGTTATAACACCTAGTGCCAGCAAGACAAATCTTATTGAACCATCAGCATCTCATTTGATTGCAGAAAATTTAACTTCGTCTGCACAGACTTCTACAGTACTGCATGGTTTTAATTTTCAAAATGCAACATTGACAAATTGCACGTTTAATATTAGTTTCACAAATAAAAATGACGTTTAAATTCGTATTTTCATTGTTGTGTGTTATTATTTTAGCGTTTCCATAGCAACACTTTTCCCTCCATGGAGGGAAAAGGAAAAGTAAAACTGTCGCCGGCGGAAAAGTTGCATTTTTCCGCAGCCACCTCAGTCAAATTATGACCTAATTATTTTACGTTTGAAGAAAAAAAATATTTTTCGGCTAATCTAAAATACGTATTAAAATAAAAAACTCAGACATCCGGATAAAAACAAAATTCTATATTTCAATTCGTATAGAAAATCCGAAAGCCGGGTCGATATAAGATATCCAAATTCCGAATTGACATTAAAAAAAAACGAAATCCAGATTTTACATAAAATCATAAAATATAAACTTAAAAATCCGGATTTTTAACATAAAATCCGATATCTGGATTTTAACAAAAAATCCGAAATCCGAATAGGTACGCAGAAAATTCAGATAAATTCGAAGACCGGATTTTTAGCTTACACCATATTCGGATCTCCGCCTAAAAAACGGATATCTAAAAATCTGAATCCGGTTTGCCAGCCCTATATAGAGTCTCAGGTTCTAGAGCTAGATTGCCAGCGACATTGGGTTCGAATCCGCTGCACGTCATTAGTTTTTCTGAATAAGTTAAACCTGTCGTGTCTATAGACGTTGTGCGTGTGGTGTGTATGTTGAATTGCATGTTTTTTTGGGGGTGGGGAATATTAGACCGGTGAATAGCGCTAAGTGCGCTGAGCCCGGGTAAGAAGCCCGGACGCAGCCCCATAATTCTTTTTAAAAACTTTATGGTGTAAATTCTAAATTTTTAAACCTTATGCGTAGGTAATCACATTTTTTGCCACAAGCTAAGTGAAATGTTTTCTAATCATGGTTACCATGATATTGTAAAGCCACCTGACAGAGCAAAAAGCTTTTGGTACAGTCAGATCAAGGTCCGTAGAAGTCGAAGTTGATTTCTACGTACCTTGCCTTGGATATGCGAAACTGTTAATAAAATAGAACAAAATTGATTTCCTAGACATTTAGCAGAACGTATTCTACTTTTTTCGACGAGAATTATTTTTAAAATACACTTCCAACTTTTTGAAACAAAATCCTGAAGCGTCGATAAATGATCACCCTGTAAATGTTAAGATTCGAATTTTCAACCGAAGCGAATTAGCCGTTCATAGAGTACGGAACGAAAAATTTTTGTAGTATAGAATAATGAGTTTATTTATACATTACATATTTTATCATTAACTGATTAGTGCAATGTTAATTAATTATCTAAAAGTCTCGTTGCAGATATACATATGCTATTCTAATTAAATATATCGAATTAAGCGGTTTCTTAAAAAAGAATGTATGTGGTGCATATTTAAGAACGCTTCTCTAGTTACTTTAAGCGAGAAATCGAGAAAGAGTGAGAAGGGAGTAAACGACAACAACTTTCAAATCCTATTTCCAAACTACGTATCCTACAATTCGCGAGAACAGCTCTGAGACCAAAAGAGCTTTCATCGCATAAATCCTGGCTGCGACGTGCAAGGATCATGGCTCATGAGCTGCGATGCCCCAGGAGTTGCAACCACAAGCAGAGTGCGCTTTAAGAGGTCGCTACCGCACTCCTGATTCACGCTCTCAGACCCATTAAACATTAACACTGCAGGCAAGGATTGCTTTAATACCTCTTCCTTCTCCACAAACCTTACTAAAATGTAGAATGGAATTATCCTTCGTTAATTGAACACGCTGCAAAAGTCCTAATTGATACTTCGCGCTGTACTTAAACGAAAAGCCCCATTAACTACTAGATAAATAATGAAATTTCACCAATTCAAGCATCCATTCTGTTCTATTCACTTAAAAATCGCTAATGTACAACTCCCTCCTCTAAATTGAAGATTGAAAATAAGATGGCAAAATGATGGCGCAGTTGTATGTTAAACTAAATTTACTATACGTCTTACACAAATAGCAATAAAAATGATAAATTTATTCATACAATATTAAAACTGTCTTAATGTAATAATATTATAAAATACAATGATTTTAACTATTTCGTACTTCGAAAAGAATGATTAAACTTCACTAAAGGTACATACTCATTACTGCTCCTATGTAGGAGGTATCAAACAAAACATGTAAGAATTTTTTCAGAATTTTAAGTTTAGCGTGAACACAGTATTTTATCAAGCAAAGATAATTTACTAGTAATGTATCAATGAATGTCGTAAAACCTAAGGTAAAGTACATGAAACGGATGTGGATTGAAAAATAAAGTGCTGAACAAGTTTATAAATTAACTAGCTGAACCCGTGCACTACGTTTCACGTTTTTTTAACTTTCTTTAAAATCATAAATAAGCTGTGTTAAGATGTAAGACATATATTTAACGCGTGCACACTGGCGTAACTACGCCAATGCAGCTAATGCAGTTGCATTGGTGCCCAAGAGTGAAAGAGGCCCAAGTTGCAACTATAGTTTTATTTTAATAAACCCAAATGTAATGGAAATAGGTCTTACTATTTGATAGAAAAAATATTGACAAATTAGTAAGTGCATCGAACAAATTTTTCTTTTAACATTAGTATTATAATGTGAAACTAAATATATGTTATATAATATTCTTATTTGTAGTTCATTCGTCGCGAAGGGCTTTAAGTGTAAAGAGCTGTTATTGTTTTATTTAAAATCTACTTCAACTATTCTTCTTAAAATAATAAAGAAGTTATTAGACGTGTACTGCTACAGGGGCGAAACAAAGCCGTTGGTTTTACACATAAAGTGATTTTGCATAAGTGCAACGCTGATAAAGGCACTCTGTGAAATTCTACAAGTATAGAATTAATTGATTACAACCAAGCAATAAGCCCTGGAATATTTCAATAAATCACTAATTGCGTAAAAAGCGACGCAACGAAGAAAGTCCAAAACGAGCAGCAAACCTTCTGAGCAATTGTAAAGCAAGCAAGGCCCCTCGT
Organism: Ctenicera cuprea; assembly: GCA_958336395.1. Lineage (NCBI taxonomy): Eukaryota > Metazoa > Arthropoda > Insecta > Coleoptera > Elateridae > Ctenicera > Ctenicera cuprea. The sequence goes on along the minus strand of OY284491.1, from coordinate 37,397,539 downwards.
CCTGACAGGCTTATTCACATTTTCTGCGTAGTTGTTACCTTTACCAGCAAGTGGAAAACACCACTGCCTCTGGAGCGTAGAATACTAATTCTAGTAAAGCAAAAGTAAGGTAAACAACAAGGAAGCTCCCTCCTAAAAAAATGGTTACTTCTCAAATAGAGGACCGAATAAAGAACGCACCACACATCGAATGGTGCGTCGGGCAGTGCTTTTATCTCGACTATAAAAAATTTAAGTGGTCACCAAGCTCGCACCAAACTACTGATTTCTTTTATGATTGTTTTATTCTGTATTATGCATGATTATTGTTCCTATATTATCTAGTTAATCAGGAACTTAGGATTCCAATTATATTCTGCTCATTTTTTTGTATTTTGTGTAGTTTTATTATACAGTTTGTAATAACTCTACTTTGGCAGTTTTTGAAAGTAATAAGTCAGTCTAATTTTATGTTTTTTTATTTAACAAAAATTAAATTTGTAACCGGATTGGCAATCCATAGAACTCGTTTAGAACCTGAATCGTTCTGAAAACTCGGTCGTATATGGGTGAACTGCGCTAGACCGGGGTAGGTTCTACATATAAATAAGAACACAAAAACCAAAAACTGGTTATATGTGCAAATACTGATTTGTATTAATGGTGTTACCAAGTCAAAAATTTATTCCGCCGCCATCTAAATAAAAATTAAGTAAATGTTTGCCTGTAAATTCGTGTTCTCGAAGTCAGTAAGGTAGGTTTTTATTTTATTACAATAACAATTTCTTCAGAAGTTTAGAGTATAAAACATATCTTAATTAACATTAGTAAATTGCTAAATTTTAAATTCATAGCAGTCAATCCTTTTAAAGTGGAAAAATCTTTTAGACCACGGCTTAATCTCAAGCAATATTCAGAAACTCATTGTTTTGCTATAGCAACAGCAAACAGTGTTAATTTATTTAAGCGTTAAAACCACTACAACAATTATTTATTGTATTATATTTGTGAGTAGCTTATCGATTTTTCTATAAAGGTAAAAAAAAGTTGTAAAATATTAACTTTTTTGTTAAAATGTGTGTGCCTTGTTTCTGACCTACTTTTTTTCTACTGTTTTACTTTTCTAGATTTAATAATTATAATGCCTAAAAACTCAGCTTTAGCTTATATGGTGCTTCTAATAGAGTAATTCCCACATAAACAGGACGTCAGCGATCCTAATTTATTTAGAAATTTATGTTTGTTTATTATTTCAGAGCCATCTGCCGCTACGGCGTCTATAACCCAACACAATTAATTGTTCAATATTTGTATGTCCAATTATTGGTTTTATTTGTACATATGTATACTAAGAAATGTTTTACTTTCAGAATATTAAATGACATGTTGTAACTATTTTTGCAAATGTGTATTGGGACTCGAGTGTATTCACTTTCGCCGACCGGCTTGCTTCGACGTCACTGGTAAGATTGCGGAATCGCAATGATTTGTTTTTGTACTCGCATTGAAGTTGGTTTGCAAATGCCGGTTTTGGACTGCTTTATAACTTACACTCATGTTTCTGAGTTCTTTGCTCTTAAACGAGCGTTAAAAAACAATGTGTCCTTACTGGGAATTGAGTTCTAGAGCAGTCCAATGCTATAACGACTGACTTACTTAAAGAACAACGTAAAAAACAACGTATTGCTAGTTTTCTAGGAATATTATGTTTAAAATTTCAAACATTTGAAATTTATATTTTCTACGGTAGCCCCACCAAGTAAAAAAATATTTAAATATTAGCATAATATATTGGTTCTATTACTCATGTCAAGCAATTCTGCGAAAAAAAATTTTCATTAGCCCCTATTTAATAAATACAAAGGTCCCCATTTATTGTCAATTTTCAAAAATTTATAGAAAGCAGCACAATAAAACAAAATAAAATAGTTTTCAGCAAAAAAACCAATTTTAGCCAATTTTTGGGTTTAGCAGCATACAAAATTTAAAAAATAATAATGTGGGCAGTTTTTGAAAAACATATTTTGGAAAATTTTAGAAATTTTGGAAAAAAGCCATTAAGATCGATTTTAGATTTTCAAAATTAATTTTGTGCCATCGTATACTACTCACAAAAAACTCTTAAACAAGTGGTAGCTCATTCTGATCAGACAACTACATTTTGAGTAAATGGGCGTTAATGTCACGATTTTCGAACTATCGTAGCGACCGCCATTTTAAAGCTAGACAGTTCGATAAAAAAGTTTTCGATTTGCCCTAAGCTCTTGTTTCAGATCCTGTGCTTAAAATTAATACTGAAAAAAATGCTATGAAAAAACATGTCTAACTTCCGCCTCCGGTTTCGGATTTATTTAAAAAGCTTAATTGGAACTACAATTTTCGATATACCTATTCATTGTAAAAAGTGATTTCGTCACAGACACACCCACACACCCACCTACAGAAAGACATTTTTTTTAAATCACTCTTTTGGGTTTCGTGAGCCTCGTATTTACGATAAAATCTAGATTTCGTAAATTTTCATCCTATGAATTCAATACTTCCCTATACCGAAAATATAGGAAAGTAAAAACATATAGCGTAGCTATGCATAGGCGCCGGGTTTTGAAAATGCTCAGGGGTGCTCACTCAAATCACAATTGACAAGTTGAGCTTTTGAAACATACAAAAAACTGAACAAAACTGATTTATTTAAGTAAAATAAATTAAAAAATTAAATAAGAGAAACATTTTCAGCTCATAAATATGATAATATTGCTAATGCTAATTATTTAATTATAAAAAAAGTATTCCTGCGAGCTGTAGTTCTATTTATAAATATGTCAGCCACAGTGTCAAGATTTATCTCGTCGGCCAGTTCCCTATTTACGTTTACAATTGCATGGTCGTTCAATCTTCTTTGGGTCATATTATTTCTGAGGTACGTTTTTAAGCGCCTCAAAGCAGAAAAGGAACGCTCTGCTGTACATGTTGAAACATGAATGGTCAAAACGATTTTAAGCAATATTACAATTTACTTTCGGCTTAGACCGCGTTGTCATTTACGAACTATACCCAGCATAATCAGGTAAGGACCGCCCTGTAGCTTGTCTGCCTTTACAAGCATCTGCTCTAAAAGTTTGAGCGATATTTGTTCGTAGGCCCTGCCCACCTGAACAGGGCCATGTGCTTAGATTATTTAAACCTTGGGGCGGACAAGGATTTGATCTTAATGTATTTTGTTTGCCAGGACAATAATACTTAATCGGCTTATGCCTATTAGCTGTTTGTGAACCGATACAAACTAACGTTTCGCAAAGACATTGCAGCTTGCATCTTCAGAGTGAATAAAATACTGAATTCAAATCCGGGAAGCGAAGGTGTTTAAACCTCTAAGAGCCAGTCGGGCAGAACGGCGGAGTTCTGGTTGCTTGTCACCGTTGGGCAATGCGGATCTGGTGGAGCGTGATCGTGAGATCGATGATGCTTAGTCCTTAGAGGATAAACTACTGGAGTCCAAGCTTCAGTGAGTCTAATCCTCTCTGTTTATGTCATTTTATTCTTCGTTTCACTTTTAAACTTAGTGCTGCTCATAGTAGGGGCATCCCCCAGCCGATGACGATGATATGTTAATGTTTGCATTCGATGAAGATGAATCTAATGAATCAACTTTTTTTCTGCTACAGAAATTACAAATTTGTCCATTTTAACTAATCCAAAGATGCACGTGTTAGCAACAATCAAAGGACACTCGTCGCTCTTTCCCGTCCGCCTTCACTGTACGAATGCCGCTGCGGCGACGCGCACTCATGCATTTCGCCCTGCGCAATCGAGTTCTGATTTCTCACAAACACTTAATTGCAATACTTCTTAAAAGCTACTATATGTCACAATACTTCTCAATGTTTGCCGCTGTTGATTCGCACTCTATCACTTTTAGGAGTATTTTTTCTATTTAATTTTTATTTAAAGATTATTATTTTATTTTTAGTTTAATTTATTTTAGATCTAGCTCGGGGGTGCGGAGCACCCCTGAGAAATTTCTCATGGGTGCTTGAGCCCCGGAGCACCCACGTAGTCGGCGCCTATGTAGCTATGTGTCGGCCATTTTGTGTACTCATTTGTAATAGAATTATGTAGTTACTACTCATACAATTATATACGATATGAATATTTAGAATATAGTTAAACGTCACTAACAATACGTCGCGTCGTTTCTCAATTTCTCTCCATTTACGCTTATAAAGCGCAACTTTTCAGCAACTATTGAAAACATAGTTTCTAGTTTAATTCTTTTAATGCATTTTTCCATTTTACTACTTGCGTCTAGTACCTACATGCAAATTCTTAATAGCCCCAGCTTATGCATTTGATGCTTTGAATATTCAAGGTATGGTAATAGGAAGCCATTTAGCATATGCTGCTAGAAAATGCAAAGTGTAATATGAACTAAATAATGCAGGAAGTCGTCGGTATAACGATACAGTATTACGGTATCAAACATGAGAACAGCAGCAATGGCACCTGCGAGGATATCCTTCTCAATTATTCAGCAATAAAGCGCTGCCGCTGCCCTAACTCCATTTAATATGAATGGACTCACATGGCTCAATATTCAACCAGTTTAAAACTCCAGTAAAAACTGTTCATAAGTTGAAAGGATTCTTTTTAATTTTTAAATACCACTTTACTTCGTCCTTCTTTCCAATTAAGCAATTGACAAAGTTAGAAGTGTATCCACTTCCACAGCTTACTTTAGTAATTTTATAACTTTCAGAAATGACGTTGGCAGCTTTTGTAAAAATATTTAATAATAATCAGATACTCCAACAAAAATGTTAAATAAAGCATTATTACAATTCATTTATAAGTTCGAGCTTTGCTTCGTTTGAAACAATTTAATTTGTAGACGCCTGATTTTAGTAAGTTGTTTGTTTTTTAGCATTAAAATGTTTTTTGTTGTTTTAAAAGTTATTTTACATTTATTTGTTTTGTTTATAATTTAGACAATTTTTCTGATATATTGCCAAAATATGGAACTGAGGCGTATTTCATTTTATCTGATTAAGGAGTTGAATGAATTTTCTGAATAAAATGAAATACGTCTCAATTCCATATTTTGGCAATAAATCAGAAAAAAATGCCAAAATTATAAACAAAACAAAAAATAAAAAATAACTTTTAAAACAACAAAAAACATTTTAAACACTTTGTTTAATGCTGAAGAAAAAACCAACAATTTACTAAATCAGGCGTCTACAAATTAAATTGCTCGCACTGTAATTCGGTTTATATAGGACAAACAATTAGAAATTTTGATATTAGGTACAAGGAACACGTAAGTTGTTACAAGTATAAACACCCACATACATCCAATTACGCTAGATACTTATTAGAACACAATCATTCAATGCCATCCAATAACACTATAAAATTATTACACTTTTGTGATGACAAACGTAAGTTGGATATACTAGAAGCATTTGAAATTCATAAACATTTAAAATCTGTACCTTTAATGAATGAACAAATTGATCTCTTAAATTCACCGTTATTGGACGTTTTGCAATGAGAAATCAAGTCATCTGGATGCAGATATAAAAACCCAAGATCAAGTTATGAAGATTTATTGTTCCTATAGCAACACCAACTGTTTACTTTTAATATTGCCTTTGATAATGACGTGTAAACACGTTGAAATACGTATAAAGTTAAAATGAAAAACCTGTTGAAGTTAAAAATTGTTTTATTTACAATAAATTCATTATGACAATAATCAACAAAACGTACCGTAATTGTTGCTCGATTCTTTCAAAGCAACCAGATTTTGGATATTTTAGCAGCAATGGTGCTAGATACTAAAAAAGAAAACTTCAACTGAAACGCTGCATAAAGCTCTCGTTAGATCGTTCTATTCACATACCACATGAAAATATCCCGTAGCGAAACTGAATCCCGATAAGTTAGCAATAAGGGTACAACAAGTTATACAATAGAAGCGATTATCTATACGGGGTATTGTCGCGGTTTAGCTGAGCAGCTAAGGGAAGATCACTATTAATTTTATTTGGCCGACACTTTACAGGGCATTAATGAAGTCCCCAGTGTAATATTGTCGCCGCGTCATATTTTAGACCGAGCCCACAGGGACAACATGTCACTCGATAAATTGGTTCCATGTCAGTTATACTAAAGATTGTGGTTATTTGATACGCAGATGTACGAGATACTACTTAACTGGTTCTCATACCAAAGCTAAATAGCGTTAATATGGTATTACCAGTACGGTAATAATAAATTAAAAGCAATTAATTTTGTATGAATTTTACGAAACAGCGAAGTTACTTAAAGTTTGCAAATAAAAAGCAAATAGTGGAAAATAAACCTAAAACGTTTCTTTGTTGATTCTCTGTGTAGGGTAAACGTAAGGTTCAAATACTTATCCTGAAAAGCTAACTTTCAGTACGATCAAAGAAATTAAATAAAAAATAAAAAAAAGGTGTCGGCAACCGCCACGGGACCTTCCTCGCATTTAATGAAATTTTAAAAATGATTCAAATATTTTGAAAATTTATGCTCTCCGACTGTTTTATGATAATTTAAAAAAATACTTAAAATGTTTGAAAACTTCCTAAATATTCAAAATGATGAAATTTTGAAATAGTTTAAGAATCATTAAAATTTTGAAAAATTGAAAAATTATCTTACAACAGAAAACCGGAAAAATATTGTAGATTCAAAAAAAAACCTTTTGAATTTTACAGTTTTATAAAAATTTTGAAAATTCTTAAAAATTTTGAACATTTAGGAAAAACCATTTGAAAATTATGAATTCATTAATTTTTTAAAGAACAAAATTTTAAAAATTTTGTAAATTATAACAATTTTAAAAATTTAGAAATTTTGTAAATTTTCAAAATAGTAAAAGATGTAAATTACAAAAATCTTTAAAATTTAGAAAATTAAAAAAACAATTATTAAAATTTTTATGTATGGAAACAATTAAAAAATTTTACAAATTATAATTTTTTTAAAGTTATTAAATATAAAAAAAGCTTTAAAATTTCTTTAAAATTCCTAAAATTTTAGAATGTATAACATTTTAAATTTGAAAACTAAAATCTTTAGAAATTTTCAACATTGTCAACGGTTTTTCAAAATGTTTGAATATATGTTTGGAAATGGAAACTTAAGTTTTCAAAAAAAAAATAAAAGCGTTTGATTTTTCTTCGCCTTCTAATGCCATACCTTATGCAGCTCCCTCCAATGCCTGTGTTTGGTGCGCGGCGATAGATATTTTGTACAGACAGACATAGGGGACCTACAGTTTAACCTGGGCTCCGAACCACAGGAAGTGCATGCACTTCTTCTCTAGAGAGGTTTCCCTGAAGTAAAATCTACCTAGCTGGATTCCCGTTGCCTCACGAGGAAGAACTACCGGGCCGAGAGTTGAGCTCAAATCCGCTGCATTGGTAGCCCGCGCGCTTACCACTGAGCTACGACCGCTCTTCGATTTTAAGTGTTTTCTAATTGCAAATAATATTTATTCGTTGAAATCCAAAATCGTCGTAGTTTGACTCCAATTAAGCTGTAGGTATTGGTAAACAACCAAAAGGAATCCTCCCAGAAATGTTTTCTCAATGGAAAGCTGCTCCTATTGTCATTTACTGCGTTCATATCGATTTTGAAGTCAAAATTAGTCAACAAAAAAACAAAGAATTAATAATTGCTTAAGAATTTTCATACAAAATTAACTGATTTTTAATGTCGGTGAATAATTTTTTACGCCCAAAATACATTTTTTTAAATTAATAAATTATTTTTTTACGTTTGAAAATCTCTTGGGCCATCTACGAGTAGAATTAAATAAAAAAAAACGACATAAATGCTATTTTTAACAATAATTAATTATTTTCAGACGTCATTAAATCTTATTTAGCGTCAAAAATGTATTTATTGACGTCAAAAATTCGTTTACTAACGTTGAAAAATATGTTATTGTTTTTCGTATTTTTTTCGTTTTTTCGTTGGTATTTTCAGTTGTCTGAACAATTATCTGACTCCAAGAAATGATTTTTTGAAGACAAAATACTTTTTTATCGCCATTAAATAAATTTCTGATTTTTGATGTCCATAATTTCTATTCCAGAATTTAATAGAAAGAAATTGTTTTCAAAAATTTATGATTTGTTGACGTGAAAAAGTCAATTTTGGAAGACAAAAAAATCAATTTCAGACGTCTGACACTCAATTTATGGCGTCCAAAATTAAATTTATTTTATCAGAAATTATTCAAGGACTTGAAGAACATGTAATTTTGTTTTCTTAATTCAGGATGAAGATAATAAGCAGAACGGCGTTTCATACATTGCAGTGCATAAAACATTCAAACAATGCATTGCTCGCACATTGACGACGAAAATTGATTCGTAGTGCACACCGAATATAATCTATTGGCAATATACCTCATGCTTACTGCTATTTGAAATTTTTTGCAGACGCTAGGAGGAATTTTACAGTCGCTTGAGAGCTTTTTATAAAATAGTGATTGGCTACGCCACTGGTCTCCAATTAATCTGCTCCTTTATAGTAAGACAAATCAGCTTTTATAACAAAGAGCAACAAAATGTGTTGTATTAGTAAATTCCAGCTTTACTTCGTTGAAGTTCATATTGATAATAAATAAAATACTTTAATTCTTCAAAACGATTTATTTATTTGAACCTTATACGTATTTTTATTTCATTTTATTTATTCCACAGCCATGACAACAAATAAGTACATAAGTACATGTTACAGGTATTTCGCCACCATGCCGTTATCATAGGTAATATTAAAAATTACACAGTTGGTGCTGCTATAGGAAAAATTAAACTTTGGGGCTTGTTCTTGGTTATCTGTTTAATTTATTGTAAATAAAACAATTTTTAACATCAACAGGTTTTTTATTTTAGCCTTATACGTATTTCTACATGTTGACATGTCGTTTTCAGAGGCAAGATCACAAGTAAACAGTTGGTGTCACTATAGGGACAGTAAATCTTTATAACTTAATCTTAGTTTTCTATATCTGCGTTCAGATGACTTGATTTCTCATTCCAAAACGTCCAATAACGGTGAATTTAGAGATCAATTTGTTCATTTATTAAAGGTACAGATTTTAAATGTTTGCGAATTTCAAAAGCTTCTAGTATATCCAACCTACGTTTATCATCACAAAAGTATAAACATTTTATAGTGTTATTAGATGTCATTGAATGATTGTGTTCTAATAAGTGTTTAACGTAATTAGATTTATGCGGGTGTTTCTATTTGTAACAACGTACGTGTTCCTTGTGCCTTGTGTGTAAATTGGTGTTTCTATTTGTAACAACGTACGTGTTTCTTGTGCCTAAAATCAAAATTTCTAATTGTTTGTCCTATGTAAACCGAATTACAGTGCGAGCAATTTAATTTTTAGATGCCTGATTTTAGTAAATTGTCTGTTTTTTCTTTAGTATTAAACAAAGTGTTTAAAATGTTTTTGGTTGTTTTAAAAGTTATTTTACATTTATTTGTTTTGTTTATAATTTAAGCAATTTTTCTGATTTATTGCCAAAATATGAAATTGAAGTGTATTTTATTTTATCTGATGAAGTAGTTGAATAAATTTTCTGAATAGCTAATTTACAATTTTTCTCAATATCAAAATGTGTTTTAGAAAATTTAAAAGTGAAGAACTCGCAATATGCTATTTTCATATAATGAAATACTAAATAGCGCCAACCCTACACTACATACACCTACAATACAATACGCGTAAAAACTTGACTCATTCAACCTCCCTAAGCTCTGTATTATGTCGGCGAAGAAACCTTTCCGGTATAATATACAGATAGTACTTCCCAACAGTACTATTTAAAGAAATTCTTTGCACGTGCCCGTTATTTCTCTGTTACGAAAAAATCTGAATACAATAAATTAGTTAAACATTGCTTATATGTAATGTAATGTCATGTATAAGTCTTAAAATTAAAATTTTGTTTTCATAGAATGTTCTGTATAATACGAGGCGAGCATCCCTCGTTCCAAAGTAATCCATCATATCGCCTAACGATAAATTAAAAATTTAAATTTTCGTGGTCAAAAGAAAATGCAATCCAATTTTCTAACCCATAAACCGTCATGTCATTTAAAATTCTGCAATTATAATATAAATAGGTGTCATTACGGCGCTAATAACGAAACACAATCGTTTAGTGCCGGCTTTGCCCCGAGGGTGCCGTGTACGTAATTTATTAATAGATGGTATTAGAGCCACCATGCGTATGTCATTTATTTCGCTCATTGTTACTCCGAACAAAGAATGGGGAACGGGCTTATTACCGAACAGTACAGAATTGTTATATACAAGTCGCAATTCTAGAATTCGATACGATTGCTATACGGATTAGTAGTCGTATTTGTGTTATTACAACGTTTTATTGTCGCACAAATGTACTCAGAAATTTCGCGATCAATGCAAGACCAAAACCGCATTCTTGTTATTTAAGGACGTTACCATTCAACTGCATCTGATTGCTTTATAAAAGCTTCCCAGATTACTAATAGTTATGTAACCGACTTTTATCTACGATTGCTTGGATATGGACTTATTATGTCATTAATTTGCGTTAGGTAATGAAGTTTATTATCTCACTAGTGAGATAATGAATTCATTACCTAACTCAATTTATTTACAGAAACAAAACTATAGCTTTGTTTATAAGAACACTGGCTGGTTGCCATAGTATGAACAAATTAAATCTATCTCGTTACTTTGAGTTTAAAACAAAAGTATTTTAAAAGTATCTTGACATTTGCAAATAAAATAATGCGAAATGTCAAATATCATTTTAAGCAAAAAAATCGATTTTTAACAAATTTTGAGCAGTATATATGATCTGAGGTTACGTTGTTGTAATACTTTCGTATATAATTTGTTTACATAGAAACGACAAGTATACATTATATTACTTACAGGAATGATGCAAGAATTTATTGTAAAATTATTGCTTCATACTTTCAATACTGACTAAATTCAGGCCAGATATTCGCACTATGCATATGATCCATAAAGTAAAGTATGTTAATAAAAAATTCTATAATAATAACACCTTACCAGATTAAAATATTTTGTATCGAAGTGCTTCTTATTGTAAAATTAGATGTAAATTCGTGCATTGGTACACTTATTTCTTTATTACAAGCACAAATTCAACATTTACCGACATTTACAGCCTATTGCAAAAAAGTATTACATGAATTAAAAGCGACAAATGTAAAATTAATTGCGCGAAAATAAGTCTGTGCGCATGCGCTAACACGAAACCCTCCCGTACTGCAAGTGGTGACACCTAGTTGTGCGATTTTTGCTTAATGCGACAGGCAAGAGAGAGAGAAGCTCTCAATTTAGACGGCCATGGTTAAACCATCAAATTTTAGATAAAAGTTGGCCATGGACTGCAAAATTTATTGTCGTAATTGAATTATTCATACAGTCACAAACGGTCACATAAGGAATGATTATGAGCACAGTTTGTTCGTAAATTCAATCAATTCAGTTCGGCACTATACAAATTCTAAGCTCGTCATTTCAGACAATTTTTCTTGCTAACATGCTAGTATTGAACCAGGAACCCACCACTTACTAGATCAATGCTTTATAACGTTGCGGACCCTGTGTATTCGGGTTGTGGTCTTTCATACTACGCTGTGTCTTTTCGTAATAACAAGTTTTAGATCTAAACTAGCAGAATTTAATAAACAAAACAGGAGAGATTTAATAATAATAAAAAGTAAGAGCTTATAAGATTTTTCAACTTTTTTTTCAAGATTTTAAATTTACAAGAAAAAACAGATTCATAACAACTTCATTTTTTTGATAAATCTGGCGTAGCAGCTCTGATACGAAAATGGGACCTGACAGTGAAGCGCTTAATTGAGCGGAGATTCCTCAAATCGCTGGGCAAAGAAATCTACTGGTGCAGCCAAGGCTCCTCAAGGCGCAAATCAGCAGATGAAATCCCACCCGTAAGCAGTCGAAATACTTCGAAGCGAGCTTGGTAAAGAAAAAAGTCCTGCTGCTACAGCCGAGATTCCTCTAGGTACAAACCAGCAGAAGTGGTTCGTGAGCAGCCGAGATTCCTTGAAGTGCTGAGAAAGGTAAGACTAAAAAGTGCTGTTAGTGCAGCCAAAATTTCACTGGGCGCAAATCAACAAAAAGCCCGTGAGCAGCCAAAATTCCTCAAGGCACTGAACTTGCTAGCAGAAAGGGCCGCAGGGGTGATCATTGATTTCTGACTGTCAGGCCAATAATATTCTTCTACTTTTCGTTTTATAGACAAAAATAAGGAACACATCTGACGTAAGCTGACAAAATTTCTTTAGCATGTAGTTTATAAATAAAAAACTAAGACTCTTAACCTTAACTAAATCATTAAAATTTGATATTTGGTGACGCTAATTCGACGTCGGTTTAGATCCAGAACAAAGAAGCTGTAAGCCGACGCAGTTTTACAAAGATGTAAGAATAAGAAATTTTTTAAGGTATGTGCAAATTAAAACAATAATTGGATAAAACGGTATGAAACAATTAAATCATAAGCTTAAACAATCATGCAGACCAACAGATGCAACGAATTAACAATTACACAAATCTAACTTTTCAAGAAATCAACCAGGAGTGAAGCTTGAGCTTGGCCCTATATTACGAGCTTCCGTTTAATAACAAATACCACTAAACACATCCACTTATGCCCACTGTGTGTGCAATTACTTAGCTCAAAACTTGAGAATATGATGTCAGTTAAAGACTGACATTCTGTAGATGCTTGACGGAAGCTTAATTTAATAAACTTAATTATTTGTTTTTCATTTTCAATCTCATACGTGTTTTCTCCTTTCTTTGTTTTTCATTTTGTAGTTTTGTTTTTCATTTCATTTTTATTACAATTTAATTTTTAATTATCTGCATGTCTATGCTGTATGCAAAATTGAATTTTTTTTATTTGTTGCTTGTTATTGGGCCTAGGCCTGTTGTTACCATTAATAAATAAATAAATAAAATAGTGGCAAAATAATTAATAAAACTAGGGTGTCGAAGAATGGTACTTTACCGGTAACTTTATAATGGAAATTCGCTGTTTAACCACATAAATGTATCACGCCTCAATACCGGCACATGAATGTCATTCAATGTATTTCCGTATACTTCCACCTATTTTTGGTACAATTTACAATGAAACGTTTTGCCTGGACTACCTATTTTAAAAATATTTACCTTTGATATTTGCTTAGACATTTTATAACACATGTGTTCTAGTACGGTGTTATCAAAAATGTCTGTTTGTGGGTGGGTCTATAGGTAGGTGGGTAGGTATGAGTATATGCGCTCTATAATTACCGAACGGATGAACCAATTTGGATGAGCTACGAATGTAGACGTATATTAAACGTTCATCAGAAAAATAAGTTTTTAAAAAGTCTAAAAACCGAAAGCGGAAGTTATACATGTTGTTTTGGTAGCATTGTTTCTGGAAAAAGAATATTCTAAATCTGACAACAAAATCATATAGAAGACTTTGGAGCCAAGCAAATCCTTTTTTTAACCTGCTAGCTTCAAAATGACGGCTGTAACAATTTTTTGAACATTTTGACTTTAACTCCTTATTACTCAAAAACGATTTAACAGATCAGGATTAACTTTGTATCGTAATGGACCTATAATGACACAATGTTACTGTTTACAAAATAGTTGTAAATGTTTTTTAAGATATCTCAAAAACTGACTTTTTTTAAATTTTTAGACTGTAAGCTATGCATTAGCTACAATTTGGTTTATGTCCCAGTCGTATAATTTCTTTGTGACATCTAAGAATTTTTAAATATTGAAAATTGCTACCCCTTCATTTAATAAACAGAGTTTGATAAAAATTTGTTTAGGCTAAAATGGTATTGAGTGTTAGTAGAACAAAGTGTTCCACTTAATTTTTAGGTACAGCATTATTTGGGGGAGTTAATTTTCCTCTTTCTACTCAATTGTGGTTGGATGAATATGTCCTTCTATTTTTGGTTTTCTTTAATCCTAATGTATCTTTAAAAAAAATAAGTAAATCATTTTTTTACAAAAAAGCATACTGCTTCTTATATTTCTCTCTCTCTATCTTTCGCTGAGGCGTCTATCTGTTAAAACGAGTCGAGCTTTGCTATCCTACTGTTTCTTTTTGTAGTCAGTAGTATAATAAATGATATGACTCTCAAAAAGTGTATACTATTAGTATTATATGAAAGTATCATGCAGTATGTACTTATAATATTACTACTATACAGCTATGCTCTCGGTACAGTGGCAACAGTAGATTGATGTTATTGTAGTCAATGTTGGGGCGTAAAACGTTAATAACAATATACCTTTTGATATAGATATGTTAAGTAACAATACCCAAAGTATAGGAAAGTCCAGGCAAAGTACTTCGCTCATTTTTAAGTTTGTTCTTGTTTACATTTCCGCAAAGAGTGCATAGTGTGATTAATAAGTTTAAAAATAAAAAAAGAGAATAATTTCGCTATATACCGACAATTACTGTAAGATCGGAATATACCCGACTGTAATCCAAACTTAGAACTCCTACGCTAATATAAGTGTAAATACACAGAAACATATTTTTACAACATTTATAAATTCAAGAAATTTTAGTTTAGGCGAACAAGACAAAATCCGCCAAAAACTTGGACGAAGTAGAGAAGCAACTCCATAAAACTACTGCATGTAGATCTATAATAGAATAACTGCCCTAGAATCTTAGTCGCTGTACGTGATACGTAATTTAGCTTCAAGGACAATTTTATTATTTTATTATTTAAGAGGGCATATATTTTCAAATTTAAAAATATTCTAAACCATCCATCATTGCACTAAGTTAAAGAAAATCGAAGATAGCAGAACAGATTCCAACTTTTACGCTAATTTGCTTAACTCATTTTCAAATAATCACAAACTCAAAGTTTTAAATTTAAAATTAAACAGTCCATAAAAATTATAGTTTAAAGCTTTTTATCAATTTATGCTTTTGTACGTACAAAATTATGTATGCACAAAAAGTAATACCAATATTGTTAAGATAACACAAACTATTTAGATTTATCTGAATGGACAATCATCCTCAATAAATGGGCAATATAAATTATGCTTAATTAAGATAATAATTGCAGATGTAAATAACAAATTATAGTTGAAATGCCGTATAATTTATGTACGTGTAAATAAACCCAATGAATAAATACAGTCGCCCACAACGGTGTTCACCCATTTTCCATGCTAGGTATGGGGCTATTAAAATGTGAAGTGATTCACTCAGGTTTAAGCTCAGCTGTCCACTTAATTAAATAATTGCTACAAGTGAGAATAGTCAACTGTCTTGAGGCAAATGCCGAAATTAGAAGGCAGTATTGATATTTCAATAATTATTTTAAGCAAGATCTCAAATGCGGCGCATCCCTATCCTTTCCTCCAAAAACTTATGAGACGCGTGTTGGTTCACACATCACTCCTAGGAGGATCAGCCACTAATCTTCTAGCAAGGGCAAAAACAATCGCAACGGGCGACTGCCCCTAATCTACTAAAACCCCGGATTACAATGTCCTACTTGATTTAGACTTACATCAAATAAAAAACTTGGGGAAGTAAGAGCTTTTTGTTGAATGTAGGTATAAATATTAAAAACAGTACCAAAAAGCCGAATATTCCTGCTCTTACAAGTAAATGCGCGGTAATTTTACACAGTAAAGAATTTTAAAACTCTAAGATACCTAGTAGTTTATTTGCTGTAAAAGGTCGTATCAAAAACTATTCATTAATAGCATTTCATTTTAAATACTATATTCGTCATTAATCACACTATAGATAGTGTTCGTAAGTCATGATAATATTCTGCAAAAACCAATACGTTCAAGACGTTTATCAAATTCAATAAACACTAGCGATATCCGTGGACTACGCCACACGGTTTTATGTATAGTTCGTTAGAAAAATTAATAAATAAAATAAATTTGTCGAGATGTTAGACATGTTCTCCAAGCCACCAGCAGTACGTTTACGTACGTTATATTTCCAAATATGCAAGGAGTCAGCGATTATAAACATGTATTCTGTAAATTCGTCGTTTTTTCGGAAATAATTAGCACGCATGTATTGCTCCTTTTTTCTTATTAATCTGTACATATTACATTTTGTATAAAAAGAATAAACAAAATGTACATACATATAAAAGAATAACAACCTAACATACTTATTTGTAAAATGTATTAGACTAGCTACTCAATTAAGTAACGTGGTTGTTGTAGTAGCGCACCCATGTGGAAGTTTCTTGAAATTACATTATTGCTACCAAATATTAAAATGGTGCATATATTAGCAATACTACCTGTATCTACTACAGAGAACTGTAGATCTTTCTCGACATTACGCTGGTTGAAAAATTACTTAAGCAGTTCGCATCGGAAAGCAGTTTGTCATTTAACCCTCCCATATTTACACAGGGTCATGACTCCAAAAGTCACACCTATTTTAACTTAAATGGACAAAAAACCAACAAAAATTTATGTAAACCTAAATCAGGAAAAAATTAGCTTGCTATAAATGTACTTTTATGTTGAAGGATGTTATAATTTTATATTTATATCGCCGTAAAAAGAATTATTTTTACTGTTGGTGCTGTATTTTATTAACCCGAAAAAATGTTTAGATGCGCCTCTGGCTTTTTTATATTAGATCAAAACTTCTTAATGATTTGTTATTGTGATGTACCCGTACGTGTGTATATGACACATAATTCATAATTATAAAGTTTTAAATTTTATAACTATTATTAAATATTTGCGTTCTACAAAGTACAACTTAATAAAAGCTAACGTAAATTTGTTATACAGTTGCATTGGAGTCCGAGATTGAAAGCAGCTGAAGTGAAAAAAAAATTTTTATAATGAAAACAAATATAATGTAAATAAGCCACAGTATTTAAAAGAAGAAAAATATGTGAAGCAGTAAAGACCTGGCTGCCAGTATTTGCAACCTTGCGGTTCAATGCCAGCTATTAACATATTGTTAGGTTCCAATATTACAAATAAACAGTATATACCCAAATTTATAACATTAAAGGGGAATTACACTAGTAGCGCCCTCTATTATATGCGGCGAGGAAAAGTTGCAAAGCAACAAACCGGCAAAGTTGCGATCGGAACCTGCTAAGCAGGTATCTGCGATCGCACCGGCCTCTAAGCACAAAACACAGAAACGCCCGTGTGGCAAGAAATAAGAAAAAAGAGATTTGGTTTCAATTATGGCTAGAATAGACCACTACATGTTTCGTTCTTATTTGAACTCATCAGTTGGACATAATTCTAACCATAATTGAAACCAAAAGCAAACAAGCAGATATATGCCAGAAAGTATAACATTAAAGGGGAATTATAGTAGTAACGCCCTCTATTATGTGCTGCAAGGAAAAGTTGCGAAGCAACAAACCGGGCGTTTCTGTGTTTTGTGCTTAGAGGCCGGTGCGATCGCAGATACCTGCTTAGCAGGTTCCGATTGCAACTTTGCCGGTTTGTTGCTTTGCAACTTTTCCTCGCCGCACATAATAGAGGGCGTTACTAGTGTAATTCCCCTTTAATGTTATACTTTCTAGCATATATCTGCTTGTTTGCGTTTGGTTTCAATTATGGTTAGAATTATGTCCACCTGATGAGTTCAAATAAGAAAGAAACATGTAGTGGTCTATTCTAACCATAATTGAAACCAAATCTCTTCTTTCTTATACCCAAATTTGTTTATCTGCATTGAAAACAAAAGCGGTCTGCTCTACAAACGCATATGTGTCTTATATAACGGACGCGTAAATATGTGGGATCTAGCGGGCGACCGATTCGAATTTAATATATGTATAGATTGTATATAGAGGTTTCGAAGATTTCTCATATTACAAAGTGCAAAGACAACAAGCAAACTGTCTTTGTTTTGCTTTGATATTGCAAATCGCAGTTATAATATAAGAGGTTTGTAAAGTGAAATTTCTTGGCCGTTAGAAGTAACCTCGCGAATGCTAGACGAAAGTGATGGAACGGAAGTGATAAAACAGAAGTAATGAGACAAAAGTAACAGACGGAAGTAAGGTCGGCTAGATGCAAACTAAAGCGATCAATGTTTAGTTGTGCCATCACAAATAAACAACTTTAAATAAGTGCTATGTGCTGCTTTGCTTATATAACCAGTCTAAGAATAGCACATCTAGTGAGAGATCAGTTTTTAATATATTTCATTGAAGATTGAATTAGGTACTTTTGAACAATATTTTCTTGCTATAAAAACAGAAAAATATCTATTTTCAACTGAAATATTAACATTTGAAATATTAGTAACATTTGTATATGAAAATAAATTAGACATTGATTTCCATGTAAGTTAAGTAAACGGTAAAATGTTTGGCATATCGACTTAATTTTTTTAAAACAGATGGATATCATTTTAATTTCCGAAAAATATTTACTTTTTGCCGAATAAATTACGAAGATAACATTTTGCTTTCGATGTAGTGAACTTTTACTAAGCGACAAACTTTCTATTTGTAGATTTTAATATATACATGCAGCGAACAAATTAAGAATACACTGTGAGAAATATTTTAAAGCAAATAAAATATCATATGGCCACGATGTTGATGGTATAAAATTTCAAAGTAAAACTACTTTGATGGTTCGTAAAGACAGATGTACGGTCGTCATTCGATGGCTTTGCATGCCTGGCACTACGAAAGATCTGGGCATTACAGAAAAAAGATTGCTTGTAGGTACTATGGCTGTTTATCTGTCTATCTATTATAAAACAACAATTATCTGATATAAATTAAACTTTACTTTCATTCAGAAATAATAAGTTTTGGAATTAAATTTCGTGTGAGTTTAGAATGTTTATGTTTTATACTTTTTAAACGTAAAATAATCCAATTTCAAAAATTTGTTTTTATTAATGTTTTCGCTATAGTAACCCAAACGCATTTTTACTATATTATTAATATTTTTATTAACTAAGAAAATAAAGTGTCATCCATTATTCAAACATGGCGCAGTAATAATACATACTCATAGTTAACAAAAAAATAAACAACAAATTATTAACATTACAACAGTACAGCTTAAAATACAAGTGTTAGAACAAAGGTAATGAATGATTGTTTAATAAGATAATAAATATGAGTTTGACTTCATAAGGCAAGTTTCATTTGAAAAATAACAGTATTCGTAACTGAAACCGTTTACGTTTTCTGTTAAATCAGAATTCAAAAGACACTTTCAGTGAGAACAGGTTAAGAAGTTTCACTTAGAACTTGCGTCTTCGGCACACTTTTTTTTTTCTTTTTAAAAATATCACACATTTATTTAGCTAACCAGAGTACTCGATTTGCGTGTCAATAACCAATCAATCGAATTTGAAGATAAAAAAATCACTAGTAGATCTCAATAAGGGAAAAAATCACGATAAAACCACTCCTGGTTATGGTTTTGTTAGCGACAAATTAACATCGGAACTGCGGTGCAGCACGCGAAGAATGACGTTGATAATTTCCTAAACGATTCGTTAATTTAAAACAGGTTGTATAAGTAATTTTGTGCTATAGACATTACAAATACAACACGCGCCCGAGTTTTCCCTGTGATAAACTTGGGTTCATTGTTAACTTGGTAGGTTTTGTGAAGAACAACATAAAACTCTCTTTCATTATCTGCGAAGAACTATAGGTCCGCAGACAGCAGCACTTTGGGGAACCAAAGCTAGAACTCGAAATGCTTTTCAACAATACCTCAATTGAAGACATTCTGGGCTTTTTCGAAGAAACAGGACTGCCACTATGGGGTCAGTATTACACCAGGGGATACAATAGGTTTTTAGACCGTAGTGCTTGGGATAATATTCATTGATACCAACCCCGAGAAAGCAAAAAGTCGTGCTAGTTAATTTTTGACAATTTCACTAGTGCATAGCGCTCTTGAAATTACAGTCTTCAGTAGCACGACTTAACAATCAACTCAAGTTTATTGAAAAACAGAATCACTAGTTTTATTACTTGTGAAACTATTGGATTCTTAATTTAACTTAACCAAATGAATTCAAAAATATGCGAGAGCGAAAGTCGAGAAGTATTTTCGAAAAATAAATTTGGTTTACTAAAATTTTGCAACAAACTCAAGTATTTTCTTGAAAAAATGTTCGCCGCTGTTGATGTATATGAGTTGATTATGCGTCGTTGTAGTAGCTAGGGTGTTATTTATGCATATAGCTATGGAAACACGTGAAATTCATGGATAGTCGCTGTAAGCCGCAAGTTCAGTAATATTTCAGGTGTATGGAATTTTACCGATAAATTTAGCGAGGTGATCATGCGTCCTTGTTAACTGAAGTCACGGTTGCAATATCTACGTCTCACCAACCTCATTGTCAAATGTATCGGAAAACCTAGTATTTTCCCACACTGAGAAAAATGCGTTTCTTGAATCAAGAAATTTTGCCATGTTGAATTGTTTTGTTTTATTATTAGAAAATTATTTTTAATACAAAACAAGTTCATTTTAAATGCTAACATTCAATCTATAACCAAAATAAAGTTGCTTCTTTATTGAAAACAATAATAATTTTAATATTTTTAGCTTGAAACAATACACCGTTCTCTTGACTGAAATAAAATTAAACAAACCTTTTACTTATTTTAAATCAAAATAATCTTATCCTAAATTTAATAAGCATCGTTTTGATTTAACATACATATATAAACGAATTTTGTTTTTAAATTAATCACGAATTCTCGATGGCAACCGAACCGCTACGGGCGGCTGCACTAAAAACGTCTTTTCAGCGCTTTTGACATAATTCGTTAGGCGTTAATTGCATTGTGCATGATAGTGTATGTGTAACGTTTATGTATGGGTTGATATGTCCGATCCTAAAACAAAGGAATTGCTTGGGAGTTGCGTGTTTGAAAAAAATGTTGGTGTTTTTGAA
Organism: Ctenicera cuprea; assembly: GCA_958336395.1. Lineage (NCBI taxonomy): Eukaryota > Metazoa > Arthropoda > Insecta > Coleoptera > Elateridae > Ctenicera > Ctenicera cuprea. The sequence continues at coordinate 37,376,510 of OY284491.1, read as the reverse complement.
GGTAAGTACACATACCTATATACTTTTTTTCTGAACATTTATGTGCTTATGAAGTATACGAATCTGAAGATGTTTGTTGTCAGGGGCGGATTTGCGGGCGGAAAGGTTTGCGACAACAATGAAGGAGGACCGGCTGAATGATCTCGCCGTACTTGGGATTGAGTCTGATTTACTGCAAACGATCAATTATGATTCTATAATCGACTCTTTTGCCAAGCTGAAGGCCAGACGGGTGGTAGTGTAAACGGTAAAAATACATTTACTATTTACTATTTTACATGTACGGTAAGGGCGGCAATTTTTCCAAGCCTAGGGCGGCTAATGTGGTAAATCCGCCCCTGTTTGTTTGCACTACAATAATTTGTCGGATATTTTGCCCTATACTCTTCATATTATAAGTAATGGAAATATTTTGCAGGAGTTAAATAACTACAGTTCACAACATTTAAAGAAATTTCAAATATTTTCTGGATGTGATCCCTGCTGCTTTTAAGATTGTTTGAGAGGTGCTATTCACATTTTTAAGGTTTTGTGGCTATTTGTATTATTCTAAAAAATGGTTTAATTTAATAGTATATTTATAATTGTTCGAAGTAAAACTAGATTTAATGTTTAATTTGATTTTCAAGTTGCTTTGTTCTAAGGTGTTTACGTTTTATGTTATCTGATAATAGGTGAAAAAGATATGTCCGCTTCAGTGGCCTAACTTCAGACTTTGGGCCCGGGGGCAAGATACCGCAAGGACCCCATCCTTAAAAAAACTTCAATAATAAAGTAATTGATAAGAAGAACAATTTCTTCAATAGAAAAAAAATATATTTGCAGTCTAGTAAATGAAAATAAATATATTAAAGCCGTGTGTAATTAAGATAAGCAAATTTTAAATTTTCTGAAGTTAATGTGTCTAGGTCGTTACCAAAAGTGTGGGTGTTGTGTACATACTTATTTACATGAAATTTAAAATGTTTTTTGTTGAATATAAAAACAAAGACTGTCAAAAATCATAAACTTTTATTGAATGTGTTAAAAGTAAGAATAAATATGTATTAAATTGCAAAAACCGTATTATTTCAAATACCTTTCCCTTTCTTTCAACTATAAATAGTTCTTAAATTAAGAATATATTTGCATTGAAGTAAAATGAAAAGTATTTTGGTTCACAACTAGTTATTGCTGATTTTGAATTTTTCGAATTTTCAGTCGAAACGTTAAATGTTTTAAATTAACCTAAAATTGTCTTTCAAACAAAATAGACCTGTTTTCATTTCAACTTTATTTTAGTTGAATTTATATTGCTAATATTTTGTTATAATGCATATTTCATTTTCAATGAACTATAATTGTGATTGTTTTGAAGTATATTGTTATTGTGTTTGAAAAAGAATAGCGTTTTGATTAAAGAACCTGAATTAAGAAAATAATTGTTTTACTTCAATATAGGTACGCATTGGCACTATAGAAGAGGAAAGTCCTCTTGACTCAAACCTATTCCTTTTGAATTAAAACAATATTTTTATGAGTGCACGCTTAAACAGCTATTATGGTTCATATTTTCAAAAATATTCAAGATGATAATGTTTCAGTTTCTACATCCTAGCCTACAACATAAAATCCAAATAATCGTGACATGCTCAGCTGTGTTGGGGTCATTTTCTTTGATTTACCCGTGTAAACTTGGAAGCCAAACATTTTCAAGTTCATAAGTGAATATATAGGTTTTTTATTAAAAAGATTGTTTGAGATTGCAGAACAGCAGATTCTAGAAAATCAAAGAAGAAGAGCGGAATTATTAACAATATACAGTGTGACTCAACAGCGCCGCGACGCTCGATACTTTTTAAACTATTTAAAATACAGAAAAAAGTGTCTAATTAATATTTTAGGGGACTAAAAAAACCACATTTTTAAATTATTTTTAATTATACGGAGGGTTTCATATTAGAAAGGCAACTAAAAGGCAAATAATAATATGCAAAAATATACAGTGTTATATTTAAAAAAAGTAAGTTTGGTATGCCACTCTTATATGGAACCCCCTATATAATTAAAAATGATTTTAAAATCTGGTCTTCCTAGTCCCTAAAACATTTATTCGAAACATTTTTCTATATTTTAAATAGTAAAGAAGATATCAACCCCCGCGACGCTGTTGACTCATCTTGTATAAATAATATGTAAAGAATCTTAATCTACTGCTTCACATAACCAAGCTAGCTTAAACCAGACTATCTTATTTTTTTACCATAACTCACATCCATATTTCAGAAACTCATAGAGTGCATCCATCACACGTCCTATCTTAATAGATAACAAAATTTAAACAAACGAAATTACCAAATAAGTGCTTTGGTTTCTTAAATATCCAAAATGCATATATTTTTTACAATCACTACACATTCCCATAATCTGCACGAACTTAATTTTGAGATTAATGAAATCTTATAATACAGTAAAATTAATCAAATCAAGTGCTTATTCTCTCACAATAAATAACGTCCGAACGACTCGACTGTGATTTTTGCGAAATCTTTTGCAGTCTATTGCACATTTAAGTACAGATGCAATCAAGTTTTCCTGAAATTGTTTTTTTACATTTGATTTCCTTGTCAGTTACCAAGTAAAAAAAATTTAAGTTTAAAAATTGTAGATTTGTACTAATGCAAGTTATTATTGTAATGTTGGGTTGATTGAAGAAAAGTTTTGAAGGCGAGCACTGTCATGTCATTGCTGTGATGGCATGTATGTGCTATCATCGCACATTACATAACATTTTCTCACTAAAATCAAGAACAGTATCTAACAAATACAGTAATTGCCTTTTCGTGCTATAAAGGCTTTTCCAAGTACGTCACATTGACGTCACAAGCTCCGCCCAGTCAGCTGCTTGGGGTCACTTTATGTTAGCGTTTATATGGTGTGTACAAGGTTTACCAAGTTTTTATCGCGAAATACTTGCCTTAATACCCATTTTATTCAAATATAAGGTAGTTTAGTGACTGTTTAGTGTTTAGTGGTTAAATTAAAGACAGAGTGCAAAAACTATAATATTTGAGACGGTAAACAACAATTTGAGGTTATAAGCGTTACCCACGTTTTTTCCTGTTTATTGCAATAATATTTTATTGTTTTAGAATTCACTAGATATGTCGTCCACTATCAAACTTAGTGATTATGCTAGGGGCCTTTCTAAAGAAAATAAGAAAAGATATATAGAGAAATTACAATTACTTGGTCAAGACCCTTATGCTATCGACAATAAAGAATTCAATTTGTCTTTGGATGATTTACCAAAACTAACTTCAGCTGTAATTATGGACTTTTTTATATTTAGGGTTAGCCTTTCTACCCAAAAGGAAATCCGGGCTGCAGGAAAACAAAAATATTTCTTTTCTTTTTCTCTGTTACTCCTATTAGAACATCCGAAAACAGCACAAGATCTCGTCATTTTTTCAACACCTATATAAGCCCATAATTACATTACAAATTGTCACTATTTCACATGTGATCACACAACAATAAGTTGGACTTACGATTTATTATATATTAATTCACTTTTCAGAACCATCAACTGCAAAAACACGTTAAACTCTGTAAGAAGTAACTGAATTGCGTACAATTGTTGACCCCAAGCAGCTGTGTGACGTCACGTGGAAATGCCTTATTTGTTTGTAAAATAGCGAGTAGCAAAGTACTGTCGATACCGGATCCCTGGCAAATCTCAGTTATTTTTAAAAAGTGCTGGCTCATAGTTCAGACTAAATAAATGTTTAATTTATTAAAAATAATTAAAATATCATATCAATTGACATCAAAAGACCGCATTTTTAGTAGCAGAAGGCCAAAAAGTTTCGTTAAAATCCAATAAGTAAACAAAACCCATAGGCGTACTCAAATTCATTCAGTTACACGTGAAACATATTAAACAAGAGAACTAATTTTTTAAATAAGAATTTAGAAAAAGTTGTGGTTAAGTTTTTTGTTTTGCAGTTTCATAAAATTTTTCGTGAAGCACTTTTAAAACTCATGACCATTCATATTCTACGCCTATAAACTTCTTTTATTATATTTTACTATTACACAAGCATCAATTCCAGTTGACCAAATACATAACAACTTACTACACAAACTAGCATAAGGTCAATTATATAAATGTGTTACCATTCTAAGCTCGTAGATATTACGTTTAAAATTTTAGATAAGCGCCAACTATACATTTAAAGAAATTATGTCAGATTTTATAATTAATTGATTGCCTCATAATTTAAATACTGACTAAATATTAGACTAGAAATTCGATAATTATATAAGGCTCATATTCTAATGTACTGCTATGTTACAAACCAACACACTTTTCGCAGGAAATAAGAATATCAAGTTTGCACTGTTAGTTGGATGATTGAATCCCAAAGCGCTCAGCGTTTATTAGCAATCTGAAATCCGCGGCGGACGCACATTGAGCGAGTCAGCGGAGTTCTGTGACTAAGCACTCGAGAACACGTGCACTTGCAATACGCACGTTTTACAAATGTGATACAAAATTTCATTTAATATTACTGAAATGTAAAACAGTTCTTACAGTTAAAGCAATAATTGTACAAATAGAATTGAACAATTACATTACAAGTCCTTGCGATCATAGAGACGAAATAAACAGGCTGAGAATAATTAATTAAAAAGACCTAACTCTATTTCATGAAAAAGTAGTCAAAAACTAAACTTGATCTGCTAACAAAAAATTGGATGTTGCATAATTTATTGTCTGTATAGTAAAAAGGCGACATTCATCAGTTTTTATTGAAATATGTGTCATATTCTTACCCACTTTTCCTGTTTTTGCACTTCCTTCCCAGCTACCCTACACTGAAGAGAGCAATAACTCCGAAACATTAATTTCTGCAGCTGAGGTTTGAGCGGCTCACAGACGTTAACGCATTTCCTTAGATTTCATGTAGTTCAAAAGTTCAAGAATTATTTTTTATACCTACTTGCAGACATAAATTTTAATGCACAAGAGGTGTGTGTACTGTATGTTTTCGTCACTGGGTCGCAACAAAAAGTGCGAATTAGGTCTGGGTAACCATTTAGGTATGATGCCGTAACTTTTATTACCTTGACACGCATACGTTTGCCGTAATTCTAGCTTCTTTTATATAAAATACTATTGAACAACCTAAAACAACCCCAACATAACAATTATATTTCTTGCGTCTAAAATAAATTATCGATGTATAAAAATCAGTATTATTATTACACATTTCTATACCGTTGTTGTTAAAATATATTTGCAGTAGTAGTAGAATAATAATTATGTATACATTTATTTATGCGTTGCAAATAAATCAAAGCAGGGATTTGACCAACTTGACAATTATTAAGTGATATCAACTGTAATTAAATGCAGACAATACAGGTGAAGGTACAAAAGCTCTCTGGAGCTTAAATAGTATTCCAGGAGATGAATACGAGAGGTGAGCAAGCTTGACTGGAGAATGATTGCAACGCGGTTGGTTACATCTCCACTGATCCGAGAGAAAATAACGACGGCGGAGAGGACTTACACACAGGTGCCCCTAACCAGGTACGTAGGTGCCAGCAAAATACAAGAGTGAGGTGGAAATATTCTCAATAAAAATGTGAGCTTTGCCACAGTGACTGATCATCAAACAATTTTTACGACTGCTAATGTCAAGTTCTTGAGAAGAGGTAGAAAAGTTTTCTGTGGAAAAGATGCCGTTAACTACGAATTGTTATTAATTCCCTTGTTCCTAACTTTTACCCATTTAAATAATTAACACAAGTTGGCTTAATTAATTTTGTTCGAAACTTGAAACAGTTTTTGTCTAAAATGAGAAATATCGTTATTGTTTTAATTAGAAAATTTTGAAAACTTAATGAGATATGAACTTTAGTTAGATTATGTATGTAAATTAATTTTAAAAAAAATCTAGTTTGTTAATGTATAATTAACGCATGTAATAATTAATAATTTAAAGTTCTTTTTTCAAGTCGGTAATATCATCAATCCAGACAATAGAAACTTTTACTAACAGAATCGTTATAAAGTTTCTTATTTTAATTTTGTTAAATATCTGTAAAACTGTTATTTTTCAAGTTTGCGGTTCTTTTAAAAATCGTATATTTTGAGACAAAATAAAATACTAGCAGAACCAGTGGGCTACGCCTCCGATGTTTTTTTGGTAACTACATACCCGGCGCTTGCTGGTCCGAATGTTTTATCCGCTGATCCGGTGTCAATAATAGTTGCCCCCGCAGATAAAATACGCCACAAAAAACGGAAAAAGCCCGAAAAAACTACCACTTAAAAAATTTAGGAAAGAAACCTGGAAAATCTTCAGGAAAAATATTTTCCGAAAACATCATATGACAGCCCCAGAAAAATACCTTGAAATTACTAATTGCATTGTTACTAAAAGTGGAACTCCTACAGAGAAGCTTCTAGAATTTGTAGTAAACATTGTTGTAGTAAGCACTTTTTAATAATACGCGTAACCTAGCCGAGCTTCCAATTTTTAGATCAATAATAGGAGAATTCGTCTGGTATCTATTTGTTTGTTGTCGGCGCGATAAATACACATTTCCGATCCGCTAGAATTAAAGTAAGCCATAAATATACCAATTACACCAACACAAATGACAAAAACATAAAGTTTTGCTGAAAACAATCAATAAAATGAATCGACATGCAAAAGCCCGCCGTTGAATTATAATCATAAATTTTTCCGAGATGCAAGATTTAGTCGGCTTGTTATGGTGAGACAGTTAGGGATTTAGAATATAAAAATGCAAGATTTAGTCGTCTTGTTATAGTGAGACAGTTAGAGATTTAATATATAGAAATGCAAGATTTGGAGGTCTTGTTTTGGTGAGACGCTTAGGGATTTAGTATATAGATACCCAAGTGTAGGTTATTATCTGATTACCGATGTATATACCCTATATCTGTATTAATTTTTTTTATATTTAATTTTACTGTTTGTTCTTAATATTAAGTGTTATGCATTCATATTTCATTTTATCTTATTTAAAATATACCAAAATAACAGGCCTTTTTAAGTGGCGAAATGTATATACAAGTATAGCACTTACATACAGCTTATAAAGATCAATTTTCTAGTGTAAACATCAGACACTCAACGCGATGATTATAAATCTGATGTTTCATCATTAACATTAACATCATCTGACATGCAGCGGACCCATGGCCACTTCTAGATTACGCCAGAATCATCCCATGCTAGTAGACGGCTAGCAATTTTAGGGGTTAGAATTGGGTGGGGCGATGCAGAACATTACATTCCTAGGCATATCGCCAGAATAAAATTGTAATTGTAGCATCTACTACTTAGTTTTTAATAGAAATTGGCACAATTTATAACATACGGTTTTAAATACTAAAACAATAACAAATATTATACGGTGTGTCTAAAAAGTACCCCCCCCCCCCCCCCCCCCCCAACTAACTTTTGAACGACTTGATATTTTACCACAACATTTGGTGTGCTGTAATGGGAATTTAAACACTACTTTTTAGTTCATAATTATATTTTGTATCATTTAAAATGGCGACTGGGCGCCATTTTAAGTGTTTGAAATATTCACCATTCACTTTTTGGCACATAAGGAGTCGGTTATGAAATTCCCGTCTTACATTTTCATGTTTCTGGAGTGATATTTCTGCAAACTTCTGTAATGCGTTGCTCCAGTTCTTCAATTGTTTCTGGACGGGTTCTGTACACTTTCGATTTCAGATATCCCCATAGAAAAAAATCCAAGGAAGTTAAATCTGGGGAGCGAGCAGGCTATTCTACAGGCCCCCGCCTACCAATCCATCTTCCAAGAAAATGTCCGTTTAGAAAGTCAGAAACAGGTCTATAATAATGAGGCGGCGCACCGTTTTGTTGGAACATAACGTTTTCAATATTATTTCCAGCCACCTGAGATATTTTTGGGAAAACTTTGTCCTGCAAATGAAAAAGTGGACTACTGGATAAAAAAATCAAAACAATTTTGAATTGAGTGAGTCCATTTGTTTAAAATCCGCCATTTTATTATGGTTTAATATTTTTCTTTCAAACTCTAGGATCAGACGCAGAACTAAAAGACCTTTCCAATAAGGTGTCAGTCGATCCTGGATAAAAACTTCAAAACAATTTTGAATTGAGAGAGTCCATTTGTTTAAAATCCGCCATTTGGTTATGGCTGCATATTTTTCTTTGAAACTCTAGGATCAGACGCAGAACTAAGAGACCTTTCAAATAAGGTAAATAAATGTAAAATAACTTTTAAAACAACAAAAAACATTTTAAACAGTTTGTTTAATGCTAAAGGAAAAACAGTCAATTTACTAAAATCAGGCGTCTATAAATTAAACAGCTCGCACTGTAATTCGGTTTATTTAGGACAAACAATTAGAAATTTGGATATTAGGCACAAGGAACACGTATGTTGTCACAAGTATAACCCCCTCCCCATAAATCCAATTACGCTAAACACTTATTAGAACACAATCATTCAATGACATCTAATAACACTAAAAATTTTTTACACTTTTGTGATGACAAACGTAAGTTTGATGTACTAGAAGCATTTGAAATTCATAAACATTTAAAATCTTAACTTTTAATGAATGAACAAATTGATCTATTAAATTCACCGTTATTAGACGTTTTGCAATGAGAAATCAAGTCATCTCGACGCAGATATAAAAAACCAAGATCATATTATGAAGATTTATTGTTACTATAGCAACACCAACTGTTTACTTTTAATATTGCCTTTGATAATGACGTGTAAACACGATGAAATACGTATAAGGCTAAAATAAAAAAACTGTTAAAGTTAAAAATTGTTTTATTCACAATTTACAATAAATTAAAATGAACTTCAACGAAGTAAAGCTCGAACTTCTAAATAAAATACTTAATATGCTTATTGGTTACACTTAATTACTGAAAACGCAAAAACATAACATTAACTACCTAAAGTTATTTTGTTAAAACGGAATAAATATATTCGATATGATAAAAAAAAATTAAAATCTTTCCAAAAATAAATAATTATTTTATTTATTAAACAAAAAAATACAAATAGTAAGTACCTGAATTTTTCTAAACGCATATAAAAACACCACCCGCTTTTTGATTTAGTTGTCTGTCAATAAACGTGTTGAAGTGTCATGAAAGAAATCATGTTATATAAAATAGTCATATTTAGTTTAGAAGAAAAAGGAAAAATGGTAAAGATACTGTTTTCGTAACTGTTAACAATTGTTCGAAAACCCCTTTATATATTTACCTTATTTTGTTCACTATTTTTGTCTAAAATACTGCAAAAAAACGAAAAAAAGTATTTAATAATTTTTAATTTCCTAAAAATAATTCAGTATTGCATTAAATATTTACTGACGGTGTTAGCGTGTTTGTTAAGAATTTATGAAAAATAAAACACGTAAGTGTAGAAATAGTCAAGAATAAAGTCCCGAGACTATAATAGGTTCCTGAAACGCTCCAAACTGTCGCATGATTTCACCATGGTTACGAGGACAATGGTGTTTATTTGTCCTGTGGGATCGCTAACAACGTGGCAGCGAGCTTGATAAGGAAGCGATGATATTGTATACAAAATAACGCTGTGTGCTTCCCCAGCTCACCACCAATGGCGTTCGCATCTCGCACAAAAGACTCCTGATTAGCTTTTGTTTCAAACTTTTGTTCTTTTTTATTGGGTTTGTGTGTTATTAAATGGTTTCCGCTTATTTCCTCTTTTACCAATTTATCGGCCTATTTTGCTGCAAATGCGCTTTTTAAATTTTAAACATTTATTTTCAGCACAGCCGCACACAAAAGGCCGACACGATTTTATTATTTCATAAATATTGAATACGATTTCTTTTGTTCAGTCTGCGCCATATACACTGATTTACATTTATTTAACTGGCTGATATAATATGTATTCAACTCGATAGATCAGAATAAAATGTTTTCACGCAATGCGCCCTTCCATATTCGTAGAATACCATTCATAATTAAGTAAACAGTCGTTTCAATATTATTGACAAGTATCATAAACACCTTAAAAAGTTTTTGTTTTCTTTTTATGGGTAATAAAATTCGGATAAAATAAATACATTTAAAAGTTATAAAAACTTAAATGTAAGGTAAAATAATCTTTGACTAAATCACACACATTCTACGTAACGAATCCGAGCGCTCAACTATTTCAGTGCCAAAAACTAATACCGTAAATTCTTGGGAAAAATCACTAGTGAAGGTAAATAAGTGAGAAGGCCAACAGTAACAAGATAATATTCGCCGTAACTAAAAATAATTAAAATTTATAGTAATTAATTGCTTGTGATATTGTCATTACTTAACGAAAACGCCACGATTTTTCCGTGGAAAACTTCAGTTGATAGTTAGCTCGGGTTAGTTAATTTAAGATAAGTTAACACCGGCCCAAAATGCAGTATTAATAATCTCCTTTCGTGCTTATATTATTATGGCACAAATTGGTTTGCTAAGGAGCTTTGCAAGTTTTATCTTGTTTGTTTACATAACCGCGGACTTATTTAAAAAAACGGTGTCCGCCTGAGACGCGCATTACTAAAATTTCGACACCTCGCAATGTTTTACAAGAACATCGCTCTTCCGTACTAAAAATTAAACAGTGTTATACGTTTTAGATAAGTGGAGTCTTAATGTGTAATAGTGTTCGCTTTGGGTGTTCACCTACGTTGGTTCGCTTACGAGCCGCCACAGCTGCAGTATGTGGCTTACAAACCGGTAAAGAAAATAACAATATGGCTTCATTTTATATTAAACAATAGTGAACAATTTGCACAGACCAAACCATGATGTTTTTCAGTTTTTCCGTTAAACAAATGAAAATCTAAAATATATTAGACCACAAGTAAACTGAAATCTAATCGGACTATTAAATTGCAAAAACTTGTTGCATAGCAACAAATATTTGTTTTGCTTGAAAATTATATTCAGCGCGTTAAAATGTTTTTATGCAAAATAAACACGAGCTGCTATGCAGGAAGTTTGAATAATTTACCACAATTATTTTTCAATTCACGCACGGTATCAGACTAGGATGTTTTACTCATGATATATCGAAATGTCAATCTAATTAAATTTACAAAACTGTCAAATAAAACGACTAAGTAGTATTCTAAAAATGTTCGCTATACAATTTTGTACGTCAAAAACAATCGGCTTAAACTTATCTATTAGCAATTGTGGCGTTCTGATTGTTTGCTATATTACCATTGAAGTAATCGAATAATAATAATAGTAATAACCTTATAATTTCACATCCTTTGTATATTACATGCTGCTGTTAATTTTTAATGCAAAAATTTTAGACACGTTAAAAAATGAGAATGAAGCAATAAGACAAATTTTATTGATATTTTAATGTTTTAGAGATAAACTTATGGAAAATAGATTTTTTTTTCTACTTACTGTGTACCATTGTAAAATTGTTTAAGTTAACATTATAAGTAAGTAAGTCTTTAGTGTGGCATAGTTAAGTTAATATTTTCAAAATTTTGAAATAATTTTTACTTCGCAGTTTTCATGTCTTTAAAGTCTATCCTAAATAGTAATATTGTGTTCCCCTATAGCTACTACAATACCAAATTTTATCTCAAGCTAGCAACGTCTTTTTGAGTAATAAAGTGGAAAAGTTAAATATTAAAAAAAAATTGTACCGATCGTCGTTTTGAAGCTAGTAAATTTGTCAAAAAAATCTATCAAATCCGTTTTCATCTTTAAAGATTTTGGTTTCGAAAAAAAATGCTTCCACAAAACATGTGTAACTTCTGCTTCCGGTTTCGATTTTTTAAAGCTTATTTTCCCCATGAGTTTTTAATATACCTCTAAATTCCAAAACTCATCGAGATCCGCCTTTCCGGAAAAAGTAATTTATGTATGAAAGTATGTGAAAAATACGCCGCAGGCAATTTTTCTCAAACGTGGGCGTAGCCTATTTAAACGTGTTTTAAGAGCACATGAGATTTTAGGGTATCCTTAAAAACATTCAAAGTTTTACATTTTTGCTTCAATCTTAATTTAAAATTTGAACAGTAAAGTGACCGGTAATTACTTTTTTTGTTTTAATAGTTTTTCTGAACTTTTAGACACTCTTACTTTAAATAATTTGTTTAAAAATAAAATCAATGCGCCTTTCTTCCTAATGTACAAAATGTTCATAACTAGTTCAGTAAAGTTGGGAGCAGTAGGTAAAAGTTTTTTTTTCGATTGGACACAGTGCTAAATCACACAGTCTACTTTCCTGTTTTCTAACAAAAGATTGTATATTCTTTAAAGTCAAAAACACTTTTCACTCTCTGTCGACTTCAATGGCGGTTCTCAGGTTTTAACGTCATTTTAACATCAAAAATCAAACTATTATGTTTAATTAACTTAATCACACATGTGTACCGAATTTTCCAGCCAATAATTTAAAAGACAGCAAGACACTTATAGGTACAATCACAATGCAACGAGAATTTATTGAGTGAAACGCGTCTGCATTCGTTTGCAGTTTGAATTGTTTGCCCTTCGTGCGTATTCGGAACTTTTCCAATTCCCATTAAACGCAATGAGTGATAGGTGATGCTTGTTATGTCTTTAGTATGCCAATCTGCTATGATAAGATGATAGCGGTCAGCAGCAAAACTGGCGATAATACAAAGCAATTGTGTTTATTGCCCCCATTTACCGTTTGAAACGAGTTGTGAATCACTCATGCTCTGGCAGTCCGGTAAGTTGTCATATTTTGACATGCCCAGGCTACTTGCAGCCAAAAACATTTGTTTTATTTTGACTAATCTATACTAACTCGTACTTATAGACTCAAAAAAATTGTTTTCTTGGATTTTTAATTGTATAATTTTGTTTGATAGAAAAAAAATACGAAATCATAACAAATAGCTGGGAAGGCAGTGTCCCGTTGCACTACCTGTACCAGCCGCCACTGATCCGTTCAAGAACTACGAGGCGCACATCCACAGCTACACACCTATTAACCCAGAGACAGACATTGAAAAAAAAATATTTTTTGAGATCTTGGAAGTCCAAAACAAATTTCAGTCAAAATCACGATTTCGAAAATTTGCATGAAATTAATACTTCCCTATTATACGGAAGTATAATACTGAAAGTACGGAAAAGTAAGTGAGTTTTCTAACATTAATTTTCTTCTTAATACCTCTACAACAGTGACAGACAACATGTTTAATTTTTCCAATTAGATTTTTATTTGTGTATTAAATCTCCCCGTTGTTAACAATGTTATCTACCCCGATTTTTATAAGTACCGAGTCGTTTACTGTCGGTTCTTGTTTAACCTTTACAATTCTCCTGAAAAATCTGAAGCTGGCATGTAGTGATTTATTCGCTAGTTCATATTCTTACTATACTTTTTCTTGTATATTTTAATTAATGTTTTTTTTGTTAATTACAATATTATTTTTTCCTTATTCGTCGCTTTAAAAGAATTTACGGAGAGCACCTTGTTTCATATTTTGATATTCTCTTTCCTGACGTGTTCTTGCTATTTGTTCGTCACGTAAATGCCAGAAAACGCGTTGTTGATATTAAAAAGTATTGTTTTGTTTTTCTTAATTTTTAAAAAGTTGAATATCTTAGCAAAGGAAGGCGTCGGAGTAAAATTTGGGAGATAAGTAAAAAACAAATTGCTCTATCGGCTTAGAATGTTGAAAAAAATCGTGTGGACAGTTTTTGAGTATTTTGTTGGTTTGTTGCATTCTTCTTCTCTTTATATTTTACTTAATCACGATTTTCTTCTTTATTTGAACCTGAAACATTCTTATGTAAGAAAAAAAACATACTACGATTTGATAATAAAAATTTAAAATTAGTATATAGCATGTGTTTACTTACTTAAAAGTAATATTATTACAGGCTTCAACAAAGCATGTAAGGAACCCCGTTCAATTTCTTACTGTAATAGGTTTATTTGTAATTGCGTAATCTATACTTAAGACCAGCTAAAGTTACACGAAGCGTTTTCAAATTATAATTTATATTAGCTATGAGCCGATTTGGTGTAAGATTTCCTGATAAATTAACTTTCAGAGATGATGTCGTTAATAACGTGGTTTACTCGATTCGGTCTTATGTTACATACCTGAGGGGTTTGTATTTCCCTTAGGTGTGTTGTTAGAATATAACGCCCTTTTACGGTGTTTTAATAATAATTCAGGCTTAATTATAGTTTAATTTAACAACGTTATTAGCATAATTGCGTACAACAATTCTTTTTAAGTTTTCTGGTAGAAAATCTAGAAAAAATTTAAATGGGCATCAGTCGGCTCATTTCATTCCCTACAAAAGCGTTCTCAAATTTTAATATGGTATCCGGCAGCAGCCAACAAAGTGTCATTATTTAAACCCTTATTAGAAACTATGTATATAAAGTTGTCTAAAGAGATGCATAAACTTGTCACCGCTTTAAGGGAGCATATAAAAACGTCAGCTGAGAAAACAAAATGTTCCTACTTGTAAAACTAATTATAATCTGAGTTGTTCCAACTCTGAACAAATTGTGTCTCCGAATTAGGTGTTAAAATTTTATTTCGAAGCCGAAATAAGAAAAGTTTATATTACTGTTTCAACACTTCATTATGCTTTTATTCTCCTAATAAGGTTAAATTTCGAGGATAAGAATTTGCTTTCAGTCTGCTTAAAACTCAGCTCGCATAAAAAAGAAAACATTTAAAAAATATATATATTATAAATGTACTGTTATAATTAATATAACGAAATTTTTGGAAACTAACATTAATTTTGAAAAATTCGATGTTTTTTTTTAATTCAAAAATTTCTTTAAAATAGTTAATTAAAAATTAAGGGAAAGCCCTAAACACTATCACTGAATATTTTTAGCAAGATGAGATTTGCAGAACTGCAGAAACAAAAAGAAACCCTGAGCCTTTATCTCCATCCCTGTTTCCGTTTAAGTTCGTCTTTATCATACAAATGGGACATATCGATCAGTCGCAGAGTTTATCCTAATAGGATTTCCTAGTAGTTGATTACCATTTCAATAGAGGGATTTGTCATTTTCAATTAAAGTTGAGTCCTGCATCTCACAGTTCGTCCGGTCCGTAGGAGCTTTTAGCTAGAACCAAAGGTCTCCAAGCTTTCCTTTCAAAGTGGCGCTAAACTGAAAGCTAATTGCACTTTCCGAACTAGCTCAGAGTTTTCCTGGAGACATTCCAGTATTCTTTTCTACAAGTTATAATTGCTTAACTAAATCTACATTCTAATTTCAAAACATTTTAATTTATTTAGAAAAAAAAAAAGTATTTTTATTTTTAAACAATCTCTTAAGCTTTAAAAACAAAAATATTAAAATGCACATTGAAAAAGGAGGTATCGTATAGCTACAATAATTTTATTCAGTCATGTTGATCAGGGGATGATGGAGATTGATGCGAGTGGAAACTGGGGTGGAAATGGTGAAATAATTACCCCTGCACGCACCAGTGTTTGCAGCTACCCAAAAATGGATTAATACATTTTTAATATGACTTGTGCAAACACGATCTTTATTATGTAACTAACTCTGTTTGCACAGTTTCGGTTTTGTGTAGGGGTTTGTTTTCGGTTTATTTTTTATTTATGAGAGCGATTGTACTTTTTGTTAATAACGTTATGCTAAATACTATCGCGGCCTGTCCTTTCAATACGCAATTAATTAATGTTTTGTGTAGCATTTTCATCGCAATTTTTGAGGTGCCTAAACAAACTTATTGCGAAAACAAATGTTATTAGTACCACACGGAACTAAAAAACAGTAAAGAAAGGAGGAAGGGTAGACCCATTTTCCACACACTTTAACATTTTAAACGATTTTAGAACCTTTTCCTTTATGATCTGTTGTAGAGTTCATTTTATTAACGCTGCATTTTACTTCACTAGCGTTAAAAGTTGATGGTGTTATCGTTGACGTTTTACATTATGACCAATGACAAATTAAGCAATCATAGAAAACATGTCATATATTAAATTTCTGTGTTTAAAATATAAGCACTAATTTTAAATTATTTACACATAATTCGAAAATAATTGACTTTTCACTTTTCACAAATATTATTAAAAAATGTAGAAGTGTAACAATAAATTATGAAAAAAAATTGGTTTAGAGTATAAAGTTTATCAGAATCTAGTACATACTTTACAAAAAAAGTTGTGCATTAAATTATCTACTCACGAGAAAAGAATATTCGAAACTTTACTAGTTTAATGTTTTCTCTTAAAAACCTGAAAAGTAGTTTATAATTTAATTTGGGCGTAATAATATTTGCCGTTAAAACAATTAAAATTGATATCTCGACAATTAATCGTATAGCGATTTCAAAAAAGGTATTAAAAACCCTGACAAAAGGTTAAACACAAGTTTTCAGAATTATGATAACCGGTCAGGATTGCCCCAAATTTTAATTTTGAACAAGGTTAGGTTGTATTTCTAGCCTTAATTTTCAATTCCAGTTTCAAAGAAGGTTAGGGTAAGCTATGTTAAGCTAGGTAAGATTGTATTTTTTAGTGTTTTTAATAAATAAAACTTAGCACCCCACAAATGGGAATACTTGTTTACCTTTTACTGCATTTTGTATGTGTTTTTTATAATCAATTCACTTTATACAAATGCTTTATACAAACGCAATCAATTGTTGCACGAAATCAATTATCGCACGTGATCAATTGATGCAGGCGATCAATTGCCTACGCGATCAATTATCGTACGGTACCAACTGTCGCACGCGATCAATTGTAGTACGTCATTAATTGTTGCATGCGATCAATTATTGTACGCGGTCAATTGTTGTACGCGATCAATTGTCGCACCCGCTTATGTGTCGTACGCGATCAATTGTCGTACGCGAAAAATTGTTGCAAACGATCAATTGTCGAACCCGCTTATGTGTCTTACACGATCAATTGTCGTACGCGATCAATTGTTTCACGCAATCAATTGTTGCGCGCGATCAATTGTCGCACGCGATCAATTGTTATACGCGATCAATTATTGCGCGAGACAATTGTAGTACGCGATCATTTGTTGCACGTGGTCATTTGTTGTACGCGAACAATTGTCTCACGCAATCAGTTGCCGTACGCAATCAATTGTCGTACGCGATCAATTGCTGCACGCGATTAGTTGTCGCACGCGATCATTTGTCGTACGCGATCAATTGTCGCACGCGATTAATTGTCGAACGCAATCAATTGTTGCACGCGAACAATTGTCGCACGCAATAAATTATCGTACGCGATCAATTGTTTCACGCGATAAAATGACGCACGCGATCATTTGTCGGGCGCGATTAATTGTCGCACGCAATTAATGTCGCGCAATAAGTTGTCCGCGATGTATGATCGTATTATTTGAATTATAACACATCTAATTAAAAAATGTATGGAATTTGCAGATATTTGTAACTTATTAATTTTAGGGAAACAATAAAAGCATACTATACTTTCCAATAGTTAAAAACTATATTACGTCTTATATTTTGTAAAATATTTGATACAAAGAGTTAACCGCAACAGAAATCAAAATTATAGTATGCTCGTGTCGTGTCTAAAGTCGTCAACGGGATCATAACAACACACGTCGTTGGCCGTTTTAGTCAAGTGATTAAAGCAAAAAATTATTTTCTAAATTTTAAACATTGCTTGAGAGTTGAGACTAATGAACACCAAAAATGAGAATAAAACCCAAAGAAAAAAAGGATTATAATCTTATTCTAATATCACTGATCAGCAACTTAGCTTCGGCAGAAGTGTTTATTGTCCCTTATTTATTAATAGAAAAGGTCACCGAGAAATTAGCACATTAAGATAAAAAAATTGAGTTGTTTTTTTGTTTTAATGTTTTAAAAATTTTGAAATCATTTTCACTTCGCCGTTTTCATGGTTACCAACATTTCTATATATAATAACGTTCTAGCTCTTACAGCTATTGCGATACTAAATTTCTACATTAGGATTTAGAACCATGATCCGCTATACTACCAAGTTGAGTAGCTACTAATTCTTGCAAAAAGCGTGAGAAATAGCCCACGGGTTCCGCCTATTATAAAAAAATATTTACTACAAAACTGTTTACATAATTTTAGATGTTTCGGTAGAAACTCTACTTTTAGTGACGATGCATTCAGTAACATGTCATACATCTCAAAACAGCTTAGGTATTTATTTTGTTTGCGGTTACCGATATTTACGTAAAAATCACATAGGGCGATTGATGCGATGTAGCTTCGATATCGGCGGAATGTATTAATTATATCATTATATTTCTGATTTATATAAACAAAGGTGAATTACAATTAGGAATTATATGCAAATGTCTAACAAGATATTTTCAGTGCGTATTCATAAGTTCTAAGTACATTTTGAAAATATCCGTTAAGGCACTTTCCTAGAAATGAGAAGTTTACCTAACATTTTCCAGTCTTTTTTTTTCCGCGGCTGTTTTCCGGGTTTTTGTGAGGCTTTGTTTGCGGATTTTATTTTCGTGAGCAGCTTTCATTCAGACCCAATCAGCGGAGAAAACTTTAGGAGCGGCAAGCACTGAGTATAACGTTACCAAAAAAAAACTGAGCGTAGCCCACAGGTTCTGCTAGTTATATTGACTTTCCCTGCTAAATCAATGCAACCTGCAATGTTAATAAACGCCAATGAAAAGTTTCTGATTTTAATTTTAGAAACAAAATAGTTTTTACTTGTGCATGACGTTTGCCATAAGGTGAGTACATTTTGATGTAGCTAAAACATTTAAAAACTTTGGCAAAGTTGCAAACTGAAAATTGCATTAACTGACTTCTGTGTTCTTAAATAAGTCAGTACTGTAAATTAACTTAACCAGATTTTGTAACAAACTCATGACACATTATTCCCGTACCATCTGGTAAAGTAAAAACCCAATCGTAAAAATGAAACAAAAGGAATAAATATGGTTCGAGATCATTTAACAAGTAATTTATAACAGAAATAAAATGATGGGTCGTGTAATAATGTGTTGGAAATAATTACAACGGTTCAAATGTGAGGGTAGAAGACCACAAGGGAGTTTAACGATACGCAGGGTGCTACCACATGCCTTCTACAACTACCAACTGTATGTGTTTCCGAAAGGGCGACACAATAAAAACATTTTTTTGTTAAAAATTAAATCAAATATCGATCAGCCCCATTATTACTGAACCTTTTGCTATTTAATTCGTGATCCTAATAAACTATAATAAGTTGTATCTTAACCACAGCATACTACACCCCTAATATAACTTCATCAAAACAGAATTGCTTTAAGTTTTTTAATGTAAATCAGCATATAAAATAAGCTTGTCATATCTTCTCGCATATCCCTGTTCGTGTAGGAGCGAATTTACTCACAGAATCCGAAGTAAAATTGGAATCCTCATCCCAAACACAAACAGAATTGGAGAAATCCGGAATGGAACGCCTAAAATGCTAATTCGAACGCCTCTCTTCAGGAAGTGGTTAAACTGCACAAACAGCGTCTATTATATGCGCAATAAGACCTCTCCGGCTCTAATACGATCTCAATTTAGTTTAGTTCCGCTCTGTTACACGGGTCGCGTGGCAATCGCCACCCCCCGGGAATCCCTTGCGCCACCCCCTATTTGTCACTTGGTGTGAACGCTAGCCTTGTATATTATTTTCCCGATATCATTAGATATATGTTTATGGAAACGGGTACGTTTTTTCTGTTTCTGATTTTAAAGAAAGAATTCAATTCCTAGTATTATGAACAATAAGAGAAATTCAGTTGTACTGGTTTTCAAGACGCACTTGGATTATCTTGCTTGCCATAAGAGATCGAAGGTAGGTTTAACTTTAAATTTGGCAAAGTTGCTAAATTTGATGAAAAGTAATAATTTATAAAGAAAAATTGACCTAACGCAATTCGTTTCTGTTATGAAGAAAAAACAAGGAAAATGGATTTTCTTTATGCCTATAACTTTTTTATTACTAAAAACAAAAACAAAAACCTAATAAAATTCTCACGGCCACTTTTTACGCATATTCCCCCTAACCAATCTCAATTGTCACACAACGTTTCGTGTTTTAAGAATTATCATCGGTTTCGTTTTTTTCGAAGACATCCGACGCTTTATTATGCTTTATTTTAAACTTCAATGTAAAATTTAAGAAAACGCTTTAACTGTAATTGTATCAGATGTGACATGACCTTCATTTATTTTATGATGAAGTTATTTTCCGAAACAATAATAAAAAACAGAAGAAAAGGAACAAATGATAGTAAAATGCGTCTAATTTCCGCCGGCATAAATACTGAAATATTGAACGAGTTTAAAACACAGAATTAGTACAAATTATAATCAAGTTTCAATGTAACAATTGATCAAATAAACCATTAGATAGGAAATAATAGAATTGCAATATGGCCAGCCCGAACGAAAGCGTTAGAACCGCTAAAAAGTTCAGGAAAGGGGTCGAAGAGGATTAGGTCCTCCTACTCTACTCCTGAAATGGCCGGCAGGAAGAAGAAGGCAGCCAGGGAGAGCGCACCTCCAAGCGGGACGACTGTTCCGCAGGTGGCAGCGACTTCCACGGCTGCTAGAAACTTCAAGCAGGCCCTAATATCAAAGAAAGTTGGTATTATACACCAGAGGTACCCAGAGGTTAACCTCACCACCGAGGAGATGAAGGCCATACAAGAGGCCATTCTCCAAGCCATTGTGGACCTGGAAGAAGGCTCGACAAAGCCAAAATTCCTAGGCAACACCTTCAAGGCCGGATGGCTAATGGTGACTTGTGCTGATAACGACACCGCGGAGTGGCTGAAGCACCTGATCACCGTGATAAAGCCATGGGAGGGGGCCCAACTGAAGGCCGTCGAAGAGACGGACCTACCAAAGGCAGTGATCATGAACGCCTACTTCCCCAATAGCCAGGAAGATAAAAATGAGAGGATCCTGAAGCTGGTTAAAGGCCAAAATTCTGGCCTAAACACAGCTGACTGGAGAGTTCTCAACAGAACGAATGAAGGAACAGCCACGCACCTCACCCTGTCAGTGGATCAACTTTCCTTTGAGACGCTCAAGAAGTCTAGCTTTAAAATAAGCTTCAAGTTTGGAGAAGTGGGTATAAGACCTAAAGGGCTAGCCTCTAATAAGCCCAAGGAAACGCACCCTCCAAAGAAGATGGAAAAGCCGAAGGATGGTAGTACCTCGTCCACGGCCAAACCAACACGCGAGGAGAAAGGGAAGAAGCCGTTAGGGAATCGCCCTCCACCCAAGAAGGGAGCAAAGGTCCTGGAAAAATCTAGGGGCGAGGGTCGCTTGTCGCCCTCCCCAGATGCTTCGGAACCTGGCACCCAGTAACCAAACAGAAATGGCGACGATCGCCTTCTTACAGGTGAACCTTCAGCACAGTAAAGCCGCCTCCGATGTGCTGAACAAAGAGTTCACCCAAAACCACTTAGACATTGTGCTGATTCAAGAGCCATACGTCCATGGAGGCCTAGTCCGCAGACTAGCTACACCAACAGGTAGAAGTAAGAGTCCCTAAACTGACAGACTGGTGCCTCTATCTGGAGCATATCAGATCTGAAGTGGACGAACTCAACAGCGAGTTAGATACAGTAGAGGACTTAGAACTAGCCTCATTAAATCTACACAACCTCATACACAAAGCGTATGAAGCAAGCTGCCCTATCAAAAGCCGAAGGGTTACACGTATAGTGCCCTGGTGGAACGGGGAACTTGAAACTCTACGATCTGAAACAAGAAGGCTATTCAATAAAGCCAAAAGACAGAGGCGTCAAGAAATGTGGGACCAATATAAGGAGGCCCTCACACGATATAACCTTGAAATCAGGAGGTCAAAAAGAAGGACATGGCGTAGCTTCTGTGAAGGGGTAGAAGACACCCCAACAGCGGCTCGCCTACAGAAAGTCCTAGCAAAAGACCACACAAACGACATTGGCCACCTGCAGATGGCTGATGGACGTTTTACTGAGGGCACAAAAGAAATGTTGGAGCTACTTCTAAGCACTCATCTCCCTGGCTCTCAAACCTACAGGCCTGACGAACCTGATCCGGAGGTAATGGATTTGGTACGTCCACACCCAAGGGTCAAAAGTCAGGCCAACAAAATATTTTCGCCAAACAGGGTTAAATGGGCAGTCCTTGCCTTTAAACCCTTTAAGTCACCCGGCGGAGACGGCATTTTTCCGGCCCTACTACAAAAATCTATAGAGGACCTGCTGCTCACCATCTGCAAACTATACAAGGCCAGTTATTGCCTTGGACATATTCCCAAAATATGGAGAGAGGCGAAAGTGGTCTTTATACCTAAGGGAGGAGGGCGCTCAAACACCCAGCCCAAGTCGTACAGACCCATAAGCCTCACTTCCTTCCTGTTAAAGGGAATGGAAAAGGTACTAGATCAATACCTGAGAAGCGAGGTACTTCCAAACCGACCGCTTCACCCCAACCAACATGCCTATCAAAAGGCCAAATCAACTATAACGGCTCTGCACAGTCTTGTCAAAGGACTGGAGAAGACGTACATGGCAAAAGAAATAGCTCTCTGTGCTTTAGTTGACATTGAGGGTGCCTTTGACAACACCTCCTTCGTAGCAATAGAAAGAGCTGCCATGAAGAAAGGTTTCGAACCTTCGATTATCAAATGGATCAAAGCCATGTTAGAAAGTCGTAAAATTACAGCTAAGCTAGGAGGAGAAACAGTTACCATAACAGCCGCAAGAGGCTGCCCCCAAGGAGGGGTCCTATCGCCTCTTTTGTGGTCTGTGGTAGTTGACGATCTCCTTAACATGCTAACACAGCACGACTTCGAAACACAGGGATACGCTGACGACCTAGTGATAATGGTCCGTGGCAAATTTGACACAACAGTGTCACAACGCATGCAGAGGGCTCTCGACACCATCCAGAGCTGGTGTCGAGACCAAAGCCTAAGCATAAATCCGAAGAAGACGGTTATAATCCCCTTTACTAGACGAAGGAAGCTAAACCTAAAAGCTCCCACGCTAGAAGGAACGACCATCAACTTCAGCAATGAAGTCAAATACCTTGGAGTTACACTAGACCAAAGGTTAACGTGGAACTCACATATTAAAAAACTTCAGAAGAAGGCGGTGGTAGCAACCATTACATGCCGCAGGCTTCTTGGAAGAAACTGGGGTCTAAAGCCACAACTGATCAACTGGTCATACGTGACTATTATAAGACCCATGGTCACCTACGCATCGCTTGTATGGTGGCCAAAAACTAAACAAGTCACTGCTCAGTCACAGCTAGAGAAGATACAACGTCTCGCCTGCCTGAGTATTACAGGTGCAATGAGCACCTGTCCAACCGCAGCAATGGAAGCCATGCTAGGACTAACGCCCCTACACCTACAAGTGCAAAAGGAGGCGATGTCACATGCGCTGACACTCGGCAGGACAAACAAATTCAAATCAGGGGACCTTACTGGCCACCTAGAAATCTTAAGCCTCGCCCATCTAGAGCGAACGGCCTACACCGTATCGGATTTTATGCAAATAAAATACAACTTTGATCAATCCTTCAAAGTGAACATCCCAGACCGGGCTATGTGGTCCACAGGAGTGTCTCCCTTTAAAAGAGGATCGCTCCAATGGTACACGGATGGGTCAAAGATGGAAGGAGGGGGAACTGGAGCGGGTGTCTACGGTCCTGGGTGCCGTATTCACGAACCCCTTGGATCCAAAACTACCATCTTCCAACCTGAGGTATACGCCATAATCCTCTGCACACGAATAAACCTCAAGAAGGGCTATAGAGGTGCAACAATCGATATACTCACAGACAGCCAAGCAGCAATAAAGGCTTTAAAAGCCTACACTTGCGAATCTAAGCTGGTCTGGGAATGTCTGGGTAACCTCAAGCAACTGGCTAATAAAAACCACGTAACATTATGGTGGGTTCCAGGGCACGAGGGTATACCAGGCAACGAACAGGCCGATGAACTCGCAAAAAGAGGAGCAATGACGCCTTACATTAGACCTGAACCTTGCTGTGGTGTACAGAAATGCCACATAAAACACGAGGTCAGTCTATGGGAGGAACTAACGAAGTCCTCGTACTGGGAAAACATACCGGGACAACGTCAGGCAAAACAGTTTATAACTATTTCGCAAAAGAAAGCAAGGAATGCTTTGTCTCTCAGCAAGAACGAGCTACAAACCATCACTGGCCTTCTCACAGGCCACGCTCCACTAAAATACCATCTCTTCAAGATTGGTAAGGCTGAGGACCAAATCTGCCGACTATGTTACGAGGCAGCAGAAACGGCAGAACACATCCTATGCAGATGCAACGCTGCCGGTCGTCGAAGACACAAAATTTTTGGAAAGGAGACTATTACACCTACCGAAATAAGGGAATCGAATCTCAGAGTTATACTTAGGTTCTTCAACAGCCTACAACTTCTCTAACAAGACATGGGCTCACAAGTCACAATAGAACCATTAAGGGTCGCAGTGACGAAAGGCAAGTTAAGGCCAAAGCCCAGAACAAACTAATAATAATAATAATAATGGCCAGCATGATCGCCTTACTTAATTGTTTAAAGTACTTTTCTAGAACACTATAAAAAATGAAGTTTAAGAAAACAATCACGAAACTATTAATAAATTACAAAACAATGTTATGCAGAATTTCTTACATTACAAATTTTATTATAATTTAAATATGCAACTCTGCAATTCTGTTTTAAAGTCGTTAAGTTTTCAGTTGTATTTAGGGTGTTGCCTAAATTAGAAGTATCTTATAATTAATTATTTGGTTTTATTTCTGTCTCTTGCAATTTTCAATTATAAAACAGTTACAGACAAGAAACAAATCCATTTTTCGTTGTTTATTTATTAAATTAAAAAATATTTGCGCTATTTTAAAGATCTTTTCATATTATTGAAATACTTCAAATTCGATAACTTTTCCAAATTTAAACCTTCTTTCTATCTCTTATAGCAAACGTGATTCCTATAGTGCGTCTCAAAAATGAATCATCCTTTGAATTTAAAAATGTTAATTACTACTAACAGAACCCGTAAGCTACGCCCCCTGATTTTTTGGTAACTCTATACTGGGCACTTGCCTCTCCGAATGCGACCTGCAAAATGTTCCCTGAAAAAAAATTAAAGAAAGACGAACTCCCGCAGAATCTCCAAGAAAAATATAAGCTGAAAAAAATCGTGTCATAGCCCCTGAAATAATAGTTTGAAAAAAGCGGGATAAAAGTAAGTTAACCTTTTTCTCATTTCCCACTCAAGAAAAATTTATTAGACATTTGCATATTAATCGAGCAGTAAGAAAACAAAGCAATTTTTGTTTTCGGAGAAAGCCAAATCTTTATGACAGTGTTCCACCAGCAAGAAAATACACGTGCTTTTGTTTAGGAAATTTTTTTGCTGGTTTTTTCTCCGGGAAATTATTTTATCGTAGTTGCTTCTTCCGGGGAACTTCATTACTGCAGAATGGTTTTACGGGAACTTTGTTTTTCAGACAATTTGTTGTCGACAATATTTTTTCGGCAGATGTTTGTTTACACCCTCAAAAATTTTCCAAGCTAATTTGTTTAAGGGCCTTTTTCAGAAACTTTGCTCCGTAAATTGAAGATGTCCTCTATAAGCAAAATCAGTTAGGCGCCACTGTTGTATGTATATGTATAAAGCAGCTGCGTACAACTTGTTCTGATGTTTATACTTTCCAATATTTATTTAAGGTCGTCGCACATACCGGCGATTAACAAACGTGCACTCTCATAACTTTTTTTGTGCATACGTATTTGTTTTTGGCGTTTTATGTTATTTATTTTAATAGGGTGCTACTGAGGTAAATATTGTTGTTCTTATTATGAACTATTAGCCGTATAGACTGCACAACCTAGTAAAAAGAAACGCTAGGTGTAATCCGAAAGCCGGTGCCGGGATTTAATGCGAGCCCTGCGGATTTGTCTCTCAGTCCTCGAGTCTGATATTTGTAAATGGATGCGTTCCCCAATAATCCGAACATCCACTGTGAATCTAAATTTGCTTATCTACAATAAAAACTGTAGCAGTCTACTGTACAAAGGAATATGCGCCTTATATAATAGACGCATAAATATGTGGGTTTTTAGTAGTAAGGGTCTCTCATCACTAAAAGTTTGAGCCGGACGAAAAAGATTCAGATTTAATATGTAGATAAGTTTATATTTAGTGATGGAAAAACGACGAGAATTTATTTTTTAGGGAAGAAACCCGTGGCTTTTCCTCGAACGCTTCCGTCAAAATACGTAATACTCTTTTTCTTATTTTTGGTTATAACCATACGTGTTGCATAAAGGCAATGTCTTGCTAATAAATATATCCTTATGTTCACGCGTTTTCCATGTTTTTTCATGAAAATAACAATAAAAAAGTAATTTTAGAAATACTATATTCATTTTTTAGAAAAAAATATTATTCTGTTCTCGT
The DNA here is from genome assembly GCA_958336395.1 of Ctenicera cuprea. Classification (NCBI taxonomy): domain Eukaryota; kingdom Metazoa; phylum Arthropoda; class Insecta; order Coleoptera; family Elateridae; genus Ctenicera; species Ctenicera cuprea. The sequence goes on along the minus strand of OY284491.1, from coordinate 37,349,957 downwards.
TGTACGTGTTAAAATTCGTTGGTTTATTTGTAATTTTGTTGCTTATTTGTTTGTCTATTAATTTGGTTCGCATAAGGGATTATTTGTCCAGTTATTGCCTTTACTTGTCACATAATTTCAATTATACTTATATTTGTATTCGCACAACTCGCGATAAGCAAATGCTGTTTTCAATAAAATTGTAATAATGTTCTATGTGCAATGATTTAATTATATTAATTATGTGCTATTAAAAGAAATTATATGAAATGTGCTGTGCGAGACTCTCCACCCGCAAGTATAAGAACCTATAAAGAAACCAAATTACAGCAACAGTAGTGACAACAACATAAACATTCGCCAAAAACAATCACTAAACTGAACATAGAAGTAAGTGCCCATCGTCGTGTTATGGTGATAAAAAAATTTTTTAATCTGAAAATAAAATTAGAATTAAAATTGACATACACATATACACGTTCTAAATGTACTGGTTTAAAAGCTCCATTTTTTGACTTTACTGTTTTTTATGATGCAAAGCCTCTACGTGCTGCGTCACAAAATACATTTTTTTGGAATTTAAATTTTGTCACACGCCGTACACAGATTGTAAATAAAACTTGTCAAAAATTGTTTTTGTTGTGATGCTGTAAATTTTTTCTTATTATCCAAAATTGACCAAACTCTTACCAAGGGCATAGCTGTACATTAGTAATAATATAAAAACGTACTACATAATACTAAAACTTTAATACAAAAATAATAGTATAAAGACTTAGTGAGAATCCTCTCATTTATTCTACTGCTAAGTTAGCAGTGCTAACTACAAAGAGAGAAATAGTGAAGCAAAGGTCGACAGGTAGCTGTGTGTACTTCGGTCATGCCTCAAAAGACTTCAGTCAACGCATGGGAATCAGATAAAAAGAGAGCGAGTGATATTGTAAAGTAAACTGATAATACGCTAAAGTTTTATGTTTAGTTTTATGAAAAAAAAATGAATTTTTTGATTTTTGGGAAAAGATACCTTGGAATTAAAAAAACTCAAAAACAGAACGACATACTCGTCTACCGTAAAGAGAGTGGGAGGGGAAAAGTTAACACCCCCAGACATTTTCGTATGCAAAAATTAAGTTTAAGACTTTATTCTACTGTCACTCATGAGCAATTTAGCCTAAACTTATTTTTTTTATCGGCCCCCGTTTATTAAATAGGGAAGTTAGAAGTTTTCGCTATTCAAAAATTCATAGAAGGTGTCACAAAAAAGTTAGCAGACTGGAACATGAACTAAATTGTAGCTGCTCCATAGCTCTATAAGTCTACAAACTTAAAAAATAAAATCGCATCGCTATTAAGCAGTATGTTTTCGAAAAAGCCACAATTTTTTAATTTTTATCATTTCACGGTTTTAGTAGTTCCAAACATTTAGTAGCTTGTAACATTGTGTATCCTTAGAGCATTTCCCATTTCAAATTTCATCCCGATCTGATACTTGTTTTTTAGTAAATAAGCGGTAAAACTCAAATAAAAATGCATAGAAGACGTCAGAGAGAAATTAGCGAGCTGGGACACGAACCAAAGTGTAGTTCATCTTCGACACTAAAGGTTCATTCATTTAGAGTTCACAAAATTAAAAAAGAATGATAAAATATTTGAACTCGATCAGACATTTCAAAAAATCGTAGCGACCGTCGTTTTTAAGATAAAATGTTCGGCAAAAAAGCGTTAGATTTGCCCCAAAGTCCTCTATCGGATTCCGTTCTAATAATAATTTAGAAAATTTTGGTTTCGGAAAAAAATGCTACCAAAACACACATGTCTAACTACCGCTTCCGGTTTCGGATGCTTTTAACAAAACATATATTTCCGTCAATTACTCGATTTTAAAAATTTACATGACATGAGTACTTCTTTATATTGAAAGACTGGGAAAGTAAAAATGACCTGACCTAAGCGGAGAACTCACAGAAAACTTAGAGCATTGTGGAAAAGCCATTAGTATAGCCATTACATTAGGTGACGTGCTTTTGCATATAATTCATAGAATTTATTTACGTCGCATTGTTAAAAACCTTCAATTTTAACAGATTAAAGTGTTTATATACGATAAATAACATATTGATATTATGATATAAATATAACTCGCCTACCTGTATATGTATGAATTAGATAAAAAAGAGCATAGGATAAGACCTAGAAGTTATGTAATGCTGTCGTGACGTCTTCCAGCTCCTTCGTGCTCGTTTTTTCTTCTTTCGTTGACTAGACCAAATGATTTGTTTCTGTTCAATGTTTCATCCTGTAATAGTCTGCTCTCCTACTAGCTTCTAGATTTGTAATCAATTGCAGCTTAGGAAGTGGTTTTTCCATCCCCTATTACGAAAAATTCAGTTTTCTTTGTCTCTCATCGACCCCGTGGTCAGCCTGTCTAGTTTACTACTGTAAGTTGGCACTGCCATAATTTGAGAAAATTTAAGCGATAAAAACGAGTAATAAATTACGATTAAGGAGAAAAACGAGAAGTATCATTTCTGACGTTAGAAATGGGCCACCTATTTCAGATACTTCCGTTTATTACTAATTTAAACCTACCAACTAGACCGTCATTGCTGTTTGATATAGAAAATTTTCAATGAGGTTGCTTACTACTTCTTAAATATACAATAAGAAAACTTTATGTATTTCACATACATGTTGCATAAACGTTAAACTAATTGTATTATTAATTGTTATTTACGTATCTAGTGCGCGAAATTATACTTTAGTGCTTGAGAATGAAAGTTTTTTGTCGAGGCGGCAGCCGAGACAAAAATCATTTGAAAGCACCAAAGAAATTTCGCGTACGAGTTGCATACAACATTTTTTCTACAGACTTACTGAAACAATGAAAAAAATTAAGTGAATATTAATAAAATACAAAAATAAAGATTTATTCTATCGCAATCTAGTCTGTTTCTTTGTTACTACGGAAAAAAAATTAAAAAATATTGATATTTGTCAGTTATTTTTTCCTAAACAAGTTTGGTCGGCGTCCTTTTTAAAAAAGAAGGTTACCATTGTCGTCGTGCACGAAATATTTTTCGCTCTAGTGCGCGAAATACTTCGTGCACGTTGTCAGCATAAACAACTCCACTGTAACATTTTGCGTACTGAGATTAATGTAAAAATGTCATCATTTTTTGACGTCTGCAGAAAAAGGAAATTTGTTAATTACAAAATATAATTTAAATAAAGTGGTTTTTAGAGAGCGCTAAAGTGGCAGTAATGATAAATATCAGTGGCGTTTCCTGGGTTTAGAATTTGGGTAAGCATAGGACAAAATTATTTAACATTAAGATTAAAAAGTAAAAAAATTACGGCAACTTCAATTTACCAAGAGCTGTTGTTAAATGAAAAAATCTACGCATAAAATCCCTATTAAATTTCACTTTCTCTTTATGCACTTTAATTTGATAACGCTAACCTTCGTCCAAAGCCAAGTTAACGCGTGATTTGTCAAACAATTTTAATCTAACAGTTGCAGATAAATGTTTTTTGGTCGACGCATGTCTTTTAATTGCAGCTGAAATATTTTTTAAATCAGAGTATCCTGTTTCAGACCATACTTTTGAGGGGTTAGATGTAGAAAAAAATAGTAAACAATTTTAGCAACATAACTAATTTTTATACCACTCCGTATTAAACGATCTAGATTTCTTCCTGTCGTCTGTCTGTAACAGTTCTAGTAATTTAAGAGTACATCGCCCATGTTTTTTAATATCTATTTGTTTTTCGTAAAAGTATCCATTAAATTTTTCTTTTAAAAGCTGGTCAACGAGATTTTCCATACTTGCTCCAAATTTGCAAACTATTGCAATGATATGCGTGGTCTTGTGACTACTAGAAAACAATTCCCTAAACTGTCTGCAATTCACGCAATTACATTAAACTTTCTATGAGACTCTTCTAACTTTCTCAGGGTCGTTATTTAGCTTGTGAAATAAGTTATTTAAATTAATTTTAAATAGAAATAAACACACACAACGATATCAACTTTACAAAATCTCCCCACTAGGATACTCTTCGCTCGAGCAAAAACGCTGAGTACTTCTATTTCGCTCTGCTGGTTTCTCAAGTACCACAAATACTCGCCTTTAATCTGGATCTTCTTCTGCTCTGTTTTATATTATTTCCAACTTGGTCATACCACCATCACAAACGAAGAAACTTTCTCAATCGCCTTTTACTTGTAATACATCTGGATTTTTTCTCCAATTCGTTGTTACGTCGTTGTATTTTCCTTTTTTTATACTCGTAATTACTTTTATATAGCTTTAATAGCTTTTAGACTTGTTTTTCCTCTTTTTTTTCCAGAGAATCTCAATTCTCTGTATTTATTTACCAAGACCAGCCGTAACTAACCAAAAACAAATTCTCCATCTTTTTCTTCCTTCTTTGATCCCCATTTTTTTAACAAACACATAAAACTCATGCCCATGAGTATCCTTTTATATGTTTGTCATATTGACACTGACATCCATCCTGACATTTATCGATGCACAATCAAGTAAGTTTAAAACTTCTTATAAATTAAACCTTTTGAACAATTCTGAACTAAATTATAATTACAATTAACATAAATAAAATTCGTATCAATCTGTTGTGTTTTTCTTTTCTTTCAGTAAAAACATACCATATGAAAAATAACAATTATTAGAATTTATAACAAGAATTATAGCAAAAATACGCAACCCTGAGTTTAAAAGTTAGAGTATCAAAACCTTACAGTGTTCATAAAACTCCAATCACAAATAGAATTGCAGCAAGCATTTCAAAAACTGCTCTCCAGGAATCACAATACTCCAGACAAATCAAACACCTCTAAATATCATAGCACTATGTATGAAATAAATAATCACTCAATAGCTTCACCCTGAACGTGAATGCCGCTAACCGACCCTAGTAATTTAAAGAACCGAGTGAGGTCGTGCTTTTTCGATGCTAAAAACGTTCTGAGATTCCTACTATTTCTTTCCTTCTGATCATTGTATTATTTTATAAATGTACATGCACACGTATTAAGAATAATAGACTGGCTGATTTTGTCTGACCTGGAGAAATTCGGTCCGATAAGCTGGGTCTCGCGTAAGCAAAACAGTATTTTAAACGCTTGTTTGTTAATTTGCGGTCGCTCTGTTTCAGAACTATTCTGCTATTGTTGCCTTAACTGTAAGTGAAATTTGATTACATGCTGGTTAATACATTTACTCCCACTTTGTGTTTGGCGTCCAATTTTTAATATTACGCGGTGGTCTTAAAAGTAAAAATAAAAAATGTATGTAAAAGTAGCTTTTTTGATTGAAATTTAGAATTTGATTTTTTATTTGAAAAATTATGGGTAGTCACTGCCTACCCTGCCTAATAGAGCGGACCGCTACTGATAAATACATATAAATATAATAACATGGCGTATTACAATATAATCCAAAAAGTTAATTAATACGGACCTATTAACAAGCGAATATAAAAAAATAAAAAAACCTTTTTATGATAATAAAAATAATAATAATAATATTATAATAATAATAATAGTAAGTAATAATAATAATAATAAACTATACCGCGTCAGTCCGAAAGTTCACCACAGTGTCAACAACGGGCAATGATACCAACATCAGCAACACAAAAACAGAAATAGACAGTACTACGCGTGCGCGTATTCATCGGTAAATGACGTCATATTAAGTGTATTTTTTAAACGCCTTCCAATATTACAAAACTCAATAATTAATTTAGCAATTCTTTTCGCTTTGATTAAAAACAATACGCGGTTAATATTTACATCCTACAATGTAAATTTAAATTTAAAAAATAAGCAGTAAACGACCCGATTGTATTCTTGAACTATGATGTTGACTTTGTGCACTACCTACTTTTTGTAAGTCGTTTGTCAAAGATGTTACGAACACTTATTTGTCTGCGAACAGGATTGTGTTTAGTGTGGTATTACGTTTAGTATTGATTGGTGGTACAGCGTGTTTTCTGCATGTTTTAGAATGTCGTCGCCTAGATACATATTAAATAATAGGGAAGACAAACAACACCCATTTTGAACTTGTATGTATACATTCATAGCAATGATAATTTTTATGTTACAATATAGACTTTGATGCGTTTTTTAAAAAGAGTAGGAGGTTATACACGAATCGACAGGAAAAGGAACACAGATATAAGAACAGAATTAGGAGTGCGCAGTGTTAATGAAATAATAATAGAATACAGAAATAAATGGAAAGAACATGTTGAACGAATGGAAGAACGGAAAATACCCAAGAAAATATGGCAGTATAGAACAAAAGGAAGAAGATCTTTGAGGCGACCATAAAAAAGGTGGAAAGTTCAAGGGACGTAATAGACATTTTTAAATATGTATTAAATGAAATGCTCTCAAATATAAAATTTTACAATGTTTTCAAATAGGTGATGGGCATCTCTTGTATTAAATTATTTTCTTACGAAGTTGCATTATAAGCAAATGTCTTGCTTATAGTGAGATTACGTAAGCAACAATAACGTAAACTGTAGTTTTGTTTTTCTCAAAATACCCATAGCTGTTTAAGGTATAATATTTCTGTTCGTAGTGAAAATAGAAAAAAATCGTGAAAGACACATTTGTAGATCTATTGCAGTTGTATTAAGAAAACGACTGCGTTTGGTTTGGTTTTGTAGATGTATCACAAACATGCAGTAGGAAAATATTTTTTTAAATACGGCTTCAATAGATCTCGAACTTTCGATCTAGGACATTGAGGCGCGGCCGTTAGGACGCCGCCGTTAGGGCGCAAGACACTAGGGCGCGAGGACACTAAAGCACGAGACACTAAGGCACGAGGACACTGGGGCGCGAGGACACTAGGGCGCTGGCCATTAGGCTGCAAAGACGCTAGGGCGCAAACACACTAAGGCGCCAGCCATTAGGGCGCGAAAACATACCATTACCATTACCATTACAGTTACAATTGTAAATTACAATTACAATGGCAGTTACGTACATCCGACTCTGAGTGGAATAGATGTGGAACTAAAACGAATAATTTTGTCAAAGAGATCACGTTGAAAATATGACATAGTTTTCACGCTCTAGTGTTCGGCGCCCTAATGGGCGGCGCCGTAGTGTCTTCGCGCCCTAAAGGCTTTGCGCCTATTGGCCCGCGCTGTAGTGTCCTCGCGCCTTAATGTCCCGCGCTCTAACGGCCGCGCCCTACTAACCACGACCTAACGACCGCGCCCTAATGTTCAAATCCGCTAAAACTTTTTCTTTTATAATTTTTTCTATTTTCAATATAAACAGAAATATTTCACGTAACGGAATTTACATTTTCAGTATTCTTCTTGTATCTAGTAAGCTATGGGTATTTTGAGAAAAACAAAAGCACCATCACATTGTCTCCCTAATTAGGCAACTTTTATCTAATTTAACCGACTTTATTTATATCTTGCCTAAAGTTTCCGAGATGTCTACAGTGTCCCGGTTAAAATAGACGGCTTGTATACTTTCACTATAGAGAACTATTGGCTGCATTCACCTCAGTGAGCGATCAGTAATTATCTGCTGAATGCATCTTATATTACCGCTACCTTAGCGACCGTTGAGTGAGCGGACGCCATTTCTGGTAGCAAACATTTTCTTTGCTCTACCGGAGCAGTGTTTGGCAAATTTGGCAAAATTAAACCGAATAAAAATTATGCATGTTAAAAAATGTCGAAGGAACTTATAGAAACCAGGTAAAGTTTCAATAATTTAATTTACTATATTGTAGGTAACGCTAATTTGCATTTTAGGAGAAGCATAATAAAATTTAAATTAACGTTTATAGAAATTTGAATACTACTTATTACATTTTTGCACGACCTGCTTGATGCCAAACAAAAGTTTTATTATGTTTCTAGCAGGTCGTGAATTTTATTAACGAGATTTTATAACGCATTCAGCAGATTATGCTGAGCGGTGAGCGCTTAACTCAATTATATTTTCATCACCCAGTGAGCGATCTGGTCAATGCAATCATTGATTTCATGAAAATTTGTAAAATTGAGATTTTGACGAAAATTCATGTTTTGGGCCTCTAAATTTTTAAACAATATCCCATAACTTAGGAACGAATGGTTCGATTTCAGTAAGATTTAGCAAAAATTTATCGAGAAAATATGCTTATGAAATATCAAAAACCGGAAGAGAAAGTTAGACATGTTTTTTGGTAGCATTTTTTCCGGAAAACGAATTTTCTAAATTCCAAACCAGAATTTGATGAAAAGGGGAATGCGACAATTCGCCGTCGCCGATTGGCCGTCGCCGATTCGCCGTCGTCGACTCGCCATAGGTACAATTCGCCGTCGACCCAATCCGCCGTCGCGTCGGCCAGATTTACCATCGCTAGTCACAATTTTATTCTGAATTTTGCTTTCCGTAAAACAGTGATCAGAACATGAAAGCATTATTATCCATAATCCAACCATGCAGAGGCCGCCCATAAAATACTTCAGTTAGAATTGGGAATGGATCAGCTAACTATTTGGAAATTTACAGATGGCTTACGCAAGACGTAGAAAAAATACGGGATGCTTATTGCCAACAACTGGTAGGTTTCCACCATAAACTATCCCCACCTTTGAAATAGTAAAAAGATAGGAACGCCGACGACAGTATTTTATCGAATTGATAACGCCGATATTTAACAATATCTTAAAGGCCTAATTATAATATGTAAATAATATATGTATACAAGCAAAACTCGTGGGTTACGCCCCCGTTTTTTTTTTTGTAACTTTAAAACTTTTCTCCGCTGTGTCGGCTCGGAATTGAGAGGTGCTCCCAGAAAAAGACGTAAAAAACAGAAAAAGCTCAAAAACCAGCCTCGGGAAAACACTATAAAAATCCCGTAAAAAACCGCATTGTAAACAAATTTTAATAAAGAAATATCTCCGTAAAATCCCCGGTGTTGAACATTCTCCGTATAAGTCCCTTCATAGCCCCATAAAAAATTCTTTTAAAAAGCAGCGGGAAAAATGGTAGTTAAACCTATTATTTTTTCTCATTTCCAGAGCAGAGATGCAAGTGAAATCAGTAAACAAAAGATTTTTTTAAATTTTTTATACAAAAAAGCACCTTACAACATAACATTACACTTAAAAATATAACTTAAAAAGAGCAATTTTTGAAAACTAGCATTAGTATAGTATAACAATTTAAACTTATACCTAATCTTTGTATTTTATAGCATTATAGTAATGAAATACAATACGTTTTTCAAGATTTTTAACCTGAAACCATTGCTTTTTATCATACGGTATGTTTTTATAGACGGAAAAGCTCCTTTCAACGTCAACTGAAATGATTGACGCATTTTTTAAATTAGTGATAATGTCCACGTCTAGTTGCATGTCATTATCATTAAAGTTGTCAGTTAGAACCTCATGCACCTGCACAAGTGTTTGAAACTTTCGTTTTTATTTAATACGTCTGTTAGTTTCTGCGATACAGTTTTTTCAATATTGCATTTAAGTTGATGAATTGATTTTTCAAACGTTTTTATAACTTCTACTGAATCGGATAGCAGGACTTCTTTTTCTTGTAATTAATTCAGTGTTGTACTTGCAAAACTATAATTGACTTTATTTAATGCTAATTGTTTTGCAAGTTAAGATTTGTTTGTTATAGTTTTTGAATCTATAATAAAATTTGAAAAGTCTTTAAAATTTAAAATTATTTTTTTAATACTTTTGAAATTATTTTTATAATAAAGAGCAGCATCCAACCACGTACCACATCTGGTAGACATTGATTTAGGAGGCAGTGGAATATTTGGAAATTTTTCTTTAAATAATCGCACCTTCAGGGGCGCTTTTACATTGGATATTAAATCGTTTACAAACGAAAACTGATTCCTAATTTCTTCCGGAACTTTATTTGCACCAAACATGAGCCAAAAAAATGTATGAATTAAATTTGGATAAAAAATATTTAAATTTCGCCTCGCATTTATCGTATATGGTGCAGCATCAAATAACATTAATTTTATTTTTTCTGTAGAAACTGTTTATGGCTGAAAAATCTTTGTGAGACCTTTATTTACAAATTTAGACATAGTGACACTGTTAGTTTTATTTAGTTGTTTCGTGCTAATCAGATAAGGTGTACTAGGTATGTCAGTATGTAAAACCCTAAATTAAATTTGCTATATAACGTTCAGATTTATTCGTACTTTTATCAACAGAAAAGTCAATATAGTTTTTTTTATAATTTCGCAAATTTTACGTGTTGATATAATTTTTTCTAGGAAATGTTTCCATCTGGAACATGTTTACTAGTATATTTTTCTAAGAATAACGCAAAATTATTATTGTTTAAATTTGTTTGTGGTATATTAGCAGCCACTAAAGCATTGCATAAATCGAAATTAAATTCTTCTTTTTCGTTTAATTTAGAAATCCCAGCAATAGACTCGCGAATCGGCATTTGTAGGTTCCGAGATTTTTGACATTTGCCTTACGGTAAAACAACTTTAATATGTTGATTCACTTGGAATTTTTATCGCATGAAATCTAGAACGATAAAAATTCTTTGTTACTTCGGGCCTACATGGATATTCAATAAATTTGAACATTGTAAAAGGTCAAAGATTGCTTACCGTCTTGCTGCAGACTTTGCAAAATATTTTGTTTTCCTGTAGCACTAGTTTCTGATAACCCTTTTTCCGTAATAAGGGCAAGTTACTGTTTTTGCTATATTTTTTTGTAGAAAAGAAACACTTACAAGACGTGCCACTATTTTGCTATTTCTTACGAAGTGGTAGCCACGAAAATGAATGAAACTAATATCTGCTACTTTTAAGTAGTACCGCAATTGCACAAATCTTAGAAATGATTCTAGCCACTGCAGAACTTAGAAATACATTCTACCTGGTATAATCCGAGACATCCACTCAAGAATACCTAGTAACAGCACGCACTAATTGAAAATCGCAAGATACTTCTCATTTTCTCCCATTTTATAATAATTTAACGTTTTTATATAAATATAAAAAAATACATCTAACTATGCATTTACTGATCCAAAACGCCAAAATATGCTAATTAAAATTGCTTTTGATTTAATTGCATTTTATCAGATATAGATACAAACAGAAGCATTTTATTGTCATATCAAAACTATCAAATATGCATTTGCATATATCCGTGTCTTGCTTATCACCAATAGGCGTCGCCTTTAAAATTATAACTTGTTTGTACACTGCGTTCACAAAATAACTCCCGCCCCCTTAACTTTTGAATTATTTAAATTTAAATAGCATGATGGGTCGAGTGACCGTTGTTTTGTAAAGTATAGCATAAACTTAAGCAAAATACTAAATGTGATACATCCTTGAAATAAATAAATAATAATTAAAAAACACTGTAACTCAGCACTTTAAAAATGAAGCTCATAATGTCGCTCATAAGAAAAGGAAAGTTGAGATTTGAAATTCAACAATGTTTGCAGTTTTATCAAATCTAATAAAAGAGTTAGATTCAGAATGTAAAACGTCCAAATAAATCGCGAGCGAGAAAAATGTAAAATACATGCCAAATGCAAAAACAAACAAATAATATAAATTTTCGCAATTTGCTCAGTAGCTAAGCAAGATAGCTCAAATTTGTTTTCAGTTTATTAATAAACAGAAAGTTTCGCAACTTTGCCATAATTTAACTTTCTCGTATTTCTCTTCCAATAACTGACAATGAACCTGTTTTTTTCGTTCTTGTAAGAATGTAATGCATAATAGAATAGCTAAAACGCTTTAAGCTAAGCTCATCACAGACATTTTTACCAGCTAATTTCAAATTTTCCAGTTTTGCAACGAATTGAATATATTTTAAATCTGTATTCACAGATGCAGGTATTTTTCCTATTTAACATCAGACAAAAAAACAACCAGCCGGCACATGAAAAGACCAAACAAAACCGAGCGAGTATGTCAACAAATCATGTTAAAGCAATTACCAATTAAATTAAATCGATGATATATTTAATTCTCTCTTTATCCCGAGAACCAAAACGAAAGGCAAGCAGACCGAGCGCTGCCGGTGGCCATCCCTCGGGAGAACAGCACAAAATCCCAGAGGCTTGTTGGCTTTACCGTCATTTGTCTAACAGCTGTTCACATATCGTCAAATTACGTCATTAGAGAAATTGTCGATTGTCTGCCCCCATTATTAAGCGAAATCAACCCCTGTGTACCGCGCACCGTTTTACTTTTACTAGCTTGTGAAGAGCTTTAGAGGGATTTGAAAATTAAATTAAAGGTGTTTGTTTTCCATATAATAAAATAATGTAGGGTAATTAATAGAACTGGTTTTAATCGTGTCTCACCTTTTTTTAACATTTAAGTAATCTCTTTTTAAAAAATAAGAGTTTTAAAGTGTTTTCATAAAAAATTTTACTTTTTTCTTGAAACTAAATATAACCACTGTGGGATAATAAATACAAAAAAAAGTTCGTATTACGAAATTCGTGAATTGTAGCTTAATTTTATACCTTTTCGATAACCTTCTTTAAAAGTGAGTTTGAGTTTTTCTGTAGTACCTTATCACGCGTATTAGCAGTAGAGTAGAGTAGGCAGTGCCTACCCATAATTTTTCAAATAAAAAATCAAAGTCCAAATTTCAATTAAAAAAAAGTTATTTTTACGTACAGTTTTTATTTTTACTTTTTAAACCACCGCGTAACATTAAAAATTGGGCACCAAACAAAAAGTGGGTGTAATTCAGCACGTAATTAAGTTTCACTTACAGCGACTTAAAGCGACCGCAAATAAACAAACAAGCGTTTAAAACACCGTTTTGTTTATGCGAGGCCAATCTTCTCGGGCCGAACAGTTCCAGCTAAGATCAACACCCATTCTATTATTCTTAATACGTTTGTATGTACAATAATGAATGAAAAAAAATAGTATGGATTTCAGAACGCTTTAAGCGCAAAGGCTCGGCCTCGGTAGGTCTTTATCAGCGGAGTAGAGTAGCGTGCAGCTATTGTGTGATTATTTATCTTATATCAGCTGCAATTAAAAATCATGCGTCGACCAAAAAACATTTATCTACAACTGTTAGATTAAAATTATTTGGCAAATCACGCATTAACTTGGCTTTGGACCATAATCATTAGGTTTACAAAGGAGGGACAAGCAGTCGAAAGGTTTTTAGGATTTTTCGATTTAAGCTCGGGTCACAAAGCTGATGACTTCAAGAATTTGATTGATTAATAGTTAACAAAGTTTAATTATAGTTTATAAGCTAGTTGCACAAACCTACGACGGTGCAACAGTTATGTCTTAAAAAATAAATGGTTTGCAAAAAAAGTAAAAAAAATGCACCTTAAGCATTCCTAGTACATTGTTGGGCATATAGATTAAACTGGGCGCTTCAGCAATCATCTGGCCATATTTCGGAAAGAAAACGATTTTTTGCATTTATCTCTTCGTTTTCAAAATTCTTTTCGAACTAGCCGAAGCGCACAGATTTATTACATGCAAAACGAGTTCCTAGAGCTGTAGCTATTTGCTGGAACTTTTCTTTGCGTGTTGTATTTACGCTAAAAACATAGAGAACTTTTATTGGAAGTGTTTGAGTATATATTAAAATTTGATAATTTTAAAAATGACAAAGATTTGTTTTCGTTTCTTATATTCAACCACAGGTTATTACTATTTTCTTTATTTCTTCACTTCTTCTTCTTCTTCTTCTTCTTCTTCTTCTTCTTCGTCTTCTCTGTTGTAGGAATATTTTCTGTTTATTCTGTATCTACTTTGTGTACGGCGAGAACCAACTTTAGGCCCATCTCTTGGGTGGTCGTCCTGGTTGTCTTTGTCCAGTTGGTTATTGTGTTTTACATATTTTGGGTATTCGATCGTGGTGCATCCTACATGATCATTCCATTCTTTTTTTCCTCTTTTTTGTCCACTGAACCAGGTCTTGGATATTACAGCTTTTTCTTATTAATACATTTGCTTGTCGATCTCGTATCGGGTGGCGGAAAAAGGTGCTGCGGAACAAAGTGCCGCGGGAAAAAAAGCAACGGTAAAAGCGCCTGAAAAAAGTGCCGACCGAAAAACGTGCAGCGGAAAAAAGTGCCGTGTAGGTGTAAATTTGACATTTTCACTTGCAAAATAAAATAATATAAACAACATAGATACCGTTACACTTAACAATAATATAACACAAGAGGATTGGAACAAATGACGGAAATGGGGTTCTCAGATTAGGTAATATCCCTCCTGTGTTTCCACCACGTCTATGAAACGTGCAAGAAGCATCAATAAATGAGGAAGATTGCACGAATAACCAGACGGAACGCTGGAATAGCAGATAATGGAGTTAGGTTAGGTTATGTTAGACACCTACACGGCACTTTTTTCCGCGGCAGTTTTTTCCGGCGGCACTTTTTTCCACGGCACTTTTTTCCGAGATTTCTCGTATCGATATGTTTAATATGGTTCGCAGTATTTTTATTTCTACTGTTCGTAGTTTATGCTTTGTTTTTTCAGTTTCTGCTTTTGTTTCATTTACATACGGTTGGGCTTACACTTGTTTTATATGTTTTAATTTTACTTTCTGTGCTCTTGTATTTATTGCTCCAAATAGTATGTTTCTATTTGCGTCGCTGTAACTACTTGCTTTTGCGTTTCCTTGTTTATGCTGATGATTTCCGTACCTAGGTAATTAAACTGCATCACTTGCTCTATCATTGCTCTATCTAGTTCAAGTTTGCAACAAATCGGTGTTTTAGAAATTACCATTAATTTTGTTTTACTTGTAGATATTTGCATGTTGTATACTTTTGCTGTAATATTGAACTGATGGAGTAATCTTTGCAGGTCATCTTCATTATTTGCTATTAATACGGCGTCATCTGCGTAACATATTGTGTTAATGTTTCTAGTGCCTATTCTATATCCTCGTTTATGCCTGATACTCTTTATGGTTTTATTAATTATTAAATTAAAAAGTAGCGGACTAAGTAAGATGTCTTGCTTGATTCCTGCGCCATCCGATATAGATTTAGTAAGACCTTCAGTAGTTTGAATTCTAGTTTTATTTTCTGCGTTAATGTTTCGTATAAGATAGATCAATTTTTGTAGTACATTTCCTTCACGTAGTATGTCAATGACATCTTCCACTCTTATTCGGTCAAATTCTTTGGTGAGATTGATGAAGCATTAAACATTTTGTATTCTACGGATTTTTCAATCAGCTGGCAGACTATAAATATTGCATTTACAGTACTTCTGTTTCGTCGAAGACCCTGTTGTTCTTCAGTTATTTCAATTATGTTCTGCAGCTTGATTTTGATTATGCTTGTCAGTAACTTAAGGACTGAGTTATTATTATCACGGATTATTTACGGCTGTAGTCGCCTCTCCGTCCCCAGTTTCGTCATCTCTCCAACTTTTCCTTGGTCTCCCTCTCTTTATTTTGTCTGGAGGTGCCCATTCTAATACTTTTCTTGGCCATCTTATTTCGTTCATTCTCTTTGTATGTCCGAACCATGTCAATTGTTTCGTTTCAATTTCGTTCACAGTGTCTCTTTCGATGTTCATACTCCTTCTAATGTCTTCATTTCTGACCCTTTCGAGCCTCGATCGCCTGCAGCTTCTTCTAAGGAAGTCCATCTCTGTGGCTAGCAGTTTTCTTCTATTAACTTTGCTTAAGTCCTATACTTCTGAGCCATATGTTATAATACTTTGTACAATTGTTTAGTAAATTCGCATTTTTGTTTTTCTTTTAATATTTCGTTCCCAAAGTACTGAGTTGAGGGCTCCGATAGATTTTCTTCCTTTAGTTATTCTTTCCTGGATCTCTTCTTTACTTGTTCCTTGTTTGTTTAAGATTACTCCCAAATATTTAATTTTTTCTACGCCTGCTATCGTTTCATTTTCTAAAGGTAGGAAGCGCCGATCCTATTATTAAATACTCGCATTTAATTAAATTCATTGTGAGTCCAGCTCGTTCGTACTCTTCCTGTAGCTTTCTTACCCAATAACTTAGGTTTTAGGATTGAGTTAAGCAATGTAATACCGCCATAAATTTCTGGCTGCTTTCTCTTCATTGTACTGTGACTTTTTCCTTTATCCATTATTTGATTAAATAATCTCTGTATTTCTGCTATAAGGTTATCACCACCATACTTTAACAACTCATTAGTTATCTCACATTTTTCAGCTTTCTTCTTTCTTCTGTGAGTTCTTCTATTGTTATATTACCTGAGGCTTAATTGCCAATATTGTTTGTAAAATGTTTTGTAGGTTCATCGTTCTCTCCTTACATAGCCCTGTAAAGTATTTAATCCATTGGTCTTATTCTATGTTATCAATCCGTATATACTCGTAATTTCCTGCTTCTGGTTCTGTAACAGCTTCCACACTTTTCGTTAAGATCCATATCGGTCATGTTTCATGCCCTTGGTGAACCGTTCCCAATATTCTTGTTTTGTGTTTCTTATTTTTTGGTTAACCCTATTTTTTGTTTGTGTGTATATGTATAGCATGCTCTTCTAGTGTTTGCTTGCTTTTATATTTGAGATAGGTTTTCTTTCTTTTCTGCTGCTACTTTTTCTACCGGTTCGTTAAACCATGAAGTTTTCGTCTTTAATGCGTTCTTGTTTCCTTTCTTCTTCCAAGTGCTTTTTCTGCTGGCTTTATGATGCTATAGTTAATTTTTTCCCACTTTGTTTCTGACGATTGAGTTTCTTGTGTTTCCTCATCCTTCAATTTTTTATCCAACCTTATTTGGTATAGTCCTTTAGTGCTTGGTTTTACAATTTTCTCTATGTTTAGTTTTCCTACGATCATATACCTTCATATTTAGGTAACAATTATTTATTTCTTCTCTTCGTAACTTCCGTTTGTATATTATAATGTTACCAATCAAAACTAGATATTCAAAATTATTAAGTAATTAAATGTTTAAAATTAAACATTCAAAGAATTGTTAAAAGAATTCCATTATTATTTAGGTCTTGCTAACTTCAATAATTGCGCATATCAGCATGTTGCAAGTATTGATGTCAAAACTGCATTTCTGCAAGTGTCGACTTTGTCATTAAAAATTTAAAAAATAAATTAAGTTTACTAAGGTTTATTGCAAAATATTGAGCCGGTGCTGATACCAATAACAATGTTAAAAGCCAATGAAATGTTGGCATGGTATAATTTGGTATAATGAAGTGGGAGGACACAGAGACCTTTAAAGGTGTATTTCAATTTTTAATAGTTAGTATGTGTCTGGGATTACTGGCGAACAGGCCGATTATCTACACGTTGAAAAGTAACTGTAGGAAGACGGTGTCAGCACGCCTCCTAGTATACATGTCAGTTAGTTTTAATTTATTAAGTTACTTTAGATAAGTTAGTACTAGTAATAATGTAGAAAAGCTAAGGGAATATTTAAGTAAATATTTTTTGGCTACAATCTTGGGTTTCAATAATACACCTGGATCCCGGTAGATGAGAATTGGAATATTCTCATCAGTTACACCTCAAGCGTAACAAGTGGTGGAGGCGCCGGGCAATGTTACGAATTTAACATAGATTATCAAAATTATTAAATAATTAAATTCTTAAAATTTAATATTCAAAAAATTGTTAAAAGAATTCCATTATTATTTAGGTTTTGATGATTTCAATAATTATACAATTCTTTTAACAATTCTTTGAATATTTAACTTTAAGTATTTAATTATTTAATAATTTTGAATATCTAATTGATTCGTAACAATATTAACGATGGAATTAATTTTTTTGTTTGCTCATAATTGACAAAGTGGTATTTGTAGTCTAATTTAAATACATAAAGTTTAAATTTTCGTAGCTAAGTATTTCAAAAGTCAAGAGCGGAAGAGGGGGGTTACTGTTGGAACGCAAAGGATAAAATTTTTGTAGCAACTTTATGAACAGTAAACTTGGTGGCATTCAGAAAAAGTAATTTTATTTTAATGAGTCTTCATACATTGAACCTTTCCACCGTTTAATGTACTCGGTAAACAGAAGTTCGCTCAAAGGGAGTCAGCAACAAAGAGACAGAATGAGAAATTTCAACAAGTCTAATTCTCAACAAGCTTCGTAATTCTCTCCGCCGTCCTAAACGCAAGAAGCAATTAATTCAGTTTTAAAGTTAATTTATTTGTGTACACAAGTCTGAGCGGAGTACCTAATCACGTTAATTAAAATGTTCCGTGTAAACTAACCGTGCTATAAGTTAGCTCCATGTGGCCTACGGAACTATAATGGATTGATTACGGGGCTAGATTAAGTAATTAAGGGGCAACTTTGCCCATTACTACACTATTGTGCTATTTGTTTTTAGTACAGCTTTACTAACCTACCAACGAAGTGATTGCGGCTAGATATTTTATGAACATAAACTTAACATCGGGATATCTTATTCTGTAAGAACCGCCGTAAAACTAAACGTATAGAAAAATAAAAATAAGTTTATTATTAAGTAAACACGATTAGTTTATTATATATCGAGGAAAACTCGGTAAACTGTACAACAAAAACAGAAACAAAAAGAAAGTTGGAGTGTGTAAAGTGTGAGAATCTTCGCCAACCTCACGGGAACCAGAATTTTTAAAGTTTATGGTGCAACCGCACGGCTAATAGCAAATTAGATTATCTTCACACCATCAGAAGCGACTAATTAAGTTCTGAAATATGTTATTTTAGGACAGGAAACATTTAAATAAAGCACCTATTCATTAGGGTTATTTCAAAGGTTATGTTCTCGGTGCGTAGCGACGCTCTTTGAAGCGCCGCCGCTGGCGGAACTAAAGTAAAACACATGACGATCAACAAGACGGTCATTGTTTAAACAATTGACGGTCGTGGCGGGTAATTTGCGAGTATTTTTGACGTTGTGCGGTCTGACTGGTCTGGAACTAACGCGACTAAATGTTCTACACATGTGTGACTAAACTCATATTTGAAACAGATACGCTAATGTCTACTTTTAGATAGTGGGACGCGCTTTAAATGTCAATCCACTTTTTGCTTCTTTAAATTTTTAGAACAAATTGAAAAACCAACCACTATTTTTGTTTAAATTTGGAGGAATCCAAGCAGTACTTTTAAGAAAGTTCGAAAAACAAAGAATGTGGTTACAAATTTCATATTTGTTATTAATTTGTCAATTAGTATAAATATTTTGTTTAATTGTGCAACTTATTTTGGTTTAACTTTATTTGTTGTCTCAAATTTACTGAAATATATTTTATTGAAAAACTATTATTGTTGTAAAAATTGTAAATGAATGAGTTTTCTTCCTAAAAAATGTTGTACAACGTTGGATCCAAATTAAAATGGGTATGGAAAAACTGACTTTGGGAGTTGCCTATAGACGTGAATGGGTTAAAATAACTGACTTTCGTAATGTACACAAAAAATCTTTGGCGTATGCAATAACATCTTGTAATGATCTTATACAGGGCGGGTCAACAATGCCGCGGTGATTGATATCTCTTTCACTATTTAAAATACAAAAAGCTGTTTTTAATAAATGTTTTAGGTAACCAAAAGGATCATGTTATAAAATTATTTTTAATTATACAGGAGGTTTCATATAAGATGTTGCCGTTTCCTTTTCTAACTTTTATAATTGTCAAAGAAAAAATTTTTCTTATTTAAATCTTTTTTTTTTTGAAATAAATTCTCGAATTATTAAGACACATACCTACAAGAGAATTAAATTTCTTCCATTATTTAAAAAAATTTTGCTATTTATATATTATTTAAATAAGAATATACCGGGTGTCCCAACTTTGGGAAATTCTTTGATAACACCTTTGTTAATTAAGTTTTAAAAAAGATACTGTACCCGTGGACTACTTGACAATTTTTGCACATTCTAAAATTATTTTCCTTTATACAGGATGTTCCACATTAGAGAGGTATACCAAATTTATGTCTATGTATTTTGCATATTCCTATTGATCGTTTTATCGCTTCTATGAGTCTATTTTGTTTTTAAAACTCCGTTGCCAAGTTATTCCACTTTTTCAAACAAATTTGCAGAGGTTACTGATAAAACCTGCACAAGCCATACTTCCACAGATTGTCGATTGTCTCGATGTAATCTTGTTTACCTGAATTAGATGAAGCTCATTTTTAAGTAATGGTTGTATTTAAAATTAGTAATATATTCGTTTTATTCTTGAATTCTAACAAATATTTGTAGGTAAAAATTGCAGTAGCGCCAGTAGCACAAAAGCAACAACACTTTTTTTACAACATGACATGGTTATGTGTGAAAATTTTTAGGTAAGTTTTAGCCAATGTCATGCACTATTCTACAGATATTTTAAAATTGAATTTGGTTATACAAGGTGCTTGCTGCAACGGTGCATAAACTTACAAATTCATGTATGTATCATAACTCGATTATTTTTAAGAACACTCTATATACTTTTACATAGAGCGCAGAAAACTCTTAGTGTGTTCTCTTTAATAAAATCGAGTTATGATACATTAAAGATGTGTTTGCAGCGTTCCAACAAGCGCCCTGTATAACCAACATTCAACTTTAACATATTCAATAACATCTAGGCTTCCGGGTTGGAGCCGCGTCATCGGTGCTTGAATTGCCGACGTTTCGTCCTCGGTTGCACGGGACATCTTCAGGGCTGTGGTCGTTTTGGGAACTGGAACACAACTGACGAGACCGGTTCAATTTTTCAATTTTCAAGGTCTATGTTGAAACATAATATATACATGTCACACTTAACTAAGAACTAACCTATATATATTACATGTCAAAGGCTGTTTAGGAGATGCCTCCTCTTCAGCTAGGTTAAAATTACGTATGTTTAAAAAAAATCAAAAACGAAATTACAATAGATATTAAATGAGTATGAAGTGGATAAAAATGAAATAATTAAATCGAGATAAATAGGTAACTATAATTAGGGTGTAGTCTTGTCATCGGTAGGCAAGGGGGGTGTCCTCCAGGATGGCTTCCAGTTCCGGTGGGAGATCTTCTGTGTCGCCGAGGAAAACCGCCGGCGGATGCCTGAGCTTCCGTCGGGGCTTTCCGAGGCGGCGAATGACGCGGGTGCCGATGGTGTCCAGGGCGTCCTCACGGTCTTCGGTCACGGCCCGTTCGGTGTAGCGGCCCCGAAGATTGGCGAGTCTGGCGTCGATCGGCGGAATACCGGCCAAGTCGCAAACCTCCCGCGATGGAGCGATGGAGGCGCAGCATCCTCCTTGCGACGAGCCTCTCCTTGTTACCGAGCCTCTCCACGATGCCGGACGACGCGGTGCTGAAACATGAGAAACGGTAATCAATTATTGGTCGGATGTACGCCTTGTAGGTGTGGATTAGGGTGCGGGAGTGGCAACCACGGATGGTGCCGCGGAGTCTGGATAAAAGGTTGCAACGCCGCTGAACGCAGTCGAGAACCCTCCTGGCCTCCGTGTGCCAACTCAAGGTAGCCGTAAAGGTTACCCCGAGGTAGGTCACGGTAGAATTAAGGCGAAGGCGAGTGTCCCAGAGGTTCAGTTGGACGTCGCGGGGGTCGAATGTGCGTTTGCGAGAGAGATTCGGGTGGCGAAATAGGATGGTTTCGGTTTTGGCTGGGTTCGGTCTCAATCTCCATTGTCGGAACCAAAGTTCGATTCTGGCGAGCTCGTCCGAAACCAACCGGGAGGAGCGGGAACTGGATCGGGCGGGAGCCCAGAGGGCGGTATCGTCGGCATACTGCACTAACCGGACCGCTGGGTTACGGGGGGCAGGAAGGTCACTGCAAAAAAAGAAAATAGTAAGGGTGAAAGGATGGATCCCTGGGGGACGCCGGCCCTCGGCGAAAACGGCCTGCTGGTGCAGCCGCGGATCCGCACGTGGTGCCGGCGTCCCTTCAGGAAACCGTTTAGGATACGGACAAAAGGGGCAGGTATTCCGGCCCGGAGAAGCTTCACGAGTAGTCCCTGGTGCCATACGGTGTCGAGAGCCCTCTCGATGTCCAGCATCACGGCAACTATGCATTGCGCTGCGTTGACGGCGGTGGTAGCGTCGGTGTGTAGGCGCAGCAGTAGGTCAGCGGTGCTTCTCTGGGCCCGGAAGCCGTACTGGAAGTTCGGGAGCAGCTGGCGGTCGTCCATGAATTGGCGGAGGCGGTCTGCGAAGACTCTCTCGAAGGTCTTCCCGAGCACGTTGAGAAGGGAAATGGGTCGGTAGGAGGCTGGGTCGGAGCGGTCTTTCCTGGGGGAAACGGCTGCGGGAGGGAGTTGACAGAGGACACTCCGGGTAAGCGTGTCTTCGCCGGGGGCGGTGTTTTACCCCGAGGCGATCGCAGCGTAAACCTCTGCTTCCGGGATGGGCTGGAGGATTTCAGGAATGGGTGCAGGGAGGGCTGCGGGAATATGAAAGTGTAGGAGGATTGTTGGGTTGCCGTTGATTCGCTCGTTGGTGGTCCTGAAAACGTCGTCGTCGTATAGGGGGTCCTCTGGAAGGCGGTGCACGTTCTTGAGTGTTTCCCTGAATATGTCCGCTTGCCGTTGGGCGTCGGTGATGATTTCCCCCTGGTAGATGATCTGACTGGTGGAGTTGCGAGGTGGCGATCTGGAAACCGAAAAATTGTTGAATTAGAGGGCGGAGAATGGTTTGCACTTGTTCACGGCGGTCGGGGAACAGGTTGAGCAGGGAGGTAACTGTGAAGCGGATTATGGGTAGAAGTGTGAATTAGTGGGGTGCTAGAGCTGGAGGCTGTGGAGGAGCGGGAATGGTTGGAGGCGGCTGACGAGTTGGAATTGGAGCGTTGGCGGCGCACTGTCTCCCAAGGGAGGTCGGACTGGCTGGAGGCGGCCGAGAGGCTGCTTGGCGGGGCGACGGAGGTCTCCATGAGGGCCTGGATGGGTTGACTCTCCTTCGTAGTGGCGGTTTTTCTGGGTCTGGTGGCGGCGGGGGGTCTGGGAGCGACTGGTGAAACCTTCGTGGTCGGCGTTTTCTTGCTCCTTGATCGGGAGGCGTAACCGGTGACGCGGGTGGTGGCTGAGGTGGTGGCTGAGGTGGTGGCTGCGGCTGCGGTGGTGGTGGCTGCGATGGTGGTTGCGGTGGAGGTTGCGGTGGTGGTAGTGGCTGCAGTGGCGGCTGCGGTGGCGGCTGCGGTGGCGGCTGCGGTGGCGGCTGCGGTGGAGGCTGCGGTGGAGGCTGCAATGGAGGCGGCGTAAGGGCTGCGGTGGTGGTGGATGTGGTAGTGGATCTGTGATTGGCTGTCAGGCTGTAGCGGTTGAACGGTTGCAGGGCGGGGCTTTCGTTTAGTCGGAAATAGTAGTTTGTAGGCATTGTGGAGGGGATAGCTGTGGTCTCGGTTAATATTGTTAGGAGTTTTGTGTATTTCTATGGATTCACCGATCACACGGTTGAGGTAGATGAAAGAACGGGCTAGGATTTTGGTCTTGTCAGATTGAATGTCATGGCCTGTATCGAGTTTATGTTCTGCAATAGCCGACTCTGCGGGACGTTTCAGTCGAGTGCAGCGCTCGTGTTCAGAAACTCGAACGCTGATCGACCTCTTCGTCTCATCGATGTAGGCTTGTACACTATACACACCGCAGGATTGGAGGGTAGGTAACTTGTCTTTGGTCGGAGGAAGGAATCTGGAAAGTTTTTGAAAGAGTGTAAAAACGGTTTTTATGTTTTGTTGTTTGAGTTGTGGTAGGAGGCGGCGGATGCCATGGCGGTTAGCGTTTTTGGTACTTCCTTAGGGTGTCGGAGAATCTTCAATTTCGAAAGAAATTCAAAAAACCTTAATTCCCAGACATTCTCATACACCAAGACTTACGGACTTCTTAAAATCCACAAATCTAATATTCCTTTACGTCCCATTGTTAGTGCTATCAACTGCCCCACTAATAAACTTTAGAAATACCTTTCCAAAATTCTAAAACCTTATGTTGGCAAAACTGATTCTTTCATCCTAAATTCCAACCATTTTGTTCAACGACTTCAGAATTTGTCTATAAATCCTGAGGATCTCTTAGTCAGTATTGATGTCGAATTTTCTGATTCCATTTCTTTAATCCAAGACATATTTTCCTTGCACAACCAACCCACTGACTTGCCAATCACAAACTCAGCAGTCACACCTTGTTACCCACCCGTCCCTTATAAACCCGGTGCCTGCACCGGTCTCGCCAGTTGTGTTCCAGTTCCCAAAGCAACCACAGCCCTGAAGATGTCTCGTGCAACCGAGGACGAAACGTCGGCAATTCAAGCACCGATGACGCGGCTCCAACCCGGAAGTCTAGATTTTATTAACAACGACCGCGGAAGCCTGGAACTTAGTTTAAAATATCTATGGAATACTACATAGTATTGGCTAAAACTTAGCTAAAAACTTTTGTTTAATCTGTAAAATTACGGCTTGTGCAGGTTTTATCAGTAACGTCTGCAAATGTCAAATTTGTTTGAAAAAGTGGAATAACTTGGCAACGCCGCAACCGAATTTTAAAAACAAAATATATTCATGGAGGCAATTAGAACGGCCAATAGGAATATGCGAACATAGACAAGGTGTTAAATTAAAAAAAGAACATAAGTTTGGTATGCCCCTCTAACGTAGAACACCCTGTATAAACAAACATAATTTTAGAATGTGCAAAAATTGTCAAGTAGCCCACGTGTACCATATCTTTTTGATAACTTAATTAACAAGGTATTATCAAAGAATTTCGTAAAGCTGAGACACCCGCTATAATAAAAATATTTTTATTTTTATAACAAGATCCTACCTTTAAATAAATGTTTCCAGTTTGTCTACCATTTTGTTCTTGTAAACAAGTAAAAGCAGTTTTTTAAAGTGTAAACAACATCAACGAGCTAATTGCTTAGAATAGCTACTTTCTTCTTGTAAAGTTCTAGCTTTTAATGGCTTAATATTTATGGTAAATTACAAATATTTTCTTCAGGAAAGTCAGTCCACTTAGATATTAGTCGGACTGAGATTTGGCTATCGAGCAGGCCAGAACCCATGGCGCCGTTTTTAAACGAGTTTTTTTAATAACTGTTATACATATAGATATTTTTATTGTTTTCTTCATTAATAGATTTAGGCAGAATTAAAACTATTCTAATTGTATTCTGCAAAGTGTATCAAAAAAAAGGAAGCAAGCGCTTATAAATAACCAAATTAAACCTGCAATTCCGTTATACGAGTCTGAAAACCGCCGAAATTAAAACAAAAAGTAAAACGCTTCATTCCTGCAACCGCAGAAAAACCGCATCTAACTGCCAACATCAGAACAGATTGCAGGGCAGAATATTTCCTCCTTCTCGTGTTGCCCCATCTCGGTACAAACCGAGGCAAATATTTGCCCAACTCCGCTCACAAAATTAAGTGGAATTGAAATGGACTCCAAAGGTAAACTGACGAGGTCTGCGCTGAATAGAGGAACTTGGTACGACGAGCCCTGCGAGCGAACACAACTTTTAGAGCGATTCAGATTTTCAGTTTGCTGAAACGACTTGCAGATTCGAAACAGCGCTGATAGCAAACATTATGTAAATCAGCTTTTTTGTCTTTTAGTCAAAATTTACAAGGTAACCATGAAACAAATTAGGTGTGTGAACTGTAAATACAGAATTCAAAGCTTTATTATCCTAAATCCTTTTTACTATCCTGTACTTTCAGTATTGATTTCATGAAAATTTTCGAAATCGATATTTTGAAGGAAATGCATGTTTTGGACCTCCGGGAACCTAAAAATGTAGATTTTAAAAATGTCAGTCTGTGGTGGGTGGATATGTATGTATGTATTGTATGTATCTCTGTGGTGCATTATAACTCTCGAACGGATGGTTCGATTTTAATAAATTTTTGAATGTGGGGGTATATCAAAATTTACCGATAAAATAAGCTTTTCAAATCCGAAACCAGAAGCAACAGTTAGACAAGTTTTTGATTGCATTTATTCTGAAAAAACGAATTTTCTAAACTTGGAAACAGAATCGGATACAAGACCTTCGGAACAGTCCCCCAGTTTTTACTGAGTTTTTTAACTTCAAAATGGCAGCCACTACAGTTTTTTTAAAATTTTGATTTTAACACTTTATTACTCAAAAAAACAGTTGGCCGTTCGGGATAAAACTTGGTATTGAAGTTGAATATTGTGAAGCAATATTTATTTCAAAATTTTGGATATTTTCCAAAAAATATTGCACAAAAACTGGCCACAAGATTTTTACATTTTAATTTGCATCCCAGTTTGGAAATCTCTTTGTGATGCCCTTCTATGAATTTTTAAAGTTTGAAAATTTATACCTTTTTATTTAATAAAATAGTTCTGTTTAGGCTTTTACTGCTTAAATTACATAATTGCCAAAACATAAGCGCATTTATAATTGTATCACAGCATAAATTAGCTAGTATTTGTTACGTAACCTAAAATAGTAACCAATGTACGGTATATACTTCAAAATTTTAAATTAAATTTTTGTTGGACACAAACTAGCAAGCCTTAGTTGTTATTGATGTGTTTTTCCTAAATATTTTCTTTGCTTACATTTCCGGAGGCAACAACTGCCAGAGTCATATTATAGTTCTCCCATATAACACACACAAACATACCACATCACTTTGGTTCGAAGTCGAACCAGAGCATATTTGGAAGAGTAGTGCCAAATCCAGCGGCCTTAACCGCTGCTCTACCAAACAATTCTAAATAAAACTGCATATCAAACGTTTATATTAGTTTCTAGTGAGCACGAAACTCATAATTTATGTTCTGTTGTATGTTTTATATAATCAAAAAATTTTTCTTAACTTTTTAACTTAGATAATTAGTTGATTTTATTGCAAAATGGCGCTACAATTTCATGAAAATGTATTCGTATTTTTTCGTTAGCATAATTCTGATGTTCATGTGTTTTGCTATTGGATCGTATTATATTTGTACATAATAACATAATTACATCGCAGCCTAAAATTCTTTTATTAATATTTTTCTATAAAATTCCATCTTAGTAACTTTCGGAATTGTCAAAAAAGGTTCCTACATCTTTTTCTTCCACTTCTTCTGTGCAGCATATCTGCTCATCTCCTCCCCTGTGTTAAATTTCAAGCGACATAGGACAGTGCAGACCTACAGCTTCACCTGGGCTCCGAACCACGGAAGTACATGCCCTTTAGTTCCAGAATAGATTTTACCAGGGCAATATACAATGCGATAAGTGAAGCTAAAGGCAACAAAACCCACATCAGAGTACGTTGGTAATTGTCCAAGACTTTCCAACGGAGTACACTTATTTTTATCTCTCCCGGGAATCAGACCCAAAACGGCTAAGTGGAGATTTAGCAGCTAAACAGCTACACTAATCAGCGTTTTTTTTCTACATTATAAGCTTAAATAAGCTCATTATGTTGCATTTTGAATCGTTCTTAGCTTACACTTACAAAGCGCCATCAACTGCTAGGATTATTCGCCACTCTAACATACGCAAACATACACACATACACCCTGCTCCGGATTCGAACCGAATCACTTTTAGAAAAGCTGTGCCAAAGTGCCAAATCTCTGCTCTACCGCCCGCCCCTTTGATTTTCATTTTTGTGAAACAACTGATCGTATGAATAATAATTAAAACTTATTTTTGTTTAGAAAATATTATTTAAATAATATTATTATTTTTTTCTTCCCTTTTACCAATGCATGCGTTACGTGCTAATAAATTAAATAATATATAAAATAATGATACTTTATTCGCTCATTCTCCATCGTCTGCACGATTTCCGTTTATAAAACCTTATTTGCTTTGGAAGGCTCTCGGCTTATATTAATAATGGCTGAAACAATTAGTTAAACATTAGACTGCATTACTGCACGGTACTCGTAATTAACTGTTGAATTAGTTATAGATCTCGTATTAAGTGGGTACCTTCTGGGTACCCCCGTTACATATTTTAGAGTAGAGCGAAATAGACCCAAATTAGATAAAATTTGTATCCATTTGTGACATTTTACCGTGAATTTATTCCAGGCTTTTAGAGAGAATGCTGCTGTTACATACAAAACACATGCCAATACGAATGGTAATTAAATATATGTATTAAAAAATTCTAATGAGTAAAAAAGTTAAACTTGGCATAATTACAAAGATTTTGCATATTTTTTTGTTTTTTTAATAGAAGCTTTAGCTAATAAAATCGGTGATTTCACAAGTTGAGAAGCGTAAAACCGAAATTTGGAATGGCTCCAAAATGTTTTGCTATAATAGCCTAAACATGAAATTTTATAGGTAAATAAATATTAACGGCAAGGTAATTTAACAACTGGAATTTTGATGAAGTGCAGCTGATATGTTATGTTATTGAAGTCGTAACAGTACTTATTCGCAAAACATCAGAAATTAAGAGTGAATTTCCACATGTTTATAATAAAATGTCAGTAGTTACAATACTGCAACTGTAGTGATTTAAAAAATGAAAATAATATTTGTTCGGAACTATTTTTATTACACTCGGTGTTGCATAACAATTTGTTAGAGGGGTAAACATAAAATTAGATTAAATATGACATGATAGACTAACTGCATGTCCTCGATCAACCTTGATCCACATTCTACGATATTCAAATATAATTATTAGAATATAAAAATAACATCAATAATTATGCAGGTTTAATTATATTCTACGTTGCTAGGTGACAGTAATTCCGTTTTAAAAATATTAAAATGACTACCTAACGGCCACTTTCGTTTTGAAAATATTAAGTTCATTATGGTCTATAGAAATCAAAGTAAAGCTGATTTCTAGGGACCTTACTAAACATCAGCGACCTCAATTTTTATAATATCCTTCCCCTCTCATTTGTGGATGTTTGTTTATATTATATTATACAGAGTGGCTAGGAAAACCCCGGCCACTTTTCTTGCGGCAGTCAAGAGATGGCGCTTTAGTAAAGAAAAATTAAATTAAAATACTGGCAACAACGCAGAATCAAAGACGTTTTGATTGTTTTGATTTAATATGGGGCGTATTTAATAACTAAAACGTCTTGGATTCTGCGTTGTTGCCACTATTTTAATTTAATTTTTCTTTACTGACCACCGCAAGAAAAGTGGCCGGGGTTTTCCTAGCCACTCTGTATACAAGGGGTATAAAAGCAGCCCACACATAGAAACAAAAAGAAGACTAATTATGCTTGCAATAGCCACTTCTAAAAGGTGTATATAAAAGGTAGAAGATTAGGAAGGTTCGATTTGAACAGTCTATTAAAGTTCAGATTTTACACAAAAGCATCTTCGCAATTTATTCTTCTGCTTCTTCTTCTTTCTTCTAATTAGACTATGGTCTGTTTTTTCCAATTTATTATTAAAAGAGAAAGTTTCATAAAATTTAAAATTACTTTGTCTCCTCTTGAAAAAATATACAGCACCCTTCCACACAAGTAACTAAATACCAGATACATATTTCGACAGCAAAGCTATTGTAATGTATATGTATATGTATAATCACAGTGGCGAAGAAATTTCACTAAAAGTTAAAGGAGGAGCTGAGCCAAAGTTTTTTAAACCAAGACCTTTACCTTTCGCGATGAAACATTTGGTTGAAAAAGAAATCGGTCGATTGGTAAACAAAGGAATTTTAAAGCCAGTCAGTTTTAGCCGATGGGGAACGCCTATTGTTCCGATTTTAAAAATGGATAAATCACTGCGCAATTTAGGGTGGTCCTTATTTATATATGAAATAAAAAATTTTTGATTCGTTCTACATACGCCCCCTAATTTTATTCCTTTATATGAGGAAATAAACCTGTAAAAATTTCAGCTCCAAAAGATGATATTAACACGTGCCTCTTCGAGCTTAAAAATTGAAAAAATCAAAATTTTACAATTTTTGTTTTCTTTTCATTTTTTTGAATTTTTCAAAGTAAAAAATAACTATTTAGTTATCATTTTGTTATTCAAGATTACTAATATTACCTTTAGGTCATCTATTTTGCAGTTGTTGGCGGAACTGCGCAGGGTAACATCTGGCAGTTCTTATTTTGAAATCGTGACCAGAACAACGACTTTAAGAATACTTCGGTAATTTTAATATCCAGTTAATTTAATATTTAATTTCTGGTTTTTGGCCTATTTATATATGCTGAAAATGTCTTCTTCAAGTAGTAATTGGAAATACGAAAAGTCAAATTTGTCTTCTAATAAGGACGTTCTTCAAGTTGTTATTTTTTAACTTACGTGTAATAAAACGAAGTGTTTAAGAGAGTGCTACTTTTACTGTACAAGAATGTACTATATTTTAGAAAACAGCCAGAATGCCAACAAGATTACAACAACCGTGCGTTCAATTATTAGAAAAATCATACAACGACTGGAGAAGCTTAGGGAAAAATCGTAAAAATACAACAGAACTACAGCGAACGAATGAGAAAAACAGTATTCATGAGTTGGACATTTTTTTCGATATTTCACACGAAAACGCTCTAAATATGATTACAATAAATGAAGACAAGGAATTCTTACTTTAACAGAGACAAAAGGACGACCAAGCTGAATGCTTGTCGTGGACAAAATTTTAGAAGGAATTGAAGAGCGAAGAATGAAGAGGGAAGACAAAGAAATACAACGAAGACAAAAACATAGTGAAGAGACGTCATTGACAATTAATTAATTAATATTATAAGTATAAGAAATACATTTTTCTTTCTTTTTATTTTATTTTTTTATCTACGTTGCGGATTTAAAAACAAAATCTAAAAAGCCCTGCAACTGTTACTGCCAATAAGTTTACAAATCATTTGTGGCACCTTAATACAGAAACAGCAGCATTTGCATTTTTTTATGAAAACCTGCTACTGGAAACTAAAATCCATATGGCCGCAAAGATTAATTAGCAGCATGATAAAGAAGAAATTAAAAACGAAAAACTTGAAAAAAATATTAATGAAACCAGAAGATTTAAACACATTTGTTTTGAGAAAATTTGTTATATCTGCCAATGTAATAAACTTTTTCGCCGTTTTAAAATAGAAACAGACTTTCTTCACTGTCATCCAGAAGAATTGAAACATATAGAAAAGTAGCTTTAAGATCTTAAAATAATAAAATCTGTGAAGGTAGCTAACGATACTGCTAAGCGAGAAATAAAATTAGTTTTGGATTTTAATAATATAATTACCAAAGAATTGGATCAACAACAGTACCTTTTACAAGTAATTAATACTATTACATTAAGTATTTATTTATCTTTATTTTCAACTAATTAATGTTAATAAACCTTCTGATTTTTGTAATGCAGGTTATTCAAGACTATAGAAAAAGATATCCGGGACATAGCTTCAAAACGATATCACCATCTTTCGAATAAAAAACGTAAAAAGAAGCACAATTTTTATTATATTAAGTTTATTTGTTAGTTTGACTAATGTTCCTTACTTTTTGCATTAAGTAGTAAATTTAATTATTTTTAAAATTTAAAGCAATAAACAGTATTTTTATTAAAAATTAGTTGCATCCGGATCTGCATTTTCTCCATTATCTACAAATTGTACCTATGTCACATCGATAATGTGCTTTTACATTCAAAATACAATAAGTTTTGATATGTTCGTTCGATTTTGATGAAATATGCATTAAAATATTTATAATTTTATTTTATTTTATTTATTTATTTTTTTTTTATTTAATATTTATAATTGTTTCGAAAATAACAAAATGTTAATTAAATAGTTATTTTTACTTTCAAGGATTCATAAAAAATTAATATAAACGAAAAATTGTAAAATCAAAATTATTTCAATGTTTGAGGTAAAAGAGGCACGTGTGAATATTAGTTTTTTTGGCTGAAATTTTTACAGGCTTATTTCTTTATATAAAGGAACAAAACTGGGAGGCGTATTTGAAAAAATTCAACTTTCATAAAGAAGGACCACCCAAGTGCGCATATGCGGCGACTTTAAAATTACAATAAATCCTTTATTGAAGCAGAAAAAATTTCCATTGACTCGAATTGAGTCTTTGTTTTGAAAACTACAGGGAGGGTGGAGTTTACTAAGTTATATTTAGCACATGCTTATCTACAAGTACCTGTTTAGGAAAATTCTAGAGAGATGTTGACTATAAGTACTCATAAAGGACTTTTCCAATATACTAGACTTCTATTTGGTATAAATTCGGCACCAGCCATTTTCCAAAGAATTATGGAAACAGTTTTACAAGGAATTCACGGTGTAATTGCTTTTCTGGATGACGTACTAATCACAGGGGAAAATCGAACTGAAGACATTGAACGGTTAGGAAAGGTTTTAACTAAGTTTCAAGAATGTGGTCTCAAATTGCTATTTCAAAGTGTGCAGTTTTTGAAACACAAATAAAGTATCTTGGGTATATAATTAATAAAGAAGGGTTGCGTCCAGATCCGTCAAAATTTGAAAAATATTTCAAATGTAGCCAGGCCCAAAAATGTCAGTGAAGTAAAAGCGTTCTTGGGTATGATAAATTATTATCATAAATTTATACCTAACACTGCAGGTTTACTGGGACCACTGTACCAATTATTGAAAGTGGGAACGCAATTTGTATGGAACGAAGACTGTTGCGAAGCTTTTGAAAAAGCAAAAAAGTGCTTAACTTCGCTCGATGTCCTCGCTCATTACAACCCGAATTTACCCTCAAAATTGGTTGTTGATGCTTCACAAAAAGGAGTAGGAGCTGTAATCTCACATGTTTTTCCTCGTGGAGTGGAACGGCCAATCGCTTATGCTTCTCGAACGCTGAGCAATAGTGAGAAAAATTATTCTCAAATCGAAGGAGAGGGTTTAGCAATAATTTTTGGAATAACCAAGTTTTATCAGTATTTATTTGGAAAACATTTTATCCTTGTAACAAATCATAAGCCGCTAATCAGCATCTTCAATCCGAAGAAAGGTCTTCCGCAGATGTCTGCGAGTAGGTTGCAAAGATGGACATTACTGTTATCACGGTTTTCCTTTGACATTCAATACACGGAATCAAAGAAGAACAACGCTGATGCTCTTTCGCGATTAGCATTGCCAGCACCACCACAAGTTTACTATCAAGATTTGAAGTGTGTAAGTTACGTGTCTGAAAAGTTCAAATTAATTAATTTACAGGACATTCAAAGGCACACCGCAGCTGATAGTGTTTTAAATCAAGTGATAAAGTTCGTAAAGTTAAGATGGCCTAAGAAAGTTGCTAGTGAATTTTTGCCTTACCAAAAATGCAGAAATCAATTGCATATTGAAGATAAGTGCTAAATTTTTGGTTATCGTGTGGTGATTCCGAGTAGGTTGCGTAGTGCGATTATGAAAAGTTTACATCAGGCGCATATGGGCATTGTCAAAACCAAATCTTTTGCACGTTCTTATGTATGGTGGCCGCCAATGAACTTAGATATAGAGAATATGATAAAAAGTTGTATACCATGTGCACAATCCCAAGCGCAACCAGAAAAAGCAGTTTTAAAGTCGTGGATTTGGCCTAACAGTCCTTGGGATCATTTACACGTGGATTATATGTCTATTAAAGGCAAAACATTTTTTGTAGTGATCGATGCTTACTCTAAATGGTTAAAGGTTTTTTGTACGAATGGTATGACTACTTAAATTACTTATAATATATTGAGGTTACTCTTTGCACGTTTTGGGTTACCCCGTTGTTTAGTAAGTGATAATGCTCCAAATTTTTTCTCTGCTGATTTTAAGAATTTTGCAACATTAAATGGAATTACAGTCCAAAGTGGTGCTCCATTTCATGCTGCTACAAACGGGGAAGCTGAAGACGCAATAAAAATTGTAAAAAAAGCTTTGACCAAAATGATGAATTATGAATGTGTTAATTTAAACTTAGCTTTAAATAGATTCTTGATGGAGTACCGTAATACACCGCATTGTACGACTGGTGTTAGTCCAGCAATTTTGTGAATTGGTCGAAATTTAAGAAATAGATTTAATTTACTTAAACCAAATGATGTTCAAACTTGCAATGATAGTATTATTCGTAATCATGTGAAAAGTAAGCAATTGAGATGAGGTAAATGTACGAGATTATCGAACTGTTAATAAGCCTACATGGATTAAAGGTGTTATTAGCAAAGTTTTAGGTTCAAGAACATATTTAGTTAAAACAGTCGATTCGAATCTTATTTGGAAACGTCATGTTAATCAAGTGCGTAAAGTTAATTTTCCTGTAACTGATAAGGTTGTACCCTCATGTAATGTTGAACAAAGTGTACCGATTATTTTTAATTCACCTGATATGGAGAGCCAAAATTTAGATATTTCAGTTAATACTTGACCTAAACGTAATGTAAAACCTCCAGAAAGATATGGTTATAAAGTTAACAAATTAAGTGGGGAGTTGTAATGTATATGTATTCATTTTGGTTAATACAAGTAAAATGTGAATGGAGGAGATTTTTCAGTTTTGGGAACTAAGCTGTTTCCAGTCAGTGTATGTTTGGCCTCGTTAAATAAAGTATATAAAAGAGTCTTGCGTTTTATTTTGAAGACATCACAGCTATCATTATCAGTGGTAAACTGACACAAACAAGAAATAACAGTTTACCACTGATGACGATAGCCTTACTGTAGAAATACATATCTAGTATTTAGTTACTAGTGTGGAAGGGTGCTACTTGCCTGGGGTATTATTGTTTTGAATCTTGACATCTCATATTTCATAGAGGGTTTTTGGCAATAAAACGCCGCGCTTGCCATGCGTGTTGGCGAGTGGGTGTATGGATGTAGAAGTATATGGAAAGTGGGAATTTGGGTAGGATACAGGGTCGGGACTTGAACTCTCCGGGAATAGCGATGGTGGAGAATTTTCAAGAGCTCACATAGGCAGGGTCGCTAGTCCTGAAGTAGATCTGTCCTCCACCGGGATCGTAGAGGAGTATCTACCTGCTACCTACCCCAGGCAAGTAGGACAAAATGTCCAAAATCTTGCACTGAAGACTTTTCAGTCAGTCCCATGGATTCTGGGGGGGGGACAGAAAATTGACTTGCAGAAACTTTCACAGACAGAAAACAAATACAAAAACGTTTAAAATATTAACATACAATGTGCGAACGCTGGCCTCAAGCGACAAACTCCTAGAAATACAGGAAGAGATAAAGTGTATAAACTGGGATATAATAGGACTCTGCGAGGTTAGAAGACGTGGAGAGCAGCTCCTTACCCTAAAATCAGGTCACATGTTATATTATAATGGTAACCCCGAAAATTCAATTGGTGGAACAGGTTTTCTTATACATAAAAAACACGTACAAAATATTATGACCATCAAAAGAATATCAGATCGTGTAGCGTACGTGATACTAACTCTAACCAATCGATACAAAATGAAAATTATACAAGCTTATGCCCCCACAACAACTCATGGAGACGAAGAAGTTGAGGACTTCTATGAAGACGTAAAAACGGTATTTACCAAAACCAACTGTTACTACACCTTCCTTATGGGCGATTTCAATGCCAAAGTTGGAACCCAGATGGACGAATCAGAAACAGCGATAGGAGAATATGGTTTGGAAGGAAGAAATGAAAGGGGTCAAATGCTTCTCAATTTTCTACATCAACATCAACTACATTTAATGAATAGTTTCTTCAAAAAGAAACCAAACAGACGATGGACTTGGGTGAGTCCTGATGGTGTAACCAAAAATGAAATAGACTTCTTCATAACAAGACAGAAACGAAACGTCACAGATATTACTGTACTAAATCAATTTGGCATTGGAAGTGACCATCGAGCAGTACGAGCTACAATTAAAATAAATCTGAAAAATGAAAGAATGAAAATGGTTAGAAAAAGGAAAACAGTAAAGTGGAATCTACCAGAAAATATAACAAAATATATGGAATCTATAACCCTAGCTCTAAACCATCCCCACCCAAAAACTGTCGAAGCCCTAAATAACAAAATTACAGAAACATTAATAACATCACAACAACAGTACTGCAATAAGCCTTTTCCAAAAGAAGAAAAATTAAGCGATAACACCAAAAAACTGATCAAAGAAAGAAAACTAAAAAGACAAAAACAAAAAGGAGACTCGGAAGAGTTAAGAAATCTAAATAAGGAAATTTCAAAAGAGATACG
Organism: Ctenicera cuprea; assembly: GCA_958336395.1. Taxonomy (NCBI): domain Eukaryota; kingdom Metazoa; phylum Arthropoda; class Insecta; order Coleoptera; family Elateridae; genus Ctenicera; species Ctenicera cuprea. Next base: position 37,313,851 of record OY284491.1, on the reverse strand, counting down.
TAAAGACCAGAGAAGATATAATACAGAGAAAATTAAAGAGACAATTGAGGAAAATAAAAATATGAAAGTGCTTAGGAGAAAGTTAACAGATAGTAAAAAGGAATTATTTAAACTTAAGGACGAGGGGGGATACGAAACAACAAACAGAAAAAGATTAATAGAAATAACAGAAACATTTTATAGAGAACTGTATAGAAGCAGAAGAGTAGAGACTAATGACGACGCACCACAAATAAAAAAAAAACACAAAATAGTAAATCAGGGCTCCGAACATCTACCTGAAATAACGATTGAGGAAGCAAGACATGCTCTCAAGGAAATGAAAAATAATAAAGCCCCTGGAGAGGACCAAATCACAATAGAGTCTATTAAATTAGGTGGTGAAGAATTATTGAAAGTAATAGTTACCCTTTTCAACCTCTGTTTGGAGAGTAGTATAATCCCGACAAAATGGAATAACGCGGTGACCATTCTTCTACACAAGAAAGGAAATATATCGGATCTCGAGAATTATCGACCGATCAGTTTGCTGTCCCACATCTACAAATGGTTTACTAAAATCATAACGAAGCGCTTCGAAAGAAAGCTAGACTTCTACCAACCCAGAGAACAGGCTGGTTTTAGGAGTGGATATGGAACAAACGACCACTTGCAAACAATTAAAACTCTTGTTGAGAAATCAATAGAATACAATAAATCACTAGTGTTGCTATTAGTCGACTTTAAAAAAGCGTTCGACACGGTAGAACTATCGGCAATCTTATCAGCGTTGGAGCAAAGCAGAATAGATTACAGATATGCCCAGTTGATAAAACATATATACAACAACGCCACAGCATGTGTCAAACTTCAAGTATCTACAAACAAATATAGAATAGAACGAGGAATCAGACAGGGGGACACAATTTCTCCTAAACTTTTCACGACGGTGTTAGAGTATGCTTTCAAAGAACTAAACTGGGATAGAAAGGGTATAAACATCGATGGCGAATACCTGAGTCACCTACGCTTTGCCGATGACATTGTAATAACAACTGATAGTTTTAGTGAAGCTCAACAAATGCTTGCAGAAATGAAACTAGCATCGGAAAAAATTGGCTTAAATATCAATTTTTAAAAGACCAAGTTCATGACAAATTTAGTTCCCAATAATGCCATGGAAATTGATGGAAACAATGTAGAACAAGTTCATGAATACAAATACCTAGGCCATGAAATAAGAATTGGCAGAGACAATCAAACATGCGAAATTCACCGTCGAATAAGTTTGGGATGGGCTGCTTTTGGTAAGATGCGTGACACCCTCAAAGGAGACTTGCCTATCTGTCTGAAGAAAAAAGTCTATGAACAATGTATCATGCCCGTGGTTATGTACGGTGCAGAAACACTCACTCTAACAAAACAATCAGCAATTAAACTGAGAGTTGCTCATATAGCAATGGAGAGGGCGATGCTTGGAATAACGAAAAGAGATAGGATACCTAATACTATAATAAGACAGAGAACGACAGTAATCGATATTATCCAACTTATCACGCAAGCTAAATGGAGATGGGCAGGCCACATAGCTCGAATGACCGATAATAGGTGGACCAAAAGACTTATAGAATGGAGACCTAGGGAAAACAAACGAAGCAGAGGCAGACCACCAACTAGATGGAGCGATGATGTACGAAGAATAGCAGGCAACTGGATAAACAAAGCACAAGACAGAAAAAAAGTGGAAGGATCTAGAGGAGGCCTATATCCTACAGTGGATGCAAGTGGCTGAGGGATGATGATGATGTGGAAGGGTGCTGTATTTTTCAAGTGTTGTTATTCAGTCAAGTTTTTTTAGGTTTAGAAGATAATAAATAACATAATCTTTTTCTGATCTTTCACTGTTTTTTTCGTTCAAAAAGCTGCCTCCCTAAATATGCACTCTTTGTTTTTGATTTCTGTGCCCAACCCCAAAAATATTGTGCTTTCCCCCTTTTCTAAGAAACCTTGACGCCGTCGCTGCTGATGGTGCTTCAAAGATTTGCCTCACAAATCTGTCTTTTCCTATTATGTGAATGTGTCCTAACCATCCCAATTGTATTTCTTGGACCGCTGCTCCTACTGGCTTCGTATCTAGCATTTCCCTATATGTTGTGTTCCTAATCTTTCCTTGACTAATTTTTCCTTCTATTCTACGCAAGACTCTTATTTCTATACTTAACAGATTGCTTTTCTGTCGTTTGTTTAAAACGGTCCACGATTCACTGCCGCAAACTAGTGCCGGAAACACAATCTTCTTTACTATTTTAGCATTCACTACTTTTGGGTTTTTTTGTTTTTGCTAGAAAGGTGTTTTTACCAAATTGAATATTTTTACCACAGCCGCTGTTTGCTGGTCTATTTCATCTCCGTTTTTTTTTCTACTGCTACTATCATTGACTTCGTTTTTCTAATGTTAATTTTCATGTTTATTTTTCTTAGTTTATTGTTATTGTGTATATATTCAGATTATGTTGTAGATTTCCTCTGAATGTGCTATTATTACCATGTACTATGCACACAAGAGTTCTGATGGTGTATCATTTCCATTTTTTTATCTTTTTACTCTGTATTTCTTTTTCTTCTCTTTACCTTCTTTAATTGCTTCGACAATAGTCAGCGCAAACGTAGCGGCCTTAATACACAGCCTTGTCGTGGACCTCTCGTTTGTACCATTTGTATTAATTCCTCATTTCTGAATCTTACTGAGTTTGTTGTCTTGTTTTAAAGTGCTTTAATAATTTCTATCTCTATAGTTCGAATACTTCTGTTTTCTAAAACGTTTCGTATATCTTCTCTCCTAATTCTGTCTGGCTTTTTTAAGTCAATAAAACATAAGTGTATTTTTTTGCTTTTGTTTATTGCTTTTTTGTCTTACTATGAAAATATTACCTTGGGCTCTTCTCACAGTTATCTGCCTTTTCTGAATACATGGACTATTTTCAATTGTGTTTTATAATTTTTTCCTATTTGAGTTTCCTAAATTCTTGTCCATATCTTCTTACACGGAATGCTTAATATTGTGATTCTTTTATAATTTTTGGATTTCTTTTTGTTGTCCTTCTTGTACATTAGAACTACATGTATTATGCCAGTGTTCTAGTTTTCTGGGACTTTTTGTTTTTAGTAAGTTATTCATAAGTTTTTGTTTTCCGATCTCTCCTATATGTTTAATAATTTCTGGTGATTTGCCATTTTTCCAGGTGTTTTGCCTAATTTTATCTTTTTTATTGTCTTTTCTAATTCGTCTTTTGATATAGTTTCAACATTTGTCTCTTCGTTTATAAGTAACTGTAGGGTTTTGTTCAGGCTGGCTGTTTCCTTCTCTATTTTGTCCATATTGTCTTCATCTTTTCATTATTTCTTTTTCATTGGTAAGTAAATCTCCTTGTTTAACTTTGATATGTTTTAATGTAAATGTTCTTTTTTGTATCAGCTGGTTTAATGTACTGTAAAATAGTTTCTGATATACTTTAAAATCGTCTTTTATTTTGTTTCCAAATGTTATCTATTGTATTGTTTTGAACTTTATACCAAATTCTTACATTACTTTCGTTCGTTTCCATATATTTCGTAATCATCTCTTTGTTTGGTATGTAGATATTTCTTTCAACTATTTTTTTTTGCTTTTTCTTTTATCTCCGACTTCCACCATGCTGTTTTCTTTATATCTTTGTAGCGTACTTTTGTTGTCCCGCAACTTTCTTCTGCTGCTTCTAATATACATTGCTTCAGATATTTTACTGTTTCTCTACATCTGTAAACTTTGTTTCAAGCCCTACTTTCCTTTCCAAGATTTTTGGTTGCTTTTGTGTCTTCTTTCTATCAATAGCTTCTAATATTTTCCCTTACTATTTCTCTTCTTTTTTCCTGTTGCATCTCTTTTTCGAGCCTATATCTATTAGTACTAAATAGTAATCAATTCCTATTTCTGGTTCCCTTTTCGCAATTACGTTCTTTATTGTCCTTATATTATTTCTGATTACCAAAAAGTAATCTATGATTGACTTGTTTTGTAGTTTACTCTGTAAAGTGTGCGATGTTTCTGTTGCCGCAACAAAAGTTTCAAGTTGACCAACACATTAAGACGGCTAAACAAACAAAACTAAAAACTATTAAAAACACTGCGCACCAGTTCAACTTCATTCAAGACCTAAGCTTTCTGAATTTAAAATAGATTTGTGTGGTGCATTTGTGTCTGCTGGCATACCATTGTGCAACTTAAGAAATGAGAAGTTAAAGGAGTTTTTGAGCAGGCATACTCGAAACATCGTTCCAGATGAATCAACCTTGAGAAAAAATTATGTGTCGATAATGTATGTATAAACAATCTATTAAACAAATAAGAGCGAAAATTGGCAAAAACTACATTTGGGTAGCACCACTATTGCAGTTTTTTTAATACACTTAGTTTGTTATGGCATTCCGGTATAAAATGCCATAAAGTTTTACTCATTTGCACAGATGCTGCTCCATACATGGTCAATCAAAGCTATAGAAGGATTAAAGTTTTATATTCAAAGATGATTCTCTTAACTTGCTCAGCTCATGGTCTACATAAAGTTGCAGAAACTATCCGTTCTGAGTATCCAGAAGTAAATGAAATAATATCTGTAGGCAAGAAGGTTTTCGTAAAAGCTCCAAGCAGAATTGCAACATTTCAAGAAAAGGCTTTTAATACACTGCTGCCACCTGAACCAGTGCAAATAAAAAAAACAAATATTTACTGAAAATTTGAATCTTTGAAGTGCATATTTTACATATTTTTTGTGCATAAATGCATGCATATTTAAAAAATTTAAAGTGCATAATTATCCTTGCTCTAAGAATAAGATCAATGCCCTTTGAATCTATTTATTTTTGTATGTTCTCCTAGAATTGATGTTTATCTTCCTTTACAGCATTTTCATTTCGTTCACACGCCTTTATTATTGTTCTTATTTTTATTGTTCGTTGTATCTACTCTTATTTCCACTTATAATAGGTTTTCTTTTACAAAATTTTCTTTTGCGATATTTTATATTTTTTCAGGTGGTATTATCAGATCTACTTCCTCTTTCCGTTTCATCAACTCCTGACCAGTAAAGACACTATCGTTTGCCAATTCCATTTATTTTTTTTTCTTCTGTTTTGTTTCCATCACTCCTAAGTAATTCAGTAGCTGCCTTTCCATTTCTTCTACTATCTTTATTTTTTTCCGTCCGATACTTCTCACACTACGGTTTACATTCCATGTACCAATTTTTAGGATACTTTTATTTCTATTCTTATTCTTTTGAATTTGTCCTATTCTCGTTTTTATTCTTTGTTGCCAAATTTCCGGTCGGTTAATTCTCTTATCATTTCATGTTCCTATTTCCGTATCTCATTATAATTTTTCTTAGCTACATTTTCAGGCACACTCTTTTTCTTCTATGATAATGTTTCTATACGCAATCTTTACTCTTTCCCTTTGCTTTTCTTTTTAATGTCAATTTTTCTTATTTTCGCCTGTATTTGTCTCTCTTTTCCATTCATATCGTTCTCAATATATATTTTTAAAACTTTCATTTCTTTCTTGTTCCTCATAACTTCTCGTTTTTTCTCCCAGTTACCAATTTTTACGATATTTGTTGTTGGCCGTTTTTCTTAATGATTGTGTACATCTTTTTCATGTCCACATTTACTTTGATTTTTTTCTTCAAAAATTGTTTCACTGTTTGTTGTTTGTTTTGGCTATCAAATTTTATTCCTTTTATCGGTTCATTGCTTTTCTTTTTCACTTTCTCTAAAATTTCGTATCTTTTTGCAAGTTTTTCAATCCTTCCAGTTAATTGATTTTTTCAGTTGCTTATTTCTCTCCTTTATTTCTCATTTCTTTTCCAAGCTACCTATTTACGTTTGTATTCTTCTTCACTTTTTTAATCATCGTCTTTATCATAACTATGATATTTTTAATTTTTTTGTGTCTTTTTCTGTTGCCTTTTTTTTCTCCGTTGATGTAGTAGTTACTTTTCTACTTTTGCTACAAGTCTCTAATTCTTTATCTTTAGTATTAGTCAGATCTGTATCTTTTTTTACACCGGTTGACATTTTTAGTATGCACCTCGCTCTTTATTTTTGCGCCAAACTAATAAAACTCTTTTTTAAAAAACTTACTGCGTCGCAGACTTCTCGCACGTTGATATTAATATAAATAAAATAATAATTTAAAAAACACTTTAAAAATTTTACACTTTTGTGATGATAAACATAAATTAGAAATACTGGAAGCATTTGCAGCTCCCAAACATTTAAAAGCTGTACTCTTAATGAATGAGCATATTGATCTCTTAAGTTCACCATTAATGAAAGTATTGAAATAAGAAATCAAGTCATCTGCACACATACTAAATAACCAAAATCCCATCATCAAATTCTATTGTTCCTATGGCAACACCAACTGTTGCTAAATCTTGTCTTTGATAATGACGTGTAACCACGCCAAAATACGTATGTTTTAAACTAATATCTAAAGCTATTAATTATTATTTTAATAAATATATCTATCTCTCTTTTCTAGGTTTGCGAAGCAGCCGGACGAAAAATCTGTTTATTCTTCAGGATATAACAAAACGACCCAAAGATAAACCACTTCAAAGGTTTACTTCAGAATCTAACAGAATGGTCCAAAGCAACAAACCAATTTTGCAACTCTTACTAGAGCTACACCTTACCTAACAATCATGCGTTAGCTAATTAATCATCTAAGTTGCAGGCTTCCGCGGCCTTTGTTAATGGCATCTAGGCTTCCGGGTTGTGTTCCAGATCCCAAAGCGACCACAGCCCTGAAGATGTCCCTTGCAACCGAGGACGAAACGACGGCAGCTTATTCACCGATGACGCGGCGAATTAATTTAAGCGAGGCTTATTACAGAACATAATATTTTATTTCATGCGAGTATAGATTTAGTTACTACAATATATTGTTCTGTGACGAAATCTGTGCTCATGTGCATTATGTAGAATTTGTAATTTAAAATTTAGTAATAAATCAAATGGTCTGCAAGGATAAAAAAGTAACATCAAGGGTGTCTTGGAATATTAAATAGTCCGCCGCAAATGATGCATAATTTTTTTATTGGCGTCGAAAACTGTACTGGCCGGCTGCACGACTGTAAATCCGAGTATGCGCTTTATATAATTTAGTATATAGATCTTTAATTTAGTAATATAATGTAAACAGTCGTTGGTTTCAAAGAAATAAAATCGTCGGTTTAAAAAAACAAGTATTAATATAACCGTTATCTTGAACATCATGAGTTTTTTGTTTATTTATGTGTTTGACGTTATATGATAGATTCAATCTCTCTCTCTCTCTCTCATCCAGCTTCTCCATTTATCCAGTATTGGATGTAAGCCTTCCCTTTAACTTTCCATAATTCTCGATTGAATGGAATTCTTCCCCATGTTTTCCCCGCAACCTTCTTAATATCATCATCCCATCTCATTCTTGGTCTGCCTACACTCCTCCTTCCTGTCCACGGTCTCCACACCGTAATCTTTTTCGCCCACCTTTGATCGGGTTGTCTCATCAGATGGCCAGCCCATTGCCATTTCAATTTGGTAACTTTTTCAGCGATATCTTCTACCCTGGTGTTTCCTCGTATCCACTCATTGGTCTTGTGATCTTTAAGGCTTATTCCCAACATGGATCTCTCCATTGCTCTCTGACAAACTTGTAGCGAGTTAATTATAGCTCTTGTCAGCGACCATGTTTCCGCGCCGTATGTGATGTTTGGAAGAATACACTGATTATAAACTTTGGTTTTCATGTATTGTGGAATATCTGATTTAAGAACGGTTCTTAGTTTACCGAATGCGGCCCACCCTAATCGTATTCTCCTTTTAACTTCGTTTTCTTGGCTCCTGTTATCAAATCCAATATTTTGACCTAGATATATATATATTCAGATACAACTTCCAATATTGTGTCCCCACACTGTATTTGATTATCGATCAGTTCAAAGTTTGGCATGATTTTTGTTTTAGAATAGTTTATTTTTAGTCCAATCTTTTGGGTGGCATCTTTCAATTCGTTGAGCATACCTTGTAATTCTTGAGGGTTCTCCGAAATTAAGACAATATCATCAGCAAATCTCAAGTGTGACAGTATTTCTCCATTTATGTTAATTCCTTTAGCAGACCAATCGAGGGTTTTAAATACATCTTCAAGGGCATTTGTAAAAAGTTTCGGCGAAATTGTGTCACCCTGTCTTATGCCTCGTTTTATTTTCACAGGTTCCGTTTTATCAAAACTTTGAATAGTGGCTGTGGCATTTTCGTATGAATCTGCAATTAACTGTATGTACCTGCTGTCAATTCTACATCTCTTCAGTGAATCTATTATAGCCCATATCTCTACACAGTCAAAGGCTTTTTCAAAATCCACGAAGGCCAAGATTAGTGGTTTATTGTATTCATTTGTTTTCTGTATAAGTTGTCTGATGGTATGTATGTGGTCGATTGTGCTGTATTTTCTCCGAAACCCTGCCTGCTCTGCTGGTTGGAAGTTATCTAATTGTGTGGTTATTCTATTTGTAATAACTTTGGTAAATAATTTATATAAATGTGATAAGAGCGATATAGGCCTATAGTTTTGCAGGTCGTATTTGTTGCCTTTTTTATGTAATAATATTATCACGGAGTTCTTCCATGTTGAAGGTATTTTACCTGTTTCTAAGCATTTGTTGAAGAGGGTTTCTAGGGATTTTAATATTTTTGGGCCGCCATATTTTAGCAATTCAACTACTACATCATCATCTCCTGGCGCTTTATTATTTTTCATTGTTTTTAATGCACACTTGATTTCATATTGACTAATTTCGGGTATATCTTCTGTGTAATGTTTAGATAATCTTGCTCTTTGGTCATTATGATTTCTCGCAGGGCGATCAATTTTAGTATCGTATAAATCTTGATAGAACTTCTCTATTTGTTTCAATATTTCCGTCCTGCTTGTTAATATCTTGTTGTCGTCACCCATAATTTTTAAGATGTTGCCGGTTGCACTAGATAATTTTGACCTAAATACACGAGTTCCTTTATTGTTTTGTATTATATCTATTATCAATTTATTATTAAATTTTGTTATGTCTTTCCTAATATTTTTCCTAATTGTCTTATTTAGTTCCTTTAATCTCTCGTTGTCTCTATTTGTTTGTGATAAAATATTTCTCCTTTCTTCCATAATCTTTTTCGTTTCTTCGCTTATTTTATCATTTTTGATTTTTGGAATCTTTCCTAATATTTTGTTGGCTGCTTTAGTAATACTATCAGTGATTTTTCTATTAAGTTCGTCTACTTGTATTACATCGTCAATTCTTAGTATATTATCAATTTCCGCTTGATATTTTTCTTCTTTGTCTGGTAACCGTAAAATATTAAATCGATTTTTAACTGGATGAACCAATTTTTGTCTTTCATTTTTTGTATTTAGTATAACTTTACACCGTACCATTCTGTGGTCACTACCTGTGTAAAATTTATTCAGCACGGCGACGTCTTGGATTATATATATTTTATCCGTTATTATGTAATCTATTACATTTCTTGTTACTCCGTCAGGACTTTTCCAGGTCCATTGTCTATGCGGTTTCTTTTGGAAGAAAGTGTTCATTGCGTATAGATTGAGAGTTTCCAGGAAATTTATCAGTGTTTGCCCTCTATCATTTCGCACTCCTACTCCATATTTACCAATACAAATTTCTTCACTCTTTCTTGTACCTATTTTTGCGTTAAAATCACCAATGATAACTTTATAGTGTGTGGGGTTTGTGTTAAGAGCGGTTTCTATGCTTTCGTACAGTTCTTCTATCTCTTCATCTGGATGTGTAGAAGTAGGCGCATATACTTGTATAATTTTTATTTCGTAACGCTTTGATATTCGAATCGTTATGTAGATTACTCTAGTTGATATTGAGTTAATTTCTACTATATACGGCACCATTCTTTTATGGACTAAAAAGCCCACACCGTGTGTGTTTGTGTCTTCGCCGTTATAGTAGAATAAGTGTCCTGATTTGAGTGTTAGCAGTTCTTCACCTTTACGTCTGGTTTCACTTAGTCCCAAAATATCCCATTTGATATGGGAGAGTTCTTCTTCTAATTCTGATAATCGATTTTCCGTTGATAGGGATTGGATATTGTACGTTGCTATGTTCAGTTTTTTGTAACAGCCTGTTGAAACCCGGGGATTCTTAGCACCTCCTGTACTATCGTTTATCTGACCGCTGTCGGAGTCAGGACGATTTGTACCGCCGGGGACTGGAGGCCTGACATATTTTTGACTGTTCATGTAGAATAAGGGAGTTTTGGCATTTATTCCACCACGCTTGCCAGGCGGGTTGGTGAATTTTGAAGCAGCCGCTCCTCTGGAGACAGACGCTGTTTGTGGCCGCTCATTATGAGTGCAGACGCCACGAATTTCGAAAAGGATTCTTCCGTCACATCTACCGTTGAGATGCTTAGCATCTTCTTCCGCTATAGAGTCGTTGATCCTCTTCATACGTAACCCTGTTAGGGGCCCTAACAAGGTACTACCAGCCGGGCCAGCTGGACCTTGGTTTTTTTACGAGGTTGTTACTCCTCCCCCTCACCTCTTTTGCAACCTGGCTTGGGACAGGCTTCGGCGGGCTTTGATGATAGATTCAATGCGTAATGCTTTATCAAACTTGAAACTCAATAGTTATAATTAAAAGATATTTTATAAAAATTGTAAGAATTCCAAATTTGGCAAAGATTATAATTATGAATGGCAAAACTTTTAAGTTGCTTATAGCAAAAGTCTGTTACGAAAGAAAAGTAACAAGACAGAACTAATATAACTTACTCCTTAACTGCTTAATTATCCCCAGCTTAATTTCTTTAATAGAATATGTATTGTAAGCCAAGATATGGTAGATCAAAGAAATAGAGTACATCCACACAAAAATTTTAAAATTGTAACGGACTAACTTGAGTAGCTAAAAGCCAGGGTTCGTTAGAAATAAAGTGAAGACTGAAAATAAAAATTATTTACAATGTTTATTATGTTAATATTACAATTTAAAATATCTGGTTATTAATTTCATGTACTTTAGTGATTAATTGCAATTTGCATTAAATGTACATTAAAACAATGAAATGTCCCTCTGGAAGGGGACGACTATGGTTGTCTGACCCCTATGGGACGTTTGCTGTTTTTGTATGGTTGGTAGACTATCTTAATACGGAATTCCCTGCTGCGGTATAATCGCGCATCGATCTGATTTGATATCGAACGCTCAAAATGAAGTTGACAGCTCAGTGTTTCTGTAAACTAAAGTCAATGTTTGTGCACACAAACTTCATATATGCACTGGTCCAATAAACTCATAGATGTCTGTAAGATAGTAAATTAAATGTAAAGCGTTCTGCGGCCGTTAGTGTTTTGTGAAAACTAGAACTGAAAAATCGGATTCTGGAAAATAACAAAAATAACTAGAAATTCAGATTTAATAAAATGTTTCTAGTTTCAACAAGAAAGCATCTTCAAATTAAAATCAAATACAACTATTAAAGCAACAAATAATTAGTTTAAACAGGAGAACAGGCATCTTCATAACAAAACCATACAACAACTCTCTGGTAATTAAATATTTAGTTTGAACAAGAGACCGAATAAAACATCAAAAACTTATACAGGTTATAAGGAAGGTAGGATTAGATGATAAAGACATCAAGATTATCACAAACCTATACTGGCATCAAACAACTAACGTCAGAGTAGAAAATGAAACCACAGAAGATATAGAGATTAAAAGGGGAGTAAGACAGGGTTGTGTGCTCTCACCAATACTCTTTAACCTCTATTCAGAGGAAATACTAACAGAAGCTCTGAATGAAAGCCAAGAAGGCACAATAATCAACGGGGAGATAATCAACAACATACGGTATGCCGACGACACTGCCTTACTAACTGACTCTATAGAAAACCCACAAGTCCTGCTGTCCAAAGTACACAACGCTAGCAAGAACATGGGTCTCAACATGGATATTTCAAAGACCAAATACATGATCATTTCTAAAGCACCATTGATCAACAACATACAAATTCAACTTGACAATGAGACTATAGAACAAGTGCATCAGTATAAATACCTTGGTTGCTGGGTAAACGATAAATGGGACATAACCCAAGAGATCAAAGTAAGGATAGACACCGCTCGCAGTGCATTCTGCAAAATGAGACCAGTACTAAGCAACCGCAACATAAACCTTAAACTTAGAGTCCGAATGGCGCAATGTTATGTGTTCTCAGTCCTCCTATACGGTCTAGAGGGATGGACACTGACAAAGAAACTAAGTAGCAAATTGGGGGCCTTAGAAATGTGGGTAAATAGACGAATCTTAAAACTATAATAGACCGAAAGAGTAAGAAACACCGAAGTATTAGAAAGAATTGGTAAACAAACAGAGATCCTACGCAAGGTTAAAACCCGAAAATTACAATATTTTGCACACGTGATGAGAAATGAAAAGTATAAAATTCTCCAACTTGGGATGCAAGGGAAAATCGAAGGAAAAAGACGTCCAGGTAGAAGGAAGACTTCGTGGCTTAAGAACCCACCAACAGGTAAAATAGGTCGGAATTCAAAAGAATAAAATTATACTAAGTCTAGATTCAAATAAATTGAAAAATTAAAGTATTTTTAGGTCTGGATTCCTATGAAATCAAAGTGAAAGTCTTGATTCAAATGAAAACAAAGTGGAAATCTTGATTCAAGTGAAAGTAAAGTGGAAGTTTCTTTGACTGGGCTGGTTTAGTGGTTTTATACCTAGGAACTGAGGGAAGAGATCTTGAATTGGCATTTAATCCCCCCCCACTGCATCTTGGTTTGATCACGCCGCGTACAAACTTCCATTTGCAGTGCCTCCAGCGAGTTTTCTCTGAACCAATGCAACAAAATAAATTCTTATAAATTTTCAAACTGTTGCAGCAGGTTTGTCCCGTTACAACATTTTATAAAATAGTTAATATATTTAAGATATTCGCAAAACTTAATGCTTATTTCCTTCTAGAAGTTTTTTACCGTGCGAACTATTATCAGCGTATGCCAGTTCGACCACCAAAGCAGGTAGCCCTCTAGTCCGATCGCCCAGTTCGGCCACCAGTAGTTCTCCGAGAGATTATACAGATAAGAATCTTTTAGATAAATGTTAAATAGATTTACTGTATCCCAAAGTACATATTAATACAAGTCCTGCATAATAATTGTTATAGCAGCAATTTAGTTTTCTAATACATTTATTTTAAGATATACATATAAGTATACATGCATATGAAAATTACAATAACTACATCTATGTAAAAACTGGCAAATATTTATATGATAAACATTTTATAAAGTTGTATCTTGATATACGGTTTTCTTTAAATTCTGTTATCTTATTATTTATAAATTCACTCTTTTTTTAGTAAAGCCTTTGAGTTCTTTTACTTTGCAATTTGCGGATTTAATTTTTATATACGTTTTTATTTGAAAATTACTTAAAATTTCTACAAACTGGATTATGTTGGGATGAGTGGCATAAAAATTAGAATTGAATTTCGAGTGAAAGGACTCGCATGTATTTGTTGTTCTATACATACTATTTGTCATGCAAGCCCATATACTCGGTGGAAATGTAGCGTCATCTTCGCTTATATAATTATCTACGATGCAGTCGCAAAATTTAGTTACTCGTTTATCATTTGGAGCTTTTTCGAATAATTCTGTTGCAAAAAAATCACCTACACAAGCAGGTTCTAAAAAATGAATACCAAAGAATAATTTTAAAAATTTTCCGATTTCCGAATCTTTGTCCTTAAATTCTTAACCTTAAACCTAAATTTTGTATTTTTCTATAAAAAGATTGACACAGGTGAAATCGGCATCTTTACTACACGTTGCAACTTACAAGCACTACAATTGATCAGAAAGGTATGTTCAATGCTAATGCCACCAAACTTTTAGATTCATTCTAGCAATCATTAGTAATCGATTTCAAGGGGTTTACTTAAATATCTTATCTCCGCCCCTTCTTCTTAAGCCGTGGCCGAACTAAGCGATGGGATTAGAAAGTACCCTTATCACTTGAAACGGCCAATGAGGGTAGGTGGTCGAACTGGGCTATGCCCACGATTATATGTGTTCAAATGAATAACTAAGAGCCGGTTTCGTCGCAGCAGAAGTGTCAGCAGTCTTAGAAACTATTTCAATTATCATGAATATTAACATCAACTGTTGTTGCAAATAATTTTATCAAAGAATAGCAAATAACCAAAAAATACATATGCATTTGTATATCAACACGTTTTCCGACTTAACTATGAATAACTGTTTGCTGCATTCTATCTGCTGTATAATTTACAATTCCAGGTAAGTATCTATAATACATTCTCCTTCTTATAGTGCCATACCCTATTCAGGGCCTTGGCTACCTCTCTCCTATGTCTGTGTTTGGTGCGCGGTGATAGATAATTTGCACAGACAGACATAGGGGACCTACAGTTTAACGTGGGCTCAGAACCACAGGAAGTGCATGCACTTTTTCTCCAGATAGGTTTTCCTGGGGAAGAAATCCACCTCGCTGGTTTCCCGTTGCCTTGCGAGGGAGAACGACCGGGCCGGGAATCGAACCCGGATCCGCTGCATTGGTAGCCCGCGCGCTTACCACTGAGCTACGGCCACTCTTCTATAATACATTACAAAAAGCAATTGTTGCAATTGCTACGGTCAGGACATTATAGCATAATTCGTTTGTTGATTTCTAAACTGAGAATAAGTTAAACGCTGCGCCTGGACTTTCCTGTACTTCAAAATTACTTGTTACTTATCGTAGTTTCAAAATATTTTTGTATCGAAGTTTTATGCGCCAGTCGTGACTATAAGATTGCACCACACCTATCACTGTGACAAAAGCATAAAGCTCATCGGCATGTCTTACGGTATATACAAATTCAAATTTCCTATACTATGAGCAATATACAGGGTGTGTATAAATTGGTAAAAGAACTACACGTGGCGATGTTGGTCATAAAATTCTGAGTCAAAAATCTTAATACCAAAATGTTAGACAATGCTTCCTCTGTCCTCGGGAACCATTTTAAAGGAACGTACATTTGACAACATTGGATCCACACACCACAGGTGTTTTGTTATAATGCACGGTAACTAAGTATCATTGAATGTAAAATCCATTGTTAGTGAACGAATGTTGTTTTACAATGCTGCCATATGTATTTTTTACAATAATAAATTAACGAAGAAATGTTTAAAACACGCTTTTGGGGCTGAAAAACAACATCTATGAAAAAATATTTATTACAATTCTTATTTCTTCTAATTTGCAGCTCTTTCTGTCGACAGATAATGAATTAAAACACTTATTAAAAGACTTCATTTTCAAACTTTGAAGATCCCGTGCATATCCAGGAAGCATGGTACAATATTTTGGTATTAAGACTTTCGACTCAGAATTTTATGACCAACATCGCCACGTATAGTTCTTTCGCCAATTTATACACACCCTGTATATTAAACACAAATGTTTTAGCCTTCCCGGGCTCAAAAGCTTTATGCGATTGTAGACCTCGCCTATCGGCTCAGTCTACAACGTTCGCATTCGTACAAGGAATTGCTCTGTTGATACTTGTTGCATAATATACTATTTCAGCAAAACATATTTGGTACTTAAAATTTGTTGCAAAAAATTTAAGGAAAGAACAAATTTTTGATTCTTATTATTTTTCTGTTTAGTGCTAATTTCTCTCAACGATTTACATATTTATACTAGATATTGTTCACATTTATAAAAAATATTGTAGCCGAAAATTACAAGCACAGAAAAGGAAATGTATACTCGCTGCTAAAGCTATTTATCCCACGCAAAAATGGAGTGAAGCGAAGGAGACCTATAATAGTAGAGATTTTCAAAACGGAAAATGTCGTTGTTAGCGTATCTAATATTTTTAAAATGAAAGTCCCCGTTGCCTTGCAACATATAATATCGGACTCGGGGCGGGCGACTTATTATTTTCAAAACTGAAATCGCTGTTGCCTAGCAATTTTATTATTTTTAAAACAAAAGCTGCCGTTCCCTACCAACGAAGAATATATTTAATCTTGCCAATCCAGCCAAGGCAGTAAATCTGCGTTTCTGCAGTGTTGAACATATTGTTTTTTCGGCGATTTGTTAAAATTAACAATAATTTTATGATTATTTTAAATGATATCGCCGTCATCGTAGCCATCATGTTGCAATGACAAATTTAATGTTTACAATTTCATAAATGTCATTCTGCTTGTTGTGAATGTCAAAGCAACTGTTTCTAATGCCTAGGCAATAAAAGTGGTCGCTTACTGCCTAAGCAACCCCCACAATTAGATATAATAAATATTCCTAGCACAAGCAGTGCTTGCTTAAAAGTGCCTCTGCATGTGTCAGAAATTTTGGAAATGCCGCCGATTCGTCGCAGTGCGACTACTAATAAGTTAAAGTCTATTCAAAGAGATAAAGAGCGAATTTAAATTACAAACAGATTATTTTATTAAATGGACTTAAAATAAATTTAGAGGCAGAACTACGAGACCATTTTCCTGTAAGAAAAGTAAGACACGTCAAGAAAATGAGTACGAAATTTGTGAAGATGATCCTGTCAAATATGCTTGTAAAACTTTTACTATTTACATTTCATCATGTAATTCTGGATCTGGTAGTAAAGAGTATGGAAACAGGATTTGAGGAAAACGAAAAATTGTATTTAGATTTACATTTTTTATTACTCCAGAATTTTAATAAAATTAAATCCGGCCCTGTACTAGCAGGTTCTTTAAAAAAAAATCGGTAAAAATTTTATAAAATTGCAACACAAGAAAACTTTACAAAAAAAACTAGTGCGAAGGAAGACAATGTTATATTGAACTAATATCAGGAAGTTAAAATTTGGTATGAGATGCCACAAATATAAAAAAAAATTGCTTAAATATTTTAACTTAAATAGTTTTTTTACATGTTTCTTTACATGTGGCTTGCTGTATACTCAAATCCTGACGAAAGCCAAACCAGCACGCCGTTGATCTCAGGTAATTAGCCCGGTTACGAAAATATTCCAAATTCGAGCCTGTCAAAATCAACAAGAAA
The DNA here is from genome assembly GCA_958336395.1 of Ctenicera cuprea. Classification (NCBI taxonomy): domain Eukaryota; kingdom Metazoa; phylum Arthropoda; class Insecta; order Coleoptera; family Elateridae; genus Ctenicera; species Ctenicera cuprea. The sequence goes on along the minus strand of OY284491.1, from coordinate 37,296,670 downwards.
ATAATTTAATTGTTGCAACAATCAAGGTTGTCTAAACTACTGCTTGTTTATGCCGGATTCTATACAATACGGTTCTAAATAAATACATATTTCAAATGCAATTATTGACTTCTAATAATTCTAAAACGTGAATTTTCGTTGAAGCCTGACCAATTCAAAAGAGATAAAATATGTTAACTTTTTTCAAGAATTTTTGTATCTTTTACAGTTGTCGTATCGTATTTGAAGCAGAAGAAATTCAAATAAATATAATTCCAGCAATTTTGTTAAAGGTGTCCCTAAAAGAATTGAAATTTTAAATTCAAAATTAATTCGTTTAAGACGGCGTCGAGTGAGAGCATGCAAAGCAGGTAGGTAAGTTGACAATTATCGTCTTCATGACAATATAAACGGGCCATAACTTGGACTAATTATAAGTCCTCGGTTGGATTCCCGACAGGAGCACAATGGCTGCGAACGGACCTGGCGTTAACTAACCGTGCCGAGCTTATCCTAATTACCGCTATAATTAGTGTAGCGCTAGTGTCACTACCGCACGACGCCGTTTTGTCACCGACGCCGCGTTGCCTGGCAACCCTAACATGAGCATCGCACTTGATTCGTCGGTGTTTTATGGATTTTTGACCGCCCGCTTTTTATGGAATTAATTGCTTTCAGGGGACCGACTCGAGCTTACGTTAATTTTCATAAATGTCTTTCATGGACACCGACGACCAAACTAGCGCACCACATCGACCACTAACCTCCTCAAAATACACCTCTCGTTCGGTTCCCACAATGCAGGAGTAGACTAAATGAAAATTATTGGATAACTGACAAAACGTAATTTCAATTTTTATAAATGTCGCTTTTAATAATTTTTCTTACAATTAAGCATTGGCAAAAAAAATTAAAATCAAAATGTTTCTAACTTTATAAGAATTACATTTGTCGTTTGCAGCAATTTTTTTTCCCCGATTTGTTACATACAATGTAATTATTTTACCACAATTTTTTTAATATTCTTATACAAGAATAAATTTTGGCACATATTGCTAAATTATCAAAGTTTTAGTAATTGCACCAAACTCATTACTTAAATGAAAGTATTTCAGTTTGATGCTTTAGGTATCAATTTCATAATTAAATTTTAAAATAGTAAAAAAGTTTTGGTACCTCTACCTGAATTTATCTAAAATTTCATTTATCTTAAATGTCTTTTTTCCAGGCGAATTACTTAACCAAAATAAATAAAAGTTGCAAAATAATTAATTAACAAAGTACATAAAAAAATTATGACCGCATTATAGTAATTTAAAAGTAAAAAAAAAAGTTTTTATGTGTATTTATTTAGCATCGGCCTATTCCTACCTGTTCACTAACACCAGAGGGTAGACCACAAAGCCAATTTTGCCCTTACGTCTATTAACAGTCAACAGAGTCAGCCGCGTTTTTTGCTGAAAAACGCAAAGCTTTATGAATAAAATGGATTTTACCGTTTTTATCAAAATTATTTACTTTAGTTATCACAACAATAATTAAGCTTTGTCATTGCAATAAATTAAAACGAATAAATTGTAAAAGGAATTATTACATACTTTCTAGAACAATTTTCCAAAATACTTATTAACAAATAGTATACAAGGTATTTGTCGAATAATCTGTACTAAAGAATTTCAAAAATTAAAATAAAAAATAAAAGTTTACAAAAAAACAGAAAACTGTAAATATAAAAATAAACTAGTTTCGGTGCCTCCGCCAAAATTTTCTATATACTAATTCCTACAAATTACTGGCAATTGTTCCTATAAATTAACTAAAAACCGAAGCGTTATGTACAAGTCCAAAATTTGACGCCAAATAATTGTCGGCAAACACAATCTACCCGCATCTCTATTTAAAAAATGTTTCTGATAAACCAAAAAGAAAAATAATCTTTAAACTTATCAGATGCGGGTTCTACGTTCTACCGAAAATTATTTAAAACAAATACGCATGCCTTTAATATTCCAAAATTTAATTTTTTCCAATTAGCACTGTAGTATTATTTAAACGATGTAGGTATCTATAAAATATAATCCACTTTTTATTTTGTCCAAAATCTAAATAAACGGCACCGCTAAGAATATTTTCTCACATTAATTACTCGGAATCTCTGCAATTTTAGTAAGAAAGTGCAGCTGTTATGTAGCTAAAATAAAATGTAAAAATGACTTTTTAAACCAGGCGTAGGAATCAAAGGCTCATCAAGCACGTCAACATAATTTGAAAATAATGACGTTATTATCGTTGTTGTGCGGCCGCTTAGCGTCAGCAGGAGCGACGGCATTATCTGGTGGCCGATGATAGAACTTGAGTAAACAGTGTGGTTGCCTCTGTATACAAACTGGGATTCCACAGGCGTAACATGTGGGTTTCGTAGGATTAACCCTCTAACCAACCAACAGCGTGAATAAAATGCAAACACTTGTTTCAGGCGAAGACTCTTTTATACATCTGCAGTAGAGAGACATAAAAGTGAACTTTAACATTTGTTTTCTATCAATATTGTTTACTTATCCTCAGAGCTAGGTAGTATTCGAATACAATGTAGTTTGAATACTATTCAAGCTACTTTTTCTCAAAAAGTAGGTAGCTGTATTCGAATCTAGATAAATAGATATATTCCATTTTGGCAACTGAATCAATTTATTCAAAATACGATAAATGAATCTAAAATTAGTTTTAATTTATTAGAAAAAAAACGAAGTATCCGAAATAATAAAAAAGAATGTAGCTATTTTCTATCACACAGAACAAACATTTGTATTCCAATGACAAGTTGGCGACTTGTTCAAACACAATTTTTTTTAAATTTTTTAACTTTTATTATCCGCGATCGCCAACAAAGTGGCTGACATCTGGCGGTTAAACTAGGAACTACAATAAGAAGGAAGACAACGTGTTTAGCCATTAGATTCAAAGAACTTGTTTTAAGTGAAATTTTAAAAATAAATACGTTTTACATGACTTCTAGCTTAAAATGGCTTTGTTCGGCTTCTCGGTGTAACGACTATTGCAGTAAAGAAATTTCATTGCGCTTATTTGTGAGCAGAATTTCCAGATCTGCAGATACACTTTTAAGTGTTAACACTCCCACTTGGCGGCTGTTATATTACTTAAAATGGTATTATTTTCAAGGAAGGAGGGATGAATAAAGTGCCTACGTTTGTAAACATAAGCCGAAAATTTTGTTCAATGTTTTTAATTTTTTAGTTTCTTTTTCAATAAGAATACTTACAGTAAAATGTATACAAAACTATTTCCTACTAGTACCAACATTCATCAAAGGTGCAAAAAGTCCTGTTCGTGGAATATATTTCATTGCCCGCTTCTATTTTTACAACCACACATTATTAAAAATGCCTCTTCTTCTTCGCCTGCGTTTATCTAAATATTTAAAAATATTCATCAAGAACACTTTTCTGTATGCCATACCAATTTTGATTCTTTAAATTTTAAATAACAATAAATTAGCACACTATACAAACTTATCGCAAACGGTTTGTTTTCCGTTTTATTTAAAGTCAACCATTTTAAATTTACAAGCGCTATCTATTGCGGGTGGCGATCGCAGAAAGGAAAGTGTTGATTTTGACGGCAATACATGTATTTAAAAAAAACTTAGATGCTCCGAAACGGTTAATTTGATTTTGATGCGCTTTGGACTGTAGGAGTACATCAGACATTCATCGACAAAAGAAATTTTTAGTACTAATGCAAAACCGGAATTAACAGTTAGACCTGTTTTTTGGTAGCATGTTCACGGAAGCTGAATTTTGTGGAAGCGTAATCTGATCTTAGCAAATTCAACGCTGTTTTCTCACAAGGAACCTCAGTTTCTAAATAAACTTTAGGCAGCATGTTTTCCAAAACCGAATTTTACAAATCTGAATAGAAGTCTTATAGAAGACCTTAGGACAAATGCAACGCATTCTTTTTAACTTTCTATCTTCAAAATGGCGTCTGTTACGATTGTTTAAGAATTTTTGCTTTTACTTTGTAATACTTAAAAACGAATTAGTGATAACTATCAAATTTGGTATTGCAATAATTATAATAAATAAATAATTTATTAAATTTTTATTATTCAAATTTGGTATTGTAATTGCTCTATAAAGACAGAATTTTACTATGTACAAGAATTTTTAAAAGCATGAAAACTGTAAAGTACAGATTTATTCAAAATATTGAAAGCTTAAACGAATATTGCTCAAAGACTGAGAATACAATTTTTTTAATTATCAGACTCGTAGAGGTAGGAATGAGCTATGACGAAATCATCGTTAGGACATTAAAAGCACTTATCAATTACATAACTTAACCAACAACCCACCTAGTAAACAAAATTTTTGGTACAAGAGCATGCCCCAGTTACTTCAAAAAAGCAGTGATAATACCAATCTGAGAAAGTTATATTTTGGTTTCGTTATATTGATGACATTTTAGCATGTTTTAATAGTTCATTTGTTTAATTCATTAATTTTTACTTTTTATTAACAGCTTGCATCAAAACATAAAATTTACACTAAAAACTGAACAAAATAAGACCATCAACTTCTTAGATTTAAACATAAAAATTAATTTAAATAATAAACATGAATATTGTTTACAGCAAACCTACACAAACAGACATTACAATACCACACGATTCTTGTCATCATAAAATACATAAATTAGCAGCATACAGGTCCCTGATGCATAGGGCTTTGACGGTCCCTTTAGATGAAATTAATTATAATAGAGAAATTTCAATTATTAAACAAATTGCATACAGTAATGGTTTTATAATACTAAACTTATTGATACATTAATTAAAGAAAAAGATTATAAATTAGCATTTCAAAAAATTTATCCGAATGCCTTCATTCAATACAATTAAATATGCCTCGATCCCATATTTTGGTGACAAATCAGAAAAAATTGCTAAAATTATAAACCAAACAAATAAATATAAAGTAAGTTTTAAAACAACTTGAAACATCTTAAACACTTTGTTTAATGCGAAATAAAAAAAGGATGATTTGCTAAAATCAGGCATTCACAAAAAAATTGTTCACATTGTAATTCGGTTTATATAGGCCAGACAATTAGAAATTTTAATATTAGGTATAAAGAACACGTACGTTGTTACAAATACAAACACCCACATAAATCCAATTACACTAAACACTTACTAGAACACAATCATTCAATGACATCTAATAACGCCATAAAATGTTTACACTTTTGTGATGATAAACGTAAATTAGATATACTAGAAGCTTTTGAAATTCATAAACATTTAAAAGCTGCACCATTAATGAATGAGCAAATTGATCTCTTAAATTCTTTTCTATTGGACATTTTAGAATGAGAAATCAAGTCATCTGCAGACGATTACCGAGATCAAGTCACCAAGTTCTATTGCCATAACAACACTAACTGTTTACTTTCTAATATAACCTTTGACAATGGCATGTAAACATGCCAAATTACGTATAAGGTTAAAATAAATAAATATTGTTAAAGTAATTAAGTATTTTATATATAGATAATTATAATACCAATCCACAAATCGAGGTTTTGAATACTAAACAAATGAAAGTTGTGTTCAACCGACTATTCAAATGAATAGCAAAATATGAGATATCAGCTAGGGAGGAGCATACATTAATAAAACAAAGTACGTTGAAACACTGCAAAACAAGATAAAATAATAAATGCAAAGAAACATAGATACGCCACTGAGGCACTTTACACTAGTCGATTTAAAGCAACTACACTGCCAGAGGGGGCAACCGCCACGGAACTTTCCCCGCATTTATTGAAATTTGAGAATTTCTTTTTAAGTCAGAAATTTTAATGCTAATTTTGAGGATATTTAAAAAACCCAAGAAGCTTGAAAGTTTTCAAGTTTCCTAAGTAAGTGTAGAAAACGTGTGTTCGCAAGTTCTTCGTCTTTGAAATACAGGGTGATGAAGTTGACAGAAAAAACTAAAAACTATTTTTTGTGTTGGTGAAACATTTTTCAATTCACCAGTGCGTTTGAGTCGCCTTTGCACAACCGAATATACAAAAAGATACGCCACTGCATTTTTGTTCAGTTTTGACAATTGTTTTGAATTCCTTGATCTACAAAAAATGCTTCTTGCGTTTTTTTGTTACAATGGGCTATTTTTAATAAAAATTAAAACAAATGACACCAGGTGCTGGCAAAGTTTCTTTTTGTAGCTAATATGCTTCTATCCATTTAGGACATTTTTAGTTGTCAAGTTACAAATTTATGTTGAGGATATTTGAATACATTGTTTCCATATAACTAAAATTAAAAACATAATTTTTTCTCATGGCAATCTACACAAACGACGAAATGGCTACGTATACTGTCTTGGTGATGGATGCTATGAAGCTCGACGTATTTACATTGAAAGATTCCTCAATGATCATCAGATTTTTAGAAACGTTTTTCAACGCCTTATAGATTCAGAATCTTTTAAAAAAGGTCCAGTTGCAGGAAAAACATTAACCCCTAGAACCCCTGAATTAGAAAAGAAAGCTCTGATTTCGATTGAAGAAGACCCATACACTAGTACAAAAACATTTTTTGCTAATCTTGGCGTAAATCATAAATTAGTTTAGACTATTCTTAAAGATCAACAGTTATATCCGTACCACATACAGCGCGTACAAGCATTGGTGCCTCAAGATTTCTCTCCACGTTTGAGGTTTTGCCAGTAGATACTACAAAAGTTGCAGAAAATCGCCAATTCGTTGCTGAGGTTCCTTTGACTGATGAAGCTAATTTTTTGAGAAAACGCCATAATAAATTTCCACGACAATTATATTTGGTATGACGAAAACCCGCACGCAATAATTAACTCGGTTTCAGCAGCAATTTTCTTTGAATGTGTGGATGGGTATTGTTGGGTTTTTTATTCGCTCACACTTTCTTCTAAGGACTCTTAAAGGTGCTGAATATCGGAATTTCCTGGAAATTGTTTTATTACGTTAACTGTTTCAAGATGTTTCACTTGCACTGAGGGAATAAATGTGGTTTATCCACAATGGTGCTCCAGTGCATTTTAGTTTAACAGCTCGTGAATTTCTAAACTCGCAGTTTAACAATCGATTAATTAGTCGGAGCGCTCAAATACCAAATCAACCTTAGCTCTCAAGATTTCCCGATTTAAATCCTTTGGATTTTTTCTTATGGAGTCACCTTAAGTCTCTGATTTACAGCGTGTCAATCCAAAATAAGGAACAACCTAGGCAACGCATCAGGCATCATAGCTGAATGTCAAACCATACATAACAGGTATTTTTGAACGTGTACGTAATTCAACGAGATAAAGAGCTGAGACGTGCATTATGTTTGAAAGTGGTAAGTTCGAGCAGTTTCTCTGATTTTTTTAAACTATTCGTATGCCATACTTTGGATTTAACGGTCGCTTCGTAGTTCTAATTTGTGAGGCTAAATTATCACTAGCTCTTTATTTCGCACAAAGTTTGTGTTAACCTACGAAAATGTACTGTAATAGCAAGTTTCCCAAAATTATTCCTTGTATGGTTTTCTTTTTTTTTTCTTCTTTTTCTTTTTCTTTTTCTTCTTCTTTGACAGCCCTTTCTTGTCCACTCCTGGACATAGGCCTCCCATTGTCTCTTCTATTCTGACCTATCTTGAGCCAATTGATGCCAGTTTCTACCAACTTTCGCTTTTATGTCGTCTATCCAGTGTGCTTGTGATCTTCCCACGCTCCTTTTATGTAATCTTGGTCTCCATTGTATTACTCTTCTGGTCTATCTAGTATCTTCTTGCCTGGCTACATGCCCCACCCAGCTCTACTTTAAAGCGACGATTCTCTCTTTGACATCATCTACTTTTGTTCGCCTCCTAATTTTCTCGTTTCGAATATGGTCTTTAAGATTCACACCTAACATTAGCCGTTCGACTGCTCTTTACGTTGTTCTCAATCTATTCGCAGATCTGATAGTAAGTGACATAGTTTCCATTCCGTAAGTCATTACTGGAAAAATACACGCGTTGAAAACTTTCTTTTTGAGGTTTATTAAGACGTCAAGGTTTTTTAAAACGTTTCCAGGTTTTCCTACTGCTGTCCAAGTCATACGTATACTTCGAGTTATCTCAGCTTTCATGATCTTCGTTATTCCTATATTCATTGTTAGGTTTCCCCTGATTTTACTTTCAGCTGTGAGAGCATTTCTTCTATATCACCCATGTTACTATTTATTAGTAATACATCGTCCGCAAAGCGAAGATGGTTCAGAATACGGCCATCAATGTTAATGCCTTTATTGTCCTAGTCCAGCTTCTTGAAAACATCTTCCATTGCAAGCGTGAACAGTTTAGGAAAGATTATGTCACTCTGCCTAACTCCTCTTTTTAACAGTATTTTATCTGTCAATATTACATTTACTTTCGGCTTATATCGCGTCGTCATTTGGGGATTACACCCAGCATAATCAGGTAAGAACCGACCTGTAGCTTGTCTATCTTTATAAGCATTTGATGTAGAAGTTTAAGCAATATTTGTTCGTAGGCCCCGCCTGCCTAAACAGGGCCGTGTGCTTAGATTATTTAAACCTTGGGGCGGACAAGGATTTGATCTTAATGTATTTTGTTTGCCAGGACAATAATACGTAATCACCTTATGCCTGTTAGCTGTTTGATAACCCATACAAACTAACGTTTCGCAAGACATTGCAGCTTGCATCTTCAGAGCGAATAAAACACTGAATTCAAATCCTGGAAGCGGAAGTATTTAAACCTCTTTGAGCCAGTCGGGCAGAACGGCGAAGTACTGAAGTCTGAAACCATCCTCCCTGTTTATGTTGTTAGGTTGTTTCTCAATTTCAATTGCTTCACGTATGATACGAGAGAAGTAATGAGGTACTCTGGCGAGTACCCGAGCATTGTCAAAGTCAATCTTTGTCTAGTTAAACCAGTATGTTCAGCCACCGCAGATTTTGTGATGCGTTTGTGTTTGCAATCACCTTTGTGCTCTCGCAATCTTAAGTCAATGGAACGACCAGTTTGTCCGATGTAGTTTGAGCCACAAGAGCAAAGGATGTTGTAGATCCCGGTTGATTTTAAATTTGATATTTGATCCTTTGCGGATCTGAAACCGTTTCCCAAAGTTCCACTAGTCCTTAAGACTGCCTCTCTGCTATACCTTCTAAGAACATGCCCAATGTTATCAGTAATGCCTTTACTGTAAGGTAGAAAAGCTAAGCCTTTTTGAGGTGCCAGTTCCTCCTTAGCCTTGGGCTGTTTCGCATTGCGGATTGCTCTATGAATTTCTGTGGCTGTATAATCTTCTCCAGATGCTCGACCATTTTTTATTTGAGAGTATTCTATTTCCACTATAGTGATGTTGGGAATATCTTCTGAGCCGGCATTCATAATTTCTTTCAAAAGTGTGTTTTTTGATGGGGGATTGACCGATGAGTACAGTGTCCGTAATAATAGTCTTCGACGATTTTAATGATTGTGTTCTTCTCTGGTTTCACTGTTCCCTTTTCATCTTTCAGCTGATATATTCTGGTTCGTCCTCTTGATGTGGAGGATCTCAAGACTTTCATGTTCTTGTTAGTTTCTATTTCTGCTTTGACCAATTCTATATTATGGTTCCGCACATCCTGCCTGATCTTTTTCCGGACCGTTTTGTTCAACTTTTTGTATTCTGGAGACATTTTGTTTATGTTTTTTTTCTGTCCGTAAGTTATCGAGTATCAGGTTTAAATTTTTCTTTTTTAGCTTCGTTTTTAAGCATTTTTTTGATTGTAACTTGTTATGTCATTTTTATTAAGTCTTTAATAGTCATTTCAGCGAAGGCTTGTGTTTTGGACAGTTTTTTATCTAATTAGATTCGATATTTGTCAATGCTGTTTTTCAATGCATCTAAAGTAGGGTAACGTTGTTGCCGAAATAGCTTGTTTCTTTCCGTTTTGAAGTTAATTTCCACTTTTGTTCTAACTAGTCTGTGATCGCTGCCCATGTCAAATTTGTTGATTACAGTAACGTCTTTTACTGTGTATTTTTTGTTCGATAATATGTAATGGTACTGTTTTTTAACTGGATGTTGAAATTTGGGTTTGTAATGCACCTCAGCTAGCTCAGTCTCACAACTTCAGGGCAATTCAGATAGCGGGGTATTGGGTCACTTTCCTATCCCCTTCTCGCTCTCCATCAATTCTCATGAAATAAACGCGCTAAATGCACTTTACAAGAATTTTATTGCTAAACATTTAAATTAAATAAGCACACAATTAACCCTACCGGCCCTACCTAGCTAACTATTTTAGATACAAAATAAGACAATAGTATATACAATCTTAATGCTAACTTATATTCTACTTAGCTTTTGCTGGTCGTGGAGGACAAGGCCGCGGCGTGTGTCGTGGACGCTCGTGGTGGTTTTTCCACCGTGGGTCGCTGAGAGTGGCGAGAAGGAATCGAATCGCTGCGCTGGCTAAATGGTGGACTCCAGATCTTCGCTTTTCTTCTTCGGGTGTGGATCTCGCGGCGTAGTATTAACGCACCAAAATCACTATTACCGCACTGCGTAGAGCTAATGCCCACAAATCGCTCTTCATCAACAACAACGCTTTTTTAAATCTTAATTTGCACAGTAAACACCACAAACTGTGGTGGTTCTTTTGGTGTTCACCCTTCGACCGCTTGCGGTCATCTCTTCATCTACCCTCCCGTTCTTCACCATTCTCTCACGCCTCCCTCGGCGTCCTGGAGGTATCGTTAGGTCACTTGGCTGTTCTGGCGTCTACCTACGTGACCGGAACAAAGAATCGACCCCGGCGATCGGGCGCCAACCCCAGCCATTCGACCAACACTTTTAGACAAATCCCTTCTTACAATGCTACAAGTGCACTTAGCTGCTATAGCAAAAGGAATTTACTAAGAGAGCCTTAGCCTGAAAAGTTGATCCATTACAACTATCTCATCTATCTCATTTTTTGTTTTTGTGTCTGGACTTTTCCATGTCCATCTTCTTTGCGGTGATTTTCGAAAAAAAGTGTTGATATATACAATAGAGATTTTTATTCTGAAGGTAGTTGATTTGCATTTTACCTCTTTCAGTCACATTACCTAGGCCGAAAAGGTCTCTAGTAGGGATGTTGTCTTCGTTATGATCTCCTACTTTGGCGTTGAAGTCGCCTATTACAATTACGTATTGTGAATTCTCTTTTCATCTGGCTGATGAAATATCTTTATAAAGCTGTTTTATATCTGTATCTTCTGATGCGCTTGTAGGTGCATATACTTGTATTACCTGGATGTTGTATTGCTTTGATAGTTTTACCACCACGTATATTAGTCGGCTCGATATTGAGTTTGTTTTAGTAACTAAGTGCTTTATTCTTTTGTTGATTAGCATTTCCACCCTTCCAAGATGCGTGTTTGTTTTATTGTTGTTTTGGTACATTGGGTGACCAGATTTCAGTGTTGTGCATTTCTCGTCTGGCATTCTGGTTTCACAAAGTTCTATAATCTATAATGTCCCATTTAATCTTCGAGAGTTCTTCTAGTTCTTCTAGGCGGTCAGTTGCTTGCATGGTTCTGATGTTGAAGGTGGCTATGTACAGTCTCGTAGATCAAGATATTTTGCTTACTAGATCATGATATTTCTATGAGTATTTGCCTCCCCCAGAATCCATGAGGCAGACCTTGTCGAAGGTGTGGATTTGGAAGCGTGATTCCTACCCACTTGGGGTACTGTTTCGTGAATTTTTATACTCATCATTATTTAGGGGATTAATTGGCCTCAACCTTCTACGCTGGCCAGACGAGTTGGAAGATTTTTGAGGATCACTTTTCTTGAAAAGGTTGATCTAAAAAAGTTAAAGTAGTAAGGATATAAAGGTATTAGGACAGTCGCCCCAGATAGTCGCCTCTTACGACAGACAGGGGATTCCCTGGGTCTATTCTTCATCCGGAACCCAGTCGGTATGGTACATTATACTAACATAGCCATCACAGCCATTCTTTACGGTTAGTTGATACCGCAGTTTTTATAGTTTTATAGTATTGTACTAATACCGGTTAAAATAATAAAGAAACACTAGCTTAAGTTGCAAATAAACTATGACATTAAAAAACAATGCATATTTAGTAATCTAGTCTTTTAGTTGTCTAATTAAAAATGCGCATAAATAGAAAACATATGGTGTATGTTAAATAAGTGACGGTACTGTAACTTCCAAATATGAGCTACACTGGGCGTGCAAGGTAAATACTACATGCATAAAAAGGCATAAAGAATGTTTCAAAACTTGCGAACACGTACTGTGGGACGGCGTTCTATGAAAAAATCTAAACAAAAATTTCTGCGATTTTTCGATTTGACCAATGTTGGAGTTACTAAAGTTTTTGAAAATTCCGAAAATGATAAGAAATAAGCATTCAAACTCAAATTTAAGTTTATTAGTATATTGATATTAAATAAAATATTTAATTTTAATTCATCAATAATTATTTATTTTAACTTTATACGTATTTCGACATGTTTACATGCCATTATAGAAAGTAATATTAAAAAGTAAAAAGTTGGTGTTGGTATAAGAACTGGAAACTGGAGTCTTAAACCAAATTGTAGCTGATTTATAGCTCTGTAAGTTTACGCAATTAAAACAAAATTTCGTTGCCAGTTTTTGAGCAGAATGTTTTTGAAGAAGTCAAAATTTTGTTATTTTTTCACTTCGCTGTAATAATAATTCCAATACCTCCAGTAGCTTGTAACATTGTGTACCCACCCATAGGGTACAATATCCAATATCAAAGTTTATCCCGATCTAATAACTCGTATTTGAGCAAATAGGCGTTAAAAACTCAAATATTCAAAAATTTATAGAAGGCGTCGGAGGGAAATTTGCGAGCTAGGACAGCACTAAATTAAAGCTCATTTTTAGCTCCATAAACTTACAATACTTAAAAAAAACTATGTGGCCAGTTTTTAAGCAATAATTTTTCGAAAATTTTTAAACTTTGGAATATTTTCGAAAAAACTGAAAATTGTGTCTCTTAAGCGCTGTTACGATAAAATATTTAAATCGGATTTGTCAACCTGTTTTTGAGAAATAAGGCGCTAAAATCAAATTTATAAAATTTGCGTATCGGAAATCAATGCCACCAAAAAAACAATTGTAACTTCTGTTTCTGGTTTCTGATTTTTTTAAAGTTATTTTGCCTTATGAATTTTTGATATACTTCCACATTCCAAAGCTCGTCAAAATTGGACTATGCGTTTTGGGAGTTATAGAACGCACACACTGATGCACACATACACACCTACCCACCCACTGATAGACATATTTTTAAAACCACTTTTTTGGGGTCCTGTAGGTTCAAAACATGTATTGCCGTCAAAATCTTGATTTTGGAAATTTTCATGAAATTAATACTTCCTATACTAAAAGTATAGGAAAGAAAAAAGATCACACTACCCCTAACACTGCGACGTGTCTGTTGCTATCTCCGATGCCTATAAGAATAGAAGTGTCCGTGTTAAGAACTAACTGCAACACATTGATTTTACTTATCACGGAAAAATATGGCGTGAAATTAAAACACTATCGGAAACCAGAAAAATAAATAAAATTGCTCACCCACAGGTGGGGAAAGAGAAGTATGATTATTGATTAAGTCGTACTAAATATTACTACATTAAAAAATTAAATTTAGAATCTTATTCTACTATCACTGAGGAACAGTGCAGTTTTTAAAATTAAACCGTTCATTTAATTACAGATAATTAACTTAAAATTCATAGAAGCCGCAACAGAGAGATCAGGGTATTGCGGTAAAAACCAAATTGCAGTTTCAGCGTACTATCAGTGTTAAATTCCGAATAACACAACTTAACAATGATTTTCTAATTTCAAAGTATTATTTAATAAAAATTTATCTACTCGTAGAGTAAAACTAAAATTCCCTAAATATTTTTTCTTGTGCAGTATATTTTCAGAAACGTGTTTAAAAAGTCTCTTAAAATGGATGTTATGATTGTCTGATATTAATAGGTTTTAGTTAGTTATTAATTTATAAACAAAATAATAAAATCTTCAACGGGTATTTATTTATTTTAACCTCATGCGTATTTCAACGAGTCCTTCTTGCATAAATTTTTCGTTTTGTGTTAAGTGTTATTCCGTGAAAATAAAAGTTTAAGAAACCAATCTTTTTACACTTAGATATTTACATATAATTAATTCTTTGTGATAAAATTCAACAACAGAGTATGACGATGCGTCTTAGAAGACAATATAGTTAAAAACATCTACGCTACTGAATGGTTAGGGGAATTAAGGGGAAAATGGACCAATTGAAACGCAATTTATCATCGTCGCAGCAGGCCATAGATGACAAAAGAACGGCGACTGCTCGTGGGTACGTGTTTTGTTTAGGCCTATGTTCGCCTGTTTTAGGACGATATCAGAAAATCACGTTATAACAGGGCGAGAAATCGCCTTTGTTTACCTTTCATCGACTTGTGACTTTTTCATCTGCTTAGTTGTTGTTATTAATTATAACGACTAAGACAACATTCAAAATCATTACTAATCACTGATGCACTAGTAGTATTATTAATGCCATCACCAAACTTTTGCATCTGTAGTAGTTATTGATAGACAAACAAACACCTTTATACTACTCAAATCAAAAAAGACTGAAAACGAAAAGTTACATACGACATACCCAAAAAGTTCTATCAAAATTTTTCGTTAAAAAAGTAAATTTTGAATTCTTTTATTTAAGAGAAAATGAATATGGTTTTAGTTACAAATCTGGTATTTAGGTCCTTTTCCAAATATTAATTTAAAAAACATGGGTGGATCTTTGCATAAACGAGGGACTAAAATGCTGCAGTGAATGCAATTGTAGAGATTGCAACAATAGTTTAGTAAGGTTACTCCAAAGATTCTGATTCAGAAACAGGAGAAACTTATTAAAATAATTATACTCGTTTATTTACACAGCATTAGTTTTATATTACGTCAGAGATATGTATTATTTCTTTCCGTGTTTTATTAATAATTAAAGAAATTGTACAACTAACTAAAGTTATTTTCATCTACGACTGCTTGGATAAAGACTTATTACGTCATTCATTTGCGCTAGATAAGGAAGTTCAATAACGCATTAGTGTAAAATGAGTTAAGTAATAAATTTATTACCTAACTCATTTTATTTACTCAAACAAAACTGAAGTTGTAAGAAAACTGGCTGGTTGCCATAGTACTGAACAAATCGAATCTATCTGGTTCCTTTGATTTTAAAACAAAACTATTTTAAAAGTGACTTGACATTTTGCAAATAAATTAATGCAAAATGTCAAATATCATTTCAACGCCTTTATTCCACTAGTGACATAAATACCTATTATAGTATACAGCTTGAAGCAGTATCCAGGTTTAAGCCTCGATGCGGCACAGAAATTGCGCGGCGTTTTGTTAAAAATTCAAACCATCAAAATCATGGCCAAACAATATTTATTTTTTGCTTTAGAATATTTCTCAACGTTTTATTCTTAATTTTGTTTGCTGCATGTGTTGTTAAAATCTACAAATAAAAAAAGTTTGTCGCTTTGTAAAAAGTTCACTAAAAGTCATATATTTGTAATTTCTTTAGGCACAAAACAAATTTTTTTCAAAAATTAAAATGAGATAGACAGCGACGATACATCTGCTCGTAGACAAATCAAGTTGATACGCCAAGTACTTCTCGAGATATTACGTTGTATGTGTTAAAAAACGCTTAATTGGAAAATTGGCGATTTGGTCATTTTTATTAATAAAAGAGTTCCGTACTGGCGAAAAAGGTCGTAGATGACCATTTTGTAGGGCAAACAACGTACTTAACAAAATGTGTCGGTATGATCTAGTTGAACAAAGAAAAAAAATTTTATGAACGATGCGACTTTTACCGTTTGCCCAATTTACACAAAAATTTCACAAGTATAAACTGAATTTAGATCTATATTTTAAATAAGAATTAACAATTTAATTGCATCGGTGAAGATTCCGACGACCTAGTAAGTACATACTAATTTTACTACTAACGGGTATGCTATAGACAAAATAATATTCAGATAGTGCTTGATGCTATTATTAAAGGTGTTTTTTTTATATTTAAGTTTGATAAAATACAAAACAAAACAGAAGCATTTAATGTTTCATTTTACATGTCGCAACGTTTGGTCAGATTAATTATAAATTTCGAAAAGTTACATTAGGTTGAATAAAATTTTTAAAAGACCTTTTATTTGCCATATTATATTGCCTACTTACGAAACACCCGTCAGTAATAAAATTATTTAGTCTAGAGCAAGTTTGTAACCAAAATTTAATTCATGCAGACTACGGCTAAACATATATTGTTAGTTAAAAGCAGTTACTATTAATTAGTTAACAAAACGAATGACATTGTATGTAAGCCGGTATTTAAACGTTCACGTTTTAAGAGTTGTAAAGCGCGCACTACATCTATCGTCAATTGAACACCTACAGCACTACGTCGCCAATTTATACAAAAAAATTCTTACCAAAAAAAAAACATTTTTATTAAAAAATCGGATTTTTTAAAAGAACAAAAAAACATGTTATTTGTGAAAGGAAAGGTAATTTTAAAACAAGAACAAAGAACATTAAAAAAATATAAAATAAGAAAAAAAATTTTTCTGCCACATTTTTTCGTCTTTTAAAACATGACTTTTAGTTAAAAAACTTAGCTTCCCCTAAAAAAGTTTTTTTTTTCGTTGCAGATTTTGTTTTTGGTCTCAAATTAAGACCGCGCCGCGCCGAGGCACACGACACAGATGGCGCTAGTATAGACATTATATAGGCATTTTTATATGTACTCGGCGACTTAATTAAAAATAAAACGAAATGAAACAAGTTAATAGATGTTACTTAATAAAGTAACTTAGATGCTCAGATAATTATTTTCTTGTGAAACATGCAAATAAGGTAAACAACTTACTTTTCTTAGCAAACATAAAACTATAAATTTAACACTATTCTTCATTTGTATTTACGCTGATCATCTAGATACTGTTACAATAGGTACAGCAATTTAAAATTGTTGTCAATTATTTAAACTATGTGCCAGCTGAGTAAATTTAAAAATTCGATGCGAGTAACGTCAGCCATGTTTTTGAACAAAAGTTCATAGGAATCAGCACGGATGGCGCTACGGCGTAGGCATTTGGCGCGTTAGTTTAAAACTTTTAACAAATTTCGCACATAAATAAGAGATTAGTTGCACACAAACCCACGAGCAAGTAATGCTGAGTATTAATTTTATGCGAGAAATCAATAATTCTGCTAGTACAGTCCTGTAAAGAAAAATATATGCACGTCAACAGAACGCATGTGACGCTACCTGTTTATGTTTAATAGAACCATCAGTAATTAAATTCAAATTTAGAATGACTAGCTCCTCTAGCGTCAAAAACAAAAAGGTGCCACGGCGGCGTGCTCTTAAGTATGTTTTCTTATTATACAACAATAATTAAATACTTAAATTCCTCTGTCTGCAACCTTGGTAACCGTGACCATAAGTAATCTATTTATTATCAACCAGTCAACCAAACAGTTCAGTTCCCATAAAAACCTAAAATAGGTATTCGAATTTAATAATATTTCTATGATGGAAACCTATTTTTCTAATTTTTAATATGTTACTCCCTTAAAAATAGTACGTAATTACAAAAAAATATCTTTTGCGACGCGCTCCTATTTCAAAAATAAGGATGCCTCAAGTACCACGAACGTATTAGAGAAAGCGATCGCGCGAAATCCGGAGCTAAACTCCCGAATCTGATCCAGATATTATCATAAAGCTATTTTTCAAGTGAGACATTTAGAGTAATTTGTTTCTCGCGGCGTAATGGAGCGTTTAATGAGGAGCTCGCCGCCGCCGGTGGCCAAGGGACCGGGAAATTGAATCGTTCCCGGCTTAGACACTTACGTCAGGACACTTCTTAAGGATATGCGTCTTGCCAAGTTAAGGAAACAAAGAGCAGAAAATCTACGATTTAGAAATTCTAAGTTAGAAATTTTGGTAAAGACAATAATTATAACAGTGATATAAATACATCATATTTCGGTTTTCATTATTACAAACCAAACATGCAAAAACACATCTGTTATTACATTTTACATTAGTTATGATATATTTTAACTGCTACCTTTAAAAATTTGACACTTTAATCAATATTTATTGTTATCACATAATAAATAACCACATTTGGTCCTGCTTCCATCTAGCGAATGATTTAAGACCCAAGGTTTTAAAAAACCGCTCATTGTAACAAGTGCCCAAAATGTCTCTCAATCCTGGGCGGCTATGGATTGTGAAAGACATGTCTTTACTATCTTAAGCCATATAATATATGGAGACTCTTCTGGACCTCACCCCACTTTATATTCTGATAAAGGGAGAGGGCAGATTAGGACTCTACAGGCTGCAAAACTCAACGTACCAACTAAGTACAGGGACAGAGCATACAAGCTTGATTGATAACATAGAAGATTCTCTACTTGAAATGAGGATGGACCATATGACTCCAAAACATCTTGTAGATACACTCTTTGAGGTAATAATCCACGACCGCAAAGAGTGAACAGAACTTAGACAGGGTTTCCCTCCCGAAAGTCTAATCTGGTACACGGACGGTTCAAAATCAGAGACGGGTACTGGAGCAGGCATATATGGCGAAAAACCAAAGGAAAGTCGTAGCTATATCCTCTGGGTAAGTACGCCTCCGTATTTCAAGCTTTACGCGATTTTATGCGATTCTGCAATGTTCACAGGAAAACAAGAGCTTATAACAATAAGCACATCTACATTTTGTTTGATAACCAGGCGGCTTTAAAAGCTCTTTCGAGCCCTCAAACCTTTTCCAGACTGGTATGGGAAAGCTACGAAGAACTCAACGATATGGCGGAGCAGAACAAGGTGAGACTGCTGTGGGGCCCAAGTCACCGAGGGATCGCTGGCAATGAAAAATCTGATGAACTCGCAAAGCAGGGATCAACTGGGGCTTACTACGAACTAGAACCTGCCCTGGAAGTGCCAAGAAGCGCAATCCGTTGCTATATCACCAACTGGATGCGAGATGAGCACACACTACACTAGAATAACAGACCAGGACACAATCACAGCAAAGCGTTCATAAACGGACCTTGTATGGAAAAAACTGCAGAACTGCTACTGCTTAGTAAGATCCAGCTCAGGATTGTCACAGGTTTCCTAACAAATCATGCGACTGTTAACGAACACCTCCAGGGGGGGATCCAGGAATTCAATAAAGACCCTGCTTGCAGACTGTGCGGCAAGGAACCAGAAACAGCAATGTATATTTTATGTAACTGTGATGCGTTTGTGGGGAAAAGACAATGCATATTCGGAAAACCAAAAATGAAACCGAATGATTTTATGGCGCACCAAGTGAAAGACCTGTATCTTGTGATACAAGGAACTAGAATCACGGAGTGGGTGTGACAAAAATCAGGGTAAGCACAAGAACCCCTTTAGGCTGCAGTGCCTCCTGAACGATGCAGACGCACCCTGCGAAAAAAGAGCTCAAACAAAACTACATTTAAGATGACATATGGTGTATTCTTTTGCCCAGCTTTCACTGAAGGGACTGATGCAACTGAAAGGCATCACATCAAATGATATTTTTTCGCGTAACGCTTCAGTAAAGACACATCACGTTCACCTGATGCAAGTGATGACTGCGGAGGTTGTGCAGTTGCGTCAGTTGAGGCATAGTTGAGGTGGGGAAGCAAAAATGCAGGCGCGCATTTAAAAAAACAGTTGTTCAGCTGATTAAAGTGAGGTTACGATTTATGGTTAAAGCACAGTATACTTATTCATACAGTAGCGAAAGTAAAGGTCATTTATGGTAATTATAGCACCAAGCGGCGAACGAGTTACACTAAAGTCTGACAGCTAACGGTAGTAGTGTTTCTCTGCTTTTTGAACGTTATAAGAACAATTTTCAAGTTGTTTGCCAGTGTTTTTATAAAAATTTGATTAGTGATATACCAATATATTATGAGAGTCTCGAAACGAAGCGCATGTTCTTCCGTGAACTGCGAAAACAACAAAGGAAAGAATCCTAACCTTAGTTTTTTTACATTTCCCAAAGATCCAGAAAGGTAATAAATTCTAATAAATATTAATACATTAAAGTTTGACTTTCTCGTCGTTCTAGATCAAAACAGTGGGTTGTAAACTGTAGACGTAAAGATTTACGTGAAAAGGAGGTGGGATATTTGAATAAAAACTGCACTTTGCGTAGGCTGCATTTTGAAGATTCGCAGTTTATAAATGTAGAGAAAAAGAAGTTGGTTCACACGCAGTACCAACAATATTTCAAATTAAAAACCCTCCTAAACCACTTTTGTGTAAAAGAAAACTACCAGCGCTTCGAATAAAAAAGCCTTGTTAATATAGGTATTATTTACTGTTTAATGTATAAATCAAAACTTATTTTGTTAATAAATCATATTACTGGCATTATCTTTGTATGATTTAAAAACCATTGTATAATGTAGCTCGTAATTTTTGTTTTGCTTATTAAAAATATGGGAACAACAACGAACTGGATTAGAATTTAAAACCCGCCATAATTTAAACGATAGTTTAACTTGTCGACCGCTTGAAGCGCCACTAGTTACAGCTTACCAGGGGCGTTATATGGGAGCTTTCGTTACTGTGTAAATAAGCATACTGTGGTTAAAGCACAGTATACTGTGGTTAAAGTGTGTTTGTTTTTTATAAATTTAAATCTTTCAAACCAGTTTTGAGGTTATGATACTGTATATAAGTATGCGCACGCAAACTGATAAAATAACAAGCGAAAGATCAACCGATCTAGTGAAATTGATAGAACTGATAGACTTCACGTCTTCACTTAAACTGAAGTGGTATGGCAAACCAAAAGAATACACCTATAATTATATATAAATGATGGTTTAAATAAAAACTGTTTTAAGTTTTGTGTTTATTAATAGAAAGCAAAATACCAGTAGAAAACAATATATTATTAAAATTATTATGGCAGATACTGAAATTGCTGCTCTTCAACGTTTAAACATTGATTCATACACCGTTTCATTTTCTTGAAAACAGGTATCAGCATAATTTTATCAGTCAATTGACATTGTCTAGTAATGTTGTCTCGTAAGTAGTCTACGGTATACACGGAGGTTTCAAAAGCTGAATTTTTAGGTGGAACCACGCGTCATCAGTAAAAAATGTTTTATTTAAAACTTTATCACCATTGGCAATATATAATTCTCTTGAAATATGAAATAATCTGAGGCTAACAATTCCTGGTACATTTGAAGTTTATGAGCGTACATTTGTAGGGCTTCGGGGAGAATGGTATGACAAGTTCCTTACTTAATTCTAATTGTTAAGATAGCCTTCATACCGAAAATGTTGGTTCTTTGTGACCTACATTTCTTGGATCTTCGACAACATATTCAGTTATACGACGAGGTCTTCCTCTTCTTGTTCTGTGATTTACAAAACCCGTTTTTCAAAACATTTTATAGCAAAAGAAAGGCTCTGTGAGAATATACAGAATGTAAATAATTCAAATTAAAAACGTTTTAATTTAAATTGACTTTGATTAATGTCAAAAAGATTACTTAGATATGGAAAAAGACATACGTTTTACAATCCATAGCCGCCCAGGAGTGCAAAACCTTTTAAATACTTGTTAGTTTTGTAAATATGTACGTAGCGCACGTTGATCAAGGCCTGCTCCAATTGATTTTATTTTTGATCGCGCTGGTTTAGAAAAGTACATCCCAAACAGGCTAAAACAAGCAAAGCTTTTCTTATTTGTATGTACTTGATAATGGTTGTGACGCTCTTTGATTACGTGGTCGGTGTTCGTCCAACCGGATTTCACTGGGCGAGGGCTTTTCTCTGGTAGAATTGCATTTTTGACAAAGATTTTTCCTGAGTGCGACTACACTTTTGAAGAAGGCTTTCCCCCAGTCGGCCGTCACGGTTCTCTTGTACCCAGTGGAAGACCTGGGTAATAACTGCAATGAAGATGGCGGTCTCCAGGGGTCTTAATGGTTTTACTCACCAAATTCACTCGTGCTCGTAAAATGTTAATATGCAAAACAACTAGGTATAGCATTAAGTATAGCATATATTGTTTAAAATAAAGCAACAGGTTATTTATAGACAACTATTTACAAAATTAATTAATTACACTAAATGCGCAAAGTATTACAAGCCAAGCAAAACAAAATATATAAAAAAATGCGAAAACACTACGGGACAAGCAAAAATACGGAATTGGTACGGTAGCAAATACGATGGCAATACAGTAACAGATAAAATATAGTAGCAAATAAGATACGGTAGCTTACGGTAGCAGATAAGATACAGCAGCCTACGGCAGCAAACAATAGCAAATAACAAACCAAGCAACAATGATACGTTCTGGTGCAAAAAGGAATTAAATAAAAATAATAAAGTTAATACAAAAATCACCAGAATGGCTCAAGTATTATTCACTCAGTATACCTTCCAGAATTGGTTACCTCGGTTGGTTGGCCCGGAGTTGAAACTTGGAGAAGATAAACTGTTGAACTGTTTTGGTTAAACTTAATTTAGAGCGGAAACCTGTACAACTTGAGGTCACGCGTAAAACTGAATTACATGCTTAACTAAAATACATTTCAATGCTGAAACTAAAAATTATTTCAATAAAATAAATCCTAGATTAATTAAATCTAATTATATGCGGCGGTAAAATTAGTTTCCATACTGAAATGAACTATATTTCAATAAAATAAATACTATAAATTTACTAGTAAAGCCTCTCGCTCCGGTTAGTGGCAGACGACCCGAGGTCACGCGTAAAATGTAAGTCCACGCCTCGGTCAAAATTATTTCAATACAATAAATGCTAAAATAAATACTCTATCCTTGCCGGGGGTTCATTAAGTTAATAAGCAAAAGCATTTAACACAAACCTGCAAAAAAGAGAAAGTTTAATATCTACACAACCGTATAAATAAATTATCGAAAGTTATTTTATTGAGGCGGGCACTTGAAAACAATAATTAATATGGTATACAAAAACATCATTGTAAAGAAATCATTAGTATAAATCTTTATTATATGAATTATGAAAAAAATAGTTCTTACAATTTTTTGGTTACTTCAAATTAACTAACTTCTGTTAAGCAATTTTTACTTTCCTATAATTTCAGTACGTGAAGTATTGGTTTCATGAAAATTTTTAATTCGTGATTTTGACGGAAATAAAAATGTTTTGGGCCACCAGGAATCGAAAAAATGAATTTTTTAAAAGTCTTTCTGCTGTTGGGAAGATGGGTGGGTACGTTCATTTCCTGTTGTCCGGAACTGTTGTTCTGATTTAGACGCGGTTTGGAATGTGGCGGTATGTCTAAAATTTACAGACAAAATAAGCTTTTATAGAAAAATCGGAAACCGGAAACGATAGTTAGACATGTTATTTAACTATCGTGTTTTGTACCACATTTTCGAATTTAAAAACGGCACATGATACAAAACCTTAAAACAAATCTCACGATTTTTTCAATACTCTTTAACTATATAATTTTTTAACTAGTAGAAAAATTTTGATTTTACTCAAAATTTAGTTGACAGATCGGGATGAAATTTAGTACTGTAACGACATTTGCTATTGTAACGGCACAATGTTACTATGTACCAGACATTTTGAAGCACACAAATTTTCAAAATCTTTGATATTTTCAAAAACGTATTGATTAAACACATGATTTTTGTAATCTCATAGAGCTACGGATAAACTAAAATTTGGTTGAAGTCCCTATCCGCTAATTTCTCTGTCAGGCCTTTCATAAATTTCTTAAACTTGAAAATTATGCTCCTAGATTTAATTCATATAAGAACAATAAATCCCTTTCACCTAATATTCCGTCAATGGTAGTATCTAGAATGAGATCAAAAATGTACAGAAGTTGCAATTTGGAAACCTTCGTTATGATATTGAAAATGAACTTGGCTAACTTTCAAGTCTGGCATGAAATTTGCAAATTCTAAAAAATGTACAAGGGTAAGAAATAAATTGTCACACTTTTCTTAAGTTGCAACGGATAGAAAAGTACAAAAGTATAAAATCGTACACAAAATGGAAAAATATACGACTCGCGCAAAGTTACAAATTTTCGAATACTGTGAAAAATACACAACTCGGAATAATTGTAATACTGGACGATACAGTGGAATACAATGAACTTAAAGCTAGAAAATATAAAATGATACAAACAAACGGCAAGCAATGCAAAAAAGGCACAAACATAATGTTTTTGACATTTCTACAAAAATGGCAGTATCGCGTGAAAGTACCAATCGTGTTCTGTGCGAATCGCGAAGACACCGTTACAGCCAGCCGCAGGTCCCAGATCCTAGGTCTTAGGTTCTAGGTCCTAGGTCCCAGGTCCTAGGTCCTAGGTCCTATGTTCTACGTCCTAGATTCTAGGTCCTACGTCCTAAATCCTAAGTCCAAGGTTCTACGTCCTAGGTGCTAGATCGCTGCCGTCGTATTTGCTTCAATTTCAGAAAAATACAATCCGACAGTAGTCCATACATTTAGTATCACGATATTTCATATTTACCTGCAAATTTACAATTTCACAAAAGGCCAGAATCAAAAAATTGCACAAATGCCTTATTTAAAATTTGAGAAAACAAGCAAAACAAATGCAAAACAATCGTGTATCATGCTTAATATCCTAGAAACTCGCTACATATTGATTTTAAAGCGATTCGCATCAAAACTTTAGCACGAAAACAAAATTGTTTCTACCGACCTCTCCCCCCCCCCCCCCCCCCCCACACACACACACACAACCGCATCCCGAATTCTCAAATTACAATCGACCCCTAGAAAGTCTCAAAACACGGAATAGTACACAAATATTAGTTTTCAGCTTTTTCCGTTAATTATAATTTTTTCCCATTTTCAATCCCCAAATCCACCTCGGCCAAAACATTCTTATAAACCCACAGATTCGTCCACATAGTACCAAAAAGCGAGCGATGGCGAGAGCCATGCTCGGAATCAGCCTAAGAGACAGGATCCGAAATGAAGATATAAGAGCAAGAACGTGGGTTGAAGATGTTATAGAAAAAATCGCGAGACTCAAGTGGCGTTGGGCGGGTCATATCGCTCGAGACAATGAGAAATGGACTAAGAAAATATTACAATGGCGACCACGAGAAACTAAAAGAAGCGTGGGACGACCACAAGCACGATGGCGTGCCGACCTAAAAGAATTAGCCGGAAAAAATTGGATACTAAAGGCCCAAGATCGAGACACATGGAAAAAAATGGAGGAGGCTTATGTCCAGCAGTGGACCCTGAGAAGCTGAGAAGAAGAAGAAGTACCAAAAACCCAATGTGACATTTTTTTATTTCCCCCCTTTTAAGCGAAATTCCAATTTGCTAAAAACGCACCTCAACTTTACACCTGTAACTTTGCCCCCATGCATCGCAGATGCCAAAATCAGCTCGTGCGATGAGCGCTGGTTCAGCCTCTTTCTAAGTAGCCCAAAATCAAATTTGGATCTTTCAAAAAGTATGCGATGTAACAGCACCGAACGCTGTCGTGTCCAAAAAATAGTTTTAACCCCCGTATTTTCGCCCCCTCGAATCTTACAGTTTCTAAACCTCTCCCAAAAGTTCGCAATCTTTAAAATGACACCAACAATATCTACCTAGCATACATATAGCTTGCAAAGATTGGCAAAAACTGCGACATTTCCAAGCGTCACACACATCGCTACTGAACCCCTGTATTACCGCCACAGTTTTAAATATTTAGAATATTTTGCAGTAGATAGTGGCTTGTAAAGAGTAAGTTATCTACAAATTGTAGCTATGTTATACCATTGTAAAAATAAAAGTTGTATATATTGCTATGATATTTGGAGGTGTATATTTTTACTGGCGTATTGTAGTTCCTGGAAGGAAATTTTTGGGATGCTTGCTACAATTCAATTTGAGATTGGAGGTTTGTGAAGGCTGTAAGGTTTTGATATTCTAACTTTTAAACTCAGGGTTAAGTATTATTGCTGTAATTTCTTGTTATACATTCTAATAATTTATATTTTTCATATTTGTGAGGTTTGTTTTTACTGAAAGAAAAGAAAAACACAATCAGATTGATACGATTTTTATTTATGTTAGTTATAATTATAATTTAGTTCAGAATTGTTCAAAAGGTTTAATTTATAAGAAGTTTTAGACTTACTTGTTTTGTGCAGCGATTAATGTCATTATGAATGTCACTGTCAATGTCACAAACGTATAAAAGAATACTCATTGTCATGAGATTTATTTGTTTGTTCAAAAAAATGGGAATCAAGAAGACAAAAGAATGGAAAATTTGTTTAGTTAGGTACGACTCGTCTTTGTAAACAAAGACAGAGAATTTTATATCCTCTGGATGAATAAAGAGGAAAAACGAGTTTAAAAGTAATGTAAAAGTGATTGTGAATATAAAAGAAGAAAATACAACTAATTATCAACGAATTGTAAAAAGTCCAGAAGAATAACAAGTATAAACCGATCCAGAAAGTTTTTCTAGTTGTGATGGTGGTAAAACCAAGTTTAAAATAATATAAAACAGACCAGAGGAAGATTCAAACTAAAGGCGAGTGTTTGTGGTTACTTGAGG
Source organism: Ctenicera cuprea (assembly GCA_958336395.1). Taxonomy (NCBI): domain Eukaryota; kingdom Metazoa; phylum Arthropoda; class Insecta; order Coleoptera; family Elateridae; genus Ctenicera; species Ctenicera cuprea. The sequence continues at coordinate 37,269,904 of OY284491.1, read as the reverse complement.
AACCTGCAAACTAGTGAAGTAGAAGTTGGACATTCATCGTTTGCTCGAGTGATGGATATCCCAATAAGGAGACGTTAACATAAGTGTTCTCTTTTTAAAGGACGATAGTATTTAGTAAAATTTATTTGATTTTTCGCAAATTTCATTAGAAAATTGATTCATTAAATAAAACCTTTTTTTTTGTAACGTTGATATTGTTTTGTGTTTATCCTATCTCAAATTTATTTATTAATAATTTGTCTTACAAGCTAAATAACGACCCTGAGAAAGTTAATAAAGAGTCTCATGGAAAATATAATATAGAATTGCGTGAATTGCGGGCATTTAGGGAATTGTTTTCTAGTAAGTACATGCACATGCATATCATTGCAATATAGTAGAATCACCAATAGTAAAGTAATTCCAATCGAAGTAAATTTTATTTGAATTTTCTTAGCCTTATTTTAAATATTTATACATAGTATTTATAATTTTTAACAGCTTTCATCGCTACACTGTTATTGAGTACCTACTAGAATCATAATATAAAATTAATCAACCAATAAATAAATAGAATAGTAAGAGGAATAAAAAAAATTAAATTATGAATAATTGTATTAAACGATTGAATAAGTAAAAGAATATTCTATAAAAGATAATCTAAAAAGGGAAAGAACAAAGATGATGTTATCTCTTTAGTTTCCGGAAATAATTTATTATGTAAAATAAAACACCAACGGGTCGGCACCAAAATGCATATTAAAGCGTTTTCAAAATAGAGGGAAGATCATCCAATTTTCCAGTTCATTTGATAGCTATAACCTTAAAAACGTCCGAATCATAAAATACGGTCAAGAAATCCCCGTTTATGCATTTCTAATGGCGACCATCTTAGCGGAAATGATGGAATGTTCTTTTGTCACCACAGGAGTGTTCATTTTCCGGTTGGATTGCGTCCCGATAAAAAAGAGCGGGCGCAAAGAGCATGAAAATGGCCGCTATGAAGACTAGTTTGTTACTTGTTTTGGGTCATTTAACAGATAAACGTTACCGAGTGGCCTTGCCTTAACGATACCTTACGGCCCTTTAACGACGGACTGGTGTAAACGCTGCCTAAGATGGGGCAATTCCAAGTCACCAATCTCGAAACTAATCGAAATAAAATGACGTGCTTTTAACATAACGCGGTTTTTATTTTCTTGACTTACATCTACAGTTCTTGTACAAGTGTCAAATGTTGATGTTTAAGATGTATAAATAATTGAAAATATACCTAAACATTCTTTGTGAAAACCATTAATCTCTATACGCGACATTATTTCAAATCTTAACCATAATGCATCACAATAATCTGCAAATTAATTAATGACAAACGGCAGTCTTTGTGTTACTTATGTTGTTGGGGTACATTTTTGTAGAGCACTCCAGATGGCATAGTTTATTAATTCCGCTAAAACTAATTTTGTAAAATAAAGAGCATTAAGCGTTTGCATCATTTACAAATTTGTACAAAACTATTCATGCCAGTCACATAGAAAGTAGTACACATGAATGGTGGATATTCTGTTTAATAAATCTCTTATACTTTTCTACATAGATTTGACATTAACTAATACAATATACCTATGAGCTTTTGTGAATACGTTGAAATTATATTTATTTTCAGACTGAACTGTAAAAATATTTTGAAAGAAAAAATATTTAGTTTCAGTATTTCTCAATGCAAAATGAAGCACTTTAGCAAGAATCAAATAAATAAATTGTCTTATCAAATTAATGAATCTAATGAAAAAAAAAGATATCATAAAACTAGCAGTATAGGTCAAACTTTTAACCGTTAATGGCTTGCAGAGTGTGCAGATTGATTAAAAAAAATTCCGGGTGAAGTTTTTTACCCACCGATCGGACAAAGCTGCCTGCATTTCTTATTTAACTGAATATTTAATTTCTACAGATAATTTTGTTCTATCTTATGATGGTTTTATAAATAGTTCGGCGATCGTGGTGGCTACTCAATTAATATCCTCTCAACTCTGTCAATCTATCTACTAAAACATTGTTCATTTATAGGGACTTCTCTTGCGGCTACCAAACGTTTGGGCGTGTCGAGACATCCTAAATGAGACAAATAGTTTATACAAACATGAGTAGGTCCTAACATGCGGTATACGTTAATAATAACTCCGCCAAAAATAGCGCCACCAAAAATGGCGTCCTGTAAAAATAGCGCCATGTCTGTCAAAAATGTCCCGATCAAAAATGTCACAGCCCAAAATAGCGCCCATCAACAATGTCGCCAGGCAATAGTGCAGCCGGCAAAAAAGCACCTGGAAAAATGTCGCCAGTCAAAAAAGTATTTGGCAAAATTAGTGTCGGTCAAAAATGCAGCAAGAAAAAATAACGCCTCAAAACTAGCGTCATAAGAAACACCGCCCGAAAATTCAAAAACGTCGCAGAACAAGAATGTCGCCGCCAAAAATAGCGTCCATAAATAATGTCGCCGGCAAAGATACCTTCCTAAAAAACCCTCGCCAGTCAAAAACGTCTTTGACAAAAACAGTGCCGGTCAAAAATGTCGTCAGCAAAAAAGTAGCGCCTCAATATTAACGCCATAGACACATCACCGAAAAATGTAAAAAAGTTGACATTCAAAAATGTCGTCGTCGAAATAGCGTCCATCAGTAAGGTCACCGGAAAAAGTGTCCCTGAAAAACTGTCGTTGGTCAAAAACGTCTTTGGCGAAATAGTGCCGGTCAAAAATGTCACCAGCAATAACAGCGCCTCAAAATTATCGCTATAAGCAACTTCGCCGGAAAATGTAACAAAGTCGCCGATCAAAAATGCCGTCGCAAAAACAGCGGCCATCAATAATGCTGCTTGGCGACAATGTCGCCGGCACAAATAGTGCCTCAAAAACTGTAATCGCTCAAAAACGTCTTTGGCAAAATTAACACCATAAGAAACATTGCCAGAAAATACAAGAAAATTCGGCGGTCAAAAATGGTTCCGCCAAAACTAGCGTCCATCAATAATGTAGTAATACCTCCCTAAAAAACTCTCGCCGGTCAATAACGCCTTTGGCATAAACAGTACCGGTCAAAATTGTCGCCAGCAAAAATAGTGCCTCAAAATTAAAGCTATAATAAACATCGCCGAAAAATGTAAAAACGTCGCCTATCAAAAGTGTCGTCGCCGAAAATAGCGTCCATCAATAATATCACCGACAAAACTAGTTCCTGACCGTTTTGTCGATCAAAAACGTCTTTAGCAAAATAACGCCTCAAAATTAACGCCATACGAATCATCGTTGGAAAATGCATGAAAGTAGCCGAACAAAAATGCCACCGCTAAAACTCGCGGGATCAATAATGTCGATAGGTGAAAATGTCGCCGGCAACAATAGCGCCTGAAAGACTGTCATCAGTCAAAAACGTCTTTGACAAAAATAGCGCGTCAAAATTAAGACCATAAGAAACATCGCCGGATAATGCAAAATGTCGCCGATCCAAAATGTTGCCGCAGAAAATAGCGTCCATTAATAATGTCGCCGCCAAAGTAGCACCATTAAAACTGCCGCCGATCAAAAACCTCTTTGTTAAAAATAACGCCTCAAAATTAACCCCATAAAAAACATTGCCGAAAAATGCAATAACGTCGACGACCATAAACGTCGCCGCCAAACATAGCGTCTATCAATAATGTCGCCGGCAAAAATAGTGCTTGAAAAACTGCTGCCGCTCAAAAACCTCTTTGGCAAAACTAGCGCTTCAAAATTAACACCATAAGAAACATCGCCGAAAATGCTATAAAGAAAAATAGCGTCCATCAATAATGTCGCCGGCCAAAATAACGGCCTAAAACCCTCGCCAGTCAACCGTTAATTGATAGAGGTGGCTCCGCGGTTAACACGTCCGTTTTTCGATCGGAAAGCCTGGGTTCGAATCTCGGCCCTGTCGAATGTTTCGGCTCAGGTTTTTCCGTGGTTTTCGTTCGCCAAAAAGTGAATGCTGGAACAGTGCTTTCAGCGAAAAACATCTTTATTCCAAATTCTTTGTTCCAACCCATCCTTACCATCCTTTCTTAGGATTCCGGTGCAGAGTCCGAAAGACCCCTATAGCATTCAAACGTTGTCTTCAGGTAAGTGCTTTAGAGCTCTATTGTTATAGGCTCATATTATAGCAATGTACACCAACTATATACCTATTTAACAAAATACAGCATTCACTTTATTTTGTAAAAGCATTTAGGTATAAACGGTACTTTTTATATGTACTCGTTGTGATACAAATTTTATTTAGCTTTGAAATATGTTTTAAAAGTACAATAAATGGAAACGTTTTGCCACATTTAACCTACCTAGTGTATGACTTTATTTGATTAACAGTAGTAAAACTAAAATGTGAACATTACGTTTTGACTTTTTGAATTTTCCTGACCCTGACCAACTGTCCCAACACGCAAGTGGAGTGATACTGATAGAACAAAGCACGCGGGATTACGGGGTGCGGACAAGCGGTGTCCGGAGGAACTACAGTAGTTTCCGATTTCCGTCTCGCAGCGACCGCATTTCCGGCTCGGTGCGTCTGCGTTCGTGTCTCCACGATCGTATTTTACCCCAGTCGGCAAAGCAGTTTCATTTCAAAAATTTCCACAAAAATGCGTCCAAAAACGCTTCCTTATGGACATAAAGTTTTGATAAAAGGCAACTGAATCATTAAGGCTGTTCCCACTTCCGAAGACTGTAACTCCTTAAGGGAGTGTTTTTGAGCTCCTTTTTATCAGAACTTTTTTTGTTGTTTTGGTGTGTACAACATACCCTCTAAGTTTGTACACACTATTTCAGCATCTTAAGTAAAATGCTTAAAAAATTTTTCTTATAACTTCACACACGTTAAAATTATGCATACACGATTATTTTTTGATCATCTTTTTGAATTTATTATAATATACTAGCAACCATAGACCATAGCTTCGCCAAACAGACGTGAAATTCAGGAATAAACTTGGAAGCCGATCGAGTTAGTTCGAGTGTGAAATATAAATTAATACGACTGATGGATTCCAAGAGACTCCAAATGAATGTAATTATAATAAGTAATTAATAAATCGACGTTCCAATTAAGTAAGAGCACTTAATTAACTTACTAATCGGATCTGGAGCGCTCTAGTTCCGTCTCCGGCAACGCGAAACGCCCAAGGGATCTACAAAACACTATCACGGAGCTCAAACTTTTTTAAAAGCTTATTATCGGATACCCTCCGGCAGGGCTTTTATTTTTTCTCATGTTCTTAACACTTTTTAAAACTATATTATACTTTTTTATCTTGGAAAACGTTCCGGAATTCTTAAACTGCACCGTTTTTCAAGTATCTTGACAGCGGATACGTGTTGCAAATTAGGAAATTGATAGAATCAGTAAGTTTCCACGTGGGAATGAATAAGATTTAAATCTCCTAAACGTGCAACTCGACTCATGTCGTCTTTTTTGTTTATAACTTGTTACACTACAGTTTTTTTTACAAATAAAAATAAGTTTTTTGAAATAAAAAACAATAAATATGAAATTTCAAAAATTTGCACAAATATAATTTTTGTTTTCGTACCTTAATCCTATTCCAAAGTGCAAAAACTATTTATTTGAAATCTGTTGCATAATTAATTAAAAGAAGTTTATAAGATTTTGCGGTAAGCGTATAAAAATCTTGCAGAGAGTAAAATGCAGTTAGAATGAATAAAAGTAAGGAAAATATATATGTAGCCTGGGAAGGCTGTGGGAATTAAAAATCTGCTGTTTTCCCGGCGAGAGAAGGAGCGGTGGATTTTTCCCTTAAGCCCGAAGAAGAAAAAGAAGAGCTACTTAAGAATTTAAAATTCTTTTAGGTGAAATCCTGCGAGTGTAGCACTTACAGAGGATGGAGTCGGATCTATGAAATGGCATTTTAAGTTGGATTAGGTTCAAATTTAAAACACTGCCAATAATACGCAGCCAAAAGGAATGAATACCGTTGCGATTTTACGGCTTTTTATTTCTTTAGAAGAATTTTTATTATCCTTAATCACGCTTAACTAAAATTTAAAATGCACGAGAATTTATGAATTCAAATGAAAATCATCTTTATTAATAAAGATAATTCTACGAAATGCAGCTATGATTAATACATTTACGTATGTATAACATTAAATAGTTGGAAATAATAATGGTATTGCTACTACACAATCGGCAGCAAGAGACAAAATGTCTCTGCTGGTATACAAATTCGACAACCATAAATGTTATGGTTATTAAACTATCGCACAGGCTCTCCATTTTTAGAGTGAATAACATTGTCTTTGTTATTATTAAAGTTGCACAGTCGATTAAATCAGCGATGTTAAGCTGTATTTCGAGGAAGCTCTGTTGCTATTTTTAAATTTGGTCTATGTCGTCAACTTTTTGAAATACCCCGAAAATACTGAAAACTGGCAATTTTTTTAATATTAAATAACTCCATAACAATTTACGTTAGAACAGAAATGATAAAATTTTTTTGTAGATCTATTTTACGTATTAAATTTTAAACATTAAATATCTTCTATTTCAAAGAAGACCTTTTGCATTACTTAAACAATTTACCTAAAAAACAACAATTTTCTACTGCCAACAATTTAAAAAATGTGCTTTATTAACTTGACACCCGATGGAGTGTAACCAAATTTTACACATTTTTAAATTTATTTAACAAAGCAAAAATTCAAATACTTAAATCCGACAAACGATCAACAGAAAACCAATAACCCATATCTGAAAATATTCAAACACCGCAATGCCATTTATCTCGCTTGACCGACATATTAAAAAATGCCGCTAAAACCCCTACAAACGCCTCGAACCTGAGCGTTTTAAAAAGTGGGAAAAACAAAATCAAACCTAAAAAATTAACGTATAATCGCCAGCGCTACCTGCATAGCGATGTCCACTAACAATTCGAAACCAACATAATTAAAAATAATTGTAGACACCCCACCCCACACAACTATAAACCACAATTAGTAATTAATAACAGCACATTAAATTATCACACGCGTGCTATTAACCGCAACGCAACTGCGGAAATTAATTAATACCACGCATAACTGGAGCACTTCATTCACAAGTAACACAAACTACCTGTGTTTAGTATCAAAAAACGTAGAATTTAATAAACAACTGCATTTTATAACTTAAAACAATACTTTCAGTCTTAACAAGATATACGAAATAATAACAAAATTAATCAAATGAAGCCATCCCTGCTAACTCTAAGATTAACGCATACACAAAAAGGTTCAAATTTTTATAAACCGATCCAGAAATAGCAAATAAATCACTTCTTTTCTCCGACGTCTACCAGTAGTATCTCCAGCATTCAGCCACCGAAAGCACCAGAAAACCACTCCAGTAGAAGTAAGCTGCCTCCCGGGAGACACCGCCCTTCGCATCCTCGCCGACCTCTGCCGTCGGTTAGTACAGGTATACAGAGGAGAACTATCTCCGAACAGGAGACAAACTAAAGTTTACATTGCCTCGAGTCCAGCTCCTCACTTTTGCAGCCTCCAGCAGCGATTAGCCGAGTTATTCAATCTAGCCCGCAAACCCCGCTGCCCCTACCCAACTAATCAGCCACTTCCTGCCAGGAGTCTAGTGCCGTCGCCTCTCGCTCCACTGCCACCGTATTCGTGGCCTAGCTGAAGCCTATCATCACTCCCCCATGCCGTCCACGCCTTCATCAAGCGAGAGACGTGCTAGAGCTCACACTCAGCTCTCCGGATTACGTCACCTACTTAAGAGAGTACCTGAGGTACTCTACCCCACGTCTAGCTTACCCAGCTTCCTAGGTACCACCAAATTCTCATGCCCCGTGGGACCACACTATCCGCGCTCCCCACATTCCGCGCACGAAAAACCATTCTCATTTCACTAAAACGACTAGTAGCCAGACAATTGGAAACCATCGCCAGACGCCTCGGACTTCTTTTTACCTACACATCGCGAGAGAATCAGCGGTCCTTGATTATCTTTATATTTATTATTGTATTACTACTTATCTATATGTTAAATCCAGATATTTTCACCTGTCTTAAACTTTAAGTGCCGATAGCTGGCATTGCCATATCAGACTTTGCATGATATCGGGCTTACGAATTCCTCCATTCGTCTCACGGCAGGATCCGGCACAGATCAGTACCGAAAACCACTCTGCAGAAAGATGTGGGTCAACCCATGCAAACGAAGCCACGCGGTAAGATAATTATATTTGATTCAAATAAGGTTTACTTAGAAACTGCAGCTGAGATAACAAGAGAGCAGAAATATGGAAACCTTGTTTGATTACGTACAATTATTTCATCGCCCTCGGGTACTGGACTAACAATTACAGTTTAAAAGAAAATAAGCTTTCCGGTAAGACCAACCTAACCTCACCGAACCTACGATATAGGTACAATCAATAAATAATGATCAAGGACAGACTTTTATTTCTACAGTTGAAAAAGTTTGAAATGTGAAAATTATAATTTAAAATAGAATTAAATGGCTTTAATTTGAAGGAATGTTGGGTCTATTTATTGTAAATACTAGTGTTACCCCAGCGCACAATGCACTGACAGACAGCGTTGACAGAACCGGCTAAATGATAAGTCACGTGATGCATTAGTTCCATAAGGGAGACGCAACGTTAGTATAGATGTCGCCTCAAGTGAAGCGCGTCTAGCAGACTTTCATATAAATATTATAAATTAAAATAATTATTATTGAAAAATCGACGTAGAATGAAAATATAAAAATGTTTCATGTTCCATCTGAGGATAGAGACCTTTCATTTAAAAAAAATGGTCCAAATTGGTGAAGCGGTAGCCGCTGGAGGAACCGGAGAAAAAACCCTTATATGTATGGATAATTTGATCTCCATCACGTGGTATAGCGACGTTACTAAAAAATAATAATCGTTCGCATAATTACTTAGTAGTTGCGCGTGTTCAGTTCAGTCACCGCCTTTGCGTATTTGAGAATATATAATACTGCGGGACTGATTTGGCAAATGTCTTGTAACATGTCTCGCCTCTTTGTTACACTAAAACCCACTAGAATTGGTGTTAAACTTCTAAACAGTACTATAATTTATTTTCAAATTCTCTTGTTACTTTAGTAAAAATCTTGTTAGAGTAATCTAAATTCTCGGTGCATTTGATTCCTTAAGTTCTATAGAAATTCTGGTTGTTTTTTGTACGCTTAAGATTTTGGTATACGTTTAAATAATTTGTGAAAAACAAAACGTTGAATTAAACTTGTTTGATTAACGTACCTATACTGTCAACAAAGGAGAACAAATACAAACGGATAATCAATTTTCTTTTAATGGCACACAGTTTCACAAATAAAAAACGTTTCGAATTGTTTAAAACATAATTTAAAAACGGATTTTCCGATTTTTAATTTTGTTTTACTGTTAGGTAATATTTTTTTAACGCTTTAATTTGATGTATCAAAAGAGCTATACTATTTTTAAGTTAAAGTGGTGAAAGCGTCAGTAGGCACTCTAATGCCATATATTGCCCGTTATGACCATACGACACATCTAATGTAGTAGGAACTCTACTTCTACAAAAATCCCAAGAAGGATATATAATATACTAGCAAACGGTGGAAAGAATTCCGGAGGTTCTGCTCCAGACTCACTTCCCCGGGTGCTTCGTCATCCAAGAGAACGAAAGAGCCAACAATCAGACATTATCAATATCACAAAACTAAAATGGGCTATCAACACATTCAAACCATTTAAAGCCCCGGCTGGGGACGGGATTCTTACAGCACTATTCGTAGTCATTCAAGGCTAGACCAAACTTTACACCCGATTTTGAACGATGCTAAAAGCCAGTTCAGCCTGAGAATGATATTTATATCAAAGCCGTGGGAGGACACTTACACCCAAGCTAAATCTTAGCAACCTATAAGTTTCACGCCTTTCCTTCCAAAGACTTCGAAGAAACTGATTGATAAGCATATCAAGAACGACGCACTGGAAAGGATTTATTTGTATCGAAACCAATACGCCTACCAAAGAGGACAATTTTGCGAGCTGGCTGTTTATGAACTAACCAGCAAAACAGAAACGGCTCTTTTCTTGTAGACCTTCGCTGTTTTCAGAGATTGGTTATCACTAAATCTCAAGCTTTAACTACTCGGAACAATTGTAATGCCGTCATTTTCGTATATTGCAGAGCCAAGATAGTCTTTTTCTTCCCACACTTCTCTTTCCATGTATTCCTCTTTTAATTATCGTTTCTAGTAATTTATATTTTTCGTTTCTTAGAATATGTCCGAAGTAGGCGGTTTTTCTTCTTTTAATCGTACTCATTAGCTCCTTTTTTTGTCTGCTCTCCTTAATACTTCTTCATTGGTTATTCGCTCTACCCAGGAAATTTTCAGAATTCGCCTGTATATCCACATTTCGACGACATCGATCTTATTCATGATTATTTTTTCAGCGTCCAAGTCTTCACAGTAATGTCGACCAGACGTAATACCTAACAAATTTTATTTTTTCAGAGAGTTGCAGGTGATTGTTGCAAAGCATATTTAAGTGAAACGTTTCTTGCCCCATCTATTCTAATTTTAATTTCCTCATCAGCATTTAGGTTGGTATTTATCCAGCATCCTAATTTGTACTCTATTTCTAGGCGGGTTGTTTATTATCATTACTTGTTTTATTAATATTTATTTTCAAGCCCATTTCTTCGCTTGCTTTATTTATGTTGTTAACCAGGAACTGCAGATCTTCTAAACTTTCTGCTAGTATAGCGGTGTCGTCGGCATACCTTATGTTGTTTATAACTTTGCCGTTTATGTTTGTACCCTCCGTTCGTTCCCATAAAGTTTTTTGAAAATTTTGCTCAGAGTATATGTTGAACAGGACCGGGGACAAGACACACCCCTGTCTAACACCTCTCTTTAGTTGACATTCTTGCGTTTGTTCGTCACCTAATTGTACCACTGCTGTTTGATTCCAATATACATTCTTCATAAGCCTAATATCCTTTCCATCAAATCCAATATTTTCAAAGGCATTCAGTAATTTCTTGTGTTGTAGTCTGTCAAAAGCCGTTTCAAGGTCTATAAAGCAGACAAATGCCGATTTTTGGAACTCACTTTTGTAACAAAAAGTTCATGCTGAAAAGTGCATTTTGCCCCAAATCACTTCGAAATCCAAATTATGAGTTGTCAATCATAAATTCACATTTTTATTAATTCTGTTCTGTATAATTCTTAACAAAAGCTTCAAGATATGACTCATCTAATACAATACAATAAATATAGATTTCATCCAAGTATTAAGAAGTTTCCTATTGTCATATATATGGTTAAATAAATAATTTAGTTAAAATTTTAATGTTTGTATCATTTAGTAACTTAAGAACGTCAACAGGGATTTTATCAAGCCCAAGTGCTTTACCGTTTTTTGCAGCTCTTAATGCTTATTCTACTTCTGTTTGCAATATTTCCGGCCCTTCCATGCCATCGTTAGTATCTTCTTCTTCTCTTACCTGTCGGTTGTCGTCGAACAATTCAGTAGTATCCCTTTTCCACGTTTTCTTTAACTCCGCTTTATCCAAAACTAGATCACCGTGGTCTCTGAGAGTATAAAAAGTTCCTCTTCTGTGATCGCCGGTTACTTCCTTTAACTTTTTGTGTACATTAAATTCATTAAATTTATTTTGTAGTTCTTCCATTTCCATACATTTTTCTAGCACCCATTTTTCGTTAATTAGTCTGTAATTACTGTTCCTTATTCCGATTTTTAAATTGTCATCCATTGTCGTTTGGCATTAGTTTTGTTTGTCTTTTCGCTCTTAGTCTTACACTTAGATTGGCTATAAGTAAAGAGTGATCTGAGTGAACATCTGCGCCAGGGCAAGTCTTTGCGCTCTTAATTGCATTTCTAAAACGTTTATTTATTAGTATACATATAAACAGTTTGATTTCTTATTATTGCTTGTAGCGTGTGATGTGTTGGTTATAACAATTTCTTCTTCTTGACAGAATTCAATTAAGTGTTTTTTTCTCTCGTTTTTTAATATTCTGTCCATATTCTCCCATTATGTCTAGAAATTTGCTTTTACCGACTTTCGAATTAAAGTCACCCATAATAAAGACAACTTTTTGTGTCTTCATAGATTTCAACAAGGTACTTATTTGTGTATACCACTATTCGACTGCTTTATCATTTTTTCTTCATGTCGTGAGAGCGTAAACCTAATTGGTATTTACCGGTTTGCCTTTTATTTGAAACAAAGCCACCCTTTCTGAATATGGGCAAACATTTAACACCGAATTTTGAAGTTCTTGAAGTTGGTCATTACTTCTTTCAGAATAGTAAGTCACAGTACCATCAGATTTGCATATTCCAGATTCCGTCCATCGGACTTCGCTCACGCCTAGTATTTGGATTTTATTTCTCTTCATTTCTATTATTACGTTGGCTAATTTGCCTGACCCGTACATTGTTCTCATATCCCATGTGTCAATTCTTTCTATTCTCGTAGTGTTATTCCGCCGAGAACTTGGAGCCATTTCCTGATCTGTGTCTACCATAGTAATTATTCTTAGGAAAATAGTGAAGTGATTTTTCTTTACCTTCTTCTCCGCGGTGTCTTAGCCGTACTGTTGATCCAACTCTGCCTAAGAGTTTCTGCTCATAGATCTTTTCGGCGTAATTTATCTTCAACTTTATGGCAGTACTAGGATTGCTGTTTCTCAACCCTAGACTAGTTTTTATTTGCCTCGAGTATTTGATTTTCTCGGAACCTGCCATATCTGGCATATTTTCCCCTATCCACCACCCGGGGATGTAGCGACCCTACACGGGACGGAAAAGGCACTACAAGCCAAACATTTTGATCCGCGGACCTCTCTGGATATCGAAGGTGCCTTTGATAACACCTTGTTTGAATCAATCCATAATGCAGCGCGCTCTGTAGCTAGATAGCAAACATTCTCCCAGGCAGACTTATAACTACCTCTCTCAACGAAGCAATCGTCAGACTGTCCGTTACGGCAGGAAAGCGTCTTATAGCTGTGGTGCCTTGCAGCTGATGGTCTCCTACAGGCACTAGAAGAGAAAGGAATCTACTCACAAGAATATGCTGATGACATCACCGTCTTTATCCACGGGAACTTTAAAGGCTTTGCGCATTTAACAGAATAACCGTGGAAAAGTGGTGCGAAGCAGAGGGACTCCTAGTAAACTCGAGAAAAATCCGGCTTCTGGCAGTACGCGAAGAAGAAAGCTCAACATCAAAGAGCTGCATTTATTCGGAGAAAGACTACAGATAGCGGAGAAGGTCAAGTATCTGGGAGTCATTATAGAGCTAGACTGCCCTTCAAACAACACCTGGCACATGTTAGGAACAAAGCCACCAAGACATTTTAGACCCGTAGGCGGATGTTTGGCAAGACCTGGGGTTGAAACCAAGAATGATATATCGGCTCTACACGAGAGTGATTATAATAAAAACAGGTTGAGCAGAATACAACGGCTAGTTTGTGTAGGAGGCAACGTCGTAATGTTCTTCTTCTTCTTCCTCTTGTTATAGGCCAATGGCCTGTTTAATACCCGCAACTAGTGCGGGTTCTGTGAGCCCTCTTCGCACGTATGCCGGGCAGGAGGCTGGCCTTACCCGTCGAAAGGGGAAGAAGTTCCACTAAATGGTTTACGATTGCCAAAGATGTTAGTATGACAACCGGGACCGACGGCTTAACGTGCCCATCCGAAGCACGGTTGGTTGCAGATATACCCCTATATTGGTCACCCATCCGAGTGGGGACCAGAGCGGACAGTGCTTAACTTTGAATACCGTATGACCGGCATCCGCAGTTTTCCGCCATGCAACCAATCGCTCGTCGTAATGTTGAGAAACATATTTCTGTGCAAGAGCAACCGCTCTTTATCAAAGTCGTATGTGTAAAAATCTACTATAGATACCCGTCCTGTCTGGTTTTTTTACAGCTTCTCTACTGAATTTGGTTTCTAAAGCTACGCACCCAAGAAAACCCCTTCTTGAGTGCAGCTGACCCGCCGCATCTATGTACTCTCCGCTCCTAGTTGTTTTCAGAAACATTTCGCACAGGATTAAAAAATTTATAAAACGTGCTATATCATAAGCTATATGGTATAAATATCTTTTTAATTTTTAATTTGAGATTAATAAATAAATAGTTTGTTTTAAAGAAGTTAGTATTTTATAAGTGAATTTTCAACATGCAAGAGTTTTTATTATTAAAATTTCAAACAACTTGTTAGGTACCTAATTGTTTAAATTAACAGTCAAGTGGGGTGCAAAGATACCCCAACCATATAGGTACCTCGGCAATAGTATTGTTAATTTTATAATTGTTAGTATTTTTGCTTATGCATTTTATTCAAATCATTTTAGTACAAAATTAGTTCTTACTCTTCGTATTTTTTATTTTTTATCAATATTGTAAATTTCAGGTTGTAATAAAGTACTTTAACTCAATAAAAAAAATTTTTAACCTGATCCTACCAGTACCTAAAAATATACTGCAAAATTTGCACCCCAGTTGAGCCTATAAAGGTTAAGAAAAAACGAGTAAAGCACTTCGCCTGGACCTTCCTATACTTTTATATAAAATAATTACTTTTTTTCTATAGCAACTGTGAAAACGTGCTATTATTAACAAAAATTACAGGAAAAAGTAGCACTTTACCATCAAGGGTAGATAAAGTAGTACTTTAACAGCAAGGATAGATAAAGTATTTTTTTTCTACATTAAATACACTCTATAGCAACCAAAAAGTTATTAAAGCCACCTACTCATTTTTTCGTGAAACTGTTTTTTTCCTGACACTTTTAAATTAAATTTATCATTGATTTTTCTTCATTTTTTGGTCTTCTTTAACAATTGCTATAGAAAAAAATGTTGTATTCCACACGACGATAAAATTTCATTATCTTCTCGATGCTTATTAGCGTCTCGGCTGACGCCTCGACGCTAAAATCGCTCTCGAAGATAAAGTGCAATTTTATCATCTTGTACAATAAATAACTATTATATATCTAATCACAATTACAGCACACCTAACTAAGAACTGTTTTTACTTGTAGGGTATTCAAATATAAGACCCCCGCATTACAAGAACTACTAAATCACCTGCTGCACTACGTGTTTCGCAATCTATCTCGCATACTTTGAAGTTATCAGTGATGCTCCTCCTTCTATTATGCTGACTATGTTACGACAGAAACATTGTTTTGATTCCTCAAGATTAAACAACAACGCAGAGTAATTTGTGAACTGGCACATAAACCAAATTGTAGCTCACTTCCAGCTCTATTAGCATATAAAATACAATAAAAAAGTTGTGTGACCAGTTTTTGAACAGTATTTTTTTGAAAAAGTCAAAATTCTGATATGATTTTTTCATTTCAGTTTTAGTAGTTCTGAAAATTCTAGTAGCTTGTAACATTACGTACCTTTAGGGCATACCCAATATCAAATTTTATCCCAATCTGATAACACGTTTTGAGATAAAGAGGCGTTAAAACTCAAATATTACAAAATTCGTAAAAGGCGTCAGAGAGAAATTTGCGAGCTGAAACACTAAACAAGTTGTAGCTCATCCTCAGCTCTATGAGCTTACAACATTTAAAAACATGGTGTGGCCAGTTTTTGAGCAACTTTTTTCTGAAATTTTTCAAAAGTTTGGAAAGTATTTTCACTCTGATGCCGTTTACAAATTTATAAAATTTGGTTTAGGAAAAATATGCTACCATAAAGACATGTCTAACTTCCACTTCCGGGTTGGTAAATTTTTTATGTACCACCAGATTCCAAAACTCATTGAAATCCAACTATTAGTTCGGTAGCTATGAAGCACCACACTAATTTAAAAACCTGGAGGTCCAAAACATGTATTTCCAACATAATCTCAATTTCGAACATTTTCATAAAATATAGGAAAGTCATTAAGTAAATTTAAAAAACAATAATTAAAATTCTTATAACCCCTATTAGAAATTTTTAACAGATATCATAGGTTTTTTAGTTATAAATACATATAGGACTTAAATTACATAAAAATGATTTTCTTTTCTCCTTTGTTCTGACTGGGCCTCTGGGCTAAATTTTACATCGATATTCGCAAATGGTATCGATATATCAATCTGAAGTCTAGTTTACATTTTGTTTTTGAAATTACAAAGATTTCAGACGCCTGTTACTTATGCAATTCATTATACATACTGCGGCAGAACAACTGATTATGCAACACCTTAAGCAGTTATTTTTAAGTTTTGTCGCGAAATTTTTATCTGGGGTAGGGGAATACTCGGAAATTTTTACACTCGAAAAAAAATTAAAAAACCTATATTTGTAATATTTGAAATATCTTTAAGAAAGCATGCAAGTTGTAAGCCACTGCGTTCTTCTTCTAAAGGCTGAAAAATCGGAAGAATCCGAAGATAAATATGAGGTTATGTTAACACAACAGGGTTTTACTGTGAAACATTTAAAAACCTTAGAATTTACATACAGAATTTTGGATCAATTAAAAGAAAAACTAGATAATTCCCACCTTTATAGCGGAATTATTTTCACCACCCCTCGAACTGTAAACGCAGTAAAAGAAGCCCTTGACGAAAGCTGCATCAACTCGGAATGGAACGAAAAGAGTAATTATGTTGTTGGCGAGACAACATGCAATATAGTTTTAAAGAAATTAGGTTTGAATTGCAAAGGGCGAGAATCTGGCAACGCTAATAATTTAGCAGATATAATAATAAATGGTAAAAACTAATATTAAAAAAATTAAAAAAAATTATTTGTATTACGATTTTAGACAAAATTAGCATTTCTAAACCTTTATTGTTTCCATGTGGAAATCTTAAAACTGACACTTTGGTTAATCGACTGAAGGATGAAGATATTGAAATAGAAGCTCTCACAGTGTACGATACTATAGCAAGTTCGAGTTTGGATCAAGACTTCAGCGATGTAACTTCTAATTTTACTAAGATACCTGAATATTTTGTGTATTTTAGTCCTTCGGGTGTACAAAACACCATTAATTACGTGAAGAAATTTGAATGCAAATTAAATTTGATAAAAGTAAGACATCAATTAATCATATCTTCATAATAAAGAAACAATGTAACATTTATTAATTCTTTTTACAGTTCATTGCAATTGGACCTACAACTGAAAATGCCTTGAAAAATAATAATATACAAGTGAAAGCGGTTGCAATAAAACCAACACCAAATGATCTATTGCGTGCAATTTTAGACTGATTAATAAAAATTATTTTGTTACGATTTTTTATCCCTATGAACTGTTATGTTAATATATACTACCTGTATTGTTATAATTCATGTTTTTAATTAATTAAAATAACCAGCCCTCCTGATTATATCCTATTGCAAAATAAGAATTATTTTGTATGTAAAATTGTTTCCAATTTTTTAATTTGAATAGCGAGTGCTCTAAAAAAGAGTTGAGTGAGCATTGGACGCCACTTTTTGCCAATCTTAGCTTGAGGTGCATATGCTATACTGTGTAGGATCGCAAAACTGGCATCTAAAGCCCACTTGATTTTTTTTTGCACACAAAAATTTCCATACTATTTGGAGTTTTGGACAGTTGACCAGGTTATAAAGCTACTCACAAAAAAAATTCTGTCTCCTTTACAAAAATTTAAATAGTTAAATTATTTTTCAAATTTGTTTGTTATGCTTATCAAGTATTTAATTTCATGTAACTATAGTTCGCTGAAACTAATTCTAGAGAATCTTAAGTATATTTACATTTACATAATTAAGTTACATCGAAACCACTTGGCGAGTGAAAAAAAGAGGCAAAATGCGACATGCCATTTTAATAACTTTTTTTTATTGCATACATGGGTGGAAAGCTACTAATTATGCTCTCGAGGATGTTTTTAACAAAATGACTGCTGCCATAAAGGCGTGAACTATTAACGCACAGACTCTGGAAAAACTGATGATTTAATAATTAAAAATATCTAATATTGGTGCTTAGTCGTTAAGATGCAACCACAATGCATTGTGGCTTTAACATGCTATTAACTTTGACGGATATATTAAATAAAAAAATGTTATCAAATAGTTTAGCAGTAAATTACATCGACCAAATACATTATGATCACAATAATTACCAATTACAAATTCATAGTTTCAAAAACCTTTTGTCAAAGAAGTTAAAAGTCAGTTGACAACCGTTTGTGATTTTAATGTTTGGGTTTTTAAATTTACTTAACTCTTTCATAGGCGATGGAAACTATACTTTTTCTTTTTCTTCTTTAGCGCCATACCCTATTCAGGGCGTTGGCGACCTCCCTCTCTTCTATGTGTGTGTTTGGTGCGAAGAAATAGATTTTTTGCACAAAGAGATAGGAGACCTACAGTTTAACGTTTTCCTGGGGAAAGATACACTTAATAAGTACTTATCTAAGCAGTCGTATATAAATGTTATTTACTTTCTTTGTGCTTTAATTGAATTTTATAACTGTCACATTCATACATGTCGCTTTTGTTTTTAGATGCATATTTACGACATTCCTCACTAATTTAAATGACCACCGAGATGAAACTTTCTGATCATATTATATACTGTAGTTGAAGCATACCCCATTAGTTTCCTCTATTTATTAAGATAAACAAAAGAAATATGAAGTAAAAATTCAAATATTTTTACTTTCGGTTTCATCTGAAATGACATCAACTTTCTTATTTTTAATGGAACACCCTGTATGTTGTTGTATATTGCAATTGGGATGAAATTCTGAATTTCTCTATACCAAATTAATTAAATTTAGACCACAAAAATATTTAATTTTTGTAATTTATACCTTCCTCTGCTTTCATTGAGTATGTGGGTGATGCCTCATTACTCCCGAACCGATTGTCCGATTTTGATGAACTATGGAATGTGGGGATATATCTAAAATTCACCAATCTGATAGGAGACTGTATGGCAAACCAACTTATTTTCCAAACTTTCTTCTTTCTAAATGGCGGCCGCATGAGCATGTGTAACTTGATGAGAATTGATTTGGGTGGGTCAAGGCATTTTTAATAGCAAACAAAAATTAGAAAAAAAATGAGCAAAGCACTTATTCACCTGGACTTTCCTATAGGTACTTTATAAATAGTTAGCTCTCATGTTTTCAAGAACATTTCAGTATTAACGGGTCAACAATGACAAAATAAAATCGGTTTGTAAATTTATAATAATATACAGGGTGCTTCAGGTTTTATTGTTATAACTTTGAGATTAGGCACTTTTAAGCAGAAAAACTTTAATATAGTATACTTCTACTTTTCATTCTAATAGAGCTACAGGGTGTTAAAGTTCAATTAATTTTTACAATACAAGATGGAAAACAATATCAGAATAAAATTCTATACATTTTAGTTTTGCACCAGAAGTTATGTTTGCAGAATATGATCAAAGTATGACCAAAATCTGATTGTCCAGTGGCATACAACGGTATAATATCACCCCTTTTTTAAAATAAAAAGTACGCTATTGCGTTTTATCCAAATTTGATAGATTTTCTAAATTATGTGTAACAATAAATCATGCTGTATACAGTACGCCCAGAATAACATGCACAGCATGGGGATCTTGGGAACAATAAGAGATACAAAGACGGTTAAATTAGATGAATGTTGTCCCATTATGGTAGCAATGTAATTATGATTTTTTTTTCCAAAATTTCCAAGGCTCACTTAATACTAGGGAAAAACCAAAAAAGTAGATTTTCTTCAAGGTAAAATATCTGTTCATACTGAAAATAGAAAAAAATCATAAAAGAAAAAGTTGTAGATCTATGGAAGCTGTAATAAGAAAAAATAATTTCAAGATTGTGTTTTGTTTCGTTTTTGAGATAAGTGGTTCTTAATAAGAATGCTAGGGGTCTATTCTCGACTCGTGCCTCAATTTTTTCGTATGTGCATATGATGTCATCCCATATAAAAGTACATGCAATGACGTCATATACATTACAAAACATTTCATTCACAAGTCGAGAATAGAGTCCCTGATCTATTGTTTTTACCATTTTATCAACAATTACTGTCTAGATGTAAAAACAATAGAAGCAAATTTTAAAAATTGTTTCTATTATAACTGCTTAAAAATGTTTTCCTAAATAAGTATTTTTAAAAGTTAATTTAAAAAACTGCAGTAACAGTTCTTTTTTTTGTCTGTTCCTTTCTTTTCGTTTTATAGCACTAAGATAATAGAAGTGAAATACGTTTTTAATCAATATCTTTTTCGAATTTAAAATATAGTATATCTAACTGTATATTAGTGAAATGAGAAAAAAATAAGCTTTTTAATTGTTTTAAAATAAAATAATGGTTTTTATTTAAAAAAAATGCATGTTTATGTTATATCTCAAAAATGAAACAAAACACTATAACGAAAATATTTTTTCCACAAAACAGCTTCATTAAATCTACTTCTTCCTTTACAATTTTTTTCTTTTTTCACTATGTGTACCAAGATTTTTTATGCATGAATTTTCAAAAATTCATAGCAGGCATCACAGACAAAAAAAGTTGACTGGGGGACATGAACTAAATTATAGCTCATCCCTGGCTCTATTAGGCTATAGAATTAAAAAAAAATCGTGTGATCGGTTTTTGAGCAATACATTTTTGAAAAAACAATATTTTTCCACTTCGTAGTTTTAGTAGTTCTCGTAGCTTGTAACGTTGTGTAGAACACTCCCAATATCAAATATTGAAAATATTTTTCACTACGTAGCTTTTATTTAGCTTTACAAAAATTTTTGTGCACAGTAACATTGTCTTGTGAGAGCTATTAAGATAAAAAATTGGAACCCGATCTGTCTACTCGTTTTGAATGAAAAAGCACTAGTCAAAATTTTCAAAAAAATCGTAGCGGCTATCATTTTAAAGCTAGTTGTTTGGAAAAAATCGTTGTATTTCTCCTAGTCTTCTAAAAGATTTGTTTTAAATTTAAAAAATGCTACCAAAACAAACATGTCTAACTTCCACTTCTGGTTTCGAATTTTTAAGTTTGATACCCTCCCACATTCCAAAGCTCATCAAAATCGGACCATCCGTTTGGGAATTATCCTCATACTGGAAGTATAGAAAAGTGGAAATATTATTAGGATGTCAAAATTTCACTTAACTGCATAGGCTAAATTTCACTTAACTGCATAGGCTAACTCAGAATTTCATCCCAATTCTAACACGCATAAATTTACAGAGCGTTTCATTACAAATAAGAAAGTCGATATTAATTTGGGTGAAACCAGACATGAAAATAGTTGGATTTTTAAACCAGATTACGAGTTTTTATGGTCTATAAAACATTATAAAATTCCAATTGTTTATCTTAACTAAAAACAAATAAGAGAATATGCCTGGTTCCATTAACACCCGGGATTAATCTGCTTGGTTTTAGACAGTAAATGTTTAACTTGTCAATTTTGTATTTCACAAAACTAAAATTACTTTAATTAATTTATTACAATTATGCTTACAACAAACTTACTTTTAATAAAATTCTTAAGTGTACATGAGAGAGACCTGTACATAAAGAATCAACATTCTTTATTTAGGGTTTTAAATGCTACAGATATTCCTATAAATATGTGGATCTTAAATTAAAAAATGAAGATATGACTAAAATCCCCAAAAGAACAAACTAGAATTTATAAAAAAAGACCTTTGATTTAATATTTACACAACTACACCATTCATATTACACATAGTACCTATAAAAACAAAGAAAAACAATATCTTGTGATTTATTATTTACGTATCACATGAGCAAAGTTCCATAATACAATACTAGCCACTTATACTAAAAACAAATCTATTTAAAAATCTATTTAAAAAATTTTGGAATAATTAATAGTAAGGCACATTTTTAATTTCAGCCTTGTTCAAACTGTTGCCTTTTATGAAATAATGAAGTCTATGACACATCTACTCAATTTGTTGTTGTTGAAAACCATATCTATATTTATCTATCCTATTACATAAAGTTTTTATACTTTGATCGTCATCATAAGTTTCTTGCAGGTAATATAGCCTTAGTTTATTTTGATTGTGACATTCGAGAATTTCCCATTTTTGCAAAAGTTTAAATGCATTTTTTACTGAATCACTTGAAACGCTTTCATCTAAAAAAAATTACAATAAAATAAAATCTTAAAACTAATTTACTACACAAACCATAAATTAATGATCCAGCACCCAGTTGTAATCTCATTTCATCTAGAACTTCCTTAACCAACTCATTTTCAAGAAGCGATCGTCCAACCAATTTATCTAAACAAAAAGCAGTCACCGAATAAGATTCGATAAGAGGCATTAATAAACCTCTAAGGAATGCAATGTAGTCGTGAGATTGTTGTTTTTCATTAATTTTACATTCTTTGGCTGGTTGATATTCTTCATCTTCATCAAATAATTCCTGAGCTATTCTTCTGCTTCGTTCAGCGTTTACAGCGTTTGCGTTTTGCTATTAACAAAATCATTACTATAATAATTACGTAACAAAAAAAAAGGTTAGAACAAATAACATACCGGTAAAAAAATTTCTTTATGAATAGTTAAATCCTCAATACAATAAATTATAGCAGACTCTAAATCTTGGCACGGTTTACAAAAAATAAATTCGTACTGCAATATATCACATATTTCTAGACATGCTTCAATTAGTTTATCTTCTGCAACTGATCCTAAGCTTGTATCCAATGAAGTCAATGCGATTGCAACAACAGATTCTAGGGAATAGTAAGTAGTAAGAATATTGCTGTAGTAATTAAGTTCTATAATATTTGGTAACTCTGCTATAGGTTTGATGAAATCCTCATTGTTTATCTTTTCTTTTCGTATTAATCCAGGACCTAGTATGTCAAGCTGAAACAAATGTTTGCATATCAGTAACAATTTGAAGCAATTTATTTTAATTTTTTTAATATCTTGGGTTGTGGGAGGTTCTAATATATTTTATGGAGGTAATTGATCAGTTTGACTGGGGCAACTGGTCAAGCATATACGTAAAAGTTCTTAAATTCCAACTTTAGCGTGACAATCCACTTTTGTTAACAATTGACATCCCAATAAAGTAATTTAATAAGATGTTTAGTTTTATTGTTACTACAAACTTTTAAAATAACTTGACGGCCAACCAACCGCAGTGCAGCCGATCTTTACCAAATTTAAAAGTATAAAATTCAATTCCTAACAACTTTTTCAAATATTATATTATATGTATAATATCATTTGTTTTTAAATCTATATCAGGTGTCAACAAAAGTAGACTCACCCCCGTTATTTTCTGTATTTATTAAAATAATAAATTAAAAATTTAGAAGTTATTATGCATATAAAAGCACATGACATGACGTGTGCTTCAATTGTTTTGCCTGGTCCTTCCATTGAGTTAAGATTGCGAGAGAACACAAAGGTGATTACAAACACAGACACATCACAAAATCTGTGGTTGTTGAACATACTGATTCAACTGGGCATATGACAGACTTTGAGAATGGCCGAGTACTCGCCAGAGTACCTCATTGATTCCCTCGTATCATACGTGAAGCAATTGAAATTGAGAAGCAGCCTAACAACATAAACAGAGAGGAGGGTTTTAAACCCGGTAAAGCTTGGACTCCAGTAGTTCATCCTCTAAGGACTTGTAAGCATCATCGATCTCACGATCACGCTCCTCCGGATCCGTCTCCGCCCAACGGTGACAGCCAACCAGAATCCCAGATTTGAATTCAGTGCTCTAATCACTCTGAAGATGCAAGCTGCAATGTCTTGCTAAACAGCTAAGAGGCATAAGCCAATTAAGTACTCTTGTACTGACAAACAAGATACATTAAGATCAAATCCTTGTACCCACCAAGGTTCTAACAATGTAAGTACATGGCCCTGTTTAGGCAGGCAGGGTCCACAAACAACTATAGATTAAACTTTTAGAGCAAATGCATGTAAAAGCAGACAAGCTACAGGTCGGTCCTTAGCTAAATAAGCTAGGTGTAATCGCCAAATCACGAGGCCGTCTAAGCCGATAGTAAATTGTAATACTGACAGTTCGAGAAACCGCGAAAGCCTCAAGTAATATATTTCACGCCTCTATAGCAAAGATGTTTATACTCACATGAGAACATTTGACCAATTTAGACAGCAGAAAGCCAAGTTACTGGCAGACTTGGCTTTTCTAAAATGTTGCCGTGCCAACAAGGTTTTACCAAACTCCGCGTTTATTTACGTAACCCAAATTTTCAGGCAAGCAAACCTCAGGCTTCTGAAGTCGGAAATTAGTAAAACTCGCATAGATCTTGATAAAAATGACTGTAAGCTGTATGAGCTACATCTACATCTCTCTAGCATGCTAAAAGTATTTCTGTTGGAGTAAATTGATACAATAACGTGTAAGCAGGCCCAAACTACATTAGAACAAGCAACCGTTAAACAAACTGGCAAATATGAACGGTTAGTTCCAAAGCGGCCCCGGAACAAATTACCAGACTTGGGTAGTATCTTATCTTAAAGTATCGAGATACTAGTATCGAGATACTTTTTGTAGTATCTTACATTATTTAAGATACATTTTTATACATAGTAACTGTATCTTATCTTCGATACGTTTTTTTAGGTATCTTATCTTATTTTGAAAGATACTTTTTTTACGTGCAATTTTAACTTTCAGTATTTGCCGCAAAAGGCGCATTAAATGTTCTTGGAAATGTTATTACTAGAAGTGGATGCTTATTGCTTCCCCTTTACCGATGGCCAGGTAGATTTTCCTAATTTGAATACTTTAAACCTTTAAAGCTACGTGGGCCCTACTATAAGAATGAAAAGGGTCATAGTTGATTAGATGAATGACGTATTTGGGAATAGGGAAATTTTAGCAGGTCAAATTTGAAATTTCTTGGCATTGTTTTCAGAACAGCATTCTTGCTACTTCCTTCTTAATATTGAAATATTATGTGGGGGTGCAGAAAACTTGAAAAGTAACGTTGATTGTAGGTTTAAACTTTGTAAACATTTAGTACTTGTATTGCAGTTGATTACAAAAGTTCCAGGTTTGGTTTTTGTGTATACTGTTTTTTTTTAAACAATACTTGGGTTTAATTCATAGGTGTAAATAATAAGTGCAATTAATTAGCCGTTTTTAAAATATATTATAAAAACTCTCTATTTAGGTATTAAAAATTAGTTTTTATTTTTTGTGTTAGTAATACGTGCCGCTGAAATACCATGGGTGATACGAATCATTTACCATGGGATAACTTAAAAGAGTTTTTTTATATTTCAGAAAAAGATTTTAAGAAAAATTCTGTTTTTAAAGTAAAGTGTATAGTGTGTATTAAAGAAAAGTACATCTCTACAAACGCTTCAACATCGTCAAACTTGAGGAAGCATTTGAAGAAAATTGCAATTTTTTTATTTAAAATTTGCCGCTAAAGTGTTGTTGAAAGACAGGACCGTCTCAGATTTTTGTAAATTATATATTTATATTAAAAATGAAATTTACAAGTTAGTTGCTTCAAAATGGTAATGCTCAATAAACATCAGGTTTAAATCTCGGTTTAGGGAAATATTTTTTTGCAACTCAATTTATACAATATTGTAAAAAGCAAATTAAAAATAAAAATAAAATATCATCAATTAATTAATAAACGGTCATCAAAACTTTTGATTCATATTTAATAGACACCTATCTGCTATTTTCTGTGCATCTTTTATTTGATTAATAAATTTTTTTTAGCAAATTCATCCAACAAAGCAAATCAAGTCGATGAATAGCAGAAAACGTAAAAACCGTGGCGAGGATTGCGGCGGCCCTGTTCCCATGGTTAAGCAACCAAGGCTTGATTTTAAAGTTATTACATTAATTTGTAGTTTTTACTAAATTTTATTAGCAAATTTTTTCTTTGTTCTTGTTTAACCAAACAAGAATTGACGATCTAATTGTCAACTACCACCATTGCGCAATGTCGAAACGGATGCGTTTAAAAAACTGCTTGGGGGCCTGCGACCTGGCATTAACGTCATGTCCAGAAAATCTTTAACGAAGAAAATAGATCTGAAAGCACAATCATTTAAGAAAAACTTAATTTCGGTATTAAGCGAAATAAAATATGTTTCCACAACCTGCGATTGTTGGAAAGGTAAGATTTATTTATCATAATTATTATAGTGTAAACAATAAACTAGGATATGAAAAAAACAATTAATAACTTCAACAGATTTAATATGTAAACTATAGAGACTTTTTTTTTATTATATTCTTTGATTGAACTCATTTTTCGTTAATAATTCTTGTTTTGTAAAATATTATATCTTTAAGATGTGAGGGTCGATTTATCATCGTTGTATTAAACTGTTTTAGGGTTTCGAAGGCACTATTTGGGCATGACCGTGCACTGGATTGACCCTAATACATTTTTGAGAAAAATGGCGCCATTAGCTTGCAAAAGAGTAAAAGGTAAAATTTAAAACTTAAATTAGATGGTCAGTAACTACAAATTTTTTTTTTAGGATCTGTAACCTACAATTTGTTGGCAACTATGATTTCAGAAATTCATAAGGAGTTTGCAATACAATATAAAGTTTTAAGAACTACGACGGATAATGCCAGTAATTTTGTAAAAGCATTTCGGATTTTTGCAACTCCCCAAGAGGATGAAGAAAACGAAAATGAAGACGATGATGATTTGCAACCGGTTGATTTATCATCACTGTTTAATGAAACAGAAACGGTATTGCTGCCACCCCATCATCGTTGCTGTGCTCACGTTTTTAATTTAATTTCTACGAAAGATGCGGAAAAGGCCGAAACAGATGCGAACTACAAAAAGATTTGGCGTTCAACATTGGGAAAATTACAAGGTAAATCTTTAAAAGACATTATTTAAAGTATTAAACGAAACATATAATTATTGTTTTTAGGAATATGGAATAAACAAAATCAATCTACTGTTAGTGCTGACTTCATCAAAGATACCATTGGAAGATATCTAACAATACCTAATGCTACACGCTGGAATTCTTTATACGATTCACTGCAATGTATCCATGAAATAGCAAAGAAAGATGTTGAAAAGCTTCATGATATATTCGATCATTGTGGTTTATTATCGCGGCTTACAGAAAGTGAGCTAACGTTTGTTTCAGAGTATATAACTGTAATGAAACCAATTGCTTGTGCTTTGGATACTTTACAGGTAAATAACCTAATTTAAACGTCTACATACGTTGTATAGCTACTTGCTTGTTTTACAGACTGTCAAAAAATTAAAGTATTTATTATTACAATTTGCAGGGCGAAAAAAATTCATATGCAGGCCATTTGTTACCTGCAATATACACTGTTCGTAGGCGCTTATAGAATCTACTTGATAAAATGGAGTTCTGTGGGCCTTTAGTTAAAGCTTTAACTGAAGGCATAAACAGGAGATTTTCTGCTGTTATGGAAGACGAACATTTTGTTTTAGCGGCGGTAGTTCACCCCCAATTTCAGTTATTTTGGCTGAAAAACCAAGAGAAGGAAAACAAAGTGTTGGCTTTACTGAAAAGCAAAATAGCGGCTGGTAACTTACCCCAAATTTTAATTTAATCGAATAATGTATATATGTTTTGACACCCATTTGTGTGACAAACAACAATTTTTTTTATTTTCAAATTCTAATACTGAGAATTATGAAGAAACTTCAAAAAATGAAGGTAACGATTTTTTCGATTTTCTACCAACCAAAAAAAATACCACAGAGCTGGAACAATTTTTAACCATGGGGGCGAAGGATTGCAATGCCTAGATCGATTACCAGCAATTAAAAAATTATTTTTAAAATATAATACTGTTGTGCCATCCAGCGCTGCGGTGGAAAGGTTATTTAGTTGTGGTGGCCTTGTTCTAAGCAAAAAAAAGAGCGCAGTTATCAGATGCTCTCTTAGAAAGCTGTATATTGTTAAAAGGTTTTGAATTTTAAATAATATGATATATAAATAAATTAGGTAGTTTTGTAAAAAAAAGGAAAAATTACTACTGTATAAAATAAATAAATATATAGTTTTAACAACAATTGTGTTATTATTTCGGTATCTAAAAGTATCTAAGATACTTTTAATAAGTATCTTGTATCTTATCTGAATACTTTTATGAAATGGGTATCTTATCTTATCTTAGATACTTTAATGACCAATGTAGCTTATCTTATCTTCAGATACTTTTATAGAGGTATCTTCCCAAGTCTGCAAATTACCTGATGACAAGGTAATAGTAAACCTTAGCAACGTGCTGCCAGATGAGCAAACAACATCGTTATTCAAGAAAGAGTTCAATTATGCTGTAGCACCTAAGCGCATTGCAGTAGAAGAAGACATAGTATCTGGCGTAAAAGCAGCAATTCACAAGCTATCTACAGAACTTTATGCAAGTATAAGACAGGATGTACCAAGCATAGTAAGAAGAGCGAAGCCCCACTCTAACATCAGTAGGGATGAGAAAAAAGTAGTCAAGTTAGTAAGAGAGAACAAAGATATTCTCATACTAAAAGCAGATAAAGGCAATGCTACTGTTGTGATAAACACCTCAAATTACAACTTAAAGATGGTAGATTGTGGCAAGCAGTTCGCAGAAAGAAGATATGTACAGACAGGTATTTAAATGCAAACTCGCATTACCATCAGTGCAGAAAGACACTGTCCGAATCTCAGATACACAACACCTACAACAACAGAAAACTTATCTCTTGATGTTGTTACAACAAAATGGTTATAAAGCCACAAAAAAAACAGAGCAATTCACAATACGGAACAGCCCAAGACTAAAAAGAAACTGGCACCTCTAGAAGGTTTAGCATTTCTACCTTACAGTAAGGGCATCACTGGTAAGATAGGGCATGTTCTTCAAAGGTACAGCATAAAGGTAGTCTTTAGAACATGAAACTCTGGGAAATGCTTTAACATCTGCAAAAGACCAAATATCAAGCTTAAAATTAGCCGGGATCGATCTACAACATCCCTTGCTCTTGTGGTTCAAACTACATCAGACAAACTGGTCGTTCCATGGAGTTAAGATTGCGAGAGCACAAAGGTTATTACAAATACGAGATCCGCAGTTGCTAAACATACTGGTTTAATTGGGCATAAGATGGATTTTGAGAACGCTCAAGTACTCGCCAAAGTACCTCATTGCTTCCCGCGTATCATACGTAAAGCAATTGAAAATGAGAAACAACTTAACCTAACAACATAAACAGAGAGGATGCTTTTAGACTTTGTAAAGCTTAAATTCCAGTAGTTTATCCTCGATCTCACAATCATGCTCCACCAGATCCGTCTTCACTCAACAATGACAGCCAACCACCAGAACTCCGCCGTTCTGCCCGACTTACTCAAACTACCTCTACATTCTGTATTTAAATTCAGTGCTCTGATCACTCTGAAGATGCAAGCAACAATGTCTTGCGAAACGTTAGTTTATATAGGTTCATAAACAGCTAATAGGCATAAGCCAATTAAGTATTCTTGTTCTGACAAACAAGATACATTAAGATCAAATCGTTTTGCACCCCAAGTTCATATAATCAATTCACGGCCCTGTTTAGGCATGCAGGGCCCCACAAATAACTATGGCTCAAACTTTTAGAGTAAATGCATGTAAAGGCAGACAAACTACAGGTTGGTCCTTACCTGATTGTGCTGGGTGTAACCCCCAAATGACGACGCGATATAAGCCGAAAGTAAATTGTAATGTCATAAGCATATTCCATAGTTGCACAATCAATTCAGAATTTAAATCTTTCAGTTCATTATGGAGTTGCAATAAATTTTTTACACAAAGTGTGTTATGCAACTCGAAATAAAACTTTAGTAATATTGAGGTGAATATTATGTATGTACTTACAGCGTAGGAAATGATATCAAGAGAATCACCACTAAAACCTATATCTTTCTGTTGCTTTTCCAATTCGTTCCGTAATTCATCTAAAGCTGCAGTCAATTGCTCCATTTTCACTCCTTTTCTAAATTTATGCATTAAAAGAAATGCAATTGCGTTGGTAGACATAACAGAGGTAGAACGTACACAATCTAAAATTTTATTTACATATTATTAACATGGATAATATACGCAACAAAATTTTTTACTTACCATAAATAACATGCCTTGATATTTTCTCTACCAAATGCTTGTACTCATCTGACACCACATCCGTACCATACAAACTAGTAGTGGAAGGATTTGATCTCAACCTTTTAGCTGGTGCTACGTTATTTTGTACTTTACCAGTATTGAATGTTTTCACTAATTCCTTAAAACAAACTACAATCACAACTGCACTTCGTCACCTATATTGCAAGCGTTACCCTAATAGAAAACGGCTGATTAAAATCAATTCGAACCATTCCATAGTTGCTGTTAAGAACATGCCAAATAGCCTTTATTGCTGATCCAAAACTTTCCATCTGTTTTGGTTGTCCCAACTGTTCCCGGATGAAATTTCCATCAACTAACTTTTCATAATTTACACTAACAGGTACTAAGAGTGCATCGTCAATAGTGCCATTCATAAATGCATCAAGAACAATGCTGAATATTCCATACTTAGGCATTAGAGGCTTACCAGTTCGAGTTCGACCTCCTTCTAAGAAGAACTCAAGATTATGACCTGCTTTTAAGCCTGCATTCATGTAAGAATGTAATAGGGCTTTGTATACGTGATCTTTTTGTCCCATAACTGGATCTATTCTGCGTTTTATGTAAAATGCCCCTAAGCCTCGCAACAATGATCTAAAAAATTAAACATTAACAAATTGAGTTTTGGAGAACATTAGAACACTAACCCAAAAATAGGAATCCGCAAATTGTCACCAGCTGCAATTAGAGGGCACTGGATACTGTTATTTAACAAAATGAATGAAATCATGACGTAATCTAAATGCGATCTATGTAAAGGCAGAAAAATTAATGGTAACCCACTCCTTCCTGCTTCTTTAAGCATTTCTACTTGACCAGAATGTACAACAACAGCACTCAGAAAACACGGAAGTAGTTTATACAAAACCCATGATGTAAATCTACAAATTAAGACAGTTATTTTTTAATTTATATAAACAATTCACACATACTTTAAGAGGAAATCTGACATAGTCGATCTCATATCTTTTAATAATTTTCTTGCACGTTTTTCGTTGTTTTTCCATAATTGATAATAATATTCGTCCTCGTTGCTATCAGAATCTTGAAACTGTTGGATGGCAGCTTTCTCAATTGCACTTTTGAAACGATCATCTTGTAGAACTGCCCCTGCCACTTGTTTATATCCAAACGCTTTTGATTCGTATACCTGGGTCAAGTGTGCAAAAGTTCGAGAGAGTATTCCATTTTTTGTAATTGCAGGATATTCATGTAGAATATTTTTAAGTCCCAACTGTTTTGTGGTTTTGTTCACTAAAGATTCCTAGAAAAAAAAGAATATTTAAAATTTAATTATTACTAACCACCAACTTGAGGAAATACAAAGTTGTGTTATTTTTATCCCAACATTTAAAAGTGGTTCTAGCACATGTCTTAACCTTTAATAGAATTGTATCTATAAATGAAACAGATTCTTAAAGATTTAAATTAATTCAATCAAAATAACAAAATGATGGTAAAGTGAATGAAAATAAAACCAATCTGAGAAAGTAACTAGTTTTGATATTTACAGAAGGGTTTTCAATAAAACCACGCCATTCCATTCTAAAATAAACACTGAAGCTAAATTTGAATTCACACCTTTACAGCATAGGATGACAAAAGCTAAAAATAAAACTATAACTTACAGTTCAAAGAAGTTCAATAGTATTTTTTTTATTTTAGTGTTAATTAAATTACAATACTTTTTTAGCAGTAGAAAAAAGTCAATTAAATACTATAAATATACTGGGTGTAAACGAAACACGGCTCACAACTTTTGTTCATTTATCATTCTACACACAGAGTCAGTCAAAAGTATAAAGAAACCAATTTTCATTTTATAAAAAAATCTTTCAAACAAAAGTTATTCAGAAAATTCTTATCTACATGCTGACTAATAACAATTTCTTTGGTTAACTGTTTTTGAGTTATGATGTCACGCAAGATTCTTTTTCTACTGTTTAACCCAGTATTTTTTTGTCTTCACAACGCCATAAAAATTTTAAGAGAGTACATAAGAATTTTTTTGAGAAAATTCCTCTTAGTTATTTTGACATTTTTGGTTTCAGAATAAAATTCTGCGTATAATACAACCTTATAAAAGGATCACAAGTTTGTTTGATAAAATTATTTCCTATGAAGTAAAATATTAATTTAAAAATAACAATCGTAATTTAGTTTTATATGTTGTGCACTTCACTGAGTGAGAAGTTAAAGTTAGTGAAAACAGTTTTTCTTAATAAAGTCAAAGTTTTTTAATAAAAAGATATTAGCTCATTATGTTCTTTACAAATAGCAATTTGTAGTGATTCGTATAGCACCCGTAACTCAATATTTTACATCAACTAGGGGTAGGTGTTTGCACAACAAGCCAAATTTTATTTAAATTGTATGCATTAATACACATGGGTAATCAAAAAAAATTAATAAAAACAAAAGCATGAATCTCCAATCTCTAATAAATTTTGGACAAGAGAATTGAGATACAGATTCATTGGTTTTTCACTACATATATCTATGAATGTATGGGTGAATTTAATTTAATATCTTAAATTGTAACAGAAGATTGTTTACAAGGAAAATACTTACTCCTGTGTTTCAATGAAAATATCAAGTTACAAATATTATAATATTAGCAAAAAAGCCCTTTCTGAATAACTTAAGCCAATGTTGTTCCATTTGAAAACTGTTTTCAGTAACTTTAACCCCTAACACAGTAAAGCACATAATGTATCAATTACAACTCTTATTTTTAAATTAATATTTTACTTCATAACACCCATTTTATATGAGTCATGGCAGTCTTGACAATAAAAACCGAAAGTGCAAAAAAATTATGATTTACATGAAATAATAAAACTTATATTTGGATGTATATTAAACTCTCCAAATTTCATTTGTTCATCTTTACAAATAAAGAACAAAAATAGTTGTGAGCCATGTTACATGTACATCCAGTATAGCTACATTTTATGCTTTTAAATGCTTTGAGTTCACCATTTTATATTGTATTATACAGAAGTTAAGTTTACATAGTAATAATGAATGTAAGTTTAAAGTTAGGAACTATTATCTTGGCACTGTTCTCTCCAAAACTTCTAAACTTTTTATATCTTCTTGTCTCAGTACCCACATTTCACTCGCCTATGTTACTGCTAGTTTGATAATTGTTTGATACAGTCTTACTTTCACTGACCACAACACATTATTTGCACTTCACTTTTAAGCGAATCTACCCTTCTCATCCCTATTTTAAACCTTCTTCCGATTTCTTTGCCACCCTCTCAAAAGAGTATCCTTTGCCTGATACTATAGTTTCCAAACTTTGTTTTCTCGTTTCTCCTAACATCATATACTTGGACTTTCTCTCATTAATTTCTAGCCTAACTTTGTTTACCTTTTTCTTTATATTTGTCTCGTTATTTTTGACAATTCTTTTCTTGTTCTTGCTAAAGTGTGAGGTCATCCGCATAAACTAAGCACTGGTGTAAATTTTTGAAAATATAGCCATCTCTTTTTATGCCGCTGCTTCATATCGACATTCCAGCCAAATGTTGAACAATACTGATGATGGAATCTTCTTGCTTTAACCCACTGTTAATTTCCAATTTCTCTCCCAGCTTTCCATCTTTTCTTACTTGGTTGTATGTTCCTTTGAGGGTCATCTTCACTAGTTTGATTAGTTTGGTAGGGTACCCTGTCGCTATCACTGCCCATATTACTTGTTCCCTTCTACCCTTACCGCACGCCTGCCTACAGTTTATAAAAATTGCATTTTGAGAAACCTCATTGATAAATTACCCATTTCTTTTTCTACATATTCCTTTAGCCTCGTATCAATTGTTTTTGCAGGTATTTTATATTCTGTATTTAATACGAAAATTGGTTAGTAGTTCTAGCATTTCAGATGAATTCCATCATTGCCTAAACTTTTATTGTTTTTATCCTTGTTATTACATCCACAATCTCCTTTTCTGTTGGTCGGTGTACTTCTTGATTTTGTGCTAGTACTTCTAAGACATTCAGTGTGCTTTCATAATTTTTTTCTTGACTTGTTAGTATTTCCTTGAAATATTCGATGTATTTCTCCCAGCTTTCCGCAGTTCCTTTTGTTAATTCTTGTATTGTGGCTCTTCTTTCTTCTATGTTCTCCTTTTTTACTTTTTTTGGATTTTGACCATTTTTCCAGTTGTAATCTCCTTTATGTTCTTGTTTCTATCGTCTCTTGAATTATAATTCAATCTCGTATGTTTCCTTTTTGTCTGTTAGTTCTCCTTCCATTTCTTTCACATATGAATTCCTTACCTATTTGTTCTTGTGTTTCCAGACTCCATTTTCCTTTTCCGCATTTTCCCTTCTTTTCTACTTTTGGTATTTGTTGTGTTATCACTTAGTTAAAGAACAAAAACGTACAAAAACCTTGAGAAAAGTAGAAAGATCTGTTTTAAATGTATTCAGTATAAACAAATACCAATGCCACTTTAATTTAAAAGCATAAATTTTTATTATGTACAAACTTGAAAGCAGCAGTTGCTATAGATAATAACATCAAATTTTTACTTTTCCATACAATCAGTGTAGTTAATATCCATTCACTTTAGACGTGAGTTGTTAATGTCACAAATCAAATAAAAACCACCCTTTGTATTGTGATCAATATTTTCTGCACAAGCTTACTTATAGGTAACTAGTTAAAATTGTCGCCTGCGTTGATTTGTGAAAACTGACCTCAGATCAACGAAGGCAACAGCCAAAACTATGTGATAGGTTATGTTTTATTTGTTGGAAATAAATACTTTGCTGGGAATATACAGATATAAAATACAAGATTTAATTAAAACACTTCTGCAACAAAAATAAACAAATAATTACGATAAATTTCGCAACAAACGTCAGCTTGGGTGTAACTCACATTTAAAGAGAATGGATATTAATTAAGAATGTACCAATTACAAATTTACGCTTCAATTGCAGCTTTGTAAACCAGATTTTTAAAATAATATTGGAAATATCAATTATGTTCAAAATTTTGACCAGTCTAAAATTTATTAGTCTGCCAGCAGGGATTTGCCACAACTGTGAGAATCATACGTATCATGAATATAATTAAATTATCTCGACAACTGTTAGATTTAGCGACTTTCAACAAAAATACTTTTTTGTGTATTTTTGTATGGAGCATAAGATTTTATAGACAAAGTTTCAAAAAATGTAAAGATCTTAAAATACTTAAAAGAAAATATTATGTGACCCCCCATATGAGACACCTCTAGCTGCACCTATTAAAACAAATGCCAATGTATAAGATTTCAAAATATTAGTGCAACCAATGTGAAAGTTATTGACAAAAACATTATTTGACTTATTTCATTGTTATTCCGAATCTATTCTAACAGTGCATCCCACATGTTATGAATCACCCTGTATACTTATCTGATATGAACTATTTCTGGAAACACAAATGGTAAACATTTTTATTTATATGAAGTCCACGTGAAGTGCTTTGCATTTATTTTTAAGGGTCATTAGAAAATAATGATATGAAAAAAAGTTTCTTTTTATAACAAACAATTTAAATCGAAGGATGAAATTCCTACAATGGATTTTTCTGATTGATATAATCTGGCTGTTGATTGTTAGTCTGAATAATACATATTATAAATCGGATCAATGACTTCCAGATTTGAAATGTCTGCAAGGCATATGATAATTGACATTATAAAAGATAGTTGCTTCGCCAAGTAAAAAAACTTGACATATTGTCTTCTAATAGTATAAATCGATGGCCTGATTTATTAACAATGCTTAAAAAGACTGAAATATAATCTTGTTATTCAGTTAACAGAACATTCTAAAAAAAATGGAGAGAGGGCGATTATCATATTACGAACCCACATTCAGTCTTATGACTAATAAAACATACGAGATAGACAGACATATAAGTGTATTAGGTATTAAGTGTTGCTCTGTTGACCCATCTATAGGACACAATAACACAGGAAGTATTTAAAAGAAAGATTGGATAAGCAAAGTGTGTTTTTTTTACAGTTCTGTTTGTAAATATCCACAAATACTTCTGAATTTCAGTAAATCAATTTTAATGGAGTAATCAAATTGATGTTTGGTTTTACCTTAATTTCAGTAGCAAAACAAATTCATTCTTACCCTACTAACTGGCGTACAGCTGTAACAGGTTAAGCCCATCAACGGTCTAGTCTTTGGTGGAGCTACTGGTGG
Source organism: Ctenicera cuprea (assembly GCA_958336395.1). Taxonomy (NCBI): domain Eukaryota; kingdom Metazoa; phylum Arthropoda; class Insecta; order Coleoptera; family Elateridae; genus Ctenicera; species Ctenicera cuprea. The sequence continues at coordinate 37,233,443 of OY284491.1, read as the reverse complement.
TAGATTTTCCTTGATTTCATATAGCTGACTTTCTCTAGCCTGAAATTGAAACCAATTTCTTTATTGTCATATTTAATTATACATATTGTACATAGGTATCATTTTTTTAAACGGGTTTAAACAAAGAACTTTTAATGGAATATTTTAAGTCACGCTGTAATTAATGGTCTGTCTATATTTACATGTTACGATAAACCATTGCAGCAATTTTTCACCCTACTATCATTATGATAAGCTTAATAATAGATTGAAGTATCATCTACAGTGCATTTTGAAATATAACTCGTTTAATATAATAAGAATGCATATTATTACGAACAATGATATGCAAATATGCAAAGCTCATGATGATTATTATTATTAGTAATTGACAATATTTTAATATCATTCTTACCTTTATTTCCGCCTCTCTACTAAGCGCTTTCCGTGATCGTTGTTCCGAAGAAAATCTTTTTAGATTGCTAATTGTCGATAGGGAATCATTTTGTTGTCTTTCTCTAGGTGCCAATTTATTGAAAGCATCAAACATGCGGTTTGTCACTATGTCTACCATTTTGTTGGCCCTAAAACAAAACAAAGTCATTAGTATAATAAAAAAACAATACCCTTCTACATAAGTAACTTAATAACAAATACGTATTTCGATAGCTAAGCTGTCATCAACAGTGGTGAACTGACAGTATGATCAATATAAATTAAATATACATATACATAATTACACCTACCTACAAATTCATATACAAAGTAAAAATCTTTGGTTTACCAAAATAACTCATTTTGAGTATTGAGTCATATCAATAAATTTTAATTCTAATTAATTTCTAAGATATAATATTCGTTTAAATATTAAAATACAGGCGCAGTTTAACTTTAAAAGTATGGGTAGAAAATTAACTTTTCATCTTAATTTCCAAAAAAAATCTTTCATCATACTTAACCTTAAATAAGTTTTTAAATTCCAAAAACATTGGTTGAATGAAAAATTTTGCTTTCACAAGTTAACAGCTAAAAATACAATTGATATCTATCACTTAAACCTAAATCATATTACATTATACAAAATATAATAAAGTATATGTATTTTTAACCATTTTTATCATAATCGAGCAAGCAATTTCGAAAATCTTACACGTTTACTTAAGTACGAAAGGGAAAAAAGAAAAGACTTAAAGATGATTTTTTGATTTTAAATATGGGGGAGGGGGATTAAAAAGTGTATATATTATATATTTAGCAAACGTTTGCATGTATTATTGTACGAACCATTGTAAGAAAAGTAGAAGATACGCAAAGAGCAGCACAAAAATTAAAATAAAAGATCCTTCAATCTTATAAAAAACATCCATTTCGAAAACAAACAATAATTTTTACACAAGAAAAATTGCTTAGTTATAACATATTTCTAATAAATAAACTTCAGTCTTGTAATTACAAACACAGCCGGCTAGATTAAATTTTCAACTGATCTTTTTAATTCTAATCTATTAATTAATGAAGATTATCGAATTACTCGAGCACGAACGCAGAAACTGACTTCGGGACGTCCTACAGCATTAAAATAATGAGCAACACGACCTTTAAATTACGTGATGTTAACACAGCTTTACATATTAAAATATTTTTCAACTTGACCCGTATCGCAACTCTTGACGGGACCTCCACGCCGCCACTGCAATATCAAAACCGCAATTTCGAAGCGTAAAATTAATTGAAATTCTAAGGTCAACATACATAAACAAAAACGCACCATAAAACGCAATTTAGTAAAAAGAAAAACTGCCGCTAAAAAACTATAAACCGAGTTTAAACCTTATCAATTGTAAAATAATCAAGCAGATCCATGATGTTAAAAGTTAAATAAACTTCGTTTATCATTAGAACTTTATAAAATAACTAGGAGAAGCTTGCACTCTGATAAAATTACATAACTTATGACAGCCACTATACACGACCGGGAATTCAAAATGTGCTAAGTGGAAATTCAAATTTCACCCCCTTTGCGTTTACTGATAATTTTCCAGAAAAAAAAATTTTTAAAAAGAAGAAAACATTAGCATACAAAATTATATCCACCTTTGATTGAGATTCCAACAGCTAGTCTAGTACACATACTATTCAGCGTACGAAAAAGGATATAAAATTTTTTGCCAAAAACTGAAAATTCTTTAATTTATATTACACAATCTTCCCTGCGCCACAAGTGTTTGTCCTTTGTTTTGTCATGCCATTACTGTTTACACAATATTTCTTTAAAGATATCTAAAGAAAGACGTACAATTTCAATTTCAAATTGATTCCAGGTAACACAATCATTAATATTGTGTTTAGAGGCGTTCCACGCATTACCATGCATCGTACAATGCTTTTAGACGGCATTGAATCAATGTAAATAAAATGTCTAAAAGGTTTCTCTTGTCACCTTTTGAATTTATTGTAAATGAACAATAAAATTTCGATGTTTTACGTGATACATGACAAACTTGCATATTTTCTAAATTAATTAAAAATGGCACGTAACTTTCCCCCCATATTTGCAGTAATAGTATTTCGAACCACAATTAAAACGTATAGTGTTTGATAGAATGTTGTTTTTCAAAATTGTTATCAGCTATTAAAATAATTAAAAAAATTTCTTACACGAAGTCTAGTAGGTTACAACACGCGATACCATTTTTTTTATTATCTTGGCATAATATACAGAAATACGTAATACATATAATATATAAATAGTTCTCTTGACTCAATCCACATATATCATGAGGTGATCATGAAATTAATTTTTTTCGTACCGTTTCGTTCACTGAACTTAAACTGATGAGAAAATTATAAATAAAATTTTTTATTAGTTGCAGAATAGAACAGAAGGATAGCCAAGTACACAGTAAACCAACCCTGACCAATGTTATTATTGTATGTCCTTTATCACTAGTACATTGACAAATAAACATGTCGAAATACGTATAAGGTTAAAATAAATGATTAATTATTTTATGTATACAGAGCGATCAAATAAAAAATTAATCGCAGTCGCCTATGAAACAAACGGGCGACGTTTCGATGATTAGCATGCAAATTGTGGATGTATTATCGTAGTTGCGCGGTTTATTATTTTAGCGTAATTGCTCATTTTTAACATTTATAAATAATTAGCAACTGAGCATTGTAAATTATTTTTATTTTACAAACGTGCATGACAAATGTCAGCTGGCGTGACCCATTTAACTCACATATTGGGAAACATTTTAAGCGACCTGTTGGTTTAGCGGTAAAGGCATGAGCGACCACAGTTTAAATCCCGTGCCAGGCCTGTTTTTTTCTTAATTTTCTGATTTATCTCGTCCTATGCCTATAATTTATTTTAATAGTTATCTTTGTTTTAATCAAAAAAGAGGTAACCTGAAATACGTTTTTAGTTAATTTAAATTTAAATTTAAAACATTAAACAATAGTAAGTAACATAAGTAACAAAACAATAGCTATTACAACAATGTCCTTCGTTTCTAGGCATAAACGAACTCGATTTTATCATGTTTTCAAACCCCTTAAATAAAAAATAAGAAAACAACGGGATTTGAAGCCAGATTACAAGCCCAAATCTTTACAGCTAAACCAACACCCCCTTTAAATTTTTTTTTCGATTATGCGAGTTAATTGTGTCAAGTTTGTCTACCGACATTTATCATCAACGTATCGTCAAAGAGTTTATATCCAGAATACCAAACATATTAATACTCATTTTTTCTGCATTTTTTTGTAATTTCTTTGTTGATAATAAATTAAATATTAAGTAATTGCAAAAAAATTAAAAACGCCGTTTTCTATTTAATTTATTTTGAAGAGCTCTTTAAAAAAATAATTATTAAATAATAATTTTTATTTTATATTGTACGCCTTTTTTATTGTTTAACTTTTAAAGCAACATATGAGCAAAACATCAAAAAGGTAGTCGTACAACTAGTCCAGTCAAATTAGACAAAATAAAAACATTAATCGGTAAAGATCTGAATTTTGGTATACATGCTTATTACGACTTTCCATTGAACATACTAAAAGTCCCCGTCAAAATCTGTTGCGCTCGAGCCGCCATCTTGGAAGAAAGGTACACTTTTTCAGTTTTTTTTGCCTATATCTCGGCAACTATAACTGATACGAAAAAATAGTTCAGATAAAAAATATAGTTTATTAAACTGCCTATAAAAAAGCATATTAATATTTTTTTTTGGATTACATCATCGAAGTCGTCGTACTCAAGTTGGCTGTGAGGCGCGTTGAAAGGTTCCTCATAAAACTCCCTCTCAATAGAACTCTCGTCTTCAATGCCGAGATTTCTATTCGAGTTCAAACACGCGATACCTTGGCAATATCCACAAATCGCTGTGCATTTTAGTCCGGCTTTCCGTCATCCACAAGATGAGGTACATACATCCCTTTTAACAATTGCATGAGAGTAATGAGAGCACGGAATCTGGAGGAGCCTTCAGTGTCTGAACAGGGCCAAGGAAATCGTGGACTTTCCTCCAACCCCACAGTTCGAGAGATTTTTCATATCCACGCCATTTCTGGACTTGCTGATAAACACGAAACGAGTGTTGCTGGGCGGCTGCAGCCGTAGGGGGTAACAATGCTAGATTTGGCTTACTCTTGTACGCGAATTTTCTGAAGGTGTGATAACGATGTCGGTTTAAAGATCTCTCACTAGCTGGCGCATTATATACAGATAAGAAAATACGTTCTCAAGCGTGAGCAATTTCATCGTGAGTGGCATTAGCGTCATTGAAAATTCTTACGATATCTTGCAAATCATTTCGTTGCTCCAACAATTTTAATTTTAAACATTTTCTTTGTAGTTTCAGGGATTAAATTTCAAAAAATATATTTTACCGATTTTACAGTGTACAGAAACAAAAAAGGCAAATCGAGGGCAAAAATATAAATAATTTTGCTATTCAACGTCGGATTACAGCTAAAGTATTGGAGATACAAAAAAAATATTAATATGCTTTTTTATAGGCAATTTAATAAACTCCATTTTTCATCTGAACTATTTTTTCGTATCAGTTATTATAATAGTTGCCGAGATATAGGCAAAAAACTGAAAAAGTGTACCTTTTTTCCAAGATGGCGGCTCGAGAGCAACAGATTTGGACGGGGACTTTTAGTATGTTCAATGGGAAGCCGTAATAAGCATGTATACCAAAATTCAGATCTTTACCGATTAATGTTTTTATTTGTCGAAAATTGGTTTAATTTGACTGGACTAAACTGACGTTTTAAATTTTAAAAATGTATGTCTGCATTCATAAATTGCAGAAATCCTTTAAAATTAATGATTAATGAAAAAGTGACAATTTTTCAAAAAGTGGGCTATATTTAAATATATGTTTTCGGAAGATTAAATCGATTCAGAAGATGCAAACGTGCAAAATAACCATATAAATATTTTCAAAGTAAAAAAATAATCTTTCAATTCTTCTGTATAAGACACGTCTGCATTAATTACCTTCAGCTAACAAAATTTAAAAAAAAATGGTAATGATGTAATCCGTTTAATTCAAGGAGTAAATCGGATTCGAATGTGTTTATTATTTAAGCTATTTTCCTATTGAGTACCTTAACGCTTTCTAAACAACACGACAATCGATTTAACACTTTTTAGAAATCCATCAAAATTAAATAAGAAAACTTATAACCAAAAAATATTTCTGTTTTGGCGGTAACAGAAAAATAATTGGTAATATCAGAACGCAACTAGTTATGTTTCGCAAAAACCACATTATTTAGTTTTTGTTTAGGAAGCACATATTTGCACAAGCAACAACATTTTCAAGATTTGGTAAATTACGATTAGATTCGCGCAGTTATGGGTCATAGAACTTAGTAGCACGTGCTGCACGCTAAAGTAGCAAAAGATAAGTTTTCATCCGCGGATTTCAAATCATCCATTAGCCAATAACGGACTTTTGACCTAAGCAGCTGTTATTAAACACAAATAGCTCGAATCAATAATAATTACATATTAAAATTACATTTTAAAAATTTCCAATTTAATGTTAAATAGTAAAAATGGAGAAAGCAATAATTTCATAAAAAATATGAAAAATGCTTTTGATTAATTGCAAAATCATGCAAGTATATACATAAAAATGTTTTTAAATTGACGTGATTATTCAGATAAAATATTTACTATAAGAAAAATATTTTTTCAAGTATCTCTCGTAAGTAGCTTTCAACATTATCGTGCCGATTAAAAATAAAAACAATAACATAATACCAAAAGTTAAGTTTAGCGACCTTTCACCATAATTATTTAATAGTTTAATTAAAAAAAGAGATAATAATAAGCCGAAAATAAATTAAACTATTTTATTATTTTGCCACAGCATTTTACCTACAAAAAATAACTTTTCCCACTACCGGCAATGTAAGTACGCCGTACATCCATGGCTACAAGAGATGCAAATAAAATGTCTCATAACATTTATTAGTTACACTAGACTACCGAACTTTAACAGTGTCACTTACTCAATAGTAGTACAGATTTATAGCAACAGGCATAGCTAACTTACGAAATATAAAAATAAAATCAAAATTCTGATCATAGTTCTGATGAAAGATGTCAAATGGCACCGTAATAACAGAAGGTAATATGAACCTCGGGTCCGCCTCGGTTTATATTACCCTTACTCGAATATTAATACGTCCTTACCAGAGAGAATTGGTTATTATCTCTGGCCCTTACATTCTTTGTAGCTTAAATAACTATTAAGTTTGGTTTATATCCATTAAAATCACAGTTTGCTTTTTTTTGAGCAACTACTCCTACATACGTTTTGGTTTTTACAGGAAAAATTAATTTTTCCAGTACAGCGCAATCCAACACGTTTAAAGGTATTGTATGAGCTGTAGGTACTCAATAGATTTTTATATTATTTTTAAACATAAAACATTTCTTTAAAACAGCAGTAAAATAATTTTTTCCACTACTAGCATTAAAAGATATCATTATTTACTTTGTTTTAGAGCCAAGAAGATGAATTTCTTTCCTAGTGGTCACTAATATTTCATTATTAACTACTGGTTAATAATGAAAACAATTGCTATCTAGTACTCGCATTGCCTATTTAAAATTATAAACTTTCATGTAAAAATCTTTTGATTTTACTGGTAATAACTGTTCACAAACACTTTCTGCACCTTCCCTAATTTCAGGAGGAGTGCAGTTTTCACTCAAATCATCAAAATTGGACATTTTATAACCACTATTATAAAATCTATATTTTACATAAATGTCAATTGAAATTAACTATTCTCTTGTTTTCAAGCAAGGCTACTTTATTTTTGTGCATATTTGCATTTGTAATTTTATTTTTTATTAATGTAAAATCAATTAATTATAAAAGGAATAAGGGTGCTAGTAGTGGAGAAAATAATATATAAACCACGGTAGAGAAGACTTATCAGCCTCGCAACTTATTTCCCTCGATGCTTCGCATCTCGGGAAATAATTCTGCTCAGCTGAGAAAAATGTCTTCTCTACCTTGGTCTATAATATACTATTATTTATAAATTCTAGCTTTACTTCGTCTAAGTCCATATTTATTGATTATAGGTACATAAAATACTTAATACAATATTTATTTATGGAAAATCTAGAAAATCAAATATTCGAATCAAATCAATCTGAGAAAATTAGATTTTGATTTCATTACGTTGATGAAATTTTATCATGTTTCGATAGTTTATTTGAATTAATTAATGAATTTTTAATTTTTATTAATAGCTTTCATCCAAACATAACATTTACACTAGAAATTGAATAAAAAAGGTCCATTAACTTTTTAGATATAAACAAAAAAAATAATTCAACTAATAAATTTGAATACTCAGTTTATAGAAAACCTACATAAACAGACATTCCAATACAACACGATTCTTGTCATCATAAAACACATAAATTAGCAGCATACAAGTCCCTGATACATATAGGGATTTGACCGCCACTTTATGAAGTTAATTATGATAAAGAAATTTTAATTATTAAACAAATTGCATATAGTAATGGTTATAATACTAAACTTGTTAATACATTAATTGAAGAAAAAGATTATAAATTGGCCACCCAAAAAATGTATCCGAATACCCCAACTTCATCCGATACAATTAAAAATGCGTCGATCCCATATTTTGGTGACAAATCAGAAAAAATTGCTAAAATTATAAACAAAACAAATAAATATAAAGTAAGTTTTAAAACAACTAAAAACATTTTAAACACTTTGTTTAATGCAAAATCAAAAACAGATAATTTGCTAAAATCAAGCATTTCCAATTTAAATTGTTCGCATTGTAATTCGGTTTATATAGGACAGACAATTAGAAATTTTGATATTAGGTATAAAGAACACGTACGTCGTTACAAATACAAACACCCACATAAATCCAATTACACTAAACACTTACTAGAACACAATTATTTAATGACATGAGCAAATTGATCTCTTAAATTTACCTCTATTAGACATTTTGGAACAAGAAATTAAGTCATCTGCAGATGATTACCGAGATCAAGTCACCAAGTTCTATTGCTATAACAACGCTAACTATTTACTTTTTAATATAACCTCTGACAATGACATGCAAACATGTTGAAATACGCATAAGGTTTAAATAAATAAATATTGTTGAAGTAATAAAGTATTTTATTGGCCTATAATCAGTAAAATAATAAAATTTCCTGAATTTCTCATGTGATAAAAACAAACATACCGTTTGTACTTTTCAATTTTTCATGTGTATTTAATTCTTAATTTTGACGCACTTTTCCGATATTTTTCGCAATTGTTCTTTATAATATTTGCCCCTTACAACGCAATATACTGAATTTCTTCATTATAATAAATATGTTTGTAGAAAAACCGATTGTTACAAAAACGTACAAAAATTTCTAATAAATAGCTAAATATTATTAGTTATTACTTATTAGTTTAAACTGTAAAGTATCCTTTGGTAACACGATTGCTTAAAAATAATTAGTAAGGCAAAAACAAGAAATAAGACGACGAAATTCAACACTCGAATATAAATATAATACCGATTAGTGTGGTAATTTCAATATTTTTATTGAAAATAATGTCATCTGATCTATTGCAAAATTGTTAAGCGGAAACGTATTATCACTTATACATAACACAATATATCATTACATTCACAGAGTGAATATGTATTACATTCAACAAAGGGATAAAAAAAATCCTTAAATTACTGTTTGAATTAATAAGAAAATTAAAAAACTATTTACAAATTATTTGTTGGATTCGGATCTTACTGCATTCTCAAAACTACCTAAAAACATTTACGAGTAGCTAGTTATTGACTTCTTGTTAAGTAAATACTTGTGTTTTACGCCAAGTATGCAATTGAGATACACAAAATAATTATTTCAAATAAGACAGCTTTATTTTTATTCAATAGGAACAAACTTACAAGAAAATTCCTTTTCTACAAAATAACCGTGAATTCAAAAATTTATTAAATTCAAATAAATATTTATTGCGTAAACCAATAGTGGTACATTTGTGAATGAAGCATTACGAATACGAAATTAACGCTAAAAGTTTATTATTCTTACTTTCCCATACTTCCACTACAGACAGTATCAAGTTCAAGCTAAATTGCTCATCAATGGCAGTAGCTAAAAATTCAAAATTTAGTTTAAATAGGTAGATATAGCCACATTTGGAAGCCAACAACCTCTCCTCTTTTTTGGGCCGAGACCCAAATTTAAATAGTTCTTTACAGTTCAGTTTTTTGGGTTCATTGGACCCCAAAAAGTGGGTTTCAAAAAATATCTGTGTATGGGTGGGTGCGTTCCCCTATATCATATAGCCACCCCTTGACCAATTTTTATCAAATTTGGTATATGGAAGTATTTTAGTTGCAGGTAGTTTTTTGTAAGGTTTTAACCGGAAACGGATACAAAAAATAGACATCTTTTTTGGTCTACGACGACGACGATTTTGAATGTTTGAAAAAAATAATTGTAGTGAATCCCTAGACAAATCAAATGCTTTTTTTAATGCCGTATTTTCAAAACGGAGGCCGGAATAAGGCCCATAATTATTCCGTTTTAATGGTTCGCGCGCTAAACTGAGTAAATAACATTGTTTTTACAAAAATATAAGCAAGAAAAAAATTTAAAAAATAGTATGGCCCCTTGCGACAGCCGTATAAGAATAGTGCAATAATAACTTCTGCTAGCCGCATAGGATAGCAGCACGGTAACCGACTGCTGAATAGATGCGCTTCGGACTTCGAACCAAAATCGTTGTAAAAGCTTTATTTTGAGAGTTATCAAAAATATGCAAAGAATGAAAAATACATATTTTAACTAGAACTAATTGATAGTCGTAGTTAAAATCACCCAACTTCCCGAAAATGCGTTGTTGAAATTAAAAAGTATCAATTTCTTTTCCTAATTTTTAATATAGTTGAAAATTCTGCTAATCCTAATAAACTACTTAAAACAGACTGTCAAATTGTTTAAAGTTTATAACAGTTCGGGTTTGCGTTTTCGAATAAATAATTAATTAATATGAAAATTTTAAAAATTACTGGAGGGCATCGGAGCCAAATTTGGGAGATTAGTAAAAAATAAAAGTGTAGTTCATTGCAAGCTCTATCGGCTCAGACAGTTTTGAAAAAATAGTGTAGGCAGTCTTTAAAAAGTAATTTTTTGGAAATGTCCAACATTTTGAGAAGCTTACAATTTTCATATAGGTATCCAAAAATATTTTTAAATCACTTGATTGTATTTATTTAAGGCTACCAAATAATATGACAATTCGTATTGATTGGATATTTTGTTTTTGAGTAATAGTTAAGTTGAGCAAAAGTTTAAATTTTTAAAAATACGTAGCGCCTTATTCATTCCGAAAATACAGCATTTAATTTGTCTTTAGATGCACTACAACGCTATGTATTCAGAATTTCAAAAAAGTGTTTAGAAAATAGTCTATAATAAATAAAACCGGTCTAATTTCCGTTTACGGTTCCGATTAACGATCTAACAAAAAACTACCTGCTACTAAAACCAAACCAAATCTTATAAAAATCAGGCAACAGGTTCCGGAGATATAAGGAAACAAACGCACCCACCCACCGACAGACAGACATATTTTTAAAAACAGTTTTTCGGATTCACTGGATCCCAAAACGCGTATTTCCGTTAAAATCTGAAATTCAAAAATTTGCATGAAATCATAACTTTCCTTACTTCATTCAGTAGAAGTATGGGAAAGTAAAAATAGTATGTACACATTCATAATCATTTTTTGATTCTATAAATCAAGAATCGTTATTTATAATCAATCATTAGAATCGTTGGAATCGATTATTATAATCGACTATTAGAATCGATTTTTACAAATATGTTTTAAATAATGTAACTCTAATTTTGATACTTGTTTTCTTTACTCAGACTGCGCATTTTCGAAAAATAAAAATAATCGAGTAACAAAAATAAAGTAGAACAAACGTTTCTGATAATAGTTTTTCATGTATTTCCCACCAATTTGGCGTCCTAATAAGATTTTTTATGATTAAACATTCTATAATTGCCAATACTTACACGTTACACAAACGCGAAAAATCAGAACAAACATGAGAAGATTCAGCTCAAAGGTTTTCTGAAAGATTAATACTCGAAACAATAATGACAAAGCTAATTTCAAAACTAGATTTATTACCACTCTTATTGTATTTATTACTAAATTATTGCAAAGACTTTGCACTTTGATTTTAAGCCAACTTTGATCAATCTAAAAAACACAAAATATCTTTTTGCATCTTTCTTGAAAACAAACACTTAAAAGTACTCACTCATCCTCAAAACAATATCTGTTTTAATATGCTGCTGTAAGCAATTTGAAAAAACTTTAAAACATTTTCCTCGAGTTACTATAATTTCAGTTAAGCATTTTGTAATCACTAATCCTGCATGATAAAAAGATCAACAAAAATCCAAAGATCGATAAATAAATTAACATTGCACTACTGATAAAAAGCTGAAAACGTTTCATGATACGTAATTTTCCGAGGAAAGACAAAATTATTATTATAACCAAACGTCATCTCGTAAATAACCGATTTACTGCACATCAGTTCACTCATTGTATATTTTGAACGTAAGGGGTATGCTCTCCACTTTAATATTATTAACTAATTTATTATTTGGCCTTTTATTACGCTGTAATGACTAGTACCAATATGATTTGCATGTTACGCAAAGAAAATAAATACAATTGGCAAGTCCAAAAACTTGATAATTGTTAAATTTTAAAAATTTCTATATCAAAACGATTTACCCCCCAACAGTTATTATACAATAAGATTACTTCTAAATTTGTCGCTCGTAACATCATGACAAGTAGTGAGTTATCGCTCGCATACCGCTTATACTTCGAATGCCTATAGAATATAAAAAATGAGAGGCACTTTCCTAGTTTCAGTAAAACGAATATTAATATCAGGAAAATTTTCGAAAACAGGTTTTTGACGGACATGTTTTACACCGAAAAGAGCTCAAAACACTGGTTTTTAAAAAATATCTGCTACTTGGGGTGTGTGGGTACGGGTAATGCGTGCGCCTCATATGTCTCCGGAATGCGATAGTTGGAAAGACTTCGGCGAGAGGAATGTGGGGGCATATCAAAAATTCATTGCCGAAATAAACTTTATAAAAAAAAACCACAATCGGAAGAGAAGTTAATCATGTTTTTGGTAGCATTTTTCAGAAATTAATTTAAGCTTTCGTTGTAGTTCTTCTTGCGCTCTCCAACGGGGGGCGAGCAACACATTATCATCATAGTCAATCATCGCGCGTAAAACATTGTTGCAGGAAGCTATGATACCTAAGCAATATTTTTTTAATACAGGCAAGCACAGGCTAACTAGCGAAGAAAAAAATTATGAACATAACCGTTTTTGTAATTTAACTGACTTTATTTTTGTTGCAATCTTCGAGTTTGAAATTCCAACAGTGAGTAAAAAATATTACAATATTTTCTGTTGTTATACAAACATTAAACGACACTTTTAATTTTCCTTTTATAATTTTAGAAATGATATAATAACTATAATTTCCCCTTTCCGAACATATAAACATTATCTTTTATTTTTTCATTTATTATTGTTTGTGTAGGTATTCACATTTAATGATCCTTTCACACAGTATTTACAACCTACTTCAGTTTGCAAAGACAATTTATCAGGTATTTTCTAAATTAAAAAAAACGTCAAACAAATATTAAATCCAATCAACTCACCTATAACAAAATATTGTTTTTTATTAAAAGCACACACACACATGGCATAATTCTTTAGTTGTTTTAAGTTTAATTATATGTAAATTGATCAATGTAAGTATACTAAAACAGAGCAGGTTGTAAAAATGTACAAAGTGTTTCATTAAAAATAAAGTATATAGTCAGTCCATCGGTATAATACTCAAAAATATCTACTGAAGAAAATATTGCCTAGCGCAGCTTACAAATCATGAATAGTATGCACTTGGCACTGCGCAGTAAATACGACAACAAATTTTTTTAACTCACAATAGTAACAATAAAACGTATTTAACATTTATGTAAGTTTATTTAAAACAAAATACTTTGTGTATTACGCTATATATTAAAAAGAACTTTGTCTTTTCATGTAAATCAGACATCTCCCAAATCAAAGAAACAAGTGCAGGAGTACGCAGGGGAGTGTCCTGGGACCTATGTTGTACCTATTATTCACCTCTGACCTACCCACAACAGAATCAACTAAAATAGGTACATTCGCTGACGACACGGCGGTGCTCGCGTGTAAAATCCGGTAGCAGCATCAGCTGCATTACAAATTCATTTAAACCAAATTGAACAATGGTTGCTCATATGGAGAATTAGAGTCAACGAGACTAAGTCAACTCATGTTACATTCATGACAAAACATCAAGAATGCCCAGCCGTCACCCTTAAAGGTACTATCCTCCCCCAGTTCACTGAAGTCAAGTACCTGGGATTATACATTGACAAAAGATTGACATGGAAGACCCATATAAATAAGAAACGAAGCAAATGGACTTAAAACTGAAGCAGATGTACTGGCTCATTGGGAAAAACCCCAACCTATCCCTAGAAAAAAAAATATTATACAAGTCAATTCTCAGACCAATCTGGACCTATGGCTGTCAGCTATGGGGTTGCGCAAGTCGATCGAATGTTGAAGTAATTCAACGTTTTCAATCCAAAGCCATCCGTACTATGGCAGCCGCACCTTGGTACGTGACAAACCAGACACTCCATGTAGACCTCAACATTCCTTACGTGAAAACGTGAAAGACTTAATCAAAAAGTATGCTATTAAGCACCAAACAGCACTGGAGCTTCACCCAAATGAAACTCTTCCACCACTGACAGAAGATCCCCAACTCAGACGCCTCCAGAAGAAGTGGCCAAAAGACCTAACTCTTTAAAGAAGGGATGACTCCACTGGGAGTCTATCAATCAAGCCTAGTTATAATACAAAACATTAGCTCATAGAATGTACTAATATTCTGATTGCTAATCTTCTTCTTCTTCTATAGCTATCCCATCCATCGTCGGATATACGCCTCCCCGAGTTGCTTCCATTCGCTCCTATTTGCGGCTCTTGTATCCAGTCATATCCCGCTTGTTTTTTAACGTCGTCTGTCCACCTTGTTTGTGGGCGTCCTACACTTCTTTTGTGTTTTCTTGGTCTCCATTCTATTATGCGTTTTGTCCAGCGGTTATCTTGAAGTCTGGCGACATGTCCCGCCCAGTTTCATCGTAGTTTACATATTCGGTATACCACGTCTGTTACCTTCGATCTCTTTCTTATCTCTGTGTTTGGGATACGGTCTTTAAGAGTGATGTTCAGCATTCGTCGCTCCATTGCTCGTTGTGTAATTTGCAATCTTTCCATGATGCTTTTGTTTGTAAGGCTAAAAACCCCCAAGTGACGAAATGAAAGATTGCTAATAAACAACTTAAATAAAAAATTTTTTTTTTATGGTTCCTTAATCAGAATTTAAAACATCGCTCGCCAACTTGCCAAAAATCGAATTTTATTGCTATTTGGCGGATCTAGATCATAGTCAATTCGCCAAATTGCTACTAGTACTAAGGCCTGGTATTTCAATGTGCTAATAAAGTAGCGATTATAACTATTTAATAAATTAATTTTTTCGAAAATTTTATTTGCCAATTATTTGTATTGCGCATTTCAATTGCCGAGCTTAAGTCAAACAGCCTAATTTTGAATTATCACGCCACTTTGTTATGCTCGATTCACCAAATTAGTACTAAATTTTAAGTTTTCGTCCATAATCATATTTTCTTTATCATATGTTCATAGTGTTTCGGTATAAACGTTTTACAAGCCGACAATAACTATACACTACTCTAGCGAGAGTATAAGTCACATCGAGAAGATCACAGTCGCGGGCAGGGTATGCTATAAACCGTAGTGCAGCTAACCGCTTTCTAAGTTTTTGATCGATAATCGATTTTTGACTATTGGAGAAAAACGATTCATTCGGATTAAAAAAATAAAGACCAAAGAAAAACTTTGTTGTCAAAAATTGGAGGGAAGGGAGCAACTAAAAAATAAGCTAAGAACCTTATTCTACTATCACTCCTGGGTAATTTAGATTAACAGAAATGTGTTATCGCTCTCGTTTATTAAATAAAAGGACATAAAATTACGATTTTTAAATATTTATAGAAGACGTTACAGAAAAATTAGCTGGTTTGGACAGTAACCACATTGCAGCTTATCTCTAGCCCTATGAGCCTACAAAATTTTTACCATACTTTTTCCGTTTTAAATATTCTAGCGCCAATAAATTACTGAACATTGTTTAAAAAAAATTAAAGAAATAATATGTTATATAAAAGGTATCGGCCCCAGTGAAGATTTGAACTTGCGATATCCTGTGGATGCCGTACCAGCGCTCTCCAAAACTGAACTACTACATCTGCTGACAACACATGCTAAATATGGAACGTAAACATAGCAAGCGGCGATAACTTCGAACAAACTTCGATGAGGCAAGGTAACCCTGCTACAGCTAAAGTTTAATTAAACGTTGGGCTTCGGACCAAAATCGTTATAAATAGTTTATTTGAAGTTATCCTTACGCTTACCTTGCTTTGGAGGTGCAGGTAGTCGCTGCTTCTATGGGTAGGGTTACGGTACGGAAACCAATTGAACAGGCTGTCGCAAGTTCAAATTCCGCTGCTTGTTTTCTTAGAAATCTAATGCTCAGTGAACTGTACAACGTTATACTTATTAAAAGTTACACTTTTGCAAATACGGCAACGGCAAGTATTAATATCTAGTATGGGAAAGTCCACTTGAAGTCCACACTTTAACTTTTTTCTAATGCCGTTGCTATGGTTTGGATAGATTTTGCTTTAAATTTTTTTTCGCAGAAATGTGTTAAAATCTGCCACTTTGACACGCGCGTATAAAAAATACTTTAAACTAGAGTTAATTGATGGGCTTAGTTAAAATCATATAATTTTTGGAAAACGCGTTGTTGATGCGTAAAAGTATCAAATCTTTTCTTAATTATTTTAAATGGTAGAAAATTCTATTTTATCCCAATAAACTACCTCAAATAGTTTATTGAACCGTTTAAAGTTTATAACGATTGACATTTGCGTTTTTGAATAAATCGAATAAATCATCATTAGCCAATTTCAAATTTTTCAAAAATTTCTGGAGGACGTCAGAGTAAAATTTAAGAAATATGTCTACATCAGATGATTATTCTTATTAAACGCTACTAAATGTTATGATCATTTTTATCGATTGGATATTTTTTTGTGCCCTAATCAAAATAAAAGTCAACATTTTTCAAAACTTGTAGCAAACCTTCGTAGATAGATGAAATGAAAGTGATAGCATATTTATCCATAAAATTTGGCAAATTCTGCTTAACCCAATTAGCCAAACTGCTAAAGAACAAATCAATTCAGCTTAAACCCCGTGTAAATTTGCAAACTAGCTTATTTTTTCTTGCAGCTTATAAAGAAATTTTACATAATTTAAATTGAAATAAAATGTCGAAATGGTTTATAAAAATTTCCGGGAAATATATGTTAAAAAGAAACGAATCATTTCGCCTGGACTTTCCTATACTTATACAAAATAATTACTTTTATATATCTAATCACAACAATTAAAACTCATCTAACTAAGAACTGTTTAAGTGTTTCGAGTTCTAGGGTATTTAAATATGCACCGCTGCTAATGCAATAAAGACAAGTAATGACAATAGTCATAACTCATAAACTACGTGAGTAGCAATTTCAAGGTGGTACCGTACGCAGCGGTCAGCTTCTGCCTATTATAATCGTATTCTAACTATGTTCATCTCTTACGCACTGCACTTACCACCATCTACCTTGTGCACCCTTAAGTTGTATCCGATGTTTCTATGTTGATTAAGTTGCGAGTGAATTTTATTAAATCAATTTTTTGATTTTTTGAAAAACGTTTCCTTGTTCCTTAAAAAATACCAAAAACGCATGGACAAACTCTTTCGCCAAAATTACGAAGGTAGGGGAAAAATTAACCCCCCTAAATATTGCTGCACCTAATAAAGTTCTTAATCTTATTCTACTATTACTCATGAGCAACTTAGCTTACACTAAAATTTTTATCGTCCCCTGTTTATGAGACGGGCATAAATCTTCGATTTTCAAAAACTGAGAAATTAGCGGGCTGAGACACCAAACCAAAATTGTACCTCATCTCAAGCTTACTAAATTTAAAACAATCGTGATTTAAACAATATTTTTTTGAAAATTACCAAAACTTTGAAAATATTTTTTTTCGTCATAGCTCTTTACTTATCGAAACCTTTTTTGCACAATAACATTGTGTCTCTATAAGGCTATTGCAATAAAAATTTGAACCCAATTCATCAACATGTTTTTGAGTAATAAAGCGCTAAAGTCAAAATTTTCAAAAAATCGTAGCGGCCGCCATTTGCCCGCCCTAAAGTCTTCTATAAGATTCTAGTTTCAAATTAAAAAAAAATCATTTCATTAAAAACATTTTACCAAAAAAACATCCGTTTCCGGTTTCGGAATTTAAAAAAAACTGAATTTTTATATACCCACCCCCATATTCCGAAGCTCATCAAAATCCGACCATCCGTTCGGTAGCTATGAAGCGCACCACACATACACTATCACATTTTTTAAATAACTTTTTTGAATTCCTGGTGGTCCATCAAAACATGCATTTCAGTCAAAATTTTGATTTCGGAAAGGTTCATGAAACCAATACTACCCCGATACTGATAGTATAGAAAAGTAATAATAAATTGCCATAATAAAATTGCAAATTTTAAAATATGTAAATAATAAAATCATTGTGGCAAAAAGAAGCAGAAATGTAAAATAGCTACTTACAATTACGTAAGAAAAATTTAATATTATTCAGGCAGCATTGCAAATGAGTACAAGAATAAATACCTAGGTATAGGTAACTCAATCCAAAATTTAACCCCAAGTAGTTAGCTATATTTTGAAATCAGCTACATAAAAAACTGAAAAACTTTTAAGCCACAATTCTATAAACTATGAATATTAAATCCGATTGCGTTAAATTTGAAATTTTATTTTAAGAATCCTACAATTAAGTATAAATTAATAACTAAAACTTATATTTAAAAAAATAATCAAGCACACACATTAATTTATTAGATAATATGTCTAATTGCTTATATACTTATTCATGCAAATGTTTAACTGTATGTAATTTGTAATAAAAGTGTCACGACATAGCGATGTTTAACTTACTCCACGAGGCAATTTAGAAACATTTATATAGCACAATCTTGAACATTTTTTATTATCGCGTAAAAACAACTAATTTTGACTTCTGATAATTTATAAACACTAGGTAGGTTGTTATTCCCATCTTGCAAGTGAAATTTATATTATTTAAAATAATACATGATATAGTAAGCCATATAATAATTAAAGAAATATTTTATTTTCGAATTAGACGAATGAAAAAACGAATATTGAATTTTAAACAAAAAATTAATGATAAAAATTTAAAAAAAATCTTTTACCGACCTAGAAGCGCCTTCGATGAACAAACTTGGCCATATCCAGTACAAAAAGCCCACAAAAATAAGAATTTCCAGGATTCCTTCCATTCTGCACCAGTTTTCGAATGCTGTTATTTTATTCTAAAACAGTAGTATTCACATTATCTCTTCACATTAGCCAGTAACTATTGTTGCTGTCCCCGACTGATTAACTAATAAAAAATAATAACAACAAAATTGTTTCTGTCACACTACCAAGCGGTCCAGTTACGAACTTGTAAATAAAAAGAATTGCCGGCTCATATACTGCATTTCTCTATGAACGCTTATCACCAACTGTACTACTATGCAAATCGCACTTGTAACGAGACAATTACCGAACAATTCAAAACGCCTTCTTTCTCTGTCCTTTCAATTCCTTTGGTGGGGCCTCCTCCGTGCCACGGCTACAGAGCCGTAACGGAACTTTCACGTTTCGCATTTAAAATATTTTGGTTATACCATAATTAAATTTACCGCAATCAAATATTCATACGAAAAACATTAAAACATCCTAAATTAACAAACAAATTCCGATTTACCTGCACGGTAACGGTAATAGCAATAAGAATGTTTTGATTTCAATTGTGTAGCTATGAGCAATAAAATGCGATATTTATTTAGTTATTTTTAATCCAATGTCGCTGAACTATATCAATAACAACAATATCAAACAATCTATAAACACTTTAAGAACAATACAATAGCAGGAGATATAGAGAAAAAACAGTGGAATTATTTAATTTTTACTTTCCCATATCTTCGGTATGGAGAAGTATTGATTTCATGAAAATTATTAAGGAAAATATATGTTTTGGGGCTCATAAACCCAAAAAAGTGGCTTTAAAAAAATGTCTGTCTGTGCGTGTGTGGGTGGGTGACGCCACTAAAGGCGAAAGTACTTCTAGTTAAGCTTTTCAAAAAAAACCAAAACCGGAAACGGAAGTTAGACATGTTTTTTTGATAGCGTTTTTTCAGACACCAAGATAACTTTTTAAATAAACCATTTACATCGACTTTTAATCCGAAATCCGAAGCGCATCTAATTAGCTGTAGGGTGGGCGGTTCCGTTCTTACTATTCTTATATTAGTATTTAACGGTGAAATGGGAGCTTAAGGCATATCAAAAACGTTTTTACCGAACTTTCTAGCGTTAAAATGGCGGCTGCTACAACTTTTTGAAAATCTAGAATTTAACGCCTATTTACTCAAAAAGTAGTTGTTTGACCGGCAGAGGGCGTTTGAAAAAAACCTTTAATATTCACAATTAATTTTTTTTAAGTTGGCTTTGAAAACAAAAGAATAATTAACTTTAACTGTTTTTTTATTAATTTGTTTAACCATTTTACAGTGGCAAAATAGTATATTAAAAAACAAGTTTCATAAGACATGATTTTAGAGCACGCGTCCAAGTTAGAAAACGAGCCGCTTGCGGCGAGTTTTCTAATGGACAAGTGCGCTTAAATGTCTTATGAAACGTGTATTTTATAATATTTTTTCTATTTTGGTCCAAAAAAGTTAAAAATTACCTTATTTTATATTTTAATTTAAAAATTAAATCGATTAGGAAAATTTTGTTTTATGTTTTTGATATGTGACTGTTGGTGACATTTAGTAATTTCAATTAATTCAAACTACTGTCAAATTAAAATTTAGACAAACTGTGTTTGAAAGTGATTTAATTTTTAAAATACCTAAGATTTGAAAATAAGATGGAAGAAGAATTATCTTGCACCCCACCCGAGCTACGCAAAGTAGCGGAAAATACGCTAAATAATCTTAACTTTTAGAACTTACAATTTGAAGGTTATGTTTATAACGCGGGAAGATTTTGTTGTCACATGGTTTTCACCAACCTAACAAAATAAAATTTCGAATTCTTTAAAGAGTTGCTTTATGAAATCCAAATGAGTTTCATAAAGTAGTCAGTAAAGAACCAAAATAGAAAAAAATATTAAAAAAATTAAAGAAAAAATTTCACAATTTTAAAAAAAGTCATAACTTATTTTTTTTAAACTCCTAGTTAAGTTTTATTGCACTTGTTGAATTGCCACTTTATTTGTTTTAATTTAATACTAATAACGTACCCTATTGGTATTTTGTTTTCAAAGTCTACTTTGTTGCAAAAACGTAGCTATTTTTAATATCCGTTAATAATAATACAATATTTTTATTTTTTCTAGCTATTTTAAATTTAATACTAATAACGTACCCTATTGGTATTTTGTTTTCAAAGTCTACTTTGTTGCAAAAACGTAGCTATTTTTAATATCCGTTAATAATAATACAATATTTTTATTTTTTCTAGCTATTTTAAAAATAATAAGGTATGTTACTGGAATTAAATTAATGAAAATAAAATGACAATTTAAAATGTACAATAAAACTCAAGTAGGGGTATTTAAAAAATAAGTTATGAACGTTTAAAAATTGAGAACTTTTTTTCTTTAATTTTTTTAATATCTGCTTGCCACAATAAAATGTTTAAACAAATTAATAAAATAACTGTTAAAGTTCATTATTTTTTTGTTTTCAAAGCCAACTTAAAAAAAATAATTAAGAATATCGTTATCATGCATTTTTTCAAAAAAGCCCTCTGGCGGCCAAAATTAAAAGTTAATGGGCAAGTATTATGCATAGCTGTAAAGGAAATTTAACGGTCTATCCAAACATGCAAAAATATACAGAGTGTTCCGATTCGAATTCTATACGTTTATTCAATACTTATACGAGGAGCGAAATGAAACAATATTCGGGCAAAAAATACCAAAACTTGTAGCATAATAGATGTAAAACGGTAATAATTTATCAAATTAATTACCGTATGTTACATGATAAATTAGAGTAAATTGCCAATTTTTTACAACCGTAAATTGTGGATAAATTATTCGTAGTAATTTTCGCTGTAATTTATTAATTTTCGCTCAGATATTCAGCGAAACGGCGAGTTACCTATTCCGAAAAAACCAAGGATGTAAATGGTAATTTACGAAATGCATCACCGTAGTTTATAAAATAAATTACTGGGAAATTGTCCAAAAAAATAAATTACGATAATATCACAACCCCTATTTTTAAAACTAACAAATAAAATAAATGAACAACTTTAACGCGATTAGCTAGGCAGGACTTTTGAGTTAGTTACCCCGATTGATTTTTCACATTTACGAGTTTTATAGGAGTAAATTATTTCTCGAATAATATATCAGTAGCAAAAACACACGAGTAAAAAATGTCAGATAATAATTTTGCCTGATGTTGACAAAGGAGGTCGTGTGTACTTTAAGCAACACGACGGAATTGTCAAAGGACAAATTACGCAAATTTCTTAAACACGTGTATTATTTAGTTTGTTTATTTCGTTACTATGGGTACTAGTCCTAAAAACCTCCATCCAATCATCTAGTGAAATAAGAAAGAAGAGATTTGGTTTCAATTATGGCTAGAATAGACCACTACATGTTTCGTTTTTATTTGAACTCATTAAGTGCTGGTGGTATTTTGTTTTACAGACTAAACAATATACCAATCTCACTTAATTAATTCTGCTTTTGAAATATCAAATAACGATCAAGAAGTGCCCTTTATTGTTGTTGTGTTCACCAAACCATTTCACATAAAGTGAAGCCTTATCTTTAAAAAGTTGAAGAAAAAATTTTGAAAAGCATATCACAATATTTTCCTGTATTTCCTGTGTACCCCTGTAACATTTCAAGTTTCTACCTCTAACCGTTTTACTTTTAGCAAGAAAGCGTTAATTTCATACCAAATGGCCATCCTGTATTTTATAACAACGGTTTAGAGTTCAACAAATTTAGTTGATTTAATTAAATACTAAACCGTTATTTCCTCTAATATTTCTTTTACGGTCAATAATTTAATTATTTATAGAACATATTTATTAGTTTTAAAAGAGGATATTTGTCAATAATACTTTTGAAGTCGATTTAAAGTGTTTTGCATTTTAGCTACTACGGCCCTGATCAGAAGCAGAAAGAATCTATGACGAAGTCCATGGCGTGATTGAAAGAAAACGATAACAGTATATAAATGTTTCAAAGAGGAGAGAGACAAATGGTAAACATTGCTCCACAACAGTAACAGTGCAGTGCAGCTCAACATACAAACAGTTAGACCAATGCTGGCAATAACCTAAAGCCTTTAAGTGCTTAATTTGACGGCACAGGATGTAACGTATTAAAGATTGCCTGAAATTGGTTATCAAAGAACTACCATGTACAAGCAAACCTACATGGGGTTCATTTAGATTCCAAAAAAAAGTTTTTTTTTACTTTCGTAATACTTACCCCAATTTGCGTAATAATACATACATTGTATTTGTATTTACAGAGATAGTGGGATACAAATTATAAAATCGCAGCAAAAAATTGAAATCCAAATACATTATTCTGCAAATTCTAAGGGTTTCTTTGCGGTGTTATGAGCCTTCAAAGTCTTTAAATCTTACTGATGTGATGTTTATTTTCAATTTTTTCGGAATGGTTAAAATCAAATTGTGGGGTTTTGAGAAAATTATTAGTTAGTACAGAGGAAGTTACCGTTTTCGGTTAATAACACCCCGGTAACCTCACCATACCAACTTCTATAGTAATTGCCTTCGACTTTCAAACAAATTGAATGTTATAGCCTTATAGGTTAGCTATTTTGAAGACTAAAAAATTACCTATCCTTCAGGGATCCCACTCTAGTATACCGGGTAAGCAGCAAAAGCTAGAACTTTAAAACAAATATGCAATGCTATATTCTTGGATATTCAAAAATCATAAGTAATACAACTAGTTATCAAAATTCTGCAGACATTGTTAGTCAAAGTAAACGAGTGTTCCTGTCTTGATTTTACATTGTGCGAGTGTGTAACGGGCGCTATTTCGAAAGAAAAGACAGGAGTTAATGATTAAGCAAAAATGATCAGCATAAATTATATAACTAATGCGTATTTTGCTAGATTATTCAACGAACAAGAAGATACAGGGTGAGTCAACCGCTCCGCAGTGGTCGATATCTGCTCTAATATTTAAAATGCAGAAAATGTTTCGCATAAATGTTTTAGGGGACTAAAAGGACCACATTTTAAAATTATATTCAATTATACAGGGGGTTCCATATAAGAGCGGCATACCAAACTTACGTTTTTTTTAAATAAAACACCCTGTATATTTTTGCATATTGTTATTCGCCTTTCAATTGCCTTTTTGAATTTGTTTTGTTTTCGAAATTCTGTCGCGGCCATGCCGAGTTATTCTACTTTATTCGACAAATTTGAAATATGCCGACCTCGCTAATAAAATCAACACGAGCCGTATACACTGTGCCCATAAAGTAACCCCCCCCCCTATCTAACTTTTGAACGACTTAATATTTTACTACAAAATTTGGTGTGCTTTAATGGGAAATTAAATACTATTTTTTAGCTCATAATTAAATAATGTATCATTCAAAATGGCAGCTGGGCGCCATTTTGAAATTTTTTTTCAAATAGAAAGGGGGGTCGAGTGACACCTCATTTGAAAGGTCTTTTAGTTCTGAGTCTGATCCTAGAGTTTCAAAGAAAAATATTTAGCCATAACAAATTGACAAACGTTTGAAGTAAAGAAGTCTATTAAAAAAAACTAAGAATTAAAGCAAAAACAAATGAAATTAAGTGTTTGAAATGTTCACCATTCACTTCTTGGCACATAAAAAGTCGGTTATGACATTCCTGCCTCACATTTTCATAAGATTCTGGAGTGATATTTCTGCAAACTTCTGTAATGCGTTTTTTACAGAAATGTCACTCCAGAAACTTATGAAAATGTAAGGCAGGAATGTCATAACCGACTTTTTATGTGCCAAGAAGTGAATGGTGAACATTTCAAACACTTAATTTCATTTGTTTTTGCTTTAATTCTTAGTTTTTTTTAATAGACTTCTTTACTTCAAACGTTTGTCATTTTGTTATGGCTAAATATTTTTCTTTGAAACTCTAGCATCAGACTCAGAACTAAAAGACCTTTCAAATGAGGTGTCACTCGACCCCCCTTTCTATTTAAAAAAAAATTTCAAAATGGCGCCCAGCCGCCATTTTGAATGATGCATTATTTAATTATGAGCTAAAAAATAGTATTTAATTTCCCATTAAAGCACACCAAATTTTGTAGTAAAATATTAAGTCGTTCAAAAGTTAGATAGGGGGGGGGGTTACTTTATGGACACAGTGTATAACGAAATTCAATTTCAAAATATTTGGAGGATAGCACATGGTCGTGGCTAAGGTTGAACAGAAAAATTTTTTTTTATCTTAGAAAATACGGCTCGTGCAGATTTTATTAGCAAGGTCGGCAAATATCAAATTTTTTAACAAAGTGTAATAACTAGGCAACTCCGCCACAGAATTTCAAAAACAAAACAAAATCAGAAAAGTAATTAAAAGGCGAATAACAATATGCAAAAATATACAGGGCGTTCTATTTTAAAAACTTTGTTTGGTATGCTACTCTTATATGAAACTTCCTGTATATTCTAAAATAATTTTAAAATGTGGTCCTCTTAGTCCCGTAAAAAATTTATTCAAAACATGTTTCTGTATTTTAAATAGTAAAGAAGATATCGAGCTGTTGACTCACCCTCTATAAGTCTATAATTGTGGATTTCGTTAAAATCAAGTTGTAAGTTAGTTCGTTTAGCATTATTAGTATATTAGCATTATAAAATACAGTGTCCATAAAGTAACCCCCCCCCCCCCCCAACTAACTTTTGAACGACTTGATATTTTTCTACAAAATTTGGTGTGCTGTAATGGGAAATTAAATACTATTTTTCAGACCATATTAAAATTTTATATCATCCAAAATGGAAACTGGGCGCCATTTTGAATTTTTTTTAATGGAAAGGGGGGTCGAGTGACACCTCATTGGAAAGGCCGTTTAGTTCTGCGTCTGATTCTAGAGTTTGAAAGAAAAACATTCAGCCATAACAAAATGACAATGTTTGAAGATAAAGAAGTCTATTTAAAAAAACTAAGAATTAAAGCTTAAATTAATTAAATTAAGTGTTCGAAATGTTCAATATTTACTTCTTGGCACATAAAAAGTCAGTTATGAAATTCCTGCCTTACAGTTTCATAAGTTTCTGGAGTGATATTTCTGCAAACTTCTGTAATGCGTTGCTCCAGTTCTTCAATTGTTTCTGGACGGGTTCTGTACACTTTCCATCTCAGATATCTCCATAGAAAAAAATTTAAGGAAGTTAAATCTGGGGAGTGAGCCGGCTATTCTACAGGCCCCCGCCTACCAATCCATCTTCCAAGAAAATGTCCGTTGAGAAAGTCAGAAACAGGCCTATAATAATGAGGCGGCGCACCGTCTTGTTGGAACATAACGCTTTCAATATTACTTCAAGCCACCTGAGATATTTCTGGAAAAATTTAGTCCTGCAAATGAATAAGTGGACTACTGGATAAGAAAATTAAAACAATTTTGAACTGAGTGAGTCCATTGGTTTACAATCCGCCATTTTGTTATGGCTCAATATTTTTCTTTGAAATTCTAGGATCAGACGCAGAACTAAAAGACCTTTCAAATGAGGTGTCACTCGACCCTGGATAAAAATCAAAACAATTATGAATTGAGGGAGTCCATTGGTTTACAATCCGCCATTTTGTTATGGCTAAATATTTTTCTTTGAAACTTTAGGATAAGACGCAGAATTAAGAGACCTTTCACATGAGGTGTCACTCCACCCCCCTTTCCATTTAAAAAAAATTCAAAATGGCGCCCAGTCGCCATTTTGGATGATACAAAATTTTAATATGGTCTGAAAAATAGTATTTAATTTCCCATTACAGCACACCAAATTTTGTAGAAAAATATCAAGTCGTTCAAAAGTTAGTTGGGGGGAGAGGTTACTTTATGGACACAGTGTATAGTAGAAAAAATGAACGAAACACATTGCTGGTATTTTTTCATACTTTTTACGTTTTAAATATTCTCGCCCCAATAAATGACTGAAATTTACATCTACACCTGGTACTAAGAGATCTTAAACGGGACCCACTCGTCCATTGAGTTGTGTTTAACGATACAATATATAATAGTGCACAAAGCTACACGAATTGCAGACAATACATGTACTTTAATACATGTTGCTCGTTTAAGTAAAAGTATAATTATTGGCCAATGTGGTACTGCTGATTTACTAGATATGGCTGATCACAGGCTTATATATTGTGAAGTATTATTCAATTAGTAAACCAGATCCAGTACGGTTTACTTATAAAGACATACAGCCGATTTGATCTAAATCAGTTTGCCAAGGACGCCATACGAATTAACTCGTATTTTACGTACTCGAAAATATAAACGAAAACCGTTTATTTTAAAATAATGACATTACTTTTCTCTTCGATATGCATGCTATATAACTATAAAAAACAACATCCACCTTATGTTATGAACACTATAATGGTAATATGGCCAGCGGGTGGTCTAGTGGTTAGTCTCATTTCACTCTGTATACATCCCCATATCGCCTTTTGTATGAATTGTATTTTAGATTACATACTTTTGAACTCGTTAGGCTATGCTCTTACCTTTTAGGTAAATCACCCGCAGAAATCTTTCTTAAGAATATTACCAATAACAATATATTCAAGATGCAAAGATTTAAATAAAGTTGATTTAAATCAAGTTGATTTGAATCATGATTTAAAAATCAAAGGATTTATTTAAATACATCATAGATTTGAATCAATTGGTTTTTAAGTGGGGAGTCATTTCATGTCGTTTTTATGGGAGTTTCTAATTAGTACAATAATGTGCATAGTTTAGCAGTACGAATAGAATAGAATGTAATAATTACATGTAAGTGTTAACAGACTATATTTCAACTGCATGCATTATAAAGTAATTTTTACTTCTACACAAATGCATACATTAAAAAAATTTAACTGGCACAATAATATAAAGGGACGGGAAATTAACCTAGTGGTTAACACCGATGCTGCCATGCTGTTAGACACGGGTTTAAAACTAGGCCTGTGACAAAATTTGTAAAAATTCTGTGCCGTCTGGGTTGAGGATGAAGGGGTAGATCCGTTGTATAGCCGTTACGTGCTGATCCATGGTAGTTAATATTACAAGTAGAGCAATAACACTAGGTATAATCTTGTATAATAGTAGTGTGTATAATGTTACTATGAGAAAACACAATGTAGTGATGTAATATGTTTATACTGACAACAGTTTATTAATTACTTTTCAATAAAATATTATTGATTAGTATTTGTGGTTTACTCTAACAGTTAAGGTGCAGAAAGATCAGAGTTGTTTATATGCGGCTCTATAATCTTTCTCAATAAAAATAATTCTCCAAAAAAATTAAGATACCAATACCGGGTGCAACAGAGAATTGAATCATCCCCTTTTTTTGTGATTTATTGAGACAATTAAAATTTAGAACAGCAGATATGTAGGTGGGGCCTTAGTATTTGGCATACTTTACGACTTTCTAGAACTTCCGGTTTTGACGAACTGCCACCAATTTTCTTAGCTTAAATGGAACACTGTATATATCTTAACATGTTTGAATTCGGAATAATATTTTGCATACAATGGTGTTGTTTAAAAATTTTTAGTGCCAAAAATAATTTAAAATAGTTTAAATCAAAAAAACGATTTAAATCAAACAAATCGATTTTTTCGATTTCTTTATAAAAATCACGATTTTTTGCACCCTGATTAAATGGTTTGAGAGAATTGTAAAAGATAATTACGATGCTTTACAGATTTGGGCTTTTTCGCTAAAAACAAGCTTTTAAATTCTCAAAGGAGAGGAGGCCAACGCCCCTTCTGGCCGTCCCCTACGGGCGGCCTTGACCACCAAGTATAAGTAAGTTGTTTCAATTCATCAATTTTTATATTTCCAATATTAAGTGTAATTTATAACTAGATAGTAAATATTATATAAAATTGTAAACTGATTACATTGCAAACACCAAGAAACACGTGAAACAAAGTAATGCAAGGTCAAGGAATGATTACCATTATTATAATAATTAAACAACGTAAGCCACTTGTATTTTTGTATCTTAAGCAATTATGATTAATGAATTAATTGACTCAGTTTACTGTTCTTACGTTAAGAAATAATTAAAGTGTCATCCTACTGCTTTGTACAGTAAATTCACACCCACATACAAATACAGACAAAAAAGGTGTACATGAAATATTTGAAATTGTAAATACCAAATATACTTTTGTGTGAATACTTTTATTGTAATTAATTGCTAAAAGAATCTCATTAAACATGTTATTTCTAATAATCCCCGGCTCGTGCTTGTAATGTGCAATTTCGAATTATTGAAAGCAGTTCTAACATTCACACGCATAAAGAAATGGCAAAACTACAAATGTAGATTTAACATAATAAAGAATAACATAAAAAACTTGGGACGTTGTAGAAAAAAGAACATAACCAATTAAGGTTAGGTTCAAATCAAAGCATGCAACTACATCGTACTACCTTATTATACCCATAACAAAACGTATAGCGGTGTAAAAATATTTAAACTTACCCAAATAACTCAAAAGTTGGGCACACTTCAAAATTCTACACTAAACTTTATATTTTTAAACAGTAAACATTTCTATTCAAACTGTCAACAATACAATATTCCATTACCAGTCACTAGTTCTCTAACCTTAATAAAATCAAATGTTACTAACACATTCGATATACAAAGCGTACGCAAAAAGTTTTACTACAATCACATCACAGAGTATAGAGGATGGTATGCTACAACGCATGATGAGTATAAAAAATGGTATGCTCTTCTTAAACCAATTTTCGTCATCTTCTGCGCTAGCGTAAAAACTTGTTGAGGAACTATGTTTTACTTCAGTGCGCACGCGCAGTACGTGTGCTGTTAGTTTCAAATGTCATGTGCAATGATGTAGAGGTTAGATCTTGTAATTCGTCAACAAATTAGATTTTCAAGTGAATTTCATTTACTTTACATATTTTATTATGAAGTGTTATGTAAAGAAAGGCCTCAACTATAATAGTAAGACAAAAAGTTAGTATTAAATTACACATCCACCATAAATTATTATAAGCATAGGTACACCCAATGCGAAATATTTTAGTTTCCCAGAGGATTTCTATTTAAATTTTATCATCGTAACTAAATTATATTTTTCTACTTCCATGATTTAAATACACCTCGACAAGCTGTGACTTTGTGCGCTTTAGTCACAGGCTGAAGTTAGCTCTAGGTTCTTTAATCGCAAAAATTAATTGAAACTAAAAATCAAGTTAGTTGTCACTTGTCATCAATCTGTCAATAATTAAGATAATAAAATAATTTCCTAATTTTTGTGATGTCGTAGAAAAAGTATAGTATGCAATTCGTTTTAGAAACTTCTCTAGAACACTCGTTTTAATAACCACCCGCTCCGCTCGTGCCTAATAAAACTCGTGATTAAAATGCCGTTTATAAAACTTGTTGCATAATATACTATTTTATTATACCTGCATCATAATCCTTGTAAAACAAACCAAAAAGCGTGCGTAAACCCAACATTAAAACACCCCGGTGTTTTACAGTTGCTAAGCAACAATGACGTCATCAATTTTGAAGCAACAAATTACAAACACGCAAAAAAAAATAATTCGAATTCACATAGCAACATAAACAACAAAAAATGCTAACCAATCTCCAGGTAAATGATATGACGTCACATCATAGACTACTATGTAAGCTGAATCAAAATCAAAATGCTGCTTCCTAGCTATATTCTTCTTATTTTCTAGATTATAATGCAGGTATAATAAAAAATAGCGTATAATACACGTGTATAAGAGCCTTTAAAGCACTGCTCCATTAAAAGGCACTCGGCTTCGCCTCGTGCTTTTAAACCCGTCGCGCGTGCTTTAAAGGCTTGCTTATACACTTGTATTATAATATACTAATTTTGTACCACCTATACCACATTTAGTAAACAGCATACACTGTGACAGTTATCATTAGACATCGGATTTGTAAATTTTGAATAGTTTTGTACACGATACATTCGTGATTCTGATAATAATATCTAAAGCTATAAATTTAATTGTAAATAATAAATACAAACTTTTGAAATGCAGGCAGGGTATATTAACAATTTACCGGCAAAACGAAAACTTTTAAATGAAAGGCAGAAGCAAAAGGATTAGTTAAATAAAAAAATTTGGTAAATTAGAAACTGCAATATTAATTGGTGGCAAGAAGTGTTCTCACTATCAAATAAATCTGAGATTGTTATTCATATATTTTATGGGCAGGAGCAACCAGTCTGTAGAAAGTGAAATGGAGGAAGAAACAGCAATCAACATTTTATGCTACTGTATAGCACTTGCTAGCACGAGCTATGCTACCTTTGGAACAGAAACCTTCGAGCCTGAGGACATAGGTAGCATCAAACTTAGTCAGGTGATTGAGTTCACACGCGGGCTGAATCTACTTAAGGATCTACATAGGGGTGGAAAAATATGTCCTAGCCCGCGCGGTTTCTTGGATGCATAGACGTACAAACCCCAATGATTAAATATAACTAGTGAGACCCCAGCGCACTGACAGACTCGCGTTGGCCGACGTCTAGCCGACCGTATATTATAAATTAAAATAATTATTATAAAACAATCGACGTAGAATAAAAATATAAAAATGTTTCATCTTCCATCTGAGGATAGAGACCTTTCATTGAAAAAAAAATGGTCCAAATTGGTGAAGCGGTGGCCGCTGGAGGAACCGAAAAAAAAAGACCCTTTGAGCTTTTATACACTGTGTCCAGAAAGTAACCCCCCCCCCCCTATATCTATTTTATGAAAGTAATAGTTATTTATGTTACTAGTGGGACAAAAGCGTTATTATAACACGTTTGAAAGTTGCACGACGAGGTCGTAGACCGAGTCGTGTAATCAAACGAGTGCCATAATAGTGCATTCCCTACTGAAAATATATATATAGAAACCTCATATAACCTGATAATGTTTTCATCACGTTGTATATGGTTTTATGCGGTTTTTGAAACAACCAGGTTCATTTTGTATGAGGTTTTATGAGGCAACTGAGGTGATTTTCAGTAGGGAACAAATTAAAATCTAGATAACAAACAGTAGTTAACAAAAGTAGCAAAGAGTAATATTATCAAAAATAAAGAAATGTTAAATCAGTCAATCTTATTTATATTTTTTTTGTACGTTATGTAAACATGAAAGTTGAATGAATGGATTTTAAATTGTGAGCAAAACGCGCAGACACAGTTAGACAATATTTTAAAATTTTATTTTTTTATTAAAATTTATAGTTTTATTTCCTTCCTTTTGCATTTTTCCCAATTTACAAAAAGGAAAAATCAATACAATATTTGTAAAATTATTATTATAATTTTAATGAAAAAACGTAGAAAAACGTGTTATTTGGTAACAAAATTAATGTTTTTGTGCTATTACACACTACTCCTACCACTCTTGCAGGGGCACTGCTGTTTTAGTATAATTGGCATCAAGATTAGGTATCTGCTTTAAAAAGGCAGTTTCAGAACGTATTCTTACAATCTGCATAAGTTTGC
This sequence comes from Ctenicera cuprea, assembly GCA_958336395.1. Classification (NCBI taxonomy): domain Eukaryota; kingdom Metazoa; phylum Arthropoda; class Insecta; order Coleoptera; family Elateridae; genus Ctenicera; species Ctenicera cuprea. The sequence goes on along the minus strand of OY284491.1, from coordinate 37,200,662 downwards.
ATAAAAGTACCGACTGTATCCACGTAGATTTGATAGAAATTGTTCATGAGAAACAAATTTATATCTTAAAGGTTAACTTGCATTAGTTATAACTATAAGTTACTTCAAACCTAAAATGCCTATCCTAAATAAAATATGCAAAACTTGGTTTTTCACTTTCTTGGGCTTTACGTTTAACCAGGGGTTACCAGAAACCACTCGAGTAGTAATAAAGAATCTCTTGTCGTGGATTATCACACCAAACACCAATAATTTATCTGCTAACCTTTTGGTATATCTCACATCCGGGACATTCTAGCTGAGTGCACTATCAACTACACGCCGTACTATGAATAACCCTATTTGAGTGTTAAACAAAAAAATTTCAGCAAAATTTTTTTTAAAATTCTCCTTCAATTTTGAATATGCAGGGTGTCCCAATGATGCAAAATTCTTTGATAACACCTTTGTTACTTCAGTTATAAAAAATATATAGTACACGTGAACTACTTGATAATTTGTGCAAATTCTAAAATTATTTTCGTTTATACAGGGTGTTACATACATTGGAGGGCCATAACAAACATTTGTTTTTTTTTAATTAAACACCCTGGATATTTTTGCATACCTTTATTGGCCGGTTAATTGCCTCTATAAATGTCTTTTGTTTTAGAAATTCCTTTGCAGCATTGCAAAGCTATTTCAAATTTTCAAAAAACTTTTTCACTTGCAGACGGCACTAATGAAACCTGCACAAGCCGTATTTCCGGATTAAAAATTTTCTGACTAAATGCTAGTCAAAACCATGTACTACTGTCCAGATATTTTAAAGTTAAATTTAGTTATACAGGGTGTTTGTTACAACGTTGCAAAAACTTACAATTTTAATGTGTCATAATTCAATTTTTTTAAATAGAACACTATATATTTTTACATAGTAGAATCGAGTTTTCTGCGTTCTACAAATTTTATTAGGTAATGGTTATACCTAAATCCAATGGTTTTTGACAAAATTAGATTCTGAGCAAAACATTGGGTAATTTCTAGAAATCCAGAAGCATACGAGGCAGTGACACCTGTTTGTTTTTTTAATTTTGCAAAAAACAACCTCGAACATTGTTTCAGTTCACGTAAGAAATTTTTTTTTATAAATGTTGAAATGGTTAGTTAGAGTGCCTAATTTCCTATTCCAAACATTAAATCTTGAACCACGATTTGGCTTAATTGACATTTGTTTAAAATGTAGTTGAAACCAATTCTTAACACTTTTAATTTGTAAACTTCTTTGTATCATTTCGTGTCTATTCAAAATAAAATAAATTCTTAAAGCACACAAGAGATATCAATGCCTCCTATGATCAGGTAATTTCTGGAAATCCAGGTATCATAGGTATACGGGGCATCAACCTGCTTTTTGCAAAGAAATAGAAAAAATTCTGTATGAATACCTATTCTAAGTGTTTGGAATTTGATTAAAGTAAGTTTTAAACAAAGGTCAATCGAACCACATCTTAGTAAAAAAAAAATATGGAATGGGAAACTAGGCAATTTAACATTTTAAAATTTTTAAAAAACAAATTTTTTACGTGAACAGAAACAATGTCTGCAGTTGTTTCTTACAAACACAAAAAACAAATAGGTGTCAATTCCTCCTATGATGTCTGGATTTATAGAAATTACCTGATTTTTTTTGAAAACCGTTTATTTTAGGTATAACATTATTTTATAAAATTTGTAGAACGCAGAAAACTATCAAAACACATAAAAATTTGCACTGTTCTATTTAAAAAAATCGAGTTAAAACACACCAAAGTTGTAAGTTTTTGTACCATTGGTGGTACCAACAAAGAATGATATACCCTCACATTCTAAAGCTCATCAAATTTAACCTTTTGTTTGGGAGTTATGGAGCACCATATACCCACCCACAAACAAACAAACAGACATTTTTTAAAAGTCATGTTTTTGGATTCCTGGAGGTCTAAAACATGTATTTCCGTCAAAATCTCTTATTTCAAAAATTTGCATGAAATCAATACTTCCTTATACTGAAAGTACAGGAAAGTAAAAAATATACAAATCACTTCGTCTGGACTTTCCTATACTTTAAAAATTGTCTTAACATAAAAGTATGTTTGTAATTGTGTATGAATGCTTCGTGCACAAAAAGTACTGCATCATTGAGCCAAGAGCTTATGTAGCAGGTAAACGTGTTAGTAATTAGTCTATGCCTGTAACCATGTCTTGTATTTAGAAGTTTTTATAAGAAAAAAAAATTGATTTTTTTATAAAAAGATTCTTTGAGAATAAAGAAAATCAAAAATCGACGAAAAATTCAAAAACCAAAACAGAGTGGAAGGGTTAAAATTAACCCCCTAAATATTGCTACAGCTAAGAATTAAGTTGTGACTCTTATTCTACTATCCCTCCTGAGCAATTCAGCTTTAAGGGAAATGTAGCATCGTCCTATGATTATGTAGTATGATGTTGAAGTATTAAATATTCAAATATTAAACAACTATAATACACAATATTTACTAACATTTTATATGCTACATTAAAAATGCAGCTGAAACAACTACAACTGCAACAAATATTTTGTCAAATGCTACAATTATTTCAAAATTCCGCTCACCATTTAGAATACAAATATACAATACTGACAAAGCAGATATATTGCTTTTTACAACTGCCACAATTTCAATAACGCTATTGGAATGTTATTCCTCTATTTTCACAATTAAAAGAGGCTGCCACATTTCAAAAAATGACAACACATTGCACAGTGAGTACGGAAGTAATAATATCATTAAACACCTACTTTACAGTATTGTCCATATACTTAATACAATATACAATTAGGACAACTGGTTAAAATCAAGTGGCATTCACTAAAATAATTATTCTACAGCTTTCAAATCAATGATAAAATTACAACCTCAAAACTGCTAAAATGTGTAACAGGATCTATATACAAAATGAAAAGCAAAAGAATTTTGGGTTTATTGGAATTCTGCAAAAGTAAAACACTTTCTCCTTTTTCCGACACAAAATTTCAAACACTCGTTGCTTTTGACTGAAAAAGATGAAATTGCACCCATACAACTGTTTTGAGTAATTACGCCAACCTTACTTAGCTTATAACTACATTTAGATAACAGTATATAAACTGAAAATTTATATAACATCCCTTCAGTGTAATTACTCAAAAACAATAACAACAGACTAACTTTAAGTTGAACTCTAATTTGTAATAAACTAGTGACGAGAATCTCTCGGATAAAATTCTGCAAGTACTGAAGCCGGAATACGTTTCAACATTTCCTTCGGGAAAATACGAAGCAGCTGCCATCCTATGTCTAACGACTCGAATACTGTGCGGTTCTCATAATTACCTTGAGATATGAAATTCTTTTCAAATTTGCTAAGAAACTCGAGATACAAGAGATCATCAGGTGTAAGTGCTTCTTCTCCCACTACAGCTTTCATAGCCTGAACGTCCTTTCCAATAGCATAGCAGGCGTACTAAAAAATTAAGAATTAGCAACAATATTAATAATTTTACCTAAGCAATTTTTAAGGTAAAACCATATACAAATAACTGATAATTAGATGCACAAAAGTTAAGCATAAGTGAAGTTGGTTAAACAAGAGCACTATCTACACCTTATGTTGAATTTGTCTTTTTTGAGTATGGAACATTTAATCCGCAGGGCTCCCATACGTTCTAAAAATCCTAAGAATACTAAATATTAACAATTACCAGAAAAATGCTAAATAATCCTAAATTTTGTAAATTGCCCTTAAGTACATACAAATGCAAGTGCAATCAATTCAGAAAAACAATACATTTTTAAAATTTTTGGAAGTGTTCGGTAAAAACACAAGTTTTGTGAGAAATGCACTGTATTCCAATAAAGGTGCATTTTCAATGTTGCAATCTTGGATGCAGTTTGAGTCTGAAATTAAATTAATAACCCATTTCTGGACCTCTAGCGTCTGCTGCTTATACTTTATAACTTCAGCTTATAACTTATAACAAACTAACGAGTAAACTTGACGTTCTAAGTTGCAACTATAATTAAAATTATTTTTTGTTATTTCAGTATTGCTTGAATTTTTTTCTGTGGTTGCTATGCTAATTTAGTTTGACAAAAGTCAAATTAATTTTCCAAAGTTTGTAAAATTCTTGAATATAAAACCAAGAAATAGATTTTTTTCCATTTCCAAAAACATGAAAGCAGAAAATGTAAGTGCTAGGATAAACAAAATTATAATCCTCGCATTGTTTACAGTCTCAGCAGTAAAGTCAATCTAAAACTATAAAAAAAACAACTAAAAAGTACGATTTATAGCACAAAAGTTACTGAAGGTATTACTTTAAGCTTGATATAAGCTAAATGGATAGTTTTATAGACTGCATACTATGACTGAAGTGAAATTACTATTTTCTTCTTATACAGGAATATCAACAAAATTTTAGATGCATGTTTGCCTTGGAAAATAAAGCTCGTGTCGGAACTTACTTCATACAGTTACAACATGCCATATTTAAAAAAAACTTCATAAGACACTTTGTTACTTACTGTATTACTGAATTAAGTTTTAACATAAGCTTTGTTTTCTATGGCCAACCTCAACTAAATTCTCTTAATCATACTGTATACAGAGTGATTTATAACATATGGAACATATTTTCAGGATGGAATCAGTGTCTGAAAATAATGAAAAGGTTTCTATAAACATACAGGGTGCCCAGAATAACTTGCACAGCATGGGGACCTCAGCAACTATAAGAGATACAAAGATGGATAAGTTACATGAAAGTTGCCTTATTAGAGAAGCAATATAATAGTCATTAATTTTTCCAAAAATACCAAGAACTTACTAGATACAAGCAAAAAATTAAAAAAACGAAATTTCTTTAGGGAAAATCTCTATTCATAGTAAAAACGGAAAAAAAAATCAGAAAGGAAGAAGTTGTAGATCTATTGGCGCTGTAATAAGAAAAAAGATTTTCAAGATTGTGTTTTGTTTCATTTTTGAGATATATAATAATGCAAACGTGCTTTTTTCTAAAATAGAAACCATATTTTAATTTAACACCAGTAAAAAGGTTGTTTTTTTGCTTGTCCACGGCAGACACAACCCCGCACCAACCACGGGCGGACCTAAATGCTAACATGCCAAGCATCCAGTGTCAACTCATTTAAAGTTATGCATTGCCTGAGGATATGTTTTATTGTATTTCTTCTAATGCCATACCCTATGCAGGGCGTTGGCGACCGCTCTCCTATGTCTGTGTTTGGTGCGCAGATATAGATATATATTTTGCACAGACATACATTGTATTTCGAAAAGTTTTTTGTTATGAAGAAAATAATCTTTTTTTAGGAAAAGATTCCTTGAGATTTATAAAAATCAAAACTGGAAAGACCCAAAAAATTTTTGTAACGAGCAAAATGACCCTTCTTTCACTAACAGTTTTAGTAGTTCCAAAAGATCTCTTAGCTTTTAACATTGTGTACCCCTAGGGCTTTTCCAGTATCAAATTTCAAACCAATCTGATAACTCATAACTCGAAGTTACAAAGCAAATATTCAAAAATTTATAGGAAGTGTTGTAAAGCAATTGGCGGGCTAGGAGACAAACCAAATTGTAGCTCATCTCCAGCTTTAAAAGTTACAAAACTTTAAGAAATCGTGTGGTCAGTTTTCAAGTAACATTTTTTTAACAATTACCGAAAATTTGAAACTATTTTTCACTTCAGAGCTTTTACTTTTTCGTAAATGTTTGTGCACAGTAACATTGTGTCTCTATAAAGCTATTACAATAAAAAATTTCAACTCAATCAGTCAACTTGTTTTTGAGTAATAAGGTGCTAGTCACAATTTTCAAAAAATCGTAGCGGCCGTCATTTTAAATCTAGAAAGTTCGGAAAACGCACTGGGTTTATACTAGTCTTTTATCCCATTCTGTTTGAAATTTGGAACATTAGTTTTCAGGAAAATATGCTAACAAAAAAACGAATCAATCTTCAGAAGGCTAACTCCTTAAGGAAGTGTTTCCGGACCCATGTTTACTGGAACTTTATTCGTTGTTTTCAAATTCTGAACCAATCCTGTAAGTGTGTCCGACATGTTATGATGAATCACCCTGTATATTTTATTGACGTCTCTATATGGCCTGCTGTGTGGCATGAAATATTTTGAAGTAAAATGCAATGGAATTTTCAATTTTTCTTTGTTTTTTCCCATTTTAGCTATCAATCACAAATTTAATGTCAAACATGATATTTAATTTTGATGTCAACCGGCCACTGGTTAGTAGCGCCTCCGAACAGGCCCCCACATAGAGCCGTCAGTTATTAATGGAGGAGGCCCTGATTAAAACACATGTTTAATTTTATTATTATATTAATAAATTAAAATTCGTTTGTTTAATTTGAATTAATTTTGCATTTTATTTCTATCGAGAAATCTCAATCAAATTCATCCTAATTATGTTCTAAATTTCTAATTTTTCAAATAAAAATATCTGTGAAAGCCCCGTTATTAGCTGAAGTATAAATTAACGAAAACACTTTAGCTTGAAATGAGGATCCATCTGATAGAGGCATCAAATTAAACCGTAGTTGTTACAGTTGCAGAAAGCCACCTGTACTCACAATGTTTACATTTTTTATTTATTATGTTTACTGATAAAATTTCTTTAAATAATACTTTGTTTGATTTTAATATAGTGTGTCCCATTTCAAATGAAGACAGCCTGATATTTTTGTTAGTTTCAGGAGTAGAGATTTAATTGCACACTCATAGAACTTCATGAGGTGCATCTTTTCAGGTACTCAACTCAAATGTAAGTAGTGAACCCAAGCTACTGCGACCTCGCAAATAGGCCCAATTTTGGATATTTTGCCATGGAAACAAGAGCTTGTCAAAAACAAATGAAAAAACAATAATAAATTATTTATACAACAAAAGTTAAAACAAATTGGAACACATACTGTTTTCACAACAGGCTTGCCTTATTCTGCCACGAAGTTTCCTCTCGGTTTCAAAGCCTTGTTGTGTAAAGCTCATTCTTGACTTTACCCCAGAAAAAAAAAGTTAAAAAAAAACAGTTTAAAGAGACAATTTCTGCCTATCCAGTGGCGAACCACCCTAGAATTATTAATGGATGCACCATCTTACTGGAAGTACATTTCTTGTCGGACATTAAAGGTGAGATTTTCAATGACATCCCACAACTCAAAAAATTGACCAATCTTATCGAAGAAAAAAGGATCAATTATTCAGTCACCTAAAATACTGTACCATATGTTAACTTATCCCGAGTAAGAGTTTGCAATGAATAACCCCGTGACGGTTTTCTGTAACCCAGTATCTGCAGTTTTGGAAAGATACCACCCCATTGGTAGCGAACTTATCCTCATCAGTCAACATAATTTTTTTTTAGAGTATTTCTATTGTTTAAACAGTTTTCTTGCTCTCTTATTTTCGTCACCTTCTCTCAACGTATGCAAGAATTTTGGCTTTTAAGACTTTATTTTATGACAAATAAACCATCTTGTAGTGTCTTTAGACAGATTCAATTGCAGAGTCAAATCTCGAACTCATTCGAAGATTGGCACGATGTGCAGCTAAGATATTGTTATCATTAGGATACCTTCGACTTCGACGCCGAGAGTTTCGCCGATACACTGCTAATTTGATTAAAAAGTGCATTTATGGCCGCTGCAGTTCCATGTAGAATAGGAATTCAAAATGCAAATTTTGCGTTGAAACTCGGTACATGGGAGTCAAAATTGGAATCTGAACAACTTTTTCTAATAACTTTTTTCGATATTGCCGAAATGAAGCAAACTATCGAGAATTGGCCCTATTCACGAGGTCGCAGTAGGCTTGGGTTTACAACTTACATTTAAGTTTAGTACCTCAAAAGATGTGAAAAATTCAAATCTCTACTCCTAAAAATAACAAAAATATCAGGCTGTCTTCATCTTAAATGCGACACACTGTATGTTCAAAAAAGATACAGATTTTAAGGCAACTCTCAAGATTTTCTGGGGTTAAATAAATTATTTTGCTATTATATCAAATTTGGCGAGGTAAAATCACTTTTCTACACAAGTTATTAAATATTTTTGCATAATGTTTTTACACCTAGCTTTCAAATGTTTGCTATATTATTAAAATCATTATCCACGTTCATTAGGTTAAAATTTGTTAATTCTCAAAGTTCCAACTTATTATTCGTATTTCATCAATAATGTCCTCCGATATTAGTAGGAAGTACAACTTTTTTAAACACCAAACAGAAATAAATTAAAACATTTAAAATTCCACAAGAAGCTTTGTAATCACACTATACAGCATTACGCTTTAGACCACATCACCATTACAACAAACTCACAACAGATTTGACGCTCATACGAAAATCAGCCATTATCAATTATTTGATCAGCTTCTCTGCACAAAACTCCAAAAAAATGTATCTAAATTTGTCATTTTCAACTTACCAACTGGTTGGATACATCAGAATGATCTTTTCTAGTCATGCCTTCACCAATAGCAGACTTCATCAAACGTGACAGTGATGGCAACACGTTAATAGGTGGATAGATTTGTCTGTTATGAAGCTGCCTGTCAACGTAAATCTGCCCTTCCGTAATGTAACCCGTCAAGTCAGGAATAGGATGGGTAATATCATCATTAGGCATAGTAAGAATGGGGATTTGTGTAATTGAACCGTTTCTACCTTCAACACGACCTGCTCTCTCATAAATTGTGGCCAAATCGGTGTACATATAACCGGGAAAACCACGACGGCCGGGAACTTCTTCACGAGCAGCTGAGACTTCACGCAAAGCTTCAGCATAAGAAGACATATCTGTGAGAATAACTAGCACGTGCTTTTCACACTGGTAGGCCAAAAATTCAGCAGCTGTAAGAGCCAAACGTGGAGTGATAATTCTTTCAATGGTAGGATCATTGGCTAAATTTAAGAACAAGCACACATTTTCCATGGAACCATTTTCTTCGAAATCTTGCTTGAAAAATCGAGCAGTTTCCATGTTAACACCCATAGCAGCAAATACAATAGCAAAATTGTCTTCGTGATCATCCAAAACAGATTTTCCAGGAATCTTAACAAGACCAGCTTGTCTACAAATTTGAGCAGCAATTTCATTATGAGGCAGACCGGCCGCAGAGAAAATTGGAATCTTTTGCCCTCTTGCAATGGAATTCATGACATCAATGGCAGTTATACCAGTTTGAATCATTTCTTCTGGATAAATACGTGACCATGGATTAATGGGCTGCCCCTGGATATCTAAAAAGTCTTCAGCCAAAATTGGTGGACCTAAAAATGAATACAATTATTATTTAACTCTACTGAACAAATTTTAGTAAAAACAAACCTTTATCAATTGGTTTTCCTGATCCATTAAAGACACGACCTAACATATCTTCAGAAACGGGCGTTCTAAGGATATCGCCAGTAAATTCGCATAGGGTGTTTTTGGCATCAATACCTGAAGTTCCCTCAAATACCTGTACAACAGCTTTGGACCCACTAACTTCCAAAACCTGTCCGGAACGTAGTGTTCCATCGGCCAAACGAAGCTGCACAATTTCGGCATATTTCGGAAATTTAACTTCGTCCAAAATTACCAAAGGGCCATTTACACCAGAGACTGTCTTATACACTGTGAAAAATCATCAGAAGTAGTTAATATTAAGCAAAAATCAAATAGGAGTGGCTGTCATGGGACTGTCACATGATATTAACAACAGCTGATCCTAAGCATGCTATAGCCTATAACCTATACATTAAAACCAAAAATTATAGATTAAAACAGGACTAGTATTACTTTAATTCAACTAAACACAGCGTCTTTATTAAAACAACATGAAATATAACTTAAAAACTTCCCATTTTGATCATATGACCTAATTGAAGCCCTCCATTGATATCGACCCGCCCACTTCAAAGAGAATTTTCTGAAGGAATTTAAACCAAAACGTTCAAAAAATAAAGAAAATACTTCTTACCAAGTCTTGGCTGCGATATAAAATCTCTAGAAACAGCTAAAACATGTTCTCTAGTTGCTGCCCTAAGATTTATTGTAGCTGGAAACGACATCTTGAAAAGCACAACTTCTCCAACCCTTTGATAACGAGCAACTGCTGCTGCATTCACATGCTATCACGTGATAACCAAAAGTTGCACCTAAAACCAATAGATGGCTCTTCTTCGTTAGCAGTAATTATTATTTAATTTTATATAAGAAAAAGGAAGTGTAACTAACATGTAAATCAACATACACTAATCGATATGTTAATAAACCCCCGCGACGATAAATTAATAAATTTGTACGTAGAACTGAGCTTTCTTGGTGAACTAACGAATTTTTGAAAATTCACTGTAAGTGGATACCGTTATTCAAGAAAGATTCTACTTAGTTCACGAACTTCGTTACAAGTTCCTGACCGTGAGTTAGATCAATGAAAACATACATAAAAATAGTGTATTATTATTGGATTATTAATAAGTTGCTTTACTTCGTTGAAGTTCATATTGACATTAAAGAACCTACTCTATAACTTCAGCAATAATTGTTTATTTTAACTTTATAGGTAGTTCGACATGTTTACATACCATTATCAAAGGTAATATTAAAAAGTAAACGGTTGGTGTTGCTATAGGAACAGTAGAACTTGATGACTTGATCATGATTATCAGTGTTTGCAGATGATTTGGTTTCTCATTCCAAAACGTCCCATAAAGATGAATTTATTTATTATTTGTTGATTTATTAAAGGTGCAGTTTTAAATGTTTGTGAATTTCAAATGCTTCCAGTACACTTAAATTATAAATTAATAAAAAATTTTATGATGTGTGGATACTGATTGGCTCCTTATATATAGTAAGACTATAATAATGGAAAAAAAAAGTTTTCGATTTCATTGAACGGGCAGCATGCCACATGTATGAAGTATCTTTTTAGGTATTTAGCTATAATAACGCTTAAGACCTACATTTTATACCTATAAACATCAAATCAATATAGTAATATCACATAAGTTTTGAATTTCTCCGTTAATTTAAATATATTTTGGTTAGTTCCTGAAATTATTAAAACCCTTTTGTATACTCCTTCTTTCATCCAATTTGATCTAACCACTACCATTTTTGATTTTTGACTATCATTTTTTTCTTTTCTTATGGACAACATTTTATAATTTTCCATTGTTAAACAGACTTGTTTTTTACCCTAACTTTAACAATGTATCACACTTTGCATTTGGTTAAGTTTTGATCATTGGATTTCAGAAAACAAAACATTTAATAGGGGTGCTATGAAAATATGACGCCGTTTAAGTTGTTTTGAAAAAATCATAGTAGGTCATCAACTCAACATTATTATGGAAACAAAACGTAGCACTACCTGTATTAACTTTACAATTGTAAAAACAAAACAAAACATTTGCATATTGTTAAGGTAATACGTTCAGAACAAAATTCTTTGACATTTTTATATTCATTGGGTATTGTAAGGTATGACATGTGGTATATTTTTGAAAAGAGAAAAAATATGCTCTTTTACACCACTATCACTTATTATAATTTGCATCTCAAATAAGAAGTTGCCATTTTAACGCGGAACTCGTACACTGTAGTTTACAAAAAAAAATATTTTTATATTTTGTGTTCTGGAAGGGCAGGGGATGCCAGAAGTTCTAGGTCCATGGCATTTAGCCACTCACGCCACTCCTTCGTTACGCCACTGCTTATAATTATTGTACATATTATAAAAAAAAATTTGGAGACAAAAAGGACGATTATTGTTAAAGTATGAGAAAGCCACGGCGGAGTGCTTTTGCCAATTTTTTAGAAGCAATTTGAAATTTTTAAAACTTTTGATAATGAAATTCTCTCTTGAATAACACCGTCGATTCTGCATTGTATTATTCATTCAATAGATGTCGCAAGTAGTGTACTAGCAATTCTATAATAATGCAAAAGAAAGATAACACAATCATTCCAAAGGTTAAAAAGAGATAAAAATATAAAACGTCAGTGTCTACAAAATACGTAATCATTCAGAAAACACAAAATCGTGGAAGTAGTTGGCGGTTGGCTTGGTAGTGGAGATAAGAATTGTCGAAAGTGGGACATTATAAAAATCTGTTTCTTTCGCATTTTTTAGAACAATAATTACCGGTTAAATATTTACTGACATTAACATGGCTGCAGTTGCCTCTCGTGTGTCTCCAAAATTTGGAGGGTTTTTGGGTATTTTGAAGAAAACAGCGCCAAGAACCTACTACACTTACGTAAATGAACCAGCACAGCCCCTCAAAGGAAAAGAGCCCAAGTGGGTGTGTGCCGAAGAGGCATTTCAGTGCCTCAAATCTGGTAATATATTTTATGATCATTCATTCCTGTTACAAATCGTTCAGTGGGTACATAAGGATGTAAGAGCAATTTAGTAATTTATATGATTAATTCTCCATCTCTGAATTTTTTTGTAGCTATAACTGTGACACTATCTGTTAAAGGACAGCAATGCTTGTTTTGAAAAGGTAGAAATTTGACAGAAAAACATATTTAGACCATTTCATATGTCAATATCGGGCAGAGGTGGATTATAAAAGGTTAACAATATCTGTTTTGTTTGAATATGTTTGAATTGACCTGCATATTTTCAAATCAGAGCCATAGTTTCCAATTCAAATACTTACAGACTTAGTAATCGACGAATATTTGTGTTTTTTTGTGCTGGCATAATGCCTAGTGTTACAAATTTATTTAGTACTTAAAATATTATAAATGACGTACCTACGTTATTTATTCATGCTTTTATGGTTTGGCCAGTTAACATAAAACGTGTGCCAACATTTTCTTTCAATGAAGTAAATCCATTTCTATCCAAAATTATGTTTACTCGTGCATAACTACACTTACGTACAAACAATTTATGCTAATATGTAGGTAAAAGTCTAGTTTTTGTATGTTTACCTTTGTAATCTTTAAAGGATATGCACGTAATAATAGGAATGATTTGCATGACTTTATTATATACAGTTTAAAGTTCAGTAAATTTAATTTGTCCAGTTTTTAACTCGTTTTTAACTGATACCAGTAGAATATCAAAGGTCACTTGTTTGTTCTTTTCTGTACCAAATCTGGTATATTGTGTAATAATTACAGTTATTATAATAATCAGCATAGAAATGATTTTATCAAGTTATTTTGATAATGTCAAACATTTATCAGAGTAGTTATGTAAAAATTTTGTTGTTAGTTACGATGATTGTTTTTTTTGTAATTGTAAATTATTTGCTTATTATATTTTATTTAACTGTGACAATAGTACTTAAGCAGAACGTGATCCATAAGCCAGAAAGACTATTTATGTGTGCTAGACTTTTATCACAGCTGAACCTATCAAGGTTAATAGCAATTTATAATAGCCTTGGTAACAAATAGCATTAAGTCGAATTGTAGTATATTATTTATATTCCTTATTAGGGCAATAAACTTAACTTTCCAAGTAAATATGATTAAAGAATGTAGCTTCTTGAAACTGTAAAATTGTGCATAATGATATAACTGCGACTGCGAGTTGCAATGGTAGAATGTAACAGACCAAAATGCTTAGAAACCAAAATTGTACCTACAAGGCGCTGTTTTCTCAGTTGAAAACAGAATGTTACTGTTTTGTCAATTAATAACTAATTTGATTGGCAGAAATTCGATGAATTGTTGATTCTGATTGGCACCTTATATTAAGAGTGGAATAGTCACAAGTATTTCAACATTTCGTTCTATATATTGCCAAATTACATCTATAGTGCCTTGATATCATTTTGACGTCCAAATGACATATTATTATTATTACTATTATCAGCCTACATATCCCGGTTCTGAATAAAGACCCCCCCTGTCTGACTGTCTGTCTTCCGTCTTTTCTGATTTTGGGTTAACTCCTTCCACTGACATAGGCATTCTACTTACATGCTTCAATGTGAACCCTTAGTTGTTTTCCCTAGAGTGAAGGCACTCTAGTTTTTACATACTTTATATAATTTATGGTGTCTTAACAGGTGTTGTATCCATTTTCCCCTTCCTTTTTCTATGGTCTTTATTATTCTTCTCCTGTCTTGTATTCTATGCAACACTTCTTCGTTACTTATCATATTTGTCCATTTTATTATCATCTTTAGCCAGCACCACATTTCAAATGCCTGCAGCCTCTCTCTGTCTTTTTTGGTTATTGTTCAAGTTTCACAGGCATACAAACATATACTTCAAATATAAGTTATTAGAAACTTTTTCTAATGATTTTGCAGGTGAATAGCGCTTTTCTATTTATTAGTGTTTGTTTTGCCATACTTGTCCTGCTTTTAATATCTTTTTCACTTCTTGCATGCTCTGATATCTCGCTCCCGAACTATTTGAAACTCTGTACTTGTGTTACTACTATTCCTCTTAGTTGCATAATTGTATTTATTGGAGGATTTTTACTTGTACCCAATATTTTAGTTTTGTTTGTATTAATTTTCATACTATATTCCTCAAAAACGGTATTCATTATTTTTAGTATCTCCTGTATTCCATTTGCTACTCACTATGGCTATATCACCTGCAAACCTTATCCATGGAATAGCTTCTCCATTTATGTTTATTTTTGTTGTTATTTTTTCCTTACTTTACAGATTGCTTCTTTCCTATATACACTGTGTCCATAAAGTAACCCCCCCCCCCCCAACTAACTTTTGAACGATTTGATATTTTTTTTACAAAATTTGGTGTGCTGTAATGGGAAATTAAATACTATTTTTCAGACCATATTAAAATTTTGTATCATCCAAAATGGCGACTGGGCGCTATTTTAAATTTTTTTTTTTAAATCGAAAGGGGGGTCGAGTGACACCTCATTGGAAAGGTCTTTTAGTTCTGCGTTTGATCCTAGAATTTCAAAGAAAAATATTGAGCCATAACAAAATGGCGGATTGTAAACCAATGGACTCACTCAGTTCAAAATTGTTTTGATTTTTTTATCCAGTAGTCCACTTTTTCATTTGCAGGACTAAATTTTACCAGAAATATCTCAGGTGGCTTGAAATAATATTGAAAACGTTATGTTCCAACAGCACGGTGTGCCGCCTCATTATTATAGGCCTGCTTCTAACTTTCTCAACGGACATTTTTTTGGCAGATGGATTGTTAGGCGGGGTCCTGTAGAATAGCCGTCTCACTCCCCAGATTTAACTTCCTTAGATTTTTTTCTATGGGAATATCTTAAATCGAAAGTGTACAGAACCCGTCCAGAAACAATTGAAGAACTGGAGCAACGCATTACAGAAGTTTGCAGAAATATCACTCCAGAAACTTATGAGAATGTAAGGCAGGAATTTCATAACCGACTTTTTATGTGCCAAGAAGTGAATGGTAAACATTTCGAACACTTAATTTAATTTATTTTTGCTTTAATTCTTAGTTTTTTTAAATAGACTTCTTTATCTTCAAACATTGTCATTTTGTTATGGCTGAATATTTTTCTTTGAAACTTTAGGATCAGACGCAGAACTAAAAGACCTTTCCAATGAGGTGTCACTCGACCCCCCTTTCGATTTAAAAAAAAAATTTAAAATAGCGCCCAGTCGCCATTTTGGATGATACAAAATTTTAATATAATCTGAAAAATAGTATTTAATTTCCCATTACGGCTCACTAAATTTTGTAGAGAAATATCAAGTCGTTCAAAAGTTAGTTGGAGGGGGGGTTACTTTATGGACACAGTGTATATTAAATAACAGTGGAGACAATGGACATCCCTGCGTCACTCCTCTTTTTTTAGAATCTAAAAATGTAATAATATATAGGGTGTTGTTTTTAAAATAACTAACTAAAATGCTGTAAGGGCGTATCAAAACACCTAGTGTAATTAATAACAATTGTAGGATATGCAGCAGTTAATTATCATTATCAACAAGTATTGTAGAGAGTGGCCGTAGTTCAAACGTGGTAAAGGTGCGAACTACCAATGCAGCGGATCTGGCTTCAACTTCTGGCCCTGAGCCTTCTCTTTATTCGCAAGGGAACAGAAAACCAGCGAGGTGGATCTTTTCCCTTGAAAACATCTCTGAAGAAGTGCATGCACTTCCTGTGGTTCGGAGCCCACGTTAAACTGTAGGTCCCCTATGTGTGTCTGTGCAAAATATCTACTTCCACGCACCAAATACAGACATTGGAGAGAGGTCGTCAATAACCTGAATAGGGTATGGCACTGGAGAAGAGAAGATTGTATTTATCTTTAATATTAACAGAGCTATCAAAGAACGGTTGAGTTTTGATGGACCCTATATGCCTCATCTCAACAGTAAATAATTAACTTAAGATTGTGGAATAATACTTAATATGGCTTAGGATGGTAATGTTTTTATTTCGACAGTAGTTTTTATAGAATTTAACTAGGTTGACAAAAAAATGCAACATTCCTACATAATAAATGCACTATACTACAGTAAATTGCAGTAGAATAACATGTTGCTTCATCAATTATGACAATACATATCGTCTAACATAGTTTCTTCATTAACATTATCAAACGACAACAACTGTTTATTAGCCCTAAACGTTGCCGACGTATTTCTACATCCATCAGCAATTTTTCGCGTTATCCTATAGTGATGAAAGGCCTATCTATTTTTAATGTTGTTTGGGAATCTCTTTGACGTCATGTGTACAATAAACTCAGTCAGGAATCTAGATTTGTACCACATTTGATGCCAAGGATATAAATAAATGTGGGTTTTTACAGATGCATGAGTTAGCGGTCAAGTTTCTCTGAACCATCCATACATATATAAAAGCACAAAGGGTTTTTTCTCCCCTTCCTCCAGTGGCTACCGCTTCACCAATTTGGACCATTTTTTTTAAATGAAAGGTCTCTATCCACAGATGGAACATGAAACATTTTTATATTTTTATTCTACGTCGATTTTTTAATAATAATTACTTTAATTTATAATATATATGAAGGTCGGCTAGACGCGCGTCACTTGGGGCGCCACCTACAATAACGTCGCGTGTCATTATTTGAACTAATGCATCACGTGACGACATTTCGCCGGTTCTGTCAACGCTGTCTGTCAGTGCATTGTGTGCTGGGGTAACACTAGTCTTGTATTAATACCATTAACAAGGTTTATTTTAAGGCGTTTCATAAGTAGCACCTGATTCATATTAATATTGAACACTATGATTTTGTTTTGATTTTAATTTTTGATATCGGAAGATCATCCTCGTGAAAATTTTTAAACTCTAAAATAGCGGCCGCTACAGTTTTTTGAAAAATTTGACTTTAGCGCCTTTTTACTCAAAAACAAAACAGATCGGCTTCAAATTTTTTATTGTAATAACCCTTAAGATACACAATGTTATTGTGTACAAAAATTTTCTAAAAGCTAAAAGCTATGAAGTAAAAAAAAATATACAAAATTTAAGACATTTTCAAAAAAAATATTGCTTAGAAATTGGCAACGTAATTTTTTTTTAATTTTGTTCAGAGGTGGGAATAACCTACTACTTGGTTCGTCTCCCAGGCCGCTAAGAGGTATGTGACGCCTTCTATAAATTTTTGAAAGTTGATGTTTTAACGCCTATTTATTCAAAATCGAGTAATTAGATCGGGATGAAATTTGATACTGGAAAAGCCCTAGGGGTACACAGTGTTACAACCTACTAGAACTATTGGAAACTAAACCTGCGAAGTGAATAAAATACCAAAGTTTTGACTTAAAAAAAAAGTATTGCTCAAAAACTGGCCACATGATTTTTTTTTAATTCTATAGGGTAATAGAGGTAGGGATTAGCTATAATTTACTTCGTGTTTCAGTCCATTAGTGTGTCTGTGCCGCCTGCTATGAATTTGTGAAAATTGAAAATGTATATATTTTTGTTTAAAAAACCGAGGTTTATAAAAAATTTCTGTAAAATTTAATGTAAATTGCAAATTAAAAATTTTTGCTTTAATTTTTATTAAACAATGTTATACAGTCATTTATTGGCGCGAGAATATTTAAAACATAAAAAGTATGCGAAACTACCAGCGGTCTGTTTCCCCCATTGTTTGAGTGGGGTGTTGTTTTTATGTGGAACTTTACAATTACTACAATAATGTGCATAATTTGGCAGTAAGCTTGGAATAGAACAGATTTACATAAAAATGTTTTACACCGCAACTATATACTTTATTTGAACTGCATTTATAAAGTGATTTTTACTTCTACACGAATCTATAAAATAAAAATTTAATTATCTACAATAATTCAAAAGACCTGGAACATATCACTGTTTCTTACACAGCTAGGGCAATAACAGCTAACACTGCTCTGCTATTGATTCACACCTATGCACCGTGTGCAGTTGGCTGCGAATAGGGCGCTGGCATTATCGCTAAACCATTCCAGGGAGCATAAACAGTAGCATTCCACCATGTACACACAATATTACACGGCGGCTACCAGCTAGGGCGGTTAAAAAAATTCAATGCCGTTGAGGTTTGAGAATTTGTTATGAATTGGGGTTGCGGCAAGGAGACAGTCCCGATGTATAGCCGTTATGCGCTGAACCGGGGTAAGTGGGGTGTCCGAAAGATTATAGAGTTGCTTAATTGCGCTGTTTAAAAAAATTCAAAATATAAAATAAGATACATTAACATGTATGTCAAACATTTTCAATTTTATTAAACTAAAACTAGCAGTTTAATAAAAAAAATCGATTCAAATTTAAAAAAAATCGATTTAAACCAAATAATTATTTTTAAGTAAAAATCACGATTGTTTGCACCCTGTGTGTAGCGAACTGATATTTTACAAAAAATCAACAATAAACAACTGTTCTTTTGTTGCTTAATGTGAATGAATAATTTATTTATTGGAGTGCAATTAACTGGCAATTGTTTTAAACAACAAATGACAACCAAAGCTTACAAAGATTGCTAGCAGGCGGAATGATGAGTTTTAATTTATAACACTAAATTAGTATATTTATACACTGTGTCTATAAAGTAACCCCCCCCCCCCCCCCCCACACTAACTTTTGAACGACTTGATATTTTTCAACAAAATTTGGTGTGCTGTAATGAGAAATTAAATACTATCTTTCAGACCATTTTAAAATTTTGTATCATCCAAAATGGCGACTGGGCGCCATTTTGATTTTTTTTAAATGGAAAGACGGCCAAGTGACACCTCATTGGAAAGGTCTTTTAGTTCTGGGTCTGATCCGAGAGTTTCAAAGAAAAATATTTAGCCATAACGAAATGACAATGTTTGGAGATAAAGAAGTCTATTTAAATAAGAAACTAAGAATTAAAGCTTAAATTAATTAAATTAAGTGTTCGAAATGTTTACCATTCACTTCTTGGCACATAAAAAGTCGGTTATGAAATTCCTGCCTTACATTTTCATAAGTTTCTGCAAACTTCTGTAATGCGTTGTTCCAGTTCTTCAATTGTTTCTGGACGGGTTCTGTACACTTTCGATTTCAGATATTCCCATAGAAAAAAATCTAAGAAAGTTAAATCTGGGGAGTGAGCCGGCTATTCTACAGGCCCCCGCCTACCAATCCATCTTCCAAGAAAATGTCCGTTGAGAAAGTCAGAAACAGGCCTATAATAATGAGGCGGCGCACCGTCTTGTTGGAACATAACGTTTTCAATATTATTTCCAGCCACCTTAGTTATTTCTGGGAAAATTTTGTACTGCAAATGAAAAAGTGGACTACTGGATAAAAAAATCAAAACAATTTTGAATTGAGTGAGTTCATTTGTTTAAAATCCGCCATTTTGTTATGGTTAAATATTTTTCTTTGGAACTCTAGGATCAGACGTAGAATTAAAAGACCTTTCAAATAAGGTGCCACTCGACCCCCCTTTCTATTTAAAAAAAATTCAAAATGGCGTCCAGTCGCCATTTTGAATGATACAAAATTTAATTTTTGGCTAAAAAAAAGTATTTAATTTCCCATTAAAGCACACCAAATATTGTGGTAAAATATCAAGTCGTTCAAAAGTTAGTTAGGGGGGAGGGGGTTACTTTATAGACAGGCGGTATACTGTCCGTCTTTAATGAAAACAATGGCTCTAAGCCACAAAATGCAAAAACAAAAAACACGTATTTTTAAATTTTTATATAATTTAAGGTAATTTATTTTTTCATCAATCAAACACGTTAAGAAATAATTTTGTGTAAACGTTTGGATAACCTCGAATTAACCTCTTGCTGTTGTTCAGTTGTTTTGAAAAGTTAATCAGTTAAATATTTTTCTTGGACATTCGAAGGGCTGTAACTCTGTAGCGATGCATATTTTAATATAGGTAAATTAGACGAAATCATTCTATTTTTGCATCTAGTTCCTATTGTATTAAGTTGGCTACAACTTCTGAAAACACCCTGCATAGGTTTATTAAACCGAAACAAATGTTTTCCTGTTAAAGATTTTTATTCTGTAGAAGACAGAGGTTCGTCTAAATTTCCACATGTAGTTGCCTACCCTCTGACGTCGGTAATAAGCTTTAGTAGCAGAGGGGAATAAGGGATAGGCAACTAGCGAGTGCGACGGGGACGTTACATAATGGTCAGCTCAGTGGGACTTACCCATCCACGAATACTTATAAATTTAAAATTGATGGGTGAATAAGTATATGTAGATACGTGAGTCCCCACTTGGGCTACCCATTATCACGCTTCCTTGCATATCCCTTCCTTGTTGTACTCATTAGTTGCCCATGTTTCCAGTAAAAAAGTGACAATATGTATGTGAATATTAAATTTGGCAAAATAACGTGATACCATTTCATTTATTCTTTTTCTTTATTATCTGCTATCTTATCTGTTACTTACACTTTGAATTAGAAAATATTTACTCAAATGGTTTATGTACAAAGGTGTAATATACAGTTTTTTTTTTAAATTAAAACTGCTCATATTTAGTTGCTTCTTAATCTTGTTTTGGTAAATTGTAGTTGAGAGCTCTAGCAAGGCAAATTCTTATGATGAAAGAAAATTTTCGAATTCATAAAATAAATGTCGCTGTTAAAAATTTTTTCAAAGTTTGGAATTATATGATCTTTATATTCTGAACGGCGGACGATAACATATTCATGTTTAAGCTCAGTTAAGTAGTGATACAGTCAACTGAGATTCTGAACTTATATTTTAGATGCAGTAACTTTTACGGTGGGTTAATCCTTGCTTTCCCCGTTTTCTTGTTTATAGCGTTTTTAATATCGAGCAATCTTTTTTTTTTGCAAAAATCAGAAAATCGATCCTAATTTCATGTGGACTGTGGGAGGAACTTGAAAATTTTAGGCTTTTTAGTACACTTGTATTTTTACTTTCCCATACTTCTTTCTACTGAAGTGAGGAAAGTTATGATTTCAAGCAAATTTTCGAATTTCATATTTTAACGGAAATACGCGTTTTGGGGTCCAAGGAACCCAAAAAAGTGGTTTTTAAAATAAGTTTGTCTGTGGGTGGCGCGTGGGTGCGTTCGTTTCCCTATATCTACGGAACCCCTCGACCGATTTTTTAAGATCTGGTGTGTGGAAGTTTTTTAGTTGTAGGCAGTTCTTTGTAAGGTCGTTAATCGGATCCGGAACCGGAAACGGAAATTAGACCTGTTTTTTTGGTGTAGATTTTTTTATAACACTGTTTTGAAATTTTAGATACATAGCGTTGTAGTGCATCTAAAGACAAATGAAATGATTTTTTCCATATGCTGTAGCTTCAAAATGAAGCCCGCTACGAATTTTTGAAAATTTTAACTTTAATGTCCGATTGCTCAAAAACGAAATATCCAATCAATACAAATTATTATCCTATTATTTAATATCCCTTGATAAGCATAATCCAGTGAAGCAAAAATATTTTGGAAAATATGAAAATTGTGAATATACTAGCGGTTCAAAGTTTTGAACGTTTAAAAAAAAATTCTCAAAAACTGCCCACAACATTTTTTTTAATTTTCTGAGCCGATAAAGCATGCAATGAACTACAGCATTTGTTCTTTACTCTGACATCCTCAAGAAATTTTTGAAAATTTTGAAATTGATTAATTTTTTATTCCTAAACGCAAACGCCAATCGTTATAAACTTTTATCACTTCAATAGACTATTTAAAGTACTTTATTAGGATCAGCGAGAATTTTCAACTATTTTGAAAATTAAGGAAAAAACGGTACTTTTTGATATCAACAACGTGTTTTCCGGCAGTTACGTGATTTTAAATACGCCTATCGTCTTGAGTCTGCAGCGGGCTTGTACCGGCTAGATTAGATGAAAGTACCAGCGACCTGTTTTGCTCATTTTTATGACTGCGCACAAGGGTGTAATGAGTAAGAATGCAGAAGAACGCAACCGATTATGTCAGAAGCATGTTGGTGTTATTATGTAGCTGTTGAGGCTTGAGCTTTATATCAAATGTTGTAGAAAATGCTTAACCTAATTATTTTTGAAGTTTAAATACCTACACAATTGCTGCTTCAGACATGTATCCTTTACATTAAAAATTAGTAGTCTTTAGTAAGTTTAAAAATACAAAATAAAAACACAGAATTTGTTCCTATATCATATTGTAAACAAATTTTGAAACAAATATTGAGTGTTTTTAGTTAAAATATAAACTTTAAAATAATTGGTTTACTTTAGAGACAAACCTCGTGAATCAGCAATAAAATGAAAATGTTGCTAATAATATTATTGATTTTAAAACTCATTGAACTTATTATCTAACCCATTCTTTTGATTATGTTTCTATATTCTAACAGATTATAGTTTTCAAATTTTGTTTAACACCGATTCTGTTGTTTGTTTTACTGGATCTGAATTGTTTTTGTAATTCATGGGTTGGGTTTTTACGTATGCAACACATGACAATACTAACAATCTTATCTAGACATTCTAATAGTGTTTCTTGAATACATTATTAGTAGTGATGCTAAACGATGCTTCTGATGCAATTTGTGAAAACATTGTCAAATTCTACACAGTATACAACTATACATTGTATAGCAGCACAATAAAAATATATACGAGCTTATAGCTCTTCTGTTATTTACCTTAGAGCCATATTTTCTACAAAATCCGCGCATCAAACGACATCTCGTGCTTAGGGAAAATAACCGTAAATGGCTTCAACTTTGCTTTTTTTAACAGAACACCCTGTACATTATTATGTATTCTGAAAGAGCTTTGAAATTAATGAGATTTTTGAAAACTGTACTATGAAAAATAACAATTTTTGAGCGTATTAAAACAGAACATAATGATTCTTTTGCTCATTGATCACAGTTGATCATAAAAACAAAAGAAAACATCGCTTTCTTGTTAGGAAAGTAATGGAATAATTTGTGATCTAGTCATCTTTCATGTTTTTAATTTTTAACTAAAAATAAGTTTAGTAATATTTATATAGTGGTAGTAATAAAAAATAAAGTTAAGCACAATTTAGGAGGGGTAAACCGCGAGTGGAAGTAGGTGTACAAGGTAGTGGAAGTACGGTGGAAGTACGTGAAAGTATGTGGAACTATGTGGAAGTACGCTGAACTACAAGTGGAAGTAGGTGTACAACGTTTTTAAGCGCGGTTTACCCCTCGACAATTTACTAACAAGGCAAAACTGACAAATTTGAAATGAAAATAATAGTCCAGTGGTGTTAGACCTTTAAGGGGAAATAAATTATGAAGTGTTTAAACTTGAGTCCGAGTGGTCTGGTGGTAAGAGGACCAGGCTCACAATGCGCGAGTCCTCGGTTCGAATCCCGGAAGAAGCAGAAAGGTTTATCTGTAATTCTGTGGATCGGTATCGAGCTCGGTAACCATTCGACGATGGGTTACAATTAACGGCGCTTGCCTTGATTACTGGCTGACCAAGACAAGTAACAAAGCCCCAAACAAAAAATTAACATACAAATAAACACAAGTGTGAATGGCATTGGATGAATGTGCATGAAGGGTGGCATAAGCTTCAGGAGCGTAGTGGTTCAAAGGACGAAAAGCCCCACTGCCTTCTTTGACACAAGCGAAGAGCCTACCCCGAGTGAAAGACTTCGATCCCCAAGGGCAAAAAAAGGGATGGCTAAAGAAGAAGAAGAGTTTAAACTTGTCATATGTGGCGTCTGATGGTGGCTTAATCCCCTAAATTTCAAAAAAAAAACTGTGACCCTGAAAGGTTTTTCGCTATTATTTTGTAAACGGTGCATCAGATGAAAAATGTTACATTGTATAAAACTGTAGGAAATAATAGTATATTATATACCAAGGGACTGAAGTACTTCATTTAATCCCGAGTGCGTTGAAGTGAATGAGTGAATGAAGCACCTGAGTCCTGTTGTATGTACGCTACTCTTTGCATTTCCGAATAATTTGAAACTAAAATAGTCGAAATTTCAACATATGCTGTCAACGTGACAATCCAACTTTTTATAACGTCAAAACTAAAATCTTAGTTTCTGATGGTGACAAAACTTACTCGGTAACTTAGCAATTTATATACATCTTAGCAATTTATGTACATTTAATCCCTTGGGACTTTTGAAAATATTTAATCCCTCTGGCGTTAAAAGTGACACTTTAGTCCTCGAAAAAGGAATTAAGTTAGTACTTTTACTCCCGATTACACAAAAACAAAATATTCAATCAATGCAAATTGTTATATTATTTAATAGCCGTTAATAAATAGACAAGTGATGTACAAATATTTTTTATATTTGAAAATTGTAAGAATTCCTCAAAAACTACCCATGCCATTATTTTTAACTTTGTAAGTCGATAGAGCTTACAGTGAACTACAAATTTGTTTTTTGCTGATTTCCCAAAATTTCGTCTAACGCCCTCCGGGAATTTGTGAAAAATTAAAATTGATTAATGATTTATTCAAAAACGCAAACGCCAATCATTATAAACTTTAAACAGTTCGGTACCTTATTTGAAATGGTTTATTATGATACAACATAATTTTATGCCATTTTAAATTTAAGGATAAAAACTTTTTAAATACTTTTAAATATCAACAACGCGTTTTCCGCTAATTACGTGGTTTTAACTACATTTATCAAATAGCTCTAGTTAAAAAATATATGTTTCATTCTTTGCATATTTTGATAACTCTTCAAATAAAGTCGGTACAACCATTTTTGGTCCGAAGTCGTGAGCCCAATATCTAGCTAGCACCTTTACGTGAGTAGCCGTGCCGTGCCAACGCCTTGGGTTTGCAGCGGGCGGTTTGTACCAGGTGTAGATGACTAGATGTAAATTTCAATCACTTATTAGAATATTTGAAACGTAAAGAGTATGGCAAAGTAGTAGCGACAGTTTTCGCGCATTTTTTCATTTCTATGATTTAATTCATGACAACTATGATCTATGAGAGTTCACAATTTCCAGATTTAATACCCTTTAAAATCGGTATTTTAACTTTACAAGCTTTTATTATTTTAGTAACGAAAAGCTCTTTTAAAATACTTAACAATATATAGGATGTTCTATTTAAAAAAGCAAAGTTGATGCCACTTTCGGTTATTTCTGGAAGTACGAGATGGCATTTGATGCATGGGTTCGAAAATATGAAATTCTGCAACCAAAGAGCCATAAGCATGTGTGTTTTTTTTTTTGAAATAACAGTACATCGATGTTACTTTAAAATATAAAAGTACAGAATTCTTTTTTTCCCATGTTCATTGTTTATTGAAGGCAATTTACTCACTGGAGCTTCACTTGAGCGATCAGTATCATACTTGTAAGGAAAATTTGTGACCAATTCTAGAACGTCTTGGTGTTCTTATAAGCATACCCCATATATACATACGTCATACAATGCAATGTTACATTTTATTTTCAGATACTCTGGTGTATGCTCAAGGAGCTGCAGCAACACCAGTTCACTGTTTAAATGCCATGACGGAGGTGGGCAAACAAAAAGGCCTAACAAATGTAAAAGTATGCCATATGCACACAGAGGGTCCAGCTTCGTACACAGATCCATCGTGCGAGGGTATTTTCCGGTTTGTCATTTTACTTTTACTGAATATCCTGAAAATTAATAAGATTATGTCATTATAGATCCATTTCTATGTTTATGGGTGGTAATGTTCGTAAAGCCGTTGCTGAAGGTAGAGGCGATTGTATACCTATTTTCCTGTCTGAAATTCCACTATTGTTCCACAGAAAAATCTTAAAACCTTACATTGCTGTTGTTCAGGTAAGAAAAACATTTTCCAGCGTTTTAGTTTTAAAATGATTATAATACTCGAAGAGTAGTCAGAGTTCATGCCATGAGATTGGCGCAGTGGTTAATATCGTCCTTGCCACTCTCTACGGCAGGGGTTGGGATTCTTGGGCGGTGACAGAATTTTTCAATAATTTGGGGGTAAGTGGGTTGGGAAAGACCATACAGTTGCTCGGTGTAACTCTGTGATGTTTTTTTAAAACAAAAGGTATAGTGTAATGCTTTCCCTGCATTATACTTTTTGTTTACCAGTTTTTATTATTATGTTTTGTTTTTTAGGTTTCTCCCCCAGATGAACATGGATTTTGCAGTTTAGGTACAAGTGTTGATTGTGCAAGAGCTGCTCTTGTTAATTCCAAAATTATTATTGGTAAGTTTTTTAGACATTCAGTATAGGAAAGTATTAACATCTTTATGTCTGACGTATTTATTTTATAAAATTGTATTTTTATTAACATCAAACATTAACGAGCAAATTAATATATTAAAAATTCAAAATGCATGCTTTACTATGGAATAATTCTGGAACAATTCATAATGCACCGAGGGGCTTCTTGGGGTGTACTCAGTAACTGCTTCGGGAGTCGAGCAGACGTTGGAACCCGGGATAGGCTACTCTCGTCGGACAGATGACGTTCCAAAAGATTGGTGCCCGCATGGAAATTGGGCGGGTCCTACTGGAATTTTTTTACCCAGTTGGGATGAAAGAGGGATTGTGTGGACTTGGTCCTATCGGGGTGCTGCTGGGCTATAGAAGGAGCTGGGTGCTGTGGGGTTCGTTGTAGTTTGCTGTGTGGGTTTTGTCTAGACCGAAAGCTTATGCTTGATCTAAAAGCAGCGCTCTAGGAGCTTGCCGTGCTGGTGTGCTCCGAACTGTCAATGTTGGGGCAATTCTTTTTTTTAATGAACTTTTACAATGGTCAGTTTTTTAACATACAAATGAACTTGAACACGTTCAAGTTCGTTTTTGGGTATAAGAACTGTAAAAGTTCAAGTTCTTGCTTAAAAAAGAACTAAGTTCTTGAAAAAGTTCGTACTTATAAAGTTTGATTTTAATTAAGTTATGAAACTTTGTCACTAATTTTAATTTAATGCTAAACAATACACAAGTTTTCTATACTTAGTAAATACATGTATTTAAGCTGAACAAACAAATAAATACATATAAACAGTTTACTTAATACCTATTTTAATAATATACGTATTTTCAAAATTTTTATCAGACAACTTCCTCTTTTATGAATAAATATATCTTCCCCTATGAATGACTGACCAAGTACAATCAATGAAAATATCTACAACAGCCCTCAATTTTCTTTTGTGCACACAAGACACAACTAAAAAAACTAAAATTTGATGTAAATTTTTTGAAGCCTAGGCTAAACATTTCTAATTTTTGATTATTGAAATACAGACCTGTGCAACTGACTTTTCTGTGCATACCTGCATATACAGAGTGTATTTTTTAAGATGCACACTGTTCAGTTATGCGACGAAATACCAATTAAAAAACGATAAATACGTAAGTGTTAAGTTACTTACCAAACAGCAGGATATTTCGCGGTTATGGGAAAAATGGGATTTTGTCGAACCCATTGCCAAGATATGCTGGATGGCGTGAAGAAAGCGCACCAACTCGAAGTACGAAGTCTTATTTATTAACACAAATTAACGATGTTAACACAGCGCGATGGCAATGAACTGTTTCGATGCTAAAAAACTAGAAATCTTCTTGGAAGGGTGGTAAGGAAAAAATTGGTGGGGGACGGATACAGCGGGAAGTGGGTACTAGGGTGCAAAGTAACACTGGAACTTACATACAGTAATGCGCAAGTTTCAATAAAAAATAACAAATAAAGAAAAACACAAATTACAATAAAATAATACTAAATTAAACTTAGTCTTAACACACACTATTGAAACATAAGAACTACGAATTCAGTAACATGGAGAAAGAAGTATAACTTCTTATACTGATTAAGATGTCGTTTACCAAAAAAAAACAATTGTACCCCTTCTTTTTGATTTTTTTTTATAAAACGGTTTTACTTTAAATTAAACACTGTATAATTTTGCATATTTTGAAAGAAGTTAATTCTGATTAAAAAATTTTTAATTCCGTAGTAAATTAAAGTGAAAAATAAAAACATAATTGATTAAATAATTTTATGAACAGCATCTAATTGGTAGACAACTTGTTTTTAAACGACCTAAATAATCATGAACATCTTTTTTATTATCCTCTTTAGGTTACTACTGCATAGAAATGTTTATATTCAGAATTTAATTTTCTTTCAGAGTATTCAAAAATATACAGGGTGATCCATTCAAATAAATTGTATATTTTATTGAATAACTTAAAAGGCGACCTTAAATTATTTGTTTGTTTTGTTAACGCCATCTATCAGCATAAAAAGTACACCTCTTTACCCATTTAACCAAATTTTTAGCTCTTATCGTTTCCAAGATTGTAATGTTTCAAAAACCACAGCCAGCCTGGGTAGCTTAGTGCCAAGGTTTGATGGCTACAGATACTCAATCATATTCTATGATAAAATAATATGCAGAGCAATAACTTCTGGGAAAACTTGACAATTTAGAGTTTTTTTTTAATTTAAAAGCTGGCTGTCAGGTTTTTCTTGCCTCTATTACAGAACAACAGTAATAAGAAATTATGGCATGAGAAATATGCCTACTATTTTGCATAGGAAATGGCGTTCACTAAGGGTAGATGAACATCAGACTCTCTCCTCGAACCCTCCGAACTACCTAGAAATTGGAACCATCCTTAATGCAATGGAAAATTTAGCTCTCCCTTATTCAGGGATTGTTTCCTTAATATACATATTTCTAATAAAAGCCATTATATTATATTAATATCAAAAATAGGAGATATTGTATGATACAATTTTATACAATAATATGATTAAAACCTTTTAACATATATTTATTTCATCTTACTGTTTACAAAATTAATTAACTAATGCTGTATTTATTTGAAAGAAAATAATTCCCCGCTTTTTTCAAATTACATTAGACTTCCTGGACTGCCTTATCTCTCCCCACATATAATCGGAACTAAAGGATGATTGACCCCGCAATTTAGCTATCGTGTTGAGAAAGGAAATTCGTGTTATTTGCAAAATTTTATATACGTTATAATTAATAACAAACATCTTATGATACGGTCTTCTTAGAACGGTTATCACGAAGTTTCTTCGATGTTTCCTCATTTACTGTTGACGACGGTTTTGTACCCATGTGTTATGTGTCTTCGAATAATTTGTGATTGAACTTTACGAATGCCTTTCAGAATCGAGTAAGATTTCTACTTCTTTTAATTATTTAAAGTAGTTGGTGCAATTAAAGAAAAGGGGATGAAAGTGAGTTGAAACTATTCAACGCCGAAATTAACCCTTTTGTTTTGCTGGTTCTGAAAGGAAATGCGTTGAAACCTTTCTTGGGTAATTAACGCGGGTTAGGAAAAGCAATATACCCTATATACGTTGCTGTTGCTTAGTAATACAAACGTTGTTTATTTTATCTGAGTTACAATTTTATTTGAACTGCTTAGAGTGTGGATGAAAGTTTGATTGAGGGCATACAAATATGTTAATTATGTCAGACATGAAAATGATCGATTTTGAGATTTTTATGGGAATACATGTTTTGGACCTCTAGGAACTCAAAATAATTATTTTCATAATAAATTCGGATTGTAAGTGTTTCCACACGAGTTTGTAAACGTGTGTGGGAAACATGCTTCCCGAATGTGTTATGAACAACGTTTTTCTTCCAATTGTACAGGAAATACAGAAACTATCGAAATATCCGAATAATTTTGCCACCTTCCTTGTATTTTCAATTTTTGTGACAGTTGTCAAAATTCAAATTTGCATTTTTGACGCTATTAAGTATGTGATAGAATATGCTTGACATGGATATATTAACAAATTAAACAAACAATAGTTTAATTTTTCACTTTTCCACACTAGTGCGGAAATTATTTACTTAGCGCATTAGTGCGGGAATTGGCAACTTTGCGCATTTGTTTTGCCTTCGGAATGACTATTTTCCTACGATTGTAGAAAAATATTCTTTTTAAAAAATGTCTTTCTGTGAAAGGACGGGTGGAAGCTTACATTCGTTCGTACCCTCTTATTTCTCGAACAGATGGACTGATTCAATGACTTATTTGTTAATTCTAAGACAATTTCATATGTATTGTATATGTGTTGGTTAACTTTATGTGAATTTTAGCTCAAGTAAACCCTCAGATGCCTAGAACTTTTGGCGATGCTATAATTCATATTAGCCATGTGGATTTTGCTGTAAAAGTGGATGAACCACTGCCTTCACATGGTGGTCGCCCACCATCCGATGTAGAAACCGAAATTGGTAAACAAATTGCTGGGAATCTTGTGGAAGATGGTGCTACTTTACAGATGGGTAAATATATAACTTTTACTCTCTTTATTGCAATGTACAAAGTGGTTAGGAAAACCCCGGCCACTTTTCTTGCGGCGGTCAAGAGATGGCGCTTTAGTAAAAAAAAATTAAATTAAAATACTGGCAACAACGCAGAATCCAAGACGTTTTAGTTGTTTTGATTTAATATGGGGCGTAATAACTAAAACGTCTTGGATTCTGCGTTGAGAGTCGAGTTCGAGCAGTGGTCGAGTCCACACGTGTTAACGACGCCACTCCAGCTTTTAAATGTAAAACGGCGTTTTGACCGTTTGAAAAGACAATTTTAGTGTAGAGTGATCATTAAAGTTAGTAAATTAGTACCTTTGGGTTAGCATATCAGGTAAAACAGGTAACAACGTAGCGCGCGCACCCGAAGAATGTTTGTTTCGTCAGCGCAAAGCAGGTGCATTAGTGACATGCGCCAGCTCTCAAAAACAAAGAAGCTAGAATTACCTGCGGGATTAAATGTACCACCTGGATTACCTGCCGATGTCACAACAGATGAAAGGAAACCGGAAAATGGATAATCAGCAAACAGTTAAAGCTAAGTTATAAATATAAGTAGTAATTTCTAATAGAGAATAAATAGATAAAATCCCCAAGATAAATTAAGAACAGGCGGCTGTAAGTAGATATTAAACAATACAAATAATTTAAAAAAGTAGATACTGTTATTCTATTAGGGCAGTCTGTTAGGCAATAGAGTTTATTTTCGTCCAAACCCGACAATAGAGAACGCCAATAGACGAATTCCTGGAACTCGACGCTAAAGGTCTTGAAGCAGGTAGATTTCTAAGGGTCTCTTCGGCAGAAAAAGGCAAACGAGATAGGTTACAATTTAGGAAAGTTAGAACCAAAATAAATTAACACTCAACAGGCGGGAAAATTCAAGCAAACGAATTCTTTGGCGTGCGCCGCGATACCTACAATAAAGTACAATAATTTTCCATAAGATTAATTGATTTAATTACCGATATTTGTATTGAAAATACCCTTTTTTAGTATTATATTTGTATAGATGGTTATTTATTATATACTCTAAGGTAGTGATATACACCTAACATTAAGAAACTTTATATATTAAGTTGTAGAACAGAGCATCTGGGGAGTACGTTTATGTTCATGTAATTTAAGTAAGGTTTGGAGCGTAATGTTGAATTTAAGGCTCAGATCCGGGTATGTCAAATTAGATTGGTTCTAGTATCTAACATTAATGTCTGTTGTGAATCAGAACAACTAATAGTATTAACAGGTGCGCAAACATATACACGGAAGTGTACACACCAGCAAACCAACAGAAATCATCAGAAGCAGGAAACACAATACCTACCATGGAACAGGAACAGTATATACGGACAGACACAAATTGACAGTGCGGAAAATCCCAGGAGATGGAAACTATTTATTCGCCTCAATAGCAGACCAAAACACAAATGTCACAGCAACGCAAGAACAGCTCAAAAAAGAAGCTCTCATCTTAAGCAAAAAATCGTGTCGTACATCAGAGAAAACCCACAAAAATTCCAATTGCAACTGGAGGAAAATGTAAGAAACTTGGCTCCGCGCTACGACCATCTAGCACATACCTGCGGCCCAGCACTACAAACAGAAGCCTACTTAGAAAACCTAGGGAAAGAAGAATTTTGGGGAGGAGCCGAATCAATAGCAGCAGCAGCAGAAATACTAAAGGCGTCAATAGAAATACACTACAAAGCAGGTCCAACCTCCACACACACTCCGGTAGACAACAATCAACCACCCAGGGCAATAAGAAGCCAAAGAAGAAAAGGAATCCAAAGGAAGCAGGAATGGAATGCCAAATATGATCATGCTAGATCAAAGAATAGTATTAAGTAGTTTATTAGCTATTAGGAAATTAAGATATTTTCAATCTGTAATCTTAGAACAATAGATATGTGTAAAATAAGAACAATGTGAAACTTTGATACCAAAGTTTATTAAGTTAAAATGCATAATCGCATAACATTCTTGGTTACGTACTCAAAACCCCCATTGATGCGTAGCTTACTAACTACCCGGTGTTGCAGCAGCGGTGTCTTGCAGTATGCATGGCAGACATGCTAACGCGGTTCAACACCCCTCCCGATCCCACCTATCACATAAATTCCTGCCCACCTACTGGCATGGGGTGGGCCTGGCGTAATCCAGGATCGACCCTCGAGTCAGCTCCATGTCAGATGATGATGATGAAAACGTCTTGGATTCTGCGTTGTTGCCAGTATTTTAATTTAATTTATCTTTACTAAAGCGTCATCTCTTGACCGCCGCAAGAAAAGTGGCCGGGGTTTTCCTAGCCAATCTGTATAATGATTTTATTTGTAAATATAATTATTTACCTAATATTTGCTAATTTATTCATAGATTGATGTGTATGTTATATTGTAGGTATTGGTAATATTCCGGATGCAGTGTTGGCTGCTCTGACAAACCACAAAGATCTTGGAATTCATTCAGAAATGTTTTCTGGTGGTGTGATCGACTTGGTTAATAATGGTTGTGTTACAAATAATCGCAAGACAATGCATAAGGGCCGTATAGTTGGTTCCTTTTTAATTGGAACACAAAAGCTGTATGATTTCGTTGATAACAATCCATTCATTGAAATGATGGCTGTTGATTATGTAAATAGTACCAGTAAGCACAGCCTAATTTAATAGAGGTATACAGTATAATTAATTTATAACTTTATTGTGTAGAGATTATTGCCCAACAGCCAATTATGACAGCAATTAATTCCTGCATAGAAATCGACCTTACTGGACAAGTTTGTTCTGATTCCATCGGAACACGAATGTTTTCAGGATTTGGAGGACAGGTTGATTTCATAAGAGGTGCAGGAGAGTCGTTAGATGGTAAAGGCAAACCAATTATTGCATTACCTTCTGCAACAAATAAGGGTGAAAGCAAAATTGTACCAACACTTAAACAAGGTGCTGGAGTAGTAACATCACGTGCACATGTACACTATGTAGTAACAGAACATGGTATCGCACAGTTGTTCGGTAAAACTCTCCGACAGAGAGCTCATGCTTTGATTAATATTGCACATCCCAATCATCGTGCTGCCCTAGAAAAAGCTGCGTTTGAACGTCTCAAATGTATGCCATCTGCAGATTAAATTTAACTGTGAGTAATTTTAAAATTTACTTCACACTTTAAGGTTGTTAAGTTTATTTTTCATTTTTAGGTGAAATGAAATGTCATTACTGAAATACCTCTTAGCCTTTGGGGACAATTGTGTATGTGTTCGTATGCTAGGAAATTTGCTGGTCGTCATAGGTAAATCATGGGCTTGTATCACTATAGTGCTTTCTTTATAAATGCACTTTATTACTTTTTAGCATGTTTTATTTTTTTATTGTTTATACTATTACGATTATATCATAGTGAAATTGAACAACAGATCATACAATGTTAGTATATGAAAATGGAATAATGCCTTCGATAATAATTAACATAGTATGTGAAGTTTTTCATAACGAAACCGGAAATTGTACATTTAATCTGATAATAATAAATAAAGTTATTAGTGTTAGTTTGTAATTTATTCATTCATTTATCAGCTATATAGAATGTATCAAATTGCTTGGTAACTATTGGAATCTCGCTCAGTATTGCAATTAAATAAGGAGGAGCAAAGCTCCACCAACAGTATCAATAAGTATACATATAACATCAGGTTTAGTGAAGGGTGTCAATAAAGTTCTGAAAAGCTATCAAACTGGTAGTGGAGTGTTTGTGAAGTTTAATTTGTACTATCGGAATGTATGGAGGCTGCGGACTAAAAGTAAAACGTTGCTTTTCCACTCATATATGTGAAAATAGCAATTTTTCCACGGCCTACTCTACATGAAAGATATTTTTGAAGGTTTTCTCGATCACGAGTTCTTTGATGATAGGTACTGCATATTCAGAAGAGGTAGTTCCTACAGTCAACTTCAGTGGTAAAGAGGAGGTGGAGTAATTATCGTAATCAAGAGGCAATATAAAGCTACAATGATTTAATTAGGTTCATACGATTTTATGGACTACTTAGTGATTGAAACCAGAATTAAGAAAATAAAGTGTGTTATTGTGCTGTGCTACATAAGACCTGGAGCAAATGAGATGATCACCTATGAAAATATAATTAATACATTGGAAATTGACGGGTGCTATATGAGTGATTATGATGTTTAGTAGCTGGACATTTCAACTCGCACCTTGAGGGAGGTGTGATACCAGATTTGACGGATAGCAAACGCAATCTGGTAAGTAACTGGATGCTAGCTAATAATCTTCAACAATTAAATAAAATTTTAAATGAGGATGGAAAAACACCTGATTTGGTAATGTCGAATAGCAATATATTGGTCAAACACGAAACGGGTGAAAGAGGATAAAAGGTACCATCCCGCATTACTAATACAGATGTAAAAGTTAAGATACAGTGCCTTCATTAAATGCTCATACCAACGTGACCACAAAATATAGGCAACCCAACTTCCACCATTGGTATCCTTTATCCAAAAATTCCCAAGCCGCCAATGCTAGCTTATTTACATACAACCTCACTTTGGGTGTTTGACACATGGTGCAGAAAATCCTCAAAAATATAAACTCCTGGAATTTGTTTGTTTTTCGTTTAAATAACGTTTATTAATGTGTACATTTTTACATAATAGTGGAATTCAACATTGTAATATAACATCTCGAATTGTTTAGAAATTATATCTTACAAGTTCCTTCAAATCAAGATATGTGAAAATTGTTAAAATTAGGATAGCACAACCAAAACAAGTCCATAGTTTAACTACAAGAAATGTTGGAAATGTTCGCCACCCGTGTTCAGACATAAATTTACTCGCCGTTTCATATTCTCAAACACATGTTGTAATTCCTCCACAGTTGTTTCTAACGTTCATTTCAATTGCTTATTGCATTTCTTCAATGGTATGAAGGCGATTTTTAAAGATACTATTTTTCAACCGTCCAAATAAATAAAAATCTGGGCGAGTATAAGATCTGGACTTCGAGGTGGCCACAATCCTCGACTAAGAATTCGATCATCGTAAAACTCTTCTATGTATGGTAGAGATGGTCGAGGCGATTTGGCAATAAGAATGCGCTTTGTCTTGTCTCTTAGAATATTGAACTTTTGAGCTTTCGTGAGAACTGCAGTGTAAGTCTAATGGAAAATTTTAAATTGAATTTTAAGTTGCAATATCTTTTGCACGTGTATGCGTATGAGGTGCATTTGGAAAGCACTTTTATTAAATTCTGAATTTTGAAGGTATTTGCCTGAATACTTTATAATTATTATCCTCCTATTTAATTAAGTAACTTAACTACCCTGTTACATTATTTATTTCATAATATTCTACAGGTACAGACACAAACCAAACACTATTATTATAATATTAGACGCAAATCAACAAAGTTAACAGAGCAGTATGTGAAGTCGCTCCATCCTGTTGGAAATATCCATATTGTATTTCATCATCATGCAGCTGCTCGAAAAATTGTTGTAAAATAATGGTGCGATATCATTGTCCGCGTTTATTATTTCGTTAAAAAATATCGGCCCTTATTCTAGTAAGTGTTTAGCGTAATTGGATTTATGTGGGTGTTCTTTATACCTAATATCAAAATTTCTAATTGTCTGGCCTATACACTGTGTCCATAAAGTAACCCCCCCCCCCCACCCCCAACTAACTTTTGAACTACTTGATATTTTTCTACAAAATTTGGTGTGCTGTAATGGGAAATTAAATACTATTTCTCAGACCATATTATAATTTTGTATCATCCAAAATGGCGACTGGGCGCCATTTTGAATTTTTTTAAATAGAAAGGGGGGTCGAGTAACACCTCATTTGAAAGGTCTTTTAATTCTGCGTCTGATGCTAGAGTTTCAAAGAAAAATATTTAGCCATAACAAAATGGCGGATTTTAAACAAATGGACTCACTCAATTCAAAATTGTGTTGATTTTTTTATCTAGGGTCGAGTGACACCTCATCTGAAACGTCTTTTAGTTCTGCGTTTGATCCTAGAATTTCAAAGAAAAATATTGAGCCATAACAAAATGGCGGATTGTAAACCAATTCTCAAAACTCAGTTCAAAATTGTTTTGATTTTCTTATCCAGTAGTCCACTTTTTCATTTGCAGGACTAAATTTTCCCAGAAATATCTCAGGTGGCTTGAAATAATATTGAAAACGTTATGTCCCAACAAGACGGTGCGCCGCCTCATTATTATAGGCCGGCTTCTGACTTTCTCAACAGACATTTTTTTGGCAGATGGATTGTTAAGCGGGGGCTTGTAGGATAGCCGGCTCGCTCCCCAGGTTTAACTTTCTTAGATTTTTTTCTATGGGAATATCTGAAATCGAAAGTGTACAGAACCCGTCCAGAAACAATTGAAGAACTGGAGCAACGCATTACAGAAGTTTGCAGAAATATCACTCCAGAAACTTATGAAAATGTAAGGCAGGAATTTCATAACCGATTTTTTATGTGCCAAGAAGTGAATGGTAAACATTTCGAACACTTAATTTAATTAATTTAAGCTTTAATTCTCACGTTTTTTTAAATAGACTCTTCTTTATCTTCAAACATTGTCATTTTGTTATGGCTAAATATTTTTCTTTGAAACTTTAGGATCAGACGCAGAACTAAAAGACCTTTCCAATAAGGTGTCGGGGGGGAGGGTTACTTTATGGACACAGTGTATAAACCCAATTACAATACGAACAATTTCATTTGTAAATGGCTGATTTTAGTAAATCATCGGTTTTTGATTTTGCATTAAACAAAGTGCTTAAGATGTTTCTAGTTGTTTTAAAACTTACTTTATATTTATTTGTTTTGTTTCTAATTTTAGCAATTTTTTCTGATTTGTCACAAAAATATGGGATCGAGGCATATTTAATTGTATCAGATGAAGTTGGGGTATTCGGATAAATTGTTTGAATGGCTAATTTATAATCTTTTTTTTTACTGAATGTATCAATAAGTTTAGTATTATAACCATTACTATCTGCAATTTGTTTATTGATTGAAATTGGTAGGTGTTTGTTGGTTGTCGACGCGATAAATACATATTTTCGAGCCGCTAGAATTAAAGGAAGCCATAAATAACCAATTATACCAACAGAAGTCACATCAACAGAAAAACAATTAATAAACTAAAGCGACATGCAAGAACTCTCCCGTGTGTTATAGCGATAAATCTTTCCTAGATGTAGGTCATAGCGAGACAGGAATTATGTTATACTGGTAGCACCTCGTATGTTTATATTTTCTGTAGGTACAATTCTCGTTATTTCTAATAACATAACCTAAAATGTTTTGGCACTCTTAGCAAGAATAATACAAAAAAAAAGAGGTTCTATGTTCTATTTAAACGTAAAGTGAAATTTCAGCAAATAATGCGTTCTTCACGGCCCACTCAATTATCCTATCAAACAGATAAGAGTTGGACAGACGATCTTCCTGTGTGTAAACAGTCTGGGGTAGGTTTTTCAACTAACCAGATATATCGTGAAGATGATCATCGCCAACAAGAGCATTCTTTCGAAGATCGAAGTTGTCACTGTAGATTTGATGATAGTTCGTATTTATATGGAGTATTTGATGGACATGAAGGTACTAGGGCGGCAGATTTTTGCTTTCAACGATTAGCAGCTGAAATTTTATTAGAGCAGTTAAACGAAAAGAAAACCGATGAAGAAACCAAGGAGGTATTGAGGTATGTTTGATACAATAAAAGAAATATATATGATATGCATGTAGCTTGTATAATAATTTGTGATAATTAAAATTAATTCTTATTTACGTGTATTGAAAATTTTTTGTCTTATTTTAGACAAGCATTTATATCAGTGGAAAAGGGTTATATGGATTCAATTTATGACCGCTTAGCAGAACGAGAAGTATACTTTGATGATATTCCAGAAAGTTTAAACCTGTATGAAGCATATCAAAAAGTGCCTGACGTAGTTGAAAATATAAAAAGAATTAATATTGAACTATCTTCTGGCACAACAGCTGCTATAGCACTTATATATAATAAAAAATTGTATGTAGCGAATGTTGGCAACAGTAGGGTTTTGCTTTGTCAGACAGATGCAAACTCGGTTTTGAAAGTGGTACAGTTAAGCATAGATCATGATTTACGAAATGAAGATGAATTGTTAAGACTTTCACAAATTGGAATCAGTATTGATCACTTAAGAAAATGTAAGTATCCGTAACACTAGTATTGTTGGTCAGTGATAACTTTTAAATTTATCATGAACTTTTCCCACTGAAGATCAATAAAGTTACCCCAATTTTGAACAGCAATTAAAAAAAAAAAGTTCATATTTTAGGAGTTATAGCTTATGTGTATTGTAAAATTGTTAGCGGAAACAGTATCTTTAGTTCAACTGTAGCTTGCCCGAGGGCGCTGTTTTGTGTAGGGCAACCTTGATTTAATTCCCAGAATAGAATAGGTCATTTAGGTTTATTTGCAACTAGGAAAGCCGCCACACTCTGTGACCAATTTTGCTAGGTGTACTCTGTGACTCAAGAGTTATTTGGCAATGCAAGTGCTATTAGCAACAATAAAGCTTCCAGTGGTTTAGAATAAACCAAAACTGTAGGTCCTATATTAAATTACTACTGTTACGCATAAACTAGATACACGCTAGAGATGTTATCAACAGCATTGGCTGTGAAAAGCTTGCGCCTACATACACTCATCCATGTGAAACCAAATTTAAAAAATTGCATAAAAAATAAATATAGTTTACTTTATTCAAAAATAGCAGCTGCAAACTCGACAAAACCACATGAACTAATTTTTACTTTCTCATACTTCTACTACTGAACTATGGAAAGTTGATTTCATGCAAATTTTCAAATTTCAGATTTTATCGGAAGTATTTATTAAAAAATTTCTGTAGGTGAATGCATGGGTGCTGTGGGTGGGTGCACCGATTTTTAGAAGATTTGGTATGTGGAAGTCTTTTAGTTGCAGGAAGTTGTTTGTAAGGTCTTTATCCGGAATCGAAACCTGAAACAGAAATTAGAATTGTTTTTTGGTATCCATTTTTTTGTAGACACGGTTTTGGAATTTTGATAGGACTAAAGGAAAATAGAAGTTTTTTTTCTAAATGCTGCATCTTCAATGCTAGCTTCTCAAAATTTTGGACATTTTCAAAAAATTAATCCCGAAAAACTGCCATGTTTAAAACGTTTTGAGCCGATAGAGCTGACAGTGAACTACAAATTTGTTTTTTACTAATTCTCCAAATTTTACTCTAACGCCCTTCAGGAATTATTGAATACAGTACAGCTTTGGTAATCTGGTCATGCGTTAACTCGGACACCCCAGTAATTCGGACTTGCTACAATTCGGACAGAATCTGAACACATTTAAAAATCGTGTAAATAACGTGCCCCAACCGTAAAAAACTTGAGGGAATCCCCTAAATTTACGTTTTCGTCGTGCGCCCATTCGGTTTGTTGACGCTGGTAAAACTACATAGTACATATAAATTTTTAGTTAAAACGAAGTGAAATCATAAATCTCTTATATAAGAGAAGTGCAAAATTTTAGAATTTCTTGAGAGTGGGAATAGGAGTCCGAGTGGTCCAGTGGTAAGAGGATCTGGCTCACAATGCGTGAGTCCTCGGTTCGAATCCCGGAAGAAGCAGAAAATGTTTCTGTAATTCTGTGGATCGGTATCGAGCTTGGCAATTATTCGACGTTGGGTTACAATTAACGGCGCTTGCCTTGATTACTGGCTGACCAGGACAAGTAACAAAGCCACACACAACATTAAAAAAAAAAACATACAAATAAAACACATGTGCCTATGGCTTGAATGAATGTGCATGAAGGGTAGCATAAGCTTCAGGAGCGTGGTGGTTTAAAGGCCAAAAGCCCCACTACCTCCTACTACACAAGCAAAGAGCCTACCCGGAGTGAAAGACCTCGACACCTTCAGGTATATGAGGATAGATGATGATGATGAGAGTGGGAACAGTATTCGCTTTGTAGCCGAAAGATTGAATGTGCCAAAATCAACTGTATATGACATTAAACAAAAAATAAATAAAGTTTGTTTTAACTACATTGCAAGGACGATTTCATGAGTTATAATAGTTTTAAAAAAATAAAACGGCTTATATGTAGGTTCCAAAAAAGTTCTTCGTCAAGGTGAATTTTTAAAAAACTCTTATCTTACTTGGTTTGTGTATTTTTTTCAAATATTTCTACAATCCGTAAAATTCGCAAATCTGGACGGGAGTAAAACACCAAGCGTTATAAACTTTAAACAGTTCATTGGTTTATTAAAGTAGTTTGTTATGATTAACGTATTAAAAAATTAAGAAAAAAAACGATACTTTTTAATATCAACAACGCGTTTTTCAGAAATTACATGATTTATACTATGCTTATCAATTAGCTCTCGTTAAAAAATATGTTTTTTATTTCTTGCATATTTTTGATAACTTGTTAAAGTTGTAATCATTTTTGGTTCGAAGTTGTACGCGCAATATCTAGGTAGCGCCTTTACGTAGGTGTGCTGTGTAGCGGCTGTAGATGACTAGATGTAAATTTCAATCATTTATTGGTCTAAAGTATGAAAAAATACCAGCAACCTGTTTCGGCCATTTTTGTCATTATGATAGAGAGTCTAAAAATTTTTGGTATGCAATTCAGCAATATTAACGAGTTTCAATTGATTTTTTTACTTGAAATGAGCTTTTAGATTTATAAATAATCTTTTTGATAATTGACAGCTGCCGCTTGTTGTTCCTGCATGTTTAGATTGGTGGTCTGATATATTTGTGTTAGAAAAACACCAATAACCAAAAATCTGTTCACTAAAAAAATAATACCAGATTGAAGTTTTATAACTATGACCAAAAATTATTCGATTTCAATGGTTGTCAGTTATTATTTTTAATCTCTTTGCCATTCCCTACCGCCAGTTGAAGAGTAAAAAATATGTAAAATTTATTTTGATAACTTTAAGAGTTGGACGTTTATTATTTAAACAATGTTATTTATGAAGTCACAGATTATTAAAAGATTAAAAAAATTATTATGCAAAATTTAGGTTCTATGGCCGAAGATTAGTCAGGTTGAATGTTAGTATCTGCATCACAATATTTATATTAGACAGTTAATACCAGTTAATGCAGAGTGAGCAAAGAAAAGTCCAGAATAAATTCAACTCATATGTCTCACATAGATATACAATTTGCTTTATCTCTCATTAATTTCATAATAATAACATTTAAGAGTAAATTAAAGACACGATTTTTTTCACCGTTCTCCTTATTACGTTTTTTTGAATTATTTTGTGTAGTATTAAGGTATGTTTTCAGATTTAGCATAACATTTAGTTTTAGAAATATTTAAAAAAAAACGACATTTTGAGTAAGTTATTCAGTGTTGTATAACAACCTATAATAATTTAAGCAAAGTTTTAGAGAAATAATTTCCACAAAAATGTTAAGGTATTAGTAGGTCATGAACGCTGCGCTTTTTGTTATACCAGCAAACATACCTGGTGTCCCAACGATGCGAAATTCTTTGATAACGCCTTTGTTAGTTATGGTATCAGAAAGATATTCTGCATGTAGGCTATTTGGCGCTTTCTGCACCAAACTTATTTTTTCTTAAACGAATTACTCTGTATATTTTTGCATATTTTTATTGGCCGTTTAATTGCCTCTATGAATATCTTTTGTTTTTAAAATTTCGTTGCGGAGTTGACAAGTTATACCGCTTTTTCAAAAAAATTCACAATTGTAGACGTCACTGATAAAAGATGCGTAAGCCGCATATTGACAGATTAAACAAACTTTTCGGGTATGTGTCAATACCATGTACTTACTGTTCCCCAGATAGTATAAAGTTGAATTTGGTTATACAGGGTGTTTGTTGCAGTGGTGCCAAAACTTGCAACTTTAATGTGTCATAACTCAATTTTTTTAAACGAAACACCTTGTATGTTTTTGCATAGTTAGATAGAGCTGTTTGTGCTCTACAAATTTTATTAAATAATGGTTATACCTAGATCCAACGGTTTTCGAGAAAATTAGATTCTAAGCTTTTAGATTCCCATTCCATATCTTGAACCAAGATTTGGTTTGATTTACGTTTGTTTAAAAATTACTTGAAACAAATTCTTAACATTTTTAATTTGTTAATTTCATTATGACATTGTCTATTTAAATTAAAATGAGTTTAAGCAAAAACAGGTATCAATGACTATCAGGATGTCTGAATTTATAGAAGGTACTTGTTTTTTTGCTTAGAATCTAATTTTCTCAAAAACCGTTGGTTTTAGGTATAACTATTATTTAATAATATTTGTAAATCGCAAAAAGCTCTATCCAATTATATATCAAAATATACAGTATGTATCAAATTGCGTGTTAACTATGGGGATCTCGCCTATTTGAAGAGATACCACGATGGTTAAATTAGAGAAAAGTTGTGGAATTAAATGCCCATTAATAATAATCTAAAACGATATTAGACCTATCTTGCTTAGTTTCTGAATAAATTGAAAAAAACTGAAATTTTGGATGTTTTGATTTCGGCTATAACTCATTTATCATTTCTGTTACATATTTCTAGTTAACGCATTATTAGGACACTTTAAATCTAAATTTTTTATCAGATTTGGTATAACTGCTACCATTGCTCATTTTCGACTGTAAACTTTTTTTTTTCTTATGGTCGGCATTTTAAATTTTTTCATATTTAAATAGAGTTTTTAATTCCAATTTCAACGATGTGTCACACTTTGCATTTTGTTTACGTTTTGAGCATTTTATTACAGAAAATAAAACTTTCATAAGCGTGCCATGGAAAGACCACGTCATTTAATTTATTTAAAAAAAATCTAGTAGGTCATGAACTGATGGAAGTAAAATAAAACACTACTTGTATTTACTTTTACCTTTAAATACATTAGGTACGCAAAAATTTCAGCAAACTTTGTTTTGAGCGTAGGTAACAGGTTATCTTATTTTTTATAAAAACAAATGGATGACAAACTTTTTAACATACATAATTTGCTGAAAATTCCACAATTGCAATTTTTATGTTTGCAACTGACATAACCAATTTGAACAACAGGTTAAATAAATACAACAGATAACACTAGAACTGCAAACAATTATTAAATAAATATTTAAAACATTTGACACCTTTGTAAAACATGCTCAGAAACTCCTGTAAAATAAACTCTAATCTGTGTGTTAGTAACTGTGTCATTCATTTGTTTTTGTAAAAAATAACTTAATCTGCTGCCCACGCTCAAAACAAAGTTTCCTGAAATTTTCACGTACCTAATGTATCTAAAGGCCAAAGTAAACAAAAGTGGTGTTTTGTTTTACTTCCAACAGTTCGTGACCTACTAGAATTTTTTCAAAATAAATTAAATGACGTGGTATTTCCATGGCAGTCTTATGAAATTATTATTTTCTGTAATAAAATGCTCAAAACTTAAACAAAATGCAAAGTGTGACACATCGTTGAAATCAGAATTAAAAACTCTAT
This sequence comes from Ctenicera cuprea, assembly GCA_958336395.1. Lineage (NCBI taxonomy): Eukaryota > Metazoa > Arthropoda > Insecta > Coleoptera > Elateridae > Ctenicera > Ctenicera cuprea. The sequence continues at coordinate 37,156,331 of OY284491.1, read as the reverse complement.
TGAAATACAAAAAAATTTAAAATGCCGGCTATAAGAAAAAAAAAGCTGACAGTCGAAAATGAGCAATGGTAACAGTTATACCAAATCTGATTAAAATTTTAAATTCAACATGAAAAAGTGTCCTAATAATGTGTTAACTAGAAATATGTAATATAAATGACAAATGAGTTATAGCCAAAAACAAATAATCCAAAATTTCAGTTTTTTTTAGTTTATTCAGAAACTAAGCAAGATAGGTCTAATATCTTTTCAGATTATTAGTGGGCATAAAATTCCACATTTTTTTTTCTAATTTAACCATCTTCTTATCTCTTCAAATAAGCGAGATCCCCATAGTTAACACGCAATTTGATACATCCTGTATGTGTGCTCCGTTTAAAAAAATTGAGTTATGACTTATTAAAGTTGCAAGTTTTGAATCACTGCAACAAACACCCTGTATTACCAAATTCAACTTTAAACTCTCTGGGGAACGGTACATGGTATTGACTAAGACTTTCCCAAAAAATTTTGAATAATCTGCCGAAATGCGGCTTACGCAGGTTTTATCAGTGGCGTCTGCAAATGTCAATTTTTTTTTGAAAAAGCGGATTAACTTGGCAACGCCGCAATAGAATTTTAGAAACAAAAAATATTCATAGAGGCAATTAAGCGGCCAATAAAAATTTGCAATAATTTACAGGGTATTTCGTTTAAAAAAACATACGTTTAGTATATGTATGTATATGGTATATGTAACGTTATGAAAATAATTGTTAACAGCAAGCTGACAATTTCAATTTTTTGCATATAAGTAAATACGTTACTAGCATGTCGAACTTCTCATTGCTAGAACGTCTTTGTTCCATTTTTTCCACTAAATTCAACTAACTTGCTTGTTAACGCCACAATTGTTTTAAAAAGGCATACACAATGCACATGCATACAGAAACTGACAGTTGTTTTAAAATAAAACAATGATATTTGCCTGTTTATCTGTTCTCATTGTTAACATGGAAGCCTACTATTTGTATTGAAAAATAAATTTATGAATTTAACTGTTACATAATATGTTTGCTTTTACTTGCATACTATTTTTCCTAAATATGTTTATAGAACTAAAATGCCTAAAAAATCTTTAAATTTCAGGTATTACACAAATCGCAGCGCTTATGGCGTATTAATTTTTGTGGATAAATCTTTATTTCTCTAAAATTTTGCTTAAATACAACAATTTTTATAGATTGTTATACATCATTAAAGAACTCATAAAAAGGGCTATTTGATGAGCGTATTGTTAAAAATGGCACCCATAAGAAACACAAAAGTTTGCTCTTGTATCTGAAAAACAAAAGAAGTTTCAGGCACATTCGAAAGAATTTTTAAAAAATGTCTTAATAATATGCAAGTTGGGTAAATGTAAAGAAAAAAATAAAGAAGTTATTGAGGAAAAAAGAAAACTCAGAATACCGTTTTTTTTTAAATATCTCAAAAACTAAAAGAGTTACTCTAAGTCTGCAGACGTGCCATTAATACTACATAAAATAAAATATTCAAAAATGAAACTCCTAAATATTTTTTGCTGATCTAATTGCTGCATTGGTAGGCTAATCCCCGAGGGGTAAACCGCAGGCTAAAATTTGTACATTGACTTCTCCTTAGTAAAGGACTTCTTCCGGACTTCCCCGACTTCCCCCTAACTTCCTCTGGACTTCCCCGAGAGTACCCTTGGATTGTCCATTGTTCCCAAAATGTATTTGTAATGTCTAATTACAGCTATAGCCGACTGACATTGTGTATATCTTAGATGCGTTTGTTAATTTGTTTAATGAATGTGTCAACACTTTACGAAATCCCGTTTTAAAGATAGTATATTCTTGAATTACATTTTTGTTTGCTATATGTGATGATATTTATAAATGTATTCACAAAGTAAGGGTTAATTTTTTCATTAATTCTACGACAGTAAGTAGTTAAATATTAAAACAATTCTTTTATTCACAATCAAGTAGTAATATGTCACTTTCAGGCTTTTAAAAAGTTGGAAAGTCATACATTGTGTACCTAGCTGGAAAAGTCTTTTCCGGCTAGCTGAAAAAGACTTTTCCGGCTACTTAAACGTCACTTTTCAACAGCTTAAAGTGTCATTTTGAGTAGTCATGTTACCTTGCAACACTTCCACAGATCTCTCTGTTAAAGTAGACTAATCAAATTATGATAAAACCGTCAATAAACATTAATGGAAATTATGTTTAAATCTCAATAATTAATTAATAACTGATTGTGAATAAAACTGATTGTGAATAAAATAATGTACAAACCTCGGTGAAAAGTTTTCCTGTCTCGAGAATTAGTTGACCGCGGCGCTTCGCGCCTTGGTCAACTACCATATCTCTCGACAGGAATAATAATAATAATAATAACATTTATTTCCAAAAAGAAAAACAAAGAAAATACAATTACTTTTACAAAAAAAAAATGAAATGGAAAATGGACGCAGTTCAGCTTGACCCGACGTAGTGGTAGGTCAGCTGGTCTTCCACTGCGCCCGTTTGTTACAAGTTAGTACGTGGTGCCACTTGGGACAGAAGCAATATGCTATATGCTATATGTCGTAGGCGAAAGAAGAAGTACTCTATTGTTGATTTAGAAAATGACGTTTTAAACTATTTTTAAGCCTGGTTACCGATACCGGTACCTTCTTGAGATGCTTCGGTATCACATTATTATAGTAGTAAACGATATTGTACGAAAAAGATCTTTTAAACAAAAACGAATTAAAACGCCGAATTGATAATGTAATTTTACTTCTTATATTAACTTGATGGACATCGGACCTGAAAGAAGTTTTGTCGAACAAGTAGGAAGGAGTTTGGTTATTAATTATTTTTAAATACAATGAATGAAATACTTTCCACCTCGGTATGTAATATAGGTACTATTACCGCTTGACTAGATAAATAAAACATTTAATCTTTAACTAATTTTCGAATGCATTTTGGATAGAATTTTTAAAAAGTGCTTTAATAATGTGCAAGTTTGGTAAATGCAGAGAAAAAAATAAAAAAGGTAATTTGGAAAAAAGAAACTTAAAATTTCCTTTTTTTTTTAAATATATCAAAAACTAAAAGAGACGTTAAATATGAAAATGTTTCTTAATACCGCATAAAATAATACAAAACTATCTCTATTTAACCAACTTTGTATCTCTTATCGTTTTCGAGATCCCAATGTTGAGACTCGAATTTGGGACACACTGTATATCTCTTCATATTATACGTCGATACGAAATATGTAGATTTCTAATTTAAAAATTCTTTTGATAGAAGATTGTTTACTTTCTAGAGCTCCCCCAAGAATTTATATGAAAAGGTTCCATAAAAAACTAATAAAATGGAAGAGATTGAAAAAGTTCGATAACTCTTTCATCCCCTGAAATAACACAAGCTTCTGCTTATAACTCCAGTTTTGTTGAGTAATTAATAATTGGTGTTTGTTTGTTTTTTAATAAGGTTCACATTTGGGAAATCAAGAAAATACACGTTGCCTGGGAAATTATTTAGTTAAAGGAGGATACAAAGAATTTGATGATCTAAAAATGGCTACTCAAGAACCTGTAATTACTGAACCTGATATAATTGGCGGAATACCATTAGATGAATCCTGCCAGTTTTTATTATTGATGTCTGCTGGATTGTACCAATCTATCGAAGAAGCAACAAGAACAGATCAAGTTAATAAGTATATTGCTCAGCTTGTTGTTGAACAGGTATAGTAGTTTATATCTTAATGAGATAATGCAAAGGTAAAAGTTAAAATTTTTAGTTCCGAGAACAAGGAACTTTAACAGGTGTAGCTCAGGCAGTTGTTGATCGTGCTGTACGTCTTCATCATGACTGGTACATGTCAAATTCTCTAAAGACTGGTCCTACTAAACGTGAAGATATAACTTTAATTGTTCGTAATTTTAATTTTCCGATGCCCAATGCCATTACATCTCCCACAAATCCATCTGTGACTTTTAATCCAATTTTAAATACAATTTCTAATCGTTCATTTGGCGCGACTTTAACAACTTCAACAAATGACAGTTATAGAAGTAATAGTATTATAGCAACCAATGATACTTCTAGTAGTTCCGATGTTAGAAGTGTCAGTGATATGGGTTTAGGACCTGATCAGAGAATTGAAGCCTATGTTGATTTCTCGGTTTACTACCGCAATCTTGAAATTGCAAGACAAAATGGTACTGTACCCGAAGGAATTGATTTTTGATACCCTACTGAAAATCACCTCAGTTGCCTCATAAAACCTCATACAAAATGAACCTGGTTGTTTCAAAAACCGCATAAAACCACATACAACCTGATGAAAACATTATCAGGTTATATGAGGTTTCTATATATATTTTCAGTAGGGTAACGTTATGTTTTGAAAAATATTGAAATAATTAAAAAGAGAATAATGTAATTCTTTTTACATGCTACGTAAAAGTTACACAAAAGTTTTTCTTAATCATACAGAAGCGATTGATACAGAAGGCACCAAACTTGAATAAGACATGGAAATTTTTGTCTGCATGTTAATGTAAACACTTTTTTACATTCAGAAATTAATAAATATAAACCATCAGTTTTTTTTGCTTTTCAAAATATGTCACAAGGGCATATTTTACCTTTTTAATGTTTGTAAATCTTTGGTCTTTGGATTCTGTGTGATAGATATTTACACACTAAAGAGTTTTTCTCTACTGCCAGGTTATAAAATGCTCCCCCCCCCTACTAACTTTTGAACAGCCTGATGTGAAGCTACAAAAGTTGGGTTATTATTAATGAAGAACAACTACTATTTTTAAAAAATAATGCCCGCCTTAAATTTAAGAAATGGCGACGGCGCCATTTAAAAAAATGTTTCATGGCACGGAAGGTCTCTTTGAGTCGAGCACAACCCTAGAGTTTGGGAATATTTTATCGATTCAAAAACAAATGACAGGCTTCATTATCATATCATTATCTGTTTCTGATATTAAACAAAACACTAAAAATATGTAGTATGCAAAACAACAGAAGTATAAACAATTGAAATAATTATCTTTCTATTCTGGCATTCTATTCAGTTATTGTGTATTGCTCACATGCGAATTTTGAGTGTTAAAACCTGTGATGTAATCGTGGAAATACATCAAGTCACAATTCTTTCTCTATCTATCTACAGTAAACTAGATGAGAAAGAAAATTACTAGAAAATTTATTGAATGTTGTAACTAGATATTATATTATTTTATATTCGTTGCTATGATTACATAACTACATCAGAAAACTGTATGAAATAATAATACACATGCAAAAGGTAACTAAAAAAGTTACATTATTTTGTCTTGTGACTTGGTGTATTTCCACGACTATACTAACAATTATGGCGAATGCTTAAATGTTGTCATTTGTGTTTGAATCGATAAAATTTTCCCAAAATCTAGGATTATACTCTACTCAAAGAGACCTTTCAAATGAGGGGTCACTCGACTCTCCGTGCCATTTAACATTTGTTTTTCAAAAAATAGTATTTGTTCTCCAATAATAATAACTCAAATTTTATAGCTGCACATGAAGCCGTTCAAAAGTTGTTAGGAGAGGTGACAATTTACTACCCCACTATACGTATGATAATGATTCGGCCGAATTTCAGGTGTAGTGGCTATCTCAGCAGTGGTTGGAAGTATCGCGATATTGGTATTGCATTTCTTTTTGAGTAGCATTTAAAAAAAAGTAGCGAGTATCAACACCGCAATATGTTTTTAATCATCGAGTACCGCAAAATTTGTGATATTGTGGTGATACTTTTTTTATTCGAAAACTCTAGAATACCAAACTGAACAAGTAATTGTGGTTTCTGGAAACACTTTGGTTGCTAGGAATGTAAATATTGGAGAAAAACAATTAATGAGAATCTTTAATCCTTATCCTCTCTCCTTGGCTACGATTAACAGTACTTAATAGTTATATTGAAATTTCTCAAATAAGTGTCTTTTGTGCCGTAAGGGTAAATCTGCTATCTCTCTCTCTGTATCAGCACGAGAGGCCTTTGAGGCCTATGGCTTTTTTGACTACTTGTTTCCACTTGTTTCTGTCACTCGCTAAATTTTTCCAGTTTTCCACACCTAGGTTCTTGAGGTCTTCCTCAACACACTCTAACCATCCTTTTCTTGGCCTTCCTCTTCGATCTCTGCCTTCTGGTTCATCAAATAATATCCTTTTGACACCTCTATTGGGGTCCATCCTGACTACATGTCCTAACCACTTTATTCTATTTTGCTTAATGACACTGATTATGGGAGGTTCTCTGTATAAATTTGCCATTTCGTTGTTTGTTCTTCTTCTCCAGATACCTTGTTGCTGAACTCCTCCGTATATTCTTCTTAGAACCTTCCTCTCCCATATTTCTATTTTTTTGATGTCTTCATTTCGTAAGACCCATGTTTCGCTACCATAGGTTGCGACAGGACGTATTATTGTCTTGTACAGTCTGATTTTTACCCTTCTCGATACATTCTTGTCACTCAGAATTTTCTTTAGCGATCCCATACTTCTTGTTCCCAGCGCTATTCTTCTGTCTATCTCGTTTGTCACGCCTCCATTCCTATGTATTTCACAACCGAGATATATTGCACTTTCTGTTTTCTTAAAACTTAGTGTTTGATTTCCCTCTACTCTTACTTCCAGTATGTCTTCCACTTCTTGTCTTGTTTTTCCTAGGATGATATAGTTCGTTTTTTCTTGGTTTATTACCAGACCCGTCTTCGCTGCTTCTAAGCTTAACACTTTTATTTTGTCCTTAAGTTCTTCCCTCGTTCGTGATAACATGGTTACATCATCCGCATAAGCCAGACATTGGTACGAGTTCTTCAAGATGTTACCTTCTCTTCTTAAGTTTGCATTTCTCATAACAGTTTCTAATACTAGGTTAAATAAGGTGGTAGATAGAGGATCACCTTGTTTCAGACCGCCGTTTATCCTGAACTGTTCTGTTAGTTTCCCATTTACTTTAACCTGCGAGTGTGTCTCTCTCAACGTCATTTGGATTAACTGCACTAGCTTCGTTGGGCATTTAAGACTGATCAAACTTCGCACAATTTCGTTTCTTTTCACCCGGTCATATGCCTGCTTGAAGTCTATAAATATGACGTGTAGTTGTATGTTCTTTCTCTCACACTTCTCTTGGAGCATCCTAAGTGTAAACATTTGGTCTGTCGTTGAGCGGTTCTCCCTGAAACCACATTGGTAGTCTCCCAGTTGTTTTTCAGCGAACTCTTTTAGCTTTTTGTTTATCACTCTTGCTAGGATTTTGTAGGTCACACTTAACAGCGAGATAGGTCGATAGTTGTCGCACTTTTGTTGGTTCCCTTTTTTGTAAATTGGGACAATTATACTGTTGGACCATTCCATTGGCATTTCGCACGTTTCCCAAGCTTTGACCACAAGCTTATAAATTCTTTCTTGTAATTTTCCTCCGCCATATTTTATTAACTCTAAGGGTATGTCGTCTGACCCAGGACTCTTATTATTACTCATTTCGGCTATGATTTCTGCTATAGGCATAAATATTAAATAGCCTAATTCACATTAATGATGTCATTATGGAAAATTTGTTTAACTTGGCCCAACCCAAAGTGCCATACCATTATTCTTAGTTTCATTTTGTTATTCCTTGTTGGTTCCACCACCCTAAACGTCCAAGGCGCTTTATTCATTTTAAGTTTGTTATGTTGTGTTGGTTTTACACTTTTATTTTAATGGAGCAACAGGGTAACAGCGACGGTCCTACAATAATAGATGTCGTGGCCATCTTACTGCGATTTTGTTGGGCAGGTGAGTAGTGACCCCAATGCTATGGTAAATTTTTAAGTGAAGTGCAATACTTGTAATCAGTATAGTGAACTTTTTTGTAATACAAGGACGGCTGCAAATTTAAGAAAACATATTTTATATATTATGTACCCACTTTATTTTTAAAATTAAAGTAATTTAACTGACCCATCATTCATTTTTCCGTTTTACCCCGCTCCCCATTCAAAAATTGTTAATATTTTTTAATAAAAGTATTGAGTATCAGTATTGCGATACTTTTGAAAAATATCGTTCCAACTACTGTATCTTATGGCTTTGGTGATAAGCCTTAGCAGTAGAAGTAGGCTCACAATAAATAAATGTAAAAGAATTAATATGAAGGAGTTGATTTCTTGTAAACACTCGTCGTATGAATAAACAAAAATTTATAAAATCGTAACTTTTAAGACATGTCACATGTAGTAAAATGTATTTATTTATTACCTATTAATATTTATATAACGTCTACCTATTTCTGCTGCTAAGGCTAAATACTAGAGTCGGAAAATAAATCTACCGCACTTGGAAAATCTGCTAAACCCTCTGATCCACAAGTCTGAAATCTTTAACGTGCGATGACATATTTATCAGTCACTCCTAAGTGTTCATAAACACGTCATTATTTAATGAAGACTTACCAGATACTTTAGCAATTTGGCATAGTAATAAAGGTTCAAAGAAACAATCTGTGTGATAATGAGATAATAATAATAGTAATACTTGTAATGAAATAAGTAAGAACAACAATAAATAATGTTTTGCACAACCTATATATATATAATATTTATACTTATGTATGCATTGGAAGCACTTAAAATAAAGACTGTTGTGTGTGTTCAAGACACAATTTGCAAAAAACTGATTGAACATAATTGTTGAGTAAAGGAGTTCCTTTATTCAACAACAGGATTTGTTGCTTTTGTTTTTCTCATTTCGGGAATACATAAATGAAGTCTCTTTTTAATTCTTATGAAAAATGTTCGTGTGGTTTTGCTTGTCCAGTTTGCTACTCAATAATGATTTGAATGTCTATTTAACGTAGGACCCACCAACATCAACTATTTAGTTTTATTTTTCTATGTATATCACTTCCTAAAATTCTCGTTTATAGTTCAGTGTGGTTAGTTGGGGAACAGTTATAAAATTGAGTGTGAAAAATAAATTCAAATCGTTGTTTACCAGCTTCCATCCTATATTAATAAGTTTGTGATAAAAATTATGACAGGGAAATTTGTTACTTAATTAATATCACTAAAAATGACTTTAAATTGTGGCTCGAGCTTTAATCATCTGCCTATCGAAAACTAAGATAGGTACATATCGAAAAATTTTGTTCTATTTTTTCTGTAGAGCAGAAAATTTCCTGTCATGAGAGATTAGGAAGTATATTCTGTTTGCCGTGACTACAAGCATCGGCTCCTGCGCACTGGTTAATAAATAATTGGGTAAATATATCTAAATACGAACGAATTTTTAAATTAATTAAAAGAAATTTTTGTAAACATTAAAAATTTAAAGGGCTGAATGTTATTATTATCTTAAAAACTTCATTATTCATTAGATAAATATCGTAAATGTATTATTTTTAGCTTTTTTTATTCTTTTTATCGAGATATCTTAAAATTTTTTTTAAGTGCCACTGTGCTGCGGAGCCCACGTTAAACTGTAGGTCCCCTATGTCTGTCTGTGCAAGTTATCTATCGCTGGGCACCAAACAGACATAGGAGAGAGGTATCCAACGCCCTGAATAGGGTATGGCACTAGAAGAAGAAGTTAAAATTTACAATTTACAAGTTGAATTTATTGTAAATAAAACAATTTTTAACTTCAACTTAGCATTATACACGTATTTCAACGTGTTTACACGTCATTATCAAAGGCAAGATTAAAAGTAAACAGTTGGTGCTGCTATAGGAACAATAAATCTTCATAACTTGATCTTGGTATTTTATTTTGTAACGAAACCCTATACTATATATCATTACATTAAGCAAATAATGATAAGAAATTGAAGATGTTAACTCTTACGAGTACATCACAACAGTGGTCTTTTCTGCAAACCCCAAGGCAGGGGCGTATTTAACGTCGGTGCAATCGGTGTGTTGCACCGACGGGCCCCAGGGCTGGCGAGCCCTTGTGGCCGTGTGTTAGGAAACAAAATCTTTATATAATAGTCTAGTCGCATTAGGATCCGCCTGCCGAAAAAATCCAAGTGAGCTGAAATTTTGCATACACCTTTATTTTAACATTACAAATATTGTCTCAAAATCCCCATCGATATCGCGCTTGCGTTTTCAGTTATTCAAGGTCAAAGGTCACAGAAATCAGTTTTTTGCAAGTATCTCGCTTTGTTTTTGCAAGAAGCTGCAAATAACCGAACAACCGCCCCTAACCCGAACTGCTACCGTATTAGATGGTCAAACCGTCCGCATACAAGGAGCCTATGCTGTTCCAATTCAGGTAGACCGCCAGAACAAGACATCAGTTCAATTACATACCCGGCATGGTGTCCGACATCTTGTTAGGGATGGATTTTCTGCAGTCCATGAATTTCCACATTAACCTAACTACGGGCAATGTATTTCTGGAAAACCGCATTGTGTCCATCAAGAAGAAGGGTGCCGTATCCGTAGGGATGGTGCAAGAAGCGTCAACGTCACTGGCTAGTCTAACCGAGAGGGAACTACAACAGCTCAACAACTTCCTAGACACCGAGTTACCCTTGTTTGAAGGTATTAAGGGTACCACCAAAAATTTGGAGCATCAGATTGGTTTAATGCACCGCACACCGATTAAACAGCGTTACCGACCGCAGAATCCCCGAATGCAAGAAATTATCAATCACGAAGTAGACCGAATGCTCCAAGAAGGTGTCATTGAACCGTCAAGCAGTCCATGGAGTTCTCCCATAGTCATGGTTCAAAAGAAGGATGGAAAGCCGAGGTTATGTATCGACTTCCGGAAAGTTAACGAGGTATCCATGAAGGATGCCTATCCACTCCCGTACATTAATGCTATCCTAGACAAATTGAGACAAGCCCGTTATATTTCCAGTATTGACCTCAAACAAGGCTACTGGCAAATACCGTTGACCAAGGACCGCAAACCGGTCACAGCCTTTACCGTTGGGGGAAGAGGATTGTTCCAGTTCCGTGTAATGCCGTTTGGTCTTCATTCAGCACCCGCCACGTTTCAGCGTCTCCTGGACACCATCATCGGTCCAGAGATGGAACCCAGGGCATTTGCATACTTGGATGACATTATTGTCCTGGGGAAGACTTTCGAAGAGCATCTGAGCAATTTGCAGGAAGTTTTCCGCCGTCTCCGTACAGCAAACCTCAAGCTCAACCCCGAAATGTGTGAGTTTTGCCGAAAGTCCCTAAAATACCTGGGGCACACCGTTAGTGAGCAAGGAATTCATACCGACCCGGAGAAGGTGGAAGCCATCCGTAACATACTGCCCCCACGAAATGTTCGAAGTCTGCGACGTTTTCTGGGTGTGGCTTCCTGGTATCGCCGTTTTGTACCGTCATTCTCCAACATAGTAGCTCCGCTCACTAAGCTACTCCGTAAACAACAACGTTGGTGTTGGAGCGACGCACAGGAAGAAGCTTTTATAAAATTAAAAGCCAGCCTCACCGAAGCACCAGTCCTGACGTGTCCAAATTTCAACAAACCGTTTATCCTGCAAAACCGACGCTTCCGATCATGGGTTAGGCGCCACGCTTACTCAGAATACCAGCAGCGGGGACAAGATTATCGTCTACGCGAGCCGTACTATCTAGAGGGCTATCATTTCACCGTAGTGTCCGACCATCAGTCCCTTCGCTGGCTTCATTCTATTAAGAGCCCAGCTGGAAGATTAGCCCGGTAGAGGGTTTTTCTGCAGCAGTACGACTTCGAAATAAAATACTGAAAGGAAGTACTTAACCGTGTTGCAGATACCCTGTCCCGTGAACCGTTACCGAATACGGAAGAACCAATCGATCCGGAACTGTGTGCTGTCAATGTACCAGACGGCGCCTGGTATCAACGCAAGTTTTCTTAAATTTAGCTAATCCTCACTTTGTCGGCATATTTCTATGTATTTCTATTTACGATCAAATTATGCAAGCCGCGTGCGAATTTAGTTTTAGTAATTTTCACAGGTACAGGTACTTGCGAAAGGTCAACCTTCTTCAGTTTTGCAGAAAAGACCAGTAGTGTTGTGATGTACTCCTAAGGGTTGACATCTTCAACTTCTTACGATTATTTTCGTAAATTTAATAATGCTGTATAAGCCCTACTGAAAATCACCTCAGTTGCCTCATAAAACCTCATACAAAATGAACCTGGTTGTTTCAAAAACTGCATAAAACCACATACAACCTGATGAAAACATTATCAGGTTATATGAGGTTTCTATATATATTTTCAGTAGGGAGGACATAAGGTGTTCGTTATTAAAATAAAATAAATACAGTTTATTTAAAGTTCTTAAAAAATTTTTCTTTCAAATCCAAATCTACCCTACATATTCCTAAGGTAAGGGCTTTTTTTTTAAATCAAAAGTTGGTGTTGTGATGTGAGTATTAAACTTTTGTCTTTTTTTAATTAAGAATGAGTGACAGCACACGCAAAAAATTGTCTGGAGCACAATATAGAGTAAAGGAAAAACTAAGTGGGTCTTTAACTACATTTTTTTAAGTCAATGCTCCATCATCGTCATCGAATGCTGATCCAATGAGTATTAATGAAGCTGAAGCCCAACCTCAACCATCAACCTCATTTGAACAACCACAGAATTTAGAACAAAACACAAATACTCCCATTGATGATGAAGCTGAAGCCCATGAGATCCTTGTGAGCAAAGATAAATCCTTTTTAGATTTTGATTTTGCTGATCCGGGTACATGGCCTAATCTTTTGAATAACCGTTTAGTTGAAATAATTGTTACTAAAGGCGCTGTCCAAATTCGAGAAAACTTTCCCGTAGATGAGACGGGAAGAAAATTTACAACTACGCAATATACGCGAATCTTAGCAAACGGCGAAAAAGTAAATAGGGATTGGTTGGTTTATTCAAAAAAATCAAATACTGCTTTTTGTATTTTTTGTAAAATATTTGGTTCACTAACATGTAAATTAATTTCTGGCTATTCAAATTGGAGACAGTTATCTGTAAATCTTTCTCGTCATGAACTTAGTATGGAGCACTGAAAAGCGCTCAAAAATGGCATGAATTAAAATTACATTTGGTTAGGGAATGTACTATCGACAAAGATCAACAAAGATATTTCGAAAATGAAAAAAAACGATGGCGTGCTATTATAAAGAGAATGATTTGTATTGTGCAATATTTAGCGGGTCAAAATTTAGCATTTAGAGGTGGTTGTCATAAACTTGACGAACCCAATAATGGGAATTTCCTAAAATTAGTTGAAATGTTGGCAAAATTTGATCCGATTATCCTCGAACATGTAAATAACGTTCAAAAATGTAAACATATGCCTCATTATTTAGGAAACCATTTTCAAAATGAATTAATCGGTTTGTTGTCAAAAAATATTCAACATGAAATTTTAAATTGCTTAAAAACAGCAAAATATTATTCCATAATTTTAGATGAAACTCCCGATGTTAGCCATGTTGAGCAACTTACTTTTGTAATAAGATTTGTTCATTTCTCTTCAGATCAAGTCGAAATAAGAGAACATTTTTTAGGTTTTTTTCAAGTTATAAATACCACAGGCGAAGGGCTTTTTCAAGTTTTAACAGAACAAATATTACCAAAATTTCAAATAAATATTCAGGACATGAGGGGTCAGGGATGTGACAATGGTGCAAATATGTCTGGTAAACATATAGGTCTTCAAACTCAAATTCGAAATGTTAATGCCAGAGCAATGTTTGTGCCTTGTTCAGCTCACACATTAAATTTATCCGTTAATGACGCCGCTAAAATTTCATATGAAACTGTTTGTTTTTTTTCTATCGTTCAAGAATTGTATAATTTTTTTTCTGCTTCACCTTACCGGTGGGACATTTTAAAAAGAAATTTACCCCACTTAACGTTAAAATCGGTTAGTGATACAAGATGGGAAAGTAGGATTAAAGCCATTCGCCCCTTAAGATTTCAGTTAAATGAAGTTTGTAAAAGTTCATATGATTTGACCAAAGATAATTCAAGAGATATGAATACTAAACACATGGCACAATCATTACTAGATAAAATCAATACCTTCAAATTTATATGTTCGATTGTAATTTGGTACGATATGTTATCCAAAATTAATGTTATCAGTAATATGCTCCAAAATCCTAATTTAAATTTAAATGAATGCCTTAAAGGAATACAAAATTTAATATGTTATTTTACTGAAAAACGGTCAGACAATAATTTTGAGAACTTTATAAATGTAGCTAAAGTAGCAGCTGAGAAGAACAATGTAGAGCAAGAATTTCCCTTAATTCGACAAAGAAAGACCAAGCGACAATTTTTATATGAAAGTACTGATGAAACTGTTTTGGATTCAAAACAACAATTTAAAATCAACTTTTATTTTCTAATTATGGACACCACAATTCGATCTTTACAAAGACGTTTTGAGGGGATCAATAGATGCAATGATTTATTTAGTTTTTTATGCAATTTTTATGATTTAGATTCCGAAATAATTAGGAAATCATGCATGGATTTAGACATTGCTTTGCAAAATCATAACGAAAATACGACATGCAAAGATATTGACGGAATTGATTTGCATAATGAAATTATGTCTTATAAAGTTATAATTCCTAATACAGAGTCGCCTTTAAACATTTTAAATTATATTGTAAAAAATAACTTAAAATTATTGTTTCCAAACTTATTTATAGCATTAAGAATATTTTTGTCATTGCCCATATCGGTAGCCTCGGGAGAAAGGTGTTTCTCAAAACTAAAAATAATTAAAAACTATTTAAGAACAACTATGAGCCCAGAACGGCTAGTAGATTTAGCTATTATTTCCATTGAGAATCAAATCTGTGAAACCATCGATCACAGTGAAATGATAAACGAGTTTGCATCTTTAAAAGCCAGACGTGTTATCCTATAATTCTTTCTGTTTCAGTGTTACATTTGTGTTTACATTATTTCTTTAGTCTAAGTATTTGTGTTTATTATAATACTTGCAAGGAACAAATTATTTCATTTATAACGTATTGTTTATTTTGAATTTTATTATTATTTTGTCTTAATTAAACTTTTTTTAAATTATTCTATTCGTGTTTTATTTAATGTATTACGTAACATATAACACGTTGAAGTTCAACAGAGGGGCGCAAAAAATACTTTGCACGCAGGCGGGTGACCCCCCAGGAACGGGGCTGGGTTAGGAAAACCCCGGCCACTTTTCTTGGGGCGGTTAAGAGATGACGCATTAGTATAGAAAAATTAAATTAAAATACTGGCAACAACGCAGAATCCAAGACATTTGAGTTATTAAATGCGCCCCTTATTAAATCAAAACAACTAAAACGTCTTGGATTCTGGGTTGTTGCCAGTATTTTAATTTAATTTTTCTTTACTAAAGCGCCATCTCTTGACCGCCGCAAGAAAAGTGTCCGGGGTTTTCCCAGCCACTCTGTATTTATAAATTTTGTTTTTCTTCTTATATATCAAAAATACATAATATCTCGGGTAAAACTGTTTATTTACATGCCTGGCCTACACGCAAGTTATTAGGAATTGACAGTACAAATGCAAAACTCGTTAATTACACATTGACAGCTGATTGACATGTAGTAAAGATACAAATCATTTTGTTTGTTTTATGAGGAAACAATGTGCTACGAGCGGAGATTTCTAATAGTTTTACTAGATACACGACTCCAGCTTCTGAACAATGAAAAAAGTGTAGCCAGTCGGACATTTTGTATTTGGGCGATGTCAGTTTTGACAAATTCGAACTTTTCAACGTTAATATAAACATTTAAACTTAATTTTAGAGGCGGCCCGCAAGCGTGTTGCGCAGTGGATTGTAAAAACTACTACATAATTTGTATCAAAACGTTCAGTGAACTACTTTGAGGTAGAATAGGTTCAGAGAGTTCTACTGGTAACGTGTGTTGCTCTCTGTGACGAATATGAGAATACAGATGGAACTAAGGCATTTATGGGACACTGGTTCCTGGCCGTAGTAAATAATTATTGGGTGTAAAATAATTGCTGAAAATAACCGTATACTGTGTACTTAGGTTTAACATCTTGTCTGTTTACAGCTTCTATCCATTTGTTTAACAAGGGAAACCTGTGTTAACAAGTAACATAGAGATTTTAATTTAATTATATTAACTTTGCCCAAATACAAAATGGCCGATTGGCTACATTTTTTGCGTAGTAGTCGAGTATCTAGTAAAAACTATTAGAAATCTATGTACTTAAGCAAGCAGTCTATTTATTTTCCAGGTTTGTGATGCAAAGACAGTAATTTTATTTTCCATGGCCAACCCTTATGTATTTTTTATTTGAACATATGGTAGTTCAATTTAAAAAGTAACCACAAATCAACCTAATCTGTGAAAGTAACTATTTAAGGATAAAAAGATGAAAGTGTGTTATGTTTCTATTGTTTTTACTCGTGTAGAATAGAATATATTTTTATCCTTAAATGTTCTAATGAATTTTTAAAGTTATATTTGTATTGTTTTCCTTATTGTGTTAATAGAAAAATTTTTCTAAACTTTAATTTTTTTTTGTATTTAAAAAAATACTCTAAATGTAGGGACCGGATACAGGCATCATTTTTACTTTCCTATACTTTCAGTATAGGGAAGTATTGATTTCATGCAAAATTTCAAAGTTGAGATTTTAACGAAAATAGTCGGGGGGGGGGGGGGGGGTCCATGGACCCCAAAAAAGTAATTTTTAAAAAATGTCTGTCTGTGGGTGGGTGGGTGAGTGGTTCCGTTACGCTCCATATCTTCGGAACGGTGGACCGATTTTGATGTGCTTTGGAATGAGGGGGTATATCAAAAATTTACCGACAAAATAAGCTTTTAACAAAAAAAACGAAAACGGAAGCGGAAGTTAGACATGTTTTTTTGGTAGCATTTTTTTCAGAAACTGAATTTTGGAAATTTTAATAGTGGAGATTAAAGAAGGCCTTAGGACAAATCAAACAATTTTTTACCGAAATCTCTAGCTTTAAAATGGCGGCCGCTACGAATTTTTGAACATTTCGACTTTAACGCCCATTTACTCAATTTATCTAGTTATCTGATTGGAATCAATTACATCTTGTTCGGTAGCCCTTTAAGGGTACTATACCATGAAATATAATTAATTTTGAAAATATAAAAACGATTGCAATGACATCACTCCAAAATTTCGGAATTTTTCAAAAAAATATTTTTCAAAAACTGCCCACACGTTTTTGTTTAAACTTTTTAAGCTGATAGAGCTGGGAATCTTCTACGATTTGTTTTTTTGCGCATTGCTATAATTTCACTGTGACGCCCTCTATGAATTTTTGAAAATTGGAAATGTGTACTTTTTTATTTATTTAACGGGGGGCAATAAAATATTCCTGTTAAAGCAATATAGCTCATCATTGATAGCAAAATCCGAATATCATAATATTTTTTTGATACTTTAATATTTAGGGGGGCTACTGTCCCCCCCCCCTCAAATTTTCGCTACAAAATTTAAAAATTGATTTCTTCTTTTGTTTGCTCTAGGAGAATCTTTCTACAAAAAATCAAAAAATCGAATTTTTTTCCCCTTAATAATCTTTTCACATACTTTCTACAGCAGTTGTATTCTTGTACTAGTCGTTTAATGTTCAGTGTAGGCTATATTTTTTATTTTAATAGATAGACTCGCAAACCCAAGAGCAAAGTTGTAGGACAAATTCTTCTCGATTGTATTTAAGAAAAAAACTTGAGTTTCCAATTTTAATATGGCGGCCACGGTAAAAAATAACTTTGTTTTAAATGGAAACGTGGCATTTTGGCTTTAAAATCAGAAAGGTTTAAATTAATAAGAGTAATTTCTTGCTAAAAATAATACTTCTCGAGTTATTAATATATTTTCAAATATCAATTTCCGCGCTTCCGTTGATTCAGTCCGAATATTTTACCCAACCTTATGCTTGCAGCGCAGCGGTCGGTCTTTCTTCAACCGCTTCAAGATGCTACAACTTATAAGAACTATTTACTTTAACTAGTCGTGTCTAGACAGGTGTATATCGAAAGTGTTGGAAAATATAAAACAATGTATTTAAATGTATAGGAAAGTCCAGGCGGAGTGTTTTGCTCATGTTGATGTATACAGTGGCAAGAAACCTATATCAAGGGAACTTGGTTCCTTAAGTTTCAAGATGCTGAGATAGGAATAACTTTTTTACTTTCAATATTATGAAGCCGCTCTTAAAAAAAAATTTTATCATTTAATATACAGCGTGTTTCTGTTTGCATATTTTTGAAAATCAAGATCAGTGAAGTAGGCGTTTTAATAATATTATTCTAGTAGACAATTGCTTGTCACATTCTTTGACTAAATAGCATATATGTGCTGTCATTCAATTTCCCATTAGTCATGTTTACATTACAACAAAAAACGTACCTATTTAATAAAGTGCTATGGAATTAGGAACGTATCATATTATTATGCGATACGTTTTTCACTTCGTATAAAGACTTTTTCACTACTAGCCTAGGTCAATAATGGAAACTGTCAACTGGCACTTCACTTGTTTTGAAGTAACTCAAGTTTCGAAATTTCAATTATTAAACGCAAGAAAAGTAATTTTAATAACTGTTTTTCCACTTTCACTACACATTATTAGAAACCTAAATGAAAATTATTCACTTTCTTTGTCAAAATGTCAATCGTAAAACAAAGGAATACTTTTTGCCATTCAGGCTACTTATTAATGAACAACTATTCGTTAAATAATAACATTTTTTTTATTGGTGCCCCATTTTACCTATTTAAAGCACGCCTCAGCGTGTTTAAATCGAACTTTCAAAAACGCGCGTTTTTTAAAGTTACCATGGCAACATCAACAACTCGAGAAACGTGAAGTCTAAATGACAATTTTTTGATTATTGATCTGACAGGAGTACCTTGTAACGTCAAATAAAATATTACTAACAAATGCAAAACCTTTATTCAAACATTATTTAACAATTTTAATTTTATAAATGAAAATGGAAAGTACAGTTAGTATTAAGAAAAGATTTGGTTTCTTGCCACACGGGCGTTTCTGTGTTTTGTGCTTAGAGGCCGGTGCGATCGCAGATACCTGCTTAGCAGGTTCCGATCGCAACTTTGCCGGTTTGTTGCTTTGCAACTTCTTCTCGCCGCACATAATAGAGGGCGTTATTAGTTTAATTCCCCGTTAGTTTTATACAGTTAGTATTGTTTGAGATATTAATATTTCGATTTTTTTTAAATCGGAGGAAATGGTATTTAAATTAATACTGTTAACATTCTCAGAACTCAATGAGGTTGAACTTCCATTAATGGCACTCCCAATAATGTTTGAAACATTCTTCTTATTGCTAATGCTCTCTTCAACGTAACGAGTCGCCATACAGCTGCCGATTTCCATCCTACTTGTCGTTGGATTTGATCTATTGTCATGCCACTATTTGCCATAATGGTAGCGGACGTACGTCGAAAAGCATGTCCCGTGTATTTCTCAGGATCATCCAATTTAAGATAACGTGCAAATTTGATTTTGATTGGTACATTTCCCCTTATCATATCGTAAGAAAACTCGGTCTGTCCTTACATTTTGGGGGCGCAATGATAAATACTGCTTCACCAAACGCACATAACTAATTACTTCACTGTCGGCTACAGTAAAGCGTCGACCCTTCACTGTCTTAGACGGTCAGATAGTAATAATCAATACGCTTCCTTCTTCTTTGATATCATGTAAGCGCAAATCGCATAATTCACATCTTCTATAAAACCCAAAGATAGGTACCGCAAATGGCTACCACCTTCAAAAATAAATACGTAATGTCCGGTGCATCTATGAAAAACTTCCGCAAATCATCTTCACTGAATACATATGCCTTCTTGGCTACGTCATTCTTACTAATTGCCTTCATGAATGCATGCACTTTTACAAATGATTTTATATCGACTCCTTTGTTTATCCTCAACAAACATTGTAATTTCGAGTGGATAGCCCACATAGTCGACGTCTTGTACTGCTCTGACATTTTCTGAAGGTAAGCAAGCACAACTCGTTCATTTATATATGTTACCTTTTGCTCTTCCATCCATTTGATGAACTTGTCATATTCTTTTTTATACGCATCATTAGATTTTTGCGGTATTCACCGCGATTCTGCTTTACTATTTAAAAAATCGATAATAGAATTCATTTTTAAGCAGTGCGGTGACAACAATTAATCTTTGATGACAAATTGCAAATTAATTTGTTTTTCTCATTTCCATGACAACAAAAGGTATACTGATGTCACATCACGAATTCAACCATTTTACATTATTAGTTCTTATTTCCATTTTTTGTAGTAATAATACCAGTATTTATGATTTCAAAGTGCACCAATAAAAAAAAATAGCGTAAAGTATTCGTGGATAACTGGTCTTTAAAACACTTGCTCTATTTCGAGCACTCCGGCTGCGCCGTCGTGCTCGAAAAATCGCGCGTGTTTTAAAGACCTTTTTATCCACTTATACTTTAATATACTATTAAGGTGCTAGTAGTAAAAAAAATAGTATACACACCACAGTGGAGACTACTATTATAGTGTTGCTCCTAGGTGCTTGGCTATAATAGTACCTAGCAAAGATACACTTTGGTACCTAGTCTCTCAATCTTGGTGTATAAAAAACTATTTCTCGTCAAATAGAAAATAATAAAGTTTTCTTTAATGGGCACTCAAACTTGGAAAACATTGTAATTTTATAATTGGTTTAACTATAATTTTAAGAGAAATTGAAAAAGAAATTATTGTCAATTATTGCAAGTGAATCGTGAAAATGCTTGTATGTTCGTTTTGAAAAATATGGTTTTTTAATGTAATTGGAGGAGCGACTACTAAAAACACAGAAAGAACCACAAAATAACAAATTTGACAACTCAAATGTTAAATCTACATGTACCTTATTTGCTCAGACCCCTAAACAAATTTAACGCCAGCCAATATGACTCTTTTTTTTAACACTTTATTTTTACGGTAACTAGATTTAATAAATTATTAAAATCGTCATCATATCTCTTGCAGTTGCCGAGATCCCCATGCCGGGCAAGTTATATTGCTATAGTTGTATATAAATATTGATTACCTCTTCATTAACGTTACTTTTTGTCTTTTATCATAGCAATTTATTGCATTATTAAAATTATTTGCGATGTACATGTAAAATAAACAGAAAGTCGTTAATAACAGCTAGGCTTCCGGGTTGGAGCCGCGTCATCGGTGCATGAACTGCCGACGTTTCGTCCTCGGTTCCACGGGACATCTTCAGGGCTGTGGTCACTTTGGGATCTGGAACACAACTGGCGAGACCGGTGCAGGCACCGGGTTTATAAGGGACGGGTGGGTAACAAGGTGTGAATGCTGGGTTTGTGATTGGCTGTCGGGCTGTAGGGGTTGAGCGGTTGCAGGGCGGGGCTTGGATTTACTCGGAAATAACAGTTTGTAGGCATTGTGCAGGGGATAGCTGTGGTCTCGGTTAATATTGTTAGGAGTTTTGTGTATTTCTATGGATTCATGGATCACACGGTTGAGGTAGGTGGAAGAATGGGCTAGGATTTTAGTTTTGTCAAATTGAATGTTATGGCCTGTATCGTGTTTATGTTCTGCGATAGCCGACTCTGCGGGACGTTTCAGTCGAGTGCAGCGCTCGTGTTCAGAAACTCGAACGCTGATCGGCCTCTTCGTTTCACCGATGTAGGCTTTCCCACAGGAGCAAGGTACACTATACACACCGCAGGATTGGAGGGTAGGTAACTTGTCTTTGGTCGGAGGAAGGAAATTGGAAAGTTTTTGAAAGGGAGTAAAAACGGTTTTTATGTTTTGTTGTTTAAGTAGTCTGCTGACAAGTCAGTGGGTTGGTTGTGTAAGGAAAGTATGTCCTGGATTAAAGAAATGGAATCAGGGATAGGAACCTTAGTGAACAGGGATTCGACATCAAAACTGACTAAGATATCCTCAGGATTCATAGACAAATTTTGAAGGATATCTTAGTCAGTTTTGATGTCGAATCCCTGTTCACTAAGGTTCCTATCCCTGATTCCATTTCTTTAATCCAGGCAGGGCCGGCGGAAGGGCATGGTAGTATAGGTAGTACTACCCACTTGAAAAATTTCCGAGTGGGTAATTACCCACACGGAAATTTTTTGAAAATTCTGTATTTCAAACCTATATCCGGGATATGATATTTGAAAAACGCGCTTACTTGGCACGCGCACTCGATACACGCCGTTTTAGCTGCGAAAAATAAATAAAAATTGTTAAGCTACAAAAATGCATTATTATTATTGATTTATTTTGTGACCTTTTGACACGTCTCATTTCCCGAAATAAGTTAATTGCTAAAAATCAAAGCAAAGTGGGAAGAGGAGGGGGCTTCTCTACCCCACTACCCACTCGGGCTTAGCGTGTTCTGCCGGCCCTGAATCCAGGACATACTTTCCTTACACAACCAACCCACTGACTTGTCCCTCCTAGTAGAAAATTGCCTGGCCTCCACCTATTTTCTATTCCGTGGACAGTATTACGAACAAGTGTCGGGTGCTGCCATGGGTTCCCCACTCTCTCCTGTCGTTGCTAACATTTTTATGGAAGCATTTGAACAGGAAGCCCTAGACTCCGCACCTTTAAAACCTAAATGTTGGTTCAGATACGTCGATGATACCTTCGTTATCTGGCCTCATGGACGGGATTCCCTTTCCGACTTTCTGTCTCACCTAAATTCCCAACATGCCAGCATCCATTTTACTATGGAGATTGAATCCAATGACAACCTTCCTTTCCTCGACGTCCTAGTGAGTCGTCGCCCTGACGGCAAACTAGGACATTCCGTGTACCGCAAACCTACACACACTGACCGCTACCTAAACGCACATTCCCATCATCATCCCGCCCAGAAACGTTCTGTCATCAATTCCTTAGTTAACCGAGCCTTTGCCATTTCTGAACCATCCCACCTAAAAGACGAACTCAACCACATTACGACTGTCCTTTCCCAAAACAGCTACAACAAACGAGACATCCAACACGCTATTACTCAAAAGGCCCAACCCGCAAACACAGAACGTACCAATACTCCTACACCACCTACCTCTGTAGCATTTCTACCTTACATACACAAAACCACCGACCGCATCAGCAGACTACTTAAACAACAAAACATAAAAACCGTTTTTACTCCCTTTCAAAAACTTTCCAATTTCCTTCCTCCGACCAAAGACAAGTTACCTACCCTCCAATCCTGCGGTGTGTATAGTGTACCTTGCTCCTGTGGGAAAGCCTACATCGGTGAAACGAAGAGGCCGATCAGCGTTCGAGTTTCTGAACACGAGCGCTGCACTCGACTGAAACGTCCCACAGAGTCGGCTATCGCAGAACATAAACACGATACAGGCCATAACATTCAATTTGACAAAACTAAAATCCTAGCCCGTTCTTCCACCTACCTCAACCGTGTGATCCGTGAATCCATAGAAATACACAAAACTCCTAACAATATTAACCGAGACCACAGCTATCCCCTGCACAATGCCTACAAACTGTTATTTCCGAGTAAATCCAAGCCCCGCCCTGCAACCGCTCAACCCCTACAGCCCGACAGCCAATCACAAACCCAGCATTCACACCTTGTTACCCACCCGTCCCTTATAAACCCGGTGCCTGCACCGGTCTCGCCAGTTGTGTTCCAGATCCCAAAGTGACCACAGCCCTGAAGATGTCCCGTGGAACCGAGGACGAAACGTCGGCAGTTCATGCACCGATGACGCGGCTCCAACCCGGAAGCCTACCTGTTATTAACAACGGCCGCGGAAGCCTGCAACTTAGAAAGTCGTTGTTTTTACCTAGCAAGAAAAATTAATAAAAAATAAAATAATAACCATATTTAAAAATAAATACCATACACAAAAACTGGCATTCGTAATCTCTGAACAATTAAATAAAACTAGTGTTACTCCAGCGCACAATGCACTGACAGACTGAGCGTTGACTGAGCCGGCTAAATGCTAAGTCACGTGATGCATTAGTTCCATGAGGAGACGCGGCGTTGGTGTAGATGTCGCCTCAAGTAAAGCGCGTTTAGCAGACTTTCATATATAAATTAAAATAACTATTATTGAAAAATCGACGTAGAATAAAAATATAAAAATGTTTCATGTTCCATCTGAGGATAGACCCTTCATTTAAAAAAAAATGGTCCAAATTGGTAAAGCGGTAGCCGCTTGAGGAACCGGAGAAAAAAAACCTTTGAGCTTTTATATATGTATGGATTTTTCCGAGACCTTGCAATATAAAATTTAATCTCCTTTCTCTTCAGGGGCCCTCCATTTGAACAAAATGTAAAAGAACTTTACTCGTTATGTAAAATAGATACAGTACACATCTACTTTGTTTTACTACTTTTTCTGCGCTTTGACCTCATCTTAAGAGATGAACTGCTGTTACTGCCACGATTATTTTTACCATTCTTAGATTTCTGTCCAACCAAAGCATCAACTTGTTGAGTTTCTAAATAAGGTTTAAAGTCTTTATCAACAGTACCAATAAATGTCTCTATGGAATGTAACCTTTGGAGTTCTTCTTGTAATTTATTTATCTGTTCTTTACGCCATCCTTTTAAAAATTCTACCATATCTTCTCGTGAACATGCTTTACCTACAAACCAAAAACTGTACATTAAAATTATGACATAATATAAACTAAGAATAATAATAAAGACCATAACAATCATACCTATAATAATTTCTGAGTTGAAGTTTTTAAGATTATTCAGTTGTCGTTGTATGTCAGCGTTGGTCATCGATACTCCACCTTTGGCTTTAAAAAGTTGTTCTACACGATTAGGTCGTTTTTTAGACATTTCAGCATAAGTAACGGAAAATGGAAACTTCTGTGCTATTAAAATGCCCGGCTGAGGTGTTTTTACATCCAAATTTGGAAACAAGCTACTGGATTTTTTTACACTAGACAGCGATGAACTTTTAGATTTGTTAGATGCCCTGTGGCTGGAAGTGGCGGAAGGTTTAACTGTATTGGCCACTGCGGCATACTGTGAAATAAGAGCTTCTTCTAGCGCCTCAATACAAACAGCAACATCTTTGGGATGTTTAGCTTGACCATTACGAACTCCTTGTAAAAAATTTAAAGCCCATTGCAGTTGCACAAGCCCTAAAAAATAACCAATGTATTGTTTGAAATTTACATTACTGGCATAAAATTTGCTACCAAGTGGTTTCTCTGTTGATTGTATTGAAAATAAACTCCAAACTACGGCTAGAGTATGATCCAGTTGCACATAAGATGGTGGACATCTCACTGAGCTATGCGTGTTAGCAGAAGAAGCAGTATTGGTTGGAATTCGAAATGTATATAGAGTTGGTTTGTACTGTTCTGGTTTACTCGGCACCACTGGGAAGCTTCCAGAAATAGTTGAAGCATTTTTGTTTAGATCTTCAATCATGGTGTGATTTACAGTTACTTTGGAACTGAAAAAATAAGTTATATAGTGGCTACATTCTGACCAAGCTTTTCCAAACTTTATTATTTGATGATAAGTGATGTGATAATATAACTAATTACGTCTTACATCATACTTTTTTTATTTTGTATTGTCTTGTTATTAAAAAAAATATTAATATACATAATCAGATGCATTTGATAGCATTTTTGAATAAACTTTAGACATTAGTGCTTAAACTGTTTTTTTGGAAAAATTTACAAAATTATGCGCTTGGGCTGGGAACAGCAAATCTGGAATAAATATCTTTGTTTCTACTGCTAGACTCTTATCTGCTGAAACTGACTTACTGATGACCATTCAAGGAGTAGCTTTTCAGAACACTTACTAATCGATTGCATTTTATTATCGTGCTAGATTTGTTATCCGGATGTTTTTATAATTATTCAGATGCTTTTCTCTTGATAACAAAATTTGGAAATCTCTAACTAGCCAGGCGGTCAGATAATCAAGATTAGTTAATATTTTCTTCAAAATTTGCATATACTGGGTGTAAACGAAATATGACTCGCTCCCCATTTTTTCTTTATATATTAGTTTAAATAAATGAAATTTTGAGTGATCAATATAAATAAATCATATTATTACTTAAAAGATGGTTATCTAACCGATTTTATAAAAGCCTTTGATAAAGTATGCCATGCCCATTAAGAAACTTTGTTGTTACGACTTTAGTGAAGTAGCAAGAAAGATAGTGAAAGCATAAATTTGTAATACTATTAAATGAATAAGGATCAATGATTTTAACTGTGAATTATTTAATCACCTGTCTGGAGTACCTCAGGGCACTTGATTAAGCCGATTACATTTATTACATGAATTTGGATTTTTAACTTATCTTCTATTAGTACAACATTGATTCGAGCAGTACAAAATATATACAAGGACCAAATATCAAGGGTGAAGATATGAAATAAGTTATCGAAGGGGTATAAATAAGTAAGGGATTACGACAAGGGTGCGCCGTATCACCTACTTTGTTTAAATATATGTTGACAAAGCACTGGGAGTGTGGAGAAATAACTGCAGAGGGATGGGAATCGAAATGGACGACATCACCCTATATTCGCTACACTTTGCGGACGACCAAATCCTTATAGCACAGGACCAAGACGACATCCAATACACGATACGAAAATTAGTTGAAGAGTACGATAAGTGGGGGCTGGAGATGAATATGAATAAAACGGAATATTTGGTAATAGGACAAAAAACTGAAGACCTGGAAATAGAAAATGGGGTAAAAATAAAAAGTTGTGATCATTATACATACCTGGGAGTCCATATACATAGATAAAAACAGAATGGCCGACAGTACAGTGAAAGATAGAATAATAAAAGGAAAACAAGCTGTTAGATTATTAAATTCGGTATTGTGGGACAGAAACATAAGTAAATAAAGGAAAAAACAAATATATAACAGTATAGTGAAAAGTATAACAACATATGGAGCGGAATCATGGCAATTAACTGAAAAAACGAAAAAAGATTTAGGAGTATTAGAAATGGATTACTGGAGGCGCTCGGCAAGAATATCAAAACTAGACAGAGATAGAAACGAAACAATTCAGAACATAATGGGGGTAGAAGAAGACATAGTGGAAGATGTGAAAAAAACGCAATTGATGTGGTATGGACATGTTCAAAGGATGGACGAAACACGTATTCCGAAGAAAGCAATGGAATGGGTCCCCCGAGAATGCAGGAAAAGGGGAAGACCGAGGAAAAGTTGGAGAAAAGGGATAGTAGAAGCAATGGAAGAGAGGGAAATAGAGGAAGGAAAGTGGAGAAATAGGGAAAGATGGAAGAAATTATTGGGAACCGGAAGGCGATAGATGCCGAAAAACCAGAAGAAGAAGAACTTATCTTCAGGAACCTACCAGAATGACTAGTTACTCGCAATCCTGTATTTATTAAAAACAATAAAAGCATTATTGATGAAATCAAACCCATAGTAATAAGTCCGGCAATTACAGACCACTACCCTTTTGTGGTGTTAATTAGAAATAGGTCTTGAATAATAAATTTACAGAAACTACATGTGCTACAAATTATACAAATACAAAAATTAATTGTAAAAACTAAAACATGTCTTAATAAATGAAAATTGGCTTGATATTATAAACTGTGAAAACATTGATGATGCAGTACAACTTTTTACTGAAAACTTAAACAGTATTACAATAAAGCACATACGTTCTAAACTTAAAAAGCTTAAGCCCTGGCTGATTTTGGGACTTAAAATATGTTTACGAAATAGAGAATTGAAGAAATAGGAAGAAGGAGAACATGCTCAGCAAATTCTCTGTTCTCTGAGAAATTTTTGGTGGAAAATACTCTTTGGCATATCTCTACCATACTGGCTGCAGCTGGAGTACCTAAATCTCTACTGAGTATGCTGGTCATTGCCCGAACTGACACACATCTTACTCACTGAAACGCCTGTATAGGTATATCATTGCCACCACTTGTACTTCCCGTAGTCAGGCCATTGTAGCAGAAACTTCTGCTACAATGGCACTATTTCTAGTTACTGGTAAGAGCAGAGGTTGCCCCTCCCAGCCCAGTTTACGCTACTCGTAGTCCTTGGTATTGATTGACAATGCAAGTGCGCACCGCCCAGATATGTTGGTAGTCGGTCTGATAATGGCGACCGATACCTGAACAACATCGGCAGTGAGCCTGGATCGACACTTTGAATATGGGAGTGAGAAGGTGAAACGAAACTTCACCTTTAGGACGCCACTCCTTCCTGAATGACACCTTCGCCTGCCTATATATTGCCTATGCAAATTTATACCTCGTTAGGTCTCCCCTACATAGTTACTGGGACACAGACAAGAGCCAGGAGCGGGTGTGTACCCATTCCAGAGCGAATGTACCGTCGCTCAGGTGTTAGAAACCCATCCTTAGGGCTATATAATGAACATCTTACCTTCTGAAACCACTCGCCCAGTCCTTTATAGTGGCTTTATCTCGTGAAATCGAGTTTTCTCTATGGGACAATCCTCGGAGGCACTATAGAAATTTTTTGATTATAAAATCCAGGGTTTAATTTTGATAGTAAAAATGACATTGTGGTAGGTTTTTTAGCCTCAGAGACAATTCCGGTATTACAAAATAATTGAACTAAACCATACGTATATAATTAATGTAAAAAACTTACTGATGGTTAATTATCGCCTTATTGAAGAAATGCAGGAACTGTTAAACCACAAAATGATCTCGGCTCTGTTTATATTTTGAAGTCATTTTTCTTAAAAAAAGAATAGAATTTGTAAATTCTGAAAGACTATATGATTGAGAAAAACTATACAGTAATTTTAACAATTTGACATTTGGCATGTTAATAATAATAATGACAGAATTGGGTTGCTATGATTTTAGTTTTGTATACTTAGCCATACAGGGTATCTGTTTAATACTCCAAAAAAACTGAGGTGACTATTCAATTCACCTGTCATCTGTCAATAATTGACCACTGAAAATCTAGATGTTGGTGTTTCTCAGCCAATAAAAAAAATAGGGATGCATATATCTTCCTGGAGGGTATTCAAGTGACTATTTTAAACAAATGAAGTTTTTATTATCAAACATTAATGATTTGATTCATTGAATAGTCCATCGAACACCATTCTTAGTCAAAGTTACATGCCGAAATACGTATAAGGTTAAATTAAATAAATATTGTTAAAGTAATTAAGTATGTTATGTACAGATACTCATTAAATATGGACTTTAACGAAGTAAAGCTGGAATTTATAAACAAAGTTAGATAGATTATTTTTGCGGTAGTATAACTTATGTCCCTTGCGCTTGAGATTGTACCGTCCCCTTCCAAGCGCAATGGACATTCGTGATATACCACCGCAAAAATAGTCGACATAACTTTATTTATAAGTTCGAGCTTTACTTGGTTGAAGTTCATTTTAATTTATTGTAAATAAAATAATTCTTAACTTCAACAGGTTTTGTATTTTAGCTTTATACGTATTTCAACGTGTTTACACGTCATTATCAAAAGCAAGATTAAAAGTAAACAGCTGGTGTTGCTATAGGAACAATAAATAATCATAACTTGATCTTGGTTTTGTATATCTGCGTCCAGATGACTTGATTTCTCATTCTAAAACATCTAATAACGTTGAATTTAAGCGATTAATTTGTTCATTCATTAAAGGTACAGATTTTAAATGCTTATGAATTGTAAATGCTTCTAGTATATCCAACTTACGGTCATCACAAAAATGTAAAAATTTTATAGTGGTATTAGGTGTCATTGAATGATTGTGTTCTAATAAGTGTTTAGCGTAATCGGATTTATGAGGGTGTTTATACTTGTAAAAATGTACGTGTTCCTTGTACCTAATATCAAAATTTCTAATTGTTTGTCCTATAGAAACCGAATTACAGTACCAGCAATTTAATTTGCAGATGTCTGATTTTAGTAAATTGTCTGCTAAAAATCATAATGATTGACCAAAAATGTTTCCCTGAAGAGGTTCAGCCTATCAAAGTTACAGAAGAAAAACAAAATGGCAATTACTACAGAGCAATGAAACTTATCAAGAGTTTTTAGACTTACGCTAAAAATAATTTGATGCAGTATGAAAAACAAAATCGAAGGAAAAGGGTGGTTTAAGAATGGTGCACCCCCTTCCTTCCCTAGAAATTTATTTCTTTAGTAAAACAAAAGCAATAGTTACACCATTGTGAAGCATATATCGTGTGTTCAAAAAGTAATTACATATGGGTTGGCCATGGAAAATAAAATTTGTCTTTGCATTCTTTAGAATTTAACTGTCATATCACACTGTCAGTGTCACTACAAATAACAAATTACAAGCTTAACCTAAAAATTTTAAGTGACATCATATTTTTTTGTTTAAATTCTAAAGCATGCAAAGACAGAAATTTTATTAGCCATGGCCAACCCTTATGTAATTACTTTTTGAACACACGGTATAAAACGATTTTTTTTTCATATTGAAACGAATTATCTTAAGAGTAGGTCGAAAAATTCTTGTCAAGTTTGATCGCTCTAACTTAAACTGTACTGAAGTAATTGTGATTCTTCTGGCTTCTTCTGCAATTTTAAGGGGCTATAACTCTTCAGCTTAAGTATTTAATATTCAACCATTAAAGTAAACAAAAAACTTAAATAAAGAATAATAGAATTTAATTCCGTAAAAATATTTTTTCTAATCAAATATCTTCATCAATTGAATGATTACAAAAGCTACCTCCTGCAGAACATAGATACTCTGAACTTCCTATACATAGCATTTTGGATAACAACATTTTTGGTCAGTCATCATGATTTTCACCTAACAATTTACATCTAAGTTTTTTTGAACTAAACAGATAACCTGTATAGTGTATGTGTTATGAAAGTCACTGTGTTCTTGCCAATATTAATGAAATTAATATATTTATTTAAATTTTGTTCATAGTTATTTTAATGCAGACAATATCAACTATACAGTGAATTCAAAATCAAGTGGAACATGGCCGACTAACACCGCAAAAGTGGAAAAGGTCTATTGTATTTTCTCAGAAGAGTTTTATTACTTTCAGTAACCCTAAATGGAAAGATAACATTCTTTTACATCACTAGATAGCAATTTATTTGAAACTTCATTAGAAACAATAAATTATTTTATAATAGTCAAGCTAGTAGTGCACAGATATAACTGGTTGCAAAATCTATTTGCAGATGCTTTCATAGCGCTGAGCTTGAGGATTTGTTTCGTAAGCGAGACATTATGAGTTCAAGCCTTGATGAAGTTACTTTATTTTAAATTATTGTAAAAGAATAATCGGGTTTATGTTATTTTATTTAAAATGTATAATTATAATTTTTTTAATGCTACGTTAACACCAAAATTAATCAGGTGACACACAAAAACTTTTTACAGCTGAGGAAAATAAGTAAGTACATTAACTTAAGCCCTAAAACTGCAGTGATATTGAAAAAAAGTAACCTCTTCAAGGTTTGAACTCAAATTCTCTAGCTTGGCGCTACGAAGACATCTGCAAATAGATTTTGCAATCAGTTATATGGGTGCTCTACTGGCTTAACTATTATTAAATAATTTATTTGAAGCATTCTTTTTAATGAAATTTCAAATAAATTGCTATTAAGTGATGTAAAAGAATGCTATCTTTCCATTTAGGGTTACTGAAAGCAATAAAATTCTTCTAGGGACATAAAATAGAGCTTTTACTTTTGCCATGTTAATTGGCAATGTTCCACTTGATTTGGGATTCACTGTATGTATTCTCTAGTTACAATAATTAAATAAAGCTCATTTTGGGGCTCTTACTAGAGCTGTTGACCTATTAAACCACGGGTTCTAGTTTCAAAGTTGAAATTGCTAATTAGAAATTTGTGGGGCCGAAATGGTGGCGAACTTTCAGGTGCAAAATAGACCCTGAAATTTTTATAGAAAGTGAAAGGATAGTAAGTACACAGTGACATTCCGAAATACATAATATATAAAAAATGTACTCCTTTTACGTAATCTATTCATACCTATTTTATATTTTGGGAGAATAGGACTTCATTCTTACAGGAATACGACATTTACTGCTAGAAAACGATCTTTTGTGTTTCATTTTTGAGCTCAACCTGTTTGCACACTGTGTTGCATCGCAACCATCACTATCCTCCATAGGTGCACATTTACAGCTTACTTTTAGCTCTCTTTTCCTGTTTGTAGTTTCTCTTAAGTATGCAATATGATTTAAAATACCTTGAACATTGGGTGGATGATAATTGGAATCATCTTTAATACATGACAAATAGTTTTCGGCAAATATAAGATATTCTTCAGGAATTTCGTCTACATCTGCTGCCATTAGCATAACGCAACTAATCGTGACAGCCAATATATTATCAGCCAAAGTATCAGAAGTACATATGTCAAGTTGACTTTCGCCAAGATTCCATTCGCTGTCTTCTAAGACTAAGTTTATTCGTTGATCTCTTGACTTTGCATAAAATACAGACATTGATGCGTGACTGAAAATTGTAAATTAGTTTAAATAACCTTTGATTTTTAAAGTTAATAACTAAAGACAACAAATAAAAGCACCTGATATGTTTTGTTAATTGTTTAAAGTACATTGACAACATAATTGTAACGAAAATGATGTGTAGTCTTAAAGTAGATTCTGCACTGTCGTTCAACATTAAAAAATTACATTTTAAATGCTTTAATATTATTCCAAGTTCATTTGTATAAATCCCTCCTATTAAGAACCTGAATAGTGAATGTGCAAAATACTCACGTTTTATAATCGTTCTTAAAGTGAAGTATTAAATACTTGTTAATATGTTTTGAAATATCAATAGGTACCTTTTAGTTTGATCCATAGATTTAGAACTCCGAGCTGATGTTACATTAGGTCCTGATGGCAAACCTTTTAGATAACCTCCAGCCCTAGGAACAGCGTTGACTGCATACAGTGGTGGTTTTGCCGATACAGATTCATTTGGTGTAGACATTTTAAGTGGTGGCGTGCCTGATATTTCAATTGCTTCAATATTCTGTGCTTCAGCATTTTGTTCTTCAATATTTTTTTCTTCGTCATCTCCGGTATTCACTTCGCTGGAAGACATTTTGAATAATTTTATTTATTAATACTAAAAATTTTGTTAAGTTGATATTGTCAAAAGCACCTGTCACGTATTGATAATATATGTATTTTGTTTAACTCAGGATGCACACTATTTGGTATTTTTTTTATTTCATACATTTTTACAAAAACTTGAAAAGATCTAGATATCTGTACACTTAAGTGTTAACAACATTAAATAAGTTTATTTCCACTTCTTTGCAAAGATATTAATCTTACTTGGGTACTTCCAATAAGCACGGAATTAGAAACATTTCTTTATTTCCAGATTTTGGGGTATATACATGTGTTGGACTTGCAGCAACCCAAAATGTGGTTTAAAAAAGTCTTTGTGTGGACTTTTTTCCTCCCAAATATCTTCCTTAACACTTTCCTTTCCCAAACTTCTAATAACGTTTGTTCTGTTGTTCCTACAGTCCACACTTCACTTCCAAATGTTACAATTGGCCTTATAATCGTTTTATAAATTCTTAACTTTAACCCCCTTGATATTGTCTTATTTTTTAGTAAGTTGTTGAGTGAGTATAGGCATCGGTTCCCTGCCATTGTTCTTTGCTGTATCTTTTTTTTATATCCGGTTTTCTACTAAACGCTGTCCCTAGATACGATAAACTCTCCACTTCTTCAAATTTATAAGTTTTGGAAGTATGAACTTTTGATCAACATTTTTTTTATTTTGCGAAATCAATCGATAGCTGGCCATTTTCATTCGATGTTATATATAATAGCCTTACAAAGTAAAATTTTCGGGAAAAACGTTTTTATGTTAACAGGTTCTGATTTCAAACAACAGCCTTTCATAGCGCAGTAGTGTGCTTCGAAATTCATTCGTTATCTCTAAATAATAAAAAATAATTAAAAGAACAAAGTGCTAGTTCTGCCAACAACCATAATAATATTTCAATTCTTTGTCTTTCACAATTTTTTAGTTTCTAGTAAATTTAGGTACTTGTAGTAATAGATTTTCTTGGCAGCACTAGCATTTTGTTCTTTCAATTGTTTTTTTAATTGTTAAAAAATATTAAGCACACTAAGACGACCAAGATGCATGGATAGCTATAGTACCCCTTCCATTCAACTTGAATGCGACTGTGGTACGCTGTTGTTTTCAGGGAAACTCATTATGAGAAAGTTATTCACGTTTTTCTCAAAAATTTGGTTATGCAAGGGTATACATCTATACAAGTTTTATATCATCAAAAAGGGTCAAAAATCTATGAAATGACGGCGAAAAATAGGTATGGCGCTTACAGTATTGGATGACATTTTTTTGAAGCAGACAGAAAGGTAGATAAAAATGTAATAAAAAACTATCTTATAGACCATTGTTTTGTAAAATCAATATTTATGCCACCAGAATCATTCAGTATTCCATACTTTTGAAGGACCGTGTATAATGAACTTATACTAATAGACGTGGTTGACAGCACTAGCATTTTCTTTTTTCAATTGTTTTTGATTGTGAGTAAAGAGAACAAATGAATTTTTGTGGTAGGCTGTTGTTTGAATGATGAATATCACTACAGTTACTTTGCTAAACTTCCATTAAAGTGTATGGAAAACATGCATTAAAAAATTTTAAATTGTAGTTGTCATTTTCAATACTACAAGCAAACAAATTAATAATAAAATTATAATATACAGCTACAGCTACAACAATAGTGTGTAAATGCGTGGATAAATTATTTATTATTGATAGAAAATAATATTTATAAAGCAAAAGAGAGAAGGTTTGCAGTTTTTTACACAATGAGAGCAGTTTTTTTTAAATATGTATAATACTGCTATTACTGCGTTGGTATTAATTAACATCTCTTTATGTTACTTGTTAACACTAATCTCCTTTGCCAAACGTTTATTTTCAGAAATCATTTTACACCTAATATTTATACCCTACTGAAAATATATATAGAAACCTCATATAACCTGATAATGTTTTCATCAGGTTGTATGTGGTTTTATGCGGTTTTTGAAACAACCAGGTTCATTTTGTATGAGGTTTTATGAGGCAACTGAGGTGATTTTCAGTAGGGTACACTAATACGTCCTTGAACCAGTCTTCCACGTCTGAGAACTGCGGCAGTTCCACCTGTATTCTTATATTCCTCGCAAGAATTATACAGAAAGCAAGATATGCTACCAGTGCAACTTTGTCAACCTATTTCATATACCTTGATTTTGAAATATAAATATAACCTACACAATATATCAATTTTTGCAGCAATCCTTTTACAACCAGCAATTATTTATGTGTCAAAACAACTAACAAGTATCTTAAAAGTATGGGTAGCAGTACTTTTCATTTGCCAAGTAATCACGCTACAATCCATCCATCCATACATATATAAAAGCTCAAAGGGTTTTTTTCTCCGGTTCCTCCAGCGGCTACCGCTTCACCAATTTGGACCATTTTCTTTTTAAATGAAAGAAGAAGAAGAAGAAGAATCCACAGATGGAACATGAAAAATTTTTATATTTTTATTCTACGTCGACTTTTCATAAATAATTATTTTAATTTATAATATATATGAAGCTCGGCTAGACGCGCGTCACTTGGGGCGCCATCTACAAAACTGTCGCGACTCATTATTGGAACGAATGCATCGCCGGGCGGTTAACGCTGATTCTGCCGTCGAATTTCGGCGAGGTTACACTAGTGCATTTTAATTTAACATGTTGACCTCCTACAAAATGACCGACCGGTTTCACTTATTTTATTGTTTAGAAGCTGGAGTCGTGTGTCTAGTAAAACTATTAGAAAACTGTGGACACACCAGATAGACAACTACTACTTATTCCAAACATATTTTGTTCTGTTTAATTTGTATTTCCCAAGTTTTATTGTGTTTGGTTTGTTTGTTGTCTTATTTGAAGAATTTTTTAATTAACAGTAGTATTATATATATATAGTATATAGAAGAACTCAATAAGATAAAATGGGACATCATCGGACTATCAGAAATAAGACGCAAGGGAGAAGAATGCATAACACTTAAATCTGGACATATATTATACTACAAAGGCTCAGAAAACGAAAGCCAACGTGGCGTAGGTTTCATAATTCACAAGAAGATATCAGCACATATTATAAAATTCGATAACGAATCTGAGAGAGTAGCCTCGATAATCATTCAATTCTGCCCAAAATAAAAATAATACAGTGTTACGCACCAACATTGACTCATACAGACGAAGAGATGGAAGCCTTTTATAATGAATTATCAGACAACATAAATAAAGACAGCACTACCCACACTCTAATAATGGGAGACTTCAATTCAAAAGTAGGAAAACAACAAGAAGAAAATGAAGAATATATAGGAAACTTCAGCTTTGATGAAAGAAATGAAAGAGGAAATATGCTACCGGAGTTTTTAACAGCACACCGCTTATATGAAATGAACTCCTTCTTCTCCAAAAAACAACAAAGAAAGTGTACATGGATCAGTCCAGATCTAAAAACAAAAAATGAGATAGACTATATCTTGTCAAGCGAAAAACACATAGTACAAGATGTAACAACCCTAAATTCATTCAATATAAATAGTGACCACAGGCTACTAAGAGCAAAACTTTCAATAGACACAAAAACGAAAAGACGGCCGGAGAGAACAAATAACAAAGATAGATGCCGAGAAACTGAAACGAAATGCCTTAGAATATGAAAAAGAGCTCAACAAACAATTGAAAAAGGAGAAGTGGAATTCAAAAGATATAAATAAAATGAACGATATAATTACAAATGCAATGAAGGAAGCTGGAGAAAAATTTGCTAAAATGAGAAATTCCAAGACAGAAAAGCTAAGTAAAGATACTAAAAATAAAATAGAAGAAAAAAGGCAATTATTTAAGGAAGGTAAATATGAAGAATTTAGACAAATGGCAAATAAAACTAGAAGGATGATAAGAAAAGATCTACAAAACTACTATGAAATTGAAGTGGAAAAATTAATAGAAGAAAACAAGGGAATAAAGTGTCTTAGGCGAAACGGGAAACGACACATTATAACGCTAAAAGACGAAAACGGAAAAGAGATAAGAAACTTGGAAGATATTATGAAAGAAACAGAAAAAAATTACACGAACCTATATGACACAAAAACCCAACAACAAAACAACACTACAACCGATGATAGAAAAATAATCAACGTAGGTTCAGAAGAAATGCCATATATAACAACTGAAGAACTAAGCTATGCATTGAAACAAATGAAGAACAATAGAGCGCCAGGAGAAGATGGAATAGTGATTGAAATGATAAAAGAGGGAGAAGAAGAAATTCTAGCAAAAATACGCGACCTTTTTAACATATGCCTATCAAAAGGAAAAATTCCTAAGACCTGGAATAATGCAAATATGATATTACTGCATAAGAAGGGTGATCAGGCGAACCTCGAAAACTATAGACCAATAAGCATTTTATCTCAACTATATAAAACATTCACTAAAGTTATCACAAATCGCTTAACTAAAAAACTTGAAGATTATCAACCAATCGAACAAGCTGGCTTTAGAAGAGATTATAGTACAAGTGAACACCTACTAACAATGAGAATGCTAATTGAAAAATCAGTTGAGTACAACTTCGAACTAAACTTAGCATTTGTCGACTTTCAAAAAGCCTTCGACATAGTAGAACATTGGGCAATCATGAAGTCTTTAAGAAACGCCAGAGTAGACCACCGATATATAATATTACTTGAAAACATATATAAGAACGCTACATCCACTATACATCTGCATGAGAACACCAAACCGATTAGTATAAAACGAGGTATAAGACAAGGAGATACTCTCTCGCCAAAATTGTTTACGAATGCGTTGGAAGATGTATTCAAACAACTCCACTGGCAAGATAATAAAGGCATCCTAATAAATGGAAAAAGACTCAACAACCTCAGATTCGCCGATGACATCGTTCTTATAGCAGAAACCCCTGAACAACTCCAGACTATTTTAACAGAGTTGGACAAAACATCAAATGAAATCGGTCTAAACATGAATCTAACAAAAACAAAAGTTATGCGTAGTAGATCCCTAGAGCAGAAAATAAAAATTAAAAACCAAGAACTGGAAGAAGTGGACAATTATGTTTATTTAGGACATATGATAAAGCTGGGAAGGGAAAACCAAAAAATAGAAATTTACAGAAGGAGACTGGCCTGGGCTGCCCTTGGAAAACTAAGTAAGACGCTAAAAAATAAAAATATACCGATGCATCTACGTTCTAGAGTATTTGATCAATTCCGTTCTTACGTACGGAGCTCAGACGTGGACTCTCACAAAACAGTCGATGAACAAATTAAGAGTGACACAGAGAGCAATGGAGCGCCAAATGTTGGGCATAACGCTGAAAGATTACAGAACAAACACTTGGATAAGAGGCATAACAAAAATAAAAGACGTTGCCGAAGCAGTGGCAGAGCTGAAATGGAACTACGCCGGACATGTGGCTAGATACGGTGCGATCGAAAATGATTGAACGTGCCGCTTCATACTGATTTGATCTTGTCCGCTTACTACTTAATGTGATCTTGACTAATTCCATTGGCGTGCAATATTAATTTAAATAGCGCGGGAAATTTAAAAATGGGTGGCGTGTTCTTTATATGAATGTTGGTGCACCATTTTTTTAGCGAAATAATTACTGTTAGGGACTTTTAAAGACTTTTCTTGTTGTAAATTACGATTTATGTTAGTAAATTTTTATATTCCGAAAGTTAACCTATAGGTTAAAAAACAAGACAATTTAATAACACAATTTAATTAATAACAAAACACATTTTTCTTGATTGTTGCTTACAATAATTACTCAATTTAACAATTTAATAACAGTTTAAATTAATAAAAAACACATTTTTTAATGACACAATTTAAATGAATACAAAAATCAAATTCTTTGTAAGACAGTTGTTACAATAACTGCTCGAAATGCCCTCCATCATTGTCTAAACAAACATTGACCCTGCGCTTCATATTTTCAAAAACGGCTACTAACTGTCTTGGTGTGATTTCATTCACAGCATTTACTATGGCCTCTTGTAACTCCTCAATTGTGTGTAAACGATTTGCATATACAACATTCTTAAGATGGCCAAACATAAAGTAGTCGAGAGGTGTTAAGTCGGGCGATCGCGGTGCCCAACGACCTCTACTTATTATTCGTTCATCAAAGAATTCCCTTAAAAAGTTCAATGTTGCACCTGCTGTGTGAGCTGTTGCACCATCTTGCTGGAAGAACCCATGCTGCAGTTCGTCATCGTGGAGTTGATCAATAAACGGTCTTAAAAGTAGTCGTTGATAATTGTTAGCATTGATGTTTT
Organism: Ctenicera cuprea; assembly: GCA_958336395.1. Classification (NCBI taxonomy): domain Eukaryota; kingdom Metazoa; phylum Arthropoda; class Insecta; order Coleoptera; family Elateridae; genus Ctenicera; species Ctenicera cuprea. The sequence goes on along the minus strand of OY284491.1, from coordinate 37,116,786 downwards.
CATTAAAAAAAATAGGGCCAATTATTCTTCTTCTCGACATTGCAATCCAAACCCCAATTTTAAGGGGATGCAATGAGGTCTCCCGATATACATGGGGATTTTCAATTGACCACGGACGATAATTTTGCGAGTTTACGTAGCCACTTAAATGAAACCAGGCTTCATCACTGAAAAATGTCAGATCCAAAATGTCATCATTGTTGAAGTTTTCATTAAACCATGTACAGTATTGTCGACGCTTTCCAAAATCTGCTGGTAGCAACTCTTGCACCACCGACACTTTGTACGGGTGCATATGAAGTATTTTTTTGCAAGCCTTCTGACACGATCCGTATGAAAGACCTGAAACTAACATAGATAAATCAATTACAAAAACAACATTATGCTCATTACCTGTTTGAGCAGATAAACATCTTAACGATTTGTTGGGACTTGCATCCATTCGTTCCTGAATATCATATACAGTGTCTTCGGTAAGTACAGATGACCTGCCTATAGACTTTCCTTTGCAGACGCTGCCTGTTTCGTGGTACCGTTGAATAATACGACGAACGTGTTGACTAAAAATTTCATAGTGAACTGCTTCGTTGGGAAAATGCTCTTGGAACTGATTGAAACAGGAGGGATAAGAGTACTGCCAAACACCATTTTGGTCACGTTCTCCGGATCTATTGTAAACACCATATTAACCTAAAATTACACACCTGTTATCACCCTCATTTAAAATAAACTTTGTAATTTTATTGTCTTACCTAATAAAGGGAACGAATACAAACTTTGAGTTTTGAAAAAAACTGTTATAACGTGGGGATTACAAAAACGAGAACAATAACACAAAAGAAAACAATAACTGTTATTATTAGGACATTTGACAGGTTGAATGCGCGTACGCTAATGGATTCCAGGGATGTAAGTATTGATAAACAACAGGTTCGCGGACACATCGAAACGCATTTTTGATAATAATGCGACCAGATCGTGGTCACGTGACCTTCAAACATTTTCGATCACTCCGTATAAAGATGAAAGGTGGACCAATACAATACTGAAATGGAGGCCCTACTTGGGGAAGAGATCTAGAGGACGCCCCCCAATGCGATGGACGGACGATGTAAAAAGATCTGCCGGACTGATGTGGATCCGAGAGGCGCAAGATAGAGACAAATGGCGAAGAATGAGGGAGGCAGGCCTATGTCCAGAAATGGACCGAAGATAAAGGCTGATGAGATGAGATGAGATGAGATGAGTATATATTTTAACGAAGCTTAGACACTTGCTATGCTATGTTTATGTAAATCAGACAGTAGGTATTCTAGAGAAGATGTTTTTTTGAAATCATACCTTCTTTCCAGTCTTCAATAGATGTGGAAAAATGAAAGTCATGGATTCAGGCATGTAGAAGAAAGATTTTGTTGTGGAAAATATAAAAAGAAATCGTACATACATTTTGGTTTATTACATTTTATGGGAGGACAAGAACGTACTCTATTTAAACCAGATCTAATATGAGGTAACATGGATATTTAAACATGTTCATTGTTTAATTATTTTTGAGTTTTTGTTGCAGTCGTCTACATTTACGTTAGAGAGAAGCAGGAAAACTAGAAAATCTGATTGCCTTTCCCTATCTTCAGGTGTAAAAAGAGAAAATTGTCTGGTATGTCACGAAGAAACGTTTGTTATTGAAAATGCAACGGTTTGCGACAAATAGTTAGTAAGAAGTGAAAATATTCTGATCAATAAAATTGTATTTAATACAAGTAATTATTGTTTTGCATTTTTTAATACTTTTATGTAAAATTGCATAATTTTTGTATGTTGTATTTTTTGGTATTGTATTGTAGGTATATAACAAGTTACTTTAAAATTATAATAAAATCTGAGGTTTTGTTTTTTAATTATTTTTTAAACAGACGCATTTTTTATTCTACAGTTTACCAGCAGGTTCATAACATTAATACATAACCTAAGAAACTATACAAAAGTTTCAACCCGTTTTGTTTCTTTTTCTTAACCCACGTTAATTAATTAAGACTCCGGAAGACACCGTTGAAGGGTTTTAAAGCACTTTCATTCCGAAGCAGTAAACACCCTTCGGACTCGTGATATTGCCCTGCAACAACACAATTTCGTGGTCAATGAAGCGACAGAATTAACGATAACTTTTAATTCACATGTGCTATTGCTGTTGATAATTCGGTAGCCACGTAAAAGTTTTGGACATAATGCTTTGAGAGATAGACGGCAGGCGGGCTAATAGCCAGTTCGCGCACATATGAATACTTTTAAATTTGCCTGTGAATTGTCATTAAAATTATAAAATTAGTCGTAAAATTCTTGCCTCATCGCATTTTCCCTTGTTTGTCGCATCATTAGTTGCCTACATTTCTAGTACATAATAATATTAATAGTAATAATACAAATTGGTATTTATTGTAAAAAATTTAATATAGGTACATTTTAATTGCTACAATCATCTATAAAGTTACTTAAATAGTTATGGTTTTCTGATCAGCAGCAACAACAAATTTACATGCGTAACTAACTTAACATATTTTAGTTTAGGTTAAGTAACTTCACGTGTATCTATTTATTTTTTTAAGTAGTTGTACAAATACTCACAATTTTAAGTAGTAAGATGTATTTAATAATTATTATATTGTTGTTGCCTAAAACAATATCATCCACACTGGACATTTGTTTTTATGAACAACATACACGGAAATGAAAACTATTTTGTTTTTTGAATTGGGCTGTTAAATGCTGCAGAGGTCGAGCACGAGCTTGTACATTTTATGCTAGAAGCACGTTTTCTATTTTTGTTTTCACTAGGAGATGAATTCCTGAATTTAATTCCAGATATGGATTTCTTTTTTTCTGACTGACGTGGAGAACTGTTGCGTATATATTTAATATGATTTAAAATTCCTTGAATGTTAGGAGGATGGTAACCATTTTCATCTGTAATGTGGGATAAATAATGCTCTGTCCATGTAAGGTGTTCATCAGATATAGGAACTTTTGAAGCCATTAGCATAACACAACTAATTGCTGTTGCTAATATATCAGATGTTGTTTTAAAATTATTTAAATCAACTTTGCTTCCATCTTTTCTCAAATTGATAGTAGTTTCTGCGATTTCGTTGATCTGTTCTTTGCTTTTTATTGAATAACCATCCGCTTTTTCAGCAATCATAGTTGGTCGTAATAAACAACTAAAATTTTAAGTTTATTGGCTTTAAAAATGTAATAATTTTTTTAATGAAAATCTGCTTATACAGAGTAGTACTTGAGGTAATACCATTGGAAAAACTGCAAATGTCTTAATGATACATCATCACAACGTTAGATTTATACCTCAGAACAAATTGAGCAATGTGATGGAAACTTTCCAAATTATCCGAAAAGGTGACTCTACTGAATAATCTTGAACAATAATATAGAAGTATGCTGTACATACTATGTAGAGGATGCTTTTTTATGATGTAGCACAACATAAATATGCTGTTTTTTTAATCACAAAGTATTATATTTTCTACATAACAATATAGTGGATGTTCCTAACAGACTAAAACATAATTTAAAAATTTTGCTAGTCAAATTACTTTGATCAGATGTAATTTGCCTATATCAGAAAATGCTTCAATATGAAATTACTAACGTAGTATTTTTTTAGTTGAAATAACTGCCGCCTATCAAAAATTACAAAATGTGTGAAAATGTAATTCCTACCATAAGTGCTGCCAAGATATATTTTTTGATAACTTGAAGTCAGACTAATGTAGGTATGGGTTTTCTGGTGTTAACAATAATTGTAACTATACGGCAATAAATTTGCTGTTTTTTTTTAGTTTTGTAACGGATAGTTCCATCGTTTTCTGTATAACTGTGTTATTAATATTATTAAAATAAAAGAGGCTAAGAATTTTGAAGAGATGTAGCCAACTTAATAGAGCAGACACAAGGTAAAAATATGGCGATTTAACTTAATTTATCTATATCAAAAAGAGTATCGCTACAGAGTTAAAGCTCGTCAAATATGCGAGGAATATTATTATTTTTTGTATATCTTTTAGAACGGTTTAAGACACAATGTTTAAATATTGGTATATTGTACGTAATTTGAGGTTATTCAGATTTTTAAACTAAACTATTTCTTAAGGTGTTTGATTAATAAAAAAATAAATTAAATTACCTGAAGCTATTCAAAATTTAAATTTGCCTGTTTTTGTCTGTTGTGTCTTTTTAGTAGAGCTACCGTTTTCATGTTATTCAGACGAAACCACGAATATTGTGTTACACATTAATAGTTATTTAAGTAACAAGGAATGTAAAGACGTAATAACATTCGAGGTAGGTAACTACGAGCCGAGGCTTGTGGCCTGCCGAGAATGTTAATAGTCGATACATTCCGTGTTACTTATTAAATTTTTCACGCTACAGGTAGAAATTTAATCATATTTTTAAAAGGTCGTTTTGACTTCTGTCATTGGAATTATTTTTTAAAAGCCCCATTATTCTAAGTTGCCTGTGTTTGTTACCATATCAACGAACAGTTAAAATCAACATTATTATCCTAGGAATGTAAATAACACTATTAAGTTCGGTAGTCAAGGGCAAAAAGTAAACGAATGTTACTGACCATTTACATCTTTTGTAGATATGGATGTATCGTCTATTTACCTTGCCTGTACCGTGAAAACTTATTAAGTTGTCTGGTAACAATTGTTTTAAGTATAAATAAATACATTTTTTTCACGACTAACCTGAGAAATCCTCATTATTTACTCCTTTTGTCTAACGAGAAGTTATATTTCTCTACCTAGGTAAATTATAATGAAATAGGTAAATAATAAAATAAACTTCCTATATTATTACACTTTTCACTCGCAATAGCCTCTATTTTCTGCAAATTGACATTTAAAATCGTATGTCACTTTTTTTTTAGTTTGACAACTGGACTACCAGGCTACTTAATATTTCAAAATGTTAAGAAATAATTTAAAAATGGCTAATATAAAGATCTAAACGAACCAAACATGTTATTTTTCAATGTTAGTAGTGAAAAAAATATTATATATACCTATACCCTTTTATTTTCTTTGTGTTTCATTATACATTTATTGTTATGTAATTATTATATATTCTGTTATACATATATAATTTTCTATTTTAAACTTAATAATATATGTGTTAGTAAACAAAAACATTTATATGTTCTATTTTACAGTTAATACGTTATTGATATTACATTTAAGTTTCCTTGCCGCAAGTACAATTTCGGCTGTCGCCATAATATCTGCAATTGTAATTGACCATCACATCAATCAGAGCTCTAGAGCAAGCGCTATAAATTTGCTGTTGGACATTGGCGGTATTTTCAAATATGCCTAAATTAATAGCGGTAATATTTTGGTCATAAAAAATGGGTAATAATGTTCACCCAGATAAATAAATTTGAATTAGAAAAATGGTTATCACCCATGAGAGGAAATTTTAATAATAGGAAAAATTAAAGGTCCTTTCTCTCAGCAAAATGTTTAATTAACGGGAACCGGTTTTCGGGCAATTAAATCTTGCCCATCATCAGCCTTACGAAATTAAATCTAAAAATTACAACAGTCAATATTTAAAAAATTTAAAAATCTAAAGGGTAACTTACTGCACTACTCTTGAAGTGTATAAGTAAAATTTAGCATGCCTCAATCGGCGTAAATGAACAAAGAGAAAATCTAACAATCGAAAAATAACAAATTTTACAAATTAACATTACGAGGAAAACATAACCTCACACAGTTTTAGCTTAAAAATTAGGTAAGTGTATAAGTAAACTATACCGGGATTACCAGCAAAAAGAGACGGGATAATAACAAAAATTGTAAAACATAAGATCTAAAACTAACAATTACAAATAATGTCAACAAAATCAATGTAGAACTATACTAAACATTGTGGAACCCTTAGTTTGTATTTGAGCATTCAAGGAAAAAAATTCATTAGAGCGTGAGTATCTAAAGATCTCTAAAGCTTCCAGATTGTTAAGAAGTAAACCTTTGTTTTGGAAATGTAAGGGTTTAAAATCATTATTTGGATTAAAACTATGATTACTTTCTCTCAGATGGTTTGCAAATAATGAGTCAATTTTATTATTCTTTAGAGATCTTAGGTGTTCATCGATGCGTGCTTTAAAATTTCTGAAGGTTCTACCTACATATACCGCTTTACAATCTGAACATTTCAATAAATAGACCCCACATCTATCTATGGTTATGTTTTCCTCGTAATGTTAATTTGTAAAATTTGTTATTTTTCGATTGTTAGATTTTCTCTTTGTTCATTTACGCCGATTGAGGCATGCTAAATTTTACTTATACACTTCAAGAGTAGTGCAGTAAGTTACCCTTTAGATTTTTAAATTTTTTAAATATTGACTGTTGTAATTTTTAGATTTAATTTCGTAAGGCTGATGATGGGCAAGATTTAATTGCCCGAAAACCGGTTCCCGTTAATTAAACATTTTGCTGAGAGAAAGGACCTTTAATTTTTCCTATTATTAAATAAATTTGATTTTCCAACAGTTGTGTATTAATTTTCGCGCTACTAAAAATTCTGTTAGATTTAATTGTTTTGTTTGATAATTTGGAAAAAGTCTGGGAAATTGATATAATTGGATGCAGGTAGATATTTTAGTACAAACCGCTTAATAGCCTGATTGGTCATGATTGATGCAGCGGTATTTAAAATTCTTGCGGTGGTGGCGACAGATGGCGGTGGCGGCAATAAAACTCGGGTAGCGAATTACTGGGGTGCGCCGCCGTCGTCGGGAAAGTTGTGGAGGCAGCGGCGGTGGTTGTAGTTGGTGCAATTTCTTCAAAATGAATTTTTGTGGTATTGCCAGAACGACCGGAAGAGTAGATGTAATACTTGCCGGTTAGTAAATGTAACTCTTCATCGGTCAGTCCGTCGTAGCGGCCTAGCGGGTGGGCAATATGAAGCGAGCTTCGGCTAGTTATATTACAACCTTGCCTCCGTACTTTGTTGTGCAACGATAAGCTTTCTTAATACACTGCCTTTCGTTAATGAGTAGATCTCGAACACTTATCCAATCTTTCACGTCGCTAAGTTTACACAGTTTTGCGTTAAAGTCTGCTATGTTTATATATATATTTACTTGATGTGATGCGAGAGAGAAAGAACTAAAGTATTGTTACGCTTCTCTGTCTTATATGGTGTAGCCTCTCTCTATCCCCACCGAGATACTCTCGCACATGTAATGACATCATCATCGTCTATTCTGGAGTTCAGGAGAAGTGATCTATTCCCACGTGTGAACTGTAGGCTCATATCACACGCTATTCTCTCGGTCGTGTAAAACCGCATTCTGGACTCGCTGAACAACCACTCCGTGAACGAACGAAATGTACGTTGTTGCCAGATATTTCCTGTTCTGTAGCCAATGCGCGTTGAGTAATTTGTATTTAGCGGGCTTTAATTGACCAATAGCGTGCAATCAATTTTGACATACTGTAACTGTTGACATTTGTTGATAAAAGGTTATTCTGCGCATGTGACTTCAATGCGTTTGGGTATTTGATAATGCAAAGAAGTAAGAAAAACCGCAGTGTTACTAAAACCTGCAATATAAAACTCACAGTAAGCTAACCTAGCAAAACTAAAACACCAAAATATTTGGTTTAGAAGGTACAAAAACGATTATTTATTGTAACTTTAAAATAGATACCTATCTTAGTCTCAACACTTAAAGCTGAACGTCTTGAAAGTTCTATCACATACGGCCTAACCATTTCATTATTTCTCGTGGTAAAGCTTTACTGACGCGAAAGAATTTTACAAATTTTGAAGCGGATAGCAAAAAAGCGTCCTCTTTTGATAGCAATACTCTGAGAGGTTCTTCGATTTCATTTTCTGCATCTTGAAGATCGCCTAATACTTGCACCACTTCTAATATTTCGTCTACATCCATGACACGCAAATTGCAAATACTTATGTAGCTATTTATTTATTTTTCTCCACGGAAAAATGTGATTAGACCGTTTAAAATGTTTCACAGTTTGGCTATGTATAACCTTGTGTGTGTTTATTAAAATGTCAGTTTTCGTGAGAACTGTTCACTTCTCCTACAACAGAGCAGGAGAAGCAAGTTCTCCTAATAATTGTGTGATAGGAGCACTCCTCGATTTCAAGAATACGGTGCACATCATTTTTGAGAGAACTCCGCCCACTTCTCTCGCAAATTCCTACTCCCTGAACTCGAGAATACAGACCCTGGACTCGCTGAACAACCACTCCGTGAACGAACGAAATGTACGTTGTTGCCAGATATTTCCTGTTCTGTAGCCAATGCGCGTTGAGTAATTTGTATTTAGCGGGCTTTAATTGACCAATAGCGTGCAATCAATTTTGACATGCTGTAACTGTTGACATTGTTGATAAAAGGTTATTCTGCGCATGTGACTTCAATGCGTTTGGGTATTTGATAATGCAAAGAAGTAAGAAAAACCGCAGTGTTACTAAAACCTGCATTATAAAACTCACAGTAAGACTAACCTAGCAAAATTAACAGACCAAAATATTTTGTTTAGAAGGTACAAAAACGATTATTTATTGTAACTTTAAAATAGATACCTATCTTAGTCTCAACACTTAAAGCTGAACGTCTTGAAGGTTCTATCACATACGGCCTAACCATTTCAATTATTTCTCGTGGTAAAGCTTTACTGACGCGAAAGAATTTTACAAATTTTGAAGCGGATAGCAAAAAAGCGTCCTCTTTTGATAACAATACTCTGAGAGGTTCTTCGATTTTTGAACTCGAGAATACAGACGAGCGCTCCCGCAATGAGACATTCTCACGATCCGTTGGGATCACACACATGGCATTCCAAGAACATTTTGCCTAACTGCTAAACACACATGCGCCGCTGCAAAAAACGTTGTGTAAACGTTGTATAGACACACATGTGGTGTTATGACATCATTATTTGATTTAGGTTAATTAGGGTAAACCGTTCTATTTTTGCTTCTATAGGTTCTGCTGTATTAACTTGGCTACATCTTTACAAAAATCTCTGTATAAGAAAGCAAAATTTATTTTTATTATTTTAAACTAGGGTTGTGCGAAACAATCGATTATTTGATTAATGGATCATTTGATTACTCAGTTGTTCGGTTAATCGAGCTGATTGATTAATCCATAGAATCTATTATTTTTTACAATAGATTATGGATTTTGATAATTGCACAGCCCTTATACTATTAAATCTGCAGAAAATCATTTTTAGATTTAATAAATTCAATTTTGTGTTGGGCCAGCCTCGGGGTCAGCCTCGATATTGCTTCATAGTCATAAGGATCATATTACCACGAAGGAATGGGATCACCGGCCGGGTTCTAAAATATCCCGGCACAGGGGAAGTTAGTTATGTAAAAGCTACGTTGTTAGCAACACGCGTATTATATGAATTAATTCCTGCAACTTTACAAGTTAGTATAATTATTGAATGTTTTGGGGTTGTTTTCTTACAAGTCAGAAGTGGGATTGAGGACAGTGCCCATAGATAAAAAAAATATAAAAGACAGTGCCTGTGCAAAATTAAATTCTGCGGTGTTAAGTTTTTTGTTGTGTATATTACGTTAAAGCTGTAAAAGCTACGTTGTTAGCAACACGCGTATTATATGAATTAATTCCTGTAACTTTAAGTTAATATAATTACTGAATGTTTTGAGGTTGTTTTCTTACATTTGTTTGTGGTAATAAATGTTAATTTTTAAAAACGTTCTAGAAGACCTTGTATATTATCTCTATTAATTAAACAGTATGGTTCATGGTAAGAATACCGCGGCGACAATGTCGCAGAACAGAATGTCGTGTGTACATAATTATGGCGTAATAATAAGGGCGCAATGTCGCACATATACCACAGTATGTCTAAAAAATTTATGTGGCTACCGGTTTAGCGCATATTTGCAAGATTTTTAAATCGACGTGCCGTGCCGTGCACACCTGACGACCAAATTCAATGCAATGAGACACTTGACTTATAAATTATGATAAATGCGACGCAATTTATTGATTGCCGGCATATTATCCAAATATAATGATAATTGCTTTGCTAATGATTTAATGAACATTAAAAGGTATTTGCATAATGATTTGCTAGTATAGAAATGATAACTTTAAAAGTTATGTATGTATAAATAATTACTGTTTTCAAATTTCAGTTACTCTTCAGTTATTAACAACAAAAGAACTTAGAGCTTACTGGCATTTTAAATTTGTCTGTTTTTGTTTGTTTACTAATAAATTATAATTAAAATCGTATCCCAAATGTTAGCCTAACAAATCATATATTTAAAGGAAAAAAATCCATTTGTGTTGTGAGCAGTGTGTTTTATAAATTTATTTTTTTTGCAATAAAGTGTTTGTTATTTGCATAAAAAACTGACTGTTTGGTAGTTATATCAGAACGTTTTTCTAATAATGTACGTAGGATAATTTTAAATTTTGTTTTTCGATTTCGGTTTTTTAAGGTTATTCTTAAAGCACTGTTTTAGCTAAAAAACAGTGTTTTAAGAGAGTCTTTTAAGCATTGTTTTTAGTAAAATTTCACCAACAAAGATTGGTATTCATGATATATTCATGATCAAATTTGGTAAATTTAGTATGTATGCCAACATATACATACTAAATTTACCAAATTTGATGGCAGAAACAAAGAACATCAAAACGCCCAGAAGCGTCACTTCGATATTTTTTTGTACTTTAGTCGGCCATATTGTAAATGGTTTTCCTGTCAATCTGACGGATGTAACTTGGAGGTTATGTTCAACTTAGTGTTTATTATTATATTTAAACATCCATAATAATTAACAGTAGATAACAATAACATTATTTTTCACTCCATGTAAGGTTCTTCTTTCATCCATTTTATTCAGGTATCGTTTTTAAGGGTATTACAGTTATTTAGCGTGTCAAATGTAGCACAATACCACAACAGCATCACAGACGGAGCAGTTCGTTTGGTTGACTTAGCAGTAAATTGTGTTCTGTGAATGTTACTTAAAGTAATCAGTTTTAGTCAAACGTTGGTAAATACTCGTACCATTTGGACATAACAATACGCGGTAGGTATACCTACTACAAAATATTGAACAATGTAATTTTATTTGCATTTCACATACTTAAAAAAAATCCTACTCGATCTACAGAATTATTTTTACTTATTACTTTATTTAATGCGTGCTTCGGTTTCCTGCAAATTACCTTTAGCAATATTATTTAGTTCTTTGTGTTGTATGTCTACAAGTTATATTTAAAATTGGCGCCATTTAATTTTGACGTTAACCATTTTCAATATGGCGAAGGTCATCCAAATTGTGCTCAAAACATCAAAGGAACCGACACAAGTGACGCTTCTGGGGTATTTTGATATTCTTTGGCAGAAATTTGAAACTTGCTGCCAACATATATATACTAAATTTGCCAAATTTGATCGCAGCAATTTTTTATAACGTTTTTTCATTAATTCTCCTCAATAGAAAAAATAGTATAAAAGACTCGTTTCATAAGGCGTCTTGACGCACTCGTCCATTGAAAAACTCGGTCGCTATACGCTCCCCCGTTTTTCAATCTTGGACTCGTACGTTAAGACAATGCCTTATGCAATTTGTGTTTTTAATATACTATTTATCCCTTAAAATTATAAAATCATGGAGTTTTATTTCATTGTTGTGCATTTGTAATGGATGAAAATATATATGAAAATGAGGTTTCTTTAACAACAAATGTTTGCGAATATACTTTTAAGTTTAATTAAATAAATAATCATGAAATTGTTGTGACTGCTCTTAATATGTCTGTTTTGCATTTAACATTTAATACATTTTACAAACCTACTTGTCATTAATTTTGTAAACGCAAACTCGAACTTAAAATTAAAATTGTTGATATTAAGAAGCCGCGCTAGTGAATTTGAGGATAAAGAATACCGCATAAAACTCATTGCCATCTCGGTTTTGGGCGTCGTTAAACAGTGATCAAAATTCAAACAGTCTTAATGACTACGTTTGTGCATCAGGTTCAAGGTGCAACTACTGTACTGAGTGAAAGATAGACGAGCACGAGACGTGCGTCGCCACTTAGTTTTGCTAGATAATTCGGAAGCCACATAAAAGTTTTGGACTTATCATATACTCTTTTAACGTACTTTTAGTAGCGTTGTTAGTTAATGTTAGAAAATAAGTAATCTGCTTACAAGATGCAGGTCAACAAGTTTCCAACCTCACAAGCTGAATTTAATGACATTACAGTGCGAAAATTCCTTTTCCACGTGGGTCTGTGCATCTGTAGAAGAATGCAAAAACCACATGAAATTCACGTTCATTCTTCTAACTTTGAACTATAAGTGAACAGTTTAAATATTTTTCATACTATTATTGGAATAATTTTGTTTAATTATATAACCTATAGGTATTGCCAATAAACAATAATTAAATTTACATTGAAAATTTTAATTTACTTAAACTGAAACTTTAGTTTCATCTTACAGATTGGTGCGACATACCGAGTCACTTAAATTTCAGCTCTAGTTATGTATGGAAATTTAAGTTATGACTGATTAATTCACACAAACCATTGAAGAGGTCTGTTTGCTGTGTTAACGTACGGATTGATGTCATAGGTACGTTTGTAATTATTTCTTGAATATTGTTAATACTTTCAGCGTTCTCATTCTAGGTCGACCACTACCTTCTTTTCTATAGTTACACAACCAGTTTTTCTGAATAAATCCACAGAATGGTTCAAAATATTAACAAACTGTTTGTACTCGACTGCCACTTCTGGAAATCTCTCGTGAAATGCTGCCATACATTCCGGAATTGAAAATGGCTTTTCGCCATTAACTATTTGACATGTACAAAAGTATGCCTCGACAATAAAAGCTTTTTTCTATAGACGTCAAAAAATGATGACATTTTTACATTAATCTCAGTATGCAAAATGTCACATTGGAGTTGTTTATCTTGACAACGTGCACGAAGTATTTCGCGCACTAGAGCGAAAAATATTTCGTGCATGACGACAATGGTAACCTTCTTTTTTAAAAGGACGCCGACCAAACTTGTTCAGGAAAAAATAACTGACAAAGATCAATATTTGTTAAATTTTGTTTCCGTAGTAATAAAGAAACAAACTAGATTGCGATAGAATAAATCTTTATTTTTGTATTTTATTATGATTTTACTTAATTTTTTTCATTATTTCAGTGTCTGTAGAAAAAATGTTGTATGCAACTCGTGCGCGAAATTTCTAAGGTGCTTTCGAATGATTTTTGTTTCTGCTGCCGCCTCGACAAAAAACTTTTATTCTCAAGCACCAAAGTATAATTTCGCGCACTAGATACATACATACCTATTGCTGCTGTAGTATAAACCATTTTTAATAAAAATACTAAGATAATTAATACTGTTTGCTACCGACAGTTCATAAATTTGACATTTCAATTAATTTTGTTTTTGTAAATTAATCAAAGCCATGACTTAAATTTCCATAAAAAAACTAGAGCTGAAATTTAACTGATCACTCGATATGTCCATGCAATATTCTGTTCATGCGATATTCTGCCTATGCGACATTCTGTCCGTGCGACTTGCAACCGCGACGTTCTGTCCCACGACATTCTGTCCCACAACATTATGCCCTGTTAGCAACTAACATCCAACGTAATATAGCGTTTTCGAGTTATGAAAATCATTTCTTACATCAAACAAAGAACGTATTTTTCAGTCTTACGGACATAAATACTTACTGCTTCTTAAAACCAACTATTGGCTTCACTTTAAATTTGTTGTTTAGCGCAGTAGGTGCATCCTTACAATGGTAACTGATTCGTGGTTTTGGCATAAAGAATTTGGATTTGGGTAGTGAGACGAGTTTGAAATATCCATCAGTCCTACTAACGGCTTCGAAAGGTTTTGGAATTTCTGCACCAATAAACATTTTTGAACCAAAAGATTTCTTAATTTTACTTGTTGATGTCTCACTATTAGTCAAATTTTCCTGTTTACGGGACATTTTATTAAATTTACTTAAACACCTTAAAAATTTTCAATTATTCAGTACAACATAAAAACTGACGTCTGATATTCATTTATTTGACACACATTGCATTTTTGTCAAACCTTATTTAAAATCAAATTTTACGTATTTTACAAAATTTTTAGTTAAGCATGTCTCGCAATCTTTTTATCCATGCCCCATATGTAAAGAAAAAGAAGTGTGGTAATACTTGTGAAGATAAAACTGTACAGAGAATTATAATACCACAAGGCCTAGTAAACCCACAGGAAACTATGTACAATTATTGAAATACCTCAAAACCTGCAAGATGCGCCAGCAGTTATTGCTAAGTCACAAGCAACTGATGAATCTTACAGTGATTTTGTTCCTGCTGCTTGTTCTTCTGCAAGAAGTAGTCAGCTATTTCACAAGGACAATAATGATTCTCCATCAGCTAAAGTATCTCAGTATTCCTCTTATGCATGTCCATCACAATTTTCAGTTCAACCAAGAGCCGCAACTAAAACATCCTGTCCTATTGGTATGAACATCGATCCCACATCGAAATCCTTTCTAAGAACAGCCCAGCCACACAATTTTCAAATGTACGAAAGTGGGGTTTCATATGGTGGAATGCCGTGCGATTTTTCATCAAATCGATCTGGAACCTTTTACAAAGATTATACAGAAAGGCAACGCAACGATCCTCATAACGGTAAGGAAAAAAAACTTCACTTTCAGGTGTTTATAACGGTTGTATTGTGTTAGTTCCATTTTACTTCTGTAGAAAATAAACTTTTGTAAACTAGGTACTTAGAAAGTTGGGAGCACAAACAAGTTTTGGACAACTCTTGGCATGTTTTGGTATTTTTATTAAGTTTGAATTGGGCTCTTTTAGTTATTGTAATAAAAGGTCTGCCATAAATTTAGCTATACATTTTTCAGACCGAATTATGTCGATTTAATCTAACTTACCTATACACAAATACGCTTGGTTACTTTCCGAAGATGTTTAATGTAATCACTTTTTTTTTGTGGATAACCGAAATTTTATCTGTGTCCAATCTCTATTTAGTTTAGTATTTCTTCTTAATTTTGTTAAATAAGTGCACCAAACGTGTCCTGTTTTGGGGGGATGTATAAAATCTTATTTTCCTACAAAAGTGCAGAAAAAACACTTGTTGAAAGTTCCTCACTCAATTGTCGAGAAAATGTAATAATTATGGATAATCAAGTTGCCATGAAGGTCTGATTTTCTTCTTACGATACGTAAATGGTTTGCACAAACTTTAAGGGTAAATTATGTATATCAAAACAACAGAAAACTTTCGTTAAACCTGGCCTGAAAAGGCTTCTTTACAGGGTTACAGACTCCTAAAGAAATCAGTTTGGATTGTTGGGACTGTTCCCCCTTCTGAAGGCTATAATGTCGTAAGCACGTATGCGTCTTTGGTGTTGTGGCCTGCAGCCCAACGGTCATGAATCCAACTACGCCTAACTCAGCTCCAAAGACTGGCGTGCTTAGAAGCTACAGGAGCGGTGCGCACTGCCTCTCCTGCTGCTCTGGAGGCACTTCTGGACCTTGTGCCTCTTCATAACTTGATCGAGGGTGAGCCCCAAAAGGCCGCTTACAGGCTAAATCATGGCCAGTGCAAAAACGGAGGAGGATTTTTAGGACATGCACTAGTCCTATCCCGTACGATACGGACACACTTCGACCTCTTTTATCAAACCTTTTAACATTGCCATCCCTAGTAGGGAAGACTGGACCCAAATTGAGGACCTTCTACAACTTGCGGATCTAGTCTGGTTCACAGACGGATAGAGGACTATATACGGTTCCGGTGCAGGGGTCTACGGCTATAAGCTTAGGAGAAAATTTTGGTTTGCCCTCAAAAGGTTTGCCACAGTGCTCTAGCCAGACATTTTTGCCATGCTAGCTTAAGCTCAGGAAAACCTCCGTAGGGGTTACTTAACAAACTTATCTATATATATATATTCAGATAGCCAAAGGGCTCTTAAGGCTCTTAGTCAGTGGCCGAACAAACACCCCGCGATTTCCGCATTGCGGGGGGGGGGGGGCAGCTAGGGGGCTCCGACGTCTAAGAAATACATAAGCAAAAAGCAAGAATAATTTCACTTTTTTAACTTAAAAAAATGTTTTGTTACAAGATTTAGTTTTTTACGATTTATTAGCTAGTAAGAGATATAAACTGACGCGGCACCAATATTTGTTTATTCTACGGTCTAAAATGCTGGTCGACTCTCTTGGAAGGTCATAATACAAACAAAGTGTAATCACTGCCTAAATAAAATAAATTCTAAATCTGATACTAGGGTGTATGTTTTGAGTTTGATAATGATATTTTTTGTATTAGGCAACACTAGAGGCTCATCTACTCCATCACTTCTGATAATTTTATACGACACTTTAGTTTCATTCGAGCACTGTACGAACGCGAACAAAATTTGAATATTTGTTAGCAATAAAAATAAAATAAAACATAAACATTTAAGTGGGGCTCAGAAAAGAAAAATTTTCGAAAAAAGGAAGGAAAAACTGAAAAAGCTTACAAAAATTGCCAATTTTTTTAGAAGTGAAGTAGAGCCTACTTTCAACTTCAGTTGAAAGTGCTAAACTTAGTGTTGAAAGTAGTGCTGAAAATATTGCTGAAAGTGTGCGGACAAATCGGAAGAACTATGTGTTTCTTATGAAATTATTGAAAAAGTTTTTGCTTCCGATGTGGGCTTATATAGACAAAAACATTAATTCAGAAATGAAGGAACAAATTTTATGCATTGGACCATGTAAACCATTAAGTAACTCTTTCTAAAAAACGACAAGAAACGTTTATTCAGTTCATCCTACTACTGTTGTGTGTCCAAAACTGGAAAACAGATTGAAAGAATTTGGGTTTGTTACTCTCCACAACTACATGTAGCTTACTGTGAAGCATGTTAGCGCTTCGCTGTCCGAAATGATAAAAATTTTAAACACCCCTGGTGTCGAGGAGTGAAAGATTGGCAAGAATTTTCCAAAAATATAAAACACCATGATCAATCGGTTGTCTGCATGAAAACCAGATTGATACATTTTATGTTGGTTAGTTTCTAAATTTCTACTAGACTACTAATATAAAAATGAAGTTGATAAGAGTAACTAAAGACAATTATAATACTTTTGACATATAAGAGTTACTTGCGGGGGGGGGGTGTAACTTTTTGTTCCGCTATGCTCTTGGTTCTGTCATGACCAAATCAACGCTAGTCAAGTACTGTCGTCAGGCCCTAAGTAGACTTGGTTCACATATTTGGGTCAAACTGCTCTGTGTTCCTGGCCACAGTAACATAAGTGAGAACGAGGAATCTGATGCCTTGGTCAGGAGGAGCTCTCAGCCACAACCGCCTCTACTGTTCAGTTTGGCAAGACTGCATCGCCTGTCTTCGGTGGTCCTACTACCACAGACAACGTGTGTGCCTTACATTATTTAACTCCGTTCATATTCAGAAACAAAACATACTGCTAAATTATATTTGTTTATTCAGGGCAGTAATAATAATATCTAAACTTAAAATTAATATAGAATATAAAAAACTAAAAATATATATTGATAATATATTCTAAAATTGCACACATATGAAAAAATATATCACATACAGGATCTTTTGGTATTGAGAGCCCACTTCTTTGCAAATAAGTAAAATATTGACTATCTGTGTAGCCACTTTTGTATTCTTTGCAACAGTATGAGAGCCATACCCAGATGCATAAATTTTAGCCGACTCGTCAACTTCACACATTGCCAAATAATCCGTAGTAATAAAAATACAAAGAAAATGATCAATGTTGCACGAGTGATTGTTATTACTATCAAAAAACACACCGTTAGAGGAATTTTGGAATTTTTGCTGTATTTTCGCGAAAGAAAAATTACCATTTGCTTTTTTAAAAACATGCTTAAGACGAATTTTCTTTACATTTACATCATCAAAAGAAATATTGTAATTACAACCACACAAAAGACTGTACTTTCCGAACTTCTTCTTTAATTTTTCTGTTGTGAATTTTCTGGGTAGAAAATATTTAATTGAATAATGCTTAAATGAGTGATTAATTAAATCTATTAGCACGGATGTACTTTAAAGCAGTTCATGGTAAGTATCATTAGTTAAACGCCCGTTGATGTTCTCTATATTATGCCATTTTTTTAACCAGCCAATAAATTTTGTTAAGAAATTGATTCTTGAATCTGTAAGGTTAGTAAAAAACTTAGAGAAATCTGCGAGTTTAGCAATGTCTTTTATTACACTTGTATTGTTAACAGTATTACACCAGTTTCGGATAATTTGTAAAAAATCTCCAGTATCATGATAACTCTAATTATCTTTAAGAGTAGCTAATAGCTATTGTAGAATCATGAAAAGCATTGTCCACCAAGTAAACTTTTTATCGTTCTAGGCTCGGTTCTAGGTTTGATGGGATATACAGACTTACAATTTAACTTTCTTTCATTGGTGATAAACATTTCTGACATCATTAAACTTGCATATTTCATAACTTTATTGTTTTTAAAATCGGGATAAACAAAGGTGTTATTGATATTTTTTTTAATTAAACCATTTCCGCGAATGTTTTTAAATAAATGTACAAATTCGTATAAAATAAATATAGTTTTGTCTGATTTTATGAGATGTGAAAAACTGTTTTGATCTGAAGCTAAATTGATCCCACTAAAATGCACTTAAAGGTTTGTTCACAGATTGAGCTTACAGAACACGTTTTTCTCTTTATTAATGTTATCTGGAAAGTATTATGCACTAAAGAAACATGTGGCCAACAAAACAAATCTTACAGAAATGGTGATATAGAGCAGGTTTATCGTAAGATCAACGAGGCGCACGGTCTGGAAATAGGCCTCTGAACCATGTTGCCAAATTTCAAGCAGCACGGCTTGTTAAGTAGAGACGGCTGTGTCTCAGCAGACCCTCCTTGGTCCAGTGCTGGCGATCGGATTCCCCATGGCCATTGTAAGGCAGGAAATTGAAAACTGGACTCGTTCGCAGTTCAAAATAAGCCGAATCTCACATCCATCTACTGCTGTTCCATCTTTGGAAAGCCGTAGCTCCGTAATCAAGCGTTATTGTATATTAAGAGGTTGGATCGCCAACATAAAATTATAACTATCGAAATATCTCACAACTTGCAAAATGCATATTAAGCAGTAATTGTTAAGTCGAAACAACCTGATGAATCTTACAGTGGCTTTGTTCCTGTTGCTTGTCCTGCTATAAGAAACAGTCAGTTATTTCCCAAGGATAGCAATGCTTCTGAATCACTTGGAGCATCTCAGTTTTCCGTTAGTACATCTGCATCACAACTTCCAAGCCAATCAAGAGACGCGACTAACACATACTGTCCTATTGGTGTGAACATCGATCCCAAATCTAAATTCTTTCCAAAGACGGGCCATCCAAAAATGCCTCTAATGTACGAAAGTGGGGTTTCATATGGTGGAATTCCGTGCGACTTTTCACCAAATCGATCTGGAACTTTTTACAAAGATTATATACAAGACTATACGTCGGCCCTTGGTCCTCATAACGGTAAGTAAAAAAACTGATTTCGGGTATTTATAATGGCAGTATGGTGTTAGTGCAATTTTACTTCTATAGAAAATAAACTTGTGTAAACTACTTAGGGCATGTACGTTGGGTACTTGAAAAACTTGAAGCACTCTTCAAATGATTTTTATGTCCTTTAAATTGGGCACTTTTAGTTATTAACACAAAGCCTACCATTAATTTCATCACGAATTTTTCAGACCAAATTATGTATGTCGATTTAACCCAACTTACCTATGGGTGTAAACTTTAATTCTGTTCACCATTGAGATCTCGAAACCGGTAAGATATAAAAAGTTTATTGAATGAGCCTATTTAGAAAACCAGTTTGTTGCCATTTTTAAAACGTTTAAGAAAATTGATAGCTTACTAGATACAGGCAAAAAACAAACATTTGACATTTTCTTCTTTTGCTCTTACGGGGATTGTTCGAAATGTACGTGGCCTAACAAAGAAAACACAGGCTTTTGGGCAAAAAATCATTTTATTTTCAATATAGTCTCCTACTCGCTCAACGCACTTATTCCAACGATGCTCCAAAGGAGCAATGCCGTCTCTGTAGGTCGATGAACTCAAGTCCTCAAAATAGCTATTTACAGCAGCGATTACCTCGGAATTGGATGAAAATCTTTTACCGCCGAGCTATTTTTTCAGGTTTGGAAATAGATAAAAATCGATGGGAGCCAAATCTGGCGAATAAGGCGAATGAGGCAATTCATGAATTTTGGCCATGGCGATTGCAGACGTGTGTACATCAAATGTATCAAATCGTTGTTTACCAACTTCTATCCTATATTAATAAGTTTGTGATAAAAATTATGACAGAGAAATTTGTTACTTAATTAATATCAGTACAAATGATTTTAAATTGTGGCTCGAGCTTTAATCATCTGCCTATCGAAAAAAAGATAGGTACATATGGAAAAATTTTGTTCTACCTTTTCTGTAGAGCAGAAAATTTCCTGTCATGAGAGATTAGGAAGTACAGGCTGTTTCAAATTCGAGCCCCACCATGGGGATCTCGCTTATTTGAAGAGATAGAGAGTTGGTTAAATTGAGGCAAAGTTGCCAAATTTAATGCCTAACAATAATCTGTAAAGAAATTTAAAGTAGCCACTCTGGTTTTTCAGATATCTGAAAAAAACTGAAATTTTGGATTTTTTATTTTTGACTATAACGCAGTTATCATTTATGCTACATATTTCTAATTCACGCATTATTAGAACACTTTTTTATGCTGAATTTAAATTGTTTATCAGATTTGGAGTAACTGTTACCATTGTTCATTTTCGACTGTCAACTTTTTTTTTCTTATGGTTGGTATTTAAAATTTTTTCATATTTGGAAAGAGTTTTCAATTCTGATTTCAACGATGTGTCACACTTTGCATTTTGTTTAAGTTTTGAGCATTTTATTACAAAAAATAAAAATTTCATAAGAGGAAAGACCACGTCTTTTAATTTATTTTGAGAAAATTCTAGTAGGCTATGAACTGATGGAAGTAAAACAAAACACTTCTCTTATTTATTTTTACTTTTAGATACATTAAGTATGCGAAAATTTCAGGAAACTTTGTTTTGAGCGTAGGCAGCAGGTTAGGTTATTTTTTACAAAAACAAATGAATGACACAGTTAGTAACACGCATATTAGAGTGTTCATTTTAGACGAGCTTCTGAGCATGTTTTACAAAGGTGTCAAATGTTTTGAACATTTATTTAATCATTGTTCGTATTAGTGTAGTTGTTGTGTTATCTGTTGTGTTTCTTTAACCTGTTATTCAAATTTGTTATGTCAGTTGCAAACATAAAAACTGCAAGCTGCCTACGCTCAAAACAAAGTTTCCTGAAATTTTCGCATACTTAATGTATCTAAAAGTAAAAGTAAATAAGAGAAGTGTTTTGTTTTACTTCCATCAGTTCATAGCCTACTAGAATTTTCTCAAAATAAATTAAATGACGTGGTCTTTCCATGGCACTCTTATGAAATTTTTATTTTTTGTAATAAAATGCTCAAAACTCAAACAAAATGCAAAGTGTGACACATCGTTGAAATCAGAATTGAAAACTCTATCCAAATATGAAAAAATACCAACCATAAGAAAAAAAAAGTTGACAGTCGAAAATGAACAATGGTAACAGTTACACCAAATCTGATAAACAATTTAAATTCAGCATAAAAAAGTGTTCTAATAATGCGTTAACTAGAAATATGTAGCATAAATGATAAATGCGTTATAGTCAAAAATAGAAAATCCAAAATTTCAGTTTTTTTCAGATATCTGAAAAACCAGAGTGGCTACTTTAAATTTCTTTACAGATTATTGTTAGCCATAAAATTTGGCAACTTTGCCTCAATTTAACCAACTCTCTATCTCTTCAAATAAGCGAGATCCCCATGGCGGGGCTCGAATATGAAACAGCCTGTATATTCTGTTTGCCGTGACTACAAGCATCGGCTCCTGCGCACTGGTTAATAAATAATTAGGTAAATATATCTAAATACGAACGAATTTTTAAATTAATTAAAAGAAATTTGTGTAAACATTAAAAGTTTAAAGAGCTGAATGTTTTTGTTATCTTAAACACTTCATTATTCATTAGATAACTATCGTAAAATTATGATTTTTGTAGTTTGTAGCTTTTTTATTCTCTTTATCGAGAAATCTAAAAATTTTTTTCCGAAGTGCCACTAACTTTTAAAAAATAAAAAACAAAAAATTCCATTTTCAAATTGAAAAATTTTTTTTTGTTTAAAATGTCACCTCAAATCATTGCAAAAAAGGGATATTAAAACAATTTCAAAAAATTAAACAGTTTGTTATTAACAATTTTATTTAATTTTTCAATAAAACAAAATTCTCTATATTTTATAAACTTAAGCCAGATGATCAAGGTTGTAAAAAAAATTATTTATTGTTGAAATATAGAGCGGCTGTAGCTCAGTGGTAAGCGCACGGGCTACCAATGCAGTGGATCCGGGTTCGATTCCCGGCCTGGTCATGCTCCCTCGCAAGGCAACGGGAAACCAGCGAGGTAGATTTTTCCCCAGGAAAACCCATCTGGAGAAGAAGTGCATGCACTTCCTGTGCTTTGGAGCCCATGTTAAACTGTAGGTCCTCAATGTCTGTCTGTGCAAATTACCTATCGCCGCGCAGCAAACGGAGACATATAGGAGAGAGGTATGGCACTAGAAGAAGACGAAGTTAAAATTTACAATTTACAAATTAAATTTATTGTAAATAAAACAATTATTAACTTCAGCAGGTTTTGTATTTTAGCCTTATACGTATTTCAACGTGTTTACACGTTATTATCAAAGGCAAGATTAAAAGTAAACAGTTGGTGTTGCTATGGGAACAATAAATCTTCATAACTTGATCTTGGTTTTTTTATATCTGCGTCCAGATGACTTTATTTCTCATTCCAAAACGTCCAATAACGATGAATTTAAGAGATCAATTTGTTCATTCATTAAAGGTACAGATTTTAAATGTTTGTGAATTTACAATGCTTCTAGCATATCCAACTTACGTTTGTCATCACAAAAGTGTAATAATTTTATAGTGTTATTAGATGTCATTAAATGATTGTGTTCTAATAAGTGTTTAGCGTAATTGGATTTATGGGGATGTTTATACTTGTAACAAGTTAAAGCTCGAGCCACAATTTAAAATATTTATTTACTGATATTAATTTAAAAATTTCTCCGTCATAATTTTTACCACAAACGTTATTCATGTAGTATAGAAGCTGGTAAACAACAATTTGAGTTTATTTTTTCTGTTCAATTTTATTTCTGTTAAAAGCATTGCAACCGTCATTGCTACACTGGACTATTAGAATATACCATATGTTCAAATGAAAAATACATAACCCCCTTTCTCATATTTTTTTGAGGAATAATGTTACACCACGATAGTATTTGCAGTTTCCGTACGAAACGTTTTATTGTGGCTGTATGCTTCGAAGAACATTATTGCTGGCCGGTAGTTTAATTTTTTGGGGATTGACAGTACAAATGCAAAACTCCCTAATTACACATTGACAGCTGATTGATATGTAGTAAAGATACAAACCATTTTGTTTGTTTTAAGGGGAAACAACGTGCTGCGAGGGGAGTACGTGACTCGTAGCATGGCTAACTTGGGTACACATTTTTAAGCACAGATTTCTAATAGTCTAGCCAGTCGGACTTTTGTATTTGGGTAATGTCAGTTTTGACATTTTACAAATGCGAACTT
This sequence comes from Ctenicera cuprea, assembly GCA_958336395.1. Classification (NCBI taxonomy): domain Eukaryota; kingdom Metazoa; phylum Arthropoda; class Insecta; order Coleoptera; family Elateridae; genus Ctenicera; species Ctenicera cuprea. The sequence continues at coordinate 37,092,843 of OY284491.1, read as the reverse complement.
TTCAACGTTAATATAAACATTTAAATCTAATTGTTAAAGTTGTAAAACCTAATTTTCAAGGCATGCCGCAAGCTTGTTGTGCAGTGGATTGTAAAAGCTACTACATAATTTGTATCAAAACGTTCAGTGCGGCTTCTTCGAGGTAGACAGAATAGGTTCAGAGAGTTCTACTGGTAACGTGTGTTTTCTGTGAGGAATATAAGAATACTAACTAAGGCTACTAAGGCATTTATGAGACGCGGAACACTGGTTCCAGGACGTAGTAAATAATTATTGGGTGTAACATGATTGCTGCAAATAACCGTATACTGTGTACTTAGGTTTAAAATCTTGTCTGTTTAAACGTTCTTTGTTTGACAAGGGAAACCTGTGTTAACAAGTAACATAAAAAAATTTTAATTTAATTATATCATTGACTATACCCTTATAGACCCGCAACGTTTACGAATTATTACATTTCTTGAAATAGTAGTAGACGTGAGCGACAGGTTGCGCTGTTTGTACTAAAGATCTAGAAAGCAGTCAACCAAGCAAGTTATAAACAACACTCTTAAATAAAAATATGCTGGCCGATTGGTTATTCTGATGAAAGGTCTGTCCTGGTCAACTGAAAATTAAAGATGTTTTCACGCTACCGGCAATGTAAGTAGGCCTTACATCCATAGCTACAGGGATCGTAAATGGCTGATAACATTCGTGTACTAGTTACCCTTGACGACGGAACTTAATAGTGTCACTTACATTCCTAGGAAAATAATATTGATTTTAACTGTTCGTTGATATGGTAACAAGCACAGACAACTTAGAATAATGGGGTTTTTAAAAAATAATTCCGATGACAGCTGTCAAAACGAACTTTTAAAAATATGATTAAATTTCTACCTGTAGGCCTACTTACATTGCCGGTAGCGTGAAAAATATAATAAGTAACACGGAACGTATCGACTATTAACATCCTCGGCAGGCGACAAGCTTCGGCTCCGCCTCAGCTCGTATTCGCCTACCTCGGTTATTACATCCTTACATTCCTTGATACTTAAATAACTATTTTCCGCTACCGGCACTGTAAGTAGGCCTTACATCCATAACTACAGGGATTGTAAGCGGCTGATAACATTCGTATACTAGTTACCCTTGACGACGGAACTTAATAGTGTCACTTACATTCCTAGGAAAATAATTGACAGTAATAACAGAAACGCAAGGTTATAATTTAAGAATTTTGACAGCTAACTATAAAAATTCTGATGACAAATGACACATGATTTGTATTTTACAAATAATATTTTTTTGTTATTTTAAGCTATTTATTACAGGTAGCGGAAAAAATGTTATAAGTAACAAGGAATGTATCGACTAATAACATCCTCGGCAGGCGACAAGCTTCGGCTCCGCCTCAGCCCGTATTCGCCTACCTCGGATGTTATTACGTCCTTACATTCCTTGATACTTAACTAACTATTACTACCTACTTACTACTAATCCGCTTAAGGAAAGGCTGATGTGACGAAAAGACTACGACTTACAGACAGTATGTTCTTTAAAAGGGCCGAAAATCGTAGTTAATTTATTTTTAATTAAACTCCCCAGCAGCAGGGCTTTTCTACAATTTTTTTAATGCCGCAAATTTTTCCTGATAATTTCAACATTTGATTTTATTGCATAGCATAATTTTTTCCACATAATCTCGTTGAGAATTTTCTTTGCCTTTCATCGAGAAAAATCAAAAAATACCGGTAACCGTAACCGAAACCGAAATTTTTAGTAACAGTAAACCATAACCGAAAACGTAACCGAAATTTAAAAAATTTTAACCGTAACCGAAAAGCGAAACGTTATTTTATTTCTATTTACGTCCCTGGTTTTATTGCATGAAACATTAATTAATCATTTTTAAAATTTCTAAGTTTATCACAAATACCCGCATTTCCTACTCTTACATCTCTCGATGTCCACACAGTTTCTTTATATATGCGCACTAATATTAAAAAGTTTCAGTGTCAAAGAAATTTGGACATTCACTGATAATTGCAGTTTTGGCGACGTTACATAGTTTGCTCCTAATTTTATCCTCACTTTTATGATTTTTATAAAATTCTACAAAATTACAGAGCAAAACAAAACCCTCAATAATATTTTTACTTTTATTGTACTCTAGACCTTTTTTTATTGACATTTCATCAAGTAAAAGCACACAATTTTTTGACAGGGAAGGCATACCGATCATTTTTTGTTTTAAAATATTAAAAACAATATCTGAAAAACCCGGATATATATATCAATTATTTTCAGCCAATGTTGGATAGTTCGTACACCCGGTAAAATTACATTTTGGCGTTTCAAATTATTATACGCTGCAGGTGAAGTATAGTACAAAGCTATTTCAGCCTCTTTTGTATCTTTGCTCCACTTCTGCCTTTTTTGCCCTGCTCTGATTTTAAGTGTTAACACATGTGTTTCTATGCTTTGTTGACTGTAGGTCGAGTTTAAAGTACCTACCCAAAGAATGCTAAATGACGTACGTTTCCAACAGTAGCAGGTATGCGACGTAGAACTTAGTATAAACTAGACGCATGGCGCACAGCGCCCCTTAGTGTAGTCGTCTTCAACTTAAGCGTAAACGAATTACATTGGTTGCCTATCTATAAAGGTATATAATCAAAGATTATATTAACTTTGCCCAAATACAAAATGGCCGACTGGCTACATTTTTTGCATAGTAGTCGAGTATCTAGTAAAACTATTAAAAATCTGTGTATTTAAGTAAGCAGTCTATTTATTTTCTAGGTTTGTGATGTAAAGATAAATTTTATTTTCCATGGCCAACCCTTACGTGTTTTTTATTTGGACATATGTTAGTTCAGTTTAAAAAGTAACCATAAACCAGCCTAATCTGTGAAAGTAACTATTTAAGGATAAAAAGATAAAAGTATGTTATATTTATATTGTTTTTACTCTTGTAATACATTACTTTTTACACTATTTAAAGTAACTATCTGATGTACTATTATATTTTTTATTTGCCACCTTTATTAATTGTAACCCTACGTTGTGTTTAATTTTTGCTTGCAAATGATTTTATCGGCTTCTTCAAAGTAAACCCACTCTTACAAGGGCAAAAGGGTTGAGAGCCAGCTTTAAATAAAACAATAAGAAACCTTTAATTTTATTTATTGTTCAAAAAGAATTAAGTGCGTCGGCTATGTAAAGTGTACATAAACTGTCGTTTATACCAGGCAATAAGTTGTCAGAAACATTCCCCTACGTTTTAACAATGGATTCTATGCTTGTGAAGCCAAGTGGCTTGATTATAGCCTCGGGTTTTGGTACAGGACTCGAATCTGATCACGATGCTCGCGAATCCGGATTACCCAACCAAGATTGATCAGCAATTGCGCTCTCATGAATTCGCATAAATCAAAAAGATATTTGCGCTTCCAGAGGACGCATACACCTTACTCCCTTGATCGCGTAATTCGCGTTTCATAAATTACCCTACCAACATTGCTCTGCAATTGCGCTCTCATGAATTCGCATAAATCAAAAGATATTTGCGCTTCCAGAGGACGCATACACCTTACTCCCTTGATCGCGTAATTCGCGTTTCATAAATTACCCAACCAACATTGCTCTGCAATTGCGCTCTCATGAATTCGCATAAATCAAAAGATATTTGCGCTTCCAGAGGACGCATACACCTTACTCCCTTGATCGCGTAATTCGCGTTTCATAAATTACCCAACCAACATTGCTCTGCAATTGCGCTCTCATGAATTCGCATAAATCAAAAGATATTTGCGCTTCCAGAGGACGCATACACCTTACTCCCTTGATCGCGTAATTCGCGTTTCATAAATTACCCAACCAACATTGCTCTGCAATTGCGCTCTCATGAATTCGCATAAATCAAAAGATATTTGCGCTTCCAGAGGACGCATACACCTTACTCCCTTGATCGCGTAATTCGCGTTTCATAAATTACCCAACCAACATTGCTCTGCAATTGCGCTCTCATGAATTCGCATAAATCAAAAGATATTTGCGCTTCCAGAGGACGCATACACCTTACTCCCTTGATCGCGTAATTCGCGTTTCATAAATTACCCAACCAACATTGCTCTGCAATTGCGCTCTCATGAATTCGCATAAATCAAAAGATATTTGCGCTTCCAGAGGACGCATACACCTTACTCCCTTGATCGCGTAATTCGCGTTTCATAAATTACTCAACCAACATTGCTCTGCAATTGCGCTCTCATGAATTCGCATAAATCAAAAGATATTTGCGCTTCCAGAGGACGCATACACCTTACTCCCTTGATCGCGTAATTCGCGTTTCATAAATTACCCAACCAACATTGCTCTGCAATTGCGCTCTCATGAATTCGCATAAATCAAAAGATATTTGCGCTTCCAGAGGACGCATACACCTTACTCCCTTGATCGCGTAATTCGCGTTTCATAAATTACCCAACCAACATTGCTCTGCAATTGCGCTCTCATGAATTCGCATAAATCAAAAGATATTTGCGCTTCCAGAGGACGCATACACCTTACTCCCTTGATCGCGTAATTCGCGTTTCATAAATTACCCAACCAACATTGCTCTGCAATTGCGCTCTCATGAATTCGCATAAATCAAAAGATATTTGCGCTTCCAGAGGACGCATACACCTTACTCCCTTGATCGCGTAATTCGCGTTTCATAAATTACCCAACCAACATTGCTCTGCAATTGCGCTCTCATGAATTCGCATAAATCAAAAGATATTTGCGCTTCCAGAGGACGCATACACCTTACTCCCTTGATCGCGTAATTCGCGTTTCATAAATTACCCAACCAACATTGCTCTGCAATTGCGCTCTCATGAATTCGCATAAATCAAAAGATATTTGCGCTTCCAGAGGACGCATACACCTTACTCCCTTGATCGCGTAATTCGCGTTTCATAAATTACCCAACCAACATTGCTCTGCAATTGCGCTCTCATGAATTCGCATAAATCAAAAGATATTTGCGCTTCCAGAGGACGCATACACCTTACTCCCTTGATCGCGTAATTCGCGTTTCATAAATTACCCAACCAACATTGCTCTGCAATTGCGCTCTCATGAATTCGCATAAATCAAAAGATATTTGCGCTTCCAGAGGACGCATACACCTTACTCCCTTGATCGCGTAATTCGCGTTTCATAAATTACCCAACCAACATTGCTCTGCAATTGCGCTCTCATGAATTCGCATAAATCAAAAGATATTTGCGCTTCCAGAGGACGCATACACCTTACTCCCTTGATCGCGTAATTCGCGTTTCATAAATTACCCAACCAACATTGCTCTGCAATTGCGCTCTCATGAATTCGCATAAATCAAAAGATATTTGCGCTTCCAGAGGACGCATACACCTTACTCCCTTGATCGCGTAATTCGCGTTTCATAAATTACCCAACCAACATTGCTCTGCAATTGCGCTCTCATGAATTCGCATAAATCAAAAGATATTTGCGCTTCCAGAGGACGCACACACCTTACTCCCTTGATCGCGTAATTCGCGTTTCATAAATTACCCAACCAACATTGCTCTGCAATTGCGCTCTCATGAATTCGCATAAATCAAAAGATATTTGCGCTTCCAGAGGACGCATACACCTTACTCCCTTGATCGCGTAATTCGCGTTTCATAAATTACCCAACCAACATTGCTCTGCAATTGCGCTCTCATGAATTCGCATAAATCAAAAGATATTTGCGCTTCCAGAGGACGCATAAACCTTACTCCCTTGATCGCGTAATTCGCGTTTCATAAATTACCCAACCAACATTGCTCTGCAATTGCGCCCTCATGAATTCGCATAAATCAAAAGATATTTGCGCTTCCAGAGGACGCATACACCTTACTCCCTTGATCGCGTAATTCGCGTTTCATAAATCACCCAAACAAGATTGTTCAGCAATTGCGCTCTCATGAATTCGCATAAATCAAAAAGATATTTGCGCTTCCAGAGGACGCATACACTTCTCTCACTTGACTGAAAGCAATTCGGACTCGCTTATCCCTTTTCTGAAGACGTCTAAATAAAACAGAAGCCTCGATTTTCTTCGTACGCTTAACTGTAATCTGTTCAAGTTCTCTGTGCTGCTCTTCGTGACCAGTCAGATTAAAAAATCCTCCCCGCTCAAGTACGGGTAACCCTTTTATCAAAATTGCAAATCTTGCCTCCAAGAGTTGGCTGTGCATCAAGTTTTCCAATCAAATTTCAGTCCGGTTGTAAAAGTTAATTTCATTGGTGCAACACTACAAAATTCCCCACACTCTAAAATTCCCACTCTTGAGTTTCCTGAATCTTAATTTAATTATTATACTAAAGCCACCCTAATTTATGTTAATGCGTGAAGCTTCGGCATTTCCTAGTATTTCAATTTCTTCAATGGCGGTACCTGTTCTATGACAACTTAATCCCTGCTAATGTGAGCCCTGCAACTTGGGTTCTTGGGCTATTTCTGCAGCGACACAACCTCAAATAAAATGTGATCTATGCAGTCCGTCCTAAAAGAGATTAAACTAATTTATTTGCAGAACTTTTACATAAAAGAAAATAACACGTGGATTCTCACGCATGTGTGAAGATACGTGTGTAAATGGTTAACTATTATAATTACCAATAATATCGTTGAACGAATTAACCCATTAAGGTAACAAACTTAGTATTTCATTATTTAAATCTAATGTCTTTTATTCTTAATCTTCGTCTTCTATCTGTCACCTCTTATACCCTAAGGTGTCGAGGGCTTTCACTCCGGGTAGGCTCTCCCAGTCTCGCTTGTGTAATAGGAGGTAGTGGGGCCTTTGGCCTTTAGACAGCTACGCTCCTGAAGCTTATGCCACCCTTCATGCCCATTCATTCAATGTCATTCATACACATGTGTTTAATTGTATGTTTTTATGTTGTTTATGACTTTGTTACTTATCTTGGTCAGTCAGTAATCAAGGTAACCCAACGTCGAATGGTTGCCGAGCTCGATACCGATCCACGGAATTACAGAAAAATTTTCTGCTTCTTCCGGGATTCGAACTGAGGGCTCACGCATTGTGAGCCTGATCCTCTTACCACTGGACTACTCGAACGTGTTATTCTTAATCTACCTGTAAAAATTACCTACTTCACCTTTCCATGTAAATTAGTAATAAGATCTCAAGAGGTGAACTCTCACAACATGTACCTTATTTGCTCAGACCCCTTAAACAAAATTTAACGCCAGCCAATATGACTCTTTTTTTTGAACATTCTTTATTTTTATGGTAACTAGATTTAATAAATTATTAAAATCGTTATCATATCTCTTGCAGTTGCCGAGATCCCCATGCCGTGCAAGTTCTATTGCTATAGTTGTATATAAATAATGATTACCTCTTCATTAACGTTACTTTTTGTCTTTTATCATAGCAATTTATTGCATTATTAAAATTATTTGCGATGTATATGTAAAATAAAAAAAAAGTCATTGTTATTACCCAGCAAGAAAAATTAATCAAAAATAAAATAACAATGGCATTTTAAAAATAAATAACTGGCATTCGTAATCTCTGAACAATTAAATAAAATTTTTCCGAGACCTTGCAATACAAAATTTGAACTTTCTCTTCAGGGGCTCTCCATTTGAACAAAATGTAAAAGAACTTTACTCGTTATGTAAAATAGATACAGTACACATCTACTTTGTTTTACTACTTTTTCTGCGCTCTGACCTCATCTTAAGAGATGAACTGCTGTTACTGCCACCATTACTTTTCCCATTCTTAGATTTATGTCCAACCAAAGCATCAACTTGTTGAGTTTCCAAACACGGTTTAAAGTTGTCTTTATCAACAGTACCAATAAATGTCTCTATGGAATGTAACCTTTGGAGTTCTTCTTGTAATTTATTTATCTGTTCTTTACGCCATCCTTTTAAAAATTCTACCATATCTTCTCGTGAACATGCTTTACCTACAAACCAAAAACTGTACATTAAAATTATGACATAATATAAACTAAGAATAATAATAAAGACCATAACAACCATACCTATAATAATTTCTGAGTTGAAGTTTTTAAAATTATTCAGTTGTCGTTGTATGTCAGCCCCGGTCATTGATACTCCACCTTTGGCTTTAAAAAGTTGTTCTACACGATTAGGTCGTTTTTTAGACATTTCATCGTAAGTAACGGAAAATGGAAACTTCTGTGCTGTTAAAATGCCCGGCTGAGGTGTTTTTACAGCCAAATTTGGGAACAAGCTACTGGATTTTTTCACACTAGCCAGCGATGAACGTTCAAATTTGTTAGAAGATGCTCTGCGGCTGGAAGTAGCGGAAGGTTTAACTGTATTGGCCACTGCGGCATACTGTGAAATAAGAGCTTCTTCTAGCGCTTCAATACAAACAGCAACATCTTTGGGATGTTTACCTTGACCATTACGAACTCCTTGTAAAAAATTTAAAGCCCATTGCAGTTGCACAAGCCCTAAAAAATAACCAATGTATTGTTTGAAATTTACATTACTGGCATAAAATTTGCTACCAAGTGGTTTCTCTGTTGATTGTATTGAAAATAAACTCCAAACTACGGCTAGAGTATGATCCAGTTGCACATAAAATGGTGGACATCTCACCGAGCTATGAGTGCTAGCAGAAGAAGCAGTATTGGTTGGAATTCGAAATGTATATAGAGTTGGTTTGTACTGTTCTGGTTTACCCGGCACCACTGGGAAGCTTCCAGAAATAGTTGAAGCATTTTTGTTTAGATCTTCAATCATGGTGTGATTTACAGTTACTTTGGAACTGAAAAAATAAGTTATATAGTGGCTACATTCTGACAAAGCTTTTCCAAACTTTATTATTTGATGATAAGTGATGTGATGATAATATTAATTACGTCTTACGTCATACTTTGTTTTAAATTGTCTTGTTGGCAAAAAAAATATTAATATACATAATCAGATGCATTTGATAGCTTGTTTGAATAAACTCGTTTTTTTATACATTAGTGCTTAAACTGTTTTTTTTGTGGAAAAATTTACAAAATTATACGCTTGGGCTGGGAACAGCAAATCTGGAATAAATATCTTTGTTTCTACTGCTAGACTCTTATCTGCTGAAACTGACTTACTGATGACCATTCAAGGAGTAGCTTTTCAGAACACTTACTAATCGGTTGCATTTTATTATCGTGCTAGATTTGTTATCTGGATGTTTTTATAATTATGCAGATGCTTTTCTTTTGATAACAAAATTTGGAAATCTCTAACTAGCCAGGCGGTCAGATAATCAAGATTAGTTAATATTTTCTTCAAAATTTGCATATACTGGGTGTAAACGAAACGTGACTCGCTCCCCTTTTTTTCTGTATATATTAGTTTAAATAAATGAAATTTTGAGTGATCAAAATATACACGTAAATAAATCATATTATTACTTAACAGATGGTTATCTAACCGATTTTATAAAAACCTTTCATAAAGTATGTCATGCCCATTGAGAAACTTTGTTGTTGCGACTTTAGTGAAGTAGCGAGAAAGATAATGGAAGCATATCTTTGTAATACTATTAATTGAATAAGGATCAATGATTTTAACTGTGAATTATTTAATCACCTGTGTGGAGTACCTCAGGGCACTTGATTAGGCCGATTACGTTTAGTACGTGAATTTGGATTTTTAACTTATCTTCAGAAACCTACCAGAATGACTACTTACTCGCAATCCTGTATTGTTCATCCATTTATTAAAAACAATAAAAGCATTACTGATGAAATCAAACCCATAGTAATAAATACGGCAATTACAGACCACTACCCTTTTGTGGTGTTAATTAGAATTAGCTTGAATAATAAATTTACAGAAACTACATGTGCTATAAATTATACAAATACAAAAATTAATTGTAAAAAACTAAAACATGTCTTAATAAATGAAAATTTGCTTGATATTATAAACTGTAAAAACATTGATGATGCAGTACAACTTTTTACTGCAAAACTTAAAAACAGTATTACAATAAAGCACATACGTTCTAAACTTAAAAAGCCCTGGGTGATTTTGGGACTTAAAATATGTTTACGAAATAGAGATAAAATTAGTAAAAAACTATTGAAGAAATAGGAAGAAGGAGAACATGCTCAGCAAATTCTCTGTTCTCTGAGAAATTTTTGGTGGAGAATACGCTTTGGCATATCTCTACCATACTGGCTGCACCTGGAGTACCTAAATCTCTACTAAATATGCAGGTCATTGCCCGAACTGACACCCATCGCACTCACCGAAACACCTTGCCTGTATAGGTCTATCATTGCCACCACTTGTACTTCTCGTAGTCAGGCTGAGGATCTCTGTTTCTGCTACAATGGCACTATTTCTAGTTACTGGTAAGAGCAGAGGCTGCTCCTCCCAGCCCAGTTTACGCTACTCGTAGTCCTTAGTATTAATTAACAATGCAAGTTCGCACCGCCCAGATATGTTGGTAATCGGTCTGATAATGGCGACCGATACCTGAACAACATCGGCAGTGAGGACCTCCTGGATCGACACTTTGAATATGAGAGTGAGAAGGTGAAACGGAACTTCACCTTTAGGGCGCCACTTGTTCCTGAATGACACCTTCACCTGCCTATATACTGCTTATGCAAATTTATAACTCGTTAGGTCTCCCCTACATAGTTACTGGGACACAGATAAGAGCCAGGAGCGGGTGTGTACCCATTCCAGAGCGAATGTACCGTCGCTCAGGTGTTAGAAACCCATCCTTAGGGCTATATAATGAACATCTTACCTTATGAAACCCAGTCCTTTAAAGTGGCTTTATCTCGTGAAATCGAGTTTTCCCTATGGGACAATCCTGGGAGGCACTATAGAAATTTTTGATTATAAAATCCAGGGTTTAATTTTGATATTAAAAATGACATTGTGGTAGGTTTTTTAGCCTCAGAGACAATTCCCGTATTACAAAATAATTGAACTAAACCATACGTATATAATTAATGTAAAAAACTTACTGATGTTTAATTATCGCCTTATTGAAGAAATGCAGGAACTGTTAAACCACAAAATGATCTCAGCTCTGTTTATATTTTGAAGTCATTTTTCTTAAAAAAAGAATAGAATTTGTAAATTCTGAAAGACTATATGATTGAGAAAAACTATACAGTAATTTTAACAATTTGACATTTGGCATGTTAATAATAATAATGACAGAATTGGGTTGCTATGATTTTAGTTTTGTATATTTAGCCATACAGGGTATCTGTTTAATACTCCAAAAGAACTGAGGTCACCTGTCATCTGTCAAAAATTGACCACTGAAAATGTAGATGTTGGTGTTTCTCAGCCAATAAAAAAAAATAGGGATGCATATATCTTCCTGGAGGGTATTCAAGTGACTATTTTAAACAAATGAAGTTTTTATTATCAAACATTAATGATTTGGTTCATTGAATAGTCCCTCGAACACCATTCTTAGTCAAAGTTACATGCCGAAATACGTATAAGGTTAAAATAAATAAATATTGTTAAAGTAATTAAGTATTTTATGTACAGATACTCATTAAATATGGACTTTAACGAAGTAAAGCTGGAATTTATAAACAAAGTTACATAGATTATTTTTGCGGTAGTATAACTTATGTCCCTTGCGCTTGAGATTGTACCGTCCCCTCCAAGCGCAATGGACATTCGTGATATACCACCGCAAAAATAGTCGACATAACTTTATTTATAAGTTCGAGCTTTACTTCGTTGAAGTTCATTTTAATTTATTGTAAATAAAATAATTCTTAACTTCAACAGGTTTTGTATCTTAGCTTTATACGTATTTCAACGTGTTTACACGTCATTATCAAAAGCAAGGTTAAAAGTAAACAGTTGGTGTTGCTATAGGAACAATAAATATTCATAACTTGATCTTGGTTTTGTATATCTGCGTCCAGATGACTTGATTTCTCATTCCAAAACGTCTAATAACGGTGAATTTAAGCGATCAATTTGTTCATTCATTAAAGGTACAGATTTTAAATGTTTATAAATTTGATGCAGTATGAAAAACAAAATCTAAGGAAGAGGGTGGTTTAAGAATGGTGCACCCCCTTCCTTCCCTATAAATTTATCTCTTTAGTAAAACAAAAGCAATAGTTACACCATTGTGAAGCATATATCGTGTGTTCAAAAAGTAATTACATATGGGTTGGCCATGGTAAATAAAATTTGTCTTTGCATTCTTTAGAATTTAACTGTCATATCACACTGTCAGTGTCACTACAAATAACAAATTACAAGCTTAACCTAAAAATTTTAAGTGACATCATATTTTTTTGTTTAAATTCTAAAGCATGCAAAGACAGAAATTTTATTAGCCATGGGCAACCCTTATGTAATTACTTTTTGAACACACGGTATAAAACGAATTTTTTTTCATATTGAAACGAATTATCTTAAGAGTAGGTCTACAAATTCTTGTCCAGTTTGATCGCTCTAACTTAAACTGTTCTGAAGTAATTGTGATTCTTCTGGTTTCTTCTGCAATTTTGAGGGGCTATAACTCTTCAGCATAGCATTTTGGATACCAACATTTTTGGTCAATCATCATGATTTTCACCTAACAGTTTACATCTAAGTTGTTTTGAACTAAACAGATAACCTGTATAGTGTATGTGTTATGAAAGTCACTGTGTTCTTGCCAATATTATTGATATTAATATATTTATTTAAATTTTGTTCATAGTTATTTTAATGCACACAATATCAACTATACAGTGAATTCCAAATCAAGTGGAACATGGCTGACTAACACGGCAAAAGTGGAAAAGCTCTATTGTATTTTCCCAGAAGAGTTTTATTACTTTCAGTAACTCTAAATGGAAAGATAACATTCTTTTACATCACTAGATAGCAATTTATTTGAAACTTCATTAGAAATAATGCTTTAAATAAATTATTTTATAATAGTCAAGCTAGTAGTGCACAGATATAACTGGTTGCAAAATCTATTTGCAGATGCTTTCATAGCGCTGAGCTTGAGGATTTGTTTCATAAGCGAGACATTATGAGTTCAAGCCTTGATGAGGTTACTTTATTTTAAATTATTGTAAAAGAATAATCGGGTTTATGTTATTTTATTTAAAATGTATAATTATAATTTTTTAATGCTACGTTAACACCAAAATTAATCAGGTGACTCACAAAAACCTTTTACAGCTGAGGAAAATAAGTAAGTACATTAACTTAAGCCCTAAAACTGCATTGATATTGAAAAAAAGTAACCTCTTCAAGGTTTGAACTCTTAAATTCTCTAGCTTGGCGCTACGAAGACATCTGCAAATAGATTTTGCAATCAGTTATATGGGTGCTCTACTGGCTTAACTATTATTAAATAATTTATTTGAAGCATTATTTTTAATGAAATTTCGAATAAATTAAGTGATGTAAAAGAATGCTATCTTTCCATTTAGGGTTACTGAAAGCAATAAAATTCTTCTAGGGATATAAAATAGAGCTTTTCACTTTTGCCATGTTAATTGGCCATGTTCCACTAGATTTGGAATTCACTGTATGTATTCTCTAGTTACAATAATTAAATAAAGCTCATTTTGGGGGTCTTACTAGAGCTGTTGATCTATTGTACCACGGGTTCTAGTTTCAAAGCTGAAATTGTTAATTAGAAATTTGCGGGGCCGAAATGGTGGCGAACTTTCAGGTGCAAAATAGACCCTGAAATTTTTATAGAAAGTGAAAGAATAGTAAGTACACTGTGACATTCCGAAATACATAATATATAAAAAAAGGTACTCCTTTTACGTAATCTATTCATACCTATTTTATATTTTGTGAGAATAGGACTTCATTCTTACAGGTATACGACATTTACTGCTAGAAAACGATCTTTTGTATTTCATTTTTGAGCTCGACCTGTTTGCACACTGTGTTGCATCGCAACCATCACTATCCTCCATAGGTGCACATTTACAGCTTACTTTTAGCTCTCTTTTCCTGTTTGTAGTTTCTCTTAAATATGCAATATGATTTAAAATACCTTGAACATTGGGTGGATGATAATTGGAATCATCTTTAATACATGACAAATAGTTTTCGGCAAATATAAGATATTCTTCAGGAATTTCGTCTACATCTGCTGCCATTAGCATAACGCAACTAATCGTGACAGCCAATATATAAGACTAAGTTTATTCGTTGATCTCTTGACTTTGCATAAAATACAGACATTGATGCGTCACTGAAAATTGTAAATTAGTTTAAATAACCTTTGATTAATTTTAAAGTTAATAACTAAAGACAACAAATAAAAGCACCTGATATGTTTTGTTAATTGTTTAAAGTACATTGACAACATAATTGTAACGAAAATGATGTGTAGTCTTAAAGTAGATGCTGCACTGTCGTTCAACATTAAAAAATTACATTTTAAATGCTTTACTATTATTCCAAGGTCATTTTTATAAATCCCTCCTATTAAGAACCTGAATAGTGAATGTCCTACATCTGTGCAAAATACTCACGTTTTATAATTGTTCTTAATGTGAAGTATTAAATACTCGTTAATATGTTTTGAAATATCAATAGGTACCTTTTAGTTTGATCCATAGATTTAGAACTCCGAGCTGATGTTACATTAGGTCCTGATGGCAAACCTTTTAGATAACCTCCAGCCCTAGGAACAGCGTTGACTGCATACAGTGGTGGTTTTGCCGATACAGATTCTTTTGAGTGTAGACATTTTAAGTGGTGGCGTGCCTGATATTTCAATTGCTTCAATATTCTGTGCTTCAGCATTTTGTTCTTCAATATTTTTTTCTTCGTCATCTCCGGTATTCACTTCGCTGGAAGACATTTTGAATAATTTTATTTATTAATACTAAAAATTTTGTTAAGTTGATATTGTCAAAAGCACCTGTCACGTATTGATAATATACCATGTGACACAGACTCATGGTACACCCCCCTTTTCTCCTTTGTTTCTCTAGCTATATTTCTGAAATTTGGAACATTGAATATGCTTACTAGACGGCACTTTCTGACATATTTGTAAAAAAAATTCAACTTCCGGTTTTTCCGGAAATGACATCAACTTTCGATTTTCAAATGGGACACGCTGTATATTATTACAGTTTTGAAATCTTCGTAATTATCGGAATCCAATGATACCTTATAGTTGATATTTCATTTGTCAGAACACCCATTTTATTTTTCGATCTAGAGAGCCATGAACTCCCTAAAATTATTCCAAATAATCAAAATAATGCTACACTATCGCATTTTCGATTAAAATAGTATTGTGGTGCGAAATACGTGCCAAAAAAGTAAAACAAAACGTTTTTTTACTCGAAACTCCATTTTTTCAAATGGTACCATAGTGGTACTCTGACGTCATTCGAAAGTACCATCGATGGGGTATCCATCCATATTAACTCTTTTTGTGTATAACCAATACGAACACAATAATGTAATTTGAAAATCTAAAGTTGATGTCATTTCCGGAAAAACCGGAAGTTGAATTTTTTTTACAAATATGTCAGAAAGTGCCGTCTAGTGAGCATATTCAATGTTCCAAATTTCAGAAATATAGCTAGAGAAACAAAGGAGAAAAGGGGGGTGTACCATGAGTCTGTGTCACGTGGTATGTATTTTGTTTAACTCAGGATGCACACTATTTTTTTATTTCATACATTTTTACAAAAACTTGAAAAGATCTAGATATCTGTACACTTAAGTGTTAACAACATTAAATAAGTTTATTTCCACTTCTTTGCAAAGATATTAATCTTACTTGGGTACTTCTAATAAACAAGGAATTAGAAACAATTCTTTATTTCCAGATTTTGAGGTATATACATGTGTTGGACTTGCAGCAACCCAAAATGTGGCTTAAAAAAGTCTGTGTGTGGACTTTTTTCCTCCCAAAAATCTTCCTTAACACTTTCCTTTCCCAAACTCCTAATAACGTTTGTTCTGTTGTTCCTACAGTCCACACTTCACTTCCAAATGTTACAATTGGCCTTATAATCGTTTTATAAATTCTTAACTTTAACTACCTTGGTATTGTCTTATTTTTTAGTAAGTTGTTGAGTGAGTATAGGCATCGGTTCCCTGCCATTGTTCTTTGCTGTATCTTTTTTTTATCCGGTTTTCTACTAAACGCTGTCCCTAGATACGAGAAACTCTCCACTTCTTCAAATTTAAAAGTTTTACCATCTTCCGCTCTTAATGGTAGGTCCTCACTTTCCCCCAGATCCGTATCTGTCCACGTCATAAATTTGGTTTTACTTTCGTTGATTACCAGGCCCATTTTCTTTGCCGGTTTTTCTAATTTTCGTATTACTACCTGTAGCTCCTGTTTCCTGTCCACTTATATTATTAGCTCCTGTTTACTTCTTGCTACTATCGCTAAGTCGTCTGCGAATGCAATGCACTGGTGTCGTTTGTTGTAAACCAAGCCTGATCTATTAACATTAACCTCTCGTATTACTTTTTCTAGTGCGTAATTAAACAGAGCGGATGACAATGGATCACCCTGTCTTACTCCTTCCTTCACTTAAAATTTTTCCTTTGTCTTTCCTTTAATTCTTACTCGGTTTTCCGTTTTGTTTAGTGTCAACTTTATCATATTTAAGAGTTTTCTACCCACTCCTAACTCCCTTAACGTTTTGAATAATTCCGATATTTTCACCCTATCATAAGCCTGTTTAAAGTTGTAAAAATCAGAAACGTCTCTTTCTGATATTCGTAACATTTTGCTTGTATTTCCCTTAAAGTAAATATCCGATCTACCACCGATCTTCCCCTTCTAAAACCACCTTGGTAGTCTCCCAGCTTATTTTCCATTCTTTTTTTGTTGCACTTGTTTAAATATGAAGCGAGTATTTTATAAGCAACGTTGAACAAAGCCATTCCCCTATTATTGGTAGGCTCCATCTTATCCCCTTTCTTGTACAATGGGTGTAGTATTACTTCGCTCCAACTCTGTGGTATTTTTTCTTGTATCCATATTTCTGTCAAAAGAGTTTGCATACATCTAGCTAAATCTTCTCCTCCGCATTTAAACATGTCTGCGGTTATGTCATCGTTTCCAGGACTTATTATTTTTTAGATTTCTAATTATATCTTCCACTTCCTTTAGGGTTGGTGGTTCTTCTTCTTCCCCATTCTGTTTTTGTATACCATCTTCGATGTATTCTTCTGCTATTTCTTTATTTTGCTTTTCGTCTCCGTTTAACAGTTCATCAAAATAATTTTTCCACAATTTCAATATGTCCTCCTCCCCTACTACTTCCCTATTTTTTTTCTTATAAAATACCATTTTTGCTTGGTAGCCTTTTATTTCTCCTTTAATTCCCCTATAGAGACTCCTTATTTCATTATTTTTGTGGTTTTCTTCTATTTCATTAAATAGGTTTTCATTATAGTTTCTTCTCTTTTCCCTCAGTATCCTTTTACATTTTCTCTTTTGTTCTTCATATTCTCTTCTCGCTTTTTGCGTTTCCACTTTCAGCATTTTCAGTGGTAATTCTCTCCTTTTTGCGGTTTCCATTCCTTCGCTTATAGCTTTCCGTAAAGTTTCTATATCGGCAATTTGTTTATAGAATTTAGCCTATTGTTTAATATTTCTTGATAATACACTTTTTCAGTTTCATCTTTCAATCTATCTAAAGTTTTCTTATCTTTGGATTTCTCCTTTTTTTGGTTTCTTATCACTGGAATAATTTGTTTCATTTTTATACCCAACAAAAAGTGATCCGAATCTGCGTCAGGCCCCCTGTAACTTCTTATGTTATTTATACATTTTTCCTCATTCTTTTCTATTAACACATGGTCTATTTGGTTCACATAAGAACCATCCGGTGATCTCCTGACCAACACTAGTGTTACCGACTATAGGCATATTGGAAAATGGAAGTAAGGTTTCATATGTTACAGCACCTCCTTAAATACTACATTGAGAGTGCTATTCGCTTTTGGAATTATTTGTACTTTCAAATTGTCGAACGATCGCACTCGAGACATTGCTACGTACAACTGGCCATGGCTAAATACAGGCTGGGGTAAATAAATACCAACACGATCAAGAGTTTGCCCTTGCGCTTTGTTTGTAGTCATACAAAACGCAAGACGAATAGGAAATTGGCGTCTTTTGAAAGAAAAAGAGTTGTATCTTATGGCGTTAAGTCGATTCTAGGAATCAAAACTCTTTGACCTACTCTTTCGCCAGTGATAATTTCCAAATCCAAACAACTGTCGTACATATTTCGAACAATTAATCTGGTACCATTTAAGAGCCCCTGGGAAGCATTTAGGTTTCTTAATAGCATGACAATAGCTCCAGTTTTTAATTTGAGGATATGTGGAGGCAAACCACTTAACTCTAAACTATTTAGAAATTCAATAGGAAACAGAAGAATTTCATTCTCCTCCGCCGTTATCAAATTATTTACACTCATATATGTTCTAGACGTTCCGGGTATAAGGTCTATAACTTTGGAATTGATCTCATCGCAGTGTTCATTTTTTGTGGCTAAAATAGCAAAATTTTGAAAAATTAGTAACGGCATGTGGTGACACGAATTCTTTCCCAAAAATTTCAGAAACAATGTCTTCTTTCGCAATTATACTTGACGGCAAATCAATAATAGCTGATAATGGTGACGATTCGTAATTTACGGATGGATAATTGCCATTACCAATTTTAAGCAGAAAATTAGCAAATTCCAATTCCTCTGGTCTTGCTCGCATGTTTCTAAACAACTTAAATACCTTAAATTCTGACCATAGGGGAAAAAACTTGATGCAGTTTTAGATTATTGTTTCCCTTGAAGCATGTGGAACTACTGGTAAGACCTGCCTGAAATCTCCCCCAAGTACAATAATTTTTCCTCCAAAAGGTATGTCATTACCCATAATGTCTTTGAGAAGTCTGTGAACGCACATTAATGCATATATATTGGCCATGGGTGCTTCATCCCATATAATCAGTCTTGCTGACTTGATATCAGCTGCTGCGTTACTGTTGACTTTTAAAGATGATATAAAAGTCTCATGCAGTTTTAGGGGCAACTTAAACCTACTATGTACCGTACGACCATTTGGTAACAGCATAGCAGCAATACCAGTCCATGCTACAGATATTACTTCCAAATCTAAATTGAAGCACTTTCGTATAAGACAGTGGTATACAAAAGTCTTTCCGGTACCGCCCGGGCCATCTATAAAATAGGCATTGCATTTGCCTGTATTATTCTGTTGCATTACATGAATAATTTCGTTGATGATCAAAAGTTGTTCATCATTAGCTTGTTTTATCATCGAGTCATAATTCAAATTCGGAATTATGGGAGACTCTATGCTTGAAGTTGCTTGTGGTAAATCATCGATACTGGGTAAGTTGAACGTTGAAAGAGAGAACCCATGTAATTTTAAGGTTTCATTTATATCTCTGAGACTCAATTGATAAGCTATATCCTGGCTGTGAAGACGTACATAATCTTCGCTGAAAGAGTCTTTAAAAACATCCCATAACTGAAGTGCATTGGATGGTTGTTGAAATATGCAAATAAACGAAAATAATTGCCTTAATTGAAACGGCATTTAAATGACTGACGATTCTAGTAGACAACGATGCCACTCATTATCATCCTGAAGTAACCCATGATGCATTGCTGCTTCCGTACAATAAGTAACATTACGGTATGTCCTCAAAACTTCAAAACTGGTGGCACTCACAGCATGAAGCAACAGCAAGCGAAGATGATATCGTTCAGAATCTACGGGGGAAACATTAAACATTCTACCAATAATTTTACCAAATTTAACGTTTTTTTTTTTCAAATTCGGTTATTTTTGTCCCAAACATAATAATTCGGCGTTTCTGGATAAATGTAAGGGCTTCTTTTTGACAAATCCTTATTTAAGTTAAACCATGCAATCGGTTCTGTGTTTCTTAATTCTGTTTTAAGTAAGGCTTCAGCGGCATTGTCGTCATGAAAATACACTTGTTGTTCTTGTGGTAAATGAACAGGTAAGCGAATTACAGAATGAGATTTTTCATGCACAGCATAGGAAAACATTCTATACGCAGCCTCACTCGGACTGACATATCGGGTGTTTAAGAAAGCTGATACTTCATCATGATGAAGCATGTCACCTTCGGCAGTTTTCTGCAAATTGGCGCAGTCATGTCCTTTGTAGACATATTTATAAATGTAGTTTATGCTGTGGATACTTGCACAAATTTCTACATTAATATGGGTTTGAAAGTGAAGTAAGAGAAAGGAATTATAAGGAACTATATAACGATTGTCAACTTCCACATAACTACCCTGTACATGTTTAGTAATCGTTCTACCATTATTTCTTCTTCGATAATTGAGATAGCCATTTATATTATTTCTTGTCTCAGGAATAAATTCTTTCGGGAACCTTTTTTTACACTCACCGTCGGTCATACAAATTGACTATGGATTAAGAATACCGCAAGGCCCGTGCACCATATGAGATTTGACTAAATTGTATAAGGCCGTATTACTGTTGGGGTCTGGTATTTCTGCGGAAATAACGTTGTCAATATCTGAGATTTCCCTAAATTTGCAAGTATCTTGAAGACTTAATAATAGGTGAACATGAGGTAAACCTCTCTTTTGGAATTCAACAGTGTACAAAAATGTTAGTACTTCGCCAAAAATTTGTTTTTGGTTTATCAAACGTAAGAATTCCTTTACTTTTGCACGAAACACGCGAACAGTAACACCTGGCCTATTATTAGCAGTTTCATAAGAATGTATGCTGTTTGTAATTTCAGGCCATAAAGGATTACATGTAAACGTCAAAAAAATGTCTGGCTTACCAAATTTTCTTACAATGGCCATTGCGTCCTGATAATTTTGCATCATGTTTCGAGGACTGCCAGTAAACGATGAGGATAAAATAACAACGCGTCCAGCCTTTAAGTTGCTGTTGTCGGCCCTTACATGTAAAGCGTCTGCAAGACCAGCGTATGTATCTACTCGCAATTTCACCTGTTTGTTACGGATGAATTTCAATCTGTCGCCTTCGATGCGACAGTAATGATCAACAATCAACTGCTGCGTTAACTTCCCAGCATTAATTATTGGGTTGAAGTCTCCTACAGGAGGAGAACCTCGAACCATAAGTCTGTAAGATATATATTCTCGCATAGAAATATTTTGGCGAATTTTAGTTTTGCGCTCTCCTCCAGTTGGCATAGAAATATACCATCCTGGTCCCCGCACGGCCAGATCAATACATATGACATCGGATCGCAATGCATACTGTCAAAGTCTATATTTTTTAATCCACCGTCATGTGCATAAACAGCAATATGTCTACGAGAAGGTGGAGCACCGTCGGTTGATTCAAAAACAGCTGCAACTTCAGAACATGTAGGATCATTATACCGTCGAGGATCTGATTTAGGTTCGTGATAAAAACGCATTACCAAATTAATAGGTACACGATTTTCTTTTAAAGCCAACTCCTTTTCTTCACATATCTTCTGATGCATTGTCTTATATGACATCACATAAGGATTACATTGATTTAAGATACGATTTAGTATTTAATGTATAATGTCTTTTCTCAAGGAACTGTTCGCAGCATGTTCAAGTCTAATTTGATTGGCTTCAGAAAATTCTAAAATGTATAATTGTCCATAAGAAGCATATCCTGCATTTTGACGGTATAATGACGAAATTTTATGATGCACTACACCAAGAAGAAACAATACGGACCATATCCGGGAGGTAATTTTATATTTGCACCAAATGACACGAACGACAAAGCATTATTATATTGTCGAAAATTTTTTGATATCGCGTTATTCCCTGCAAATAATTCTTTTATTTCACCAGATATCCGAAATTCCGGTAATTTGAACTTTTTATTACAACAACAAAGCCCAAAGTAGCCAGCCGAATTTTTTTCACATGAAAAGTACCGAGTTGAACAATAACTACATATGTTGTTTAAGTTACCTAAGTTGAATGGAGTTACATTTGAAATAGTATCAGAAACGGCACATCTATATTGAATTGTAAAGCATGTTTTTTTTTTTTCGTATTTTATACGTTTTTGTGTCCGTTCACGTCTCCTTTCCCTGCCGCCAGTTAACGTCTTTTTTAGTTTACGTTTTTTTGAAACAGTATGTCGCACAACATTGCAGAGTGCATTTTCAACATCCGCATCATTAGTGACTGAATTGGACTGAACTGGACGAAATTCCAAAACACTATAATGCCCTGCATCAACATTACCAGAAAAAAGTAAATTAGAAATAATATTTCCAGTACCATAGTCAAGAGTTTCATTATTGTTATTTCTATACACTCTAAACAAATGATCAGGAAACAGCTGACTAATACAGTGCAATTCGACATGTCCGGCGAACTCACCATCTACAGATAACAAATTTTCATAATCAGTGGAATTAGTAACCGGCAACCTATACGATGAATTACCAACAATAAAACCTTCATAATATTCCCATTCATTTATAATTTTTTCGACGACTTGCATGCCTATTTCGCGATGCTGTTCGTCATTATTAAATACACAATGCGAAACAGAGCAAAATAAACAATTTCCGTCGCCTATAATAGAAACAATATGTCGCTCCATACTCTAAAGCGCACAATGCACTGACCACAGAATATTAAACCTGGCACTGACCCACACTGACAGACTGATCGTTGACAGAACCGGCTAAATGATAAGTCACGTGATGCATTAGTTCCATAAGGGAAACGCGACGTTAGTGTAGATGTCGCCTCAAGTGAAGCGCGTCTAGCAGACTTTCATATATTATATGAAGAGATCCAAAAAAAACTGATCCTCAGCGGGCTGTGGAATGAAAAGTCACGTCTTTACTAGATTAAGGGAATGTTTATAATGTCAATTTCAGGTTAGGTTGTGCCAGCTGGAATTAAATAATAATGAAACGTCATTTTAGGAGCAGAAATCTTTAATTGAGCAACAGTAAAAGAAATGAAGAAACCTGAACTAATGATCATAACAAATGTTGAAAATGTCTGCCTTCTTCCTTCAAACATTTTTGGAGTCGTCTTCTCATACCTTCAAAAATATTTTGTAATAATTGTGGTGAGTTGTTCATTTGTTGACAGTGTTCTTTAATTCTACGTTTCAGTTTGTTTAAATCATTAACCGGAGTCTCAAAAATGGAGTTTTTCAAATAGAGCCATAGAAAAAAGTCCAAAACAGTAATATCACAAGAGCGCGGAGGCCAGGGTGTTGCAGTATTCCTACTAATGATCCGGTCATCAAAATATACGCATAAAAAATTAATTGTATTTAATTATTTAATTAATTAATTGTACTCATTCCAAACATACCTTGTTTTGTTTAATTTGTATTTCCCAAGTTTTATTGTGTTTGGTTTCTTTGTTTTCTTATAATTTGAAGAATTTTTTAATTAAAAGTAGTAGTATATACTTATATACTTTAACCACAGATAAGGTTAACACTACAGATATACGACCCCTTATACAAAATGTCCGCTCAGATTTGGAAACGAAATTAGCGTTAGTGTGGATACAACGCACCAGACCAATTTTAGGGCGCTGCTATAGCTATTTGTTTATTACTGTTGAAATGTGTTGGAAACTGTTTTATCGCGAATTTGAATGTATCTGTCACAGATGACGTTAAAAACCTGACCTTGTCTGGGATCTGGTTAAAGCGCGTATTTTATATTTTCCTGATAAATAATAAATATTCAACATGTCGACTGTTGTTAGTGGCAAGTGCTCGATTATTATGATTTATATGAGTCCTATAAAAATATGTAGATGATTTTGGAATTATTATTAAATTTAATTCACCACAAACAGAAAATAAAGTTTTAAAATTAGACTGTGCAATAAATGTGTCTGATTAATGATTGATAAATTAATTTATTTGCAATAAATTAAAAAACTAGGTACACATCATGAATATAGTTTAAGTAGAATTGGCGTCAATATTAATTATTTAAGCATGACAGATGTTTTTTGGTTTGAATATGTGCTAAGTAATCTGCTAAATTACAGTCATCTGTGACTTAATTATAAATTGTCATTGTAGCGCCATCTATTTGCAGATTATTAATCATATAAAACAAGCTGCCAATAGCTCCCATATTTACCGTAGTAGTGTTAACCTTATCTGTGCTTTAACGAAGCTTAGGCACCCCAGATATGTGTATGTAAATCAGACAGTAGGTATTCTAGCCAAATTGTTTTTTTTAAGTATACCTACTTTCCAAACCCTTTAATACATAGATGTGGAAAAATGTAAGTTATGGATTCAGGCATGTAGAAGAAAGATGTTGTTGTGGAAAATATGAAAAAAAAAACGTACATACATTTTTGTTCTTTGCATTTTATGGGAGAACAACCTACTCCATTTTAACCAGATCTAATATGAGGCAACATGGATATTTAAACATGTTCATTGTTAAATTATTTTTGAGTTTTTGTTGCAGTCGTCTACATTTACGTTAGAGAGAAGCAGGAAAACTAGAAAATCTGATTTCCTTTCCCTATCTTCAGGTGTAAAAAAGAGAAAATTGTGCTGGAATGTCAAGAAGAAACGGTTGTTATTGAAAATGCAACGGTTTGCGACAAATAGTTAGTAAGAAGTGAAAATATTCTGATCAATAAAATTGTATTTAATACAAGTAATTATTATGTTTTGCATTTTTAATACTTTTATGTAAAATTGCATAATTTTTGTATGTATATCCATTTGTGTTGTGAGCAGTGTGTTCTATAAATTTATTTTTTTTGAAATAAAGTGTTGTTATTTACATAAAAAACTGACTTTTAGGTAATTATATCTGAACGTTTTTCTAATAATGTACATAGGATAATTTTAAATTTTGTTTTATCCCTTAAAAGTACACAATCATGGAGTTTTATTTCATTGTTGTGCATTTGTAATGGATGAAAATATACATCAAAATGAGTTTCTTTAACAACAAATGTTTGCGAATATACTTTTAAGTTTAATTAAATAAATAATCATAAAATTGTTGTGACTGCTCTTAATATGTTTGTTTTGCATTTAGCATTTAACATTTAATACATTTTACAAACCTACTTGTCATTAATTTTGTAAACGCAAACTCGAACTTAAAATTAAAATCCGCGCTAGTGAATTTGAGGATAAAGAATACCGCATAAAACTCATTGCCATCTCGGTTTTGGGCGTACCTTAAACAGTGATCAAAGTACAAACAGTCTTAATGCCTTACGTTTGTGCAGCAGGTTCAAGGTGCAACTACTGTACTGAGTGAAAGATAGACGAGCACGAGACGTGCGTCGCCACTTAGTTTTGCTAGATAATTCGGAAGCCACATAAAAGTTTTGGACATATCATATACTCTTTTAACGTACTTTTAGTAGCGTTGTTAGTTAATGTTAGAAAATAAGTAATCTGCTTACAAGATGCAGGTCAACAAGTTTCCAACCTCACAAGCTGAATTTAATGACATTACAGTGCGAAAATTCTTTTTCCACGTGGGTCTGTGCATGTGTAGAAGAATGCAAAAACCACATGAAATTCACGTTCATTCTTCTAACTTTGAACTATAAGTGAACAGTTTAAATATTTTTCATACTATTATGAATAATTTTGTTTATTTATACCTATAACCTATAGGTATTGCCAATAAACAATAATTAAATTTACATTGAAAATTTTAATTTACTTAAACTGAAACTTTAGTTTACAGATTGGTGCGACATACCGAGTCACTTAAATTTCAGCTCTAGTTATCTATGGAAATTTAAGTTATGACTTTGATTAATTCACACAAACCATTGAAGAGGACTGCCACTTCTGGAAATCTCTCGTGAAATGCTGCCATACACCATACACTCCGGAATTGAAAATGGCTTTTCGCCATTAACTATTTGACATGTACAAAAGTATGCCTCAACAATAAAACCTTTTTTCTATAGACGTCAAAAATTGATGACATTTTTACATTAATCTCAGTATGCAACATGTTACATTGGAGTTGTTTATCTTGACAACGTGCACGAAGTATTTTGCGCACTAGAGCGAAAAATATTTCGTGCATGACAACCATGGTAACATTTTTAAAATAAATTGAAATAGATGAAACAAATCGCTTTATTAAAATATAACAAAAAAACACATTAACTATTATTATTAGTGCTATAAATATTAAAATTAATAGTGCAACCACTGCACGTCCCTATATTTATTCCACTCGTAGGAACATCCAGTTTTTTTTTAAATAACTGACAAATATCAATATTTGTTAAATTTTGTTCCCGTAGTAACAAAGAAACACACTACATTGCGATATAATCTCTTTATTTTTGCATTTTACTGTATTTTTTTCATTATTTCAGCAAGACTGTAGAAAAAAAAATGTTGTATGCAACTCGTGCGCGAAATTTCTTTGGTGCTATCGAATGATTTTTTTCTACAGACGTCAAAAAATGATGAAATTTTGACATTAATCTCAGTGTGCAAAATGTCCCATTGGAGTTGTTTATCTTGACAACGTGCACGAAGTATTTTGCGCAGTAGAGCGAAAAATATTTCGTCCATGACGACAATGGTAACCTTCTTTTTTAAAAGGACGCCGACCAAACTTGTCCAGGAAAAAATAACTGACAAAGATCAATATTTGTTAAATTTTGTTTCCGTAGTAACAAAGAAACAAACTACACTCATGAACAAAAATATTGCACATATTTTTTTAAAATTTTTCTGTAGCTTTTATGTTGATTTTATTGCTGAGTGTCTTATATTAAAGTTTCCTACGTAAATTAGTACTGTTTTATAATAAATTAATTTACATATGATAGCGTTAGAACAGATTCGTGGACGATTCAGTAAAATAGTGTGATTTTGGTTATAACATTAAATTGAAAAGAGCAACAATAACGGCAACATAACATTATTTTAAGGTAACATGAAGATGCATTAGTATTTGGTATTTCCCCCTCTAGCTCTAATTACAGCTTGCATCCTTCTGGGCATGCTTCACAGAAGATCTCTAATGGTTTTTTGCGGAATTAGATTCCATTCTTCCTGAGCTGCGATTCGTAATTCTGCAATTGAGTTAGGGGCTGGATTTCGAGCTCGTATACGGCGTTTGAGGATGTGCCATAGATGTTGTATGGGATTTACATCAAGACTTAATGGTGGCCAATCAAATGACGCAATCCCGGCATCTTCAAAGTACTGGAGCACTGTTACGGCCACATATGCGCGGGCATTATCATGCATTAACACAAACCTATCGTACCCAATAAAGCCGACATATGGTAGAACATGTTCTTCAATGATGTTGCGGATTTTACAGTCTGCATTCGTTCTCAAATTCACCTCAACAAGCTCCGTGCGACTGTCCCAACTGATGCCACCCCATAGCATAATGGAGCCACCGCCAAAGCTAACGTTTTGCACAATATTACATGCAGCATATCGTTCCCCGACTCTTCTAAACACTCGATCACGTCCATCTGGCTTCCACAATTGTATTCTTGTCTCATCTGTGAAAAGAACTTTGCTCCATAGATGTTCATCCCAAACAGCATGAGCTCGTGCAAACTGTAACCGGCCAGTTTTGTGATGTGGGCGAAGCCGAGGGACTTTGGCTGGACGTTTTGAATTTAAACCGGCTTCTTTTAGCCTCCTCAGTACTATTTTCGAACTTACATTGACTTGCCTTGTATTCAGTAATTCATTTTTTAGTTGCGGAGCTGTATATGTGCGATTTCGCAAAGCTTGAATTTGCAAATAGCGGTCATCCCTTTGCGTTGTACATCTTTTACGTCCTTGTTCAGGCCGCCTTCTGTATTCCTCAATCTCCTCGTATCGTTTTACTACACGAGAAACCGTCGATTGATGTATACGCAGCATTTGTGTAATATCTTCTTGCCTGCGACCCTCATTAGCTAAAGTTACAACTTTAACAGCAACTAATTCATTTAGATGTGGCATCTTAGTAACAGAAAATACACAATGCACTAGAAATGTCAAGATCTGTCATTGTGAATTACCAAAGCACACTACCAACCATTATCAGATATCGGCATAATTGTAACATAGTGCTAATTCACTTATAAAGAATAGATCTAAGCATTTTTAGATGTCTAGATGAGTGTTAGACAATACCAATATACGCAGGACACTTCAATATAAGACACTTAACAATAAAAACTACATAAATGCAGCAAAAAAATATAAACAAAAAGTCTTAAAAGAAAATATGCAATATTTCTGTCCACGAGTGTAGATTGCGATAGAATAAATCTTTATTTCTGTATTTTATTATGATTTTACTTGATTTTTTTCATTATTTCAGTGTCTGTAGAAAAAATGTTGTATGCAACTCGTACGCGAAATTTCTTAGGTACTTTCGAATGATTTTTGTCTCGGCTACCGCCTCGACAAAAAACTTTTATTCTCAAGCACCAAAGTATAATTTCGCGCACTAGATACATACATAACTATTGCTGCTATAGTATAAACCATTTTTAATAAAAATACTAAGATAATTAACACTTTTTACTACCGACAGTTCATAAATTTAACATTTCAATTAATTTTGTTTTTGTAAATTAATCAAAGCCATGACTTAAATTTCCATAAAAAACTAGAGCTGAAATTTAACTGATCACTCGATATGTCCATGCAATATTCTGTTCATGCGACATTCTGCCTATGCGACATTCTGTCCGTGCGACTTGCAACCGCGACGTTCTGTCCCACGACATTCTGTCCCACAACATTATGTCCTGTTAGCAACTAACATCCAACGTAATATAGCGTTTTCGAGTTATGAAAATCATTTCTTACATCAAACAAAGAACGTATTTTTCAGTCATAAATACTTACTGCTTCTTAAAACCAACCATTGGCTTCACTTGAAATTTGTTGTTTAGCGCAGTAGGTGCATCATTACAATGGTAACTGATTCGTGGTTTTGGCATAAAGAATTTGGATTTGGGTGGTGAGACGAGTTTGAAATATCCATCAGTCCTACTAACGGCTTCGAAAGGTTTTGGAATTTCTGCACCAATAAACATTTTTGAACTAAAAGATTTCTTAATTTTACTTGTTGATGTCTCACTATTAGTCAAATTTTCCTGTTTACGGGACATTTTATTAAATTTACTTAAACACCTTAAAAATTTTCAATTATTCAGTACAACATAAAAACTGACGTCTGATATTCATTTATTTGACACACATTTCATTTTTGTCAAACCTTATTTAAAATCAAATTTTACGTATTTTACAAAATTTTTAGTTAAGCATGTCTCGCAATCTTTTTACCCATGCCCCATATGTAAAGAAAAAGAAGTGTGGTAATACTTGTGAAGATAAAACTGTACAGAGAATTATAATACCACAAGGCCTAGTAAACCCACAGGAAACTACAATTATTGAAATACCTCAAAACCTGCAAGATGCGCCAGCAGTTATTGCTAAGTCACAAGCAACTGATGAATCTTACAGTGATTTTGTTCCTGCTGCTTGTTCTTCTGCAAGAAGTAGTCAGCTATTTCACAAGGACAATAATGATTCTCCATCACCTAAAGTATCTCAGTATTCCGCTAATGCATGTCCATCACAATTTTCAGTTCAACCAAGAGCCGCGACTAAAACATCCTGTCCTATTGGCATGAACATCGATCCCAAATCGAAATCCTTTCTAAGAACAGCCCAGCCACACAATTCTCAAATGTACGAAAGGGGGGTTTCATATGGTGGAATGCCGTGCGATTTTTCATCAAATCGATCTGGAATCTTTTACAAAGATTATACAGAAAGGCAACGCAACGATCCTCATAACGGTAAGGAAGAAAAACTTCACTTTCAGGTGTTTATAACGGTTGTATTGTGTTAGTTCCATTTTACTTCTGTAGAAAATAAACTTTTGTAAACTAGGTACTTAGTAAGTTGGGAGCACAAAAAAGTTTTCAACAACCCTTGGCATGTTTTGGTATTTTTATTAAGTTTGAATTGGGCTCTTTTAATTATTGTAATAAAAGGTCTGCCATAAATTTAGCTATACATTTTTCAGACCAAATTATGTCGATTTAATCTAAATTACCTATACACAAAAACGGTTGGTTACTTTCCGAAGATGAAACAGTTTAATATAATCACTTTTTTTGTGGATAACCGAAATTTTATCTGTGTTCAATCTCCATTTAGTTTAGTATTTCTTCTTAATTTTGTTAAATACGTGCACCAAACGTGTCCTGTTTTGGGGGAATGTATAATATCTTATTTTCCTACAAAAGTGCAGAAAAACACTTGTTGAAAGTTCCTCGCTCAATTGTCGAGAAAATTTAATAATTATGGATAATCAAGTTGCCATGAAGGTCTGATTTTCTTCTTACGATACGTAAATGGTTTGCACTAACTTTAGAGTAAATTCTGTATATCAAAACAATAGAAAACTTTCGTTAAACCTGGCCTGAAAAGGCTTCTTTACAGGGTTACAGACTCCTAAAGAAATCAGTTTGGATTGTTGGGACTGTTCCCCCTTCCAGAGGCTATAATGTCGTAAGCACGTATTCGTCTTTGGTGTGGTGGCCTGCAGCCCAACGGTCATGCATCCAACTACGCCTAATTCAGCTCCAAAGACTGGCGTGCTTAATTTTATACGACACTTTAGTTTCATTCGAGCACTGTACGAACGCGAACAAAATTTGAATGTTTGTTAGCAATAAAAATAAAATAAAACATAAACATTTAAGTGGGGCTCAGAAAAGAAAAATTTTCGAAAAAAGGAAGGAAAAGCTGAAAAAGCTTAAAAAAATTGCCATTTTTTTTAGAAGAGAAGTAGAGCCTACTTTCAACTTCAGTTGAAAGTGCTAAACTTAGTGTTGAAAGTAGTGCTGAAAATATTGCTGAAAGTGTGGCAGACAAATCGGAAGAACTAAGTGTTTCTCATGAAATTATTGAAAAAGTTTTTGCTTCCGATGTGGGCTTATTTAGACAAAAACATTAATTCAGAAATGAAGGAACAAATTTTATGCATTGGACCATGTAAACCATTAAGTAACTCTTTTAAAAAAACGACAAGAAACGTTTATTCAGTTCATCCTACTACTGTTGTGTGTCCAAAACTGGAAAACAGATTGAAAGAATTTGGGTTTGTTACTCTCTACAACTACATGTAGCTTACTGTGAAGCATGTTAGCGCTTCGCTGACCGAAATGATAAAAATTTTAAACACGCCTGGTGTAAAAAAGTGAAAGATTGGCAAGAATTTTCCAAAAATATAAAACACCACGATCAATCGGTTATCTGCATGAAAACCAGATTGATACATTTTATGTCGGTTAGTTTCTAAATTTCTACTAGACTACTAATATAAAAATGAAGCTGATACGAGTAACTAAAGACAATTATAATACTTTTGAAATATAAGAGTTACTTGCGGGGGGGGAGGGGTCTGTCACTTTTTGTTCCGCTATTATCTTGGTTCTGTCATGACCAAATCAACGCTAGTCAAGTACTGTCGTCAGGCCCTAAGTAGACTTGGTTCACATAATTGGGTCCAACTGCTCTAGGTTCCTGGCCACAGTAACATTAGTGAGAACGAGGAATCTGATGCCTTGGTCAGGAGGATCTCTCAGCAGACCCTCCTTGGTCCAGTGCTGGCGATCGGATTCCCCATGGCCATTGTAAGGCAGGAAATTGAAAACTGGACTCGTTCGCAGTTCAAAATAAGCCGAATCTCGCATCCATCTACTGCTGTTCCATCTTTGGAAGGCCGTAGCTCCGTAATCAAGCGTTATTGTATATTAAGAGGTTGGATCGCCAACATAAAATTATAATTATCGAAATATCTCACAACTTGCAAAATGCATATTAAGCAGTAATTGTTAAGTCGAAACAACCTGATGAATCTTACAGTGGCTTTGTTCCTGTTGCTTGTCCTGCTATAAGAAACAGTCAGTTATTTCCCAAGGATAGCAATGCTTCTGAATCACTTGGAGCATCTCAATTTTCCGTTAGTACATCTGCATCACAACTTCCAGGCCAACCAAGAGACGCGACTAACACATACTGTCCTATTGGTGTGAACATCGATCCCAAATCTAAATCCTTTCCAAAGACGGGCCATCCAAAAATGCCTCTAATGTACGAAAGTGGGGTTTCATATGGTGGAATTCCGTGCGACTTTTCACCAAATCGATCTGGAACTTTTTACAAAGATTATATACAAGACTATACGTCGGCCATTGGTCCTCATAATGGTAAGTAAAAAACTGATTTCGGGTATTTATGATGGCAGTATGGTGTTAGTGCAATTTTACTTCTATAGAAAATAAACTTGTGTAAACTACTTAGGGCATGTACGTTGGGTACTTGAAAAACTTGAAGCACTCTTCGAATGATTTTTGTGTCCTTTAAATTGGGCACTTTTAGTTATTAACACAAAGCCTACCTTAAGCCTTAAGCCTTAATTTAATCACGAATTTTTCAGACCAAATTGTGTATGTCGATTTAACCCAACTTACATATGGGTGTAAACTTTAATTCTGTTCACCATTGGGATCTCGAAACCGGTAAGATATAGAAAGTTTATTGAATGAGCCTATTTAGAAAACCAGTTTGTTGCCATTTTTAAAACGTTTAACAAAATTGATAGCTTACTAGATACAGGCAAAAAACAAACATTTGACATTTTCTTCTTTTGCTCTTACGGGGAAATGTGCGTGGCCTAACAAAGAAAACACAAGCTTTTGGGCAAAAAATCATTTTATTTTTCAATATAGTCTCCTTCTCTCTCAATGCACTTATTCCAACGATGCTCCAAAGCAGCAATGCCGTCTCTGTAGGTCGATGAACTCAAGTCCTCAAAATAGCTATTTACAGCAGCGATTACCTCGGAATTGGATGAAAATCTATTACCGCCGAGCCATTTTTTCAGGTTTGGAAATAGATTAAAATCGCTGGGAGTCAAATCTGGCGAATAAGGCGAATGAGGCAATTCATGAATTTTGGCCATGGCGATTGCAGTCGTGTGTACAGGTGCGTTATCTTGATGGAAAAGCACTTTGCGCCAAATGAGGCCTTTCCTCTTTGATATTGTCGCTCAATTGCTGCAACAAATTGGCATAATACTCGCCATTTATTGTTTTTTCCTTTTCCAAGTAGTCGACAAAGATAATTCTATGAGAATCCCAAAATACAGTTGCCATAACCTTTCCTGCTGACAAAACCGTTTTTGCCTTCTTCGATGGCGGAAAACCTTTGCGTGTCCATTATTTGAACTGTTCCTTGGTTTCGGGAGTGTAATGGTGGACCCAGGTTTTATCGACGGTTATGAAACGGCGCAAAAAGTCCCTAGGATTGCCGCGAAAACGTGCCAAAAGGTGGCGAGACACAATCAAACGATTCAGTTTTTGCTCCGGTGTGAGCAACCGCGGCAGCCAACGCGCGGTGTATTTTTTTCATTTCCATTTCTTCTGTTAAAATTCTGTGCACACTGTCCTTTGAGATGCCCACTATGTCTGCTATCTTCCGCACTTTTACTCTACGGCCATCCAATACGAAACGGAGGACTTTTTCAATTATATCCAGGGTAGTAGCCGTTTTTGAGCGTCGCTGCGGCGTTCGTCCTTTGTGCTCACACAACCACGCTTAAACTCGGCAACCCAATTTTTAACCATTGAAAACGAAGGATCGGACTTCAAAAATGTCGAATCCAACTCTGCTTTGATATCGGTTGGTGGGTGTTAAGCCTTTCAAATGAAAGTACTTTATCACTGCTCGCAACTCAGTTTTTTCCATTGATTACGAAATCACTCGAGAAAAAGATTATAAATTAACCATTCAAAAAATTCATCTTTATGCGATACAATTAAATATGCTTAGATTTCATATTCCGGTGACAAATAAGAAAAAACTGTTAAAATTAGATACAAGACAAATAACTAAAATAATACAAAATAAGTTTAAAACAAATAAAACAACCAATATGAACTAGCAAACTGATTTCTTAAACTGTATTGAACATTTTGGAATAATAAATCAAGTCATCTGCAGACATAAATAACCAAAATCAAGTTTTATTGTTCCTGTAGCAACACCAACGGTTTACTTTTTAATATAACATTTGATAATGGCATGTAAACATATCGAAATACGTATAAGGTTAAAATAAATAAATAAATTAGCTAACAAGTAACAAACAACCTTATAAAATAAATTGCTGATAAAACTACAGAAATGTAACAAGTAAAATTCTAGAGACTCGACACTTTAAAAATAGAAACACTTTTAAAGACTATTATAGGGATATTATACGATTAAGTTATAGTACACCTTGCTCAGATTTTATATGTCACATCTATCATTGATGGAATTCGGTTATGTAAATCATTTCCTTCATTAAACGGAGTTTTTCATTTTTTCTTTCGTTAGAATCGCTATTTCCTCAAAATTGAAGTTATAGTTCTATTTTTCACGTGCTTTTTAACGCTGTGTTGATGTATCTGTTTGTGCCATAATAAAGAGCAATAAACCTAAACTAAACAGAAAAAAGACCAGAGCAAATTAAAAAAGTTATACACACTTTAAAAATAAATGATTATCCACAACATTGAATTGACACAGTAATGAAGAAGCAAGGACACAAAGCATATCATAGCCACAAAAAGGAAAGACAAATGAAGAAGGGAGCAACAAAGAGAAAAGATATAGCTGCCTGATGTAACAAATCTTTCAGAAAAAACACAAGTTATGAGTGGAATCGACAACAACTTAACCAATTTGTTCTCCAATTTGAAAACCAAGATACAAAAAGACCTCCAAACGCAAGTAATTTACAGCATTTCATGCAAATACTGCAACTTTAAGCATATTGGGCAAACGAAACAATATATCAAGAACAGGGTAAAAGAACATCAAGATAGGCAAAAACAAAGACAGCTTTAAAAAACACGTGGAAGAACAAAACCATAACTTCAATTTTGAGGACGTACAGATTCTAATCAAAGAAAAAAGTGAAAAAATGCTCTTAATGAAGAAAATGATTTACTGTGATCGTGCAGTGCCGTAGATATTTTTATTT
The DNA here is from genome assembly GCA_958336395.1 of Ctenicera cuprea. Taxonomy (NCBI): domain Eukaryota; kingdom Metazoa; phylum Arthropoda; class Insecta; order Coleoptera; family Elateridae; genus Ctenicera; species Ctenicera cuprea. The sequence continues at coordinate 37,057,708 of OY284491.1, read as the reverse complement.
ACAAATTTTAATAGTATTATGTGAAAATAATCAAGTGCTTATACTCAATTGATTATTTATTTGCGATGATCGGTGTCAAATCTATGTTGTGTTTAAATTATTACTCATGTCTGATTTGCCCTGTCTTTATCGAGGTTAAAAAGGATACCATTTTAAGCTAACTCCCGAAGGACAATAGCGCCGCTTGCCAATACGCCTGAAAACTTAATAACAGCGATTGATTACGTACAAATGTGTAATAACAACACGCAAAAAGGGCGTCAACCAATATGGAAATAGCGTCGTCATTCACTCCAATCGGCTTCCCTGCAATAGCGCCTCAATTGCTACGCCTAATTCCCCCCTGAGAGGGATAATAGCGCCGCTTTTGATACGCCTAATCAGGTACACCGACAAGAGTAAGCATCTATGCCTAAGCCTCTTTGATTTTGGCAAAGTGCTCCTCGTAGCCCAAAACCCACAAAGATAATATTTTATTTTGAAGTTTCAAGTCCCAGACTTGTAATATTTTGACAGAATTTTAGCGATAATGCTTCAAAACTGACGTTATAATTTCAGCGGACTGAGTGATCTTTGAGAATCAGAAGATTGATTCCTTCCTTTAGGGAACATACTCTTTTATTCAGATTCATGCCCATCCTCCAAGAGGTTGGACTTGTCTATTTTTCCAATAAAATTACCGTCGCACTCGCTTTCAATTTTTGATTGGATAGAAGTACCACTAAAATGTTGTCTCTCACTCTCAAGCACTGTTGAACACTTGTCCTAATTAAAGCTGTCAAGTTTCCCCAATTTATGTTAATAACTGCAACCTAATATCAAAGAGAAAAGTGAAAACATGCGCATGATTTACATAAAAAAAGAACCGAATTCCATCAATGATAGATCTGACATACAAATCTGAGCAATTGTCCTATAATAGTTGTCAAATGTGTTTCGATTTTGTGTTGAATCTCTAGAATTTTTCTTGTTACATTTCTCTGGTTGTTCTGTGTAGTTTTATCAGCAGTTTACGTTTTAAGTTTGATTGTTAGCTAATTCTATATTAATTCCTTGTATTTCTAACTAACTTGTAGATGTTTGAGAAAGGAGCTTAGAGCCCCGAAACGTTGCATTAAAATTTTTGAAACTTATCCTGTCGTGTAATGTCCCTAAAGTCTGCTAACCTTGGTGATAGTTATGATGCAAAGGACGCTTAATGTTAAGCCTTGAAACTTCAGTTCAACATTTTATATTCTTGGCACCTACATGAAGCTCTTTAAATTTAGTATACCTGTAAAAATCATATATTTTAATTGTAAAATATTGCTCACATGTAGAATCAGAAGAAACTGGATATGATTACTCAGACCCTGGAAGACGTGCAGTAGGTTTTGACCCGTATGTGCATGGAGAGGCTTTTAAGAGGCAGTTTTCTCAATATATGAACTTTGCACCATGTGCTCGGTCTACGCCAAAAGGATATCAACAGTCTGTGGATAGTTATCTTAATGTAAAGATTTTAAACTTAAGATTGCAAATTTTTAAAATGCTTTTTTAGGCTATGGATTATTCTGTTCCAGAACCTTGCGAACCATCATATCTTGTTCCGAATCAACCTCTCACTCCTTATAAGAGACACCATACAAAACAAATCCCAGGAGGAGAAGCATTTGATCAGAATGAAGGCAGAAATGCACAGCCAGGGTTAAAACAAGTTTTAGATAATCTTGACATAGTTGAATTAACTCGTATACAGAATGATTTGAAAAACTTTCAATCAGCAAGAAGAAAATTGCTTTTTGATGCCTCTAACCTAAAACACTAAATACTTTACATAAATGAAAATTTTTAGTGCCACATTCCTTAATTCAAAAAAACTCATAAATTAAGAAAACAGCTTTTCAATATACTTATACAATAAGCACTGGTAAAATGCAAAAAATATTTTAACAAATAAAATTTTAAGAAAATGATTATTGAATGCTGCACTTTATGAATATTGTAAGTTTGTAACAAACCTTCTTTTTTATCAAAATGTTTATTAAATGATCATGGTTCTGTATTGTGTAAACAAAGAAATCATAATAATGCTGAAAATAAATAAAAAAAACTTGCTGCCGTCTTATCTTGCACCATTAAGGTTATATCTAATGCATCATGACTATAATTAATTAATTTAATTTCTTACTATTGGTAATTGTTTCACAATTGTGAAACAATTACCAAGCGTTTTATTTTATTAATAAACCATTAATTTTAAATAGTTAAATATTTATTAATTTCTTACCTTTGTTTTATTTAAAAAAAAAGGTAACTTGGAATACGTTTTTCTTTATTTTAAATTTATAAACTAAACAAACAAAACGACATATGTAATAAACACAACAATTAAAAGTCACAATAAATGTTGAAAATGTCCATTTGTTTCTAAGCATAAACGAGTTCGAATTCTTAGTGTTTTCAATGACTCTTGGCAGAGATTCTGCCGTTTTGATTGTTTAGTACACAACCTCCTGAATTAACAGCGACACGCAACAGAGGTGTGTGTGCGTGAATGCGCGTGTGTATGCGTATAGGTGCGCGCGTGTGCGTGCGTGCGTGCGCGTGCGTGCGCGTGTGTGCGTGTAAGTGTATGTGCGTGTGCGCACGTCCGCGCGTGCGTGCGTGTGCGCAGGTCCGCGCGTGCGTGCGTGCGTACGTGCATGTGTGTGTGTGTGCGTCTATCTGTGCCTGTATACACTTTATAGGTCAGACACTTTAACGCAGAAAAATCAAATACGGCTCAAAGATCGCTAATCGCAATAGGATGACGATACAAGAAAATGAGGTTGGTCCCCTCAAAAAAACGGGAGGAAGTGGGGAGTGCTCTATATCAAAATAGACGCGTTCAAAACGAACTTTAAATTTGTATTCTACGCATGTCGAATAGCCAATTTATGCAAGCACGATCTTTCTATCACCCCCCCCCCTCCCATTTGCCTCCCACCATAGACATTTTTGTTTTTCCAAAAATTCTTGAATTTCGGCTTTAAAATCGGTATGAGCATGTTAAATGACTATAGAAACAACTTTCCATTGAGAAAACATCTCCGAGAGGTTGCACTTTTGTCGATTATCATTTTTATTTAATTGAGTGATTGCAGAAATACGGCTATAGTATAGCCAGACAATCAGGTAATGCACGTCATATATAAATTTGATGACGTCAGAACCTTGTATGTGTATATTTATATTGAAACAGTTTAAAGTGGAACAACAAACAAAAGACGTAACCTCAAATATTGACATTTTAATTTAATATAAAGCAAGTAGAAACCGCAGCAGCTAATAATTATTAAAATAAAAACATACTCTAGTTGTAGAAGTTAATATTTATTGGTTGTAACGGTGCAAAGACACTTGTTATGTTACACATAATTAGTTAAAAATAAAGTAGAGTGCATTCTGTGATAAAAAGAATTCCATATTTAGGTAACAATGTTTAGTTTTGGACAGTGCTTGCAAGTTCAGGTGTTTACGCACCGCTATAGCGAATTATGTTTCGTCACTATCGTATTCACTGTCGGAGGATTCAGAATCTGTGCTCAAATGAATAATTATTGGAGCTATGTCATGTGTGTCAAATATCTTTTCTCTTTCGCACCATGATTTTATTTCTTTTTCAGCATGATCAATAGAATTTTTCCACTTTTGGGGGGTTACGGTACTTAGCGCTTCTTTCCACATATCCACTGCTTTTTCCATGCCACCTCCGTCTCTTCCAACATGATCGTTATATAATCTTTTAGCCATCCCCCATACATTTTCGATCGGATTAAATATACAATGGTAAGGAGGAAGCCGGAGCACTCTATGTCCATATTGTTCAGCGAGTGTATCCACGATAAACGTTTTTGGAGGTTTATTTCTAAAAAATTAATTTAATTACGGTTTTACTTTGCACTTTCAGTGTATTTCGCACTTACAATGAAACTAGCTCCAACAGCTGTATCTTCAATAAGCTACAATCACATTCAATCTTCATTCCTCAACCACTCGAGAATTTGGGGCTTATTCCAATTGCTGTTAGGAGTTTTGTCTACCAAGGAACTGCGACAAGTTGTTACGACTGTCTGCTTAAAGGTTTCGGCATTTTGTAAACGTGTACAAAAATACAATGTAGGTTAGTTCTAATAAGAACTCTTTTTATAGCAGTAAATAAACAAATTATTTACAAGGAGAAAACTACGAACAACCAACCTTCAATGACAGCTGCAATAATTTCTGACAACTTTCTGACAGCAAAATATAAACGTGTTGGATTTAATACCAACGTAACGACACATAACAATAGTTTTGCTATAAAATATACATTTGTATAATTTAATTTGTTAATTATTTTAAAAAATCCATGGGCTTTGTAGTAACCTACTGTTGTCTACTAAATTTAAAAAGTAAATATATTTAAAAAAGTAAAAGAATAACCTGCAATGACTAATTACATTCTGGATTTTTTTTATTTTATGATACCGGCGCTGCTGCTCGTTGATCATGTGATCTATGACGTGCATTACTTGATTAGCTGGCACAAGTATATCAGCCAAAGGTCCCTAGGACGTGAAAAATCGATTTTGATATTTTAATGGATAAACATTGGTTGCAACTAGAATAAACAAAATATAAGGAAAGCGGGCGATTGCATTAAAAATGGAGAGGATGGGAAGGGTGCTCTACTTCAATAAAGGCGCGCTCGGAAAAGAACTTTAGATTAGTAAATATTTAACTATTAAAAAATTAATAGATTATTAATAAAATAAAACTCTTGGTAATTGTTTCACAATTTGTTGGTATTTATTTTCTCGACTTAAGTTTCAACCTTTACGGTCATCGTCAGGAGTTTACAAATTAAACTAGTTTGATTTGTAAACTCCTGACGATGACCGTGAAGGGTAAAACTTAAGTCGAGAAAATAAATACCAACAAATTGTGAAACAATTACCAAGAGTTTTATTTTATTAATAATCTATTAATTTTTTAATAGTTAAATATTTATTAATAATGTTTCACCATGTGCCTACCACACAATCAATTCAAAATATTAGCTTTAGATTAGTATTCTACACATGTCAAATGAGCGATCTGCACGTCTTATCTTATCACGTCCGGTATAAAATATGTATATTCAAAATTTTTTCGGAAAAAATATTCATATATTTTTATTGTAAAATATTGCTTACATGTAAAATCAGAAGAAACTGGATATGATTACTCAGACCCTGGAAGACGTGCAGAAGGTTTTGACGCGTATGTGCATGGAGAGGCTTTTAAGAGGCAGTTTTCTCAATATATGAACTTTGCACCATGTGCTCGGTCTACGTCAAAAGGATATCAACAGTCTGTAGATAGCTATCTTAATGTAAAGATTTCAAGATAAAGGTTGTAGATTTATAAAATGTTCTGTTTAGGCTATGGATTATTGTGCCCTAGAAACTTGCTTGCGCACCATCACATCTTATTTCAAACCAACCTCGCAGTCCTTATAAGAGACACCATATCAAAACAAACTGTAGGAGAAGTACGTGGTCAGACGGAATGCGAAAACTCACAGCCAGGGTTAAAAGAAGTTTTAGATAATCTTGACATAGTTAAATTAAGTACAAAACTGACTTGAAATACTTCCAACAAGCAAAAAGAAAATTGCTTTTTAATTCCTCTAATATAAAACACTATCTAAATACTTTACATAAATGACAATTTGTAGCGCCACATTTCTGTATCCAAAAACCTTCTAAATTAAAAAAACATTGCATATATCTATCTTTAAAGCTTTTTGCTTAAAATAAAATTGCAACAGCTTTTAAATGGATTTATACAATAACAGATAGAAAAAACGCAAATAATATTTTAAGAAATATATTTTTTAAGAGAATGCTACTGAATGCTGCACTTTATGAATATACATATAACAAACCTTTTTTTTCCAACTGGGTTATCAATGATCAAGGTTCTATATTGCGTAAATATGTAATAATAATAATACTAAAAGTAAATAAATAGAAGGGGGTTGTGAGTTTTATTAAATATTTTTATCAATTAGGCCAAGTTTGTCATAAAATGTCAACTTTTTACATGTGACAGTTTAAAATTATTGTTCATATAATGCTTGCATACAAAATTCTTGTGTTAATATTGAAATTTAATTATTTAGTGTAATTTTAAATAAAAATTTACAATGTCGTGCCCACAATCGTGCCCTAACCAATCGAAAGAATCAAAACCCAGAAAAATTATTATACCAAAAGGATCCATTCGGCCCAATGAGACAGTCATAATCGAAATTCCTTCACGATTAAGAAACAATTCAACTGTGTTAGCTAAAAGAAGGTCATCGCCATGTCCTGGTCAATATACAACTCCTCCATTAGAAAGGCCACCAGCAGGAGTAACTACGCCGCCACCAGCCTTTTCAATGACGTCACCTAATTATTTATCAATACCTAGACCTACATCGCAACAGCAAAATAGCTATGATCAACACATTCGCACGAGCCATAATTTGCCAAATCAACCTTCCTATAGAATGGCTGGTAGAAAACTGTCATTTGAAGAATCAAAGGAATATGATGCAACAGCAGGAAATTACGGTATTTTATTTAATAATACATTATCTAAAACACCAAATATTCCTGACAAGGCAGTAAATGAAGAGAGACAAATTTCAAGAGGATATTCTAACTGTTTCAATAATTCAGCACTTGGTTTCTATTATGATGAACCATATCCATATCCCAAAAAATATACTTCAAATGAATCTTCTGATCATTTTAATGATACGACACTTGATTCTTACTACAATTTACCATACTCGCTTGGTAAAGGTTCAAAACATCGCATAAATCATAAGGTCAACACCACTGTACCGTCCCAAACATATAATAACCATGTAGGAACTCCTCTCTTTACTTCAATTTCTAATAAATACGATACTTCAGATACAAATTCATCATTGAAAAGAACTCCGCAGACTAATTTCTGCACACCTTGTAAAACGTATGATTTTGACCCAATTTGTACCGCTACTTCAACCTCTACACGTCCTAAGTTCTGTAATCCTGATACTACGTTTTATTCTTTATCGGGAACTCGTAAAGCTAACTCCTTTCTATCTAGTCAAACATATGATGAATCTGTATCAAACCCCCCATGCATAACACCGATTTCATCTTTTCATCGTAAAAATGATACACCTAATGGACCTTTTTATTTAGCCACGCCTCCTCAAGCTAACCTCTACAAACCTGAAAGTCGTAATTTTAATACTTCTGATATTACATTTTATTCTTTATCTGGAACTCCCAATTTTGGTCCCTCCTTACCTAGTCAAGCATACGATGATTTTGTATCAACTCCTCCATGCACATCAACACCTATTTCATCTTTTCATCGTAAAAATAATACACATAATGGATCTTATCCTTTAACCACACCTCCTCAAACTAACCTCTACAAACCTGCACGTCGTAATTTTAATAGTCCTGGTACAACATTTTATTCTTTATCAGGAAATCGCAATTCTCGTCCCTCCTTAACTAGTCAAACATATGATGATTCTGTATCAACTCCTCCATACACATCAACACCTATTTCATCTTTTCATCGTAAAAATAATACACATAATGGATCTTATCCTTTAACCACCCCTCTTCAAACTAACCTCTACAAACCTGCACGTCGTAATTTAAATAGTCCTCATACAACATTTTATTCTTTATCTGGAATTCGCAATTCTCGTCCCTCCTTACCTAGTCAAGCATATGATAGAGATGATTCTGTATCAACTCCTCCATGCACATCAACACCTATTTCATCTTTTCATCGTAAAAATGATACACTTAATGGACCTTATTCTTTAAGCACGACTCCTCAAGCTAACCTCAACAAATCTGCACGCCGTAATTTTAATATGTCTGATACTAATTTTTATTCTTTATCTGGAACCCCTAAAACTAATTCATCCCTATGTAGTCAAAGATATGATGATTCTGTATTAAATCCTCCACGTACAACATCTATTTCATCTTTGCATCGTAGAAACGGTAAGCCTAATGGATTTTATTCTTTTAGCACGCCTTCTCAAGCTATCTTCTGTCAACCTGCACGACGTAATTTTAATATTCCTGATACTACATTTTATTCTTTATCTGAAACTCCCAGTTTTACTAACTTCTCACCTAGTCAAGCAAATGATAATTCTGTATCAATTCCTCTATGTACATCAACTCCTATTTCATCTTTACGTCGCAAAAATTATACACCTAATGCAGCTTATTCTGTCAGCATGAGTCCTCACGCTAACTTCTATAAGGCTTCACCTCGTAATTCCAATGCCTCTGACATTACATTTTATTCTTTATCTGAAACTCCCAAAAGTTGTTCATCCCTATGTAGTCAAAAATATGATGCTTCTATACCAAACCCTTCATGTACATCAACACCTATTTCATCTTTTCATCGTAAAACTGATACACCCAACGGACTTTATTCTTTGAACACGTCTCCTCAAGCTAGTCTCTACAAACCTGCACGCCCTAATTTCAATATTTTTGATACTACATCTTATTCTTTATCTGGAACTCCTGAAAATAATTCATCTCTATGTGGTCAAAAATATGATGATTTTATAGCAAATCCTTCATGTACATCAACACCTATTTCATCGTTTTATCGTAAAAATAATACGCCTAATGTACATTATTCTGTGAGCACGCCTTCTCAAGCGAACCTCTACCAACCTGGACGACGTAGATTTAACATTCCTGATACTGCATTTTATTCTTTGTCTGGAACTCCAAATTTTTCTCATTCTTTATCTAGTCAAGCATATGATAATTCTGCATCAATTCCTTCATGTACAACTCCTATTAATAATAAAATAAATAAATAAAAATAATTATGAATCATCATTTGTTCTGTATGATTTTGAGCATTTCAACGCCATATTTAAGCGAATACTTGCTTCATACAAAATACATGCCACACCTGTTTCTAATATGTTACTTAATGACACAGTGCTTTCAATTGGACTTGCTTACGTCAGCCAAAATCTTTTTATAACATCCATTCACGTAAATACAACTAGATGTACATTTATTTATTTATTACACCAGTGTTGGTTTTATATTTTACTTGCCATAATTATTTGTACATTTATTAATACACAACACTTGTCACATCAAAACATATCTCATGACTATACACCAAGAAAATCATACTTTAAATTTTGTGTTTCTTTAATGAAAGTATGTCAACAGGCAGGGAACCGGTATGTCCATCACAGACTCCTACACCAGAAAATGCTACGTATACTTGTCCAGCATATAATCAAAGTCCTTGGATAAAACGTAAAGAAAGACCTGACATATCTTTTCACCCACCAATTACAAGTACACCTGCTAGAGAAGAAGTCAGACCACATGGAAATGGGGCGAGGAATGTTTCAGCTCCGGCAAACCCTGTTGCATCGCCAGCATCTTTTTATGGAAATTGGAATGAAAGTTATGGGGGTTGTCCAGCAAATTTTAAACCTTATAAATATCCTGATCATGTATCAGCGGGAGAATGTATCAGTCCCATTAGAAAGAAATTTACGGCTGATGCAGTAGTAAATACTTTTTCAACAGAAGAATATACAGAAGACTTTACTGAAGATTCTACTGACGATTTTACTGAAGGGAATGATTCATCTGGAGAAATAGATACTGAATTAATGGGTAAAATTATTAGAGGTGATATAGGAAGAGTATTGGTATGGCCTACACCCCCTGATGCAGAGACTGCAGCAGAGAATGCTACTTACAACCGAAATTTAACATACAATAAAACAAATTTAACTTATGATAGAGGAAATTTATGTGGCGGCTATGAATTGGCCGGAGAGACAGATGATAATTTAATGGGTAATATTCTTTGACATGAAATAAGTAGAAAAGTAACTTCATCTACTTTAACTTCTGTTTCGTATTTTCATGCTAAAAATATCACACGTCTGATATACTTTATTATTTATTGTGCAGAACTCCCCAGACCAATGCATTATTTTTTTTCCAAAAAGGCAATGGTTCTATATTACAAATTCAAAAATTTATACTTTAACAATTTACTTGTATATGTTATACATATCTGCATATATTCTTTAACAGTGTTCTGATGTATAATTGCTATTTTATCAAGTCTTTTCTGCATTTCAAGTATCTAATAATTTGTTTGTTTGCTGTTAATACAATCTCGATCGCGATGTCGATCTCGTTGCCTGCGTTGATTTGTGAAAAACGCAGGCGACCTAGTAACATATCACCCATCATAAATGAAGGTTTGTTTTTGTAGCAGCGCCTCCATATTTAGTTACCAAATTGTTTTCTTTAATATAACAGCATTGCGCTAAAGAAGCTGCCATAAATAACGCTTTTCAATAGACAATAAAAATGTATTGTTTTGTTTACAAATCCATAAAATTATTTTAATGTTAACAGGCAGACAACCAGTGCAGAGAAGCGCAAACGTATGTCCAGCACAGAATCATACAGCAAATGCTACATATTGTGAAGCAAGTCCCCTGATAAAACGCAAAGAAAAACCTGACATATCATTTCAACCGCCATTTGCCAGTACACCTGCTACAGGAGAAAAACAACCATGTGGAATAAGGAATGTTTCAGCTCCTGTGAAGCCTGTTGCATCGCCGGCAACTGTTTATGGAAATTGGAGCGAAAGTTATGGCGGTTGTCCTGCAAATTTTAAACCTTATAAATATCCTGAGCATGTATCAATGGGACAGCATATGAGTCCCATTCAAAGAGATTTGGCATTAATTGATAAAATAGTAAGTGATCCATCGATAGAAACATTTACTGAAGAAGTTACTGAAGAGTTTGAATCATCTGGAGAGGCAGATACTGAACTAATGGGCCAAATTCTTAGAGGTGATGTGGGAAGAGTATTAGTATGGCCTACACCCCCTGATGCATCAAATGCAGCCCCAAATGTTACCTACAATAAAGAAAACTTACTTTCTAAGGGAAATAATTTTACTTATAATGCAAGAAGTTTACCTTCGGATGTAGTAAACAAAACTTTTAACCAAAATGTATCCTATACTGTTGCGCCACCAAATGATCTTAATCATCAACTTCAACAAACTTATACAGTTAACAATAAGTCTTGTCAACCATGTTCATACAATCAAAGTTCAGAATACGACTCTCGAAGTACAACTTCAGCTGGAACCCACACGCAGGAATTCAGTGAAGAATTTTATGACTCTTCTGATGGAGATATTGATGATTCCCTATTAGGAAAAATTATGGCGGGTGAAATTGGTAGAGTTTTAGTATGGCCGACTCCCCCAGGTCAAGCAGCCGCAGAAGGAAATATTTGCAATCAGTATGACTCCCCTGGCACTCAAATAAATGCTACATATACAGCTTCAAAGTCACCATGTTCGCCTGCAGAAAATCAAACATATTCAAAAAATGTTAAGTTTGTACCAGGTAGAACGGGTAATTTTAGTAACGTTTTTCCTATCGCGAATTCAACAGGAATAGAAAACAGTCCTAATTATTTAGAAGAAAATAATTATACCTACAATGTACCACATAATGCAGCAAGAATTACCAGTAACTCTTCTGATAATCGGAAGAAAAAATGTTGTAAAAGTAGCAATGAAAATATTTATAAAGATTTTGCTCCAACGGCAAATTCAACTGGAATCGAAAACAGCCCTGATTATTTAGACGAAAATAATAATTCAACCAATGCTGCAGAATCGTTTTCTAAAACATTCAAAAAAACATCAAAAAGAAGGACGAAAACAATTCTAACTCCGCGAGAAACCTCAAATAATATAAATGAAAGTTCATCATTTGGATGTAACAAAAAAGGAGATGCAAATGCAGAAGCAGGGGATCGAGAATTGGAGCAATTGGAAGCTGTTGAACAAACTAGGTTAGAAACAGATCTAAGAAATTGGCAGGAAGCTCGACGGAAATTAATTTTAGATGCAGCACAACTAACTAGTAGTGATACTAGTACTAACTACAAAGGTAATAAATAATCTTCTGCTAGCTAAGTACTAATAATTCTTGTATTTCAGATGATGGTTGTTGTTAAGTAATACTACAAACATATGGGTCATTTAACACACAGAGCAAGTTATGACAATAATAAACTCTTTAAACGGTTAAACAGAGGCGGTTTTTCTATACTTTTCATTTTAAACTGCTTTATGTAATAATAATAAATGAATGGTTACTGTAACTAGGACAAAATAATCAACTTATTCTTTTTTATCTAAAAATGTGTAATGTTAAGGTTTAAGTTCGCATTAAATCTCATAAAATGGAATTAAGTGGAAATGTAAAAATAATTTACAGTATGTATCAATGTTTTGGGTGTGATATCATGTGAAATAAAGAAATTGTTTGAAGCTAAACAAGACATGTTTTATTCAAATAACGTTTACATAATTTGTGTTGCGATTAAAATAGAAAATGCTAGTGAGCATTCTAAAAAATTGATTAATAACTGCTTTCTGTTTTATCAAAAAGGCTAGTGCCAAATTTAAGCTAACTGTCTTTCATTAAAACGTCAAATAAAAAATTTCCAGTAGTAATGCTTCAATAAAATTAAATATGATTTTTACACAAAAGTTCAATAACAGACATAATCAAAGATGAATTCATCAAATAAACTTAAACAGAAAGTTATTATTCCTAAGGGCACCGTTGATCAAAATGAAACTGCTGTAATCGAAATTCCTTACCAATATAGGGATGAACCTATAGTGGTAGTAACCCCCAGAGAGCCTTCATGCACAAGATCATGCCCAGGAAATAGTAGTTTGGGTTTGTTGCATTCTAGTCAAATGGATGACACTGGTTGTTCCAGGTGCAGGGGTTTAGATAAGAGCAGTTTGGGAATACTTAAATCAAGGCAAATGAATAGCTACTTAGATGGAACTGCTAACAGTTCACTCGGTAAAAATGTTACTAGCCAGTGTACATCATCAAGAATTACTCCTTCGCCTAGATCGTACAAGAAAGTCACGAAAACTACTATAAGGAAAACACCAGGTCATAAGAGTAGTTTAGAGCTATTAAATTCAAGTTGTTTGAATAGTACTTGTGGGTCGACAAAAACAACGTCTACTAATAAATCTTTCCCGAGTTCTTCTGGATGTACCAACAAAAGTTGTACTAATAATACTAGTTTGGGACTGCTGCAATCGAATCAGATGAGAAGTTTTGGGCAAGGCACTACGGATAAAAGTAGTTTACGAGGGATGAAATCAGACCAAGTAAATAGTACTTTTGGACAAGGTACTTCAGATAAGCTAGGATTCGGGCAATCAATTCAAACTGATAGTTCTGTTAGCTGTACAAATAAAAGTTGTGCTAATAACACTAGTTCAAGAAATCATATGAGCAGTTTTTTTGATCCACACACCAGTGCGTATGAAAGTAGTTTAGGAGTTATGCAACCTGATCAAATGAATAGTACTTTTGGGCAAGGCACTCCGGATAAGAGCAATTTAAGAGTAATGCAACCTCATGAAATGGATAGTACCTTTGGACATGTTACTATCGATGAGAGTAGTTTAGGAGTCATGCAACCTGATCAAATGAATAGTACTTTTGGACAAGGTACTCCGGATAGGAGCAGTTTACGAGTAATGAAACCTCATGAAATGAATAGTACTTTTGGACATGTTACTATAGATGAGACCAGTTTAGGAATCATGCAACCTGATCAAATGAATAATACTTTTGGACAAGGTACTCGAGATCAGATAGGATTTATGCAATCAAATCAAACTGACAGTTGTGCTGGATGTAACAATAAAAGTTGTGCTCATAATACTAGTTCGGAAAATCATATGGGCAGTTCTTTTGGTCAAGACACTAGTACATATAAAACTAGTTTAGGAGTGATGCAACCTGATCAAATAAACACTACTTTTGGACAAGGTACTATAGACAAGAGTAGTTTAGGAGTAATGCAGCTTGATGAAATGAGCAGTGCTTTTGGACAAAATGCTATGGATGAAAGCAGTTTAGGGCTGATGACACCTGATGAAATAAACAATACATTTGGGCAGAATACTACTGATAAAAGCAGTTTAGGAGTGATGCAACCTGATGGAATGAATAGTACTTTTGATCAATATACTATGGAAAAGAGCAGTTTAGGAGTTATGATGAAACCTGGTGCAACAAGTAGTCCTTTTGTGCAAACTAGTGAAGATGAGAGCAGTTTAGGAGTGATGCAACCTGATCAAATGAATAGTACCTTTGGTCAAGATAGTACAGGTGGGAGCAGTTTAGGAGTGATGCAGCCTGATCAAATGAATAGTACCTTTGGTCAAGATAGTACAGGTGGGAGCAGTTTAGGAGTGATGCAGCCTGATCAAATGAATAGTACCTTTGGTCAAGATAGTACAGGTGGGAGCAGTTTAGGAGTGATGCAGCCTGATCAAATGAATAGTACCTTTAGTCAAGGTAGTACAGGTGGAAGCAGTTTAAGAATGATGCAACCTGATCAAATGAATAGTACTTTTGGTCAAAATGCTAAAGATGAGAGCAGTTTAGGATTAATGCAACCTGATCAAATGGAAAGTACTTTTGAACAAAGTATTGAAAAAATCATGCATTCTACGCCAGCGTCTGATCCCACTGCTTTCAAAAATATCACTACAACTACAAAATCACCTACCGGCAGCAGTTTGGGATTAACGCAGTCAAATCAGTTGAATGGTAAACCTGTACTTAGAGAGCCTTGCACTAATGCCACATGTAAAATATTAAATAAACGCAACTCGCTGGCTACAACGCAGATGAATGGTACTTTTGTTCAAGGTACTATGGATAACAGTAGTTTAGGGGTAATGCAATCGGGTGATATGAACAGTGCTTTTGATCAAGGTAATATAAATGAAAACAGCTTAGGAGCGATGACACCTGATCAAATGAATAGTACTTTTGGGCAAAGTACTGTAGACAATAGTTTACGAGTAATGCAATCCCGTGATATAAATAGAACTTTTGATCAGGGTACTACGGATGAGAGCAGTTTAGGAGTAATGCAACCTGGTCAAATAAATAGTACTTTTGGAAAAAGTACTGGGGATAGGAGTAGTTTAGGAGTGATGCAATCCCGTGACATGAATAGCAGTTTTAGTCAAGGTCCTACGAATGAGAGCAGTTTAGGAGTAATGCAACCTGATCAAATGAACAGTACTTTTGGACATAGTACTGTGAATGGAAGTAGTTTAGGAGTTATGCAATCTCGTGATATGAATAGCACTCCTGATCAAGGTACTACAGATAAAAGCAGTTTAGGAGTGATGCAACCTGATCAAATGAACAGTACTTTTGGACATAGTACTGTGAATGGAAGTAGTTTAGGAGTTATGCAATCTCGTGATGTGAATAGCACTTCTGATCAAGGTACTACAGATAAAAGCAGTTTAGGAGTGATGCAACCTGATCAAATGCAAAGTACTTTTGGTGAAGGTACTACAAATGAGAGCAGTACTGATCGATTACAATATGATACAACAGATGGAAGTTTCGGATTGCCATCCCCTGGATTTGCAAATGCACCAATACATTCTACACCAGTTAGTTCAGGACTGTTGCCATCTGAATATCTAGATGCAGATATTTCAAGAAACTCTTGTCAAACATGCTGTTCTTCTCGACACCCAAAGAATATTACAGATAATTCAAGTTTAGGATTAATGAGATCTGATCAGATGAATGACACTTACCCACGTTATGTTTCACGAGGTTCTCATTATACAAAAATTACTGCTACAGGTAACGCAAGCTTGGCTTTGTTGAAATCTGCAAACCTGAACAGTAGTTGCCAACCCAATAGCTCTTCAAGAAACAACACTAACTCAAGCTTGGGTTTGTTAAAATCTACTGAGATGAATCGTACGACTGCAGATGATTCAAACTTAGGTTTATTCAAACCTAACCAGATGAACAACAGTGGCCATTTGAACTACTCCTCAGGCAGTTCTGCATATCCAAACAGTTCTATTACAGATAAGGCAAGTTTAGGATTATTAAAATCTAATCAGATAAACAGCACTTGTAGATCAGATTGCCCTTCAAGAAATTCTCCATATCCAAATAATACTGTTACAGATGAATCGAGTTTAGGTTTGATGAGATCCTATCAGATGAATAGTGGTGCTACAGATAATTCGAGCTTCGGATTATTGAAATCTAATCAAACGAACAGCACTTGTCGATCTGATTTTCCTTCAAGAAATTCTCCATACCCAAATAATACTGTTACAGATGAATCGAGTTTAGGTTTGATGAGATCCTACCAGATGAATAGTGGTGCTACAGATAATTCGAGATTAGGATTATTGAAATCTAATCAAACGAACAGCACATGTCGATCTGATTGTCCTTCAAGAAATTCTCCATACCTAAATAATACTGTTACAGATGAATCGAGTTTAGGTTTGATGAGATCCTACCAGATGAATAGTGGTGCTACAGATAATTCGAGCTTAGGATTATTGAAATCTAATCAAACGAACAGCACTTGTAGATCTGATTGCCCTTCAAGAAATTCTCCATATCCAAATAATACTGTTACAGATGAATCAAGTTTAGGTTTGATGAAATCCTATCAAATGAATAGCGGTGCAGCAGATAATTCGAGATTAGGATTATTGAAATCTAATCAAACGAACAGCACATGTCGATCTGATTGTCCTTCAAGAAATTCTCCATACCTAAATAATACTGTTACAGATGAATCGAGTTTAGGTTTGATGAGATCCTACCAGATGAATAGTGGTGCTACAGATAATTCGAGCTTAGGATTATTGAAATCTAATCAAACGAACAGCACTTGTCGATCTGATTGCCCTTCAAGAAATTCTCCATACCCAAATAATACTGTTACAGATGAATCGAGTTTAGGTTTGATGAGATCCTACCAGATGAATAGTGGTGCTACAGATAATTCGAGATTAGGATTATTGAAATCTAATCAAACGAACAGCACTTGTCGATCTGATTGTCCTTCAAGAAATTCTCCATACCCAAATAATACTGTTACAGATGAATCGAGTTTAGGTTTGATGAAATCCTATCAAATGAATAGCGGTGCAGCAGATAATTCGAGCTTAGGATTATTGAAATCTAATCAAACGAACAGCACTTGTCGATCTGATTGCCCTTCAAGAAATTCTCCATACCCAAATAATACTGTTACAGATGAATCGAGTTTAGGTTTGATGAGATCCTACCAGATGAATAGTGGTGCTACAGATAATTCGAGATTAGGATTATTGAAATCTAATCAAACGAACAGCACTTGTCGATCTGATTGTCCTTCAAGAAATTTTCCATACCCAAATAATACTGTTACAGATGAATCGAGTTTAGGTTTGATGAGATCGTACCAGATGAATAGTGGTGCTACAGATAATTCGAGATTAGGATTATTGAAATCTAATCAAACGAACAGCACTTGTCGATCTGATTGCCCTTCAAGAAATTCTCCATATCCAAATAATACTGTTACAGATGAATCAAGTTTAGGTTTGATGAAATCCTATCAAATGAATAGCGGTGCAGCAGATAATTCGAGCTTAGGATTATTGAAATCTAATCAAACGAACAGCACTTGTCGATCTGATTGCCCTTCAAGAAATTCTCCATATCCAAATAATACTGTTACAGATGAATCAAGTTTAGGTTTGATGAAATCCTATCAAATGAATAGCGGTGCAGCAGATAATTCGAGCTTAGGATTATTGAAATCTAATCAAACAAACCACACTTGTCGATCAGATTGTCCTTTCAGAAATTCTCCATCCCCAAACAATACTGTTACAGATGAATCAAGTTTAGGTCTGATGAGATCTTATCAGATGAATAGCGGTGCGGCAGATAATTCAAGCTTAGGATTATTGAAATCTAATCCAACGAACCACACTTGTCGATCTGATTGTTCTTTCAGAAATTTTCCATCCCCAAACAATACTGTTACAGGTAAATCAAGTTTAGGTCTAATGAGATCTTATCAGATGAATAGCGGTGCGGCAGATAATTCGAGCTTAGGATTATTGAAATCTGATCAGGTAAACAGCAGTTTTCGATCAGCTTCCCCTTCAAGTATGTCTCCATATTCGACAAACACTGCTATGAATAATTCAAGCTTGGGCTTATTGAGATCTAACCAAATGAATACCACTTGTCCTTCGCAGAATTCTCAGTGCAGAAATAGCGCAGTTACAGGTAAAAACAATACAGAGATTTTATTAAGACCTAAATAATTGAATAATATCTTTAGTTCAAGTCATACTGCACCTAAATCAATTTAGAAATAGTACGTAAGTGTTACAAAATCATTGATGATTTTGCTTATTGTTGTGTAGGCTTTTAATAGTATATTACGCAACAAGTTTAGGAAAGTGATGTTTTACTAAACGAGTATGGCTGGTTTGAGTACGAGCGAGCGAAGCGAGCGAGTAACTTAAAAAGCCATACAAGTTTAGTGAAAACACTTTTCTAACGAGATTGCGTATACTATATTTTCGAATTTCATGTGAAAATTTAATTTTGTTAGTTTTTAATAAAAGTGACATTAATAACTGTCACAATTACTGGCATTAAAAATAAAAAAAAAATAGTAGGTAGGTTGTTTCAATAACATAGTAACCTAATTACAGCCAATTTTGCGATTGGATAAATCCGTTGCTATGCTGTAATGGTTGCTATGCTGCAAAGTACCACTTTACAGAACGATTTTAAGTATAGAAATATAGCCAGTTACAATATGAAATGCGAAAAAATATGTTTAATTGAATAATTTTTGCTGTTTATAATACTTTGGAAAACTTTTGTTTAGTAGCTGTTTAATACAGAAATATTCAACAGCAAAAGCACTTTATGTTTATTATTCTCTGAACATACAAATATCACTTATACAAATTGTACAAATTATTCTAGTAAATGTTTGTTTAGAGTCGATCATACGCAGCATTTATTAGCCACACTATTGTTGAAGCAAATGCAGACATCTAGATATATAAGTTATATAAATAATTCTAACTTGGGTTTGATTACATCTGATAAGACAAACAGTAACGATTGTTACTAACAGATATTATCGATGCTTAAAATAAATTCTTACAGGTCATTCCAGTTTGGGTCTGATGAAGTCCAAGCAAATGAACAGTACTTTAGGATCAAATAGATCAGCGACAAATGATAGCTTAAGATTATCACCTGGTTGCATAAATAATTCTACTACTTCCAGATCAGTGTGTTCTTCAACACCAATTTCAAAACGGGGGGAACAATCCGAACACCTACAAAATTTACATAAACATTTAGCAGCAGCAGAAATTAATGAGCAACAAACACTAGAAAATGATTTAAAGAATTATCAGATAGCTAGAAGGCGATTAGTTACTGATACAGCTAAAATAAGCAGTATACCACCTGACGATGAAGATTAATGTGGTGAATGCTAAAATCAAGTGGACTTTCATCATTTTGACATATGTGATATCATTTCCTTTCAAAATATGTAAAATAAAATTTAGCATTTCAAAATTTTAAAGTAATTAATAAAACACATAATAATGCCAGTTTCTGGTAAAACTGGGAAAAGACACAGTAAAAGCTGTAATAGAAGCTATGTAACAGCACAAAAGGTTGTAATTCCAAAGGGTATGATTAATCCAAATGAAACAACAATTATAGAAATACCATGTCGTCTTCACAAACAACCTGTTGTGGTTGCAAAGCCCAACGATATACCAGCATTTTCTCTCAGTGCAGATGAGAACCCGGACATGCATTCATCAATAAGCAGATCGCCCAGAAATTTATATGACAACTATAATTGTTTTTACTCAGCTGGTATGCAACAAGAGGTATGTGAGCAAAAACAGTTTTGTGTTTTATGCAATAAGACTACTTTTAGGGTCAATGTGGTTATGCATCATCAAGCTCTATAGAAAAAAATATTGTGTGAGTATTAATATACTTTATATATTACCTACTGCTACACAGTGTGTTTGTAAAAGTTATGTCATAAATTGGAGGGTAAATTCATAGGTCAAAAATAAGAAAAAAGTTTGTATAGACAAATGTAAGAAAACGCACCGTTTCTTGTTACAGCGCTCTAAAGATGGTTTAATCAGTACCATCCTAAACATTAGGCTAATTGGGCTATAGCACTAGGGCGCCGGGCCCAACAAGGCGCCAGCCGATGCCTCAAATAAAATGTCTTTTTGAGCTACATATTTGTCTTTTCCAATTTTTTACAATAACTCCCTTAGTGAATCATAAATATGTTGGTGCGCCAACTAGTTGAAACTAGGCATATACTACTAATATCGCTATCAATCTACCAGGTACACAAAACACATCTGGTCTGGTTATAAGACAGTGTGAGTGCGCTTGGAAAAACAGCCTCTTCACAGTTTTCATTTGTACAATTCTCTTAGATAGTGACATTGTGTTTTTCTTGGGCTATTTTAATACTAAACTTTATTCCGATCTATGAACTGATGTTTGAGTAATATTGCGTTGAAGTGAAAATTCTCTAAAAATTGAATCGGCCGCCATTTTAAAGATCGAAAGTTGGAAAAAAAGAATTGGATTATAAATTACGTCTCCAGTTTCAGAAAATTTGTGTTACGGTATAAATGCTACCAAAAAAACATGTCTAACTTCCGCTTCCGATTTCGGATTTTTTTAAAAGCTTATTTTAGCAATGAATTTTTGATTTCGAATGTTTTGACATTCTGAAGCTCATCGAAATTGGATCATCCGTTCGGAAGTTATAACGCGTAACCCACACTCACACATACAAACCCACCCATACACCAGACCGACATTTTTTTAAAAACAACGTCTTTGAGTTCCTGGAAATTCAAAACATGTATCTTTTTTTAATCAAGAATTTATCTCGGGGCTTTTTTTCCTGGGGCTTTGTTTTCCTGGGGACTTTTTCCCAATGGGCTTTTTTTCCGGGTATATTATATAGTTTTTCTTTCGGGGACCTGAAATACCAAAGATGTTTTATCTTAGATTCAAAAGTTACCCCTGCTGTTAGGACGCTACAAATTCTTAGCTCTAGAGCTTCTCGTTTCTCAGGACGGCACTGGGTTTAATTGGTCAGCCTTACATTGAGATATTTAATTCAATGTTTTATGCATATTTTTATTCCCACTAGTTTTTATTAAATTCGTCAATCAGCAACGTCTAGGCGTGCTCGAATTATCTCTTAGCAGTTTTTACACACATACACAACATGTTATTCCACGTATGAAAATACCACGGCTTCCTGTATTAACAACGATTGAAGACGTCAGCCGATATTACAGGAGACCGTGAAAAATACAGAAGGGTTATCAACAGCAATACCCCAAGTGAATTAAAAATTGTTGATAATTCTGTCGCTTCATTGAAAACGAAATTGTGTTGTTGCTAGGCAATATCACAAGTCCGAAGGACTCGTGATATTACCATGCATCAACACAATGGAGTTCGTCAATGAAAGACAGAATAATCGATCATTTTTAGTTCACAAGTGGTATTTTTTAGAATATTCCACGAACAAAAATATTAAATTAATACTTAGTATAATTTGTTGTCTTGTACTATCGTACAAAGGCGTTATTTAATTATTAAATGCAAAAATAAGAAATTTTGTTGACGTGTTGCTATGGTTACACCACCGATAACACCGGAGCTTCCTAAAACAAGGCTTATAGGGATAAATTTCTACCGTTGGTGGCGCTGCTATCGATGTCACAATGGCTGCGTTGTCCAGTAATAACTTCATTTATGTACACGTAGGCCTAGATGTAATACGCGAATTGCACGTGAATAGTTTAAAGTTTTTATATAAAATCTGAATATTTCTTCGAATTGTAGCATCACACGTAAGTAAAATAAAATATTAAAGCAATTATTAGTTAAAAAAACACCGTCCTCGAATAATTAATGTTGCCTAACCTAGCATTACTAAACAATTTTCTAAAGTAACATTTTAATAGCTCGAATTCATTTTTAATTTATTTAAGCTGGTTGACTACTAAATTCTTATTTTTCCGGTCATTGAAGATGAAATTTTTATCTTTAAAATCGCTCTTTGAGCATTTAGAAGCAAGCCTAAGTTCTCGATGTATTACTGAAGGGGAAGCTGTTCTTAATGCTAATCATATATTTACATGTGGAAGTGTGGAGCGCCGTGACAATTATATAAAATTACTCGCATTATGTTTAAAAACGAGTGCGCTAACCACAGATCCACATGAAGTAAATGCAAGTTTTGACTTCATCGCAGAGGTCAAAATTAAAGGTACTTCATGTACATGCAAGGCGGGGCATGATTGGTGTTGTTGGTTTTCCCATTAATAACTTTAATTCCCATGCCTTGCGTCGGTCAACACTTTCCACAACACCTATTTTGTTTTCTAGTTCAACCAAACCACTTTTGGGTTTGGGAAAGGTATGAAAACTAAGCGACGGATTCGCGGCTTTTCGGCTATGGCATCCATACACACAACAATTTGTATTGGAAATTTTTTTTTTAGAACTTTCAATATTCATTTTACAACAGTGATATTAACAATACTCGTGTTAATACTTGTGTACGCGCGTATACCTGTTCTCAAATATTACTGTTCTTGGCGGCCATTACAGTAATTCAATTTATCAACACGGGTGGCGCTTTGGTTAAAAATTATCCCCTATCGCGGCTCGTCCTTCGGACTTGTTATATAGCCTAGCAACAACACAGTTTCGTTGTCAATGAAAGAGAGGATTATAGATTAATTTGTTGTAAATAAAACAATTTTTAGCTTCAACGGTTTTTTATTTTAGCCTTATACGTATTTGAACGTGTTTACAGGTCATTATCAAAAGCAAGATTAAGAGTAAACAGTTGGTGTTGCTATAGGAACAATAAATCTTCATAACTTGATCTTGGTTTTTTATATCTGCGTCCAGATGGCTTTATTTCTCATTCCAAAACGTCTAATAACGGTGAATTTAAAAGATCAATTTGTTCATTCATTAAAGGTACAGATTTTAAATGTTTGTGAATTTAAAATTCTAGTATTTATCCAACTTACGTTTACCATCACAAAAGTGTAAACATTTTATAGTGTTATTAAATGTCATTGAATGATTGTGTTCTAATAAGTGTTTAGCGTAAATGGATTTATGGGGAGGTTTATTCTTGTAACAACGTACGTATTCCTTGTACCAGATATCAAAATTTCTAATTGTTAGTCCTATATAAACTGAATGACAGTGCGAGCAATTTAATTTGTAGATGCCTGATTTTAGTGAATTGTCTGTTTTTTCTTTAGCATTAAACAAACTGTTTAAAACGTTTTTTGTTGTTTTAAAAGTTATTTTACATTTATCTGTTTTGTTTATAGTGTTGGTAATTTTTCTGATTTATTGCCAAAATATAGAATTAATGCGTATTTCATTTTATCTAATAAAGTAGTTGGATAAATAATATAAATAAATTTATCCCACAATTACTTCATCAGATAAAATGAAATACGCGTCAATTCCATATTTTGGAAAAAAATCAAAAAAATTGCCAAAATTATAAACAAAACCAATAAATATAAAATAAAATAAATGTAAAATAACTTTTAAAACAACAAGAAACATTTTAAACAGTTTGTTTAATGCTAAAGAAAAAACAGACAATCACTAAAATCAGGCATCTACAAATTAAATTGCTCTTTAAGTGCCATCTCCGTGTCGATGGTTGGCAATCATCATCGCTATTTTGATTTTAGAGGCTGCTGCTCTAAACAGTTCGCTAGAGGTACATCCAAACCATTCCCTAAGGTTTCGTAGCCATGACGTTCTTCTTCTTCCCACATTCCTTCTTCCTAGAATTTTGCCCTGCATTATTAGCTGTAGTCTGGTGTATTTTTCTCCTCTTGAAATATGTCCAAGATATTCCAGCTTTCTTCTCTTGATGGTGTCTGTTAGTTCTTTGTCTTTTTTCATTCGTCTCAGGACCTCTATGTTTGTTACACGATCCATCCATGAGATTTTCAGAATTCTCCTGTAAACCAACAAATTTAAATGCTTCAATTTTCCTGAGACTTGTTACGTTTAGGGTCCAAGCTTCTACTCCGTATAGGAGGGTGGTAAATACGTAATATTTTACTAATCGAGTCCTTAACTTTAAGCTCAAGTCTTTGTTATAGAAGACTTGTTTTATTTTTACAAAATTTGCTCGAGCTTTTTCTATTTTTATTTTGAGTTCGTGAGTATAGTCGTTTGTCTGGTTTATCATCGTACCAAGATATGTGCATCTATTGACTAATTCGATGTTCTTTCTATTGACACTAAGGTTTTTGTTCCTTCTGTGAGTTTTCGATATTATCATAAATTTGGTCTTTCCGATATTAAGTGTTAGTCCATATTCTTCACTACATGTGGTTATTCGGTCTATTAGCCTTTGTAGATCTTCAATATTTTTTGCCAAGATAACCGTATCGTCGGCATCTCTGATATTATTAATTGGTATTTCGTTGACTTTTATTCCGCTTGTTTCTCCTTCTAGACATGTTTTAAGAATTTCTTCAGAGTATGCATTAAAGTGACAAAACACATCCTTGTCTTACTCCTTTTCTTATTTCTATTTCTTCTGATGTTTGATTGTCGATGTGTATTGCAGCTTTTTGATTATAATACAATTTTGATATTATCTGGAGGTTTTTATAGTCCAAGCGTTTCTGTTTGAGGATATCTATTAGTTGATCGTGACAGACTTTATCGAACGCCTTATTGTAGTCGATAAAGCAGCATATACATCCTGGTTCACATCTAGGCATCTCTGAATCAATACATTAAATGAGAATAGGGCTTCTCGAGTTCCCAGTCCTTTACGAAATCCACGCTGGGTGTCGCTTATGTGTATATCTAGCTTCCGATATATTCGGTTATGGATAACTTTGAGGAATAATTTTAGAGTATGGGACATTAAACTAATGGTACAATGGTCACTGCGTTCCCTTGCGTTTATTTTCTTAGGTAAGCAGATAAAAGTAGACACCAACCATTCTTTAGGAATATTGCCCGATGTATATATTTTATTGAATAGATTGACCAATATATCCATATGTTTCATATAAATGATTTTTAGAATGTCACTTAAGAGTTCGTCGGTCCGGGACTTTTTCCATCTTTCATGTTTTTAAGTGCACGTATTACTTCTATTACGACTAGACCGATTTCATCTTGATTTATAGGTATTTCGCTTGGACCAGTTCTGTCATCTGCAAATTAGTCTTTTATGTATTCCCTCCATCGTCGGAGTTTGTCTTCTGTATTTGTTAGGATCTTTCCATTTTTATGTAGAAGTGCAGTTGTCTGATTTTTCCTTTGTAAGCCTGCCAATTCTTTCACTTTTTTATGTAGATTGAACAGATCGTATTTCTTACCTCAATTTCTTGACATTTGTCTTGGTAATGTTCTTCCTTTGCTTGTCTTTTTCTTTCTGATATCTTTCTCTATTTATTATTTGTTTTTGTCTTTGTTTTTGTATGACCTTCTTTGGTTCATCATCTTTAAGATCTCATCGGTCATCCATTTATGTATTTGTACTGCAGATTTATTTAATATTTCATTACAGGGATTAAAAATGCCATCTCTCAGCGTTCCCCATAGCATGTTGATATCATCACTGTCATTGTCCATCTGGTCTAGATTTTCGTGGATTTTCTTCTGAGCTGTTTCTCATTATATCAGCCCCTGGGTAGACTTTTACCGATTTAATTGAGTTTCTGTATCTCTCATTGACTAAGATGTAATCTATCTGATTTCTAACTATTTTGTCTGACTTTTCTGCAGGTGATCGCCATGTCTGTAACCTTATTTTTGATAATTTAAACAGGGTATTAGTTATAACCATTTGTTTTTCTTGGCAGAATTCCACGAGTCGGTCTCCTATCTCATTACGCTGTCCCAGTCCGCAATTTCCTATAAACTTGTCAACACTTCTTTTGCCAATCTTGGCGTTAAAATCGACCATGATTATTGTAATGTCTCTGTTATTCAAAAGTTCTAACGCGGTGTTAATCTGTTGATAGAATGTTTCGATTTTTTCTTTGTCTGCCAGCGAGGTTGGGGCATATACTTGGATCAGATTAAGTTTGGTTTGCGATGTTTTTAGTTGTATTACCATAACTCTTTCTGATATTGGAGCAAATCCTACTACAGATCTGCTTGATGCTTTATCTAATATGAATGCGAATGCGACACCATACATATGTTAGGCATTGTTTCCTCCGGAATAGTAAATTATTCCGTTGTCTACTGTACACTGTCCAAAGTTAAGCCATCTGGCTTTACTGATTCCTAAAATATTAATTTTCAGCCTACACATTTCTTGCATGATATTATGCATTTTTCCAGGTTGATACATACTTTTTACGTTCCACGTACTTATTCTAATAGCTAACCCGGGGATTCCTAGCACCCTCTGGTCATTGAAGACCTTCAGGGGACTGAGGGCCGTAGTTTAGTGATTTCTAGCCATGATGATTGTACAAGAAATATCAATTTGGATCTTTAATGCAGTGGTTTCCCGTTGCCTTCTGCATTCCCATGCCGTTGATCAACTATTGTGATTCATCCGCCTTTAGGGGCGATTTCTCACCCTAACGACAAGAGGATGTTCTAACCTGTATTTGCTCATCCACCTTCAGCAGCTGTTGGCAGTGTACAAGGGGATTGCTTATACCGGCAATCTTTCGGTCTGCGTGGTCGGGGACTGCTTAGCTTAGCTTAGCAGGATGTTTAGGAATCATTAAGTCCATTATTTAGAAGTTGCTTCTTTTGCTAGTTTTGGTCCGCCCCGAGTATTTTATTTCCCCGGTACCCGCTGTAGCTAGCGGGCTTCCCCCTATCCGCCACCTGGGGAGGGGCCCGGTTGGGGATCTAGCAACCCCACCGGAGCTCGCACTGTAGTTCGGATTATATAGGACAAATAATTAGAAATTTTGATATTAGGTACAAGAAACACGTACGTTGTTACATGTATAAACACCCCCACAAATCCAATTACGCTAAACACTTATTAGACCACAATCATCCAATGACATCTAATAACACTATAAAAATTTTACACTTTTGTGATAATAAACGTAAGTTGGATATACTAGAAGCATTAGAAATCCACAAACATTTAAAATCTGCACCTTTATTGAATGAAAAAATTGATATCTTAAATTCACCGTTATTAGACGTTCTGGAATGAGAAATAAAATCATCTGGACGCAGATATAGAAAGCCAAGATCAAGTTATGAAGATTTATTGTTCCTATAGCAATACCAACTGTTTACTTTTAATCTTATAGTAGTAGTATACTACATAACAAGAGACTAAAGTGCATCTAATCCCAAGTGTGAGGAAGTGTCCCGAGCAATTAAAAGACAACTTAGTCCCGTGGTATATACGCTATTTTTTGCACGACCTAATGCGTTTAATCGCAAAAATTCCTGAAAGGTAGTCTAGGCGATTCGTTGTTTAGTTGATTGTTGTCACCATGGAAACACTTTTACTCCCTTGGGAGAAAAAGTGGTTTTAGTCCCGCTTTGGCGGGATATGCACCACAGGTCGTGCAAAAAACTATTTAGTTGGTTTGCCTTTAGATGCGCACTGTTTCCAAAATTTCAAAAAAGAGTTACAACACGATTTAAACTAAGAAAATATGTCTAATTTCCGTTTCCGATGCCGGTTTTGGTTAAAAACTTTACAAAGAAGTACCTCTTCTTCTTATAGTGCCATACCCTATTCAAGGCGTTGGCTACCTCTCTCCTATGTCTGTGTTTGGTGCGCGGCGATAGATAATTTGCACAGACAGACATAGGGGACCTACAGTTTAACGTGGGCTCCGAACCACAGGAAATGCATGCACTTCTTCTCCAGGGAGGTTTTTCTGGGGAAAATCCCACCTCGCTGGTTTCCCGTTGCCTTGCGAGGGAGAATGACCGGGCCGGAGATCAAACCCGGATCCGCTGCATTGGTAGCCCGCGCGCTTATCACTGAGCTACGGCCGCTCAAAGAAGTACCTGCAACTAAAAAACTTCCACATAACAAATTTGGTAAAAATCCACCAAGGCGTTCCGGAGATGTAGGGAAACGAACGCACCCAGCCACGCACATACGCACGCACACATCTTTTTTGAGTTCTTTGAACCCCAAACCGTGTATTTCCGTTAAAATCTGAAATTCGAAATTTTGCATTAAATCATAACTTTCCATACTTCAGTAGAATTATGGAAAAGTAAAAATGTCGTAAAAACATAAATAAAAGATGAAAAAGTAGTTTATAAACAACAGAATTTTTTGAGAATTTAACCCGGAATCCTCGCATTGGTAAGCGACTATACTAGCTCAAGACTACTTCCACCAAACACGTAATTTATTTTATTGTAAATACAACAATTCTTAACTTCAACAGGTTTTTATTTTAGCCTTATACGTATTTCGACATGTTTACAGGTCATTATCACAAGCAAGATTAAAATTAAATAGTTGGTGTTGCTATAGAAACAATAAATCTTCATAACTGTTAAATGAGTATCTGTATATAAAATACTTAATCACTTTAACAATATCTATTTATTTAAACCTTATACGTATTTCGGCATGTTTACATGCCATTGTCAAAGGTTATATGAAGGTAAACAAACAGTTAGTGTTGTTATAGCAATAGAACTTTTTTACTTATCATAACTGTTTACTTTTAATCTAGTCTCTGAAAATGACATGCCAACATGTCGAAATACGTATAAGGCTAAAATAAAAAACCTGTTGAAGTTAAGACTTGTTTTATTTTACAATAAATTGAAATGAACTTAAACGAAGTAAAGCTCGAACTTATAAATAACGTAATTTATTGCTTTTATTTTATGATTATCAAGAGATCCAAAAAAAACTGAGCCTCAGCAGGCTGTGGAATCAAAAGTCACGTCTGTGCTAGACTAAGGAAATGTTTATGTCAGATAATAATTAGTTGTCATTTTTTATACGAATCTGGCAGATTGTAAAAATGATTTTTAATATATTTCAAAGAGCATTCATTATTGAATCTTACTTTCGGAACGGTTTTCAAGTTGACGGAGACTGGACCTATTCGATTCCTCCTTGTTTTGTGGAATTCCGAGAGAGGTATCCCAATGAAAATATTACAGATCGAAAATTTCTTTACTTGGTAAAAAATTTAGTCAGCAATTTTCGAGAAACTGGAAGTGTTGGAAGGAAAAGAAGGGTCTAGTAGGCCAAAAAAGAGAGTACCTACTTTAATTGAAACTGTTAGGCAACGAATTGACGAGGCTCCAAAAACACCAATTAGACATTTACGCCAGCAAGTTGATGATTTAACATGCCACAGAATAATTAGACAATATTTGCAACTGCATCCTTACCGATTTATTTCCGTTCAGGAGGTTTTAGAACAGGATTATCCAAAAAGAGTTCAGTTTTGTTGTTGGTTTTTGGATAATCTCAATGATGGGCAGTTAAATTTAACCTTTTTTACGGACGAAGTCTGGTTTCACCTTAATGGGTATATTAATTCACAGAATATGCGGATTTGGAGTAGCGAGAATCCACACGTTACAATTGAAGCTCCCCTTCATCCATAGAAAAT
Organism: Ctenicera cuprea; assembly: GCA_958336395.1. Taxonomy (NCBI): domain Eukaryota; kingdom Metazoa; phylum Arthropoda; class Insecta; order Coleoptera; family Elateridae; genus Ctenicera; species Ctenicera cuprea. The sequence goes on along the minus strand of OY284491.1, from coordinate 37,028,001 downwards.
AGGAGTCTGGGTTGGAATGAGTCGTCGTAGGTTAGTTGGGCCAATATTTTTCGAAGGCACGCTAAATGCAGCAAGGTACAGGAACGAATTATTGCAACCTTTCTTAAATGAACTTTACGATGATGAGCTACGGGATGGTTTTCTGCAACAGGATGGCGCACCAGCTCATGCAGCTGCAAATACAATTAATTTTTTACGCGAATATTTTGATGACCGAATCATTAGTAGGAATACTGCAACACCCTGGCCTCCTCGCTCTTGTGATATTACTGTTTTGAACTTTTTTCTATGGCCGTATTTGAAAAACACCGTTTTTAAGACTTCGGTTAATGATTTACACGAACTGAAACTTAGAATTGAAGAACACTGTCAAGAAATTAACAACTCGCCGCAATTATAACAAAATGTTTTTGAAGGTATGAGGAGACGAGTTCAAAACTGTTTGGAGGAAGAAGGCAGACATTTTCAACATTTGTTATGATCATTACATTAGTTCAGGTTTATTCATTTCTTTTACTGTTGCACAATTAAAGATTTCTGCTCCTAAAAATGACGTTTCATTATTATTTAATTCCAGCTGGCACAACCTAACCTGAAATTGACATTATAAACATACCCTTAATCTAGTAAAAACGTGACTATTCATTCCACAGCCCGCTGAGGATCAGTTTTTTTGGATCTCTCGATATTAAGACAAACTTTATCATTTTTATTGATTATAGGTATATAAAATACTTAATTACTTCAACAATATTTATTTATTTTAACCTTATACGTATTTCGACATCATTTTTACTTTTGCATACTTCGACTAATAAGTATGGAAAGTTATGACTTCATGCAAATTTTTGAATTTCAGATTTTAACGGAAATGCAGGTTTCCAAGAATTCAAGGAACCCAAAGAAATGGTTTTAAAAAAATGTCTGTTTGTGGGTGGGTGGGTGGGTAGGTGGGTGCGTATGTACGTTTGTTCCTATATATCTTCCGAACCCGTTTAAACATTTGGTGTTAAAAGGTTTTTTAGTAGCAGGTAGTTCTTTGTAATGTTTTCAACCGGAACGGGAACTGGACACAGAAATTAGACATGTTTTTTTGGTCTGGAATTTTTCTAAAACCTTTTTTGAAATTTTGAAAATAAGAGTTGTAGTTCATTCAAAGGCAAATAAAAAGTTTTTTTTCTCGAATGCTGTATTTTCAAAACGAAGGCGGCTGCGAAGTTTTGAAAATGTTGACTAATGTCCGATTACTCAAAAACAAAATATGCAATCAATAAAAGTATTTCATATTATTTAATAGCTCTTAATAAGTATAATCATGTGATACAAAAATATTTTTGAAAAAATAAAAAGTGTAAAAAAGCCAGGTTTTCAAAATTTTGAAAATTATTAAAAAGTTATTATGAAAATCTGTCATACCATATTTTTAAGTTTGTGAGCCGGTTCAGCTTGCAGTGAACTACAAATTTAGTTTTTACTAACCTCCCAAATTTTACTTGGACACCCTTCAGGAATTTTTGAAAACTTTATAATTAATTTATTATTATGATATATTCAAAAGCGCAAAACGCCAATTGTTATAAACTTTGAATAGTTTAATAGACTATTTGAAGTATTTTATTACGATAAAAAAAAACTTGAAACCATTTAAGATATTAATAAAAAATTTGATACTTTTTAATATCAACAACGCGTTTTCCGCATCTTTCGCCTATCAACTAGTTCTAGTTAAAAAAATACATTTTTCATACTTTGCATATTTTTTTGATACCTTTTCAAATAAACTATTTACAGCGATTTTTTGTCCGATGTTCGCAGTGCAATGTCTAATTAGCCGTAGGGGCACAGTACCGTACGACATCCTATTGCACAGACTATCACAACTTCAAATTCCTGGTGGGGCGTTACCTTTTGTTAATTTTCTTTCTTTTATTAATTCTTGTTAAGACAATGTCATTCAGTCATTTACTGGCTGGAGTATATTTAAAATGTAAAAAGTATAGGAAAGTACCGGCGATCTGTTTCGCCTATTCTTTGTATATCTTATCTTTTCACGCTGTACTATACGTATACATATACTATATATTTACCTAATACTTCTTTGGCACACAGTCTGAAAGCTGATACGAATCTCCATTTAGACGAAACTGAAGAACAAGAAAGATTACAATTGCAAAAAGATTTACAAGAATTTCAAAAAGCCAGAAGAAAACTAGTTGCAAGCACATCACAATTTGCTGCTCCGTTAAATAGTAATGGCGGTTATGGTGCTGGCACTTCAATGTGCAACAGTAACAATCCGTAAGTACTGCCTATTAAGCCTATTTACTTTATGTGTTTGTGTGAATGTACGTCTTTTTTAACACAGTTTAACGTATTAGTAAATGCATACATTATGAATAGCCAAGCGCCATCAGAGCTTTACAGAACAAATTTAAACAAATCATGATGCCAACAAAACCCCATCCGCAGCAGGTGTGTAAAAAGAGCAACCGCCCCATGGTTTTTTGCAATTAAGCTTATATTTGCAAAGAAACAAGGATGCAATGTTATCATACTATTAACACAGTATACTTATTAATACAGTAGCGAAAGTAAAGGTCATTTATGGTAATTATAGCACCAAGCGGCGAACAAGTTACACTAAAGTTTGACAGCCAACGGTAGTAGTGTCTCTGCTTTTTGAACGTTTAAGAACAATTTTCAAGTTGTTTGCCAGTGTTTTTACAAAAATTTGATTAGTGATATACCAATATATTATGAGAGTCTCCAAAGGGAGCGCATGTTCCGCTGTAAACTGCGAAAACAACAAACAAAACAGGGGGTTGTAATCTGTAGACGTGAAGATTTACGTGAAAAGGAGGTGGGATATTTGAATAAAATCTGCACTTTGTGTATGCTGCATTTTGAAGATTCGCAGTTTATAAATGTTAATAAATCATATTACTGGCATTATCTTTGTATTATTTAAAAACCATTATATAATGTAGCTCGTAATTTTTCTGTTTTGCTTATTAAAAATATGGTAACAACAACGAACTGGATTGGAATTTAAAACCCGCCATAATATACACTGTGTCCATAAAGTAACCCCCCCCCCCCCCTAACTAACTTTTTAACGACTTAATATTTTTCTACAAAATTTGGTGTGCTTTAATAAGAAATTAAATACTATTTTTTAGCTCATAATTAAATAATGTATCATTCAAAATGGCGGCAGAGCGCAATTTTGAAATTTTTTTTAAATAGAAAGGGGGGTCGAGTGCACCTCATTTGAAAGGTCTTTTAGTTCTGCGTCTGATGCTAGAGTTTCAAAGAAAAATATTTAGCCATAACAAAATGACAAACGTTTGAAGTAAAGAAGTCTATTAAAAAAAACTAAGAATTAAAGCAAAAACAAATGAAATTAAGTGTTCGAAATGTTCACCATTCACTTCTTGGCACATAAAAAGTCGGTTATGACATTCCTGCCTTACATTTTCATAAGTTTCTGGAGTGACATTTCTGTAAAAAACGCATTACAGAAGTTTGCAGAAATATCACTCCAGAATCTTATGAAAATGTAAGGCAGGAATGTCATAACCGACTTTTTATGTGCCAAGAAGTGAATGGTGAACATTTCGAACACTTAATTTCATTTGTTATTGCTTTAATTCTTAGTTTTTTTTAATAGACTTCTTTACTTCAAACGTTTGTCATTTTGTTATGGCTAAATATTTTTTTTTGAAACTCTAGGGTCAGACGCAGAACTAAAAGACCTTTCAAATGAGGTGTCACTCGACCCCCCTTTCTATTTAAAAAAAAATTCAAAATGGCGCCCTGCCGCCATTTTGAATGATACATTATTTAATTATGAGCTAAAAAATAGTATTTAATTTCCCATTAAAGCACACCAAATTTTTTAGTAAAATATTAAGTCGTTCAAAAGTTAGTTAGGGGGGTGGGGTTACTTTATGGACACAGTGTATATAAATAAACGATAGTTTAACTTGTGGACCGCTTGGAGCGCCACTAGTTACAGCTTACCAGGCGTTATATGGGCGCTTTCGCTACTGTGTAAATAAGTATACTATGCTATTAATATTACTAATAATACAATTAATATTATTGTTATGGTAACTGTATTATGCTGCCCCTCACCCCCTGAGAAACATTTCTGGGAGCGGGGTTGCCCTAAAATAAAAAATTTAATGACATTAACGTCGAAAAATATTCACAAAAGTGCGTATTGACACAGTCTTATTTTTAAACAATTTTAATTAATTATTTTACTACTAAAAAGGTTCATCCTACTCGAGCGAAAGTTAATTAATATTTTGCAAATTGTCCATAACAGAGATCACAAAAATGTACTATCGAGCGCAACAAGGCTTACGAATAATAAACTCTAAAGAAAATTACTAGCAAATTTTTATTATGTGCAGGGGCGTGCGCTCCATGGAAGCAAGGGAAGCATTGCTTCCCTTTAAATTTTGTTAGAAAATTAAAATTTATTATAAAACGATATAACGCTGCCACACAATTCACTAATCTCTATTAATGCAAACCGCCCACCCACAGCCCCACACTCATCTCTATCGAGTTTCGCATGTGCGTTGTGGTGAATTTATGGAAGCAATTCAAAAGTCTGCCTACTGTGTACGCTTTTTGTATGAAGTGCGCACGTGCAAAGCATGCTGCAGGTTGGTGACCTTGCCGATTTAGTGGATGCCCCTTAGTGACTCAAGTACGCAATTTTTGAATTGCTTCTTAACAAAATAGCTATGGCTTCAACTTCGTTTTCTATGTCCGGGATAAATATTCAGGCGATACAGCCAAGTGTGTGTAATTGTGTTGTGTGTGGTGTATTAAAAAAAGGATTTTCCACATACAGTTTTAGGGAAAAATTAGAAATAATTGAAAAAGGTAGACCAAAACCCGCGCTAAAACATTTAACAACTAAAGTGAAAACGTGCACTAGATATTTTAATGTGGATATGTACGAACATAACGAATGGTTAACCGGTTGTGAAATTTCAAATAAACTTTTTTGTTGGCCGTGTCTACTTTTCATAAATGAAAAAGGCGTTTGGAATAAAAGTGGGTTTTCCGTCTTAAATAATGTAAATGCAATATCTCGGTCTCACTTGCAGGCGGTAATTAAGGAAAAATTATTTGGAAAGTCATGCATCGAGCATGTTATAGATAATCAATTGAAAATAAGTCATCGTCAGCATAATGAACTGGTGGAAAAAAATCGTGTGATATTAAAAAGGTTAATTGATGCTGTTTGTTTTCTTGGAGAACGTGAACTTGCTTTTAGAGGTCATAATGAATCTAGTAGTTCCGCAAATAGGGGAAATTTCGTGGATCTACTTACGTTCTTATCCAAATATGACGAATCTTTAAAATGCCATTTAGAACAGTCTAGCGTATTTCGCGGAACATCAAATCGCATTCAAAATGATTTAATTTCTGCTGTTGCTGCAGTTGTTTTGGAAAAAATTAAACAAGAAATAACAGAAGCACGCTTTGTTGCAATTGTCCTAGATGAAACAACCGACACTACAAATATTAGTCAGCTTTCTGCGGTAGTACGCTATGTAAAAACCGATGGGAAAATTCAAGAACGGTTTTTAGCATTCCTCGACGTAACAGCGGATAGGACAGCAATATCTTTATACAAAATCGTGTGTGATATTGTCGAAGATATTGAATGCGGTGCTAAACTCGTTACCCAGAGTTATGATGGAGCGGCAGTTATGGCTGGAGAATTAGCGGGTCTTCAAACCAAAGTAAGGGAGTCTTTTCCAAGTGCCTTATTTGTACATTGTTTTGCTCATCGGTTAAATTTAGTTCTGTCGCAGTCAGTAGCACACATTAAGGAATGTAAAATCTTTTTTTCGACCCTTAGTGGAATGGCTGCATTTTTCACAAGATCTTCAAAACGTACTCGAGCGTTAGATTTGATAGTACAAAAAAGATTGCCCAAAGTTGCTCCTACACGATGGAACTACAATGGAAGGCTTCTCTTAACGGTGTGTGAATATCGACATCCTTTAATTGAATTATTTGAAAATATTTTAGAAAACAGTTGTGATTGGGACACTGAGACCTTGAATAGTTCTAGAGGTTATTTAGATTGTTTAAAAAGAGACTTTAACTTTAACTTTCTGTTAAATATTTTTTCAGAGATATTTCCCTTTTCTGATAATTTATTTAATATATTACAAAATAAATCAAATGACATTGGATTCTGTGTTAAAAAAGTGGAGGAATTTAAAAACATTATAAATAAACAAAGAAATGAATTTGATAAATTTTGGGAAAATACAGTTAACACCGAGGAACATCTACAACCCCAAAGAAAACGAATACGAACTGACAATGTTGGGGACCTTAAAACTTCATATCGAAGACTTTTGATTGAAATAATAGACCAGATTTCTGAACAATTAAATAATAGATTTGAAAATATTAATAATTTACAATTTCTCGAACTATGTAATTTTAGTGAATTTAAAAATAAACCTTTTCCGGAAAAAGCTTTTCAATCCTTAATTGACAGTTATGGAAATAATTTTGATATAGTTGCATTGCGGTCTGAACTTACCGTAATATATGCTACTGAAGAAGTAAATACAAAAAATAATGCTAGTGACTTACTGAACTTTTTAAACGAGACAGGGTTAAATAAGGCGTATTTGAAAGTGATTTAATTGTGCGAGTTAGTGGTGACAATTCCCGCCACTAGTGCTTCAGTTGAACGCAGTTTTTCTGTACTAAAACGCATTAAAAACTTTGTAAGAAATTCAACAGGCCAAGATAGACTTTCAAAACTATCAGTTTTATCTATAGAAAAAGATCTCGTTAAGGAAATGTCTGAACATCCACGATTTTACGACAACGTTATTACTGAATTTGCTAAAAAGGACAGGAGGATCGAATTACACTATAAATAAGTAAGTTTTTTAAATTTGCTTCCCTGCCTTTAAATCCCACCGCACGCCCCTGATTATGTGTCTGTAAATTTGGAATGCACGAAATATGAAAGTCGGTTCTATTTATACTCCTACTGTTCCGAGTAGTAGTACAAGTCAGTTCTACTACTAGCTGGCACTACTACCACAGTACAAGCGTGCTGCGAACTTCGAAGTGTATAGTACACACGCTATCGAGGATCGGCAACAGTCACATTATCAGTCGCTATTGTGCGTAGGCTGACAAGCTCATTATTGCCATAAAACAGCAATCTTGTGTGCTGCTTAAAGTTGGTGTAAGTATTTAGTTTGTTTACGTTTGATTTCTACAATTGTACGTATGTACTAAATTATATTTTTAAATTTTGTGCTAGGGGTGTTTACATTGATTTAAACAGACAAACAAGTTGTTTTATGACCCTGTTCTTACCCTCTGGTGCTTAGTGATAACTGATAAGCCTCAACCACTTTGAGCTCAACATTCAATTTGTGGCTCTGTCAATTGGATTTTTATAATATTTGTTTATGTGGCATTCACTTCAATTTTGACATACATACATAGACGCTCATACAATTTTTTTTTGTGGGGAGGGACATGCCAGAGTGTATAGTAAAACTTAAAAGAATTTCAAGTACAGTGTAAGGTTTTAGAATAAGAATAAATCACCTGGATAGTTTTTCCGGTCGCACGTTACGCTAAATAAATAAAAACAAAAATTTCAGTAATTGTACCAAGTTTTCGGGGCTTCCCCCGGTGTTCTACTGTTCCTAAGTCATTTCGTATCATCTACAGCGTGACTAGCGTCTAACCGGTCAACTATTTAACAACCGTTCCTACTTCTTATTGGTGCATTCCTATGTGCGCACTCATTCAGCTGGCACTTCTGTAAAGCTATCGGCCGAACTCGCCGTCGCGTCGGCAGAGATCGCAACCTTCCCTAACCACACGCGCCTGTTTTAAAATTTAAAACGTCAGTTGTACAGACTACTTGTTGGTGTTTTGCTTGTTTGTTGCTTTATAAGTTAAATAAAACAACATAAAAAAGACGTACACTATAAAATAAAAATTATTATTTAATAATTATTTTTTTAAAGAGCTCTACAAAAGAAATTATTTTTTTACAAAAACAGAGTTCATTCAAATTTTCTATTATGCATAACACAACCGGCCCGACAAAACAATGACACGCAAAAATCATTAGAAAACGGTGTTTTTAATTTTGGATTTCTAACGTTTGGAATTACTTCTTAATATTAAATCTATTTTCAACAAAAAAATTACAAAAAATTGCAAAAAAAAATCGAGTATTAATATGTTTGGTATTCTGGGTATAAACATTTTGACGGGAGGTTGTAGTACCGCTGGTAGTCAAAGGGTAAAGAATTATTTTTAACATTCCTTTTTGTAAAAAATTAAAATCAGAAGTTATTTTCATTTTGTATTTTCTGCGTTGTGCCGTGCGTTATAAATTAAAAAAAAAGATTTGTTGTTTTGTATTGAATGTAATTTATTAGCAATGAAATAATCGGCTTAAACAATCGAAATAATCGGCTTAAACAATCCAATAAAATAAAACAAAATGCATATTTTTTGACTGACTTCAAGTTGTTAACCTTAATACAAATTCATTAACAATATAATACTATTTATACTGTGATAATACACAATAAACTACACGATTTATAAAAAAAATGGCTATATTTAGAGATTGGTGCTCATTGGGCTTTATAATAAAATTTTCTCTTTTTTGTGTTGTTTATTTGTTGACCATATCCTTCTTTGTACAGGAATATTTTCATTAGGGGAGTTCCCTTAAAAAAGATCGGAAAAGTTCTTTCTTTTATGCTTCAGCTTCAATTAATAAAATTTTAAATAAAATATTAGCTAGTGCAATAAGGCATTTAAATAAAAAAAACAAAAACTGATTTATTCCACGACTACTATTAGTTGAGTTACTAAAACTGCTTCAAGGCACTTATTATTTGAATGATTATTAATTTGCCTTTTTTATTGGTTTCCCATTGTGAGGTTAGTAGGTATAACTAGAAAGAAGTACCTCTACTTTAAAAAACATTATTTAGATTTTCTAGAATACCTACCCTTAAAACAACAGCAAAGGTATTATCTAGTTGATCAAAGGAAATTGCAATTTCACTTTACACTTTTATTAACTTGCCTTACTTTTGATGTAAAAAATTAAAAATCACATTGGCAAGGTAACACTGCACAAAGCGCGCCAATATTAAACGAGGGTGCGCAAGTCATGACAGCACCAACAAGAAGTAGGAACGGTTGATAAATAGTTGACCGGCTAGCAGGGTTGTTCCGGCTATTACAATTGTAATAGATCTATTACAATTGGTGAAAATCTATTACGCCGTTACATTATGCCTCAAATCTATTACATTTTTATATTTGCTTAAAAACAATTTTTTTGTTTTGCCTCACTATAAAAACGCGAATTCGTAATTCAAAAAATGTAAACTGCTTGCCAAGAACGCCATTTTTTTTATTGTATTTAACTTATTTATCAGATAAAGAATATTTCAAACAGGTAGGTCAGATCTTCAAGTGCGCGAAGCTAATTTTGTAGAGAACTCCACGATACACGGTGTTGTTATTTGTTATTGTTTAGACTGCGACAAGCTGGCAAGCGGCAAATTGCAATTTCAGCATTTCTACTGATTATTTTAATTTTTTTAACGCTAACTTAGCTATGTAAGTAAATGTACGTGTTATGCCCGCGGACGGAATACTGCATTAATGCATTGTGCAATTTCATTATTAATTATGTATGTGTAAGTTGTATTAAAAAACTTAATAATTTATTGTTTATATAGTAATAATATTTTTATTCTGTAAGTTGTGATTGCTAAACATTATAGTAACAACTACAATATTTTATATTTACAATGTTTTAATAAATATCATATCTTAATATTTCCTTCCATCTCAATGTTGTCAATTTTTGACCGAAACCTATTTACTGATACTCTTAGTCTCTAGCATTTTACAGGGCGGAGTTAAAATGTTGACACATTATTGCATTAAGATCGAATCAAACCCTTGTCTAATAGGTAGAAAATTTGTAACTGCGGCGCTATTTTCTGAACTTTTGATAATACAGCGCCATCTATCCATTAACATGAAATCTATTACGTTTTATAGAAATATTAACTTTTGGATGTAGTTCTGTTACATTTTTTTGCTCAGGAACAAGGAGAGGTATACCGGATGGGGCAATAATGCGTGGGAGTTCGATAGCTCGTACACAGTAACAGATAAAAAAATTTTCTAATGCAGATTTAAACTGTGGGTAAATGCGCATACATAGAAATTGTTTTCAAGTATACAAGGTGTTACAAAAAAGTGTGGCACGCTTAAGGTAATTTTTTTTAAATGGAATGCCCTGAATATTATTGCATATTTAACACTTCTCTTGGGATGTTTATTCATATCTAAAATATTAGCGCATCTAATGTCCGGCTTAAAAGTAATAACATTTTTTTCTAAAAAAATTGATTTTTGCATTACTCCACTTAACAATTCACCACTTCTGCGGCCGCAGCTTTGAAGACGAAATTAAGTAGGGCCCTTATTGTAGGAGTTTGTAGGGTGCTCTTGTTTAAATATCGTAGAGCCACCATGTACAGGGTGTTCAAAATTAATTTTCAAATTTTGAGAACTTCAAAGTTATTGTACTCAACTTTTTTAACGATGTTATGTAGAATTAAATAGCGAACCTTTTTTTTTGTATTATGGCTATTTGTAACCACTTTTGATGTATTGAGCAAAAAGTACAAAATTCAACAATATTTATTTAAAAAAATTAAGGTTTTTTCCTTACTTAATTTCGTCTTCAAAGCTGCGGCCGCGGATGTGGTAAATTGTTAAGTAGAGTAATGTAAAAATCAATTTTTTTGAAAAAAATATTACTTTTAAACCGGACATTAGATGGCGCTAATATTTTAGATATGAATAAACATCCCAAGAGAAGTGTTAAATATGAAAAAATATTCAGGGCATTCCATTAAAAAAATTACCTTAAGCGTGCCACACTTTTTTGTAACACCCTATATATTTGAAAATAATTTCTATGTATGCGCATTTACCCACAGTTTACATCTGCATTAGAAAGATTTTTTAATTTGTTACGGTGTACGAGCTATCGAACTCCCACACACTATTGCCCCACCGGGTATAATCTGTGGGAATAAGCCTGCCGGGTAGACGCTAGTTATAAAGCTTTTCTGCAGAACGTGTAAAACATGTAAAAGCTAAAGCTAGCTGAAGCTACGTTCGGCGTCAGTATTCGGAGCGTTCCGAGTTCCGACACGCCGTTGCGCCGGGTGGGTAGGCCACCACAATTTCTTGTGCGTAAGTGTTAGGTTCACACGTAGTCGACCAATAGATCAAGCTTACCCCTAAATCCCCACCACTAATTTGATGTCACAACTGCAGCGCAGGAATGCAAGATTTGCATGCATATGCATAAGATAGTGTAAAATTGCTTTTCATATAGGGTGACAAGTGCTTTTGCTGATTTATTCTTTTGGGTTCTAGATCGTTTCCACAACAAATAAGTAGCATAATATTAAACAAGCAGGTGTGGTCACTGCAAATTAATTTTTTTCGGTTATTTTACTAAATTAGAAAGTATATATACTTAACATCTCAAATTTGTTTACAGAAATATGCCATCATCTTGTTACGTCTGGGGATGTAAAAGTAATTATAATTCTACTGAGAGAATTACTGTATTTAGATTCCCAAGAGATGATTTAATGCGGAAAAAATGGATAAATTGCGTTCATAGGGACAACTACATCATAAAAGATTCTTCTCGAATTTGTATCTAACATTATGTAGAAAATTGTATTATTCGCGAAGATAAAGCTACAAGACCCGACGGCTCTGTTTTAGTGGTGCCAAGAACTCGGATAGCATTGTCAAGCGATGCATATCCGACATTATTTCCCAATCAACCATCATACATGTCAACAGTTTTGCCGCCAAAACGAAAAACACCAAACACAAGACAGGAAGAAATTGAAAAGAGGTGAAAAAGAGAGCAGGATATTAAAAAAGAGAAAGATACAATTTCGAATTTCGAAGAGCTGAAAAATAATATTTCAAGCATATTAAATACATCTGATATGAAAGACTTTAATTTAAAACTTTTTGAAAATAAATAAGAAATTTTTATATTTCAATTGGCAGATGATAATCTTGACATACCATATATTCAAAAATCTGTTTTCGATAAGGAGTGATTTATCTACCAAGACTTTCTATAAAACTATTTCTGTTGGCAATGGTGTTGAAGAAATTTTAGGTAAATCTAACAAATGCACTTCCTGGTCCAAATTAAAAAGATTTTTAGAACATACAAAAAATTATATTGTGGGCGCTACAAATGAAAACAGACTGAAAAAAGTGTCGAAAATTTTGAGCGAAATGGAATCTGAAACGACATCTCCTGAAAAGGTTGCTGAAATCAAATTTTATTGCGAACAAATTGAATTAATGCAGTCTAATAAAGTACGCTATTCCACAGACACGTTAAGATGGTCTAGCTGTATTTTTTATTCATTTCCGGGAGCATAAAGACTAATGGAAAAAAATAAATTGCTGACGCTTCCAACACCAAAATACGTAAAGAAGTAACTTTTGAAATTGGAGACCAAAATTTCTGGAATAGATGAGAATTACATAAAGTGTTTAAACTAGATAAATTAATGTTTATAAATGAAAATGAAAAATATGTAACTTTAATGTTAGATGAGATATATGTCAAAAACATTGTATCTTATAAAGCCGGAAAATTAAGGGGTTTGCTGTAAGTGAAGCGTTTTCTAATAATGAAAACAAATGTCCTGCTTCCAATGTACAAGCCTTTACGATTTATTCAATAATGTCCCATAACAAAGATATTGTAGGATTGTTTCCGATTGCAACACTTAAATCCAATTTTTTACATGAGCTAACGCTTAAAGTTCTACAAGTGTTAACAGAAATAGGATATCATGTGATTTGTGTAATAAGTAACAATAATACTGTAAATAGGAAAATGTTTGAATTATTGTGGAAAATTGTAAATTGCAAATCAGTGTATAGAGGTACACGTTTTAGAAATTCACACTATGATCCTATTCTCAGTGTTGAAGGTGACAAAAATTTACTTTTTTTGGTAAATTTGGTAAGTTGGTTGGAGACGTGGGATAATCTCCATATACAAGGAGAAACTGCAACTTCAAGATATGGGAAACTCACAGGCCAAACGCAGTTGTCGTTAACGCATATCAATAAAAGTTTAATTGGTTTATGTAAATATTTAATGACTGAATTGCAGTTTAAATATGTATTGTTAGGAAAATTTCAAAATGATAATCTGGAAGGACGTTTTGAGCAATATAGACAAATGGGCGGAAGAAACTACCATGTATCTGTTGTACAAGTATTAGAACCTGAAAGAAAATTAAAGATGCTGAATCTACTAAGTCTGCAATTTTCAAGAAAAGGAGAATTTCTAGACGACAGTGAAAGAATTACAGATGATTTGCGAAAACTTGATAAAGAGGGCTGGTGAAATGTTTGAAGATGCCTTAATTCTTATGAAGGATGAGATTGTATCAACAACTGACTGCCGGGTACTTATATATGTTGCAGGTTATATTTTTCACACTATAAATAAAGTGCTGTCTTGTGACAAATGTAAAGATTATATTTGTTGTTTTGAGAAAACATTACAAGTCGAAACTGCTTCAATTCCCAATAGAGATTTATTTAATTACTTGAGTTGCATGGACCGCGGTAGACTGAAGTGGCCTAAAGAACTATTTGTAGATATTATGAACAAATATGTTTTTATTATTTAAAGTATTAACAAGTGATAGGTTTGAAAACTTCTTTTTAAACTGCAGATCACAAAAGAATGTGCTAAAATACTTATCTCTTGAAATGCTTGTCTAGAAAGACATTTAGTTTGAATGTTGTAACAATTATGGATCATCCAAATTACAATTAGCAGAAAAATGTATTTCTCGTTTTTCAAATATATTGTTATATAATTATTCAAAAATTAATCAGGGTATTATAGCAAATGAAAAAAAAAAGAACAACTAAAATTAGAAAACTTTGTAGTGAGTAAAGTGTTTTGTGTAGTATATACAATATACTCGGAATACAATATTTTTACAAATTAATAATTATGTGGAAATCTATATTAGTTAAAAAATAAATGCATTTTGTTTAAAATAATGCCTAAAAAATCAATTTCTTTCTTAAAAACCTGTATAACTCAACTCAGTAACCCATCGTCAGCTGTGACGTCACAAACCTGTGCAGAGGCTTGTTCTATCGGTCGGCTACGGTTCACACCTTACAAAATACATAATTGTTTCGATCTTTTCTGCTATTCCTGAAAGTTTGTCGGTGTTGTTCTGAATTACCCTGTATATATTCTATACAGGTTTGACTTGTTTATGAGAAAATTTTATTTTTTAAAATTACTGCTTTTGTATTCATTATACACATACTAACCAATTGAACTGAATTAATTTAAAAAAAACTGAAGTAACAACTGTTGCATTATACTTTAAAACAACTTAGTTGATTACTGAGTTAAATACTAATCCGAAAAACAACTATAATATCAAGCACATTTAGCCACTTGTGACAAATAGTGAACCATCACTCGTATATCGCCTACACTCCAACTATTAAAATATAAGTAGAGTTACAAGTTAGTTTTAAGTCGCTGTCCCTCTCACTATACATTGTATGTAAGGCAAGAGCATGGTGTGGTGACAAGTACCTACATATCTTTTATAACTACAGATAGAACCTTGGATTATAAACATCCCGATATAGTGATTATTGACAAGGCAAACAAAAAAGCCACTCTTGTTGACATTCAATGCCCATTAACTAATAAACCTGCGAAAGACAGAGCGAGAGAAGAAAGATTAAATACCAGAACTAGAAAGAAATCTAGTATACCTCCTGTCAATTACATGATGTCCAGATAATACCTGTCATCATACTAGTCACTGGGGTAGTAACAAAACAATTCAAAAAATCTAAACCAATTAGATATACCTGTAATGCCTATGCCTAAAAAGGCTCAATATCTTTGACCCTGACGCATACTGGCACAAAAGTAATATTAAAAAACTGCACTGGCTATTAGAAACAAACCATTGCAACAAGCAGGTACCTATAATGAAAAACGATTTTTTTTAATTAGTTCTAAGTGTGCTCAAAACAAAATTTGTGTTTGATTATCATCTAAATAAATGAGTTATACTGGAATCAATTAAATTCAAAGTAAAAGATGTGGATGTGGTGATTCAACATAAAAATATTTCAAAATAAGATATTTTTCGTTTATTAATATCTTTGTTCCAAACTTTGCACACAGCATTAGAATTGGATTTTGAATACTTTTTTTTAACAACTTTTTTTTGATATTTTCTCAAATAATAAAAATATTCTCCATATGTTGCAAACATTTTGCCGGTCACTGTATAAGGGTATACAAGTTATATACCAAAAACAAAACAGAAAACGTTTTTGTAGTTCATACCTATTTATTAACTTTGGATGCAGAAAACTACTAACTAATAAAACGTATATATTACGTTTATTACGTATATATTATCTCCCAGTTTGGGACGCCTTTGGTTTAATTTTATTTGAATGCGCTGTTAAATAGTAGCACTTACTAGTAGTAAACCATATGCCCATTGTCATTACTTCATATTAAAGGGTGTCTGAGGTATTAATTAAAACTTAAATTTCATTCGCTGCCTGCAAGGGGTTCTAGCTCCCTTTAGAAGCATTTTAGGACACATGTTTACACAAACTTTTTTAATCATTTCACTGAGTACAATACGTCTATATGTATAGTCAGTCCACCATTTTTGTTACAACCTGTATTTTTAGAAAGGCAATTTGATCCTCTATCGAAACATCTAACAATATACAGGGTGTTTTACTTAAAAACCCAAAGTTGACAATGCGAGTCCTAGTAGGTAAAACATCCGTCCTTCAAAGCAGCCTGAGACGAACATTTAGTTTATAAGTTCTCTACTTAAAATTAAAAAGTTATCTAAAGAAAAATCTAGCTAAGGCACCCTGTAGAAGTGGTAAACTACAATTGCATAATAAAGGTTTTCTACGTAGTAGGTACAGGCATAAAAATTAGGTAAATGAAAAAGGAATGGATATTCAATTGCAGCATTGTTTAAAATCTGAGGTGTTTTGGTTTCTTCAATTAGGACAGTATGGGTAGCTACATATAAGATTAATACTATTTGCGGCACAAGAAGTTCTTTCTTTGGTAGTCAGTTCCTTTTATTAAGGTACATATGGATATGGCACATACTTGGTGTTGAGGTAAATCATGCAAATCCCTGTAAAATCAATGATATTTTATTTAATATGTTTGTTAATAATAATCATAATATATGTCTTTATTTTATAAGTAATTACAAAATCAAAATACAAAAGCTTATCTTTGAGTTGTTATATTAAAGTGGATCGCTCGTATTTGAAAATATACCACTTTGTATGTAACTAGTGCATAAAATTCCAAAAGGTAAAATATAAAAGATTGGTTTTGTTGTATAATTTTCCACCATCATATCTGATGCATTGTGATTTATTTCTCATAAGACAATATAATTGTTCCACAAGGCAAGGTCAGTTATCTAAATGTACAAAATAACTATAAATTTACTCTTAATTTTCAGGAGCGGTTTACCTCCATGCTCCGCTTCTACCGGATATGGTTTGAAAAGAGAAAACAGAATGATTGATCCCAGGTTTGACCAAGAAGAGTATGCTAGACAACTTTATAACATGCTATAGTGTAGAAGCCTTTCCCAATATACAAGTTTACTTAAATAGGTACCCGTGTAAATTAAAATCACAAATAAAAAAAACGTTTATTAATTATTCAACAAATAACAATTTATTTTTACACAAGGATTTTCCATAAAATAGTTAATGTGTAACAGTACTCATAGTATGTTTTGTATGTGAAATTTTGCTTTTAGTTTGACGAAGATTTGTCTTATTTTTGTTTGGGGGTAATGAGGAGGCATCCTTCTTAGATTTAGTATCACGGGTCAATTGAGCACGTACAATTTCTGTTCTTCGTGCAGATACCGCAGGTTGTTGCATTCCAAATGTACTAGGTGGTTTTACTTTTGCCCACACTGCTTTACTTACTGTGGGTGTTTGACGAGATTGGCACTTCTCTGAAGCGGAACCTTCGACAATACAAATACCTTGATTTCTCTTGCATCCCGAGGTATGTTCACATTTACAACATGTACAACTGGATGATGTTGACGCTACAGTACTCTTGCTTGTGCTCATTTTGAAAGTAAATTATTTAAAAAACATCTAAAATTTTAGCGCCGATTATGTGGTGCTCTCTGTGGAGTTCTTTTCAAAAGACGATGTTGTTGGTGATGTTTGGCACAGACCAACTGATGTTTGGTTCAATTTAAATAACTGTCAAACTTTGTATTTTACTAATAATTTTACTTACAACTCACAACATATTCAAATAAACTCTAAAATATTTTTTTACATGGGTGTAGTTTCTTTAAAAAGAGGTAGGCACATCGTAATTTATTATTTAAAGTGAACCATATTTCCAAGACGTTGGTATGGTTTTGTTTGTACAGGTTATGTTGACATTTAGATTTGACAAATTTTTGTAAATTGATATAAATTTTTATTAATTTAGTTATTTAACAAATATATTTCGTATCTATGAAATTTTAAATTTCAGTGACCTGTTTATAAGTGACTTTTTCATTTTTGTACTGTGTCATTCCATGGAAAGCAATGAAAATGCAAACGAATTTCCGTTGGTGCAACAATCTGATGATAAAGATAAAGCAATGTCTTCCCAGGTACTTGAATACTACAAAAAATATTCACAAAATCGTGAGCTTCCAAAATATTTTTGCGGCACATCTTCGTCTTTCAAAATTGAAGACTGGCACGAAATTCCAGCTAGAAAACCCGATAGCAGACCAGATCATACCACAGTTGCAGTAAACACGGAAGAAATTTACGAAGAAGCAATCAAACCCTCTACATCTCAGGTAGAACACAGTAATTGGACAAGACCTCCATTGATAGGCCAAGATCATTTGTGCGAACCTTCAAAAATTCCCGATATAAATGTGGTAAGTGATAACGTATGTACGACCTCTCCTACAAGTAGTGTTGCATCAAATCGTAAACTTGAATGGGATAATGGAGCAGATATTGGATATAGCAATGTCGAAACTCATAAGATTTTACAAAAAAGTATTTCCTTACCAGTTTTAAGCAATTTAGAATACGGAGAGTTACGAAAAAATTTATTAAGACTCAGCCCAGAAGGTAACAACACTGAAGGTCTACAAGTGCAGCAGTTGAAGCAGTCAAGCAGTGAGAAAAGTAGTAATTCAGATTTAATTGGCGATTTACAGTCATACACAGTGACTAAACTACCTGTGATATCATTTAATCCACCATATTCGAGTAGTACATCGGATAGCATAAAATCATCAAATAAGGATTACATAAGTTCTTCCTCTTCTTCAGCAGCTGCCCAGAAGAAGCAATATTTTAGTGATTCTGATTCTAGCAGTGACGTTCAGAAGCTATCGAAAGGGGTTTTAAAGTTTTTGAAAGATAAAGTTGGATTACCTCTTGCTGAATCTACACCCATAATTCAAATAGATCAAAATAATCAAGCTTATTCTGAAACCCCAAAATTAATAAAACCAAAGAAAAGTGAGAATAAATTAAAAAAAACTGACAACAACGGTACTTTTAGTGGACCTGCACATAATATTGACGTAAGTACTACAGTAGTATTAAGAGAACCTTCAAATTTGGGGGAAAAGTTTAGCAATAGTTGTGAGAATTTAAGTTCAATGAAAACTGAAGAAGGCTTGAAAAAGTGGCACAGTCAAATTGATTTGAATATGGTTGATCAAGTTTCGCATTACAAGAATTTAAAAATATTGAAATTAAGTGTTTCCAAACCAGTTGTAGTGGAATGTTTTGGTATTTGTAATGCATTATCTGGTGAAAACAAATTAATTCAAACATCACTTCCCAGAAATGCATCAATTGCTATACAAACTGATTTTGATTTTAATAAGTGCCAAAAACTGTCTACTCAGTTAAAAAAGAGCCCTCCCAAGTATGTTGAAAGGCAAAGCATACTGTATATTTGTCATTCAGATTCAGACAAAGACAGAAATACACACAGTTCTGGTACTCAAACAAATTCAGATGCGTTGTCAAACTGTAACAGTTTTGAATACTTGTATGGGGCAGATTATGATGAGAAATTACAGAAATCTTTAATGGTAAAAGAGGGTGTAAATAAATCTCCATCTGATCTAAGTGACGTTCCTGGTCCAAGCAATGCAAAACCAGATGAAACTGCTGTTATGGATAGATTTGTATTAAGTAATTTGAAAAGATGTCCTCCAAAATCAGATTTGACGACTTTAACACCTGACAGTGATAAAACGGACTTAACATCTAATAGTTCACCCACTACTTCAAAAGAAAGTCCTTTGGCTGAATTAATTTCTTCAAAGCAATCGGAAAATCTTATCTCCGATTTACACAGAAATTTAGAATTGCTTCAAAAGGTTATAAAGTCAAAAAAATATGACAATATTACCAAAAAATATTGCTTGAAAAAAATTGTTCAAAATATGGTAGATTCTAAGTATGCTGATGATAGTTCTGAAAGTTTTGATACAAGTGAAAAATCTGATGTTAAAAAATTTACCAAAAAAATTTCTGAGGACGAGAAGGTTTATCAAACAGTGCGTGAACAAAGCGAAATCAGTTCAGAAGACAGCAACACTCCAGTAGATAAAATAAATGACGACAAAATGGGCTTGCACGATAATAAGCCATGGTTACCTATTCAACAAACTTCTTGCAAGGGAAAACAAACAAAATCGAAAACTTTAGAAACTCAGACATTTACCAATGAAATTATGCCAAATGCTGATTTTAAACAAATTCCAAGTTCTGAAACATCTTTCGTATTATATCAAGATCAGAAACCTACCCATAGTAATTTTGTACCAATTCAGCCCATACGCGATGTAAAGACGAGATCGGAACGTAATCCATTGTTTACATTAACAGATCATGGTTTGCTGCATGTTGTTGAAAATGTAACTAAAACTGATGAACGTGATCATGGTGATGGCAGTAATTCGACAGAAAATGAACTCTATGATCTGTTGCAACCATCTGTATCTGCAACTGTTACACCTTTAATGTCATCAAGTGATTCAACCAGTTTAAAACAAAATATCATAGATGAAAATGTCAAAAAAACTGTTCATAGTTGGCGCGAAGATAAAACACGCTCTGAGCAGATTTTAGAACAAAAAGCTAATAGCGAAATGGGAGAAGAAAATAAGGATCATTTAATTCATTTTGCGAAAAAAGAACGTGAACATCAACTTTACTGGATAAATAATGAAATTTCACATTTGAGTAAGCTTAAAAAGTTACTTGAGCGAAGAGAAAAACCGAAGAGTACAGGTGTGGATGCACAACATAAAGTTTTGCAAACAATTTTAGAAAAACCACGTGTTGAGGACATGAAAGGACGTAAGAAAACCACTTCAGTTTATATTGTTACTACTGAGAAGTCATCACAACCATCACAATATTCTTCTCCTCATAGTATATGCGATCCACAGATCTGCAAAAATCCTTGCTGTCGAGAACGTTTCATTTGTCCAACACCAACTTCTTCAGGCAAAACCAATAAAGTTCCAGAAAGAGTTCACAGTCCAAAGCCAACACCGTCTTCTTGTAAATGTGAAGCACCACCATGCTCTTGTAAGTCCGAACTGCCAAATTTGAATTTTTCTGGTGGGGGAACTCTAGCAAATATTGGAAATGAAGTGATAGACTTGCAGAAAGCACGTCTTGTAAGTAGTGAACAATTTACAACTGGTAATAATGGTGAAAATCGTCGCACATCCATACGTCGTTACACTTTTGAAATCCCATTAGAAAACAACACCGAAAGTGTAGAAGCTTCTGATAATCAGCTTAGACGACAGATAAAATGTACAGTTAAAACTCCTCCAAATTCTCCCAAGCAAGAATATGCAGTTAGAACCCTTCCATGTTCACCCAAGCGAGTGATAGAGCATGTAGTAGAAAGTAATCAAGCAGGTGGTTCAAGAGCTGCTTCACCAAAACGTACAAACCGATTATCTTGTGAACTTGTTGTTACTGATGAAATTGCTGGTTCTAAAAGACATCGACCAGGTTCTCCAAAACAATGCACTTCACGTAGTACATCTCCAATTCCTTTAAACAGATCTCCCAACCGATCAGAGGTTTGTCGATCTACTCTTGACAACAAAAAAACTCAGACGTCAAACTCATCACTGGATGTCAAAATATGTTGCAGTAGCTCCTCTAGCTCTTCTGAATCAGATTGCACATCCGAAAATTCTACGCAGTTGTGTCGCTGTTGTAAACGAAAGTGTGATAATATGCTGCGTGCTCGTTTAGAAGCAAACAGTAAAAAAACCACCTTTTGTAACCCTTGTTACAACGAAAACAAAATAATGGCATATTATACATTTCCTGGTCATGTCTGCAGATGTTACAACGCTGTGCAATCGGAGACCGTTCAGAAAATGCGAAATACAATAAAAGCATTGGAAAATCTTGAAGATGAAGAGGATTACTGCAAATGTTTATATACTAAAGCACACTCTTCTGGTTACTGTGCAAAATGTAATTGCAAGCTGAAAAGAAAACATAAAAAACAGAAAGGTGGATTGGCATACATACTGACTTTGGAATCAGACAAGGGGAAACACAAAAAACATAAAAGGAAAACACAACTAGAAGAAATCAAAATTAAAGTGGTAAGTCCAACAAGTACGAACGAGCATAGAGGGCAGTTATCAAATGCTTGTAGCGACGCTTGTAGAAGTACGGAAGGCTATGGCAGAGAAAATTCAACACATGAAAGTGAAAATGGCCATAAAAAATACAAAAATAGAAAGAACAAGTCCAAAAGATCTACTTTACAAGTAATAAATTTTTGCCATTCTTTAATATACACAACTAAGTGGTTTATTTTATAGGAATACTTGTGTGAAAATAATCCCAATTTTATTGCATCTGCAGAACAGAGAAGGAAGTGTTTACTTGATTTAGCATACATGAGAGAGCAACGTTGCCAAAAGTACAAACAACTTTTGGCGTTAACTAATGGCATTCCTTTTAAAAATGCTGATCATACAAGTAAGTGGTTTAGAACAAATTGCATGACTGGATATGGTGTAGGGATGTGCACTTATTAAGGAAACAATGTAATTAAAATATATATTTAAAGAAGATAAAGAATTGCATGTTGCAGATGGTTACTAGTATAATATTATGTAAGTAAAGCTTTTTCGTTTTGCATTTTAGAAAAACAACATGTATTTTCTTCCAAAGAAATGAAACAACAAACGGCCAAAAAATACAAAACGTTACCTGAAGTACAACAAAAATTAATAGATAATAAGGAAAAACAAGTAAAAAAAGCTAATAAATTATTAGCAGATATATTTAATCAGGTAAACTCCAATTTCAATGTTTTAATAAGCACCGGACTATTTACATATACAGTAGAACCTCTCTTATTTGTACTAATAACTGTTTAACACTCTCGCTGCATATGCTGTATTAAAACCACCTCCGCTGTGCGAATATTACTTTTATATAATGTGGTTATCTTGTTTTCCTTCCATTTTAAACGAAAAAAAATACGTTGACTGGTAATTTTGGCAACCTTAAATCTTCAATATGTGCGCATCAATACACGAACACTTATCTCCTTTGCATGTATCAGACTAACTCGTAGAAACCTTATGCAAGCAGGCTGCACAAGCACGTCGTCCGCACGTAATAGTGCAACGGCACACCGCACTTGTGTGTTATAGGCAGCGAAAATGTTAAAGAGATACCCAAAAAACTTTTGATAAAACTAAATTAAGTGTATACAAGGTGGCTGATTTTTCATTGTGCAGCATTTATCTGCCGTAATATTAGAAATTCGAGAAAAAATCATAAGTTGCCTAATTTAACATGATTCTATGAAATAGTGAAAGTAATTTTTTTTTTTATACTTGTTATTAAATATATTTTAAACTATTTTTTTAAATGAAACCCTGTATATTTTTATGTTACATTAAATCCTTGTTACATTAAAATATAAGTGAGGGTCTGCATTCAAACTGTGCATAATAATTGAAATAATAAAATGAGGAGAGTTTGCTATGATTTCTTTTTTATTTGCTATGTGAATAAGAAAATGATAAATTTAAACTGAATAATAAAAACTGACTATCTTAGTAATTATTAAAATTAAATTTGATATCATTTTCTTATTACCAGAACAAATAAAAAACAGCCAACTCTCGTAATTTTATTATTTTAATTACTCCTGCAATTTGATTACTGACCCTTGTTTACAATACTTTAATGTAAAGAGGCTTTAATGTAGAGACTATCTTCATAAAACTGTACGGAATGTTCCATTAAAAAAAAAACAGAAACCCAGAAGGCCATGAAGAAAATTACTTGCAATATGTCATGGACAATTTTAAATTAGTAACTTTTATATTGCGATTTTTTTCTCGAATTTTTAATATTATGGCAAATATATGTTAGACATCTTGTCTGATCTGAATTATAGTTGGAATTTTTAAAATGGTGAATTATATTAACACATTAGTTACAAGTAATTAACATGTTCGCTTTTCTTTTGAAAAACGAAAACGTGTTGGGGGTACAAGCACCATGTAAAGCTGAACTAAAAAACGCAACGGAGGAAGCAAACATGTTTAAGTAATGGATAATTGAGGTTCTGCTATACAGGGTGACCGAAGACCTTGGCAGCCCTGTACTAACTTTACATTTTTTAATTACGGTTGATTTAAATGAAATTCTTTATGAACTATACAGGATGATTTCTTTTTGAGGCATGGTATAAAAATCACGCTTGCTATAAGAGACAGCAGGTAAGTTTAAATTAGTAAAAAAATTGATTTTTATCTATAACATATTATTGAAAACAGCAAAAATCTAAAAACACTTTCTTAGATGCTTTTTATGGATAATCCTCTTCACTAATCCAAATTGTCTCAGAATGTTTCGTTTTTGCAAGTCATCATCAAGTCTGCTTTTTTTGGGATTGCCGTCTTTATTAGAGCGGGTTATTGAACAGTAGGTTCGTGAATTTATATAATTTATAATAGTAGTGGAGGGAGGCGTCGGTAAATGTGAGTGGTCAGGGAAAATAGTTTAAAACATTTGAAGAAAATAGGATATTTATGAGCAGTGAAAGCGAACTATAACACTTAAATTAAGAAAATAAAACTTAGTTGCTGTATTACAAACACTGTGTCAAATCGTGGTTTGTTAAAATGTTTGTTGTCAATTCTGTTTTTAAAAGTAAGTTACCTCCGCCACTTCTGTTTCTGTTTATAACCGAACCATTATTTTGTGTTCTTCTTCAATGTGTTCTGTGAATATAATTTAAATGTCTTAATTAAAACTAAATGTTAGTCCTTTTGTTTAACACTTCTTCCCAACTTGAACACACAGTGAGCTTCATCTAACTTGTCTTCCGTGTATTTTCTAAGCCTTTTTTCTAATAATTTATGTCAAAGGTAAGATCTTACCTTACATGTCGCAATATGTATAAAGTCAAAATAAAAAAATATTGTTGAAGGAAAATAAAGTATTTTATTCATAAATTAATATCACCTTTAACGAAGTAAAGCTAGAAGTTATTAATAAAGTTTCTCCTAATATTCATTCATAAACTTTACAAGATACACCAATGATATGCCTCCCTAGTTTGAGGAAAACTTATAATAATAGAATAAAAATTAATCACATTACTGTTACAATTACATTTTAGAATTTTCTATAATTTAAATATTTAACTATTAAAAAATTAATAGATCATTAATAAAATAAAACTCTTGGTAATTGTTTCACAATTTGTTAGTATTTATTTATAAAAAAATATTCAAAAAATGGTATCTATCAAATAGACTGTTCTAATTGTGATGCAATATATGTATATAGGACAAACTGGCTGCAGTTTTAATACAAGAATTAAAGAACACATTAGATCAATTAAATATAATCATAAATCAACCGGCATTTCCCAACATTGTATTACAAACAATCATTTTTTCAAACACACAGATACAAAAAAAAATTTTACACGTAGAAAACAAGGGCAAACGTTTAAATAAATTGGAAAATTTAGAAATTAAAAAGGCAATAAATAATAATGAAAATATAGTTAACGACCACACCGATTTAGGCAATTCACCACTCCTTGACCTACAATATACAAAACATAAAAACACATGTGTTAACACTTAGTCAGGGCGGCGACGCAAAATTCCGGAAATGGGTAGGGTAGTATTGTACATCTTTAAGATTTAGCATTAGTTTGATTTGTAAACTCTTGTCGATGCCCGTGAAGGTTGAAACTTAAGTCTAGAAAATAAATACCAACAAATTGTGAAACAATTACCAAGAGTTTTATTTTATTAATAATTTTTTAATAGTTAAATATTTATTCATAATGTTTCACCATGTGCCTACCACACAATCAATTCAAAATATTCTATAATTTAAGTTTAAATTTAGGTAAATCGCACAAGTTATTTATTACATGACATAAGAATCTGATGGGCGGTCATAAACCTGAACGGAGTGTTGCTTGAAAATATTGATTGGCTAGAGGGTTTAGCGTAAAACTTTCCACCAAGAAAATGTTTTTAGATTTTTGCTATTTTCAATAATAAAAAAGTTACAAACAAAAAAGAAAATCAATGGTTTCGTTGTTTGCTTGTAACTCAAAAACGGATTGTAGCATCATGTTATTTAGCAACCTCGTAAGCCTCGAAAACAAATCACTCTATATAGCTATAAGCATAGGAACTCACAGTGTTATTACCTAATGCTTGTGTTGTATATCCATATACCGGATGTCCGAGTCGTCTGTCGGCGGAAGATCCTGCATTTACTAGTACTTTACAGTAGTATATCTAACCTATTGGCACACATTTTAAAAATATTTAAGTGGAACACCCGGTATACGATTAAATATTTGGATTTCTCCTTTAAAGACGATTGTATCGATGCCATGTTTCATGGGTCTGCGATGGGTCTACCCATTCTACGGGTCGTTTTCTACAAAATACAGGTCATGTTTGTGACGTAATTGTTTGACATTTTTGAGTGCGGTTTTCGCAAAAGACCTAGAATACTCTGCTTTCTGATTCATGTGTCAGGTCGGTAAAAAAATGTAAAATTATAGCGGGTGATCATGAAACGCAAAACTTTGTTTATATCAATTTTTTCAGATGGAACACCCTGTATGGAATGGTACAGGGCGATAGCCTTTTAAAAGAGGTTTGCAGTGATATGAACTTTTATGGATCTATTATACACGAATTTGCGGCAATTTGACCATGATTGTAAAATAGGGATTTTTCAAGTTTCCGGTAAATGTTAATAATGATCTTCAATTGTTTCTCTAATTATTGTTTAAATCGAGGTTCAAATCGCTTTTTTGGTATACTGGTCTAATCCAGTGCGCGTTTTCTAACACACTGTAATGCATTTTCTGACAATTTACTGTGCCATTGTGCTCCCATTGCTTCAAATTTTGGATCCATTCAAAGACTTGGGAAATGCAAAACAATCTAAGGCATCTCTCATTCAAAAAAAATAGTTTGCATTATTTTGACAAGTTGTGGAGTAATCGTGTAATGTTAGGTTTTTTTTTGTGAAAATGAAGTACTCTAAGCCAGAATTAGTTGTTGATATGGTGTATTGCTTGGGAAAAGCTGGAAGAAATAGCTTATTAGCCTCAAGAATTTATAAGGCAAACTTTGAGGAATAAGCGTGTTCCAGATCCCGAGTCTTTCAATAAATTAAAAGAAAGATTTGAAGCAACGGAAAATGTAGCCTATCTAAAAATGCAAAGAAATGATTATTCTGTGGTCAATAATAATGAAAAAAATAGTATATTTTGCAACAAGAGATGAAAATACCATTTATATCGTGAGCGGACAGTTGTTCACGAGCCGCGTTAGCGGCGATTGGGGCAAGTTCGCGAACGAAAAAAACGTATTTCATCTCGAGTAGGACATGCTATTTTTTCTATGATATTGCAGTTTATAAAATATTAGATGCTCGGTGGTGTGCCTGCTTCAGTCATTTCGCTTTCGGAATCCATAATTTTCGATTTGCAATAACTTTCAAGTTCAAAACTTTCAAGTTCAATTTAATTCAAAACGAACCGCCACCATGCAAATTACTGAAATTACTGTTTGTAATGTCGTTTCCATAGTAATAAATGCAATCTTTCCGTTAAATTTGTCATTCTTATTTTCATCTCTAGATGTGAAAATATTTTCATCTCTAGAGTTACAAAATATCACTTTCATGTAGAGTAAGCCGTGGAAAAATTGCTATTTTCGCATAATATGAGTAGAAAAAAGCGATTTGAACAATAATTCGAAAAACAATTGAAGATCGTTATTACAGTTTACCGGAAACTTAAAAAATGCCTCAATGAAAACCTCTTTCAAAGGGTATCCTATACCATTTGATACAGGGTGTTCCATTTGAAAAAATTGAAATAAACAAAGTTTTGCGTTTCGTGATCACCCACTATAATTTTGCATTTTTTTTACCAACCTGACATGAATTAGAAAGTAGGGTATTTTAGGTCTTTGGCGAAAACCACACTCAAAAATGTCGAACGATTATGTCACAATAGTGTCTTAAACATGACCTGTTTTTTGCACAAAAAGGCCTGTAGAATGGGATAGACCCATTGCAGACCCATGAAATATAGTATGGATAGAATCGTCTTTGAAGGTGCAATCCAAATATTTAATCATATACCGGGTGTTTCATTCGAAAAAATATAACTTGATGACGTCCACGCTAGATGGAACACCCTGTATATTTAAAAACATTTTAAAACGTGCGCCAACAGAATCTTAGATGTCTAATAGTCTTCCGCCGACAGACGACTCGGACACCGTATTATCATATGATGTATGCCAATAGACTGATGCAACGAAAGGAAAAGAAAATTTTGTGAACTTTTCAAATTTTGATTGCTTCTATACCTACCTGTATATAAATAGATATTTATTATACAAGGGAAAAAAGTAATAGATTTTAGCTCGAGGTGTCTGTTTGTCTCCCGACGCGAAGCGGAGGGAGACACTCACACCGAGAGCTAAAATCTTACTTTTTTCCTGTGTATAATACATTATTTTTTTCTGTGACGGGAAAAAATGCAATATATTGAAAAACATATACAATAAAGTCGGAAAATTGGTCAACGTGGAATTTGAATTTTTAAACTAGTAAGCTGTTGTAGCGGGGAAAAAAGTAATTACTTTTTTCACACGTGGTAAAAAAGCAATCACTTTTTTCCCCGGGTAGAGGGAAAAAAGTAATTTCATGAAAAGTGTCAAAAAGTGACACTTTAGTACCTGTCAAGAGTGACAAAATGTTCAACTTTTTTCCCGTCGCAGAAAAAAATATTTTATAAAGTGAAAAGTAATTTTGTATAGAATTTAGCACTATTTATTGCTTTTGGAAAAACTACATTTAAATGATTGATTATACATGATCAAGTTCAAAAATACAAGGGTTTTTAGCTGTTACTTCCGTTTGTGTGTTTTAAATATAAACATTTAATATCAAATTTTTAATATAAGTAATCTCTACATATCTTATTTTTTACAGAAACTAAGAGAACAGGTGTTAAAAGGTAAACATACCCTACCACCACATGCCAGTATTATTAAATTAGTTTAAGGTTTTATTGTGTTAAAAAGAAGATTTTAGTGGACTTTGTATTTTTTATAAATTTTGTATACTTAAAAATTAAAGGTTATTTTCTAAAGGTGTGATTTTTTAAGACAATTTAGTCTATAGCCAGGTACAGACCAAACAAGCGAGCAAGAACAAATGTTTGCTTGCTGTCGCTGATGTTTGATCATTTTCCCCATCTTGGGACAAACATCAACATCTGTTCTATATGGATATTTTGGATGGAAATAATCGAACCATTCAATTATCGAAATATCTCAAGAGGTTATAGAAAACCAATTAAATGATTTTACAATTTTTTAATTTTCGGGTTTGTCCAGTTTGGAAGCAGACGTTGGAAGCAATACCCCCTAACAGTAGGCAACTGCAAAATTTATTATTATTTAGAACAATACTGTACCACCGTTGATAAAAACAAGTAGTACATTTCTAAAAAAAAATGTAAATGTTAATAATGGGATATCGTTTTTATCCCTCATTTCACTTTAAAAAAATAATTAAGTTATAAAACAGAAAAATGAAATGTTATGAAATTAATAAAAATACTATTCAAAGCTGAAGGTTTAGGCTGTTTTGCCAAGCGGCCGCAGAAAAGGAGAACTAAAATTGCTTTATAGGAGCATTCGAGAAGCAAGCGGAGAGTATTTTTACTACTTTTTACCACATAGAAACATCCGAATGACACGAGGAAAGAAAGGAGGAACTACTAAATAGATTCCAATGTAAAATTTTTTGTCCGGTGTATCATGCAGAGTTAGAAGGCTTTAGGGTTAGAATAAACTTCGAATTAAGGAATTTATCTGAAGGTCCGAATCTCATAAGATGGGTTAAGAAGCAACGCATAAGATCGCTAGGTCGTGTATGGCGAATATCGGAAAGAAGGTCACTGGTACGAACACCAGATGGACAACGTTTCGTAGGAAGGTGGCTTATTAATACCTCCAGCCGATCTTAAAAAATTGAAGCTACATGTTGGACCAACACAACTCAAGGTAGAGAGATGGAGGCAGGTGGTGAACGAGGCCAAGGCTCTTCAAAGGCCATAGTAGAGTGTGTGTGTATACAAAAAACAATTGAATGTCGCCTTTTCGGGTTATTCTATAAAATAGTTTTTTAAATAGAATATTTTGAAAGAAAATTAAAGTTTTAACGCAGTAATACCCTAAAGCGTATAACAAAAAATTACCGATAGTGAATTTTTTCAGAACATGGGAGGGTCTCAGTTATTTGAAGAGATGGAAGGAAAGTGTAGACACTTTTTATTTTACTTTCCTATACCTTCAGTAGATTTTTGAAATCGAGATTTTGACGAAAATACATGTTTTGGACATCCAGGAGCCAAAAAAGGGGCTATACTACAAAATGTCTGTCTGTGTGTGGGTATGTATGTGTGTGGTGCATGATAACTACCAAACGGATGATCTGATTTCGATGAGCTTTGGAATATCGGGTTATATCAAAAATTTACCGACAAGAAAAGCTTTTTAAAAAATCCAAAACTGGAATCGGAAGTTAGATATATTTTTTTGGTAACATTTTTTTCCTGAAGCAAATTTTTCAATTTGAAAACGGGATTAGATAAAAGACTTTATGGCAAATTCAACGCTTTTTTCTGAAGTTCTAGCTTCAAAATGGCGGTCGCTACGATTTTTTGAAAATTTCGACTAGCGCCTTATTACTCAAAAACAGGTTGACAATACGCAGAATTTTGGGAATTTTTCAAAAAAATATTGCTCAAAAACTGGCACACGATTATTTCAAATTTTGTAAGCTTAGACCCGAAGATGAGCTATTATTCCCTGAAATATACAGGTGTTTTCTTAACTCTCCTCACTATACGAAGTATAGCTATAGAGGAAGGTATTGTGATCGTCATGTAGGATTTGGAGCAAATGCGTTCATTTAGCAACGTTTTTTACTAAAAGAAAGGTACTTTTATTAAAACATTTTTAACCTGAACATTTTGACTAATAAGCAGGTTTTAGGTGTGAGTGTGAGCGGGAGCGGGAAAGTGTGTGTGTAAGTGTCTGTCTGTCTGTATATGACGCCTTAACGCGGAAAAACTAAATTTGGCTCAAAGATTGCTAATTTCAATAGGATGACACCCCAAGGAAACGAGATTGGTGCTCCAAAAAAGGGGAAAGGAGTGCTCTATATCAAAATAGACACGTTGGAAAAGAATCCTGAATTCGTATTCTACGCATGTCAAATAGCCGATCTGCGCAAACGCGATTTCCATGTCACTCTCCATTGCCCCCTACCACTGACTTTTGTTTTTTCAAAAATTTACGAATTTCGGCTTCAAAATCGGTATGAGCATGTTAAACAACAATAGCAGCAACTTTCCAGTGCGAAAACATTATACTGAGAGGTTTCCTTTTAGTCGTTTACCTAAACAGATTAATTGACTGATTGCAAAAACACGGCCATCAGCCCAACGTCTATAGGATGTAAATTGAGACGTGATTTTAAGATTTAAATGGATAAGCATTAGTTGCAACTAGATAACACAAAATATCATAAAAGCGAGCGACTGCATTAAAAAATGGGGGCGGGGGAGGGGTGCTCTACTTTAATATAGGCGCTCTCGAAAAAGAAATTTAGAATAGTATTCTACACGTGTCGAATGGCCGATGGCATTGATTTTTTTTTAATTTACGAATTTCGGTTTTAAAATCGGTAGGTACACTTCGGACACGTCATAAAGTATTTACTCTTGTAAAGATGTTTTGGTGTACTTAAAAGAAACAGTTTCCGGTCTTTTTTTGAAGTAGTGATTTTATCAAGATTTTTTAAATGGCACTACACATTTTTAATGCCGTTTTAGGGTAGCTATGACATTTACTTTATGGTTGTATAAATTTTTCTTAGGGCTGTATAATAAAAATTTCTAAATATTCTTGTGAAAGTATTACTTTTAATTCATTTGATTAAACAGGGGTTCTGTTTATTTCTTTGATGAAATAAACAATACAACGTCTATTCTATTTGTTACCTGTACAATGGTTACAGAGGTTGCTTAATCGTATGAATTAAAATTAATACTTTCACAAATACACGAAAATACCATAAGATACCCGTAATCGAAATTGAAAACATAAAGTGTCATTTAAAAAAACTTTGATGACGTGACTACCTCAAAAGGGGAGGGTAAATTTTTTTTTCAAGTACACCCAAACATCCTCAGGAGTATATACTTTTCGACGTGCTTGAGGTTTTTTTCGGAAATCGTAAAATTATTGAGATATAATACATATTTTATTAACACCCCGTGTATTCTGTTGAGTACTCTGGTATTTATGACAGTGTTATATCAATCAGCAGTTTCAATATTTTATTTTATAAGAAAACAATCTAATAAAGTTGTAATAATTTGATTTAAATATTTTACTAATTACAATTAGCTATTAAATATACCACACATATACATTATAGTTCACATGAAAATTAAGTAAATGCTACAGCAAGTGCCATTTAACCTTGCAAAAAAAATGACGATAAGTTTAAAAGGCGAGAAGCCGTTACACTCTCAAGCAAAAGCAAGGGTTTTTATTACATTTCTAGTTTCTTTGCTGTATTTTTTATACGTAACCTAAATTATCGTTAATCCCTTCTCAAAGCAAACTGTTTCTAACCTTATGGCGCACGGCCTTTTAATTTGTCAAAAAATCCACAATTATTCGTAAACCATAAATAAATTGACTTTCACTTTTTAGTAGAGTGTACCACACTGTCCAACGGCCAATTAGAGCTAGTTTAAGTTACGACTACCGACGAAACAAAGCGGAAGTAGCCGAATCAAAGCCCACTAAAATTTGCAAGGTTAGGTGGCACTTGCTGTACCTAATTAATTAGAATTATAAAATCATTTGTATAATAAAAAATCTCATTGGGCAACAATAACAAATCATGTTATTAATACTACGTATTAATAATATAGACATTTATAAAAAGAAACAAAATTAAGTACATCATATTAAAACATAGGAAAATAGGAACTGCTGGTAATTTGGGACAGGTGCAACATGACGTAGACCAAAGAAAATGCATCCTTTTATCGATTCAGTAGTTTTAAATCCATACGTATATAAAAGCACAAAGGGTTTTTTCTCCCCTTCCTCCAGCGGCTACCGCTTCACCAATTTGGACCATTTTTTTTAAATGAAAGGTCTTTATCCATAGATGGAACATGAAACATTTTTATATTTTTATTCTACGTCGATTTTTTAATAATAATTATTTTAATTTGTTATATATATGACGGTCGGCTAGACGCGCGTCACTTGGGGCGCCCTCTATAATAACGTCGCGTGTCATTATTGGAACTAATGCATCACGTGACTTAGCATTTCGCCGGTTCTATCAACGCTGTCTGTCAGTGCATTGTGTGCTGGGGTAACACTAGTATTTTATAATAATTGTTAGACGTGTTGCATAACTAGTATGTACGAATGAACTTGACCAATATTACAAACCACAGAACCTTTGCTCGCAACAACGTTGCTTGGGTCAATATTAATTGACGTTGTACGAAAATGGTCTTTTAAACAAAAAGATTTTGAAGCGTGTAATAGTTTGCAGTTATTGTTCTGATTTTTCTTGATAGTCATCTTTCATAATTGTTGTAGAAGGAGTTTGATTATTCGTTATTTTTGAATATAAAACTTCTGTATGTAATTTAATGCGTCTCTTGAACATACTAAGCCAATTAATTTATGTAGATAGACATTTTTGGGATCAGATTAGGTCAATTCAATTTATTTATGTGAAAAAATCCGAGAGGGTTTATTAAAATAAAAAAAGTTTTTTCTGCTCAACTCCCATAGCATATAACGTTTAGTATAGATCATGTTTCATAATGTTTAAAACTTTATTAAAACGCCAGAAACAATACCCAGTTAATTTTAGTTTAACGTCGGATCGGAATGGGACGTTTGAAAGCGGCCGGTTGCACGCGACCGTTGCGACGCGGAGCGTTCCAATGCAGGGACGTTTGTACGCAGGCAAATTTTAAACGCGAGGAAGTTTGAACGCAACACGTTTGAACGCAAAAACGTTTGAACGCAGGGACGCAAATAACGAATATGTTCTTGAGCACATTCTTCTTTTGCGGATTTTTATACTTCGATTCAATTTGGTACTTTAAGGTAGTTTTAGCCAAAAAAATACACTTTAGATGTATACTAGAAACTGATTCCTACTTAAATCAAACGTAAAGTAATTAGTTTAGCGACTGTTAAATATTAAATTATTCTACAAATTACAAACTTTAATTTTAGCAACTCAAGAAGAAATAGCTGTATATAATACAGTAAGTTGTTTTGAAACTAGACCCTGTATGTTAACAGAATCCCTGCTTGCGTCAAAATGTTTCTTCGTTTAAAAGTCCTTGCGTTCAAACGTCTTTGCTTCTAAACGTCTCTGCGTTCATACTTCTTCGCCTCTAAACGGCCGCCTGCAAACGTCATACTATCGTTATTTTAGTGATTTTTTTGTGAACCGATCAATTAAATTCCTAGTGTTAATTATAGTGGTTATACCAATATAGATCAAATAGATTATTTTCTGCGGTTTTAATGCGTAATAGCTTTGCTGGAACACCTCTTTGGTTCGGATATAGAAACTAAATACAATAGTTTCGAATTTTTCCTTTGTAATTGGGTTGCACCTTTTGCGTCTGCATTTTCTCATACCTACATGTATAAAATTCTCTTAAAAATACTTCCGTTTCCTGTCTGTAACATTAGGATGAATACACCATTCTTGTTGATAGGGATCACGTAGGTATATATAATGGTGGTAGATATGTAGTTAGTACCTGTTCCCATTGATAAGCACTTGAGCAGCAGGAGGTCTATAGTACTCCTGCGGCACTAGTACTTAGTAACAGGACAGTATACATAACAGCTCTTCAGAAATTGTTTTGAATTACGCAGAAAGCTGTAGTTTCTGACTTCTGCTATGCTTTTGTAGATGGTTCCGCTGAAAAAAAGGAATGTTAGGTTAGTATGTGGATATTACTGCCATTTAACTTTTAAAAGTATGCCAGTGTAGATTTATCAGAAAACTTTTATCCGGACGTTTGAACGTGGCCGTTTGGACGCAGAGACGCGTGAAAGCAAGGGCGCTTGAGCACAGTGACGCAAATAATGATTATGTTCATGAGCCCATTCTTCTTGTCTGTATTTTTATATTTTGATGGAGGTTGGTTTTCAGGCATTTTCAGCTAAAACAAAACAAAAACTAACACTTTTATTACATTTCTTCCTCTGCGTCTCTGCGTTTAAAAGTTCTTACGTTCAACCGTTCTTGCGCCCAAACGTCCCTGCGTCAAATCGTCTCTGCGTTTAAACGTACTTGTTTCCAAAGGGCCGCGTTAAAATGTCCTAGGCGGCACTTTTATATTCCACTGGACTTTGAGATTTTTGTGTACCTATGTGTTGTTGACTCCATTCATTTGCTAACTATTTTCTGCCCAGTTTTATTATTAATATAAATAAAATAATAATTAATCACGTCAACAGATATTTATTTTAACATAATTATTATTATTAGGTATTATTTTATTTATATTAATAAAAAACGTTAACGAAGTAAAGCTTAAACCTAAGAATAAATTTATTGTTATTACAATTTTAATCAATTTGTTTAAATTAGATCTGCTAAGTTTGGGGTTTATCAAATGTTAATACATAATATAAAAAATGTTTTTGACTACCCATTAAAAATTTATTTTTATTCAGGCTTTTAAAATTCCGTATTATTAAAATTGTACAAAAATAACATACACACATAGGTGCCGACTGTGGGTGGTCGGGTGCTCAAGCACTCTCAAGAGATAAGTCAGGGGAGAGAGAATAGGTTATACTTTAATCGTTGAAATATAAAGTTACCAAGAATTCTTTTAATTTTTTTTTGTAAAATACTAAAATACAAAAGACTACTGTGATTTCGTTGTTACATAATTAATGGTAATTTTGGTTTTTTGTGGGCGCTGCAATTGATGTTGGCTATTTGATATTGTTACTTAGGTTCGGTAGCAGGTGACTGCAATCATTTATTGATATTTGAATTTAAATTTTACTTTGAAAATATTCAACTTAAAATCGTTTTAAATAGATGTTTTAAACCAGAGATCAAAAGAAACAGGGGCTAAACTATAACTAAGGGAAGTTCTTCTTAAGCTTAACTCTCTTAACCTCTTTAACACCCCTTAAAATATAGTTGTTTTAACATTTAAACTTTGAGGAATTTCGTATATTGCATTAATCTCAAAAAAATCTAAATTTTATGAGTTTATTATTATAATTTGTGTAATTTACTAATAAACTACTAATTTCCGTTCAGAGTATGCCTGATTTAAATATGTAATTTAAATTGCAATTTAAATCAAGTGATAAAAATCAGTATTTAAATCAAGAATTTAAAACCAGCAAACCAAGTATAGACAGTCCACAAAGCCAGGATGCAAGGGATTATTGATTGAAATGAGTAACTGACCCTTGTTGGCTTTTAAAACTTCCAGTTTTACTTAATTATGTCTTTTAGTTCATCAGTAAGTAGTTTCATTTAAAAATTTATTTTTTTTTATTTACTTCCCCAACTATATTAATAATAACGAAATAAATTAGTAGATTTGATATTTTGTATTTTTTCTGTGGATTTTTTCCCCTGGGTTTTCTTCTTGGTTTTTTTTTGTATTTTTCCGTGGATTTTTTCTTGGATAATTTTCCTAGGAAAGCTGGACTACATGCAAAATGCATGGGATATTATATTTTTCCAGATTGTTGTATGTTCCGAAGATACTTTGGCTAATAATTTAAACTGTATTATTCTTATTAACTGTTAATAGTGCTGTTTAATCAAAAAATAATGTTTACATTTAAAATTATGCAAAAATCTAAATGAATATTAATAAATTCAAGACGTGTTTTTTTAAATCTCAGAGTAACAATAATGGTGTGTAATGTCTCCGTAGCAACATGCTTAAGACAGCTGTCTTTCATGCAGAAAACCCAGGTTCCAATCCAGGGTAGGACTTTTTGTACAAGCTTAAGGAGAACATTCCTGTCAAAACTTGAGATATTTGATTTTGACAATTTGTATGAATATTTCACTATTGACAATTTACATTTTCACTTCTTTTTGTTAAAATCTATTCCTCAGCGGCGTAGATGTAGGGGCTGCTCAAATTCCGTTAATAGATACGTCCCGTACTCTTATGTATACGCCCCTGGTTAATGGATTTAAACGAAAAAAAAACAGAAATGTAAATTAACATTAGTATAAGATCCATATCAAATTTGATTCAAATATTGTAATTTATGGCGGAGATATAAGTTAAAACGTGATTAGACTATTTTCAGGTAGAAAAATTACGTTTCTGGAACTCAACTTAAATATGTTCTATTGGAACATGGAGTTCCAAAGAGTTACTTAGAAACGCAAAATGTCTTACCTCAGAAGCGTTCCAGAAGGATGTTCCAGCTGAGACATTCTTGAAACATACCTACGGAACGTTTCATTTGAAACATAAATGTACCATTATTGGAACTTTTGCGTTTTTTAA
The DNA here is from genome assembly GCA_958336395.1 of Ctenicera cuprea. NCBI lineage: Eukaryota > Metazoa > Arthropoda > Insecta > Coleoptera > Elateridae > Ctenicera > Ctenicera cuprea. Next base: position 36,990,515 of record OY284491.1, on the reverse strand, counting down.
AAACGTTCCAGTCCATTGTACCTGGATTCCATCTTCGGGAAGCTGTAACTTCGCGAGGAAGCAATTTTTTATTTTAGACTTCTTCCAGTTAAGTTAACGTCAGGAATATGCTCCTTAAGTGTGAACAGAAAACCATGCAACACCCAGGGACGGGCCCAACCAACTTCTTTGGAGGGAAAGCAATCCTCAATTTGCCAACTACATTAGTTAAAATTCACCAACTTTTTTTTTGACACACGAGCAGACATTTTATACAGATTTTAAATATATTGAGACAGCAGGGACATTAGAAATATAAATAAGCTGAAAAAACATTTTCGTACTTTTTAGTAACCTCCCTGCTGTAAATATAAAGAGAGACTGCAAAGGCAGAGTGCATCAGTGTTGCAAGGATAAAAAATTAAATTTTATTATACTTTTAGAAAAAAAGTTTATATATCACTAAATTTCACCAATTTTTTCTATAAAACAATAAAGATACTAAGAAACAGATTGCTTTATTTAAAACCGCTTAAAAACTCAAGTCTTATTAGAAAGGTCTTTAGTCTAGCAAATTATACAAAATCAAAGGGTGTTAAGAAAAATATAGGCCCCCGTTTAAAGGTAGATTTTTAGCTAAAAATAAGACAGAAAGTTCTTTTAAACATGTGTCGGCAACAGATTTGTATGCGAGATACGGGGTGTTATTTTTTTTTATTTTTTAATGGTTTTTTCAAAATATTTCAGAAACGGTTTGGAATATTTTCTTAGAATTTTTCATGCGGATAACACAATTTTGGCTATAATTTTAAATTATAAAATGCCACCAGAGGCGTCTCGTTAAATTTTTATTTACTAATTTTTTTTATCATATTTTTTTAATTGATCCGATTACTCAAACATTCAGCCCTGGCGTATTTGGAGTTTAGTTATAGCCAAAAAGGCTATACGGCATGAGAAATTCTAATAGAATATTTCAAACTGTTTCTGAATTTTTTTTTAATAACTATTTAAAAAAAATTAATGCCCTATACCTCGAAAACTAACCTGTTGCGAACACATGTTTAAATCACCAGATTTGGTTATTTTTTACCAGACCTGGCAACACTGGAGTACAGACTGTTTTCAATCGTATAATAACCATAAAAACAATACTTATTTTCCAAGAATTTGATTACTGAACTAGATTGCTATTGTCAAATGTGACATAAATTGTATCAAGTGCGAGTGCGGCGTAATATAATACCACAGATAAGGTTAACACTACAGATATACGACCCTTTATACAAAATGTCCGCTCATATTTGGAGACGAAATTAGCGTTAGTTTGGCTACAACGCACCAAACCAATTTTAGGGCGCTGCTATCGCTATTTGTTTATTACTGTTGAAATGTGTTGGAAACTGTTTTTCGGGGATTTGAGTGCATCTGTCACACCATGAATATAATTTAAGTAGAATTGGCTTGAATATTAATTATTTACGAAAAATTGCGATTTGACAATTAAGCATGGCAGATGGCTGTCTAACTTTTGGTTTAAATATGTGCTAAGTAATCTGCTCAATTACAGTCATCTGTGACTTAATTATAAATTGTCATTGTAGCGCCATCTTTTTGCAGATTATTAATCATATAAAACAAGCTGCCGATAGCTGACATATTTACCGTATATCTGTAGTGTTAACCTTATCTGTGATAATACGTTACCGGTTCCCATCAGCTGCGGCTAGTTATGATTCTGACTGAATGCAGCTTAGCAGCCTAGCTTTTGTTAACTGTTATTCAATATGCAATGAATGAGCAAATATACTGATACATGATACCTACCTAACTTGATTAGAAGCCAAAACCTCGAATTTAAAATTCTTTCTCCAAATTTTTTGTGTTAACGGCGTTTTTTCCAACTTTTCTGCGGGTATGCAGGTTTCACCAGCTTTATCAACCGTATGCGTGATTTTTTCAACTGTCTAGAATATTGGGGAGGGGACAACACCCTGTATTGGCAGCTAAAATTAAAGAAATAACTATAAAATAATTTTGCATGGAAATGCTAGCATGCGGCTTACCTCCAGTAGTGCCAGCGAAACAGATTGCACAAGCTTATTTTAAACGTGTATTTCACAAAAAGCCGATAACAAGTTTATATCTTCCATATTTAACTTTATTCATCCCCATTGCTGTTGAACCTCGTTTTTTTTCTTCAAAATTTCTGCAAAAGTAAATATTGTAATATGGGTCGTTAAAATGTACAACTTATTATTTGTGAAATTTTTAAAAAATTAACATAGATTTTTTATTGAAAAGTGTTACATGTTTTTTCAAAAGCTGTTTTGTGCCACTAATATTAAATAGTGGGATTCTTCCAATGTGAAACAGGAAACGTTAAAAATTAATATTGCAAATTAATCATTCTATAGAACATAAAAGTCTCTGAAAATCCACAGTTCTATTACTCATAGTGAAAATTTTCTTTGTGTAAATGCAACTCAGAAAATAAAATTAATGAAAACAAGTACATATCCAAATTTAAAATAGTTGTTACACTTTTATATGCCTTTTTTTTTCAAAGGTTTTCAACACTTTTCTCAAAAGTTCTTTTGGTTCCTAGCGTACCATTTTCAGGTTTTTAACGGACTTCTAAGTAACTATTTTTCACGGTTGAAACGAATTTCTGATTAATATTCAACAGTTGACGCTCGCGCTATTTACGATGATTGGTCAAAAATAAGCAGTAGTAATTCAATTATCAAGTTCAATTACCTAACGGGAAAATATGTAGTTCATTACGGTCAATCTTACCATTTGCTTACTTTATTTAAATTCGGTACTTGTTTTGCAACATGATTCAAACTTGGCACTGCATTTAAGGATTGAATTTCCATCTAGAAAAAAATAAGTAACAAAGATTAAACTTAACTGCTAACGATTACTCGTACAATAAAAAAATAATCTTCAATGAACAAAGTAACTTGTAAATTAGAACACCGTCTAGGGGAGTTTCTACTGCTTTATTATAATAGATGAAATTACTGTCACTGTAACAAATCGTACCTATGGGTACTTAGTTTAACAATGGCTGCCCCCTCACATTTTTCATTCACTTGCAGCGGGTACGTTTGTCGGGTTAAGTGATTCGACCCTTTGTAAATTAACCGTCTGCCGGTCATAATTGACTCTGTAGTGGCTTATGAGTAACGCGTCACTTTCGTGAAATATCAGAATATATCTACTTAGAATCATATATTTATAAACAGTAAGATTTTAAAAATATCTCACCCTCTGCCAGATCACACATTTTGATATAATTTTTATTATTTTGTATCACCTTAAGAATAATAAAATAGTAAATAAATATAAATGAGCAACTGTGAGAAAATTCAAATAAAGAAAATTCAAAACCCTTACGTGAGAACTAAAGGGCTTTGAATTTTCTTTATAAAATAGTAGTTAAATATGCAGTAATATTTTTTTAATAACATTTTTTTACAAAAACTCATGAAGACAGTTAATCCCGAACCACGAAGGTTTTTCTTTACAGTTTTACCTATGTCTATTGTACAGGATGTCCATTTTAATTGTACTCGCCACTGGAATCTGGGAAACTGCAAGAGATACGAAGTTAGTTGTTATCAAAAAAAGTTTCTTATTGTTCTGACTATTAAAAATATCTAAACAAATTTGCCAGAAGTCAACTGGTTACTGAAATATTCTGAAAACAACAAAAAAAATCGGTTTTTCTTATCATCAAATAATTGAAGATATTTTTGTGGAAATTGGTACCTATCTTGTATATGTACAATAAAAATCAGCAGCGACGTGCAAATGCATTACTCAAGATGCGATAGCCAACTGTATTATTTCTTATGATAGACAAAAACACTATTATTATATACTGTGTTTATAAAGTAACCCCCTCCCCCTAACTAACTTTTGAACGACTTAATATTTTACTACAAAATTTGGTGTGCTGCAATGGGAAATTAAATACTATTGTTTATCCCAAATGCATTACTCAAGATGCGATAGCCAACTGTATTTAGTTCTTATGATAGACAAAAAAACTATTATTATACACTGTGTTTATAAAGTAACCTCCTCCCCCCTAACTAACTTTTGAACGACTTGATATTTTACTACAAAATTTGGTGTGCTGTAGTGGGAAATTAAATACTATTTTTTAGCCAATAATTAAATTTTGTATCATTCAAAATAGCGGCTGGGCGCTATTATGAATTTTTTTTAAATAGAAAGGGGAGTCGAGTGACACTTCATTTGAAAGGTCTTTTAGTTCTGCGCGTGATCCTAAAGTTTTAACGAAAAATATTCAGCCATAATAGAATGACAAATGTTTGAAGATAAAGAAGTCTATTAAAAAAAACTAAGAATTAAAGCAAAAAGAAATTAAATTAAGTGTTCGAAATGTTCACCATTCACTTCTTGGCACATAAAAAGTCGGTTATGAAATTCCTGCCTTACATTTTCATAAGTTTCTGAAGTGATAATTCTGCAAACTTCTGTAATGCGTTGCTCCAGTTCTTCAATTGTTTCTGGATGGGTTCTGTACACTTTCAATTTCGGATATCCCTATGGAAAAAATTGAAGGGGGTTGAATCTGGGGAGCGAGCTGGCTATTCTACAGGCCCCCGCCTACCAACCCATTTTCCAGGAAAATATCCGTTGAGAAAGTCAGAAACAAGCCTATAATAAAGAGGCGGCGCACCGTCTTGTTGGAACATAACGTTTTCAATATTATTTCCAGCCACATGAGAAATTTTTGGGAAAATTTTGTCCTGCAAATGAAAAAGTGGACTACTGGATAAAAAAATCAAAACAATTTTGAATTGAGTGAATCCATTTGTTTAAAATCTGCCATTTTGTTATGGCTGAATATTTTTCTTTGAAACTTCAGAATCAGACGCAGAACTGAAAGAGGTGTAACGACCCCCCTTTCTATTAAAAAAAATTTTAAATAGCGTCCAATCGCTATTTTATGATACAAAATTATTATTGGCTAAAACATAGTATTTAATTTCCCTTTAAAGCACACCAAATGTTGTGGTAAAAGCCGTTCAAAAGTTAGTTGGAGGGGGGGGGGGTTACTTTATAGACAGACGGTATATAGTATATAAATCGAGTTTTTTTCCAGCTTCTATGCCGTGTCTTGCAGCCTAAAACGCCATACATCTTTGTTTTGTTGGTCTTCATCCGCCTTTTTAAAAATTTAAAAACGTCCTCTAAAACTATTATTAAAAAAGTATATCGCTTGTCACAATTTCTTTATTATTATTCGCTGCATTAAAAGAAAGGCGTTTTAACTAAAGTCAACTGTTCCAAATAACATACATTTTCAGTTTTTCAGCATATTTTTGAATAGAGTTGAGTTCTGGTAAATTTGTGTAGATATTTTTACTATTAACGACAACACGACCTTTTTTTGTTATTTAAACGACTCGCATCACTTCCGAGATCCCACTAGTGAGCAAAGTTATAGTGAACGCTACAAAATGTTCACGTTCCACTGGAGATTAATTCAATATAGCCACTATAAAATTTTAGATTTATATAAATAAACTCTTGTTCATCAGTAAAATATCTACTTAATATTCTAGTTTAATTTAGTTGCTTTCTTAAAAGTATCATTGCTGCGTTAATTTTATATTTTAATATTGTTATTTTAACCGGTTATGAAAAACAAATTTGTTTCAGTTGCAACGATTTCGTTGATGAAAGTATTGCAGTCGTGTAATGTAGATTTGGATGAATCTAACTGGAAAATAAACAGCGAAGAAAGTGCATCGTTATGGTATTTTTTTTAAATTAAAAATTTAAAAATATTATTTTTCTGTGAACGTAAATTTTACTTGTATGCAGTACTAGTATAAATATTTTGAAATTACATAATTAAATAAAACTATGAATTTATTTATTTTAATCTAAACCTTGTGGTTTAATTTCGATGCTGTGATGTAGAATTTTCAATAATAAAATAGTGAAATCTTATCCATTTCCTTACACATATTGTATGATTCAATAAGTTTAAAGCTTTTTAATAAACATTTTTCCCATCTCAAACTGATTTTAATTTGACAACGGGGGCGCTACTGGTGCAGTGATGTGGCAAGGGAGGCACCAAAGCAGGATGTCTTACCGTATTAAATTTATTACAATAATATCTATTATTTATATCACAAATTATTCAAAATTTTGCATAAGTTAGAAAAGACTTTCTAAGTCGACACATCGTAAACTAAAAAAAATAAGGTTTTCAAAAATGTACCAGTTTTTCACAAAATTAAATTTAAATATTTTTTTCCCACAAACTGCTTCAAAAATTTAAAATGAGGAGTTTATAGAAGAAACGCCACACAGACACATCTTTTCCATAAAAAATTCCCTACCGCATTTCCATATCGGAGTAGCTGAAGGAAAACTTAAAAATTGACAAAACTCAAGTTTTTCCGAAAGTATTAAACGGTTATTGTTCAAAAACTGGCGTTTTGTTGGTTAATAACTTAATAGAGCTAGGGTGACTTATAATTTAGTGTTTTTCTGTGGTTTATGCTATTTTTATTAAATTAACAAAGATTGATGAAATAAGTACAACAAGATTAAAATCTTTTCCAGAAAAATTAAAAAACATCGTTTTGCTTTCATTAAATTTTTCAAATTTTGGCTTCTGATCATCTCTGTAGTGTCTTATAGATTGAACCTTTGGTAATCAATAAGTTTTCATGTTTCACATCTTATTGTATGTTTTAAGGTTTCTAAGAATTTGTGTAGAAAGGGTTAGAAGTAAAATATAGAATTTTGCATCAGATTTTGATAATATAAAATCACTCTTTTGGGTATATTATTATTTATTGTAGTCTGGGTTCCAAATCCCAGTACCGAAACATCGGATTTTTAACGGCCATTCTCCCTCCCAAGGCAATGGCAAACCAGCGAGGTATTCTGCCCAGAAAACTTTCTCTGGAGAAGAAGTGCTTACACTTCCTGCGGTTCGGAGCCCGCTTTAAACAGTAGGTCTCCTATGTCTGTGTGATTTATTAAGGACGTTCACCACGGACGTAGGAGAGAAAGTTACCACGCTCTATTGAGAGCAAAGAACTCCGAAGAAGAAGATATTACGTTCGGCGCAGGGACGTTTCATGGAAATGTTGTATTTCGGGATTTTAACGGAAATACATATTTTTGACCAGCAACTCAAAAAAGCGATTTTTAAAAAATGTTTGTCTGTAGGTGGATGTGTGGGAGTGTGGGTGTGTAAGTTGATTACGCCTCATAACTTCAGAACGGATGTGCCGATTTCGATGAACTTTGGAATGAGGAGGTATGTCAAAAATACATCCATAAATAAGCGTTTAAAAATCCGAAAGTGGAAGTGATACAGGTTTTTTAGTAGCATTTTTCTCAAATTGAATTTTGAGTGTTTGTGGGAAATCTGATAGAAGACCTTAAAAAAACTAAAAGTTTTTTAACAGAGCCTTCTAGCTATAATATGACGGCACCTATAATTTCTTTAAAGTTTTGCCTTTAATGCTAAATTACTAAATTATTATCAAAAACGAGTTGCCAGTATAAACTTTAATTATAATAATAGCCCTAAAAAAGCACAACGTACAAGAATTTTTGAAAAAATGATAACGTCAAAGTGAAAAATATTTTCAAACTTTCTGAATTTACAAAAATTGCTCAAAAATTGGCCACACGATTCTTTCTTAATTTTACAGATGCATAAAGCTTAGAATGAGCATTAACTTGGTTGGTGTCTTAGTTCGCTAATTTCTTTCGCTCCAAAGTCGGGAATATAATAGTTACCGCTTATTTATACTAGTTCTGCATATGCATACCTATACAGAGTGCCACTGTTTTACTGGAAACTTAGGCAACTAATGAGGGCAACAAGGAAGGGATAAGGAACTGAAAAGTGCGACAAGTAATGGAATTAATGGGAGGGCCAAGTGGGGATTCGCTTATCCATGCAACTTTTAAATTAAAAAAAAATGTTCCACTTATTATTTCCTCTCCCTGTTGCACATATTAGTAGCCTATGCCCAATTTGTCGTACTCACTAGTTGCCTATGTATCCAGTAAAATAGTGAGAATCTGTAGGTATAAAATTTTATTCTTTATAGATAATTTCTCTATGGCAGACTGTACTATTACTTTAATATTACAATTTACTTTCGGCTTAGACCGCGTGGTTGGGGATTACAACCAGCATAATCAGGTAAGGACCGACCTGTAGCTTGTATGCTTTTACAAGCTTTTGCTCTAGAAATTTGAGCCGTATTTGTTCGTGGGCCCTGGTTCATAAGCATCATCGCAACACCGGATTCGTCTCCGCCTAACAGTGACTGCCAACTAGAACTCCGCCGTTCTGCCCGACTGGCTCAAAAAGATTTAAATACCTCCGCATCCCAGATTTGAATTTAGTGTTCTAATCACTCTGAAGATGCAACCTGTAATAACTTGCGAAACGTTAGTTTGTATGCGTTCACAAACAGCTAACAAGCATAAGCCGATTAACTATTCTCGTCTTGACATACAAGATACATTAAGATCAAATCCTTGTCTGCCCCAAGGTTCTAACAATCTAAGCATACGGCCCTGTTTAGGCAGGCAGGGCCCACAAACAGCTGTCGCTCAAACTTTTAGAGAAAATGCTTGTAGAGGCAGACAAGCTACAGTTTCACTCTGTTCTTAAACTACATATTCTATTTTCTATTCATATTTTTGCAACGACTTTTAACTATAAATATTCACATCGTTTGCTGTTGGAAAATTTTTACGACACTTGGAAAAATTCAAAGTAGGAAACTATTGCAGTTAAAAGATAATCGAATGCGTATTTCTCTGATTTTCTATACAGCATAGAAATTTTAATAGCCGACCCGAACCTGTGCGGTTCTTATTAAAGAAACAACCACCTGCAGTTTTTGGTTTTTATGAAATTAAAATGCTTCAAAAAGTAACTCAGCGGTTGAACTCATTGTATTGAATTCTTCGGTTTACTCATTTAATGGTTTAAAACAATGAATGTAATGGTAAGTCTCTCAATAGTACCGTTCTATCAATTTAATAATTTATTATTGATTAGTTAGTTTTTAATATTTAGTTTAAAAAATTACTTAATGATTCCAAATATACTTAATGCATGGTAATAATGGGTGTGTTCTGTGGTGGCCCACTTAGTACTTATGTGATTGTCCAGACGAAGTACTTTGTCCCATTATAACTCTGTGTCTGTGTAAAACTGGAAGCACCCAAAATTTAAATTAATTTAAAACACAGATAATTATTAAATATTTATAATAGTCATAATATTTGACTTTGTAATAAATCGAACAACGCCCTTTCTAATTAAAGGTTTTAAATATATGTAAACTTTAAAACTGTTAAAAACTAAAATGAAGATAAATACATTCCTCAATTTAAACAATTTTGCATTCCATTTTCTAGATTGGGTGTACCCACTTGTAAAAATTTGGAAACAAACTAAATAAGATTTAAAGTAAGCATACGGCTTCGTAAACAAATTATTTACGCAAGTGGAAGTGATATAATTGTTTACTTGAAATATGCAAATGTTTATATTAATTTATAAGATTTTCCGAATTATGTTTACTTTTGCAATTGAAAAATAAAAAGTTTGGTGCTGGTTAGTAACAGATACATTGTTTAGAACATATTGTCGCTAATTTGAATTTCTTTTTTTTTGAAATTCTTCGAACTTCTGTCTGATTAGTTACTATGGGCAAAGGTTTATTCATATATGCAAACTTATATCTGGTATCACATACAAAACAAGTTATGTTGAAATAACTATCAATTTTCAAATTGTTTTTTAAGTTTGTTAAATTTATGCGGCTTCTGATTTTAACAGCCAAAATTAAAAATGCTGCCAAAAAGTTGGATTTTAAAATAACAATACAAACGAAGACAAGTGAAAAGTCAAATTCCTTAACTTCAAGTTTAGTAAAAATTTAAGCTGCCATGGCAGAATTATAGCCGATTTTTTAATAATAATGTAAGTGTTAATGTTTCACACAATATTTTGTTTTAACGAGGGTAAAAAGCTAAACGTTATTCTGGGAACGGAACCAACTAAAATATAACGTTATAAACTAAATTTTTCAATTTCTAAAGTAAACATAATTAGGAGCAAACTTCCACATAAAAATGACTCAGTTTGTTCATAGAAAACGTCATGGTTAATTACACCTCCATGACTAAATTAATAAGAATGCTGGTTAGTAATGAATGCCATGCAACATTATTTCCAAGATTAAGAATTTAATTTGAATCTTTATTTTTTTAATATGAATGTGTTAAGGTGTTGCGCTGCGCGTATGTACGATTTTGAAAATGTACAGCGTGTCCACTTTAGTTTGTTACCAACCATTTTATGAACCACAATTTTATACTTTCTGGAAGAAGCTTTAAGTTAAAAATCAGCAAACGTACATAACCTAAGTAAGCACCTAATTAATTAATTGATCCATGAGAAATTAATTAAAAATTAAAAATTACCTTCTTAGTAACTCGAAGTTGGTGGTTGGTTAGCGACTGTTTGTTTAAACTAGAGTTGGTTTGGGGTCATCGTAATCTATGGGGTCAGGGGTTAGAGATAAAGCGTTCAATCCAAGGGACTAACCAAAGCTATATTTATCATGAAATGACTAGATTCGAATATTTCTGCATTGTTTTAATGTTTATTTTTGATTAACCGGCTAAATTAAACAGAGGGTGTTTACCGTTAATAACGTACCCCATGTACACTTTAAATGCCCAGACTAGTTTACTAATTTATTATTTACTTTAAAAATTAAGATTAGATAATTGCTATTAGTAGAATGCTGTTGGAATTCTTGCTGTTAATTTTGATGCTGTATGTACCCTTGTACAATTTTAGATTTTTAAATATTTCAAAATTAATTTGAAATTACAGTTTATTAAAAATTAGTGATGAAATTTGATATACATACGTGTAATAATATAAAACCCAAGTATTAATAAACAAGCCACGAACGCACTTTGTGAAGTTAAAGGCACGAACTGTCCTCTTTAATGAATTTCAATTGAGTTTATATGTGAAGCCCACATCCTAGCGTTAATTTAAGTTAAATTAAGAGATTATTTCCTCTGTACACGTTATTATTCTATTGTGGCCACCATTGCTGCCGTTATTCCATTTTACAAACGCTATTTGTGTACAAGATGAAAATTCTTGAGCAAAATATAGTACAAAGTTAGGCGTTTATTGTCCATTTCTTCGATTTTTTTAAATTGATAGAAGAGGTATTCTGTATTCTTGATGTATGAATGCAGCCTTATTTGTGTGAAATTATTTTTTAAATAAATTAGTTACTGTTACTGGAATTTAAGTGCTCCTCAAGGTTTTGTCCGTTGTTCCGTCAGTTTTCTTTTAAAAATTGCCGACTTAATCACTGATGAATTTTTTTATATGTACTATAGCAATGTTATTTAATATTAAATAGTTTTGCAAATTTTGTATCATTGCGTATTATTTACATAGTCGTAAATTACTTCCAATGTTAAAATTGAGCAGCAAATTTATAAACATATACAGAAGGTTTAGTAAGCGTGTAAAGAAACTTTAGGGGGTGATTTCTTGTGTTATTTTATGAAGAAAAGTCTAGATGAACATATGCCCGAAAATGATTCATTACGAATTTACAGTCGTCTGAAGAATTACTCTAATCGCTTTTTGTCAATAACTTTCGCAGTAGTTGCACTAAAATTTTGAAATTTTATATAAGTGCACTGCTTAATTAGCTTAGTATTTTTACTAAATTTTATTTGATTTGGTGCACCAGAGGTGTTTCATATGGGGGGGGGGGGGTTAAGTAATACTCGGTTCTAAATATTTTACACCGTTATAATTATTTACGTTTTGTCTAGAAAATGTTATTCTCTATTTAAAAATACACAAACAGGTACACTTGTTAAAAGTCGCTATATTTAACAGTTTTCGAGATAATTAAATTTTTATGAACAATCAAGTTGCGATAAAGGTCCCAGTGTTTTCCTAAGATGCAAAAATAGCTGCTGCAAACTTTGAGCATAAGTTCTAGTAATTAAAAAAAATAAGTTTCTATAAACGTGGGTCCGAAAATGTTTTCTTACGGAGTCATAGCCTCTCGAAGCAGCCATAGCTTGAACTGTTGAAATTTACTTATTCCGGGGGCAGAACCTCTGTAACAAAGTGTTTCTGGACAAATGTTTATAAGAACTTTTTCGTTATTTTCATGTGTCGAACTCACTCTCAAAATTTGTAAAAGCTATTTAAACAGCGTGAGAAAACACCTACACCGTCATGGTAACTCGATTTTACAAAAACGTTGAATTACTCTGAAAACTGTTAGATACAGCGACTTTCAACGAGGGTACCTTTTTCGTATGTTTTTGTATATAGAATATTTTCTAGACAAAACTTCAAAAACTGTAAAGATCTCAAATATTTAGAAGAAAATATTACGCGACCCTCCCATATGAGAATACTCTGGTTCACTTATTCAAACAAAAATCAGTAAAAATACTAAGCTAAATTAGTAGTGCTGACACAGGAAATTTCCAAGTTTTAGTGGAATTACTGCGAAAGTTATCGACAAAAAAGTGATTAGACTGTTCTTTCTTCAGAGGGCTGTAACTCCGTCAGGAAGCATTTTTGAACATATGTTTGTCTAAACTTTTCTTCATGAAATAACCCAAGGAATCACATCCTGTGTATGAAAAAGGATTTTCTTTACACTAATAATAATACACTACCCGCCAAAATTAAAGGATCAAGCATAAATACTTTTGTATATTTTCTTCTATCACAGTTATTATTAAAAAACTCACCCACAATTATTATATGCTCTTTGTCATTGTATCATTCTACGGTGATTATATTTTCAGGAGTTGCAGCAACACAGCTTTATACACAGCAATATATTGCTATGATATTCGGAGTTGTATGTTTTGACTGCAGTATTGTAATTCCTGGAAGGCAGTTTTTGGGATGCTTGTTACAATTTAATTTACGATTGGAGGTTTGTGAAGACTGTAAGGTTTTGGTATTGAAAGTTATAAACTCAGGGTTGTGTATTATTGCTGTAATTTCTTGTTTTAAATTCAAATAATGTGGTTATCTTTATATTTTTCATATTTGTGAAGTTTTGTTTACTCTGAAAGAAAGAAGAACACAATCAGATTGATACGATTATTGTTTATGTTAATTTTAATTATAAAATTAGTTCAGAAATGTTTAAAAGGTTTAATATATAAGAAGTTTTAGACTTACTTGTTTGTGCATCGTTAAAATAATGTCGCTTGTGGGGGTTATGGATGTGAATGTCAATTTGACAAATGTATAAAAAGAACACTCATTGTTTCATGAGATTTATTTGTTTTAAAAAAATGGGAGATCAAGAGAGAAGACAAAAGCAAGTGAAAACTTATTATTTAGCTACGGCTCGTCCTGAAAACAAAGACACAGGATTTTTCATTCTCTGCAAGAAAAAGAGAAAGAAAACGAGTTATATGAAATAAATAGTGGTATTGAATCGAATAGAAGCTATAACAAAACGGATACAAGTGTTTCTCAACTAATTTTGGAAATATCCAAAAGAATAATAATATAAAAGCGGTCCAGAACGAGTTTACAGTTATCATGGTAGAAAAGGCCAAGTATTAGTAAACATAAAAGCAGTCCAGTACATATTGGTACTACAGCGGAGGAAGATTCTTACTAAAGGCGAGTGCTGTTGGTTTTTGTGGAAACTGCAAACCAGAGAAGAGGGAGTTTATCATTCAACGATTGTCGAGTTAAGGATATCTTTATAAAGAAGAAACAAAGATAAGTGTTCAGTTTTAAGAACAGTACAATAAAAAGAAATTTCTTGATTTTCATAAATTTAATCTCAAATTGACTTTTAAATAAAAAATACTGTTTGTAACGTTGATATTGGTTTGTGTAATTTTTTTTGTTTCGTTTTTTTGTGTTGTTTTTGTTTGAGGCTCATTTATTAATACCATTTCTTTCCAAGCTTAATAACGACCCTGAGAAATTTTATAAAAGAGTCTTATATAAAATATAATTAGTAATTGCGTAAATTACAGGCATTTAAAGGATTGTTTTTCTAGTAAGTACATAGCCTCATATCATATTAAAAATGGCACCCACTAACGTGGGGCGTTGATGTACATAGTGGCATTTTGGTAAATGTTTGGTTACAGTTTTCAACATTAAGCTCATTTGATAAAGAACCCAAAATATAAAGAACTTTCTTATTTAAAAGAGAAAAAGCTTAGTGGAATAGAGAAAATTGGGAGTAGCTAGTTATTTAGTTTTCTTGTAGATTTAAAAGGGTTATAATTCGACAGAAAATGACAGAGGAAAATCGTAGAATGTTAAGAAGTTTGTCAAGGAAGAATTATGATGAAGAATCAAATTCAGAAGGTGGAAATGAAGACCACATAAGAGAAGAAGAAATAGTTGCGGTTATAGAACAACAAGGGCAAGAAGAGGTACAAGGAGAAGTACAAAATGAACCAGAACAAGGAAAAGAAGTACCACAAGAAGTAAAGTTGAATACATTGATGCAACTGATGATAAGAATGGAAAAGAAAATCGACGATACTGCAAGAAAAGTCAAAGCGAGTATGAAGAAGAAAATAGATGAGAAAATGGATGAAAATGTTGAGAAAATTGACAGTAGGGCTAATATGGCAAGAGATACTAAAGAAAGTGCGGAAGGCTTTAAAACAAGCGTAGGAAGTTTGGAAGAGAAAATGCAGGTTTTGGAAAAGAAATTAGACGACAGTGTTAAACAGCAGATTCATAGTTTGGAAGACCGAATCGGTAAGAACATACAAGAAGTTACTGAAGAAACTGACAGTAAATTGGAAAAATTGAGTAATGGGGTGTTAAGTGTAAAACAGGTTCAACATAACACAACCGAGAAACTAGTAGGAATACAAGAAGGTTTCGTAGTATTGGAAATTGAACATGTGCAAATCAAAGAAAAACAAGTAAAGATACAAAATTAACAGGTTAAATTAGATGGAAAGCAATTGGAAATTGAAGATAGAGTAAATCAAAATGAGAATAAACTAACAATTATTAGGGCTACGACACAAGAAGAAAATAGAAAGCATGACGAAGAACTTAAAATAATAGAAGAAAAGCTAGAAAACCTAAGTGTTAATGGTTTATGAGGGTATACCATGATGCCAATGATGGGGGCATATCAGTCAGAAAGAGCGCTTAAGTTTGAAGGAAGAAAGAATGAATTTCCAATGATTTTCATAACTAAAATGGACCAGATTGTAAACGGATATAATAGCGAGAATAGAAGGGTTCAAACGGTAAGGAATGCACTAAAGTTTAATGCGGAAGTTTGGTACAGTTTGGTAGAGGATAAATTTACGACCTACCAAGAATTCAGGAAGATGTTTTTGGACCAGTACTGGGGTAACAGTCAACAGGCTCGAATTAGGAATAAATTGACCATGGGCAGATATGAGGTAAATATAGGAAGTTCAAGGGAGTTTTACATAATGCAGCAATTTAGCACGGCAAAGTATCTTACACCAACTATCACAGAAGATGAGATAATACAACATTTATCAAGACATTTGGAAGGTGAGATTACTAGAGCAGTGGCAGTCCAAAATATTAAAACAATAAAAGATTTTTTGGAAATAATTAGAAATTATGACGCAGTAACCATGAATGAGAAGGCAAGTAGGAGTTTTAATCAAAATAGAAGGGATTGGAATTGGAGAGGTAATAGAAATTTACCGAATAATAATTATGAACAGAGTAGGCCACACTTTGAGCAAAACAAGAGAAAATATGAAGACCAACAAAATAATACTCAAAATAAAAAGTTTTACTATAATGGCAATAACAATAATTATAACAGAGAAAGATATTATGACAACAATAAGAATAATGGAAATTTTAATAATCGGAATGGGGATTGGCGAAATAGGTATGAACGAATCATCAAAGATAAAAATGATGAGTATGATCAAGGAAGAACGTAAGGTCAAAGGAAGATTCATTCGGTTACTTTTGGTAGAACCAGAGATTATGGACGTGATGATCAGTCAGAAGAAGAGAGAGGGGAAGAAAATATTGAGGTGGCTCAAATTCATAAAGAACCACTTTCGGTAAAAGAAAAAAAACTTCGTTTATTTAAATACTGTTTATGATTGTTTGTTTTTAACAACCACTTATGGCCACCCAAAAGAATTCTTATTATCTGATGATGAAGAACAATATGAGGGAGTACAATTGCCTTTCATTCGTCTAAATCTTAGTAACAAATTTTATTTGGCATTAATTGATTCAGGGGCGCAACCGTCTTTAGTCAAAGAAAAAAATAATTTTGGAAAATAAAGCTTTAACAGAAAAACATTTAATTAAAATAGGGAAGTTGGAGTTGTTGTCTGCAACGGAGAAAAAAGTGTCTACTATATCGAAAGCAGTGAGTTTAGAAGTTACAATAGGAAGTAAAAGTTATGTGACAAGATTTTTGATAATACCAGAGTTACAATTAGATTTTATAATTGGAATAGATTTCATAGAACAAGAAGGGGTTAAAGTTGACGGCGAATTTAAATGTATTATAATAAATAATGATAAAATAGAATGGACAAAAGATGTACTATATAATAATAATAATATTAAAATAAATAGTTATGTCATAAGTGACTTTATAAAGGAGGAGCAGATTGGAATCCCTTGTTGGAAATATAAAGTACAATTAAATAACCTGGTACGTGAAAATATTGACCTCATTAATGAAAAACCGTGTGTAGCAAAAAATCACATACATAAACTTGAAGCTCCATTTAATGTTAAAGTTCATCCAATACCTTTTTCGTATAGAATACAAGTTAGGGGTGAAATAAACAAAATGTTAGCAGATAATGCGACGTATTTTAGGAACAATAGGTTTATTACATTCTGGAAGAATAGAAATATACAGGTTGGGTTCTGTAGCATAAAACATCCTTGTGCGAATCCTGCAGAGCAATAAAGTTTCTTAGAATTTCAACGCACAGAAGTCATGAACAATGGGTAAAGTTTTTGCCTCAAATACAACAATTTATGAATGAAGTACCCAATTCAATAACAGAAGTGCCACCAATTTTGTTGATGAAAAACATTTCACCAGAAAGACCTTGAAAAGGTGCAGAGGTAATAGAAGATATACGTGAGATTTTAGAACAAGCAAGAATCAAAAACAACGCAGCATTGAACAAGTATGAAAGAAGGAAGAATAAAAATTAAAAAGAAAGAAGTTTTATCAGATAGGTGATTTAGTAGTAGTTAAAAACTTAAAAGTTGCAAATAGGGCTGAAAAGATTTGTGCAAAACTACAGTTATCTTATATAGGGCCTTTCAAAATAAATAGGATTTTTGGAGAGAATACTTTTGAGTTAACCGAGTTAGAGAGTGGCAGAATAAGAGGTAGATTTAATATTTCAATGATTTTTCCTTACAATATTAAAGAAGTTTGATGTTGAAATCGATGAAAATAAAATTTTCTTTATAAAACTTATTTTGTTCAATATTCTAAAATTTTATTTTAATCTGGGGGCAAAAATGCTATGATATTCGGAGTTGTATGATTTGACTGGAGTATTGTAATTCCTGGAAGGCAGTTTTTGGGATGCTTATTACAATTTAATTTACGATTGGAGGTTTGTGAAGACTGTAAGGTTTTGGTATTCAAAGTTATAAACTCAGGGTTGCGTATTATTGCTGTAATTTCTTGTTTTAAAATTCAAATAATGTGGTTATCTTTATATTTTTCATATTTGTGAAGTTTTGTTTACTCTGAAAGAAAGAAGAACACAATCAGATTGATACGATTATTGTTTATGTTAATTTTAATTATAAAATTAGTTCAGAAATGTTTAAAAGGTTTAATATATAAGAAGTTTTAGACTTACTTGTTTGTGCATCGTTAAAATAATGTCGCTTGTGGGGGTTATGGATGTGAATGTCAATTTGACAAATGTATAAAAAGAACACTCATTGTTTCATGAGATTTATTTGTTTTAAAAAAATGGGAGATCAAGAGAGAAGACAAAAGCAAGTAAAAACTTATTAGTTAGTTACGGCTCGTCCTGAAAACAAAGACACGGGATTTTTCATTCTATGAAAGAAAAAGAGAAAGAAAACGAGTTATATGAAATAAATAGTGGTATTGAATCGAATAGAAGCTATAACCCGTTTTGTTATAGCGTCTATTCGATTCAATACCACTATTTATTTCATTTAACAGCAATTAACTGGGAGAACAAAAAATCCAAAATTTGCTTTTATGTCCTTTAGTAATTATTTAAATGATTAGAGTTGACTTAAAAGTAATAATCAAATAAACATAAAAACGTATTCTTTGTCGTTTTTGCGGTTTGTCGAACTGTCAATATTACAATTTACTTTCGGCTTAGACCGCGTCGTCATTTGGGGATGAACCCAGCATTATCAGGTTAAAGCTTGTTTGCCTTTACAAGCATTTGCTCTAGAAGTTTGAGCAGTATTTGTTCGTAGGCCTTGCTTGCCTAAACAGGGCTGTGTTCTGAGATTATTTGAACCTTGGGGCAGACAAGGATTTAAACTTAATGTATTTTGTTTGTCAGGACAATAATACTTAATCGGCTTATGCCTGTTAGCTGCTTGTGAACCAATACAAACTAACGTTTCGCAATACATTGCAGCTTGCATCTTCAGAGTGAATATAACACGCAAGCTGCAATGTCTTGCGAAACGTTATTGCTTAAACTTCTAGAGCAAATGGTTGTAAAGGCAGACAAGCTACAGGTCGGTCCTTACCTGATTATGCTGGGCGTAGTTCCCAAATGACGACGCGGTCTAAGCCGAAAGTAAATTGTAATATTGACAACATGAAAACGTTTAAGAAAACATAAATGCTCTAATGCCTATATTTATTTCTGGTTTAAAAAAAAAAATATTATAGATACTAAAGGAAAATGTGTTTTCTATTTCAGAGAACTCCGAACTTTAGTAGAAAAGTTAAAAGATACAGAAGAAACTCGTTCACTGGCCGTAGAAGTAAAGTAAGGTTGTCAAAATTGCGAACGTTGATTAAGTGGACAAAATAACTGGTTAAAAAATATTAATAAATAAGATTAAATAATTGGTTAGTCGGTTACGATCAAAACCGGTTTAAATGCACTATTTTCAGTATTTTCTTAATTTAAAAAAATAATTTGTAAAAACTTTAAGGGTAGGTTCTAAACGCCAAAACATTAAAATAAATTTCTATAAATATGGGTTGAAAAAGCTTTTCTTACGGAGTTATAGCCTGCGGAGGAAGCGTTGCCGGATTCATACTGATAGGAAATTTTGTATATCTAAGTCGTTCAACTCCTAAAATGTTTGTAAATTTTAGAAATTATACAAAATATTTTTGACAGTTTTGAAAACTAAACATTTGTGGTAATTTTGAGAATTATAGGAAATTTAGAAATATACAAAAATATGAAAAAGTTTTAAAGAATTTTCCAAATACTTATTTTTGGGAGCTTTTGCAATTTTGCATCTCAGGTAACCTAAAAATTGATTTAGACATGGCTCACTTGACTGCAGGTTTGACTGTTCATGGAAATTAAAAAAAAATATTAAGTAAATTTGCAAAACATCTTCTTGTTTGAGAAAAAAGTTATTAAAACACGGGTTCAAAATCCAATTCTAATGCCATGTGCAAAGTTTAGAACACTAGTATTATTTATTAATAAATTAAAAATAACTTTTTTAGAAATATTTTGATGTTAAATTACCAAATCACTATGTTTTCTTTGGAATGAATTTATTTCAGTAAAATTCATTTGTTTAGGTCATAATCGAACACAAATTTTGTTTGAGCACATTTGGAAGATCTAATTTAAAAAAATCGTTTTCGTTAGGTACGTCCTTGTCGCAATGGTTTGTTTCTAATAGTCATTGCGTATTATTTCTGTGCCAAATCTGAAGTCAGGTGACCTATGTTTAAACTAATTTTTAGGTGGTCTGAGATGCAGAAGCGTCACCAAAACAGTTTTTGACACTTTCCAATAATAAAATTTTTTACCAATATGTTGCAAACGTTTTGCCGCTATGTAGAAAAAGATTGAAAATTTTCGGAAATTATTGGAAATTTTGGACAACGTGAAAGTTATTAAAACATTCTGAAAATATTTTAAAATTTTAAAAATTTTAAAATTTTTACAAATTTTAAAATGTTGGGAAATTTTAAAAGGATTTGTTAATTGTGATAAATGTAAACAATTTTGAAAATTTTTAATATTTTAAAATTATTCAAAATATAAAAAATATTAGAAATATTGAAAATTTTTGAAAACTTTGTAATTTCTTGGAAATTATGAAACTTTTCGAATAACTTCAGTTTTAAAAACTGTTTTGCAAATTTTTAAATTAAGAAATTGTTTGATTATTTTGTAAATATAGAATTAAATAATTTTTTAATTTTTTCAAAATGTTTGGTAAGTTATAAATCGTATTGAAAATGTTGGAAATTTTGAAAATTGCGGTTTAGATAATTGACCAAAAGGAAACCTCCCGGAGTTTTTTTTTCTTCTTAAGGAAAATTTGTTCCTATTGTCATTTAACATGTTCATACTGATTGTTTGTACTGATCGGCTATTAGACGCGTTGAATACGAACTTAATGTTTTTTTTTCCTGGTTTTCATGGCATTTTGTGTTTTCTATTTGCAACCAACGTTTATCTGTTGAAATCTTAAAATCGATTTTATATTTTAGTGATAGCCGTTTTTTTGGAGATTACTTAATTAATCTGTTTAGAAAAGCGACAAAAAAAAACACCCAGTGGTGTTTCCTCAATACATGATGCCGCTGTGACGTCAGAGCTTGCTCGGATATTACTACGCTCTTTTGGCGTGTAGGATAAACATTGCATTCAGCCGCACGTATTTGTATATCTTCACATCGTTCCTAAATCGATGGTAGAATACGAATCTACGGTTGTTTTTCGAGTGCGTCTATATTGAAGTAGAGCACCACTCCCACCCTCCTTTTTTAGCGGGTCTACCTCATTTTGTTGCGGTGTCATCCCAGTAGATTAAATCTTTGGATTAAATTTGGGTTTTCTGCGTTTGCACTGCAAAGTGTATACAGACACATGGGCAGACAGACACGCACACAGACACCTCTGCAGCGTCCGCTTTATCGGTCTTTCTCAAGTCCTTAAAGTATGCATATTAGTCAAAACGTTTAGTTTAAAAAGGTTTGCCATAAAAGTACCTTTCTTTTAGGCATTACTCGTATATCGTCCAGTAAGCCCAAACCAAAAAACACTTAGCTGAATGAACGCATTTGCTCCAAATCCTACCTGGCGATCACAATACCTTCCTCTATAGGTACTTTTAATCTACATTTAAACTTATTTAGACATTACAACGAAATGCCTAAGAAAAATTATAGGAAGCACAAGAAGAGATAGAATGGGAAATGAGGTAATCAGAGGCAAACTAAAACACGAGTCAGTAATAACAATGATAGAGAAGCAACAGCTGAAATAGATTGGACACATATGGAGGATGGACCAAAATAAATTACCCAAAGTGGTACTGGAGATGGGTGTGGAGGGACGCAGACCAAGAGGAAGGCGGAGAAAGAAATGGGAGGAAGATGTAAAAGCCATAATGGAAAGAAAAGGAAAGACAATGCCAGAAGCAAAAAGGCTAGAAAACGACCGCAAGGCGTACAATAAATGGATATAAAACCTGACGCCCTATGAGGCGGCATAAAGTAAAGTAAAGTAAGCAGAAATTTCGAAGACAAAACGATACGTTTTACCTCACTCACATTACCTACTTGAGGTAAGGCTTATACAATTGTATATAATGTCACTATGTGTCGTGACCATAAAGATTTACTTTATGTCGTGACGTTTTTAATTTTAAAACAGTTGTCTTTTCATTAAATTAGTGATTATGTAGTAATTAAGATAATACGTATTTTTCTGGTTAATGGCTTCTCTTAATTTATAATACATCAGAGTAAATTTATTAATAAAAGGCATGAAAATGATCAAGAGCAAGTTGGTTGTTCAAACATAATTCCTATAGTACCTAAAGGAACGATTCGACAACTTTATTTCCAGAAGTCTTTTCTTGGGTTCTATGTTCATATTTTTTAATACTTTTGCTTATTTCAACCTAATTGAAGTCCTAATTGAAGAAAACATTTGATATATTATTACCTGATAACATATGGCTTCTTTTAATCTAATTCAAAATCTGAAAGATATTTTTGGCAGCGATTTTCAAGTTATCTAAAATTACTTTTCCGTGTCAGTGTCCGGATTTCTAGTCTAGTATTTAGCCAGTATTTAAATTATAGGACAAACAATTAATAATAAATTATGGCATATATCCTTCACATATATAGTTGGGGCATATATTCAAATTTAAACGAATTATTTACGGACTTAAAATAACAACACACCAACATGTTTGACCGTAGAGAGCTTGGTTAGATAAGTATTATTCATCTGGCCAGCTGATTTATTATCTGGAGCTATTTTATAACGCAGTTGATAAGCGTAGAATATGCATGGTCACGGGTTTTGAAAGCAATACACGAACCAATTTTATGATACTTTGCAAAAATATTTTTGAGTGCAGAACCTCTCTGGCTTAGCTTAATAATAAAGTAACACTGGACGAAACGACGTATCTCAAATATTGCAGTTGTATTTGTAACATTCTTGCCAAATCGTGCAACATGTTCCAAAAAACTGAATGGATTTGCGTACGCCCATTCTTTTCATTTACTTAATTGAATTTAAACGACATTTTTGCTGTTTCGGGACTAAAAGTCCGGTCTTTGACTGTGATGAATGCGTTAGAATCGTTATCAATGACAACGAATATGATTTTGCAGAACCTTGAAGAACTGCACTTTAACAGAAGTATTTTAAATATAGGTAAATTGAACTCAATCATTTAATTCAATCTCAAGGATTTACTGCTCCAAATGCACACCATACTCCGCGTAAGCATCAAGAACATTTAATAGTCTAATGAGGAGGAGTAATTATGCTACCAATCCCCTTTTACAACCGTCATTGCTCCCAAGGTGATAAACAGAACTAGTATGTTTTTAATTCTCATTGCCCGTAAATAGGTAATAGGAACACTAAAATACGAACACGTGCAAAATTGTTTCAGCTTCGTTTATAAAAAGAACTCTCGGCACTAAATAGCATCATTATTCTATCTGGACAAGTAGGAATGATGATGAGAGCTCAAGTACTTTCATGTCATGAACTATTTATTTCATTGATACGTGACACGGCTTGGTCAATTGGTATATTAAATTATACGATCACCATTCATAAATCTGTAAGAAAAAGAACAACGCCACAAAAATGCGGGACAGTGGATGATGAATAAGATAGACAGGAAACGCCTTAAATAGGAAATAGCATTTAAAAAATTAAATCTGACGCCCGGCGTGGATTATTATTATTTCAGATACCCACTGAAAGTACAGTCTGCGTTAAAAATAATGTGTCTGAAATTCTGAGACAGGAAAAACCTTTTAAACAGATATTATTGTAAGTTGTTGTGTTTTTAGTTACACAAAATCCCAGTTTGCAGTTTAATTTATTCCGCAATTCTTTCTTTATTTTATTTTGCCTTTGTGTGAAAACGACAGACAAATTGTAAACTTAAACTCAGCGATAATAACGTAAACCCAATTGTCTCTGTTTAAACATAAACCTGGATTTTGCACGTGCCGAGTGAAACGCGCGTGAAAATGAAATGAAATGCGCTTAGTCAATATCACCTGAATACAAAAGAGAGAAAGTCGCATATTGTCTTGTCCAGTGTACAAAATTCACGAAAATCTTTGATTTCGAAATTTTAACGAAAAAACACGTTTCAGGACACAAGTAATCTAAAGTCATCTTCACAGAATAATTTTCTGTCGCGCGCGATCTAATTTTGTTGCGACAAATATATCAAGCTTTTCCATAGTTGACGCAATAAAACATATTACAACATAACCTATAAAACAATTTTAACACCGAAAAGAAATTAAAAGTAACATATTTGATTACGGACAGTATATTAATTTCCAAACTCCCAACCGTGATTTGGGCGTTGAGAAAGTACAAGCATGGAGTTAAATTGTTATTTAATATTATTTATCAGTTCGAGCTTTACTTCGTTTATAATCACAAGAATGTAACATTTTTATAGACAAATTACTAAAATCAGGCATTTACAACTTAAATTGCTCGCACTGTAATTCGGTTTATATAAAACAAACAATTAGAAACTGTGATATTAGGTACAAGGAGCACGTACGTTGTTACAAATACAAACACTCACATAAATCCAATTATGCTAAACACATATTAGAACACAATCATTCAATGACTTCTAATAACACTATAAAATTTGTACATTTTTCTGATGATAAACGTAAGCTGGATATACTAGAAGCTTTTGAAATTCACAAACATTTAATATCTGTACCTTTAATGAATGAGCAAATTGACCTCTTAAATTCATTATTATTGGACGTTTTGGAATGAGAAATCAAGTCATCTGGACGCAGATATAGAAAATCAAGATCAAGTTATGAAGATTTTTTGTTCTTATAGCAACACCAACTGTAAATACAGAAAATTTTTAAAAAAAGTCCAATTATTACAAACGGCATATGAAAGTGGTCTGGGTAGCGACCTCTCATCCCAAATTTTACGTTTTCGACCAGGGGTTGAGGAAACCACGTTTTTTAAGAGACCTTATAAAACCCACCAAAAAAACCCGAAATAAACACTGAGCTTTGTTAATTGAATTCACCCAAAAAAATTCACTGTTTTTTTTAATGGGTCTGTTCAATTGCCAACCCTGTTTTTGATCGGATTATACTGCGCAAATTAAATCTTATTCTTCAATTAAACAGCTGGTAGTATTTTTCCTTTCATATCATACCGCGCGCGCTGGCTAATTGTTTTTTATTCGGCTTCTTTGTTGTTCGTTACGTTATCAGCTACAACATCCGAAAGGTGGTTTTCAACACTAAAAGCAATAAAAAGTATTTACGCAGTACAGGGTGGCTCAAATTTGTTGGTTCTGTAGGCTATCTCGGTTATTATTGCAGTTAGAAGAAAGCTGAACTGTGGACTTCGAGTGAACTTGCTCATACTAGATATTAATACTTCCCATATTTGCAAAAGTGTAAATTTTATAATTATAGCGTTGTACATTTCACCGACTATTAGATTTCTGAAAAAGCAAGCTCTATAAGCAATTTTCCATTTCATTCATCCAAATTCATAGAAAGCGCCACAGTGAAACGATAGCTTAAAAAAATCAAATTGTAGCCAATCTTCCGTTCTAAAGGCCTACAAAGTTTTAAAAAAATGGCGTCGGCAGTTTTTGAATAATATTTTTTTGGAAACTTTCAAAATTTTGAAGAAGCGCCATTGAAATCGTTTTAGATTTTCGAAGTTAATTTTGTTTCATTGTATGCCACCCACAAAGGGCTCTCAAACAATTTGTAGTTGATGCCGGTCAGACGACTACTTTTCGAGTAAATAGGCGTTAAATTCGAGATTTTCAAAAAGTTGTAGCGGCCGCCATTTTGAAGCTAAAGAGTTCGGTAAAACAGTTTTCGATTTGTCCTAGGCTCGTCTCTCATTTCACCATATGTTAGATTTCTAAGAAAACAATTTATATGGGAAACCCTACGATGTTGCATACCGTATAAGAATAGTAAGAACAGAAGCGATCTGCAGCGGATATCGAATCGGATCGATATAAATGGTTTATTCAAAGATTTATCAAAAATATGCAAAAATTAATTAATATATTTTTTAACTAAAGCTAACTGATAGGCGTAGTTAAAATCACGTAACTGCCGGAAAACGCGTTATTGATATTAAAAAGTATCTTTTTTTTTTCTTAATCTTTAAAATAGTTGAAAACTTTAGCTAATCCTAATAAAGTACTTCAAATAGTCTATAGAACTGATAAAAGTTTATAACGATCGGCGTTTCCGTTTTTGAAAAAATTATTAATCAATTTCAACTTTTTTAAACATTCTTGGAAGGCGTCAGAGTAAAATTTGGGAAACAAGTAAAAAATAAATTTGTAATTCACTGCAAGCTATATCGGCTCAAAAAGTTAAAAACAAATCGTGTGGGCAGTTTTTGAAAAATATGTTAAATAGTTTCAAAATTTTGATTTTGGTTGCGATCGTTTACAGATTTTTGAAATTAGTTTTACTTCATCGTATACATATACTGCTTCAAGAAATTAGCGCATCACTATTAGAATCTGATTTTTTATGTGTTTTACACATAAAGGGTTGTATTAATGGCGCTGTTTTATTAAAATGGAATAAAAAGCATTGTTTGCGTTAGGAAAAAACATTAAAAACGGCTATTGTTTCTTCACAAATTATTTTTTATTATAATAACTACAAAAAGTGACTAAAGCTTAATACTAATTATGCTACTAAAAACAATGAAATAAACAAAGAAACTGTAAACAAAATGGTATTCAGTATTTTGTGTTACCACCCTGAGCTCGAATAACTGCTTCTCATGCTTAAAATTAATGATTGTATCTCATTTTGTCCAATTTCTTCCCATATGTTGGTCAGATAATTTGCCAACTCTTCCAGATTGTTTGGCGGATTTTTCAGGTTTCTCACTCTCCTTTTTAACTTGTTCCAAAGGTGTTCAATGGGGTTTACATCCGCACACTTTGCTGGCCTGGTGTTTCACATGTATACGATAATGTCGCGATAACGGTAATTTAGATTCTTTAAAAGTTGAAAAGTTTGCCCAGTGTTGCCAGCGTAAAACAATCGATGATGGAAAGAAGACGTGTTGTGTTATTACTCTTGATACAACGCAGGCGCCAGAGAAAGGCAGCAGTTCTTAGACGTTTTGTCACAAAGACATGGTCCTTGTTCGACCATTTCTATTAAATCTAGCGGCTCACTTTTCTTCTTGTCGTCATATTTTTTAGCAGTCAACCTTCATCCATGCAACGCTACGAAAGACTAAACTTCCGTAGTTCATTGTTAATCCAGACGATACTGTACTGTTTATCGCTCCCGTGTGCAAATACACATACAAATATGCATTGTCAACAAGAGTTGTCGCGATAACAATCCGAGGCGGTTCTAGAGAACAAATCGCGTGTAATTGCACATCGCCTTATCGGCGCGATACTATTTATCGTATCGCTCTAGTGTGAAAGACTCCCGCATATTACATAGACTTTTGCTGCATCCGATATCGTAACGATATATCGCGCGCGACATATCGTATCGCTGTCGTCTCGTGTGAAACCAGCCTAAGGCTGGTTTCACACTGCGGGGCTATGTTACATTAAGCGTAACGTTTATTAGGTCGTCTGTATATTCGTGTCCTACCATCACAGTTGTACAGACAACACCTGGACTCATCAGTGAGTAGAACTCGTGCCCAGTCTTCTTGTTGCCAGTTTACATGTTCTCTGGCAAAACGTAATCTGGCTCTTCGGTGGTCTGCTTCCAATATTGGACCCGGTGCAGGTCTTCTAACTCTTAAATTACCTTCTCCCAAATGTTTTCTAATTGTTTCTATACTTAGTTGCCGTTGATGTGTCTCTAGAAGTTGTACTTGCAGCTTACGGCAGGTTGTGAACCGATCTCGTAAAGCCCGCATTTGCAAAAATCGATCTTCAAGTGCAGTTGTAGCACGATTTTTACCTTGTCCTTGCCTTCTAGAATGATTTCCAGTAAGTCTGTATTGTTGTAACATTCGTGATACCGATGACTGATTGCAGTTTACCCTTTCAGCTATACGCCGTTGACTACGACCAACTTCAACTAAAGTAACAATTGTCGCACACTGCTCACGGATTAAATTTGCAAAATGATGATCCATCTTTAATATTAAACAGTTAAATTCTCAAATTCAAAGAAAGCAACTTCTAAATTTAAAAAAAAATATGTTATTACGGTAAATAGAATAACGTTAGTTTGACAAATTTGAGAAATGTTTGAATTATTCTTTTGTTTTATTTAAAATAGCGTTGTCATACATTCATATGTTTATTCATTCTAAATATCATTTAAATGCATCGGTTGGTTTGTGTACTAATCTATAAAACACATAAAAAATCAGAGAAAGAAATGAGAAAGAATGAAAGTTTTTCGTTGAAGCAGCAGCCGAGACAAAAATCATTTGAAAGCACCAAAGAAATTTCGCACACGAGTTGCATACAACATTTTTTCTACAGACTGAAATATTGAAAAAAAAATAAGTAAAATCATAAAAAATACAAAAATAAAGATTTATTCCATCGCAATCTAGTCTGTTTCTTTGTTACTACGGAAACAAAATTTAACAAATATTGATATTTGTCAGTTATTTTTAACCGACTTCAAAAAAAGGAGGAGGTTCTCAATTCGGTTGTAAATATGTTTTTTTTTTATTTTTTTTTAATGTATGTTCGGGCATAACTTTTTTGTGTATGAACCGATTTTAATGATTTTTGTGTTGGGTTCAGTATAGTTCCAAGGTGGTCCCATTATAATTTCATTGGTATTGGAGCTTGAACTTCGAAGATACTCCTCAAAATCTATTTTTTTAACCGACTTTTTAGTGTTTCCGTATTTCATCTTCCGTTTCAACTAGCCGTCATTTCCTCATTCGAGAAGCATCCTTACTAGGTCTACCCATCACTTAAAATGCGAAATAATTAACTTTAAAAAAAAAAGAAAACCGACTTCAAATAACACAAAAGTGACATAAGTTAACTAAAAAGCAAAAAATAAATGTTTTTTATACAACAGTTTAATACTTATTTGATGTTCCGTTTAATGTAATTAAGAAATTGTTTATTATATATGTATTAATTGTTTTATAATTTTTAAGTCGGTGCGAAGTAAAACTTAAAAATTATATACCTTGCTGCAATAACAAATTAGATTCGAATTTTTATGTTTTACTTGGCACCGACTTAAAAATTATAAAACAATTAATAATTATATAATAAACAACAATTTCTTAATTACATTAAACGGAACAACAACTAAGTATTAAACTGTTGTATAAAAAACATTTATTTTTTGCTTTTTAGTTAACTTGTCAGTTTTGTGTTATTTGAAGTCGGTTTTTTTTTTTAAGTTAATTATTATTCAACTGTTTAATACTTATTTGTTGTTCCGTTTAATGTAATTAAGAAATTGTTGTTTATTATATAATTATTAATTGTTTTATAATTTTTAAGTCGGTGCCAAGTAAAACATAAAAATTATATACCTTGCTGCAATAACAAATTAGATTCGAATTTTTATGTTTTACTTGGCACCGACTTTAAAATTATAAAACAATTAATAATTATATAATAAACAACAATTTCTTAATTACATTAAACGGAACAACAAATAAGTATTAAACAGTTGTATAAAAAACATTTATTTTTTGCTGTTTAGTTAATTTATGTCACTTTTGTGTTATTTGAAGTCGGTTTTCTTTTTTTTTAAAGTTAATTATTTCCTAAACAAGTTCGGTCGGCGTCTTTTTAAAAAACCTATTTTTAAATGATGGAAATATTGGAAATGGAAGAAGATGTAATATTTGATATTACGAAAGTGGCTAATAATGCAACTGCTAACCTATTATCCGAAAAATCAAAAGCACAATATGAAAATGCGTACAAACAGATAACTATTAATATGTATTTATAGCAATAATAATAATAGTTAATGTTTTTTTTTGTTATATTTTAATAAAGCGATTTGTTTCATCTATTTCAGTTTATTTTTAAAATGTTACCATTGTCGTCATGCACGAAATATTTTTCGCTCTAGTGCGCGAAATACGTCGTGCACGTTGTCAAGATAAACAACTCCAATGTGACATTTTGCATACTAAGATTAATGTAAAAATGTTATACTTATTTCCAATAGCAATCGATTTACAGCAACTTTTCCTATTTGTTATGCTATACTAATAAGTAGATTTAAAACGTTTTTCTACAGACGTCAAAAAATGATGACATTTTTACATTAATCAAACAACGTGCACGAAGTATTTCGCGCACTAAAGCGAAAAATATTTCGTGCATGACGACAATGGTAACATTTTAAAAATAAATTAAAATCGATGAAACAAATCGCTCTAGTAAAATATAACAAGAACACACATTAACTATTATTATTATTATTGCTATAAATATTAAAATTAATAGTGCAACCACTGCATGCCCCTATATTTATTCCACTCCACATTGTTTAAGAAAAAATCACTGACAAATATCAATATTTGTTAAATTTTGTTTCCACAGACTAGTCGCGATAGAATAAATCTTTATTTTTGTATTTAATTATGATTTTACTTATTTTGTTTCATTATTTCTGTAAGTCTGTAAAAAACTGTTGTTGCAACTCGTACGCGAAATTTCTTTGGTGCTTTTGAATGACATAGATACATAACAAACTATTTTTTTAGAATCAGTAGAAACAACTGATATCAGTAAACAATTCTAAGATGTACCAAAAGTGAAGGTAAATTATTTTGAACAGCCTTAAAGTTAATATGAACGTACGTGTTGTAAAACTGCTGTATTTCTTTGTACTTTAAAAAATACCAAAATAAAAGTCTTTCTTTCGGAATACCCAATACAAATTATTATTACAATTAATATTATTAGGCGGCTGCATTTACTCGCACAAGATCTAAAACTACGTGAATTGGTTACTAGAAGAGCGGAATAGTATTGAGTATTAAAGTTATAAATATTTTAATGAGTATCTGTATATAAAATACTTAATCACTTTAACAATTTCTATTTATTTAAACCTTATACGTATTTCAGCATGTTAACATGCCATTGTTTTTCAAGCAGGTTGGTTGAAAACCAATAAACTATATTTTGACGGTTTCGATGTTCTTACTGCAATTTGGAGGTATCTTAAAAATATTCCAACAGAACATTTTTGAACGAGTTATTATTAATATTATTATTTGATTTGAAAAGGAATTTGCTGTAACATTTACAATCACAATATTGCTGCATTAAAGCTACTACTACGTTATGTTTAGTGTTTCACAGACAAGATTTCTTGTCTTGCACGACTACTTCTTGTCTTTGTCTTGTCTTGCAAACCAATACAAGAAACTTAAATAACTCTTGTCTTGCTCCAGTCTTGTAACACCAAAATCTTGTCTTGCTGGCAAGACTCTTGCATTTTTTTGTCTTGCATGTTTTCCGTTAACATAAGTCGAGACTTCCTCGTTTCTTACAAGACTCTTGCACTCTTGCAACGTAGAGATTCACCAGGTTGGCACCCGGACTGTTGTACTGTCACGGGAATCAGTGTGTACTTTGCAGCGCGTGATGAATAGCGTGAAATCATTTCCAATGCATGAAATCAGTCATTTTTCCAAAAACCTAAACTATAATAATTAGGCATACTACAACGACACTCACTTACAGAGGTTGATTATAAATTCAGGGCCAGTTGACTTACTTATTTATTATTAGCGATAGAAAAAAAATTTATAAGTAAATGTTATACAGTTTACGGCCACGAGTATTTTGGGAATACAAAACGAAACGGCCGACTTCCGGTTTATGCGGAAGTGACCATATCTTTATTTTTTAAATAGAACATCTTGTATTTTTAGGCTAGCTCGATTGTACGATAAATTCTGTTTAAAAAACTATATTACAACTGTGAACTTAAAGCTACTAATACGCCACATATTTTAATTTAAAGCAACGTACGTAACCAATGTTATTGATTATAAATCAAGCGATTTTAGAAGGCTGTTAGTAAGAAAATGATAAAAGCAATAAACAAACGTGCAATTCATGTTAGTTAGACATAAGTTGTTTATTGTATTTTAAGAATCTCCAAACAAGAAATCCATAGGAGTTACGTCAGGTGACCTAGGTTGACAGCTAGAAGCGCCTTGATTAGCAAATTATAAGAAAAGTGTCTTAGTTTATCCAAAAACTTTATTGTGATAGATGTTGTACGTTTCTTTATCGCTTTTATTATTTTTTTAACAACAGCGTCCTATGATCAATTGCAATCATTGTTATTGGTTACATACGTTACTTGAAATCAAAACATCTTGCTTGTTATTAACTTTAGGCCCACAGTTGTGTTATAGTTTCTTAAACAAAATTTATCATAAAATCTAATTACGGAATTAGCCTAAAAAATACAGGATGTTCCATTTAAGAAAATAAAGGTATAGTCGCTAACGCTTGAATCAGAAGTCTGCCATTTTGTCGTGTATGCCTAAAATACTCGTTGCTGTGAACTGTATAACTTTTATTTAAATAGTTGTTTTCTACCGCCGATAATAAATGAGCAAATCAACAGGCGCTGAATTTATAATCAACCTGTGTGCAAGAGCAAGACAAGAACAATAAAAAGGCAAGACTCTCGTGAAACACTAGCTTATGTTAAAAACACAATGCCAAACAGTTTGCTTTCCACAAAATACACCTCTATAAAAGATTTGCAGAACATCGTCATTAATTGAAATGGATGATAGTAAATCTAATAAATAACCGATTTCTCATCAACTTTAAGCTTTGTTATTTACCTTTACAACCCGTTTTGTCATAGAGATCTCTAAATGTAATCCAAATTTCCAAACATCTAAAAAATAACAAATTTACAAGACATGCATTTCGTGTATGTAGGGAAGTACACGTTAAAACTACACACTACAAATCCTGTCCTTATTTTTAAAATTTTATCTACCTAAGTTGTTTTGTTCTAACCAGAAAAATATGGTGATGAAAATTATTTCCCACATACAAAGCAGTCGAACCGAGGAGATTTCTAAAATTATCACCTACGGCACTACTACTTAATATATGAAAAACCAAGCTTTGTTGATATGAAACAGTAACCTTTGTGATATCTTGCTGTAGGAACTGTAATAAAGTCTTGTAGTGTACTGAACTAACTTTGCTATGAGCCATATATAAATACCCCTCAAGTAGGGGCTGTTTACTCTGATTGTTATTGTGAAACCAGCTTAGTTGGTCAGTGGTTCTATTGTTCTTCTGATAAGAAATATGTGGCTATTATCTTGCCCAACAAATTGTTTGTATAGGTATCACGAAGCAGAAGTATGTTCAGATAAATAAACAGCTTTTGGACAGAAGAAAACGACTAATTTTTCTATATTTTTATTTTGGATAATTTTATAATAATTACTTACGTAAATGAATTTACTCAGTATATCTTACTTACATTGTGGCCTTATCCCGTGGAAGAAGAAGAAACTAAAAACTTCATTTCTGATTTTTTAAATTTTTATTACCTAGTTAATTTTCTTACGTTTGAATTCCATTTTATAAATTATATAAGATCTATAAATAAACAAGTTCTAATAGTTTTGTTTTACGTAATAAAATAAAAATAAAACTAGATGAAACTTATCAAACTACGTAAGGACAAAGTTTGCTAAACCATTATTAAGTCTAAAAATTGTACTCTTAAAAGTCACAGTTAAAATACAGGAAAAAGTGCTGCTAGATCAAGTTTTGCAGATGAAATAAAACGCAGTAGTATAATTATTTCTAAAATAATTTAAACATTGCAAGTGCGGGAAATAAAAACACAAAATCTTCATTTACTTAAAATTTTGTTTTGGTATACTGATTGTGAGATACTTGTAGTTTCTGTTTAAAATTAATTATGCAAATCATTAAATTTAAGATTATTAACAATATTCTTTCCTCATTTAAATTAGAAGCAAGGCTAAAATAATACTGCAGTCTTACTAGTGGTCTGCTACTTACCTATTATGTAAATAATGTACACTGATTTTAATAATTTACAAAAACCTACAGTTTATTGCTTAAAATCTTTACTTTTGAAAATATTGAACTTCTAATTATCAGACTGAAAATAAAAAATTAAAATTAAAAGAAATTAAAAAAAAAAGTGGAAATGTTATACAATTCAAATTTTGCTTAGCTAAAGATTTTCATATTTCGTCAGTTTTGTTTTGAGAAATATTTAAGGATTTTAGATAACTTCAAATTTATGTTTAAAAAAACTGTCGCACAACGGCCATGCATTAATGAAAATTTTTAATTTCTTTCGAAATTGCTGGCAATTTTAAGAAAATTTAGAATATTTATCCAATTCTCGAAAAATTTCAAATATATTTTATATCGAATGTTTTTTAATAATTTAAAAATGTTGCTTTTCTTCAAATGTTTTGGAAAATTTTTGAAAATTTCAGGTTTAAAGAATTTATGAAAATTTTATAAATTTTTAGACACTGACAAGTATTTAAAACTTGCAAGTTTGTGAAAATATTGAAAAACGTTTAAATTTTAAAAACTTTTGAATTTTCGAAAATTAAAGGGAAATTGTAAACAGTTTTAGAAGTTTAAATTGAAAATGATTTAAAATTTTGAAAGTTTTTGAAATAACAAATTTTTGAAAACTTTGATTGTTTTTGTAAAGTTTAATATTTTAAAAGGTTTTAAAAAACGGTAATTTTTGAATATTTGAAACTTGTTGAAAAAGTTGAAAAATTTTGAAATATTTAAAACTTTTGAAATGTAGGAATGTGCGGGAACTTTTTAAAAACTTAAAAACTTGTAAATAAATTGAAAATTTTAAAACATTTTGAATTATTTTACTATTTTGAAAATTGCGGAAAATTGTAAACGTTTGTAAAAGTTTGAGTTGAAAATGTTTTCAAGTATTGACATTTTTAAAATTAAAACTTAACTTTTGTAAAATTCAATAATTTTGTAAGGTTTTAAATAATGTTTTCTTCTTCTTCTTCTTCTTCTTAATTTAGGACTTAGTTTTAATAATTAAAAAATAAAAGTTTCATGTTAAAAAAATGTAAAAAAGTTGAAATTTTAGAAAATGTTGAAAACTTCTAAAATTTAAAAAAATTTGAGTTGCGTGGAGCGTAAGCCACGGGTTATGCTCATAACGCTAAAAGGCACTTGCTAAATTTTCTAACATGACAAACAATAATAACAAATTATTGTCAATTTGGGAAGTGTAAAGGTTGCAAAACCTAAAATTGGTAAATTTTACCATATTCGAACGAAGAAAAATTAATATATGCAGGGCAGGGCGGCCGTTTTGTGAAATATCGGACGTATTTGTAGGACTGATTTAAAACCTGAAACCAATAAAAAAAATTTGTATCAACATGAGTTTGCAAACGTTTTCTTACGGAGTTACGGCCTCCTGAAGATTAGATCAGTCTAATCACTTTTTGGTCGATAACTTTCGCAATAATTGCACTAAATTTTTAAAATTCTACATCTGAGCAATACTCATGCAGCTTAATATTATTTTGTACTAAGTTAATAGCGCCTTAATAATAGCGTCGTCAAAAATAGCGCCAGCGAAAATAGGCCATTCAAAAATGTCGCCTGCAAATATGTTGCCGGTCGAAAATATTGCGTTTAAAATATCGCCCATCAACAATGTCGCCAGGCAACAATGTCGTCGGTAAAAATAGCGCCTGCAAAAATAACGCCTTTCAATAATGTCGTCC
Source organism: Ctenicera cuprea (assembly GCA_958336395.1). Lineage (NCBI taxonomy): Eukaryota > Metazoa > Arthropoda > Insecta > Coleoptera > Elateridae > Ctenicera > Ctenicera cuprea. Next base: position 36,954,935 of record OY284491.1, on the reverse strand, counting down.
GCAAAAATGTTGCCGGTCTAAAATGTCGCCACCAAAAATAGCGCCGTTCAAAAATTTCGCCGTCAAAAATAGCGCCGGCAAATAACGTTTGTCGGCAAAAATAGCGTCTTCACAAATGTCGCCGCAAAAACACCGCCTGCAAAAATAGCGCCTTTCAATAATGTCGCCGGCAGAAATGTCGTCGGTCAGAAATATCGCCGCCATAAATAGCGCCGGTCAAATATGTCGCCGGCAAAAATAGCGCCCGTCAAAAATAGCGCTGTCAAAAATAGCGCCAGTTAAAATGTCGCCGGCAAAAATAGCGCCCGTCAAAAATAGCGCTGTCAAAAATAGCGCCAGTTAAAATGTCGCCGGCAAAAATAGCGCCTCAAAATGGACGCCATAAGAAACATCTCTATACAAATACTTTGCATTTTGATGAAAGTTTGATTTAAGGTTTACACTGATGCGGCTAAAGCTAATACGCGGCTAAAGTTAAGATGCAATTAGCACTTTTGATAATAAATGGATCCCTTTAAAACATTTTGGTTCTTCGGTGATAATACAACCAAAATGTAATTTAACTTTTAGTTAGATAATTTAATACTTGGGGAAGCTAGGTTTTCTTCGTCCTTATATTTTTTGTTAATATTTGGTATCTAGCATTTTTTAATTACAAACAGTCGTTTTCGATAAAACAAGAAAAATATTTTTTTCGCATCAAACGCCAAGACGTTTTCACCGAAAGTCTTCAAACAATTGAACTTGTGTTTGGTGAGTTCATATTATTACCCACTGAAATTTTGATAACGCGGCGCCCATCATTTATCTTTAACTGATTTTAAAGTAAGTTGATAGATTTGTGTATTTTATATGTTAGCTGCTTGACACATAGCAAGTTAAGAAAAGGAAATTTAAACACAAAAGTATAGTTATTCTTCCTCGCGTTTTTTAATAAATAGTTGTAATAAAAACAACATGATTTAGAGGGAAATGAGCGTTTTAAGATATCAGACCATGATCGTCGACTACGTTTATCTACCTTAAATAAAACTTCTATCAAACTGCAAAGTACTTGTACGGCGATGTTTCTTAAGATGTTTCTTTAATTTTGACGCGCTATTTTTGCCGGCGACGTATTTGACCGGCGCTATTTTTGCCAGGGGCATTTTTTAACGCTATTATTACTGGCGACATTTTTGATGGTGCTATTTTGGCCGGCGACTTTTTTGAACAGCGCTATTTTTTTTCAGGCGACATTATTGATCGGCGCTATCTTTGCTGGCTCTAATTTTGCTAGCGACATTATTGATGAGCGCATTTTTTGGGGACGACATTTTTGACCTGCGACAATTTTGAAACCGCTATTATTGCAGGCGACATTTTTGATGGCGCTATTTTTACTGGGCGCTATTTTTTGCGGTGCTATTGTTGGCATATACCGCACGTCACAGAGAAAGTAGTGGGTTGAGACACCAACCAAATTATAGCTCATCCCTAGGTCTATAACTACAAAATTAGAAAAAAAATGTGTTGCTAGTTTTTAAACAGTCATAATTTTGAAATTCTTATCACTTTGCAATTGTAGTAGTTCCATAAATTTTCTTAATTTGCAACATTGTGTATCCCTAACACATTTACAATATTAAATTTCATCCCGATCTGATCTGAAGCGAAAAAAACAAAATTTTCAAAAATTCAAATAAAACGTTACAGAAAAATTGGCGGCCTAAAACACGAACCACATTGTGGCTTAATGTTCTGTGAGTTACACTATCTGCGTATGATATATTGCAGTGACTAGCTAGCCGGTGCCGGCTGGCAACATTTTGCCGGTATACAATATACCGATATCCGATAACATGCAGCGTAGTGTAGTTTACCGGAAATTTAAATTTGGACGCCAGATAACGTGTTGTTTATGTATGTGTTCTACATTTTAGCATCGACAATCAACATCAGTGTTAGAATGCGTGTACGACGTTGTGAGGCGTAGGTTGGCCGAGAGTTCGAATCCGTGCGGGTTACATTATTTAAATTTTAATTTCTCTACTTTTTGAAAATGGTGTATGGTGTATAATGAAAATGATTACTATTTTTTTTTTGTGTAGATGATGACCTGCTACCGTTTATTTTCCTTGGGATGGCTTTAGCGATAGTGGCAACCGCAGGCGTAGCAGGGTGCACAGTGTCGATTTACTGACTGGCAATAACATAAAATTAAGTACTCGGAAGTAAAAAGGAAAACTGTATCCCGCTGGTAAAGTAACCACACTATGTTACACGATGACATCATACCGGAAAAACTTTGCATTCGCATTTGGATCAGTGGGAAACGTTGGTTTCATTCAGCGCTTCTTCTCTGCTGGATGCATTCTATCAAGATCAACATATTAAAAGTCTTCCAATTATCCTCTATGTGTCTAAGTGAATTAAGACTAACGTTAATTGTTAGCTATTACACACAAACATATTATTTACCTTGATTATTGACAACTCAATATTTATTTTTGACAGCGTTCATAGTGATCGGTAACAAGGTAGCATAGTTTTTTTACGCTCCCAAAAAATATACATATAAGTAGCAATCACGAGGAACAACTGAGTAATCATTTGGTATCATATGCATTCAGTCAACAGTTGAGTCGGCTGAATGCAACCATTAATAACTCTAATTGTTGTTTTTTCGGTTTCAATTTTGGTTTACGGTTTGTAAAAGTTTGCAGATTTTGATTACGTTTCGGTGCACGTCCCTGTTTGGTACAATAAGCTCAAACAGAGACCGGATTTGTATGTAATTGATTATAGATATTTAACGCGATGGGGATTGAAATTTTAAAAAGAAATAAAAAAAGCATTGCCAAAAATAGCCACATTTCTTATGTTGGTAGCCAAAAGAATGCAAATGCAAAAATGGTCGCATTTGATAGCCAAAATGGCGATAAATCGGCATATCTGGCAACACTGATGGCGGTGTAGTCGAGTTTTTTAATAAAAACATTTTCAAGTAAGTGGTACCTATCTTCTATTCTGTTAGAATTTACGAAAATAAAAATAAATAAAAGTCTGAAAACTTCATGACTCCATACTTTACAAACGCATATATACTAAAGCCCAAATTCAGAAAAACTCTCACAGAACAGTACTGTTTCTGAAACATTGGAATTTGATAACTCAGTGCCTATGGTTATACACTAAACTGCGACATATTTATGTGGGCAGTTGACAAAGATGTGGGAAATAATTAACACCAATTATCCACAGGAATAACAATAAATTTGTGAACATTTTACCTCTTTAAATTAAAAAAATAATAATTAAAGTATTAGGTACTCACCACATCACTGATATTATAAAAAAAAATATTTCACGTTTTTTCAATAAAGATGTAAACTTACATCTTAAAATTTATTTATTTTAATTTACATACACTTAACTAACTGTATAAAAGTAACTACAGATACATATAAAAGTTAATCTTACACTATTAATCCTTTACGAAGAAGAATAAATATAAAATTTTAAATTGATGTTTGACGAAAAAATCACAGCAATTTAATAAAAATAAAAATAACAAATTATAAAATTCTGGGAATTTATTACCTGTCATATTAGTTTTAACTAATTTGCCAAAAAAAAACAGCAAAAAGCCTAAGACAAAGAAATTGAAGCTTTGTTGTTAAACAATTATTCTAAAGCTCATCAGTTGCACTTCTACCCTCTTTCGCAAATTATGTCAACAACGCTCGGTTCCATAAGGACAGGTTCCAAACAGCGATGAACAGCAGAACCTAGTATTTCGTCCAGTAGAAAATGTACTAGGCTAAAAATTAAAAATTCATTTAAATTAGCATTCAAAATTAATTCTCGAAACTTACTTTTCATCTGCAACAAAGCGCCAGAGGTATAACTGCAAATAATGTGTGTCCACTTGAATTTGTTGTAAACCATATTTGCTGAAGGTTTTTAACCGAACACATTCCATAAAAGTCTATAGAAAATCGAAATTAATAAAATAAATAAGACAATATCACACAAAAAATTCAACATGATTGAAATTAATTTATTAGTTAAAGAATTTTGAATTGCTGCAAAATTTATTCAAAATGAACAGGGTTGTATTTGTTTAGCTATAAATACAACAAAATAAGATAATGCTGGTGATATGAGCTAGTAAACAAATATGTGATTGCCGACTATATACACTTGAAAGTTTAACAAACCTTTAGACTTATCTTGATAATTCCAGTAAGAATTGAAACTTTGCTGAATTCCACCGTAGAAAATATTTCTATTCTTTCGCTGAACAATTTATGTATATTTGATACTAATGTAGAATCTAGGTGGTTAGGTGTATAGCTGGACCAATTTGAACGGTATTGATGCCTTGATACTGATATACTGAAACAATAATAATTAACAACAGCAAACAACAATATACAGAACTTTCAAAACACAAAATAGAGACAGGAAAAACAAATTATATACAGTGAGTCAGTCAACAAGACCCCCAGTGGTTGATATCTCCTCCCTACTGAAAATATATATAGAAACCTCATATAACCTGATAATGTTTTCATCAGGTTATATGTGGTTTTATGCGGTTTTTGAAACAACCAGGTTCATTTTGTATGAGGTTTTATGAGGCAACTGAGGTGATTTTCAGTAGGGCTTTACCATATAAAAAACAAAAACATAATTTCTAATAAAAGTTATAGGAGACCAAGAAGGGGGTCCATATAAGAGTGGCATCTCATACTTATTTTTTTTTTATAGGACACCCTGTATATTTTTGTATATTCTTGCCTTTTGATTGCCTCTCCGATTGTTTTTGAAATTTTGTTACGACATTGTCAAGTATTTTAAATTTTTTCAATATTCAATTTTTTAAATTTCCTTTTAAAATAGGAAAGAAGTTATTTACCATCGCGGCCTTATTGACTCATCCTGTACAAACGCCAGGTTATTTTTTTTCTTATAAACTTATAAAATTTTCTTTTTCATTTTTTTAAATGTAACCGTTAATTTCAGCTACTAACATTTAAAATTAGGAAAAGTAATTAATATTCTTTCTTCTTTCTTCCTCTTGTTATAGGCCAATGGTTTGTTTAATGTTTAATACCCTCAACTAGTGCGGGTTCTGTGAGCCCTCTTTGCACGTACGCCGGGCAGGAGACTGGCCTTACCCGTCGAAAGGAAAAGGAGTTCCACTAAATGGTTTACGATTGCCAAAGATGTTAGTATGACAACCGGGACCGATGGCTTAACGTACCCTCCAAAGCAAGGTTGGTTGCAGATATACCCCTATATTGGTCACTCATCTGAGTGGGGACCAGAGCGGACAGTGCTTAACTTTGAATACCGTGTGACCGGCATCCGCAGTTCTCCGCCTTGCAACCAACGTAATTAATATGAATTATAAAAAACAGGTAAATTTAACAAATTTTCAGTAGGGAATTCCAGTTGCAATGCCCCCTAATGTGCAAAGCAACACACCGGTATAGTACGAAAGGAACTTGCTAAACATGTATCAGCAATCACTACCCACCTCTGTGTACAAACAAACAGAAAAGTCCGTGTTGCAAAGTAAATTAAAATCACAGATTTGGTTTCAACTATGGCTAGAACAGAACGCTATGCATTTAGTTCTTCTTATAACTCGCCAAGAGGCCATAATTCTAGCCATAGTTGAAACCAAATCTCTGATTTTTATTTACTTCTCATTGTACTTACAACCTTGGTATTTTCCGCTATGCCACTGTCGTCATTACTGATTACTAGTAAATATCTTATAGACAAACCAAACAGATAGTTAATAAAGTGTTAAATATTAAGGATGCAAAGCTGAATGCTGCAAGACCCCGATCAGCATTTTTGCGAACACCATTGCGAAAATATGATTCAGTCATATTTTATGTCTTTGTGTGAAAATCATTCTAGCAACCACACCTTCTATTGACATCAGTTAAAGAAATCATTCTATTGTGAATTAAGACTCTGATTTACTTTCCATAGACTACCCTTATCAAATAATGATCATAATGCAGTCATTGTTTGTAGTTATTCTAAATGTTGGTAATATCCTTAATTCCTGTGGGTAACTAACACTACAAGCCAGATGGGGCCGAGCCTATTACAAAACGGATACGGGCCGAGCCAAGCCTAGCACAATTTTAATACAAAGCGTGAAATATAATACAGAGCGAGGTCAATGAATTACGTCAATAACCTGCAAGATTTTGCAATAACAGAAGTGTGAAAAAACAAACTAAACAAACACTAAACTGGTGAGGTTGATATAGTTAAGTAATAATATTCTTCTAAGATTTTCAATAAATGAAAACAGTGCCGAAAGTGTATTAATCAAGTTTATGACAATGCTGCTATATTACCGCAAAGCTAAAGACTGAATGTTCTGTTATTAAAATTACTTACTGAAATAATTGATTTGCATTTTTATAAGTGGTCTGTACTGCATTGTTTATGACTCAAGCAGACTTCGGCAGCAATCCCGATTACATTCGGTTTACAAATGTTGCTAATAGTTTTAGTTGTCTTTCATATTTTTATTTATTGCTTGGCATTGGTGTATAAAGTGCTGTAGTGTGTGGTTGTACCTACAATTTATTTTATAATGGATAAAAAAACAATTTTTCTGAAAAAACTTAATAAGGGTGAAGTAAATTTGTAAACTTTTAGTGAGAGCAACAGAAGAAGTGAGATTTGCATAGCTTTTAGCCTTGCAGTTGATGGAAATGGTCAATTGCAAGAGTTTGTATGTACAATGTAACAATTGTAAACTACTATTTAAGTATACGTCCAGCAAATCAGACACCTCGCACCAGTGGCGGGTCTTGATTTTGTGGGGCCCCAGGCGCAACCTGATCTGGAGGCCCCCTATTGACCCTACTAAGAATGGGATGGTTCACTAAAATGAACAATGCAGAAAATCATAACGTTTTTTATTTTTGGAATCAACAAAAACAAACACATAAAAATGAGCGAAACAATTCGCCTGGACTTTCCTATACATTTAAATACATTGTTTTGTATTTTCCAACACTTTCGATATACAGCTGTCTAGACACGACTAGTTAAAGTAAATAGTTCTTATAAGTTGTAACATCTTGAAGCGGTTGAAGAAAGACCGACAGCTGCGCTGCAAGCATAAGGTTGGGTAAAATATTCGGACTGAATCAATGGAAGCGCGGAAGTTGATATTTGAAAATATATTAATAACTCGAGAAGTATTATTTTTAGCAAGAAATTACTCTTATTAATTTGTATTTAGAATTTCAAAACCTTTCTGATTTTAAAGCCAAAATGCCACGTTTCCATTTAAAAAAAAGTTATTTTTTACCGTGGCCGCCATATTAAAATTGGAAACTCAAGTTTTTTTCTTAAATACAATCGAGAAGAATTTGCCCTACAACTTTGCTCTTGGGTTTGCGAGTCTATCTATTAAAATAAAAAAGTTAGCCTACACTGAACATTAAACGACTAGTACAAGAATACAACTGCTGTAGAGAGTATGTGAAATTCTTCTAAGGACAAAAAGATTATTAAGGGGCAAAAAATTCGATTTTTTGTAAAAAGATTCTCCTAGAGCAAACAAAACAAAAAACCAAATTTTTAATTTTTTATCGAAAAAATTTGGGGGGAGGGGGAACAGTAGCCCCCCTAAATATGAAATTATCGAAAAAATATTATGATATTCGGATTTTGCTATCAATGATGAGCTATATTGCTTTAACAGAAATATTTTATTGCCCCCTGTTAAATAAATAAAAGGGTACCAATTTTCAATTTTCAAAAATTCATAGAGGGCGTCACAGTGAAATTATAGCAATGCGCAGAAAAACAAATTGTAGAAGATTCCCAGCTCTATCAGCTTAAAAAGTTCAAACAAAAACGTGTGGGCAGTTTTTGAGAAATATTTTTTTGAAAAATTCCAAAATTTTGGAGTGATGTCATTGCGATCGTTTGTATATTTTCAAAATTAATTATATTTCATGGTATAGTACCCTTGAAGGGTTACCAAACAAGATGTAGTTGATTCCAATCAGATAACTGGTTTTTGAGGAAATGGGCGTTAAAGTCGAAATGTTCAAAAATTCGTACGGCCGCCATTTTAAAGCTAGAGAGTTCGGTAACAAATCGTTTGATTTGTCCTAAGGCCTTCTTTGATCTCCACTATTAAAATTTCCAAAATTCAGTTTCTGAAAAAAATGCTACCAAAAAAACATGTCTACCTTCCGCTTCCGGTTTCGGTTTTTTTAAAGCTTATTTTGTCGGTGAATTTTTGATATACCCCCTCATTCCAAAGCACATCAAAATCGGTCCAGCCGTTCCGGAGATATGGAGCGTAACGGACCCACCCACCCACAGACAGACATTTTTTAAAAATGTCTTTTTTGGGGTCCATGGACCCCCCTCCCCGACTATTTCCGTTAAAATCTCAACTTTGAAATTTTGCATGAAATCAATACTTCCCTATACTGAAAGTATAGGAAAGTAAAAATAAGATACGGAAATAAAAAAATATTCTCAGGTACTACAAAAAAAATAATCACATTCCCATTTAAAAGAAAAAATCACATTCTCAGGTAAAAAAATTTAATTTTGGTTTTTGAGGATGAGGCACCCAACGATTCTGAGGCCCCCGCTTTGCTGAGGCCCCAGGCACGCGCCTCATGCGCCTGTGCGGTAATCCGCCACTGCCTCGCACCTTAAGAGACACAAATGCAATGAAAAAGCTTCAACATCGCAGGTTTCAATAATGCATGCTTTTTGTAGGAAAAACATCAATAAGTTCTTCTGTTAAAACGGAAGTTACAGAAAAATGCGTTTTTATATGTTGTAAAGACATAAGACCATTTGAAACAGTAATAGAAGAAGGTTTTAACAGTTTGTGTCAGTATTTGATCAAAATTGGCACTATGTATGGCAACGTAAATGTTGAGAATGTGTTAACACATGCCACAACAATATCGAGGCATTTGAAGTTAGTGGTGGAGAAGAAACGGCTTGAAATTTTGTCGGCAATAATGAAGGTTATAGAAAAAGAATTTTGCACAGCAACGACCGACATGTAGCCTGACGATTTTAAGAAGATTGCATATACTACATTTACCATTCAATATTTGAATTACAGGAATTAAAAAACAAAGTGCTGTTTACCTGCGATTTCCCACGCAAGGAAAGAAAAACAGGAGAAAACATACGGAAAGAATTATTACAGATTTATGAATTTTGGTTTTAAAGGTAACTTACTTTCCCCAGGCCGGGCCTGGGGAATTAGATTCTGAGCCGAGGAGCCTGTGATAGTAGGTTCTGGATTGGGTCGGGAAGGGTCTGTAGAAGTAGATTCCGGGTTAAACCGGCCTGGGCCAAGCCCGTCAATATTCTGGGTAAGGCTGGGCTTCATCATTTACACCTACAATTGGGCCGGGTCTTAAAAATCAGGGTCGGGCTAAATCGAGCCTTAAAAACATGGCCCATGCAGGACTGTTCTGTTTTGTCTGTAAGATATTCACAACTAGGATGTGTATCATAATCAGCAACGACAGATAGATAACCAGGTAGGTCATCATGACAACAAGAAAAAAATATAAAAAATTCTATGTAAAAATTTGATATATTGGCCATAAGAAAAAACAAAGTTGACCATCAGTCGGGACTACAGAGCCGCCAAACAGGCAAGCTGGGGAACCGAGCGTTGCAGGCTTGAAAATAGATTGAAATTGAAACGCAAAACAGTTAATATACAATAAACTTACTTTGCGAATCAAATTTAAGTATACAAAACAACAATATCAAAGTATCAACATTACAATTTACTTTCAGCTTAGACCGCGTCGTCGCTTGGGGATTACACCCAGCATAATCATGGTAAAGACGGACCTGCAGCTTGTCTGCCTTTACAAGCATTTGCTCTAGAAGTCTGAGCAATATTTGTTCGTAGGCCCTGCCTGCCTAAACAGGGCCGTGTACTTAGCTTATTTAAACCTGGGGATGGACAAAAATTTGATCTTAATGTATTTTGTTTGCCAGGACAATAATACTTAATCGGTTTATGCTTGTTAGCTGTTTGTGAACCCATACAAACTAACGTTTTGCAAGACGTTGCAGCTTGTATCTTCAGAGCAATGATGTGATTTTACCGGTAAAATAAAAAACGGTAAGTAAAATCATTATTTTACCGGTAAAATACGGTAAAATTCATTTCACGTCAAAAATGATGTCATTGGATTCCTTATGAAAAACCATTTAGTTTGATACTAGATACTCGACAGGTCTACTTAATACTTGATACGAAAACACAAAAATACAATTATTTATAGTTTATAAAAATATAACGGTTATGTAACTTACAGTTACAGTTATAATTATTAAAGTATACCTAAATTAAATACAAAGCCAAATGTGATAACAAAAATAAAAAATATGAAGATATAAATCGAAATAAACATTTAGATAAAATAAACTTATACATATAAACATAAAGTTAAACAAACTTAATAAATGTAATTTATGTAACTTTTAATAACAAAAATAAAAAATATTTAATATATATTATTATATTATAATATGATTGGTTTAAAGAAATTAATCTTTATTTAGGTTTCCTACCACAAAACATTTCTGACCCTTTCTAAGAAAAATAATGTTTTGTTTTGGAGTAGGACGAATATCCGCGCGCGGCAATTCAAAATGATTTTACCATTTTACCGGTAAAATGTGATTTTACTTTACCGGTAAAATACCATTTTACCGATTGGTAAAATACTGAGACTCACATCACTGCTTCATAGTGAAGAGAACACAGTGCTCTATTCAATTATTAAGCATTTCAAAACTGAAAATTAGGAGCTCTCATAGACTACAGTTGTCAGGAATTCAATCATAGAAGCAAAAGAAAAATGCAAGGTAAAACTACAGAACGGTAGAACTGTCAAGTTTGCCACTGATGTTTAGTCTTATTTGAATAACTACTTTTGTATTAATTTACTGTAACTGTTTTTCATAAATAATAAATAATAATAACAAGGTACTGTGTGAAATGTATAACACTAAAAATAAAACTGGAAGAAATAATGCTGAGGTAACTTTTTCTTCTGCTTACGATGGTAAAAACGAAAAAACAATTGCGCATCGCGTTTTCGAGTTATTTGTTAAAATGACTTTTTTTTAAACGAAACACCCTGTATTTTTTTATATTTTTGAATTGCACATTTTATTGTCTTTACAAAAGTATAAGGTCAAACTATGATTAAATTAACAAATAACGCCATATTTTAACGTTTAATGGTTTTATATCATAATCGTAACAGCCGTGAAACAAAAGCTACTTGTTTTATGGTATATGTCAAAACATCATTAAATTAATATATATAAAAGCAATTATTATAGTAACTGTTCAAATTGGACACTATCATTATCTACACAGCAGTAAATTCTTGAACTACAGTATTCGAAGCCCGATGTAGCATTCTGTGGGCAATGTTTACAATGCATTTATAATGGATGCGACTAAATCTCTACACTGTTGTGTCTATCTCAATAAATATCATCCTGTAGATATCTCCAAAGAAAAAAAGCCAGTGATGTGATTTTACCGGTAAAATAAAAAACGGTAAGTAAAATCATTATTTTACCGGTAAAATACCGGTAAAATTAATTTCACGTCAAAAATGATGTCATTGGATTCCTTATGAAAAACCATTTAGTTTGATACTAGATTCTCGACAGGTCTACTTAATACTTGATACGAAAACACAAAAATACAATTATTTATAGTTTATAAAAATATAACGGTTATGTAACTTACAGTTACAGTTATAATTATTAAAGTATACCTAAATTAAATACAAAGCAAAATGTGATAACGAAAATAAAAAATATGAAGATATAAATCGCAATAAACATTTAGATAAAATAATCTTATGCATATAAACATAAAGTTAAACAAACTTAATAAATGTAATTGATGTACCTAACTTTTCATAACAAAAATAATAAATATTTAATATATATTATTATATTATAATATGATTGGTTTAAAGAAATTAATCTTTATTTAGGTTTCCTACCACAAAACATTTCTGACCCTTTCCAAGAAAAATAATGTTTTGTTTTGGAGTACGACGAATATCTGCGCCTGCGCGCGGCAATTCAAAATGATTTTACCATTTTACCGGTAAAACGTGATTTTACTTTACCGGTAAAATACCATTTTACCGATTGGTAAAATACTGAGACTCACATCATTGAAAAAAACTTAGCGATTCATGTCAGGTGACCGTGGGGGCCAATGTACATCTTAAATGTTACATAAAATTAGCACAACTACTAAATGTCAAAATAGAAACAATAAAACAAGCGAACTCTACCGTTTGTTTCACAGCTGTTGCAATGCTGTTATTAAATTATTAAAAGTTAAAATATGGCTGTCTAGATAATGATATTGCCCAATAAGAGCAGTTACTATAATAATTACTCTTATACATATTAATTTAATGATATTTTGACCTATACCATAAAACAAGTAGCTTTTGTTTCACGGCCATTACGATTATGTTATTAAACCATTAAAAGCAAAAATATGGCGTTACTTGTTAATTTAATCATAGTATAACCTTATACTTTTTTAAAGAGAATGAAATTTACAATTTAAAAGCATAAAAAAATACAGGGCGTTCCGTTTAAAATAAGTCATATTAACTAATCACTCGAAAAGACGATGATCAATTGTTTTTTCGTTTTCACCATCGTAGCCAGAAGAAAAAGGTACACGTTTTTCCTAATTTAACCAACCTTGTATCTTTAACAATAAAAAAGTTGACAATAGTGGCACGGTTCCTAAAATCACCCTGTATAGTTCTAAATCATACCTTGGAATAAAGTTTTTTAAAGTAAATAACTACCCATTATTCACATTTTTTAGCAGTTAAATTTTATGTTTTTTCTTTATTTTTAATTCAAACTGTCTTTCATAAAAATCATAAAATGTTTTAAAAGTTTTTCAAACCTACAAATAGGTACATTTTTATTGCAACTAGAATTTCATAGTAGCTGCTGGAGCTACAATTTTATAGACAGTGTTTGTTAATGCATGTAAATTATGGATTTTTTAAACTGCTAAGTTAAGGCAAAGCACTTTGCTCATTTTCAATTGTTTCTTGTCAACATAAAAAGTTACTTATAAAAATGTCAGTTACTTATCAAATTTAGTAATATATTGCATAAGAGTAGACTAACAGCCAATTTGCTTTTTTCCTAGATAAAGAGTTTTCTGTAAAATTGTATTATAACTGATGTTCTTAGAGAAATTTTGTGTTAACTGGATAAGAGCACATACAATACAGTATCTCTTTATGTTTCACATTGTCTTTCATCCTGTATGTAAAAACTTGCTACTGATTGAGCGTCGTTGGAAATCATGTAATACCTTACCTGTGTGTTTTTCTACTAGAATCGCTGCTATGTTCTGTAGCAGTGCCTTGGTCTTCATATAGTTGTGCAACAGTAGAATCGATGGACGCCATATCTTCAACCACCCTCTTCATAACTGCCCTTACCGTTCTAGGTTCTATAGTATGCAACCAATCTCTTGTTTCCACACTTTTACGTAACATCTGAAAACAAAAAGTTTTTCTTTTCTATTTACATTATGTACTTGAACGAATTTATTACCTGCGAAATATTTAGTCCTTGAATTCGCACATAGTAGTTTAAAAGTTCTTGTGCCGATTCTTGCATTGTAGTATTAATTTCATTCTCTGTGGTCAGAGCAGCCGATTCTTTTGGATTGATATTGAACAATTCATCAGTTTGCGATAACTAAAGTTATTGTTATTAGTTATTTATTTTAAATTAAACAGGTTAATCACATTTACCAAATAATGGACATTCCCATTTTGAAAATCTAAACAAAATTTCGAAAGCACCAATAATAAAATTGGTGGAATTTTTGGATCAGACACATTGTTCGAACAAAGTCCTCTAGCTGTGGCCGTTAAGTGATGCATGAAGCAGACAATTAGACCTTCTCTAACGTTATCCACACAAAAACTGTCCCTAAATAAGGGCCTTTGAGCAAAATTCACATCTGACTGAATAAACACCTACAACATTGATTTAGTAAATTTCTCATTTTAAACTGTTTAGCTATATTTTCTTACCACCAGATCTTGAAGGACACCCTTTACTTTTTCAACAACTGTTAAAATAAGAGACATTAACATTTCATTTAAATTTGCGCTTGAATCATCTTGAGTAATTAATTTGGGTGTCGTTAGGCTTTGTCGCATTTTCGTAAGGGAGTCTGCAAAATGCATTTTTAACACTTGCAAATGGGTTTTACACTGTTTTCTTCCAGCATTTATCACTATATCAATACCAGTTCTGTAATATGTATTATTATAATCAAATATAAAAGATATTTAAAAAAACTATGTACTTTGCAAAATCAGTATCTCTACACAAAGTGTTCATTGCTTGCAGTCTTCGATAAAACCTGTCCAATGCTCTAACTAGAATGGTAGTATCCCCAATGTCTTGTTCCAAATCAACTTTATTTTGTACAAGTTCAAAATATTTTTGCATTTTTTTTACTATAAATGTATTCAATTCAATAGCAGCAAAATTTTCAAATATTTCGCTACAATAACAAAATTAAAAATGTTTTCTTTTACTTTAAAAGACCGTACCTATTATCATACCTATTTTCAACATTTTCAGTATTCATTCGGTTAATAAACATATCATGAAATGATGCGACAACCAAACACAAGTCGCTTAGAAAACCAGAACAACCCATATCAACAAATTCTGTGATATCTCTCTGTTCACTTTGATCTCGTAGCATGACTAGTTGCTCGCTTAAACGTTTTTCTGCACATGTTAAGAATTCTGAACACAACTCTTTTGCAGGTTCATCTAATTGCAGCAGCAGGTCGACTGATTCGGCTAGTTGCTTTGCAGTTGCATCTGAATTGTTAAATTGATTACGTAATTCAGTTTTAAGCTCTTTCAAGATAGTTTCACAATCTGCTTTTATTCCCTGGAATGATGGCATATTTCCATAATGTTGTAATACCTTTTGTGCATGTAAATAATCTTGTACAGCCTGAAAAATTACAACTGTATTATCTAATTCATGTATTATGTTTGTGTAACTTGCTTGCACATAGTTTTCTTCTTCCATTCTGGTTTTTAGTGTTGCAGGGAGTTTGAATAAAAACTGTAGCCTCTTTAAAAGACTATGGACACCTGATAATTTGCTGATTTGTTCACGAGTATCTTGTAAAGTTGATGAAATTTGTTGTGAAAATGATGTGATTGATTCCATGTTTTGGGCGAGCAAATCCATTTCATCCTCCATCTTTTTAAAGTCAGTTTTCATCTATAAACAAATTTAGGGTTTTATTAGGTAGTTAACGTCAACATCATCATGGTGTGAACGACCAGGATTAAGTATATAAACAGAAATTTGGTTCCTGTACGTACTTTCCGCACTGTATCTGTAGCAGTAATAAATTTATTATAATTTTCATATACTAGTGTTTGCATGTCGGAATGTAGTGTTTGAGTGTCTTTTACAACTTCACTCTCCTGATCCATTATTTGTCTTAGGGTATTTTCCTAAAAACAAGAAAAATAAGAAAGTTAATTCATAACAAAAAGTTGGGTTAAAAGATAGTTTTACCTTGAATAATTTTTCTAGATAGACATTTGGATCAAAATGTTGGCCATTTATGTCTAAAACGTTCGCTGTTTTTTCACTCATTGTAATTAATTTATTTAATATTATTTAATTTTTTTAAAATTGTAAATATCGAGTTGTCACTTTCTAACCACTTTTCGCATACTGAATGTTATTTATACAGTTGCCGAACCAAAATTTTTTGTCTATACAGCGTGGTTCATTTTTCAATACTATACGGTAGAAGAAGTAGAACTGCTGAATTGCAATATTGAAGATTCAAGATCGAAATCTAATTTTCTCGAAAACAGTTGTACAAAAGCTCTAGTACCGTTTTTTTATAATTCGAACTCAAATTGATTAAATATATAAAGTAAAAGTCGGCCGCGCATTTCACTCTCAGACACCTCATATAGCTTAAATAATTTTTTTATTATACCTGCATCATAATCCTTGTAAAACAAACCAAAAAGCGTGCGTAAACCCAACATTAAAACACCCCGGTGTTTTACAGTTGCTAAGCAACAATGACGTCATCAATTTTGAAGCAACAAATTACAAACACGCAAAAAAAATAATTCGAATTCACATAGCAACGTAAACAACAAAAAATGCTAACCAATCTCCAGGTAAATGATATGACGTCACATCATAGACTACTATGTAAGATGAATCAAAATCAAAATGCTGCTTCCTAGCTATATTCTTCTTATTTTCTAGATTATGATGCAAGTATAATAAAAAATAGCGTATAATCCACGTGTATAAGAGCCTTTAAAGCACTGCTCCGTTAAAAGGCACTCGGCTTCGCCTCGTGCTTTTAAACCCGCCGCGCGTGCTTTAAAGGATTCTTTATACACTTGTATTATAATATACTATTTATTATACCTGCATCATAATCCTTGTAAAGCAAACCAAAAAGCGTGCGTAAACCCAATATTAAAACATCCCGTTTTTTTAAAAGTTGCTAAGCAACAATGACGTAATCAATTTTGAAGCAACAAATTACAAACACGCGAAAAAAAATAATTCGAATTCACATAGCAACACAAACAACAAAAAATGCTAACCAATCTCCAGGTAAATGATATGACGTCACATCATAGACTACTATGTGTAAGATGAATCAAAATCAAAATGCTGCTTCCTAGCTATATTCTTCTTATTTTCGAGATTATGATGCAGGTATAATAAAAAATAACGTATAATACACGTGTATAAGCAAGCCTTTAAAGCACTGCTCTGTTAAAAGGCACTCGGCTTCGCCTCGTGCTTCTAAACCCGTCGCGCGTGCTTTAAAGGCTTGCTTATACACTTGTATTATAATATACTATTAGACAGACTTTGAGGTTGTATGTTCTGTAGTTGAATAGTAGCATTTACTAATACTAAACCGTATGTCAACTGGAGTTAGTTACTTTATAATATTAAAGACTTATTTAGAAATTAATTAAAAGCTATTTTTCAGCATCCATTTCAAGCGGTTCTAGTTCTTTTAAAAAGTATTTTAAGACCTACACTAATAATGCAGATACTTTTTGTTTTAAAATATTCTAAGAAATCAATTGCTGAAGTTTGTTGATGTAATTTTGATACAACTGAAACTAATATTTATATATTAGTTACATTATAAATAAAAAGTCCTTTACATGATTGTTGAGGAGGACTGTACAATACATCTTAAACGAAGTACTTTGGAAAAGCAAAAACAGCAGGCCAGTCATTCTTTTAGAGTTTTGGTAAGACCAATTGAGTACTAGTCGAGACATTGTTGCGCTTATTTGTATAACTACCCTGTATTAGTACTAGCTGCATATTTTAAGCAAAGCTATGCATCGATAGTTTAAAACTATTTATTTTAACAATTTAAATTTTGTAACATTACTTATAGAAGGTGTCTGTTTAATACTTCAAAAAAACTTAGGTGGTAATACCTCGGCGAAAATTACGGCGATTGGCCCAAAACATTGCCATCTAAAAATGCACCCCTGAAAAGTTGCAGTCCCTCAAAGTGGCAAAAGAAAACCAGTATAATAGCAAGTACTACAAAACGGTTTAAGTTCCAGTAATTAAATTTAGTAACAATTTTAAGACATATTCCACACATCATTTGGTGAAATATAAAGAAAATTGCAAAACTAGAAAGGTGGTTTAGGGGCGGTGCACCTCCTTACCACGCTTGATTTTTCTCTTTATTAAAATTTAAATAAAAGTGTACAGGCTGTTTAAAACTCGAACCCCACCAAGGGGATCTCACTTATTTGAAGAGATAGAGTTGGTTATATTGAGGCAAAGCTGCCAAATTGTATGCCTAACAATAATCTGCAAAGAAATTTAAAATAGCCACTCTGTTTTATAAGATATCTGAAAAAAACTGAAATTATGTTTTTTTCTTCTGCTATAACACATTTATCATTTATGTTACATATTTCTAGTTAACGCATTATTATGACACTTTTTTATGCTGAATCTAAATTTTTTGTCAAATTTGGTGTAACTGTTATCATTGTTCAATTTCGACTGTCAACTTTTTTTTTCTTAGGTTCGTCATTTTAAATTTTTTCATATTTGGATAGTTTTTAATTCTAATTTCAACGATGTGTCACACATGCCGCGGGGTCTTAATGTCTGAAGTCTTCTCTGGTATTTAGTCGTTCAGATTCGACCTTAAACTGTAGGTCCCCGGTAGTCCACCTTAGCGCTAAGGAGAGTACGTGGCAGAGAAGAGTGCCGGTGCCCAGCAGTGGGACGTGAAGGGTGATTGCGAATAGTAGAATAAAGCTCTCAACTTAATGTTTAGGTATGGCAATATTTGGGGCAATACACTTTCCCCTCTGCCCAATTTTTGGCTGAGAAGTTTCCTCTTTGATTTCTGGTTTCTTTTAATCCCAAACCATCTTTTTCCAAATAACTATAAAGACTTTTTTTCTCAGAAAAAACTTTTTTCCATTTTAAGTATGCGCAACCTATGTATTTAAATCATGTAGCCATTTCATTCAAAATCTATTCCCAGAGTTTCTACTATGCCAACTTTGGTAATTTATTTTTAATAAAAGCTATTATTGTGTAGATGTGCACAAAAATCGAAACGTTAAAAAAATAAAAAACCATAGCAAAGCCCCACTTTAAACGTACACTTATGAACTTGCGCTTCCGGTGTTTGTTTTCAGAACTTCAACCATTCACCAGTAAGTAAAATACAACTAAATGGTCTTCGTGCTTATTATTGTATTGTCTTGCTATATTTAGAAATTAACATTTTGCCAAAAGAAATGTACCACACGTTAAACAATGAAAATGAACACAAAGAAGTGTTGGAAGTTGCAAATTATTTTGCTATGGGTCCCACTAGTTATATTTCAAATACCATTAAAATTAACAAAGCTACAACAAATCCAGCTACAAAAAAAACATTTAAAGAAAAAATAAAACGTTCATATCGGTAGAACCTATATTTATTTTATTTTATAGCTCAAATTTACATCTAAGACAACTGAAGGTATTAAAATAATTACTGGTTTATGTACCAACTTATAATACTAAATCCTCACACACACACTTATATAACCATTAATCTGGGAGCAATATTCATGCTCATAAGCTCTTGGAACAACAGTTTTGCTGCATAAGGTAAGCGAAGCTGTGAAATCTGCGTTTTATTCTTGCATCCCTTACATTCAAATGTGTTATTTCTTAAATTAGCAATCGCAATGAGGCCACAGAAATTGCAAACATGAATCCTGTATGGATCTGATACTTCAAACAGCCTTTCCCTCAAAAATTGTGCTGCACCATGAGAAATTTGACAATCACGTTCCATTTCCCCAAAACGTAAACCACCATCGCGGGCACGACCTTCCATAGGTTGTCTGACAAGAATCTGGACAGGGCCTCTTGCTCTAGAGTGTATTTTGTCATCTACCATGTGTTTCAAACGTTGATAATAAGTAGGACCCAAAAAAATTTGGGCATTTATCTTTCTTCCAGTGTGCCCGTTATACATAACTTCATTTCCTCGCAAGTGGTATCCATACTCTTGCAGCAGTGTAGAAATTTTTTGCACATTTACAGCATCATTGAATGGTGTAGCATCACCAATTTCACCCTTATTTGAAGAAACTTTGCCCTGAATACACTCGATCAAGTGACCAATAGTCATACGAGACGGAATAGCATGAGGGTTGATAATAATGTCGGGGGTTAGTCCTTCACACGTGAACGGCATGTCCTGAAAGTATGTTTATAAATGTGTAAGTAAATTTTCACACGTAATTTAATTTACTACTCACTTCTTGACGATACTGAATACCACAAGTACCTTTTTGACCATGGCGAGATGCAAATTTGTCACCAATCTGTGGTATACGTACAGACCTTACACGAATCTTGCAAAATTTATAACCTTCTGCATTTAATGTTAACATGACTTGATCAACAACACCAGTTTCACTATTACGTAAAAATGTTGATGCATCACGTTTGGTGAATCGTTTTGTGGTACCATCCAGCTAGACAACCAAGATTTTATATTATTCGAGTTAGTATTAGAAAGTCTAACAAACTTTACCTCATCATCGTTTTCAGGCAAAGTTATAGTTTTTCCAATAACTACATCGTCTCCTGATACACGGATACCTGGTGAAATGATGCCATCATCATCTAATTTGTCATAAAGGGCATTTCTCATGCCTTGACAAGTTTGTCTTGTTGGTTTTTCAAATTGTTCTTCTTGATCACCTATACGTTTACATTCTGCATCTTTATATGATCGATAGAACACCGACCTGAAAAATCCTCTTTCGACAGCAGAAGCATTCAAAATAACCGAATCTTCTTGATTGTACCCGGTGTAGCAAGCAATGGCTACTATGCTATTGATACCAGCTGGTAATTCTCTGAACCGCAGATATTCCATAGAACGTGTTGTAACCAGTGGTTTGTGTGGATAATATAGGACATGCGCTAAAGTGTCCATTCGAACGTGGAAATTTGTGATGTACACACCCATGGCTTGTTTACCCATAGCACTCTGTTAAATTAATTTTATTTAGTATGAAACAAATTTAAAGTTTAGAGCAGTCTAGTGAGAAATGAAAAGACAGGTTTTTAGATGAGAAAACCAAAATGAAAGATCAAGTATGGAAATATGGAAAAAATAGAAACCTAAAAATAAGAGACGAATCATAACTCACTTGATATGTGTTTCTGGGACTCTGATTATGATCAGGGAATGGAATAATTGATGCACAAACACCCAAAATCATTGCTGGATGGATTTCACAATGGGTGTAGGTTGTACAATAAGCATATTCCTTTTCTTGGCGCAAATCGTCTGGCGACATGGCTATCATCACAGTTTCCTCTTCAAGAGTGTCTATGTACTCTACAACGCCTTGAAAAGAAAAACAGTATTAATTAATTATTGGTGAAAAATGTAATACTTTAGATTTTACCTTGTGCTACCAGTACCTGCCAACCAAAATTGTTATATTCTCGCTCCTTTAACATATCTACGTGCCTCTTTTTAAGGAGGAGTTGTCCATTTTCTACAATTAATAGTGGTCGACAAATTCTTCCTGCATCAGTGTAAATACGAATTTCTCTGTCACGAATGTCTCTTATCATTGATACCTCCGACACAATAATGTCCATTTGACGACGAAGTTTTCTTAATGTTGACATTAACTGTTCAGGATCTCTATGAATACCAACCTAGAATGAAATGAATCATAAAAAATTTGGATCTTTTGAATAAAATTCATTGCTTACCCAACATCCATTTACAAAAATCTTAGTAGCATCTGCAATTGCAGATGGAGCAATTTCCTCCAAATTTTCCATAGACCACTCTTCCAAAAACTCCAAAATGGGTGAAGGTTGAGATCCAACGGAAATATAAGCCATTAAAGCTAAGTTTTTCACCAAACCTACAGCGGCTCCTTCAGGTGTTTCTGCAGGGCAAATCATACCCCATAAAGTATTGTGCAACTGGCGAGGTTTTGCCAATTTTCCATCTCTACCAATTGGTGAATTTACACGACGTAAATGTGAGAGTGTTGATGCAAATGTAAGACGATTCAATACTTGAGATACTCCAGCTCTGGCTTGATGGGCTTTTTTCTGATCTCCCCAATTGCCAGTAGCTAGAGAATATCGTAAACCATCGGTTATTAATTTTGTTTTTATGGCTAAATCTAAATTAAAGTCTTTTCCACGGTCTATGAATTTTTGGGCGTACATCCTTACTTCCTTCATAAGATTCTTGAATAAACTGAAACGTAATGTGCCTTTTAAGTTTTAATTTAGTTACAAAATTGTATTTTTAGTATTTTAAAATACAAAACTAATTAACATATTATAAAGTTAATGTAACAATTTACCCTCTAAATAAGAAAGCTAATAAAGGTCCAGCTAAATCTAATCTTTTGTTGCCATAATGATCCCGATCATCCAATTCTCGTCGCCCTAAAGCTGCCAATAGAAGTCTGTGCACCATATATCTATAACATAGAATACAAGATATAAAATGTTTCTAGAATTACAATTTGCACATTATTATTACCCTAAGAAATAAGCCTTCTTTGTTTCACAAAAATCAGAGACACCAACATGTGGCAACATTTCCTTTTGTAAAATTTCTCTGGCATACTTGACACGCTTTTCTTTAGTAACACCAGGTCTAGCTCCTCTTGCGCCAATGAAATTCAATGCTACATTTTGCTCCTGAATCACAAAAGCTTCGTCTAATGAAGGTTTAACCATTTCCATCATTTCTGGATCCTCAAAATCATAAATAATGTGTTCCAATATATCTCGATCAGCTACAAAACCAAGAGCTCGAAATACAATCATAACTGGTATTTCTTGCTTAATATATGGTAAAATCGCTATGATACGCTGGCCAATAGCCGCCTTTTTTATGGCTTGACCACCTCGAGCCATCATGTTTACCCATAAGGTTGATGTAGGACGTGAGCTGTGCTCCAAACAGGAGCGTATTTCAGATTTAAATGCATATTTTCCATCTTTCATTGCAAATACATATACAGTGTTTGTCGCCATTTTTTCCTGAGCAATAAGAACTTTTTCTGAACCGTTTATTATAAAGTAGCCACCTGGATCAAGTGGACATTCATTTAATTCTGTCAAATCACGATCTGTTAGCCCACTTAAGAGACAGTATGTTGAACGAAGCATAATAGGAATTTTGCCTACAAAAATAAGCAGTTTTAAGTTTGTCACACAAATTAAGTAAAGTAATTAACTCACCAATAAAGGTTTTTTGATGTTGTGTTTCAATCGGTTCTTCTCCTTCTTTAACTATAGTTTTAGTAATATCAACATAAAGTGGGGCAGAATAAGTTAAGTTACGCAGCCGTGCTTCATTAGGCATCATAGGGGATGGAGCACCGTCTTTTTCCCAATGTGTAGGTTTCGAGAGATAAATTTGTTCAAATTTTAACAGATATCTTGGCTAAAATCATAATTAAACTATTAATTTGTACGTATTATAATGAAAATAATGTTTACAGGAGTTTCGACTTCTCCGCTGGTGTGCTGTGCTTCAGCCTGTAAATCTATCTGTGGCGAATCTTCGACAATTCTTTGAACAGACATCTGAATAAATTCGTCAAAGCTATCCAATTGCTGTCGTACGAGACCTTTTTCATCGAAGTATGCATTGATAACAATCCAACAGGCCTCCTGCCATAACTCGGAGCTGATTTCTTCAGCATCCTCATCTTCAAATTGATCTGTAATTAAATAATTATTAAGGTTTGTCGAAAGTAGTGTTGATCAACTGGGGATCGTAAAATAAGTAAATTATTGTGCAAATTAACACAACAAAATTAAGCTATAACCTCACTTTTTAAGATATTTGTTAACGTTTGCATCTACTCACCATCCTCTTGCTCGTACATATTTGAGTTTGTTGTTAAATTACAGTTTGTTTACGTAAATTAGTAACTATAATTTATAGTAGAAACACGCATTCTTTCTAGATCAATCAACGTTTTTTAATTTTACAAGGACAAACTCGAGTAAACCAGCCTAACTGTACAAAACGCAACGCATTAATGCAAAGCATGCGTGTGCAACTCCACAGGCAAAAATCAAGAAATGTTAGTTCTAACACCGTTTACCGCGGGCGCTGCTTCGGTATCAATCGTATGTGTTCGGATTAATACGCCGTTAAAAATTTGCAGAAAATTTGAATTCGCTTCTATCTGTCAAATTTACTTTTATGTGCGTCATAGTTTTAGATTTTCCGACTACCTACCCATATAATATGTATACTTGTTGTGTACCGCAGTATTTAAATACAAACGCAATAAAACACAGATTTCCTATTTTAAATGCGCAGGTTAGTATTTTTTTTACAAATTATGAACTTAAAATTTTAAATCTGCATTCCCTGCGTAATCTATTAGTTTACTGTTGTTCATATAAAAATAGATTTTTTTGAGATAAACAACATGCTCAGCTTCTATCAGTCAAGTGCATAACGGTCTTGGAAACCAGTGTAGTCGTTCATTAGATGAAACACACCATTAAAAACAACGGTTTTTCCGAGAAAATTAAAAAAAATTACTACGTTTTATAATTTGAACCACCAGACAATAAAAGTTAGGTTCTGTATTTTTTTAAATAAATGTTTTCGCATTTCCTTTTGATTTTTCTTGTAGCTTTTAAAAATATTCGCCATAATTTTAAATTTCCCCCTCTTTTCATTAGTGCTTACACCGTTGTACATTGTCGCTAGTGTATACATTTGTTTTAAAATTTTGTATAACAGTTGCATATCTATATACGTATATATATTTCTAATCTGTGATGCAAAGTCTCTATTCTCTAACTGTCACTTGTCATATTGGTCCAAACTTTTTTTTTGTGACACATCGGTCTTGTTTCGTATAGTTTCGTATTCGACTGCAGAATGTAGAAATGAAATGTAAGTAATGACTTTAAAATAGGCAACACATACTGCTAGAATTTTTGTCAAAGGATGTGACAAATTAAAAATAAATAAATGAACAAGCATTCTTTTTTATACTTTACAAATAATTTTAATAATATTTTTGTATTCACATTTTACGCATCAACAATGACTATAAGATCACATCTCTCATACCAATCTTGCAAACCGCGAGCATAGTCAACTGCATGCCGTACAGTACCTACCTAACCGTTTTTTTGTTTGGTGCTTTTATTTTTGGGAAATGATTACTTGAGAGTAACGGAAACCAAACACCAAAGTTTTTATGCATACGAAAGTTCTCTTACACACATGTTGTTTCCCTAAAGTTTAATGTTCTGTGTGTTAGTCTGTTTGGCGTTTATATTATCAGGTCAAAAAGAAGGATGATGAAGCAGCACGGGTAGAGCTACCTGTATATGATGGACGCAAAAGTTTTTAAAAATATTACAAAGTATCGGCCATTCGGGATAGATCAGTACTTCGCATGTGTTTTTAGTGAATGCGAATGCCATGAGGAGGATTTTGAGTTGGCCACAAAAACATCTGATATATAGGGCAATTAAATAGGTTGGAGCTGTACCCATACTAATAACCTAATATCTATGTTAAAAATTATATTATATTATATTATATTAAAAATAAAATAAGTAAAGATGTATTATTTTGTATTTGTTGTTAGTTACATTTTACCCAGAGGGTACTTCAGTGGCGGATTACCGCACAGGCACATGAGGCGCGTGCCTGGGGCCTCGGCAAAGCGGCGGCCTCAGAATCGTTGGGTGCCTCATCCTCAAATAGGCAAATTTTAATATCTTCTAAAACCTATTTTCATAGTGGGTATTGGGTAATAAGTCATCGATGCCAATTAAAAAAAAACATGGTAAATTAAACAAAAAAGATAGCCAATTTGTTTCCAAATCGCCAAAACTTGCAACCCTGCTTGCATCTGATTACAGTGCACTGCAAGCCGAGCACCACTCGTTTAAAGTGGAACACTCTTCATCTTTAGTAATGAGTAATACTAAATTACTAAAAATATGATGCAGAATTTTACTGTGATTTTTTTTAACTGAGAATGTGATTTTTTCTTTTAAATGGGAATGTGATTATTTTTTTTTGCTAGTACCTGAGAATATTTTTTTATTTCCGTATCTTATTTTTATGTGTTTATGTTTTTGTTGATACCAAAAATAAAAAATTAGCGAAACACTTCGCCTGGACTTTCCTATACATTTAAATACATTGTTTCATATTTTCCAACACTTTCGATATACACCTGTCTAGACACGACTAGTTAAAGTAAATAGTTCTTATAAGTTGTACCATCTTGAAGCGGTTGAAGAAAGACCGACCGCTGCGCTGCAAGCATAAGGTTGGGTAAAATATTCGGACTGAATCAACGGAAGCGCGGAAATTGATATTTGAAAATATATTAATAACTCGAGAAGTATTATTTTTAGCAAGAAATTACTCTTATTAATTTGTATTTAGAATTTCAAAACTTTTCTGATTTTAAAGCCAAAATGACACGTTTCCATTTAAAAAAAGTTCTTTTACCGTGGCCGCCATATTAAAATTGAAAACTCAAGTTTTTTTCATACAATCGAGAAGAAGTTGCCCTACAACTTTGCTCTTGGGTTTGCGAGTCTATCGATTAAAATAAAATAGTTAGCCTACACTGAAGATTAAACGACTAGTACAAGAATACAACTGCTGTAGAAAGTATGTGAAATTCTTCTAAGGACAAAAAGATTATTAAGGGGCAAAAAAATCGATTTTTTTTTTGTAAGAAGATTCTCCTAGAGCAAACAAAAGAAGAAATCAATTTTTTAATTTTGTAGCGAAAATGTGGGGGAGGGGGGGAACAGTAGCCCCCTAAATATTAAAGCATCAAAAAAATATTATGATATTCGGATTTTGCTATCAATGATGAGCTACAATGCTTTAACAGAAATATTTTATTGCCCCCCGTTAAATAAATAAAAGGGTACCAATTTCTAATTTTCAAAAATTCGTAGAGGGCGTCACAGTGAAATTATAGCAATGCGCTAAAAAAGAAATTGTAGAAGATTCCCAGCTCTATCAGCTTAAAAAGTTTAAACAAAAACTTGTGGGCAGTTTTTGAGAAATATTGTTTTGAAAAATTCCAAAATTTTGGAGTGATGTCATTGCGATCGTTTTTATATTTTCAAAATTAATTATATTTCATGGTATAGCACCATTGAAGGGCTACCAAACAAGATGTAGTTGATTCCAATCAGATAACTGGTTTTTGAGTAAATGGGCGTTAAAGTCGAAATGTTCAAAAATTCGTAGCGGCCGCCATTTTAAAGCTAGAGAGTTCGGTAAAAAATCGTTTGATTTGTCCTAAGGCCTTCTTTAATCTCCACTATTAAAATTTCCAAAATTCAGTTTCTGAAAAAAATGCTACCAAAGAAACATGTCTAACTTCCGCTTCCGGTTTCGTTTTTTTTTAAAAGCTTATTTTGTCGGTGAATTTTTGATATACCCCCTCATTCCAAAGCACGTTAAAATCGGTCCAGCCGTTCCGGAGATATGGAGCGTAACCCATCCACCCACAGACAGACATTTTTCTTAAATTACTTTTTTTGGGTTCCATGGGCCCCCCCTCCCCCCGACTATTTTCGTTAAAATCTCAACTTGAAATTTTGCATGAAATCAATACTTCCCTATACTGAAAGTATAGGAAAGTAAAAACGTTATGATTTTCTGCATTGTTCATTTTAGTGAACCATCCCATTCTTAGTAGGGTCAGGTTGCGCCTGGGGCCCCACAAAATCAAGATCCGCCACTGGGGTACTTGAAAAAAAAACAATAATTTACAAATATCCGATATACCTATTAAGTGGTAAAAAGTGTGTTCGTTGATCACAGAGATGCTAACCACTTATCATCCAAACTGTGGTTTTTTATGCCAATTTTGTATTGATGAAAATTGTTGGATTTTGCTTAAAGGTAGTAAAGCAGTGAGAATTTTTGATACTCTAAAAACATACTTCTTATCTCATATTCAATTTTAATAATGCTTTCAGGTGGGAAATGTTTCTACACCTGGATGTTTTAGGTGTAATTCGTTTATGACTAATTTTTGCACTTAAAAATCATTTTGTCCTATATAGGGTTAATTCTTTCAATTAAATGGATTGTGTTTGACCGTTGAATCAACGGTTTGACCCAATTTCATAAGTTTTAATTACTGTTAATATTTTAAATTTTCTAATTTTGTCCTATAAATCTTGCTAAAATTCGTTTAATTATGACTAATTTTAATAATTATAAAATCTAACATCTAGGCTTCCGGGTTGGAGCCGCGTCATCGGTGCTTGAACTGCCGATGTTTCGTCCTCGGTTGCACGGGACATCTTCAGGGCTGTGGTCGCTTTGAGATTTGGAACACAACTGTTGTGTTGTGTTCCAGATCCCAAAGCGACCACAGCCCTGAAGATGTCCCGTGCAACCGAGGACGAAACGTCGGCAGTTCAAGCACCGATGATGCGGCTCCAACCCGGAAGCCTAGATGTTATTAACAACGGCCGCGGAAGCCTGCAACTTAAATTATAAAATCTATTGATCTTTAAACCCAAAAATCATTTTGTTCTATAGAGGGTTATTTAAGTAGTTCTTTTCTAAAATTCTCGAACAAAGTTCGAGCATGAGGAATATTTAAATAAAAAAAAATAAATAAATAAACCTAATTTATTAGCTGGTAATTTAAGCAAAATTAATTAATGTTCTGGGTTAGGCACCGTAGACCCTAGAATTTAAGCAAAATTAATTGATTTAAATAGCTAAGTAGTAGTTAGGTATATGTTACATTCTAACTCTGATTATTTTATTTTATTTTCAGGGTCATTTTAACGATTTTCAGCAAAAACAACACATCGTTTGAACCGGTATTAGGTACGTTTGCTAAATCAATTTTTTTTGTTGATCTTGTTAAACCAATTTTTTTAACCCTTAAAAATAGGCCAGTGTCCTATTTCAACGCGTTTTAAAAACTTCCATGGTAAAAATTCGAAAACAGGGTCATTTTGCCCAATATTTGATGTTTTTTAAAAATGTGAGTTAGGAAAATGAGCTTAAAAACGAGTCAGTTTTCGCGATTTAATGCAGGTTTTTGGGGTTTTGCTAAAATCGAGGGGGTTTTGCTGAAAATATGCATGAAAATCGTTAAAATGACCCTGAAAATTGAAATGAAAAAATCTGAGTTAGAACATAGCATATACCTAACTACTTGTTTAAAATGTTTTTTGTTGTTTTAAAAGTTATTGTACATTTATTTGTTTTGTTTATAATTTGTTCTGATTTATTGCCAAAACATGGAATTGACGTATTTCATTTTATCTGATGAATTAGTTGCATAAATTTTCTGAATAGCTACCTAATTTATAATCTTTCTTATTGATTAGTCAATAAGTTAAGTATTATAACCATTAGTTCATTCTCTTTCCTCCTAGAATTAATCAATAAAAGGTTTAGTTTTTTTAAACTATTGGTTAAGTGTGTCTAGGGGCAACTAAAATATAATTACCATTAGAATAAGTAAGTACTATTTCTAAGTACTATTAAGTTTTATTTACAAATTTCGTAAAACCTAAATATAAATACTTACACAAAACTTCACAAACTAAATAATAATTCTTAATTAGGAACCTCATATTTGGTCTAAAATCATGAAACTATAAACAAAATTTTACAAGTACTGTGTTATCAAAATTAAAACTAAAGTGATTGCAGTCGGATAAAGTCGTCCACAGCTTCCCAAGGTAAACCAGCTCTTTTTTGGAGCTAAAACAATCAAGCGTATATAAGGCAAGAGTATTTTAAAAAGTTGTTAACTTACTTTTTTCATTAGGATCCCTCATACCACACTGTTTATAAGATATTTTTGGTTTTCTCTTTGTGTCAATGTATCCAGGTATGTACAAAGTTGGAGAATCCAATCTACCAATAGAAAGCAATCTGCTAAAGTCTTGTTCTAATTGATTAGCAATTGGACCTTTAAAATGAAGCAAAATTTGCATACAGGCGTTATTGTGTAAAATTTTTGTCTGACGGGTATCAACAGTTAACATCCATTCGGGTATCCCCATAACCCGACGTATGTCTTCAATAAACTGGGCTCTGGAAAATGAAATACATGTTCAAACGGTTGCCACTATATATACCTATGTGCAATGCCTGGTTTTACCTACAATTTATTATTAATTATGTATTATTCTATATAGTTTATTAACTATCTATCGCTTTGCAATCTCAAAAGTATTTATAACTAAATAAATGAACAGACAGTTGGCCAGATTCAGTTTTAAACACGATCTATGTAGATAGATGGATAGATTACTATTATTTTTCTTTAATACTTACAACACAAATCTTGGAGGTTTTTCAATATTAGCATATTTGATTATATCATAGTCAGGTTCTATATTAGCACAAGCATATCTTTCTGGTTGCTGATTTGGACTTAGGATTACAATTGAACGGCCCACAGCTGTCCAGTCTCCTTCTAATGGAAAGTTGGTGTCTACTACTACAGATCTCTTTAATCCTATATCTATGGTTCCTACTCTTGACGAAACATCACCAACATAGCACCGTAGAGGGTTATCGGGTCCACATTCCTGACGGTATAGATCTCCCTGTCAAAATCAGATTGTAAGTTAATTAACTTTTTCTACGACTATTTTAGAATATAATCATTCTAACACTGTTCTGAGTATAAAAGGTTGCGTCTCTAGTCTGTCAACTGTTTTTGTTTCGTTGACAGTTACAAAAAAAGCGTCTTTTAGATAGGAAACTTAAAATTTTGTTATTTTCTAAATTTATTGGCCTAAATAATTTAGAGTCGTAGAAAAATATAGTCTGTAACACGTTTGGAATGGCTATTCCGTACTGCTGGACCGTCCTCCTCGCCGTTCGGCTTGGGTGGCAAACTTTCCACTCACAAATGTTACAAAACATACTATTCGATTACTAGTAAAAATAAAGAATTTCACTGAAAGCTTACATTTAACGGGTCAGCTAGCTGTGTATAGTATGGGTTCCAAACGTATCCTCCTGCTACACATCTGGTATTTTGTGTTTGTACTGCAGCATCAACACCAACAGGGTTTACAAATATTGCCCAGTTGTGGTCTCGCGTCTATGGACCAAGAACATTATAAATAAACCCTATAGAATTCAGATCTTAGATTGTACTATTTTCTACTAATCTTTATTGCAAGCATGTTATTGGTACCACACGTTCTTCTTTTCTGTTTTCAAGATTATCTGAATAATTAATCTACAAACTAAATACTTACAATATTGCGATCATGTTTACCAGGGTGGCGTAATTTTATTTCTATAACGGTATCACTCTTACTTCCATCATTGTAGATAAGTTGTTTCTAAAACAAATACAATTTTTAAATTTGCTCTTTAACCGAGAATAATTTCTATTACCATTCTCATATACCCATAGGCGTATCCATAAGGATGATGAAAGGAGGCAATTGCTCTAATTTCTCGTGCTTCTGAAGGACTATAACCTCTTTCAATGGTCGAACAAGCCCATCTACGGTTTTTGGCCTACAAATAACTTTTTCATTGTTTTGAATCATGGCTTAATTGTTGAGGTGCACCTACTCTTTTATGGATCAAGATGGATCGTCCTAGAATACTCCTTGGTCCAAATAGTGGTAACATAGTATCATTATACTCTTCCTTATATAGGGTGTGATTATCCAAGGTGCCAAATTTTCCACTAAGGTCGCCCATTTCATACTGGTCTGGGGTTCCTTGATAAGTTCTAGGTGATGATTCAGGGTCCACGTTTAACGGATTCCAGTGATCGTACAAAGATGTAGCTTCACATGGAAATTCTAGATTTTCTTCCACTGGGGTCTAAAATTATTTTGTTATTTGCTTAATTTATTAGAGATAAGTATTTGGTATACGTACAACGTGCACATGATAACCGCTATTTTCACTTAGACCTTCTAGGGCTACTTCAACATTTGTTATGTCATACTCAGTTTCCTGGAAAAACTCTATTTTTCCTTTCACCGTTAGCCTGTCCCCATTTGGAAACCATTCTTTAGCTACAGCTTTTCGTCTATACGTAGCACCAATTCTGTAGAAAATGGTTAAATTATGAAAGTGTATTAAAAACAAATGGAAATATTATATACTTGGAACATGCCAGCCTTTCTCCTCTAGCTTTTGGACCAAAGTCGTCATAAATCACAAAAGATTTTCCCAAAATTGAATGGGGTCCGGTAAGTGGTAGAAGTTGATCAGTGAACATTTTTCTGGAAATTCTGTCACTATCTACTTTCTTTCCTGATATGTCCAATAATCCTACTCTGGTCGACATATCACCCAATCTGCAAGCACCTAGAGTGTCCATGCTGCAGTTATTAATTGATGATTTATTATCAAAATCTACCTATAAAAAATATTTCAAGTTAGAACAGAATAATTTTAAGCAATGTTTCAAATTTTAAAAGCTTTTATATAATGTTAAAAATGTAGTTACTTTGTATGGGTTGTATATTCCTCCAGCACTCACACACCTTGCAGTCCAGTTATAAAAATCTTTTCCTGGTGGTAAATCGTGAATGGCCCAACGATGTTCAGCACTATTATTCACTTGAGCACCATCAGCATGAATCAGATATTCGAATAAAACTGTTGTATCGGCCCCTGATTCCTCTTTTAGTTGTCTGAATAATATTCTACCAACAATTGGGTACCGGAAAAGAACTTCTGCTGTGAATATTTCCTTGTGGTATTTGAAATTTTGTTCATAAAGAATTATACCGCCACAAATCCATGGTTCTAATAAGATTTCCGATGAAGGATATTGAGTATTTCTAAAATATTTTATTATTATTACAATCTTGTATGTTACAAGCAAATTTGCTTTATGATTTCTTTTTTAAGTTCTTTGTTGACTTCATGATATTGACTTACTTATAGATGACCAATGATCTGTGAATAACAGAATATTGCCCCTGTAAGGGCAAAAAAATGTCCCAATATGCTCCACTTAATTCCTGACTTCCAGGTACTAAATTGGTAAAATTGTTTCTTCCTAAAAGCTTTCCCGATAGGTCTCCCACGGGATACTGGTTTTGTGTTCCGAAACCTTTTAAATTTAAAAATTTATTTGTTATGTATTTTGTTTAATAAACTTTAGCTTTACTTACCGTTAGGAGGAAGTAGATTAACATCAGTTTTTAATGGATTATAAATGAATTTAGTCGTCAGACACGAATTTTCCATTTGGCCAACTGTTTTAGCCGGCGTCATAGGGAGTTCGTGGATTCTGTACGCAGCAACTGAAGAACTATAAACTAGCCGAGTTTCTATGTCCCCCCGAGCTGTTGTTAAGTTGAAATTTAAAAATGTGGGCTCGAAACGTGTATGCTGTGATAATGTTACATCTCCTCTTATGCCACCAGATTGAATTATTACTCTGAAACATAATACAGTTTACGAACATGCTTAAAAAATACTGAATAGTAGATTAAGTGTGCGACCTCCTAAGACTCTGTTTTCACAAATTTGTTTTTAATTACAGAACTTACTTGGCATTAATTGGATGCTCATATCTAATTTTAGCACAAGCCAAAAAAACATCTTCATGCTTGGTTTCAAAAACAACCAAATACAATCTTCTTTGTGGTCCTGTTAAATCACTGGGAAGTAAAATAAGTTCTTCGTCTCTGAATAAGCTTTTATATTGGTTTGTTTTGTAGTTTTTCGAAATTTTAACTTTTCCAACCCGGCTATCAATATCCCCTACAGCATGTCCTTCTCCTTTATCTTCTGGATCAAAAACAAGCTGTAAAATGTTGCAACTGGATTCCGCACTTTCTGTCTCGTGGTTTAAAATGTCCGTTACATAAATTTTCCAAGAATGTTCTGTGAAATCCACACCTTGCCCTGCATTTTCTATATTCGAAACGTGGTATAGGTCAGTCATGATCAGCATGTCTTGATGGCTTTCTTTGGTTGAAAACCACTTGAAATACACAGAACCAAAAATGGGAGAATTAAATTTTGCCACTGCTGTTTTTTCAATGCTTTTATCAACCACTGCGATCGAAGCACAAACTGCTCTTCTTGTTTCAACATTTCGAAGAAATATCGATTTTCCATAGAGACCTGTTGGTCCACTCACTAATAACTTCTCTGTGACGAATTCGGATGTTCCATTATCAGGAAGTACTAAATATCCGTATACATCATCAAGGTTTATAAGGTTTTTACCCAGTTTAGAGGGATCACACCGGTTTTCTAATTGGGCGTAATCGGTAGGAAATTCCGTCACTGACCAGGACCATACTTGGTTGGGATATTCCAATGTTGCATTAAGATCTGTTGTAATTTTTATGGCATTTTTCACTTTGGTAAATGTTATCGTTCCATGTAGACCTTCTTGCGATATGTACGACCTTAATACTAATGAGGTACTTTGTGATGCA
Organism: Ctenicera cuprea; assembly: GCA_958336395.1. NCBI lineage: Eukaryota > Metazoa > Arthropoda > Insecta > Coleoptera > Elateridae > Ctenicera > Ctenicera cuprea. Next base: position 36,920,773 of record OY284491.1, on the reverse strand, counting down.
CCTAAAATATTAGTTTAGTTATTATTACATACACAACTGATGGCTATTAATTATTATCGTGCAACGACGATTTTTATTTCTATGTAGAAGTAGATACAGTCCCGCATATAAACTTGTTAACATTTTAACAGTGGTAAACCTTTGCATAAAAATAACCATAGATCATACAGTAAAATAAGATTTGCGTACTTTAATCTACAATTGAATGTTTTTAAGTACTAAAAAAGTAATCTTTGATTTGATTCGATGTAAATTTTAAATTCAAATGTTACTGTACTGATCAACACAGAAAACCTAGAATTGCATTGCCAACCACTTTCCAAGTAGGTGTTCATTTAGAGCAGGATTATTTGAAAATAGTTTTAGGTTTTCAATAGTTGCGCAACCTAAAATTTTTTCAACTCTACAGGATGTTCCGTTTCTGCGGGGCAGCATAACATGAATTTATTTTTAATGGAACACCCTGTATATTTCCAGATATTATTATCCTCTATCTATTCGCCTATACAATGACAGTAAGTTAATGTTTTTTAATGGTTTTGCGGCCTTGCCACATTATAAATTGTTTTAGAAAAAACTGATAGGCCAAGCGGCAGGAAAGTTAAACGTAAAAAAAATTTGACGAAAATTTAATGGTTTTAAACGCTTTACATGGGTGTCATTAGAGGCATTTTAAGTTTTGCCCCGAAATCGGCGCTAACCACATTGGTGCAGAAGAGTTTGTACTTGGGCCTTTGGAAGTACCTCGTTTTCTCTTCGTTGTACAGCAAAAATTGTTCTATATAAAATGGAGAAAAGACGAAATTATTTAGCAAAAAGGTTGTCTACATCTTTTTTGTAAAACCCATACTTTCGGAGCAGTAGCCGCGCGAAGTTGGTCAATTTTTGCCGCGTGCTAAAAATATCGATTTTTCCTTACCAAATTCTTTTTTTACTCGTTCTGGTGAGTGTTCACCGTATAAAAAATATAAATCAATAAGTTTGATGTAAATTTACGATATAACAAATGTTTTCAAATTTTAGGAGAAAAGCCTAATATACGGTTCATAAATTTTTCAAAAACGTGACTCTAATAGGCAGGTAAACATCAATAAATTTTAAGTTAATTTACAACAATCATAGCGGTGAATACAGAAGGTTTCAGTCGGAAAAAATTGGGAAGAAATAGAAAACGCTAAGAAATATCTCTAAAATCTACCAGAGGCAGTTGCTGAAAAAGACCGCGACAAATTAAACACCTTTTTTAAACAAAAAAAGGGTTTTTTGTGATATGCAAAACTGGCAAAGCTGTATGTGGCTTTGCATTAATTGACTGTCAGCGTTGAAGAATTGTCAAAGTATGAAGTATATGCGCTAATAGCATCCTGCGACGTTAAAGGTTGAACGAAAGTTCTCCAAATGTAAACATATTATGACCGACAGAATATTTAAAACAATTGTACACGCAGTCAAGGCTCTGAACATAGAAGATGGCACTCGGAAATAATCGGAAAGGAATACAAAATTTCTTCTCAACATCCACCAGCAGGTCAGTTACGTAGCTAGGATTTTTTAGCCTGGTCGCAAAATAAGTTAGAAGCCCTTCCCCGACAATATTTTTTTTCAAATGGCACCTTCAATTAAAGCACTTGTGACCGCAAATACGCCACTAGACTTCTGAATGTAAAATAAATAATATTAAAAAATACCAAAGCATTAAACATTTTATTTTAAAAAGAAAAATAAAACCTGTTTTTAAAAACAAACTCTAAAATATAGACCCTATTAAATTTACTATTTGTGTATTATGCTATATATACCGGGTGCTAATGAAACAGCTAAAAATTCAACTACTTTCACTTCCGGTTTCACCGGAAATGACATCAACTTTGTGACTTTTACAAAAACGCCCTGTATATTTTTGCATATTCAAATTAGGATGAAATTCTGAATTTATTTGTGGCAATAAAGTGAAGTTTCAACATTCAAAAAATATTTTTTCTAATTGTTCCCTACTATTAAAAGTGCTCCCCCCCCCCCCCAAATCGATTCTAATCAAGTTACATACTCCCCAAAAAATAAAATTTACAACCTAGAGAATACCGTATTTTTCAAAGTAACTTAGTATCTTCAAATGGTTTAAATACAAAATTGTTCTCGAACTTTAATGATACCCACAACTTGTGTTTTTCTTTGGAATTTGATTATTTGTATATAACTTTATAGTAGTCCGAGTGGTCCAGTGGTAAGAGGATTAGGCTCACAGTGCGTGAGTCCTCGGTTCGAATCCCGGAAGAAGCAGAAAATGTTTCTGTAATTCTGTGGTTCGGTATCGAGCTCGGCAACCATTCGACGTTGGGTTACAATTAACGGCGCTTGACTTGATTACTGGCTGACCAGGACAAGTAACAAAGCCACACTTTAAGCCAAAGTTGTATGTGGGTTTGCATCAACTGACTATAAACTAAACGCAGAAGGGTTGCCAAAGTATAAAGTATGCGCCAGTAACATCCTGTGGCGTTGAAGGTTGAATGGTACTTCTCCAAATTTATAACAGTGCGTTTCGTTTTTATCGATTATAATCTAGTGTAATTTACGGCGCATCTTATCTAATTCTATTACTTTTTTTTAGTAAATAAATGTAGTTCATTCTGCATATTGTACTGTACTACTGTAATTTATAGTTAGGTTTGAATTGTTTACGAGCATATTTTGCAATTTTTTGCATTTTTCCCTGCACATTTGAGTAACAATTAATTACGATTAATTATGAATAATCATGCAAAATAATAAAACACTGTTTATTATACCGCGCACTTAAATTTATTGACACATTTTTTACGTAGTGACGAATAAAAACTGGAATTTGGTAAGTAAAAATCGATATTTACATGTTAAAAATTTCTAAACTTCGCGTTCTCCGAAAGTACGGGTTTTACAAAAAGGTGGACATAATGTTTTTTGTAGAGAATTTCATTAGCTTTAACATTATGTGTAACAATTTTTGAAGTAGGTGCGACAAAGAGAAAACGAGTTATTGCCAAATCACCGATTTCTTATACCTTCCTACCTACATTCCTGAAGGGGGGGACTAACTAAAAATGTGTCTAATGACCTATAGGTAGATGTCTAACTTAAAAACAGGGTACTGACGTTAATTTCCAAAATTAAGAAATTAAATTTAATATCCTGTTAATAAAGACCATCCTTTATGTAGTGACACCAAAAATGTTTGATCACATTGTACAGGGTATTTATTTGAAAGGAACCGTTTCTGAAATTTCAAATGGCATAACTATATAATTTTTTTTATTGTTAATTCTAAATTATTCACAATTCATTGGTGGTTGATGGTTGTTTAAATGTTTGTTGTTAATTGTTGAAGTCAATGTTGAAGTCGACGATATTTGGTTTGTACCTATTATACACATATAGTTTTCGGAAATAAAAATCAAAAATATCTGGAAGACTTTAGCTAAAAGGTATCCTCAACTACATTGTATGGGAAATAATTGAATACTGAATAACATGTGATAGAAAATACAGGGTTTTCCAGTCAAAAAATCTAGTTATGACCAAATGACAATGGTTCGCCTCAAATAAATACCATGTGCCATGTGACCAAACATTTTTAGTATTTAAAAGATAATCTTTCTTAACGGGAATTCAAATCAGATTTATTAATTCTGAAAATTATTGTCAGTACGCTGTTTTTCTCAGTTATTCACAAAAAAAAACATAACGTGTCTACACCGCAAAAACATTTAATAAGCTAACTATTGTATACGCAAATAGATGGGGGATAAGCCACAAACGTAGAAAAACAATAGACTGGGTATACTTGCTTAAACATGTGTAGGTACCTAAGTCGGCCATCTTACGAGTCTCGTACCCCCCTCACCTCATAGCACGTTGCTTTCCCTTAAGACAAGTAAAATGGTTTGTATCTTTACTGCATATCAAATCTTAATTAGTTAACCTAACTTTTCGTACGCACCTACAAGAAGTGTTAGAAACACATTGCGTAATAATAGTTAACTAGACAATATGTGGCTGCAAAATGGGCATTTACTTACTTACTGATTGATTACATAACCACGTTTGACAATTTGACATATCAACCATAGTTTGTGTCTCAGCTAATTTTTGTCACCAACCTGCTCAAGAAGGCAATCTTTAGAAACTTATTGCACCAAAAACCCACTAAACGAGACTCATAAGATGGCTGCTTTTTAGGTACAATGTTTGGGAGTGGGGACTGTATGCATAATTAGTCTACTATTTCTAGGTTTGTGGGGATAAGCATATGAAAAAATACACAAGGTGTTCCATTAAAATATTCATGGTATACTCAGCAGTGCCCAGCGAAAACGCAGACAACCTATGGAGTTGAAAATAACTTTTTTCTAAAATTGATATTAAAGCCGTTATAGAAGAATCCTACACTAAATGGAGACCCCGCGTAATATTTCTCTGAAATTCGTAACTATTTCTAATGCAATCAACATAAATGTATAACACAGTCTATAGTGTGCAACTAGGTCACTGGTCAATTTCCAGCGCCCCAGTGGGTCAATCAATACCATTCTATTTATCTATACATATAAATCAGGACTTATGTGTGTGTTTGTATGTCCGGAAGTTCTAATCCACTTCCATATGAGCTAGAAACTTAGAAGTTTACACGCTGATGTCTTGGTGCACAAATAACAAGAATAATCGACAAATTCGATTTTTTTTAAATCTAAGTATTAAAAAAAATAACTAATACAAAGTGGCGGCCTAATAACAAGGTTTTGGGGGGGGGGGGGATCTCCTCCGGAAAGTTATAAAAAATTTGAGACTAAATACACAATTTTACGCACCAAATTGGTTATTTTTTAAAACATTATTTGTTGAAAACAGTACAAGCAGTGCAACACATAAGGAAAACTGAATTAAAATATTTTATTTCAAAAAAATAATAAAACAAAGCTACAAAATAGGAAGTCCAAAAAAACTTTTTTATTATACCTGAATCATAATCTCTGTTTTTGAAACTAAAAAGCGTGCAAAATCGGGCCTTTAAAGCACTAGTGCTTTAAAGTTGCCTAGGTAACAACAAATTCACCTACAAATTTTTAACAATAATAAATACACAGGTAATCAGTTCGGTTAACATTGTAATCTCGGATGAAATATCCATGTTTTCGTTCATTTTGTAATTCACGAACACAAAGTCGAAACAAACAAACACAAATCAACAAATTTATAATAAATATACATAGCAACGAAACAACAACAATTGCCAACCGTTTCTATATCAACGATTAATGACACAGATTACTTCGAAAAAGCGATTTCATTTTCCTTTTTTTTTGTTAAATTTTCAGATTGTAGTGCAGGTATAATAAAAAATAGCGTATAATACACGTGTATAAGAGCCTTTAAAGCACTGCTCCGTTAAAAGGCACTCGGCTTTGCCTCGTGCTTTTAAACCCGTCGCGCGTGCTTTAAAGGCTTGCTTATACACTTGTATTATAATAAACTATTTTAAATGGTGATAAAACAGTCTTGTGCCTTGCAACAGACGAAAATATATAATCAATATCCCTTATAAAAAATAGATACATTACATACAACATTATGTAAAAAAATATATCAATATTATATAAATAATTTAGGAACAAAAAACGTTATTCTAAAAAAGGAACTGAACTAGAAAATGCTTTTGCAATTTTAGATGACACTGGTCCGCACCTGTGCTCAGAGAAACACAAACATTAAAAACAATCTGAGTATTCGACCCTAGGACCGTTTGGTTGCTAAGCGGATACTCATCCACTACAGGCCACCGTGGCCTATAAAATGTCAATTTAAAAAAAATCGAATTGAGTATTATAATCAGGAAAAATAACTGTGACTAAGTAAATACGTTAGAACGAATTAAAAGTTTTCTTTTTCTGAATACTGTAATTTAAAACTGCAGATAAATTATGGTTATAAATAAAAATAAATACAGCAGTGGCGTAACGCAAACTGTAAGCCCCCCCCCCCCCCGAAAACTTTATTAAAAATTTTTAATTTAAACATTATTAGCTTAGCTTATTTTCGTTAATTTTAATTATTTTTTTTGTTAGTTTTTCGTGCTTTCCTTGCTCAATTTTCTCTTTTAAGCGCTACTTAGTGGTTTAGCTAATTCACATTTAGAATTAAACCACAATTATATTTTAAAATTTTAATATACATGCACGTTCACGACTGAAACTGAACTAATTATTTCCAAATTTAACTGTATAGTTATTTCGCTGACATGAGGTTTTATGTTTTTATTTAGGCTGCTGATTATCGAGCTGACGGGTAAGACCATACATTTCGGTAACGCATCATATAGACCCTAAAGTTTACGATCGTCATGAAAATTAAAATTTTACTTTATGGTTCTATGTTTTCAAGTACAATTGACCGTGTTTTTTGAATTAATTTTTTCCGAACCCCTAAAAGGCTCGGTGCTGGGATTGCAGGGGTGTTTGTCACGTCACGGAATTACAGTTATTTCTTTTAACGAAGGAAACTGTAAAACTAAAGCAGAAAGTTTGAGAATTTTGCAACAAATTTGATAGAAAATTTTATTTTTAATATCTATAGTGTTTGTATTAATTAATATGATTTATAAAATGCACTTTACTTAAATATTTAAATTGTACAGTGGCGGTTCGTCATATTAAGCAGGGTAGGCCGTGCCTATCCATATTTTAAAAAAATCAAATTCTATTTTAATAAAAAGAAAGTTACTTTTACACAGTTTTTACTTTTTAACACCACCGCGTAACATTAAAAATTAAGCGCTAAATAAATAGGCCGTTGCCTTTAAACACAGTTTCGCATACGCGAAGGCCGAGCTTATCGGGCCAAATAATTCTAGCTACAACACAATCAACCAATCTATTATTCTTAATACGTTTGCATGCACATTGATACAAATAATGCGTTGATCATATAGGCAGATGCAAAGATATAGAAATTTCAAACGCAATAAGCACGGCAAAGGCATGGCTTCTAGTAGTTTTTACAACTTGCGCCGGCCGGTCAGCGGCAGTTAGGTGCAGCGTGCAGCTATTGTGTGTTTATTTATTTTATACGTAGTTTGCAAATTTGCAGTAAATATGGAAATTCTAGTTGACCAAGATACTCTTACCAAAAACAAATAGAAATAAAAAATCATGGGCGATGTACTTCAAAATTACCAGGGCCGTTACAAACAGACAGTAGGAAGAAATCTTGATTGTTTAATACTGAATGGTATAAAAAAATGAACTGGCTAACTGGTAGCGATATTAAAAATAAACTATTTTGCTGGAATTGCTTACTATTTTCATCTGTACCTAACCCTTCAAAAGTATAGTCTGAAACAAGATACTCTGTTTCAAAAAATCTTTCAGCTGCAATTAAAAAACGTACGTCGACCAAAGAACATTTATCTGCAACTGTTAGATTAAAATTATTTGACAAATCACGCGTTAACTTGGCTTTAGACGGAGATTTACGTTATCATACTAAAGTGTATAATGACCAAGTGAAATTTAATAGGGATTTCATGCGTAGATGAATTCAGTTAAAAAAAGGTCCTGGTAAATTGAAGTTGCCGTAATTTTTTTACTTTTCAATCTTAATGTTGATAATTTCTGCTATTGCCAAACCAAATATTGAACCCATGGAACACCACTGAAATTGTGGTAACTTAATTATAGTTTTAGTTAAATTGTGAAGTAATACGAGATTTTCAAAAGTTTTAGTTGTTTGTGACAGTGCCGGATGAACTACATTGGGGGACCTAGGCTACGGTTTGTTTAGACCCCCGTCTAAAAAAGATAATAAAAACAATGCCAGTATTGATGTTTAAGGATCAAATATTGTTGCACCTACAAATTAAGTTATGAACCTTATTCTACTATCACTCATGAGCAATTCGGTTTAAAAAACATTTTTCTATTGTCTCCCGTTTTTAAATAAAGCGGTCAAATATTAACGATTTTTCAAAAATTCAGGACGTCACAGAGAAATTAGCGAACTGGAACCTAAACCAAATTGCAATTTATTCGTAGATAACAACATTACAGACTTTTAAAAAAATTCTGTGATCAGTTTTTTGGGCAATTCTTTTTGTTAATTTTTAAAATATAAAAATTATATTCATTTCACACTTTTATTGGTACAAAAAGTCTTCTCCGTTGTTATATTAAGTCATACTACAATATGAATATGGCAACTCGGTTTTGATTAATAAAGCGTCAACATTGTCAAAAAATCGGAGCGGGTGGAGTTTTGAAGTTAGAATGTTCGGTGGTTTTGGCTCAGGGCTTTCATCAGATTCCGTTTTCAGATTTAGAAAATTTATTTTACGGAAAAAGTGCTACGGAAGAGTGTCTAATTTCCGCAAAAAATGTTTTACAGAATAATTATACTCTTAAAATAAAATATAATTTTCTTTTATTATTTTTATTGGACTGGACTGTTAGGCAGTGGGGTAACTTCAGATCTTGGGCCCGGGGTCAAGATACCTGAAGGCCTATGACCCCATCCTCAAGAAAACTTAACAATTTCTTTAATAGGAAAAAAAATTATTTGCAGTCTAGTAAATGAAAATAAATATATTGAAGCCTTGTCTAATTAAGATCAGCAAACCTTAAATTTTCTGAAGTGAATGTGTCTGGGTCGGTACCAAAAAATGTGGGTGTTGTGTTATTACTAAAAATAATCTCATTTCAGTATTTTTCATTGTATAAGTACATACTTACTTACATGGAATTTATTATTTTTTTTATGAATATAAAAATAAAGACGGTCGATAATCAAAAATTTTTATTGAAAAAATTTCGTAATAGAGAAAAAAATTATATAAATTCGTGGCTCGTGGCAGGGCCCCCTAAGGCTTGGGGCCTTGGTTTTTGAGGTATTTTGAAAATTATAAAGTAACACAGGATTTTTTATACTGCTTGTATAAGGCCCATTTTCATACTGTGGATACCCCATTGGTAATGTCAATCAATATGAGGTTTTCAATCAGCCAGCCAATTTTTTAATATTAAATACAAATCGCAGTTGAAGTACAAATGGTGAATTCAATGATAGAGCTACCTACGAACCCTAACTTAGCAATGTTCTATAGAGATCAATTGGATCAATATTTTAAATTAAATTAGAAGCTATTTTTATCGAATTTGATGGCTATTTAAAATATAAAATTTTGTTGTTTCATTTGTAACAAAATTGTATAAAACTAATAAAAATAACTTCATTGGCTGGTAAATAGAAATATTAGGTGTATTAGATATTAGAAGTTTTACTTTGGTGGCATTAAAATGCTATATGTGTGCAAAAATTAACTATCGACTATGTCGGAATATTTAGTAGGCAAAATTAGAATAATTCGCATTGAATTATTTATATTACGTACTCTGACCTTTAAAACTAAACTGTGCGATCGGCAGAGTAGTGATAACTAGGGTGATTTCAACGGTAGATTCACTGACGAACCTTATACGTATATGATCTTTAAACTAAGGTTTAAATGATGGGCAGTAATTAAAAAATTAAATAACCACAAGTAAACACTAGAATCGGTAAGAAACCTAACTTTACTAAGAGCATTAATTTTGTTATTAATGTTTTAATTGTAGGTTTTTTAATAAATAAATATATAAATAAATAAATCTATTAATTTTTAATTCCTAATTTGTACCTTGTTTAAATATTTTTGATCTGGTATTTACTTATATGATTCACTGTGCTTCTATCCGCATGCTATTCTAGATTAGAACTGGTTTTTACAAAAAGGGAAAGCAGGGCTGTTTAAAAACTTACATGTAAATACGATTGAGCAAATTAATGGTAAATAAATAATATCCATGATTATTTGGCTTTCAGTAGTCACAAAAATAACTAGAGTAGGTAAACGGAGATCACATTTTGCGCCTTTTCACTGCTTTGATAACTTTTCGTTACTGTCCAGATGTTCTTAGAAATCCGCTGAATGTGGTCGAAGTAAAACTTGATAGCTAAGCGAATAGAAAGTGAATTGAAAGTTGTTTTATTGAAGGCTATACTTATTTCCCTGACTGCCCGTTAGCTGTTTTATATACCTGCAAGTACTCACCTATTGTTAAATAAAGATGGAATTCGCTCGACTACCTGAGTCTCTTGAACTGTATAGTAATTTTATAAATAGCTGGTGATCATTTGCGGTAGTTTGGTTCGTTTTAGGGCGCATTCCTTTTACACTTTTCCTGTTTTGCTAGGGCTTTGTGAATTTTACAGATCGTTTTTCAAATAGTAACAATGGATTTAGGCTATTTGAATTTGGTGGGCTTGAATCTTGCATTCCAAGTAAAATTTGTTGGAGCATAACAGTAGAAACCCCGCAAGTGGGGGCAAGCCCGGGCAGTTGCCTCCTCCCTGGATAATTAGTTTTTTTTTAAATTATTATGATTTACAATGTACTTATAAAAAAGAACGTAACAATGGATTTTCTCTGTCTCTATTTTTACTTCTTCTTCATTTAACAATTCACGAAAATAGTGTAACATAAATTGCAATTACGGCCGTTGTTTTTTTTATCATTATACCCAAAAAAAATTTTCTCTGCAGCAAAGTTTTTGACCTCCTCTGGCAAACATCCTGCGGGCGCTCATGGTAGTTATAGTTTTTATTTGTAAAACTAAAAGTTAGTATATCGAAGAAAGAAAAAGTATAAAGTAGCACTTCAAAAGAGAAAAGCTTGATCTAGTACGTTATAGACATGAAAAAGTTAGTAGGTTATCAACGTGCTATTCAGAATCAAAATAGCTGCTACAGCGACGTACAGCACAAAGACGGTTTATTTTGTGTTATTTACATTTACAAAAATTGCATATAAGGCTACTGTGGCGTGCATATAAAACATCTAAAAATAATATAATGTTAAATTGATGCTGTTAGCAGCAGGCGCGTCGTTAGGGGGTTCTTGGGAGGGGGAGGCTAGCCCCATTTTTAATTTGCTCCCACCCCTCAAGTTTTTATAAAAAAACATAGAATAATGCATAATTGTATGAACTATATGTATGTAGTCTGCTGCGCCCCTTCGAGTTTTTTTTATCCTAACGATGCCCTTGGTTAGCAGTAGTTTTGGATTATTTCAGTTAGTTGAAAAGTTATCGGGCAACGGCCACAGGACCTTCCTCACATTTATTGAAATATTTAAAAAGTTTTAAAATATTTACAAATGTTTACAAAATTTTGTATATTTTCAAAATATTTGGAAATTTTGAATATTATTAATAATTTGAAGATGTTGTTGAAAGTTTAGAAATTTTTAGTATTTTTCAAAAAACCTATTCAGGTAAACGACCAAAAGGACACCCTCCAGAGATGTTTTCTTGGTGGAAAGTTGTTCCTATAGTCATCCAAAATGTTTATATCAATTTTGACGTCAAAATTCGTACTGGAGGTCGCTAGGAAGTTCGTGCTTGCGCAGAGCGGCTATTCGACATGCGTAGAATACAAATCTAAAGTTCTCTTTTGAACGCGTCTATATTGAAGTCCCCTATTTTTTAAAAGAGTCGCCCATTTTGTGATGTTTTCTACTTGCCATTAATATTTCTCCGTTGAAATCTCAAAATCGATTTTCCACGCCGCATATACGGGTCTTAGTCGTTTTTTCGGCGATTACACAAGTAAACTGTTTAGGTAAACGACCAGAAGGAAACCCGTCAAAGTTGTTTTCTCCACGAAAAACTGTTTTTATTGTTATTAAACATGTTGATACAACTTTCTGAAATAACAAAACGTCTTTCTTGGCGGGCACTGAGGGGGTGGGAGGAAGATCGCGCTTACACAGATTCGACATTGTGTACAATACGAATCTAAGGTTTTTTTCGAGCGCGTGTATATTGAACTAGATCACCCTACCCTACCCCTCTATTTTTTGAAGCAGACTTCTGGTTTTATGATATTTGGTATTTTTTAGTTGCAATCAATGTTTATCCGTTAAAATCGATGTTGCTAATTTTGCTATACACATTTGGGACGTTTCGGACAAATACTCAAATAAACTGTTCAGCTAAGCGAGCAAAACAAAAACTTGCAGAGGTGTTTTCTCAATGGAAAGTTGTTCATATTTTCATTTAACATGTTCATACTGGTTTTGAAGCAGAAATTAGTCAATTTTTGAAAAAATAAAACAAAAATCGATGGTGGGAGTGGTAGAAGATCACACTTGCGCGGACGGGGTATTCGACATGCATATAATACTAATCTGAGCTCCTTTTTCGAGAACGCCTATATTGAAGTACAATACCTTCTCCCTTTTTTTTGGCGGACCAATCTCGTTTTGTTGCGGTTTCCTGTGATTACTAATCTTAAATCTAAATTGCGTTATCTGGGTTAAGGCGTCTGGGCTGTAAAGTGTATACAGACACACACACGCGCGCGCACACACGACGCACACACGCACACACACAGATATTATGACGAAAAGTTTTTCCGTTGTATCGAACACTAAAACGTGCATATCCGTCAAAATTTCAACTTCCGAAAGTTTGACGATAACAATACCTTCCTATAGCTGTACCCCGCATAGCGAGGAAGGTAAAAAAAAGTTGTATTATATCATAGGGTGTTCCACGAAGTGCGGGCCGTAGGATTTTAACCATGTTGCAATTTGGTTAGGATCAAAGTAGTTTATCTACCGAATTTTGTCACATTTAGTGTCATGCGTCTCTTAATATCTATCAAATAAGAGCAAGTCACTTGGTGGTGGTAGTGGCCTTAAGGTAGATCACTAACTTAACAATGCGAGACTCACGAGTTTAATTCCCACAAAATTATTATTTTTAAATTAGTTTTTATCTTTTATTTATGCCTTACAACATTTTTATTGAACACGAAGTGATAGAAGTATTTTTTTAATTAATCGATAACGTTAAACGCCGATTTGTTTTTATTTCATTCGGATATAATATTAAAAAAAATACTTCGGTCACTTTGTATTTACTTAAAATGTCGTAAGAACATAATTAAAAAATATTAAAAAAAAAGCTTTATTTTGTTAGTTAATGAAAGCGATTATCTTATATTACATAAATTAAAAAAATTGTAAGGAAATAGCATATACACTGTATCCATAAAGTAACATCCCCCCCCCCCCCAACTAACTTTTAAACGACTTGATATTTTTCTACAAAATTTGGTGTGCTCTAATGGGAAATTAAATACTATTTTTCAGACCATATTAAAATTTTGTATCATCTAAAATGGCGACTGGGCGCTATTTTTTATTTTTTTTTTAAATGGAAAGGAGGGTCGAGTGACACCTCATGTGAAAGGTCTCTTAATTCTGCGTCTTATCCTAAAGTTTCAAAGAAAAATGTTGAGCTATAACAAAATGGCGGATTGTAAACAAATGGACTCACTCAGTTCAAAATTGTTTTGATTTTTTTTCCAGGGTCGAGTGACACCTCATTTGAAAGGTCTTTTAGTTCTGCGTTTGATCCTAGAATTTCAAAGAAAAATATTGAGCCATAACAAAATGACGGATTGTAAACCAATGGACTCACTCAGTTCAAAATTGTTTTGATTTTCTTATCAAGTAGTCCACTTTTTCATTTGCAGGACTTAATTTTCCCAGAAATATCTCAGGTGGCTTGAAATAATATTGAAAACGTTTTTTACCAACAAGACGGTGCGCCGCCTCTTTATTATAGGCCTGGTTCTGACTTTCTCAACTGACATTGTTTTGGCAGATCGATTGTTAGGCGGGGGTCTGCAGAATAGCCGGCTCACTTCCCAGATTTAACTTTCTTAGATTTTTTTTCTATGGGACTATTTGAAATCGAAAGTGTACAGGACCCGTCCAGAAACAATTGAAGAACTGGAGCAACGCATTACAGAAGTTTGCAGAATTATCACTCCAGAAACTTATGAAAATGTAAGGCAGGAATTTCATAACCGACTTTTTAGGTGCCAAAAAGTGAATGGTAAACATTTCGAACACGTAATTTAATTAATTTAAGCTTTAATTCTTAGTTTTTTTAAACAGACTTCTTTATCTTCAAACATTGTCATTTTGTTATGGATGAATATTTTTCTTTGAAACTTTAGGATCAGACGCAGAACTAAAAGACCTTTCCAATGAGGTGTGACTCGACCCCTCTTTCTATTTAAAGAAAAATCAAAATGGCGCCTAGTCGCCATTTTGGATGATACAAAATTTTAATATGGTCTGAAAAATAGTATTTAATTTCCCATTACAGCACACCAAATTTTGTAAAAAAATATCAAGTCGTTCAAAAGTTAGTTGGGGGAGGGCGGTGTTACTTTATGGACACAGTGTATAAAGCGTTTTGTATCAATTAAATTTGAAAAAATATGCCTTTTAAATGCGCTCACGGTCAACTACGATTATCATTTAAAAAATGCAAGCTTATGTTATATCTTGAATATCAAGAGCGCCATGAAATTGTTCTTAATAATTAGGGATGTACCGAATAGTGATTTTGGCCACTGATCGAATAAAAAAATATTCGATCAATCTCTCATGGCCTAATACCGAATATTCTGCCAACTATTTGGCGATTATTCGCAAACTACTCGGCTTAATATTCGATCAAAAAGCGGAATATTCGGCCAAACATTTGATCGTTTACCGAATATTAGACCAATTATTCGGCCAAGTACCGCATTACTAAAATAATAATTGAATTTATTCCAAGAATAAATAGCCAGGCCTAATATTAAACAATTTTTTCGTTTGGCCAAAGTCTTTGTTTTAGAATATTAGATCTGGTTTATAGATTGTTGGAATAATTGTTCTTATAATTAAATTATTTTTTTTCTAAAATTTTGTTCAATGGCCTTCCAGAGCGTCCTAAACAACACCATGCAATTAGTACATCTTGTAACATTTAATATTATCCTAAGATACAGGTATTTATCCTCCACACTATAAAAGAAATCCGTATTTAATTGGGTTACAAATACATTTTTATAAGGCGGTTTCATGCAAAGTATATGCAATGGCGGTAGCGATTTTAAACTGAGCTTTTTTAAACAACTTTTATGACTGTTTTTTTAGTTTTCGTTCAAACAAAGTTCAACAGACCAACAGTTGTTGTCAGACTTACAGTAATTACAGCATTGCTATTTTTAAAAAATCAACTGTTCGAATTTCGCCTGTAATTGAAAAATTACCTCGTACAGGAAGACTGTCATTATTCGCTAACTCTTTCATTGAACTAATGATCTTGTAGCGCCTTTTGGTTTAGAATATAGCTGCAAAAAAGACATTATTGGCTTGCTTGAAATTAGTTCCGTCGGATGGTTGCAGAGTGCAGAATGAAGCATTTTTTCCCCAAGGGTTGGGGTCTTTGCCCACTGCACTGCGGCCATAATAGGCCTATTGTGCCCCCTGTGATAGTTAGTCTCCCTCAAGTAGTCCTGTATCTTTCACAAAGTCCAGGACGTCCTTGAGGGGGATGGCTTGGAGTTCTTCTACGTCCACAAAGGGGACTCCGAATCTCCTAAGCCTTTTTGCTGCCAGTGCTTCGCATCGGCAGATTATAAGTAAGGGGGTTTCCTCCTCCATATCACACACTCTACACGTAGGGTCGTTTGTTAGCCCCATCGTGGTGAGGTGTTTCATCATCTTGCAGTGTCCCGTGAAGAGACTTGTTAGTCTCTTTAGGTTGCTCCCGTCAAGCTTCAGGATTTGTTTGGTAGTCTTCCTGGACGGGTCTTGAATAAACAGTTTCGACTGTTTCAGTCCAGGCAACGCATTCCAATGCTTGCGATGTGCTTCTCTGAGGAGGTCCTTTATATAGCCCTTTGCCCTGCTGTAAGCAATACTGCAGGTGGGCTCAGGACCAATCAGGGTGTGTTCGGCTCCTCTCCTAGCTAGTGAGTCTGCCCTTTCGTTTCCTGCTATTCCCTGATGCACTGGTACCCACTCCAGAGTAACTCTGTTACGGGCAGCCAGTTCAGTTAGGGCTACCAGGCAGCTTTTTACTGTATTGGAGTTGACCTCCTCTGACAGTAGGGCCTTTAAGGCGGCCTGGCTGTCAGACCTAATGAGAACTTGCTTGTTCTCATAGTTTCTTTCCACCATTGCCGGTGCGCAACCGGTTATTACTGTTAGTTCCGACTGGAATACGGTGGCATAACGGCCCAGGTTTATGATAATTTCATTCCGTGTACTTTCTTCATATGTCTCGGCTCCGGTTTTATCTCCCATCTTGGATCCGTCTGTGTACCACACGCTTCCAAAATTGTTTGTACGGTTTGTTGTAAATGCTCTTCTCCCCCCCTCCGAGATTATAATCTTAAAGGGTTTGTTGAAGTGATAACTTTTTAGTATTTTGTCTGACTGCATTTGTAGTATGCAGTTTTCGGCTAGTTTTTGAAAGGTCTTTAGGTGAGAGTCTTTCCTCCAGGGAGTCCTTCCCCCTGATATTGTTCCTGAGCCTGTATGCCGCTGCTAGGGCCTCAAACTCCACCACCAATCGGAGGGGAGGGAGGTCCAGCAGTGTCTCCATGGCTGCCGTTGGGGTAGTTGACATTGCGCCAGTGATACCCAGGCATGCTAGCCTTTGTAGCTTACCCAGTTTGGCGTTTATTGTCGCCCTATCTGCTTTTTGCCAACAAATAATTGTTGCATAGGTAACTACCGGTAATACCACCTTGGTGTATAGCCAGTGTACCATTGCGGGTTTTATCCCCCAATTTTTCCCAAAAATTCGCCTGCCCGCCCAGAGGGCTTTTGTGGCTTTGTTTGTTATGTTTGCAACATGAGGTTGAAAGGTAAGTCTGGTGTCTAAAATGACTCCCAGGTACTTGACCGCTGTTACCTTCATTATTTCTTGGCCCCACAGTCTCAAGCCCCTCAAGTTGAGGTTCCTTTTTCTTGTGAAGGCCAAGGTGGAGGTTTTTGCGGAGTTAACCGATAGCCTCTCCTTTGTGCACCATCTTTCCACGGTGTTGAGTGCTTGCTGCAACAAATTGCAGATGACGCCCTCGAACTTCCCGTTTACTAGAATGACGATATCATCTGCATACCCTTGCGAGTATACTCCGCATTTTTGGAGCTGCTGTAGAAGGTCATCGGCCACTAGGCACCACAAGAGAGGTGACAAAACCCCTCCCTGTGGGCAGCCCCGTAGGACGGCGGCCCTTCCTGTGGCTCCTTTTAGGGCAGAGATTATTTCTCTATTTCTCAACGTGAAGTCAATCCATCTGGCTACAGTAGGACAGACCCCACGCCTTACCACGGCGTCATTCACCGAATCGAAGGATGTATTGTCGAAAGCTCCTTCGATGTCCATAAAGGCTGCCAAGGCCAATCTCACGATTGTTTATGGCCTTTTCTGCCCTTTCGACTATCTCGTGAATCGTGAGATCGCAGGATTTTCCTGTTTGATAGGAAAATTGGTTTTGATGTAGAGGGTTATCCCTCAAAACATCGTCTCTTATGTATCTGTCGACCAATCTTTCCAGTGTTTTCAGTAGAAACGAGGTTAAGCTGATCGGCCTGAAGGATTTTGCGTCGGCGTACAAATCTCGTCCAGGTTTTGGTATGAATACCAGTTTGGCCCGCCTCCAACTATGAGGCGTATAGCCTGTCGCTATGCTCGCTCTAAAAAGTGAGTGGAGACGACAGTTCTTTAATGCCCTGCTGTAATAGTGCTGAGAATATTTCGTCAACTTCAGCTGACTTGTATGGTTCAAAACAAAGATTAGAGAGGGTTAAGATGGGAAACGTCGGTAAGAAGTGTGTGGCCAATACCGACCACAAGTTGGAGACATTTTTAAACATCTGAGACACTAGATGGCGTAGCAGACAGTTACTGGAAGCCGCCAAATTTAAATTTTCAGATGCATGTTGGCGGCAAATTTAAAATTTCCAATATCGAATCTAGGCACATAAAAGTAAAAAAATGCAAAATACGAATCTAGTAACTAAACTGAAATACAAAATACATTAACATAGGAAATGTTTTATTAAAATCCATATACAAGTAAAGCACATAGCTTATTCCAAAGATTGCCTCCCTAATCTTTGGCTTATTGGTGTGAAATATTTTTCAATTTTTGATTTTTAGTGTACACCTTTTTTTCCTTGTTTCGATTTTCTAACCGCACTGCCCAGTGACATCTCATTTTTATAAATAACAATAAAAACGAATCTGGTTTTAGTAGTTTTCTGGAATATGTGGACTTGAGTTGTTCAGGTAAAAAATGATCACAACAAACCCTGTAGCTTTTCTTTAAATACGAATCGGCCACCAACAGATCACTGCGTCCACTAAATTGAACCCATTTTTTAGCCCTGTAAACATCACCAAATTTAATAATATATCATAAAAACGCATTGAAGTTTTTACTTATGCTTCCGCACTTTTTGGAAGGGTAAAAAATGCTTTTTGATGCTCCTTTTTGTTATTGTTACAGTCATTGACAATGCAGTAGGAACCGTGACTCATGGTTAGCAATAAAAATTGCTGTTTAAAAACACTCAAAAACGGAAATCGAATTAACAATTCACACAACTTCAACAAACACTACAGCAATATGCTTTATACTAATAACGAAATCAAATAATAAACCCGCGTGCGCCAACCAAACAGTAAACACACATATTTGACGTTTAGCACATTTTTAGAATATTAGATTTCTACTTTCTGTTGTTACCGATCTCTTTGCACGATTACATCTGAAGCAATAGATGGCGCCACTTTAGATCTAGTTGCTGCGTTTCCCATCTTAACCCTCCCTAATCTTTGGTTCAAAAGTGTTTATTGCCCATACAATTTTTGTTATATTGCAGATTTTGTTCGCCCTAGCCCGGTCTTCTCTTGTCGCCCGCCTGTGTGGTGGTATGACTAGATTTAGACTCTTCGATTGGGCATCTCCCGGTAGGTTTTGACATACCGGGGTCGTCGTAAAGTCCCCATCGGGTTTTTTCAACGAGCCTAATTTACTGGCATCGTCTTTTTTCAACGCTTTTTGGAATCTTGCGCATTCTGGAGTCCTTTCGACCTCCTCGCAGAATCTCCGCCACGAGGAGCGTTTGGCCTTCCTCAAGGCTTTATTGTAGTTCGCGAGGGAACTTCTGTATAGTTTCCAATCACCCGTATACTTTGCACGGTTAAAGAGTTTTCTGGTGTTACTTCTCAGTGAGGAGAGTTCGTTATTCCACCGTGGAACTTGACGTTGTCCTCCCCTGACCTTTAGACAACAGCTTTTCATATGCTGTAATGATTGTTGACTGTAGGCTGTCTGCCATAAGTTCAGCTGCTGTTTGCGGCCTAGATGGGCATTCCTCCAACCCCTGTGTTAGGTACTGTCGATAGAGTTCCCAGTCACAGGTTCTAGGATTTCTGTACATCTGTGTTTTTGTTACTGGTGATTCCAGCTCAAAACTAATATATCTATGATCCGATAAAGACGACTCATCTGAAACATGCCACTTCGCAATTGCTAGGTGGGCCCTATTGGTTACGATAGTTATATCGATGACCTCACTTCTAACCGCGGTTACGAATGTGGGTTCAATGTCTCGATTGGCTATTTCTAGTTTCTTAGTAATGATAAAGTCTAAGAGTGACTCACCTCTTCTGTTGACGTCCCTGCTCCCCCATATCAGATGGTGTGCGTTGGCGTCACATCCAAGCACTAGTTGGTCGTGCCTGGTGTTGCAAAACAGTTCTCAATTTCCTCTAGCTATACGGAGTCCGCGGACGGCCCCCTTGCATATCCACGGTTCCTGTAACAGTGTAAGATCTATGTCTTTTTTGATCATAAAAGCTTGCAGAGCAGCCGAAGCTGCTTTGCACGGTTGTGAGGGAGTCTTCTGCGGCCTCCCTTGGCCCCTCAACGGCAGGTAGTGGAGGAGGTGTGGGAGGCGGTATGTCGACCTCCATCTCGCCCTCCTTTCTCTCTTTAGTGCCCTCCTTCTTGACTGCTAGGACCTTGAATTGGACCCTGGAGAAGTTCAGGTAGGGTTTGCCATGGAGCTTCTTCTGAATCAGTTTCCACGACTTTTCCTCCATAAGGATAATGAGTTGCTGTCCCTTGGGGTCCGGCTTCTCATTTACTACTCTCCAGTTCTTGGTGGTCTGTCCTGGATTTTGTAGTGCCAAGCGATGTAGCATCGTTTCCGGTTTGGCAGGGGGTCCCGGTATCCAGACCATCGTCCTGAGTGGTTTGGGTACTTCCTTGGCGTCAATGACGCTAAGTTTAGCCCCCTCCCAGAGTGAACTTTTCCTGGCGGTCTGCTCAAGCCAGGTCCGTGTGTCCCTGTCTGGGCTAGAGATCATCGGGGCTCCCTCCCTCAGTCTCACTTTTGAAAACCTCGGGGATAGTCCGCCTTCTTGCATCTCGTCAATTTTTGCGAGCAGAAGGTTCTTAATCAGTCCCGCCTGCTCGTCTGTGATAACAGTTTCAGGAAATTCACCCGGTACGATAGCCAGGTGAAAATCCGACAGGGCGTCCTTAAAGGACTTGGCAGGTCCCTTAGGGTCCCTGTTGCTCCTTTTAGTCGGCCTAGCTTTATCACTTAGGGTGCTGCAATCCGAACGGTTGCGCTTCTGCCCCTCTCTTGTTTGTCGTTGTGTCCCCGGTACTAGTGCCCGGTACGGCTCCGTCGGTATGCTGTCGTCTCCGCTGCTTAGCAAGCTTGCGTCTGGCTGTTCCTGACATTCTTACGAATTCCTGTGCAGTTGGATCCAAACCTCCTTCTGCCTCGTTTGGTACCTGTGTGATAGAAGAAACATTATCAGTCATATTGTTCCCACGAGTATGGAGAAAAGAAGATCACTATGCGCGGAGCCCCCTTCACGCATGGAAGGCATTTGTAAAACAGGGTGCGCCTGGTGCCTTGAGTTTGGTCGCTAATGGCCGAGCTTCCCCTCGATCTTGCATCCCTTCAGCGCGCACCATACTACTGGGAGTTGGGAGGTGTTTATAGTGTCCTCATCCATGCGGTTCAGGTGGTTAAGCCCAGACCCCCGTGCTCCACTGAGATACTATCCATGGCTACAGGTTTTACTCTGTCTGTCATGGAGTCGCTGCAGCTCAGAGTGCTTACGGTATTTCAGAAGTGTTAAACACTCTCCGACATCGTTTAAACCCAGTGCAGGCCCTTAACCACGACATGACAGTTGGGCTGGGTAGCTTGTCCGCGGTGCCGCTTTAAATTGCTGCTAGCTGACGTTTGACGCGTTCAGCGAGCAATCATATCATCGGCACTAACCCAAAATTGGGTCACATACGATCATCCACGGGCCTTTCCCCTATCCGCCACCTGGGGACGCGCTCGGTAGGGAAGCTACTCCCCGAGAGAATGAAGTATAGAAGAGCACCTAAAATCATATGATAATCTACTTGTAATAATTTAAAATGATAAAGGTTTGTAAAATGTTAACGGTCAACTGTATTGATTTACGTCAACTAAACCTAATTTATTCATATCCAGAAATGCTTCCCTGCAAAATAGTACATAAAGATGAACTTAAATTTTTGGTGTACAAAATTGCCCAAAAACGCCGTAGTTTAAAAACGTCTACCTTAAAGAACACTTAAGTACCTCATATAAAATTAGTGTACTTATGTTCCACCCTAAAAAAAAACGAAATGTGTGCCGAACACGCAAGTTAATTAAAATAAGATCATAGACAGCGCAGATACATCTGCTTTTAAACAAAAAAAATTAAGTCGATATTTTAAGTACTTATCGAGATATTAAGTTATATTTGTTAAAAAACGCTTCTGGATTGTTTCTGTTTGAGCTTTCACCCATAATTTTGCTATTTAAATTACATTTTCATTATTATTTATTTCGGAATTTTTGTTTTTATTCTTTGTTATCTAAAGCTTCGTTTACATTACAGCGAACATAGGCGAACGAACGAACTCGTTCGTAGCAATTCGCTAGATGTAAACGGTGAATAGTACACGAACGAACGAATTTGTTCGCAATCGGTCATGTTCCGGCCGGTGTCGGTAAATGAGCGAATCATCAAAGAAAATTCGTGCTCTGTGTAAACAGTTTAAATACGTAGACGAGCATTCGGCAGTTCCTTGCAGAAGTGCAACACGAATCCCACATGATGCTTACGAATGTATGGATCATCAACAACTGCGAATGCTCTGCTAAGTGTAAACAAGAAAAGGTGAACCCTACCAAACGAACGAATCCATTCGTTCGTTCGTTCATTCACTTATGTTCGCTATAATGTAAACGAAGCTTTAGCGATGTAAGGAAAAGTATGGTGCTGCAACGCCCACTATTTGTGTATATAAAAAATTCATCCTAAAAGTTTGACAATCTCGAAATTCTTTATAAGATTTGCGCATAGATGGCGCTCTTAAAACTTCAAATTTAAGGTATATTTCAAACTTAGGGCGGTTTGATAATTATTTGATCACTACTTGATCATTTTTGAAACCTATTCTGTATACAACATCTACTTACTAAGGTAGGTTAATAACTTGCTTTCGTTTTTACTTTTATTAATGAAATATGCAGGTAAGTGAAACATTTATGTAACATTGTTACATAATGTTTATAGAATATTGTAGTTATTTTTATGGTGGTTTTTAGTAGGAAAAAAGGTATAATGACACTAAAATCCACGTAATACCAACAACCAACAATATTGGACAAACAAGTCGCCACGATAAGCTAGTTTCATAGTGCAAAAGCAAACTCTATTCATAACAGAAGTAGTCACTAGAATAATAGGACTCGTTATTTAGAAATGTAACGCGGTACTTCTAGTTAATGCATAAACTTAACTCGGTACAAAGCATAATTTTAATATAACCCATTTATTTACTGATACGTTCTCATTATCGTATATACGCATTAAATTTAACTGCAGTGAATACTCTGAAATTAAGTTGTATATTAGCATTATCATATAAGACGGCCGTTGGAAGTCTTACAAATTTCTTTTATTAAAGGAATATCTGTCATTTATGTTTAACTTGAATGGTGTCATTAAAATGCTTACTACAAATAAAACCATTTTCAGGAATTTTCTTTTTAAATTTTCTACTCAAATTCTCGCGTTTTTCTCCCTCTTTTGTTTTAGTCTGTCATTCCATCAAAATTAGCAATTATAAGTAAACAAAATAAGTAAATTTACCTTGGGAACAGCAAACAATGATAAATCTTTGTTATCGCATTTTGAAAGGCGGCACAAACAACAGTATTTTGGCATTTTTGCCTAAAACATTACTATGGTAATAAATAAATAAAAACACTTCTCACTTTTCAAATTTATTTTAATATAAAATTGACATTTACAGTTGCGCCATCTCTTGATAAAATTTGTAAGGAGCCCTGAGATTGTCAAAGTTCATTACATCACTGTTATCGAGTTTATTCTTTTTGTTTTCATGTTTACCAAACATTATAAAATTCTCGGTGCTCAACTGGCATCTGTGGTAACATGTCCTGAATACTTTTTCCTTTTTTACTGCCACTAATTCAACAATTTTCTAAAAACTTGGACATGGAGCAAAATATTTCTGTTTTCTCGACGAATATACAATAAGATGACTAAAGAAAGCACAGTTGTGCAAAGAACTCAATTTTGACTAAAAACGGATATAGAACACTATAATTTTTAGGTGACGATGTGTAATAGTTAAAATTCCAATAACGAGCTTCGGCTCATGGAATTTAGGAAAGAAAATTCAATTCAATTCAATATATTAAAATCTTTGCTATTACTTTAGTATATCGACCATCACGTCTATTTCAATTCTTATTGTATTATATGTTAGGCATTATGATTTTTAACATGCAAGTAAACGGCAAGCTAGTCGAAGTTAAAGAATTTAGTTTATTCTATGTTCATAAAAATTAGAGTGCATTACGCATTGTTTACTCGCATATGCACCAACAATTTAATATTTAAAAGAGTTATCTTTTAACAGAATCGTATAACCCGTATAGAAATATGAGATCTAATGACCTTATATCTTTACTTCCTATAGTCTAAAATAAAACACTCATTAATATAAAATGAATAACTTTTATTTATGGTCGCGTGTTCTTAAAGCGACCACACAAAAGGGAATATTATGTTACATAATGCGAGATGGAATAGATTTATTTACATCAAAACTATCATGTACACAATTGTCGCAGGTGTATAACTAATTGTTGAAAGTTTTTGTATGAATGTTGTACAGAACTGCAGGCTGCTGTTAATAAATATGTATTCACTAAGTTCTTTATGCCAAATTCTGGCCTTTGGTGATGAAGATTTGTTTATGATGGGTGATAAAAAATGATGAAAAACTAACGATGATGAGTGTATTTATGCAGCTCCACCTTCTTCGTCTTCTTCTGGAGCAGCGGTGAGGAGTTGAATGAGTGCATTGGTGTCGATTCTGCCCTTATCGTCAATTTCCATTGCATCGAAGGCATCGTCAACTTCTTTCGCATTAAATTTATCTCCCCAGGTCATCAAAGCGTGTCTGAATCTGAAGAAAAATTACTTATGCAACTTGGAACTCTAAAGTCTTGGCTCAGAAGAATATATTATTTTACATCTTTAATTTAATTTAAAACTTTTAACTATACTAACCTTTCACTGTCAATTGTGCCATTTTCATCGAAAGATCTGAAGGCAGCTATGACAACTTCATCATCATCGGTACCACCGGAGTCTTGCATGCGGTTGCCGAAGAGACCCAGCAGCTGGGTGAAGTTGATGGGTCCTGGAGCCTCGTTGATCATTTCGTCTAATTCTTTCTCGTTGGCGAGTTTACCAACAGCATCAAAGGCGGCTCTCAAGTCGCTCTTGCTGATAATACCGTCTTTGTCATTGTCCATAAGTTGGAAACCCTACAAAAATTAATCGTTTCATGTTTGATTACACTTGTTTTAAATAAATAAGGTAAGTAGGTGATGGAAGGTTATTGTACCTCTTTGAACTCGGCAACTTGGTGTTGTGAGAACATAGAGAATACATTGGAGCCGGAGCGTTTAGCTTTCTTGGAAGAGCCTTTAGACGAAGTACGAGTATCGGCGGCAGGAGCTGCTGCTGGAGCAGGGGCGGCAGCTGGCGCTTCTTCTTCCTTCTTCTTCTTCTTAACCTTCTTCTCCTTATCCGCCTAGAAATCATGAGAAAAAGTTAATTAATTTTTAGGTATGAGAATGTACTTGCAAAATGCAGTTTAACCGATTAAAGCCGTCAGTGATGTGGTATTTAAGAGCGATTTAAATGATCGAGAAAACTGTTTGGATTTTTTCTTGGAATTTCAAATTTTGAATTAACCAAGTTTTAAGCAGTTTTCTAATATTACTTTCATATTTTTCAATTGCTGGTGTCGATAGAGGTCGAATAGAAAATTAAATTTAAAAGAGGTGAAAAGTATGAAAATCCAAAACAGACCAATAAAAAGAAAATATAATTATTAACAATGAAATAAATATTAAAGCCAAATTTAGACTAAAAATAAATATATTGCTGTTGGATCAATGATTTAGAATATTTACTAAAACTTAATTTTTGTCGCTTTAACTTTTAACAACTAAATTTGTGTACGGAGAAAACGTAAATAAAGGTTTTGCGTAATAAAGCTAAATCAAATTTTATTTCCTGTGTCTTTAAATTCACAAGGTATAACATAAATATTTATCTAATAAGTAATCACGGCTCCCGCAAACCAATATAAAACCATGAAACGATGAGTAATTGTCTATTTTTACATATTTATTTTTGCATCAACCATTTTCACTTTCCAAAAACATTTGTAGGCAATTACGAAATAAAAATGAAGGCATTACGGAACAAGATTGCAATTTGGCACCGAACCAAATATGGTACAGGGTTAAGACTAAAATAGATCTCATTTCGCGATTTATATATCAGGCCAGTATGGTTGCCCTGGCACTAAACTGATTTAAATTTAGAACACGCTTAGAAGTGTGGCTTACGTAACTGTTCGTTATTATTGATTTCATTTCAATCCAGATTTTGCTTTTGACGATTTATTTTTATATTTTGAGTAGAACAAAACGTAAAGTTATCTGTATAGTTCTTAGTTAAAGGGCAGGTATAAAATTTAACAATTTGTTACATAGTCATTGCTTGTTCTTCATAATTTAAGAACACAATTTTAATTCGTTCCAATTATTTATTCTCTTCATTACCTGTTATAAAACTCATATGCTCATATAGTGTTGTCGATTTTAGATGACACACGAGTTTCTAACAATATTTAAGTTTCACATAATATTATGCAAAAAAATAATTTCCGTCCCTTACGTTCCTTGATTTGAACTTCCAAACTACTAATTTCCCTCTAATTCTTTCAATAACACATCACTAACTTCCACTAAACATTTGAAACTTTTACAATGGAAATTGTAGTTTCTTTCATGTTCAATCACAAACTTACCATTATGTCGTCGATTTAACAGCTTCCAGAAAGTAACACCCGCGACTGACTGAGACGACGACGCTCGGCGTCTTAAATAAACTCGGCGTCGGGGTTTTCCTTAACCCTTCCACGGACCTTATATAGCGTCTGCTTAGAATAGAATTTGTTCTCTTTGAAAACGGACTAATGAAACATTATAGTGGAACTCGGTGCACCTAAATACATGCCCCGAATTTTGGACAAGGGATGACTAGGTCGCATATTTTAAATACAGTGTTGGCCAAAAATGTCCGAGAAATTGATTTGAAAAATCAAAGTTTGTGATAAATATGTATTTGGTCTATTTTTAAGTATGCTTACACATGCAGATCTTAGTCACATATTTACATTATTTTTACTACAAGTAAGTTAAATTGAAAAATTGGAATTCATATCTTAAAGCTGTTGCAAAATGTTTATGTTATGAAATTATGTCATATATAATGTCAGAAAAGCGTTAGATATTAAAAATAATTATAAATATTAACGTTTGCAAATTACGCAATGCTGGACTAGGCAGATCGAAATTAAGTTCTCCAAATTCAAGAATCTTATTTTTTTTTAAGTTAGTTAATATTATTTTACTAAAATTTATGTGTACATTTATAAGCAATACCATTTAATTTCATCATTTCTTATCAGTAGTAAATCTCTCGATATTAAGAATTTTTTACAAAAACTTGTGTCTAAGTCATATTTGTTTGGTGTCCTTAAAAGGTTTGGCATAAATTTATCCATACCAAAAACGCATCTTTAAGGGGTTACAACCTCCCCAAGATGGAGCAGTTTAATCACTCTTTTGTAGATAGCTTTTGGAACAGTTGCATTAAAACTTTGAAATTGTATATATGGTAATTACTCATTTAATTTAGTATTCTTACCTATTTTTGTCTGAATAAGTGCACCAGAAGTGTCTTATATGCGGGGAGTCACTAATTTGTTTTCTCTATTTGTTTTCGATCTTTGCTCTGGAGTGATTTTCTCTTCTATGCCTGTGGTGGGCGTGTTTATTAGTGAGTTACACAGAAATAGTGAACCTACTACTTAATGCGGGCTCCGAACCGCAGGAAGTGCAAGGACTTCTTCTCGAGAGAAAGTGTTCTAGACAGAATACCTCGCTGGTTTGTCATTGTTTTGCGAGGGAGAACGTTAAAATCAGTCGTTCCGGTACTGGGATTTGAACCCCATACCTCAAGCATATAGCAGTCCAGCGCGCTAACCTATAGCCTACGGCCCCCTTAAAATGCGCAAATAGTAGGTACAAGCTTCTTTTGCACATCAAAACAACAAAAAAAGAAATGTGTGCCGATCACGCAAGTTCTAAGTGAAACTTCTTCGCGTGTTCTCACTGAAACAGTTTTCCCTTAAAACCGTAAGACATTTATTAGATCTTTACTGCAAAGATGGCACTTGCAATAGCAAAATTTGCATTTGTCTTAAAGAAGGTGTAAAATGTTGCAGAGAATATGCAGTGAAACGCGCAAGTAGACGAGGATGATATATTGGAAACAAATTTTAAACGTTGATTTTTTTGTCAGGATCTTGTCCGTTTGTAGTTCATTATATTTTGTAACATTTTTAGTATTTCTTACAATTGAATGTTTATTGCAATATTAAACAACTGCCGTTCTGCAAGATTACGTTTCTTAAACAAATATTCGCATCACGTGAATGATATCATGCTACAGCAAGATAACATTATACGTATAATTCTTACTCTTTCAACGGCCAGCAAACTGTATTAGTACATCCTCCTCGCACCCATGCTTTGCCTTGTCACAATATCGACAAGCCCAACTGTAAGGACTCTAACGAGGTTAGTTTTGAAACGTGACTATACATTGTATGAGACAAAATGTTTCTTAGATTCTAACGAAGTTTTGTGTGTAACAAAACAAATTTGATGTCGTGAAAAAAAAAGATGTTAGTATGTAAAATTAACAGAATTAGTTTGGCGTTCGTAATAGTTTATAACAAAATGTTTTTTAACATACACGTATTTATTTATTCTTTATAAATTATATACCAAAACAAAGGGCAATTAATGGGCTACATGTTTAAATAAATCCAAGTCAGTAGGTATTTCAATTATCAACCTAGAGCTTTGAGAGTGCTACCGACAAAGTATGCTTTATTGCTTTCTTCGGCCCACGTGCAACCCACTTTGCGCAACGATCTGCGTACTGAAGGATGATAAAAGCTTGAACCTTGAACAGTTGGTTCCCGGGAAAGATTGCCGCGATTGCGTATCCGTTACATTAAGTTAGAGCATTTCCGTTATGCTGCGTGATCCTACGACCGCACGTTGCACCCGCCGGCAAAGAAGTTTCACTTCAAAAACTTCCTAAAAACATGAGCCCAAAAAAGCTTCCTTATATAGTCACTGCTTTTAGAAGAGGCGCCCGTTTGAACTGCTGAGACTGTTCTCTGATCTGAGGCTGTAACACCGTTACAATTGCTTAAAAAGCTTGTACTCATTAACAAATTGTTTCTAATATAACTTCTTAATTTTTTATATGCATGTTTGTATTTTATCTCGAAAACGAAACAAAACATAATTGTGAAAATATTTTTTCTCAATACAGCTTCAATACAGAGTGCCCATTTTAAAACTCCGAGCCTAAACTTTTTTTAAATAGGCAACACACTATACAAGTCACTGCCGACTATTATTTTAAAACAAAATATTTCTATAATTAAGATCAGGGCAATCATGTTTGCATTAACTTGACAGTTTACTAATCAAATTCGTTAAGCCACATTACTTGAACGGTGCAAAACAAAGATTATCGATCACTAATCTTTGGTGCAAAATGTATTCCAACGCTGACAAAGTGGACATGCTTCTAATTCTGGGTGAATGTCGAAAAAATGCGAGTGCTGTCAGTAGGTACTTTATATGCGCAACGCTTTCCAGGTAGACGAATTCCAACAGACAAAACATTTAGAATGCTTCTTCTGAATTTACAAGAGCATGGGCAATTTTAAAAACCAAAAGTAAGGGCACGGCAAGTTACGGTTGAACATAACGAAGTAGCTGTAATTGAAATGGTTACGGATAATCCCCATACAAGTCAAAGAGCGATTGCAAATGCCTTAAACATTAGCAAAGGTTCTGTTTTCAATATTCTTAAGGCGAACAAATTTCACCCCTACTATGTTTATACCATACACCATCTTGAAGATAGGGATTATGAGCATCGTGTTCAGTATTGTCAATTTCTTAGACGGCAATTAAACGGCAATGCGGAATTTTTAAGTATGGTATTATTCTGTGATGAAGCGGGGTTTTCAAACAACGGCATGGTTAATCGACATAACTGCCACTATTACGCCCAAGATAATCCCCGTTGGATCAGGATAACTCATTTTCAGAGAATTTTTTCTCTTAATGTGTGGTGCGGTATTATTGGCGATTTTGTAATAGGTCCACATTTCTTTAATGAAAATTTAGATGGTGAAATGTATTTAAATTTCTTAATTATTGAACTACCGGCTCTCCTCCAAACAGTTCCTCAAAACGTACGGAATAGCATGTGGTTTTTAAATGATGGTGCACCTCCGCATGTTCATAGGGATGTGAGAAATTATCTTAACCAACGTTTTGAGGGACGCGTAATTGGAAGAGGTGCATTGCATCCTTGGCCTGCCCGTAGTCCCGATTTGACTCCACTAGACTTCTTTTTGTGGGGCAAAGTAAAAAATGATGTCTATGAAGTGCCCATTCGCAATGAAGAACATCTACGCAAAAGGATAATTCAATGTTGTCGCTCTATCACACCGGAAATGTTAGCTCGTGTTAGAGGTTCGATGCGTAGAAGAATTATACTCTGCGAAAACGAAGGGGGAAGGCAATTTGAACACCTGCTTCGTTAGTTTTTGTACTATGTTCCTATTAAATTATTGTAGTTATTGTTGTCAAATATTAAATTTGAGTTATTAAAGTAACCTTAAATTTGTACTTAATCATTAGTAGATACATGTACTGTAAAACAACTTTGATCTCAATTTTAAAAAAATGGTAGAAATGCACAGTGATCTGGGGGTTGCATTGTGTGTTGCCTATTTAAAAAAAATTAGGCTCGGAGTTTTAAAATGGGCACTCTGTAGATCTCCAACTTTTTTCTTTGTGATTTTTTAATTTTCAATGAATAGAGATATTTTATCTTAAAGAAATTCCATTTTTTCAGTGTTTCCTGCGTATCTAGTAAGCAGTATTAGACAGTTACCTTTAAAAAGTAACTAGTTACAGTTACAGTTCCATAAGCAATTAAAGTAACTAGTAACCGTTACAGTTACTTGCATTTTAAAAGTTATAGCTACAATTACTTTTACTACGTTACTTTCTCGTTACGTTTTTTTGGTAAATAAATTTTTTAAGGTTAAAATGAAACTGGTCACTGGTTATAATGTCGAATGGTAACTGTATCAAAAAAATACCTTAATATGATATAACTTTGTCAGGTAGCGGAAAAGGTGGTCACATTTACAGGTTCTACAGTAACTAAAAAAGTAAAGAAAATTTGCGTTACCGTTGCACTAAATTTGTAATTCGTTACCGTTACTTATTGCATGGGTTTTGCAAAATAACGCGTTACTGAACTCGTACTTTAGACATAATGTAACGCGTTACGCAGTGGCGTAACTACGCCAATGCAGTTGCATTGGAACGCGAGATTCAAAGGGGCCCATGTATATAGTATTTTTTTAATAATAAAAACAAATGTAATGGAAATAAACCTAAGAATTCAATTCATGAAAAATATTATTTAAAAAAAATCTTTTACATGTTATATCGGAATCCTTTACACCTGTTTGGATCTTTTGGTGACGACGGGTCTCCACTACTAAAAGCCTGATATTTACGATTCCGTTACATTAGACGCATATTCGTATGTACTGGGTGTGTATCCCGACCTGTACACTTGTCGATGCGCGGCAGACGCATATCAAAGCGCTTGCAATACTCACTTACAAAAATGTGTTATAAAATGTTATTCAATATTACTAAAAAATAAAAAATTTCTTAGGATATGTACTAGTAAAAACAATAATTGGATAAACATATATGGAACATTTGTATTACAAACTTAAGCGATTATGCGGTCGAAATAAATAAGCTAAGAATTGAATAATTAAAAAGACGTGACCTAAATATTAGGAGCTCGCGTTACAATAACAAACATGCTGAAAACAAACAATTCATAGTCGCTGCGTTCAAAGGAACCAGCTCACATTTAAGAATGCGATTAAGAGAATTAAAACAATCGCAAAATAAGTAATATAACTAGGACTTCGATTCACAGTCCGCTACAGTAACTGCGTAATTAGTTTTATTTATTATTATTATATAAGCTTAACCTAAAATTTTAAGTAACATCATGTTTTGTTTGTTTAAATTCTAAAGCATGCAAAGACAGAAATTTTATTTTCCATGGCCAACCCTTATGTAATTACTTTTTGAACACATGGTACTATGTGCAATGCTTTTTTAAAATTACATTAATTTTCTGTTACTAGAAGAAATTATATCAATTTTTTTAAATATTTTAAACGCACCTCATTAATGTTTATAAACAATATAAAAATAAATAAATAAAATAAAAAGGTGCCCGCAGTTTGTGCCTGGCGCCTATTTTCTGAAGTTACGCCACTAGCGTTACGTGCAACGCGTTATTTCCAATGCCTGCTAATAAGCCATAGGTATTTAGAGAAAGACAATCTCGTCATTACCTTGCTTCCCTATTTAGATAACATTCCTCTAATATTCTAATGTAACTGCCTTGGCATCTCATATAGTTGCCGAGATTCCCATAATGTGCATGTTGTATTGGGCACTATAAAAACTTAAAAAGAGCAAAAAATACGGTTCCAAAGAAAATAAACTTTTTGAAAAAAAACATCTTCAAAATCACGGGTTAGGCAAATGTGCTATAAAACGGGTAGCTTTATTTAAGTGTATCTATATATGTTAAATCCCTAACTGTCTCGTCATAACGCGACGACGCGATCTTACATCTTATTTGTTATTTTGAGCGAAATGTTTATGTAGCTGCCACTCATTGCGGACCGAAACACAAGAGAATGACTGGTATTTATTGTTGTTTTGTATCTTATAGTTTACTGATTAAGTATCTACTATCTACTATTACGAGTATCAACTTTTACAGACCAACTCGATTGTTTATTTATTAGAAGTCATCTCGGTCGACCTCTTGGGGTCTAAAAAAGCTTGCTACTTCTTCAAGGTTGACTATTTCCGACTAACTATCAAGGACAGGCATTTCATAAACTACGAATTCATTTACAACAGCACAAGCAGCAGCTCCTACAGTTACAAGAGTTTCACAATTTCCCCTTTCGCAAT
The DNA here is from genome assembly GCA_958336395.1 of Ctenicera cuprea. Taxonomy (NCBI): domain Eukaryota; kingdom Metazoa; phylum Arthropoda; class Insecta; order Coleoptera; family Elateridae; genus Ctenicera; species Ctenicera cuprea. The sequence continues at coordinate 36,887,979 of OY284491.1, read as the reverse complement.
ACGAACCAATCGCGTTTGTTTTATACTGATTAAACTGCATGGTGCTGTTTAAATAAGTGATTAAACCCACAGTAGCTTCGAATAATCGCTCGTAAGTCTTATTAACGCATTTAAAACTGACGTGCACTGACTTTTGGGTATATTTATTATTATTTTAATAGGTACCGCTTTGTATTGCTTCGGCCACAAGTAAGCATCATATTTAATTATAATATGATTTATGAATTAAAAACAATAATTGTCTCTGTCGTCGACAAGCAAAAAGCAAAATACAAGAAACGTGCACGGTAGCCGATGGTAACAATGTTCAAATCATGACCGACCCAAATTTTGGTGTACACTTATAACAAATATAACAACAACATGCTAATATGCAGTAAAAAACATAAATAAATATTTTCATTAAAATTATATTTTGTTTGACAGGTTATATGAACTAAACTCTTAGACCAAAATAATGTAAATACCCACAAAAATTTTATGAAATGCCACTTTTCCAAACAGATCCAGTTTTACAACAACACTTTACAGCAAAAGTAAATAAGAACGTCAAAAAAAATTAAATTTGCAAAAAGACGTCACTACACAACATTTGAAACATTTGAAAAAAAGCCAATAATTGTATGTTAAGAGCGCCGATTCGCGAAGACACCCGAGCATTTCCGACTAGTTAAATGTTACCAAAATGCGTCAAAATTAATGTCAGTGATATAGTCAAGACGAATACGACTCGATTATACGATTTTTCTTTGATAAAATTGTGGTGTAAGTTAACCCGTGCAAGTTAAGGCCGCTACGGAGTCGTGGAATTACCATCTTGACTAGCACTCGTGTACTTACACCACAATTTTAACGACAAATCGCAATCACTCGTTGTATTATTTATGATTATAATTTCCACACAGTATACTTATATATACAGTAGCGAAAGTAAAGGTCATTTATGGTAATTATAGCACCAAGCGGCGAACAAGTTACACTAAAATCTGACAGCTGACGGTAGTAGTGTTTCTCTGCTTTTTGAACGTTATAAGAACAATTTTCAAGTTGTTTGTCAGTGTTTTTATAAAAATGTGATTAGTGATATACCAATCTATTATGAGAGTCTCGAAAGGGAGCGCATGTTCCGCCGTAAACTGCGAAAACAACAAAGGAAAGAGTCCTAACCTTAGTTTTTTTACATTTCCCAAAGATCCAAAAAGGTAATAAATTCTAATAAATATTAATACATTAAAGTTTGACTTTCTCGTCGTTCTAGATCAAAACAGTGGGTTGTAAACTGTAGACGTGAAGATTTACGTGAAAAGGAGGTGGGATATTTGAATAAAAACTGCACTTTGTGTACGCTGCATTTTGAAGATTCGCAGTGTATAAATGTTAATAAATCATACTACTGCCATTATCTTTGTATTATTTAAAAACCATTATATAATGTAGCCCGTAATTTTTCTGTTTTGCTCATTAAAAATATGGTAACAACAACGAACTGGATTAGAATTTAAAACCCGCCATAATTTAAACGATAGTTTAACTTGTCGACCGCTTGGAGCGCCACTAGTTATAGCTTACCAGGCGTTATATGGGCGCTTTCGCTACTGTATATATAAGTATACTGTGATTTCCATGCATTTCTTTTAATGATTAGGTGTTTGATGTCTTGACTCTCGAAACAGCTTACAAAAACAAACACAATGCAACTACATTAAAAATTTTATTTAACGAAAGGTTGAAAAATCTATTATTGTCAAATGTGAAGGAGGCACAAAAATCAAATATACCATTTATCTCTTAATAGAAAAGATAGTTTATAAAAATTGCCCTGTGCCCACACCTTTTACGGTAATACCACCTGAGCTTCTTAATTTAGATGGTTTAACAAATGATTGGTTTAAAAAAGAAAACCATTAAAATTGAACTAATTGTTGGAAGCTGTAGTTACAATAACAAACGCTCTAGAAACAAACTGCTGCGGTTACGCTACCACTCGCATTTAAAACGAAATAATCGTAATTGTGGGTTACGCCCTACGGTTTCATTTGGTAATATTAAAAAAAAGAAGACAACTCGCTCCGCTTCGGTTGTATGATCTCGGCTGCAGTCGTAATCTTCTCAAGTTAAGACAGGTCGAAACAATCCGAATTTAATATGTAGTATAATTCGCTATATAATTCATAAAAATAGGACTTCTCCGCGGGCCGCTACAATTCCTACTTCATCAGCTTATTTATTAATTAAAGAAAAAATAGCTAAAAAAGAGTGAGGTATAGCCCACGGGTTCCGCTTGTTATTATATTAAAATGTACTACCTACTACTCCTTCACCTCCAACTGAAAATTGTTTACAGACAAAATTGTAGCAAAAGTCTGCGTAAATGTCTTTCTAAAAAGGGCCGCCCTTGCAAAATACTGTAGAAGAGTCCTGAAAATGGAATCTAGAACAAGTAAAATAAGTTGTTGATGAAACTTTTAATAAAGAAGCCGTTTTTAAATTATGAATTTGTGCAACAAAAATGTATATTTGCTTTGCTCAGATTAAATAATCACTTTCTATGATACTTTTTAACGGTTGAAATCAAAATTGAAGTTGATTTAATTTTTAACATTTGCTACGGGAGAACTACACAAATTGAAAACAAAAAATTTTAACTTTTAGTTAACATTTCTTTAAATGAAATCGTATTTTTCTGTGGCCCACAAAATAGTTAATCACTATAACACTGTTGGTGTTTTGTATAATGATTATTACCTTCCATTTATGTTTAAAATCTATAACACCGGCCGCTATGGACAATAAGAGAGATACCATACATTATTAGACAAATAGAATAAAATAAAGCTTTCTCACACATGTAAATCTAGTTCACAGATTTATATATATTTTGTGTTAAAATTTCGCACAAATGCTTAATTTTTCTATTGTCAGATGGATTAATTTGTAATTTAGAACTAGAATAGCCCATTTTATATTTAAAGTTTCACCTCGAAGTAACCTGCTTTTTAAACTTAAAATATAGTCTTCCAAATTCATTTTGGTAGCAGATACTTTTAAGCATGACCAAATACTACAAACAGTAGGTATTAAACTAAAAAAGCTGACCAATATTGCCACAACGTTTGATTATACGATAACATAAACATTTTGATAGGAACAAAAGACAAAAATATAATAACTTCCTTTGTTTCTGACCCCCGCTGCTATGGCAAGAAACCACATGCTATGGCAGTTTTGTATGTTTGTGACACGCATATCCGAACTGAACCTAGAAAAAAAAGCCAAGAAAAAATGAGCTGCGGAAAATAGGCTGGAAAAAAGCCAAGGAAAGGCGAGGAAAAAAATGCCAGCAAAAAAACGCGGAGGAAAACAGGCCTGGAAGAAAAAGCAAAGTAAACAAGGCAAGTCTTTTAAATGTCGGTACTTTTAAGTTAAAGATAAATAAGCATTGGGTGACGTTCGAGTGCAATTTAAGAAGAGCAGAGTGACCTATAGCGAACCTTATTTATAGAAGTTAATTGTGTGAATGGAATTACCCCTCCAAGTCACTAAGTTAGAATCGCCACTATTTACCATAGCTACCTATTTTTTATTTCGCATTATTTATTTAAGAATAATTAATACGAATATAGTTTTAACGTTATCTTAGTTTGCTCAATAAAAAAACTAAAGTTAAAAAAAATAACAAGAAGGAATTAATAGAATTCTTGTTGGATGCGTTAGTTTCTCCCCACTAAATGTGGAGTATTTGTTATTTTTTTGGACGCCCCCCCCCAACCCCCGACGAGGGACTTTGAATGTCTCAAAAAAGTGTATCTAGTTACAGATATAGTTTGCAAAGTGTATCTAAATAAGGATACAAGGCTTTTAAAAAGTAGGTAGATTCTTCTTAGAGACTTTGAAACCACCCGTTGGGCGGAAAGTTAAGGGCTGAAAGTTGAAAACAAAGAATAGAAGAAAACACTCAAACAACATTGGATCTTTTATTGTTTAAAAGAAAGGTACAGCTTAATGGGTCTACATACAGACACAAGATACATTTTTATAAAAGTATCTAGATACAGAAACTAGATACTTAAATAGTATCTAGATTCAGTATCTGGCAATTCATGTGTCTAGATACTATCCAGTACTGCTAGTAAGTGTGGTATATAAACACGACGATAATATATGATAAAATATTCTTCGGATAATCCAGATCAAAATATAAAATCAGACAACCCAGATCAGAACAAAGAAAAACGGAATTCGAATTAACAAAGAATCCAAAATTCTTTTGGGTTGTATTAAAACCCTCCAGTAGTTGCACAATTGTATTATAAAACGGTAGACAATGCGGCCATCGATGGATGTCGATGTTTTGTATGTGGACTTTATGGTCACAGAGGCATAGTGTCTCCATTTCATATCACCTTTAAAAGTTCTAACGAGTCAACGCCGCAGTCGCGATCTATACACCATCATTTGATTGTTGATGTTATGTCCACATTACGGTGGCCGATAATATGGCCTTAGTCGAGGCACTGTCGAACAAAACTTATTCGACATTATGGATCCGGGTCGACAATGTAATCCTCCAGTATGTGAGATACAGGATGTATTAAAATACGTGTTAACTATTGAGATGTCGCTTATTTGAAGAGATGTGACGGTTTAATTAGAGAAAAGTAGTGAAATTTTATGCTCACTGATAATCGAAAAGAAATTGGAGCTAACTTGCTTAGTTTCTGAAAAAACGAAAAAAAACTAAAATTTTGGATTTTTAGTTTTCGGCTATAACTCGTTTGTCATTTATATTACATATTTCTAATTAACGCATTTAGCACTTTTTTTCATATAACTGCTACCATTGTTCATTTTCGACTATCAACTTTTTTTTCTTATTTCGAACTCTTTCATATTTGAGTTTTTTATTCTGGTTTCAACGATGTGTCACACTTTGCATTTTGTTTTCTACGTATTGAGCTTTTTATTACAGAAATAAAAATTTCATAAGTGCTGTGGAAAGATGAAGTCATTTAATTTACTTTAAAAAAATTATAGTAATTTACTTTGACGTTCAGATACATTAGGTATGTCAAAATTTCAGAAGCTTATTTTAGATAAGCTAAAGTGTCAAATGTGAGTTGCAATTTAAACATTTATTTAATAATTGTTTGTATAAGTGCAGTTTCAATATTATCTATATTCAATATTATTTATTTAACCTGTTATTCAAATTTGTTATGTCAGTTGCAAACATAAAAACTGCAAGTGGGATTTTCAGTAAATTGTGTATGTTAGAAACTTTCTCATTCATTTTTGTATTAAATAACAACCTTTTCACAAACTTTTGATGTACCTAAACCCATAGGTTAGATCAGTTATATTGTTATATAGATGAGAAAGTCTCTTAGCAAAGTCCGAGAATTTATTTGCGCTACTAGCGCTCTTTTGACGTAGTTTTGAACTAAGCGTAATGGCGGGAATTTTAAATTTAGTTGAAACAATCCCTTTTTGATATAGGTATAATTTTGCATACAATAAAATACATTTTTTTTTAAATTGAAATTTAATATCAATATTGTGATACAAATTTCTGTATTAGTAATTTAAAATACCGACAAAAAGAGAAAGAAGAATACAATAATTATTACTAAGAATACTAAGATAAATACATAGCACTACATAAATCTTATTATCATTTTTACTAACACTATTTTACTAATCACTACTGTACTAATCGCTTCATCTTATTAATTTTGGCAGATTTCTAATTGTATTTTAAGAATCTTGCATTTGCCAACAATTTAATTGCGTCTGTCAAATTTTGTTTAATGTTGTGTTTACCCTTTAAAATCCTATTTACATTTTTTACCCATGTTAAAATATACATTTTTGTGGTTATATTTAAAAAAAATTTTTCGTGTTATGTTTTTTGCATGAAAAGAAATTGATATTTTCAACATTATTTTCCAGAAAAGAAACAAGTTGCCGTTTTAGTAAAGGATTATGACAAAATTTTGGCAGTTTTTTCGAAATAATTTGAAAACATTTTGAAAATAATTTAGAAAATATTGTGTTACGGGGTACAACAATGCTTTTGGCCCATAGGCTCTGCTGCGCAAAATAATGTGTTCTTTTAAATTGCGGACATTGCCAACTAAATCTGCCCTACATTTAGAGCATCCTTTTGTCGATCTCAGAATTTTTCTTGCTACAAAACCTGCGATGTAAGAGTGCACACCGTCATCAATTTCATTGGTAGCCTCCACTGTGCAAGGTTCTAGAGTTGGTAAACATAGTGTTTCAATAACTGTAGAGCTTTCTTCCATCTCTTCATCAATAATAAAATTTTTTAATGTAGCAAGAGCACCTTCACAGTCATCTTCTTCGTAATTTGACGATGGGGAATATGATGACATAAAATTGTTAATAACAAGTGACTTGAAAGAGGATATAAATGCTGCTGAAGATGGACTTACATTTCGTGCCCCATGGCTACGAATAGAGCCAAAACAGTTTTCCACTGGATCTTGATTTAAACCTCGAGCGCATAAAAATGTAAAATTTCTCCCTTTTATTTTATTCCACAAATATTTCATGCCTTGTAATGTCGAAATCCAGTATTCACTGTTGGTGAAACATATCCTTTTTTAGTGGCACTATCAAAAGAGATTGATTTCAAAACTTGAATTGCTTTATTCCAAAAATCTACATGTGGTGAGGAACTTCTTACAGCACAGCGAAGTAATTTTCCATGTTCAGGTGCAATAGTCGACCCGTTCACACTGTCAAACAATTTATCCACGAATAAAAGAAAATCTGCTGTATCTACTGCAGATCTAGGTAAACCAGCAACACCAAATTGAAACAATCCTCTCATAACTGACGACACTCTCTGACTAAAGACTTGAGCTGCGATTTTGACTTTCATCAACTTCATTTTATCTTTGTAAACATGAACATCAGTCAACTTGTTGCACATTTTATAATCTGTAGATCCAACATCCAGTTCATAAAAACTAATTATATCACTCCAGGATGCAATTTGCTGATGTTTTTTCCACGTAAATTTGACGGTGCCATCAAGCATATTGTTACATGTGGAAAATCATACAATGGTATTACTTCTTTTGAATCTATTAAAAATCTTTGATATCTGTCTTCCACTCCTTGTTTCAAACAGTATCTGTGAGTCTCAACCCTGAGTGCTTTATTTGCTGCTACATTTACGCATAATTGATCACATACAGTGGCAACAACTGTTAAACCTGCAGCATGCTCTTATGACAGATTTAATATTTTTGACTAAGTGAGTAGTCTTCATTCCACCCTCCGACAGAAAAAAACAGATTGGTTGTTTCCATTTTCGACAAATACTTCTTGCCATAAATACCATAGCATGGTCTGCAAAGGCAGGCTTTCGTATGTCTTCGTCACAATTCTCAAATCCTACGATGCTATCAGAATTGCTATCATAAGATACAGCAGCATCTAACATCATTTCGTCATACATTAAGACACATAATCGGTCTCTTTTCTTCCTTCGGTTAAGAATTTTAGTAATACTTTTTAATATGGGTTGGACAATTCCACATGCAAAAGGAACTTTTCCAAGAAGAGTGTTCAGGGTTCTTCGAGAAGGCAAGGCAAATACTTTTTGCAATGGTCTGTACAGTAACAAAAATTAGCAGATCTGAATTTAATTACGAATAACACAATATTTACTGAAAATTCTCTCAAGACAAAAAAATTGCTGTCAGAAATTAAGAATTTTCAATGCACATTCTTTTTTTTTCCTTTATTATAGTTGGCGCGTATTTTGCACAGCGCAATTGCGACGTAGTTTAGAACTAAAATTTGTTTTGACCTTGAACGGGAAACTTTCCAGGCCATGACCTAAACCTCAAAGTAAATAAAAGTAGTGTTTTGTTCTACTTCTATCAGTTCACCGTCTACTAGAATTTTTTTAAATAAATGAAATGACATGGTCTTTCCATGGCACTCTTATGAAATTTTTATTTGCTGTAATAAAATGCTCAATACTTAAACAAAATGCAAAGCATGACACATCGTTGAAATCAGAATATAAACTATCCAAATATGAAAAAATTTATTGCGGTCCATAAGAAAAAAAATCTAAGTCGAAACTAAACAATGATAGCAGTTATACCAAATCTAATAAAACAATTAGATTTAGCATAAAAAAGTGTCCTAATAATGCGTTAACTAGAAATATGTAGCATAAATGACAAATGAGTTATTATAGCCGAAAACCAAAATTTCATTTTATTCGGAAACTAAGCAAGATACCTCCAATTTCTTTTTAGATTAATAGTGAGCATAAAGTTTCTCAACTTTTCTCTAATTTAACCGTTCTTGAATACTAATGTCGCAGGCAAATGGTTATTTTAGGCAAATAACTTCCGCCTGGGCAAATGGGCAATATTCGACTAGGGAAATAGAAATATTTGCCATTTTTATTCATTAATTTAGATGGTGTACATTGTGGCATGCTACTTACCGGTTATGCTTTCCGAGACGTTTTTAACAGAATAGGTGTGGCTGCAAGGTAGTATTTTTTTTCGCCATTTACAGCAGCCAAGTTTAAATTGTAATATGCAAGCACACTATATCTTACAACGTACGAATCTTAAAAACCAGTTAAATAAAAAAAAATATTGGAATGGTAAACAATTCTCATAAAAGCTTCCCAAAACTAAGTAATCACATTTACAGTCCAATTCAAAACTAAAACTAGGCAACATTCAACAAAATATTTTTCTTAAACACTTCAGTTTTTTTCTCAACACCAACCCTAAGAACTGAATATTAAATTTTTTCTATTGTACTAAGTAAATTATGTAGTTTTCTGTGGTCTATGACCGAATATGGAACTTCCAATTCGAACATTTGTGCTTCCCATTTCAATCTGCAAAATTTTCAAATTAGGAAATTAGCATTTTTAAAAGTAATACAACTTACAGCATGCTCAAAATCATCAGACATTCCCATGGACAAATTTATATTTTTCCAGTCTAATCCCAAACTCTGGCAAATTTCATCTCTACATTGTTTCAGACATATAAAATCCGGATTAGGACCATCCTCAGGATTGTATCCAAAACGTCCTATAGTCATAATGCCATCTAGTTCTAAATTGTTACAACTATCATTGACATACTTAAATAAATCTACAATCTCCGTAGGTGGTATACCACTTTTTGCTAAAAAAAATAGTAATGATTCACCAATATTTACATTTCTTTATGGAGATTCACCTACCTTCTTCTCCACTAGTATTAACTTGCAACATGATCTTTAATTTAGAATTTGGTGATCCAAATTCAGGCCATTTTTGGTTTAAAGTTGTAGCTAATTTCTTTGAATCTACAGTTTCTACAAGATATAAATTTGGCAAAGATAAAACTTTATTAACTTTATTAGTTTGCAAGTGTCCAATGAAATGCCATCTAATCTCTTTACATTTTTCTAAAATATCTTGACTGTTAGCCTTTTCAACCAGTTCTTGCACATAATTCTCTCCAAAATTTCTCTGGCCTTCTTCGTATGCTTCTATTATTAAATCATTTGGTTTTGTTTTGCTTACAGCGACTAATCTAGGTTTTACACACTGCAGTTCCTAAAATAATAAAAATACTGTTAAGTGTTATGTTAACAAAAATATGAATTTTCAACAGAATATGCAAAATGTGTTCTAGTAATGCAAAAGTGTAGATTGGCTGTAATAAATTGTCCATCACCTCGGATGCAACTGTAAATTTGAAGGTAAAACTATCACTTACAGCAGTTCTTCTTTGACTAGCTTCTTCTAGTTTTGCTAAAATAGCTCTTAGGCCTAATTTCACATCTACCTCTCCCATTTTTCGTAACATAACCTTAATGAGATAATTTTGACTGCTTTTAACACGTTTTTTGACTACGCCATTGCAATGAGTTAAATTTGCTTACAGATTTCTAATTCTGATATTATAGGTTTTTATTTATCTTACACTTAAATTTTAAATGTAAAAGAAAGGAATAGTTTTCTGATATTGTTGTTCAAAGAAATAGATAAACAGAATTAGTATTTTTAATTTACCGTGTGACTACTACTCCATAGAGGGCACTGCAAACTCCGTTTTAACTATTTCATGAATTTAAGTTCCCGTAATCTGATGTGATTCGAATTTTTCCTCGATTTTGTTGCAAAATTCGTAAGGTATTAATTAACAAAACAAGTCTCAAACGTAATGCTTATACCTAAAAATATCTCGAAACTGTTGTAACACTCAAATTTTAAAGTTGTCTGTTATTTCCAGAAATATGTTAAACAATAGCTGGTATCTTCAGAATAATACTTTATCTATAACCTTTACGATATGAAAAACCTGAAAAAGAAGACTTTATGTAGGTTGTTTACATATTATCAAATGCAGAAGAATGGGACATTAATAGGCTTCGTGATGTTCTTAATAATATGAACGATAAGAAAATTTAAATTTGACATCAACACAATTAGTAATTATGACGAACAAAAAATAATTTCACGCTAAATTTAACCAGTGTCCAGGTAATGAATTAATCGTATTGTTAAACGCAATATAGGCATATGTGGTAATCAAGTTACTGTAATGAGATTCCCGTAATAGGTATATTGATTCACCTTAAACATTCTAGGATTACATACTTAATTATTTAGTTCATGTTTCTTTAATAAATTCTGTTGTAATAAATAAGAATCTGATTGCAAAAATACAGAAGTAGCTTTTTATGGCAATTTATATTAAGTTTGTTTGTTTTATAATTTCTACATATTTAACAAATTTTTAAACAATTGCATTAACGTATTACGTGAGACGTAAAATGTAAATAAGACTTTAAATTCGAGGAACGCAATGTTATTTTTGCAGTTCTTATTGTAATAAGAATAATTTCCGTAGTTATTAAAGTAAATGTCGCACCAACCACCAACGCTCCGAAACCATCCTTACAAATAGTATCTCGATTTCATTTATTTACTCTTTTCCATAGTGTTTTAAGGACATACAAATAGGGTTAATTATAGAGTTGTAAAATTTTATATACACAGTGTTTCCAAAATGATAGTAAATACTTTGAAGACACATAGCTGATTAAAAGATATTAGGAAAAGTTCATATAATCATGGATACAGAAACGCTTCTTTACGGAGGTACAGCCTCTCGAAGGTGAAACCGTCTAATTATTTTCTCCACCATAACTTAAGATATTTGATTCAAATTTTGTAGTGCAAATTATGTAGAGCTAATGGTATTACAGCCTCTAGAGGCGGAAACAGTCCCTATCGGGACGTGATTCTGGAACCGCTTTGTTTGCGGAGCATATCCAAATCCATGTTTCTATTGACACTGTTTCCCCTTCCCAAGGCAAGTTTTGTAAGAAGCTTTTCCGGCCCTATGATCGTAAGAACTTGTTTTATTGCTTTAATGTTTAGAACTTAATCTCAATGTTTGTACGTCCTATTTTTGCATGTTAAGGAAAATGCGATTGAATTTAGAAATCTTCAATACAGTAACTATTTTGTGTATATGAAGAATGCGATCTATAAGTCAAAAGTTTACGTTTTAGGGGCTGGAAAATGCATGTTTTGTACTTTTGTAAAAAAAAAAAACGTTTCAAATATAATTTTCTAGAAGATTATAAATTTTGATAGATTGGTTTTGAACTCCAAACTTTCTAAATTTAAGCCGCAGCGCAGTGCAGAAAAGACTTGCAATTTTTCTATTTTATCTTTATAATCCCATCCTGTAAGAAATCTAGAAAAAACTGGAGGTAAAAAAGCCGAAAAAAGCTAGAAAAAAAATCGGCGAAAACGAAGCCGGTGGAAAAAATGACGAAGAAAAAAGAAGCCATGAAACAAAAAGGAAAAAAAAGCCGTAAATAAAGCCGACGGAAAAAACCGAAGAAGAAAAGGCTTTAATAGATAAGACTTTTAATTTAAATATAAATAACTATAGGACATTACATTAGAACTACAGGTAATGTTTTTTTGTTATTGTTTAACTATTCCGGTAATGCACCAAATTACTTAAATTATAAATAATAAATTGCACTTGAAGAACTCTTAAAATCGGTTTAAAATTAAAAAATTAATTAAAGTAAAAAAATAATAATTTAAATAAAAAAATCATTGTGTTAATGTTTTTAAATAAATCGATTTTTTCATACCCTGGCTGCATCTATACCGATATGCGCTATAAATTCTAGCCTTCCACACTCTACTCCACAATTGTCGAGGCTATAGCTACAATTATTATTTTTGTGAAGAATATTTGTTCCGCAACTTCTCAGTACAAATCCATGGACATTTTAAATGGATTTTATAATATTCGTCGTTTTCTTCGCAGGCGCATCGTTAGGGGGTTCTTGCGGAGCGCTAGCACCCAATTTGTAATATGCGTCTCCTCCCCCAGTTGTTTTATCCTAACGACGTCTATGTTTTTTCGTTTCCTTCTCGGCTTTTTTCCGCTTTTTCATCGATTTTTTTCGCCGTTTTTATGATAGAGTATAGAAGATGGCATGCTGTTGAGAAATTCCGTTTTACTTCAGTGCGCACGCGCACAATGTGTATTTCTGTCAATGTCATGTGCAATGATATAGAGGTTAGCTGCTTTTAATTTGTTTAAAGTGAGTTTTATTTACTTTATATACTTTATTATGAATTGCTACGTAAAGAATTGCCTTAACTCTAATAGTAAGACAAAAAGTAAGTAGTAAATTAAAAATCCACCTAAATTAATTTTTTGTTTATTGAACATTATATTATTATGAGTACAGGTACACCCAATCTAAAATTTTTTAATTTCTTAGACGATTTTATTTATATCTTATCATAGTGACGGAATTATTATATTTATAGATTGTAAAAACTGTTAATATGCACCGCTGCAGAATTAATTTTTAAATTGGTGGACCAATCTCGTTCTGTTCCGGTTTCATCCTAGTTCTATTAGCCCTTTGGTTTCCCTTCGCACAAGCACGCCAAAACATTCTATTCGATACTACGCTATGTATGATTTTATCAAGAATGTTGGCTTATAAACTTTAGAATGTAAACCGCTTTAGTAAGTTAAAAAAAAGATAATATTGTATAACTTTCTTTGAGTTTTTTCGTGAGTTTTAATTTCTATAAGGGCCCTATAGTGTCTGAGTTTTTTTCGTGTAAATTTCTCTCAAAAAGTGCTCATGTTCTTCTAAATTAATATTACCATAGGGTGCCGTTTCTTATCACGCCGATCCGGAACAAAGAAATTTTTTTTCTTGAAGTCATTTCTGAAGTAAAAAAGACTTAAATGATTATTAGCATCTAAGTTCAGTCAAGTAAAAATGATTATTTTTATTTTTTGATAACTTTCAGAGTTGAATGCTAAATTAATTTAAAATTCTTAAAAATCCTACTGCTCGCGTCACAGAAACAGAAGCTTCCTAATAAATTAGTAAATACCAGCATATTAAATAAATGCGCTCGCTATACCGTTTTTAATAATAACAGAGAAGTGCAAAATCAATTGAGTAAAATCGTCAGTTTATACGATCATGCAAAACTAAAACAACTTTAAAAAAAAACAATCATGAAGCCGTGCGTGAGCACGACCCCATGATTCCCATCCCACCCCCTTACCCGGGCTCAGCACACTCAGTGCTATACACCGGTCTAACATGCACACCACCCCTGAAGACATGCAACCCAACATACACACCTACATACCATCCATGGACCCGTCGGATTTAACTTGTTCAGAAAAATTACCGCCGAGTAGTAGACTCGAACCAACTGCCATTGGGAGTCTATTTTCAAAGCCTGGGACTTTAACCACTAGACCACCCGCAGGCCCTCTTGTAGCACGTAAAACACCGTGTTTAAAATATTTATGTTATTTACTTCTTTCGGTGTTTCTTACGTTAACAAGTTTATATCACCCTCGAATTCTCGATATTAGCAAGTCATAACACGTAAGCATAACGTAACTTTCAGCGTGTGCGGCAACTGACGACAGTAGAGAGTGCACGAGTGTTTCGAGCAATGTTGCCAAATGTTCGCTTTGACATTTTCACGCGGCAATTTAAAAAAATTAAACGCTTGCGTGTACAAAACGGGACGGTTTTCAAAATCCGAAACGTTTTCCGGGACACTTACGGATGGGAGACAAAGTTCTAAAATCCGGGACTGCCCGAATGATCACCCTGTATTACTATTTGGGGGGTATTTATGTAGAATATATTTATGTCTTTATACTTTTTTTCTATAGAGAATTTTTTCTTTTTGTTCACGGGTGTTTCATGACTTTCTGAACAAACTTAAGAAGCACATTCCTGAGATTATTTCAGGTAAAAAATATTATATAAACATGGGCCGGAAGCGCTTCCTTACGGAGTTACAACCCGCAGTTGGAACAATCTAATCACGCTTTAATTAATGTCTGTGTCACAAAAAGAGATATTTGGTTTCAATTTTGCATGAATATCTTATTATTGATGGTTTGCATTTTCACCTTATTTTGTTTAAATTCATTAGCTAGGATCGTAGATATGGGGGTACGTACAATTCGTGAAGAGATATATCGCGTACCCTCCCATATCATTGCCACTGGTTAATGAATTTGAACGAAAACAAGCCAAAATGTTAATAATTATTATTAATATATCCCTACAAAATTTGAATCAGAATTATGGTGAAGATAATATTTTCGGAAGGCTGCAAGTCTACAATGAAGAGTTTCTGGACCCATGACCCGAGGAATGTGCTCCTAAAGTTTGTCCAGAAAGTCATGCAACACCCTGTTTATATAAAGCTTTCTTATAGAACCTTTCTGTTCAGTGTCGATTAGTTCTAAAAATAATTAATACTAGCAGCATTCACTTACTTGGAGGTTTTTTTTGCGAATTTTCTTTTTGTGTTGGTTTGTTCTGAAACTTTTTTTTCATATTTTATTAAAATTTTTGTTAGTAAAGTAAAAAAGTGCGTAGGGAATACTCGAAAGTAATTTATTGAATACAACTTAGATTGAATATAAAGCAAGCCAAATCAGAGTTAACTAAACGCGTCCATTAACTATCAAATAAATTTATATTTCACAAGCGATTAATTTCGGAGCGTACAATATAGCGTATAATGTCAGTGCATTATCCAGTCTATTATATGGTAAGGGCTGCATTGTGTCACTAAGTTGCCTATAATTGTTAACAACAGATGACTTCTTCATGCACCGTTGAACTCCATTGCCTGTTCCAGCCCTCCCTGTTCCACGTAGTAAACTCAGTTAAGCACAAAACGCACCACATTATGTTGCAGCAAAGCTGCTACAGTAAACGTTAGGTGAAACATCGCATGATGCATGTCCCATAACACAAAAACAGTATATAAGAAATGGGTATCTCTAGAAACTAATAACGTTGGGGATTGTAATTTCATCTGGAAACGAAATCCATCCCTTTTGGAATGGTTATTACAGCGATTCGGTATCAGTTACCTATATATTTCACTGAAATAATCTTGTGAAGGGCGGTTTCATAATGTTTTTACAGCACTTTCGTGGTAAAATGTATCTCTCCAAATGTGTCAGCGCTGTAAAAGCTTTTGTTATAGCTTGTTTTCTGGCTTGTATAGAAAATTAAACGCATTTAAATTGTGTTTTTACGTTTCCACAGCGTTTAACAAATGTCACAAACCAGTTTGATTCTTTTGTTAAAATTTCGAAACCTATTATGTCTTTAACTTAGACTTTAAACGGTAATGCATTTTGTACAATACATGAACATGCATTATTTAGGTGTGGTTCATACAAATGGAAATTCTTTTTATTAATGTTATAATTATTTGGTTATTGTAGAAATAAAATTGTATTAAAAATACAATTCACAAATTAAAATAGGGCTCTGTAAAGACGAGGATTTTTGCTTTAAGAAACGTAAAGTTAATGCAAGGTTTATTTTGATAGATATTTGTAATGTAATAATGTCTTTAAAATATCACGATGGTGCTCAAAAATAATGTACCGTCTGCGATTTGACAAAACTAAATGTTGTAGTATTAGTAAACAGATACACAGTACCTAAGTCTGTAAAATACCCCTCCCCCCAACTGTTTTAAGACAATCCCGCTGGAAAAATGAGAAAAAGAACACTTAAATTGAACCAAAAAACTATGTTGTCAGCATTGTGTGTACGACTAACGCGGTCCATCAATGCAGAAATTGCAAATGGTAAGGTTTTGAAGAATTCTTTTATTCTGCTCAGGGTTGGACTTGTGCCTAGGTAAAAAGGTGCGGAAAACACACAAACATATTATTTTGCAGTTGTGTAATTTAATTTTTGCAACCGAACACAGCTTTATCGGGAAAAGTTGCACAATTCATTAACCGTACGTTTTATCATTAGATAGTTAAATTAAACAAATGGGCGCAAGTCTATACAAGAATCTGGACAACAAATTTAATATTTTTTTAACAAAAAGCACAAAACACCTAGTTTCTGAATATTATTACAGATTAAGAAAACTATTACAAATAAATTTATGATACTGTTACATATGATATTTTGGAAAGTATTTTTGTATCAAGGTTTTAGGCGCCAATAATGACTATAGATTGCACTTCTCCTATCACTCTCGCGAGGGCACGACCATTTTAGCATAGTTGGCGTCAAAATAATCCGCTTTAAAAAGTAGTTGCACAACATATTTCTACAACCTGCATAAGTACGGATTGTATCCACGTAGATTCGATAGAAATTTTTCATAAGAAACATATTTATCATAAATAATATAACGAGTAATTGCGATTTTTCGATAAAATTGTGGTGTAAGTTCACGAGTAGTAGTTAAGATCGTAATTCAACGAGCGCGTAGCGCGAGTGGAATTATCTACATCTCAAATAGCACGAGTTAACTTACACCACTATTTTACCAAAGAAAAATCGTAACACTAGTCGGAAACGCTCGGGTGTTTTCGGGAATCGGCGCTCTTGACATGGCATTGTTTGCACTATCGTAGACATCTATGCCGTATCGTAGCTAACTGATTTTCTAATTTTTTTGTGAACCAAAACGTCGTTATTATTGTGAAAAATGTTCATTGGAATTAAAAAAAACAGAAATCAAGAGAAAATTCTTCAGCCAAAAATTAATTGTGAAAAGGAAATTAGTCTTCCCAAATATTGTTGCATTCAAACATTAAATTAAAAATCTTATTCTACTATCACTTGTGAGCAATTTAGTTTAAATGAAAATGTTCTGCCACTTCTCGGTTATTAAATAAAGGGTCGTGAATTTTCGATTTTTAAACATTCATAGAAAGCCCCACAGAGAAATTTACGAACTGAGCCATCAATTAAACTGTAGCTCTATGAGCTTAAAAATCATAGCGTGCACAGTTGTCGACTAAATATTTAAAAGAAATAGTCAAAAATTTTGAAAATGTTTTCATTTCACAGTTTTTAATTTTTTCACAAATTCTCATATGTGGTAACGTTGTGTTTCTCTAGTGATATTGCAATAGTTAAAGTTAAAGTCGATTTGGCAACTTGTTTGCAAGTAATAAGGCGTTATAAGTAAAAATTTTCAGAAAATAGCACATTATGAAGCTAAATAAGGCGGAAAAAAGTGTTGAATTTGACCTAAGATCTTCTATCAGTCATGAGATTTTAACGAGACTATAAATTAAAAAAACACTGTTTTGTTTTTGAAAAACATGTCTAAATTCCGTTTCCGATTTTGATAATTTTTTGATAATATTCCCACTATTCGAAGTTGATCAAAATTGAATCATCTGTTCGGACTTATGAGACGCACCCACACGCCGACGGACAGGAATTTTTAAAAACCACATACTGAAAGTATAAGAAAGTAATAACGTTAGATGCCAAAGAATTTGACATTAAACGCTCACCGGATTCATCTAGAATGCATGCATTGATTCACATTAAAAATATAATTTTAACATTTTTAAATGTTGAAATAGACCTAAGGATTTATTTAACTTAATTATGGCAATAACAACTGCTAGTTTTAAAGAGAATTAAGAATAACTTGAGAAGTTCACTTGCGCACGAAAAACTAGCAGCTCCTACACTCTTATGTATAAAGGATGAAGAGCTGAAAAAACTCAATTAATTCAAATTTTCTGAAATAAAAACTAGGAGATGAAACATTTAGTTGCTGATTTTTTCTACGAATGGTTGTATATAATGATATATTGTTAATTTTCTGAAAATTTTCATGATTTGTGTAATAGAAATTGTCTAGAAATAAATATAATGTATATAAATTTTGTTCAATGTTTTTTTTATTGTTAGCTGCTGTTTATCCTCAGCATTTTCTACCATGCAGGGTGTGCTGAAAATAACGAGATACCGCTTGGGGGGGGGGGGGTCTTTACTTCATTACTTAAAAGTAGAATGATTAAACCTAATATTTCTCAGTCCAAAATTGCTTACTGAAGTAGTAGCCTCCTGAAGATGGATCAGTTTAATCACGTTTTAATTATTATCCCCGCCACAAATTGAGATGCTTAATTCAAAGATTGTAAAAAAAATTTTTGTTGTCAATAATAAAAATAAAACATTTTCTGCCATAATTAGTCTTTGAGTACTTTATTTAATTATTTTTACCTAGAAAGAAAACAATATTTTGCTGTAACCATGCTAATTTGATTTTTCAAAATCGATAATAATATTCAATGTTACAAACTTCAAACTCCAATATTTCAAAAAATTATCTTTTTAACCTAGCACTTTTTTACGTAGACCTACTAAAAAAGATGTCTTCTTTCATAATACGCCATTAAAAATACGGTGTGCCATTTAAAACTTTAAAGGTAGGGGGTGGCTGGGAGCGGAGTACTGGCATGATAACTATAGCGACTTACGTGCCTTAATTGCACTCGAACTTTTCGCGAAGACAACTTATATACACTGTGTCCATAAAGTAACCCCCCTCCAACTAAATTTTGAACAACCTGATATTTTTCTACAAAATTTGGTGTGCTGTAATGGGAAATTAAATACTATTTTTCAGATCATACTATAATTTTGTATCATCCAAAATGGCGACTGGGCGCCATTTTTAATTTTTTTTTAATAGAAAGGGGGGTCGAGTGACACCTCATTTGAAAGGTCTTTTAATTCTGCGTCTGATCCTAGAGTTTCAAAGAAAAATATTCTGCTATAACAAAATGGCGGATTTTAAACAAATGGATTCACTCAATTCAAAATTGTTTTGATTTTTTTATCCAGGGTCGAGTGGCACCTCATTTGAAAGGTCTTTTAGTTCTGCGTTTGATCCTAGAATTTCAAAGAAAAATATTCAACCATAACAAAATGGCGGATTGTAAACCAATGGACACGCTCAGTTCAAAATTGTTTTGATTTTTTTATCCAGTAGTCCACTTTTTCATTTGCAGGACAAAATTTTCTCAGAAATATCTCAGGTGGCTTGAAATAATATTGAAAACGTTATGTTCCAACAAGACGGTGCGCCGCCTCATTATTATAGGCCTGTTTCTGACTTTCTCAGCGGACATTTTCTTGGAAGATGGATTGGTAGGCGGGGGCCTGTAGAATAGCCGCCCCCCCCAGATTTAACTTCCTTAGATTTTCTTCTGTGGGAATATCTGAAATCGAGAGTGTACAGAACCCGTCCAGAAACAATTGAAGAACTGGAGCAACGCATTACAAAAGTTTGCAGAAATATCGCTCCAGAAACTTATGAAAATGTAAGGCAGGAATTTCATAACCGACTTTTTATGTGCCAAGAAGTGAATGGTAAACATTTCGAACACTTAATTTAATTAATTTAAGCTTTAATTATTAGGTTTTTTTAATTTTTAGGTTTTTTTAAATAGACTTCTTTATCTTCAAACATTGACATTTTGTTATGGCTGAATATTTTTGTTTGAAACTTTTGGATCAGACGCAGAACTAAAAGACCTTTCCAATGAGGTGTCACTCGACCCCCCTTTCCATTAAAAAAAAATTCAAAATGGCGCCCAGTCGCAATGGCGCCCAGTCGCCATTTTTGACGATACAAAATTTTAATATGGTCTGAAAAATAGTATTTAATTTCCCATTACAGCACACCAAATTTTGTAGAAAAATATCGAGTCGTTCAAAAGTTAGTTGGGGGCGGGGGGGGGGGGGCGTTACTTTATGGACACAGTGTATGATATGTGGAATATTTCTACGTTTCTACATAAGTTTATATATCCATCATTCTATATACTTAGTGCCCATTTTATCGTGTAAATCCTTGACACTCCAGAGTAGGAACACACGTTGGATGTTATAGGTTGTTTTACTATTAAAATATAATTATACAAATTAGGACAATAGTTTGCTGTGGATAAATACTTCGTTTGACTTTTTATTATTACAAATATGTACAGTGGGCTGTACCCATAGCAAACTGTTGTTTTCATTTATAACGTTATATTTTAATAGTAAAGCAACCTATGATATGCAATATGTGTTGCCTACTCTGAAGTGAAAGACATTTAGTAGCAAGGTGTGCGGTGTGGTGGAAGGGTAGGGAGAGTTGCCATGAAAGCCGGAGTATTTTCTTAAAATGATGTAATAGTTTCTACAAACTTTACGCGGTAAGTTCTACACGTCAAAGCAATAAAAAAGTTTCTATAAATATAGATCGGCAAACGCTTCTTTACGGAGTTACAGCCTTCGGAAGAAGAAACAATCTGGTCTGTTTCAGCTTCAGGACTAGAAACTTTTTTAATGCTTTGGAATGTACAATTTATCCTTAAGCTTTGTGCAAACTAGTTCCGCATTTTGAGGAAATACTCGAGCTTTCATGGCAATTAGGAGTTTCGCAAAAATGAACATCTCAAAAACCGGTACGTTTTGTGGCATCTAAAAATTACCTTTTGTTGTGTATTTTTGTATAGTAGAGTGCTAAGCGGTTTCTATTTTGACTTTTGTGGGCACTTCGAGGTTAAAATGTTTGACCTAGCCAGAATTGTTGCTTATACCTCAAGGATTCCAAATCCACAATTCGTCAAAAAATCGTCCTGTGCATAAGGGCACAAAACAAAAAATTAAAACTAACAACGTGCCGAGAAACTTCAGGTCCTAAAGCATATTCCTACCAAATATCAAAATTTTTTCTGTACTTGTTATGTTAAAAAAAAATATTTAATGCATGAAATTAACGCATGCCATATGGGCAGCTAAAACACAAAATCGTCGTTTTCTCGATTCGAGGTACGCCAAAAATTGGTTATTTTTCCGACTTTTTTAACTCTACAATCGATTATGTCCGTAATGGCCACCTATAGCGGGAAAACTTACTCTTTATAAAATGTGCGTCATTCTGTCTGGAAGGCGATGGTTTTTAAATTATATTTTTAGAACGTATATTAACCGATATATTAAACTAAATGTAGAATAGTGCAAAAATTAGCAATATTTATCTGCCCTACTGAAAATCATCTCAGTTGCCTCATAAAACCTCATACAAAATGAACCTGGTTGTTTCAAAAACCGCATAAAACCATATACAACCTGATGAAAACATTATCAGGTTATATGAGGTTTCTATATATATTTTCAGTAGGGTGCTCCCGTACTCGATCATATGATTCACGCTTCGTCGCTTATCCCACTCCTCTCGACTACCCAATGCACACTCCACTACACCCCGCAATGACTATTCACAGTATAGAATCGCCATACGTAATACTTTTTATGAGGAATTATTATTAATATTAGAGAAAACGTTGAGAATAATATTGTTACTATTGTTGTTCTAGACATGTCATGAAAAATAGATATAATAATATTTAAAAAATACTTCTGTGTACAGTTGGTGAAGACACAGCTGATACTATTTATGCTGTTAATAATTGATTTAATCACTATTATATACAAACATGACCTACATAAAATAACAAATTAATCAATCGCTTTCAGAATCCTCTTCAGGGGAAGCAGTTGATAATTTCCGACTACGCTTAGATGTTGTACTATTTTTACATGATTTTTGCCCCATGCAATAACAGGCACCAATACAAGGCATGTTTTTCTTTTTGCAGGAACATACCTTACTTGTACAGTCTGAAACATTATTTATTTTTTAATAGTTATTAGTTGAGGTAAATACATTAAAAGTTAATCAATTCGTACCTTTTTTGCAACCACAAGTAGCTAATATGCTGAGATCTTCAGGAAGCGCGGGTTGAGTCTGTAAAACAGGTAAGATTTGATCCTGCTCAATCTTCCATCCATACTCTAAAATGTTAGGCAGTATGGGCTGTGGTTCCAAGCTGCTAAGCCAAATTTTGGTTTGATAATGTGCTCTCAAACAATGCTGTTTTAAACTATTTTCTGTAGGAGGCAATTTATGTTTTGTTTTGGACACTGCAAGCGTTGATCTTAGAACATCGATGGAAGATATATCGCTGTTGTTAGTGTACAGTTTTAAAACAAAATTGTGCATATTCTTAAACAAATTATCATTAAAATCTTCAACACCAACATCTTCAAGTAATTTGTAGTAAGACAAGAATATCTTCCAGCAAAACTTTTTTCCTATTCCATGAAATTGGCTTGTCGTATCACATCCAGTTAATGCATGAAAAGCAGGTAGAGTTTTTGTAAGTGAAGGGTTTAAACTTATATCGTGAATCTGAATAAAACGAATTGCATT
This sequence comes from Ctenicera cuprea, assembly GCA_958336395.1. NCBI lineage: Eukaryota > Metazoa > Arthropoda > Insecta > Coleoptera > Elateridae > Ctenicera > Ctenicera cuprea. The sequence continues at coordinate 36,865,313 of OY284491.1, read as the reverse complement.
TCGACTACCAATTTTCATCCAAACTTCAGGTGTTAGCTGGTCTTTGAAATGGGCTAAAAGTATTAATACATCCGTATCTTTACAGTCAATTATGCATCTCGTATATCCAGCTTTTTTAGCAGACAAAATATGTAGAAGAATCCTCGTATCTGCTTCTTCGTGGTTAGAACTTAATAAGTTATCTTCAAGTTGAAAATTTGTTTTATAGTCTAAAACAGAAGCGAACCCTCCACTTGCAGCAAACTCTATAGCAATAGTGTTCGAATAAGCTATCATCAGCTGGTTCGATAAGAAATGCAGTGTCCAAAACAATAGATAAATTGCCTCCTACAGAAAATAGTTTAAAACAGCATTGTTTGAGAGCACATTATCAAACCAAAATTTGGCTTAGCAGCTTGGAACCACAGCCCATACTGCCTAACATTTTAGAGTATGGATGGAAGATTGAGCAGGATCAAATCTTACCTGTTTTACAGACTCAACCCGCGCTTCCTGAAGATCTCAGCATATTAGCTACTTGTGGTTGCAAAAAAGGTACGAATTGATTAACTTTTAATGTATTTACCTCAACTAATGACTATTAAAAAATAAATAATGTTTCAGACTGTACAAGTAAGGTATGTTCCTGCAAAAAGAAAAACATGCATTGTATTGGTGCCTGTTATTGCATGGGGCAAAAATCATGTAAAAATAGTACAACATCTAAGCGTAGTCGGAAATTATCAACTGTTTCCCCTGAAGAGGATTCTGAAAGCGATTGATTAATTTGTTATTTTATGTAGGTCATGTTTGTATATAATAGTGATTAAATCAATTATTAACAGCATAAATAGTATCAGCTGTGTCTTCACCAACTGTACACAGAAGTATTTTTTAAATATTATTATATCTATTTTTCATGACAACATGTCTAGAACAACAATAGTAACAATATTATTCTCAACGTTTTCTCTAATATTAATAATAATTCCTCATAAAAAGTATTACGTATGGCGATTCTATACTGTGAATAGTCATTGCGGGGTGTAGTGGAGTGTGCATTGGGTAGTCGAGAGGAGTGGGATAAGCGACGAAACGTGAATCATATGATCGAGTACGGGAGCAGATAAATATTGCTAATTTTTGCACTATTCTACATTTAGTTTAATATATCGGTTAATATACGTTCTAAAAATATAATTTAAAAACCATCGCCTTCCAGACAGAATGACGCACATTTTATAAAGAGTAAGTTTTCCCGCTATAGGCGGCCATTACGGACATAATCGATTGTAGAGTTAAAAAAGTCGGAAAAATAACCAATTTTTGGCGTACCTCGAATCGAGAAAACGACGATTTTGTGTTTTAGTTGTCCATATGGCATGCGTTAATTTCATACATTAAATATTTTTTTTAAACATAACAAGTACAGAAAAAATTTTGATATTTGGCAGGAATATGCTTTAGGACCTGAGGTTTCTCGGCATGTTGTTAGTTTTAATTTTTTGTTTTGTGCCCTTATGCACAGGACGATTTTTTGACGAATTGTGGATTTGGAATCCTTGAGGTATAAGCAACAATTCTGGCTAGGTCAAACATTTTAACCTCGAAGTGCCCACTAACTCCTTAATTAAGCGACTTTTGGTTCCGCGAGCACCCTACTAGTATGGAGAATAAGATTTTCAAATCAAATGTTCGAGAATGTTGTGATTGTAAATAATATCCTAAGAGATACATAAAGCAACTCATCCATCTACGCATACAGTTTTGTAAAACGATGGTTGAACAATGAACATACGGTTAAGATTTTGATAATCACGTTAGTAATTCTTTTTACTGACAAGTGTACGTTCGTTTTTAAATGCCTTTGGGAATAAGTGAAACTGCCGGCATTGCAACGGCGAAAATCCTAAAAATGTTTCCAGAAGGTTATATGTAACACTCAAAAATTAAAAGATTGGGTGATTACATCGCTGACATTCTACTTCTATTTTTGGAAAAAAAGTTAGCTGGTCCGTAACTACAAATAAGTATTGAAAGTTGAAAATTATTTTGCATGGGACCCCACTAGTATAGTTTAAAATATACTACAAACTCTCTAAAGGAAAATTACCTAAAAGAATGGGAAAACATTTTGTGAGAAAAGCGAAAGCTATAGCCACGGAGGTCAAACGATTATAGCATTAAGCATTTTCACGGGATTTGGGATTGCCAAATATTTCTCTCGTGTCTTTCTTTTTGATAATTTTATATTAATTATTTCCTGAATCTTAAACAACCACAAACCAATTGTCCTTTATTTTACAAACACATTTTTACATTAGTGTTTTTGGAAAGTGTCTACCTACCTACCAACTTAATCTCATTTAGGGCAAAGGGTTGAGTTTTATAATTAGGTAGTATCAAAATACCTCAAGCATGCAGCTGCTTATAAATTGTATGTGGAGCCAAATAAGAGTTTGGGATCACAATTTAATAAAATTTGAATAGTATTTAATTCTACATTTCCTACGGGAACCGACCGCATCGCATGTTATTAAGTTATAACGAGGGAAACCAAATTTAATGAGGTTTTTATGCAGGCAATGACAGTCTTTTGTTACAATAATGAGTTTAGGGCTGTCAATCGTCTGGGGTATTGTTGCGCTCTTTTGTTATGCTTGTATGTGACACCCCTAGGGTTTGCGCGTGGCGAAAGCTCCGGCTTTTGCCGCCGGGTATATAAAGGTTACTTTTGAAAGCTTCAAGGGTAATGACCAAAGCTGGATCCTTTGGGTGTTTATCAGCAATGGCTGAAAGCTGGAGTACCACTGTAATATACTTTATGTACTGCTGTTTGGTGGTTACATTTGACCATTAGGTTTATTGTTTGCTTTGTACTACGCAAAATTGTGCCACAAAATTTTGTTTGCGGTTGACAAAATTAGTTACATGAAGAACTGCGTTACAATTTTTGTGATTTTAAATTACCTTTACATTAATATAAATTGAAGTAGCGTCTAGAAATATAAATTGTGCTTAAAAGTAGTAAGAACTTTACATAGTTTGGGATGTGCGAAACTTATTTAAAATCGCATAGCTGTATACCGCTTGTAAAAAAACACTTGGCCCCCTCCGTTTTTCTTTATTTATTAAATTAGCTTTTCGAAATATTTTGTGATTAATATATACACAGATTCCTACTATTTAATGTAAATTACGTATGCGGAATCAGAATAAATTAATTAGTGCATCAGAACCTTTTATTAGGCGAAATTCATTTCATCGAGTTTAAATAAAAAATTCTTAGGACGTAAAATATTAATTCAAAAATTATTTACGCAATTTAAACGTTATCCTCTTTAACATGTAGAAGTTCAAATTAGTAAAATTATTTAGTTTGGTTTCTCAAATTTTTAAAAATAGTGTTTTAGAAGGGTTATTATGATAACTAAAATTCATCATTTTTGTAAGTATTTGTTTGCAAACGGAACTTTAAAATTTGACAATTGAGACAATAATTAATTTTAAATGCAAATTAGCATAACGGTTCAATTGCATTATTCATTTTTAATTGACATTTCGTTCTTGATATGTGCATTATAATTGTTCCTGCAAAAAATGTGTCTTCTAAAATATGTATAATAATACATACTAATACACGTCGAACTATATTCATATTTAAAAATGTAAGAATGTAAGTACATACCATTCTATTTAAAATAGGAAATCTGCAATCATTTGTGGTGAAACCGAAAGTGCAAAACATTGTAGTTAGGAATTTAGTTATGCCTAGCTAAAATGCAAATATTTGTCGTAATTAATAAATAAAGGAACGAGGTTTAGTGTAAATTAGGTAGCTGCAACTATTATTGCCACGCTGCCGTTAGAACGACGACGCTTGACCACCGCACCGCCGCGCCGCGCCGTTTGGGCGCCGTACTATTTCCTGCTGGCCGTTTGGGTGCCAGTTTCATGTATTTTTCACAAACCAATCGCCTTGAATTTATTCTCCTTTAACATGTGTCTTATTTTAAGTTTCTTTTACAAATAACTATCAATAAACTACATTTGGTGACCTCTTCGACGTGATTTGTTTGAACTTTGCAACATATGAAACTACAAATCTATTCTCAAACATTTTGCTGCTAGAGTTTTGCCTCCAAATGCCTTTCTGTTAGGCCAAGACTCAAGAATTAGTCAAGAATTGGCTCAAAAGTGTTAAATATTCACAAAATAAGTAACAAAGTAAAGTAAATAACATTTAATTTTTTTGAAATTTAGAAACTACACATTAATTTTATGCAGAATCGTCAAAATGTCGCAAATTAATATTCCAAAATTCATTCCGAATGACATCTATAAAAATTTTAATTTGATTGAAGAATACTATGCAATCACAAATGTCGTGGATTGAAAAACAAAATATAATATATCCCTCTTTTAAATCTATATGAAATTATAAAACGTGCTCTAATTTTTCGATATCATAGCAAACTTTCACAACGCATCACTTTTGGATAAAGTTCAACAAAACACGTCAGAGTCCAATCAAAATTTAACAAATTACAAAATCACTACCACTTCTAGACCTTTATCTCCTTTTCCATTTTTAAAATATCCACTTCTAAATATCACAGAACATTAACAAGCTCCATCTACTATTTTTTTTTAAATAAAACCATAACTAACTCGTTTCTTCTATTTCAAAACTATCTACTACTACGCAAAAGTCAATCATTTCAATTTAACATGTAACGGGAAAACCTGGCTGCAACAGTTTTACAATTTTTAAAAATTTGTTGTTTTTAGAAAAGGCGCAGGGGGCGCTTGAAGTGACTCCAAGACTTATTATTATTCATAAACTGTATGTAACCAGAATGTTTAATTTGTTTGATTAAAAGTCGAAATAGAAGTAGTTCGGTTTGATTTAAAACTTTAAACTGACAGAGATCATGTTTTGGTTAAGTTGAGTAAAATTGGAGAAGTAGTACTTTGGTTTTGCACAACCCGTTAAACCAGCAGGTTTAATATATTTTAGTAAAGTTGAAAAAGAAATCTTTCGGCTTTGGTTAAAGTTTTAAACTTCCAGGAATTTCATTTTATTTTATTTTTACCTCCGAAGACCTGAAAGTTCCTTTCTTTTTAGGCGATATTTATCCAGCAGCCTAAGTACTTAAACCGTGCGACTTGCTCTATTACTGTTTGATTGATCATTATTTAAGCTTTATTTCCAGCCGGGTGTTTATGATCAGGAGTTTAGTTTTATTGATATTTATTTTTAAGGCCATTTCTTCGCTTGCTTCATTCATGTTATTAACAAGGAACTGCAGATCTTCTAAACTTTCTGCTAGTATAACGGTATCGTCGGCATACCTTATGTTGTTTATAACTTCGCCGTTTATGTTTATGTTTGTGTTTTATTGATGATTATGATTACAATGTAGTTTGGTTATAATCAAAGTAGGAGGATGGGCGGAACAGTTCGTGGGATTACGAATAGATGGCGCTGTTTCAGACAGTTTTTGTGGTGCGCTGGCAAGTTCACTCATTCAGACCGCCAACCCAACTGTCAAATTTCAGATCGCTGCGTTCATTAGTTTCGTTTTGACAGCTGTTTAATTAAGAGCGTGTCAGAGTTTTTGACAAGATGGATAGTGTTGAAATTCGTGCTGTCATTAAGTATTTCTTCTTGAAAGGCTTATCAGCAACGGCCGTCGCCTGAAGACGTCTGAGATAGCGGAGGCTGTAAACATAAAGAACGCGCAACGTACATTTTGAATAAAGAGTTGGCCATGAAGAAGCTGTCCGCGAGGTGGGTGCCGCGACTGCTCAGTGTTGATCAAAAATTGGTACGAATGCAAATTTCTCGTGAGTGTTTGGAGCGTTTTCGAAACAACAAAGTGGATTTTATTCGCCGATTTATTATCACAGAAGAAACTTGGGTCCATCATTATACGCTGAAAACAAAGCAACAATCTAAACAGTGGCGGAACAGTGGTTCTCCTCCTTCAAAAAAGGCAAAGGCTGTTGCATCTGCAGGAAAGGTAGTGGCTTCCATTTTTTGGAATGAAAAAGGTATTCTTCTGATCGATTACCTCCGAAAAGGCCAAATCATCACAGGCGTATACTACGCGAGTGTTTTGGACAAATTAAAACAAAAATTTAATGAAAATCGTCCTGGTTTAGCCAAGAAAAAAATCATTTTTTAACAAGACAATGCACGGCCCCAGACGAGTGTTATTGCTATGGCAAAAATTCACGAATTAGGCTTCGATTTGCTGCCACACCCGCCTTATTCGCCAGACTTAGCACCGTCACACTACCACCTGTTTCCACGTCTGAAGAAATACCTAGCAGGCCAGAAATTTTCAACAGACGACGATTTTAAAGCTACTGTGGATCCCTATTTTTAAAGAACTTGGCAGTTCTGAATTCTATCAAGGCATAGAGGCTTTGGATCATCGCTGGTCTAAATGTATCGAGGTGGCAGGGGATTATGTTGAAAAATAAACGTAATTTCAAACCGCAAAGTTCTGTTTTTCATTTTCATTCCACGGACTATTCAGCATATCCTTGTAGCTTGTCTACTGAAATATATTACAAAACAAATTTGTTTTAATGTCTTTGCAATAATAGCAAATAACTTGCTTGGTGGAAGTGGTCTTGAGGTAGAGTATTTGCCTATTAATGCAAGCATCCTGGGTTCAAGTAAAATTTCTTCTTTTAAATTAAGTTTTTTATTCTTGATTTATGTCTTACGGCATTTCTATTAAAAACTAAGCGGCCGAAGCATGTTTTTGATTATTTGAAACTGTTTTTAAAATATTTATTATTTGGGACTTGGACGCAGGATCCTGCATTGGTAAGCGAATACTCTACTTCACGGCTACTCCCACCAAACAAGTGATTTAATATTGCGTGAATATTAAGACACGTTTTTTAACCGACTTCAAAAAAAGGAGGACGTTCTCAATTCGTCTGTATATATGTTTTTTTTTTAATTTTTTTTTCTTTCTATGTATGTTCGGGCATAACCATTTTGTTTAGGAACCGATTTTAATGATTTTTTTGTGTTGGGTTCAGTATAGTTCCAAGGTGGTCCCATTATAATTTCATTGGTATTGGAGCTTGAACTTCGAAGATACGCCTCAAAATCTATTTTTTTTTACCCACTTTTTAGTGTTTCCGTATTTCATCTTCCGTTTCAACTAGCCGTCATTTCCTCATTCGAGAAGCATCCTTACTAGGTCTACCCATCACTTAAAATTGTAAAATAATTAACTTTAAAAAAAAAAAAGAAAACCGACTTCAAATAAAAACACAAAAGTGACATAAGTTAACTAAAAAGCAAAAAATAAATGTTTTTTATACAACAGTTTAATACTTATTTGTTGTTCCGTTTAATGTAATTAAGAAATTGTTGTTTATTATATAATTATTAATTGTTTTATAATTTTTAAGTCGGTGCCAAGTAAAACATAAAAATTCGAATCTAATTTGTTATTGCAGCAAGGTATATAATTTTTATGTTTTACTTGGCACCGACTTAAAAATTATAAAACAATTAATAATTATATAATAAACAACTATTTCTTAATTACATTAAACGGAACAACAAATAAGTATTAAACTGTTGTATAAAAAACATTTATTTTTTGCTTTTTAGTTAACTTATGTCACTTTTGTGTTTTTATTTGAAGTCGGTTTTCTTTTTTTTTTAAAGTTAATTATAATGTAGTAAAATTCTGTAGGCAAGCTACTTTGATCCTTACTGAATTCGAACACAGTTATGCTACATACTCTCTACACCGTGAAACAGACTGTATGTAAACACCTACTAGTACTATGCTTTGCCTAGAAATAACTCTTGTGAAAAATTAAAAATCATTAAAATTACATACAGATAGAAATAAAAACATATTCTACCAAATGTTACTAACGTAAAAATAAAAATAAGGTGCTATGCGAAAAACTGGGTTAAACCGGAAGTACAAGGTAATAATTGATATAATATTTTAATAACCCGTTTTTGAGTTTAATGTAACGCCACTGTTTGAACTTGATTTACACTTGTATTTACAATCAGATTCTCTTAATAATTATTTTCTGATTTGAAATTGTACAAAAATTAATTAATAATAGTTGCTCGATGTATTTTTAAATTACATACGCATTTACAAGTGCAGTCTAATTTTTGTAATTTAAATAAGCCGCAAGCGTGAATTGAAATACAACAGAACAAATTGTTGTTACACGGAATCCTAAACTCAGTGTGTCAATCATAGTCGAATATTGATTAATGATTTCTTGTTTTATATGTACTATAATATCTATAGAAACTAATTAGAAGTAAAATTATTAACAGTTGAGAAAGCTAGAATAAACATATCAATTATTAATTGAGTATAAGCAAAATGCTTTTTACTTTAACAATATTTATTTCTTTTAACTTTATACGTATTTCGACATGTTTACATGCCATTATCAAAGGTTGTATTAAAAAAGTAAACAGTTGGTGTTGTTATAGCAAAAATAGAACTTGGTTACTAAAAAGCCTAAACAACGCCTCGGAACTTCGGACGGATCCTTAAGAAGACGGACACAGCAAAGGAAACGGTTAATGAAACTGGGAACGTAGAATGTACAAGGTATCAAACAAAAGATCGACATCATCGTATCGGAGTTGGAAGAACTAGATATAGATATTATAGCGCTGACAGAAACTAAGAAAAAAGGAAGTGGCACCAACATTATTGGAAAATACGTCCACGTATTTACAGGGGTTCCTAAGGAACGAAAAGCAGCCAGGGGAGTATCTTTACTTATACGGAAAGACCTCAAACATAAAATGAGTAACTGGGAAGCAATTGACGAGAACATTCTGAAAATGAACATTGAACTACATGGACATAATATCACAGTAATAGCTGCCTACGCCCCGTCTGATGACGAAAGAATCGACACGAAACTAAAGTTTTTCGAAGAAATTGACGAAACCTTAACAGAAATACGTAATAACAGAGAAGTGATCATGCTTGGGGATTTTAATAGTAGAACTGGGCGTGAGAAAAATAGTAATATAGTGGGTCCATTTGGAGAAGAGACAACCAACGACAATGGCCGAAGTCTAATACATTTATGCGAAACTCATAATCTAAAGGTTAAGAATGGATTTTATAAACATAAAGACATTCATCGGTATACCTGGACCCAAAATACACGTAATTTGAAAACAATCATTGACTATGTCATCAGTGAACAGAAAACAGCGTTGCAATGGAATGTCGTACGAGTTTTGCGAGGGGTTACGTGTGGATCCGACCACCATCTTGTAAGAGCTAAAGTGGTATTCCCTTTTAAAAAAATCAACAAAGATAGAGAGGTTGAAAAACCCGACAATTTAGAAACAATTGAACTCCCCAAATACAACTTAGATAGCTTTGGGAATGAAAGTACGAGACAACTATATCAACGACGACTAGATGAGAAACTAATAAATGCACAAACACAAACATTCACAGAGATATACGAAAATATCATTACAAGCTTACATGAAGCAGCAAAAGAGGCGATCGGAACACAGAAAAACAAAGTAAGCAAAAAAGTATGGTGGAGCGACGAAATTGAAATGTTGGTCCAACAGAAAAGACAAAACTACTTGAAGTGGCTAAACACAAAAAAAGAGGAAAATCAACAAGCTTATAAAGAAACCAAGAGACAACTGAGAAGGCTAATAAGTGCAGAGAAAAACAGAGTATGGGACAAAAAGTGCCAGGAAATAAGTACATACATAGGCGGAAGAAAATGCTCAGAAGTATGGAGTTTCATAGGAAATTTAAAAAACCCAGGGAAAGATAGAGCCCACATACAAATTATTAAACCAGAAGAATGGAATGAACACTACAAGAAGCTACTACAGGAGACAAGACAAGAATACCTTAACGAATCTTTAACACAAGGGATACACATACATGGGGAAGAAGTGAAGATCCAGATGGATACAGTGAAAAGAGCTGTTATGGGCCTGAAAAACGGCAAAGCTAGTGGACCACCAGAAGGGGTATATGCCGAAATGTTGAAGAACGGAACACAAAAACTTTTTGAAATGATAATCTATATAATAAACAAATGTTTGAATGGACAACCGGTTCCGGAACAATGGAAAGTAGCATATATCTGTCAATTTACAAGAAAGGAGATAAAAAGAAGTGTAATAAATATAGGGGTATATCAGTAACTAGCACAATGAGTAGACTTTATGGGAGGGTATTACGAGATCTAATTGAAAATGATATCAAGGAGAACGAAGAAGAAGAACAAAGCGGTTTCCGTGCAGGAAGATCATGCACTGACAATATATTCTGTCTTAAGCAAATCATAGAAAAAAGGACGGCTAGAAACATAGAAACCCATATTACATTCGTAGACCTCCAAAAAGCATACGATACAGTTCCTATTTCTAAATTGTGGGAAGTATTAGAACAATCGAACATCAATCATACCTATATACATGCTCTGCAAGAACTATATAGAGACTCAAAATCTAGAGTAAAGATAGGTAAATACGTCACGCAAGAGTTTCTGGTTACCAAGGGACTGAGACAGGGGTGTTGCGTCTCCCCAACCCTTTTTAAAATATACGTAGCAGCAGCTCTGAAAAAATGGAAAAGGAAGGTTCATGGTATGGGTATTGAACTTAATGACAGCTGCATGTACACCCTACAATTCGCCGACGATCAGGTGGTTATAGCAAATGATAAAGATGACATGCAATACATGATGCGAAAACTGATAGAAGAATACGCAGAATGGGGGTTATCAGTCAATATCGAAAAAACACAGTATTTATGCATAGGAAAGGAACCTAGTACATTGGATCTTGAAAACGGACAAGAAATCTCCAACTGTCAGAACTACGTCTATTTGGGTGTTACATTCGATGATACTAGTACTGATACGAAAGAGATAGAAAAGCGAATAGTACAAGCAAGGAAAATTATTACATGTCTCAATAGTATATTCTGGAGTAAAGAAATAACAAAAAGAAGAAAATTCAATATTTATGAAACGATGGTAAAAAGCACTCGTACGGCGCTGAAATCTGGAGAATAACGGAGAAATATAAAGCAAAAGTAGAAGCAGTAGAAATGGATGCGATGAGAAGATCTTTATGTATTTCAAGAACAAGTCACATTAGAAACGATACAGTAAAACAACAGATGGAGATTGAAGGAAGTATAGTAACCGACATAGACAACAAACGGTTGACATGGTATGGCCACGTACAGCGTATGCCTGAAACAAGACTACCTAAACAAGTTTTAGAATGGCAACCAACTGGACGTCGGAGAAGAGGTAGACCCAGGTTGGAATGGCAAGAAGCGATACAGAAATCGATGAGCGATAGAAACTTAACACTGCAATTCCTGGGAGAAAAACCGGATTTATCGCATGGGAATTTTATCGTTCAAGCTCGAGAATAGCTCTCCTGGTGTTAAGTTTCTATCGCTCATCGATTTCTGTATCGCTTCTTGCCATTCCAACCTGGGTCTACCTCTTCTCCGACGTCCAGTTGGTTGCCATTCTAAAACTTGTTTAGGTAGTCTTGTTTCAGGCATACGCTGTACGTGGCCATACCATGTCAACCGTTTGTTGTTTTGTTGTTCTCCGTTATTCTCCAGGTTTCAGCGCCGTACAGGAGAGCTATTCTCGAGCTTGAACGATAAAATTCCCATGCGATAAATCCGGTTTTTCTCCCAGGAATTGCAGAATGGTATTCTCGAACGATCGTGCACGAATTTATTCGCACGAAAGTTGGCGAATCTACTTCTCTCGGTGCAGAGCGTGCGTTACAGGTTTTCTCATGCGATAAAAGCGCGGTCTAACCTTACTTTTTTGACAATTCGAAGTTGCCTACTTTTATGGAAATGGCAAATTTTGATGATTTGGGATTACTGGCTGAAATAGGAATATTAGAGGAAATGGAAATGCGTGCAGATGAACCGCAACGAGAGTTTCGTGATAGATAAGATCCTTTCGAATTGGCCGAGAGGCATTTTATTCGGATATTTAGGTTATCAAAAAACTTAGTTCGCCAAGTGATTCAATTGACTCAACCGTTTTTAATACATCCTTCTCGAAGTTCTGCATTAGATGTCCAAACAAAGGTTACATATGATGGCCTAAACTTAGTAATTAAATCAAACTTTGCGAAATTTTAGGTTTTGGTTGCGTTAAGATTTTATGCAGCTGGAAGTTACCAGCAGGATACTGGTTGTAATTATCATTTAGCAATTAGCCAACCTTCTGTAAGCCGATGTATACAGGACGTTACTGAAGCTTTAAATCAGCCAGCAATTTTTAATGATTGGGTGAAACTAGCACTCGAGAAAAGATCAAAACGTGTTGAACATGAACAAAATGATAGGTTGTGATGACTGAGACGTGTTTCGCGCGTTCGTAACAAGATAATGACAGTAGTCATAACGAGCACGCTTACAATACAGCGCTGCCATTGGCTTAGCACGCATTTTCGTAAGAACCAAATCAACACATACTTCGTTTCACAGTTCCCAACCGATAATAATTCCCCGGTACTCGAGAATAAGGTTTTGTTCGTAGGCCCTATTTGCGTGCGAATTCTGCTAGGAGAAATTTATCGCGTAGGAATTTTATCGTTCAAGCTCGAGAATAGCTCTCCAGAAGACTGTGAAGACAGAAGAGGGTGGAGAATAGGCGTCGGACAACGTCGTAAGACGTTCTAAACCGGCTTATGTATATATAGAACTTGGTTACTTGATCTCGGTAGTCGTCTGCAGATGACATGATTTCTTATTCTAACATGTCTAATAGAGGGGAATTTAAGAGACCAATTTGCTCGTTCATTAAAGATACAGCTTTTAAATGTTTGTGAATTGCAAAAGCTTCTAATAAATCTAGTTTACGTTTATTATCATAAAAGTGTAGACATTTTATTGTGTTATTAGATATTATAAATGATTGTTTTCTAGTAAGTGTTTAGCGTAATTGGATTTATGTGGGTGTTTGTATTTGTAACAACGTACGTGTTCTTTAATATCAAAATTTCTTATTGTCTGGCTTATATAAACCGAATTACAGTGCGAACAATTTAATTTGTTAACGCCTTATTTTAGCAAATTAACTAATTTTGATTTTGCATTAAACAGTGTTTAAACATGGTTAATGTGCGTTGAACAAGAACCGAGCCTTTCAACAACCCTATACTAGTACATACACTTAGATATTTATTTATAAATTCTAGCTTTACTTAGATATTTACTCAAATTCTTAGAATACTTACAAATAACTGATCAACACGATTAGGTACCTCAAAAAATATAACAAGTTCCAGAAATGGCCCAAATATGGAAACTAAAGTTTGTGTCAATGACCTGCAGTTAATACCAAAATCCAATTTCAAAAATTCAGAGTCCGTTACAGTGAAATTTAAGAGTTGTTAAAAAAAAAACAAATTGTAGCTCATCTTCAAGTCTCTCGACATAAAAACTTTAAAATAAAATTATGAGGCCAGTTTATGAAACATATTTTATTAAAGATTTCTAAAATGTTGTAGAGGTGTCATTGCGGTCGTTTTTGAGATTTTTGAAATCAATTTCGTGTCATGGTATACTACACTCAAAGTGCTGTCAAACGAGTTGTAGTCAGTCGTCTTAACTTGTCCAAGTTCAAAACTTTTTGTGAGTAAGAAATTTTTATTAAAATTACAATTATTTAGAATTTACATTTTCTACAATAGCCAACCAAATCCAAATTTATCAGCTGAAAATTAGGGATTGGGTCATGTAGCCTTATCAAATATAAAATTTTCTAAAAATTAACATTCGATTTTGGTTCTCCTACTCAAGACAAGTATTTCGTTTTAAGCATAAGATATTGACTGCTTTTTGTTTAATAAATTAAGACTCAAATATTTGGAATACTTTCTAGAGTAGCCCCACCACAGTATAAAAATATATAAAAACTAACATTGGACGTTGGTTCTACTAGTCGTCATAATCAATTCTGCTTTAATAACACTGTATTATCGGGCCCTGTTTAATAAATAAAAGGGTACTAATTTTTGATTTTCAAAATTCACAGCACAAACTATAGCTTTTAGCAGAAAATTAAATATTAGCTAATTTTTCGATTCTAGCAGCCCACAAAGCCTAAAAGAAATCGCGTAGGCAGTTTTTGCAAAATATTTTTTTGAATTGTTCTAAATTGTAGAGAAGCACCGCCGCCGCGCCACGCGATAATTTTTTGATTTTAGAAATTAATTTCATTACATCGTATACTACCCACAAAAAGCTCTCAAACAAGTTTAGTTGATCTAAATCAGACAACTACTTTTTCAGTAAATGGGCGTTAAAATCTAGATTTTCAAAAAATCCTAGCGGCCGCCAGAGATTTCGGTAAACAAGTTTTCTCTCAGATCCTTGCCTAAATATCCAAAATGTAGTTTAGAAAAAAAACGCCACCAGAAAAAAAACCGCTTCCGGTTTCACATTTTTTCAAATAAAAAGCTTAGCTGCAACTACAGTTATCAGTTCAGTACTTTCGCTTTTAGATGCGTCACACACACACACACACACACTGTAACGATGCATATTATATTAAATTAGGATTTATTTAAATATTGAAATGTATTTTATTTAAACTTTACCGTAGCGTGTAATATAATTTTACCTCAATGTAGCCGCCGGAAAGCAAAATCGACCGTAGCAAGCACAGTTTATCATTTCCAACTTCTTTTCAAGTCTCCAGTTCAGTTCTACAATCAATCACCAGAAAACTAGCCAAGGTAGCCGGTTCTTAGAAGTATATTAAGTGATTAATACTTGGTCCATTTTGGTGGTTTTTGCATTCACTTTATTATTGTGTTTTTTCTTCTCTCTTTCTCTCGTCCCTTCCTTCCACCCTCCCTCACTCCTTCTGCCCTTCCTCTGCCTTTTTTTCCGTTCTCTGCTCCTCCTTCCTCACGCCCTCCTTCCTTCTTAGATACCGTCACCTTCACTGCAGTTGCCCAGGTCTTCGAGGTACGAAGGCACCGTGCACCTCAACTGGGGAAAGGCCTTCCAACCATAAAATGCAATTCTACTAGCGAAAAGCCCTCGCCCAGTGAATTCCGCCTGGAGAGGAAACTCTATTATATAATCTGGCGCCTAAGCATTTCAACGAGGTTGTACGTATAACCCAACGTACAATCACACCTGCAAGATAGAAAGAGCGTCACAACAAACTCACCCACCCACAGATAGACAGTTTTTCAAAACCTATTTTTTGGGTTTCTTGAGCTTCAAAAACGTGTATTTCCGTTAAAATCTAGATTTCGAAAATTTTCATAAAATCAATACTTTCCTATGCCGAAGCTGTGAAAAAGTAAAAATGATGGTTGACACTATTTTGAAGTAAAGCATTCAACTTGCATTTATGTTGCCTTTTACATTTTGTTTTATTATCATTTTTACAAATGATCTTGTATTGATTTCATTCGTTCTCTATTTGATGGTAAAATTCTCATTGTGCTAAAGCTCTCTTGAAAATCTTATGGTATTAATCTGCACTAAATTTTTGAAGTGAAACTTCTTTGGCGGCAGCAGTAACGAAGCGAATGCTAGAACGGAAGTGAGGTTGCCTAGATGCGAACTGATGCGATCAATGTTCAGTTGTGCTATCACAGGCCCACACCTCCAAACGAGAGATATGATTTACAAATATGTTTGTGTAACAATTGCTTTCGACTGTATTTTATTTTACAAAAACAAAGAATATGTCACGTTCAATTTATTCACAATTTAAACATCCATAACATTTGTATATGAAAATAAATTAGAAATTCTCATGTAAATTTGACGATAAAAGTCGTTCCCTTCATAAAAAACGTTTTTTCTGCGTAGAATCAGATCATACCGACATATTCTTGTTGAGTACGTTATTTGCTATACAAAATGTCCGACCTCTTTGACCGATAGCAAGCTTCTTTTAAATGCCTAAATTAAGCGTTATTTAACTAATATAATGGAATGTCGCAAGAAGTACTTCGCATATCGACTTAATTTTTTTTTTGGTTAAAGGCAGATGCATCTATGCGTCTATGATCTCATTTTAATTTCCGAAAAAAAAATAATTATTGCCCAAAGAAATTAACAATTTTGCTTTAGATGTAGTGTAATTCTTACTAAGCGACAGACTTTTTTATTTGTAGATTTTAACATATATATACAGCGAACGAAGTTAAGAATAAACTTTAAGAAATATTTTAAAGCTATTAGTGGATATCATATGGCCATGCTTTTGATGGTATGAATTTTTTATCGAAACGGGATTTTTGAAGTTAATAACAAACCACGAAAAGAAAGGAAAGCATTTATAGCTTTGGCATTTCTTGCAAACACTTTTATTTGAGACGTTTCATGCTCAAAGCACTTAGAACAGAAAAATGTGGCCTGTTATAAATATGATTGTTACAAAATGAAGTAAATTTAGTAAAGTACGGGCTAAAACTGTATCAAACTTTTCGCGGCTTATAAAACACAAAGTGCACTTTGTCATATTTACAAATAATCAACCCCGGGCATGAATTTATGGCTTGTAAAAAACGCGGTGTCGAAGTATGAACTACCGGCGTCTGCACGTGAACGCCGCTTGAAAATCAACATCTCCCTCTCTCAGAGCCTATTCCATAGATAAAAGAGGATAGATGGAGATATCAGACCGGTGTTTATGAACGGAAATTGGTGCACTTAACGTTAAGTGGAAAACGCTTTCTATAATAATCCCACTAAATTTATCTTTAGTAGCGAATTTTGTGGAGAGTTAATTTAAATTTTGTTTACAAAAGATGCGATGAATTTTAATCGACTCTTGTTTATAACGTTCTAGTAATTTTAATTCATTTCCATCAAGAGAGTGCGCCTTTTCCATCATCAGGTTTAGGTAAGACCTTCGGGCGTAAACTTTGACTTGAATACAAATATGAATAATGCGGATTATGTAAAATCATTTGCTCATGAAGTCTTGTGAATTAAGCTCTTCACTACAATTTAGTAATTTTATTCAAATTTTGGAAACGAAGAGTTCCAGAGCAGTCTCGGTTATTCTAGCATGTTTATTGTTGTTTTGATATAAATTTGGTAGTTAAAACTGTAATAAAATCTCTCAATTTTTGAGGTTTTTCCTTTAAAACTTGAATTCTAATATAGATTCTTTTTATTATTTTAATTTGGCCCATATATACAGGGTGTCCGCGCGAAAACTTCGGGTGCGATTAACTCTAGTGCCTTACGCGGACGTAAGTCACTAGAGTCAGCCTTATCATGATAGTACTTTGCCCCCCCCTCACCCACCTCCAGCTACCGTCACTTTGAAATTTTAAATGGCATACTATATTGTTTATGACGCATTATGAAAGAGGACATATTTTTAGTATGTCTGCGTGAAAAAGTAAAGTAAAGAAAAAGAAAAGTTTTTGAGATACTTCACTCTGAAAATTTAAAAATTGAATATTATTATCGATGTGGCTAGAGCCAGAGTACTGACATGATAACTAAAGTTACTTACGTCCCCCTATTCACTAACTGACACACTAAAATGTTAAATTTACAACTTAAAAGACACCGGAGATATTCGCACCCGAACTTTTTGCGCGGACACCCATTATATAATAATAATCAGCAAGCTTTTTATGTTTACAACAAAACTGCAGTATAACTAAATACACCTGAAATTTTTTACATTGACGTTCTAAATTCTCATATTTAATACGAATTGAAAATCTATTTATGTATTTCTGTTTTTTTCTGTGGTTTTTGCTTAAATATGATAACTGAATAGGAAGGCTAACAGCTTTTTGTGAATTTGTTGAAACTGTTGCCAGTAGCGCTTTCACATCCAAAGAATTCTTGGACACCATCTTGGTCATAGTTTGCGGGATTACCTATAAAAAAACACCCAGATGATCTATCTTTTCAAACTATCGATTTTTGTTTGAGATTTTAATATTAAATCGTTGCAAACAAGCTGAAGATATTTAATGTATATAAAATAGTTAATTACTTCAACAATACTTATTTATTTTAACCTTATACATATTTCGGCATGTTTACATTCGGTTTATATAGGCCAGACAATTAGAAATTTTGATGTTAGGTATAAAGAACACGTACGTTGTTACAAATACAAACACCCACATAAATCCAATTACGCTAAACACTTACTAGAACACAATCATTCAATGACATCTAATAACACTATAAAATTTTTACACTTTTGTGATGATAAACGTAAATTAGACATACTAGAAGCAATTGAAATTTACAAACATTTAAAAACTGCACCGTTAGTGAATGAGAATTGATCTCTTAAATTCTCCTCTATTGGACATTTTGGAATGAGAAATCAAGTCATCTGCAGACGACCACCGAGATCAAGTCACCAAGTTCTATTGCTATAGCAACACTAACTGTTTACTTCTTAATATAACCTTTGACAATGGCATGTAAACATGCCGAAATACGTATAAGGTTAAAATAAATAAATATTGTTTAAGTAATTAAGTATTTTATATACAGATAATGATTAAATATGGACTTTAACGAAGTAAAGCTAGAATTTATAAATGAAGATATTAATTGTAATTTTAAAAACTCTAAAAGAATCACGTGACTGTATTGTACTCTACTCTTCTTAAATTTGTGCACTGCATTCGGCTTAATTATTGCAAAATTGTTGTTGATCGTCTACAGTTAAAATTGTACAGTAAATGACGACCTTGTAATTTTGCTTATTTAATTCGATATTGTTAGTGAGTCTGCGTGGTAATAATAAAAATAATAAAGTATCAATATTTGGCAACCTCTACGAACATATAAATAATCATATTCGAATAACGTACAATAATGCCGATTCTTTGTGCGATTTTATTGTATCTGAAAGTATTGGAACGTGTCCAGAACCTTCCGTTTTGCAGAACAGTCGAATCAATGTAGAAGTCGTCCGTGCTTTATGTAATCTTTTCCTTTTGAGAACGTATATATTGTGACAAATGGGATGTTCTATTTAATACAATTTCATAGCTGATTGGAAATTTACATTTAAAATTTAAAAGATAGCAATGTTAGCCTTTTATTGTTAAAAATATT
The DNA here is from genome assembly GCA_958336395.1 of Ctenicera cuprea. NCBI lineage: Eukaryota > Metazoa > Arthropoda > Insecta > Coleoptera > Elateridae > Ctenicera > Ctenicera cuprea. Next base: position 36,846,189 of record OY284491.1, on the reverse strand, counting down.
TTCAATCTGTTCTCGTCTCAGGTAGGTTCGTGTTATCGTATAATCGGAATATACTTAGATGATTTTTCATCTTTCCTCTTAAAATGTTTATTATTTTAACTTTAGCTTTTGAACAACCATTTTTTCTCGTCTTGATCTATCATTATGAAAATCAATGTGAGACTTTTGACAATGGAGGGTTTTCATTTAAAAATTATGAAGTCGAGAAACTCAAAGTCGAGAATTGTTAAATAGTAAGAACACACTTAAAAATGAGCGAAACACTTCGCCTGGACTTTCCTATACATTTAAATACATTGTTTTATATTTTCCAACACTTTCGATATACACCTGTCTAGACACGACTAGTTAAAGTAAATAGTTCTTATAAGTTGTAACATCTTGAAGCGGTTGAAGAAAGACCGACCGCTGCGCTGCAAGCATAAGGTTGGGTAAAATATTCGGACTGAATCAACGGAAGCGCGGAAATTGATATTTGAAAATATATTAATAACTCGAGAAGTATTATTTTTAGCAAGAAATTACTCTTATTAATTTGTATTTAGAATTTCAAAACCTTTCTGATTTTAAAGCCAAAATGCCACGATTCCATTTAAAAAAAAGTTATTTTTTACCGTGGCCGCCATATTAAAATTGGAAACTCAAGTTTTTTTCTTAAATACAATCGAGAAGAATTTGCCCTACAACTTTGCTCTTGGGTTTGCAAGACTATCTATTAAAATAAAAAAGTTAGCCTACACTGAACATTAAACGACTAGTACAAGAATACAACTGCTGTAGAAAGTATGTGAAATTATTCTAAGGACAAAAAGATTATTGAGGGGCAAAAAATTCAATTTTTTGATTTTTTGTAAAAAGATTCTCCTAGAGCAAACAAAACAAAAAACCAAATTTTTAATTCTTTATCGAAAAGATTTGGGGGGAGGGGGAACAGTAGCTCCCCTAAATATGAAATTATCGAAAAAATATTATTATATTCGGATTTTGCTATCAATGGGGAGCTATTTCACATTAACAGAAATATTTTATTGCCCCCCGTTAAATAAATAAAAGGGTACCAATTTTCAATTTTCAAAAATTCATAGAGGGCGTCACAGTGAAATTATAGCAATGCGCAAAAAAACAAATTGTAGAAGATTCCAAGCTCTATCAGCTTAAAAAGTTTAAACGAAAACGTGTGCGCAGTTTTTGAGAAATCTTTTTTGAAAAATTCTAATATTTTGGAGTGATGTCATTGCGATCGTTTTTATATTTTCACAATTAATTATATTTCATGGTATAGTAACCTTGAAGGGCTACCAAACAAGATGTAGTTGATTCCAATCAGATAACTGGTTTTTGAGTAAATGGGCGTTAAAGTCGAAATGTTCAAAAATTCGTAGAGGCCACCATTTTAAAGCTAGAGAGTTCGGTAAAAAATCGTTTGATTTGTCCTAAGGCCTTCTTTAATCTCCACTATTAAAATTTAAAAAAATTCAGTTTCTGAAAAAAATGCTACCAAAAAAACATGTCTAACTTCCGCTTCCGGTTTCGTTTTTTTTAAAAGCTTATTTTGTCCGTGAATTTTTGATATACCCCATTCCAAAGCGCATCAAAATCGGTCCAGCCGTTCCGGAGATATGGAGCGTAATCCACCCACCCACCTTCAGACAGACAGTTTTTAAAAATTACTTTTTTGGGGTCCATGGACTCCCCCGACTATTTCCGTTAAAATCTAAACTTTGAAGTTTTGCATGAAATCAATACTTCCCTATACTGAAAGTATAGGAAAGTAAAAATGAGCAAAGCACTTCACTTGGACTTTTCTATACTTCACATATTGTTTCTTATCATATATTCAAAAGTATCTTAATATTAATGCGTTAGGCTCCAATGGACATCTCTCTAGTTTTACTACTCTACAGAGAGAATAGCTGCATAATACAGTAGTGTATAAGAACATACTATATGATACTAAAGCTTTCATATAAAAGAAATAGTATAAACTTAGTGGGAACCTTTTCATAAGATAAGACAAAGATAAAAAGTAAGTAGATTGTGAAGTCAACTGAAAGTACGCTAAAATCGTTTGTAAAGAAAATCGATTATTGATTTTTAGAAAAAGATTCCTTGGAATTAAAGAAGCCCAAAAACGGAAGGACCAATTCGTCCACCACAAATTGGGTGGGATGGGGAATGTTAGCTCTCACCATATTGTCGTAGGTATATTAGAATTAAGTTGAAAACTTTATTCTACTATCGCCCATGACTTTATAAGCAATTTAGCTTTAACAGAAAATTTTTTATTAGCCTCCGTTTATTAAATAAGAGGGTAAGAATATTCGATTTTCAAAAATTCATATAAGGTGTCACAAAGAAGTTAACGGACTGGGACAGGAACCAAATTGTAGCTGGTTGTGATTTATAGCATCCATAAGGCTACAGAAAAAATTGTATAACCAGTTTTTGATCAGCATGTTTTTGAAAAAGTCAAAATTATTATATTTTTTCACTTCATAGTTTTAGTAGTTGCAAAACTTGTAGTAGCTTGTAACGTTGTGTAGCCATAGAGCATTTCCAATTTGCCCACTGCAGGACATAGGCCTCCCTCAAACTGTTCCACGTCTTTCTTTCCTGAGCTACTCTAATCCAATTTCTTCCGGCAAAGCGCCGTATGTCGTCGACCCATCGCGTCGGCGGTCGCACTTGTAATCTCTTGTTGGCTCTGGGTCTCCACTGTATAAGTCTCTTAGTCCACCTGTCGTTCTCCATTCTTGCAATATGTCCTGCCCAGCTCCATTTCATCGATGCTATAGTATCTATAACGTCGTTTACTTTTGTTTGTCCCCTGATCCATTGGTTTCTCTTACGATCTCTTAAGTAGATGCCGAGCATTATTCGCTCCATTTTTCGCTGAGCCACTCTTAACTTATTAACAGATTTCTTTGTCAGGGTTAGTGTTTCGGCTCCATAGGTGAAAACTGGTAGAACACATTGGTCGAAAACTTTTTTCTTTAAGCTGTTCGGTATTTGACTTCTAAAAGTAGTGTTTAGCTTACCAAAGGCAACCCATGCCTGGGTGATTCTCCTTTCTATTTCGGATGTTTGACTTTCTCGTCCTAAGGTAATCTTATGGCCTAAATATATATAAGTAGTAACTTTTTCCACTGGAAGTTGAAGATTTTCTGTATGAAGTGTGGTCATTATCTTTGTTTTGTTCCTGTTCATCTTCAAACCAACCTCCAGTGATTTCTCTTGCAGTTGTTGTATCATTTCTAACATTTCGTCTAAAGTTTCCGATATTAGAACTATATCATCGGCAAATCTCAGGTTGTTCAGTTTTTGTCCGTCAATATTTATTCCTTTGTTTTCCCACATTAATTCTCGAAAAAGGTTTTCCAGTGTAAGTGTAAACAGTTTAGGGGATATAATATCTCCCTGCCTGACTCCTCTTTCGATCTTAAACGTTTCGGTGTTGGTATGCAAACGGATACAGGAGGTTGCTTTTTCCTGGATGTTTTTAAAAAGTCGGATGTATCTCTCATCTATTCTACAGTCTTTGAGAGCGTTTATGACTGCCCAAGTCTCAATTGTATCGAAAGGCTTTTCATAGTATTACGAATGTTAGAACGATGGGTTTTTTGTATTCATGGCACTTTTCTATAAGCGTGTTAAGCGTTTGAAGGTGATCGCTTGTGCTATACCCCGATCTAAACCCTGTTTGCTCTGGGGCTTGGTAAGAATCCAGTTTATTTGTTAACCTGTTGAGTATCACTCTTGTGAAGAATTTGTAAAGGTGTGAGAGAAGACTGATAGGTCTATAATTTTCAAGTTTTTTGATGTCCCCTTTCTTGTGCAATAAGATGATTACCGCATTGTTCCAGTCGTCAGGTACGTCTGCCTCATGCAAGCATTTATTAAACAGAGCAGCTAGTATCTCATGCACTTTACCATCACAAGCTTTTATCATCTCCGGGATTATACCGTCTTCTCCTGGCGATCGTCTGTTTTTTAGTTGTTGTAAGGCATGCTGTATTTCGCTTATTATCACATCGGGCAGATCTTCTGATCCAACATTCATTATTGGGGCATTTCTATATGTTTTATTTATTGCTTCTTGATCAGGTCTTTCTATTCTTGATTTATAGAGATCTTTATAGAAATTTCTTGAAATCTTTAATATTTCTGTTCTGTTGTTGGTAATTTCCCCATCTTTAACACATAGTTTAAAGATTTCCCCTTTTCCTGTTGATAGCTTTGATTTTAGTACTTTCCGACTACTATTTTCTGCAATAGTCTTTTCTATGTGGAGCATGTTATACTGTCTTATATCTTCTCTACACTTCTTTCTTATTTGTTTTTGCAGTTCTGAATATTCTAGTGTATCTGCTTTATTGTTCTGTCGTAGTTGTCTTCGCTTTTCTATTAACTCTATACTCTTTCTTGTAATTTTCTTGTGTTTCGCCGGTGTGTTTGGGCTTATTTCTTTAAGTGCCGCATTCATTGCGATTTGTAGGTTCTTATTGATGTAATTTATTGACATGACATCAAAGTCTTTGTTGTGTAATAATTCTTCCATCTTCTTTATGTACATTTCATTATTTTCTCTAATATTCTTTATGTGAGTCTCCATATCTATACGATGTCCTGTGACGAATTTTTGTCTTTCTGCCTTCACATTTATTTTTACTCTAGCTCTAATTAATCGGTGGTCGCTACCAGTTGTGAAGTTGTTTAATACCGAGACGTCTTGTATTATTCTTTTGCAATTGGATATGATGAAATCTATTTCATTCTTTGTAGTACCGTCCGGGCTTTTCCAGGTCCACTTTCTGTTCAGTTTCTTCTCGAAGAAGGTGTTCATAGCAAATAAATTGTTTTCAGAAAGTTTAATAGAGTGTTGCCTCTGTCGTTCCTTGTACCGAAACCATGATTTCCTAAAGCTTTTTCGTGATATGTTTCTTTCTTGCCAAGTTTCGCATTAAAGTCTCCCATTATGAAGCTATATTTCGCTGGTGCTTCTGTAAGTGCTCTAGTTACATCCTAATATAACTCTTCTACTACGTCGCCGCTATAACTGTGCGTTGGTGCGTAGACTTGTATAATTTTGATGTGAATTTTGGCGGTCAGTTCGATTGTGATGTATATAACTCGTTCCGATGTACTGGTTATCTCTCGTATTTGGGATTTCCACTTTGAGTTTATTAGAATTCCTACTCCACCGTGATTATTTTCGTCATTTCCTTTATAATAAAGAAGATGTCCAGATCTCAGTGTTAGGCATTCTTCACCTCTTCTTCTTACTTCGCAGAGACCTAGAATATCCCATTTGATCTTGCTGAGTTCTAATTCTAATTTCCCTAGTCTATCTTCAGTTGACAAGGATCTAATATTATAGGTTGCCAAGTCTAGTTTTTTGTATTTAATGTTGTTTAATCTATTTCTTTGATTTTGCGAATCTTTGCCCTCCCCAGAATCCTTAGGCAGACCGACGTTTTTGAGTATATGCGTTAAAACTCAAATTTTCAAAGATTTATAGAAGGCGTCGCGTTGAAGAGATATGTGCAAACTTAGACGCAAACAAAAATAGAGCTCATCTATAGTTTTATGAGCTTACAAAATTAAAAAATAATCGGGTAACCAGTATATAGCAATATTTTTTTGAAAATTTTTAAAACTAAATGTTTTTCAGTTCATAGATTTCAACTTTTCAAAAATGTTTGTGAACAGTAACATTGCGTCTCTTAATAGCTATTACGTTAAAATTATTCAACCCGATCTGTCAACCTGTTTTTGAGTAACGATGCGCTAAAGTCAAAATTTTTAAAAAAACATTAGCGGCCGCTATTTTAAATCTAGAAAATTTCGAAAAAGCATTAAATTTTCTCTAAAGTTTTCTGTTCAATCCCGTTTTGAAATTTATAATATTTTGTTTCTGAAATAAATGCTACCAAAAAATATGTCTATCTTCCTTTGCGGTTTCGGATTTTTTTAAATACTTATTTCCCTGATGAGTTTTTGATATACTCTCACATTCTAAAACTCATCAAGATCGGACCGTGTGTTTGGGAGTTATGAAGCGCACACACATACATACCATACACAATTTTTCGAATTTCAGCTCAAGGAACTCAAAAAAGTACGTTTTAAAAAATGTCTGTTTGTGGTGGTGGGTGGGTACGTGGGTGGGTGGGCTGCACCGTTCGTTCCCCTATATCTTCGGAACCCCATGACCGATTTTTTTTTAATTGAAAGCAGGTAGTGCGCTGTATAAGGTTTTTGACCAGAACCAGAACCGAAAACTGAAATTAGACATGTTTTTTGATCTCGATGTTTTTGTAAGAAAGGTTTTGAAATTTTTAGTGCATTTAAAAGCATGATGATGATGATTTATGGTGGGTCGGAGGACTTAAGTCCTCCCGCACTTAGGCTACTAGTGCCCATTGTGCCCCTTAAATGATCTAGTATTCATTGAACAGGTTGGTCGCTTCAGCAAAGGACCAGATCCTGTTCAATGATATATCCTGTATTTCCCTTGGCTCTAGGGAGGGGGAGCCAAAGTGTTTGTACCTGAGGGCCGCAAAAGCGGAACACTCACAGAGCTCGGAAGTTTCCTCCCTCGCTTGGCATCTTCTACACTGCGGGTTATTGACAACTCCGATGGTGTGGATATGTTTTTGCAGGTGACCGTGGCCTGTTAGTAGGCCTGTCACAATTCTGATTTGTCTTCTGTTTAGGCCCAGAAGAATTTTTGTCATTTTAGGCGTAGGACCCTTAATAAAGAGTCTAGCCTGTCTTGGTGTGTGGCGAGAGGTCCAGGATGATTGGAGCTGTGACAACGTACAGCTGCATATCTCGTGCCTCACGCATTTGGGGGAAATTCCGAAGGCCGGTTCTGAATCCATTAGGGGTTCCCTGGCCCCCGCAACAGCCAGGGCATCAGCCTCTTCGTTTCCCTCAATTTCACTATGGCCGGGGACCCATATGATTTTCACATAGTTCTTTGCAGAGAGCTTTGTGAGAGTTTGCCGACACTCTTGGGCCAAACGTGACCCGATCTTAGGGGAGATCAGGGTTTTGATGGCCGCTTGACTGTCGGTGCAAATGTAGATGTGACTACTAGTGTACCCTCTTCTGAGGTTTTCATTTGCACATGCCAAAATAGCAAAGATTTCGGCCTGGAAAACGGTTGGATATTTCCCCAGAGCAAATTTCATTTTGACTCGTGGTTGTTCTCCATACACACCTGCTCCTGATCCCTCCTTAGTCCTTGACCTATCCGTAAACCATACGAGGCCACAGGGCTGAAGGAAGGATCGGTCTCCCGAAAGCCATTCATCCCGGCTAGGGATGAGGGTATCGTAAGGAGAAGTAGGGGACCATACCATCACTTCCCATCCGAGAGATGGGATTGGTCGACCTCAATCGCGAGGCAACCTTGGTATGTCCTACATTCTCCTGTGTAGGTTTCCATTGCCCTGTATAGCCTAGCCTGTACGCCGCCGCTCGGGCCTGGCCCTCCACCAAAAGGTGAAGAGGCACGAGTCCAAGCAGCACCTCCATGGCCGCAGTCGGGGTTGTGCACATAGCTCCTATTATACAGAGACGGGCAATTCTCTGCAGACGAGTCAGTGCTGTTCTTGTGGTGGCCTTTTCTGTTCTAGGCCACCATACAAGAGCTGCATATGTGATCAGGGAACGTACTACAGCAGTGTAGAACCAGTGAACGATTCTAGGCCTTAATCCCCATGTTTTTCCTAAGGTGCGCCTACACGTCCAGAAGGACGCGCAGGCCCGTTGCTCTTGTCTTTTCACATGGCTTGTTCAGGTGAGTTTGGCATCCAAGATTACTCCCAGATACTTGACCTCACCCGAGGTTTGCAGTGTGTTGTTGAAGAGTACAGGCCCTTTGAGGCCTGTGATCTTCCTTTTCCTTGTGAACAAAACCAGTTCAGTCTTTGTAGGGTTGACTGAAAGCTGGTTCTCAATACACCACTCTTGCACTATTGTGAGGGCTCTTTGAGCTACCTCGCAAATTGTGTTGAGAAATTTTCCAGTTATAAGGATAGCCAAATCATCAGCGTATTCTTGTGTGTAAAGCCCCTCGTTGTTGAGCCTCAGAAGCAGTCCGTCGGCCACGAGGCACCACAAGAGCGGCGAAAGTACGCCGCCCTGTGGGCACCCGCGGCCGGCAGAGACGCCCACTGAGTCCCCCTTCAAGGTTGCAGTTATGTTTTGATGTATGAGCATGTATTCAATCCACCTTACCATGGTGGGTTCTATGCCACGCTCAGATGCTGCATTGCATATGGAGTCGAAGGTCGTGCAATCAAATGTTCCTTCGATGTCTAGGAAGGTTCCTAGTGCGTATTCCCCCTGATTTAGCACCTTATCGACCTTGTGAACAATTTCGTGAAGGGCCGTGTCAGTGGATTTCCCTCTTTGATAAGCGTGTTGATTCGGATGCAGTGGAAAAACTTTCAAGGATCCGTCTCTAATGTAGCGGTCTACCAATCTTTCCTGCAGTTTGAGTAAAAAGGAGGTAAGACTGATAGGTCGAAATGACTTAGCCTGGGAGTACGAGTCACGTCCAGGTTTAGGAAGAAATATTACCTTTGTCCCTCTCCATGGTACAGGAATGTAACCTATGGCTAGGCAGCTTCGTAATATGTGATACAGAGGTCTGATTAATATTTCCAAGCCCTCTTATAGGAGAGCCGGGAAGATACCATCAGGTCCTGCTGCTTTGAACGGGGCAAACGTTGTGATCGCCCATTTTGTTCGGTCAATCGTTACGACTTTTGAGGCAACCTTCCAGTCGGCAAGGCACTGTCTGACTTGAGGAGCCTCAGCAGTCGGCGCATTGTCTATTAGTATTTCCCTAGAGTCGGGAAAGTGCGTTCTCAGTAAGAGTTTTAATGCCTCCTCATTGGTGGTGGTAAATTCACCATTGGGAAGCTGTAGGGCTCCTGTACCTTTGCTGGGATTGCTTATGGCTTTCCCAGTCCTCAGGTTTCCTGGTACGCTTTGCTACATTAAATAGTTTTGCGGGTTTCCTTGCGAAGCTTGTTTAAGGTCGAGCTCCACCAAGGGTTTTTGTGTTTTGATTTAACGACACGTAGAGGACAGTTTTCCTCATATGACGTTATGATGGCTCTCTGTATGGATTCTACAGACAGTTCAATTTCACCCACGCACTTGGGCTGTTGTAGAGCTCCTTGAAGTCTGCTGGCTAGGCCCTCTCTGTAGGAGGCCCAGTTGGTAGACCTGGGGTTTCTGTAAGTCTCCACGTTAGGTGGGTTGAATTTTAGACTGAAGCGTATGTACCTATGGTCAGAGAGTGAAGGCTCCGACGATACGTGCTAGTCTGATATCTCTTGGGATATGGAAAAGGATCCAAGAGTTATGTCTATTACTTCTTGCCTTCTTGAGGTGATGAAGGTAGGAGAGTTTCCTCGGTTTAGGATTTCCAGATCAGTTGTTTGTAGGAACTCCAGGAGTGCCCTTCCTCTTGCGTTGACGCCATAACTGCCTCATAAGGTGTGGTGCGAGTTGGCATCACAACCAATTAGAAGGGCCATCCGATGGTTCCTACAATGTGCTATCAGCTTCTCCAGTTCTCTACTAGGGGGAGGCGAAGGTGAGTCGTATGGTAGATAAGCAGAGCAGATGACTAGGTACTTCCGCGCTGTGTCAACATCGTATCTCACAGTGACCGCTACCAGTTCCCTGAAACAAAAAGATGGCATGAGTGTGGCATCTACTTTATTAGAGACATAAATACAGGCTCTAGGGTTTTTCATTAGAGGCACAATAAAAGTTTGCGCCTCCTTTAGATGGCAAGCCCTTTACATGGCCCCCGTGAGACCAGGGTTCCTGTATTAGGCAAATGTCTGCATTTACCGCAATCTGCTGACACAAGGAAGCAGTGGCAGAGATGCAGTGTTGCAAATTAATCTGTAAACATGAGATACCTGACATTAACTAGGATAGTTAATTCCCAGCCTCACGTTCTGTCTTCTCCTTTGCAGGCTTTTCCAGTGGCACGAAGGTCACTCTTTTCATTCCTAGGAATAGTCTTAGGTCCCTGGCCCTCAAGGCGATCAAAGCAAATTAAATGTTTATTTTTCGAAGGCTATGTGTATATGTACGGTTGTACGCTTTATATCTTCTACACGAATAGGTCGATTTCAGTTAGCTTCGAAACGTAGCGGCGTATCATAAAATAAGCTTTTACTTTTTACAAAAATTTCAATTATTATAGTAGCTCTAGGGGAACACAATGCTACTATATAGAAGAATTTTTGAAAGAACCAAAACAGCGTATAATTTTTTTTAATTTCAGAAATTTTTAAAAAGATAGTGTCAAGGTCACAATAAAATTATAGGATCAAAATAAGGTCTAATTTTGTGCCGCTTGTCTGTCTGTGGCCGCCTTTAAGCAAAACAGCCGTACGTACTTAACTTATACGAACGTATAAAAAGAAGAATATAGAAAACTGAAACCGATCAAAAAGGAGGAGGGTACAGACATGCGAATATGAAATTGTATGAATAAATCAATGAGATTTTATTCTATTACTTTCAAATAGTCTTCCACCATCGCAAATCATGTGAGCAACCTCCTTTGACTAGCATATTTTCAAGTTCCAGTGAATTACGATTTTTTTTTCAGAAAGATGAAGCTAAATTGCAGAACCAGGTTACGATGTAAAAATTGATAATTTCATGTGCGTTAATAGCTTTGGTGGGTCCGTCCAAAGAGAGAGAGAGAGTGAGGTAGAGCGAAATGATCACTCTAAATCACGAAGTAATATACAACTTGAAGAGGATGCACGAATCGCTTGTTGTTGGGTTACGCAAGCCTCAATTTTGCAGTATATGAGAAATCCGAGACAAGGAACCTATAAAAGGTGCTCGACCATATATATTAGGTTATGTCAGTTGATTTCTTGATGCTGTAGTATCTATCAGGATAAAACATGTTTTAGTTTTAACCATTGTTGACAATAATAAATTTTTGTAAATACACTCAAATTTGTTGACAGATTTGCAATCTTAATTGTAAACAAAAAACAATGTTAGCGCGAATTAGCACTACAGAATAAGGCCATAGCAGCCAGGGTTCGTACATACTCTTAAGTATATAGTGAGTTTTTGTTTTATGTATACATATCAGCTATGTATACTTTTATAAAAAACATGTCAATGTATTGTTTTACTGCAATCTATAGGCAACCAACTGTACAGAAAATAATAGAGAGAGAGAAAGGTTATTCCCCATAGTGTGAGGTTATGTTCAATGAGTATGTTTATGAATAAACGCAAAATTATTTGAATATCAAAATTTTTTTCATAAAACTATTATCTTAAAAACACAAAATATCAACAATACACAAATTTTATGCTAAATTAAAAAAAACTAATTGCTATTAATTTGACATTAAATAATTTGATTACTGTTTCCACAGAAGACTATTCTTTTCAAAAATTGAAGCTTTGACAAGGTGCGGATTGACGGAATAAAGTACAAGTTATTACGGCTCATTCTCACATAACGGGAGAATTACACTTGTAATTTAAAAAAAAAAGTGCTTTCCCACTGTATTTTTTGTCCTAATTGGCTGGCCAAAACCTCAAAGTATATTATTTTTATATTGGCCACGAAAGATACTGCTTCTATAAGTCATAGACATATGTTTTTCAAAAAGATATTTGGAAAATCGTCAATTCCGTAACGTATCTTTCAAGCCACCTCAAAATCAGAAGAATTGCGGAAATCATTATAAAATGCATTAAAACTCTAACCAAAGCATATTAGTTCTGTTATAACTTTATAGGTTGCTTCAATTTACAGTTATTTGGTTTCCTTTCTTCCATAAAGCCGCATAATACATATTTTTGAGGAAAACCAATGTGTTTATTTTGGTATCAGCAAACATTTTGAAGTTCTCAATAGAATTTCAAATGTTTTTAACAGTTTTCATATGCAAGAATTTAATTGCTGCCTTAATTCTGCTATACTTCATAATTACTTTAATACTTTTGCATGAATGAGGTGCGTTACCGAAATGATATTCTGTATCGAAATGATGAGGATGTTACCGCAATGATCTTGTTAGGTTTTCATGCAGTGTTAATAAATATGCAACTAGTTTAATTGAAAAGTATTTATTGAAATAAATGTAGCAAGACAAAAGTTTATAAAATTAAGCAATATTCAAACAAAATTTGCAGTAGCAAACAAAAATTTATAAAATCAAGCAATTTTCATACAAGATTTGCATTTAACTATATTTTTACCACTTATGTGTAATTTGTTTCTTAAAATACAGTTTGTATGAAAAGTTCTTCTACAAGTCGTGCATTTAGTTCCCATATTTTGCATACTAAAACCATAAGTACAGAGAAAACATATTCCAGAAGATAGCAATGGATTTTTAATCTTAAGTTGTGAGACTTCCTCTGTTTCTTTCGATGCACCTGCCAAAATACCAGTATATTCTGACGTTAGTTTTTGGTTTAATATAATATTGGAAAATAATTTTTTATCTATCTTTATTTGTTTTTCTTTAAGCTTCTTTTGATGAAATTTTTCATATTTCATAGTTCTCTGTCTTTTTTAGATTTAATTTTCAAATCTGCGAATTTTTTTTTATCCATTTTTGTTACCTGCCAGAAGTGATATTTTTAGTACGTATGTTCTTTTACTGTTAACGGCATTTCGGTAACGTCTGAATCATTCCGGTAACACCACAAAAGATATCTGACCGTTACCGAAATGACCAGTACCGAACTGACATTTTCACATTAAATCGAATGAATTCACCTCTGTTTTAGCACCTTGGTGAAAATAATTTTGAGGTTATGTAAAGGAACACCGAGCAAGTTAACGATAATAGTAAATTTTTGAAATTAATTTATTTTTCTATCATGACTAGTGTTACCGAATTGACATGTATTAAAGGCACGCTCGTAATTTATGTCATTCAAATTACAATTAGAAAAAAGTCATGCAATAAAAGCAAAACGACATACTCGCGATACATTCAACACTGTCTCACAATGAATACACAACAAAGTAGCACTCGATACAAGGTTTAATAAAGCCGGTAGGCTAATTGACACTGAACACTACCCGAGTGACAACAAACCTTGGGACAAGAAAGAATCGCTAATTATTAATTTATATTAATGTATTAACGTATTTCTATTTGTATGGAGGACAGAAGATAGATGTGAAATCATGATTATTCCCATGTGCAGTTTTTACAAGCAGCACAATAAAAGTATTTGACCTTCAAATATCGAAAATCCTGTTTGGGACACGTTACCGAAATGATATTATGGTTACTAACGATGCTGGAAAATGCCAATAAAGTCACATAATATATAAAGTTAATGCATTTTGTAACAGATAAACTAGCTCTGCAATTAGTATTGGCATAATTTTTTTGAAATTCAAAAGCACCGAATTGCAATTCAGCCGGGACAACAATTCTCCCGTTATGTGAGAATGAGCCTTACACATAAATATTCCAAATTACATCAAGGCATTATTATTCTCCTTTTTGGAAAATAGAACTTTTGCGGTTAAGCTAAATGGCACTATTTCTTCTACTAAAAGTCTCCATGCAGGGGTTCCTCAAGGTAGTATACTTGGTCCTACCCTTTTTAATATTTACATCCATGATTTACCTCAGCAAAACATTGGTGAAATAGCAACATATGCAGATGATACGCATTGGTAATACAAAGTGACAGTATCACAGAAATAGTGGAACGTCTTCAACGCTCAATGAACATTCTAACTAAATGGTTCACAAAATGGGGAATAACAATTAACTCCTCGAAATGTAGCAACAAAATTTTCACACTCAAACGCATCCCAGATGAGATCCCAAACATCAAAGTGAATGGTTCTGAAATTCCATGGATGGACAAAAACACAAGCGTTAAGTATCTTGGTTTACATTTTGACACCAGACTAACATGGAGTGCACACATCAACAAAAAGCTTAACGAGGGATATACTCGACTAGCTGTACTATACTCCTTACTAAATAGGAAAACACCTCTTCGGACCGACTGTGCAATTCTTCTCTTTTAAGATCCCTAATTACTTATGCGTGCACAGTATGGAGTGCCACTTCTGCTACCAACATAAGAAAAATGCAGGTTTTTCAAAATAATGTGCTCCGCATAGCAATCAATGCCCCATGGTTCATTAGTAACCAGCAGATACATACTGAGCTAGGAATAACAACTATTAAGCAGTTCATCCAAAAAAGTGCCCAAAAGTTCTTCGATAACATAAATCAATGCCCTAGTGCAGCGCAACATCACCTTGGTCAACTAAACATACATACAAGGCTAAGAAGAAAACTACCGCAAGATAAACTATTGGACCTCAATAATTAGAATAATTAATTAGCGATGGGCGTCAATTTTGCCTCTAAGTTAGGATTAATAATGTCATGTTAATTTTATATTTACAACTCAACCATGTATAACAATATATATTGTTGATCTGGTTCATTCTATATATAAAAAAAAAACAAAATTGAAGCTTTGAAATGTAGTGTATGGTTGCCTACAGATTGCAGTAAAACAATGCATTGACATGTTTTTTATAAAAGTATACATAGCTGATATGTATATTATACTCTGTGCTCTACATATTACATAAAATTGAATTAAGCATTCTAATCTTGTTCTGGGACTCTTAAATAGTTGATTCGCACAAACGAAAAATTTGTCATTTCTCTCCTCCTTTGGTTTATTTTAAATATTCTACAGTGGAACGATTTTCTCTTTTTAAGTAGATGAATCTGAATAGTGAACTCAAGCGAAAGCTTAAAGGTTAGTAGTTTTACCAGCATTGTTTTTTTTCCGAATCCAAGGTTGTAAGGACAAAAAAGAAGTGGAAAGGGATGCTGTAACTAAATATTAGAGTATACCAGGAAACTTTTAAAAATTAAATCGTAAGTTAAGATAAAAGGGTTTAAAAAATCCAATTGACCTTAAAAATTGTAGTGAGTTACTAAAAATCAGCGCCTTCGAAAATCTTAAAACATTCTTGGTTAACCAAATTTAATATCTTAAAAAAAGGCTACGGGTTGTCAAATTAGATTACGAAAACTATGAAAAATTAGAAAAAGTTCTTGGAAAATAACAATACCCAAAAATTGTAGTTATTGTTGTGATTGTTATCTTTTTTGGGAGCATTCCTGTTTACCATAACTATTAATGTGCGAAATTAGTGATAAATTAGTACCTGAAAATAGTGTATTTTTTAACCTGCATTACATTTGTTGCTAGATCTTATAGTACACAGATACAAATATCTAAAGTAGGAAAAAATCTACGCACCAGAACAGTTCCTAAATGCCACAGTGTTCTTAAATTTTCTAACTTTACAGTATTCTCTACGTAGACGGAAACAGAGTTGCTATATAGCAATGATTTTATTGGTAGTCCTCAGAGAACTATATAGCGAACAGTTCAACACCGCAAAGTACGCTTTCAGCTTTTTAAAGTGGCCCCCTTAGCCCCAAATGACGTTCGATCTACCGCTAAATCTGTGAAATTGCGCTGGGCTTCTGGGACACAGTTTGTTCGTGCTATTTTATGACCTGTAAGGAAGTAAAAATGCTGCTTTTGCTGGAATACCAGTTGTATAATAATGCGGTATTTCCTCAAGGGAATTTCAGCGTAGAATATTCCGAACAATTTAAATTTTTTCAGCTAGAACTGAACATATTTCATATAAACTTTTTATTCCCTTACTATATTACCATATTTTTCGTACTACTTTAATTGAAGAATGAAGAGTTAAAAAACAGGGAATTTTATAAATTCATATACGATAAGTAAAACTGACGCGTGCTGTGTTAACTTCTTCAAAGTGTTTATTGACGTGCCACCCTTCTTCTGTCATCACACATGTTAAGTGGTTTCGTTTTAGTTGTTGCGGCACTCGGGTTTTAAAGCTGCTGTTTAATGTAGATTAATAATATAAATAGATCTAATTTCTTACGACAGCGGTTATTTATTACTGTTTACAATACATTTTCTTGTGCCGAGTGTTTTATTTGAAAATTTGTTCTTAATAAAATCAGAGTTATTTGCAGAAATGGTAGTTTTACTATTGCGAATTTGTGCAATTTTGTTCGAAACACCCTAATTTTTTTTAAGCAATAGAAAAAGAAAATCTGCAAACATTTATGTTCGCCTTATTTTAAATAAGGCAAACTAGAAAAAAAAAATCGCAAGTCTAAACGCTGTATTTATGTGAGAATAACTATAAAACCATGCTTACTATATTACGAAGAATGGGTGAAGCACTTCGCTTCCAAGACTTTCATATACTAGAAAAAAATTGAAAAGTGAATAAAGTGAAAAATAAATTTTGTTATTAAAAAAAAATAAGAAAAAATAAGCAACTGTGAGAAAATTATAACAATAATGAAGAAAACCTTTTTAATTCTCGCAGGAACAATTATTTGTGCGTTTAGATGTACATTTTGGCTGCTAAGCCATCTTCACTTAACTAAAACGTAAGAAACAAACACTACACTGAAGTGGAAAAACACAACGAAGCAGACAAGTAACTTACGCCCGGTGATATCAGAGTCACAAATTTTAGTTGTGGGTTAGCGTATTTACACATGATGTGTGCTCCACTTCCCTTCTTGCTTTAAATTTTAATAAAGCTGAATTCGGAATTAGGTCAGAATCTTGATTAAAATATTACTTTTGTATTTTTCAATAAATCTGCTTTCCCATGCATCGACACCTTTTTTAAAAGTTTTAGGACTTTGGGTTGTTTTGGATGTCCGATTTCAAGAAGATGAGCTGCAACACGAGATTTGTCTGGCCTGTTAAATCTAAAATGAGTTAAGTGTTCTTTAAAACATGTGCTAATTTTTCTTTCGGTCTGACCTATGTAATGACTAGAACAAGGAGAACAATTAACGTGATAAATAGCAGATTTTGCTTCGTTCTCAGTGGGGTCTTTGGTGTTGCCTAAAAGATTTTTCAAAGTATTTTTAGTAGAAACTGTTGGGTAGAAGCCAGCGTTTCTTAAAACTTTTTCTATTTTGGTAGAAACAAGTTGATGGTAGTTTAAAGAGATCCAATATTGCTGGGTGTCTGAAGAATTGTTTTGAAGTGTAGTTTGTTGTAGCGTTATGATGATAACAGAATGTTTATTAATCTGTGAATAAGTGAATTAAAAGCGGCACCTTTATAGGCTAAAGTATGATGTGAATCGTTTGTGATGTAACTGTCTGAATGGGTTTTCTTCCTGAAAATGTCAAACTCTAACGTTTCCTGCGTATTTCTGATGACTTTGAAATTGAAAAATGGAGGTTCGTTGGAATTTCCTATTTCGATTGTGAATTTTATAGAAAAGTACCTAAATGTTGTTTAACTGAGATAAAAATTATTTTGGTTTTGGGATTTGTCAAAAATAGCAAAAATATCGTCGAAGTATCTAAGACAAATTCTGGGGAAATACACTACTCAAAATGAATATAGAGACACCTTCTTATTAGTGTGTATTTTTTGTAAATCTCAAAGAAACAATCTATAACTTGGCGGATAATATGAACATACCTTTACATTTTACCTGTAAAAAAGTAGGCACTTGTTTCCTTGGAGATTTTACAAAACAAAGTAAACAACAAAAAAGATGCTTGTTTAAATTTAACAAAAAAAATTTTTCACTTATTTTACCGTTTCGCAGTGTAATTTGTTGGTGGAAACATGAATGTGGATGTGTTAGGGAGAAGGAGACAACCAAGAGTATATCTGAATGAAAATCAGATAATTAGAACGGTGACATTAAATGAAGAGGGATACTCAAATGTTAAATGTGAGTCATTCTGCTATAGCTAGGGCATGTAACAGATATATAAATAATGGTATCGTAAGAAGACGTCTTTACCTTCAAAGACAAAGAGCCACTACTCATCGCGAAGATCGCCTATTGAGGTTTTGGGCCGTTAGAGAACGTAGAATTACCGCCCGATCTCTACAAAATCGACTGGTTGCCACTAGTGAAACCAGAATTTTAGAACAAACAGTTCGGAATAGGCTTCACGAGATTCAGTTACGTGCAAGGAGAGCAGTTAAAGTCCCTCGATTAACACCAGCACATAGGCGAGCCCAGCTAAACTTTGCAGAAGAACATCGTAACTTGATTAGAGAACAATGGAGCAATGTAATGTTCACGGGCGAGTCCAGGTTTTGCTTAGACCATAACGATGGACGAATGCGTGTGTGGGGACGCCAAGGTGACCGCTATTTCGACTCCACTGTTCAAGAAACTGTCCGTTTTGGTGGAGGCTCCATTATGGTATGGGCCGGCATAACTTTGAATGGTCGCACCGAGCTAGTGGTTCTTCGGGAAGGTTCTCTCATGGCGGCGCGTTACATCAGGGACATTTTAGAACCACATGTGATTCTGTTTGCTGGAGAAATGGGACCTGGCTTTATCTATCAGCAAGATAATGCCAAGCCACATGTGGCTACGATAGTTACAAATTTTTTTCATGACCACAATATTACAGTAATGGACTGGCCGGCTAATAGTGCAGACCTTAACCCTATCGAACACCTATGGGATGTATTGAGAAGAAGATTGCTGGATCGTCAGCTTATTGAAAATTTAGATGAAGTTGAGGAAATTCTTACCCAAGAATGGGAGCAACATCCTCAACAAACAATTTCAAATTTAATTGAGAGTGTCGCCCGTCGTTGCGCTGAAGTCATCCGGGTCAGAGGAGGCTACACCCATTATTAGTTTTTTAAATCTGTTGTTTTCTTATTGTTGATTGTTTAAAAGTTTGTTAATTAAATGATTCCCAATTTCAATTTTTAACATTTTTTTTCTTAGAAGCTTATTCAACAAGGCTGAAATCTTCGCATCTTAAAGACTAATCCTTTTCAAAAAGTCGAAGACACTTTTTACGAAATCCAGTGTTACTTAAGCAAAAATATTCAATTTTTTATAAGTGTCTCTATATTCATTTTGAGTAGTGTATTAAAAAGTGCTTTTCGATGTGCCATGGTCCATAAAGTGTTTTTTTTATGCATAATAGGGTTCTTCTTCTTCTTCTTTCTCTAAATCCCATTTATGCCTCACGGCGTTGGGTTTTTGGTCCATTTCTTGTAGTTGGTTCTGTCTCTAGCCTAAATCCTTGCTTCTGCGATGGTTTTCTCTCTTGTCTCTACCATTCTTCTGATGTTTTCTTCCCACTGTATCCTCGGTCTTCCTCTTGTTCTTTTGCCATCGGGTCGCATTTCCAACATCTTCTTGGGGATCCTTTTGTTTCTCATACGTACTAAGTGCCCGTACCAGTTTAGCTGTTTTTCTTCTATTTCGTCCACTAATGGTCTTAGGTCTAGTTCATCCCTTACACTTTTGTTCCTCACCCTGTCTCTCCTTGTTTTTCCTTGTACTTTTGTGAGGTATTTCATCTCAACTGCGGTTACCATGCATTTATGTTTATCGATCATTGTCCACGATTCTGCACCATATGTGAGTGTTGGTGTATATATTGTTTTGTACAGATGTATTTTGGTTTTTGTGCTAATTTCTTTCTTTCCTATTAGGGTGTTGTTAATCTGGTAGTACACTCTGCTCGCCTGGCTGATCCTGTTTCTCACTTCTTGTTCTATATTTCCATTCGTGCTGATTATTGTTCCCAGATATTCATATTTATCCACGTATTCTACTTGTTGACCATTTACGCTTATGTTTGGGTTTTCTCCTGTTCCTTATTTTGTGACTTGTAGGATTTTGCTCTTCTCGATCTTTATCTCCATTCCCTTTTCTTGTAAGCATGTGTTCCAGATGTCTAAGTTTCTTTGTAGGTCGTTTATGTTCCCTGTGTGTATAATGGGTTTAGATTATGGTAGCCTAGTCTTGTGGGTTTTGTTCGTCTCTTTGCTGTTTTTATTATTTGGTCCATATAAGTGATGAATAGTAGTGGGCTCAGGCTGACCCCTTGTTTTACTCCGTTTTTTATTTCGAAATTCTCCGATGTCCTTCCATTTACTCTGACGGTCCCTAGTGATATATACTTTTGATGACTCTTTGCAGCTTTGGGTCCAGTTTGGAGTCCTTCGAGTGCTTCCCATATGCGTTTTCTTGGTACTTTGTCGAAAGCTGCTCTAAGATCTAGGAAGCTTAGGTATAAGGTTTTGTTTCTTTCTATGGCTTTCTCTATCATGATTCTTAGTCCATATACATGGTCTTGTGCTTGTCTGGCCTAAAAGCCGCTTGCTCTTCCTCCAGCTTGTTTTCGATTTGTGTCCTTAGGCGCTTTTCTACTATTTTGGAGTAGATTTTTAATGTAACTTGTGCTAAACATATGGCTCTGTAATTATAGCAATTGGTCGAGTCTCCTTTCTTGTGTATCGGTATTATGATATTTTTTTCCCAGTCCTGTGGTATCGTTTCTGAATCCCATGCCTGTTGGAATATTTTTTCAGCCACTTTATGATTGTTGGTCCTCCATACTTTATGAGCTCCGGTGTTATTCCATCCTCTCCAGGTGCTTTTCCGTTTCGTGTTCCTCTTAGAGCGTTTTTGATTTCTTCTTCACTGATTTGATTTTCTACTCTTCCTTCTCTATTTTCTTGATTGTTTGGTCCTTCTGGTTGTATGGCTTCGTCTTCTTCGTTGTCAAATTTAGCTGCAAAGTGGTCCCTCCACGTTTTTAGGATGTAGTCGCTTTCTGTTTGTAGTTGCCCATTTTGGTTCTTGATATTTCTTATTTGAGTACTAGGGTGTCCTTTGAGTTTTTTAACTATGTTCCAGAACTGTTTCTGGTTTTCTGAGTGGCTTTCTTCTAGCTTATTTCCAAATTCTTCCCAGGAGTCCTTCTTGGCTTGCTTTACTGCTTCCTTTGCTTCATTCCTCTTCTGTATGTATAGTTGTTTGTCTTCTTATGTATTTGTCCTTTTGAACCTATACCACGCTTCTTTCTTGCGTTTTATCTTCTCTTTGACTTGATCATTCCATCATTTCGTTCGTTTCTGTAGGTGGCCTATCTTATATCTTTTATACCCACATACTTTTTCTGCTGTTTGGATTATTGCCTCTTTGAATTTCTTCCATCTCTCGTTGATATCTCGTTGATTGTCGTCCGGTTCTCTTTCTTCTAATCTGTTAAGTTTTGTTGTTAATTGTCTTTCATACTCTTCTCTTTTTCCAGATTTTCTAAAGCCTCTAGTTTTATTTTTTCATATGTTCTTGATTTTTCTCTAAGGGGAGGTCTTATCTTCATGTCTGTTACTACTAGTCGATGGTCTGTATGTAATTCTGCACCTCTAATAACTTTCACATCTTCTACTGCATATCTCATGCTTCTAGTGTATAATAGGGTTAATCGAATGTATTCTAAAACTTCATCGCTGTAATCATGTGGGATTTTAAACAATCTGCCAGTGCAGCTAAAGCTAAATTCATAGAAATACTCGGAAAAAAAGCGAACTAAAGCGAAGGACATCAACCATTCGCTTTTGCCATTTTTAGATGTTTAACTGTATTTGTAAACTGCAAATTGTTCTTAAACGAAAAGCTGTGATTAATAAGAAGAAAGGAAAATTGTGAAACTAGCGATTTAGAAAGTAAGTAGGCTGGCGGATTAATGTTACACCCAATAGGACGCATTAGATTACTAGGTTTGTAGATCTTCGGTAGACAGTATAAACGATATTTCTCTAATCTAAGTTGCAGGCTTCCGCGGTTGTTAATGGCATCTAAGTTTCCGGGTTGGAGCTGCGTCATCGGTAAATAAACTGCCGACGTTTCGTCTTCTGTTGCACGGGATATCTTCAGGACTGTGGTCACTTTGGACAGGTGGAGGCACCGGGTTTGCAGGGGGCGGGTGTGTGACGGATGTGTCTGTGATTTGTTGTCAGGCTGTAGTAGTTGAGTGGTTGCAGGGGGGGGGGGGCTGTTGTGTTGTAGAGAAAAGTAGTTTGTAAGCATTGTGGAGAGGATAACTACGGTCTCGGTTAAGATTATTAGGAGTTTCAGGTATTTCTATGGATTCACGAATCACAGGTCGAGGTAGTTAGAAGAACGGGCCAGAATTTTAGTCTTGTCAAATTGAATTTTGTGGCTTGTATCGAGTTTATGCTCTGCAATAGCCGACTCTGCAAGACGTTTCAGTCGAGTGCAACGCTCGTGTTCAGAGGCTCGAACGCTGATCGGCCCCTTCGTCTCACAGGAGCAACGTACTCTACACAAACCGGAAGATTTGAGGGTAAGTAAATTGTCTTTGGTCGGAGGAAGGAAGTTCGAAAGTTTTTGAAAAGTTGTAAAAACGGTTTTTATGTTTTGTTGTTTAAGTAGTCTGCTGATGCGGTCGGTGGTTTTGTCTATGTAATGTAGAAACGCTATAGATGTAGGTAGTGTGAGTGTATTGGTACGTTCTGTGTTTGCGGGTTGGGTCTTTCGAGTAATAGCGTGTTGGATGTCTCGTTTGTTGTAGCTGTTTTGGATAAGAACAGTGGTAATGTAATTACGTTCGTCTACTTTCTTCTAAACAAATTTCCAAACCACATACTATGACTGACACTGTTATCAACTACTCTAAACACGTACTGAATCAAGACAAAATTTCCATTTTTTTTAGAGGTCCCAAATTTGCCTTAGCACCAAGACGAATTCCTGTATAGGAAATCGTATGCGGTGTTGAAGCCTCCATTTTTAAATTACCTGCTCTTATAGCAGATCCCATACGTTTTGAAACTTTTAAAATTCTTAATTCTGCTAAACCACCCAAATCCAACTGCACCAAGTCTGAATACCAAGTCCTTAAAAACCTCAAAAACGCAATCTTGGAAAATACTAGAGAAGAGCGAGCAAAGCATTTCTTATACGTAGATAAAATAATTGTTTTTGTATATCTAATTACAACAAATACAGCACATCTAACCAAGAACTATTTAAAGTTGTAGAATATTTACAATTTTTTAATTATTTAATACAAACTGTTTCTAATCTGTCAGTGAAAGAAGGACAAGTAACAATAGTCATATTCAATTCACATTAATATCCAATTTACCATGCAAGTAGAGGAAAATGGCAGTATGCCGTTCTTAGATGTACATGTTACACGTAAACCCGATGGTAGCTTAGGGCACGCAGTTTACAAAAAGAAAACACAGACAGGCATTTAGTAGAAACTAGCATCATCATCCGATGCAGAAAGCCACTGTGCTGAAAACAACCAGAACAGTCCGAATCTTAGATGCAGAAATGCAAAGAGAAAAAAAAACAACCCAAGGCTAAGAAAGAACTGGCACATCCGGAGGGCTTAGCTTTTCTACATTACAGTAAAGGCATTACTGATGAGGTAGGGCATGCTCTTAGAAGGTACAGCATAAAGACAGTCGTTAGGACTAATGAAACTTTGGGAAACGGTTTCAGGTCTGCAGAAGACCGAATATCAGCATCTCTTGGTCTTGTGGTTCAAACCACATCGGACAAACTGGTCGTTCCATTTGGTGAAGATTACGAGAGCACAAAAGTGATTGCAAACACAAACGCATCACAAAATCTGCGGTTGCTAAGCATACTGGTTTAACTGGGCATAAGATGGACTTTGAGAACGTTCGAGTACTCGCCAGAGTACCTCATTACTTTCCCCGTAATATACGCGAAACAATTGAAATTGAGAAACAACCTAACAACATCAACAGAGAGGATGGTTTCAGACTCTGTAAAGCTTTAACTCCTTTAAGGACTCGTAACTAGCATCGATCTCACGATCACGCTCCACCGGAGCCGTCTTCGCCCAACGCTGACAGCTAATCACCGTTCCGCCGTTCTGCTTAACTGGCTCAAAGGATTTTTAAATACCTCCGCATCGTGGATTTGAATTCAGTGCTCTAATCATTCTAAAGATGCAAATGTAAGCCGCAATGTCTTGGAAAACGCTAGTTTGTATGGGTTTGCAAACAGCTAACAGGCATGAACCGATTAAGTATTCTTGTACTGACAAACAAGATACATTAACATCAAACTCTAGTCTGCCCCAAGGTTGTAATAATCTAAGCACACTGTTTAGACAGGCAAAGCTCACGAACAACTATGACTCAAACTTTTAGAGCAAATGCAGAAAGCTACAGGCCGGTCCTTACCTGATTATGCTGGGTGTAGTTCCCAAATGACGACGCGGTCTTATAATAAAGTAATAGTAATATTGACAGTTTGAGAAACCGTGAACGCCTGAAAATAAAGAATGTATTTCACTTTATTAAATGTTGTCTACAGTTCTAGCTCTAAAAAAACCGTTGTCATAAAATATTACATCAAAAACCACTATGTTTTGAAAATATCTGATTGTTTATTGTAGCTTGAATTTTTATAGAACCAGTATACATTTAAAAAAAAATTATTATTGGTTTTCTTTTAGGAATTTTTGCTCTTTTCCTCAATGTTTTCTTTGAAGCATTTTCTCCGATTCCAATTTATTTTGATTTGGGAATCTTTGTTGTAAACTGGTAGATTTGTAATACCCCGAACGACGTAAAATTATTAAAAGCTGTTCATTGACCCTCGAAATAATGTCCTAAAGACATACGAGTATGCTTATTGCTTGAATATTTTAAGCATGTTTATGACTAATTAAGGACACTTTAATATTCTGTGCTCCTTTCCATAAATAGCCTGAAATAACTAATTAAACAATTGCAACTTATAATATTTAAAAGAACTGAGGAAATGTTAATTAATTCTTTGAAAATTATCTCCTCGAGCAGGTGTACACTTTTTAGAGAATGGGTGGTACAGGGTACTTGTGTAATATATCGCTATTTATAAACTCTTTAATCGTCTACCTTAACAAATTGATCTAATCAACGAATGGTCTTTTGGCATTACATAATCCGTGAGATATTTTCAAGTTTAGCATTATAATGTTGCAACAAGGTTTCCAACGGCTATTCTGTAATTTTTTACGCTTTGGTTTTTTAATTGAATATTTGGAAGATAACGAAGTGCGCCTACATGTTGAGACATAATAGACAGTGGCGTAACTTCAGATTTTGGGCCCGGGGGCAAGATACCTGAAGGGCCCTGGCTCCATCCTCAAAAAAACTTCAACATTAAAGTATTTGATAATAAGAACAATTTCTTCAATAGGAAAAAAATTATTTGTAGTCTAGTAAATGAAAATAAATATATTGAAGCCGTGTCCAATTTAGATAAGCAAATCTTAAATTTTCTGAAGTTAAGAGCACGCCGCCGTGGCACCTTTTTGTTTTTGACGCTAGAGGCGCTAGTCATTCTAAATTTGAATTTGATTACTGATGGTTCTATTAAACATAAACAGGTAGCGTCACATGCGTTCTGTTGACGTGCATATATTTTTTTTACAGGACTGTACTAGCAGAATTATTGATTTCTCGCATAAAATTAATTCTCAGCATTACTTGCTCGTTGGTTTGTATGCAACTAATCTCTTATTTATGTGCGAAATTTGTTAAAAGTTTTAAATTAACGCGCCAAATGCCTATCGCCGTCGCGCCATCCGTGCTGATTCCTATGAACTTTTGTTCAAAAACATGGCTGACGTTACTCGCATCGAATTTTTAAATTTACTCAGCTGGCACATAGTTTAAATAATTGACAAAAATTTTAAATTGGTGTACCTATTATAACAGTATCTAGATGATCAGCGTAAATACAAATGAAGAATAGTGTTAAATTTATAGTTTTATTTTTTTTTACCTTATTTACATGTTTCACAAGAAAACAATTATCTGAGCATCTAAGTTACTTTATTAAGTAACATCTATTAACTTGTTTCAATTTGTTTTTTTTTAATTAAGTCGCTGAGTACATATAAAAATGCCTATATGACGTCTATACTAGCGCCATCCGTGTCACGGCGCGGCGCGGTCTTAATGTGTCTGGGTCGATACAAAAAAGTGTGGGTGTTGTGCTATAACTAAATATAATCTCACTTCAGTATTTTTCATTGTATAAGTACATACTTACTTACATGGAATTTAAAATGTTTTTTGTTGAATATAAAAATAAAGACTGTCGAAAATCAAAAATTTTTATTGAAAAAACTTCTAAAAGAAAAAAAAATAAAAATAAAAACTTGTGGCCCGTGACAGGGCCCCCCTTAGGCCTCGGGCCCGGGGGCCGTTGCCGCCTCTGCCCCATGGTAGTTACGCCACTGATAATAGATGCATCATTGAAAGGCTCTTGTTTTTAGTTTTAGAACATTAATCATTAAGGCTCCATTTTATAAAACAAATTAAGCAATGAAACTTCAAAAAGTATTAATAAATTTAATGTAATTACAGAAAAATTGGCATGATGCAATCTAAATAAAGTGTTACACTCAAAATAACTTTATCAATTAATTACGCCAATTAAGATATAAATAAGTAAACTCGCGATGTTAAATATTAAGAAATCCGCCGCGTACAATTTGTAAAAAGCACTTTTATCTTTATCTAATAAAAACATTATTCTCATTACGTTATATTATAAAGCAATTGCAGACAAATGCGTGTTACATTTTAAAGATCGTAAACCATTCGAAGACCACACACGTGTCGAAGTTCAGGTTTTGAAAGATCGGCGTTGCAAAATTCAAAACTATCTTATCAGAAGAGTACTCGATAAGTGCGTAGGAAATTTTAACACTGTTAAAAAAAATTTAATTTATGCTCCAACAACCTGGAGCAGATGCCCAGATGTTACCCTATAGAGTTTTTGCCTCTAATCTGAGAAAATGGCATGCGCCACTTAACGAAAAAGAAACCTTAACGAGGAGTTTTAAATTGAAAGCAACTTCACTGATAGATATGTAAAAGAATTGTTCTAATTTTATTTCATTATTACTGCCCGCATTTTGTGTAATACAGAAATTAGGTAAATATTGAAGAAATTACTTTTAGAAGTAATATATTTTTTTTAATTTGTTGCAGAAATTTTAAGAAAAAACTGAAAGACAATAATTTCTCATTTCTTTTTTGTTATTGATGACAAACCAATTATTCAGAAAAATGTACTGAAAACAGTTCCTAAATCTAATTAGACTTATATGTTATTCTGTATGTGGAAATTTATAATTAGGAATAAATTAAATAAGTGTAAATTAAAAAAGATGTGGGTTACATTATTCAGAAAACTAAAGATTTGCACTTTTTTCGTATACAGAGTTATTCAAAAGTAAGGAATAAAATTCGTATTTCTGTAGCGCGTTGGTTTTTGAATAAATTAATAACTTAATAGTTATTTACGTTATAAGGCCGGGAGATGACTTATTACATAACGAGTCGAGATGTTTCCGGACGAGGCGACGAAGGAGCCGAATCTGGAATTTCGAGACGAGTATTGTAAGATCATCTTACGGCCGTGTGACGTACAACATTTTATTTCATGCTGTATCGCTTTTTAAAATTTTTAAATAAAGGATAATATTTTATAATCTGGTTGCCTTATTTAAAGTAACGATAGCAACCAAATGTTTGAAAATTTTTTCTGTTTTCAAAACTGTTGTCAAAAGTAGCCAGAATGATTCAAGGTGGCGAAAATTTTGTGCAGGTGCTCCAGCAACAAGAAGTTTCCACCATCACAATCAGCACCGATGATGGGGGGGGCATGACAACTATTAACATTACTGAAAATTCTAGCTGTACCATTACGATTAATATTAATCGTTCATGAGTTTCAAAGTTTGTCATTTTCAATAAATTTGAAAAAAATGAGTGATGTGTTTTTGTTTTAAAAAACAGAGTCCGGGAAATGTTGCGAGGCAACACTTCCCGGCCTAGTACTGTAATGTGTCATTTCCCGGACTCAAATTAATGACGTAAAGTAGTGTACGGTGGACAGTATGACATAGATTGATTTAAATATACGTAACTGCATCTTTATGTGAGGTAAGGTGACTAGGGGTTCGGAGGTTAAGTTTGAAAAACAAAAGATATCACATAGAGATGCAGTTATATTTAAATCAATTTAAGTGTCCGAGAAGTTTTTTAAAAAACAATACGCTACAGAAATACGAATTTTATTCCTTACTTTTAATTAACGCTGTATAATGATCTTTTAAATACTGGGTTTGTGTAATTAAACTGAATAATAATATATGAAAAGTGAAATAATAGTACATTATACACTAAGGGAGAGAAACGTCTTATTTTTCCTGAGGTATAACTTGAAGCACGAGGGCGAAGCCCGAGGGCTACAAATACATCGAGGGAAAAATGGCGGTCTCTCCCGAGGTGTATATACTATCTTTTCCACAATCGGGAGTAGAAACACTTAATTTCATAAATAAAGAATTATAATAAAACGGAGCGAAATTACAATATTTAGAAGCCTTTGGGATGTTTCCATGCAACGTACCATGACAACAGACATTATTTACAAAAATAAATATGACATGTAATAAAAACTCCCCTAGGGAAACTGTTGTCTTATTTCGTCCCTAGAGAGTAAATGCTTTACTTCTGTCACAATTTTGATGTCATAGAAACCGACTTTTACTCCCGGTCGTGGAAAAATATTTTAAAGTGGCATTTGCTTGGTTCAGTTCAGTGAATAAACTATAACACGTAAAAGCTAAAAATACAAAAGTAGATGTTTAAGTAATAAATAAAATAAAAACTTTGAAAACAACAAAATTGAAAAATGCTTATTAAATTATCGCCGAATGTAAATTTGACGAAAACATAATATTGATTTTCTTTACAAATAAGATTCTTTTCGCTTTTCTTGTCTTATTTATTTAAAATAATATAATACTCTAGAAAATTTACTGAAAGAGAACGCTTTAATGGGACTAATATCTCTGGGGTATATGTTAATAGCAACATTTCAATAATAGCGCCGCCAAAAACTGTACAGTAAAAATTGTCGCCGATAAAAATATCGAAGGCAAATATATCTTCAGGTAATAATGTCTATCAATAATGTCGCCACACAATGTCATCGCTGGCACAACTAGCGCCTGCTAAAAGTAGCGCCTGAAAATTTTGCATTTTATTGGAAGTTTAATTTAACATTTTGGAGCTCTTACATTTTGTACACAACACAACCTAGAAATGCCTCCACCTCTACCCAAGGGCTGGCTTCCTCAGCTAACCCTAGGGCAGCAGGTTCTGGCAAGACTACTTCAGAAAAGAATAAGAGGCTGAGGTCGGATGGAAGCTCCCCTTCAACCCCCCACCCCAAGAGGAAGAGCCGGCCTCAGTCGGCCCCAAAACCAACCGAGAGGGTTTCCAGCTACAAGGAAGCTGCCACCAGGCACCTCCGCGTAGCCATTTTAGACCTGCAGAAACCTCTTGGTAAAATTACGCTGGTCCAGGCGGATCAAATTAAGGCCCAAATGCTTGTGGTTTTGGACAATTACATGTTCTCCCTTGCTGAAGGCCAACCTGTACCCACTTTTAAGGGCTGGAAGTACTCTGGGGAGATTCTTAGAATCACCTGTGAGGACGACCAGTCCTTAAGGTGGCTTCAAACGGCGGTCGCCAACCTCCCTGTGTTGTGGGAGGGCGCACGTCTCAACGTCGTCCAGGCGGATCAGCTGCCCAGACTAGTAAAGGCGTCTCTCTGGGTTCCTGGGAAACCAGAGAATGCAGAGATCGTCTTACGACGTCTGGCGGTACAGAACCCCTGGGCTGGCGTGGGGGGCTGGTGCACCTTCCATAGTGCCGAAAAGGAAGACCCTCTAGGTAGGCTCCTCGTTTTCGGCATAAACAAGGAGGCTGAAACCGCCGTCAAGAGTAAGGGTGGTAAGCTGCATTATCAGTTTACCACTCTTAACTTAAAGATCCAGAAGGCTGGAGACGTATCTCCAGACTCTGAACAGCAGCAGCAGCAAGAGCAGCAGCAGCAAGAACAGCAGCAGGAACAGCAGCAGCTGCTGCAAGTAGAGCAGCGGCAGCAGCAGGAACTGCAAGAGATGGACCAGTCCATAGTGGAAGCTCCGCAATCTCCAGTCCCCATGGAGGTTGCCCTAGTCAGTACCGAGGAACAGGAGCTGTTGAAGGTACTACAGTCCGGGTCCAGTGACTCCGGGACAGATTAATTTCTTCCCCATGTCCACACACACCGGACTAAATATTATACAAATTAACTTGCAACACTGTCGGGAGGCTGCTGTTACCTTACGCAGACATCTCGACGGCCAGCAGGACACTATTGTCTTAATTCAAGAGCCTTGGATTGTAAAATCTAAGATCTGTGGATTAAATAACTCTTATGGCGCTATCCTTACAGACTACGCACACGTAAAACCAAGGACATGTATTTACACTCCTAAACATTTGCAGGCTTTTGCTTTGCCACACCTCTGTACGCGTGATATTACGGCGATACAGATGAGTTGTGACCTAGACAAAAGGAAAGAAGATGTAATTTTCGCATCAGTGTACCTTCCCAGTGACTCAAACAACCCTCCACCTAGTGCGGAGCTGATCGAGTTGGTGGATTACTGTGAGAGGAACAACAAAAACCTTATCATAGGCTGTGATGCAAACGCTCACCATGTGGCATGGGGCAGCAGGAACATCAACGCCAGAGGTAAGGCTTTACTTGAATACTTAATAAGTACAAACTTAGAAATACTCAACCGTGGCTGTGAACCAACTTTTGTCACAACCCGCAGTCAAACCGTGATTGACATCACTCTGGCTTCATTAGGTATTTCCAATAACACTGTGGGATGGCATGTATCGCCTAGTGTGTCAATGTCAGACCACAGATGGCTCTGTTACAGATTATCTGGTGTCACGATTACACCAAAACAATACAGAAACCCCAGGCAGACAGACAGAATATCTTACAAGGTACATCTAGAAGCCCACCTGGCAGGTTCTACATTCCCAGCAAGGATTGCAGAGGTCGGTGATCTGCAGACCAGTGCAGGTCTCTTGCAGAACTCGCTCATACAATCCTTCGAAACATCATGCCCGCTGAGGACGTCCCGTGCGAGATGCACCATCTCTTGGTGGTGCAAGAATCTCGACAAGATGAAATCAGTACTAGGTAAACTTTTCAACAAAGCGAAACGATCTAGGAACACTAGAGATTGGGAGGCCTATAAGGACCAACAACGACTATATAAAAAGGAAACTCGTCGCAGGCAAAGGGATTCTTGGAGAGCATTCTGCAACTCCGTAGAAACCACTGCCTCCGCGGCCCGCTTAAAGAAGATCCTTTCAAAGGATCCAAATCAACAGCCGGGCTGTCTTAAACGAGGGGATGGTACCTTCACAACCAAACCCGAAGAGACAGCCGACGTGCTAATAAACACTCACTTCCCAGGCTGTATTGTTACCCCCCGTGTATGGCCTCGGCTCGACACACCACCTCCCACAGAGGAGGACTGGGAAGTGGCGGACCGGGTCGTACAGAGTAACAAGGTGACCTGGGCTATAAACTCCTTCCTTCCCTTCAAGTCGCCCGGGTTGGACGGTATTTTTCCAGCCCTTCTACAATGGGGTCTGGATTATATACTCGCTCACCTGGTGCGTATCTACCGGGCATGTATCGCCTTCCGATGCATACCGGAGAGCTGGAGAGAGGTGAGGGTCATATTTATACCTAAACCGGGTCGTAGTGACTACTCCCTGGCAAAATCATTTCGCCCCATCAGTCTCACATCCTTCTTACTAAAGACGCTTGAGAGACTATGCGACAGAGAAATACGTGAGCAGGTGCTATTCACACACCCACTGCACCAAAATCAACATGCTTACATCCCAGGGAGATCCACCGAATCCGCACTACACGCTGTGGCAAATCGGGTAGAGAGATCGCTAGACAATCAAATGTCCACCCTAGGAGTTTTCATCGACATTGAAGGAGCCTTTGATAAGGCCTCCTTCGACAGCATTAATACTGCCCTTCGCAGGCACGGGGTCGCGCCCACTCTCTGTGAGTGGATAAAACACGTCCTCACGATGAGAGCAGTACAGATTAATATAGGCGACAGCTCCATAAGAGGTGTTGTAACGAAGGGCTGCCCGCAAGGTGGCGTTCTGTCCCCACTGTTATGGAACACAGTGGTAGACAGCCTTCTGCACTCCCTCAACGACGCTGGCTTTTATACTATTGGTTATGCGGATGATATTACCATCCTCATCACAGGGAAATTTGAGAACATGCTCTGCTCCTTAATGCAGACGGCTCTTCGAATAACAGAAAACTGGTGTAATGAACAATCCCTCTCTGTCAACCCCTCGAAAACAGAGATGGTACTATTCACCAAAAAGAGGAAGGTTGGACCTTTACGTACACCCACCCTATTTGGTACTTCTCTCAATCTATCAGACGACGTCAAATACCTGGGAGTTATTTTTGACAAACAGCTGAATTGGGGGAAGCACTTACAGGCTAAGACCGAAAAAGCATGCATGGTCTTTTGGCAGTGTCGCCGCGCGCTGGGTAAATCCTGGGGACTTTCCCCCAGAATCACCCTGTGGCTGTATACTGCCGTTATCAGACCTATGCTATGCTATGGAGCACTGATCTGGTGGCCCAGAGCCAGACAAGCTACAGCAGCAACTAAACTGGGACATGTGCAACGTCTTGCCTGTCTCAGCATTACAGGGGCTATGCGCTCAACCCCCACGGCGGCATTAGAAGCGGTCCTGTGCATACCTCCACTCGATCTTCTTGTGGAGGAATTAGCCATTAAGACTGCTTTGAGGCTACGCCGTAGGGGGTTATGGTATACAAGTGGTGTGGGAGGCAAGCACACTCGCATCCTCGACGAGGCAGTCGTAAAGACTCCTCTTCTTGACGCGGTGGTAGACTGCCCCCCTCCCAAGTTTACCTTCAATCGACACTTTAGTGTACACGCGGACGCTGGGGCAACCCACCATCCGGATATATCCATCTTCACTGATGGATCCAAAACAAGGCACGGTACGGGCGCCGGGGTTTTCTCCGTTGACCTAAACCTTCGCCAAAGTATACCACTAGGCAAACACACCACCGTCTTCCAAGCGGAAGTAGTGGGAATAATGCACGGTGCAAACGCAGTCCTTGAACGACAAATAAGGAACCAAAGTATTGGTATTTTTAGTGATAGCAGAGCTGCCTTATTGGCCCTTAGTAATTGTAAGATTACCTCAGGAGTAGTACTGGAGTGCTACGAAGCTCTTGAAGATATCTCTAGAGACAATGTCGTTTCACTCGTTTGGGTAAAGGGACATGATGGCAATCGAGGCAACGAGGAAGCTGATGAGGTCGCAAGACTGGCCTCGGAACAACTCCCTTGGGGGCCAGAACCTATAACCCCCATCTCCCCGACGATACTCAGCACTATGCTACATCAAGAAACCCTTAACAGCTTCACAAGAAGGTGGGAAAATATTCAAAGCTGTCGCCAAGCGAAGGCTGCTCTTGCAGCACCCTCACTGAAGATAGCCAAGTACTGCGTGCAGTTGTCCAGGAAGAATCTCCGACTGGTCGTAGGAATCCTAACGGGGCACTGCACCCTAAAGAAACACATGCACAGGATGGGGCTATCCACTAGCCCCAACTGCCGCGGATGCAACCTTGAGGACGAGACGGCAGAACATGTTCTCTGCCACTGCCCTGCTCTCGCAACAATCAGAGGATCCATGCTGGGGGACTTCTGGCCCGACATGGCCGTATCAGCAACACCCCAACCGCGGATGTCCTCAAGTTCATCCAAAGAATTGGGTGGCTTGGGTGACTCCCGGGCTGAGGAGCTGCTGTGGAGGCAGCACAATGGGCCCGTTTCAGCGGCCTAAGTGCGTGTACCCACATGGGTACCCTCCAACCCGAAATCCAGAATCCAGAACCTAGAAATAGATTCAGTTTGCTTTGGAAATACATGCAGAGTTGTCCATCTTCTCCTTTTATTTTTCCAAACTTCAAGTATGGGAATGAACTGTGATCAAGAAAATTGTCCAATTTTGAGTTTTTGACCGAAATGCAAGTTGTGAACTCCAGGAACCTAAATAGTGTTTCTTAAACAACGTCTGTCTGTATGTGTATAGATTCTTATAAAAGCGCTGTTTTTGTTGGTAACATTTCTGACTGGTGCGGACATTTTGTCTGGAAGCATTTGAAATTCACAATCATTTAAAAACTATACCTTTAATGAATGAACAAATTGATTTCTTACATTCACCATTACTGGACGTTTTAGAATAAGAAATCAAGTCATCTGCAGGCATAGATAACCAAGATCAAGTCAACCAGTTCTATTGTTCCTATAGTCCACCAACTGTGTACTTTTAATCTTGCCTCTGATAATGACATGCTGAGGTACCGGGTGATCGTAAAAAAATGATTCAGAGCAGGCCATGACCGAAGTGTGAAAGTTGGCAATACTTAATAGAAGCCAATTGTCAAATGTTGACAGCTGTAAAAATTTTTGGTTAGATACATTTAACTTAATGTATTTAACCAAACATTTTTACAGCTGTCAACATTTGACAATTGGCTTCTATTAAGTATTGCCAACTTTAACACTTCAGTCATGTCTGCTCTGAATCATGTTTTTTACGATCGCCCGGTACGTATAAAGCTAAAATAAATATCTTTTGAAATTAATAATTGTTTTATTTACAATCTATTAAAATGAACTTCAACGAAGTAAACCTAGAACTTATTAATAACGAAAATACTTCGGTTAGTATAACGAAAATTCAACGGAAAACTATTCTTTCCAAATGATATCTCGAATCGGAAACGCAAGTTAGATGTGAATACGAAATTTTTAATTTTTTATAGTTTCAGTATAAAAAGTATTGATTTCATAAAAATGTTCAAAATCGAAATTTTGACGGAATTACATCAGTTGGACCTCCAGGAATCCAAAAAAGCGTTGTTTTACAAAATGTCTGTCTGTGGGTGTATGTGTGCACTCCATAACTCCCAAATGGATGGTTTGTGTTTGGATGAGCTTTGTAATGTGGGGGTGAATCAACAATTCTACCGTGAAATAAGCTTTGAATTAAAATCTGAAACCGGAAACGGAAGTTAGACCTGTTAGACGTTTTTTCCGAAAAAAGATTTTTTTAAATATCAATCCAGAATTAGATAGGAGACCTTGAAACAAAGCGAATTTATTTTGCCGAACTTTCTAGCTTAAAAGTGGCGAGCGCTACGATTTAAAAAAAATTTAAATTTAACGCCTTTTTACTTTTTACAGCTATGAAGTGAAACATTTTTTGAAAATTTAAAAATTTTCAATATAATATTACTTAAAAACTGGCCACACGATTTTTTGTAAATTTTGTAGGCTCGCAGGGCTTGAAATAGCGCTACAATTTGGTTCGTGTCTGAGCCTTTTAATTTCTCTGAGGCGCTTTCTAGAATTTTTGGATATCGAAAATGCCTAAGCGGGTTTTTCTCACTAGATTTTCTTGCAACGCATTTTTCATAGGGGTGTTGTGTTCTACCGCCTTTTCCGATGCATTTTTGTAATTTTTGTCGATTTTGGTATTCACAATTTAGCTTTTTCCGGATTTTGCGTACGCTATCTTTTCTCAAATTAAATCATCCTAACTCGGTTGTTCAGTAAGTATGAAAAAATGCTTTATTGAAACCGTAATTTTTTTAATACTTCTGTTTATTCAGTTTTCTTTTCTCCTAGAATTTATTTAAAGTTATCTTGTGACGTAAACATAAATATGTCAACTAAAGGATTAGTGATACTTAATTTGTAATATGAGCAAACATTATCAAGCTATCACTCATTAACGATTAATCAACTAAATCTTGGGGGAGAGCAAGGTTAAGCTGGTTGCTAGGTTAAAGGTTACATGTTTATTCATAATTAGCACCGGATGCAATGAGCTGACCTCATAATTCATTCATTATCTGAGTAATTACTGTTAATGACTGAAAAACGGCAAGATTACTGCATGTTGACCCTTATTATCATTACACGCACTTGTTAATACATCTTTTAATGTTATTTTTTTATTGCGCATTTACAATAAACTATGATAAACATTTTGATGTTTACTATACTTTTATCTTTAATTTTATTCACATACGATTTTTTTTGTGAAACAAAATTAAATCGTTAATACTAAAATTAACTTAAATAAGAAAATAAATAAATGCTGGTTCTCTGAAATTATTCCTTGTTATGGTTTTTAACAACTGTTTTTTAAAGAAAACTGTAATTAATTGCAATTATACAATATTCGAGCGCAATTTAAATGAACTAAGTTAATTAACACATTCTTTTGTATACAATTAAATGAGACGCAAGTTGTATTTTCCCATTTCCGCTCCGCATATAAATAGCTTATTTATACAAAACGATATATTTTGAAATTAAAAATAACTCCTAAAATTTATTAATTCTTGATTTTGGAATTTACAGAAGATGTCTATCGTCTCCAAAAAAGGCCCGTAATTGTCAAACAACCTTAAGAATTCCCCTTAACAATTTATTAATAAGTGTTATCTACAGTGGCATTGTCATAATTTTAGCAACAGCGGCTTACAAAGTAGACATAATTAATCAACGACCTTCTGGTTTGATAAGTCAAGGAAAATATCGTAGCTGTATTAAACAGACATTGACAAAGACACCACTTTATATTTTGTATCTGGATATCGAATTTCGAATGGAATTTAAGACACAATTATTATACCTAGCATACCTGCAAACGTTTTCAGTTTTGTTTTGATTCTAATTTAATAAAAAAAAAGCTAAGAAGATATTTCCTGAAAGTGTTTGCCTGTTGTATGTAATATATTTTGTTTTATTTGCAGATGCAGTGTTTTTAGTATTATAAAACTTTTATGAGATGTTTGGTATAAAAATGTGAAATAAGCCGGCACATCTGAATTTTCTGTAACTGCTAAAATAAATACAAGTTATTGGTTTGTTTCAAAAGGAGTTAAGGTTGGGGCAGTCAACGAGTATTTTTATTTACGACGTACAGATGTCATTGTTTTAAATCGTGAAAAGTATAAATTACTAATGCTTGGATAAGAACCAAATTAAATGTGATTTGAAAATGCCCTTGTAGAATAGACGGTGCTGGTAAAAATGCGGTTAAAAACGGATGTCTTACGAATTTGTTTTGACTAGCAAATATAAATCGTTGCATGCACGGTATGATACTTGTTTCTTAATTTGCGATAATAGGTAGTTGTAACGCAGAGACAGAAAAGACCGATAATGAAATATAAGAGAAACGAGTTTACTGTATTACTTGAAGTTTATCTAAGACACATTACGATGCTGATAAGCTATGGATTCACATCGCTAGGAAAAAAAGGAACAATTTTAAAACAGATGTTTAAATTATATCTACAGCCACCGTGAATACACATGTAGTTAAAAAACGATTTTGACAAAATTTAAAATGTGAGAGTACATCACAAATTCATCGGGAATATTAGGTTAACAAGAAACTAAAGCCATAAACGCAAGGTATACATGTTCGCAAATTTTTTGGATTTTTGTTTTTATGAGAAAGCAGAATACATAAATTAGATTTATTATGTTTACTTTCCGAACTCGTAGCTCCAAATGGCGATTAACACGAGTTTTTGATAGTTTTGATATTAACGTTTGTTTACTTAAAAATCAGTTTGCAGATTGGCTTGATATTTAGTAACGTACTGTATATAATAATATTGTCACTCCCTTGGATTATTACAATGCCAAATATTTTCAGAGTATACACGCGTATAACCGCTGTTTTGTAGCTTGAAATGTTTGAAGAAGATCATTCAATTTGTCTTAGCGCCATTCATCTTGTTTTTTCATTGTAACTAGGGCTGAGAATATTTATCAATATATCGAAAATATGGAATAGCGATAAATCAAAAACAATTCGCGATTAATTAATAATATAGGTAATATCGGTATTAATACCGAAAACAGTGCCACAGAAAATCAAAAGACCTATAATACAGTCAGAAACAATATAATAAGCCATTATATAACAAGTAGTATGATTATTATCGATGATATTTTCGGGAGCTGCAAATTCAACGAGTGCGA
Source organism: Ctenicera cuprea (assembly GCA_958336395.1). Taxonomy (NCBI): domain Eukaryota; kingdom Metazoa; phylum Arthropoda; class Insecta; order Coleoptera; family Elateridae; genus Ctenicera; species Ctenicera cuprea. The sequence goes on along the minus strand of OY284491.1, from coordinate 36,808,195 downwards.
ACGCACGAGTTAAATGTGTTGCTTCGGTTTTAGCGAGAATAAATCCTCGATAATTAATCATAACACGAGTTATATTTAGTAAGAGTATATAATGAATAAAACATTATGGCTAACCAAAATTATTTTACTAAGTGGCAAGTTATTGTAGTTGCTATGGTAGTAAGGTGGTTACCAACGCAACATAAGTAAGTATAAGGAAAATACAAAGGAAAAAAACGGTTTCTTCCCCAGTTTCACATATTTTGTCGACCTTGAGAAATTTATAAAAATACATCCGTTTTAAACAAATACCTCCTCAAGAGTGTATTCCTTTGTTAAATAATATTATTATTAACAAAAATGTTGAGTTAATAAAACGGACTGAGTTGATTCAATTATTTGAACTTTGCACCAATCAAAATTATTTTACTTTTAATAATAAAATTTATTTCCAAAAAGATGGTTTACCCATGGGAAGTCCAATTTCACCTCTTTTAGCTAACATATTTATGGAAAATCTAGAAGATCAAATATTCGAATCAAATCAATCTGAGAAAGTTATATTTTGGTTTCGTTGTGTTGATGACATTTTAGGATGTTAAATAGTTCATTTGATTTAATAAATGAATTTTTAATTTTTATTAACAGCTTGCACCCAAACATAAAATTTACACTAGAAACTGAACAAAATAAGTCCATTAACTTTTTAGATTTAAACATAAAAATTAATTCAACTAATAAATTTGAGTACTCAGTTTATAGAAAACCTACACAAACAGACATTACAATACCACACGATTCTTGTCACCATAAAACACATAAATTAGCAGCATACAGGTCCCTGATACATAGGGCTTTGACGGTCCCTTTAGATGAAATTAATTATAATAGAGAAATTTCAATTATTAAACAAATTGCATACAGTAATGGTTATAATACTAAACTTATTGATACATTAATTAAAGAAAAAGATTATAAATTAGCCATTCTAAAAATTTATCCGAATATCCTAACTTCGTTCGATACAATTAAATATGCTTCGATCCCATATTTTGGTGAGAAATCAGAACAAATTGCTAAAATTATAAACAAAACAAATAAATATAAAGTAAGCTTTAAAACAACTAGGAACATCTTAAATACTTTGTTTAATGCAAAATCAAAAACAGACGATTTGTTAAAACCAGGCATTTACAAATTAAATTGTTCGCATTGTAATTCGGTTTATATAGGCCAGACTATTAGAAAGTTTGATATTAGGTATAAAGAACACGTACGTTGTTACAAATACAAACACCCACATAAATCCAACTACGCTAAACACTTACTAGAACAAAATCATTCAATGACATCTAATAACACCATAAAATGTTTACACTTTTGTGATGATAAACGTAAATTAGATATACTAGAAGCTTTTGAAATTCACAAACATTTAAAAACTGTACCGTTACTCAACGATCAAATTGATCTGTTAAATTCTCCTCTACTGGACATTTTGGAATAAGAAATCAAGTCATCTGCAGACGATTACCAAGATAAGTAAAAAAGTTCTATTGTTATAACAACGCTAACTGTTTACCTTCATATAACCTTTGACAATGGCATGTTAACATGCTGAAATACGTATAAGGTTTAAATAAATAGAAATTGTTAAAGTGATTAAGTATTTTATATACAGATACTCATTAAAAAAATATAGAAATGTCACAGACAATTTAACAAAAATAATTGTGTAGGAAGTTTTTGAGACGAGCTTTCCGACCATATATGTAACTCAAATTTTTGGAATTGTGCCTTTTTGGCCAGGACAATTTAGGACAAATTTTAGTTTTAGAATAAGGAAAACATGCTGTACAAAACTGGCTACTTCGTTGCTTTTAACTCCAAAGTGCCCACGGAAGTGAAAATAAAATTGCTTGAGCACTCTACTAATATTACAATTTACTTTCGGCTTAGACCGCGTCGTCATTTGGGATCTACACCCAGCATAATCAGATAAGGACCGATCCGTAGCTTTCCTTTACAAGCATTTGCTCTAGAAGTTTGAGCAATATTTGTTTAGATATGTAAACGATACTGTTGTCAAACACTAGAACAATTTCTAGTACACCTAAACTCAATTCATAACAATATACAATTCACAATGAAAGTAGAGGAAAATGGCAGTATTCCATTCTTAGACGTACATGTTATACGTAAACTAGATGTTTACAGAAAGAAAACACATACCGACAGGTATTTAAATGCCAATTCGCATTATCACCCGATGCAGTAAGCAACTGTGCTAAAAACTCTAACAACCAGAGTAGTTCTAATCTCAGATGCAGAACACCTACAACAAGAGAAGACTCATCTCTTGATGTCGTTACAACAAAACGGTTATACAGCCACAGAAATTCACAGAGCAATCCGCAATGCGGAACAGTCCAAAGCTAAAGAGGAACTGGCACCTCCGGAAGGCTCAGCTTTTCTACCTCACAGTAAGGCATTACTGATAAGATTGGGCATGTTCTTAGAAGGTACAGCATAATGACAGTCTTAAGAACTAATGAAACTTTGGGAAACGGTATTAGATTAAGTTAAGATTGCGAGAGCACAATGGTGATTGCAAACACAAACGCATCACAAAATCTGCGGTGGCTGAACATACTGGTTTAACTGGGCATAAGATGGACTTTGACAATGCTCGGGTACTCACCAGAGTACCTCATTACTTCCCTCGTATTATACGTGAAGCAAGTGCCACTGAGAAACAACCTAACAACATAAACAGGGATGATGGTTTTAGACTTAGTAAAGCTTGGACTCCAGTAGTTTATCCTCTAAGGACTCCTAAGCATCATCGATCTTACGATCACGTTCCACCGGATCCGCCTTTGCCCAACGGTGACAGCCAACCAGAACTCCGCCGTTCTGCCCGACTGGCTCAAAGAGGTTTAAATACCTCCGCTTCACGGATTTTAATTCAGTGTTTTATTGACTTTAAAGATGCAAGCTGCAATGTCTTGCGAAACGCTAGTTGGTATGGGTTCACTAACAGCTAACAAGCATAAGCCGATTGAGAATTATTGTCCTGGAAACAAAATACATTAAGATCAAATTCTTGTCGGCCACAAGGTTTAAATAATCTAAGCACACGGCCCTGTTTAGGCAGACAGGGCCTACGAACAAATATTGCTCAAACTTCTAGAGCAAATGCTTGTAAAGGCAGACAAGCTACAGGTCGGTCCTTACCTGATTATGCTGAGTGTAGTTTCCAAATGACGACGCGGTCTAAGCCGAAAGTAAATTGTAGTATTGACATTGTTTCATCCACCTGACACAAGTTTTGAACAGAATACGGCTTACTGACGTCATAAAAATGCTACGAAAACATTACATCGACTAAAGGATTATAAATATAATAAAAGATCTGAATAACAACAATAAAACCGTAATAGAAGCAAATAACACATTATCAGAAGAAGTAGCCATATCAACAGGTATCAGATAACATCATTTAAAGTGTCAAAGAAAGGAAAGGTGGATATCGAATGGGGAATAGTAGATTTAATATACCATGATATGCTGACGACGCAGTGATTGCAGCAGAAAATAAAGACGGTCTACAGCGTGCACTTTCCATGGTTCATGGTAATTTCCAAAGAACCAATACTCTGCCAAGCGGCCATAGATAACAAAACAATAATACAAGTAAGTCATGAGCTTCAAATACTTAGGCGTCGAAACATACAGCAGCAGAAACATAAGTCAAAAAGCAGGAACGCAAACAAATCAGGCCGCAGCAATGTCTGGCTATCTGCGTGATATCATATGACACAACAGACATATGACTACCAAAAACAATATACAATACGCAGCAGAGACACGAGCGGAAACAGCAAAGTCGAAACAGACAAAGAGATCTACAGAGATGAAAACGTTATGAACTATCTCCGGACTTCTCTTTAAGAGTTAGAAGGAAGAAATCTGGAAAAAATGTGAGATTGAAGACATTGTTAGGTGGGCGAGAACGACACGCCGACATTGGCGAGATCAAGTTGGAAGAATGGGTAAAGAACGATTAGCAAAATGGCCAAATAACCAAAAACCCAACACAGAACGAACAGCAAAAGGACCACTGAAAAGATGGCGTGAATGCTGGACATTGATAGTCTAAAAAGCATAAGACATCACCCCCAAATCCATACGAGGCAAAAGGAATCAACAAAACATAGTCTACTACAACTACAACTATAATATGAAGAAGAAGAAGGAAATTATAAACATCAACAAAATGATAAATGGAACCCGAAACTCCCGCGACAGTCGATGCATGAGTGAGCCCAGGCGGAAGGTTATTAGGAAGTAAAGATCGCCCGCGCACAAAGGCACCCGAAAGCTTAAATCGAATTTCAATCAACTATAGATGTTCGAAATAAGTAATATTAAGTAGCACTAATGCAAAATAAAATTTTATTGTAGCTAAACGTTTTTATTAGCAGCTATTTAAATTCTAGGTTGACATTTTAAAAATGTCTCAAAAATTTAAAAAAAAAAGATAAAATGTTTGATACAACAGAAAAAAACTAATTATACGTATAATTAGTTTTTTTCTGTTGTATCAAACATTTTATCTTTTTTTTTTAAATTAAATACCATGTACATGGTAATTTACAGATCATACGCACATTCTAAAACACTGATAGCAGTTTCAAACTTTTGAAATCGATCTAAAAGTAAAACATTTTGCATGGGCAATAAACCAACGTGTTGGTAACTTTATATAGGACCATTTGATTTATACGTCACGTGTTTGTACCAAAAATTTCATAACAAAAAAACCAACCCACGTCATACGTGGTTTCTTATTCTCTTACCTCAGGTTAGCAGTGGCGTAACTTCAGATTTTGGGCGCGGGGGCAAGATACCTGAAGGGCCTTCGGACCCATCCTCAAAAAAACTTCAATAATAAAGTAATTGCTAGTAAGAATAATTTCTTCAACAAGAAAAAAATTATTTGCAGTCTAGTAAATAAAAATAAATATATTAAAGCCGTGTCTAATTAAGATAAGCAAATCTTAAATTTTCTGAAGTTAATGGCTCTGGGTTGGTACCAAAAAGTGTGGGTGTTGTGTTATTACTAAATATAATCTCACTTCAGTATTTTTCATTGTGTACCTAAGTACATACTTACTTAAATGGAATTTAAAATGTTTTTGTTGAATATAAAAATAAAGACTGTCGAAAATCAAAAATTTTTATTGAAAAAACTTCGTAATAGAGGACCCCTTAAGGCCTGGAAGCCGTTGCCCCCTCTGCCCCATGGTAGTTACGTCACTGCAGGTTAGAAGTAATTTGTTTTTAAATAAATCATTTTGTTCAAACGGCTTTATTTCCTGAGACTTTTTTCCAAGGCCTCTTTTTCAAATAACTTTTTCCGGGGACGTTTTTCTTGGAGACTTTCATCGGTTTTTTTTATCCAATACTTTCTTTCGACTTTTTTTCTAGATTCCATTTTTTCTATTAAATATAAACGCGTTTATTTCCACATTTTAATATTACTTCATAGACTGTGTCACAAATAAATTGGCAGAATAGACAACAAAACTAATTAATAGCTCACTTCTAGCTCTACTAGCCTATATAATCTCGAAGAAAAATTGTGTGATCAGTTTTTGAGAATTTATTATTTTTTTTGGAAAACTTAAATTTTGATAGTTTCCGAAGTTCTGCCGATCTAACTTATTGGAACTAAAAAGGCGTTACTTTTAAAAGCGATATGAGGAAAAAAGAAATTTTTTTCTGATTTAAAAAAAACATTTTTTCAAATTATTAACAACTGAAATTAATTTTTGATATAGTAAGTAGTAAATAAAACGATGGTAAAAAGACTATGAATAATGATTAAAATGCCGAAACAAAGTTCATTTAGAGTGATAGAAATAGACCCCTCTAAAATATTTTATCATATAATTAATAATTAACTTTTAAAAAAAAAGGGAACCGACTTCAAATATAAACACAAAAGTGACATAAGTTAACTAAAAAGCAAAAAATAAATGTTTTTTATACAACAGTTTAATACTTATTTGTTGTTCCGTTTAATGTAATTAAGAAATTGCTGTTTATTATATAATTATTAATTGTTTAATAATTTTTAAGTCGGTGCCAAGTAAAACATAAAAATTGTATACCTTGCTGCAATAACAAATTAGATTCGAATTTTTATGTTTTACTTGGCACCGACTTCAAAATTATAAAACAATTAATAATTATATAATAAACAGCAATTTCTTAATTACATTAAACGGAACAACAAATAAGTATTAAACTGTTGTATAAAAAACATTTATTTTTTGCTTTTTAGTTAACTTATGTCACTTTTGTGTTTATATTTGAAGTCGGTTCCCTTTTTTTTTAAAAGTTAATTATTTTACAATTTTAAGTGATTGGTAGACCTAGTAAAGATGCTTCTCGAATGAGGAAACGATTGCTAGTTTAAACGGAAGATGAAATACGGAAACACTAAAACGTCGGCTAAAAAAATAGATTTTGAGGAGTATCTTCGAAGTTCAAGGTCCAATACCAATGAAATTATAATGGGACCACCTTGGAACTATACTGAACCCATCACAAAAAAAATCATTAAAATCGGTTCATAAACAAAAAAGTTATGCCCGAACATACATAAAAAAAAAATAAAAAAAAAACATATATACAGACGAATTGAGAACCTCCTCCTTTTTTTGAAGTCGGTTGAAAAATAGTGTGAGGCTTCTCGCCTTTGTTTCAAAATAACGATAACAATTTAATACTTATATTAAAAAAAATACTTAATAACTTCAACAATTATTATTTATCTTAAGCTTATACGTATTTCTACATGTTTACATGCTATTATCAAAGGTTATACTAAAAAGTAGACAGTTAGTGTTGCTACAGGAACAACAAAACTTAGTTGATCTTGGTTATCCTTATCAGTGTTTGCAGATGATTCGATTTCTCTATACACAACTTCCAAAGACGGTGAATTTGAGAGAGATCAATTTGGGCAATTATTTAAGGTACAGGTTTAATGAATGAGCAAATAGATCTCTTGAATTCACCCTTATTGGACGTTTTGCAATGAGAAATCAAATTATCTGAAAACATTGATAACAAAATCAGGTCACCAAGTTGTATTGTTCCTATAGCAATTGTTTACTTTTTAATTTTACCTTTTAATGGCATGTAAACATGTCGCAATGCGTATATGGTTAAAATAAACAATTATTGTTAAAGTTATAAAGTATTTTTTTAAATATCAATATGAACTTCGACGAAGTAAAACTGGAATTTTTGAATAAATTTAGTACTGGTTTGGATTATTAATTGTTGTTCTTATTGCCTTCTTCAAAACCCACCGCCTTTTTTTATTGTACAACTAAAATGCACTATTATTTTACTGTAAATTTAATAAACTTTTAATTGGAGGCAGCTATGTGTATTATTTACTAATTAAATACGTAACATAAAAATTGTGTTAAAATATAATCTGACAAAATAACGACTACATTAGATGGAATTTTCAAACCAATTCGAAAACGAGGCGAAATTTACGATCACTTCAGATAAAATTCTTTTTATTATTCTTCCGCTTGCTCTTTAACAGATTTAACAGATTGGACGTAAAATTTTGTAGGCATTTTCGGTCCGCGTCCCAACAGATGTTTCCCATTGTAATATATCGCCGATTAGATTGTGTTAAGTGGGATTTTTTAAGAACCGATATTTTATGGCACTCCATGGAAGCTTTCGGTTTCTGGAATGTTTTACTTTTCGGTATTTAAATGCTTTTGACTTCACCATCTATTTCCACGTTATTTATACACATATTTCAGCGAGCATTTTACGTCTTCATAAAAACCCTATCAGGTTTTGGGGCTTCTTCTTAAATTAATTTCTTCTTGATGGGATTGCTATAAATTATTTAGGATGGTGTCATTGGTATTTTTGTAACGTTAGTTAAAGATAAACAAACACCCAATGTTCTTTATCTTTTAAACTAATTTACCTACTCTGACAGTTGTTAAGGCGTAAACTTTTGATTTTTGCTGGTGGATAGATCAAAGGTGATGAAATAGTGTGGTCTGAACTATTTGGGGATAGGTCATTTTGTTAAAAGCACAATTTCTAACAAACATATTTATTTATTATTCTTTTAAATTTGTTTTATTTGTATTTACTTATTCCTACATTCTCTGTTCTTTTTGTTGCAATAAACATGTGCTTCAATAAAAAAAAATACAGAAAATAGGAGTGTATTTATGTAAAATTGCTTTTACCTTCAGTTTTTGACACATGCACAGGCCCATCTTAATTAAAGCGAGGGTCTGAGTTATGTTGTCGTTTCTAATTGACCATATTCGGTTTTGAAGCATATTTCTAGTATTTTAAAAGAGATTATGAGCTTAATTTGTTCCGCTCTGTTTGGATGAAGTGGAAAACCATAAATTCCCCATGTGTGTCCCAGAATATTTGTCACGTATCAGCGATGACCGGTCCGGGTTTCAAATTTCAGTCCGCACCCTAAACATAACTGAGCTAACATTAAAAATACGTTAAGAGAATGCAGGTTTCAGATGAACCATGGGAGTCGAAATTGGTTCGTAAAGAATAAGCAAAATAGCGCTGACTTTCTATATTAGTATGATAATTCATTGGTTAACTTTGGACATAGATTTCTGTGAAAATTCAAAGTGCAAAATATTTTAAGAAAGGAGGCCTTGAAGGAATATTATTGGTTAAAATGTCTTTCATTATTAACTTATTAATATACATAGTAACCACATATTATGTGACATTTAAGCGAGTGCACCTTTAAATTTAAAACTGGAGTTTGTTTTAATTGGTTTTAAAATTAGTCATAAGCAGGCTTAGGAGAGTTATGTACTAAGAACCTGCAATATAAGCATGTAAATGTGAATTAAAACATTAAACATATTTGCTGATTGAACTACTTCTCTTATATGTATATGAAGAGTCTAGATTCACAGCAAGACATGCCCAAGTGAATTCATTTTAAGAAAAGCAAAAACTATTTTAAAGCGAAATTTGTTCTGAAATGACTGGGTTATTTTTTTACAACATCTAAACATGTTAAAGTAAATTAAATTTGAAAAAACTATAAGTAAAGGCCGGATTTTTATGACTGCAAATTTTTTTGCTGGTCGATTTGGTATTAAAGTTTTCTTTGCGTTTCAGATAATAATCATTTTTATTGTGCATATAATTGCATATTTTGCAACAAATGCATATTTTACAATATGTGCATATTTCCTTGCATGTATAGTACTTTTTGCGATTTTTAAAATTATATTGTTATAAAAATTTTAAAATCTTAAAGCTTGTCGGGTTTTTCAAGAAAATTTAAACTTAGTGTTTCTTAGAAATGCTAAAATATTGCTTTGTACATATTTTATCCGATTTTACTCAGTACTTAAAAGAGCAGAAATGCCGGATTAAGAAATATCAACTCTCTAAATACCGGCAGCAAAATGAAGTTTTCCTATTGGTTAAGAAAAGGTGCAGATTTATGAAAAATATTATGCAAAGCAGTCTTTAGTATCCAACAGGAGCGGTTATTAGTTGGTTGTCAGTGCAGTAAAATTGTATCTTTAAAAATGCCTAAAGTGTAAGTGTACAAAAGTCAACCAATCCGTGAATGGATATCAAAATCTGAACATCTCACTATTGACGGAAAAGCAATTTTTTGTCTAATCTGTTCCAAACACCTAAGTTAATTTAATGTTCAATATCTTTGCAAGATTATTAAATTCTTAATTAAATTGATTTTTTTAATGAATTGCATCAAGCGAAAACAAGTATCTAGTAGACCAGCACTTGAACACGAATTTGCATAAGGAAAATGCAAAAAAGCAGCAGAAGCCTTTAAAACAATTGTTTTTAGGTAAAAATCATTTAGTTCATGATGATTTTGCTTTTGATATGTGTGAAGCATTTTTGGCAGCAAGTATTCCTTCGACAAAAATAGAAAATCCCAAATTTAATAAAATAAAAATAAGTAATAGCAATTATTTAAATTTTCCATTTCTTTTCGCAGCAAATACAAAAAATTCGAATTGATATAAGTGAAAGTGATATTTGTATTTCAGTTGACGAAACAACTGATGTATGGGGAAATGCAATTATGGTTGTCGGAACACTTAGAGGAAGTGAATTTTGCAAACCGTATCTTCTTACATCAAAAGTTTTGGAGAGAACGAATTCTAACAGCGTAGCAAGATTTGTTAATGATTCGCTGCGTATAAGTTTATCTATTTAACATTTATAATTTTCCTTTCAGTTTTGAATAAAAATATTGTTTTATTTAGGGGTGTTATGGCCGACGGGAAGTAATGAAGAAAAAGTTGTATGCACGTATGGAGTGGCTTGTTAAAAGCTGGCAAAAATTACAAATGTTTTATCGAGATTTGCTACACGTTACTTGCCTTGCACACGAATTAAATTTAGTCGCAGAAATAGTGAGGAATGAATACCCCATAGTCAAAAAATTAATATCAAACACTAAAAAAGTATTTTTGAAAGCACCACTTCGTAGAGAAGCGTACGCAGAAAAATTTTGAATTTGAAATTACGACCAGAACCAATTCTAGCGCGTTGGGGAACTTGGCTGGAAGCAGCAAATTTTTACCAAGAAAATGTTATTGCCACAAAAGATGTATGTTCTGTTATACTTATATGGAAATTGTTGATAGTTTTGACAATTCAGCATCAGTAGCAATAAAAAATGCACAACAGGCATTTAATAACAACAAAATACAATGTGAATTAGCCTACATTGCCATTCACTTCACAACACTGGTTTAGACAATTAAAGCACTGGAATCAACAGGTGAAACCCTAGTAAAAAATTGGGAAAGAATAGCAAACATTCAGAAATATCTTGCAAGTGCACCACGCGAAGTTGCTAAAAAAGCGTAGAATAAACTTGAAGCTACTTTAACCAAAAATCCTGGATTTTCCGTTTTATCCGAAATATCCCAAGTTTTGAATGGCTCTGGTGCGCTCAACTGCACCATAGACGTAGAAAAGTGGCCACAATATAACTATTAGTAGAGTGCTCGGGCCAACATAACTCTTCAAATAAAGGAGTTAGTGGGCACTTTGGAGTTAAAAGCAACGAATTAGCCAGTTTTGTAGAGCATGTTTTCCTTATTCTAAAACTAAAATTTGTCCTAAATTGTCCTGGCCAAAAAGGCACAATTCCAAAAATTAGAGTTACATATATGGTCGGAAAGCTTGTCTCAAAAACTTCCTACACAATTATTTTTGTTAAATTGTCTGTGACATTTCTATATGTTTTTAATTTTTTTTAAAACTCAAATGCATTGAAGCTTATGAGAAAACAAACTTTAAAACGCCGTTTTCTCGGTTTAGATGTCGGCGAAATTTAATGATTTTTAGCTTTGTTTTTACTCTACAAGCTAGTATCTCATTAACCGTTTGCTTTATCAAAAAATTCACCTCTTTCATTTTTATAGCTGCAACACCGGGGATGATAACAGTCTTTGTTTCAGATTTTTAGGGCTAATAATAAACACAGGAAAGCCAAAAATCCAATGTACTGCATAATTATGGCCCGCGCGCTTCCGTTGCGTTCTCGATGCATATCTGTGACTAAGGTGCCGTCCCCACTACTTTTTCGGTGTTCCTCTTACCGCACTACAGGTCGAATACCTCTGCAATCGACTCATACGTAGTAAAAACAATGTTCGAAAATGAATAATTTGAATTGTATTCTATAATTATAATATCCTTGATAATAATAACAACAAAAAAGTTGAAATTCTTCCCCGTTTGTGCTTTTTAATAGGTACAAAAGGTAATAATAATTTTAGTAAAAAGTACAGAAGATAATTTCTAAAAACAATAATACTGTTTTGGAGCGAATTGGATCAAACGACCTAATTGCTACAGAAATAAAGCATCATCCAAATTGTTTTAGTCCACAATGGAAACAGTATTGCCGTGCTTCACATGCTGGAAGTTCTACAGAAGTGAGCTCAAAAGATGAGGCATTGGATACTCTTCTAGAGGAACTGAAAAGTGGATTGAAAAAGGGAAAAGGTTTTTCTTCGGCAACCATCTTTGATCGGTATTTAAGTTTAACCGGGAGCAAGTCACGAAAACGGTTAATTCAGGTTATAACAGAATATTTTGACGATGAAATAGAATGTATTCAAGCAAAAAGAGCGAACGAATCGTACCGGCAGTGATACGACGAGTCAATTTACAGGAATTGGGTAGAAAAATTGTTGGAAAATTTATTTAAAGTATTTTAATTTACTTGATGATGTAGGTCGAGGAGACATTAACGAAAATGTTTTGCAAAATATGCATGACTTTGTTTTGAGACTGTACACAAGCAATCTGGATATAATATGCTTCAATAATTTAAGAGGAGTCTTAGCTGTTTCAAAAATGTTGACAAGCTTCCACCAACAAAAGATAGTTTAAAATATCACTGTTTGCGTGCTTTTTACCAAGCGAAAATTTGGCTGAATAGTTTGCATCCCCAACAATTGCTACCATGTGTTACTGAATATGGATGGATGACTTTAGGGGATGATATAGTACCGGTACTCACAACACTGAAACCTTTCCCTCAAAACTTAGATGTATTGACCACATGTTCTTGTCAAAAAGGTAAAATATTCTTACGATATTCTCGTTATTTACATTTTAATGATTTTCTACATGTTTTATCCTAGATTGTAACAGCAAGTGGTGTGGTTTTAAAAAAAATGGCGTGTGCTGCATTGGCTCCTGTAAATGCATGGGCCAAAAATCCTGCAAAAACACGAACAAGGAGGTGAAACTAGCAGAAACTGTAACTTTACAATCTCTCATGCTCATTAATGACGAGATGAGGACTGAATGTATTTATGTATGTAACATTCTTACATATTTTGAAAATTAATTTGGTACAACATAAGTGAGCTTATAAACATCATTGATACTGTTATTTATATGAGAAATTATTTTATACTGTATAGGTACTTTTTAGTAGTATTTTTAATATTAATTTTTTCTATTAGTATTCTGTAATTTTTTCCACGGGATTCTGTTCGGGTAACTTTTTACGAAAATTATTATTACCTTTTGTACCTATTTAAAAGCACAAACAGGGAAGAATTTCAACTTTTTTGTTGTTATTATTATCAAGGATATTATAATTATATAATACAATTCAAATTATTCATTTTCGAACATTGTTTTTACTACGTATGAGTCGATTGCAGGGGTATTCGACCTGTAGTGCGGTAAGAGGAACACCGAAAAAGTAGTGGGGACGGCACCTGAGTCACAGATATGCATCGAGAACGCAACGGAAGCGCGCGGGCCATAATTATGCAGTACATTGGATTTTTGGCTTTCCTGTGTTTATTATTAGCCCTAAAAATCTGAAACAAAGACTGTTATCATCCCCGGTGTTGCAGCTATAAAAATGAAAGAAGTGAATTTTTTGATAAAGCAAACGGTTAATGAGATACTAGCTTGTAGAGTAAAAACAAAGCTAAAAATCATTAAATTTCGCCGACATCTAAACCGAGAAAACGGCGTTTTAAAGTTTGTTTTCTCATAAGCTTCAATGCATTTGAGTTTTTAAAAAAATTAAAAACATATAGAATTGTCACAGACAATTTAACAAAAATAATTGTGTAGGAAGTTTTTGAGACAAGCTTTCCGACCATATATGTAACTCTAATTTTTGGAATTCTACCTTTTTGGCCAGGACAATTTAGGACAAATTTTAGTTTTAGAATAAGGAAAACATGCTCTACAAAACTGGCTAATTCGTTGCTTTTAACTCCAAAGTGCCCACGGAAGTGAAAATAAAATTGCTTGAGCACTCTACTATATACACCGGTAACAGCTTGCAATATAAAAATATTCTGTCTGACAGAAAACAAAATTATCTTGTTTGCCATTTAAATAGCAATTAACCAAAAATTGTATTTGTTTTTAATTTAATAAACTTATTTTATCAATATTAGAAACACGTTTAATTTAGTGCTCGTAGTCTTTAGTATTTCTTGTTTCTTCATATTAACGTTATATATAATATTATTATTATTATTAATATTTCGACTTTTTTTAGTGCATATAAATCCGGCCCATATTTATAAGGTATGGTTTTTGGGATAAACTAAAAATAATTTTGGATATGTTGTTCCTAAGTACGACTCTTTTAATTTTTAAATCAACTTGGCAGCGTTAAAATGAAGAATTATGAAGAAATTCATTATTCCAATTATTAACTTAATGGAAAAGTTGCTAAAATCTGAAATAAATGCAAACCTATTATAGAATAAATTTTAAAATTCACTTCAAAACTATTTAACACAGCACGTGCGTTCCTAAACGTGAGAGTGTTCATATAACTTGTCTTTGACATCTCATTGGTTTGTATTATTGGTTATTGGTTATTGGTAGTAGCAATTGCAGAGCACGGTTTTGTGAGTCCCTGAACACCCCGGCCAATAAGGCCTATTGTGTTTCCCTGCCTTTGCGTTTTGATTTAGGTGAACAGGTTAAGACCCTTTATTAGGTTTAGTAGCCTGTGTACCAGATCTTTTTCCGGTATGCCCACCTGTGGGTCTATTTCGCCCAACAGGTTGTGACGTCGGCGGTTTAATGCTTCACATTCAAAGATTACATGAGAGGCAGTTTCTTCCTCTTCATTACAGAGTCTGCATATGGGTTCTTCTGTATATACGCCCATTCTGTGCATGTGTTTCCTTAGACTGCAATGACCGCTTAGTAGCCCCGTCGCAATTCTAAGATTATTTCTGTTGAGTTTCAGTATTTCAGTTGTTAGAGTCTGGGATGGTCTTCCCATCATCAGTTTGCTGTGTCTTTGTCCTTGCACGTGGTTCCAACATTGCTGGTGTTGTTGTTTGATCCACTCAGTTATTACCCCACGTGCTGTCGCCTTTGTGATACCTAGTACTGGTTCAGGACCAATAAAGGTTGCCTCAGATCCTTTCCTCGCTAGTTGGTCTGCTTTTTCATTGCCTGCTATGCCCTTGTGACCTGGCACCCACACCAGTGTTACTTGGTTGTGTTTTGCCAGGGTTTTCAGGTTTTGCAGGCATTCCCAGACTAGCTTGGATCTTATCTGCTTTGATGCTAATGCCTTTAGGGCTGCCTGACTGTCAGTGAGTATGTGGACAGGTTTACCTTTGGTTTGCCTTTTCAAATTCTCACAGACACAGGTTCCCAGAGCGAATATCTCCGCTTGGAATACCGTGGTGTTTTGCCCCAGTGAGACATGCATGTTGTGCCTTGGGGTTTCGCCGTGTATTCCAGCACCTGACCCGTTATCCATCTTGGACCCATCTGTGTACCAGATCAGCCCTCTTGAAGGATTCTGTTCTTCCCTACGACGCCATTCAGCCCAGTCCATTTGGATTTCAAATGGTTTGTCGTATGAAATTTTTGGAATCATAGTGTCGCTACCCATGTTTAAAAGAGGGTTTGCGATATCATTTGTGATTCTGGTGTGCCCAAGGTTATTCTGGGTTTTCCAGTTCATGTTACATGTCAGCCTGTATGCTGCCATCCTGGCCTCTCCTCTGATGAAAATGTCGAGGGGGGTAGGTTTAGCATTATTTCCATGGCTGCCGTGGGTGAGCTTTTCATTGCTCCTGTTATGCATAGACATGCTAGCCTCTGAATTTTTGTGAGTTTTGCGATTGCCTGCTTTTGTTTGACCTTTGGCCACCAAACCAGGCAGCCGTAGGTTATCATGGGTCTTACCACTGCAATGTATAACCAGTGCACCATGTGTGGCTTTAATCCCCAGGTTTTTCCAACTGTTCTCCGGCACATCATTAATGCCGTTTTACATTTGTTGGTTATGTTGTCTAGATGCTGATTCCAGGTCAACTTGGTGTCTAGGAACGCGCCCAAATATTTGACCTCTCCTCTCATCTGTACAACTTGGTTAAAGAGAGTTGGCAGCCGTAGCCCATCCAGCTTTCTTTTGTTAGTGAAGGGGACTAGTGTTGTTTTTGTAGGATTTACCCTTAGGTTTTCCTTTATGCACCACCCTTCAATAGCTTTTAGAGCTCTTTGCATGAGCTCTGATACTGTATTGGCATATTTCCCCACTATGAGTATGACGATATCATCCGCATACTGTGTGTAGTAGCCAGATTTGTTCAGTGAGACTAGCAGTTCGTCTACGACCAAGTCCCAGAGCAGGGGAGATAGGACTCCGCCTTGAGGACATCCTCTGGCCACAGACACCTGTGCTGTCTCACCTGCCAATGTCGTCTGAATCTGTCTGCCTTGTAACATGGCTTTCATCCACCTGCATAGGGTGTCTTCAACTCCACGGTTACTAGCAGCTAGTATCATTGATTCAAATGAGGTGTTATCAAATGCGCCCTCTATGTCAAGAAATGCAGTTAATGCTATTTCTTGGTTGGTCAGTGCTGTCTCTATTTTTGAGATTAGCTGATGTAATGCGCTTTCGCACGATTTTCCTGCTTGGTATGCATGCTGATTAGGGTGTAGTGGCCTCTCTATTAGACAGGTTTCCCTAAGATGCTTTTCAATCAGTTTCTCCATTGTTTTCAACACAAACGATGATAGGGATATAGGTCTATATGCCTTTGCCTGGGCGTATGAATTCCGCCCCGGTTTTCGTATAAAGACGACCCTTACTTGGTTCCATGCTTTTGGCACATACCCTAGTGCCAAGCTGGCTCTATATATTTTACATAAGATTGGTGCTAGGTCTTGCTTGCCCTGCTGTAGCAGAGCAGGGAATATCCCGTCAGGACCAGGAGATTTATAGGCCTCAAATGAGTTAATTGCCCAGATGACCCTATCGTACGTTATTACCCTATTGGCTATCCGCCAGCTGTCCCTAGATGCTCTACGATAGAGTTGTTCTAGGTTTTGCTGGTCATTGATAGGCTCAAGGTTTACGTTCATCGAACCTGGAAAGTGCACTTGGAGTAGGACCTCCAGTGTTTCCTTACCATTGTTCGTATATTCCCCTGTGGGTTTTATAAGTGTCCCCAGTGGATTTATCGGGTCCTTTGCCATGAGTTTGTAGAGTCTTGCTCCTTCAGATGTAGATTCTACATCTTCACAGAACTTCCTCCATGAATCTCTTTTGGCTTTTCTTAGTTCCCGATTGTATTCGGTGAGTGTTTTGGAATATTCCAACCACTCATTCGTTTTTTTCGCCTTATTGTATAATTTTCTGGTTTTCTGCCTTAACTGAGCAAGGTTTTCATTCCACCAGTTTACTGTTCTGCTGGTGGTTCGCCTTACTTGAGGGCAGCTTTCATGATAAGAGGTTATTATTGCCTCTTGTACCTGTTCTGAGGCTACCTCAATTTCATAAGGATTTCTCAGACTTTGCATAACCTGCTTAATGTTATTGCCCAGTTCGCTCCTGTAACTCAGCCAGTTGGTTTTACGTGGGTTTCTGTACATCTCCAATGTTTTATCGTCATTGACGATTTCCAGGAGTATATACCTGTGATCTGAGTGGGATGGCTCCTCAGACACATACCACTTAGCCACCTGTGTGCTGATATACGGAGAGCTAATGGTTATGTCAATTACTTCTTTCCTTACCCTTGTAACAAAAGTTGGTTTATTGCCTTTATTCAAGATTACCAGATCTCTGGAGATTATGAATTCTAACAGTGACTCACCTCTGTTGTTCGTGTCAGTGCTGCCCCACACGGTATGGTGAGCGTTTGCATCTGCTCCGATGATCATCTGGAGGTTAGAGTCCTCACAGAATTTCTCCAGCCTCTCCACGTGCTCTGAAGGTGGTGGGTTGAGTGAGTCATATGGGAGGTAAGCAGAAGCGAATATTAGCTTCTTGCTGGCTCCGTTTTTATGATAGCTCAGTCTTATGGCTGCTAGGTCTCTAGAACAGAAATTAAGCAGTGTTAAAGCCTGTAGATTCTTCCTGACATAGATACAGGATCTTACATTGGTTTGTAAGTGAACATGCCGCACTTTGCACAAAAATTGTTTGTGTACCTATATGTCGGATTTTGCATTTGCAGCCACATTTTAAATGCGAACGATTGTTTTCTTTGCCCAGTTTAAAACTGAATAGCGTTAAAAATGTTTTAACGCAGAATGGAATGATGCGCACAATTCATTTTTGCTAATGTGTGACATGTCGCACTTTGCATCTCTTTACGCCACAAAAATATAGTTGAGTTGACGTTCAATTTTCAAAGCTCTCTAGCCTGGGCTGCATGTGTGGCTTCCTGGAGTTACTGTACATGAAATAAGAGAAAATCAGGCATGCGTAAGTAGAGCACCAGCTGAGAAACCTATGGAACGCTGTTTTGATTTTTATTAACAGCGATTTTTGCTAAATAAATGCAAAAGTTACATAATTTAAAATATCTTCTAGATATTCGTATTTAATTAAAAATATCTCAGATATTTGTAATTATTCTAAACTGTCTTCGATACTCCTAAATATTTAAAAGTATTTCTAAAATATTTTGTAAGTCTATTTATGAATACCTTGGAGATAATTCAAAATTATTTTAAAACCCATTTCTGCTATAATTTAATAGTCGACATGCGTTTATTATGGTACTTAAACCTAAAATATCTCTAAGATATTTTTTTGTTTAAAACGTTCGTTCAGAATTTTGTAAATAAACATTTTAGCAATATCTTAGGTATATATTTTTATTTTAACAACGGTATAGTTATTTTTAATAAAAAGATGATATCTATAAGGTATTTGTAAATATAATTAATTCTAAATATTTTTGAAATGTTTTCGTCGTTAATAAAATTAGTCAAGTAGTAGTTTTATGCCGTTCAAAATGTTTTAAACGTTTACATTTAATTTGTTTCCGTCCATTACATTCTAAATATCTTGGATATTAATATTTTACTTGGAAAAACTTCTGTAAATTTTTAATTTACGTGTGGATAATAGGGTCAATTATTTCTTAAAAAACACATGCACGCCACTATTTTTTAATTTAAAAAAATGGCTTTTTGAAATCGTTATTGCAATCTGATTAAAACAAGCAATTCAAAGCTTAAGTTTATGTAAATGAAACAATTCTTAACTTCAACAGCTTTTCTATTTTAGCTTTTTACGTATTTCGACATGTCATTTTCAGAGGCAAGATTAAAAGTAAACAATTGGTGTTGCTATAGGAGCAATAAATCATCATAATTTGATCTTAGTTTTCTATATCGGCGCTCAGATAAGATTCGAAAATGGAAATGTAATTTTTTTTAGAAAATTTTATTTTTATTGCCCACCCAATATTTTGTATCGCAATATAATCGACCACTTTGCACCGATTTTGTAGTTATGTAAGAAAATTTAATCGACTTTAAACAAAAAAAAATATGTTTTTCCTATAAAGTGTATAGAAGATCAATTCGTCAAACATTTATTACGTTCGAAATATTTATTTATATATGTTTTGTAGTTTGTTGATATTTGATGAGGATGATAACGAGCTTAATTTTTGAAATAAAGGTTTTTAAGTTATTTAATCCGATTTAAATTATTTTTGCCTTTGATATTGCCTACCCAAATTTAAACCCACGGAACACCACTGATTTTCATTAGAAAAAAGGCGAACAAACATAAAAGAGTATTTTAGGGTGATGCACAGAAAACTACCCTCCCCTAATATTAATGCACCACTGTGTGTCGAACCAATAAAAAATAAAAATTAGCTATTGCCTAGATACGTTTAGATAGAATCGATTAAATCTCCATAACTCTGAACTTTAGGGGTTTACCACGACACGCTGTAGAATTGTTCCAGAGGGAGAAGCTTGAAAGGAATTAGGGGAATTGTTATAATAAGGGACAGTATTGGAAGTGTAGCGTGCAACCGTTTACATCTCTCTTACTCGATCGAATTTAAGTGCTGTTAAAATTATCTTCACCGCATTTTCAAATAAATTATTTCGTTAAAATGTTTTTTCTTTCTTCCTCGGTTTGTTCTAATATATTTAATATCTAAATCTAATTTTTTATGTTATCATCTAATTTTATTCTTTTACGTTCGCGTTATATTGGCCAAACTGCATACGTTCATCTTTCCTGCGACATTTGAAATTACATTTAGGTTTTCAGCATGTTATACGAACGTTTATATTCTAATGAACTTTGACGTGGTATAAGGGCGACGCGACAACTTTATAAATTGAGGGTAGTTAATTTGTATCCCTTCAGCGTGATTAGCAAGGCTCTCTTTGAACGGCGGCGTTGATGATCCGGAACTAGAAAAGGATGGTTGCGAAAAAAGCTTGTTGTGATTCACAAGCGATGTCACTTAGAGGGGTTTTCTGCTTTGCAAAATTTATGAACTGTCGTTGGCTTTAACTACTGTTGAACTTTGGGCACTTCTTAATTAAATTCTTGAGCATGAAGTCGTTTTAATTAGGATGTTTTACAAATGACTCATATGAAACAACATTTTTGCCGCATATTTATCCCACAATAAACAACTGGAGTGGCCAGGTGTTATACTAGTAATTACATTGACATTACACTTAAATTTACATTTCGTTATTTTAGCATTTTTTGTGGGAAAAGTTACCTACTAGAAATTTTAGAAATTTTTGATGGCAGTTATACAACGGGTTTTAACACCTGCGTATTTACACGTAGAAATAATTAAGATGAGCACACCTGGAAATTTGAGCTAAATAAGAAATCTCGTTTTGCAAGTGGCATACATTTCAATGCTCATCCATCAATTTAAAAAGTACTACAATTAAAATTATTGAGCTTTATAAATTTTCTGTATAATTAAAGGGTTTTTGAAAGCTCCGTATTAGTGTTGATTTACAATTATATTTATTTAAGCTTTTTTTAAGGAATAACCCTAATCTTAAAAAATATATTTGCATCACGATTTTACCATTGCTTAAATTTACAAGGTTTTAACTCCACTTTTGAGAGCTTTTGTGGGAGAAAAACAATTAAAACTATTGATTAGCCTTAGCAGCCCTGATATTAAAATACAGCTCCGACTTTTAATCTCATTTCCATACCTTCAATCTTGGGTCCCCGACTTTTTATCTTAGGGCCCCATCTTTAATTCTCGGCGTCCTGACTTTTTGGGCATCTTTTTTTGGATATGATATTTGGAGGTGTTTTCTTTCAAATAAGACAAGTATAACAAATCAGGCGACACTTACCGACTTAAACATTTTGAATGGCAGGGGTGGTGTATGGTACCCTATTTAAATGTAGTAACAACAAAATTTAGAAAGTTATTCAACTAAATTTTCAATGTGTGCTTCTTGAATTTCCTGGCGTAAATACCTGCTGAGACGCGTTTGGTTGTACCGCCATTTTGAAAATATATATAAATGAAATGTCACTCGACTTGTCTCATCATTTAAAATGTTTTGCATCGATGGGCTTAGCTACAATGCACTTTGATGTTTTCTTTGTTCAAGACTTGTATAATTCCGTAATACTAACGAATTAAGTTATACTTAAGAAATTATAGCAATTCAAATAAAAAAAATTAAGAACTAATAATTAACTTTAAAAGAAAAAGAAAACCGATTTCAAATAAAAACACAAAAGTAACATAAGTTAACTAAAAAGCAAAAAATAAATGTTTTTTATACAACAATTTAATACTTATTTGTTGTTCCGTTTAATGTAATTAAGAAATTGCTGTTTATTATATAATTATTAATTGTTTTATAATTTTTAAGTCGGTGCCAAGTAAAACAAAAATTATATACCTTGCTGCAATAACAAATTAGATTCGAATTTTTATGTTTTACTTGGCACCGACTTAAAAATTATAAAACAATTAATAATTATATAATAAACAGCAATTTCTTAAGTACATTAAACGGAACAACAAATAAGTATTAAATTGTTGTATAAAAACATTTATTTTTTGTTTTTTAGTTAACTTATGTTACTTTTGTGTTTTTATTTGAAGTCGGTTTTCTATTTTTTAAAAGTTAATTATTATACAATTTTAAGTGATGGGTAGACCTAGTAAGGATGCTTCTCGAATGAGGAAACGACGGCTAGTTGAAACGGAAGATGAAATACGGAAACAGTAAAAAGTCGGTTAAAAAAAATAGATTTTGAGGAGTTCCCTGGTGTATCTTCGAAATTCAAGCTCCAATACCAATGAAATTATAATGGGACCACCTTGGAACTATACTGAACCCAGCGGAAAAAGAATCATTACAATCGGTTCATAAACAAAAAAGTTATGCCCGAACATACATAAAAAAAATAAATAAAAAGAAATATATATATACAGACGAATTGAGAACCTCCTCCTTTTTCTGAAGTCGGTTAAAAAAGAAAATCATTTGGATTTATTATTTTCTAGACGTGAATATGACGCTTAGGTGAAATACTGCTTTTCAATCGTAATTTATTGCGAATGTAATATTTTTTAAATTTAATTTATTTTAATATTATCCTGAGAAAGTTTAAATAATGGAAACGATCCATTAAAAATTAAGTTTTGAGCTAATAACAAATGACAAATGTGTAAGTTTTGTAAGCATTTATTAAAGAAGATGAACTAGGTATACACTGAGCGCTGAAATGATTTTTGTACATTTTATCAATGTAATTTTATATTCCAAATTACTGACCGTGCTGTGTGGCGATGTCATTCATGCTGACCGCGACAGTGACCCAAGATTGTTGTTTGTGAACATCTAAACAACTGATGGATGAGCAAATGGACGAGTGAATGTAATGCCAAGGGTTTGGCGTAAGCTGAGGGGGTGTATTGGTTAAAGGCCCAAAGGGCCCCAGGCGCTACTACCCTCCGGAACATAGCGAATAAGCCAAACCCGGAGGGAATGGGACCAAGCCAAGGGCCTCAATGGCCTGTAGTGCTGAAGATATATACTGCAATGATATGCGTGTGCATGTACTTACTAGAAAAACAATTCTCTAAATGCCCGCAATTCACGCAATCACAAATTATATTTCATATGAGACTCTTTTTAACTTTCTCGGGGTCGTTATTTAGCTTGTATGAAAAGTTATTAATAAATAAATAAGAAATAGAATAAACACAAAACAATATCAACGTTACAGAGAAAGGTTTTATTAAAAAAAAAATCAATTTCTAAATGAAGTTTTCGAAAATCAAATAAATTTTACTAAATACAATCGTCTTTCTAATAGAGATCACTTATCTTAATGTCTCCTTACTGGGATATTCTTCACTCGAGCAAACGATGAATGTCGAAACTTTTACTTCACTAGTCTGCTGGTTCCTCAAGTAACCACAAACACTCGCCTCTAGTTTAAATCCTGCTCTGGACTGCTTTTATGTTATTTTGGATTTGGTTTTACCACCATCACAATTGGAAAAACTTTCTGGATCGTTTTATACTTCTTACTCTTCTGGACCTTCCACGATTCGTTGATAATTACTTATATTTTCTTCTTTTATATTCAAAATCACTTTACATTACTTTTTAAACAGGTTTTTCCTCTTTTCAACCAGAGGATATCTATTTCCCTGTCTTTGTTTACAAAGACGAGTCGTAACTAAATAAACAAATTTCCATTTCTTTTGTCTTCCTTCTTTGATTCCCATTTTTTAAACAAACAAGTAAATCTCATGACCATGAGTATTCTTTAATACGTTTGTGACATTGACACTGACATCCATAATGACATTTATTGATGCACACACAAGTAAGTCTAAAACTTTCTTATAAATTAAACCTTTTGAACAATTCTGAACTAAATTATAATTAAAATTAACATAAATAAAAATCGTATCAATCTGATTGTGTTTTTCTTTTCTTTCAGTACAAACAAACCTCACAAATATGAAAAATATAAATTATTAGAATTTATAACAGGAAACTATAGCAAAAATACGCAACCCTGAGTTTAAAAGTTAGAGTATCACATCTCATAGTTCTCACAAACCTCCAATCGCAAATTGAATTGCAGCAAGCATCCCAAAAATTGCCTTACAGGAACTACAATACCCCAGTCCATAGGCGCCGGGTTTTTGAATTCTCAGGGGGGGCTTAATGAAAATGAGCCACAAGCAAAATTTTTGAATTTTTCAAGGTCAAATCGTCTTAAATTAAAAGTTAGGATTTGTGTTAAATTATATTGCCTTGGAAAAATAGGTTTCGTGAGCACAAGTTTTCGATTTTCTGATGTTTTTCTCTTTATTTAAAAATAAAAATGTAGTGCTGCTTACTGCATATTGATTTTGTAGGAATTTAATAGAAATAAGCTATTTTGTACTCCAATGGTTTTGAAACGCGTTATTTTAAGTACATATTTTCATTTAAAAAAACAAAAAAATGAACAGTAAATCTAATTAGAAACATAAAGTAACAAGAAGAACAGTACTACACAAAAACAAAACTTACTCCACAAAGAAAGTATTTCGTCTCACTTCTGTCTTGACGATAATTAAATTTACAATTGTGTTTATATTTAAATCTGTATCTTGGTTTCTATGAATATGAAGTACAGCCAAATCATTAAGACTTTTTTGTGACATAGTTGACCTTAAATATGTCTTTAACCTTCGTAAAGCAGAAAACGAACGCCCTGTGCTACACGAAGATACAGGAATCGTTAATGCTACTTTAATAAATTTAACAAATTCCGGCAAAAGGTCGCGTATTACATTTGCACCATCCGATTTTTTAAATGCAAAAAATATCAGGGGGGGGCGCAGCCCCTCCTGATATTTTTCTGGAGGGGCTTGAGCCCCGGACCCCCCCCCCGTATTCGGCGCCTATGCCCCAGTCAAAACATACACCTCCAAATATTATAGCAATACTTTTGTATCCCAAATTACTGACTGCTGTGCGGTGATCTCATTTATGCCGACCGCGACTGTGTTATTTGTAAACATCTAAACAACTGCCTACAAGGACCAAACGCAACAACTTATTGCAATTGCATAATCAGCGTATTCGTTATCATTTTCACTTTATAATTGTTTAAGACGAAACATCAAATTCGACCTAATTATTATTTTGCTAGAGCTACTATTATATTTTTATTTTTTGGAATTAGAGCTGCAAGTTATGGTGGTTTGGGTCTTTAGTTTTTCTAGATTGGAAGTGCAATTGAAGGTGGCTTAAGGATGTTAATGGAGGAATAAAGCCGAAATTAATAAAAAAATTTTGAAAATAAACAAAATTCAAAGGTAGGATTATTGCGCTTGGCTAATTGGCTATTCGACATACGTAAAATATGAATATAAGCATATTTTCTGAGCGTGTCTAAATTAAAGTAAAGCACCTCTCCCACTTCTCTTATTTTTTTGAAAGAGGTGACAGATTGTATGATATCTGGTATTTTGTAGTTGCAAATAATGTTTACCTGCTGAAAATTGAAATTGAATTTTGCAAGTGAATTATATAGTCGTTGTGTAACAATTATTCAATTAATTTTGAAGATAAAATTCCAGAATTTTGAAAAAAAGACAAAAATTCAATGGTGGGGAGCGTGGTAGAAAGATCACTCTTGCGCAGATCGCCTATTCGACATGCGTATAATACAAATCTGATCTCCTTTTTTGAGTGCGTCCTTATTGGAGTAGAGCACTCCCCTGACCTATTATGTCTTGCAAGAGTTATCTGGTTTTAGGATGTACGGTATTTTGTACTTGCAAACGATGTTTATTCGCTCAAAAAGAAAATTAATTTTGCAAAAAATGAAGTAGGTTTTTTGGCAATTATTTAATTAAACTGTTCAGGTAAACCACCAATAGCAAACA
This sequence comes from Ctenicera cuprea, assembly GCA_958336395.1. NCBI lineage: Eukaryota > Metazoa > Arthropoda > Insecta > Coleoptera > Elateridae > Ctenicera > Ctenicera cuprea. Next base: position 36,782,417 of record OY284491.1, on the reverse strand, counting down.
ACACCCTATAGGTCTTTTTTCAATGGAAGGTCGTTTCTATAGTCGTTTAATATGTCCATACCAGTTTTCGAGTCAAAATCCTAAACTTAAAAAAAAAATTGATGTTGATGGGAGTGATCGGGGGCGATTAGGAAGATCGGGCTTGGGTAGATTCAACATGCGTAGAATACAAATTCAAGTTTTTTTTGTGTGCGTTTATACTGAAATATCACAAATCTGAAATATCGCTACTTTGCGGTTTTATCCCAGTGTGATTACCAATTTGTGATATAAATATTTAAATAACCTTATGACTATTTTTGCAGGTGCAGTTTAAAAATATACAGACTTGTATTTTTAATGGAATTTAAGTATTTGGTGATTTTGCGTTATTTGTACTAAAGTACGTTATTTTTTGTGCTAAGAATTTTTCCGGCAGTTATCGCTATATACTCACTTTCTCAGTGTTCTCTTCCGCAGTCTAGTTCTTTGACGAACTATTTCAGCATTATTGTCAGATTAAGTTCCTTCTCTATGTTCATTTAATCCGGAACCACTTTTTGAGGCTAATGTAAGTCTATTTTTTCCAGAACGGATTTTTCTAAAATTTAATTACATAGTACTGCGGGTTAGGTAATACCGTGTGCTCTTTGACGCGGGTCATATGTGATTGGGTTTAAAACGTTTCTAACCATAGTCTTGACGTCGTATGACCGGCCGAGCAACTCAATAAAGTGTGGAATCAGCAGGAAGGGATGGGGGAATTATAATATTCATCGTGTTTCTGTTTTGTTTATATAAGACTCATTAAAAACCATTATTAAAATTTTATTTAACACCGACACTTTGGTAGCTTGAGTCTCCTCCCCCCCCCCTATTAAATAGGAGACTCTTGCCTCTTGGTGGCAACGGTAAGCTTGGAAGCTTTTGGTAGGCGCGGCCGCAGCTGTGGTGCAGTTCGGCATTGTAAAAATAATCTTCCTACTGTAACTATAATATGTATACCTTTCTATGGTGAGTCAAACTATTCTTATTTTGCGATGATTTATTTTTAAATAAAGGTATACAGAGTGTTCGAAAATTTTTGTCTTCTAAACAAGAGGCATATTGTACGATTAGAAATAAGACCTAAAGTTCTGTAAACATGTTTCCAAAAAGGCATTCCTGAAGAGTTGCAGAAGGTTGAAGGTGACCTCTGAGATGCAGCTTTTCTCAAATAACTGATGATCACTTTGAGCTAGGTAGTCGTACTTCAAATTTAATGTGGAGCTATCCTGAACAGGTTGCTACATACCATTTTTATCACAGTCGGTTTCAGGAAACCATTTATGTCAAAATTACGTGATCAGCTAAAAAAAACTGCATATAAAATTTGAAGTACTTAGCTGGAAGCAATCAACAGTTATTCAAGAAAGGCTGCATCTCCGAGGTCATCTTCAACCGCCTGTGTCTCTTTAGGAAATCATGTTTATGGAAACTTTTCGTGTCATAATTTGGCTCATAAGTTTGATCTCATTTTACTATTGAATCTTATAACCCTTACACACGCGGCATATTAAACTGTTTTTCTTCAAGAGGAAATATCACATGCAAATTGGAGTGAGGTGGGGAAGGGTACGAGGTAAAAATCGCATGCATGATTATGGAAAAACTGCTCAATAACCGTCAATTCTGTTTGAATATTTAGATCGACCTAATTATATTCCATGATTGTTTAGCGATAGAATTCTTCTTTTGGATATTATGTTTTTGTTACTATGACATAATACCTAAAAGAAAAATTCTACCACTATACAATTCTAGAATATAATCAGATCAATCTAAATATTCAAACAAAATTGAGATTTATTGAGCTGTTTTACCAAAATCATGCAGACAATGTCTACCCCGTACCTTTCCTCACCTCACTACAGTTTGCATGTGATGTCTCTTTCTAAGACTGCATTTAAAATAATGAAAATCAATTTTCAATAAAAAGAATTATTATCTATTTAGTACTAATACGTACTCAACTGCTTGTTTTGTAGCAGCTTTGTACCAGGTTCATTACAAAATGTACACTTTTTAAATGTATCAGTCTTAGATCTTGTAATTTTTGCACTGTTATCATTTGAACCACCATCGTCACTTTCACTAATTTTTTCATTAGTAATGTTAGTTTTGTATTCCACAAAGAGGTTATTGTTTTGTTGTGGGTAATTAAAACAACACGATTTATAATACTTTGCTTTATTTTCTTATAGAATATCTACATTAAAACTGTATAGTCTGTGGTTAACATTAACAAACTCTTAATCATTTGGATCTGCCCTTTTTAACAGATTGCCGCTCCGTTATTAAATAATCGGAAGGTGTTATGTTTTTCATTTTGCTTTTCTTTTTGACAAATTAAACATATTTTGTAATAAGTCAGCCGTCTTCTTTTAAGCGATGGAGGTAATTCTGATCGAAAGAACCTTTTCATTGCAATATAATCTTAAACATGACTTATTAAATACCAGAATTTCTGATCCAACAATGCTTAAAAATTGCACATTCTTCTGTGAGATACTGGTTTGTTTATGTTGAGTTGATCAATACGTTTTATTTAATATACAATTATGTTAAGTAAATGTATTATACTAGCCGAACCCGCGGGATAAGCCCCACGCTTTTTTAAAAAACTTTTTAGGCCGGTTTAGCTATTTATGTAAAAGTCACTAGGGTCAGTTCATCGGGGCCATGAAGCAACGAATTCTGGCGGGTGGACCAGGGAGGCGGCACTGACAAGTCGAGACAGCTGGAAGGGATACGGATTTAGTACATAAATAGGAAGAACAATTAGTGTCTTTTAATTTGATATGCTAGATGTTATATTTTTATCTTGTTTTAAACTTTGAGAAAATGAGGAAAATCGTACATCTTACAATCTACCCCCCTCCGCTTTTACACCCTTACCAGAAGGCCACCCGATCATATCTTATAGAGAATGCTCAAGAACCATTTTAAGATAGCCACATATTGCCGGCATCAAACCACCCACGGGAATTATTTTTCTCCTAATCGACTGCACTAACTATATTCGTAATAATTACTAACCGAGACTTATTTTGTTAGATTAGCATTGGGCAAATTTGTAGTTCTTGGATAGGTATAAAATTAATAAATCATCTTTTATTGCACACTTATTCGCGTTCTAAACTTAAATATTCTGTACGAGCATTTACAATTAAAACTAGTTACTCAGGCTAAGTTGATTGCAGTGAAATTTATTATAAAGTAACTGCATTTCAAATAAAGAAATGTTTTTTCTGTATTTTTATAAACATTTCAGATTTTAATAAAATTTAAATGCCATGTATTTTCGTCGTTTATCTTAATTATAAAATTTAAGTTTTCTTAAACTTATGTTGCGAGTTATACCTTTTATTTAAAGATAAATAATCGTATTAACTTCTGTTAAATATTTTTAACTTATGTAAGTTTGTGTATTTCTTGCTTTTGTGTTTTTTTTTATAAAATCTACATCGATTTGATGTCTAAAACTGTATTTATATGTTCTAATTTGTCGTAATACGTATTTTACCTTCATAAACATTTTAATGTTATTCAAACATTTTCCTTCGATATTTGAGTTTATAAAAAATAACATAACCTGCTGCCTACGCTCAAAGCAAAGTTTGCTGAAATTTTCGCGTATCTAATGTATCTAAAGGCCAAAGTAAATAAAAGTAGTGTTTTGTTTTACTTCCATCAGTTCATGGCCTACTAGAATTTTATCAAGATAAATTAAATGACGTGGTCTTTCCGTGGCACTCTTATGAAATTTTAATTTTCTATAATAAAATGTTCAAAAGTTACATTGTGACCCATCGTCGAAATCAGAATTAAAAACTCTATCCAAATATGAAAAAATTTAAAACGCCGACCATAAGAGAAATAAAGTCGAAAATGAACAATGGTAACAATTACACCAAATCTAATCAAAAATTTGATTCAGCATAAAAAAGTGTTTTAATAATGCGTTAACTAGAAATATGTACTATTAATGACAAATTAATTATATCTGAAAACAAAAAATTCAAAATTTCAGTTTTTTTAAGTTTAACTAAGCATTAGATTATTAGTGTGCATGAAATTCCACAACTTTTCTCTAATTTAGCCATCGTGGTATTTCTTCAAATAAGCGAGATCCCCATAGTTAACACGCAATTTGATACATCCTGTATATCAGAAATTTTTGAAGACTGCATTGTTTTATCAGAATCAACTTTAATTATTTTATCAAAATAAACTTTAATTATTTTATCGATGACAAACTTTTTATTATTTAAGAAGAATTCAGGATTTACAAAGTGACGCCAACTCTGGAACTTCTCACTACTTTTTAAAACAATTGACGATGTTTGAAGCGTTTTTTCTATGGTAAGCTTAATTGTATCACTATTAATTATATTTTATTTAATTTAAATGCGACGAAACTTTCTAATTATTAAACTAAACTTTTTATAACTTTTAACACTTTTATTTACAAATTTTAATTCACAAATTTTCGGAAGTCAATGGAAAAACGTGAGGCCTCTTTGAGTGCTCAAGAAAGACTAAATTTACAAAAGAAAAACTATCCACTACTACCTAAATCAAAATTTATCAACTTTTTATCATTATTTAAATTAATTCACTAAATTTAAAAACAAAAACTGTATAAAAGATCTACCAGCATGTTCAGGATCATTTATATTACAAAAACCCAAGTCTTACTATTTGAAATATAATTCGTTTTATCGAATTTTAACTTTAAAGGTTTTGTAATAGAAACATTTCTTAGTATTAATTTATATTGTATACATTTTCTGCTTTACAATACCTATACTTGTAAATTTACCATAATTGCTTTAAAAACGTCCATACAAAATTACATTTTAGTTGAAATATCTGCAAGCTTGTTCCTTTTGAATATCCAAAACACTCGAACGAAATTTATAAAAATACTTAGACTCCTTATGTAAATAACTTAAGAATTCTCCAAAACAACACTGTTCGTGGTATCCATTAACAATATAAACAAGAAAATTAATTTGGGAAATTAATTTGTTCTTCGATATAATCACAGTCAACAATTATCGAAGCATTAAGTCGCACCAATAGCTTGATAAGGGGGAGGGATTCGTAAAACGGGGTGCATTTATGATAATATTCCTCCATTTTCAGTCCCAAAGAGGCGCTATTGATCACCGGCGTCGCTAAGAGACGCTCGGTTGCTAGGATACAGCATCCCTATATGCAGATAGAGCTTGATGATGGTTAATAATGCGGAACCGAGATGTGATCGCAAATTTAATGCTAATGTATGACGTCGGTGTTATTCCGTAAACTATTATTTGATATTTAAGAGTTAAATACCAAAAAGAAATTTTATACTCATATATTAAAAGATATAAAATAAAAATAATGATTTTATTAATTACCAATAGCAGCAGCTGTGGAAAAAACAAAAGGAATCGTTAATGAACTTTGCTTAGTAAAATTACTAGCGTCGCAATTTTGAATGATGAAATACGTATATTAAGAAAAAAAATTGAGTCATGATTACTTTGAAAAGTTTCTTGAAAACGGGCAACATTTGAATAAATTAATTGCTTGGAAGCTATTATAAACTACCAACGTAAATTGCTGAAAATAAAACAATAAAGCTTAAAATAAGCAAGGTAATTTTGCACAACATTAACAAAATTACGCAGTATAAGTGGAATCATTAGCGTTATTTCAAAAATTTGCAACTGGATTTGCAATTAAAGCTTAACCTGTGTACAAATGACAAATTAAAAAAACTTACCAGTCTTACATGAAAAATGTTAGTACTTATATGTAAATGTTTTAGTACGTAATTTATACAAACGAAAGTTTTCGAGAAAACGTCATTTTCTTAGCATTTTATTTCTTTACTGTTTGTTATAATTTGTCATTGAGACATTCCTTAAAGTTAAACACTTTCTTCCCAATTTATAATACGAAGTACTTGAAATAAATTACAAAAAAATGTTTATAACACGATCTTTATACATTTTTAGAGGTAACTAAGAAGTGGTTTTTCTCAGTTTTCTAATATAATTTTTCTGTGGGACGTAACACATTGCTAATAGGAAACAGTTGGACGAGATTCTCTATGCTCATAGTTTAGATACAATAACATATGTGGATTTTATCATTTCCCTTCGCATCACTTTTTGGCTTTTGTAAGTTTACTCTGTTTTTTTTTCTAGTATTTAAAACCAGTATACCAAGCATTTTTTCAACAAAAAAATTAGAAAATCAATTTTCCGTTTTTATTCACCCGAATACCTTAGCAATGCTGTCGAGCAACCGCCACGATATTTGTTTCGAATACGTCCGCTATTTTCGTTCCTGTTTTCTGATTCATAGCGTTCCATCACCTTCCATTGTTAGTTAGACTGTCCCCTGTTCTTGGTATTTTTTAAAATTTCCAATTTTTAGGGAGTGGTCTAGAAGTGTTGCTTTAATATAGGAAATGATTCTTCACATTTTACAAATTTTAAGGTGGTTTAGAGATGTTGCTTTAATAGAGACATTTTTACTAATCTTCAATTTTTAGAGGCTGAAATAAGATGATTCTGGATATTGTTACGTATTTTAAATTTTTAGGGTTTTGGGGGTGGGGTGTATTTTGAAGTGGTTTGACAAAAAAAATGTTTCTCGGCATTTATTCAAGTAGGTATTTCAAGTATTTCCTTTTTAAGGGTTGGGATGCACTATTATAGGGTGGGTATGCGAGTTTGCTTTACTAGAGGGCTAGAATGCACTTTCGACTGGTTTAAAGATATTGCTTTCCTGAATGAAATAATTTTTGACATTGTTAATATTACCATTTACTTTCGGCTTAGATCGCGTCGTTATTTGGGAACTACACCCAGTACAATCAGGTAAGTAAGGACCGACCTGTAGCTTGTCTGCCTTTACAAGAATTTGCTTTAGAAGTATGAGCAATATTTGTTTGTATACCTGCCTAAACAGGGCCGTGTGGTTAGATTCTTTAAACCTTGGGGCGGCCAACGATTTGATCTTAATGTATTTTGTTTGCCAGGACAATAATACTTAATCGGCTTATGCCATTTAGCTGTTTGTGAATCCATACAAATTAACGTTTTACAAGACATTGCAGCTTGCATCTTCAGAGTGAATAAAATACTGAATTCAAATCTGGGAAGCGGAGGTATTTAAACCTCTTTGAGCCAGTCGGGCAGAACGGCGGGGTACTGGTTGGCTGTCACCGTTGGACAAGGACGGATCCGGTGGAGCCGGATGGTGAGATCGATGATGCGTAGGAGTCCTTAGAGGATAAACTACTGAAATCCAAGCTTTACTGAGTCTAAAACCATCCTTCCTGTTTATGTTGTTAGGTTGTTTCTCAATTGCAATTGCTTCACGTATGATACGAGGGAAGTAATGAGGAACTCTGGCGATTACACCCGAGCATTGTCAAAGTTTGTTGTCCTGGCAAACAAAATACATTAAGATCAAATCCTTGTCCGCCCCAAGGTTTAAATAATTTAAGCACACGGCTCTGTCTCGGCAGGCAGGGCCCATGAACAAATATGGCCCAAACTTTTAGACCAAAAGCTTGTAAAAACATACAAACTACAGGTCGGTCCTTACCTGATTATGCTGGGTGTAACCCCTAAATGATGACGCGATCTAAGCCGAAAGTAAATTGTAGTATTGACAGTTCGAGAAACCGCGAAAGCCTCAAAGAATACATTTTCGACATTGTTACATATTTTAAATGTTTAGGGGTTGGGTGTATTTTAGTGTGGTTTAGTAAAAAGAATGTTTCACGACATTTATTCAAGTATTTTATTTTTAAAAGTTGGTGTGGGGTGGGTTTTTGAGATTTTGCTGCACAAAAGTGGACTATTTTCGACATTAATTCAATTCTTAAGGATTAGAGTGCACTTTTAGAGATGTTGCTTTGATAGAAGAGATCCTTTTCGATATGTTTACAAACATTCACTTTTTATAAGGTCTGTACACTACTTGCTGTAATGAAACGGACGGTTGTCGAGATTGTTATAAATTTTCAATTTTAAGTGATAACGGTGTAATTTAGGGTACTTCGAAGATGTATCACTACAGTGTGATTCTTGTGATGTTTACATATTTTCAACTTTTAATTTTAATGGAGAGGATAATTCTCTACAATTTTACAGATAGTCAGTTTTGAGGGAAGTGCACTAGATGGTGGTTTGGTGGTTGTTTGTTAATAAATTTGTATCACCATTATAATTTTCCAATTTTTAGGGATTGTGGGTACACTTGAGGGCGGCTTGGAGATGTTGTTACAGTAATGGGAGTTATTTTGATCATTTTCATAAAAATAATTATTTTTTAGAGATTTGAGGCATTGAAGAGTGTTTTAAAAATTTTTCTTTATAAAAAGGAATAATTCTCGCGGTTTAAAAAAATATATAAAAAGCTGTGTGATTAAAATAAAGAATTGTCGGGCAACCGCCTCGAGACCTTCGTCACATAGACCCGCTGCAGCTTTTCCCGTTCTCTGATTTAAACTATTACATTACTTTCTATTGTAGCCATGTGAAGTCATTTTTTGTCATATTTATAAGTTTCGAATTTGCATTTCAAGCTCCGGTAAATGACCAAAACAAAACACCCTGGATGTATTTTCTCAATGAAAGGTGGTTCCTATTGTCATTTAACATATTCGTACCGATTTGCTGAAAATCGATTTTGCACAAATATATGATAGCAGTTTTTGGCAATTATTTATGTGTCTGAGCTGTAAACACAGACAGCAAGGCGAAACACCCAAACATTTTTTGTTATTCCAGGACACTAAAAAATGCATTTCCGTCAAAATTTTAACTTCCGAAATTTTGACGATACAATACCTCCCTCTAGTTATACTCCGTGTAGCGAGGGAGGTGAAAAGAAAATCAATGATGCGGGTGAATTGGAGTTTACTAGAGCGGACGTAAATCACCCATCCCCGCTCTTATATTTTTAAAGGACTCATCTAGTTTTATATCTGCTATTATCTAATCAAAGACAATTTTTATCCGTTAATATCTCAAAATCAAATATTTGCTTCTGGACTTTTTGTCGTTTTTTGGTACTTACTTAAAGAAACTGTTCGGGTTAGCCTTCTACATTAGAAGACATAGTCACTCCCAAAATTACAACTGAATCCCGAAATCTCCGTAATGAAATGAAATTAATTGACATAAAAAAACAGTTGAATTCAAATTTCAATCAGATGAACTTCTTACAAAAATTGCAAACCTGCTAGAAATTACTTTTTTTTTCAAAATCTTCTTTTACACATCTCGTCGGCTCTATGTGTGGTACATGTCCTATATATTCAACTTATTCTTTTAATTTTGTTTTTTTTTGGTTCTTTAAACATTGTCCGCAATTCTTAGTTAGTTCGTGCCTTAATAAGCTATTTTCGTTCGCTACATAGGTATTAGGCATGAACTCAAGTGTATCGTTGAAATTAACTTGATGAGGGAGTCAAAATTAAATAATTATTGGATAAATTAAAGTTGCGTGGCCGTTATTAATATAAACTAGCTGAACCCGTGACCTTTGTACCACCCTTTTTTGACAACTTGTTAATGCCGCATGACCGTCGGTAATAGTTACATAATCATTCGTTCCGAATAATAAACAAACCGTGTCGAGATGTAAACGCCTGTCGGTCGTCCCGTGAAGTTGAGACAGTTTTTATTATACATACATACACATACATATAGATTAATGCTTTATATTTTAATACATTATTATAAATGAAAATAATGCCCTAAATATTTATTTTAAATCATTCAACATTTAATAAATATTTATCGATTGGAGTAAATCCTTGAAACATATAACTTTAACATTTATAGAATAAATCATTATATATATGCTAGCAAATGCAGAGACTTTTATTAAAATCTTAGAATATTTAATAAATCTCTAGCATCAGCTGGATCGGCTAGGTTACATATACATGAAAACTAAATTTTCAAAAAATCGTTATAAGCCGCTATTTTTAAGCTAGACCGGTTTGAACAAAAAGTTGGATTTGTGTGATATAATACTACCAAAAACCATGTCTAGCTTCTGCTTCTGGTTTCGATTGTTTTCGAAAGCTTATCTTTGCATCCGTTCGAGTGACATAAGCCAAAAAATAAAAATAATTTTATTTAATAAAACAGGTAAAGGAGAGGGCCTTAATTGGTTCCTATTTTTTGAAGTTACGTCCCCGTTCGTACATTAATATGAATTGTCATAATGTTCTCGATGCAATTTGCTTTAATATATTATGAATTGTTTGCTATTAAAAGCAAGCATATGAATTTGTTTAATATTTTATATTCGTAAATATCTGTAAAAATACAAATAAATAAAATAAAATGGGTCTGAGAGGAATCCTCAATTGATGCCTATTTACTGAAGTTACCCTACTGTTCGTACAGCAATATTAACTTAATAAGTGTAACCAACAAAACACTTTAAATATGTTAATTTTGCCTGTGTTGTTAAAACATTTCCGCGATTTCTACGTGTTTAGATGAGATCATTGTAACCCAGCAAAACAGAAAGAAACAGACTTGCTCGATTCATAGTAAATATAAAGTTTTTACATTTAATTTTATCTAATATTGTGAAATACAGCGTTATACACGGGACAACTTATGAAAGTAAACGTAAATTTTAGTTAGAATTCTTACACACGTGTTTATTTTGTTGAATTTAGTAGGTAGGTATAATATTATTGCTATTATAAAATATGAACTGGATATTCGACCGCAAGTTACTAAAATACCGGCGTGCTTTGTCCGCGATTAAGCCAGCGTATGTTAGTTAAAACAGTGGCATCAGCTCCGTGTTTTGACCACCGGTATTTGTAGGTCGTGATTGAGAAGCGCGGCATTGTTTTCTTCGTCTCTTTCAGGAATAAGGTATCAGCAGATTATGTTACAGTATCACAACCGAATATTATTGCATACTATGCAACCCTGTTTTTGTGTTATAGCGTAGTGGACTATTGTAAGTCAAAGGTTCTGCTGATAAAAATTAAACTGAAAAATTTATATAGCCCAAATGAGTCAATATGGGAATGATTTTACCTTGAGTTTGTGTTCGATTGCTAGGGCCCGTCGATAAAAATAGTTTTTCGCTTTTATATTGTCCTTTTTTCAAAACTCCTGACGATATTGGTAACATTTCTCATCTTGAATTTTCGAAAAGTATCACTTCTCTACTAGATTAGATTTGTTGCAAAACTACTCGTATCTTGTAATATTTTTAGATGGTGTGAGTATGTTTATGAATATCTAAGCCGGCAGAAATATATTTTGCTATAATGGAACTTGAATTTTGAGTAAGAGTATTACGTATAGTCGTTTAAAAAAAATAATTTTCAATTATCCATATACTATTACACATTTATAATTGGACCAGCTTAAAAATAAACGGTGTGTCAGAACTCACGACACAAGAACGGAACCAGTTCGTTGTTTGGGTAGTAACAACACCATAAAACAAATAACTATCGGCCACACCAGTTAATGAATGGCTCGACAGGCGTTTGTTACAATTACACGGTGCTCAGTTTTGTTTCTCACCGTGGATCGTGCCTGGAATTTGTCGCAACGCGGACGCGATTCGTTTGTGTTTTTTACGTCCCTTTGCACCTCCGCCTTCTTTGTTTTTTTGCTCATTTGTATATGCAAGTCGATCGCCATGCAGAATCATTCCAAACAAATATTTTATTCGATTTGATCCGAAAATTCGAGCGCATAAATCGCCTCGCTCAGCGATATTGATCTTATGCAAAACCCAATCGTTTTATTTTATATTGAAGTCAATTTCGCTTGACAAATAGTAAATACGGAGAAAATGGGAAAAGGTCTAAGATATTTCCCCAGAGCGCGTGCGTTTTGTTGGAGCCATTATTTTCTCCCGTCGTTTGTTCACCGTCGAACGACAATAATATTTTAAAATATTCGACACTTTTACAGGTCCATGTTTCCATAAACTTGCCAGTTTTTACCAGCCCTTGTATTTGCATTCTTTTATATTCCCCCTGATTTTGTTATGTTTATGTTTTTATTGATATCGTTCTGTTTGCCAGAATCTACTCGGATTTGTTAAAATCAAGCATTCGACGATTATGATACGCTGATACACCTACAGTAATAATATAATGTAGCGTTCACTGTTGAGGGTAATGTTAACCGATTATAAGATATTTAGAATTAAATTCATAACTAAAGTTCAAATTTCATGTAAAATGCATAATATCCCTTAATATTGATTGGCCACCAAAAACGGTTTTGTTTCTATACAAATCACATTAAATTAGAGCTGCTTGATACTAATTAAAAATGCACATTTGAGTATTTTGTGATTTTGTATATATTTTTTACATATGTATATTTTTGCATATTTTGACATTATATTGTGTCGTTAAGTAGAAACATTTCACTGATTTTCAAAATTTTTCATCAAAAATGGCATAAGTGCACCAAGAAAATTCAAAACAATTAATAATAACAGTTATACAGGATGTTTCACAACAAGTAACACGCACTTTCCGGATGGATTCAGAATTTGAAAACGGTGAAAAAAGTTCCTATAAGCATGGGTTCAGAAACACTTCCTTACGGAACTACAGCATCCTGACACAAAACAGTATAATGTAATGTAAATTGTATAGGTAAGGATCGCTCATTCGATTTAGTATTTCTACTAATTTTTTTTAAATAAGTGAACCAAAGGTGTTTTTTATGATTATTTTTCTGAATATTTTAGATGTTTACGATTGTTACTTTCCTATACTTTCAGTATAGGGAAGTATTGATTTCATGCAAAATGTCAAAGTTGAGATTTTAACGGAAATAGTCGGGGGGGGGGGGGGGGTCCATGGACCCCAGAAAAGTAATTTAAAAAAAATGTCTGTCTGTGGGTGGGTGGGTGGGTCTGTTACGCTCCATATCTCCGGAACGGCTGGACCGATTTTGATGTGCTTTGGAATGAGGGGGTATATCAAAAAACCAAATTTTTAATTTTTTATCGAAAACATTTGGGGTGAGGGGGAACAGTAGCCCCCCTAAATATGAAATTATCGAAAAAATATTATTATTTTCGAATTTTGCTATCAATGGTGAGCTATTTCACATTAACAGAAATATTTTATTGTCCCCCGTTAAATAAATAAAAGGGTACCAATTTTCAATTTTCAAAAATTCATAGAGGGCGTTACAGTGAAATTATAGCAATGTGCAAAAAAAACAAATTGTAGAAGATTCCCAGCTCCATCAGCTTAAAAACTTTAAACAAAAACGTGTACGCAGTTTTTGAGAAATATTTTTTTGAAGAATTCCAAAATTTTGGAGTGATGTCATTGCGATCGTTTTTATATTTTCAAAATTAATTATATTTCATGGTATACCCTTGAAGGGCTACCAAACAAGATGTAGTTGATTCCAATCAGATAACTGGTGTTGAGTAAATGGGCGTTAAAGTCGAAATGTTCAAAAATTCGTAGCGGCCGCCATTTTAAAGCTAGAGAGTTCGGTAAAAATTCGTTTGATTTGTCCTAAGGTCTTCTTTAACGCTTAAAAAGTTTAAACAAAAACGTGTACGCAGTTTTTGAGAAATATTTTTTTGAAAAATTCCAAAATTTTGGAGTGATGTCATTGCGATTGTTTTTATATTTTCAAAACTAATTATATTTCATAGTATAGTACCCTTGAAGGGCTACCAAACAAGATATAGTTGATTCCAATCAGATAATTGGTGTTGAGTAAATAGGCGTTAAAGTCGAAATGTTCAAAAATTCGTAGCGGCCGCCATTTTAAAGCTAGAGAGTTCGGTAAAAATTCGTTTGATTTGTCCTAAGGCCTTCTTTAATGCCTAAAAAGTTTAAACAAAAACGTGTACGCAGTTTTTGAGAAATATTTTTTTGAAAAATTCCAAAATTTTGGAGTGATGTCATTGCGATCGTTTTTATATTTTCAAAATTAATTATATTTCATAGTATAGTATCCTTGAAGGGCTACCAAACAAGATGTAGTTGATTCCAATCAGATAACTGGTTTTTGAGTAAATGGGCGTTAAAGTCGAAATGTTCAAAAATTCGTAGGGGCCGCCATTTTAAAGCTAGAGAGTTCTGTAAAAATTCGTTTGATTTGTCCTAAGGCCTTCTTTAATGCTTAAAAAGTTTAAACAAAAACGTGTACGCAGTTTTTGAGAAATATTTTTTTGAAAAATTCCAAAATTTTGGAGTGATGTCATTGCGATTGTTTTCATATTTTCAAAACTAATTATATTTCATAGTATAGTACCCTTGAAGGGCTACCAAACAAGATGTAGTTGATTCCAATCAGATAACTGGTTTTTTAGTAAATGGGCGTTAAAGTCGAAATGTTCAAAAATTCGTAGCGGCCGCCATTTTAAAGCTGGAGAGTTTGGTAAAAAATCGTTTGATTTGTCCTAAGGGCTCCTTTAATCTCCACTATTAAAATTTCCAAAATTCAGTTTCTGAAAAAAATGCTACCAAAAAAACATGTCTAACTTCCGCTTCCGGTTTCGGTTTTTTTAAAAGCTTATTTTGTCGGTGAATTTTTGATATACCCCCTCATTCCAAAGCACATCAAAATCGGTCCAGTCGTTCCGGAGATATGGAGCGTAACGGACCCACCCACCCACCCACAGACAGACATTTTTTAAAAATTACTTTTTTGGGGTCCATGGACCCCCCGACTATTTCCGTTAAAATCTCAACTTTGAAATTTTGCATAAAATCAATACTTCCCTATACTGAAAGTATAGGAAAGTAATAAAACTGAGCAGCATTCAAGTTCAGAAAATTACAGAAGCTTAGAACGGCCACTAGGTAACGTTTTACGATAAAATCAGGACTTTTTAACTCGGGATTCCGATTTTAATTATGAAACCGCAATTTTTAATCTTGCACCTTGTTAAACACTTTATATGCAGCTTTCACCTTAATATTTTTGACGTGACTTACGTATTAGTGTATATAATTTTTAGGGTCCGAGAATAACGAAACACTAGGTTACGCCACTGTGTTTGTGTGTGTGTGCCTGTATACACTTTTACAGCCCAGACGCCTTAACACAGAAAATCCCATTTAGATATAATAATAATGTGTTGAATAAGAGGAAACAGCGAAATGGAACACAGTTCATGAAAATTTTTGATTTTAGGATTTTGTTTGGAAATGCATATTTTGAACTTCTTGGAACGCAAAAATTTGAGTTTTCAAAAATGTCTGTCTGTGTGTCAGTTCGTGGGTATGTGACCGCGGTGCCCTTTACAACTCCTGATTAGACAGTCCGAATTTGACGAGTTTTGTAATGTAGGGAGTATATCAAAAACTCATCCTCAAAATAAACTTTCAGAAAAATCCAAACTGGGGAGCGGAATTAGATATACTTTTTTGGTAGCATTTTCTCCAGAAACTAGAGTGTTGTACGCTTCTATTCCGAACTTTTTAGTTTTAAAATAGCGAGTTAATGGTTCTGCCTATACCGTATACCATCCGACTACCCAGGAAACAGTAGAACATCTTATCTCATCCATTCAAGAGGCTGCTTGAAACGCTATTCTCACTCTACTAGTAACTGAAAAAACCAACTGTCGTGCCAATATCAGAAGAGTAATTGCTGAAAAGCGAAAGCTCAGAAGGATTTGACAGAATAACTGCGATCCAAACGACAAAACTCTCCTCAACGGAGCGATAAACGAGCTGAAAAATCTCATACAAACCCTATGGATTTGTATCGCACAACCTTAAGGAGTTGCACTGGCGTAGTATATGAAGAAGGGCTTGTTCATGTCCACTGCACTTCCTACACTAGAAGTCATTAGATAGCCCTATCGTGTGCAGGTGTTTCTCCAAGTAACGGTCCTGTGAACAGTTCTGTCAGCGTTTTGATTTTCTTCTGTTTAATTTAAGGAGATGATCCAAGTGGTTCAGTGGTAAAAGGACTTGGTTCCTCGATTCGAATCCCGGAAGAAACAGAAATTGTAATTTTGTGGATCGGTATCCAGCTTGGCAACCATTCGACGTTGGGTTACAATTAACGGCGCTTGCTTTGATTACTGGCTGCCCAAGACAAGTAACAAAGCCACACACAACATTACCATACAAATAAGCACATGTGTGAATGGCTTTGAATTAATGTGCATGAAGGGTGGCATAAGCTTAAAAAGCGTGGTGGTTTAAGGGCCAAAAGCCCCACTACCTACACAAGCGAAGAGTTTACCCGGAGTGAAAGACCTTGACACCTTCGTGTATATGAGGATAGATTATGATGATGATAATTTTAGGAGAAAATTTGTTTTTCTAGTAGAACACCTTCAAAAGCTTCTTCTTCTGGTTTTTTAAAATTCTGCTTTACACAGTCCATCTATATTTTTCTGAGCTTTCTTTGGACGCGTTTTTCTTCTGTTTTCTTGGAAAATTCTTTTTACTTTCTTACCGCCCTCCATTTTTCATACGTGTCCTATCCATTCTGGTCGCTTTTATTGCTGTTCTCGGATCTTAATAAGTTCTTCAGTTCTCTGTTTGTTCATATGTTCCACATTTTCTCTTCTTTTACCGGTACCGCTATTATTATTCTGCTTCTTCGTTCTTCTTTACTCATAGCTTAAGCTGACGCAATCCATATTTAAATATTTTATTAATTTTGGAAATTTTCAATGAACTATTGCTATGACAAACTGACCGTCCAATTTTTTTTATTTTGTAGGCTCATAGAGAGAAGGATGAGCTACAATTTGATTAATTTCACAGTCCGGTAATTTTGCTATAACGTTTCTTTTCATGAATTTTTAAAAATCAAAATTCATATCGACTTAGATTTAATAAACGGGTGACTGTAAAACATTTCTGTTCAAGCTAAATTACTCTTGAGTGATAGTACAATAAGATTCACAAGTTAATTTTTAAGTGCAGTAATATTTAAAGTGGTTAATTTCCCTTTCCTACCCAATTTTGGGTGGGTGAATTTGCTGTATCGTCTCTGGTTTTCTTTAACCCATTTCTTCCAAAAATCAGAAATCTATTTATTCCAAATAATCTTAAAAACATTGTCGGATTTTATACACAGTAATGCAGATGCGTTTTAGCTGTAGTGTAGTAGCTATGTCCTACCAGAAAGCGGAAAATGGCGTTGCCTCGTTCTGCGGCTGAACTTGACGCAGTAGATAAACGCCATTATTATGGCGCGTGACACGTTAATACAAAAATACTTCAGAGAATATGAAAAGCAATCATTTCGAAAGTATAGGCGAAATGCTTCTCTTATTTTTGAATGCTTGTTTCAGAGGATTTTTGCTAGAAATTTTTTATTTCGAAAAACGGGTTAATTTATGGTAAGACTTCCATCTTCTAGTTTTCAGTATAAGACTTCTTTAACGAAAGGTGTTTTGGTAGAGCGATATACGTTTGTGTACATTCTTGTTTTGTACAGAGTTTACATTCTTAGAATTTCATGTAATCTCATTATATGTATATATGCTGTTCTTGTCAATTAAATGCTGAATGAATAGAATAGAAAAGTTTTGGAGAAATATCTTCAAACATTTAAATTTAATGACCACTTTTTTGAGGAAAGTAAACTTGAATGATTTTGTTCTAAACATGGTAACTATGTATCTGCTGGCTATTATTCAAATAAATTTACTTTTGTTCACTTCGCAAATATTCAGTTAACGGAATTTGATTTTTTAACTAGCTATAAAATATTAGCGGACACCAAATCGTTCATTACTTTTTGCAAAGGTTATTCGACAGTCTTATTTACACCTATAGGAATACTGAACCGAACACAAATTTTATTTGTTTTGATCAAATCTGACGAACGTTTAGAGTGCCGAGTGTTACTGACACAAGCCGGTACAGGTTTCTGTTGTCGGCGATTTGTAAAGATTTAATTAATTTGATTTGTATAGTTGCATGTCCCAAGAACTCGCCTAAAACGGCTGTGAATTACAGCATCACCGTCCAAGAACCTACATTATTTATTTAAATGGTGAACGATTGATAGTCTGTTAATTTTTACATTAAGGAAATGTTAAGTACGATAATAAATTTATTGTTCATTAAGGTAAATTTTTAAATGTGACATTTGAACAACTTTTGCAAGTTAGGAAATATTATTTGAATATTTGGAAATGGTGGAAACAAAACAAAGCAGCAAAATTGCTGTTTATTTTCGAGAAGAGTTGAAAAACAGGTGGGTTTTTACCAGCGAACAGCTCATTACCGACCGAAAGGAAAAGACAAATGTGTGCCAATTACTTTACTTTTGCTAATGAACCAAAATATCATGCTCGGCGGTAATCAAAATACCATCCCACAAAATAACTTTATTAACTCTGGCAAAGCATTTCAAAGTACTAATAAAACCTCAAATTAACTACCAACGAACAAAATGAACAAAATTCTCGTCCTAGTGACCACTTAATCACCGGGAACGTTTAGTTTTAAACGCTTAAATGGTTAGTTTTTTCTCAGAATCACGTGTAATCTGATATCTCAGTGGTTTAGTCGTGCTGTTAGGTTAAAATTAATGTTTATGTCCCGCTTGCATCGTCCATCTTGCCATAGCGCTCGACTTTATCAAGATGTTCACTTGTTTAATGGCTCTTGTTGCCTTTCATTTGTTCAAACTCTCTTTACCTTTTCTATCGTTATAATAGGCCTCACCCAACAAACCCTCCTCAGAAATACTTTTATTTCTTAATCGCGATGCTTAGAAGACGTCGTATTACGTGAGTTACATAAAATTAGATTCAGATATTATTTTTTTCTTTTATTAGTTTAAGAACTTCAGCTCTTTAATAAATTGCCGAAATTAAAATAATCCGAAATCTGAAACTTTTTCAATTGTTTTCTACAACTTTCGTATATTGAAGCAAAACGAGGAATTATTTTTCCTTGTTTTACAAATTTACAATTTCTTAGATTTTTGCAACTCAACTTTGTATCATTTTTTCATATTTTTAAAATTATGTTTCTTGCCGACCTAAGAAACAGACTTTGTACTTGGTTTAGGAATCAATGCCGAGAGATTGAAGGACAGGCACGTTTCAGAGTCAGATGAAACAGAAAAAATAATTATCGCCAGTTTATATCCTACAATCTAGACGCTTTACACGTTTACACACATAGGAAAACTAAGTTCGAGTCTTAATATTAGTAATCGTGTTCGGAAGAAACTGCTGAAAACGAGGTTGGTCTGTCAGAAAATATTATTTAATATTAAAAAAACTGGCTGAAATAAGCAGTATCTTAACCAATTATTGAAATTTAGTACTGAATCGTTGCTGAACTCAAAAACAAAAACAGGCTAAACAGAGTATTAAAGTGTCGGCAAAGGTTTGTAGCAATAAATGTTAAAAGCGAAAGTAGCTGTAGTACTTTAACAATTATACGAGTTATTCTATGTATATTAAATTCGGATCTCTTCCATCTGTCAAAACTTTTAATGGCGTGGAGCGCCTACTATTACAACCTACGTATTTACACGGTCCTTATATAAAGACCATTTTCCTTTGTACAGTGGACCGCTATAATGTTCTATAAAAAATATGCTCTCTTAATGTAGAATATTTGTTTGTTTTATTGCAGCACAATCTGTTGACACGTCATTGCGACAACAAACTCAAACGAGAACACATTGCAACACGGCCGCGGCTACAGTAACTGACCGGTCGGCTGATTAGCGCTGGCGGGTAGTCACACGGCGCTTCATTTAATAATTTTGCGTACATTAGTTCGTCAATACTGCCTTTATTAATACATAAAGGTGATAACAATGACAACGATGGCTTAATATACTAAAAGCACTAGATAAATAGAATGCAGACCCCCCACGCATTATCTTTTACGGCTAAAATATTAAACCAACACGGATAGGATAAAAATTTGTAATAAAATTCTTACGCGAGGTATTCAGTAAAAAAATTGGAGCAGGGCCCAGGGGGTTTCTAGAGATTTTTTAACCCAATAATTTAAAAAAAGAAAATATTGATAGCTCAAACCGTTTTAAAATGGCGGCCAATTATATCAAACGGCCATTATATAAACTTTTTTTCCAACCGCACATACTTCAACTAAACTACTTCATTTTAAAGGTCCTATTAAACTGAATAATTTTTGTATGTGAAGTTTTTCGATATCTCTCGTCGTTACAAAATGGCGGCTCAATTTATAAAAATTTAGTTCCTATTATCGGATTAATCGCTTTCTCTACCGCATCTAAGGCAGTGAAGCAGACATTTGTTTGTTGATTTATAAAGTCTATTCACATAACATTTAAATCCACGTGCGAGTTGGAGTTGGACAACTCAACATCGCACTTGCACTATTCATACCTTTTTTAATATTCAACACAAAAACGCGATTTTTGAAAATATTTGTTTCATTTCACTATGAGTTACGGTAATACTAATTTTCTGCAATCTTTTATAAATCGAATAAAAACATTTTATAAACAAAAGACATACTTAACCATTTGTTGATCATCTATATATAATCAAATAAGAATAATTATTTAAACCGAAAAACACGTCAAATTGTTCCTTATTGAAATAGAACAAATTTATGAGCAAATATCGCTTGTAATGTAATTGTGCAATATTTATTTATCCAATTACTGTTTTTATTTGTACATATTTTAGTAGTAGTGGATGACATTTATACCTACATTTTTAGAACTGTATATTTAATGTCCCCGTGTTCTCGAGTGTGTAAGTCACTTTGCTCTGCGCCGACCCGGCTCTTGTTTTCCGGCCGTGCTGTTCAGATTGCAAATGAAAGGTCAGCTTCGCGACCCACCCATCCTCGTAGCGGAAGCCCCTCGCTGCTAAACGTTGAGGTAGGTGGAAAGACTCCGGAATTCTTATGTAGATAGTTTTATAAATATAGATATTTTTAATCATAGAATATTTTTTTTATAAACCAGTAGAGGTGAAACGATGCTTCACTCGCTGAACCCCACGAACCACTACTGTCGACGCACATTAAGGATGGATTAGAATTTAAGAACAATAAAAATACATTCTGTAAACATGGGTCCGAAAATGCTTTTCTAAAAGTTTACAACATCCCGAAGATGGAATAGCGTAATCAATTTTTTTGTCGATAACTCTTTTATGCCTTAAAATTCTGAAAAGTTATATGCGAGCATTACTCATTCAGTTTAGTGTTTCTTCTTAGTCTTTATTTGAATAGGTGTCCCAGACGTGTCACATAGACGGTGTCATATATAATATTAATCAACAGAAATGCACAAAGAAGGCACTCTTGGAGAAAGGCGTTAAATGCAACAATTACTGAAGTAATTTATGTTTTTGTAAATCAAGTTGCCATGAAGGAAGGAGTGTTCTATCTCGCAATGTGGGTGACGTTCTTCCTTGCAAACACAAAAGTTTAGATAATAACATACTCTACTTTCGTAAAACGTATAATATTATCAAGTTTTATATAAAGTAACAATATTTAAAAAAAATTGAGAGACGGCAAAACTTATAAATGCCTTTCTCTTACGGACATATAATAAAACAAATCCCTATCAGGGGAATTTATGTTATACTAGTTTGGGTAAGAAACATAAGCTTTTTTGAGCACTTTTAGCTGGTATTGTTATCATATGTTTATGTTATCGTATAAACAAAAGTTCTCGCGAGATGGCAAACTTACATTCGGTTTTCATAAACTTTTGTGCAGTTGGGTTGTAATGAATTTGGAAACAATATTTTGAGTTTAAAACAGAATTTGTAGCAGTTTACTCACAATGTGAAGCTTCAAATAAAAAATATAAACCCACTCTTGTTCTAAGATACAAATTAATCAATATAAAATAGAGAACATAAAAAATGTGTGGCAAAAATTAACACAACATACTTATTAACATTAATTTATGGACTACATTGAGCGATGCGAAGTGAGAAAAACTTTATTTTGTTATATTTTAAATTATAATTTTAAAATTAAAAATATTTAAGTGGAACGGTGAAACACATCAATCAAAACAACGACAATTTTAATGACCATTTCTTAATCAGAAAAAAGGACGTATGGATTTCATTTACAAAATGGAAATACATAATTTATGTAGTACCCACTGAACATTAAACATCACGTCTAAGCTTGTTTCATACAAAAGTATACAATATCCTACTTGTTAAAAAATTGTGGTTCATAATCGAAATTGTTTGCAATGTTAAAGCGGAAAGTGCAAAATTTTACGTCATATAAGTAAATGCACAGGTAATAATCTACAGCATTCACATTCATATTAACAAAAAATTGCCATTGAAATGTCACTTTTTATGATACTGCTATAAATTGTATGAAATAATCAATCAAATTCAATTTTTACTGTAAACTAGTTAAATTCTTTATTTTTCATTTTTATCTAGATTATTATTTTAATTCCCTTTACTTTACAATGAAACCGCAAAATTTAAAATGTTATGATTACCCGTTATACAGATTTTCCTCTAAATTTTGAATCCATAACTAAACAACGGGGATTGTTAATAATGCGATTTATTTTGTTGTTTGGACTTTTTCTATTGAAGTGAAAAAATTTGACTAGCATATCCGAGGATCGTTCGAAATGTACGTGGCCTAACGCAGAGATGGCGCTAATTCGGCGGAATTTGCATTACAATTTTTCAAAACCATTCTTTCTTAGGTTAAATATGACAGTATAGAAAGATCTGTCAATTAGTTTGTGTTTGACAGTGCGCCAAAGTGACCATCTCGAGTGATTTCGTAAATAATGGAAAAAACTGCGAGCAGTGATAAAGTACTTTCATTTGGAAGGCTTAACACCAACCGAAATCAAAGCAGAGTTGGATTCGACATTTTTGAAATTCGCTCCTTCGTTTTCAATGGTTAAAAACTGGGTTGCCGAGTTTAAGCGCCCAAAAACGGTTACTACCCCGGATATGCTTGAAAAAGTCCTCCGTATCGTATTGGATGACCATCGAGTAAAAGTGCGCGGGATAGCAGACATAGTGGGCATCTCAAATGACAGTGTGCACAGGATTTTAATTGAAGAATTGAAAATGAAATGATACTACGCGCTTTGGGTGCCGCGTTTGCTCACACCGGAGCAAAAACTGAATCGTTTAATTGTTTCTCGCGACCTTTTGGCACGTTTTCGCTGCAATCCGAAGGACTTCTTGCGCCGTTTCATAACCGTCGATGAAACATGGATCCACCATTACACTCTCGAAACCAAGGAACAGTCCGAACAATGGACACACAAAGGTTCTCCGCCACCGAAGAAGGCAAAAACGGTTTTGTCAGCAGGAAAGGTTATGGCAACTGTATTTTGGGATTCTCATGGAATTATCTTCGTCTACTTGAAAAAGGGAAAAACAATAAATGGCGAGTATTATGCCAATTTGGTGCAGCAATTGAGCGACAAAATCAAAGAGAAACGGCTTAATTTGGCGAAAAAGAAAGTGCTTTTCCAGTCTGCAATCGCCATGACCAAAATTCATGAATTGTGATTCGAATTAGTGCCTTATTCGCCAGATTTGGCTCCCAGCGATTTTTAGCTATTTCCAAACCTAAAAAATTGGTAATTGTTGCTGTAAAAAGCTATTTTGAGGACTTGGGTTCATCGACCTACAAAGACGGCATTGCTGCTTTGGAACATCGATGGAATAAATGCGTTGAGCGAGCAGGAGATTATAAGATTAAATAAAATGATTTTTTGCTCAAAAAACTTGCTTTTTCTTTGTTAGGCCACGTACATTCTGAACGATCCTCGTAACTTTATATTTAAATACTTGATATCCAGCCAAATAAAAAAAATAGTTTCAAATAATGAATGCTTTAAGGTGAAGTCGTATAATGATTTTGTATATAACAGTAGTTGCATTTCCTACGCAAACAATTTCTGGTAAAACGAGTCATTGGTGTAAAATGGGAATCAATCTATAAAACCTCGAAGCAATTGAGCGAATTGCTGCAAATCTGTTCTGATTTTACGGTTTCGATAAAAAGCAAAATCATAAAAATAAATTGAAAACGTTTTAAACTAGTCCGGATTTATTTTAAAGGTGTAAAATCGACTCCAGAGTCCCATTTCCGGTTGATAGAAAGTCGGTCCGGAAGTTTCAGCGGCAGGAAGATGGCCGATTGAAAATAATTGTCGCCGCGTTTTGTTTCGCCTTCTGTTGTTTCAAAACGGTCAATGGGTCCCGGGATGCTCGTCTGCCCGATGCATTCAATTTATGCTGTTCGATTTTACACAAGTATTGTTTTGGGACAAATAAAATAAGAAATACTTTGGTTTCTGTTCCCTCTCTAGGTTTCAGTAAAATTCATCCTTTTCAGCGACAGATTTCGTGAGTAAGAGCTGTATTTTTATTGTGGTGTGCCTGGGTCGAAGTAGCTTGGGGGTTGTCTCGTGACAATATCGCATCGTAGATGATTTTTGTTTAGTTTATCGACCTTGTTTATGGCGACATATTGGGCGTAAAATTTCTGGGGGTGCGAAGATGTTTTGGTTTATTCGATATTGGATCTCGTATCAAAACATTAAATAATGCAAAGGGTGTTATGTGTTTTATGCGTTTTAGGATGACAACGAAAACGAAAAAATATCGAAATTTAAATTGCAGCGACAAAACAAATAGACTGATTATAAGTACACAGTCAGACTGATTTATTAGTGGATGTGCAATTTATTTTTTAAACTACAGCCACTCATTTACGTTCTTTTTCTTCTCGCTCCGATACTTATGAATAGTTGAAAAAGCACGAAAAATGTAACATATGCCCATTAGACAGCTAATTAATGTCAGAATAGCCGCTGAGATGATTTCTTTGTTGTGAAACAAACGAGTTGCATTGACAAAACAAAAGATATACGAACAAAACTCGATCTGGGACTGTTTTGATTGATACAAAACAGACGGCAGTGTAAAAAGGTGAACGTCGTTCCCTGAAACAAACGAATGCCGCAAGAATGTAAAAGTTTGTTTTGTTTTTGCCGACTTGATTTTACGTAGTTTTTTTATTTGCACTATTGTATTCAGCCAGTTTTTAGGAATTATAAAAGCGGGGTATTAGGATTCCAATGTTATGTCGCATTTTTTCGGGACCATTTTTGAGGTATTTCGATTGGACCCTGATAGCGTAATTTGAATTTTTTCGCTTTTTAGGTATACAACCGTAATGGCACGGTATTTCTGTAAATAATTCCTGTTTCATTGTTACGTTTACCTTCAGCTACTGAAGCCTTTCGTACTTATGCAAATTTATGAATTCATTATACGGACACGCAGTTGAGCCGTTTATATAGAAAGGAATTCAACGTGCTGTAAAAATAATATGGAATGAAAGAAACATCGCGCTTTTGTAAATTATTTTTGAAGCATGTCGCAAATTAATTTTGTCTTTCTCTATAATGGTTTCTGTATCAATCTGAATTTTTCGAATCGTTTTCTATGGGGTATTTTAAATTGAGAACTGCTAAATTTATTAATAAATAATCAGGTTTGGATGCTTCTGGGTAATATTATAAATAAATAGCGTATTTCATGTCACTGTAATAACAGAAAATCGATGGAAGGAGCGAAGCACTTTGCCTGAACTTTGCTATAGTTTAGAAATTGTCTTATCATGTTTCACAATTATGTTTCTAATTTTTTTATCAAACAAATTTTTTTTTGATTAAAATAACTAAACAGATAAACAAACTCGTCTGCAAGATTTCGTGGGAGGCAAAAAATTAACTTTCTTAAATAGTGCTGCGCATACAAATTAAGTTATCCACCTTATTCTACTATCACTTATGAGCAGTTTTGCTTAAACAGAAATATTTTCTTTCCTCGTTTATTAAATAAATAAGCATACATTTTCTACCTTCAAAAATTCATAGAAGGCGTTACCGAGAAATTAACGAAATGGGACATAAACCGCAAATAATGAAAATATGTTCGGCCAGATTTTTTTTAACTTTTCCAAAGTTTTGAAAATAGTTTTCACTTTATAGTTTTCGAAATTTTTTGTGTATAGTGACATTGTGTTTTTATTGGGCTATTATGAAACGTAATATTGTCCCTAACTGTTCACTCGTTTTTAAGTAATAAGGTCCTAAAATAATAAAAAAAAAATTCCTAGCAATTGCCATTAGAAGCTAGAAAGTTTGGACAAAAACCGTTGAATTTGCCTTCAAGTATTCTATTAGATTTTGGTTTAAAAATTGGAAAATTCGCTTTGTGAAAGAATGCTACAAAAAACATGTTTTGATGCTTATGTTATACATAAAAGTTTGATCCAAAACTCATCGAAATCGGTCCATCCGTTTGGGAAATTTAAGGCGTACCTACACACGCACATACCTGTTCACCCACCGACAGATATTGTTTGTCAACCATTTTTTTTTGGTTCTGGTACAAAATAGGTATTACTGTCAAAATCGCGATTTCTCAAATTTTCATGTAGTAATTATACTTCCCTAAACTAAAGGTATATGAAAGTAAAAATGTGATAAAAACGAGTCGTTACAGTTAAACGGGAACAAAATATATAACAATAAATAATATTATATCTAAGTCAGATTTTATATAGTTGTTAACTTTACGTGCAGAACGTATTATGTACGATACGATTTCTTGTCAAATGTTTTGTTATATTGTCACATTATGGTCAAATCAATATTAAAAGTTTAGTAAAAGAAGAATTATTTGCTTATAATTCTGTTTTCTATTTGCATACATCTAATTAAAAAAATTACATCACATTACTATGATCAGAAGAAAATGTGAAATTTTTATATTATGCTTTGCGTTAGAGATACAGCAAAAAATTGCTTGGTAAAGTTGTTGAGAGTCAACTCCCAGATACCAAATTTTAAAATAAATTGATTTTTTGTTTTATTGTTATTTTAACGCAATCTAAAAGTCCAGTTAGTGAAAACAAATTGTTGCAAACTGAAAACACTTTTAATTACGAACATTCGATTCTGTAGCTACTTCTCTGAACGATCGTTTATTTTCATCGATTAATCAAATTATACTATACTTTTTCGGGTGTACTTAAGTTTTGCTCAACTATTAACTAATGGGAAACGGTTAACATCGACGTTTTTAAGGGTTTTCTATCTTGCAAAACTTAGAGTGAAATTTTAGATCGTTAAATTAATAAATGGGTGCACTTTTGGACCTGAACAACTTTTCCAAATACCTTTTTGCTGTATCTGCAACGATGAAAAGTGGAACACACTGTATATAAGCCTTTCCTTTTGTGTAATGTTAATATGACTAATGTAAACTTGAAATCTTCAGTTCTCTCCTTTAAATACAAGTTTTGATAAAAATAATAACAGAGTCGTGTTCTACAGTCAAAATGACAATATCATTAACATTGAGCAAAATGAAGTAGTGTAATGAAATTTGGCAAAACAAAATGATGTTATAATAAAAAAATTTCGCGTACATATAAAAGACACAAAAGTGGCACTATTAGACGGGTAGCAAATATAGAATGTCGTGTGCTTCAACCAAACATCCGGAATGCTTCGTCTATCTTGCTATTATGTCACTGGAGCCTTACACTGTAAATATTTTTATTAAAAACAACATTTTTGCCAACTCACTAGTTTTGATTGATTTAAGACAAATAAGTTTTTTATTTACTTTTTATTTTCTCATACAGTTTGTTTTATTTTTTTTCAATCTTCGCTAAATAAAACTGCCAAAAATGTACTATATGAACCCGAATTTGAATGCGTTTGTTACGGAGATACTTAAGAATAAAATGCAATAACACTATTTAAAATTACTAGTGTGAAGCTAACCGTGCTAAAAAGGTATCTCAATTTTGTTAGTTGAGATAAAATGTACGAATATTTTAAACTCAAAATTTAACAAAAATTAATTCGAAAAATGAGCGAAGTGTATAGTTAGAAACCGAAAATTTTCCTTTTAGGAAATTAGGTTAAAATGAAATTTTTTTGTTTCTTTGCAGAGGAAGAAGATGTACTTGGATTAAAGATCGTAAAAGATCAGAAAACAAAGTAAAAAATAGAAATAGTCGAAAACATCCTCTTTAAAAATATTGCATCTAAAAAACAAGTCAGATTTTATTCTATAGTGTTACTGAATACTGATGAGTAATTCAGCTTAATCCCCGATTTTTTATATTCTCCTTTATGGCAAAATTCAAATTTAAAGAATTCATTTAGGCCTTAACACAAAAATAAGAAAACTGTGTAAAACTAAAAGTTAGCTCTTTCCAAGCTCTAATCATTTAGGAAATAAAAAGAAAACTAGCGAAACCCGTGGGCCTCCTGTTTTTTTTTTTTTTTAAATTAATAAATAAGCTAATTAAGGAGGTAGTGCAACGAATCTAAGTTCCAGTTTTATGATTTTATACAGCGAGTGCTTTAATTTTACGTATTAAATTCGCGTCTCTTCGACTTGTCTGAACTTCAGGGAGATGCGACGGCAGCCAATATTATACAACCTAAGCAGCTCGCAACGGTCTTATTTTTTCAAAGTTATCAGTTTGTTTCTAGCGCGTATGTTATTGTAACTCGAATTCCAATATTTGGGTCAAGTTTAGCTTCTGTTTATTAATTCTTAACTTGTTTATTTTTAAACATTTTTAATCAAATCGGTTGATTCCTCTTTATAGCTAAACCTGAGGTAAGCATATATGTTTTACAAGTTTACGAGCAAAGATATTGTTAAGGAGAGTTACAAAAGGCATGGATTAATAAATGAAGAAATAAGTGGAGATCTGGAAATATATATTATGGAGGACAAAGCGATATAATACAGACAAAAGTGGTACAACATCTAGAAAGAATGGGCAATGAAAGAAATCCGAAGACAGCACAGCACTACAATCCGAGAAGAAGAAGAAGCTTAGGAAAGCCCAAGAAGAAGTGAAAAGAAAAAACAGGAACAGATCCAAGACCTAATCCATGACGGATATGATGATGATAATATATTGCAATGATATGCTTGGTCTTGCAACTACTAGAAAACAATGCCTAAACTGTCTGCAATTCACGCAATTAAATTTAAACTTGCTATGAGACTCTTTTAACTTTCTCAGGGTCGTTATTTTGCTTGCAAAATAAATTGTTTAAATTAATTTTTAAATAGAAATAAACACACAAAGATATCAACTTTACAAAATAATAATTTTATTAAATAACTCAATTTCTAAATGTGGTTTCCGAAATATCAATAAATTTTACTAACTAATATCGTCTTTTTTTTAACAAATAAACACTTATCTTAGCGTCTTCTTATTCCTCGCTCTAGCAAAACGCTCTGCTGGCCTCTCGAGCAACAACAAATAACCTCTCTTACTCTGAATCTTCTTCTTGTGCTTTTTATATTATTACCAATTTGGTTTTACTACCATCACCAACGTACAAACTTCCTCGATCACCTTTTATTTATAATTCTTCTGGTTTTATATATAATTCGTTGTTACTTCTTTGTATTTTTCACTTTTATTCTCGCTATTACTTTTATATAACTTTTAGACCCGTTTTTCCTCTTTTCTTCTTCCAGAGGATCTCAATTCTGTGTATTTATTTACACCAACGAGCCGTAACCAATTAAACAAATTTCTTCTTTTTCTCTCCTCTTTTGTCTTCCTTCCTTGATCTTTATTTTTATAAAACAAACACATAAACCTCAAGTCCAAGAGTATCCTTTTATATGTTTTTGACTTTGACACTGACATCCAAACTGACATTAGTCGACGCACAAATCAAGTAACTCTAAAACTTTTTATAAACTAAACCTTTTTTAACAATTCTAAATTAAATTATTATTACAATTAACATAAATAGTCTTCGTATCAATCTATTGTGTTTGTCTTTTCTTTTAGTAAAAACAAACATATGAAAAATAACAATTATTAAAATTTATAACAGGAATTCTAGCAAAAACACTCAACCCTGAGTTTAAAAGTTAGAGTATGAAAATATTACAAGTCTTCATAAATCTCCAAATGAAACTTGAACTGCAGCAAGCAATCCAAAAATTGCCTTCCAGCAATCACAACACCCCAGTCAAATCAAACACCTCTAAATATCATAGCAATATATATGATAATTGTTCAATATCTGTTTGTCCAGCTACTGCTTTCACTTGTACATATTTCGTGATTTAATATACAGCCTGACTCAAAATTTATAAGTTTTAATATATTTCTGCTATTTGAGAAAAGGAATAAAACAGTTACTAATTAAAGTTTTCCGAACCAACACGCACTATGAACTAACATATGAAAATATTGTACAGGGTGTCTCATAAAAAAATTATTGATAAGATAATACTTTCCTTAAATTAAACGTTTTATTTTATTTATCTTAGTGGTAAGACCATTTAATTTCCAACAGTAAATTTAAGTAACCTTTTTTTTCTATATGCCATAATTTTCAAAAAAAAATTTCATGTATATTGTCATACAGCTCGCCCGCTAACGGTACACACGGTAATACGAAAACAAATGAAGTTGTCGGGTGTGTCATTCGGTGTTGCTGCATAAATGTCATATTTTAGATATTTTTAGTGTGGCATATTGATTCACTAACTACTATTATTAATATTTCCTAAAACACATACACAATGCGCAAACGAATAAAGTAAAACTGTGACATTTGTGTAATAAAACTGAATAACACCCCTGTCATCTTTATTTGTTGTTCATCGCGCGCTACGATTCCCTTAGTTGCGTGTGGACAGTGAGTGCACAAGCTGCATGACAATATAGGTATATGAATATATGAAGTTATTTCAATTTTTTCTTTAAAATTAAATGGTTTTACTAATAAATTCATAATGTAGTTGCAGTGAAGCTTGAGATTGAAAGGAGCTTGAGTTCCCGCCGTAGCGGCTCCGATGCGATGTTCTCCGAGTTGGTTTTCGTAGTGAGGCTATCGCTATCAGCAGATTATGTTCCACCTATACGAACAAATAGTAGAATCCTAAATTTGCTTATCTGTATGTTAAACCGTAGCCTGTACAAAGGAATATGCGCCTTATATAATGGACGCGTAAATTTGTGGGTTCTCTTACCGAAGGCGGAAGAGATCAGGTGGAAGAGATCCGGATTTAATATCGATAATTAGTCGGCTTTTAATCTAATATGCTACTAAAAAGTATTTAGTAATTTATTAAAAGTTTGTTTTTCCATTGTATTTTTGGTATAGTATTCTCGCATTTTAAGTATCATCAAAGTCTGACCAATCGTTCCAGATATACATATAAGAGAACGAACGACCGCACCCACAGACAAGACATTGTTAAAAAAATTTCAGGTTTTCTACAGCATCAGAATGTATAACAAAACAAGTATGTCATGAAAAACTGTTTAATTAGTCATATTCAAAATTAAATTAGTTAGATTTTTGTCCCTTGGAATTTGGTTTTTACCACTAAAAATTTTTGAAAAGATGTTAAGAAAAGAAAATGTAGCGCAAAATAGGTAACTAAATAATAAAATTCAATTAAACTCAGATCATTTATAAATGCTATTCACGTATTTCCGTTTTCTAATAAAAACAGAGCACTGTTGCTCTAAAACCACCCTTTACAGCAAAGTAAGCAAATTGCCAAAATAAACGGAACCTAATAAAGCCTCCCAAACTAGATTCACTAAACGGATTACCGCCGAGCTAATAGCGTAGAACAATTACTTAAATAATAGCAACCCGCTAGAAAATGGCTACCGGATCTTATTTCCTCGGGGGAAAATCACCAGTAAACATCTACCCTAATCATCTCAGACTGTGACATTACCTCGTAGACTAAAATTGCTGCTCCCTTGAAAATCACAGTCCTATACACCGCTTAGGATAGTTTAACAAAGGGGTTGGTAACGATCTATTACATCGCGTC
Source organism: Ctenicera cuprea (assembly GCA_958336395.1). Lineage (NCBI taxonomy): Eukaryota > Metazoa > Arthropoda > Insecta > Coleoptera > Elateridae > Ctenicera > Ctenicera cuprea. The sequence goes on along the minus strand of OY284491.1, from coordinate 36,750,500 downwards.
TTAGACTGTGAGGAAACGAAGTTTTTAGACGAGGTATTAAAGGCATACTCTGACAAATGCGAAACAGTCTCATTAAGAGGGGTAACTGCGAATTGCTCGCTTAATATTATAGGGTGATTTTGTAACAGCGTTTTACTAACGATATAATATAATATCGACAGGATATTTGGAGATGATGTGTTGCTATCTTGCTATACTGAAATCGATAAAGATAATTGAGACATACATAATTTTTGAAGAGAATGAGAAGGCGCATACAGGAAGTTAATTTTATTATAATTGCTAAATTTATCTAATTAGCGGGTAATACATAAATTTGGATTTGTTCAAATTAATATAATTTAGTTGCATTTTAGAGGAAATATGCCGGGTGTGCACGAAACTTGGCTTATTCCCCTTTTTATTTATTAATTTTAACTAATAAAACTTGGAGGGATTAATATACACACATTTGCTATTCCTATTTCACCGGAAATAATCCCAGAACTCTCATTTTAAATGGAATATTCCATATATTTTGAGTTTTTGAAATATCCTTTAAATAAATTTTTAAGATCCAAATTTTTTGAACCAAAATTATGTGTTACGTCGAGGGTGTTGGGTACTTGCTACTTGCTATGAAGTAATAATTATTTATGTTACTAGTGAAATGAAGGCGTTATTATAACACCGAGTTTGAAAGTTGCACGACGAGGTCGTAGACCGAGTCGTGTAATCAAATAAGTGCCATAATAATGCATTATCCCACGTGCGACATACAGAATTTTATCTGGCAACCGGCCAGTTTTCCTATAAAGAAAGCTTCAGTTTTGTTTATGTACTTAAAACGAGTTGGGTAATGAATTCATTACATAACTCATTTTACATTGGTGCGATAATGAACTTTATTACCTAATGCAAATGAATGAGATAATAAGCCCTTATCCAAGCATTCGTAGATAATAGTTATGTTAGTAGTGGAATAAAGACGTTATTATAACACCGAGTTTGAAAGTTGCACGACGAGGTCGTAGACCGGGCCGTGTAATCAAACTAGTGCCATAATAATGCATTATCCTACGTGTGACATACAGAGTTTTATCTAAGACTGCTCAAAATTTGTTTAAAATCGAAATTTTTGCTTGAAATGATATTTGACATTTCGCATTATTGTATTTGCAAATCTCAAGTCACTTTTAAAATACTTTTGTTTTAAATCAAGGGAACGAGATAGATTTGATTTGTTCAATACTATGGCAACCAGCCAGTTATCCTATAAACAAAGCTTTAGTTTTATTTATGTAATTAAAACGAGTTGGGTAATGAATTCATTACATAACTCATTTTACATTGGTGCGATAATGAATGAAATAATAAGTCCTTATCCAAGATGCGTGGGTAATAGTTATGTTACTAGTGGAATAAAGACGTTATTATAACAACGAGTTTGAAAGTTACACGACGAGGTCGTAGACCGAGTAGTGTAATCAAATAAGTGCCATAATAATGCATTATCCCACGTGCGACATACAGAATTTTATCTGGCAACCGGCCAGTTTTCCTATAAAGAAAGCTTCAGTTTTGTTTATGTACCTAAAACGAGTTGGGTAATGAATTCATTACATAACTCATTTTACATTGGTGCGATAATGAATGAAATAATAAGTCCTTATCCAAGCTGCGTGGGTAATAGTTATGTTACTAGTGGAATAAAGACGTTATTATAACAACGAGTTTGAAAGTTGCACGACGAGGCCGTAGACCGAGTCGTGTAATCAAACGAGTACCATAATAATGCATTATCCCACGTGTGACATACAAAATTTTATCTACGACTGCTCAAAATTTGTTAAAAGTCGAATTTTTTTGCTTGAAATAATATTTGACATTTCGCATTAATTAATTTTCAAATGTCAAGTCACTTTTAAAATACATGTTTTTAAATCAAAGGAACGAGACAGATTCGAGTACTATGGCAACCAGCCAGTTTTCTTATAAACAAAGCTTCAGTTTTAGTTTTAGTTTTAGTGTAATATTAATTTAACAATAAAAGCATCAATTAAGCGTTAGGCGCTTCACTGTGTGAAAGGTTGAAGTTACCGAAAAGAGGGTTTCGGTTACACCCGGTATAGTGTTCATAAAAAGACCCAAAGAATAGGAACGGATAAAGACACTTTTCAGATATTAAAGTAATATATTTACAATAAACTTAAAATAAGTTTTGCGCTTTTTTGGGACGTGCAAACCTCTGAAATTCTTTCGGCTGCTTTACACATTTAATTTTTACTTTTTGAAAATTAAGGGTTAAGTGGTAGAGCAGATGCCTATCTTTGATGGTGCATCTGAACTTCGCCCGTTGCACCTCAATGTTTAGTGTAATTATATCCGCTCATTTTATACACAATTAGTAAACACACCAGAGTAAGAACTAATACCATGGTAATATTTAATTGTCTTATAACTGTTTTTTCGTGGATAATTTAAATTTACTATTTTATATTATTGGGGGAGTTAATGCATATTAATAACATTTATACAAAAGTGTTTTTTACGCGCGTGTCAAAAGTCACAGTTTTGACACAGTTTTTAGTGTCAAAAATGGCGTTTTTAAACACAAGTGCAAAAAAAAAGTAGTTAAACACTAGTACGGAATTTAGTTATTTGTGTAACAAGGAAAAAAAGTGATACTTTCTTCCCGGGTTTCACATAAGATTTAGAAATTAATTTATTTGTTATTGCCTTTGTTATCCACGGTAACCAAGACGTATCTATGATATATAAGATGTATCCAAGGAAAATAAACAAAACGTAACTAACATTCGAATTAAAAAGCGGTAGCAAAATCACTGTTCCTCTCGGCGGGAGAAAAAGTAGACCAAGTGGCAATTGTCAACTTTTGACTACAAAATGGCGTCGAAACAGTCTATTTTCTAACAAGGTCGACGAAAAATAGTACATTATACACTAAGGGAGAGAAACGTCTTATTTTTCCTGAGGTGTAATTTGAAGCCTGAGGGCTACAAATACATTGAGGGAAAAATGGCGGTCTCTCCCGAGGTGTACATACTATTTTTTCTACGATCGGGAATAGAAACACATAATTTTATAAATAAAGAATTATAATTGACATTGACAATTCGGTGGAAAACAAAACAAATATAGCAAATCATGTACTACAAGCTGCAACTTCGGTTCAAAAAACTGTAAATCTGAGCAAAGAAAATGTTTTATTTAGTGAAGTCCCTTCGAATATTAATTTCAATAGTTGAGAGAATGTAATATTTACTATCAATGTTAATAAATAAGAATTACATTTTGTTTAATTATTGGGCATGAAATAAAAACTCCTCTAGGGAAAGTGTTGTCTTATTTCGTCCCTAGAGAGTAAATGCTTTACTTCTGTCACAATTTTGATGCCATAGAAATCGACTTCTACTCTCGGTCGTGGAAAAATGATTTTAAACGCCGAAAAGTTTAAAGTAAAATTTATCCAAACCATAGCAACGCAACGGCGTTAGACAAAATCAAATTCAATACTGTGCAGGCATGTAGCGACGACTTTAGTTATTAGCTGGGCGGCTTTCTCCTGTATCTTCTAGCTTCAAAATGACGACTGCTACGATTTTTCAAAGAGTTTTAATGTAACGCTTTATTACTCAAAACGTTTGGAAAGAGAGATGAAATTTGGTATTATAATAGATCTAGGAAATTTCGTCCTTGGTTTTGGTTTTTTATCCTTGTCAAAAAATATTAAACTTTTGAGTACGGAGCAATTACGCTATGCTGAAGATGCCATGATTAAATGATTATGGCTTAGCTTTTTTTGAATGCATATCATATTTTATCTTGTTCGTAGCATGACTGGTGTTTTCCATTCTTGTGTAGTGCAGCAAACAAATGGGATATATTTGTATGACGTGTTGCGTCTGATTTTTTACATTACCTAACGTTTTTAAAGTTTACCGACGCCGTTGATTAGAGTTACAACGTTGTATATAAATACTTTTGAATATGAAAAGTAAAAATTTCTTAAGTTTCGGTTGAACGACGCTTAAAGCAGCATAGGTTTCACAATATCCGTATGATGTGTTAATGGTATAGACTGAATATCACTCGAAAACGTATTCCGTAGAATGCGAAAGTACTATTAAAAAACTGGGAAAACACGTCGCTGGTACTTGCCATACGTTTTAAGTTTTAAAAATTCTCGCGTCAATCAATGACCGAATAACATTGTTTTACCAAAAATTAAAGAAAGAAAAAAGAATCAAAAAAGGCAACGCCCAGAGGGAATTCGAACTTGTGTTTGTGCAATAGGATTTCGTACCGCAACAGTAAGCATAATAGCAACGACTAAACAGCACGGAAGTAAGGTAAGCGTACTGCGACTAATTACAGGGCGCTTAGGACATCGGACCAAATGTCGCTGTAAATAGTTTATTTGAGAAGTTATCAAAAATATGCAAGCAATTAAAAATATATTTTTTAACTAGATTTACTTGATAGGCGTAGTTAAAATCACGTAATTTCCGGAAAACCAGTTGTTGGTAGTATAAAGTATCGAATCTCTTCTTAATTTTTAAAATGGTTGAAAATTATTTTTTAAATCTAATAAACTACTTGAAATAGTTTATTGAACTGTTATAACGATTGGCGTTTGCGTGTTTGAATAAATAATTAATCAATTTCAAATATTGAAATCATAACTTTCTACACTTCTAGTAGAAATATGGGAAAGCGCATCGGGCGATAAAAGTAAAGGACGATAAATTATCGATTGCCAAAATATTTTAAAATGATTGTACTGTTTTGGAGACTAAGAAAATGAGAAAACTTTGTTTTCCCTCGGCGGCTAGATAAAGTAGGTACTATTCAATTTAACCACGGTGATGATACAGAGCCTTCGTTAATTACTGATACCCACGTGACCTTTGGTCCGCTGTGACTTAGGGAGTTTTAGATTTAGATGTTGAAGTCAGTTCAGGATTAGTACTCGTGGTAACTAAAAATAAGTGTCACTGCCAACACTCAAAGTGAGGTTATGTATGTAAACAAGCAAGCCTTGATAAGTTAACAAACGGCTTGGGATTTTTTGGATAAAAGGCTGACCAACAGTGTAAGTTGGGTTGCCTATATTTTCTGGTCACGTGGGTATCAGTAATTAATGAAGGCTCTGTATAATTATTAATCACTCTAATAATACCCAATCTCTAGAATTTCAGGATTATGTATCCGGTACACATTTTTAAAATAATTTATGAAACGATGATGACTGACTCGAGTATGAAGCGGGAGTGGAAACGTGCAATGCATAATAAAATAAAAATGAACATTAAAGTGACTAATGGGACAAAAATGTTGGCAAATTTAATATGGTCACTCCTTCAAATTTTTGAGATTATAAAAGGTAAAGCAGTAGTTTTATAGTTTTTCTTATCTCATGCTATACATTTATTTAGAGGCTGGTCTCATTAAGTGGGTTCTTTATACGTTCAAAATCCACGATAAAATCAGAAACGAAAAATATTCAGGACAATTATGACACTCCTAAGTTATGGTCCCAAGGAGAAGCTCCATAAATTAGATAAATATCAGACACCTGCGTAAACAATTGATGATTGTAGAAACAAAAGGCAGACGAGACAGCAGACGTAGAAACACGAAGATCGTGTAAAAACAAATGTCAGCGGCACCTCGGCCGTTTTTGCCCCATTCGCTATTTAAATAAAAGTGCAAAATGCTGCTAATTCCATTTTTGGTCTTAGACTGTAACCTTCCCCGGTTTCCAGGCTGACGTCCGCATGCCAATCGCGGCGAAGAGTTACATTCTTCAAGTAAACCTGCTCGACTTAACAAATAAATCGTTTTTTATCCGATTTTGCGTTGACACGAATTTATGTGTTCGCTTGAGAGCAGATTGACAGAAATCTGGTGTTGCGACTGTGATGCTGTCGCGTTTATAACTCAAACAGACCAGACACATTCTCGACGACAAAATGGCGGCGGAACAAACGAAAAGCTGTGTATAAATTCGAAATTTAAATAAGACACTTATAAACAATCGACCAACCGAATGCTGCATTAAGGGATAACGTTTGGTATCAAGGCTGACGTGATTCTAACACATTTGTTCGACATTCGGCAAGTCAATTGTGTTGATGCTCACTTTTATTCTATGCCTTGTTGTAGCTCCGTGAGAAAACTCATGTTTCTGTCTGTATTATAACGATGGCTGCCAAACGCACGTGTTTTGTTTATAACGTCTTCGAATAAATGGCGATGAATATCTCTCCGCTGCAAATGAATTTGCGCACGTATGAATAAATACACGACACACCTTCATAGCTAAATTATTAATGATACTTGAAACAACTGAAGCGTAATATCATCATAAGCATCATCAGTGTCTTAATATAGATGAATACATATACATGTTTTAAATTCAATTTTTTTTAGATATTTATCAATTTTGACTTATGTTAAGAATACGCAAATCCTTATAAAGTGAGAAACAATGACCAGGAAGTCGATATTTTCCTGATAGGAGCACTTTCATATTTCATTTAGAGGAAGAAGTAAATCAAAAAAAACCTTTCACCGTGTTGATTTAAATTACAATGAATATGAACGACCTCTGTACTAAAAATATTCTAATGTAATCAAATAAAACCTTTATCTGACGTGAGACAATTAATAACAAACTGATTTTCGTTTATCATCACTCATCTCGTTGCGAATCAGAACAAGTACAGTTATATAGCACTAAAAAAAGTTGCTTTTGGAACGTACTACTTAGATCAATTTATCATAACTAACGTTATTCAGTAGAGTGATGGCTAAAATCACTGCTACAATTTTCAGTTTAGGTTTTTGTGTCTGAATTATTAAACGCGCTCTGAAATGCCGTCACACCGAAGGTGAATTAAATGAGATAAAAATGTGCAATCATTATTCAATTCATCAGCTTTCGCCGGGGCATTGGAACGTTAGCAGCATTTATATTTTAAGCATTTGCTTTTTGCTTTGTGGCTGAATTATGGACAACGGCATTGTTTGCTAACGTTTAGGTATTTATTTCTTGCAGGTACAGATCTTTTTGTATTGCATAACTTGATCTTTCAATTGTAGTTGCACGAATTCATTATACCTACTCACCTACCTATCTAACTTTTACATTGTTATTATTGCTATTTATTTGAATTAGTTAAAATATATAACATATCTAACAACAAAAATATTTGAGATTTGCATAGAGAATTGGCCCAGAATTAACAACTTTTAAGGTATGTGGCCTATATTTTTAAACTGTTGAATTTTTGTTTACTATAGCAGAGCGTACTGAAACTAAAATTTGTTCTCATCCGTATTTAGGAAAATAACGTAACAAATTGGCAACAACAAAATATCTAAACTTGAAATTTTCGTGGCGGCCGGCCGAGTGGAGCAGGGGTAGAGTAGTTGCAAAATCTCATGATCCGTGCGCAATAAACCAAAATATGCTACTGACGTCACGAACTGTTCTAAAGACCAACCTGAAAATATCGTTGCGGAAATATTGTTGTCATTTGTATGCCTGCGAATTTTTCCGTGGTTTATATTTAAATTTCCCTCTGTTATTAGAAGAAACAGTTTTTTTGAAGACTACAGCGGTTTATTTACTGTGTAGCTGTAAGTAGAAGTACCCAAATTTAACATTTTTATGGAATACTTATTAAAACTGTTTTTAGGTTATAATCCACCTACAGCGTTTTCTTTGCAAAAGTAGTTCGTTATTTAAAAACTTCGCAGCAGTATCTGTTGTACAGTAAGTAACAATAATATTCTATTGGCAGTACCAAGTTCTACTTTGTTGAAATCCATTTTTACATAACTAATGTAATAATATTCTGTTTAGCCATTTTACTAATTAAAGTTTATTTACAGATCACTAGTAATTATGAGCAACGCCAAACGAACAGAAATTCGAGCGAAGCGACTTGAATACTTGAGGAAAATAAAACAATACAGAAACGAAGGTAGGAATATTATATACTGTGATGAAGCCTACTTGCATAGTTCACACACTGCACCTAAAGCTTGGGATGACGGATCAAGCAAATGTATGAAGTCTCCAGTTGCCAAAGGACAACGTTTAATTATTGTGCATGCTGGCGGTGAAGAAGGCTTTGTTCTGAATGGTTTACTTACTTTCAAATCGGGCCTTAAAACTGGGGACTATCATGACGACATGAACAACAAGAATTTTTCGAAGTGGTTACAAGAGAAATTGCTTCCAAATATGCAACAAAATTCTGTGTTGGTTATCGATAATGCATCGTACCACAACGTAACCACCGAACCAAATCCAACCTCGGCTTGGAAAAAAGAGGACATGAGGAGATGGCTAACGGAAAGAAACTTACCGTTTCAATTACAAGACACAAAAGTGGAATTATATGCAAACATAAACCAGCATAAACCAGTTAACAAAGTATATGTGATCGACAAAATTTTAGCCGAACAGGGTCACGTGGCACTGCGCTTGCCCCCATATCATCCGGAACTCAACCCCATAGAAAAAATATGGGCATTGGTAAAAAATCATGTGGCTGCCCATAATACAACGTTTAAAATGGATGATGTCAGGAAGTTGGCAGAAGATAAATTTAATGTTGTTGGTGTGCAAGAATGGGCAAACATTTGTTCACATGTGAAGAAGGTCGAGGACGAATATCTTGCCAGGGAATATATAATAGATGATGTGCAGGAACTTATTATAAATGTTCATGACAGCAGTGATGACTCGGAACTGTATTGGTCTTCTGACGATGAAGACGATTTAGGTTGTAAACCATTATAATTATATATAATTTTTGTTTTTTATTATCTGAAGACACTTTGATTTGATATTTAACTTAAAATTGTTTACATTCATTCCTTTCATTTTAATATGGATTGTATTTGCATTCAATTTGAATTTATGTATAATATTTAATTGTGTAATCGTGTTGTACGATATTTGCATTAAATTTGACTTCATGTACCTATAATTTGTTTTATTGTGTTCTGATTTTTGCTAAATGAAAACACTCCCCTTTAATATTTCAAAATATTTACATTCATTCATTTCATTTTTTTTGGGGAAGTGGTTTATTTAATATATTATCACAGTATATATTATCATTAATTTAGTGAAATTTAAAGAGTTAAATTACACACTTAACGCATAGTCTATTTTAAATTTGGCGCCTACATGCTAGCCTGATGTTTTTAGGTTGAGCCGAAAACACTGTTTGGGCGTCCTCTTCTACAGCCTGCTCACTCCCGGCGGTGCGCAATTCGCGGATCATGAGATTTTGCAACTACTCTAGAGAGTATTCACTTCTCAATCCAGTTCGGAAAGCGTCACAAAAAAATGAGCGAACCGTTTTGGCTAGATTTTCCTATACGTTAGAAATTAATGGTCTTATCATACAGGGTTGGGCAAAAGTACAGAACAATGCAAATATCTTTAATACAGCAACCGCAATTTTGACAAAATTTTTTACATGAAGGTATTAACGGTTTAAGAAGACTTCCGGTTTAGCTGGAAATGATATCAATTTTTTGATTTTAAATGGTACATCCTGTATATTTGTTGATATATCGATATAACTCTTTTTTGCGAGTTCAGTGATATTAGATTTCATGCCTTTATTTTCAATAATTTTACAAATATTGAACAATAATGTTTTGTAATTGTTATCTAGCAGCTCATGATAACAAAAGAATGTGAGAACCTTAAACAGTTTTGTAAAGTTGTCAAATATGCTTGGTTCGTTTTGTGTTGTTTTGATGTTTGATAGATTGGACAGTGTTGTTGCAGTAATCAATTAATTAACCAAAATTAATTAAAACTGTTGAATTTAACATCAGAAATGCTTCAATTAACAGAAAGAGAAGGAATTCAAATTTTAATTCTGGTTTGTTTTGGTGACCGTCGTAGAACTCAGAAAGAAGTTTGTACTTTATTTAACAATTTGCAATCTTTCCGTTAATTGAACCATGTCTGATGTTAAATACAGCAGTTTTAATTTTTTGGTTAATTAATTGATTTCTGCAACCACACTGCTCAATTTATCGAACATCAAAACAACACAACACGAACCAAGGATATTTGACAACATTACATAACTGTTTAGCCTTCTCACATTTTTTTGTTTTCATGAGCTGCTGGATAACAATTACGAAAATTATTGTTCAATATCTCTAGATTTATTACAAATAAACACATAAAACCTTATATCACTGAACTCGCAAAAAGAGTTTAATGGATATATGAAAAAAATACAGGGTGTTCCATTTAAAATAAAATGGTTGATATCATTTTCGGCTAAACCGGAAGTCCTTTTAAACCGTCGATAATTTCATTGTATCCGCCATATATCGGAACCTTCATGTAGAAAATTTTGTTAAACTCGCGGTTGCCGTGTTAAAGATATTTGCATTGTTCCGTACTTTTGCCCAACCCAGTATGTCAAAAGTATGTTTGTATGAACGGTTTGCCCGAGAATAGTGACTTGTAAGTTTGCACCAGCGCCGCCACTACAACGAACTTGCTAGTTCTGTTATTAGAACAAAAATCTTTTTTGGTGTGTAGGAAAAATATTTCTTGGGATTTTTGAAAACCAAAACTGGAAAGACAAATTCGTCCGCAAAAATTTGGTGCAAGGGAAAAAATTAATCCCTCTAAATACTGCCGCGCCTAAAAATTAAGTTACGAATATTATACCATTATCACTCTCACTCATTACCAGTTTAGCTTAAATTTATAAATTTTTATTGTCCTCCGTTTATTAAAGAGAGGGCATAAATTTACGATTTTCAAAAATTCGCAGAGGATGTCACAAATAAATTAGTGGACTGGAACACGAACACGAAGTTTAATTCTAGGTAGTAAAACAAATGAAATGAAAGAAAATCGCGTGGACCAGCTTTTGAACATTTTTTTGAAAATATCAAAGTGTTGATTTTTCCAATTCACAGTCTTAGTAGTTCTAAAAGTTCTCTTAGTTTGTAGCATAGTATACATTTAAAAAATTTTCAATATGTAAAAAATTTATTCCGATCTAATAACTGGTTTTTGAGTAGATAGGCGCTAACCCAAAATCTTCAAAAATTCATAGAAGTGGTCACAAAGTAATTAGCGGGTTAGGACATGAACCAACTTGTAGGTCATCTCCACTTCTACGAACTTCCAAAATAAAAAGAAATCGTGTTGCCGGTTTTCGAGTAATATTGTTTTGAAAATTTCCAAAATTTTGAAATATGTTTTAATGCACAATTTTCATGCGCTTACAAATTCTCGTGCATAATAACATTGTGCCTTCCTTGAGCTAACTACAGTACTGAATTTGATCCCATTCTAATAATTTGTTTTTCAGTAATAAGTACAGAGACCGAATTTTAGGCCCCTAAAAATCATGAAATAGGACTATTAAACAGGCAGCTAAAAGCATAAAATAAGCTCCAAACAATAAAAAAATAGGCATAAAAGCTTAAGATAGGCAATAACGTCTTAAAAAGTCGTTTAGTTATTGCATTGTATTTATGTAATTTACATTGCATTGAGTGAAATCATTTTCAAATATTGTATACACGATTTCGGTCTTCAAATTGTGTCTTCTATTTGTTAAAATTGATTTATTTAGCGAACAACTCCGTTACACATTGCACTTGTACATCGTAATCAGCTTTTAGCTTTTACGTCCCACGTCTGCCACGTACTCCCCTTAGCGCTAAGGTGTAGTACGGGGGACCTACAGTTTAACGTCGAATCCGAACGACTAAATACCAGAGAAAGTTTCAGGCATTAAGACCCCACGGGTGCCTACACCGGATTGGGGAATGTGCGTGAGTTCGGCGGAGAATTGAACTTGTGTTTATGCACGGTAATATCACGCGTCCTTCGGATTCGTGGTATTGCTTAGAAACAATACGATTTCATTGGCAACGAAGCGCCAGAATTATCGATAATTTTCAATTCACATGTGGTATTGCCCTTGAATACTCCACTAGCTAAATATTAACACACTTAGTTGGTACAATTATTTGTTACTTAATAACGTACAAACGCGGTATTAAATTAATAAATGCAAAAATAAAAAAAATTTGGTTGCTATGGTTACAACAGCTACAACACCGGAGCTTCCTAAACAAAGTATTATCGCGGCCAGTCAGGGTGCGATTGGTTAAGAACCTGAAAATAAACGGCTACTATTAGCTGTTATACTGTGAGTGGAATATTCAAATAAATTGTATTTTTAAAACTATAGAATAAAACAAATAAGTAGTTTATATAAATTTTATAGTAATAAAACTTTATACGTAAAACTTAATCAGCTGTTTATGAACTGCTAAAACGGTAAATGCTGAATGCGACGTAGTGATTGGTTTGGTATATTGTATATTAGGAATGGAATATAATAAAACTAAAAAAAGATACCAGACATATTGCAACCCAATTGAAACAAAAGTAACATTGTTTTGAGTGCTTTTATGGCAAAGTACGATTATTTTTATAAACATAAAAAATAATACATGCAGACACACTGTATATTGACGTATAATTTCATCATGCGGTAATTCCATGGGTTACGGAATTTACCATTTTCCGTTTATACTGCAAATTGAGGGGTTTAATTTGTTTTAATTTAAACCGTCATTTTGCCTTCACTTTTACAAGACAGTTACATAAGTGCAGTTGTTGGCATAAAACAAAGTATTTTACTTTCTCCGTGCTGTTCCTTAGTCATAAAATCAAAAACATAGAGTCAAAATAGTACTTAAACCTTTTAAAATATCCATTACCTAAAAAATTTATCTATCTAACTATCTATAACCTCTTATACACGAAGGTGTAGAGGACTTTCACTCCGGGTAGGCTTTTCGCTTGTGTAGTAGGAGGTAGTGGGGCCTTTGAACTTTAAACCAATACGCTCCTGAAGCTTATGCCACCCTTCATGCACATCCATTCAAAGCCATTCACACATGTGTTTATTTGTATGGTAATGTGTTGTGTGGCTTTGTTATTTGTCTTGTCGCTAATGCAAAGACAGATTCTCCCGAATAATCAATTACTTATAGGAAATTTTATGTTAATTTACTAGAAGCTGGTTAATAACACGCTATTATGCTTAATAAATTTGGAAAAAGTACTTTGACGATATGTAAAATAAAATAATTTATTCTTTTCAATTAAATAATATTATAACAAATTACTGCTATTAATAGACAATGAGTAAAACGTCTCCGGTAAATTTGTAGAATTTCTGTGGTCAGAAATAATGAAAAATTCAAAGCAGATCTATATCTCAAAATATTTCGTGTCTGAGCAATAACCCATGAAATGGGGAGGTTTCACGTCATTTCTTGGAGGATATCTGAGATCTAGCGTACTGTAATTGGTTAAATTTGTGTATGCAAGCACTATTTGCAAAGATTTATGTTTTATGGCTAACCTATTTACAACTAAGAGCAGTCTATGTACCGCGAAATGTGACGTAGTACAACTTCCGTCCTTTTTGTATATATGGGAAGGTACTGCTTTCAGAACATTTTGAACTTCGAGATTTTAACTAAGTATTACGTTTCGGGGCTTAAGAACCTAAGCTACTTTTCTTTTTAATAGAAAATGCACGTGGGTGGGTTATGTTTTGATATATTTTACGAACTGATGGTCTGATGGAAATATGGGGATATAACAAAGATTCAGGAGAAAAGAAGTTTTAAAATATCCGAAACCGGAAGTAAAATTTTGAACAATGATAAATACACAGGTAATCAGAACTAATCTTTATTTACTTCCTTGCAATACGCTTGTTTAGATTTCTCGGGGATTAATCGCTGTTCAGCTTGTTCGGCTAACATTCTAATCTCGGGTGAAATATCCATGATTTCGTTCATTTTGTAATTCACGAACACAAAGTCGAAACAAAGTTCAATAATCAACAAATTTATAATAAATATACATAGCAACGAAACAACAACAATTGCTAACCGTTCCTATATCAACGATTAATGACACAGATTACTTCGAAAAAGAGATTTCAATTTCCTTTTTTGTTATAATTTTCAGATTGTAGTGCAGGTATAAAAAAATAGCGTATAATACACGTGTATAAGAGTCTTTAAAGCACTGCTCCGTTAAAAGCACTCGGCCTTGCCTCGTGCTTTTAAACCCGTCGCGCGTGCTTTAAAGGCTTGTTTATACACTTGTATGATAATATACTATTTTATTTTTGCACTTAATTATTAAATAACGCGTTTGTACGATAGTACATAACAACTAATTATACTAAATAATAATTTAATTTTTTTGTTCGTGGAGTATTCTAAAAAATACTACTCGTGAATTAAAAATTATTTGTTTGTATATATAATTATTTTTTACTCATACGTGAATTGATAGATCTGAATAAAATTTGTATCGCACTAGCACAAAGGGACTTAATATTACTATTTTCTATTCATTTAGCTGAATACAAATTAACTGGAATACTTGACATTTTAATTTGCAAATAATATTTTCACATTGCGTTTTAATTTTTCGATGTTGATAAAATGTTTTTCTATACAACTGTAAAAAATAACTTTTTCAGGTTAATTTTTGTTCCTCAAAATACGTATTTCATAACGGTGGCTGTTTTTACCGTTGCTCGGAGCAGCATAAAAGAACTTTCTTTAACACTGTTCATGTCAGCGTGCACTAATAGCTATTTAAGTAACGAAATGAAGGTAGTTATTTCACGAATGTGAAAGTTACAACACAAACCGCTAGGCGAGTGTTGTAATCACATGTGTGAAATCATTACCTGCTTTCTTTACTGTTGCATACAATATTTTTTCTACTTCCGTTCGAATAAATATCAAAGTGCATTTGAAATTATAAATTTTTGACATTTTTATGACACATTCGAAAAATCAAGATTGCCTATACCCGGTTTGACCAAACGATCTCATTATTTCACTAAGAGAAATTAAGAAATTCATTACCTATATCAAATCAATGAAATAAAGTGTGTATTTCCTAACGGAAGTAGAAAATAGTTATTTGCTTAACTAGGCAGAGAAGTAGCAGATTTACTGCCGCGGTTGGCTACGCCCTGGCTATGAATCCAGCCAAGGCAGTGAATCTGCGTGTATGCCTTGTTGAACATATAATTTTTTCGCCGATTTGTTAGAACTAATAAATAATTTTATTGTTATCGTCGTCATCGTAGCCATCATGTTGCTATGTTATGCGGTTGATACCAATGATACGTCAAAGCAACCGTTTATAATGCCTCGGCAGTAAAAGTGACACTTTAGTGACTGTCAAATGTCAATAAAAATAAACTATTAATATCAATCGGCGAAAACAGTTATTTGTTTAACTAGGTACAAAATTAGCAGATTTACTGTCGCGATTGAAGTTTCATAGCCAAGGCGCAGCCGGCACTAATTCTGAATTTTTGGCAGGTTGAACATACAATTTGCAGTCATCATGTTGCTATCATATGTGGGTGCTATGTAGAAACACATTTGACGTTTATATTTTCATAAATGTCATCAAACTTTTTGTTGTTTTTCCGGCAAAAAAATTTGGATCTAATTTAATTAAATTGCTAGTTTTTCCTCCGCCTAAATTTATAAGAAATATGCAATGATAGTACGTACAAGGTTTAAACCAAGACTAGTGGAACCCGCTTTTTGGTTTATTCAGTTTTACTAATAAATAAACGAATGAGGTAGGTATAGAGTGGCGGCCCGCGGATCGAAATTCTATATTTATTCTAAATCCGGATTTCTTCTTCTTTGTCTCAACTTTTAGTAGCCGTTACTTAAGGTAGCCTGGGCGTACTAGCCGGGTTTAGCTAGTTTTATAAACCAATTTCCGATTGATTTAATTATTGTAATCGCAAATGAAAGTTTGTTATTATTGTAACTGGAGCTCTTAATATTTGGGTCAATGAAGTAGTTCCTAGCCTATTTGTTTTTAAACATGATTATAATAACGACAACACACCCTAAACAAAATAAAATCAGCTCATTCCACCTCATAGATGCACTCAAACCTGAGGCGGCTATATTTATTTTATTAATTGAATATTGAAATCAGTAGTACTGCAAGGACCCGCTTAGTTGTAGTATTCAAAACAAACATGCAGTTTAATTATTTTTTTTTATTCATTCTTGTCACCGTGTATTGCTTAGCTAATTCTACTGAATTGGCGGTGTTTTGTTTGTACTGTAATTTTGCTTTTTATGTTTGTTATTATGTTGCCTATTTATTTGTTAATTGTTTGTTCGTATAGGGTAATTATTTGTCCAATTATGGCCTTTATTTGTCAGTGGTAAGGCTTCCTACCTTCTACGAACCGCGCCGCTCTACTTCACTGCAACATATAAATTCGTTCAAAATAATAAATACTTTCTCTCGACATGTAAGAGTCCGTGGTCGTGTTGTGGTGAGGCAGTTGTGGATCTAATATGTAGATATTAATGTAATAGGTTTTGTCGCAAAAGTCTAATTAAATGGATACAATCTAATTAGGTATAAGTTCCATCCTGAATATTATTCAAGACCTCTTGCATTCACTCTAGATAAAAATTATGTCCAGTTGTTCATGATAATGTTAGAAATTAGTTAATATTCTATATTTGTTAGTGTAACCTACAAACATTATCGGAAAGTGAAATTATATTTGCATCCACTTTTAATTGATCACTAAATCTGATTGAGAGTGTGACCTTTTGTCATCAGAAGCAAAAACAAGACTGACCCGCGTTGGACATTTTCATTTTAAACTTTTTGTATTTTAAGATTTTTTCAAAATAAAGTTAACATCAAAAAACTTTTATGCGAAATTTGGCTTTTTATGGTTCTGATTTTGCAGTTGCCGAATTTCTATAAAAGTTCAATAGAATACAACTTTTGGGTTGTGTGGTTATGTCATTTCGGTATTATTCAATATTTATTAAATATTAATTGCGTTTAGTTTTTGAAAAGAAATTAAGTTTTTTGTCTAACCCAATAATTGGAAATAGTTTTCATAAAATATTATGTATATGTACAGGATGTAACAAACCACCCACGCACTAGCTTTTACGGCTAAACTATTGAACCTACATGGATGAGATAAAAAATAATTTCTTGCAACTCCGGAAAGGGTAGTTTTGAGGGAAGATAGGGGGGTTTCTCGAGATTTTCAAATACGAAGGTGGGTCAAGTCGTACCTCATTTCTAAACCCAACAACTTTAAAAAAGAAAATATCGATAGCTTAAACCATTTCAAAATGATGGCCAATTGTAACAAAAAAAAAACCATGACATAATCCTTTTCTCAAGCGCACATGCACTATTGGACCAAGAAAATTGGTACTGATCGTTTAAGTCTATTAAATTAGCTTTCCAACGATAAGATAAATGTTAATACCCCCTCTCCTCCTCAAAAGAGCGGGAACATTCAAAAAATATTATCTCAAAAATCTTAAATAGAACGAGGGGTCAAGTGATACCTTATTTAAAAGATCCCAATTAAACTAAACAATGTTTGATTTTCGATATCTCTCATCGTTACAAAATGGCGGCTCAATTTATAAAAATTTACTTCCTATTATCGCATGAATCTAAAGCAGTAAAACAGAATTGTTTTGCTGATTTATAAATTCACATAACATTTAAATTCACGTGCAAGTTTGAGTTTGACAACTCAACATCGCACTCGCACTAAACCTTTATTATATCCCGTGGAAACTATGAATCCGTGTGTTGGTGTTTTTGGCGGATAGGATGTACACTGGGTCTTGATTGTTTGACATTATTATTACACCATATAAAACAATCACGACGCGAAATAATGTGACTAAGATTTGAAACTGAGCGTTAGAAATTTATTTATAAATACTAGCTTTACCTCGTCGAAGGCCATATTTTTTGATTATCTGTATATAAAATACTTAATTACTTTAACAATATTTATTTATTTTAACCTTATACGTATTTCGGCATGTTTACATGCCATTGTCAAAGGTTATATGAAAAAGTAAACACTTAGTGTTGTTATAGCAATAGAACTTGGTGACTTGATCTCGATTATCGTCTGCAGATGACTTGATTTCTTATTCCAAAATGTCCAATAGAGTAGAATTCGAGAGATCAATTTGCTTATTCATTAACGGTACAGTTTTTAAATGTTTGTCAATTTCAAAAGCTTCTAGTAGGTGTATCTAATTTACGTTTATCATCACAAAAGTGTAAACATTTTATAGGGTTATTAGATGTCATTGAATGGTTGTGTTCTAGTAAGTATTTAGCGTAATTGGATTTATGTGGTGTTTGTATTTGTAACAACGTACGTGTTCTTTATACCTAATTTAAAAATTTCTAATTGTCTGGCCTATATAAACCGAAGTACAATGCGAACAATTTAATTTGTAAAAGCCTGATTTTAACAAATTATCTGTTTTTAATTTTGCATTAAACAAAGTGTTTAAGACTTTATATTTATTTGTTTTGTTTATAATTTTAGCAATTTTTTCAGATTTATCACCAAAATATGGGATCGAGGCATATTTAATTGTATAAAATGAAGTTAGGGCATTCGGATAAATTTTTTAAATATGGCAAATTTATAATATTTTTCTTTAATTAATGTATCAATAAGTTTAGTATTATAACCATTACTATATGCAATTTGTTTAATAATTGAAATTTCTCTATTATAATTAATTTCATCTAAAGGGACTGCTAAAGCCCTATGTATTAGGGACCTGTATGCTGCTAATTTATGTGCTTTATGATGACAAGAATCGGGTGGTATTGTAATGTCTGTTTGTGTAGGTTTTCTATAAACTGAGTATTTAAATTTATTAGTTGTATTAATTTTTATGTTTAAATCTAAAAAGTAATTTCTAACAAAATAAGTCCATTAACTTAACATCAAAAAGTTAATTGACTTATTTTGTTAGAAATTATAAATATTAGAAATTTCAGGAGGTTTCAATTTATCCCACTCTGCGTAAATGTTCAGTGACCAGACTTAACGACAATACGCAACAATTATTTATTTAAATTGTCCTTGAATTTATATTATAGAGAAAAGCAAAAGTATTATTAAATTCGAATGTGTCATTATTGTTTCCAAGATTCCGACGGCGAGTCTCAAATTTTGTACAATTCTATATAAACATTTTTTAACCGTTAAGTTTTTTAAATTGCATATTAGAAAAGAAGAGAATTCCAAACCAATACTCATTAACAACAAAAACGACCTAAAAAAATTATAATGTGCGTTGCAAAAATTGTAAGTGTTTTTTGTGTCCCCAATGGCTCATCTATATGAAGACCTGAAGACATGGTGTTATAGTGACAATCTAAAGGAAAACATTTTATGTGGAATAGTGCATGTCAACATTCGAAGCTTAAAGAAGCACTGGTGTGAATTTCAGGCGGTCATTCAAAGTAGGTTAGACGTGCTCAATATTATAATATTAACAGAAATTAACGTAAATCAAATGGAATCTGAAATATATCATATTGAAGAATTTAATAAGTATGTGAAATGTAGGGAAAACAGAAGAGGAGGGGGGGTATGTGTCTTTTATCGAGAATCACTAGTGGTGCGTGAAATTGAATCAATCTTTAACAATGCCGAAACAATATGCATAGAAGCTACAAAAAAAATTAATGGTAAAGTACTTTTTGATTGTATAATAAACTGTATCTACAGGCCACCAAATACAAGTGCCATAACTTTTTCCGCTGAATTAGAAAATTGGTTAGGGAATCTAGAAATGCATAAAAACGTTATGATAATAGGAGACTTAAATCTTGACCTTCTAGATTATAAGAAAACCGGTGTTAAACATTATATTGATACTCTGGGAATTTTTGGTATCATACAAACTATCAATTTACCAACTAGGGAAGAAATCGTAGACGGCACAACCACATCCACCTGTATCGACCATATCTGCTTACGGTACAAAAATGATAATTATGAATCCTTTGTTGTTAACTGCAAAATTGCTGATCATTACTTAACAGGTATAAATTTTTTTAAAGCCACGATCTTGCAAAACCCTGTCATTGAAACAGGTCTTTTTATACTAGATCATAAAGTAAACGATATGATATCACGAGTGGACTGGGACTGCCTTCTGCGAATTACAAATCCCTCCGAATTGTATGATAAAATTGTACATACATTCTTAAACATTTATCGATTTGCAACAAGGGAAATTAAATTAAGCAAGCCGAACACCAAAAACATTTGGATTACAAATGAATTACTCACTGAAATAAATATAAAAAACAATATGTGGAAAAGATGTAGGAAAGAACGTGAAAACAGAACCTTGCTCATTGAATATAAAAGATTTCGAAATTGTCTAAATAAGAAAATTATAAAAGCTAAAGCTGATTATTATAAAACTGCTATCGAAAAAGATAAGTACGACATGCGCAAAACGTGGAAAAATCTAAATGCTCTCTTGGGTAGATCGATGAATGTTGGAGAATCAATAACAAAAAATTTTAATATTACAGACTCCAAAGAGGAAGTTGTTACTCTAGCAAATAACTTTAATGATTATTTTGTGTGTGCCGTGGAGAGATTGAGAAACTCCCATTTGAATGCTGTTGTGCCTGATAACGCATTCGAACAACAGCTGCAATCAGTCTTTTTACCTTTCATGAACGAAATCGATTTATGCACAATAGTTAAAAATATTGATGTACGTAAGGGTGCTGGATACGATAACATACGCGCTAAAGATATTGTAAACAATTTAAATCAGTTGAAAGAGGTATTGTTACATTTTTATAACTTAATAATAAAAACAGGTGAAATACCGCAAAAACTAAAAATTGCTGTAATAACACCTATTTACAAAAGTGGGAAGAAAAACGAAATCAATAACTATCGACCGATATCAAATCTATCCATTTTAGACAAAATACTGGAACGTTATGTAAATACAAATTTAACAGCATACTTCAATAAATATTCACTACTAACAAAAACTCAATACGGTTTCCAACAAGGTAAAGGTACTGTAGCGTTGCTCGAAGATTTTTGTAATGAAGTAAATACAGCATTAAATGAAAAAAAGCGGCGGCTTGTGTGTTTCTCGATCTTTCCAAGGCTTTTGACACCGTAGATCATGGGTTGCTTATTGATAAACTGAATGCACTTGGTATCAGAGGGGCTGTAGCTGCGCTGCTGCATAGTTTCTTAACAAATCGCAAGCAAACAGTAAAAATTGGAAACTTTTTTAGTACATTAAAACCTACTAAATTTGGAGTTCCCCAAGGAGCCATTTTATCTCCCTTATTATTCAATATTTATGTTAATAATATTTCGGCTATAAAAAATCTAAAATCGCACATATTTCAATATGCAGATGATACCGCTTTATTATCAATACATAATAATGAAAATGAATGCCTAACAAATTTACAACATGACTTAAACTTAATTGCTAAATGGCTAAACGAAAACTACATTTTTTTAAATTCCAATAAAACGGTATTACTAAAATTTGGGAACAAACAGTCACAGCAACAAATTATAAATCATACTAATTTTTGCCCCAAAAATCAACAACTCAGTAATACATGCACTGGTTGTACTCCGCTGCAATCTGCAGATAGTGTCAAATATTTAGGAATTATATTTCAATCAGATATGAAATGGACTAAGCACATAGAATCAATTTGTAAAAGACTCCGACAACTTGTAGCTAAACTATGTCAATTACAGCACTATATCCCGATAAAGCAAAAAGTTTTATTGTACAAAACATTAGGTGAATCGGTTATCAGATACGGTGTAACAGTTTACGGACATACCTACATAACACACTTGCAACCAATAATTAAACTGCAAAATAGCGTGCTAAAATTAATATTGAACTCAAACTACTCCTTATTAAATACTTACCAAAAATTAAAAATTTTAAATTTACCAAGCTTAAGAGACTTCATAATTATACAAAAATATTATTTTTCTAATGTGTATAAATCGATAAAAAATACGCCGTATGAAATCCGACCTTCCACTCAAACTTACATTGCATCTACATACAATAATTTCTATGGAAAAAATTTGAAACAATACTACATTCCAAAACTTTTCAATGAATTTCCCCATAAAAATATTACAAAAATATCCGAACTTAAACGAAAAGCAATGGATTGGCTTATAAATCGACAAAGCTATTAAATACCCTTGAAATTAAAGAGCCTGCTCGCCACTCACTAGTGATCAGTAAAAATTAATAAGGAATACATGTTTACAACCTGCAAAAAGCTTCTTATAGTTTCGCAGGTACAAAAACTGAGAATATAGAAATGTTATAGATAGGATAATTCCTATTTAGGTTTAATTTAGTTTATCAAAAATTTATTTAAATATCATTAATTTTTAAGATTTGTAGGTTAAATTTTAATACAGATAGCGATTCATTTACTTTGAGACTTATTTGTACACTGTATTTTTTATATTCCTATCGTAATAAATAATAAATAATTTAATTAAAAAAAAAAAAAAAAAAAACTAGTTATTTTTGTACCGTCCTCATACCGACTTTGCTTATTAATTAATTGGTACTATAAGTGACTGACGTTTCTTTTACAACAGTATTATTTTGTATTTTATTGTGTTCTAATAATTATTTTTGTTGATGACGTTTGTCAGGCATTTTCCATCAAAAATCTTGGCAGCACTGTCAAGTTCGGTTACCTCAAAAAAGTCTTAATAATCTTGGTGATTATGCGATGCCACCGTACGTTTTGAGAAGGCCATCTGTTTATTCAAGAAAAGGCTTATTATCCATATAAGCTTTATCTTAAACTTTAGATGTTTCGTGAGCTTGATGGTTTGTCTCCGCTATATTTTACGTTCCGGGTATATTATGCCTCTACTAGTGGTTGACAGCAGCAATTAACTGATAAAAAAGACATCAGAGCAAGATAAAGAAGCAATAAAACAAATGATATATCAAAAATCAACATTTATGAGTGACTTATAACCAATTAACATTATACATCAGCCCTAATCATTGATTCCTGTTGAATGCCCCAATTATACAAGTGTATCGATGTATCGACGATAAGTAGTGACAAGGATGACGGCTGCAGATAATTAATACGGCAATTGGGACTTTACTTAATTAGGAGACAACGGCTAAACAAGCACATTTACTAACACGCTAATCACTTGTTCAAATCTGACCACTAATTTAATGGCCACTAAAACTTAATACAAAATACACTGTTAAAATTTTACCGCACCAACCAAACACGTTATACCTGCTCTCAACTCCACTGTATCGTTCAAGACTTAAAACAGTTTCTCTTTTAGCTGCAGGAAATAATTCCTGCTAAACTTGCCGTTTTATCTGCGCTGCGGCAAAAACCAATAATGGTCGGAGGTTGTAAATCTCTTGCTTTATACAATTATGTGTTTGTAATAATCATAAAAAATACATAACACGGTTTAACTTAAGTGGGTTAAAATGGTTTATTAATACGTGGGTATTTAATAGTCTAAAAATGCAATTAATATGCTACTCAAAAATATTATTACATTTTTTTATGCTTCGTAAGTGTATTACTGCTGTAAACCATCGATTAATCAAAGTAATTTAGGATGGAGCTATTTCGGGTAATTGAATTTCCCGGTCAATCAAACATTGTATGAATCACAACAAAATAACCTTCACAGAGGAAGGTAGTCTGCGATGTTTAATACTGTACTTATTGCAAATACCTATAATCAGAATTAAACGACATCGACGTGATTGAAAGCAATAATAACCTAATTATAAAAAACGAATGCTGATTTTCACGGTCAATATTGATAATTATTAATGCATTTATAAGTTCGAGCTTTCCATCGTTGAAGTTCATTTTAATTTATTGTAAATTAAACAATTCTTAATTTCAACAGGTTTTTCATTTTAGCTTTATACGTATTTCATCGTGTTTACACATCGTTATCAAAAGCAAGATTAAAAGTAAACAGTTGGTGTTGCTATAGGAACAAAAAATCTTCATAACTTGATCTTGATTTTCTATGTCTGCGTCCAGATGATTTGATTTCTCATTCCAAACATCCAATAACGGTGAATTTAAGAGATCCATTTGTTCATTCATTAAAGGTACAGATTTTAAATGTTTATGAATTTCAAAAGCTTCTAGTAGATCAAATTTACGTTTATCATCTCAAAAGTGTAAACTTTTTATATTGTTATTAGATGTCATTAAATAATTGTGTTCTAATAAGTGTTTAGCGTAATTGGATTTATGGGGTTGTTTATACTTGTAACAACGTACGTGTTACTTGTACCTAATTGTTTGTCTCATATAAACCGAATTACAGTGCGAGCAATTTAATTTGTAGATGCCTGATTTTAGTAAATTGTCTGTTTTTTCTTTAGCATTAAACAAAGAGCTTAAATTTTTTTTTGTTGTTTTACATTTATTTGTTTTGTTCATAATTTTGACAATTTTTTCTGATTTATTGCCAAAATATGGAATTAAGGCATATTTCATTTTTTCTGATGAAGTAGTTGGATAAATTTTTTGAATAGCTAATTTATAATTTTTCTCCTTAATTAGTGTATCAATAAGTTGAGTATTATAACCATTATTGTATTCAATGTATTTAATAATCGAAATTTCTCTATAGGAACCGTTAAATCCCTATGTATCATGGACCTCTCTGCTGCTAATTTATGCGTTTTATGATGACAAGAATCGTGTGGTATTGTAATGTCTGTTTGTGTAGGTTTTCTATAAACAGAATATTCAAGTTTTATTATTTGATTTATTTTTTTTGTTTAAATCTAAAAAGTTAATAGACCTATTTTGTTCAGTTTCTAGTGTAAATGTTATTTTCGGAAGTTCAATTTCATCTCTTTTAGTTAATATATTTATGGAAAATCTAGAAGATCAAATATTTGAATCAAACCATTTTGAGAAAGTTATATTTTAGTTTCGTTATGTTGATGACATTTTAGCATGTTTGGATAGTTCATTTGAGTTAATCAATGAATTTTTTATTTTTATTATCAGCTTGCACACAAAAATAACATTTATCTACGTCTGCTAGAATAAGAACCTATTATATCATTCATTTGAGTTGCATAATGATGTTTCTTATCCAACTCAATGGGATAAGAATCACTTATATCCCACTCAGTGGGATATGACAATTTTTGACCAAAAGTTTTATTTTTTCTTTATTATTAGAAATTAAGAACAATTATTTTTTATAAACATTAACAACAACATTATTAATAGAAATTGAAAACAATTACTTTTTATAAACATTTTCACCACAAATCAAAGAAAAATTAAAAACAACTGAATTATTGACAAAAAACGTTTGGTTGCTATGACGATAATAAATTATGTAGATACAATGGTACTCTGTTTTAAATAAAATATTATGCTACTCTGATGTTAAATAAAAATAATGGTGAATTTAAAATACACTGTGTCCATAAAGCAACCCCCCCCCCCCCAACTAACTTTTGAACGACTTAATATTTTACCACGAAATTTGGTGTGCTTTAATGGGAAATTGAATACTATTTTTTAGCCAAAAATAAATTTTGTATCATTCAAAATGGCGACTGGGCGCCATTTAAATGTTTTTTTAATGAAAAGGGGGGTCGAGTAACACCTGTTTTAAAAGGTCTTTTAGTTCTGCGTCTGATCCTAGAACTTCAAAGAAAAATATTGAGCTATAACAAAATGGCGGATTGTAAACCAATGGACTCACTCAGTTCAAAATTGTTTTGATTTTCTTATCAAGTAGTCCACTTTTTCATTTGCAGGACTAAATTTTCCCAGAAATATCTCAGGTGGCTTGAAATAATATTGAAAACGTTTTGTTCCAACAAGACGGTGCGCCGCCTAATTATTATAGGCCTGTTTCTGACTTCCTCAACAGACATTTTCCTGGAAGATGGATAGGTAAGCGGGGGCGTGTGGAATGGCTGGCTCGGTCCCCAGATTTAACCCCCTTAGATTTTTTTCTATGGGGATACCTAAAATCGAAAGTGTACCGAACCCGTCCAGAAACAATTGAAGAACTGGAGCAACGCATTACAGCAGTTTGCAGAAATATCACTCCAGAAATTTATGAATATGTAAGGCAGGAGTTTCATAACCGACTTTTTATGTGCCAACAAGTGAATGGTGAACATTTTGAACACCTAACTTAATTTCTTAGTTTTTTTAATAGACTTCTTTATCTTCAAACATTTGTCATTTTGTTATGGCTGAATATTTTTCTTTGAAACTCTAGGATCAGACGCAGAACTAAAAGACCTTTCAAATGAGGTGTCACTCGACCCCCCTTTGCATTAAAAAAAAAGGACGCCCAGCCGCCATTTTGAATGATAAAAAATTTAATTATTGGCTAAAAAGTAGTATTTCATTTCCCATTAAAGCACACCAAATTTCGTGGTAAAATATTAAGTCGTTCAAAAGTTAGTTGGGGGGGGTTACTTTATGGACACAGTGTATAAACACCTACATAAATTCAATTATGCTAAACACTTATTAGAAAACAGTTATTCAATGACATCTACTAACACTATACAATGTTTACATTTTTGACATGACAAACGTAAGTTGGATATACTAGAAGCATTTGAAATGCACACACATTTCAAAAGTGTACCTTTAATGAACGAACAAATTGATCTCTTAAACTCACCGTCATTAGACGTTTTGGAATGAGAAATCAAGTCATCTGGACGCAGATATAGAAAACCAAGATCAAGTTATGAAGATTGATTGTTCCTATAATATCAACTGTTTACTTTGAATCTTGCTTTTGATAATGACGTGCAAACACGTTGAAATACGTTTATGACTAAAATGAAAAATCTGTTGAAGTTAAAAATTGTTTTATTTACAATAAAATAATTAATGTACTTTTACAGAATTCAAGTTTTGAGTTTGTTGAACATAGCATATATTTTAAATTTTTTCATTGTATTTATTTTTGAATCAAAAACATGAGATAGCTGAAGTTCCGTCTGCGATCGTTTTTAAGCTGTTGTTTAAATTATTAGAATAGATTTTCCTTACAAGGATTTCGTTTATTGCCAGACAGGCAGGTGGTAAAAGTCGTCCATCGTATATAGTCGATTCTTGTTTGATGCTGTAATTTTCATGAGTAAATTCTTAGCATGATATCACTGCATTATTACTATTAGTAATACTGCCGACATTGTTTTCAGCGTTAGATCGGTTTTCAAACGATTCATAACAGCATGAATTGGCAACTCTTGCATCTGGAACTGCATCAACTAGACGACGTAGGGTAAACTTAAATAAATTTTATTGTATGAGCTGGTACCTACCTACTTAGGCTCTATTAAGCAGCCGTTATAGCTTTAGAGCATGCATAATCTCTGTTTCTGCTGTTAACTACAAAGTTCAATTCTAAACACGCTATTGTTGAATTCTGTGAAAAGTACTGAACATTATTTACCATCATAAAACTACCTCGTTGTTGTCATTTTCACCACATAAATACCATTCCGATGATGTACCATAATGTAAACTAGCAAAACCCGTGGACTACGCCCCCGAGTTTTTGTGTGTAACTTCATACCAGGCGCTCCCCACTAGGAATGTTTTCTCTGCTGAGTGGGTCTGAATGAGAACTTCTTCCGGAAATAAAATAAGTGTAAACAACCAAAATAATCCCGGAAAAGCAGCCTCAGATAAACACCGATAGAAAATCCCGGAAAACAGCTTTGTTAAAAAACTTGTAAGAAAGGAAACTTCCGTAAACTTTTCAGAAAAATTTCGTAACGGGAACGGGAACAAAGTTAGTTAAACTTATCTAGTTAACGAATACATTCCGTCGATATCACAGCTTCATAGTCCTAAAGACCTCACGCGATTTTATTAGCAAAAAGATTTCATTATTAGATAAAACCACTCAAAAAATTATAACACTTTAATGTGAGCGCCATTCGTTACATGTAGCAATTCCAAATGATTTGCAATTTCGCACAATGTGTTTTCTATAGCATATGACGCGTCACAGACCCACGGAAAAAAAATATTTGTCGAGGTAACCAAAAATTAGCTACCACAGCAAAAAATTTTAGTGAAAATAGCCCCAGTTAAAATATTTGCTGTCAAAGCTAATAATTTTTGCTGGTTTTATATTTGCTTTGATTACAAAAATATTAGCAAGTGCAACTAATATGTTTATGCTTTAGCAGCAATTTTATTTGTTGGAACAACTAAAACATATTGTTTATAGTAAGCAATACATTGACTTTCTGAACAAATTTGTTTCATGTATGTAACAAATTTTTATTTTGTTGTAGCAAATATGATTTTGCTACAGGAAGTAAATACATTTGTTTTGATTACAAAAATATTAGCAAGTGCAACTAATTTGTTTATGCTTCAGCAGCAATTTTATTTGTTGGAACAACTAAAACATATTGTTTATAATAAGCAATACATTGCCTTTCTGAACAAATTTGTTTCGTTTACGTAACCAATTTTTATTTTGTTGTAGCAAATATGATTTCGCTACAGGAAGTAAATACATTTGTTTCACAAGCTAATATATTTATTATAAAAATACAGGGTGTTTTTTTTAGAAATAAGAACCTAACATCGACATAATTTTTTTATTAAGTGAATACACATACAATATAAAAAATATATATACAATACGCATTAACTGGGAACAGAAACAGAACATAAAAACATATAAAAATGTTTAAAAATATAAAGTTTTACATTAATTTCTTTTTTAAACCATACCCAAGCAGAGAAAAATAAGCCATCAAAAAAAATCCAATCACAGGTAGACTTCGAAAAAAAATGTATGTCTAATAGTGCTAATAGTGCACACATTGAAATGTCACTTTACCAAGATACCAAAGTATGACTCAATCTAGGACGAACAATATTTTTAACAAAACCGCCCGCGATTGGATTACTTTTTGATCACTTGTAAAGGGGAATTAAATAGCATAACGTAAACAAACTTGCCAAATATAATAATAAATAGTAAACATTTAATGATTTTTGAACTGGGTAAATTAAAAATTTTATAATTCTAAAAGTAAGGCATGATAAAGTTACCTTTAGATGAATAATAAAACCTTCTTGCACTTCTAGTTTCGAGGGTTTCCAATACCCACCGACTTTTTTCTTAATTGTCACAGGCTTCATCAAGTATGGAGGAAGAAATAATATTCTGTTGGTTCTCCCATCTATATTAAATTTTAAAAATGGGCTAAATCAATAAGATTAATACTAAATGCATTGTCATTACCCTCTCTAGTATCGTTTTGAATTTCAGTCAGTTTTTGGCTGATCGTTTTATCTTTAAGGTTTTCGCGCATCTAACTATGTTTTCGGAAAATGTTGGCCAATTGGAATATAATTTTAGTTCGCTGTCCGGGTATAATTTGTTACAATCCTGTTCCAGCAAAGTATACCCCAGCCTGTGCTTCAGGGCCGGATACAAACCCATGTAAAATTGCACCGAACCTTCTTCATTTGTTTAAATGCTTGTTACGCAAACAAAATGTTGCATTCCAAAATTTTTGGACTTGAGACCAGGGGTCAGTACTATTCCGTAGCCACGTGAGAGCATAGTTTTGTTCTTCATCTATAATCAAAGTCGGCGCTTAAAATACAATACCTCCCTTATCATTAAACATAACATACCCCCGTTATCACCACCATCAAAATTAACATCAGGGGATTCTTTATTAATGGCTAGTAATCCCGTTTTTTAAACTGTTTGCGCTTATTATAATACTTCCTGAACAATTTTCCTGTACCTGTTTTGTGAATTTTTCCTTGAATATTTTTTATATTTATAGCAAAATAGATCTCCTATAAAAATAAATATAATTTATTTGCAGAACTTTACTCATTTTATGAAACAACCTTACCCTGATTTCTGTTGGGAACATTTGGACTATGCTACTTGAAATGTCTTGAAATGTTTCTACTGTTATCCTGAAACCATGCAATATAATTATCTGTTCACATAAGTCATAAATAACACAATTAATAACAAATCTGAGACAGCTAACAAAAATCAATGTTTCTTTAATGTGATTCTAATATTTTTACTGTTATTTGTGTGAGCTATTATGTAACATTAACTCTTAGCTAAATAATTTGAGGAATGCTTTCACGTCATACTTTACCTACTTGCACCTGTATTGAAAATTTAATACGTGAGTGGGTAATTGTTAAATTTCGCATTTTAATCAACTGTGGAAATAAATCATCATTAAAAGAAAATCGTGTGTTTTCTTTACAGGTTTAAGATGGCTTCAACGTGTAATCAGTTCTACACCATTTATTCAATATTAGTGCTGGTTGTTGAAATAAAATCTGTAACTACTGCGAATTTACTCGTACGTACCTTCAAAAACTGGGATCAAGTCCTCGAACTTTCATTCTTGCAATAAATCACTAACACTCATGTTGAACTAAAAAACTTAAATATGCACAAATCACCGACTAACTCTGTTCGCTTCTTACCATGAAATGACAAAACCGTTAAGAAATTTGCAACCTTAGCAAATATATTTGCTACCTGCTATCAATATGGTTGTTTTCAGAACCCAATTATTCGCTTCGTCATTAACTTATGAATGTTAGTCAAAACACACTAACATATATGCACGGTCGAAGTTGCGCAGTTAGTATGCCGTCAAGCAGTGAGTGAATGCAACTTTTTCGTATTTTTTCTTTAAAAATATAACTGTTATTAACCTAAACCTTGCGTAAACAGTAAAAAGCAACATTTTTTTTTAAAAAGCAGTACAAAATAAAAAAAAAATTTGGACCCAACCTAGATTCGAACCTCAACTATTTATGCAGTAAAAAGCAGTGGAACCGTATACACCCGCATATACACCTGTGCCATTACGGTCTATTGTTAAAAAAGTGCTAACTGAATGTGTGCTCAATAGGAATGCATCGATAAGAAGTAAACACGGTTGTTAAAGACAATACTATTTTAAAAATATATATGTTTTTTTTTAACAGATATGTGTTGTTTTGTACATAAATATATTTTTAAATGAACATTTATATGTTTGTAAAATACCGGGTGTGACAAAAAAAAGGTATTCTGTTTAAAAGCTTTCCATTGGCTGAATTTGAGATATACATGTGGAATTGTATTGTAGATGGCCACAAAAAAAATTAAACATTATGAGTACCAAATTTCAAATTTTTGTTACAAAAAATAAATGTATCGAAAGTTCACATGTGCTGTTCAGTTGTTGTATAAAATAAAAAAAAATAGAATTTGGTCCACACCTAGTGTTTAACTCTTCTTTTATGATCGCCCAAAATTCTTATAATCTTACAAACAGAATGCATTGTTTTGCCCCACCTGTTATAGTTTTGTTTTGAACGGGGCGCGCCTCATACTTTGTTGCTCTAAGCAAATTTATTTGTTGTGTTAACAGAAATACCGTTGCAAATAATATTTGTCTATGTAACTAATGCGAGTTTGCAACTATTGGTTTTGGTTTGTAATAACAGCAAAAATGTATGCTTTTATTACAAAAAATTTTGCAACTGTTACAAATACAAGGTAGCAAAGTTATTTTTGTTGGAGAAACTAATACATTTTTTTCAGTGCACATGAACCTATGCAGCCTACTAGTTTAAAAACTGTTTGAGTTGCTCTTGAATGACTTAAACATTATTCATTTATCAGCTTTAGTTTCTTTGCAGTTAAAATTTATAATTACGTCAATAATTATGGACACGGTGTACATTTCGGCTGCTAAGCAGCCATCTTTAGTGAACTAAAAGCGTAGGAAACAAAAACTACACCGAAGCGGAAAAACGCAACGAATCAAACAGTTACTTGTACTTGGTGATATCAGATTCATAAAGTTTGATTGTGAGTTTAAAAATTATACCCCACTCTCTCTGTTGTATTAAATTTTAGTACAGTAAAATTGAATTCGGAATAAGGTCAAAATTTTGATTTAAAATATTACGTTTGTATTTCTGAATAACCCTGCTTGAACCCTTGAATTTTAAATCTATTTTTTTAAATCTTCGGCTTGTAGTGGGTGTTCAAAACTATGAGCTGCAACGCAAGATTTTTCTAGTTTATTAAATTGGGCTAAGGTTTTAAACGGAAATACGCGTTTTGGGGTACGTAAAAAGTGTGTGTCTGTGGCTAGGTAGGTTCCGATGTATCTCCGGAACCCCTTTACCGATTTTTATCAAATTCGGTATGTGGAAGTCTTTTAGTTGCAAGTAGTTCTGTAGAAGGTTTTTAATCGGAACCGGAAACGGAAATTGGACAGTTTTTTTTGGAATAGAGTTTCTTGTAAACACTTTTTTGCAATATTAATACAGAGTTGTAGTGCATCTAAAGGCAGATAAAATATTTTTTTCTGGAATGCTGTATCTTGAAAAAGAAGGCCGCTACGAATTTTTGAAAATTTTGATTTTAATGCCCGATTACTCAAAAACAAAATATGCAATTAATGCAAATTGTCATATTATTTAATAGCCTTTAATAAGGTTAATCAAGTAATGTTAAATATTTTTAAAATATGGAAATTATAAGCATTGTAGCTGTTTAAAAAAATTCTTCCTTTAAAACTGGTGCGCCATTTTCTTAAAACTTTTTGAGTCGCTAGAGCTTGAAGTAAATTACCAGTTTGTTTTTTACTAATCTCTCAAATTTTAATCTGAAAAGCCTTTTTGAAAAATTGGAATTGATTAATTTTTTACATAAAAACCCAAACGACAATCGTCAGAAGCATTAAATAGTTCAATAGACTATTTAAAGTACTTTATAAGAATTAACAATAGTTTTCAAACATATTAAAAATTAAGAAAAAAAGATACTTTGAATATCATCAACGCGTTTTCCGGAAGTTACGTGATTTTAACTGCTTCATCAATTAGCTCTAATAAAAAATGTATTTTTTGTTTTTTGCATATTTTTGATAACTCTGTAAATAAAGATGTTACAACCATTTTCAATACGAAGTCTTGAGAGCATTTTTTATCTAGCGCCTTTACGAAGCCGCGCCGTGCCCAAGCAACGCGTTGGGTTTGGAGCTGGTTGAATTGTACCAGCTGGAGATGACTAGATGTAGTTTTCAATCACTTCTTGATGCCAGAATATTTAAAAATTAAAAAGTATGGGAAAGTATCAGCGACCTGTTTCTGGTCTGTGTAATGAATGGAACAAGAAGAACAATTAATTGTTAAATACCAGATTTTTCTTTGTTCTCAATGAGATCTTTAGTGTTACCTGGAAGAAGAAAGGAAGTTCGTTGAATTTTCCACTTTGATATTGAATTTTATAGAATTATATAGACATATGTTGTTTAACAGCGAAACGGCGACCATTGTGTCGCTATTTTTAACACATCCCAATACCTAAATATTTTTTATCGCTAACCGTCAATAGAGCCATGCATTACCATAGCGATTTTCGGAAGTAAACAAACACCAGGACCCATCTCAGACTCGTTCGATAAAGAATCACTTTACTGACTTGGTACAAAAATAACTATTATCGCCAACCGTCAATAAAGCCATGCATTACCATAGCCATTTTCGGAAGTAAACAAACACTTTATCTTACTGTAAAAATCAAACACTTTATCTGCCGCTAATATTTATCAACATAGCCAAAACAACGGTTTGACATTGGTTTGACATTAATCAGAAATCGTTTGTCGGTGTCACGGCTCCAACAGTAAAAGTTTTTTCGCGAATTATTTATAAAAAATAATGAAAGAAGACATTTTTACGGGTGGCGATAAAAGTTTGTATGCGCCACGTCAGTAAAGTGTCTTTATCGAACTCGCCTGTTACTCGCCCCGCTCGCTTCGCTCGCTCGGCTCATAATCTGTAACTCGTTCGATAAAGAATCACTTTACTGACTTGGTACATAAATAACTATTATCACAGTTATACAAAGTAGTTTATTAGGTTTGAAAATAATTTTCAGTTATTTAAAAAAATTAAGACAAAAAACATACTTTTCAATATCAACAACGCGTTTTTCGGAAATTATATGATTATAACTACGCCTGTCACTTAGCTCTAGTTGAAAATTATATTTTTCATTTTTAGCGTATGTTGATAACTTTTTGAATAAACTAGTTACAGCGGTTTTTGGTCCGATAACCAAAGCGCAATTTGTAATTATTTAATAAATTATACTTTTTGTATGTTTTTAAAAAATGCAGGTAGTGTAATAAAAATCAAAGATTAATAAACTAAGTAATTTTGTTATAACTACGCTATTTTTGAAATTAAATACCAAAAACCAGGACCGATCACAGCCGAGTCCATGTTGTTGCCAGCAAGACTCCTGTTGCCCTTCAAAACCACCACGTTGTCAAGATGATCCTTCATGCTCTCCAAAATCAAATTTTTGTTGTTTTCCAAAACCGCCAAGTTATAAGTGCAAAGCTAGTTCGCGTCCGTAGCAGAAGCTAGGCTACACGTGCACCCTGGATAGCGCTAAAAAACTCGCACATAGGCTGCTGGACGCCTGGACCTCACATAATGTGAAGGATATCCTAGCAAACGAATGATACAGCAGCAACATGAACCCTTTAACATTTGCTGTATCTATTTTCTATTTGCCATACGAAATATATATCGGAAGGAGAAAAGTAAGTTTTTAAATGATTTCATTGCCGTTTATAAAGTGTATATGAAAAACATAAACATTGTAGTCATTATATCTCTAAATTTTAGGAGCTAGTTATAATTCAATAACGATTTAGACATCTATCATAGCGCTAAAACAATTTTCTGTGATAACTTCCATTATGTATTCTGAATTTCTTATAGCTTACGAAATGTCCCTGTTATGCACATTATCTGGAACATCCTGTATACCGAACAATACAGCTTAATACAGTACCTTGAAGGTAACCTAATTGAAAGAAATAAAGTAGAAGCAGTTTAAAATAAAGAAAAGTTTTAGCGTAATCTAATCTACTTAATCTATAAAATAGAATTCATCTCAAAGTTAGACTATAACTTTAAATAAATAAATGAATAATTTAAAAATAATTTGGGTCTGATTGCAATTTACACCAAAGACATTTTAATTTCGTGATCATACTGCTGTAGCGCAGAATTTTGAATCTCAAGAGTAGAAGATTTAAATATTGTATTTAGTTGTATATTTAAGTTTTTTCGTCAACTTCTACTTGCATTTTAAGAGTTCTATTGTAATGGAAATTTTGTGGTATAAGAATGTTTTCAGTACAGCTTAGAAAATAGCATAATAAACATAACACATTCTATAAATGTACAAAGGAAGATGCAGTAATTATTACAAGAATTTTGGCGTGCGTGTTCATTTTTATATTTGCCAAGAGCACATGAATTTGCATGAACTTGACATTAAATAAATTACAAATTTAAAATTATTGGTTTAATAGCCATGTTATTTCCTTTCGACACATATGTCTATGATTGACACATTAAAACATATTAATTTTGAAATTAAAATTGAAAAGGTGATGGTCTTTTGTTATTAAAGATTGTTAATGTTGAAGAATTTCGGTAATTTGCTTTTTAATTATATTGAGTTTTGCAAGAGAAAGTGACTGGCATTTGGCTGTTCTCAAGGATGCAAGAAACAATAAAAAATTACTTCTTCCGTTAATTTTCCTATTAGTCTGCTTAATTCGGGCATGTTTTATACACAGTAAAAATAACATGCCAAGACGACGCATCATTTAATAACAACAAAACCGAGATAAGTAGTTTTGATATTGGATACAATCTCCTCATGTAAATGAAGCGGTTTCTCTGGTTCAAAGCTTTATTCTGGAATTCCTGGAATGGATTTTTGGAATTTTTTAAAACAGGTACAAATGCGGGAACATCTGTTCGGGTTGGTTAACTTGACAATTTAATAAAATTGTCAGTCTTGTTTAAGACGTTGTTTAACGTAATAACTTTTAATTAATGTTTATTTTACACCTCTTGTTTATTTAATAATATTTGGAAGTTCCTTATTATATTATAATTTCTTTCCTATATAGCTATATAATTAATTAACTAAACCTGCATGGTCGGTCTTTTAAAGGCGTCACGGTGAGATTTCTATCAAAATTCACGCTAGAATATGTAGAAGTTATAAAACGGCCATAAAATTAAGGATCTCTTTTGGACCGTGTGAAATCAAAAGATACCTCATTCTAATTCCAGAATTAAGAGAGAAGACAAGATTTCGAGGCTATTAATATTCAACGATTGTTAATGCAATGATTTGTATTCCTTTCTAAACCGCTAATAACACCCATTTAATGTCCCATAAAATTTAAATGATACAAAAACTATCCTTGCTGTACCATCCGTTAACGCGATTTACATAACTTATCCAAACTCCATTTCTTGGCGAATAAGGAAATAAAAAAAATAATAAATTTGTTACGGCTCATTTAACACTACCGCAGTCATTATATAATTGACACACGAACCAGTTTCACCATGTCCATAAATTCCTGACAGCAGGATCATATTTAAATAAATGGTATAATTAAAAAAAATATAAGTCTCAGAAAAGCAAAACATGCGATAAAATATAACAAAACATTTTTGTTGTGCATATCATATACATTGCAATAAAACCATTTTCATTTCTTGTTCAGATTGGTGAAGTAACCTGATAATATTAATTACCATGTAAAAGATTTGTTCGTCGTTACTAAAGGTACAGCCAACAATATTTAATGATAATCAAATTTTTTTTAATAAAGAGCGAAGAATATCAATGTTTAAACAACGAATATCGATATTATAACAATTCAATAAAGGTTGGAGATTTGAACACAATTTTTTTTTGTTATGCTTACATATATATGTTGTAACAATAACTTTATATACAGGGTGTTTCACAATGACCACTCACGAAGAATAACTTTTGTATTTACAGAGATATCTAAAAGAAAATTTTATTATAATATGTATACTGGAGTGGGTGCTTTTTGTGGACACCACTAATAGTTTTATTTACGATTATAGGAAAGAATCCAAACAAACGGTACTTTCTTATAGGAAGAGATCTAAGCAAGCGGTGCTTGCTTCCTTATAGTACTAGCAGAATTGGCCAAAAGCCAACGGTCCTCCCTTAAAGTACTATTGCAGGAACCCAAGCAAACGGTGCTCCGTTATAGTATTATCGGAAGGCATCCAAGTAAACGGTGCTTTTTCAATAGCGTCCCATTTAGTATTATCGGAACAGATCCAAGCAAACGATGCTCTCTTGTAGAACTAGCGGAAAGAGGCAAAGACCAGACGGTGCTCTTTTATAGTGCTAACAACGGAACTCAAGCTTACGGTGTTTCCTTGTAGTACCAGCGGAATGGGCTAAAAACAAACAATGCTCCTTTATATTACTACCGAAAGACTCCAAGCAAACGGTGCTCCGTTATAATATTATCGGAAGGCATCCAAGTAAACGGTGCTTTTTCAATAGCGTCCCATTTAGTATTATCGGAACAGATCCAAGCAAACGATGATCTCTTGTAGAACTAGCGGAAAGAGGCAAAGACCAGACCGTGCTCTTTTATAGTGCTAACAACGGAACTCAAGCTTACGGTGTTTCCTTGTAGTACTAGCGGAATGGGCTAAAAACAAACAATGCTCCTTTATATTACTACCGAAAGACTTCAAGCAAACGGTGCTCCGTTATAATATTATCGGAAGGCATCCAAGTAAACGGTGCTTTTTCAATAGCGTCCCATTTAGTATTATCGGAACAGATCCAAGCAAACGATGATCTCTTGTAGAACTAGCGGAAAGAGGCAAAGACCAGACCGTGCTCTTTTATAGTGCTAACAACGGAACTCAAGCTTACGGTGTTTCCTTGTAGTACTAGCGGAATGGGCTAAAAACAAACAATGCTCCTTTATATTACTACCGAAAGACTCCAAGCAAACGGTGCTCCATTATAATATTATCGGAAGGCATCCAAGTAAACGGTGCTTTTTCAATAGCGTTCCATTTAGTATTATCGGAACAGACCCAAGCAAACGATGTTCCCTTGTAGAACTAGCGGAAAGAGGCCAAGACCAGACGGTGCTCTTTTATAGTGCTAACAACGGAACTCAAGTTTACGGTGCTTCCTTGTAGTACTAGCGGAATGGGCTAAAAACAAACAATGCTCCTTTATATTACTACTGAAAGACTTCAAGCAAACGGTGCTCCGTTATAATATTATCGGAAGGCATCTAAGTAAATGGTGCTTTTTCAAGCGTCCCATTTAGTATTATCGGAACAGACCCAAGCAAACGATGCTCCCTTGTAGAACTAGCGGAAAGAGGCCAAAAACAGACGGTGCTCTTTTATAGTGTAAACAACGGAACTCTAGCTTACGGTGCTTCCTTGTAGTACTAGCGGAATGGGCTAAAAACAAACAATGCTCCTTTATATGACTACCGAAAGCAAACAGTGCTCCGTTATAGTATTATCGGAAGGCATCCAAGTAAACGGTGGTTTTTCAATAGCGTCCCATTTAGTATTATAGGAACATACTCAAGCAAACGAGGCCAAGACCAGACGGTGCTCTTTTATAAAAAACAAACAATGCTCCTTTATATTATTACCGAAAGCATCCAAGCAAACGGTGCTCCATTATAGTATTATCGGAAGGCACCCAAGTAAACAATGCTTTCTTAATAGTACTTGCTTAAAGTATTATCAAAAAAACAAGCAAAAGGTGCTCCTTTGTAGTAGTAGCGGAATGGGTCAAAAACAAACTGTTTTTCCTCATAGTACTAACGAAGGAACTCAAACAACGGTGCTCCGATAGAGTATTAGCGGGAGGCATCCAAATAAACGGTGCTTCCTTAACAGTAATAGCGTATCTTATAGTATTATCCGAAAGAACCCAAGCATAGGGTGCTCCCTTGTAGGACTAGTAGAAGACGCAAGCAAATGGTTGTAATACTAGCGGAAGGAGTCTAAAACAAATCATGCTCCCTTATAATACTAAATAATACTAACCAAGGAACCCAAGCAAAGGG
The DNA here is from genome assembly GCA_958336395.1 of Ctenicera cuprea. Classification (NCBI taxonomy): domain Eukaryota; kingdom Metazoa; phylum Arthropoda; class Insecta; order Coleoptera; family Elateridae; genus Ctenicera; species Ctenicera cuprea. The sequence goes on along the minus strand of OY284491.1, from coordinate 36,711,446 downwards.
TGCTCGGTTATAGTAATATCAAAAATCACCTAAGTAAACGATGCATTCATAATTGTATTAGCGTTCCGTATAGTGTTATTAGAAAGGACCAAAGCAAACGGTGCTCTCTTATAGTACTAGCGAAAGGGATCTAAACAAACGGTGCTACCTTACAGTGCTAGCTTCTCTCCGCACACCTATAACCCCTTCACAAACCTTCGGCTAGTACTAACAAAGGAACTCAAGCAAACTGTGCTCCTTTATAGTATTATCGGAAAGCACCCAAGTAAACGATGCTTTCTAAATAGTACTAGCGTCTCTTATAGTATTATCGGAAATGACCCAAGCAAACGATGCTCTCTTGTAGTACTAGTGGATGAGACACAAGCAAACGGCGTTCCTTTGTAGTACTAGCGGAAAGAACAAACGGTGCTCCTTTATGGTACTAACAAAGGAACCCAAGCATACGATGCTCCCATGTAGTACTAGCGAAATGGGCCAAACACAAATGATGCTCTTTTATAGTGCTAACGAAAGAACCCAAGCAAACGGTGCTTCGTTATAGCATTATCGGAAGGAACCTAAGCAAACGGTGCTCTTTTGTAGTAGTAGTAGTAGTAGTAGCGGAATGAGCTATAAACGGTGTTCCCTTATAGTACTAAAAAAACGGTGCACCGCTTAGTATTATCAGAAGGCACCCAAGCAAACGGTGCTCTCTTGTAGTACTACGGAAAGGAGCCAAAAACAAACAGTGGTTCTTTATGGTACTAACATGGAAACCCCAGCATGTACTACTAGCGGAATGGGCCAAACACATATGATGCTCCTTTATAGTACTAACGAAAGAACCCAAGCAAACGGTGCTCCGTTATAGTATTATTGGAAGGAATCCAAGCAAACTTCGCTTTTTTGTGGTAGTAGCGCAATGAGCCAAGAACAAACGGTGGTCCCGTACAGTACTAAAGAAGGAACCCAACCAAATCGTGCACCGTTATAGTATTATCGGTAGGCACCCAAGCAAACGGTGCTCCCTTGTAGTACTAGCGGAATGGGCCAAACCTACACGGTGCTTATTTATAGTACTAACGAAAGCACCCAAGCAAACGGTGCTTCGGTATAGTATTATTGGAAGGAACCCAAGCAAATGGTGCTCTCTTGTAGTAGTAGCGAAAGGGGCCAAAACCAAACAGTGCTTCTTTATAATACTAACGAAGGAACCCAAGCAAACGGTGCTCGATTATAATAATATCGGAGAGCACCTAAGTAAATGGTGCTTCTCTAATAGTACTAGCGTCTGTTATAGTATTATCAGGAAGAACCCAAGCAGACGGTAGAGAAAGGGACCAAACAAATGGTGCTACCTTATACTACTAGCTCCTCTGCGCATCTCCATAACCCATTCACAAACCTCCGGTTCTTGGAAAGGTCAACACTACTCTTCTCTCCAAGTTATACTGTTTCTCACTGCCGGGCCATAGTTCTAAACGCAGTCACTACGCCGAACATATGATTCGTAGCTCTTTGATACATTAAATATGGTACCATAATTCTCCATAAAAAATATGCGTCACATATAACGTGATATGTGTACTTTACCAGCAACATACATTTTTTTCTTTTTACTCTCAGTTTACTTAATTTTTGTGTTATTGACAGTCAGTGAGCCAACAGTGTGCACATTGTTCCGCATGCGGAGCTACTACTAACGCTAAAAGCATTCCCAAGGGACATAAACAGTAGCATGCCACCACGTACGTAATAGAAAAAAAGATAATGATAATCGAGCTTATGTTAACCATTTTCAAAATGTAGTGGAATTTAAATTTAAAAAATGTAACCTGTATGGGATTCAAACTCTCGTGCACTTAAACAATGTTATCATGTCTCCAGAGTCTTTTGGTTAGTTGTCGAAAGACGTAGTTTTTTTTTTTAAATATTTCGAAACAATTTTTCATTTTATGACCTGTATGAGCACTTCGTGAAAACGGATTTTAACAAAAGACTACGACATACAGTGTGTTCTATAAAAAGTGCTCAAGACTGTAACAACTTTATTTTTGATTTAACTCCCACCAAAGTTTTGTTTTATTTGCATGGACAATTTTTTCTTTATAATCTTGTAGAGAATTTGCTCTGCATGTTATCAAAAACACAAAAACATATCGACAACTGTAACCGAAACCGAAATTGTCAACCGCAAAACATATTCAACCGTAACCGAAAACCGAAAGGGTATTTTTTCGATTCACATTCCTGATACCAGCAGAAGATTAGGAGTTGCGTTTAAAGACTGACTTTGGTTGAAACAAAAAAAAAGATGTTGAAAGCAGGTAGGTGAGTTACAACATGCGGTAATCAGTGAGTAGCAGGTGAAAATCAACATGAATTTTGGGTCAGCGGGTGGTCTAGTGGTTAGAAGTCCCAACCTCTAGAACTATACTCCTAACGCCAGTAGGTTCGAATCCTCTGTCCGTAGTAAACTTTTCTGAATAAGTAAAAACCGGCGTCTCCATGGACGGTGTGTGTGGTGTGTATGTTGGGTTTTATGTCTTTTCGGGGTGGGGCATGTTAGACCGGTGAATAGCGTTAAGTGCGCTGAGCCCGGGTAATGGGGTGGGATGGGAATCATGGAGTCGTGCTCACGCACGGCCTCATAATTCTTAAAAAAACTAAATTTTGTTTTCTTCAGCCGTCTATCAGCGTGATATATCGTGTTAAATATTGATAAAGTAAAGTTTCGTGGCCTCATCGGTCGGTAATAGAAAACCAAATTTGAAAAATATTTTCCTCGATCGGGATTCGAATCCGAGACCTCTAAAACAAACAAAACAATTGTATAGATAATTTTGTTATTTCGCGACAAAGAGATTATTTGAGAAATTTTAAACTGAAGCGTAATGTAAAAAGATTTTAAAATAAAGCCGTTTTTTAAATTAAATTTCATTATTATGACCGTGGAAGTTAAAAAAATAAACGTGGTTTTGTTGGTTCTTCTATAGTACGTACCTTACAATCAGTGGCGTAACTTCAGATTTTGGGCCCAGGGGCAAGATACCTAAAGGACCCTGGCCCCATCCTCAAAAAAACTTCAGTAATAAAGTAATTCATAATAAGAACAATTTCTTCAACAGGAATAAAATTATTTGCAGTCTAGTAAATGAAAATAAATATTTTAAAGCCGTGTCTAATTAAGATAAACAAATCTTAAATTTTCTGAGGTTAATGTGTCTGGGTCGGTACCAAAAAGTGTGGGTGTATTACTAAATATAATCTCACTTCAGTATTTTTCATTGTATAAGTACTTACTTACATGGAATTTAAAATGTTTTTTGTTGAATATAAAAATAAAGACTGTCGAGAATCAAAAAAAAATATTGAAACAACTTCGTAATAGAAAATTAAAAAAAAAAAAAAAAATTCGTGGCTCGTGGCATGGCCCTTTAAGGCCTCGGGCTGGGGGACCGTTGCCCCTCTGCTCCATGGTAGTTACGCCACTGCTTACAATATTTATAATTGCGTTATTAAAAGGCATTATTTGCAGATGATTTTATCAACTTGGGGTAATAAATATAACTTTTCAGTAAACACCCTAAAAAAGCCAGCAAGTTTTAATTGAAACTTAATAATTAATTACAAAACCATTAATGGTTGCAAGCCAGAAACAATACAATTGCTTGCTATAGATATACGATACAATTGTCATAATTAGCTGTCAGAATTTGATTTATAAGATTAATATGAATTTAAAGTGGTAGAAAATACAGCATATGAACATTCTAATTCACATTATGTTGTAGGTGTGTAACCAATGTTAATTAATGCTATATCCAGATCGATATAACCAATGGCCAGATTTTTTTATTGGTATTGCTTATATCATTATCGCATAAAATTATGATTTTACGAAATTAAATATTTCGAACTATTGACTTGCTGAATTTTGAATTAGTTAAAACTATTTGACAAGTAAATTACAAATTTTCCATATTTCTGTCGCACTGTTCGTCCCTACAAAAGGTTAGGTGTTTCTGCTTTCTAGCAACACGATTTTGGTTGTCAATAAAAGACAGAATTACAGAAAATTATAATTCACGAATATTCCATCAGAAACAAAAAACACTTATTCATTTTTGCGCAAAGATGTATTCACGGCTTGTTTTAATTAGTAAACGCAAAAATCAAAACTATTTGTTGACATTATTGCTATGGTTGCAATGCTGATGATACCACACCTTCTCAACAAGCGCCGTTGAGATAATTCTAAATGTGATTGGCTAAGCGCCTGAAAATAAACAGCTGTTACTGGTTGCTAACATACAATTCAACATCCCACATGTGAAATGAATTAAAATTGTTTAATATTTCTGTCGTTCCATTCACAACCAAAATCGTCAAGTCGAGATGTAAGACATGTACTTAATGCATCAACAGTGACCTAACTAAGCCAATGCCTCTAGTGTAGTTGCATTGATGCCGGAGATTGTAAGGATAATAATGACAATAAATGCAATAGAAATAGGCCTAACAATTTGATAGAAGAAAAGTATTAAAAACTTCTTTTTGAATTAGCCAAGGCATTGAACCAAGTTAACATTTCTTTGTTCTGTGATATTTTCTTTTAATAACACTTGTGTGACATACTTTTAACCTTGTTTTGCGTTAACTACAACTTTTGGTTCCTTAAATATAATTTTTTGACGATTTGTCTTCCAATGCTTTTTTAGTATTTATATTAATTCCCTGTTATTAAAAGAAATTACATATCAAATTGTTTTGTATTTTATACTCACCTTGAAAACTCAAAAACCATATAAATAAATAAATTAAATTAAATGGCTATGGGAAGGTCCCTAAATTTGTGCTCGCATTGAGGCCTATTTGTCTGAAGTGACGCCACTGTGCGATACTCTCAAAGGCGTTAGCGATAATGAAAAAAATACTGAACTGGCAGTTTGAATGTTAAATGTTTGTGAATTTTTAAAGCTTCTAGCATATCTAATTTACGTTTATCATCACAAAAGTGTAAACATTTTATAGTGTTATTAGATGTCATTGAATGATTTGTTCTAGTAAGTGTTTAGCGTAATTGGATTTATGTGGGTGTTTGTATTTGTAACAACGTAAGTGTTCTTTAAATCTAATATCAAAATTTCTAATTGTCTGGTCTATATAAACAGAATTACAATGCGAACAATTTAATTTGTAAATGTCTGATGTATTGCTTTATTTTGTATTTATAAAATAATCTGGTCTAATACCAGTCGAGCTTTTTGGTTATATTGCTTAAACTTCCTGCACAGTAACAGATCGTGTCAATTTGACACCCAAAAACTGGAGCGAGAAACGCGAGAGTTCTTCTGCTTCTCTTTGTTACTATGCACCACTTTTTCGTAACGAAACCGGCAAATCTAAAGCTCTTTGTGATAGTATTACAGAACAGTTCACAAACAAATGTAACACACTTATTTCTTTGTGGAATATTCAACAGCAATTCTACAAGTGTATTCTATTTTTGTGCTTTTTAATTTTCTTTCAGGCGATAACCTCAAATTTTAAATTTTTTTACAGATAACAAAGTTAGAGCTAAAATATGATTTAAATGCTAGGTTAAGTGCTTCTTACTGTCAAATTTGGTTTTTAAAAATGTTTTACTAATGTAGTATATAATAATAAGCATAAACATCTACACACTTGAGCAAATTACCATAAAATAAAAAATAAAAAATTTTAGGCTTCTATTACCTCTTACGGAAGCACTTTCTACCAAGGTATATTAGATTTAATCGGTGTATTTATATCTAAGAGACCTATGACCAAACGTTGTCTCATTCTTGAAACACCCTGTATAAATAGTACTTTTCAATCCCGGTGGAGCTATTTTTATCTGAATTTCAAATTGATCGGATTTAATAGTTGTGCACGAAAATAAGTGCAGTTGATTAATGTTTCTCCAAATAAGTCCCTCTAATAAATTGTAAATCCAAATAAACAGCTCAGAAAATATTTACCATCTGTTATCCTTGCACACCTCGAACTCACCATTTATCATAACCGATGTCGTTTTAATTATGAAAGTGATTGCTGGTAATGAAGGTACTACCAGTTATGGTGCAATCATGTTGCAGGAAACGAGTATCATTTCTCCAAAGACCACGTGTTCGCTAAACCCGGAATGCAATTGTTTTGATTTAACGACAACCTGCTGCAATTTTAGCTATTACAACACATAAAACTGGTTTTATAAGACAGTTTTTACCGAAAATTTGTCGTTTTATACCTTGAATGTTAATACAGCCAAAACCGTGTCCAGATTATCTCGAGATACACTGATAGGGATAGCTGCCATAGTTTTCCGAGTCATAAAAATGTTAGTTACGTATGAATCACATCAAATACTGTCGGGTACTTTAGAAGTATTTTAAAATTGACAATTTTAAAATTGAATATTAAAACTGTTTTTCATAAGTAATTAAAATATTTAAATATCTCAGCACAAACAACGGTTAATAGTTTACTGAAGAAATAAATTCGTAATTACGTTTTTGCGAACATCAAGTACTTAGTATTATTTATGGCTCTTCACTTCTCTGATTTATTATCCCTAGGATAACTATACCATCATTACAATAAATTAAGGTGTGTTAGATGATTTTTTTTAAACCACGTCTGCGAGCTGCTCGTCATTGAATAATAGCTGTGCATGCAATATGCATTGAAAATAATCTAAACCAATTTTATTAGGTATTTATTTTTGGTTATTCGTTATACAGTCTGGCACAAAAGTCCTACACATTTATTTATTATAACAGTTTTTACAATAATTATTGGTTGCTCTGCAAAACCGTAATTTACCACGTACATACAGGAGCGCTAGTTTATTACTGCGTATGTAAAATAGTTTATAGTGGTGTAAAATGTAAAATTAATTAATAAATGGCTAATAACTTTTGCGCCGCCCTGTATGTTGTAGATGGCGTTGTTAGGACTAATTAATTTATTTTCTGTGAAACCTTTACTATTTTAATGATTATCTGTATATAAAATACTTAATTACTTTAACAATATTTATTTATTTTAACCTTATACGTATTTTGGCATGTTCACATGACATTGTCAAAGGTTATATTAGAAAGTAAACAGTTAGTGTTGTTATAGCAATAGAACTTGGTGACTTGAGCTCGGTGTTCGTCTCCAGATGACTTGATTTCTTATTCCAAAATGTCTAATAGGGGAGAATTTAAGAGATCAATTTACTCACTCATTAACGGTACACTTATTAAATGTTTGTGATTTTCAAAAGCTTCTAGTATATCTAATTTACGTTGATCATCACAAAAGGTAAGCATTTTATAGTGTTATTCGATGTCATTGAATGATTGTGGTAAGTGTTTAGCGTAATTGGATTTATGTGGGTGTTTGTATTTGTAACAACGTACGTGGTCTTTATACCTAATATTAAAATTTCTAATTGTCTGGCCTATATAAACCGAATTACAACGCGAACAATTTAATTTGTAAATGCCTGATTTTAGCAAATTGTCTGTTTTTGATTTTGCATTAATCAAAGTGTTTAAGATGTTTCTAGTTGTTTTAAAACTTACTTTATATTTATTTGTTTGGTTTATAATTTTAGCAATTTTTTCTTCTTTGTTACCAAAATATGGAATCGAAGCATATTTAATTGTATCGAATGAAGAAAGTATTTGGATAAATTCGCGTTTAAATTTTTAATGGCTAATTTATAATCTTTCTTTAAATTAATGTACTAATAAGTTTAGTATTATAACCATTTATAACCATATTATTACTATTTTGTTGAAAATTTAAGCTGGCTTTCTAAAAAAAAATATTTCTTATTTAAAATGGTGTTTGAAACGACAAAAGACAAACAATTAGAAATCGTGATTACATTTTTTTAATTTTTAATGATTTTTATAATTTTCTCAAATAAAGAACTTAATATTACCTCAATATTTATCTCTTTTTTTCAGATTTAAAAATAAATTATGTAAAAGTATTGACCGAATTGTTTTAAGTAATAATTTTATGACGCTATTTTAAAAAGAAATGTGTGTGTCCTACCTAATCTTATCTATACAAGATACAATTCCTGCTAACAAACACCGGTGCAACATCCAAATAAACGTCTACAATAAAACAAAAGTAGCATAACAAGCGCGTCACCGTTTACAGTTCTTTTCTTCGTTTTTAGGTGGAATTTGTTATTCTATTACCTTTATGGGTATTCAGAACAATGTAAACGAATTTATTAACTGGACTTTCTAGTTTAGGGATATTTTGTCGTCGCAACACAGCTGTGTGTTACTCTTTTAGATGGGATCAAATGATGAAATTTCCGTACTTTTGTCATTTTTCTTTTCTTAGAAAGTTCAGCTATTATTTTGGCCACAACTATGTAACAGATGTTTTATGTACCGTATAACAGCAATATGGAGGTCAATTCACAGAATAAAATTGGCGTTTTATGGCTCATCTATCTAGTTTTGCGTATGTTTTTATTTGTGACTAAAGCGCTAGATGCGACTTCAAAGAAAAAAGCATAAAAGACTAAAGCCAAGCCGGAAGGATCACATACTGATTAAGCAATATCAGACCAGTTTTGGATATGTTAAAATTGGAAGTCAGGTTACAAAGAAATGCCGCATTCAGCTGGAAAGAGTAATGCAATTAACATAAAATTTTGCAGTAGCCTGCTATAACGGTACTGTTAGCTTAACTGAATTTTAAAATATAATAGAGGCAGGCAGATATGTATTTTCTGAAAACGAAGAATAAAGATTTATTGTTGCAAAAATAGTTTCACATATTTGGCAATAAATAAAAATTAAATCCAACTGATTATTTATAAGATTTTTATGTATAAGAAAAAGTTTATATTCATATAAATTGCGTTTGTAATGCATTAGCCTGTAAAAAGAAATATTAATTTAAAGACCTAGAAAAGGAGTAGGCTAATTATGCATGCAGTCCTCACTCTTAAAAGTGTGTCTAAAACGTAAGCATAAGCATCTTACGAGTCTTATTTAATAATCTAAGTTGCAGGCTTTCGCGGCCGTTGTTAATAACATCTAGGCTTCCGGGTTGGAGCCGCGTCATCGGTGCTTGAACTGCCGACGTTTCGTCCTCGGTTGCACGGGACATCTTCAGGGCTGTGGTCGCTTTGTGATCTGGAACACAACTGTTGTGTTCCAGACCCCAAAGCGACCACAGCCCTGAAGATGTCCCGTGCAACCGAGGACGAAACGTCGGCAGTTCAAGCACCGATGACGCGGCTCCAACCCGGAAGCCTAGATTTAAATATTAATTAAATATTAAATATTTTTTTCACAATAAGTTTGTAAAGATTTTGTTCTTGAGAGGTTGGTAATAAAGAGACACAAACCATAAAATTATTATACATAGTTAAGTACATTCCGCATGTTAACCAATATTCTGAAATCTTATTACACTTCTTATATGTGCGTGCGAAAAGTTGGGTTAAGAAATTAGGAATTGACAGGTAGTAACTTTTTTTTAAGAGGTTGCATGTTCCGTGGGGGGAGGCGGAACACAAAGGTGGCTTAGTTTTTGGTACATCTACTTTTGCATAAATACTGAGTCTACCCTTTTTCTAGGTTTGTGATTTGGTGTTCCCGTCTAGACCAGGTGTGAGGAATTGGCCTTGAAAGTTTTACAAAATTAAGTTTGCTATATTTTGGCTCCAACAAAAAATGTAAACATCGTTTAGAGCTGAGATCTGTAGTTAATTTAGATCTCATATTCGCCAACATTTCTGCAACTTATCGATATAGGAATAGTCAAATTTTGCAATAAATAATCTCTTCTCATTTCTTATATGTATTTTGCATAGTGTGGTCAATTTCAGTTCTCACTGGGTTCACATGCGGCTACATTGAAAAAAAATTAGATATCAACCAAACGCGACTTCTCCTTTTGTCGTAAAATATAAAAGAAAGCTTAAATTATGTTTTTCGCATATTATAAGTAGATCGTGGATTTCAAACATTATTATGCACTATTATTATATTTGCTTATGATGCACTATTATTATAATCAAATAAAAACCTTTTTGTATCTCCACGATTCATGAAAAAAGTAATCATTTGACACCACTTTTATTTTGCTTATTTTTTCTACTTTGCATATTTTGCTTCTTAAACCGCTTATATGCGCTTATTTTAGCATTTATACAGCTAATTGGCGCTTTTTTTAAAAAAGAATTTAGTATTTGCAATTTTTAGTTTGAAAAATCTAAAGTTAAAACATTAATTAATTTATTATTTTCGGTTTAAACGACTCAGCGAATAATTTACCGACTGTTTACACCACATTCTACAAATCCCCTGCTAGATCAAACAAACATTCCTTTAAGGGAAACAAATGGTGCGCTTGGGGAATCACCAAGTTCTGTCTTTTATCGAAAGCCACAACAATAGTCTATTGCGTTTATTTGTAAAAAGGCTGAAAACATTGTTTTGTCTTTTGTTAACGTCAGTAATCCGGAGCATTCCATTGTGTTACCGTAAGTTACGCCTTTGTAATATTTCATACCTATTTTTAAAAGCTGATTTAAAAAATTTCTGTCGTTTTCCCATAATATGCTTTAGTTAAATTTTTAATAAAAACATGGTTTGAACGACAAGGAAATTTATATCAAAGTATATTTTTATTTGTTGTTAATTACATTCCTTAGTTATTATTTCGTATTAAAATATATTTGTAACATTATTCTTATGCAAAACAGATAAAAATTTTGTTTTTTGTGATTTTTCGTGTTTTTTTCCCTGATTTATCACGCTTATTATAAGCGCTTATTTTCGAAACATGAATGCTTATATATCCGTGATCTGATTATAATAAGTAACTAGCGTCTAGTCCCTTGTTATTCCTGCCGATCATACCTCACATGACTGCGCGCCTCCTCTGCATGCAGCTGAAATGTGAGTAAACCACAACACCATAGTGGCACAGATGGATATGCGGGTGTGTTCGGTCGTGCTGATTTTTTACTGCTTAAAGTAGTTGCGGGGTCGAATCTCGGTTGGAACCAAAAATTTTTTTTTTATTTTATAGTTTTTTTTAAACACTGTTCTTGCGTTTTGCTGTTAACGCGAGGTTATTTGTTAAGAGCAGTTATATTTTTAAAGAAAAAATACGAAGACAAATTTGCATTCACTCACTGGTTGACGTCATACTAACACTCAAGTCTGGTAATAAATTAAAAAAAAAGATTTGTTGTTTTCTATTGAATGCAATTTATTAGCAATGAAAAAATCGGCTTTAACAATGCAAATCTCGATGTAAATATCACACTCGCACATATGCGAGCCCTATTACATGATATTGCGCAATTCATGATCGGCAGGAATAACAAGGGGCTAGACGCTAGTTAATAAGTATACTATTAATATCATACTAGCGGGACCGGTGGACTACGCTTCACGTTTTTTTCTAGAGTTTTTTTTAAATAATAAATTTTGACATATTCTTAATGCGTCCAGCAGTATTTTATATTCTAAATAATGCCAGGAGTCAGCGATTATGGAAGAAATACATGAATGAGTATGGCTAACTATTTACTACCAAATTATGTGAATGTTTATTCTTTGTTAGTAAATTCGCGACCTAGCTCGAGCATTAAACGTAGGTCAGCGTCCTTTTTACGGCAGATCCAATTTCTGCGGTGTATTATGAGATTTGTAAATTTGTATGTTGGTGAAATAATAAGCGCGCACATATTGCGCCATTTTACGCTTATAAGAAGATAGGAGCATAGTGTACATAACTGTCAAAAAAAAGAACAAAACGTATTTAACTAAAAAATGTATCACACTAAATGTTAAGTAATCCGTACTATTTAGAGTGACATTATTTTTTTGGAGAAAATAAAGAACAAATCTAAAAAAGGTTCACAACAATTTAATAAAAACGGTTTTTTTAATATTATATTTTACCAACGAAAATTCAAGAACAAAACTAAGAAACAGAAATATTTTAATAATAATATCTGAAATAAAGTGTAACTTGAAATATTTTTTAGATAAAGAAACTTTAATTTTGATATTAACGTATAATTAAATTCCTTTTTGTTGAAATGTCATGGTTATCTTTTAAAAAGTCATAATATTGCATACAACTCAAATCAAAATTTTCGTTGTTTTTTTTAGCTGCTGTACGTTTTCTATATAACTGAAAATGTTTGCCCAGCCGGAACACGCGAGCCCGCAGACAAATAAAATTCAACAATTTATAAAAATTTAAAAATATATTTGTTTATCTATAAAATATTGAAATATTTCCAACCTATTTACGATGGAAGGCCATTTCATCATTTTATCGCCATTTTTTAAGCTTTTCGTTTGTAACACAATTTTTAACACAAGAACCGTCTAATTTTCTGTATTCTAAATGAAAATCAAAAGCGGTTTTTTGAAATAAATTAAAGTTTTCTACAGACGTCAAAAAATAATGACATTTTTACATTAATCTCAGTATGCAAAATGTCACATTGGAGTTGTTTATCTTGACAACGTGCACGAAGTATTTTGCGCACTAGAGCGAAAAATATTTCGTGCATGATAGGTTTTTCAAAAAGGACGCCGACCAAACTTGTCTAGGAAAAAATAACTGACAAATATCAATATTCGTTAAATTTTGTTTCCGTAGTAACAAAAAAACAGACTAGATTGCGATACAATAAATTTTAATTTTTGTATTTTATTATGATTTTACCTAATTTTTTTCATTATTTCAGTAAGTCTGTAGAAAAAATGTTGTATGCAACTCGTGCGCGAAATTTCTTTGGTGCATTCTCAAGCACCAAAGTATAATTTAGCGCATTAAAATACATAAATAACTATTATAGGACAGCGCGCTAAATTAAAGGACAGTTCGTTATAATGAAATGTTATTACTATTATGAAATATCAGCGTTCTATGCAGTACAACTTGGTAAAAGTCAACCTTAATTTTAAAATCAAAAGTAGAGACTTTATAGAGCGCAATATCTCCGCCTGCAAGTCTGGTATGTAAATGAAGAATAGTTCAACTGTACTCGAACTTCCTCTAATACAAATCAATCGTATAAATTGAATTTTCTTATCTGCATTTACAACTGTGCTGGCCAGATCGATATACAAATAAGCAATTTATACAGGGTGGCCCGAACAAAGCCTCCAAAAAATTTTCCAAGTCTAAACAGTTTTGTAATGTCATCACAATACCTGATTTTGTTCACTTTGGATGCACTGGCAGTGCTACATTCAGATTTGTCGTCTGAAACACATTTAAAAAAAATGAAAATTGAACACGGCCAGGTATTGTAATAATTTTGTTTTGGAAAATTTTAATAGTATAAATTTTCTGTTTATGTTTCGAACATTTTGCCGATCATTGTGTAAACAAAAATCCGTATCTGCCCAATTCACTTAATGGTCAATCACGAAGTCAATGAAATTGTTGGTGTTTCAAATTATGTTTTTTTACCTTTCCACTATAAGACAGAGAAACTGCAGTCAATTATTGGACAAATAAAACAAAATAAAGGAGTTCTCCCCTCGCACCCGCAAATCCGTTACAAACATTTATTCATATTTTGTGTGTAATATTTCGAACAGATTCTGTGATTCTTCTATTGTTAGATTGTTTAATTTGTAATCTGGGCGAGAGTGGACTAATTTTTTATTTAAAGCGTCACCTAGTAAGTATACTGCTGCGGATTCTTTTTTAAACTTAAATATTGTTCACTGAATTCATTTTGGTAGCATATACGTTTAAACATAATCGAACACCACAAACAGTTCTACTTTACTGATCAATATTCCCACATTCTTATGGGCTCTATTGGTATTTGACTTTTGGGCCATCCTGTATATTAGACGCGTAAATATGTGACTTCTAGTAGTGGAGGCCTATCAGCACTAAAACTTGAGACGGGCGAAAGGAATGCGGCCTTACTATATAAATAACTATTTTAAGATGTAACGTAAACCTTAATAGTCATTGGTTCATTTTGATCGATTTTTGGAAATATATTTTAACTTCCCAGTAGGATCCAGATTCTGGAAACCCCCTAAAAATTTCCAACGACCCCCACTACTGCCTGGTATTCATTAAATAAAACGACAGACAACCTTTGTTTTGAAAAATTCTTCAATAGATTTTTCAAAAAATAACTCTGGTCGTGTTTTCTAGAGTCTAGCATGTGCAATGGGCAACTTTTGACTACTCGTTCTTTTACTTTCGCATACTTCTGCTGAAGTAAGGAAAGTTATGATTTCATGCAAATTTTCGAATTTCAGATTTTAACAGAAGTACGCGTTTTGGCGTCCAAGGAACCCAAAAAAGTTGTTTTTAAAAAATTTCTGTCTGTGCGTGGGTGCGTTCGTTTTCCTATATCTTCCAAACTCCTTACCTGATTTTTATAGGGTTTGGTGCGTAGCAGTTTTTTATTTGCAGTTCTTTGTAAGGCCGTTAATTGGAACCGGAATCGGAAACGGAAATTAAGCCTGCTTTTTAGGTATAAATTATTTTCTATAAACATTTTTATGAAATTTTGAATACATAGTGTTGTAGTACATCTAAAGGCAATACAAATGTTTTATTTTTCAAATGCTATATCTTCAAAATGAAAGCCGCTACGAATTTTTGAAAATTTTAACCGTAATGCCTGATTACTCACAAGCAAAATTTCTAATTAATACCAATTGTCATATTATTTGATAGCCTTTAAAAAGTATAATTAGGTGAGTAAAAATATTTTTGGAAATATGAAAATCGTAAATCGTATCTTCTCAAAATTTCAGACATTTTCAAAAAAATACTTCTCCAAAACTGCCCTAGCTATTTTTTAAAACTTTCTGAGCCGATAAAGCTTGCAATATACTACAAATTTGTTTTTTACTAATCTCCTAAATTTTACTCTTACGCTCTACACGAATTTTAGAAGTTTTGAAATTTACGTGTTTTGCCGGATATTACGTTATTTTAACTACGCTCATCAATTAGCTTTAATGAAAAAAAATTCATTTTTTGCATATTTTTGATAGCTCTATAAATAAAGTTGTTATAACCATTTTTGATCCGAGATCGTGGGCGCATTACCTATCGCCTTTACTTACGTTGTCGACGAGCACGATGTACATAACCAACGCCTTGGGTCTGGAGCGGGCGGCTTGTACAGGCTGCAGATGACTAGATGTAAATTTTAATCACTTCTTGACGCGAGAATATTTAAAACGTAAAAAAAGGGAAAGTACCAGCTACCTGTTTCGTCCAGTTTCAGGTAGACCCACAAGCACAAATCCGGCATCAGCACCCGGTAATAGATGCCAACTAAAAACACTCGATTTTTGTTTTCCCCCCTGTACAGGCCTAGAAGCAAAAATGTCGGACATTTCGGTTTCAATAACTAGTGAACGGGAACGCAAGTTAGTTCTTATGAATAATTGTAAGTTTTAAAAGTGTTTACAATTACCATCAAACGAGTGTAAGTAGAGTTGTACCCAAAGAAAGTGGCTTCCTATGCAACTTTCCTTTTTTTCTTGTATGACCATATTCTTTCCTTCGTTTAGGTACTGCTTTCTGTTTTATCTGCAGGTTATTCATTTTTTAAAATGTATTGCTGGTATGCGAAGAAATTAAATTTAATGTTACGCAAACCCTGTTAGGTCAAAAATCGATTTTAAAGCAAGTAGTCGAGAATTCTCGACTACTTTGACAACTACCCCCAACTATCACATTAAGCGCACGGTATCTCCCCAACACAATGTGTTCGTGCCGATATTCATAGAACTCTTTTTATTGTGTTGATCTCCAAAAAATATATTTTTTAAATACTACTGCTGCTTTACTAGAGATGTCTTGATTAACTATTATTCTGTTTTGAACGTTATGGACAAGAGTTGTGGATGGTTTTGTCTTGACAATCTAGACAAGACGAATCAGGAGGATTATATCAATAATTATCAGGGCCGGCGCTAGACAGTTTGCTGTCCGGGCAAGTTTAACATTATTTCGCCCTATGGCAAAAATAATAACAAAAACAGTTCTCATTTTACCGCCTACGGTAAACGGTTTACTGATGGAATATTGACTTACATATGTAACTGAATTTCAATTTTATCGCATAATCATTAGAACATCGGCAAAGACCATGATCGGTTGTAATTTATTGCTAAATATGGGGATTTTGTGAAGTAGGAGTCTCACGTGTCCAACAAGGTTACAATAGAAATTTACTTTTCGAGCTTTAATTGCAGCAAACTCACGCACAAGTTCTTTGTAGTACAAATTAGAGACCTATGCAAAAGAATAGTATATTAAAACACAAGTTGCATAAGGCATTGTCTTAACGTACGAGTCCAAGATTGAAAAACGAGGGAGCGTAGCGACCAAGTTTTTCAATGGACGAGTGCGTCAAGACGCCTTATGAAACGAGTTGTTTATACTATTTTTTCTATTGAGGAGAATTAATGAAAAAACGTTATAAAAAATTGCTGCGATCAAATTTGGTAAATTTAGTATGTATATGTTGGCAGCAAGTTTCAAATTGCTGCGATCAAATTTGGTAAATTTAGTATGTATATGTTGGCATACATACTAAATTTACCAAATTTGATCATGAATATATCATGAATACCAATATTTGATGGTGAAATTTTACTAAAAACAATGCTTTAAAAGACTCTCTTTAAACACTGTTTTTTAGCTAAAACAGTGCTTTAAGAATAACCTTAACAAACCGAAATAGAAAAAACAATAAATCAAATCGCTTAGTCAATATAAAAGCAGATACGAAGATCGTTCAAAATTTACGTGGCCTAACAAAGAAAACGCAAGTTTTGTGAGCAAAAAATTATTTTATTTTTCAATATAGTCTCCTGCTTGCTCGCACTTATTCCAATGATCATCCAAAGCAGCAATGCCGTCTTTGTAGGTCAATGAACCCAAGTCCTCAAAATAGCTATTTACAGCATTGATTACCTCGGAATTGGGTGAAAATCTTTTAAATTGGCATAATACTCGCTATTTACTGTTTTTCACTTTTCCAAGTAGTAGACGAAGATAATTCCATGAGAGTCCCAAAATACAGTTGCCATAACCTTTCCTGCTGACAATACCGTTTTTTTCTTCTTCGGTGGTGGAGAACCTTTGTGTGTCCACTGTTCCTTGGTTTCGGAAGTGTACTGGTGGACCCAGGTTTCATCGACGGTTATGAAACGGCGCAAAAAGTCCTTCGGATTGCGGCAAAAACGTGCCAAACGGTCGCGAGAAACAATCAGACGATTCAGTTTTTGCTCCGGTGTGAGCAAACGCGGCACCCAACGCGCGGTGTATTTTTTTATTTCCAATTATTCAGTTAAAATTCTGTGCACGCTGTCATTTCAGATGCCCACTATGTCTGCTATCTCGCGCACTTTTACTCGACGGTCATTCAATACGAACGGAGGACCTTTTCAATCATATCCGGGGTAGTAGCAGTTTTTGGGCGTCCACTGCGGGGTTCGTTCTTTGTGCTCACACGACCACGCTTAAACTCGGCATCCCAGTTTTTAACCATTGAAAACGAAGGAGCGGACTTCGAAAATGTCGAATTCAACTCTGCTCTGATTTCGGCTGGTGTTAAGCCTTTCAAATGAACGTACTTTATCACTGCTCGCAACTCAGTTTTTACCATTATTAGCAAAATCACTAGAGACGGTCACTTTGGTGCACTGTCAAACACAAACTAATTGACAGATCGCTCTATACTGTCATATTAATCTAAGAAAGAATGGTTCTGAAAAATGGTAATGCAAATTCCGCCGAATTAGCGCCATCTCTGTGTTAGGCCACGTACATTTCGAACGATTCTCGTATTTGTCTTCGTAAAAAGTGAGTGAATATATTAATCGGAGCCAATTAAAAAAAAAACAACAAAAGTATTATTTATAAATTCTAGCTTTACTTAGTTGAAGTTATATAAATAACCTTTGAGAATGGCATGTCATGTAAACATCTCGAAATACGTATAAGGTTAAAATAAATAAATATTGTTAAAGTAATAAAGTATTTTATGTATACTCACGGAGCATTATTGTCCGGTCATAATTTTATAAAAAATAATATTATCTAAAATAATTTCACATGCAGAAACTAGAAAGTCGACGATAGCCGCTTCTGACATTTGCCGCTCTGTGCAGAAACACCGTCTGCACATAGGGTTCCGCCGGCGCTGATAATTATCCAACCCAGAAGCAAGGATTTTAACACAATTTTCTTGGTACGGGCGAACGATGGTTTAAGACAGAAGTAATTCGTTACGACTGTCTATTGTTGACTGAATTAGGAGCAAAACTTAGTTTATACAATTTTTATGAATGTAAAGACAACACGATGAGCTTATTACATTTACATACTTCGTTAATTTTATAGTTACTGTGGTATTTTAGAATACCATATTTAGAAATTGTTTTCAGTATTTCATTGTTTTGTTGTTGAAATGCATGTATTGCGTTAGGTAATATGACCAAGTAAGCTTCTAATCCAATGTAATTTTAGTAAATTATCAGCTCAAATAACATGACACAATGCAAAATGGCGTGAGCTATCCAATATAATACAGTCTAATAATCTATTAATTAAGTGGCGGATTACATTTCAGCAGCCATTTTGCAAGATGGCCGTCTAGTGCGACACGCTCAATAAATACGTCACTTTATTAATATAATCCGTGTAATTGTTCTCTCTCTTAGAAATATTAAATAATAAATCCTGCTGTAGCTGACGTCATTATTACCACGCGGACCTGCTACCTCAAGACGAGTTTCTTATGGATTTCGATTTAAACGCGTGAAATGGGCGCTAAATTGATTTTAGGCCACTATTTGCTTTGTATAAACAAATGTTTAGCTTGGTTTGTGTAGACGTTATAAGTCTTTATTAAGATTGATCTTTTTGTAGTACCATGTAGGCTGTACAATTTCTACACAATTTGTACTTACAGGTGCTTTGTCGAAATGCAGCAGGTGCTGTATTTGGCAATTTTGAAATATGTACCTACTGTAGACAAAAATACATGTATAAATTTTCGTGTAATATGCAAATGTGACAAAATACAGGTGTAAAGATTAGTATTTTATTAAATTTAGTATGGTAAATTTATGTAGTTAAGTCATCTTGGTGTAAATTAAATTTTCTTAATTGAAATATTTTTTTTAATAACGTTGCCTAATAATTGCACATTAAAAAAAACTTGTAATATAAATCATGTTAATTTATAGAACGAGTTTACAGTATGTTAAATTCACTATTTTTCTTATTTGTTGTAATTTACATGTTAAAGAAAAATTTAATAATGTTAGTTGTAAAGATGAGGGAACTACCATATTCAAAAATCATTAAAACGCATTTATCTACAGCCACGGGGAGCGTTAAGCAATGAAACCGTTTAATGCCTCTCTTTAAAGCATGCGTAAGCATTCTTCATATGAATTTTCTATTCATGTTAGAGACGTCGTCAAAACTTCTAAATTTGGGTGGCCCCTACTAAATTTACGTTTTTCCTGTAAGCTTTGAATATGAAGTTGGAATTGAAAACGCGTTGCATCTGGACGACCTAATAACTTGTAAGGATTTTGGATTGTACGGCATATTTATTAATACAAAGACAAGTAGTCGAAGTTTATTCACTATTATTTAAATTAAAAAAACTTAACTTATTTATTACGCACCGGATGTCGTTTGCAATACGTCATAAAAAAATTTTGTTTGCATTTTTGAGTAATACAAAAAATAATTTCGTTGTTCGTATTATAAAAACTGCCGTAAGAACAGAAACGAAAGATGAAACTATTTTTTTAAAAAGAATTTTATTAGAACTGAACCCGGAATTGTTTATTGGTAAGCGTATGCTCTACTTCAAGACCACTTCTTCCAAACAAATGTCAAGCTTTTATTACATGGATAATAAAACAAACATGAGTAATTTCATAAAATTATGTAGAAAAACTACTTTGGTCCTTACCAAAATACAACATGGTTAAAAACGTATGGCCCGCACTTCGCGAAACCACCTGTATGCAAATTTTAGTGTGAGTGGCTGTTTGCGTTTGTTTATTTGTTGGTTTTCTGATATATTTCACAAAAAAACATTACACCAACCAACTAACACCATCCAACCAAACGTATTATATTTTTCATCTATGATCCAACCGCAGTAAAGCTAGTAGAAAAAAATGTTTTATTATTTTACAAGAAACATAGTTAAAATTCAAGTTAATTTAAGATTACACACAAACAGAGTTAGAAATACTACTAGATAGATAAATGTTACAAATTTAGAACAATACAGATTAGTGACATAGAACACAAAAGGTTACATATGTACAGTAGAACTCCAATTATCCGAATCCGACTATCCGAATCGCTGATTATCCGAATCGCTTTAGGACACCGTCTCATATTGCAGTTTTAAATTCGCTGACTTGGTAAGCATAACGGTAGAAACCGAATAGACCTAGAGAAGGGGTGGGGGCGGCTCAGGTTACAGGTGACCTGCCACTGTTTGTTTTGATTACTCAGTCATTGCCCTGCTACTGTGGTGGTTCTCTTACGCGTCGGTTTGTTGTTTTGTTTGTGAGTGCGTTTCATCGTTCACTATGGCTTCTAAAAGAAAACGTGTTGTGTTATATATATGTAGTTTTTTCTCCCATTTTCAATATACATACAGAAGTTAATTAATAGACCCTTTCTTCGGGGAGAAACTCCAATTATCCGAATTTTCGATCATCCGAATGGGACCCGGTCCCAATTGATTCGGATAATTGAAGTTCTACTGTACTTTCAACTTTGAAACATAATTAAAGTTACGGTGGTTGCCACACTCACACACAAAGTTATAAAAATAAGTTCTGGTGAAGCATTACACTGTTACCACTCGTTCGTAGAGGGATTAGCACGGGCCGTTCTCTTCCGACCTGGGGCGCACTCAATAATAACTCTGGAGATCGTTTTGTTGCCGGGACCTAGGTAGGCTATTCGATCTGGTGGAAGGGGTTGGCGAAACCACCAGGCAGCTAACTCTACCGACTCCTTGAGATTTGGATGGAGTTCCAGGGCGTCAGAGTTGTTGCCGTTTGATGAGCCGCTAGGTTCTGAAATGGGTTCAAGTTATGTTAGTAAAAAGATTACGAGTACTGGTGGGGTTTGATTCCAAAGTTTGTAGCTCGATTGCTAAGCCGTGAGCTACAGCTTCTAAAGGAGTTAGTGTTGGTGGTGGTGACCGTATTCCGCAGGTAAATCACGGGACCGGTACCTTACAGTTCGATTGGTTTGGGATTGGTTGTGGGGACCGTGTTCTGCAGATACCTGACAACTCGATCGGTGGTTTGGGGTTGGTGCTGAAGATCGTGTTTTTCAGGTCGATCACGGGACTGGTACCTGACAGTTCAGTCAGTTTGGGGTTGGTGATGGAGACCCTGTTCTGCAGATTAACCACGGAACCAGTTGCTGACAGTTCGATCGGTGGTTTGGGGTTGGTGATACAGATTGTGTTCTTCAGGCCGATCACGGGATCAATGCCTGACAGTTTGATCGGTTTGGGGTTGGTGATGGGAACCGTGTTCTGCAGATTGATCACGGGACCAGTAATTGATAGTTTGATCGGTGGTTTCGGATTGATGATAAGGATCGTGCTCTTTAAGTCGATCACGGGTCCGGTGCTTGACAGTTCGATCGGTTTGGGGTTGGTGATGGAAAACGTGTTCTGCAGATTGATCCCAAAACCAGTTGCTGACAGTTTGATCGGTGGTTAGGGGTTGGTGATAAAGATTGTGTTCTTCAGGCCGATCACGGGATCAGTGCCTGACAGTTTGATCGGTTTGGGGTTGGTGATGGGGACCGTATTCTACAGATCGACCACAGGACCAGTACCTGACAGTTTGATCGCTGGTTTCGGATTGATGATGAGGATCGTGTTCTTTAGGTCGATCACGGGTCCGGTACCTAATAGTTCGATCGGTTTGGGGTTGGTGATGAAAATCGTGTTCTTCAGGTCGATCACGGGACCGGTACCTAAAAGTTCGATCGGTTTGGGGTTGGTGATGGGGACCGTGTTCTGCAGATTGATCACGGCACCAGTACCTGACAGTTAGATCGGTGGTTTGAGGTTGGTAATACAGATAGTGTTCTTCAGGTCGATCACGGGACCGGTGCCTGACAGTTTGATGAGTTTGGGGTTGGTGATGGAGACCCTGTTCTGCAGATTGATCACAGAACCAATTGACGGCGCTGGCATTCGCTTTTGACAACTTTAAATTTTGCTTATGTTTATCAAAAAACTGTAGCGGCTCACTGTACCAACGAATATGCATCTTACATAATGGACGCGTATATATGTGGCTTTTATTGGTAGCGGGGGCCGCTCACCACTAAAAGTTGAGACAAACAGATGGGATTTTGATTAAATACATAGGTAGATATAAAAATAGTAGAACCTGTGGACTATGCTCTCCGTATTTTTGTTAACAAAAAATTTTTCGAGTGAAGTAGATAGCGTAGCGCCCTTATAGTAAATTCGGATCCCTTCCCCCTGTCTTAACTAACATTTAGTAACGACACGTATTCGACAAAATTCTCGACCACCTTATTTATTATGTTTACGGCTTTTTATGTGTCTGTAACAATCACGCAGTGTAACTGGAGCTATAAAAAAAAGCGTGTGGGTAGTTCACGGGTTCTGGTAGGTTTATAAATTAATTTACGATTGCTTTAACTCTTGTATTACTGCTAGCTTTATTCAAGTTAGTTAAGCGTTGCTTCTGTTTAGGAATTCTTAACATGTGTATTTGTAAATCGTCAAAACACTAAACATCAACAAAATAAGAAAGTGAACCCGAGTTGGCTGTATTTATTTTAATTATTCAATATCTATTTGTCCAATTTTTTACCTGTACGTTTTCCGGATGTAATGTTAGGAATGAAACTGTATTTTCACGTTGATTAATAGTTGCATTCTCTCGGGGCTGTATGTGGTGTTCAGTGTTCACTCTGCAGCTCCCACGACAGGCGTGGCGTGAGTAAGCGCAGAATGAAAGATATTAATGAAGCAAAATCTGCCGCGCGTCCAAGCACTCGAAAGCTGAGACAGCCGACGATCGACCTTTAATATATATAGATTATAGATGTTTACAATTTTTAATAATTCGGCTGTCAATTTTCTATTGGAATGCCTTTTTAAAATGAATGACTAGTTTATCATATTATACCGACTGACTCTTGGTCTGTAATTGCTTGTATAACTGGTGCAAAATTTCTTAATGGAATATAAAACGTCTAAACTGTTAATTTTAAAGCTGTAAATGTGTTATAGCGTATAGTCTTATATGTGATAGGCGATAATCTTAAAATTTGATATTATGCAAGTATCCTAGTAGAATTTAACAATTTTATTCATAAACGTAACACTGCTGTGTTATCAATGCTTGTAGTTTGAATATAGTATCAAAGGGCAAGGTTATCACTGTTTCTAATATAATATCAAAACATGAATGAAACTATCACAAAAAAGTAATTGCAAGTTTTCATTTATCGGTGAGTAATAAAAACGGTTAGAATCAAATATTCGCGTATCCCGAACAAAGGTCATTACAAGGAGGGCAATTCATGAATTGCCATAAACTACAATCCTCAATTAGTAACAGTCATAAGCAGTGGCTGTGAACTAATTACCAATTACTTACTCTAAACACCAATCAACTTATATGGCCTGACTCATAATGCATTGCCAATTCAATGCTCCTTTGGATTTCGCACCTTTGAAATCCAGTAAACAATTTAACTGCAGAATCAAAAACCATTTGCAACACGCATGCAATTTTGACCGCTTGATTCTGTATGTAATCTCTTTAGATACTGTCTTCTACATTGTCTTCATTTTCTCATTAACACAATTCATAACTTCTTTTATGACTTTTGCTACATATCAAAATTGAATGTTATTGTGATTAATCTTTTTTTAATTTTTGTGGATGGAATTAAAGTTTTTGTATTCCTGGCATATTTTGATTTCCGGGAATCGGGAATCCCAATTTAGCATTTCCGGGAAAAACCCGGGAATCGGGAATTTATTGGAAAAAAACTTTCATAGTTCAAATATGATGTTTGCCTGCAGATAGATAACAAGTCACAATTTCACTCAAAAAACAAAACTGAAGAATTGACGTGTCCCCTCAAGAAGCTTATCCCTAGAGCACTAGTCATAATCTGAAAGATCATTCTTTCCTCTGTGTCTCAGCAAAATAAATATTCTCTCTTTAGTCTTGCATCATCCAGACCTCACAAGGGGGTCTTTATTTAACTGCGAAGAAAAGCCAATCAAATCGGTGATCGGTGATTAATCGAAGGGGGGCCACTAGACCACCCACCGTATAGGTCTGAAATGTAAGTATCGCACGGGCTTAGCGGCGCAACATTTCAAATTTCAAACCCGCAATTTGATTCCCGTTTTCGAAACATTTTGACTATTCTTCTCGGTTTCGAAATTATGAAAAATCACGCATTTCCCAGATTTTCCACCGGGGAATTCCTGGTTCAAAAAATAGGTAGAATGTATATGCACTTTGCTGTAAGAAACTTACAAACTTTCCCAATCAGCAATTTTCGCCTTCACTTCGAACGCAGCATACTTTTTTGGGAAAATATATTTATTTTTAAAACTTACTTATAAAATAAATGACCTATTTACTTAAATTTATTCAGGATTAAGTTTGGTACGTCAAAAATATCCAAATTAATCTTTCCTATGAGCTACTGAAAAGGCTAATGCCGCGATGTGATTCGTCAATATATTATGAGTAGAGAAATAACACTAAAAATTTAATTCCACAATGAAGATTAATTTGGTAATATCACTAAAATAATTATTTTAATAAAAAAAAAAATAATTAATTTGAAAATTTTCAAAAATTTGTGAAGGGCGTCAGAGTAAAATTTGGGAAATTAGTAAAAAATAAAAACAAAGTAGAGGAGGTGGAACAAAGAGACCACCCCATAAAAAAAATAAGAATACAAATGGTAGACAAACAAAAGACGACGAACATTGTGATGAAAAGGACAAAGAAAACGGAAACATTTGTAACACAAGACAAAACAAAAATGAATATAGAAACATGGAACGTGAGGGAAATCAGAGGGAAAGAAACAGAGATAGTGGAAGAAATAATAAGAGCAAATATAGATTATCTAGGAATAACGAAGACAAAAATAAAAGGAAAACGACTAAGAAGAATACACTGGATGGGTACTGGATGTACACAGTCGGGGTAGAACAGGAAGTACACGCACAAGCAGGGTAGGGTTCATAATCAGCGAGGACAAAATAAAGAACACAGTCGAGGTGAACCAAAAGAACGAACGGATTATGAAATTAGACATAAAGTTTGGAAGACAACTAATATCAATAATTGTCGCATACGGTCCAAACAAAGATGATGACCTTCAGAACAAACACAAGTTCTATAAAGAACTACAAGAGGAGGTAGATAACGTGCCACATCAAACAATAATTGTGGGAAAAATCATTGAGGAATAGAAGAATACCTAGGAAAACAAGGCGAAGAAACGTTAAACACAACCGGAAAAGAATACTAGAATTTTGCCAAACAAACGACCTAGTGGTAGCAAACTCCAAATTTACACACGACGATATGTATAAGTACATGCGAGAAGACCACAACAAAAAAAAACAAACAATAATAGACTACTTTTTAGTCCACAGAAGTCTATGGAGAGCAATAAACGATGTCAGAGTAAAGCCGGAGATGGAGACATGCAGCGGCCACAATTTGTTAATTTTAGAATAAAAATTACAACAGGAAGAGCCAAAGAAGAACAAAAGAAGACAGTTTAAACAAGGATTAACAACCACAAACTTAAAAAGCAAGAAATAAGCCACAAATATAAAGAAATACTGGAAACAAAAACAATTCAAGGAACTGCAGTAGAAGAAAGATGGGAAAGCCTTAAAAGTAGCATAACTGATTCAGCAAAAGAAGCCTGCGGCACATGGAGAGCAAGCAACAGATACGTAAAAAAACACCATGATGGACGGAAGATATTAAAAATATATTAAAGGAAAAGAAAAATAAATGGAGAAAATACCTCTAGATAAAAAAAAACCGAAGACTATAAGGAATATGAAAACATAAGAACAATAGTCAAAGAAAGCATAAAGGCAGCAAATGAAAATTCATTGGTAAAATTTGGAAACACTGTGAATAACGCATATTCAGAGAATCAAAAACTATTCTATGAAATAATTAAACAGATGAGAGTTACTGAAAGTAATGAATATGTGTTTAAAGGAAGGGCTAACACCCATGGACTGGCAGGTAGGAATAATAACACCCATACATAAGAAAGGAGACGTTAGAGAGTGCGGAAATTTTAAAGGCACCTCCCTCCTGAGTATGCTTGGCAAACTATATGCAAGGGTCTTAGAACAAAAGGCGCCAGAGTGGCCGAGTGGTAAAGGCACTTGGCTGCTACGCGGAAGGTCTTGAGTTCAAACCCGAAGACTGGATGCCTGGCGGGCGGCCTACCCAGTCGCTTTTTAAAAATTGGGAACCAAACCCCTCGAGGGGTGAGGGAAGTAAGGCAGCTGTCTAAGGCGTGGTGCTTACCACACCACCCCGTACTTTATATACGAAGTGCGAGACGGCTGGTTATTGGAAGCGATGGTACGGTGGCCCTGACCCACCTCATTGCAGGCCAAACTCCTCATTGGAGTGTAGTGCCACCGACTTTACTCTTTACTTAAAACAAAAACTAAGAGAAAAGTTAGAAGCAACGCTAAAAGAAGCGCAGTGCGGATTCAGAAAGGGAAAAAGCACACAAGACCTAATATTCTCCCTGAAACAAATAAACGAAAAAGCGATAGCAACAAACAAGCAAGTACACATATGCTACATAGACCTAGAAAAAGCCTTCGATAAAGTGGAAAGGGAGGACGCGTGAAGATGCATAGAAAAAAGAGGAATAGAGAAAGATATGATTCACGCAGTCAAGGCTCTTTACCAATGCTGTAAAAGTTACGTAAGGTGCAACAATCAAGAGTCGGCGGATTTCAAGACTAAAACAGGACTAAGACAAGGATGTGTACTGAGCCCACTACTTTTTGCTGTAATACTAAACGAAGTAATTAAACAATGTAAGAAAACAATAAAACTATTCACAATAGGGCACTGGAAAATGCAGAAAATACAAGTAGCAGAACTAGCATTTGCCGACGACATGGCCATACTTGGGGCGAGCGAGAGAGAGCTACAACATAACGTGAACGTGTATGCAACGGAACTAAAACGGATGGGCATGATAATAAACAAAGAGAAAAGTTAAACGATGGTGATAAGTACAAAACAAACGAAACATAGCATGGCGATAGGAGGCTTAAAACTAGAACAAGTAGAAAAGTACAGGTACCTAGGTGTTGTAATGCAGAAAGATGATAAAATTGACAGCGAGATAGACCAAAGAATAGGAGCAACAAGAAGACTATACAACGCGATAAGAAAAGCCTTTTTAGAAAAATAAAGGAATTCCTAAGCAGACAAACGTGGAGGTATTAAAGTAAGATAGCAAGCATGGAGATGCGTTTCCTGTGAAAAATAGAAAACAAGACCAGACCAGACAGAATCAGGAACGAAGTACACAGGCAAAACCTCAAAGTAAAACCGATAAAACACAGAATACAACAAAATCAATTGAGATGGTTGGGACATATCGTAAGAATGGAGAGCTCAAGGCTACCAAAAAGAGTATACGAGAGAAGAATAGAAAAGAGAAAAATAGGAAGACCGAGAAAACAGTAACAGGAAGAAGTAAAAGAAGCAATATAAAGTAGAGAGGCACACTGGAGCGAAGTAACGCAGCTAGCAAACAACAGAAGGGCATGGAAAGAGCTATGGAGAAGAGAACCCGAGCCAGTCTAACCAAATACGCCTACACCGAAAGTTACAACGAACGTCAGAATTAAGTAAGTAAGTAAGTAATTATTTAACGTTTTTTCAAACAAAGTAGTGTTCACTTTTTATATCTTCAAAACCAAATTTCCTTTTCCTTAAAAGCCAACTTTTTCAGGAATTCACTATTATCCTATGGGGGATTAGGGGATTAGGTTGGGAGCATTTCTTAAAGTTGTTAGTACATTTATCGGTGTCAGTTGTTAAATTTAAATTTTTTTATTTAAACTATTTTACTTAGAAATTACCCCAAAAACTGGTTGGTGCGCTAAGTTTAATATTGTAGAGCACTTATTATAAGTAAATAAGTAAGCAAATGTAGGAAGAATGGGCGAAACAGGTCGCTGGTACAAGAAGTGATTGCAGTTTTTTTTGCTTGTCTGACTTTCCTACCTTTGTCTTCTTCTTCAGTATAAGATAGTTTATGAAAGTGTTATTTTCACATTAGCATTATTTTCTCTTTATCGTATTGTGTGTTCATTTTCGTAATGCACGCCTCTTTGCTTATTATGTGTTTTCTTTTGTGCTGTTTTATTTTTGTACGTATACATTTTTCTAGTGTTGTTATTCTAGAGCTACTACAATACCAAATTTGATACCAATTTGTGTATTCGTTTTTAAGTAACGCCGTTATGTGTGAAAATAAAACCCTACAAACTGTATATCAAAGGGGTAAAGAGTTATATCCAATGATGACATGGCCGCCTTTAACGCATACTAAAATAAGCTAAGCTAATGTCAATATATTAAAATTTAACAACCTATGAAAATTTTCATTTTAGATCTGAAATATGCTTAAAAAATTGTCTTAATAATGTCAAAACCGCTCAAACTCAAAAAGCGAAATGTGATAATTTTAGTATTTTCAGTCTGTGGTACAAACCAAGCAAAAATTTTAGAATTTGAATGTGGACCATAGTAGTACTTGAGATGCTGAATAATCCTTCTTGCTTAATGAAATCTCTATCTCTCAAAGAACAGAGATTTCAAGCCACAGTTAGCCATTCTAGTAAAAGAGCACAACTGACCTTCTACCATAGCAATATGGTTTGCCATGAATACCGCCAAGTGCCAAACCACTTGGTGTACAGCAGCATACCTTACCTTTGGAAGAGGGCTCCGAACCACGGACGAGGTCACCCGCGATCAACATTAGACAACTCCTTATCTTCTTCGCCTCACAGACATGCTAGAGAAGCCAAACTGCTGGAATAACAACAACAAGACGCTAGGAAAAAATACGCCGTAGAACATCGCTAGGAGGGATACCAATACAAATTAAGAGACCTAGTCTGTGTCACCTCACACACCCTCAGCAATGCAAACAAGGGCACGACAGCCAAGTTCCACCCCAAAAGAGATGGCCCATACAAGATGTTGCACGCCAAATTCTCTGCGACCTAAGAGGATCCAAAAAAGAGAGCCGCTTAAGGAAAACCATACCCAATTTAGGAATCTCGTCGAGACGCCTGAAGATCCTGAGGAATTTGTATCACACAGCTCTTTCTACAGCTCACTCCACATAACGCTACGCACATAGCCGAAACTCACGCCTTCTCAAGCTGAAACTCACGCAACCCACGCGCCGAGTTATCTCTCGACTTGGTTTAGTTTGGGACAAACTGAGAACTAAGCTGGGTCATGTAACGGCCCTAGACTCTTGAAATAAAGAAAATATTAAATACGCTTTTTTATATTTTAATGTTTTAGAATGTATTTTGTTCCAACAGAAAAATATTTTTTCTTATGCAGCTAGAAAAAGTTTCATTTTCTATGATTTTAAAACCCAGAAAAGAAATACTGTATTTTTTGAATTGTTCCCACCAAAAAGAAACCTAAAAACCCACCAAAAATCCCAACTGGGTTTTTTTAATTGGGCCCACCAAACAAAAAACACTGGGTTTTTTAAATGGGGCCATTCAATTGCCAACCTTGGTTACAAATGTTGTATTTAGCATCAAAGACAATAATCACCACCAGCCAAAAGTTCACAAAAATGTTACGTTTTGTATTAAAAGTTGACAAGTAATTCACCGCTCTCACGTCACGTTTGCTGACGTTTTTATGAAATTACCACATACACTTTCGACAGGAATTTCTGGCCACCTTGTATGTACAACGAAAGATTACGAACTCGTCATAGTACTATAATTTTTTAACTGTTATACTTTTCTTCTTGACTCGGTTTAATTGGGGTACTTACCACAACGTCTACTTTCTCTACTTATTACAATAACTTACAACGGAAGCCGATTTACAACAGTTTTTGTCGATCCAATTCAGAACTGGTGGCAATTTTTAAACCATCTTTTGTAGAAAATACAGCCAATCGCTTTCTACAAATAAATTACAGTTTTTTTTTTTTTTCATATGTAAGTGAATTTTGTAAATTAATCTACTGTAAAGTGGAAATTATTCATTTTTAATTAGCAGCGAAGATATTTCACAATTAGGTGTAACATTTAAATAAACACTAATCACCGAGTTATGTAGAGTTATTTAATAAAAATCTCTGTATTTTATAGTTAGAATTACTCTAAAACTTCTACCAGTTACACTACGGTTTCTACACGGCATGAATTTGTTACTGTGATAACTGCGAACTTAATTCCATTTAAATTGGACGGCAAAAAACCATTGGGTTAATAATTGTAAAACGATCTCGATTTCTCGTAAATAAAACTAAAACAAGAATTAATTCAATAAGCGTACTTGGTTGTACTTAATGGCTGTAGTGTACTTTCGAATATTAACATCGAATTACACATTTGAAGGTAAGCATCTACCAAAGCATAACCTGTCAATCGAAAGCAAACCTATAAACACAAAACAATTACACGAGTTCATAGTTCAGGTAGAATTTGATGGTAGCTTGGAAATGCGCATTCAAACATCGTAATTAAACGTAACGCACTTCTAGTCCAGCTGCACACGGAACCACTCAATTATTCGTTCAAATTACAAAACTGTAATAATCATAATAGAAATTATAATGAAATTAGTGTTTTCACAAGGCGACAATTAAGATCGTGTTTTGTCACGCTGATTGCGGTCTGATTACATGTCTGGATATTGCTAGTGGGCTGTGAGAAACATCTGAATGTTCATTGACATGCTTAGGTTTATTTCTTCAATTTTCCACCTTGGTTTTACTGTATGCTGAATACACACCAACGACTGGGTGTTAAGATCTTATTCTCATCGCACCATCATCAATTAGGTTTCGATATCGTCCTGTAAATGAGAATGCTGATTATAAAACATATATTAAGAAGCTTCCGGATAACTCTTTCAAGACATTATCACACAGAAAGAGAAAGTGGATTTCATCTTGTTATAAGCTTCCAGTTTAATAGTCAATAAATCCTGTACATTACCTCCACCATCGTTATTTAATTTTTGCAGATGGGAAGACTACCGAGCCAGCCAGCTATTAAAGTATTACATTCTTGGATGTAATAGGTAAGTATATCTCCATAGTTTAACATTTTAAAGTTCATTTATGATTGTTGTAAATTTGCTACGGCTTAATTACAAATTACTCCGTGTCGTTTAATACGTACAGCAAAAAAAGTAATTTTATAGAATTAATACGTTCAAATAGGTTTAGGCCTATGGCAACTTCCAGAAAACTTTTGCCCGTCCTGTTCCGCCTTGGGTTTCCTACCACCCTCTTCCGTTAGCCTTATAATCAGAAATTTTTAAGCGAGGGGTTAATGACCTCTATCAGGCCTTTAACAAATAACCGTATGGTAGATATCAAAATTTAGAGCGCAATTTATCAGTAACACATTTTCTATAACTGCCTGGAATTTCAATTCGTTTAATCACTTTCAATACAACAAATTGATCACTCAGACGGTCTTCCCTTAGGCCGGTATTACACTATCAAAGATTTGATAAAAGATCTTTTATAAAATATCTTTGTCAAAGAAATTTTACAATGTAATGGGCTATATTTTATAAAAGATTTCTTTTATAAAATATCTTTTATCAAAGTTAGCTACATTCGACAATATTTGATAAAATATTTAACAACCACTTTACAAAATGGCGTCAACTAAGTTCACGTGGTCACTTGATGCTACCAAAACTTTAATTTCTGAATATGAAAGTTATGAATTTTTGTATAATGTTCAACACGAAGATTACAAAAATAGAAATAAAAGATTAGAGGCATATCAAGAAATTTACAATGTGATCAGCAGTGGATGCACACACATTGATGTAAAAAATCTTCTTTAAGTGCTTTATAAATGGCATCACAGGTTTCGGGTGTTATAGAGCTTAATGTACATTGGGGTATTCGCGTAGAATACTTTAAGCTGGAATAACTTTCTCCAGTGGCCAAAAACCAAAGAGTCACAAGAACGCGATCTTCTACACTAATGCAATTTTTTAAATGGGTATTTTTTCGCGCAATAAAAGGAGCAACTTTTGATACAACCAGCTGAAATGTAGCATCATCCATTCTTAAATAATTTTTATAACATGACATATCTTCAACTCTGAGTTCCTTCAATAAGTTTTGGTGTATACCCAGATCGTCACGTCTCGAAACCCACTCACGTCTTCTTTGCTTTTTACTCTTAGTCTTTTGTTTTTTTAATATTGCACAAATTATGACAATTGAACTAATTGAAGCCACACAAGCATAGAGCTGTTGTTCATCCATCATATGATGACAACTGTGATAAAATATTTTATGTAGTGTAATACTAGTTTTCAAATCTTTTTTTAATCTTTGAATAAAAGAATATTTTATAAAATCTTTTATAAAAGATCTTTTATCAAATCTTTGATAGTGTAATACCGGCCTAAGTCTGTATTTATTTGTTGTATATTTTATCGCTGTCCGGAACTTGACCGTGGCGGTTAACTGCCGTACGGCGTAAACCGCACTCCGCTACCGTCAGTTACTCTCAAAACAACACAATGTGCTCATACATTTCTCGTATCGATAACTCCAGTGTTCGTGTAAGGATTTGTGTTTGGAATGGATAACTTTTCTTCAGTTTATATGCTATTTATTTTAGTAAAACGAAAAATACTTGTTGGCACAACATATTAGTCGTTTACTGTTTTTTACATTTGTTTCTACATACATTATCTAAATTTTTTTAATTAAAACAGTAAAGTTCTAACAATTTGTTTTCTCTTTTATTTTAAATAAACGTTAAAAACTTGTTGTTTGCTAAGAAGACGCTTTTTAGCTCGATGCAGAATTTTTTTCTTCCATTTCTCCCTTCTACCTTCCATTCTATTCCGACGCTGCGGAGGTATCTGTGTGTGTCTGTGTGCCTGAATAAACTTTACAGTTCAGGCACCTTAACGCAGAAAACTAAAATTTGGCTTATAGATTGGTACTTGCAGTCGGATGAAACAGCGAAAAAACGAGGGTGGTCTGCCAAAAAAAAGGAGGAGGGGTGTTCTACTTCAAAATAAGCGCGCTCAAACAATAACCTTAGATTCGTATTCTACTCATGTCGAATAACCGATCTGCGGCTGTTGGTAAGGGGTGGCAGGAAGATCAAGCTTTCAGGCCTTCGGGATCTTATGTTGAGAACAATTTTTCTTTTAATAGTTTATTTTCTATAATGCTCTGTTCCATTTGTTCATCCCACCATTAGGGAGTCTTTATCTGTGCTGTCTTGTTATTGATTTTTTGCCCATTGCGTCTTTGTCTGCTTAATGTATTGCGTTCTTCACGTCAGCATATTTTGTTTCTGTGCTTCTCTCTATTGGTTTATTAACTTTTGCAGCTATGCGTAAAAGAATTTGTGTTGCATCTTACATCAGACTTAGTAAGTCGTCTTTGGGACTCATATCTTTTGTCTTGTTCCAACTATGTTATCTATGCCGTTATACGTTCTGTATGGTATTGCAGATTGCAATTTGGGATTATACAGATTATACACTGATTTTTACTACATTCTGTTCTCCTCTGGACTCTCAAGTCTTTTACTTTAAAGTTTGTTGCTTGTCTTATTAATACATAATCGATTATTGACTTTAGATTCTTAGTGGATTGCGTAAAAGTATATTTATGTATTATTGTAAATATGATGGTTGTCTGTGGTAGATGATTTAAATAATACATTTTAGAGGAAGCAAATATAATGTGAACTGGAGTTTTGATACAAAATTTTAGACTAGTAAACAAGATGGAAAACTAAGGTAACTAAATAAAACAAGAGCCAACAGTGAGCCAACCAAAGAATAATCACTACAGTATATTTTTATGCTTAAAGAAACCATATGTTATTTGCAAAAAAGGTTGTTCGCGTGTTTCAATTCGCCTTTCTACGTTTGGGTTTCTTCTCCGATTTTCCAAACTAAGGGCTGATGTCTGCTTTGTTTGTTTTGCAATTAAGACCTGCATAACTACTAATGCCTTTCTGTCACTTACGTTGTTTAATACTGCCGTTAG
Organism: Ctenicera cuprea; assembly: GCA_958336395.1. NCBI lineage: Eukaryota > Metazoa > Arthropoda > Insecta > Coleoptera > Elateridae > Ctenicera > Ctenicera cuprea. The sequence goes on along the minus strand of OY284491.1, from coordinate 36,677,018 downwards.
TTTGTCCCGCAATTGATCTTTGAATTCATCATTCAAATCTTCCATGCGGGTGCATATACTCCTACTGTTACAATTTCTTGATTGTGTATAAGGAAGGTGGCTTTAATTATAATTTCACTCGCTGCTGCCCAGCTTTTAATACCCCTCCTGTACTTTTTATGTAACGGGTGTCCAGAAAGTCTTTCAGTCAGGGTGGCTATGGATTGTATAACGCATGTCTTTTATTCAGTCATATCTAAGTAATTTATTTGACATAAGTCACAGTCAATTTAAATTAAAAGGTTTTTATTTTGAATTATTTACTTTCTGCATATTTCTTGTTATAAAATGTTTACGCAAGAACAAAAAACCTTTATTGTGAAATCTTATTTTCGCAATGGTCAACAATTAGAAAACGGAAATTGTCATTATTCGATCAATGCGCGTAAATAAGAATTTCGACTAAGATATCCAAAGACATACGTTATACAATACATAGCCGCCCAGGACTGAAAGACTTTCTGGACACCCGTTATTACTATACTAACTCCACTTTTGGCTCTTGCATGTTTTTCTACTGCGTTGTAGAGATGGATATACCCTTTGATCACTTCTTCTTTCTTTTTTGTTGCAGAAAGTACGAAAACATCCACTTTTAATTTAGTTACGCTATCAAAAACTGCTTTGTCTTTAGTATGTTCGAGGTTCCAAAATTCTTTATCCATTTCCGCTTGCAATGTCGTCGTAAGTTGTATCCGTCCGATTTTTCGAGGCTTTGGTAAAAGGTTTTTAGCAAATAAGAATTTTACGGAAATGGGTAGCTAACCCATATTGCCCAATCCTACTTATTTATCCAGGCTTGGGACACGCTAGGATCTAAATAAATCTAAATATAAATCTAAATAAATTCGGATACGATTTTTTAAAAGTTATTTTTACCTATAGTATATACCACTGTTAGTTTAAGGAATGGTAAGCGCAATTGTTCACGCAGGTCTAGACTTGCCGGTGCCGGAGAGGTGTTTATGTTTCGTTTAAATTACTGCAGTATTGTAGTTGTTCTCACTGCGATCAGAACAATTTCGTATATTTCTATCATTGCGAAAATGAGTAAATTGTTCAAGTACGATGTTGTGACATTAATAGAATTTGTGGAAAGTAAACCTTGTCTGTGGGATAAAACAGCTGATTGTTTTAAAGATAAGATCGAAAAACAAAAGGCTTGGAAAGACGCTTACGCATTTTTAGAAGACGATTTTCAAGAAATGGATAAAAAAGAACAACAAAAAATAGGTAAGTTATACATTTATCAGTCGGTTTTGACTCCAAAGTGTTTTCTTACGTTGTATTTATTTATATAATCTTTTATTTATTTTGGAAAAAATGTTATAATGATTGTAATATTTTATTAATACCTCTAAAGTAGAACATTCATTTATTTACATCGATTCTTAACTAAATAATACAGTCATTATATTTTGTTCATTTGCCACGGCAACGCCCCCTCAGGACTTATGAAGTAGTTTGACAAATTGTCCCTGACATCAGTTGCAGTTCTTGTTGGCCGATTACATGCAGCTCTGGGTACATTTCGTAGCCTTTCACTTACACGTAATTCAGATATCTGCGCATCTTTTAATCGCACCACATTATGTAGAATTACACATGCCTTAGGCCGGTATTACACTATCAAAGATTTGATAAAAGATCTTTTATAAAAGATTTTATAAAATATTCTTTTATTCAAAGATTAAAAAAGATTTGAAAACTAGTATTATACTACATAAAATATTTTATCACAGTTGTCATCATATGATGGATGAACAACAGCTCTATGCTTGTGTGGCTTCAATTAGTTCAATTGTCATAATTTGTGCAATATTAAAAAAACAAAAGACTAAGAGTAAAAGTGAGCGAAACACTTCGCCTGAACTTTCCTATACATTTAAATACATTGTTTTATATTTTCCAACACACCTATACACCTGTCTAGACACTACTAGTTAAAGTAAATAGTTCTTATAAGTTGTAACATCTTGAAGTGGTTGAAGAAAGACCGACCGCTGCGCTGCAAGCGTAAGGTTGGGTAAAATATTCGGACTGAATCAACGGAAGCGCGAAAATTGATATTTGAAAATATATTAATAACTCGAGAAGTATTATTTTTAGCAAGAAATAACTTTTATTAATTTGTATTTAAAATTTCAATACCTTTCTGATTTTAAAGCCAAAATGCCACTTTTCCATTTAAAAAAAAGTTATTTTTTACCGTGGCCGCCATATTAAAATTGGAAACTCAAGTTTTTTTCTTAAATACAATCGAGAAGAATTTGCCCTACAACTTTGCTCTTGGGTTTGCGAGTCTATCTATTAAAATAAAAAAGTTAACCTACACTGAACATTAAACGACTAGTACAAGAATACAACTGCTGTAGAAAGTATGTGAAATTCTTGTAAGGACAAAAAGATTATTAAGGGGCAAAAAATTCGATTTTTTGATTTTTTGTAAACAGATTCTCCTAGAGCAAACAAAACAATAAACCAAGTTTTTAATTTTTTATCGAAAAAAATTGGGGGAAGGGGAACAGTAGCCCCCCTAAATATGAAATTATCGAAAAAATATTATTATATTCGGATTTTACTATCAATGGTGAACTATTTCACATTAACAGAAATATTTTATTGCCCCCCGTTAAATAAATAAAAGGGTACCAATTTTCAATTTTCAAAAATTCGTAGAGGGCGTCACAGTGAAATTATAGCAATGCGCAAAAAACCAATTGTAGAAGATTCCCAGCTCTATCAGCTTAAAAAGTTGAAACAAAAACGTGTGAGCAGTTTTTGAGAAATATTTTTTTGAAAAATTCCAAAATTTTGGAGTGATGTCATTGCGATCGTTTTTATATTTTCAAAATTAATTATATTTCATGGTGTAGTACCCTTGAAGGGCTACCGAACAAGATGTAGTTGATTCCAATCAGATAACTGGTTTTTGAGTAAATGGGCGTTAAAGTCGAAATGTTCAAAAATTCGTAGCGGCCGCCATTTTAAAGCTAGAGAGTTTGGTAAAAAATCGTTTGATTTGTCCTAAGGCCATTATTAAAATTACCAAAATTCAGTTTTTGAAAAAAATGCTACCAAAAAAACATGTCTAATTTCCGCTTCCGGTTTCGGTTTTTTTTTTTAAAGCTTATTTTGTCGGTGAATTTTTGATATACCCCCTCATTCCAAAGTACATCAAAATCGGTCGAGCCGTTCCGGAGATATGGAGCGTAACGGACCCACCCACCCACCGACAGACAGACATTTTTTTAAAATTACTTTTTTGGGGTCCATAGACCCCCCCCTCCCGACTATTTCCGTTAAAATCTCAACTTTGAAATTTTGCATGAAATCAATACTTCCCTATACCTAAAGTATAGGAAAGTAAAAAGCAAAGAAGACGTGAGTGGGTTAAACCATGGGTTTCGAGACGTGACAATCTGGGTATACACCACAAAACTTATTGAAGAAACTCAGAGTTGAATCTATGTCATGTTATAAAAATTATTTAAGAATGGATGATGCTACATTTCAGCTGGTTGTATCAAAAGTTGCTCCTTTTATTGCGCGAAAGAATGCCCATTTAAGAAATTGCATTAGTATAGAAGATCGCGTTCTTGTGACTCTTCGGTTTTTGGCCACTGCAGAAAGTTATTCCAGCTTAAAGTATTCTACGCGAATACCACAATGTACATTAAGCTTTATAATACCCGAAACCTGTGATGCCATTTATAAAGCACTTAAAGAAGATTTTTTACATCAATGTGTGTGCTGATCACATTGGAAATGTCTTGATACGCCTCTAATCTTTTATTTCTATTTTTGTAATCTTCGTGTTGAACATTACACAAAAATTCATAACTTTCATATTCAGAAATTAAAGTTTTAGTAGCATCAAGTGACCACGTGAACTTTAGTTGACGCCATTTTGTAAAGTGGTTGTTAAATCTTTTATCAAATATGGTCGAATGTAGCTAACTTTGATAAAAGATATTTTATAAAAGAAATCTTTTATAAAATATAGCCCATTACATTGTAAAATTTCTTTGACAAAGATATTTTATAAAAGATCTTTTATCAAATCTTTGATAGTGTAATACCGGCCTTAACAATGTCTTTCGATAACTTTTTCGACACATTTAGTGGTCTGTGCAGAATTCTCCACTTATTAGATAGAATACCAAAAGCACATTCGACGTATCTTCTTGCACGACTCAAACGGTATTTGAATATTCTTTTTTTCACTGTAAGATTACGTCCTGCATAAGGCCGCATCACGTGTTCTGCTAGCCCAAATGCTTCATCAGCCACAAACACAAATGGAAAATTTGTCCTACTCGTTGCATGTAAGGGACAAGGAGGTGGTATATGTAATTGATTTTTCATCATTAATTGAAAAAAAATACTTCGTTGAAATACAGATGAGTCACAATCTTTACCATAGGCCCCTATATCAACATATGTAAATTTATAATCAGAATCGGGTATTGCCATGAGAACGATAGAAAAATAGCCCTTGTAATTCAGGTTCATTGAGGCACTATGGAGGAATTTGCTAATTCGTATATGTTTCCCATCGACAGCACCCAAGCAGTTTGGAAATTGAGCATTTCTTTTAAAGTCATCTGCTATTTTCTGCCATTTTTCTTCTGTTGGATGTGGAAGGAATTCGTCTTTCAGTAGATCCCACAAATAGTTGCACACCACCCTTACAATTTTACTTATTGTGCTTATTCCCAATCTGTAGGTGTAATGTAGGCCAGTAAAGGTTGCTCCACTGGCAAGATACCTAAAAAGCAAAAGAAGAAATATAATTAATTGTGGAAGATATAGGTTTAGTTGTTCGTGTGTTATCTATAGACTAAATTTTACTTCAGCATTTTCGTAATTTTCTTTTTTATATTTCAGGTGAAGCAATTACTGGAAAATGGGCAAACATCCGTGACTTCTTTATCAAGTCTCTAAAGAAAAAATCTGGTCAAGCCACTAAGAGGAAGTATTTATATCACGATAACCTAACATTTTTGTTAAAAGTGGTACAATCAGATGACACGGAGTCAAGTATGGATGATCCCCAGTATGACCAACAGGAAACCCAAGATGAGGAAGAAGCAGATGCAGAAATAGAAATGCAAGCCCAGAGGAATGTTGGTGCAAAACCTAAAGAAACAAGGAACATCACAAAGAAAGCTCGATTGCAAGAAGAAGTTGATAAAGAAATTTTGAAGGCCTTGCAAAATCCACCTGACGAGGATGAAGCATTTTTCATTTCAATTACTCCGTCTGTACGAAAAATGTCAGATGAAGATAAATTGGAATTCCGAATGAATGTATTGCAATTAATAAGAGATATCAACAGGCGTACTTCTACATCAACTTCTCGTTCTTCAACAATTTCGCATGATACTTTTTTCAATCATTCCAATAGTTCGACTAATAGTCAACATGCTTATTTATTTCCAGAAAATATAATGTCACCTGGACTCCCAGCGTCCTCTTTTCAACAACTATAAATACATTTCTTGTACCTATATACAAATACGTACATCTGTAAGTTATCTGTACGTTACTTTTAAAAATGTAATAAATAAATAAAACGTTTATTAATGTATTTAATTATTCACTCACCTTATCGTCACTGCGAGCATTTCCTTTGGAGGAACACATGCTCTCATTGTGGTATTTACATTCTTCATGCTGTCTTCCAATCGTTCAACGAGGAAATCAAAAGTATTGGTACTCATGCGGAAATAATTAATAAATTTGTTGTCATGTGCTCTAAGTTTCTCGAAAAGCGTATAGAAACTCCCTTCCAAGTATCTCACAGTCAACAGAGGATGTACCCAGTACTGCCTTTTATATTTTCGGTTTCGATATTTCCTTCTAAGGTATAATAGCCCAATAACGTAACGTTTGTTGAGTGCAGCACACATCTTTCAGTCACCAAAGCTAAAAACTTACTGCACTAATAAACACGTGTAAGGAGACATTGGCCGGCACCGTCACTGGCACCGGTTTTGCCGGTGTGTGTGAAAATACCCTTTGGCCGGCAACGGCAACGGCACCGTCACCGGCTCCGGTTTTGCCGGTGTGTGTGAAAACGGCCTAAGGGTCGTGCTTTTATATTCGCTGTTTAGTAGGTTTGTTCTTTAAACAAAACAAACCAGTTGCTACGCAGGAAGTTTGGGCATCTTACCCCGATTATTTTGCAGTTCAGGTGTAGTACATAATTAAATTATAATTCATACAATTTTTTTGGCGATTTTGTTGAATACAAATTTTATTAATGCTATATAGATCGTATTCCATTCATCGTGTAGTTTCCTCTTATGCCAGCATGAATCTATTAGTTGCGAAACCTGTTCCATAGTTTTTGTGATTCATATGTATTTTAACAATTCTGCAATTATGTTATGCAATTTCCTGTTTTTACTATTTTTGCTGTTTTTAAAGCTTCGTCTAATTTTGCATTTCTAGGTTGTACACTTTGTATTTTGTAAACTTTGGTTTTCTTTTTCGTATTTTCTGTTGTAGTCTACAAGTTTTGTTCATTTCCTTCCCATTTGTTTGTGTTAATGATTTTTATGTGTACTGACTAAATGTTAATTTATTTGAATAATTATTAGAAAAAGTTTTAACTTATGGTTGTTTTTGTAATCCGAAACAATGCCTTATTTGAATAGGTTGATGCAAAAGGATCGTGGCATTTTAGAAAAAGTAGGACTTTCAATTTTGAGTGTTTTTGGACCAGCTAGTAGTGGCTTTTTAAGACACCAAATAATTTTAAAAACATAACTGACTTGATGGGAATAGATTTCCATGAGTCATAACACTCTAAAACACAACATTTTTTTGTAGTCAAAATTCTCTAAGTTCTCAAAAATGCGGTTTTCTGTTTCCATTCTATTAAATGTGAAATTTCTAGCAAAAAAATTGTAAAAACATACAGAGTGTTTTATTGGAAATAATACAGCTAGCGTCATTAAAACAAAATGTAAAAAGCAAACAGTTCGAACAAAAATTTTTTTTACATCAGTTACAAACTAAACAGGTAATAGGGATGAACCAAAAAACACCCTGTATATCATGCTTTAATAAAATTTTACTATTTATACCAACAGTACGTGCAGATATAAACGGTTGACGTTACCTACACTTAAAAGTTATCTAGGCAATATTCTAATAAAAGCTATAATTCTAATCTGCGAGAAGAATACTAATAAAACAGTCAGGGTGAACGGACGTAGATAGATATATTATGCGTAGAAGTGCACAAAACTGCAATAGTACTGCCAAGATCTAATCGAAGCCGCTGCTGCATTAGAAAGGAAATGAAACTAATTAAATAGTTTCTAGAATAGCTTCCAATGGCAGGAAGTGGAAGAAATTATGGGAGAAAATTAAAAGCACGTAAAATATAAAAGGCAGCTGAAATTTTCAGTCTCAACTAACACAATTACTTTAGTATTTCGTTTTCTATAGTTACTTTAAAGTTGTAGAAAGTGTTACACTTCGGAAAACGCTCATATTTACAGATTAAACGTAAATACATATATACATTTGGGAAATACAGAAATCTAAAAATGGTGTTCTTAGGAATGAGGTGGATCAATTTCAAATTTTGGATACTTCTATTACAGGATACACAACCTGTGCTCCAATAAAAAAATGGGCAAATGGTTTAAAAAGTATTTTTGTATACAATTTTTACGCTCTAGCAGTGACTATAATAAGATGGCAGGTCAGTAGAACTTTCTTCCACGTAAACTAAAGTTTATCATAAACTGACACTAATGCCCCTTCAGCTGTATATGGACGTTTCGCCGAATTATACGAGCTGTAAAAGATCAATTGCGCTCTATGGCATTTATCTACATAGAGGTCTTTTTTACTGTTGTTTAATAATAGTAATGGAAGTTGCAAATTGTTTGTAATTGATATGTGCATTAACTAACAATTTCTTGAAATAGTGTTAACTGAATCATATTTTACTATTACTCATGAGTAATTCAATTTTAATTTTCAATAATTCACTGAAGGTCAGAAAAATTAAAAGACTGGAACACAAAAAACAGTGTAGCCCATCTCAGAGTTTACAAAAATCGTGTTGCCAGGTTTTGAGTAACGTTTTGTCGAAAAAGTCGGCAATTTTGAAAATATTTTCAATCCAGTTTTTATTTCTATAACTTATTTATATGGTAACATTGTGTTCCTATAGGGTTACTGTAATACCAAATTTAAACCCAATCTGTGAACACGTTTTTGAGTAAATAGGCGAAATTTTCAAACAATTAAAATTTTTGAAACTACATTTGGTGATTCAAAACATGTATTTCCGTCAAAATCTCAGAATTGAAAATTTTCGCGATCACAACACAGTTCCATACTGGAAGTATGTGAAAGCTAAAACATGCGCCAAGCACTTTGTCATACTTTCCCACTCTTCCAAATTGCTTGTTGCCTATTTCTAAATTATTTTTTTTATCAATGTTCTAGCCTCAGCAATTACTTTAGGGCCACAATACTCTCTGCAGGTCTACACTGTGACGCGCAACGCATTCACGTACCAACTTGTCGCTAAGGTCCTTATGCTTCTAATTCTACAATATTTTAATAAGTTTTTACAAAATTAGGACAAATAAGTATTCTTCATTTTTTCGAAAAGATTTCGTGGGATTAAAAACAGCAGTGACTAGAAAAGAATTCGTCACCCAAAAAGTTGAGGAAGATGGAATCTACACGCTAAGCTTAGTATTTTTTAATTTATTGTAAATAAAACCATTCTTAACTTCAACAGGTTTTTTATTTTAGCTTTATACGTATTTCAACGTGTTTGCACGTCATTATCAAAAGTAAACAGCTGGTGTTGCTATAAGAACAATAAATCTTCATAACTTGATCTTGGTTTTCTATATCTGCGTCCAGATGACTTGATTTCTCATTCCAAAATGTCCAATAGAGGAGAGTTTCAGAGACCAATTTGTTCATTCATTAAAGGTACATATTTTAAATGTTTATGAATTTCAAATGCTTCTTGTATAGCCAAATTATGTTTGTCATCATAAAAGTGTAAACATTTTAAAGTGTTATTAGATGTCATTGAATGATTGTGTTTTAATAAGGTTTACCGTAATTGGATTTATGAGGGTGTTTATACATGTAACAATGTACGTGTTTCTTGTACCTAATATCAAAATTTCTAATTGTTTGTCCTATATGAACCGAATTACAGTACGACCAATTTAATTTGTAGATGCCTGATTTTAGTAAATTGTCTGTTTTTTCTTTAGCATTAAACAAAGTGTTTAAAATGTTTTGTGTTGTTTTAAAAGCTATTTTACATTTATTTGTTTTGTTTTAAATTTTGGCAATTTTTTTTGATTTATTGCCAAAATATGGACTTGAGGCTTATTTCATTTTATCTGATGAAGTAGTTGGATAAATGTTCTGAATAGCTAATTGATAATTATTTTCTTTAAGTAGTGTATCAATAAGTTGATTATTATAACCATTGCTATATGCAGTTTGTTTAATAATTAAAATTTCTCTGTTATAATTAATTTCATCTAAAGGGACCAAACATACGATGGCGAGATGATATCAGTAAAGCGGTAGGAATACAATGGATGACAACGGCTGCCGATAGAACCGAATGGAAGGAGAGGGAGAAGGCCTACATCCAGCAGTGGATGAATATAGGCTTATAGTGATAGTGAAAGGAACCGTTAAAGCCCTATGTATCATGAACCTGTATGCTACTAATTTATGTGTTTTATGATGACAAGAATCGTGTGGTATTGTAATGTCTGTTTGTGTGGGTTTTCTCTAAACAGAATATTCAAGTTTATTATTAGTATTTTTTTCTAAAATTACGTATGAGCAGCTTAGCTTCAAGACAAATGTCTTATCGTATTTCGTTCATCAAATGAAAAACAACTAGTTAGTAAAAAACCAAATTACATATTATATTACATATATTTTTAAACAAATTAAACTTTTTCGATTATATGGATTCAAAAATTTGAATGCAGTGTATCATTTTGCTCTTGTAGGATTATTACCACACCAAGTGGTATACTGTTCTGGCTACTACTTTTCGAGCTTGGAGGCATTAAAGTCAAAATGTTCAAGAAGTCGTGTTGCTTGCAGTTTTAAACATGGAGAACACTAAATAAAAACTATTCAGAAGCTTTTAAAATGAACAAAAGCAAACAACAAGGGGACACCATAAACACAATAAAATTGTGCAAGAGAAGAGCTATCAAAGTGGAATATTGGAAAATGAATCAGTCTGGCTACAAAATCTGGTCTATGCTGACGATATATTGTTTAAAAATAGTTATAGAAACGTACAACTACTGACTAAAAACTGGAAAGAATAATTAGAGAGCGAAAGACGAGCGTTAAATGCAAACACCGGCACGACCATCTCAAGAAACGGAACAATCGACAGAGAAATATTAAACCGAATAAGAAAATGGAACTAAATCTGCTTTCAAATAAATAACGCAATAGTGGGCAAACAGGAAATAAGTACTCACTTACTTACTTAATTCTGATGTCCGTTGAACTTTTCGGTGTAGGCGTATTTGGCTAGACTGGCTAAGGTCTCTCCATAGTTCTTTCCATGTCTTTCTGTCGTTTGCTAGCTGCGTTACTTCGCTCCAGTTTGCCCTTCTACTTTGTATTGCTTCTTTTACTTCTTCCTGTCACTCTTTTCTCGGTCTTCCTATTTTTCTCTTTTCTATTCTTGTCCCGTATACCCTTTTCGGTAGCCTTGAGCTTTCCATTCTTACGAAATGTCCCAACCATCGCGATTTATTTTGTTGTATTTTGTGTTTTATCGGTTTTACTTTGAGGTTTTGCCTGTGTACTTCGTTCCTGATTCTGTCTAGTCTAGTCTTGTTTTCTATTTTCACAGGAAACGCATCTCCATGCTTGCTATCTTACTTTAATACCTACCTCCACTTTTGTCTGCTTAGGAATTCCTTTTTTTTTTCTTTCTAAAAAGAGTTTTTCTTATCGCGTTGTATTTTGTTGTAATTTTATCAACTTTCTGCATTACAACACCTAGGTATCTGTACTTTTCTACTTGTTCCAGTTTTGAGCCTCCTTAGTTATGCTGTGTTTTGTTTGTTTTGTACTTTGTACATCGTTTTACTTTTCTCTTTGTTTATTATCATGCCCATCCGTTTTAGTTCCGTTGCATACACGTTCACGTTATGTTGTAGCTCTCTCTCGCTCGCCCCAAGTATGGCCATGTCGTCTGCAAATACTAGTTCTGCTACTTGTATCTTCTGCATTTTCCAGTGCCCTATTGTGAAAAGTTTTATTGTTTTTTTACATTGTTTAATTACTTCGTCTAGTATTACAGCAAAAAGTAGTGGGCTCAGTACACATCCTTGTCTTAGTCCTGTTTTAGTCTTGAAATCCTCCGACTCTTGATTGTTGCACCTTACGTAACTTTTACAGCATTGGTAAAGAGCCTTGATTGCGTTAATCATATCTTTCCCTACTCCTCTTTTTTCTAAGCATTTCCAAGCGTCCTCCCTTTCCACTTTATCGAAGGCTTTTTCTAGGTTTCATGGTCTCAGGGAGAATATTAGGTCTTGTGTGCTTGATTCCTTCCTGAATCCGCACTGCGCTTCTGCCAGCGCTGCTTCTAACTTTGCTCCTAGCTTTTGTTCTAAGACCCTTGCATATAGTTTGCCAGGTACACTCAGGAGGGAGATGCCTTTCTAACGTCTACTTACTTATGTATGGATGCTATTATTCCTACCTGCCAGTCCATGGGTGTACGCCCTTCCTTTAAACACATATTCATTACTTTCAGTAATTCTTCTTTAGTTGTTTCCCCGCTTGTTAGATTATTTCTGGTGAGACCATGTCGTGTCCTGCTGCCTTGCCGAGCATCATTTTAATATTGCTTTGTCTAGTTCTTCCCTTGTCACATTTGTTGCTTTATTTCTTGTATTATCTTGATCTTTTGTTTTGTTTTCGCTTGTCTCGTTTTGTTCCCTTGTTCGTTCTCTATATTCTTAATTAGCATTTCTTTTTTGTGTCTCATTTGTTTAATTACTCCATAGAATAGTTTTTGATTCTCTGAATATGCGTTTTTCGTAGTGTTTCCAAATTTTACCCATGAATTTACGTTTGCTGCCTTCATGCTTTCTTTGACTATTATTCTTATCTTTTTATATTCCTTATTGTCTTCGGGAGTTTTTGTCTGGAGTTATTTTCTCTATTTTTTTTCTTTTCCTGTACTATATTTTTAATATCTTCTGTCCACCATTATTTACGTATTTGTTGCCTACTCTCGATTGCTGCGGGCTTCTTTTGCTGAATCAGTTATACTCTTTTTAAGGCTTTCCCATCTTTCTTCTACTGTAGTTTCTTGTATTGTTTTTGTTTCCAGTATTTCTTTATATTGGGCGCTTATCTCTTGCTTTTTAAGTTTGGGGTTGTTTATCCTGGTTTTTACTTTCTTCTTTTGTTCTTCTTTGGGTTCTTCTTGTTGTAATTTTCATTCAAAAATTAACAAATTGCGGTCGCTGGCTATCTACATCTCCGGCTTTACTCTTACATCCTTTATTGCTCTCCATAGTCTTCTGTGGACAACAAAGTAGTCTATTATTCATTGTGTTTCTTTGTTGTAGTCTTTTCGCGTGTACTCATACTGATCGTTGTGTGTAAATTTGGAGTTTGCTACCACTAGGTCGTTTGTGTGACAGAATTCCACTATTCCTTTCCCGTTTGTGTTCAACGTTTCTTCGCCTTGTTTTACTAGGTATTCTTCTATTTTCTATTATTTTTCTCTACAATTTCATTGAGATCTCCCATAATTATTGTTTCATGTGGCGCGTTTTCTGCCTACTATTGTAGTTCTTCATAGAACTTGTTTTTGGCCTGAATGTCATCATTTTCGTTTGGACCGGATGCGACTGTTATTGTTATTGGTTGTCTTCCAAACTTCATGTCTAATTTCATAATCCGTTCGTTCTTATAATTCACCTCGACTACGTTCTTAATTTTGTCCACGCTGATTATGAATTCCACCCCTGTTTGTGCCTGAACTTCTTGTCCGACTGTGTACATCTAGTAGCCTCTGTGTATTCTTTTCAGTTCTTTTCCTTTCATTTTTGTCTCCATTATTCCTAGATAGTCTATGTTTGTTCTTATCATTTCTTCCACTATCTCTATTTCTTTCCCTCTGCTTTCTCTCACGTTCCATGTTTCTATATTAATTTTTGTTTTCTCTTGTGTTACAAATGTTTTCGTATTCTTTGTTCTTTTCATCGCCATGTTCGTCGTTTTTTGTTTGTCTGCCATTTGTATTCTTAGTTTTTTGTGGAGTGGGCTCTTTGTTCCACCTTCTTCTACTTCGTTCTCTTATGGGATCTTTGTTTTATTTCCTTTCTTTCTTCTTTGGTCATATCGCTTTCAATAAATATTTTTCTTCCGTTGAGTGCATTTTTTCTCTTCATTATCTTTGTTTTCTTGTCGAGGTTTTCCAGTTTGGCTACTATTATGTCTTTTCCATTTTCTTTCTTGATTTTATAGGCCTCTTTTCCTGTTGTTTCAATTTCTAGTTTCTTACTTATAAAGTCTTTCACTTCTTTTCTATGTTTGAGCCTTGTGTTTCGTACTATGTTGTGTCTACGCTTTTATTTTTCCTGTCGTCCTGTGCGTGTTCTAGCACCTCTACTCTCTTTTTCAGTTGTTTAATTTTTTTTTCCTATTTATCGTTCCTTTTTTTCATTTCCTTTCTCAGGTTTCATATCTCTTCCGAGTTTTTCTTTAGCTGCTCAACCATTTTCTCCATCACTTTTTTGATTTCCTTCATATTTTGTTCTTTATGTTCTCCCCTTCTTGGCAGCCTGGTGATCTTATTATCTTCTTGTTGAAAATGAAACCAAATCTGCTGTCAAATAAATAACGCAATAGTAGGCAAACAGGAAATAAGTAAAGAGGCAAAATTACATTTTTACAAAACAGTCTAGACACCAACACTGATGTACGTGGGTCAGAAAGCTAGACGATAGTAGACAAGCATAAGTCGGCAGTTACTGCTTTTGAATAATTACCTACGAAAAATACAAGGAAATACAAAAAGATAGAGCATCACAAACTAGGTCATAAGAGAACAGCAAGAATTGATGGTAAACAAAATAGAGAACAACCAACTGAGATGGCTGGGACACGGGTAACGTATGGGAAACGATCGAATACCGAAACAAACATACGAGGCGAGAATCGAATGAAGGCGACCGAGTGGAAGGCCATAGAAGATATGGGACAACTTAAGGTGACGGTAGTCTCATGGAAAAATGCTGCTACCGAAAACGATACTGTAATCTTGAACACTATATAAGATAATTATTCCATAGTTTATTGAAAACAGTTCAGTACTAACATAAATTATTGTGCAGTTGTGCTTTTTCATAAGTCCAATGGTAATTTATTTGTGCCGCTATAACTAATAGATCAAAACAAGATACAAAAAGTTTAGCCACATTGGTACAGATGACTAGAATGAAAGTACGCTCTTTTGGTTGTAACCGTTGCTTATCAGCAATCTCGTCAAATTGTAATTTGTAAACAAGTTATTTTGAACTGGGAAGGTTAAAATAGAGTGCAGATATCAAGTCCTACAAAATGTAAACAACACTATAATATTTATATTATAATAATAGAGTAGGTAATGAAGAAGTGTTCGTATTAGTGTACTAAATGCTGGTTTATGATAAGAAATATCATCGCTAGAAGATAAAGTGAAATTAATTAACTACTTATCACATTGTCAGAAATATTTGACCATCAATCAGCAACTTTGCAATTACTATTTTAAGAACAAAATTGTTTTTAGAAACATATTTATAAATAGAATACTAGTAAAAGTACGTTTAAAAAATTTTCACAACTGCTTCGTTGCAGAACATTGCAAAATATTCAAGAAATAAAGATTAAACATGTTACAGGATAATTAAGGTCGGTTAAAATAATGTTGCTTTCAAATAAATAAAGAAACATTGATATTATGAGAATAAACAACAAGGTATCTGTTTTTGTTTGTGGAAATCATGTGTCACATTCTCAAAATATTTGCTCGGCAATTTCATTGATAATAAATATTTAGTTTTATCGTGCTATCCTTTCGGGAGACACAGCAGACATTTTTGAGTTCCTAAAGCCCCAAAACGTTTTTTTATCCCAATTCGCCGTTTCTGTGTTTTTTTTTCTGTGAAAGGGTTTAATTTTATTAACCTATACATGTTTATACGTTTGCTGTAGCCAGCCTGTAAAATTTGTCGTTTTATAAAACGTTTTGGCTGATCGTGAAGTACGAAAAGTTTTTTTTTTGCATAGTTAAAAACAAAGCTATCTGTTTCACAACTAACCTAAAGACCACGGTGAAGCAACAATAATGGTTTAAAACAAATGTCGGAACATTCTCATTTACCGTATGTTTTTCTATCACTTCATGATCTGCTTACGCAGGAAACAGTATACGTGTTTTCTTGTATTTCATTGCCACTCTATTCTGTTTCTGTTATATAGTATAATACGTAACAAGTGCGTAAAGTAATTCATTAGAAAGGAGCAGACGCTTGTTGCTCGTGCTTAAAGCTTACTAGTTTTTCTACGTATGAGCAATTTTTTTTTCTATGAAAAATTTAATTCTCTAGATTTTTTTTATTTAAATGATTATTTTGATTCTTTTTTGCTTTATAGCCACTTATCCACACCATTTAAATAAAAATTTCACCTGTGGAATCAAGTTTTCAAAATTCACCTGTATTTTTGAGCTGTTTACCATAGAAACGGACTTAACAAAGACAAAAATTTTGCTATTTTGTCGTGATATACTACTGTTTTTTTTAATGAGCGAAGAAATTGAACAAGAGTTGGATATGTGCACTCCACCTGATATTAGCAGTGCTGCAGACACCGCAGTGTCGAATTTACTGCCGATATAGTCGATAAAAATATACGAAGACCAGTTTGAAAGTTCATCAAGTGGTGTTCCCAAAAAAATGTTAAGAATTGCACTGAAAACGTATTTTCGGTTTTCTTTTATGAAGAATGTAAGAAATTTAAGTGATCGACTTTGTGGGCACATTATTCAATGTTAAGATCCATACTTTTGCTGAAAAAATGGATTTTTTGCAATTTACGAAACTGGTGTTTTATTTTTTACAAAAATGATAAATGTCTATCAAAAAATTCATAAATTTTTACGAGGAATGAAGTGAATAAGTTTATTCAAGAAACGAAACAATAAAGATTTTAATAATAAAATGACAGAAAGAAACACCTATACAAGATGGATAAAGGTCTCCACGCTTTAATGTCAAAAGGGGAAATATAAAAGTCAAAAAGGAAGAAAGAAAGTAAAAAAACTAAGAAACAATTACATAACAGAATCTATAAGTCAACACTTTACAGTCTACGACTTTACCTACGTAGCAGTAAGTTAGACCATGTTAGACAAGCATAGACCAAAGATAATTTTGGTTAAAATGAAACACTCACGGAGAGAATCAGAAATTACAAAAATAAATTGTTCTAGTACCTACTAAGGAAACTTAAATGGTTTAGACATACACTTAAAATAGAAAAGAAGGTATTCCAAAACGAGTAACAGAAATGAAATCAGAAGGAAAGGTTTGGCGAGAAGAAGTGATTGGCAGCATTTAGTTACTAGAAGTCAAAATTGAGCGAATGCGAAGCACGTCGTTGGTACTGGGACTTTCCCATACTATTTAGGTTTTAAATATTCTTGCGGTAATAAGTGATTGAAATTTACTTTTTCACCCGGTACTAAGAGGTATGAAAAGAGACCCACTCGTTTGACAGTAAAGCGCTAGATATTGGGCTGCAGACTTTAATCCAAAAATCGTTATAAATGGTTTATTTGAAGAGTTATCAAAAATATACGAAAGAATGAAAAATATATTTTTAACTATAGGTTACGTCACTTCCGATAAATGCGTTATTGATTTTCTCTTAATTTTTAAATTGGTTTAAAATTCTTTTTATCGTAATAATTTACTTCAATTATTCTATTAAACTGCTTAAAGTTTATAAGGATTGGGGTTGTGTTTTTGAATAAATATTAATAACCTTTAATTTTTTTTAATTCTTGGACGGCGTCAAAGTACAATTTGGGAGATTAGTAAAAAAATAAATCTGTAGCTCATTGCTAGTTTTATCGGTTCACAAGGTTTACAACAAGTGATGTGGATTTTTTTCTGGGAATAATGTTTTGAATATTTATTAGATACTAGTGTTACCCCGTCGAAATACGACGGCAGGCATATTTGAAAATGTAAGTAAGTTTCATATGTTACAGCACCTCCTTAAATACTACATTGAGAGTGCTATTTCCTTTTGGAATTACTTGTACTTTCAAATTGTCGAACGATTGCACTCGAGACATTGCTACGTACAACTGGCCATGGCTAAATACAGGCTGGGGTAAACAAATACCAACACGATCAAGAGTTTGCCCTTGCGCTTTGTTTATAGTCATACAAAACGCAAGACGAATAGGAAATTGTCGTCTTTTGAAAGAAAAAGGAAGCGTTGTATCTGATGGCGTTAAGTCGATTCTAGGAATCAAAACTCTTTGCGCCAATCTTTCTCCAGTGATAATTTCCAAATCCAAACAATTGTCGTACATATTTCGAACAATTAATCTGGTACCATTTAAGAGCCCCTGGGAGGCATTTAAGTTTCTTAACAGCATGACAATAGCTCCAGTTTTCAATTTGAGGATATGTGGAGGCAAACCACTTAACTCTAAACTATTTAGAAATTCAATAGGAAACTGAAGAATTTCATTCTCCTCCTCCGTTATCAAATTATTTACACTCATATACATATGTTCTACACGTTCCGGGTATAAGGTCTATAACTTTAGAATTTATCTCATCGCAGTGTTCATTTTTTGGGGCTAAAATAGCATATTTTGAAAAATTAATAACGGCATTTGGTGACACAAATTCTTTCCCAAAAATTTCAGAAACAATGTCTTCTTTCGCAATTATACTGGACGGCAAATCAATAATAGCTGATAATGGTGATGATTCGTCATTTACGGAAGGATAATTTCCATTACCAATTTTAAGCAGAAAATTAGCAAATTCCAATTCCCCTGGTCTTGCTCGCATGTTTCTAAACAACTTAAATACCCTAAATTCTGACCATAGGGCAGAAAACTTTATGCAGTTTTGGATTATTGTTTCTCTTGAAGCATGTGGAACTACTGGTAAGACCTGCCTGAAATCTCCCCCAAGTACAATAATTTTTCCTCCAAAAGGTATGTCATTACCCATAATGTCTTTCAGAAGTTTATGAACGCACATTAATGCATATATATTTGCCATGGGTGCTTCATCCCATATAATCAGTCTTGCTGACTTGATATCAGCTGCTGCTTTACTGTTGACTTTTAAAGATGATATAAAAGTCTCATGCAGTTTTAGGGGTAACTTAAACCTACTATGTACCGTACGACCATTTGGTAACAGCATAGCAGCAATACCAGTCCATGCTACAGATATTACTTCCAAACCTAAATTGAAGCACTTTCGTATAAGACAGTGGTATACAAAAGTCTTTCCGGTACCTCCCGGGCCATCTATAAAATAGGCATTGCATTTGCCTGTATGATTCTGTTGCATTACATGAATAATTTCATTGATGATCAAAAGTTGCTCATCATTAGCTTGTTGTATCATCGAGTCATAATCCAAATTCGGAATTATGGGATACTCTATGCTTGAAGTTGCTATTGGTAAATCATCTATACTGGGTAAGTTGAATGTTGAAAGAGAGAACCCATGTAATTTTAACGTTTCATTTATATCTCTAATACTCAATTGATAAGCTATATCCTGGCTGTGAAGACGTACATAATCTTCGCTGAAAGAGTCTTTAAAAACATCCCATAACTGAAGTGCATTGGATGGTTGTTGAAATATGCAAATAAACGAAAATAATTGCCTTAATTGAAACGGCATTTGAATGACTGATGATTCAAGTAGACAGCGATGCCACTCATTGTCATCCTGAAGTAACCCACGACGCATTGCTGCTTCCTTAAAAGTACAATAAGTAACATTACGGTATGTCCTCAAATCTTCAAAACTGGTTGCACCCACAACATGAAGCAACAGCAAGCGAAGATGATATCGTTCAGATTCAACGGGGGAAACATTAAACATTCTACCAATAATTTTACAAAATTTAACACGTTCTTTCCAAATTCGGTTATTTTTGTCCCAAACATAATAATTCGGCGTTTCTGGATAAATGTAAGGGCTTCTTTTTGACAAATCCTTATTTAAGTTAAACCATTCAATCAGTTCTGTTTTTCTTAATTCTGCTTTATGTAAGGCTTCAGCGGCATTGTCGTCATGAAAATACACTTGTTGTTCTTGTGGTAAATGAACAGGTAAGCGAATTACAGAATGAGATTGTTCATGCATAGGATAGGAAAAAATTCTATACGCAGCCTCACTCGGACTGACATATCGGGTGTTTAAGAAAGCTGATACTTCATCATGATGAAGCATGTCACCTTCGGCAGTTATCTGCAAATTGGCGCAGTCATGTCCTTTGTAGACATATTTATGAATGTATTTTATGCTGTGGACACTTGCACAAATTTCTACATTAATATGGGCTTGAAAGTGAAGTAAGAGAAAGGAATTATAAGGAACTATATAACGATTGTCAACTTCCACATAACTACCTTGTCCATGTTTAGTAATCGTTCTACCATTATTCCTTCTTCGATAATTGGTATAGCCATTTACATTATCTCTTGTCTTAGGAATATTTTTTTTGGGAACCCCTTTTTACAATTACCGTCAACCATACAAATCGACTTTGGATTAAGAATACCGCAAGGCCCGTGCACCATATGAGATTTGACTAAATTGTATAAGGCCGTATTACTGTTGGGGTCTGGTATTTCTGCGGAAATAACGTTGTCAATATCTGAGATTTCTCTAAATTTACAAGTATCTTTAAGACATAATAATAGGTGAATATGAGGAAACCTCTCTTTTGGAATTCGACAGTGTACAAAAATGTTAGTACTTCGCCAAAAATTTGTTTTTGGTTTATCAAACGTAAGAGTTTCTTTACTTTTGCATAAAACACGCGAACAGTAACATCTGGCCTATTATTAGCAGTTTCATAAGAATGTATGCTGTTGGTAATTTCAGGCCATAAAGGATTACATGTAAACGTCAAAAAAATGTCTGGCTTACCAAATTTTCTTACAATGGCCATTGCGTCCTGATAATTTTGCATCATGTTTCTAGGACTGCCAGTAAAAGATGAGGGTAAAATAACAACGCGTCCAGCCTTTAAGTTTCCGTTGTCGGCCCTTACATGTAAAGCGTCTGCGAGACCAGCGTATGTATCTACTCGCAATTTCACCTGTTGGTTACGGATGAATTTCAATCTGTCGCCTTCGATGCGACAGTAATAGTCAACAATCAACTGCTGCGTTAACTTCCCAGCATTAATTATTGGGTTGAAGTCTCCTACAGGAGGAGAACCTCGAACCATAAGTCTGTAAGATATATATTCTCGCATAGAAATGTTTTGGCGAATTTTAGTTTTGCGCTCTCCTCCAGTTGGCATAGAAATATACCATCCTGGTTCCCCGCACGGCCAGATCAATACATATGACATCGGATCGCAATGCATACTGTCAAAGTCTATATTTTTTATTCCACCGTCATGTGCATAAACAGCAATATGTCTATGAGAAGGTGGAGCACCGTCGGCTGATTCAAAAACAGCTGCAACTTCAGAACTTGTAGGATCATTATACCGTCTAGGATCTGATTTGGGTTCGTGATAAAAACGCATTACCAAATTAATAGGTACACGATTTTCTTTTAAAGCCAACTCCTTTTCTTCACATATCTTCTGATGCATTGTCTTATATGACATCACATAAGGATTACATTTATTTAAGACACGATTTATTATTTCTAGAATGTCTTTTCTCAAGGAACTGTTCGCAGCATGTTTAAGTCTAATTTGATTGGCTTCAGAAAAGTCTAAAATGTATAATTGTCCATAAGACGCATATCCTGCATTTTGAGGGTATAATGACGAAATTTTATGATGCACGACACCGAGAATTTTTAAACGATACGGACCATACCCGTATAACCACACAATACAGAACCTATATCGAACCTGTATTTAAATCTTTAGTCGATACAGGCTTTCTGTACCCTATGGATAGCGCGACGATAGAGATTACATATCGATTGGGTATAGTTGTCTTTACTAACTCTGTATATAAGATGTAAAGCTCCTGTACAGACAACATATAGTTAAAGTACAGATGCAGTTAAGATTGCGTATAGAGCACATGAAGGTACTGTAAAGATACGATATAGGTTTTTAAAGATACTATTCCGATGCTGTATCGTCCAAATTAAGGTGCGGTATAGATAATTCAAGCAATTAATTTTAGATAAAAACAAAAAAATATTTTTTTACGCTATATATTTATTTAGCGGATATATTTTCTTTTATAATATTTTATACAACTTCTGTATTTTTTTAGCTAATTTCACTTACACTAATGTATTTATTGATAAATTTTTAATTTTAAAAATGCGCTACATACTTTACCTTAGCGGGGAATCGAACTGGCCATCTTTGGTTTGTGAGTCGGTCTCCTTGCACCCTGAGCTAATCTCGCCTCTTATAAGATTTGAACGCTAAATGTTTTAAGAGTATTACATTAGGTTATGATGGACAATATGATACAAATGTACTACCAAGAATTACAGGTTAGGGTTAAGCCGTTTTCTTTTTTGCAGTAAAATTTATAGTGACGTTGCATAATATCTCGTTAATAGTGTAGAGTAAAATCATTTTATAAATAGTTGGTAAAGTGTATCGTTTGCAGCTTTGCTAAGTTTTTAATAAACTGATGCCGAAACAACAAAAGACAACTACGTAGTGTGCATACAAGCGAAGTGGGAAAAAGCAGATATAAACGACGTTAGATTATATATAGTATTAAAATTTCAAGAAACACGTGAAAACAGACTATTTTGATAGAGTAAAGTATTAAGAAAAATAAACAGTGAAGAATTATAGGGGATAAAATATAAAACAGTTTTAGTAGGTTCAGACATTTCGAGAATCTTACTTCGAAATAATTGATGTCTTTGTATTATTTTACCACCAACTATTTTAAAGTACATTATTTCTGAATTTCCCGCCATTGCTGTCAGAATTGTAATTTCAAGAAAAAAATATCACGTAATTGTTCATGTTGATGTCGGTTCGTACTTTGTACTGCTGGCGCTGGGATAAGCTTTAAATATCTTTATCTTTTTGGTGAGTGGACTTTCCAAACAGGTCTGTTTATAAACCCCCATAAAGGTTTAGAGCTATTCTTCAGCCATGCATTGTTTAACGTCCGGCTTGGTTTTAGGTTTTACCGTTAAGAAAGTTTCTTTGCAATTGAGTCATTCTTATTGTGTTTCGCTGGAACTTTTAGCCGATGAAATATATTTATTTACAAAGTTTTTCCAATTACATGTTCAAAAACACTTTACTTCTAGTGCTTTAGGTGATTTTTTGGCCTTCTGGGGGGGTTAATTACCCCTATCGAAAATAACTCCACATTGGAGACAGCAGCCTTGGTTAATGATTATGTCATAAATTATTATTATAATTGTAGGAAGCACACAAATCTCCAAGGTTCCATCAAATTCGTAAACTTTAAATTCTTGATCTTGTTGATGCGCCATTTTTAACGTTTTTACACACAAGGCCAACAAATAAAGATAGTGTTTAGATTGACGCTATACACAGCGGTTTTAGGCTTAAGATAAAACTGTAAAGACAGGCAGTATATATTTAGCGAATCTAGGAATAAAAAGCCGTGGAAAAAAAAGCCGGGGTATAAAAAGCCGGGAAAAAAAAGCCGCGGAAAAAAAAGCCGGGGGAAAAAAAGCCGGCGGAAAAAAAACCGATGGTATAAATATTAAACATATTTAATAAATAAATACTTATTAAATCCCAAAATAACAACTACTACAATAATTTGTACAAACTTTATTTTATGTCAGAAGACAAAGTGTTATAATAATACACATTATTATACATTATTATTATATTATTATATTATAATACACACAATTATAGTAATACACATTAAAATTATAATAATCATCATAATAATAATATAGAGACTTACACATTTATTTAATTACAAATGTAATTGAGTAAAAGAAAAACACTCTTTACATTTCCCATTAGAAAGCAAACAGGTTTCTAAATTTAGTAGTAGTGGTAGTAGTTAGATGTAAGTCTCTATATTATTATTGATATTATTATAATTTTAATGTGTATATAAACAGTTTGTCTTCTGACATAAAATAAAGTTTGTACAAATTATTGTAGTAGTTGTTATTTTGGGATTCAATAAAAATGAAACTTCACAATTTTTTAGTCATTCTATGCTCCCTTAGTAGTGGATCAAATCATTGTTTTCTTTGCTTCAAGTATTTATTTATTACATATGTTAAATATTTATACCATCGGCTTTTTTTTTCCGCCGGCTTTTTTTTCCGCCGGTTTTTTTTTTCCGCGGCTTTTTTTTCCCGGCTTTTTATACCCCGGCTTTTTTTTCCACGGCTTTTTATTCCGCCTACCATATTTAGCACAGATTCGATAAAGACAAAATCGGTAATTGCGCTACAGGTGCGATATAGCCTGCATGAAGATATTGTAGAGATTTGTTAAAGGTACAACTGTAAAGACAATCAGTATATATTTTCTACAGATCCGATAAAGATAAAATCCCTGCTAGAAGTACCGGTGCGGTATAGCATAGAATAAGATGTGATACAGATGTGATAAAGATAAAACTGTACTGGAAACAAGTATAGATATCATATAGATGCGGTAAATATTTAATCTATACAGTTAAGGTATAGGCTAAAGTACAGCTCCGATACATATTACACCTGTATCACGTAATCTTTACCGCATCTTTAAATATCTCTATCGCCTAGGACATCTTTATAGATTTGGTTATACGGGTATCCGGGAGGTAATTTTATATTTGCACCAAATGACACGAACGACAAAGCATTATTATATTGTCGAATATTATCTCGAAAATTTTTCGATATCTCGTATTCCCTGCAAATAATTCTTTTATTTCATCAGGAATCCGAAATTCCGGTAATTTGAACTTTTTATTACAACAACAAAGCCCAAAGCAGCCAGCCGAATTTTTTTCACATGAACAGTACCGAGCTGAACAATAACTACATATGTTGTTTAAGTTACCCAAGTTGAATGGAGTTACATTTGAAATATTATCAGAAACGGCACATCTATATCGAATCGTAAAGCATGTTTTTTCTTCGTATTTTATACGTTTTTGTGTGCGTTTACGTCTCCTTTCCCTGCCGCCAGTTAACGTCTTTTTTAATTTCCTTTTTTTTTGAAACATTATGTTGCACAACATTGCAGATTGCGTTTTCCACATCCGCATCATTAGTGACTGAATTGGACTGAACTGGACGAAATTCCAAAACACTTGCC
The DNA here is from genome assembly GCA_958336395.1 of Ctenicera cuprea. Classification (NCBI taxonomy): domain Eukaryota; kingdom Metazoa; phylum Arthropoda; class Insecta; order Coleoptera; family Elateridae; genus Ctenicera; species Ctenicera cuprea. Next base: position 36,652,385 of record OY284491.1, on the reverse strand, counting down.
CTGCATCAACATTACCAGAAAAAAGTAAATTAGAAATAATATTTCCAGTACCATAGTCAAGAGTTTCGTTATTGTCATTTCTATACACTCTGAACAGATGATCAGGAAACAGCTGACCAATACAGTGCAATTCGACATGTCCGGCGAACTCACCATCTAAAGATAACAAATTTTCATAATCAGTGGAATTAGTAATCGGCAACCTATACGATGAATTTCCAACAATAAAACCTTCATAATATTCCCATTCATTTTTAACTTTTTCGACAACTTGCATGCGTATTTCGCGATGATGTTCGTCATTATTAAATACACAATGCGAAACAGAGCGAAATAAACAGTTTCCGTCACCTATAATAGGAACAATATGTCGCTCCATACTCAAAACCGCACAATTCACTGACAGACAGCGTTGATAGAACCGGCGAAATGTCGAGTCACGTAATGCATTAGTTCAAATAATCACACGCGACGTTATTATAGAGGGCGCCCCAAGTGACGCGCGTCTAGCCGACCGTCATATATATTATAAATTAAAATAATTATTATTAAAAAATCGACGTAGAATAAAAATATAAAAATGTTTCATGTTCCATCTGTGGATAAAGACCTTTCATTTAAAAAAAAATGGTCCAAATTGGTGAAGCGGTAGCCGCTGGAGGAAAGGGAGAAAAAAACCCTTTGTGCTTTTATATATGTATGTATGGATGGATGGATGGATTGTTTTTAAGTAATCGGGCATTAAATCCAACGTTTTCAAATATTCATAGCGGCCTTCGTTTTGAAGATAAATATTCGGTAAAACACATTTGATTTGCTTTGAGATGCACTACAACTCTATATTTTCAAAATTTCATAATAGCTTTTAGAATAAAAAATGAAATGCACCCCACGCACACTCAGACAGACTTTTAAAAAACACTTTTTCGGGTTACTTGGACCCCAAAACGTGCATTTCCTGTAAATCTAAAATTCGAAAAACTTCATGTAATCATATTTTTTTAGAGTTTAAGTATGGGAAAGTAAAAAGACTGCCAATGGAACCAAAAGTATATGTAAATGAACATATTTCATTCAACCCTTTGAAACAGATGGGAAAGATACAAATAAGAAAGAATGTAAAGCATTAAAATACCCAGCTGATTAAAATTGCCAAGAGTGGTGAAAGTTATAATCAATAACTTTTCTCGGAGGAATCAGCATTTATTATTAAAAAAATAAAAGATAACATTCAATGTATTCAGTTTTCAGAATATATAACTTTATGTATTTTATTAATCAAAACAGCTCTAGAAAAACTCCGTTCAATTGCGCTTTAAAACCCATTTCTAAAATTCCATTGCCTCTATTTCATTTATCACTTCTTAATTGAATGTTTGAACATTTTAAACATATTAATCAGAAACATTATTAAATTAATCAGCAGACAAAAAAATGCAAAACTCGTGTAACGCATTCGTTTTTCATTTGCATTAGCCTCACTGTATTTTTGTGTGGGCTTTATCTTTGTTGCTAATGACTGTGGTAATTAATCACTAGATAGCGGAATCTTCATAGACGTATGTCTTAATTCCAGTATTGCCTACCAATTTATAATCTCGGATTTTAGCCCGAGGCGAAGAAACTGGGTTACAACCAAGGAAGTACCTACGTGTCAGGTGTCATAGACCAGGTGAATACGAAGGTCACTTTAAATCACTACTGATTAGATTGCGCAAGAACATTCACTTTTGACACTCCAGTGGATAAAATTAAAGAATAATTCGCCTACCACTGTCAGTATTAATCTTTAAATTAACAATGACGATAAAGTAAACGTTTCTTACATTTGGCAGTCAGTGGCAGTTAATAATTGAGCTGTCTCGACGGTCAACGTGTTCAAATTGCCATAAATCACACTAGTTTCGACTCATTGGCAACGTAACGTTAGACAGTTTGTCTGGCCTGTACAATTTCACGGGCCACCGATGTCCCTTAACCCGGACCTGCTTTCCCACTAGCTTCGGAACACCCAAAGAATTTTAAGTATAACAGCCAGCAAATATAATCCAGTGGCGTAACTAAGCATGCTTGAGATGCACTGCTACTGTTTAAAAAAATACTTTCATGTCTGCTTCTTATCAACTAGAAAATGTGGCAATATTCACAATTTTTTTGTTTTTTTTTCTTTCATCATAATTCAAGTAAGTTTTCATTTTAAATAAAAGAAAACAGGAGAAAGTTAAATTTCTTACAACAGATGATGTGTAACCAGGTAAATCGATGAAGGTTTAACATGTGTAGAATGCTAACCTAAAGTTCTTTTCCAAGCGCATATATATTAAAGTAGAGTACTTTTTCTCTCCCCCCCCCCATTTTTCAATTCCGTCGTCCGCCTTTATGATATTTTGTTTTCGAGTTGCAACCAATGTTTATCCTTTGAAATATGAAAATCGATTTCATAATTTGGTGATATCCGTTTTTTTGGCGATTACTGAATTAATCTGTTCTGGTGTACGACCAAAAGAAAACCTCCCATTGGTGTTTTCCTGATAGAAAGTTGTTCCTACTGTCATTTAACATGTTTAACATTTTTAAAGCAGAAATTCGTTATTAAAAAAACAAAGAATTGATGGAGGTTCGACATGTGTAGAATGCTAATCTAAAGTTATTTTCCGAGCGCATCTACAGAGCGAGCAAAAAACGTGAAGAACCACGTGACCATTGACTAATTTAAATGTAGTGAATTTTATTTTCCAATATTTCCTTTTGCAATGTCATTGTGTTTCATTGGCGTTCGTGCACTCATTTTGAGCAGCTTTTGTAATTTATAAATCAAATACGTTTTTCTACAATACTATGATTAAATAAATCCTATCATTTACTTTTGCTTTATTAAATGTTTTTACGGAGTTTTTAAATTGTGTGACGTGCCAAATCCATTTTTTGGTTCTAATTTGTACGTGCAACGCCAATGGTAATTGCCACAACTGTCTGATTTAGTTTTCTGAAATAGGGTACCCATTTTCGCAGAATGGATTGCCTACGTTACGTGGTCACGTGGTTCTTCACCTCTTTTGCTCGCTCTGTATATTAAAGTAGAGTACTTTTCCTCCCCCCCCCCCCATTTTTTAATTCCGTCGTCCGCCTTTATGATATTTTGTGTTTTCTAGTTGCAACCAATGTTTATCCATAACATTCTCAAAATCGATATTTCACGTCCTGTAGACCTTTTGCAATGACTCAATTAAACTGTTCAGGTAAACGACTAAAATGAAAGCTTTTAGTGATGTTCTATCAATGAAAAGTTGTCCCTATTGTCATTTAACTTTGTTATATCGAGTTTGAAGCCAAAATTCGTAAATTTTTGAAAAAACAAACAGTCGATGGTGATCGCGTTTGCGCAGATCAGCTATTCAACATGCGTAGAATACGAATTTATGATTAGAGAACCTCTTCCATCTCTCCCGTTTTTTGGCGAACCAACCTCATGTTTACGTTAATAATGTTTGCCATAAAGTTACCATTCTTTTAGGCATAAACTCGTATATCGGCCATTAAACTAAAAACGAAAGAAACTCGCTGAATGAACGCTCCAATTTGCTCCAAATCCAACCTGACAATCACCATACCTTCCTCTATAACTATACTTCCTATAGCCAGGAAGGTAATAAAAATGAATACATAAAATAAAATTGGCGTGGAAAAGGGCCCTCAAAATTGATATTTTGGCGGAAATACACGTTTTACGGTTTGAGAATGCTGAAAATCCAGGTTTCGTCATGATCGTCTGTGTGTCTGTCTAGCTGTGTGTTTGCATACACTTTACAGCCCAGACGATTTAATGCGGAAAACATAATGTAGGTTTAATAGATGGTAGCCACACTGAGATGAAACCGCAACAACACTAGTTTTTTGAACTTATGCTACTGGATAGGGAGCCAGCTATATTTTTGTGACCTTTTCCCTATCATATGAGTACGTTAATTAACAAATTTGAATAAATATACAACATTCTTAGGACAATTGCACATACATCCTTAAACTACCGCATTGCCTAGACAACCCTGTAAATATTTAGACATAGAGTCGACAGTAAGTATGTAAATTGATTAACTGTTTCTGTAAACTACCTGATTTCTGGTCAATTATAACTCTATTTTAGGTGCAAAATTATAAACTGTTAGCCGCCTTGATCGGGCTCTAACTACCTTGTCAACATCATTGCTATCAGCAAACATGCGGTTGTGGTCGTGTTTATCTATTTAACGCTTGAAATGCGGTGAGCAGTTTTTTGACGTATCAATTACTGGGAGAAACATTTCCTCGATATTAATTATACACCTAGATTAGTTTCTTAATCAATGACGAGAAAACAAAAATGGTTGCGAATCTAATTTTACCTTACTGGAATTTTAACGACCTTCAAACGAATGTAATTACAGTATTTGTTAACATATTTCTATATGAATTTAGAAAAATGTAAATTATAAGAAAATAGCATAGATTAAGCGTCCATTTACGATCGCTAAAACATTTTTAATTATTAATAATTAGATATTTATAAAAATTCTTGTGAGTAATGTTGTTTGCAAAATAACAGGAGCACTTTCTTTTATAACAAATTTATATGTGTTGTAGCACTGGTTTGTTTTTTTGTAATAAAGTGACTTGCAAAAATTATAATTAATTTTTTTAAAAATGAAATTGCATACTATATGTATCTTAAAATCTATACGGAGTCGTATGGTGAGACAAACGAACTATATTTAGTTTAATTATAGTTTCATTTAAATTTGACATGGTGTTTATTGCAAATTAATTATGTATGAAAATAATAAACAACCTACGAATTTAGATAGTCATGTGCAGCTAAGTGAGTGATTCATTTTTAAATCTTGTGTCAATTCTAAACGAAATATTGTATTTGCAAAAATTGATTAAATATTTTCACGAAATACATGTTTTAAAGGAGTTAAAAAGCAAAGCATTTGTATATCTTTATATCGTATTGATAGAAACTTTTAGGCAAAAGCAGACTCGCATAGAAATTATGTCGATTGACAAAAATGCGGATACGTTGCCTTTTGTTGCGATTATTCATGTTCTAGTAAACTTTTAGATAGGGCTTGGTCATGGAAAGCAAACCTAATGTCGGAACCAAATTCACAGAGTCACAAACTGCCAAATTAAATAAAACTTACTTGTAACTGTATGAATTAAGTTTCGCCATAAATTCTGCTGTTGATGATCAACTCATATCAAAAATTTTGTTGATTACACTGCATGTATGCACTAGGGGTTGCAGGATTTGGTAATGGGGAGGTGGAGTTAATTCACAGAAGTGAGCAAAAAAAAGCGCCGACGCCGAATTTTTTCCAATTTGAACGCGTTTTTAATGAGCATCTAACAAATTTTAAATCAAATAATAAAATCTCAAAGTATCAAACTTCATGTAATGAATCACACTGACACACACGAAAACAATCACAAACCAAGAATTGACAGCCCACAAGAAGCTGACGATATAATTATAAATTCCTGCTATCCCTACTTTTATTAGCCTTATTTGTTATAAGTATAACGTATTCGACAGAGAGGCTCGAGCATGCGATAATTTACGTTTCCCTTAATAAGTCAGAAGCGTAAAAAGTGTGACATAAATAAATATTGTCATTGCATTCTGAGTACAGGCAGTATTTAAATAGGTGATAGCAGTCAGCTAATTAGGGCAACCCTGAAATCTAAGGATGTATTAAGGACGGCTGTTTCCAAAAGTTTACCTCAAAAAACCTGTTACAATCTGATAATACGTTTTTTTTTTGATCTGACAATATTTAATATGTAGGTTGCGTAGCTTACCTCAGATCAAATTCCTGGTCTATAACTTCTATATAGTAAATCCGGATCCTTTTCCCTTGTGTCACTTTTAGAGACCGCGCATTCAGCAACATGCTTTACATGTCTGGACACAGGTTATTTTATTATATTGCAACTGGATCTTTATTTCATTTTATAGCTGCACGTCAATCTGAGTTGACTATTTATTTGCTAAATGTATGAGCACAGATCGTGTGTAAGGTTTTTCGGTTAAATATCTTGTCCAATTACTGTTTTTACCTGTACATATCTGAAGAAAATAGTGTTTTATTTATAAGTAATATTGTACGACATTTTGTTACACAGTTTTATAAGTGCGTATTGGATTGGATATCGCGGTGTTCAAACGCTTTCCTTCTACTTTACCCCGAACAATTAAAAGAAAGCGTTTAATGGAGAGATCACTTAAACACTGGTTTGGATCAAGAATTTTAATATATTAAGTGGAAAACATCGTTTTCTAAATAATAATTGTAATTTGACACCTAAAAAGATATTTCATTCCCTAAAGTTACGTTTAAATTATTAAAATGTTTTTTCCTAAGCTCGTCTCTAAAACGCTATGGGGAGGGATGCTCTACTTCTAGATCTATATAGGCGGGCTCAAAACACAAACTGAAGTTCGTCTTCTACGAACAGCAAATAGCCAATTTGTGCAAGTGTCATATCTCTAAAACCCTTCCGAGCTGCGGCGCGTTTTTTGAAGGAAAAATTAGCAAGTATAACTGAAGGGTGAGGGTCCCCACTAAATTTTGTTGTCTAAAACTAAGTTTTAGAAAAATAAATAAAAGAACGGAAATTGACGTAATTTGGCTTCGCAACAGGTAAACAGCTGACTTCATACCAGATTTTGGATGTAACATTGTATAAATTGAAAAAACTCACTTCAGTACATAGAATTTTATTAATAAAACACTATACATATATTGATATTTTAACTGTATACAAATCAAAATACGGTATTTAACTTAAACTAAATATTTTATGTACATCAAATAAAGAATAGCTCTGAGAGAGCTTTCATTTTTTTGCGGCGTTAGCAGCTGTGGACACGCAAGGGTGTCGAACATTTGGTTTTTACGCATACTTTAGAATAAACAAAATACAATTAATATATGGTTTGCTTAATCAGTAATCTTCTAAGACTTAAATCGATAATGACGACCAATGTGAGCAAAATTTTGTTCTAGCAAATTCCAACAACCCAACACGTAGATTACTTTCTGCATTAAAATGATAAGGCTATCTTTTAACTTTATACAGTATTATTTGCATTTTAATAACCTCATAACGACGTTGTAGGCTGTAATGAATTGGCTGTAATTGCTTCAATAAATTTAGATATACATGTTTCGTCGCGTCAAATAAGCCAGCGTACTGACATCAGTAAAACAACTGTTAACCGAATTATTAGTAAAAATAAGATTCATCTCTATAAAATTCAACTTCCTCAGCAACTTCTGCAGCATAGCTTTCGGACTCGCCTGCAATTTTGTCAGTTGGCAAACTTGCCGAACAAGAAGTTTTATTTTCTGAGAAGAACTATGAGACAGTAAGTAAAACAATGTGGAACTTATCATTTATTTAATTAGCCTTATATTTATTAACCAAACCTTAAAGATAGTATTTGTAGAAAAAAAAAGATACAACAAACTGGTTCAAAGCAGAAGAAATAGAAAGATTTTGCTTCTTTATGTTTTCAGTACATTGTGTTGCATCCCCTACATCTAGTTAATGCTTGCACACGCCGTCCCATTCCACCAATAAGCTCACAAATATTATTTTGACGGTTATTGTTCCACTCTTCTCAAAGAGCTGTGCGGAGATCGTTTAATGAAGCTGGTGCAACTGCCGACCTCTGACGCGCTTTCCCAACATGTCCTATACGTGCTCCCTACGGTTCATGTCAGGAGAACATGAAGGCCAGTTCATACGCGAGATTGCAACTTCATCCATGTATTCAGTTACCCATCTCGCTACATGGGGTCTTGCGTTGTCTTGCACAAAACCCAAGTTATCTTCAATAAACGCAACAAAATAAACTTTGTGATCTGCTAGAACATCTACGATATATTGGTGTGCAGTCAGTGATCCTCTTTCAATAAAGACTAACTCAGTACGGGCTTCCATTAGAGTTCCCGCCCAAACTATAACTGAACCTGCTCCATAACTCGGCTTATCGCTCACCCGCTATTTCCCACACTTGTTTTCTTCTATATGGTGAATGAAGATAGATCCTGAATTCAACGGTAAACAATACAGAACTTCATTGTTCTAATGCTCATGCCGAATGATTACGAGCATATTGCGGTCTAGCTCCTTGGTGACGTGGGAGCAAATTTGGTCTATCCTGTATCCTACAAGAAATCAGTCCCGTCTCTGCTAATCTTCGATGAACTGTCCACACACTTACATCTGTACCACAAACCTCTCGAAGTTGATTTCGTGTCTCTATCGAGGTGGAATAACAAGTTCGTAGTGTACTGAGAATGACAAAACGATCATCAATCGCAGTTGCCTTTCTTTTCTTAACAGATCCTGGCTTGCGCGTATTTCTTCTCTGAATAGTTTAAGAACTCTTTGCACTGTTGAATGTCTAATACCAAGCGCTCTGGCGATAAAATTCAACATTTAGTTCCTAAAATGTAATTTTTTCTACTTTTCCGCCTTCCTATATTTAATAATCATAGTTCGTAAAATTTTCAGCCATAGTTGTAAATGTTGTTTCTAACAAAATTGTTATAATGTTTTCTGTGCAATGCTTTTTAGTATTATATTTATACACTGCTTTTGAAAGAAATTATATAAATCTGTGCTATATTTTAAACACGCCTGCCTCGTGAATACTTAAAAAAAATAAAAATTATTCAATAAACAATGGGGTATGAAAGGGGCCTTTAAATTGTGCCCCTTTGAAGCGATGCAACTTTGCGGTATTCTTAAAGCGTACATAAATACTGAACTTAAACTGTGTAACTAATTGATCATGTTAGTGTTTATAATTCCGAGTTAGCGAGATTTCAGAGTCACTAAAAAATAACGTAAGATGAAAAATAAATCATTAAACAAAAAATTATAACAACATATTTGAACAACCATTAATCAAAAATTGATTTAATTAGTCCAAAATACTATTGTTCTGTGGTGCTGTCTGAGCTGATGTTTGAGGGTTTGAGAAATCCAATCTAGTATTAAATAAAGTAGGCTGCTACAATATAAAAATATCATCGGATCGGTGTCTTGTATTGTTTAGTATGCGTTCCGTCTCTCGCAAAGCTCGGTTTGCAATGAAAGCTGCCAGAGCGCTTCGCGCCTCAATCATGCAACCATAGCGTGTAATCAAACTTTTTTTATTGGTACCGAAAACTGTATTGGCCGGCTGCACAACGGCAGATGCAAATATGCGCCTTATATAATGGATGAGTATAGATGCGGTATGTAGTACGGGGGCCTGCGGCAGCAGTAATCCGGGTTGAATATGTGCTGAACGACTGGAAATACACCACCGAATTGGGTAACAGCAAGTATAACATCAATGTTCAAACAAGGGGTCAGAAATAATATGTTGAACTATAGAGAAATAAGCGTCCTAAGCTCAGGTTATAAAATATATTCAAGAATATTAAATTTGCGTTTAAAGCCCATTAGGGAAGCCCTTCTGTCGGAAGAACAGAACGGGTTCCACAGAGACCGATCATGATCTGACATTATATTTACACGCAAACAGATCATAGAGAAAAGAAGAAAACAATGTATAAAAGGCTTTTGATCGAAGCCACCGTAATATACTGTGAAACATTCTATGTAAACGGGGATATCTTCAACATCTTATAAAAAATATTAGAATGAAACATGGGACCTTGACCAAGAAACTAAGGTCATGATTGAAACAGTCCGTAACATTTTTATTAAAATGAGACACTTACTCTGCTGCCGTAGACAATTTGACATTAAAATTCGATGGAGAATAATCCACTGCTATGTACTACCAGTACTATTGTATGGGGCAGAACTTGGACGCTAAAAATAAAAATGGAAAAGAACGATTAACTAGCTGAAGGCTTTCGAAATATGGATGTATAATCGAATGTGCCGTGACGTATTTCCTGGGCTGTAAGAGTTACAAACGACGAGGTCTTCAGAAGAATGGGGAAGATCGGGAATTATATATAACCGTCATATGACGTAAATCCAAATATTTCGGACATATAATGCATAGAGAAAAATACAAAATGTTACAACTAATAATGATAGGTAGAATTGAGGGCAAGAGAAGAGCCGGACAAAGACAAATGTCCTGGTTCAGAAACTTTTGAAATTGGACCGGTTTAGGAGTTCAAGAATTGTTGAATATAGCCCGGGATCGAGAAACATATGGTAAAATGGTCGCAAACCTCAATAATCGATAGCATGAAAGAAGAAAAAGTCTTTGCAATGGCACGCGCATTACAATCTACAGAAATTATTTTAGGGGAGAAAGCATCTTAGTTGACGAAGTAGTTCGACAATGGTTAAGTCTTTTATCCACATTGTTTTATATATACATAGACGATGCTTTTAGAGAATGGGCTTACAGTAACATAAGTAATTTTATTGGTATTAACTTAGGACGTAGCACATACATAAACATGTTGCTATTTGCAGATAATCAGTTAATTACCTATAGAAAACACCGAAAGCAACTGTAAAGAGTCCAATTTAAAAATATCGATTTAAAAAACAATGACAATGGCTTGTGTACACAAAGTGTTAAAAAGAAAATTACAATAAATGATATACCAGTTGACCAAATAGCTCACTTTAATTATCTGGGATGTAATGTAACTTATGAACAAGACTACAACATTAATAACAAACTACAATGGTACCACTGTGTGTGAAACAATAAAAAAAACGTTAAAAATCAGAACCAGAAAGGAAACCTAAGTGAAATTCTGTAAAGTCATAGCGGTCCCAGCACTAATTTATAGGGGCAAATCTTGGATACTGAAGAAAATCAACAAAAGCCACATACAGGCTGTGTTAATGAAATTTTTACAATCAATAAAAGGATGCACACGAGAAAATCGATTTAAAAAGGAAAACATTAGAGAGTAATTGGATATATTCGCAGTGAATGATAAAATTGGAGAAGATAGAAACAAATAATAGGTACATTTGGGTATAATGGAAAAACGAGAATTCCCAAAATAGCCTGTAAATACCGTCGCAATGATAGAAGAAGTCAAGGCAGGCTTAGGTTGAGATGCGAGCAAAAAGAAGCCGAAAGACACCAAAAGACCTAAATACCTTGATAGGGGAGGAGAAGAAGAAGAACGCAATCTTACAATGCAGTTTTAGTTATTTTAACTCGGTTTTTGAAATCAGTTGGGTAGAATGGAACAAACGATAATCTCCAATATAGCCTGCAAATACCGTCCCAGGGGCAGAAGAAGTCAAGGCAGACCTAGGTTGAGATGAAGGCAGAAAGAAGCCAGAAGACACCAAAGGACCAAAAGGGGAGGAAAAGAAGAAGAACGCAATCTTAAAATGCTGTTTTAGTTATTTTAAGTCGGTTTTTGAAATTAGTTGGGTAGAATGGAACAAACAATAATCCCCAATATAGCCTGCAAATACCGTCCCAGGGGCAGAAGAAGCCAAAAGACACCAAAAGACCAAAAGGGGAGGAGAAGAAGAAGAAGAACGCAATCTAAAAATGCTGTTTTAGTTATTTTAACTCGGTTTTTGAAATTAGTTGCTTAACATTTGCATCTTAACAGTTTGAATCTAAGATAACTTTGATGGAGGAGGTAACATAAGCATGCCTATTTTCTTGAAGAGAAGACCGACTAAGAAACAAAAATATTAGAGCGGAATTGGATATATTCGCAGTTGATGATAAAATTGAAGAAAATAAAAACAAAGGGAAGGAACAGTTGGGTAGAACGGAAAAAACAAATATAATTGTAAATACCGTCCCAGGAACAGAAGAAGACAAGGCAAACCTAGGTTAAGATGGGAGTAGGCGGAAGCAGAAGGAGACTAAAAGGCTTCAACCTTGATAGGGAAGAAGAAGAAGCAAAACACAATCTTAAAATGTACTGTTTATTTTAACTCTGTTTTTGAAATTAGTTGCATTTGCAACTTCACGGTTCGATTGTAAGAAAACTGTCCAATGAAGGAGGTAACATAAGCATACCTACTTTGTTGAATGCTTCATAAATAACAAGTTAATAAGACACAATATTTAAGCTTGTAACAATCTGCATTTCAGATAGTTGATTTTTACTAGAAATCTTCTAATCCTCGTTGTTGAACTTTAGCTTTTCTAGATTTACCTTACTTTTACTGTAGAATGTATGATAATCAATTAAAAATCGGTTTTATGGAAAATGATCATTTCCTTTAGGTTAAAGCAAGACGAAACGTGTTTTACAAATTAGCACGTGAGAGCTAATAGCTTCATCTTACGGTATAGGATGTTGAGTAAATGCAAAAGTAACGTTCGCCGAATTCTTCAGCTCGAATCGGATAGATATTTCCAAATTAATTGGTTGTTGACTATAAAACCGGGCTCTTAAGATATTCACGAAATTTTAATTGCCTCCAAATATAATCTTTAAAATCTGATATGCTGTATCAAGATGTCAAATATGAAGAAAAATATGACCCCAGACAGGTAAGCAGCGAGCAACCCCAAAAGGATAAAAAACCCCGTCTTGAGAAGCGTTCCGAGAGCGAAGTATTATGCTGTAGCTCCACAGGGGGGCAAACCATGAATAAATAAACGCGTGAATTTTACACAATTAACAAGTAAAATAAACAAAAAACCCTATTAATTTCCGAGCCAACAACCAATCAAGAAGGAATTTGACAGGCGCGCTCGTTTTTTTTTCAGAACGTTAGTTGATTGATGTGCTAACTGATTGTTGAGCTTATTAACTTGTTAAACAAGCGAGCGTCACAAAAAAGAAAACTTCGTGTCGATTCATCATTGTTGGTTAACAAATGAAGGTTCTTCTATTGTCGATTAACAATTGCCTACTTAGCTGCAATTCAATAACGCGTATTGTCGTTGATAGCTTTAATGGACCAACCATTTAAGACCAATCTTATACGTGTTTATTTACCAGGACCTAAATCCCCCTTAATTGGACAGAACTCTTTAGGTGCCACGAAATTTCTTTGTGTGATAAAAAAAATTGACAGTCACGCCCAGCTAATATTAAATTTTTGAACGTAATTTGAACGTTAATTCACGATTATAATTTGGAGTACAATGAACACATTTCACCTTTTAAATGAGTTAATTTTAATGACTTGTGTACCGCAATTAATAATGATAATAAATAAATCGCTTAAAAAGTTAACAACTTTGGAGATTGGTGATTCTCGGAATTTTCAAGCATAACTGACGGTCCCATATATCATAGCGGAAATCGTTTCGCTATTTAATTAAATGTGTTTTCTAAATTATACGTGCTTAACTATTAATTAATTGTGTTTTATATTTGTGACACAATGATAATTGATTGAGGATGTTATTTAGTGTTATATACCGCTAGGCAATTTACATTTAAACTGTTCTGTAATGAATCAATCAAAATATTTATGTTAATCGTCGATTTCAAATATTTATACCTCGCTATGTAATCGGTTTGCTCTAATAAGTGCACTTATTTTTTCTCGCCAATCAATAAATTAAAACATCAAAAGTTCAAATTGTAAATTATGCCTAAATAACAACCAAACTACATTTATAATTGAGCAAAGACGACAATATCTAAAAAGATAAGTTGGACGGGACCAAAAATTCAAGAAATCAGAGAAATATCAGAGAAATCAGAGAAATCAGATAGATCTGAGAAATCAGAGAAATCAGCGAAATCAGAGAAATTAGAGAAATCAGAGAAATCTGAGAAATCAGAGAAATCAGAAAAATCAGAGAAATCAGAGAAATCAGAGAAATCAGAGAAATTAGAGAAATCAGAGAAATCAGAGAAATCAGAGAAATCAGAGAAATCAGAGAAATCAGAAAAATCAGAGAAATCAGAGAAATCAGAGAAATCAGAGAAATCAGAGAAATCAGAGAAATCAGAGAAATCAGAAAAATCAGAGAAATCAAACATTATTTATTTCAACGTCATACATTAAAATTGTGATCTCAAAAAATCATTTATTGACGTCTGACAATAATTTAACTATAGTTTGTAAATAATGTTGTCGTATATTTATTTTTTTTTGACGATTTTAGACGTCAATAAATGAATTTTTGACGTGCAGGATTTAAGAATTAAATATTTTTAATCATAGTTCGGTGCTTTTTAGACGTCAACAATTAATTAGAGGCTTGAAGAAAACGTAATTTTGTTTTCCATAATTCAGAAGTAATACGACGCGCGGCCTTCAATAAGCTAACAGTTTTACTTCGCACTTGTACACAGTATGTGTGTACACTGTACTGTACAGTGTATTGCTTGAATGTGACTTCTACGACAAACAAATCTGCACCATCCATGGGCATTGGTGGGGCGAAGCATGAATTTTATCAAGTCTGATTTTGTTGTTATCATTCCCATTAATTGTGAAGTATCATAACTACTTTGACGTTGCAACAGCGTTACCGTTCTTTTGTCGTAATTCTTGATTATTAGTGTTGGGCCAAAGAATAACTTGAAATAATCCGATTGCCAAATTCGTATATTTCTGAACTTGGGTTATAATGATTTCTGAGAGGTGGTTAGTTTAATTAATAAACCTTTTTAGCATCATTAACTTTGTTCCGTTACTTTTAGGAATGTCTCCGACTCTTAATTTTTCTAATTAAAAAGTAATTTTTTTACTTGATAATTTCCATTGAAAAATTACATTAATAATAATTATTAAGATGTCAAGAAAATATTTTATATTCAAATTTACAGTAATCGTTCAAACATAATTCTTATTCAAGCAGGTTTTGATTGGAACCAAAATTGCAATTCAGTTGATCTCATGGTGTTTTAATTTCGTCTAGATATTAGATAGTAGTAAAAGAGAGCCAGGCTCCTGACCGTCTACCATTTGCATAACTTATTAACGTTATATTATTTTAAAATGCTAATCAGAATTAGTAGGAGCGCACAAACGATCAGCTACGTTTAACGTTTTTCGAATAAATTGATTCGAATAACTGAAATAAACCATAAAGAAAAGAGGCAAACAAGTTCGGACGTATTTTACAATCCTTGCACCACTTCTGTTCACGTCGACTAACTTACAGCCAGTTAAAACCACGAAAAATAAACACGGGTCGAACATTATAAAATAATATCTGTTTAATATTTAATAGAACCAGTTCTGGGGCTATAACATTAAATCATTGTCGAGAATTAAAGTTTTTTAACAACACGTTCAGTTATTTATATGTTAAACTCCACTAAATACACTAACAGCTGGTTAATTGTTGAAATACAATGTGTTTTGTAATAAGTACTTAATTTATTTTAATGCTAATTACGAGTATTTTATTATTTGGTTTTGCTTATTTTATAACCTCGAGCTATTTTTGTTTAATGTTGAACGGCTAACGTGCTTTTGATTGTCGATTTCCCCTCCATACAGAACAGTTTAAAATGAAATAGTGCCTTAATTAACAGTCTTTGTTAAGAATAATAGATTACTCTAGCTTGAAAATATTACTCCTGGAGTAATATTAACTAAATATATATATTTCATCCACACCTTTGCTTTGTTGCAGAAAAGGTGATCGAAATGTAACTCAAAAGCTCGAAAGCTCCGAAGAGACACCTTTCGGAACAATAAGTACCATCGGGGAATTATACTGTTTTAGAGAAAAGTAACTTTGCGAGAATTGCCCAAAAACACTAATTTAAACAAACGATAATTGAATTAATAAATTGCAGAACATGTAGCGTGTATTTAATTTGTAGCGAGCTTTTGCAATTACTTCTGCAGTAATTTGTTTCTTCCTTATTTTTCAAAGAAACGTTATAATTCTGTAAACTAACAATAACAATTTAACATATTTTTATGATTTTGAATAATTTTATACATTGTGTCTATAAAGTACCCCCCCCCCCCCCCCCCAATTAACTTTTGAACAACTTGTTATTTTATCACAAAATTTGGTGTGCTATAATGGGAATTTAAATACTACTTTTTAGTTCATAATTATATTTTGTATCATTTAAAATGTCCATTTAAAATTTTTCTTTTAAATGGAAATGGGGGTCAAGTGACATCTCATTTAAAAGGTTTTTTAGTTCTGCGCCTGATCCTAGAGTTTCAAAGAAAAATATTCAGCCATAACAAAATGTCAATGTTTGAAGATAAAGAAGTTTATTTAAAAAAACTAAGAATTAAAGCAAAAAGAAATTAAATTATGTGTTCGAAATGTTTACCATTCACTTCTTGGCACATAAAAAGTCGGTTATTAAATTCCTGCCTTACATTTTCATACGTTTCTGGAGTGATATTTCTGCAAACGTCTGTAACGCGTTGCCCCAGTTCTTCAATTGTTTCTGAACGGGTGCTGCACACTTTCGATTTCAGAATTCAGATATCCCCATAGAAAAAATCTAATGGGGTTAAATCTGAGGAGCTAGCCGGCTATTCTACAGATCCCCGCCTACCAATCCATCTTCCAAGAAAATGTCCGTTGAGAAAGTCAGAAACGGGCCTATAATAATGAGGCGGCGCACCGTCTTGTTGGAACATAACGTTTTCAATATTATTTCCAGCCACCTGAGATATTTCGGGGAAAATTTTGTCCTGCAAATGGAATAGTGGACTACTGGATAAAAAAATCAAAACAAATTTTGAATTGAGTGAGTCCATTTGTTTAAAATCCGCCATTTTGTTATGGCTGAATATTTTTCTTTAAAACTCTAGGATCAGACGTAGAACTAACAGACCTTTCAAATGAGGTCACTCGACCCCCTTTACAATTAAAAAAAATATTTAAAATGGCACCCAGCCGCCATTTTACATACAAAATTTAATTATTGGCTAAACAATAATATTTAATTTCCCATTAAAGCACACCAAATATTGTGATAAAATACCAAGTCGTTCAAAAGTTACTTGGGGGGGGGGGGGGGTACTTTATAGACAGACGGTATATTGCCAGAACCGTTCCTTTTTTCACAATTTATATTTTTTTTTACAAAAACCATTCGTTTGTAGATTTTTACTAAAACTCATTTTGTTAACCTATAGAAACCCACAAAAGTTTGTTTCGAAACAGTTTGTGTGATGTATGAGATAGAAGTCGCAACCTTCAGGTGTACAGGGTGCTTTAACTAAAAATTTACAAGCTGATATCTCCAAAACTATAAAAGACTGAGCAACATTTTTTTTGAAGAGATTGAAGAAGCCGTATATTATAGGCTAATAGTGAGCTTTTAAAAGCTACCGTATTTTAAAGGGCGGAAGTAACGGAAAATATAGGACATTTACTATCCATAATAAATGAGGTTGAAATTCTATAAATATTATAAACCGCTATGAGATTATTTTGTCTGGATTTTTCACCTGTAATTTAGAAATTTTTTACCTGCCTTTTTTATGAAACAGAGAATGAAACTGGCAGAAAATACTTCATCCTAATTCTTAAATCATTAACGAAATTTAATTATAAGCTTAATTTTTGCTGTGCTACTTTTATGTTTTTGTTCTGTTCTTAAATTTGGTCCTTTAAGTAATTTTACTATGTCCAGAGTTATTCAAAAATATGGAATCAAATTCGTATTTCTGTAGCGTGTTGGTTTTTTAAAACATTTTCGGACACTTACATTGATTTAAATATAGCAGCATCTTTATGTGATATCTGTTGTTTTCGAACGTCAACCTTCTCACGCCTAGCCACTTAGACTTAATTTTTTTTAAATAGCGACTTATACTTTGTGTGGACTCGTTGGAAAGCTTGCAAGAAACTGCATTCAAATCTACCATCATAAATGAACTGGTGTCGTTGATTTTTATGTTACAGCAATTCAACGAAAAAATAAACTTTTTACGTATTTTGCTATTAAGACGTTAATATTAAGCAAGCAAAGACATAACAATTTATAACCAATGTTAAAAGTGTATTCTTTCAGCGCAACCTCAGCATCATCAAAATTGAAATTTTCTGTCTTTCTAATAATCGAGTAAATTTTTTCTGTTAAAATTCGACAAATTGAAAAGTTACAACACGTTGTATTTGGCAAGCAAAGTGGCATTGAAAACAATTAAACCATAATTTATAAACAACATGACATAAATTATTGTTATGGCTTGAGTTACTTGATATTAACGGGTCAATAGAAAAATATAAAAAACGTGCATATTTTCTTTAAATCTATATATTCAAAACCAATGATCCCAGTTAATTTATGATAATAGATTTGAATGCAGTTTTTTGCAAGCTTTCCAACGAGCCTACACAAAGTCTAAGTCGCTATTTAAAAAACATTGTCAAGGTGGCTGGGGGTGAGGAGGTTGGCGTTGGAAAACATAAAATATCACATAATAATGCAGTTATATTGAAATCAATTTAAGTGTCCGAGAATTTTCTCAAAAACCAACGCGCTACAGAAATTCGAATTTTATTCCATACTTTTGAATAACCCTGTAGGTATATTAAATGTTTTGTGTTTCAATTCCATTTTTACTTTCCTATACTTTCAGTATAGGGAAGTATTGATTTCATGCAAAATTGCAAAGTTGAGATTTTAACGGAAATAGTCGGGGACCCCAGAAAAGTTATTATAAGTTATTTAAAAAAAATGTCTGTCTGTGAGTGGGTGGGTGGGTCCGTTACGCTCCATATCTCCGGAGCGGCTGGACCGATTTTGATGTGCTTTGAAATGAGGGGGTATATCAAAAATTCACCGACAAAATAAGCTTTTAAAAAAACCGAAACCGGAAGCGGAAGTTAGACATGTTTTTTGGTTGCATTTTTTTCAGAAACTGAATTTTGGAAATTTTAATAGTGGAGATTAAAGAAGGCCTTAGGACAAATCAAACGATTTTTTACCGAACTCTCTAGCTTTAAAATAGCGGCCGCTACGAATTTTTGAACATTTCGCCTTTAACGCCCATTTACCCAAAAACCAGTTATCTGATTGGAATCAACTACATCTTGTTTGGTAGCCCTTTAAGGGTACTATACCATGAAATATAATTAATTTTGAAAATATAAAAACGATCGCAATGGCATCACTCCAAAATTTTGAAATTTTTCAATAAAATATTTCTCAAAAACTGCCCACACGTTTTTGTTTAATCATTTTATGCATTAAAGAAGGCTTTAGGACAAATCAAACGTTTTTTTACCGAACTCTCTAGCTTTAAAATGGCGGCCGCTACGAATTTTTGAACGTTTCGACTTTAACGCCCATTTACTCAAAAACCAGTTGTTTGATTGGGATCAACTACATCTTGTTTGGTAGCCCTTTAAGGGTACTATACCATGAAATATAATTAATTTTGAAAATATAAAAACGATCGCAATGGCATCACTCCAAAATTTTGAAATTTTTCAATAAAATATTTCTCAAAAACTGCCCACACGTTTTTGTTTAACCATTTTATGCATTAAAGAAGGCTTTAGGACAAATCAAACGTTTTTTTACTGAACTCTCTAGCTTTAAAATGGCGGACGCTACGAATTTTTGAACATTTCGCCTTTAACGCCCATTTACCCAAAAACCAGTTATCTGATTAGAATCAACTACATCTTGTTTGGTAGCCCTTTAAGGGTACTATACCATGAAATATAATTAATTTTGAAAATATAAAAACGATCGCAATGGCATCACTCCAAAATTTTGAAATTTTTCAATAAAATATTTCTCAAAAACTGCCCACACGTTTTTGTTTAACCATTTTATGCATTAAAGAAGGCTTTAGGACAAATCAAACGTTTTTTTACTGAACTCTCTAGCTTTAAAATGGCGGCCGCTACGAATTTTTGAACGTTTCGACTTTAACGCCCATTTACTCAAAAACCAGTTGTTTGATTGGGATCAACTACATCTTGTTTGGTAGCCCTTTAAGGGTACTATACCATGAAATATAATTAATTTTGAAAATATAAAAACGATCGCAATGGCATCACTCCAAAATTTTGGAATTTTTCAAAAAAATATTTCTCAAAAACTGCCCACACGTTTTTGTTTAAACTTTTTAAGCTGATAGAGCTGAGAATCTTCTACAATTTGTTTTTGTGCATTGCTATAATTTCACTGTGAAGCCCTCTATGAATTGTTGAAAATTGAAAATTGATACCCTTTTATTTATTTAACGGAAGGCAATATAATATTTCTGTTAATGTGAAATAGCTCACCATTGATAGCAAAATCCGAATATAATAATATTTTTTCGATAAAAAATTAAAAATTTGGTTGTTTGTTTTGTTCGCTCTAGGATAATCTTTGTACAAAAATTGTAAAAATAGATTTTTTATTCCATTATAAATAATAATCTTTTTGTCCTTAGAAGAATTTCACATACTTTCTACAGCAGTTGTATTCTTGTACTAGTCGTTTAATGTTCAGTGTAGGCTAACTTTTTTATTTCAATAGATAGACTCGCAAACCCAAGAGCAAAGTTGTAGGGCAAATTATTCTCGATTGTATTTAAGAAAAAAAACTTGAGTTTCCAATTTTAATATGGCGGCCACGGTAAAAAATAACTTTTTTTTATTTAACCCAACCTTATGCTTGCAGCGCAGTGGTCGGTCTTTCTTCAACCGCTTCAAGATGTTACAACTTATAAAAACTATTTACTTTAACTAGTCGTGTCTAGACAGGTGTATATCGAAAGTGTTGGAAAATATAAAACAATGTATTTAAATGTATAGGAAAGTCCAGGCGAAGTGTTTCGCTCATTTTTTTTTTCAAGCTTTCAAAGCTTATTTTTGTGTTTTTTTAACTTGCCGTAAATTATTGGTAAACCGGCATGTTTCAAAACAATTAACGAACTACCGGTAATTTAAAATTTGCAATCTGTAGTAGGGGGATGACATTTTGTACATTTTGCCTCTAATAAAATTTTACTTGATCTAATTTTGGTTGGTTATTTATAGTAGAAACATTTAAATTAAAAAGAAAACTAATTTTGTTCCACCTTTTATATTTACTTAGAATTTAATCCCATTTATTAACGATACTAAACGTTTTTAAAAAATGGGAATAGATATGCCTGCATTGATGCAAATATTAACCTATATTAAAAAATTTTCACCATCGTATTTAAAATTTTCAAGTTACCGTTTAAAATAGGTCGGCTTTTCAAAACAACACATCGTTTTTATAACAGATTGTGAATGTCTGAATGAAGTTCCGACATGAGCTATGTTCTCCATAACCAAGCTGTATTAAATTTTCTGAACATATGTTACGTAAACCTAATTTTTAAGTACAGCAATATGTAAGAGATTAGTTTTCCTCCTCCAACCGAATTGTTGGCTGACGGTTTTTCTCTTTTGCCTTTGGTTTTCTTTAATCTCAAATATAATAACCGATTTTGTTTACAAACGATTATGAAAATAGATGATGTCCTCGATGAGCCGTACGCTCCCGCCAGCGTGGTCGAGTTAGCGCGATCTGTATCGACTGAGGGTGCGCTGAAACAAAGATACTTTTAAAAATATGGTAAGTAGCCATTTCTAATGTGAAGGAAAGCCTAGACGATGTGCTTTGCATCATTATTTTGTTCTTTTTAATGCAGCTAAAAGAAACCAGTAAAACATTACAAATTATGTTGTTCGTGATTGTGAGATTATTTATTTTAGATAATAACAATAGACTTCATTCATTTTGGAGGAGAGTAGAGCTTTTTCTAGTTGAGGTCACGTTATTATTCTTAACTCAGCTTAGCGATAGATCCTGCGATAGTCGTCCTTCTATCCTTGTGTGAATCCCTTTTCCTCCTATAGGTGATGAGAAATAGCATTGCTGCATCGATTGAGGTTAAAGAACTTTTTGGTAAGGTAGGTATGGAGCGCTGATTTACTTTTATCTTGAATTGTGGAAGACAAAATACATTTTTCTGAAACTGCTAAATAATCTCTGACGTAAAAAATTGAATATTAGACGTCACAAATTGAGTTTCAGACGTCGGAAATTACTTTTTTGACGTCAAAAATAATCGGAAAATTTCGGACAAAATTATGTATTTATAAAATTCTGTAATAGAATTTTTGGTATCCGAAATTCATTTATTTATGTAAAAATCCATTTCAGGACGTCAAAAAATCATGTCTTGACTACTGAAATTCGTTTATTTAAGTTGGAAACAAGATCGAAAACTTCCGAAGCCCCTCCCTGGAAATAAAAGTGGAATTAAACCTCTTACGACATATCGACATATATTTAGAAAATCTTCTGCTGTGTTTCGTGGTACAAGTATTCATAGTGTTGCTATGAAATACTAACTGTTTTATATTTATATTTCTAAATGTTTTAATACTTGCCCCAGTTATTAATTAACTATATTGTTGTGACTCTATATTAAATTAAAACTTAAATTATTTCTGCATTACGCCTGTGAACATAAGTACGTTTAATCTTCTTCATTTCAAAATTTACCTGCTTTGCTACACCCATAACACGCACCCCATACAATAATATACTACTAGCGCCGCCTATACGGGCCGCGCAGGACACCACGAGCGAAACAAGTTGCGCGTCACCCGGCTAAGCAGCAGCAGCCCTACCAGACTATCGCAAGAGAGCAGCAGCGGCGTATATCGCCAACGAAGTTAATGTCGAGTCCGTGGATATAGACCAAGAATAAACTGTCAACGGCAAGCAAAAACAGACTGTCTTGAATTAGAATATTTTCTCTTGGAGAAGTATATAACCACGCTCGTCTACTAATACGCTTGCAACTTATTATTTTATTGTACTTTGTTGTTTATACATATATTTTCTGTATTTTTGTTTGTCCGTCGAACTCTAATAAACGTTTAATTCATTTTATCGGTTTAAAATATTTACTTGGAAATTACGTTACTTTCACCTTCTAACAGCTTTTAATTACTACAAGTAACTCTACTATATTCTTACAACATACATAATAATCTTTAAATAAGTGATAATGACTTAATCAGTTCCTTTTGTATCTCTAACTAAACTTAGAAATTTTTGTAAGAGTTGTTAACAATATTGGATTTTAGTATAAGTTTGTAAATATTCACAGGTTAAATTATATACACTTTTTGGGAATAAAATTTCCACATGACGATTGTGTTAAGTATAATAAAATTAAACTACAAGGTATTTTTGTTTATTCCTGTTTTCTCCTGTTTTTTATTTTAGGGTTTTTCGCAGGAGTTTTATTTCATAAATAATTTAAAAATTCGTTTTTTATAATTATATATTTTATAAAATCTTTATTTTGAAGAATAAATTAAGTTGGTTAGAATATTGTCGACCTCGATATTTCAATTGAAGATTAAAATGCAAAGCTGCCAAATGAAACAGCAATAAACTATAGCTTGTCGTGTTATTATTTTTCGAATCCATTTAGTAAAACCTACAGTTTAGTTTGAATTTTACCTAATCAGCTACAGAAATAATGTTTCTAAGGTATACATTTCGAAAAATGAATTAATGTACCTGATCTTCTTATTGTTTATTGAATTATTTGGTAATCGATTATAAACTAAGCGATTAACACCAACACCCGTTTATAATTTCTAGAAAGTAGTAGCTGGGCAAAGTTCCAACCGATAGTAATTAAATTATTTGCAATAACGAAGCAGGAACAAATAATGTTAAACAATGCATTTAACCCTTTTTTGATGGTAACCAATATATTTCCAAATCACTCCAAAAGACTAATAATCATGGGTAGGTGTAGGGTGGCAACGAAAGCAGGCTTACACCCTTTATTTTCTTTATTTAACGATAAAATGAAATTTTGAGAAATTATTGTGCACATAAAACCACATTATATGACGTTTACTTAATTGTTTTGAACTTACGATTTCACTGGAAGTGACCCCAACTTCCTTATTTCGGTTATTTCAAATGGATATTGTGAATAAAATCAATTTAATTCAGTGTTTGTTAAAATAATTATAAGCTTTATAGTTTAACAATATTTATTTATTTAACTTTATGCGAATTACGACATACATACCTTTATCAAAGGTAATATTAAAAAGTAAAGAGTTAGTGTTGCTATAGGAACAATTGAACTTGATGGCTTGATCTTGGTTATCAGTGTTTGCAGATGGTTTTATTTCTTATTACTAAAGCCAAATTAAGGTGTTTTTTTCAGATATCAGTTTTCTCATTTATTAAAGATACTATTTTTAAATGTTCGTGAATTTTAAATGGTTTTAGTATATCTAACTCACGTTTACCATAACAAAAGTGTGGTATCATTAAATGATTGTGTTCTAATTAGTGTTTAGCTTAATTACATTTATGTGGGTGTTTATATTTGTATCGGCGTACGTGTTCTTTGTACCGAATATCAAAATTTCTAATTGTCTGGCCTATATGAAGCGAATAACAATGGGAACAACTTCATGCCTGATTTTAGCAAACTCATCTGTTTTTTTTTGCATTAAACAAAGTGTTTATTACTTTCAAAAATTACTTTAAATTTTTTTGTTTCGTTTATAAATTTTAGAATTTTTTCCGTTTAATTTTATAACCAATACTATATGCAGTTTGTTTAATAATTAAAATTTCTTTATCTACTCCCGTTTTAAAATGATCACATTAATATGTCAATTATTGTACGTGAAGCGTTACATTAATTGTGCGTAAAAGTATCAAAATCGTGTGCAAAAGACCAATGTAAATTAAATGGGACTTTCATTATTAAACGATTTCTATCGACAAAAAACAATCGAGAAAAGGCCACTTTGTTTATTGGGCGCTGTATTCGTAACGTCATTTCTCGTTAGTTTTGTTTGACAGATAAGTACGAAGTGCACTTTTGCAGCCTTTGCCTTTCGGTTCGTAGATAAAATATTGTATGACACTCATGTGTGAAAGACTTTTACGCACTCATTGCGTAAAAGTTCTACTTCACACACTTGTATCATAAATATCTATTATTTAATCATTTCAAAAAAGATTTAATTATTAGCAATTCGCATATGGTACTGGTTATAATACTAAACTGATTGATACATTGATTTGAAAAAAAGTTTATAATTAATTATTATATTTTAAATTAGCCATTTAAAAGTTTATCCAAATACTTTATCCGATACGATTAAATACGCTTTGATTCCGTATTTTGGCAACAAATCGGAAAAATGGAAAAATTATAAGCAAAATAAAAATAAGGTAAGGTAATTTTTAAGACAAATAAAAACATTTTAAACACTTTGTTTACTACAAAGGAAATAACAGATGATTTTCTAAAGCCAGGCATTTACAAATTAAATTGTTCTCATTGTAATTCGGTTTATATAGGCCAGACAATTAGAAATTTTAATGTTGGGTACACGTTGTTACAAATATAACCACCCACACAAATCCAATTATGCTAAACACCTATTAAAACACATTTCATGATGAACGTAAATTAGATATACTGAAAGCATTTGAAATTCACGAACATTTAAAAACAGTACTTTTAATGAATGACCAAATCGATCTTTTAAATTCACCCTTATTTATTGGATGACGTTTCGTAATGACTTAATGAGAAATCAAATGATCTGCAAACACTGATAAGCAATCAAGTCACCAAGTTCTATTGTTACTATAGCCACACCAACTGTGTACCTATTAACATTACCTTTGATAATGGCATGTCAGTAAACATGTTGAAATCCGTATAAAGTTAAAATAAATAATAATTGTTTTGAAGTTATAATAGTTATTTACGATATAAGTGTTAAAAGTGAGATTTTATTTTGTGAGTGGGGAATTTTGCAAAACGAGCGATAGCGAGTTAAGCAACCCCCACGAACAAAATAAAATCACTTTTAACATGTATATCGTACACTATTTTTTATACAACTGTTTATATTTAACTTAAAAACGAACTAATAATTTTTATTTTAAATGTGTATGTTACTATTCATAAATAAATTATAATCTAATTACCACTAGTGTTAAAAGTCTTTTTTTACTAGTGTTAAAACTATTTTTAACATGCTACTTTATAAAATTGAATTTCTAACTCGGGTAATTTGAACTAAAAGTGTCATTGTTAATCTCAGTTGTATAAAAAGTATTTTATTTAATATCGATTATAATTATTCTAATCAACACTTAATTAAATTAAATTTATTCACAAAATGTCTAATAAAATATTAAGTTATGGGCATTATCGTAACGACTACAAAATGCTCTATCTAAAAACACAATGACTTAATATAGTAAATTTCGAATATTTAGATTTATTTTGAAAAAAACTGTTTTTGTAAGTTTCAAAGCAACAAATCACAAAAATGAGCTTTTAAATTTAAATATGCCTTTTCAAGTAACAATTAACTTAATAGGAACAATTTTATTCACGTCATGGCACTCTTGACGTGAAACAGAAAATTGCTATTAGCAATTTTCGAATTGTCAGAAAAACAATTAAAGTATACCACTACTCAGAATTTGATCCTGTTTCAAAATGTAATAGTTTACAGGGTATTCTGTTTGATATAAGGATGTTGCGGTCACTTCCAGTGAAACCGGAAGTGCAAAACAATTAAAGTAAACGTCATATAATGTGGTTCTATGTGGTTAATAACTTTCCAAAATTTAATTTTTTACACGAAAAATAAAGAAAATAAAGAGGATTAGCCTACTTTCGTTGACACCCACTTCGTTGACAAACTGAAAAATTAAGTTCCTGTTTGTATTACGTTTTAGAGAGTTAATGCGATTGTGATTAATAAATAGTGTTTAAAAAAACGATTCTGCGAGCTTTATGCCACTGTTTTAGCGATCCTACCCAGTGTAGCATATGCAGTGCATTTTTTTGAACGCATCTTACATTTTTATAACAATGTTCTAAATTTTAAATTAATTTCTTCGTTTACTGACTTACAAAATATGTTCGGTATTTTACTAAGTTTCGCAATCGTAATTAGTAGTGTTTTAATAACGACCATTAAACATTTTACTCAGTGTGGGTTAAGGTGCTTTACAAATTGGTATAGCGGATTAAAAACTGCTTCGTATAATTGACTAACTGACCTTCTATTCTTCGACTAATTATATAATAATAGCTTAATAAATTTTCAATTTTACTTGGGGGAACTAGTGATCGCATATTAAAGAGGTCAAAACTTTTATTGCTATATGTGTTGGAATAAAAAATCCCACGGTAAGCGAATCTTCGACTAAATTTCCAATACAGGTATGCAGAATAGAAATTAATACCCCTAGGAGCAGGTAAAATAATTTGTAACGAAACGTCTGGCGCCCCGCAGTTCGCTTGAAAAGCAACACCAATTGTGTCGGCCGTCAAGTACATGACTTCATTTCATCTATTTTTCTCAGAAAAATACAAAACTCAAAAGCAAACAGTGTCGAAGAATCGGCCAAATAACCCCCTATTGGGGAATAATGAGCATGTAGTTAACAAATAAAGGAGCCAAGGCGGCTGCTCTAGTGCAAATGGGGAAATAAGTGACTGCATTGCTTTTTGTCAGAACTATTTGGGCATTCTTGCAGCTGACTATAATTTTTTGTTGTAGTAGAATAGGTTTTATGCTTGACTTTTTGAATGCATTCAGCGTAAGTGTGCCTGCTCACTTTTCCGTAAATTTGAGAACAAATGCTGCAATTAGCTTTGAAGAATTTTTTTATCTACGACTGCTTGGATAAGGACTTATTATGTCAGTCATTTGCGTTAGGTAATAAAGTTCATTATCTCACTACTGAGATAATGGATTTATTATCCAACTCATTTTATTTGCACAAACGAAACTGAAACTTTGTTTATAAGAAAACTGGCTGGTTGCCATAGTATTGAACAAGTCGAATCTATCTCGTTCCTTTGATTTTAAAAGTATTTTAAAGGTGACTTGCCATTTGCAAATAAATTAATGCGAAATGTCGAATATTACTTCAAGAAAAAAAATTCGAATTTAGTAACATAAATAACTGTTAATTATTATATTTGTATTTTAGTAGCAATAAGTTGATGGTTTATTTACCCCGCCCGTTAATTTTTTTAGCCACCAACCTTTTACAGAGCAACTATTGTTGTGAAAATATTTGTAATTAATTGTTATGAAAAATAATCATCAGTTTATCGCCAGTATAGTTCTAGTAATATACCATCTGCACATGCGAAATAAATTAATATTTTCAGATTATTTCGATAGGTGAGTGTATAATGGAATACTGAACACGATACGAAGGGAGAGACGAGGCTGAACATTTTATGATCATGCACGCAATAAACGCTTGTTTGTCATAATTAATATCATATAAATAAATAACTAAATGGCATGATAGCCAGGGGCTGGCAAAGTGTTGTATTAACAAAAGTAGTGTTGGGCATAACCGAAGGTGAGCTAAGGCAGACCTTTCATATATCAAACCATAGGCAGCGTATCATTATCGAACATAAATACGCTATAACAGAGCAGGTTCTTTCGAAGAACTTGCGTTCTCTTTTGGCCATTTTAGCTCATTTTTCATTTGTGCGATAGAATGTGCCTACGTATTTTTTTTACATAATAACCCGTTTAAAATTGTAACCTGTGCTTAAGCGATGGTTAATTTTTTTATGATGAAACGTATATGTCAAATCTTAAATCAAATCAAATTTGGAATTAATTTACATCAATAAAGAATAAAGATTGTA
Source organism: Ctenicera cuprea (assembly GCA_958336395.1). Lineage (NCBI taxonomy): Eukaryota > Metazoa > Arthropoda > Insecta > Coleoptera > Elateridae > Ctenicera > Ctenicera cuprea. Next base: position 36,623,771 of record OY284491.1, on the reverse strand, counting down.
TGTTGGAGTGAATTGTTTAATTTACGAAAAGTTAAATAAAAACACTGATTTTACTAGCATTTTTGTTGCAAATTCGCCTCGGTACTCTTAAAAATAATTTTTAAAATAATTCGCACAAGACAATATGGTCCGAGCGCACCCTGATAACACATATTATCACTTTAGGGTCAAAATACATATTACGTGCAAGTACAATTTATTTTAGTTTCTATATGGTGGTAAAGTTACATACAGACTGTTTTAACTTCGAGCCCCACCATGGAGATCTCGCTTATTTGAAGTTTTGAGCATTTTATTACAGAACATAAAAATTTCATATAAGAGTGCCATGGAAATACCACGTCATTTAATTTATTTTGAAAAAATTCTAGTAGGCCATGAACTAATAGAAGTAAAACAACACACTTCTCCCATTTACTTTTACTTTTAGATACATTAAGTATGCGAAAATTTCATAAAACTTTGTTTTGGGCGTAGGCAGCAGGTTAAGTTATTTTTTACAAAAACAAACGAATGACGAAGTTTCTAACATCCACAGTTTACTAAACATTCCACTTGCAGTTTTTATGTTTGCAACTAACATAACAAATTTGAATAACAGGTTAAATAAATACAACAAATAACACTAGAACTGCATTAATACAAACAATTATTAAATAAATGTTTAAAACATTTGACATCTTTGTACAACATGCTCAGAAGCTCGTCTAAAACGAACTCTCTAATCTGTGTGTTAGTAACTGTGTCATTCATTTGTTTTTGTAAAAAATAACTTAACCTGTTGCCTACGCTCAAAACAAAGTTTCCTGAAATTTTCGCGTACCTAATGTATCTAATAGTCAAAGTTAATAAAAGTAGTGTTTTGTTTTACTTCCATCAGTTCACGGCCTGCTAGAATTTTTTCAAAATAAATTAAATGACGTGGTCTTTCCATGGCACTCTTATGAAATTTTTATTTTCTGTGATAAAATGCTTAGAACTTAAACAAAATGCAAAGTGTGACACATCGTTGAAATCAGAATTAAAAACTCTATTCAAATATGAAAAAATTTAAAATGCCGACCATAAGTAAAAAAAAGTTGAAGAAGAAAATGAGCAGTGGTAACAGTTATACCAAATCTGATAACAAATTTAGATTCAGCATAAAATGGTGTTTTAATAATGCGTAACTAGAAATATGTAACATAAATGATAAACGAGTTATAGCTGAAAATAAAAAATGCAAAATTTCAGTTTTTTTTTAGATATCGGAATAACTAGAGTGGCTACTTTAAATTTCTTTACAGATTATTATTAGGCATAAAATTTGGCAACGTTGCCTCAATTTAACCAACTTTCTATCTCTTCAAATAAGCGAGATCCCCATGGTGGGGCTCGAATTTGAAACAGCCTGTATACCAATAATTATAAAAACCAAGAATACAACATTGGGAAGGAATATATAAAAAAAGATTGGAAAATTTAGTTTACGACTAATTAACTACAGTCTAAGAGAAATTGGGCGGTTATAAATAGTGATGGGCATAATCCAATTAATGATAATCGCATGGTTGTCAATCGAAAGAATTTAATAATCGAATGATTCATTCGAATAAAATCATTCGGATGTTTCTATGCGGTAAAAAGTAGTGAAACGCTCTCCGCATGCTCCTATGAAGGATTTTTCTTTCGCATCGTTTTTTGTCGGGCCTCTCGGCAAATCAGCGTAAACCTTCAGCTTTGAATAGTATTTTTATTAATTTCATCACATTTCATTGCTGATTCCGGCATTTTCTTTGAGTAATATTTCTATAAACTGCGAAAGTGGATACATTTTTCTGTTTTATAAATCAATTATTTATTTTAATGAGACCAAGTACAAAAACAATACCCGATTATTAACTACTGTATAATAATTCAATTTAGTTTTGTTTGTGAAGTGTACCATTTGTTTTTATTAACAGCAACGCAGCATTATTCTAAATATTAATAAATCTCTATATATCTTTATATTATATATTATTTTTGCTTTTTAAGGCAATGTAAAAATTTTCAAATACGACCCTGCTCTGAAATGACCTCGAGAAACAAAATGGTGCGGTGTAAACTGCTGTGTTTGCTATTCCTTATATAAGTAATATTCGAATGTTTATGTCAAAACACTCTTATCGAGAAACACTTCACGGAGACCATATTTATGCAATCGCACTCCGGAATTTCTGCCTCCATTAGTATAATCGCATCATAATACCACGACTAGTTGTGTCATCATGTCTTTGCACTGGGCATTTGCAGTTAGCTACTGTACGGGGTATCGCTTCGCCTGCTTCCGAAATAAACAAAGCCGAAAATTAAAAATCGTAAAATTATTTGAATGATTTTCTGTAACCTCTCGAGATATGTCGAGATATTTAGATGTTCGCATGGTTCGGTTATTTTCATTTGGAATAGTTATAAACCGTTCAGAGAAGATTTCTGCAGAAGTAATAATGGTGCGTAATTTAACTAGGTCCGATTGATGGTGAGAAGTATTTAACATATAATCTGGGAAAACAAACAAACAAATGATTTACTTTTAACCGATCTGTTATTTAATGGGTACTCTATTGGATTAATCAGTTAACCTATTTGGATAACAATGTTTACTATTTGATAATTCGACCATTTGATTTATCAGTTTATAATTCATTAGTTCAATGTTTAAATATTGGATTAACAAGTTAATTTGTTATCACATTAATTAAAAAAAACTGTGCAAGTGTTTATGTTTGTATAGTAGTTGATTACGATTATATAGAATTTCTGGAAATATTATAAGAAATGTGAATACGAATTTTGAAAGAGATTGTAACACCAACGCGCACCATCAGGCAGTTATGTAATTAAATGATATGATGGGAGCTCAGCTCATTATAGTATTTGTTTCGGTATACAACTGATCTGGAAATAGGCAATCAAGAAAAAGATTCCTAGTTTCGTGAAATCACGAAGAACTCACCATATTTCTGCAGAGATGGTAATATAATAATAATAATAATAATAGTAATAATAGTAGTAATCCATCCATACATATATAAAAGCACAAAGGGTTTTTTTCTCCGGTTCCTCCAGCGGCTACCGCTTCACCAATTTGGACCATTTTTTTTAAATGAAAGGTCTCTATCCACAGATGGAACATGAAACATTTTTATATTTTTATTTAACGTCGATTTTTAATAATTATTATTTTTATTTATAATATATTATATGAAGATCGGCTAGATGCGCGTCACTTGGGGCGCCATCTACAATAACGTCGCGTGTCATTATTGGAACTAATGCATGACGTGACTTGACATTTCGCCGGTTCTGTCAACGCTGTCTGTCAGTGCATTGTGTGCTGGGGTAACACTAGTAATAATAATAATCCACATAGAACTGGGAACAAAATATAAACTTTTAAGGTCCCCCCGCCTCCTTACTATAAATATGCTCCTGAAGTGGTCCTAGAAAATGAATCATACAAGATGTACTGGGATAGGACAATATTAACAGATTAACAGATTAACGTATTAAATAAGAATACAAAAACAACTTACCTAATAGACGTTGCAATTCCATTAACATCTAAATTGGAAGCTACAATTGTCGAGAAGGGAACCAAATATCAAGAACTCTCAAGAGAGATAAAACAATTATGGAATGTGGATAAGGTAATAATTGTTCCTGTAATAATTTCGGCGACCGGTGTGATTCCAAAGCAATTAAAAGACGCCTTACAAACGCTCCAAATACCGAACAATATTATCCCTAGAATGCAAAAGGCAGTGATCCTCAGCACCTGCAATATAGCGAGAGATTTCTTAGGTTAAACTACAACCTGAAAATAAGTAAAAGGTGTTAAACAAATAGTCCAATTCATGCCTACCCATTATAATTACTCCGATACTTACCTTGAGTTGAGTGAAACTCCGTAGGTAAACCCAGAGATTTTTCTCTGAGAAAAATTGATATAATAATGTTATAATAATAACATTTAGTTCTGAAATATAAATGAATGCAACAAATACAAGTTAAAAACTACAAAAAACTTTTAGAAATAAACGAGGAAAACTAGGATCTTAGCTCACAGAATTAAAGTACTTGTGCGTGAGCCTAATTTTGATAACAAAAATCAGCAAGATTGAATAAATGCATAAATTCCCATTTTTTTAGCTATCTATTTATTACTATAAACAGGCAAAAACAGAAAAAGATTCGTTATAATTAACTTTGATTGCTATGGCAGTTTTGTACCTCGCTTGTTTACGTAGCCGCTGTTCTGTTTTAAAAGCAACGGTGTCAGTCTGAGACTCACATATCTTAACCTTTGCTTTACCTTTGCTTTACAGACCTTTCTCAAGCTTGTTTTCAAATAGAAACTTAGGTATTCCAACAATATACTGTCATACTGAATCGTACAATAGTTATTACTAAAACTGCAGGTTTGTGTGGAGACAGGTCAGCATTTGGCAAATTTAGCATTGTTTTGCCAAAAGCTAAATTTTACAAGTTGGTGCAGTTTTTTTTTTTTTTTTTTAAGAATCATGAAGCCGTGCGTGAGCACGACCCCATGATTCCCATCCCACCCCCTTACCCGGGCTCAACACACTAAGTGTTATTCACCGGTCTAACATGCCCCACCCCTGAAAGACATGCAACCCAACGTACACACCTACATACACCATCCATGGACTCGTCGGATTTAACTTATTAAGAAAAATTACCGACCGGCAGTGGACTCGAACCAGCTGCCATTGGAAGTCTAGTTTCAAAGCCTGGGACTTTAACCACTAGACCACCCGCCGGCCCAAGTTGGTGCAGTAAAAAATTCGGTGCTTATTCTGTTTTTTTTTTTCGTGACAGTGCAGAAAGCAGAAAGAAGACTAACTCGCAGCACAAGAGTTATAAATTCTGTGGATAAACGAAGATAATGGAAATGACATATTCATCTGCAGCCTCTTAATCACATCCGTTTTTGTTCTCATGCCAAGTAGTAAGTACCAGTGGCGGTTTCTCCATTGGATCAAATGTCATTGATCTCCCAATGAAATAAGAAAAAATAAATAATTACTTTTTGTTTGAGTACATAACATATTATACACTATAATATTTAAAAAATACTTTATAGTTAACTTTTGTATGAGATCTATGCAAGAACGTTTATTAAAGAGGTGCCGCAGGATCCGAAAACGTTTGAATGTTTGAGTATTTCGCGCGCATTAAACTATTATGTGAAGGTCATTTGGCTGTCAGTCTCTAATTCAGCTATACGCCACCGAATAAAGCCGCCGGTTTAAAAGACATTTAAATGAATACGAGTGAAACAGAAAGCTCATTGCGATCACATTCATATTACACAAGGTAAAAGAGTATAGAAATATCTGCGTATTAAAGACTTCAGGGTCACGAACCCATAACTTCCGAGAATTATGCTGTCAGATGTCCGTGATGAGCGCATGCCAATAACCATCTTATTTGTGGGATTTGCAAGTACACAACGTAGTATAGTGTGAAAACAGTTGTTGGTTGTGTAATCATAATTTAGTGGTGTTGTACGTTGTCCGTGTAAAATAATTTTGGATTGTGAATGCCATGTAAGAAAATGCTTTCACTTGTTTCCACTGTCTGCTATTTTGTGATAATTCATTGTATGATATTGACTGCATACATTTATAATTAACTTTTAAAAAAAAAGAAAACCGACTTCAAATAAAAACACAAAAGTGACATAAGTTAACTAAAAAGCAAAAAATAAATGTTTTTTATACAACAGTTTAATACTTATTTGTTGTTCCGTTTAATGTAATTAAGAAATTGTTGTTTATTATATAATTATTAATTGTTTTATCATTTTTAAATCGGTGCCAAGTAAAACATAAAAATTCGAATCTAATTTGTTATTGTAGCAAGGTATATAATTTTTATGTTTTACTGGGCACCGACTTAAAAATTATAAAACAATTAATAATTATATAATAAACAACAATTTCTTAATTACATTAAACGGAACAACAAATAAGTATTAAACTGTTGTATAAAAAACATTTATTTTTTGCTTTTTAGTTAACTTATGTCACTTTTGTGTTTTTATTTGAAGTCGGTTTTCTTTTTTTTTAAAAGTTAATTATTTTACAATTTTAAGTGATGGGCAGACTTAGTAAGAGTGCTTCTCGAATGAGGAAACGATTGCTAGTTGAAACGGAAGATGAAATACGGAAACACTAAAAAAGTCCGTTAAAAAAATAGATTTTGAGAAGTATCTTCGAAGTTCAAGCTCCAATACCAATGAAATTATAATGGGACCACCTTGGAACTATACTGAACCCAACACCAAAAAATCATTAAAATCGGTTCATAAACAAAAAAGTTATGCCCGAACATACATAAAAAAAAATAAAAAAAAATAAAAAAAAAATATATATACAGACGAATTGAGAACCTCCTCCTTTTTTTGAAGTCGGTTAAAAAACTAAAATTCAAACACATTTTTTATCGGTAAACCACATTAAAAATTTTGTGCATTTTGAGACACTGGCATCAATGAAAATGTTGGTAAAAGTAGATCATTTTGCCAACGTAAAGGATGGGTTTGAAATATAAGGCTACCTAAAACTTGAATAAGAACAAATTTTTTCCAAAAAAATACTTTAAAATGCCTCTCACTACACCACACCACGAACCGTCACTGATAACTACATTACTATAAATATTTTTTAACTAATCATATTTCCATTCCACCCAAAGAAAAATAAAATACGGCTGCCACGACATATGTATGATTTCTTAGAAAAGACGTAAGGGATACTTTATAATCTCTATCCTAGTTTCACGGAACAAAATATAAAAATAATAAGCTTAAGTGGTGGAACTCAAGGCTACGTTTAAATTAAGACCTCTTACATTTATTTATTTCTCAAAGCATCCTAAAAGGTGCTAGGTTCTATTCTGTGGTAAAAAGGGTCAGAATGCTATTATCTGCAAGATGAAAATAGCAGTTTGCATATTTCCAAAAATGGTAGAAATACAAATTAGGATTCGGCTGCTTGCCGAATACAAATTGGGAGTTGTCAAAATGTTTTGGGAACCAAGTACAGAGCTTTTTCAATGCAGCGATATATTGCTACGATTGCTATCTATAACGAAGTAGTCTGTAGGAGATGTCAGATGAATATATACTTTCTTAAAGCACTTGGAGTTTATCGACGATTAAAAATAATACCTACAAAACGTTTTTAGTTGAACACTTCCAATTAGTAAGTTGAAGCTTAAATTTAGTCTGATATGCACAGACGCCAGAAGAGAGGACAACTATACCCCCTTGAAATAGTTGAGATAGTTCAAAATCTTTACTGAATTTAGAAATTTTAAAAATTTACTAATTAAGGTATTTTCAAACAAATGGCCTAGAACTTCCTAGAAGATAGAGGTAAGTATGTAAGGACTTCCCCAACCCTTTCCCAAGTAGCACACTAAAGTTGGGCCAATATTGGCTCTGTTATATTGGTGATATCTCTGAAATGTAACGCTTGTTTATAGTGGATATATATTGGCTACCAAGGTTTAACCAATATGTGAAGTCTAGTAAGGTAAGATATCTGAATAGTTTATTGGTCCCTTGTTGGTCACTCTTTTTGGTTACACATTGGCAGCCAAGGTTTAGCCAATATGTGAAATCTAGCAAGGTAAGATATCTGAAAAGTTTATTGGTTCCTTGTTGGTCACTCTTGTTGGTTACATATTGGCAGCCAACGTTTAGCCAATATGTGAAATCTAGGAAGGTAAGATATCTGAAAAGTTTATTGGTTTCTTGTTGGTCACTCTTGTTGGTTATATATTGACAACCAACATATGTCCAACATCAAATACTGACATTGGCTACTTATTGTACAACAGACATGGTCCAATCTTGGGTGTAAATATTAATTAGTTATTGGTTGGCATTACGTGCCCAATATAAAATATTATTGTTGGATTGGTATCTCGAAAACTAAAGAGTTACGAAGTCGGTTAAATTAGCAAAGATTTGCAGTTTTTTTTTTCGTTGATTATGAAGCTGTAATTAAAAAACCAATTAAATGTCTAGTTTTAGAGATATTTTTATAAATATTTTTTTAATTTTTGAAACATTCTGTATATTTTTGCATATTTAGTAAATTTTCTATATAAAAGTTAATAAGCACAACCAATCAAATTGAAAATAAAAAAGTTATAAGCAATTTTCTACAGAAAACCGTGTTATTATAGGATATAAAAATTATGCATTATTCAATGATTATTGCTATTATTATTAATGTAGAAAATTGCTTATAACTTTATTTTCAAATTTAGGCTAGTAGTGCATTTGAACTTTTTTATAAACAATTTAATTTTCCATCGAAATATGCAAAAATACTATTTTTAGGAACTAGCGTTTAGTTGTGTTTTTTTAATTGCAGCATCGTAATCAGCCCAAAAAACTGATATTTGTTGCTAATTTAACCGACTTCGTAGCTCTTCTAGTTTTCGAAGTACAAACGATGTGCATCTCCCATGCCACATCCTATAAGTGCGAGTAAGCTTCAACTTATAATGTTACAATGTAAGTACCTATCAGCTATATAAAAAATAGCCTTAAAAATTTTGTATATTTAATTTTTTATAAGTTTTTAAATAAGAGTAAGTATATTTTTCACGTCTTTGAATTCAGCATTTGCTGTTTCTCCTTCTGGTAGTTTCTTTGATGGGGTTAGATATAAGTTTTTGAATGAAATACATATATGGTTTCTAAAAGAATGTGAATGCGGCTCTAAAGTTTATTTAGAATTAAACAATTACATTACGCATTAACTGTTGTATGTAAACTAGCAAAAATGCAAATAATAATTCAATAATTTATTTTAAAAATATTAAATATAAAAAAAATTAATACATTTTATAAATTATTGTCCGTCCACCTCTGCGTTTTCAGTTTTCCTCCTTTTACGTCCCCCATCGCGATCCTTTGCGGTGCACAAAAAGGTTCCCACCCTTCCTAAGAATTCCGTATCCGTAATACTCGGGAATCCTTTACGAATTGCTTCTGTAAATAGAAAAAAGAAGTTATTTTTTAAATTAACACCTAAAACATTTGCAAATTTGCTGTAAGTAAATATATTCTGTAAACCATGTACTAGATCAACGTACACTACTACTATAAGATATTTTGCCGTAAACTACAAATATTGCAAAAAAAATTGCGTTTCTAAACGATATACAGAACCAGCGAGAAATATTTGGGTTATGAAAGAAGTATTATATAGGAATTTTTTTAAATGCGTTTTTTTTCTTGCTAATATTAGTACATTGAAATTTATTTTCACAATTTTGAATTGTACAACTAATAATACAGCCAATTTTATTTTCTGGTCTTTGCCCTGAGCCAATAATCAAAGATAAACTTTTAAGAAATAACGGATCGATATAAATCTTACTTTTTAGAGCAGAGCAAATCTTTAAGTCGTTAAAGGATTCCTTTTTTTTGGCCTCCTCGTATCTTGCAATGCCCCGAGTACTGTATGGCCACATCGGATATTAACAGCCTCTTCATGCAGTTGTATATTGTGGTGTTTTGATTTTCGCCCCCCACTAAATAAAGAATGTCGACCTAAAAATAATATTTTTTCATTAACACCAAATTCCAGACATCTTTATCTATGAATTATGCATAAAGTAGCAATAACAAATACACTATATATAGTTTATACTTACTTGTAATAATAAGCTGTTAACACTTTACACAATTTCAGTCAAAACACTTAAGTAAATAACTAACTAAACTAATTAACTTGTACTAAAATATCAAAAGAACACTTAACTAACTAGCTTAAACTGAAACTAAACTAAGAAAATGATTTTAAACGTTGCTCAACGAAACTTTTTGTTTAAACTAACACTGAAGCAATAGATAATTTAACTCTAACTTGTGTCGTTAACTGAAGGAAACTCACTACCCCCAACTCGATTTATCAGTACAGTAAAAGCGCAGGTAGCAAAATATGTATCCTTTCTTGCAAAAGGATTATGTAACAGTGGCGTCGGCAGTAGTACTTCACAGAGCCCAAGAAACATTTGCAATTTAAAAAAATACAAATTCACTTATTTGCTAAAATTTTTTGGATTTTTTAAGTTGTTTTGTGCTAGTCATTTTTATAAAGTTCTGTTCCGGAAATGCTAAGCCACCCTTTTTTATGCAACCAATTTTTATGAGGATGCTATGAAGCTCATATTGTTTTTTCTGCAATACTAATTTAATAGTGCTGTTTATTTTTTGTCGAGGCGTTTTTTATTCTTTAGAGGATGCGAAAAAAAGTGCTTCAGAACAAAAGTCTAGAAAAAAGTTCCACGAAAAAGTCCCCGAATAAAAAGTCTCCAGGAAAAAAAAGTCTCAGGAAAAAAGCACTCAGAAAAAAGTCTTCGGAAATAAATCTCCAAAAAAATTGTTTGATGTGCAAGCCCCCTAAAACTTCTGAAATGTTCGAAATGATCATATGGGTTAGGTGGAATCGGTTATTTCGTTTTTTGTGTATAAAATACTCGTGAACGGAAATTGTATCTATTGCCTACAATATTTAGGTTTTATGACTAAATAAATGAGCACATCAACTGGTTTTGAATTTGCAATCAACTTGTATAATAAAATCAAAAAATACGCTAGAGCTCACAATCATTGCAATTTAAAAATACAAATTAATTTTGTATCTCGACAAAGGATAAACTTATTCTATGTTTAATAAATTTCTGTACATGTCATAGTTTTTTTCTGAAACTTTTATGGGAATTTTTTTCCGGGAACTGTTTTCCAGATTTTTGTTCAGAGAACTATTTTCCCGGGAACTTTCTGTGGTTTTTTTCGGATACTATTTCCTAGATTCTCTGAATCTCTTGATTCAAAAAATATCTTCTAGTAATGTCATGGTTCCTAATACCAGTACAAATTAATTACAAAAAATAAAACAAATATTACAATTTATTAGAGTATAATAAAACAATTGAGATAATCGTTTTATTTTTATATTAACCGTACTGAATTAGTAAGTTGAACAATTCTAATAAGTAAAATAATAAATTGTAGAATATATGTTTAATTTTAACCTGTGGTAACGCCACTGGAAGCAATACAAACTCTAGTCCGTTGGTAAATTTTTTCAAGACAAATTTGTTTGCTTGCAGCCCTCGGTATTACTCATTTCTTAGAAATATCTATTCAAAAGGTGTTTTCGTTGTTTGCATCTTATGACGCACAGATATTTGTGTAACTGAGTTATAGCGTGTAATTTAATCGGTGGTACTACTTTTTGTACATTTACTCTGAATGCTAAATATATTACAGATGGCATGTGTCAACCTTTATCAAAGTAGAGTAAAAAATATTTTGTCCAATTTTTTGATTTATCTATGTACATTGAAAACAACAACACAAACCGAAAATTTTAGTAAAATAGGTATTATAATTAGTATTTTTCTATAAAATAATATATGGGAGTTATAACCATCAACGGATACTTGTTTTATTATAGCTGTTAACATACAAATAAATCCTTAAAAACAGACAAGAAACTAAAGTATAAAAACATACGTAAAAAGCAAGAAAGTGACAAAAAAAGGAACCAAAAAAGCAAAAATGTTATTAAAAAAAACACCCCAGAGAATTAAATAGGTAAAAATGACATACGCAGATAATTATGCTGTTCTTATCAGTTTTTAAACATTCCATAAAGAGGGATTCACGAATGACGTCATAAAACTTTCTATTTACCGTAGCCATCTCTAGAATATGCGAAATTGACCTTAATTTGTATATATGTTAGAATACTTGTTCGGTCGCTAATATTATTCTTACGTCAGAATAATAAGGATTTAAAGACTGATGAACTTTTCAGTGGTTTGTAATTGAATTTATTTCAAAAGTTTTAAACATTATTTGCTTGTTTTGGAATTTCTTACAAAAATTAAAATATAGAAAACAGTATGACTGGAAAATAAATTATAAAAAAATGTTTGCACAAAAAAAGCCAAACAACAAAACCCAGATAAAGGGCTATAAAATTCAAAAACTTCAAAAAATACATAATAAAATTTGGATTAAATGTAAATATACTCTTAACGGGGTTTTAAATAGCGCATGCTTTAAATTTCCTATTTGTAAAAAAAACAATTTGCCTATCTAAGCAGGATCCTGTCTTTAGTAATAGTAAACAGAATAATATTTTTTAATAAATGCAGTGCTGACTGAAATTTAAATTTTAAAAGTGAAAGGTTTTTATTTACATTTAACGTTAAGTTTATCAAAAAATATTGGTTTTAGGTTAATTTCAAATATTGGCAGTATCTCAATTAGTGTTTATAGGTTTCTTATTTTTTTTATATCGCCTTGCCATTATAATTTTAATTACAAACCTTGTTCAATGATAAAATATATTGGCTTTATAATGGCAGGCAATATTGGCAACTGCTAGTATTACATTTACTTGTTCGTTATTGGCAGAGTATTGTAAGGTTATATTGGCAATAGTTTGTTGGTTATATATCTGTTTTATATTGGTTAACCAATATAGTTTTATTGCGGGATTCCATACATTGGTTATATATAGATTTTACCTTTGCAAGTTTATATTGTAAATGGCTTGTTGGTTATGTAACTGTTTTATATTGGTTACCCAACATGGTTTTATTGCGGGATTCCATACATTGGTTACATATTGGTTTTACCCTGGGATACCAATGTTGCTTGTCCCAGGTAGTTTTAACAGTTTGCCAATATTTGGTTACCCAACATGGTTTTATTGCGGGATCCCATACATTGGTTACATATTGGTTTTACCCTGGGATACCAATGTTGCCTGTCCCAGGTAGTTTCAACAGTTTGCCAATATTTCAAAATATACCTTGTATTTCCAATAGTTATCCATTATATATTAGATATAAGATGCACGATAAAATGTTGAGCCAATGTACAACATAAAATAAACCTTGGATAGATATTGGATATATATTGTGTGCTACTTGGGTTGTCGCGTAATTGCAATACCAAATTAAACACTGATGCTGAGAAAGCGTATATTTCCAGAACTTTGACGTATAATTAGGATTATACCCTTGAGCTGACTATTGCTTATATTGAACTGAAATTATTATCATTATTATTATTTATATTTGTATATTTAACTTTTAAAATGTTTTAATTAGTGATGTGAGCCATGAAAAGTTTCAATGAAACTTTTCAAATACGTTTCAGTTATTGAAAAGTTTCAACACCTTCTAAAATTTATTCAAAACTTCATCAAAATGCGTAGAAACGTTCGTAAATGCTATACTGCAATTTGCGTGTCTCTAGCTCAAATTATAACTGAATTTTGCGCAAGTAAATCTGCATTCGGCTCAGGCATACATGTTATCACTCGCCATGGCCTACAGATGCAAACTTGCAAGCTTGCAATACCCTTTTCTACAATCGCTCGGAAAGTAGTTGTTCCCAAAGGCAAAACGAGTGCGGGAAGTGGCATATTCTTCCACGCAGTGCGGGAAGTTATCATTCCCACACCCAATGCGGGAAGGTGAAATTGCGGAATTAAACTATCATTTGTTTAATTTGTCAATATATCCACGTCCACTGAATTTTAATAACTTCCCGAACTTGTTATGAAAATAACTATTACTTACCTAGTACACTTTTGTATTTCCATTATTGCACTTATTATTAGTAGGTACCGTAGCACTTGGTGTTGAAGTTGAGTGATTGGTGGTAGTGTGGTAAGTGTGGTATAGTCACATTAATTTTTACACATTTTAACCATGTAAACTGCGAGGGTAGGAGAACTAAATAGGCGTGCAAATTTGTTCTTAAAACCACAAGTTCTGTTTAATTACAATTATTCTTTACTTTTAATAAACCAAAGAAACTGGATGTATTGTTCTAATTTATTTTATGTTTCCTAAGTGTTTAACAGAACAATATCTGAAATAGTAAACAAAATTCTCCAATTTGAAAAATAGGTATTGAAAAGTGTCATGAAACTTTTCAAAAACACTTTTTAAAATAATAAGTATCATGACATTTACATTGCTAGTTGTAATAAATGTTTATTTTTAAACAGGGTGTCAATTTATTTTATTTTAAAACTAAATTCGTGATTATCGCAACGGTTTATTTAAGGAGTTGCCCCCCTCCCCCATTCAATATCTGAAATTTGCATACTTTGCTTTACTTAACAGATTTTTAAATTTTCCGGTCGAGTACCTCTGGCTTTTATATTCACGGGGTGGAGAATGGTATACTCGACCACCCAGTCAGAAAGGGCACTGTTGGTTTTGCTCCCATTAAAATAAATTTTAGTGGCGCCCCTGCAAATCAGTCATAGGTTCAAATGTGGACCCTCTAAATATTAACATAAAAAATAATTTAGAATCCTGTTCTGCAGTAACTACTGAATAAACATACAATTTGGTGAACATGTAGAAATTAAGGACTCGTATAGAAGACGTTACGTTAGTGAACTTACAGTATACGAGAAAAAGCACTTTGTAGGTCAAACTTGAAAATAGCAGCTTGTAAAAGTTGAGAAAAATAGTGTCATTGTGCTCAAACTTAAATTGTTGAAAATACTTAAGAGTTTTCTGTTTTCAACAATAATATTTCAAGTGCATGCAATTATATTGTCACAGGGTGACTTTCGGATTACTCAAAAGATTCGTTATTATTATAACTAATTATTAAAATTATTAAGATTGCATAATATTTCACAATGCATGTAAAGTATTAATCCACCTTTCATATTTATATTAAGAACAATCAAGGTGATCACGAGAGCCTGTTGACAGATAAACATTGTATGGGTGCGATGCACTATAATTGCTTACTGATAATTCATCTATTTGCACTACTGGAAAATATCAACCATTTGCACTAGTGCAAAACAATGTCCTTAAGAGACGCTAAAAAAATTTAGAAATGATATATCGAATTACTGAGAACGAAACTTTCGAAAGTTATACAAGGTGTCCTAAACTTCACCACCCAGATCAATATCTCTATTATTTTTGAAGATAACCCCATCAAACCCTATATATTCGTAAATAAGATGAAATTATTTACAAGATGGCGGAAAAGTATCGTCTATATCTCTATATAGGTCAGAGGGGCGATATACATCTTTTTTTTCTTAAATAGCACCATAGATATTTTTAAGCTATTCCGATAGAGCTTTTGATTCTCTTTTCAACCATGTAATTAAATATAACTTACATTACAACATTTCTGAGATAAACGCAATTAAACTTTTTAGTAGTGGTTGGACAAGAAATGTACCTATGTTTAGAATTTCACCAAGTGTTTTCAGTTTGTTGTTAGTTTAAATAAGCTGTTATTGGTTCTTTCGTTATTGACTGTTCGACAGTATTACCAATGACAGACCCTCTTCTAGTGCAATATTCTCAACAACATGATTTCTTGAGATAAATATTGTAGTGTGATGAAAATCGATTTCGTAATAATGGATTGGTTTTGACACAAAATTTTAGATATTGGTGCACGAAACAGCCACAATGGCCGAGGAAACGGAATGATCAACGTGTTTGGGAAATTAATACTTAATGGATTGTTAGTAGGATCGTATTTTTATAAAAGGACTTTAACTGCAATCGCTATTTGCATTTTCTGGAGGAGGAATTTCCGGAGCTAATGGAAAACGTACCTCCTTATCTAGTACAATGGCCAGCGCGTTCTCCCCGACACAAACCTATTTTCTATAGGGTTATTTAAAGGAGCGCGTTTATAAGACGTCTTTCTTAAATTTAGATGACTTAAAATCAGAATAAGAGCAGAATATGCAAATATTACCAGAGACAATTTGTTATAAGCGACAAATAGACCTTTCCTGCATCTAGCGATTTGCTAATAATAGTGGACGCAATTTTGGGCAATTCTTATAGTGAAGTTTTCTAGCAGCTTGTTTTCAAATTTTAATTTACATTTATACAAGTTGTCTAAGCGAAAGGGTTTTGTAATTAGTACTACAGTCAATCGGCCAATAACGAAAAAAACAGTAACAGTATTCAAACTAACAAACTGAAAATAGCAGTTTTCAATAGGCACTTGATAATATTCTAAACATGGGTGGATTTCGTGGCCGACCACTACCAAAAATTTAAATTGCGCCTATCTTCAAAATTTTGTATTGTACCAGTAGTATGTAATTACATGGTTGATTGAAAAGAGAATAAAAGATCTTCAAAATAGCTAAAAAATACCTATGGTGCTATTTAAGAACAAAAAGTAGAATGCCGCCTCTCTGACCTATATAGCGATATCGCTAATAATTTACCTCTATCTTGTAGAGAATTTCATCCCATTTACGAATGTATAAGATTTTATAAAGTTGTCTTTAAAAATAATCTAGATTATAAACCAAAATATTCAGTTAAAAATTCTTCCGAATTAATCAAAAAATTGTCTAACTTACATTTACCACCACAAAGCAAGCTAGTTAGTTTTGATGTTACTAATATGTTTTCCCAAATACCTCCTCAAGAGTGTATTCCTTTGTTAAATAATATTATTATTAACAAAAATGTTGAGTTAATAAAATGGACTGAGTTGATTCAATTATTTGAACATTGCACCAATCAAAATTATTTTACTTTTAATAATAAAATTTATTTCCAAAAAGATTCACTCATGCTAATATATTTACGGAAAATCTAGAAGAATTTTTATTAACAGCTTGCACCTAAACATAAAATTTACACTAGAAACTGAATAATAAAACAAAACAAAATAAGTCCATTAACTTTTTAGATTTAACCATAAAAATTAATTCAACTACTAAATTTGAGTACTCAGTTTATAGACAACCTACACAAATAGACATTACAATACCACACGATTCTTGTCATCATAAAATACATAAATTAGCAGCATACAGGTCCCTGATACATACAGCTTTGACGGTCCCTTTAGATGAAATTAATTATAATAGAGAAATTTCAATTATTAAACAAATTGCATACAGTAATGGTTATAATACTAAACTTATTGATACATTAATTAAAGAAAAAGATTATAAATTAGCCATTCAAAAAATTTATCCGACTACCCCAACTTCATTCGATATAATTAAATATGCTTCGATCCCATATTTTGGTGACAAATCATAAAAAATTGCTAAAATTATAAACAAAACAAATAAATATAAAGTAAGCTTTAAAGCAACTAAAAACATCTTCAACACTTTGTTTAGTGCAAAATCAAAAACAGACGATTTGCTAAGATCAGGCATTTACAAATTAATTTGTTCGCATTGGAATTCGGTTTATATAGGCCAGACAGTTAGAAATTTTGATATTAGGTATAAAGAAAACGTACGTTGTTACAAATACAAACATCCACATAAATCCAATTACGCTAAACACTTACTAGAACACAATCATTCAATGACATCTAATAACATCATAAAATGTTTACTTTTGTGATGATAAACGTAAATTATATATACTAGAATCTTTTGAAATTGACAAACATTTAAAAACTGTACCGTTAATGAATGAGCAAATTGATCTCTTAAATTCTCCTCTACTGGACATTTTGGAATAAGAAATCAAGTCATCTGCAGACGATTACAGAGATCAAGTCACCAAGTTCTATTGCTATAACAACACTAACTGTTAACTTTTTAATATAACCTTTGACAATGGCATATAAACATGCCGAAATACGTATAAGGTTAAAATAAATAAATATTGTTAAAGTAATTAAGTATTTTATATACAGATACTCATTAATCTAGATATAGGCCTGGAGAGTGAAATCTGGGACACCCTGTATAGTTCGATGACGCGGTTTCATTCCGGAAGTCAAAATACCATAGAATTTTACTTAAAAATTGAGTAAACTAGAGATGTTAACGGTGAGTTATAAAAAGACTTCTTTATGTAATAGTTTTCGATGCCGATGTTAGATCTTTAGCTAGTTTAAATTACGAGCGAAACTGTTTATATTATTACACAACTTTTATTGTACGGTTTAGGCAAAATTACGGAACAATGCAAATATCTTTAATACGGCAACCGCGATTTTGACAAAATTGTCTACATGAAGGTTCCGATATACGTCGGATACAATAAAAGTATCGGCGCGGTTTAAAAAGAATTCCGGTTTAACCGGAAATTTTTATTTTAAATGAAACACCCTATATATTTTTTGATATACCTATTGATAGAACTTTTTTTTGCGAGTTCAATGATATAAGGTTTTAAGCCTTTATTTTTAATAATTCTAGAGATATCGAACACTAATGCTTCGTAATTGTTATCTAGCAGCTCATGAAAACAAAAGAATGTGAGAAGCTTAAAAAGTTTTGTAAAGTTGTCAAATATGCTTGGTTCGTGTTGTGTTGTTTTGATGTTCGATTGATTGAGCAGTGTGGTTGCGGTGATTAATTAATTAATCAAATTAATTAAAACTGCTAAATTTAACATCAGCAATGGTTCAATTAACAGAACAATTGCAAATTGTTGAATAAAGTACAAACTTCTTGCTGAGTTCTACGACGCTCGCCAAAACCAACCACAATTAAAAGTTGAATTCGTTCTCTTTCTGTTAAAGAATCCATTTCTGATGTTACATTCAGCAGTTTTAATTAATTTTGGTTAATTAATTGATTACTGCTACCACACTGCTCAATCTATCAAACATCAAAACAACACAACACGAACCAAGCATATTTGACAAGGCCTCTCACATTCTTTTGTTTTCATGAGCTGCTAGATAACACTTACGAAGCATTATTGTGCAATATCTCTAGCATTATTAAAAATAAAGGCATGAAATTTTATATCACTGAACTCGCAAAAAAGAGTTTTATCGGTATAATAAAAAATATACAGGATGTTCTATTTAAAATAAAAAAGTTAATATCATTTCCGACTTAACCGGAAGCCTTATTAAACCGCCAATATCTTCATTGTATACGCCGTATATCGGGACCTTCATGTAAAGTTTTGTTTCAAAATCGCGGTTGCCGTATTAAAGATATTTGCATTGTTCCGTACTTTTGCCCAACCCTGTACGTAAACTATTTTATGAGGTACCTATTTCATTTAAAATTCACTATTTTTGCTTCTTACGGGGGTTGTGCGTAGATGATCTTGTATAATTTATTATTTGCAGTTTACTGTTCTATTAAATTGCAAAATTAAGGTAAGCCCAGCTTGTGATCGCGCTATTTTCTCTTCAGATAATTAAGGTGAATAATGCGGGAGTGTAAATAGGTACATAATTTGCATGAAAAACCAACCCAGACACCGTATATTAGTTATATACATCAGCACCTTATACGAAAAATATTACAGACAATTTATTCGAAATGAATCAACCGCTTACTTTAAATTTATTTTTCGAACACGCCTCCGTACGAACTTATTTTTCGTTTTTCGTAGCGGCACATGTCAGTCGATCTTGTTATAATAATGAGAAATGCTTTAGGTGCTGCATTTACATAGTGGTTTATACTATGGTAATATTTCGATTTAACTTAAAAAGCGCCATAAATTACAGCCCGTTTAACACTCCGACCATTGTCGACATTTGAATAAATAAATTAAAAAATCAACACCGTCGTAATCTGTGTGTTTAGCTCGACAAAAACGAACCCGAACTCTTCGGCCCGCTATTAGTATTCATATATATTTAACATTAATTAACTATTTACAACAGGCCTACAAAACTTAAATCATTTAAATTTAAATTGCTTCGTACCCTTTAAAAATTAGTCTTAAAATTTTAATGGTATAACATTCTGGATTTGATGGCGCTAATCACAAATTAGGTTCACACTTTAGATGTAAGGGTTTGTTTCGGATTTATGTTATTCATTATAAAAAATTTAAATTTTTCCATAGTTTAAAAAACATTGTCATATTATCTACCATTTATGGATTATTATTTTCATGCTAAAAGTCGATAGATGTCTTTCCGATGTGGCATATTCCATTCAAATCGGTTCTCTGCGAAAATGAAAGGAAGCACAAAAGCTGCTTGAGTGCTTTGAGTATAAATATTTACAAAATTCGTGCACAATCCAATAAGCACACTTGACTTTTAAGCTGAAAGGCGTTAAAGTTCGCCGCGTAGATCAATTTATTGATATTATTTTTACATTTTCAGCTCTTTTCTAATTTTTCGCCAGAGGAACTGAGAATAAAAGAACTGTTCCAGGTGTGAAAAGTTCGGTTCGCTTTGCTCAAAACGCTCCCTAATCCTAATTGAATAGACCACCCACATTGAAGTGGCGACTGAAATTTAAAGAGACGACCAAGAAAGTGATTTCCAAAATACTTGCTTTACTTATATTGCAACTTCCAGAGTTTTACAACTGCTGAGATTCTCTATTCTGGCTGTTACGTCTGATTTAACCAATTTCAAAAAGTGTCACTTAGTGTTCCAAATAGATTAGACCTTAAAATGGCCTTAAAATTTATATTGTTTATTTTAAAATAAATAAACGCTCCATAAGTCTTGAACGGAAGGTTCGATTTCGATGAGCTTTGGAATGCTTTATTAAAAATTCACCGACAAATAAGTTAAAAACAAAATCTGAATTCAGAAGTGGAAATTATACTTGTTTTTCTGATAGTTTTTTTTTTCTGGAAAAGCCTTTTTTAAATCGTCGGGCAAAGCGAATAAAATTTGTAGCTTCGAAATAGCGGCCGCTACAATTTTTGTTTAATTTTGACTTTTTTATTAAAAGAAAACTAGTTAACTGATCGCGATTAAACTTAGCATTATAATAGCCCTAGAGGAACACCGTGTGAGTATGTAAGAGAATTTTTGTGCAAATATAAAGGCAACATAAAAATTTTCAAAAGTTAATTGTTTAGAATCTGCCAAAATGATCTTCTTCTTCCGGTGCATCTCCTATTGGAGGTTCGCTATCATTAAGGCTATCCGGACCTTGGACACAGCTGCTCTGAAAAGTGCTGTGGTGCTTGTATCGTACCACTCTCGTAGGTTTTTCATCCAGGACGTTTTTCTCCTTCCCACCAATCTTTTTCCTTCTATCTTCCCTTGCACTATTAACTGCAAAAGGCGGTAACGTTGATGTCTCATTACATGTCCAAGGTATTCTAATTTTTTCTTCTTGATATTTGTTAGAATTTCTGCTTCTTTATTTACTCTTCTAAGAACTTCAGCATTTGTAATTCTTTCTACCCAGGAAATTTTAAGTATTCTACGGTATACCCATAATTCAAAAGCCTGTAACTTTTTACACATATGTTTCGTTAGAGTCCAACTCTCCATTCCATATAGTAATACGGGAAAGACGTAACATTTGGTCATTCTAATTCTCAATTTCAAATCTAAATTCTTATTGCTCAATAATCTTTTCATTTGAATAAAAGCACCTCTTGCTTGCTCTATGCGCGATCTTATTTCTTGCATGTCATTCCACTGATTGTTCATCATGCATCCTAAATATTTATACGTCGTTACCGTCTCTAGCGGTTTATTTCCCACAGTTACTCGTACATTTGGGTTTATGCGTGTTTTTGAGACGACCATAGTTTTTGTTTTGGAAGTGTTAATATTGTGAGTCCATACTCTTCGCTAGTTTCAATGACTCTATTTATAAGTGCTTGCAGGTCTTGTTCACTATCCGCAATTAGGACTGTGTCGTCGGCGTAACGTATATTATTTATCTTTTCTCCTCCTACAGCAATTCCTTCTTCCGCTTCATAGAGGGCTTCCTTAAATATTGCTTCCGAATAGATGTTGAATAATAATGGCGACAGAATGCACCCCTGTCGCACACCTCGTTCGATCTGTATATAATCTGTTTCTTGCTCTTCGAATCTTACTACCGCTTTTTGGTTCCAATAAAGATTAGTGATAATACGAATATCTTTATCGTCTAGGTCTGTCTGTTTTAGGATTTCCAGTAGTTTTGCATGTTTTACCCTATCAAACGCTTTGTTATAATCCAGAAAGCATAGGAACACATCCCTGTTCATGTCTTTACATCTTTGTACGAAAATTTGGATGCCAAAAAGCGCCTCCCTTGTACCTAAATTATTTCTGAAGCCAAATTGATTTTCGCTAAGCGTTTCTTCACATTTGCGATATATTCTTGCATGTATCACTCTAAGGAATATTTTTAGTATGTGATTCATTAGGCTTATAGTTCTGTACTCACTACATGTTTTTGCATTTCTCTTTTTAGGTATTGCCACAAAGTAGACATGAGCCATTCTTCTGGGATAATACCTGAGTCACATATTGTATTAAATAGATCGCATAGTACGTCAGTACCGTTGTCATCTAATAATTTAATAATATCCGATGGTATATTATCTGGACCTGTGGCTTTACCGGACTTCGCTAGATTTACAGCTTTCAATATTTCGTCCTTTTGGATTTTGGGGCCTGATTTAGTTCTATCAGTATTTGGTATGTTTGGTCGATCATCTTCGAATAAGTTTTCGATATATTTTTTCCACATATTTAGCTTTTGATTTGTATCCATTATTACCTTATTTGTTTCATCTACTAAGTTGTTAACTGTTTTTTTTTTATACATTCCCAAGGTTTCTTTTATTTTCTTATGTAGATTAAAGTTGTCGTGTTTCTTTTGTAATTCTTCCACTTCCGTACATTTTGTAGTTAACCAGTTTTCTTTGGCTTTCTTTATTTCTTGTTTTATCTTATTGTGTATCTGCTTGTACTTTACCCCATTTCGTCCCTTCCACTTTCTGCGTACGTCCATTAGTTGTAAAATTTCGTCCGTCATCCATTTCTGTTTTTTAATCTGTTTATGGACTTGTATACTTTCTTGGCATACCTGGTTAATATTTTCTTTCATCGACGTCCATTTTTTGTTTACACTTCCATTTTCTATTTTTATTCTTTCTTCTAATTGTTGTTTTAATTTGTGTTTAACTTCTTCATTTTGTAGTTTTGTGGTGTCCCACTTAGCTATTTTTCTGGACTTTTTGATATTTTTTACTTATAGAGATAGGCATAGGCAAAAATTTGGTTTCTGTTCGACTCCCATAATGTTTGTATGACGTCTTCTATAAATTTTTGAAAATGTAAAACAGATGCCCTTTAATTTAATAAACGAAAAATGATAATATTTCTGTTTAAGCTGAAGCCTGGTAGCAGAATAGGGATAATAACTAAATTTTTAGCTACAGCAATGTTTAGGGAGGTTAATTGTTCCTCTCTTTCCTAATTCTTAGCCAATGAATCTCAAATTGTCTCTGATTTTGTTTAACAAGGAATCCGTTTACCAAATAATCGATTTTTGTTCTTAGAAGAAATTTTTTTTTGTAAATTCAGTGAGATAGTGCGGATTGAGGCCAACAACAGATGGAAACATATGGCTTGGTTAAGCTGTTCATCAGTGTAGGTCGCATATAAGTAGAAGCTGATGAGCTGTTGTGTGTTTAGTCGTTCGATGACATAGAATTTAGGGGCCTTCACTGCGAGAAAACGTTGTAAATGTTTTCATATTATCGTTTGCAACTAATATCTTGTATTATGTATATATTAAAGGCGGCCTATTTTCACTTTACTCAACCCTCGCAGACTACGTCGCGCGCCGCCGACCTTCCGTTCGTTGCTGGCTGCACGGCCTGACTGTCATGTCATGAAACCGCTTTTCCAGAGATGTAGATCAAACCATGTGGCGTTCTGACGTACTTACTTGTGTTATTTAAACAAAAAAAAAACATAAAAAACAGGGGCATGGATCACGTATTCTGCTATTTAAAGTAACTCTGTAATAGATGACTGTCACAGCCGAAATACTAACAAACGATATTCGACAAAAACACTGCACAAACTAAACATTAATACTAGACAACAGTAACCAAAAACGATAAAAAGCAAACGTCAAATTTATCAAATATTACGGAAGAAAGAACTTTACTATGAACTAAGAATTAAGAATTAAATTGTTCAATATGCCGTCCATTTTGATCTCCAGACACTGCATTTAATACGTTTTCCCGCAATTATTTCTGACTGTGATTTTCAGGATGTTCAAATTGACGCAGTTAATTTTCCACATGACCCCACAAATAAAAATCTATAGTGGTGCTAGACCAGGTGTACCGCTGGCCAATTAATTGGTCCACTGTTGGAATAAACGTTGTTTCCAAAATTATGGGTTAAAATTGCTGTCTCCCGTGTATTATAAACTGAGCAGCCATCTTGGTAAAACTCAATTAAATTTGAAAAACAGATACACTTACATACATTCTTATTGTTAACGTCTAAGCGTACTGTTTTGTACTGAAAAATAAATTTGTGATTTTTAACTAAACGTTAAGTTTGATTTTTTCATCATACTGTTTTTCTGAAATAAATTTATAAAGCCGAAATGTTAAATCATTTTTAATTTTTTTGTATGACAAGAATCGCAGTATTCTTCATGCCTACTACGATCTAAGATAGACCGTGTGGTCTACTAGTACTTTAAAATGTATGTGAACAATTATTATTTATCTGAAAGTTTGCTTAATTACGATTATTTTTATAAGTGGTTATACATTATTGAAAAGCTTAAAAGAGGGCGATCTGATGAGCGTACTATCAAGAATGGCGATATAAAATGTTTTCGCTTGTGCCTCGAAAACAAAAAAACTTCATGTGCAAGTTTAGAAAGAAAATGTAAATAGGAAAATTTAAAAGTTATTGAGAAAAGACAAAAAACTAAAAATTTTGTTTTGTTCATAATATCTCAAAAACGTTGCTCTAAATTTGAAAAATGAAGTCTTCATACTGCATAATACTATGAAGAACTTTTCCCATTTAACCGAGTTTGTATCTCTTACCGTTTTCGAGATCCCAATGTTGAGACACGAATTTGGCACACACTATAATAAATTGCAGAACTATTCTTTAGCGGAGTTTGATAGGAGTGTTTTAAAATACAAAGCTAGTTCAATTGGTTACAGGCATAATATTCTGTTAGGTAATTTGAAAGTGTATATGAATATAGGTAAGTTGCAGTAGCTTAGAGGTTGAACGCTTAGCCTATAACGCTAAAGGTATGGGGTTTGACTCCCCGCCTCAGCCATGCAGCAAATAAAATCGATGCCGCAACCTGCCACTCACATTCCCCAGTCCAGTATATGCAGCCGTGGGGTTTTAATGCCCGAAACATTCTCTGGTATTTAGTCGTTCGAATTCGATGTTAAACTGTAGGTCTCCCAAACTCTACCTTGGCGCTAATTAAAGTACGTGGCAGGGAACAGTGCCGGAGCCCAGCAGTGGGACGTAAAGATTGATTGGGATATAATTATAGACTATGGCCTAGAAAAACCCTTTAGTTCTCATACGAACAGTTTGATAATGCAAATGTACATTTCGACCGTTAAGCGGCCATCTTAAGTGTCAAAAATAAGGAACAACAAAGGAGGGGGACTACGACGTGACCTTAACAGCTGGCAAATTAAAAAGTTGATGTACATAATTGCATATATTGACAATTTCAAGTGCATATAAATTCTAACTCTGGAAATTACAAAAGCAAATTGTGGCTTTTGTGTTTTTTTTTGTTCATTAAAACAAGCATTCTTATTAAGGCATCTTATTATAAATTCTTAAGCGTGGCCGGATATTAAATCTAAGATTACAAGAAACTATAAAACGTAAAGCATCCAACCATTTAAGAGAATTGTTATGCATGAAAGGTAATTTAAACAATAATTCTGACCGTTGTGTACACATTTTAAATCGCGCAGACACTCATTCATACTTAGTTGCATTCACATGGGTAGGTTTACCTTTACAGTTTCCAGGAACTTTCAATCACATACTGACTTCTGTATGAATACCAATCGATATATTTAGCTATATAATTTACACTAGTCGCGATAGCATCAAAGCGATTTGCAAATGCAAATGCTTTTGAAGTCTCTCACAAAATACCTTCATACTGGAATCACCTTCAACGTGTCTAAAATTAGATGACTATAAATTTTACCACTTCATAGTTCCCACAAAAAACGACTCTCATGAAAACAAAATTAAGATCATAATTTTTTAAAAATTTATTACACTTTACGTACCTTGGATGCATACAAAATAATATGGGCGAGCCATCTTGACACTTTATTTATTACATTTAGAACAACTTTAAGTCACGCCCAAAAAAATTAGAATTTTTAGAAAGATTCAGCTTTAGTACAAATTTCTTTGTTACTAAACAGAATTTTGCTATAATAAATAAAATTAGAAAAGCATTAATTTTTGCAGGCACGCTTAAAATGCTTCAGACATTAAATTCAAAGAAGAATCATAAGTACCCAGAGTAAATTCTACTATTACAGGTTACCATAGCTCTGCTGAAATTAAATATAGAAAAAAAAACCGAAAGTTGCTTCATTTAACTGCCTTGTAATATAAATTATATTATTTTAATAAAACTATTTGTATATTATTGAATTTTTGTGTTTTGCTTATAATTCCAAGAATTAACGTTCAAGGTTTACTTTAATTGGGGCCTTTGAAAACTGGGTGAGTGATTTCACAAAAGTAGGGTGTTGCCAGCCCTCAGTATGGGTAGCTATAACACCTTAGAGGCAGCACATCCTCTATAATAGGATCCCCGCTCCCTGGCTGTGGCTATAAAATTGCCTGCGTCTCAGTCACTACGTCGAGGTGACCCCTGGGGATTATAAATTGGTGGAAAATCGACTGATTTAAGTGAAGATGAGCTCCAGGAAGGAGTGGCTGGCTTTAGGGACTTGGGCCCTAGGGGTGAGGTGCACGTTACCCCCACTATCAAAGTGTCGACTCAGAGGGTTCGTGCTTATGTACACCCAACGCTGTTAAGGTACCAGTCACTATCAAACCGGCTACCGACTACTTTTGGCGGTGTAGTTGCGAGAAAATTAACCCCTTTGATTGGTTATCGTTACTTTTCTGCCCCTATAGAGACCCTGTTTTAAATGCAAATAAGAATTCTTTTAGTTTCGAAAGAACTTTTCGTCCTAGAGTTTCTCGGTTAGTTGCGACTGAGAAAACTCTACACCATCCATCATAGTGCCAAACACGTGCATCAAATATGTCATATTTGTTAAGTTAGTGATTTGTTACAGCAAAGCAAAAAAATGCATTGCATTTTAAAACTTTGAATTTCCGATTTTTTTAGAAAATAGAAATATAGAAAATAAAAATAATTCATTACATTTATAACAAATACTTAGCTTTTTAGAAAATGAAACCAAATCTTCAATTAAAAACATATTTTATTTAATATCACTAAAACATTCTGATATTGCTTTTTTCCTAAAAAATATAAAAAAGTGATATTTTTCTGTAGCTTTTAAAGCGACAATAAAATTCCAAAATTTTTTTTTAATTGTCACAATTTGTTATTCTAAAAATCAATTTAATATTCAGAGTGAAGTTCTTCAAAAACTTAACGAGTTTCGGCACAACTCGTTTAATGAAGTGCTGAAGATTAATTCAACAAAAAGAAGGAAATAGTTTTTAAATTAAAATACATAGAACGATTTACTTAGTAGTTTAAAATTATGTAAAAAATTACTAATTTTTGATAAGAGAATTTAATCAGTTTTTTAACCTTTGGACTACTTTTAACGTAGAACGATTTACTTAGTAGTTTAAAATTATGTAAAAAATTACTAATTTTTGATAAGAGAATTTAATCAGTTTTTTTCCCTTTGGACTACTTTTAACGTAGAACGATTTACTTAGTAGTTTAAAATTATGTAATAATTACTAATTTTTGATAAGAGAATTTAATCAGTTTTTTAACCTTTGGACTACTTTTAACGTAGAACGATTTACTTAGTAGTTTAAAATTATGTAAAAAATTACTAATTTTTGATAAGAGAATTTAATCAGTTTTTTAACCTTTGGACTACTTTTAACGTAGAACGATTTACTTAGTAGTTTAAAATTATGTAAAAAATTACTAATTTTTGATAAGAGAATTTTATCAGTTTTTTTCCCTTTGGACTACTTTTAACGTAGAACGATTTACTTAGTAGTTTAAAATTATGTAAAAAATTACTAATTTTTGATAAGAGAATTTAATCAGTTTTTTAACCTTTGGACTACTTTTAACGTAGAACGATTTACTTAGTAGTTTAAAATTATGTAAAAAATTACTAATTTTTGATAAGAGAATTTAATCAGTTTTTTTCCCTTTGGACTACTTTTAACGTAGAACGATTTACTTAGTAGTTTAAAATTATGTAAAAAATTACTAATTTTTGATAAGAGAATTTAATCAGTTTTTTAACCTTTGGACTACTTTTAACGTAGAACGATTTACTTAGTAGTTTAAAATTATGTAAAAAATTACTAATTTTTGATAAGAGAATTTAATCAGTTTTTTAACCTTTGGACTACTTTTAACGTAGAACGATTTACTTAGTAGTTTAAAATTATGTAAAAAATTACTAATTTTTGATAAGAGAATTTTATCAGTTTTTTTCCCTTTGGACTACTTTTAACGTAGAACGATTTACTTAGTAGTTTAAAATTATGTAAAAAATTACTAATTTTTGATAAGAGAATTTAATCAGTTTTTTAACCTTTGGACTACTTTTAACGTAGAACGATTTACTTAGTAGTTTAAAATTATGTAAAAAATTACTAATTTTTGATAAGAGAATTTTATCAGTTTTTTTCCCTTTGGACTACTTTTAACGTAGAACGATTTACTTAGTAGTGTAAAATTATGTAAAAAATTACTAATTTTTGATAAGAGAATTTAATCAGTTTTTTAACCTTTGGACTACTTTTAACGTAGAACGATTTACTTAGTAGTTTAAAATTATGTAAAAAATTACTAATTTTTGATAAGAGAATTTAATCAGTTTTTTAACCTTTGGACTACTTTTAACGTAGAACGATTTACTTAGTAGTTTAAAATTATGTAAAAAATTACTAATTTTTGATAAGGGAATTTAATCAGTTTTTTAACCTTTGGACTACTTTTAACGTAGAACGATTTACTTAGTAGTTTAAAATTATGTAAAAAATTACTAATTTTTGATAAGAGAATTTAATCAGTTTTTTAACCTTTGGACTACTTTTAACGTAGAACGATTTACTTAGTAGTTTAAAATTATGTAAAAAATTACTAATTTTTGATAAGAGAATTTAATCAGTTTTTTAACCTTTGGACTACTTTTAACGTAGAACGATTTACTTAGTAGTTTAAAATTATGTAAAAAATTACTAATTTTTGATAAGAGAATTTTATCAGTTTTTTTCCCTTTGGACTACTTTTAACGTAGAACGATTTACTTAGTAGTTTAAAATTATGTAAAAAATTACTAATTTTTGATAAGAGAATTTAATCAGTTTTTTAACCTTTGGACTACTTTTAACGTAGAACGATTTACTTAGTAGTTTAAAATTAAGTAAAAAATTACTAATTTTTGATAAGAGAATTTTATCAGTTTTTTTCCCTTTGGACTACTTTTAACGTAGGATGCAATGGAAACAAACAATCCAACATGTGATTTTTTGCACCCTTTTTAAAGTCATTTTATAGGTGTTCGACCAAGTTCTAATTCACAAACCCGCGGATTTTTTGAACACCCAAATAAAGGGTTTAGGCAAAAAATTCTATTCATGAGTCTCTACAAAATACTAGAATCTGTTGCAATTTTAAGTAGTAAAGCACTAACTATTTCGTAGAATAGGTTGCAAAAAGGCGGACGGTTTTGGTTAGCATTTAATATACAAAGTAGTTGTGTGAGCTTAAACTCTGCTTATACTATAAATTTGCAACGTTGTCATAAATAACTATTAAGTCAACGCAATGAATAAGGGGTTGATAATTATCGTATCTAGCTAACCATTTTTAATCCAAGTTGCATGCTCCGGAAATAACATAATTTTGATCGCTTATGTTCGATAAGCAGTAAGTAGACACATACGTATTGCGAAAGTATATACAGGGTGGTTCAGATGTGCGAGCAAACAAGAAATATTGCATGAACCAGAATCAGAAAATCCTGAATTAGAGATTTATTTAGACACCTAACATTACGTAATATGCCTTTCCAAACCACCCCGTAGATGCAGTGTTTAATAAAACATGATAAGCCAAGTCAAATTTACAGTTTTAAGTCGAAAGGTGTTATAAAGCCAAAAACTACTTTGCCTAGTGTTTCATATATTTCAAAGTATTTTAATTGCAACATTGTAACAAGCATAATTATATTATTATTATATTAGTTATAAAACCAGCATACTTACCATGAACATTAGTGAGTCATCACTCGTATATATGACTTAGATACATTTAAGAATACCTGTCAGTATAGAACTGTAGTTAGAAGTCGATAAGCTTCCTTTCAAAATAAAAGCAAAAAATGTTTGATTTTGCTGTAACAGATAGATTCAGACCAAATACCATCGGAGATCAAAAGAAAATGAAGTACAAATTGTAGGAAAGAGAAAATGCTTCAAAGTTACATTATTAATGTGAATTAGAGAACGCACTAGCAAACAATTGTTCCATGAGCTTTAGTTAGTAAATTAATTTATTCAAAACTTGTTTTCAGTTATTACCTCGAATTAAATTTCATTTTCAATAGTAAACTAAAAATAGGGGAGAGTGGTGCCAATTGTAACAGGGTACAAATGTAACAAATGCAAAAATATACTTAGATTATATTTCAAATTTCGCGCCATTATCTCCATATTACAGTTGGCATGCTCTGCGGCAGTTAGTGTAGTTTGGCAGAAATCCGTACGTTCCCCGTGGTTTGAGATTACACACAAATATGCGTTTTGTTGTATCATTAATTTACTTGAAGATTGTGTTTGGCCTACCAACGTATATTTTAGGGTTATGTTTGACAATTAGTGGCATTTAATTTTATTTTGAACGAAATCCGTCACGGGGACAATTGTAACACCTGTTGTGGGGACGAATGTAACATGTTACAATTGTATCCGATTTGAAATATATATTTGCTACAGTACGTGTTTATATCGGTATATATTTCTTATTAGATCGCAATGCCGAGAGTTAGAGTTAGAAAAACGGTTAGAGGACCTGCCATTGAAGTTATGAAGCAAGCAGCAGCACTCGTTATGGAACAAAATCTCACAGAGAGAGAAGTTGCTCGTGAGTTAGGTATTTGCCACGTAACTTTAAATCGGTATCTTAAGAAATTATAACAAGGCATTACCGAACCAAATGTGGGTTACAATTCTCATAATAAGATTTTATCCACGGAAGACGAAAAAGTGTTTTGCGACTACATTCGCAGTTCAGCTGATTTGTATTTTGGTCTTACCCCCCACGGACATACGTGCTTTAGTGTACGAGTTTTCACTAAAAAAGAAAATAAAAATTCCCAACCAGTGGCACGACAGAAAGATGGGTTCAAAAGATTGGTTCGCCAACTTTATGAAGAGGAACCCTACATTGTCCATACGAGTTCCAGAGGCTACAAGCCATGCTAGGGCTGTTAACTTTAATAAAGTTAATGTGGGCAAATTCTTTGATAATCTGGCGAAAGTAATGGAGCAACACAAATTTGCAGCTTCAGATATCTACAACGTAGATAAAACTGGGATAACAACAGTACAAAAACCCAGTAAAATTGTTGCCACCAAGGGTCTTAAACAAGTAGGTGCAATAACATCGGCAGAAAGAGGCACGTTGATTACCGTTTGTGCTGCAATAAGTGCAATTAGTAATACGATTCCGCCGATGTTAATTTTTCCTCGAAAGCGTTTCAAACCATATTTTATGATGGAAGCTCCCACGGGTTCAATAGGCGAAGCTAATGGTTCGGGATGGATGGACAATCAAACTTTCTTTAATTTCATGAAGCATTTTGCTACCCATACTAAGCCGTCTATAGATAAAAAAATTCTGTTGCTCCTCGACAATCACGAATCCCATTTAAGTCTTTCTACTATAGATTTTTGTCGTGAAAAGGGTATCGTTCTCCTATCTTTTCCTCCCCATACCTCCCACAAGCTGCAACCACTAGACAGGGGAGTGTACGGTCCCTTTAAGACATACGTGAACAGTTCTATGGATGCATGGATGAAAAATCATCCTGGGCGCACCATGACGATATATGACTTACCCGGAATCGTCGCACAAGCGCTCCCGAAAGCTATGACGCCTACTAATATAATGAGTGGATTTAAGGTGAGCGGCATAAGTCCATTTAATAGGAACATTTTTGAAGATTTTGAATTTGCACCTTCGGCACCAACAGACCGCCCCCTAGCTTCAAGTCGAAATGATGTTTCTGATGCAGTAGGAGAGACTCGTGGATTAGATTATGAGAATGATCCTGTTACTTCTACGTCAGCTTCGAATCAAAATGTTGTAGTAGAAAGTGAACCTGTTCCTTCAACATCGAAAGAGAACACTACTGGAGATGAAGATCTTAATTCTTCTAGGGAACTGCTAGAAACTATCAGACCCTTTCCAAAAGCAACGGTTAGCAGTAAAAGGCTAACAAATAAAAAGAAAAGGAAGACAGCCATATTAACGGAAACCCCAGAAAAACAAGCACTTGAGGAAGTAGATGCTGCAAAAAAAAGAAAAAGCGTTGATAAGATTAAAGGAAAAGTTGACAAGGTGAAAAGAAACATTTCAAAAAAGAAAAAGATGGACAGTTCTTCAGACGAAGAAAGCGATGCTTTGTGCTTGTATTGCATGAAGCCTTTCTCATCTGATGCAAATGGTGAAAAGTGGATACAGTGTCAGGACTGCAAGGGGTGGGCACATCTTGCTTGTACGAACAATGGGGACCAGGAATCGTTCTTCTCATGCATTAACTGCACAGAATAATCGATTATTTTAATGTTTATTATGTTAGGTTTTTTCCTTTATTATTCCTTTTTATGTTATCCATGTATAATATTTTAATATGAATAAAAGTTTACTTTTAACTAACTAAAATTAATAAATGTTGTTCTTGTTACAACTGTCCCTTCTCAGGTTACAATTGTCCCCAGGTTGGGTACAAATGTAACAAGTGTCATTGATACAAAAACAATTTATTTCTTGACGTGCAAATAGAACAAATGAATTACAATTATAACATTATGTAGGTAAAACATGCACTAATTTAATTATAAAATTGGGTGCCTTTAAAATTATGTTTGCCAATGTGGGATAATTTTGAATACAAAGTGTTACAATTGTCTCCGGTCTCCCCTACTTGTCTCTAAGGGTTTTGGGTAATATGTTCTTAATGGAGATTCCCGGAGATTCCTAGAACTAATTTATTTAAATTTCTAACTTCGTAGGACCAATTCCAGCTTACATTGGCATTTTACTAGAAAGCAATAGTAGGTATATAAAGGTGCGAACATACGTCATGAATACGTTATCATTATTATAACACATTTCATCCGGGAATATTTTGAAGTTTTTAAATGCAGGACGAAGCATGCATGAAACTGAAACGAAAGTATGTGATATCACTCAGATCCTGTTCCCAAAATAATAAACACATAAAATCCACGCGTTGGTAATGAAGGACGTGATGGACTACTGTCAGTCGTAAAGAATCCTTGTGTAGACGCGTGGTAATATCCCCTTCCTCAACGACAGCACACCTATAAGGTCATTATATCATACAAAATAATAAAAATGAGCACATCGTTAACCATAAAACGTTACAAATTACAGTGAGCCAGGAGTTGCCATGAATAAGGCATGAGAATCGCGGAATAGACTGTCCTTGCATACTAAGGAACACAGGAAAAATACGTCATAACTGACAGAGCCGTAAACAACAGGCGAGGGTGGTTAATTTATTATTATTGGCACCATTGTTAACGATTCTTGTTTACTGAATACTGATATGGACCTCACAGAAATCACTGGGCTACGGACACTTTTTATATTAATTTAAAGCTGACCAGAATCGCAGTTACGGCGCCCATCATTGTTTATGAATCTCAGGAAACTACTATCTTACATCCTGCATAAATTCATATCCTTGTTTTCCTGTCAACTGCTTTAGCTTCATATTTTGTCTTTAAACACACTCAATGACCAGAATAGAATATACATTTTTGAATTTGTAGTAACATAAACAATTTATATTTAAAAACCAATCCATGATAGATAACTGACGGTGACCTAAGCCGAAGTTTATGATGGTGTCAATGTAAATTCATTTGCCACAGATTATTTGGATTTAACCTATTGTTTGCAGCAACGAAGTATCTTTATATACATTCAACATTCTTTTTATTATATGAGATGATAAGAGATGCCCGATATGACAACAGTGGAAAAATAAAATTATAAAGAAAAGTTCAAAACGTGATTTTTACAATTTTCATACTAAAACAGAGTATTTCTAAAATAAAGCAAAAAATTACACAATCGGACCTTCTCTTATCGCTTACGTTAGACTGAAGGTTAATGTTTTGTTCTTTATACACTTCTACTCTTTTCTTTCCATATCTGTTAATTTTGCTACCTATCATTCTATCCCTTTTACGTGTCAGTATCTTCATAATTCCTTGTTCCATGTCAACCTCTAGATTTTCTACCATTCGCTGTTACACCTTAAGTTATCTTTGAGATTTCTTGAACTAGTGATGTAATTGAAGACGGGTGTTTGCACTCTATTCAAATGTTTTCATCTCCCATCTCAGGGCTCCTTGTAAATTTTATCAACAGATGGCGCAACTGTAAATGTCAATTTTATTTTAAAATAAATTTGAAAAGTAGGAAGTGTTTTTATTTATTTATTACCACGGTAATATTCTAGGCAAAAATCCCAAAATACTGTTGTTTGCGCGGCATATCAAATCAATTACCAAAAAGGCGAAAACAAAGATTTATCAATATTTGCTGTTCCCAAGGTGAATTTACCTATTTTGCTTACCTATAATTGCTAATTATATAATCAGTAAATAAATGGTTTGTATTAAAATTATGCTTTGTACTAAGTTAAGTTTATGCAGTGACTGGAAGAACGCTTACATTTCGTAGTAGTAAGTAACGAGTTCTATTATTCTACTGACTACTTCTGTTATGAATACAGTTTGCTTTTGCACTATAAAGCCAGCTTATTGTGGCGACTTGTTTATCCAATGTTGGTCGTTGGTATTATTTAAATTTTAGTATCATTATACCTTTTTTCCAACTAAAAACCACCACAAAAATAACTACAATAAACTATATGTAAAAATGCAGAATAATTGTATCACTTATTTGCATATTTCATTAATAAAAGTAAAAACGAAAGTAACTTATTAACCTAACCTTAGTAAATAAGTGTTGTATACAGGATAGGTGTCAGAAATGGTCAAGTAGTAATATAAATAATTATAAAACCGCGCCAAATTTGAAATATACCTTAAATTTCAAGTTTTAAAAGCGCCATCTATGCGCAAATCTTATAAAAAGTCTCGAGATTGTCAAACTTTTAGGATAAACTTTTTATATAGACAAATGGTAGGAGTTGCAACACCATACTCTTTCTTACATTACTCCTTAACTCATTCTGAATATGTGACCCAGTCAAAGCAGATGTATCTCTTGTCACAGTTTATTTATTAATTTTATCTTCTCAAATCATTCCTTATTCTATTTTTCGGTCCTATTTCTACTGTTGTTCTTGAGTATCTCATTTTCATATCCTACAACTTTCCATATCGCTTTTCTGTCAATATCCAACTACATAACCTCTGGATGAAGAAGCCGAGGTTCCTCAAAGAACTTTAATAAGTAAATTACACTTATCTGCTACCACAGCTTTATTAGAGGATGCAACATGTAAAATTTCAGTTTCCAACATAGAATGTTTTAAAATACTCTAAGGAAGATACTTAGGGCGAAAAGTGCTTGTGTCCAATTAGCAGCCGTTATAAAATTACGTAATTTGAATACTGTACAGTTTGGATAATGGTCTACCAAGCAATAATACCATAGCTCACTGATGCACCAAACACGACACTTTTAGGGTGTCCGAAATGTCGAAATGAAAAAGATTTTGGTGGGCAAGATAACACTTTTCTTTATTTATAACTTCCAGCTTTACTTCGTTAAAGTCCATATTTAAGGAGTATCTGTATATAAAATTCTTAATTACTTTAACAATATCTATTTATTTTAACCTTATACGTAGTTCGGCATGTTTACATGTCATTGTCAAAGGTTATAATTCAGTGGCGTATATTGATACTAATTTGAGGCAGGTATGTAGACAAAAAAGGCGCCATATTATATGGATACTTATATATTTTTATTGGAACTTTCCTAAGCTATACCTACATAATTTGTCACGGATATCTGGAGCAATAAATAAACTATATACTTAAAGTAGACGTTTTTTTTATTACGTTACACTTTCATGAATATATACATTTTAAAAATTTAAGAAGTATGTGTGTGACTCGACCCTATTGTATATGTACATATACATACTCTAGTGTAATAGAAACAGAATTTATTATAATAGCATATTGCGATGTTTTCAGACATTGTAGATCTTAAACATGATTTTATTTGTTTCAATCTACTAAAGCTGCGCTCAGCACATGCGCTGCTGATTGGTAGTGTCAAAAATATTAAAATATAAAGTATTTAAATTTTTAAAACTATCTGTCATATTATTAATATACATAAAATTTAGAACCCGGTTTATTTTAAGGTTTTCCTCTTTTGAGGTAAAAATTTGTGTGTACAGATTTCTAAACAGCTTGTATTCATCAACAGTGCTGCTCATTTCGGCTAAATCTTCTTCGTAAGCTAATGCCAAATCCATTACTGCTTTTATGCTGTTTTCTTCGTAAAAATTGACGGGCTTAAGACATGAAGATGTTGAGGACACCTTGTGAAAGTCTTCAAATCTTTCATTAAATTGAGTGTGCAGGTGATCCAGCACTACGTGATACACTTCTATCTTAAAACTTTGTCTTGAGTCTTCAATGGGCTCATTTCTTGCCATTTCGTCGAAGTGATTCTTCCGTCTTCTTACTCGAGGTTTCTCATAAACTGTTGAAATGTCGCATTGTTCTGCTAGTAATTTCGCTTTATTTTTAATAATCAAAAATGCTTCATCACATCGTAAATTTGCTAATTCATTTTGAACACTTTTGACCATTGCAGACGCTGTTGTTAGATCTAAATCAACTTTTTGTAAATATTTGGAACAAACATCAATTTTTGTCAAAATGTCTTCCTAAAATGTTAATAAAATCAGAAATTCAAAATTGCAGATATGATTTAATAAGCCCATGCTTTCTGATATGGTTTTTGCTGCTGTATTTGGAATAGTTCCTTCACTTATTAAATTTTGAATGATTGCAATTAAAGCATGTTTATGACTATACCAGCGAGTATCCGACAGACGTTTTAAAGTTAATTTTGATTTTACATTTTCAACCTTTTCTCTCTGTTCTTTCTTTAACAAATCTAAACGAGGTAAGCTACATGTTAAAAACGTGTATATTGTTTCCAAATTTCCAAAAAAACATTTTACTTTTAGGCACGACGAAATAGCGTCGATAAGAACTAAATTTAAATTATGCGCTAAACAATGAATATAAACGGCATTTGTCTGTTTTTCTTTGACTCGTTGCTGTAAACCAGATACATGGCCAGACATGGTAGCTGCTCCATCGTACGCTTGTCCACTGCAAAACTTTATATTTAAATTCAACTTATTTAAATTTATCATTAAAGTATTGAAAAAGTCATTTGCACTTGAGCCTGGCAAAGCATCAAATAATAAAAATCTTTCTCGCGCGTAACCATCGTTTCCAACGTGCCTAATAGATACTGAAAATTGATCAATTCTAGATATGTCAATTGTAGAATCCACAATTATGGAAAAAACTTCGATTCTTTAATTTCACTTACAATAGCTTTTGTACAAAAAATGCTAAGGGCATGGATGAATTCATTTTGTATTCCAGGGCTCAAATACATAGATTTCGTTCCAACTTGAGTATGTAAATGTGTAGCTAAAGATGCCTCATATTTACTTAAAAATGTGATAAGCTCTAAAAAATTTCCTCTGTTTGCCAGCATTATGAGAATTATTGTTTTCCAGATGGTCTCGCAGTGGTAAACCTTGCCGGGCTAGAAATAAAATACAATCTAATATAATAGATACTACTTTTCTGTTTCGTTCTTGTTCTTCTTTCATTGTACTTAACTGCTCATAAGCTACAGTTTTATCCTTATTAATTCGATAAGTAGTTAGAAAAAGTGTATTTAAGGATTCTTTATGGCTAGTAGAGGATTCGTGAACTTTAAGTTCTTCCAACCCCTTCCTAAAATTTCCTACTCCTTGATTGGGATCACTCCATAAGCCCTGCTTTGTTCCGAATAATACACAAGAAAAACAGAACATTTGGTTAGCTCTTGACGAGTACATAAGCCATGCAGTTCTGGAGCAATACCATTCTTTTAAAAACCGCTTACCCTTATATGTTTCATGTAACAATATTTCTTCTGGAAAATAGAATTTTTCTTTCACACCCGGCTGACATGGTCCTATAGTAATTAGCGAGCGCACTAATTTTGGAGTAATAACTACATTTTTATATAAAACTGGATCGGATAAATACTCTACGGCGAATGAATCATCTTCTAAAGCCTCTGATTCTGTTTGCACAATTTTGCAAACATGAACATATGCTTCAGAGTCTTCAGCTTCTAAATCTGGCGTTTGTAAATGAGGCGCTAAAGTACAGGAGAAGGAGCAGTTATTTCTAAAGCAGTAACAGAGGTAGATGGTTCCGAATCGTATAGCTATGCTATTTTTAATAATTTTGCCGAAGGACTACCATTACCAAATTCGTGATCAAGATCAATTTCAGCGGGAACCGGCGCTAACGATAAAATATTGGTTTCCAAATGAGTAGCGTGCCGGTACTTGCCCGGTACTGAAAATCAGATACATAGTTACTAACAGACCTTACATGCTATTTTTAAAAATACCTACCTATTTTGAAACGCAGCTCGTATATCTAGAGTTCCTGCGGTCGCTCTTTTAAATGCAATTCATTTTTTGCGTGCCCCACCAGACAATTTTAGTTTTCTTTTTCTTTTCATGATTTATAGGTAATTAGGAGTTCAATTAAAAATTCACAAAATCACAAGTAACCAGAAAAAAGAAGACGTCCAGCACAAGTAGTAAACTAACTAAACTAAACTTAAGATGCAAAATAAGCCCTCCCTTAATTTTCTTAGAATTGAGTTGAGCCATTGAGTGACCGAAACACCCGGTTCCGCTGACGCTGAGTTTTAAGCTTCATCTTTAACAGATGTGATTTTGTTTGAGTTACTTGTAGGTATTTTACAACAGGGTATTAAGAGTGGTAAAGTTTTACATCTGTGTGGCCGTTAACTACGTTTATAGACAGACAAATTGTATTTACAGTAAATGGCTCAAGGCCTCTTGATAGGTATTCTATGATAAATTGCGACTTTGGTACAAGATTTTTCAAAAAGGCGCCGAAGGCGCCAACCACGTGAGGCACCGGGTTTGAGGACCCGGAAACCCCCCCCTAATATACGCCACTGGGTTATATGAAAAAGTAAACAGTTAGTGTTGTTATATGACTTATCTTGGTAATCGTCTGCAGATGACTTGATTTCTCATTCCAAAACGTTCAGTAGAGGAGAATTTAAGAGATCAAAATGCTGCTAATTTATGTGTTTTATGGTGACAAGAATCTTGTGGTATTGTAATGTCTGTTTGTGTAGGTTTTCTATAAACAATACCACACGATTCTTCTCACCATAAAACACATAAATTAGCAGCATACAGGTCCCTGATACATATGGCTTTGACGGTCCCTTTAGATGAAATTTATTATAATAGAGAAATTTCAATTATTAAACAAATTGCATACAGTAATGGTTATAATACTAAACTTATTGATACATTAATTAAAGAAAAAGATTATAAATTAGCCATTCAAAAAATTTATCCGAATATCCTAACTTCGTTCGATACAATTAAATATGCTTCGATCCCATATTTTGGTGAGAAATCAGAAAAAATTGCTAAAATTATAAACAAAACAAATAAATATAAAGTAAGCTTTAAAGCAACTAAAAACATCTGAAACACTTTGTTTAGTGCAAAATCAAAAACAGACGATTTGCTAAGATCAGGCATTTACAAATTAATTTGTTCACATTTTAATTCGGTTTATATAGGCCAGACAGTTAGAAATTTTGATATTAGGTATAAAGAACACGTACGTTGTTACAAATACAAACATCCACATAAATCCAATTACGCTAAACACTTACTGGAACAAAATCATTCAATGACATCTAATAACACCATAAAATGTTTACACTTTTCTGATGATAAACGTAAATTAGATATACTAGAAGCTTTTGAAATTCACAAACATTTAAAAAACTGTACCGTTAATGAATGAGCAAATTGATCTCTTAAATTCTCCTCTACTGGACGTTTTGGAATGAGAAATCAAGTCATCTGCAGACGATTACCAAGATAAGTCACAAAGTTCTATTGCTATAACAACACTAACTGTTTACTTTTTCATATAACCTTTGACAATGGCATGTAAACATTGCGAAATACGTATAAGGTTAAAATAAATAGATATTGTTAAAGTAATTAAGTATTTTATATACAGATACTCATTTAACACTTTTCTCCCTTACCGTATTTGCCGTTTGTTTTATGTTTCCCGAGCTGACTAAATTAGTTCTGATTATGCAAATAAGAAGCTAAACT
The DNA here is from genome assembly GCA_958336395.1 of Ctenicera cuprea. NCBI lineage: Eukaryota > Metazoa > Arthropoda > Insecta > Coleoptera > Elateridae > Ctenicera > Ctenicera cuprea. The sequence continues at coordinate 36,583,034 of OY284491.1, read as the reverse complement.
ATTTTACAAAAATGATTTACAACGAAGACACCCAGGAAATGATATACAACTGTTTGTAATTTTTTGGCTTGCCGATTTTAATAATTTATGTTTGAGAGAAATTGTTACACTATATTGTCTATATTAAACGTTTTGTAACAATATGTTTTATGACAATACCTTTCAAAGATTCTATAATCTGTATGTGTATGTTATGTGAATGCTCAGCTCTGTATGTTGCATAAACTTTCTCCGTTAACTTTGCAGATTAGAACCTCCTGAATTTATATAAACTACAAAAGTGCTGATAGAAAATTAGACACGTTGGCTGTTAGCAAAATATTTTGTTTTAAATACGGCTGACAATATTTATTTTAAAGATTTATAAATTTTTCACGCTACCGGCAATGTAAGTAGGCCTTACATCCATAGCTACAGAGATCGTAAGTGGCTGATAACATTCGTGTACTAGTTACCCTTGACGACGGAACTTAATAGTGTCACATCCCTAGGAAAATAATGTTGATTTTAACTGTTCGTTGATATGGTAACAAGCACAGACAACTTAGAATAATGGGGCTTTTAAAAAATAATTCCGATGACAGCTGTCAAAACGAACTTTTAAAAATATGATTAAATTTCTACCTGTAGGCCTACTTACATTGCCGGTAGCGTGAAAAATTTAATAAGTAACACGGAATGTATCGACTAATAACATCCTCGGCAGGCGACAAGCTTCGGCTCCGCCTCAGCTCGTATTCGCCTACCTCGGATGTTATTACGTCCTTACATTCCTTGATACTTAAATAACTATTAATTTGTTCCTGCTCTTCGGTTTACCGACACTGATCATTCATCAGTGGCGGTTTCTCCATTGAGTCAAATGACTATTGACCTCCCAATGAAATAAGAAAAACTAAATAATTACTTTTTGTATGATTACATATTATACACTATAATATTTAAAAAATACTGTATACTTAACTTTTGTATGAAATTTCTATGCGAGAATGTTTATTAAAGAGCTGCCGCAGGAATCCGAAAACGTTTGAATGTTTGAGTATTTCGCGCATTAAACGAATCTATGCGAGGGTCATTTGGCTGTCAGTCCCCAATTCAGCTGCACGCCACCGAATTAAAGCCGCCGGATTAATAGGCCTTCAAATGAATGAGTGAAATAAAAGCTCATTGCGGTAAAATTCATAATACACAAGCCAAAAGAGGATGTAAGTATCTGCGTATTAAAGACTTCGGGGTCATGGACCCACAATTTCCGAGAATTATTCTGTCAGCTGTCCGTGATAAGCGCATGCCAATAGCCTCCTAATTTGCGGGATTTGCATGTACACGGCGTAGTAGTGTGAAAACAGTTTTTTGTTGTATAATCATAATTTAGTAGTGTTGTACGATGTCCCGTGCAAAAGAATTTTGGATTGTGAATGCCATGTAAGAAAATGCTTTCACTTGTTGCCACTGTCTGCAATTTTGTGATAATTCATTGTGTGATATTGACTGCAAACATTTAAAAACTAAAATTTAAACACATTTTTTTTATCGGTAAACCACATGAAAAATTTTGTACATTTTGACACACTGGCAATGTGGGTGTCAATTTACAACAATTTTATTAGAAAGTGCTTATCGAAAGTCGATTAAAGACTTCAATGAAAATGTTGGTAAAAATATATCATTTTGCCAGCGTAAAGGATGGGTTTGAAATAGAGGGCTACCTAAAACTTGGGTAAGAACCAGTTTTTTCCAAAAAAAAATACCTTAAAGTGCCTCCCAGTACACCACACCACGATCCGCCACTGCCATTCATAGTAATTTATATGTAACTGTCTTACCTTTTGGGTTTGCCTCATTAACCATTGCTCTGACATATTTTGTCCTGTTCATCATAATAAGATCAGGTTTCAGGTATATTGTTTACATTTTTCATATTCATACTGTCTGGGTGTATCGTTTTTTAAATTAGTTAAACATGCGGTAAAAATAGCAAAGACCAAAGCTGTCAAAACATTAGAGAAAAAACCAGTGGAAAGACGAGGAACGGAATGGTTCGAAAAATGCTGGATGGACAAAGTACAGGAAGACTTTACAGCTTCAGATGCATTTTTCCAAATATTCCCAATTTAAACCGTCCTATACCCAAAGCTGATGGAAGTCGACCTGACTCCTAACCTCCCGTGACAAATTTTAAGGAACCCGCAACTCGTTCCAATCCGTATCAACCGGTTTCAATTTGTTTATTCTTTCCAAATCGCCATCCTATTCTGATCATTTAATCTTTACTGATTCGTCAACCCGTTCTGAACCGTCAATTCCTTCCAGTGCGTGGACTCGTTCCATCCGTCGTCGATGCGTTCCAATCTACAGATTCCTGCTGATCTGTCGACCCGTTCTGGGTTAACGTCTATAACTACTATAGCTATAAAATTTGTTTAAAACCTTGCAGGTCAGAAGTCTGCCATCCTTAACAACTCTAGAAGAAAAATACCTACTTACACTTATAGCTAATTTAATGACTGGATATAATTAAAGGGCTTACCTTTATAGCTTCGGCTACAAGGAAACTTAGTGGTTGCATGTTTTTTGAAACTGACTGCTTTTCTGTTAGTTTTCTGTTTGTTCCGAAATCTCAGACTATTGTTCACATCGTATAGTACTTACTTGTTTTTGAAGACGAAGTAGACGATGCTTCACATTAATTGTAATGTTCTTTTAAATTAGATATTCTCAATTTTAAAGAGCAGTGATTTGATTACATCCCAGACATCCACCACATTTGGTACAATTTTGTTGTCTATGCATACCGTTTTAAACATTTTCTGTAGATCAACTATGAAGTATTAAATTTAAACACTTATTACTATCCAAAAATGGTTAAATTACCTGTTATATTTGCAGGGCTCGCTCGACTTTCGAGGCCGCCATACAAAGAACAGAATTTGCAAATAACAGATCCACTAGGAAACAGAATACCCGAAGCAAACGACGTGCAAACGTAAAGTAGCATTTAACTGATATTGTATTTAACAGAATGGAATAAAACAATATTGGAAAAGGTCGTTATTCAGCTTTTTCGGTTTTATTACATTTTTGTTATTAGGTATTTTGATGAATTGATGTGGTGACACCCATAAAAGACTAAATTTTTTGACGTCACCAAACAGCAGTCAAAAGGGCTAGGAATTTGAAGGTTAAGCAATTAAAATCTATCGTATAAAATAGTAGCGTTAGCGTTATATTGAAGGATTTGCATATTTAAAAAAAATTAATTAAACTAGTGCCTTACTGTTGTACTGCGATAAAGTGGTACAGAATATTTTTGTGTTTTAAATAAATGAAACAAAAAAAAAAAAGTAGTATTTCTCTATATACCCGGAAAATTGACCTGGAAATCGAACGTTACATACATAATAGGGTTTGAATAAAGTATGAATACAAGCTTATATAATTTTGTTTTTAGAAAAAATTCTTGCACACGTGAAAAAGTAATTTACTCTTGCGGACTTTTTGGTGTACCTACTTGAAAACAAAGTATTCCTACCATTTTTAAGTAGTGACGTAATTAAGGTTTCTTAAATGACACTATATACTCTCAATTTATGGTATAAATTAATGTTTTTCGGGTTACATCAAAAAATTTTACAGATTTTCGACATTTTATGTATTCCTGTAAAAATATTACTTTTAATTGATTCGATCAAGCAACCCCTGTAACCATTGATTAGAAATTAAATGAAATATATGTGGTTCTGTTTAATTCATCAAGTAAGAGTTAAATTTTTAAATTAACAGCTCGGCACTGGTATCTAGGTAAATCCTGCTTAAATTCGCTAATTGTTTTTGTTACACATTTCAAAAGCGACTTCGTTTTTTTTTTCTGGAAAGCACTGGAAAAAAGCACAGCAAACAAACTTCCTGAAAAAAAAGCTCTGGTAGAAACATTTCCTGAAAAAAACCATCCCTTGGAAAAAACCTTGCCGGAAAAGCCATCTCCGGAAAAACTGTCTGACACAAAATACCTTTAAAAACAGGTAAAAAGAATCCCCCAGAAAGAAAACTTCTTTTTGCTGTCCTAATTTACTATTGCAGCACGTCAAAAATGTTAGATTTCTTATTATTTTGGTGGCTTTCTATGGAATTTTTTTTCCAGGAGCTTTTTTATCAATTATTTTTTAGCAATTGTTCTTCTGTTTGTTTCTTTCACTTTATTAATTCTAAACTATCTCTGTAAATACACTATATATGCTCTTAAATCAAAAGAGTATGAGTAACAAATTTTATTTGCCTTTGCATAATTATTAGTCTTTTCGTAATATTTCGATGCTACGTCTAGGATTCAAACATTATTTTTCTTGATGTTGGTTATACTGATACAAATTGAAGTTATCCGAACATAAATTAGTTCTGTCCATTGCAATCTTTTTCCTCACAAATTCTGTTTGTTGAACACGCGAAATCGTTTACCGAACACGAATTCGCTTCGAGTGACTTCAGATTCTGTTGAAATACCGTTCCTTTAAATGCCATTTCTATCATATGCATACCCACCACTTTCGAGACAAGACGGATCGTGCCGAGACGACACGAAACGAAACAAGGGGAAGCGAGACGTGTCGATTCGATGGTTATATGCTATATTTTTAGGTTATTTTACGAACTAGTCACGCCAAAACTGGAATTTACACAGTGGAGTAGTGATTCTAGTGATTCATTTAAATATTTATCATGCACATTAGTGAACGTACAGGAAACAATACATAATCGTTTCATGAAGCCCATTCACATGTAATTTATCATTGTCGATGTAATGTCAACTTTACCATGAAACAGGGCATTATAATTTAATTTATAGTTATTGAAGGCGTCAAACCGACTGAAATTTTACTGAAATTTAGGTCACAGTATCACAAAAATGCACCCGAAATACCGCAAGTATTTGAATCGCCTTGTCGTTTTAAAAATGACTATGAAACAGTTCGTGATAATCCAGGACGAGGACTTACAACTGTAAAAATAGTAATTTCTGCTGTTATTAAACATGTTGAAGCTCTTATCAAAGTAAATCGCTAAATAACTGAAATAGTTGATAACACCAACGTTTAGTGACAGTAGGAATAATTCTTGTGGCGGCTTCTTCCTGGATTTTCACGTATAGTCTTACGGCCATTTTACAAAGGGTTGGCCTATTCAAACACTTTCGACTGCTTGAGTGTAATTTTTTTAACTTCGGCCGTATTAAATAAAAAGTGAACGAATTTTAGTCATTTTTAAGTCAATCACAACTTATTATTAGTATGACGTTTTTGTAACATTAAAAATAAAAACGTTTATTCTATAGTTAGGTCTATCCGTGGACACATTGTATACAAGGTAACTTTAATTTAGTAGCATTATTTTTAAAGAACGTTTTAGGTTTATTATAGCCAAGACGATACAAAACAAGACGAGAAGAGACAAAAAGACTGATTATATTATCTGATATCAAGCGCTTCGAAATTGAGACGAAATGAAATTAAAGACCCGTCTATTTTCGCGGAACACTATGTGTGATTATCCAGATTTACAGTCGACCATCGATTGTAAAAAAATAATTGAATGTATGGATTCATCAAGTTGATAAATCAACTATCAAATAATCGATTAATCCAATAATCGATTTACCAAATAATCTATTAAGCGATATTTTCAGAAAATATTCGACCAATCGGTAATCTATTAATCTTTATTTCTAAGTTCGAGCTTTACTTCGTTGTAGTTCATTTTAATTTATTGTAAATAAAAGAGGCATACTAGAAGCATTTGAATTTCACAAACATTTAAAATCGGTACCTTTAATGAATGAATACATTAATCTTTTAAATTCACCGTTATTGGATGTTTTGGAATGAGAAATCAAATCATCTGGACGCAGACATAGAAAACCAAGATCAAGTTATGAAAATTTATTGTTCCTATAGCAACACCAACTGTTTACTTTTAATCTTGCTTTTGATAATGACGTGTAAACACGTTGAAATACGTATAAAGCTAAATTGAAAAACCTGTTGAAGTTAAGAATTGTTTTATTTACATTAAATCTATTAATCGATTATTTTGCACAGCCCTACTAACAACGCTTAAAGCTAAGACAAGCCCTCGCAAGCTAGCGGAAGAAAATGAACAGATAAAGCCATAACTAAAGTTCTACAGAGACCCTAGGCCAACAACAGATAGTTTCGCAATTTCCATCATTTAACCCATTTTTGTTTTTATTTAAAAATGCTTTTTGAAATTATTGTCACATACTTGTAACATACAAAATCTTTACGTTGCGTTGTTCTAATTATGTAATGAAAATTTGCTTTACTAGACTTCAGCCAATGAAACAGTTTTTCTTTTCGACCAATCAGGATCAAATTAGAAAACATTATCGGTAATTTTTGGATATCTAAAAAAATTACCAATACGTTTTCTATCTAAAAAAAAAATTAAATTTAGACAAATTCAAGAAACTGTATTAAAATGAAACAATTACAGTTACAGCTTCTTTATAATCATCTCCATTTATTTTTCTCATATTATGATAGCTCCAGCCTTAGATAATGATGAATATTCCACTCACATTGTAACAGCCAATGGCAGCCGTTTATTTTCAGGCTCTTAACCAATCGCATGCTAACTGGCCGCGATAACACTTTTTTAGGAAGCTCCGCTGTTATTGCTGTTGTAACCATAGCAATCACATCAACAACATTTGTTTATTTTAGCGTTTAATAATTAAATAACGCGTTTGTACGTTAGCAAGCAACAAATAATTATACTAAAAAAGTGGTTTGATATTTAGTTAGTTGAATATTCAAAGAAATTCTACTCGTGAATTAAAAATTTTCTATAATTCTGTCTTTCATTGACAATTCAATTGTGTCGATGCACGGCAACATCGCTTCTCCTTCGGACTCACGATGTTTCCTAGCAACAACACAATTTCGTTGTTAATGAAGCGACAGAATTATTGATAATTTTTAATTCACTTGTGGGATTGCTGTTGATTATTTCCTCGGCTGACTTTCTATCATCCAAGGTGTATTTTATTTCTTCACAAAATTGCAGTAACTGTCTGAAGACGAGTTTTGTGATTTTAGTTTTGTCTCTGGTGTATCTTTTACGATAGCTTTAATCAACATTATCAAAGCAAAAAGCATGAAATCGTGTAAAAGATTACGATTTAACAAAACATAGATATTTTTACTTATTGTTTACCATTTGTTGTAGTTGTTGTTAAGGTACCGGTACTTTGTATTGTTTGTAACATTAATTCGTGCCTGAGTCCTGCTGATTTAACAAAATTCCCGAGTGCGTAGCACGAGAGAATTTTCGTTGCACCAAGCACTCGTGATTCAGTTAGACAAAAATTACCGGTAACATTATTACTATTTCTAGGAGTAATTATTATTGATACTTTTTTTACTATCTAATATAGAATAGTTATAAAGTACAAAATGAAACATGAGAAAATTGATCTAAATTTTTACTTTTGGGAAATGTTTTCATGTCATGCTTTGCTTCCTATCAAGTCGCTGTTTTAATATAGTGTTATTTAAATATTTAACACGTCCCATTACTTCATAAATCATATATGATATAATGTACTTGTTGTTTAGCTATCTACGCATCATAAATAATTCATTGATTTATTACAATGTATAAGCAAATTTAAAAGTTGAACGTCCTTTTTCTGAATTTTCTACATACAAGAACTTCTTTCCTACCTAATAATGAAGTGTATATCAGTCGATTGTTGCAAATTTAGCACGCTTTTTAACTTTTAGGTAACAATAAAAGAAAGAGCAATTCATTGCTTATAAAGCAGACAAAAGTGTGAATGTCGCTGCAACAATGCATTAAGTGTATCTTTAAACTAGATTTTTGTTGCCACTTAAAAGCCATTTGTTACGTTTTGTATTGAAATTTGGTTTGAAAGGGAATATTTCTAGCGCCTTCTTCCAGCAAATAAATCGGCAAAGCTACAATCCTAGCTAAGATATGCGAGTAGAAATACAGGCAGGCTACCACCATAAAATCAATTTATAAAGTTTACACACCATAAAATATCCCATACAAGTCTACTGATTTTAGATTACTAGAAAATAGTTTAAAACCCGACCATATATCTTCAAAACACATTAAGGTATCCCTGAAGATTAAAGCTTTACCTGATCTGATCACAATAGGCACAACCCCAAGAGACAGGCTGCGGGGTGACAAAAGGACACGCCAATTGTCACTTGACGCGTGAAACAGGGGATAAACGAAAGCTATACAACATGGCGACAATTGGGAACCGTTGGCGTGGAAATTGTGTTTGGAAAATAAATATTTTTCTTTAATTATTTCCGAGCGACACCATTACTATGTTTATTGTCAGTTTAGCGAGCATTTTGCGGAATATTATTTTTAATATCGAGAACGCCACGGGCAAAATAATCAAAAGTTTTATTGACATTTATTTTAGGGTTTCTCATTCCCTTTTAAGTACATATTGACACTAAGCCGCTAGATTTACTATACAGGGTGTCCAGAATTAACTGACCGAATTATTTGATGCATTTTAGGCATCACAATACGTACAAACGTTTTAATAAACTTGGGTACGAAAACGGTTCGTTCCGGAGTTACACCCTCTTAAAATGGAAGAAGTGATAGGAACTTTTTTGCTCTAAGTTTTTAAAGTTTTGCATTTCAGCATTGCTCATTTAGCTTTATATTTTTACTTATCGAGTTCAACCAAATGGTGACACAAACAATTTTTTTTCTTCATTCAATTTTGAACCTTTACATCAATCATCTTATTTATCACATAAAACGGAGAAATAATATTCTAATATATAAACGCGAATAGTGTTTAATCTTTGAACTATAGAAAAATAACGTCAGTCATGTTTAGAAAATATCTGTAAGGTAGGAATTCATAAACATTAATTGTATCAGACATTTTAGGGTACAGTTAGATTACAAAAATTATAGTAATCGCAAACTAATTTATAAAATTTTCTTTACAAACAACTGCTAACTGCAGTTGATTTTATTGCTAATATGATATTTTTTGTTAAACGCGTCGTAAACTTTACAATAAAATAGCAGAACCCGTGGGCTACACCACACGGTCTTCTTTACAAAAAATTACTAGCAAATTTATTAGAACAGATAATATATATTGATGTAATTTATAAATTCCGCTGGTATCGCAGCTTCATGGCACCGATTACACTGCTTGACTGTTACATAAACATTAAAACACGTAAACATAATAATTAAGGTGCGTCGAGAATGTTACTGAATACGTCGTTACTAAACGTTAAGACAGAGGAAGGGGATTCGGATTTACTATAAGCCCGCTACGCTACCTACGAAAAACAGAGGGTATAACCCACGGTTTTTAATGTTAATCGGGATTCCTTTCACCTGACTCAACGTTTAGTGACGAGGGCCCACCGCTTCTGGAAGCCACATATTAACGCGTCCATTATATATGGCGCATATTCGTTGGTACAGCAAACCGCTAGTTTTCGATAAAGATACTTACTTTATTTGCTTATTTATTGTTACCAAAAACTACGGAAGGGCATAGCTCACGGATATGTATGTTATTAGGGAACCCTTCCATCTAACTAAACGTTTAGTGGCGAAGGACTCTCGCTACTACATACCCACATATTTACGCGTCCATTATATAAGGCGCATATTTGTTGGTACTCCTCGGGGAACACACATGTTGGGTTACGGATCTCTTTCATCGGACTAGACTTTTACGGCAGGTCAGATCATACAAACGATTTCGTGCGCAAAAATAATCATAAATAACTCAAAGAAGATTTAAAAATTGCAATGCACTGAGATTTCAGGAGATATCAACAGATATCTAAAAATTTTGTTTTATTTCCTGCTATTACTTTATCACCCTTGGGCAGTAGATTACCATTTATAGTTCAAAAACACAAAATTTCAGATGCAACTAACCTTACCTCACCGAACCTCCCATACACAATCACCATTACTAGAAAAAAGGCTGAACATTTATTTCTACAGTTAGAAAAGTTTATAAAGTAAAAATTTAAATTGAAAACACTAATGAACGGCGCTTTTTGAAGGAAAAGTGTGTACTTTTATTTTAAAGATTATTTGATGATAATCACGCTAGATAGGGATACATATAAATACAAAATAATAAACATTCGCGTGATTACTTAGTAGTTACGTATTTTCAGTTCAGTCGCCGACCTCGTGTTTAAGAATATACAATACTGCGGGATGAATTCAGCACATATCGTGCAACTCGACACAGCATATGCATTACATTTTAAAAAGAAGTTACCAAAAAAGCGTGAGTCGTAGACCACGGGTTCCGCTAGTTAAAATTTAAGTACTCTCGCTTCAAGTCGCTATGCCTCACAGTGTTCAAGCTAAATCTACTTTTATTATGTAAACATGTTGTTTTCGAGTTCTTAGTAAGATGCTCAAGTGAAGCAGTCAGAAATAGCGTAAAATTAAAAAAAAAAGTAAAATACGTTTCATGGGAAGTTACGTACATAAAATCGAATGAAAAAAGCTACTTACGTAAACTACTTATGTAAAATTTTATGAAGGCTACAATGATCTGTTTTTTTATGAATATAATGTTTAAATTGTAATAGTTGATTTATCTCGAAAATTTGTACATTTACATTAAGATAATCAACTAGTAAAGAAAATTACAATTTCTAGGCCATCAATAATAAAAAAATAAAATAAGAAAAGTTGGATGAGTGTGTTATGAACCCCCGATCTTTGGCACGTGAGCCCAACGAATTGATTAGTTGTGCTAGTAACGCGTCAGGTTTCTGCACAATTATGTTCTTGGAGCATTTTATTTAAGTACAGATTCAATTAAAACGTATAACCAAAAATGTTTAATTTTTCCTAATTAAAAACGTGTAGTGATTATTGATTTGCACCAGTAAAAACCATCGCTGTAATTTGTTTTCATTGGTCGTAAACTTGATAAATCTGATAATGGCATGTAAGTGCAATAATCCAAAAATCGTGGTATGTATAACTAAAACATTAGCCTATAATTGATACAGGGTGAGTGAACAAGACCGCGGTGCTCGATATCTCCTGTACTATTAAAAATACATCTTCTTATGGTGCCATACCCAATCAGGGCGTTGGCTACCTCTCTCCTATGTCTGTGTTTGGTGCGCGGCGATAGATAATTTGCACAGACAGACATAGGGAACCTACAGTTTAACGTGGGCTCCGAACTACAAGAAGTGCATGCACTTTTCTCCAGAGAGGTTTTTTTGGGGAAAAATCCACCTCGCTGGTTTCCCGTTGCCTTGCGAGGGAGAACGACTGGGCCGGGGATCGAACCCGGATCCGCTGCATTGGTAGCCCGCGCGCTTACCACTGAGCTACGGCCGCTACCATTAAAAATACATAGAAAGTTTTTAAATAAAAGTTGTAAAGTATCAAAAAAGTCATATTTTAAAATTATTTTTAATTATACAGGGGGTTGTATATAAGAGTGACATATCAAACTTATGGATTTTTAAATTGGATACCCTGAATATTTTTGCATGTTGTTCATCGTTTATTTATTTCCATTTCGAATGCGCTTTGTGTTTAAAATGCCGTAACCGCACTGCCAAGTTCTTCAACATTCTTTCAAAACATTTCACATTTGCGAATCTCACTAATAAAATCTGCAGCTGTATTTCGGCAGATTAAACAGACTTTTTCCGTTGAATGTTAGTCAAGACCATGTACTATTTTTTAGATATTTTAATATTGACTTGAGTTATATAGGGTGTGGTGTTTGTTGTTGCAACGGTACAAAAATTTCTAAATATAATGTGTAATAACGCGATTATTGTGACATTCGCTATTCAAATAAATAGTATTAATGAATTTAAATTTGATTGGGGTTGTTTACTACTTCTTAATTATGTATAAAGTCTTATGCGTTTTGCAAATGTATTGCATACACATTGTACTAACCGTATTACTAAAGATTATTTATTAATTTTGCACTTATAACTGTGTACAGTTCACCGACTGTTAGATTTCTAAGAAAGCAAGCTATATAGGCAACCCTCTATTCCATCCATCCAAATTCATAGAATGCGCCACAGTGAAATTACAGTTTCAGATAAAAATCAAATTGTAACCAATCTTCCGTTCTAACAGCCTACAAAAAATCGTGTGGGCAGTTTTTGAATAATATTTTTTTTAAATTATTTTAAAATTTTACATTGCAATCTTTTTCAGATTTACAAAATTACATTTTACTACGCATAAAAGGCTCTCAAACAAGTTGTAGGTGATCCCGATCAAACAACTACTTTTTGAGTAAATGGGCGTTAAATTCGAGATTTCCAAAAAATTGTAGCGGCCGCCATTTTGAAGCTGGAAGGTTCAATAAAAACGTTTTCGACTTCCCTTAAGCTTTAGATTTCTAAAAAACAATTTATATAGGCAACCCTACGATGTAGCATACCGTAAAAGAATGGTAAGACCAGAACCGCTCACCCTACAGCTAATTATATTTTTTAACTAGGGTTAATTGATAGGCGTACTTAAAATTACGTTACTGCCGGAAAATGCGTCGTTGACATTAAAAAGTATTGTTTTTTGTCTTAATTTTTAAAATAGTTGAAAATTTTAGCAAATCCAAATAAAGTAATTTTATAAAGAACGGGGTTTGCGTTTTTGAATAAATAATTAATCATTTAATTTTTCAAAAATTCCTGGACGGCGTTAGAGTAAAATTTGAAAGATTAGTAAAAACAAGTTTATAGTTTATTGCAAGTTTTGTCGGCTCCAGAAGTTTGAACAAAATCGTGTAAACAGTTTTTGAAAAGGGATTTTTTTTTAAATTTCTAAACTTTGAAGCAACGCCATTGCAATTGTTTTCGGATTTTTTAAACCAATTTTACTTTTTCGTATACTACCCCTAATGATCTCCTAAACAAGTTGTAGCTGATCTTGATCATACAATTAGTTTTTGAGTGAATGTGCGTTAAAGATTTTCAAAAAGTTGTGGCGGCGTCCATTTTGAAGCTAGAGAGTTCGGTAAAAAAAGTTTTCGATTTGTCTTAAGTTTTTCTCTCAGATTTAGTGGTTAAATTTTAAAATTTAATTTTGGAAAAAAAACGCTACTAGAAAAACATGTCTAACTTCCGTTTCCGGTTTAGGATTTTTTTGAAAATTATTGTTTTACCTTCTGAATTAAAATTTCATCAAATGCGGTCCAGTACTTCAAAAAATTGTATCAAATACAAAGTAGAAATAACTCTGGTATAATTACAAATTTTTTTAAAACCATATTTTCGAATTCAGGGTTCAACATTTTAGAAGCGCCTTTTTGAAGTCTAGATTCCTGACTAAAATGGTAAGGTTATTGTTTAAAGCGGAGGTTCCAAGAATGTTGCGTGTGATGTTATGAAGAGGAAGGATGTAAGTTGTCAAGGTAGTAACCAATGCGGATAAAATTGTAGTTTTGCACCATTATAAAAAATTAATGCGTAACGCTTAAGAGCATTTCTCTGAAACAAAACATGAAATAATTTTTATACCTTTGGTAGCAAGTAGTGTTCATTTCACAAATCTTTAGCTACATACATACATAAGTAATATTTTCTCCAGTTTCAGAAGGTAAAGCACAATGATTTAGTATCTGAGTATAAAATGAGTTCTTAAATATAATATTTTGAGCTACGACTGAGTAGGCAGTGAATAATTTTCACTCAATTATATTAAATTTAAATTGAATTAACTGCGCGCGAAGAATTGTTAACTTCTTAGTTAACGAAATTCTCCACTGTATTCTTGTCCCGAATTTAAGGCATTTGTTGGGAGATTTTCTTTGCCGTATCTATAGAAATTTTATGATTTATGTTATCGAGGATTATTGCGTGTTTATGAGTTTTTCGTGTATACCTACCTAGTTTTCGTTATATTTCATATAATAATTCAAATAAACCAGCATTGGAATCGAGTTTTCAGCACCCGGCTACCAAAAAACACGCACAAGAAAGACAATATGTTATTTATTAAAACGTATATTACAACAAACACGGCTGATATATTCCAAATATATTCATGACTACAAAATAAATACCCGCATTATTTTTTACTATTTTCACAGCCTGGAAACACCTATTGAGTTTGAAAATTTATTTAATGAGCTAAAAAAACAATATTTCAACCGGCTGTATTGGTTAGTGATAATTTATTACTCTATCGACAAAGACGGATGATGGGCGGCCACGAATAGTGAAAAGAGAGAGGCACACATCGGAATGCCAATGATTCATGAACGACGAAAGGCGATGTTCGGATGTTTAAGGTGTTTTTTGTTTCGTCGTGTTGTGTTCTGTTTCGACACGAACAAATGAACGTTACACTTCTCGCACTCCCGATGTGCCCTTGTTTATGAGTTTCGTTCAGGTATTTTAAAGCTTCGAATTTGTTTGTACCCTTGTTTTGTGTTAATAGCCAGTAATTACCTTTTTCTGTTGGGTAAGAATGGACATGCAGTTCCCATGATTACCACAAGCTTAGGCGTAAATTTGAATACGATTTTTTACCCATTAATTAGGCACCATTAGTATTGTTAAGTGATCGTTAGCTTAAGAGCCGATGAAAAACTATGAAATATTGTTCAAAATAAAGAAATTGCTAGTAAGTTGTTCGTTTCTGATTTTTACAGAGTACCAGCAAACCCTTGGGCTACGCCCCGCGATTTTTTTGTAACTTAAAAAATAATGAATAAGCTGTTTTGAGCTGTAACACAGCAGTGGCGCAAATTGCGCCACTGCAGTTGCGTTGGGGCACGAAATTGAGAGAAGCTCAAGTTCGAAGTATTTTTGCTGCAATAATAAAAGCAACTGTAACTGGAATAGGCCTAAGTATTCAATAGAAGAGAAATATTAAATATTATGTTAAACGAGTGAGTGAGAAGCGCGTGCGCACTTTAAATTATTACAGTTTGCTGGTCATTCATCTCGAAGTGCTTTAAAAGCTATTATTTGTTTACTGAAAATCTAGGTACTTCTACCATACTTATTCGAATAATAAGTAAGTTATAAACGCTGTTTCAAATGACTTTTAATAATGTTCTCTTTTCTAGTACTATATGAATTATTTGCTATTAAAAGAAAGTACGCGAAATTGTTTTATACAGGCTGTTTCAAATTAGAGCCCTACCATGGGGACCTCGCTTATTTGAAGAGATAGACAGTTGGTTGAATTGAGGCAAAGTT
This sequence comes from Ctenicera cuprea, assembly GCA_958336395.1. Lineage (NCBI taxonomy): Eukaryota > Metazoa > Arthropoda > Insecta > Coleoptera > Elateridae > Ctenicera > Ctenicera cuprea. Next base: position 36,567,762 of record OY284491.1, on the reverse strand, counting down.
GCCAAATTTTATGCCTAACAATAATCTGTAAAGAAATTTAATGTAGCCACTATGGTTCTTCAGATATCTAAAAAAAAACTGAAATTTGGAGTTTTTATTTTCAGTCAAAACGCATTTATCATGTATGCTACATATTTCTAGTTAATGCATTATTAGGATACTTTTTTATGCTGAATTTAAATTTTTATCAGATTTGGTGTAACTGTTACCATTGTTCATTTTCGACTGTTCTTTTATGGTCGGCATTTTAAATTTTTTCATATTTGGATAGAGTTTTTAATTCTGATTTTAACGATGTGTCACACTTTGATGTGTCCTAGAGAAACATATTCAGTCATAATAAAATGGCGGATTGTAAACAAATAGACTCACTCAGTTCAAAATTGTTTTGATTTTTTTATCCAGTAGTCCACTTTTTCATTTGCAGGACAACATTTTCGCAGAAATATCTCAGGTGGCTGGAAATAATATTGAATACGTTATGTTCCAACAAGACGGTGTACCACCTCATTATAGGCCTGTTTCTGACTTTTTCAACGGACATTTTCTTGGAAGATGGATTGGTAGGCGGGGGCCTGTAGAATAGCAGACTCGCTCCCTAGATTTAACTTCCTTAGATTTCTTTCTATGGGGATATCTGAAATCGAAAGTGTACAGAACCCGTCCAGAAACAATCGAAGAACTGGAGCAACGCATTACAGAAGTTTGCAGAAATATCACTCCAGAAACTTATGAAAATGTAAGGCAAGAATTTCATAACCGACTTTTTGTGTGTCAAGAAGTGAATGGTGAACATTTCGAACACTTAATTTAATTTCTTTTGGCTTTAATTCTTAGTTTTTTTAAATAGACTTCTTTATCTTCAAACATTGTCATTTTGTTATGGCTGAATTATTTTTTATCTTCAAACATTGTCATTTTGTTATGGCTGAATATTTTTCTTTGAAGCTCTAGAACCAGGCGAAGAACTGAAAGATTTTTCCAATGAGGTGTCACTCAACCCCCCTTTCTACATAAAAAAAATTCAAAATGGCGCCCAGTCGTCATTTTGAATGATACAAAATTTAAATATGGGCTAAAAATAGTATTTAATTTCCCATTACAGCACACCAAATTTTGTGGTGAAATATGAAGTCGTTCAAACGTTAGTTGGGAGGAGGGTTACTTTATAGACACCGTGTATAGATAAATAAATTAAAATTGGTATGTTAGAATCTGTAGTTTATTTTATAAAGTTTTGCCACTGTACGCAGAGTAATACTGTATATATTGTTAAATATGCAAGGAGTAGAGTAAAAATTCAAGGTCACTATACAGACGGGCATTTGCGTTGTTTTAATCTCGTGTTTTGTAGGAAATCATCTCCAGCTCAATCCGTCTTACCCCGAGAGTAGTTTACAGTTGAGACGTTTCCTGTTCTAACATTGGTTTTGTAATGACAGCGTTATCAAGGGATTGGAATAGTCCAATAATCAAATTATTTATAAATTCTGGCTTTACTTCAATAATCAAAATTCAAATATCTAGTGTGAATCTGAATTTGCTTGTCTGCATTGACAATTGTAGCGGTTTGCTGTGCAAGCGAATATGCGCTTCTAGTAGTGGAGTCCCCTCACCGGTAAAGTTTCAGACAGGCAAAGCATTGCGTTACTTTAAAAAAAACACAAACATTTATACTCTCAGGCACCTCCAGACCCTTAGTAAACGGGATTATAGATTAAAACAAGTTTGGCAAAATTAATTATTTAAAAAAATCGATAATCATTCATTATTGAACAAATTAAAAATTTATAATTTTTTTTCTTTTTTTGTAACAAAAAATGATAACCTTCTAACATTACTTAAAATGTTTCGTGCTTATAATGTTTTCTTCCTTTGTAATAAAGATTTGTATAAAAATAATTTTTTATAAAAATGTTTTAAATAGTTAAACAAACAAGATATATATTTTTTAGTTTAAATTAAATTATCATCGTATTTAAATAATTATAGTTTAAATTATTTTATAAAACTAAGCTGTATTGATAATGTAATGCAAAATTTGTTTTATTGTAAGTAATGTAAATCGGAAATTAAAATAAAGTTTCATTTAAATCATGACTTAAACCGTGATTTATTGGTTTAAATTTAAATTCTATAACTTATTTTTTTAAACGACTTAAATTTGCTTCTTCCCATACAAATCCACTTAAATTGTAACTACTGGATTTTTATTGCAATAATCGTAAAAATAAATTTACAATAAAAAAACGATTTTTATGAAAAAAATCGATTTAAATAAAAAAACTCAATTATTTAATTTTTTTAAACTAGTTTGTAATATTTTGAATTGATTGTGTGGTAGGCACATGATGAAACATTATTTATAAATATTGAACCATTAAAAATTAATGGTTTATTAATAAAATAAAACACGTGGTAATTGTTTCACAAATTGTGAAACAATTACCAAGTGTTTTATTTTATAATAAACATTAATTTTTAATAGTTAAATATTTAGTTTGTAATAAATCGATTTCTTTTTCATACCTTGTTATAAATGAATTAAGAAGTAAATAAGATCGAACTTTCTTTATTCGAAATGTAAAATAGAATCAAAATAAAATAAAGGTGATTAGAAACAAATTAAATAATTTTTGATCGTGATTTTTTTTTATTTTGCTGTTACTTTTCAGCTTGTCAATCTGACATTTTTCCTTGCCTTTCTTTTTTTTGCAACTGAAGTGAAAAGTCAATTTTACGAGATGTGAAAAACGTACTCTGCAAACATTACAAACATTTTGTACAGATTTTTTGCATTTTCAACTGTAACCATAAATCACAGCTTATTATATTAACTATCCTGTTTAACGGTAAATTCTTGTAAATTCCAGAATTCTTTCAAACCTTTTTAACTTGCAGTAGTAGCACAGTAGCTGCTGTCATTGTATCTCTTTAACAAGATAGGATTTCTTAAGGGTAATATTGTTCTCAAAGTCCGGTTTGAGGCAGGGATTTAAACCGACAAAGTCAAAAGGCCGGTCAGTTAATCACAGATTATTGTAATCTCTTAATTAACATCCAGTTAAATTAGATTTTTGCCAGATTACAAAGCTAGGTAGCATTAGCCAAATTTAAATCTCCCAAGATAAGATGACTTTCAGAACTATTGTTAAAACCAATGCTGGAGTTTATGTTTATTGTTGTCTTCGTCCTTCAAACGCTACTTATACCACACCAAGAAGGATGAATAAATCTTGGAGTTTAAATAGACAGCGTCTTTAGGTGTTTTCGAGTTTTAATATGGCATTTAGGTATGTGATTTACGACACTGTTTAGTATTTTCTTTGTTGATTTAAATACCTAAGTATAGGAAGATTACAAAGGATCCCCTAATAGACTACGAATAACGGTTCTTATTTTTGTAGATTAACTTTTCTTTAACTCCTTTATATTTTACAGCGGTTGCAAGAGGGCGTAGTTTCGAAAAAATTTAAATTTTCACGTGCTAGAACTTTGCCGGTAACATTACTACTATTGGGGTAACATTTTCTGACTACAACGAATCATATAATATTCATGCACAAAAGCCATACGTTATTTGAGGCTTATAATATAATGTAGAAGATTAAATGTTGATCGATTTTGTAAAACGTACATAACTCATTAACACCTAGATGAAATAATAGTAAAAAGTTATTACGGTAGGTACGTTTTTTCTAACTACTGTATTTATTTATTAAAAGTTTTTACGTTCTTTTTTAATTTAATAAGCTATTGTAAGTTGTAATAGCCTCTTGTGGAACTAAAATATTAATTTACATAATGAGGGTTTCGAAACTTCAACCGCAAGTCCATTTAAAATAAAAATTAAACATCAAATTAATAGCCGTAAAAGTTAATCGTTAATAAAACAGTCTAACAACCATTTTAGTGAATAGCGGGCCAAATAGATATATATTATAAAACCATTAAAAAGCTAATATATTACGGCCTCTTTAACAACAGACTTGGTTTTCTAACTATTAAAATTATGTTAAAATACAGCTAACGTAACGCCCGCTCGTAAATCTACACGGTTTGGTCAGAGGAAATTGGACCAGAGGCTGTACATGCGGGGAGAAATTTATTAAAATTTTTGTTAAGAAATTTATTTTTTAGAAATTATATAGAAAATAGCAGTGTTGCTAAATTACCGGTAATTTATATTTTTGGAAAAATTACCAATAAAATTATCGGTAATTTTAGAAATATACAAGCAGCAATAAAAGGAATTACGTGGTTTAGGTCATAAATTAAGCTTTCGTTTCATACCAAACGTAGATTAAAAAATCACTAAACAAAAAAGTTATTATTTTCATATTTTTTACTTTTTAGTCATAGACTTTCATTGTTTTCACTCAATTTCTAAATTTCACTGCTTATTAAACTTCAAAAACCGCAAATGTTTTGCGTTTTAGGTTGTTACCAACATTTCCCTCTACAAGCATGGCAGAAAATGTTTTATTTAGAGTAGAGTCATTAAACTACCAATAAAGTAAAATGTCATAATATTTTATCTCCATAGGGGTAATACATTTCCACATTTCATCCCTCTCTGCCAATTTGTTTTTGAGTAATAAAGTGTTAAATACTAAATTGTCAAAAAATTGTTGCCGTCGCTATTTTGAAGCTAGGAGGTTTAGTAAAAATCACTCGCTTGGCCCTAGGGTGACTATTCGTCTCAGATTTTCAAACACATTCCCGGATTTTAAGACTTTTTCCCGTATCCGTAAGTGTCCCGGAAAACGTTCCGTGATTCTTTTTATACGTAGGCGTTTTACTTTTTAAATTCTCAAGCAAGTTACATTTGGCAACATTGCTCGAAATATTTGTCTACTCTCTACTGTCGTCAGTTGCCGGCACACGCTGAAAGTTATACTATGCTTATATGTTACGACTTTCTGACATTGAGGACTAGAGGCTGATAAACTTGTTAACGTAAGAAGTACCGAAAAAGGTAAATGACATAAATACTTTAATGTTTAAACACAGGTGTCTTACGTACTACAACAGAGACGTCAGTTGTTCCAGTTTGGCATGTCACGTAAAAACTATTTCACTTAATTGATTTTGCACTTCACTGTTGTTATTAAAAACGATAAAGCTAGCGCATTTGTTCTATTATTTTGTATTTGTTAATTTGATAGAAAGCCTTCGTTTCTGTGACGCCCACAGTATGATTGTTAAGAATTTTAAATTAACGTAGTATTTAATTCTAAAAGTTAGCATAAAAAGAAAAATAAACATCTCCACTTGATTGAACTTGGATGGTAATATTTGATTATTTATGTAATTTTTTCACTTCAGAAATGACTTTAAAAAAATAAATAGTTGCAATTTTAGATTTTTAAAACAATCTAATAAATTTTGAACAAGCCAATATTTAGAAAAAAGTTGATAGATGTAGTTAGAAGAGATCGAAAAAACCACTACGTATTAAAAGTCTCGATAAGATCCAATCCTTAAAAAATAGTAAAACTACGAAATACCAGATTTAATGCTTATTTGTAACAGAAAGAGCCGAAAGTTGAAAAAGGATTAAACTAGAAATTTTCCGAATAAAGATTTTGGTCACTGTCATTGAATACCGGCCTAATAACACTAATACTCGGTTACGATTCTGCTAACAATTCCGCCCAAGTGACAAATATTCAGTACAGCCAAGTACCTAATATTAGACATTATTGGTCCAAATATTTGGTAATGTACTAGATATCAGTTCAACTATTCGTCAAGTACCTAATATTAGTCAATTATTTGGCCAAGTGCTAAATACAAACTGCTATTAATCACTGCGTGCGCTATAGTTGCGTCACATAACCGAATAGCGTTCCTGTTTGGCTATCAAATAATTTAATTTATTTTCATTTGAACTTTACTTAATTATACCATAAAATATTACGTCAAGTTTCTAACATTTGCTTTATTTTATTTACTGGACAAAATTCCGAATTCGGATATTCGTATAATTATTCGGTATATCTATATATAACCCTAAATGTTTAACAATTGCAACGACAACAAGGAATCTAATAACAGTAATAAAAAAAATTAAAAAAAAATAGTTTCTGCTTTTATGCTTCTGCGCTGTGGGTGCAATAACTCGGTTGAGTGCTGTTTGTAAAAGTTTTGCACCTTCAATTCACGATAGAAATTTAAATTAAATGAAGAAACAGTAATTATTATTATGAGTAAGAATCTGTTTTAATTAATCTATGTAGTTTAAATTAACGTGCTACTTGAAAATCACGAATAAATTGAAAACAAATTGGCATAACTTCAAAACGGCACAACATTTTATTTTAGGTTAAGTTTTCAACGTTTAAAACATTTTGTTATAAACTAATAACCGTTAAAGACGTACATCTTAAAATAAAGAAGTTATAAGGCTGGAGAGTTTTGGCGGAAACAGCCCTAAGTATTGCATAACAAGACATTATCATCACTCCAATATATTTAATCAAAGAAATGTGTCAATTACTGCCCTTGATCGAATCCTTTATCAAAATTTGAGAAACATCTACTCAGGAATCAAAGTTAAGCAGTGTAATTATTCGATAGTTAACTTTCCTTAATATTGCTACATCTAAAAATTAAGTTCTAAATCTTATTCTAGTATTACTTATGAGCGCTTTAGCTTAAATAGAAATTTTTTATCGTCCTCCGTTTATTAACGAAAGGGACAGGACTTTACGTTTTTAAAAAATTTATTAGAAGGCGTCGTAGAGAAATTAGCGTACGGCGGCCCAAAACAAATTGTAGCCCATGCATAGCTCTAAAAACGAAAAAAATCGTGTTGCTAGTTTTTAAGCAATAATGTTTTGACAATGTTTAAAACTTTGAAAATACTTTCACTTCACAGTTTTTATTCTGGCTTGGCTGTCAGTTTGTACTACAAAAAGCAAATGTTATTACAATTTGGAGTTTTTCGTTAGTAAACCAAAAATACAAAATTGTAGCAACAGTAGTGACAGCAACGTAAATAATTGCTGAAAACAATTAGGAAAAACGAGTTGAGATGCAAGGGGCCGCCGTCGTATTATGGTGATTAGAAACTTTGTCGAGATGAAAGAGCCCGCCGTGTTCTTATGGTGAGACAGTTAGGCATTTAATGTGTAGATAGTAAAATTAGTCAATCTTAATAAAATTCGTGTTTGGATTTATACCTGTAAATTTTGTTTTATTTTGTTGTTTTATGAAAATACAAGCTAGTCATCTGGTTTAGGTAGAGTGCTTATATATTTTTTAATTTTGTTAATATTGCAGATTAATCCAACGCGAATGGTGTATTATTTTTAGTCAATTTCAAATTCTAACTTAACATGAAAAGCTGTAGTGATGAAAGTTTCTATACTGTGTTTTCATTTACATGTATAATTAAACACTATTATCGATACCAAAATTAATACGTTAAATAAAACAAATATCTAACAAGGAAACTGCTTTTAATCAACTAATTTATATTTTAGCAGTCGCTCCTTTGAAATATAGTTACTTGCCATTAATTTATTGAAGACAAAAAAAACACAAAGAATAAAAACAAAAGAAATAAATGTAAAATAACTTTTAAAACAACAAAAAACATTTTAAACACTTTGTTTAATGCTAAAGAAAAAACAGACAATTCACTAAAATCAGGCATCTACAAATTAAATTGCTCGCACTGTAATTCGGTTTATATAGGACAAACAATTAGAAATTTTGATATTAGGTACAAGGAACACATACGTTGTTACAAGTATAAACACCCCCATAAATCCAATTACGCTAAACACTTATTAGAACACAATTATTCAATGACATCTAATAGCACTATAGAATTTTTACACTTTTGTGATGACAAACGTAAGTTGGATACACTAGCTTTTGAAATTCATAAACATTTAAAATCTGTACCTTTAATGAATGAACAAATTGCTTTCTTAAATTCATCGTTATTAAACGTTTTGGAATGAGAAATCAAGTCATCTGGACGCAGATATAGAAAACCAAGATTAAGTTATGAAGATTTATTGTTCCTATAGCAACACCAACCGTTTACTTTTAATCTTGCTTTTTATAATGACGTGTAAACACGTTGAAATGCGTATAAAGCTAAAATAGAAAACCCGTTGAAGGTGCGAATTGTTTTATTTACAATAAATTATATTAAATGTAATATTGTATTAATTTTAATCGAATGTAGAAATGCTTTTATCATTAAGTTTTAAGTATCATTCTGGTGCGAGAATACTGAGAAACATTAAATTGTATAAGAAATAAAAATAAAAATTTTAAGAAATATTAATTAAAATATGAATACCATGAATAACAAATAGGCGTTGTTTGATTTGAATTCTTACGTCTACGCCACTGCGTTAGTTAAACATGGGTTAACTAAAGGTAGATAAGTATGGGCGGTAGGTGTGGCGGTACCCCACAATTTGCAGTAAACAGGGGTTCTTGGAAGCACCGCACTCATCACCAGCGAGCCCCGGGGAGTCGCTTAGGGTCCTAGGGGCTTCGACCTGTAGGTCATTTCGTTCGATTCTTTATTAACTTTGATGAGGGAGTTTAAATTTAGGGCGAGGATTATCGCTTTTTATTGTTTTTTAATATATGTTTAATTTTTTTAATTTATTGGTATTTTTACATTTCCGTTCTCTGTTTATCAGCACCTAGTTAATATTTTTCGCATGTTGGTAAAAAACAATTTGAACTTCGAGTAATTTTGGAATTAATTTGTATCTCGGACAACAGTTTGTAGGTATCCTGTTTCAGTGCTCATTCACATTTTCTAGTTCGTTTTGCTTTAAACACGCAAAAGATAAAAAATTCCGTTTTTGAGAATGTTGGCTTGAATTTATAGCTTAAAAGAATTTGATCTTCACGTTCGGTAGAACCCTGTTATTACGACAACGTTTTAGAAAAACCCAAGTCTGCCAGTAACGTGGCTTTGTTTTGTTTAAATTGGTCAAATGTTCTCGTTTGAGTATAAAGAATAATGAAACTTTGGGAAATGGTTTCAAATCCGCATAAGACCAAATTTCAAGCTTAAAATTAACCGGAATCTACATTATCCCCTGCGCTTGTGGTTCAAACTACGTTGGACAAACTGGTTGGTTCGTTGAATTTAAATAGATATCCAATTTACCACGGAAGTAAAGGAAAATGCCAGTATTATGTATTAGTAAAGCAGATAGTAGCTTGGGGCACGCAGTTTGCAGAAAGGAAACACAAACGGTTGTACAGCCACTGAAATTCACAAAGTAATCCGCAATGCGGAACAGCCTAAGGCTAAGGAGAAACTAGCATCTCTGGAAGGCTTAGCTTTTATACCTTACAGTAAAGGCACTACTGATAAGATAGGGCATGCTCTTAGAAGATGCAGCATGAAGACAGTATTTAGGACTAATGAAACTCTGGGAAACGGTTTTAGATCCGCAAAGAACCAAATATCAAGCTTAAAATTAGCCGGGATCCACAACATTTCTTGCTCTTGTTGTTCAAACTACATTAGGCATCTATTGAGAGAGCACAAAGGTAATTGCAAACACAGACGCATTACAAAATCTGCGGTGACTGAAAATACTGATTTAACTGGGCATAAGATGGACTTTGAAAACGTTCGAGTACTCGCCATAGTACCTCATTACTTCCTTCGTATCATATGTGAAGCCATTGAAATTAAGAAAAAGCCTAACAACATAAACAGATAAGATGGTTTTAGACTTGAACTCGAGTAGTTCATCCTCTAAGGACTCACCATCTATCTCACGATTACGCTCCACCGGATCCGTCTCCGTCCAAGGGTGACAGCCAACCAGAACCAACGTCGTACTGCCCGACTGGATCAAAAAGGTTTAAATACCTCCGCATCCCGGATTTGAATTAAGTGCTCTAATCGTTCTGAAAATGCAAGCTACATTCTCTTGCGAAACGTTAGCTTGTATGGATTCACAAACAGCTAACAGACATAAGCCTATAAAGTAATCTTGTCCTGGCATACAAGATACATTAAAATCAAATCTTTTTCCGCCCCAATGTTTAAATAATCTAAGCGCACGGCCCTGTTTAGGCAGGCAAGGCTCACGAACAACTATGCCTCAAACTTTTAGAGTAGATGCTTGTAAAGACAGAAAAGCTACAGGTCGATCTTTACTTGATTATGCTGGGTGTAATCCTCAAATGACGGCGCGGTCTAAGCCGAAAGTAAATAGTAATATTAACATTAAATAAAGATTGTCACTGCATTTTCAATTCAGGCGGGATTGGAATATTTGTAAGCAGTTAGCTATTTAAGTCAAGCCTTAAACGTAAGTATGCGTTTAGAAAAGATTTGTTCTCTAATTTACATCAGGAAACCCATTACATTTTTGCCTCTGTTGTTGTATAACTTGGGAATATAGGTATTTTTCTGCTGTGTCAAATATACATATAATAAATATAATTGCAGTGCGTTTTTAGCGCATCAAAATAACACCTTATACATATAATTAAAAATACTAAGGCTGCTATTTACAACTTGAATGAAGCATTTTTATGATAATTACTAATCAACTGACTAACTAAAAGAAGAAAACAGTATGAAATACACTACTCAAAATGAATATAGAGACACTTATAAAAAATTGAATATTTTTGCTTAAGTAACACTGGATTTGGTAAAAAGTGTCTTCGAATTTTTGAAAAGGATTACTCTTTAAGATGCGAAGATTTCAGTCTTGTTGAATAAGCTTCTAAGAAAAAAAATGTTAAAAATTGAAATTGGGAATCATTTAATTAACAAACTTTTAAACAATCAACTATAAGAAAACAATAAATTTAAAAAACTAATAATGGGTTGGGCCTCCTCTGGCCCGGATGACTTCAGGGCAACGACGTGGCACACTCTCAATTAAATTTAAAATTGTTTGTTGAGGATGTTGCTCCTATTCTTGAGTAAGAATTTCCTCAAGCTCATCTAAATTTTCAATAGGCTGACGATCCAGCAATCTTCTTCCCAATACGTCCCATAGGTGTTTGATGGGGTTAAGGTCTGCACTATTAGCCGACCAGTCCATTACTGTGATATTGTGGTCATGAAAAAAATTTGTAACTATCCTAGCCACATGTGGCCTGGCATTATCTTGCTGATAAATTAAGTCAGGTCCCATTTCTTTAGCAAACAGAATCACTTGTGGTTCTAAAATGTCCCTGATGTAACGCGCCGCCGTGAGAGAATCTTCCCGAAAAACCACTAGCTCGGTGCGACCATTCAAAGTTATGCCGTCCCATACCATAATGGAGCCTCCACCAAAACGGACAGTTTCTTGAATAGTGGAGTCTAAATAGCGTTAACCTTGGCGTCTCCACACACGCATTCGTCCATCGTTATGGTCTACGCAAACCCTGGACTCGTCCATGAACATTACATTGCCCCATTGTTCTCTCCTTGCACGTAACTGAATCTCGTGAAGCCTATTCCGAAATGTTTCGTTCGAAATTCTGGTTCCACTAGTGGCAACCAGTCGATTTTGTAGAGATCGGGCGGTAATTCTACGTTCTCTAACGGCCCAAAACCCAATAGGCGGTCTTCGCGAGGAGTAGTGGCTCTTTGTCTTTCAGGGTAAGGACGTCTTCTTACGATACCATTATTTATATATCTGTTCTGCTCTAGCTATAGCAGAATGACTCACATTTAACATTTGAGCAGCGCGTCGTCTTGATTATCCCTCTTCAATTAATGTCACCGCTCTAACTATCTGATTTTCATTCAGATATACTCTTGGTTGTCTCCTTCTCCCTAACACATCCACATTCATGTTTCCACCAACAAATTACACCGCGAAAGGTAAAATCAAGTGAAAATTTTTTTTGTTGATTTAAACTTAAGCATCTTTTGTTTTGGAAAATCTCCACGGAAACAAGTGCCTACTTTTTTACAGGTAAAACGTAAAGGTATGTTCATATTATCTGCCAAGTTATAGATTGCTTCGTTGAAGTTTACAAAAAATACCCACTATATTCATTTTAAGTAGTGTATATTTGGAAGTAGACAACGTACAAACATGAAAAAGGAGAATGGATTTACGAAAAGGTAGCATAGCTCATCTGATAAAAGGAATTGGATATCAATCTGATTAATTCATAATGTTATATTTTAGCTAGCTGAAAAAGCTCATTGTTACTTTTATCAACAGCAATGCTTTTAATATCTACCATATAAGCTTTTATAACCCCGTTCGATAATATCGAAGATTTTGGAAACCTTTATTTTTATACAAATTAAATATTATGTTAGTTAAACAAGTATAATCAAGTGATGTAAAAATATTTTCCACGACTGGGAGTATAAGTCGGTTTCTATGGCATCAAAATTATGACAGAAGTAAAGCATTTACTCTCTAGGGACAAAATAAGATAACAATTTCCCTATGAGAGTTTTTATTTCACTTTATATTTAGTTTTGTAAACAAATGTCTGTTGTCATGTTACGTTGCATGGAAACATCCCAAAGGCTTCTAAATATTGTAATTTCGCTCCGAAAAAATAGTATATACACCTCGGGAGAGACCGCCATTTTTTCCTCGACGTATTTGTAGCCCTCGGGCTTCAAATTACACCTCAGGAAAAATAAGACGTTTCTCCCTAGTGTGTAATGTACTATTTTGGAAATGTGAAAATTGCAAATATACTAGCTTTTCAAAATTTTGAACGTTTTTTCAAAAAATACTGCTCGAAAACTGCTCACACAATCTTCTTAAAACTACAATAGCCGATAGAGCTAGCAATGAACTACAAATTTATTTTTTAATAATTTCCCAAATTGTACTCTGAGCCCTCCATGAATTTTTTTAAATTTTCAAAATGATTAATTATAAATCATAAATGCAAACCTGAATTGTTATAAACTTTAAACAGTGTGGCAGCCTACTTAAAGTAGTTTATTAAGAGTAGCAAGAATCTTTAACCACATTAAAAATTAGTAAAAAAACTACTTTTTAGTTTCAACAACGCATACCGGGAAGTTACGTGTTTTTAATTACGGCTATCAATTAGCTCTAGTTAAAAAATATATTTTCCATTTTTGCATATTTTTGATAACTTAAAATAAAGCGTTTACAGCGATTTACCGTGCTCCTATCCTATGCGGCTAGCCAAAATTATCATGGCGCTATTCCTATCTGGTACATGCTATCGTATTGCACAGGCTGTCGCATGTTTAAATCACCGCTGGGGCGTTACAATTTTTTATATTTATTTTCTTGCTTTTATTTTTGTAAAAACAATGGTCTTGAGACAGAGCACTCTCTAACCAATGCGAGGACCGCAGGCGCAGGTTCAATTCCTACAAATTTTTTTCTCGTGTACATTCTTATAATATTATTATTAAATATAAAGTTACCGAAGTAGTTTTTTTATATTTTTGAAATTCTTCGTAAAATATTGAACGTCTTTATTAATTATTGTCGGTGTTATTTATAATACGCAATAATTTTTTTTAAGACAATTATCGAGTTCCGGATGTAGCTCCTATAGCCTATAGCCTGTTCTCCGTAAAACACCCTCAATACATCTGCTTCGAATTACAAAATGTTGTTTAAATGTTTATACTCTTCTCTGCCGCATACTCTACCTTAGTGCTAAGGTGGAATAACAGCTTAACGTCGAATCCGAACGACGAATTGTTAGAAAAGGTTTAGGCATTCAAACCTGGGCTGCCTACACCGGCTTGGCGAATTGAGCGGCGGGTTACAATACAGAGTTTTTTAATACCTGTGAGAAGTTTAATTCAAAACTTTTCGCATTAGTAGCGAACTCTCATCATTTAAGCCCCCGCCACTCTTGTTTATAGTTAGCTACCGTTACATACCTATCTGTAGTGAACTGTTTTAACATGTTTTACTGTATTATCTTCACGTCTTGGGCGGATGACGTGTTGTTTAGGTATGTGTTCTATATTTTAACATCTGCTATTAACAGACGCCACTGTAGCCAAATGGTAGAATGCGTGTATGATACTGTGGGCCATAAATTGCTCGAGAGTTCGAATTCCAGGTTACATTTTCTTAATACCACTGTTTTTTGATCATGGTGTATATGGGTTATCATTATTATTTGTGTCTTTTATTGTGTATACTGTAAGTGTTTATGTTTACTGGGATGTTTTTAGCGATAGTAATAGGACCACAGACGCAGTCGAGAGCAGATCGGCTTACTGACTGTCAATAACGCAAAAACTTAAGTATTTAAGAGTAAAAAAGAAAACATCTATGTTGTTACGTCGTACGTTGACGTCATACTGACAAAGTGTTGGTAGCCGGCACCGGCCACTAGCAGCAGCAAATTATCTTGCATTTTTTATGTTCTACGAATTTACACAATTTCGTGTAAGTGAATAATGCTACTGCTACTACTTCGGATGGATCGAAAAACAGGAAGAAACTTTATTTGGTACAGAAAGTAAAAACTGGGTATAAATAGTACCTGTATAATGTATATAGTATTGAAAGAATTTTGAATTCGTTGCCTCTTAATACTCTACTAGTGACTATTTTCTTTGTCTTGATAGCGGTAACAGTCATTGCAGATGTGACCATTGAAACTTGACGTATGACTTATTAACCTCGTATGTTCTTTAGTACAAACCATTTCCCGTACTTTTTGAATTGGGAAGGTACATTTATTTACAAATCTGTTTTTGAAAAAGTCAGTCCACTTCTTCATCATAGTGTTTTGTTCAACTTTAATGACTGTAAACGGGGAAGAATTTACTCTGGACAAATGGAGTAACTCATACCAATATTCTGGTAGTTCCATTCGGGTTTTAAAATTGACTAACACCATATTTTTATCACACTCCATATATGAGTGACTCCTTATTGGAAAAGTTGTTTTGCTAGAAATAAGTCGCTTCACATCGTGAACTATATAATACATTAAGCAAAACACCGTATAGTTCTTAATCTGACCACTTGCAGAATTACAAAATATGTGCAAATGTTTAACCTGCGCATCTAAATGATTCATTACAAAATCAAACAGGCATTTTTAGCAATAGTTTCGAGATAGGTATAAATACAGATGTACCAGTCGAAAGAACATGTATGGTAAATGAATATAGTAAAAGTTGTCTTAGGTAATACCCATCGTTTGTTGGAATGTTGAGAATATAAATATTGTTTTGAAAATCCATCGCTAATGCTTCAAAATCTGTGGACTTTCTAGATTGCCTCTTGGCTTCTCTTTTTCTGTCGTAAAATGTTTGTGCTTTCCTTTTGTGCAGTTTATTTTCTCTCTCCAAATTTGTTATTTGGTTTTCAGAATTACCTTCTTTTCTCAAACGGTTAATATTTGCTGTAAATTAATCACATGCACTGCAAGTGTCCGTTCTGGGATAAAAGCTAATATTGAAGTTGGTGTTGAATATCGTTCTGTAAGTTTAGTACGATACTCTAGCAGAAGGAAATTTTTGCTTAAACATGAGGAACATTTTCTTTATGTTTAATTCTTCGGGGAGATACAATTTTTTTGACTCTTTCAGACTATAATGTGACAATCTGCTTTTAAAAGAATTAATATAGTTCTGTATTTGGTTATACGTATTTTCTGGTATCTTTCTATGCAAGCTGCTTTGTTGTCTCCTTTTATCTCTTGGGGAAACGCCACCATGTTTCAGCGATTTCTGCAAGCATTCTACTTTACTTTTTGTAATTCCGTAAATCGCTATAAAGGCTTTGACACAAACTGTAATTTCTTTGACTTTGTTTTGATGCAGTACTCTAACTCTATAGGAAAAAGTGGCATCGTGATAGTCTGCTTCTTCTTCTTTTCTACTTTTTCGTTTTTCAATTGGAAGCAAGACTATCAACCCACAAAAGTAGCTATTTTGCTCATTGTTTGATGGTAAACTGTTAAAGTTTGAAAGAATTACCTTTCTCTCTTCCTCCCCAATAACCTTAAAACACCCCAATCGCTTACAGTGGCATGGTTCTCCCTGTTCATGTGTCGGTACTCAAAGTTTTTTATTACTTCTTGCATTTTCCCTATTTTTTGCCTCTTATTTGTTGTCGATGTACATGGTTGTTCCTCACGAAGCGACATTTTAAAACAAACTTACCGTCACCCGTATGCACTTCACGCATCTGCACAGGCCAAGTACACAAAGCTAACTAATCTGGAATTTAACATTATTGCGTATTAAAAAAATGCGAAACGCTGGACATTCCTTGTTTTTATGCTGTTGAGCGTGGACATGGGCATACCCTGTTTTAAACCTGTACCGGAAAATCAAAGCATTTAATTTTAGCAGAACTATCGTGTTTTATTCTTTGATCTTTTGGTACAATATAACACACCTCAGTGTCAACCAATTCCATTCGTTAAATCAATTTCCACAAATATGCGACTTTCGTTCTTTTATGCCTGTGCCCTTCAGTTGTGCGCATAGACAATTAACATATAACTGGCACCTTTGGTAAAATTTTACAATAACTTTTTTTGGAATTGTACACTATTGGGATAAGGTAGGATACGTAATACAAACTATTGTGAAAAATAAAACAGCTGCAAACAATTTGAAGTACGAGATATTTCATGGAAGGTGGTTGGACCATTTTTATCAAATAAATCGCGAGTTCCCTAGCATAAATTAATAAATTAAGTATATTAAATGGGAATGACAACTATGAAATTTTAATTAGAGGTTTTATACTACGACTCTGTAAATAACTACTGAATGTTTTTGTACCTATCTAATTACAAACTACTTCGTTTTAGAATTTCACAAAACCGTTAACATATTTAACGTCAGCGTATGAGAATTTCTAATTATTAATTTAATTATTGAAAATCTCATTATATTTGAAAGTGAGTTCAAACGGTTTCATGCATTTAAAATAGATTAACCAAATTATTTCACGTCTGACTGACATTTGTATGATCAGGTACCGCTACCGTTCTACTGCCTTCATGTTAATATAGATAGCTTGAGTTTATAGCACCTTTAACCTCTCAACATGTGCAGACGTTCATGAAATGAAGGAGCGTCCTAGATAACATGAAGTGTCTTAATTTGGTTTTAGAAATTAGTTTATGATTATAATTGTTGTTGTGTTTGTTAAAGAGGTTATCATTTTTTGTTACGAGAAACTGAAGGTGCCACTCCTTTTTATACAGCAAGAAATAAGAACAAATAAATCGTGAATTCAAGAGGTCATTTCTGACTGTTAATTGAATATAATATTTTATCCAAATGGAAGTACGCATAGAACAAGCAAAAAATTTCGATAAATTTTAATTATGTTGCAGCATAAAAACTTCAGCCTGGTTTAATCTACGCTTCATTATGTTGGTTACCGGGCATTAAACTGCAGAATATAATGACAATTTAAAAGACAACTTTACGAGTGCAATTATTATTTCTGAAACAAATGTACAATGAAATGGTGTCCAGGCGATAATGAGGTCCATCAGAAAGATACTTTGATCTTTTAAACTGTCTACCTTTAATTCTGGTTTTTAAATATGTATTTGTTTAATTTTTCATTGTCACTTAGACTGTGATATGTTTATTCGTTTGTAAATAATGAGACACACATTCTGAGAATATTTTTGAATTATTATGGTAATGCAAAAGGCGTATACTGTTTGGAAATGTAAATTGACAGCAACGAAGAAGAAAGATGCCTTCTTCGTGGAACTGACTGCAACGGTGTTTTAGTTTATTACCTGCTGGTCTAGCTAACCAATTATACGGTGTCTTCTCTGACAGCTTTAATGTTAATATACACGAGAATACCTTGTTAATATGTAATGGGCTTTGGCCGTCTGGAAATTGTTGAATGGGGTATTTAGGAGCTTTTATTTACAGTAACTTTTTTCAAGGTGCCTGAATTACTGCTCGAGCATTTTGGTTTATTGCTCGTAAACTACATCCTACAACTCTCACACACATAAGTTTTATTGTATGGCGTTTTCATAAATCTGTTTATTGAAATGTAGCTGCATTAGATTACTTGAAGTCAGAATATTGCATTTGCAATACTCATACTAAGTTACAACCTCGTAAGTTGGTGTTTTGCAGGTTTACAATAAATATCAAACAGAATCTTGCTTAGCAACTTTTTAAAATATTTTTTAATGTTTTCAACAACTTGCTACAAGCTTATAGTTATAGTTAACATTTATTTCAATCAGTTTTGTTAGAATAATATTTTTTAATTTCTATGTTGTGCTTTATTTGCCTACAGCAGGTGTTCCAAATGACTAAAAAGCTTTCTTGTTAAAGAATCCTATCTGAAGCCACCATCAACTAGATCTAGCCACCATACCATATGCTGCGACAACAGAAAGAAGTTAAAATAAAAAGTTTTGATGACATCCACCACTTGATAACTTCTTATTTTCTTTATTTGAAACATAACAATTTCATGTGTAAAAAATGTTTTTTAATGTTACAATACAATTATTTTATGAAAATATAAGTTTGGGATATTTTGACGAAAATACATGTTTTAAATCCCGAAAAAGTGATTTAAAAAAATGTCTGTTTATGGGTAGCTGGATACGTGGATGCATTCTTTTGTTTGTTTCCAATCATTACCGAATTTAAAACCTGTAGCGAATATCAAAAATTCATTGCACATCTTTTCAACAGTCCGAAAATCGGAAGCGAACAGGCATCTTTTGGCTATAATTTTTACGATAAATGGAATTATGCAAAAAAAGGTAAACAAAAAGTAACCAAAAAGGAAATGGCAGAAGCAATAAGCCGAATAAAAATAGGAAAATCAGCTGGAAGAGACAAAATTAGCTCTGAAATGGTTAAGTACGGAGGGAGAAGAAAAGTGGAATGGATCCAAAGAATATGCCAACAGACTTGGAATAGAGAAAATACACCGAGAAACTGGGAGGATAGTTTTATAGTACCATTACACCGAAAAGAAAGCACAAATGAGTGCGCCAACTACCGAACCATGTGTGTATACAGAAAACATATTCAAGAATAATCGAGACTAAGATCAGACACTATGTCAAGAAAGAACTACAAGAGAAACAAGCAGCATAGAGAAATAGCAAGCAAACACAAGACCACATATATATTATTAGATCAGCAACAGAAAAGAAATTAGAGGAAGGCAAACCTCTTTATTTGGCGTTTATATTTGTGGAAAGCCATGGAAGCAGCAAGAATACCGGATAAATTAATAGAAGTCACAAAAAAACTGTACAATAGAACAACGGGAATAGTGGGAATAAAGGGAAAGGAGTTCAAAAGCTTCAATATGGAAAAAGGGATCAAACAAGAAGACTCCCACAATCTCTTACTATTTAAATAATAGTTATGGATCAAATTCTAAAAAGAAAATAAAGAGAGAGCACTTAACACAAAACTTAAATACTGGAGAATGACAGAAATAAACGTTCAAAGTCTAGTATTCGCAAACGACATCGTGCTGATGGAGGACAATGTTAAGAAATTGCAAACTGCAGTCAAAAATGGAACAATAATATACAAAGCGCAGAAATGAACATAAATTCAAAGAAAAGCAAAATAATAAAAAATTAGTAAGCAAACCATCAACGATCAGGAAGACATATCATATGTAGACAGAGCAGATTAGAAGTAGTAAATTTCTAAGAATATTTGGGAGTCATGATAAGCAACGACGGAACCATAGAACAAGAAATAAAAAACCAAACATCAAAAGCAATAAAAGTATACCATCAGATTAATACAACATTAATAAGTAAAATAAGAACTTGGAAGAAAAACAAAGCTGCACTTGTAGAAATCAGCTTACGTACAAACTTTTATATATGGAGCAGAAACCTGGCCAATGCAAGACAAACACAAGAGTAAAATAACAGCTACAGAGATGAGATATTTAAAAGAAATTGTTGGTAGAACAAGGAGAGACAGAATCAGAAATATAACAACAAGGGAGGAACTCGACGTAAAACCGGTAGTGGAAACCATTCAAAAAAGACAGCTACAATGGTATGGGCACGTGGTCTGAATGAAAGAAGAAAGACTCTCAAAGATGATAATGGAACTGGGAGAAGCAGGGAAGAGAGGAAGGGGAGACCTAGACAAAGTGGATGGACACCATCAAAAACGTAGTATAACAGAGATGAAATAATATCGAGGAGGTGAAGAGGTTTGCGCTAAACAGAAGGAAATACCGGAAATGGATGGAAGACCCGACAGCCTAGAGTATAAGGGAATAGAAAAGAAGAAGAGGAATTATGCAAACTTGAAAATAGGAACTGTTAGAAAGCCTTTAGACAAATCTACAACGTTTCGTTAATTCCCTATCTTCGCAATGGTGACCAGTACGGCTTTTTTGAAATTTTAAATATAGCGTTTTATTACTCCAAAACAAGTTGGCGAATTGGTTTAAAGTTTGCTACCATTGCAGTCTTAAAAGCCATATTATTACTACACAAGGAGCTAATTCTAAGTGCAAAAAGGAAGTTACCTCTGGAAGTGAGACGGTCTAATTTTTTTTTATCCATAGTTTTGACTGTAAAAAATCGAAATTTTGTATTCTGACACTACCTATTTAGTTTAACGTCTGTGCTTATTTTCGTTTCGTATAGGGTCCGATAACTGTTTCTACGAAATTTTTCTTATATTTATACTTTTTTTATCTTTAAATTATTATTTACCATACAAAAATAAACAAAAATGTTGCTCTTGTTGAAAGTTTTTAAATCCATATCTTTGGAAGATGATTTGAACTTTGTGGAAAATCAATTTAACGTAAAGATTTGAGTGTTTCCTTAAAAGGCGAAAACAGTTTGAACAAACTTTGAGGGTAAGTTCTACACATCAAAGCAATAAAAACATTATTGTTAAACACAAGCCCGAAGAGGCTTCCTCACCAAACCTCCAGAAGAGGAACCAATTTCGACTGTTGGGACTGTTCCCTATTCCAAAGGCTGCAGCTTTGCAACAACGCGTTTTCGAACCATGATTATTGGAACATTTGTATTGCTTTGGCGTGTAGAACTTATCTATAAAGTTTATAAAAATTATTTCAGCACCTTAAGTGAACAATCTGACTTTCATTGCAACTTGATTTTCCACAATAAGTTAATGATTTCAAAATTCGTTTGCTTTGCAAATGTATCTTTTTGTGTATTTTTGTATAACTAATAATATTTTCAAGATAAATATCCAAATAGTGTAACGATCTCAAACAATTCTTGAAAAATATTATGTGATCCTTTCCTGGTGCGCTTGTTCAACTCTAAAAGCAACCTAAATGAGTAGTTTATACACACATTAAATTCGTTTTCGTTTTTCTGTACTCTTTAAATGACAAGGGCGAAATATAAAACTTACAAATTTCGGCATTAAAAGCACCATGAGCATGTTAATTAACAACAGACTCAACTTTCCACTGAGAAAACATCACTGAGAGGTTTCCTTTTGGTCGTTTACCTGAACAGCAAAAGTACAGCTATCAGCTAAAGGTCTATAGGACGTGGAAAATAGATTTTAAGAGTTTAATGGATAAAAAATGGTTGCAAATAGAAAACACAAAATATCATAAAAACGTGACTGCAGTAAAAAATGGGAGGGGGAGAAGTAGGGGTGCTCTACTTCAATATAGAGGCGCTCGGAAAAAAACTTTAGATTAGTATTCTACATATGTCGAATAGCCGATCTGCGCAATAGCGATTTTTTATCACTTCCCCCCCTCCCTTCACTATCAATGTTTTCCTTTTTTAAAATTTTTGAATTTCGACAAAATCGGTATGAGAGTGTTAAATGACAATAGGAACAACTTTATATTAGGAAAACACAACTGGGAGGTTTCTTGTTGGGTATTTACCTGAACAGATAGTTGCTGATTCGAACAAATGATGCACTTTGAAACAAATAAATAATGACGTGCTGTTACAGCCAATAGCGGGCCACTGCTTAATTAAACACGTAAATTTGAGTTTTTCAGACAGTTTAAACAACATTTGTAATTTTTCCTGTCTATTATTGTTTTGAAGTATTTGTTGTTGTTGTAATGTATCATTAATTTATTTTCAGTAGTGTTCAAAGACTTAAAGTTGAGTTCGTATTATTATTTTTTGGTTATTTTCAGGGTTTTCAAAACTTTAATAACTCTAACAATATATATTGGTGGAATCGAAAAGTCGCAGAGAAACGTTTTGTTCAGTTTTTATGGTAGAATACTGTCCCGCAATCCGTGTCCGCGAGTTTTAGAACACCCTGTAAACCTCATTAAATATCAATGTTGTCGGTATCAAAAATTTCTGTTTCTACCTACAGTTGTAACACGACGTTTATCCTTTTCTGTTTTAGCGTCTAGCTAGAGGTATGTGCGATTCTGTAACGAAGATCGATGTTCTGGATCGAATCCGATCTAAGTGTATAAGATCTATTATATCTATACTATAATAAATCACCGTATATCAAGTTTTTAAAAGATCGATTTTTAAACGTAAAATAAAATAATGTTTAATAAAAAGATTTTACGCAATGCTGTCATCAGTTCGGTGGAAAAATAAAAAATAAAACAATGTGTAAATGAATAATGCTTATTTTATCATAAATTGCATAGGATCGTATTTTGTAATAAAACACAGTTTATATGTATAGGTAAAAAGTTAGGAACCGCAATAGAACACGCTCTGTTTTTTCTGTTTTTTTTCTCCGAACCCTCATCACTTTAATTATATTGTTACTTTTAGTGTAACTTCAGTTTTCTTACTTCTGTTTCCTACAGACCATCGGAACGTCGATTTCGACGCAAAAAAGCGATTTTATTAAAACTTATCGATAAAATAAGCGATTTTTTTGAAAAATCGTCCTAGATGGCACATCCTCAGCGCTACCCAAACTCTACGAAAACTAGTAGCTCAACCGACGACAGTACCAGTACCACGCGACGCAGCTACGCAATCCTTGGCTAGGCGCTGCTACCATCTAATGTGAGGTGGCACCTAGCGTAAGCCCTATCCGCCACGTCCCTCTTAGGGCCGGATCGAGATACGATCAATCAGCGCGCCAAGTTAACAACGGTTCAACGAGAATAAGCCACCAGTCATGACATCAGGTTGCGAGCCCTAAGTCCCTGGATCGAAGAAAATTACCTAAACCTCTACTGATTCTGCAGATCAGTGCCCGAGCTGAAAACGCAGCTCCCCCGTCGAACAGCACTAAGACGGCCCTACCCTGCATATAGGTTTACCATTGCCACCACAAGTCCTACACCGTGACCAGGACGGGGGCTGCTATTCCTCCGCGGGCTCGGATTTGGTATCAGTCAAAGAAGTCAGTAGTTGAACTTTTCGGAGTTCAAGTTCAAAAAAAGTCAAAATTTAAAAAAAAAACAGTTTTTACGTTAATGTTAAAAAAATATTACTTATTTATGGATACAATATATGTGCTACTATGCTAGTTATACTGCTGGTGTTGGTGTTGGTGTCTTCTCGTCGATTCTCTTGAGGGTGACGTGGATTTAGTTGCTGGGGTAGGGGATCATTGGGTGTTCTAGAAAGAAAGCAGAAATTGTTTGGGTTAGGATCTTGGTGGTAAATTCACGTTGTTGAGGGAAAAGGTTAAGCCAATCGGTTCCTTTCTCTTCTGTTGGTGTTGCGGCGGAAACATCCTTCAGTGGAATGGTGGCTTCGGGGGCGGCAGCTTCCTTGGGTCGTGTGGGACACCGCATAGAGAAGGCCACATGATCTCCCTCGCAGTTTCCACACTTGACTTCGGTTCCTGGCTTGCACGAGGAGGTGGTGTGGTTGGCTCCGCAGATCCCGCAGGTCGGCTTCTTCTCGGGGCAGTTGGCGGCGGTGTGGTCGTATTTGAGGCAGCGGGGACATTGGCTAGGTTGTGGTTTGGTTGGGTGGGATGGTTCAACGGAATACATGTGGGAGAATATACTCAGTCCGCGGCTTAGGAGAGCATCCAGCGAGGCCTGACAAGTGGTAATCACTTGCAGTAACCTCGTGTCGCGATCCGTTGCCTTGGAGCGAATTCTCCACACGTTTGTGAAGGAGATGGATTGGAGGGTGAGAGCTTGCTTCGCGTCTTCGGTTGTGATGTTCAGTTCGACCCCCCGAACAACACAAGAGAAAGACGGAGGCTTGGCGGCGACGGCGGTGTGGCGTGGTGTGGTGCGGTTGGTGATGATCAGTGGAGTCCCCATCTGGTGCCCTAGGGCGATGAGCTTCTCGCGGAGGTTGGAGTGAGGCGCAGAATTGGTGGCGTTTCCGTTAGGGAAAACAGAAATGTTGGAGGGAACCAGTCCAGGAATTTTCATCATGACCTGGTGTACGGCCTTGTTGGATGCGTACTCCTTTGGGATACCTGAAACATAAAGTGTCTTAATAGGAGAACTGCTGGAGGCGGAGGAGTTGTTGGAGGCGGCGGACGGGTTCGAGGTGATGGAGCGGTTGGAAGCGGCGGAGTGGTTGGAAGCAATGGAGTTAGTTCTGGAGCGGCGGTGATGAACGGTAACCCATTCGGAGGAGGGAAGGTCGGACAGAGGAACAAGGGGTGGAATATGTGGTGTGGACGAGCCGGGGAGCGGGCTCTTGAGGAAGTACTCGGTGGTGCCGATTTCTTCTAGGGTGGTGATGGGTGGTCCAGGCGGTGGCATGGGGGAAGCGGCGACGGTAATCTTCGGCTTGCTCTTCTTGTTCTTCGTGGAGCGGGTCTGCGTCGGAGAAGGTTGTTCGGACGGGGGCTGCTTCTGTTGTCTGCTTGTGGTAGAGATCTTCAGTGGATAGTTAAGTTGCTGTCCTAACTCGATCAGCCTCTCGCGGAAGTTGGGTTGAGTCGTGGAAAAAGTCATTTTTCCATTGTAGCGGTTGGCGTCAATATCGTAGCTAGGTTTCGGTCCAGGTATTTTCTTCCAGGCGAGAGTTAAAGCCTTGGACGAGAAGTCCATGGGGAAGCCTGACACGTAGAACGTGGTTGGAGTGCTGCTGGAGTCGGCGTTGTTGGAGGCGCCGGTCGCCATGGTGGTGGAGGTTGTTTGGTGGAAGTCGGAGAATCGGTGAGATTTTCCGGACCCGAGGCAGATGTTCTGGTAGAGCTGGCTAGTTGGTGGTGTTCTCGGTGCGAGACCTCGAACGAGAATGAGTGAATGACCAGTTTAGGCTACTCGCAATCCCAGTACTGCTCGACTACGCACCCCCCAGATTAGTCGGTAGTCGGTCTGATATGACCGGGGTACGCTAACAGCATCGGGTGTACCTAAGCACGAAACTTCTGGGTCGACACTTTAATAGTCGGCGTGAGCAGGCAAAGTGCACCTTCCCCCTAGGGCCCAAGTTCCTAATGCCAGCAGCCGCGTCACTCCTTCCTAGAGCTCACCTTTACCTACCTAAATTGTCGACCCAGTCCGTACCGTCTAGGCAAATTTATAACCCCTTGGAGTCACTTCGACGTAGTGACTGGGGCGCAGGCAAATTTTTTTAGCCACGGCCAGGAAGCGGAGATTTCGAAGACGTGCTGCCAAGTTAATTAAACTACCTAATTAAGTAGTTGTTGGTTTTATAAAACTATAAGAAAAACATCACCTTTTAGAATTTACCTTTTACATTCTCGTTTTTGTAAAATTTAATAAATAAATTTAATATTATGAGTTATTTTGGAATTTTTCTGGAATTTTTGGATTTTGTACAAACACTAAAACTACCTAAAACTATTGAGTTACATATGGCAATGCACTAAATATTTATATTAATTTAATAATTTTTAGTTATTATTTTGTTTCAAGGTATAGTAGTGACTATACTCACAATAATGTAAGAAAAACATTTTTGCAAATTTTAAAGCTAATAATTTAATTTTCAGAAATTTTTTTGACAAATTCACAACCACCCACTATTCCATATACGAGACTGGCAAGAAAATACTAAGTACGTGTTCGAAGCTACTCGAATCCATTCATAACAGTTTTTTGGTAATCAAATATTCAAAGCACACGTCTTGGATAATTTTAAAGCCTCAGCTTCTTAACAATGAAGTAAGAAAGCAGGAGGTGCTCAATTTGAGGAGCGTCCAATCATACTTAAGTAACTTAAGAGATAACAAATGCATCAAAATATACATCATAATCAAGAAGAATGGCGGGCCCATAATAAGATATTTATATGAATATTATGAGCGAGCTAAGAATGCTTCACAACAATGACTTACGAATGGACTAAACGGATTCTGAAAATTAATTTCAGAGGCTCAGGTGCCGCGTGCAACGTAGGTGTACTGATAAATAGCGAGATAAGCGACGGGGTACAATATGGACGAATAAAATATTACACAGGTTGAAATAAGATATGTACTCAAGATATATAAGAATAAAGTTGTCACAGACAAACACAAAGAAATTTCAGTTACTTTTTAATTTGTTGGTAATCTTATACAAGAAGACAACATAATTATAAATTACCGTGTTAGAATTAAACCCAGAAGCTTCGTAACAAAATCTTAATTCAACAATTGATATTAATTTCTTAAAACTTCCTAAAATGAAAAAGCAATGAAATAAATAACAATAAAAGAGTAACTTTATACAATACCGCATAACATTACAGTACAATTAAGATATTCCTTGGAAAATTCCAGAGAACGTAGAGTTTAATTAAATCCGTACCTTGACAAATCACAAGTACCTAAGCAACAATTTATTAAAAGTTCAGTTCCCTGTTAAGTACAGAATTAGGCACGCCGAAGAAATAATTCATTTGATCTTTAAAATGTAAAACGATCCATTTATACAGTGCCTTGAAGAGCTCTAATTGATTTCACGATCAATCTCTGCAGTACATGTGCATGTAATTTTTAATGCGCCATATGCTTTTCACGTACGACCTCAATTTTCAATCCTAGGCCTGAAATGAGTCAGATCAGATGTCTGACTAAACAACTTTGAGGAGTAGTTTGATCCGAATTGAGATCTTTATTGCCTGCATCCACGCTATTATTTAGATCTAGGTGATGATTATATTCATAACATTTAAGTGGAGTTTGTGTTGGGGCAGATTAAAGATTACCTTTTACATCGATAGAGTCAATCAGTTTAGTGTTAGATTATTTGGTGTTAGTCATTGAGATTGAGATTAATAGTGACTGGAAGAATTCTATGACCACCACGAAATCATAATGACTTTTTAATCGCGTCAAAATTGAAATTTAAATAGTTCTCGGGAAAACTAGGCTTAAATTACATCAAAATTGCTTTGATAGCTACAATTTTTTGATGAGTTGATACTGTCAAGAATTCATCATAGGACAAAGGTAAAAACTTAAAGATTTTTTCCGACGAATAAAATAAATACTATTGGTTTTAGTATTAGGTATAAAGAGCAAACTCGGATACTACAGCTTTGGGAATAATAACGTAATAATACTTATAAATCTTTTTCCAAATTCAAAATTTTTTGCAAAGAATACTTTTTCGAAATAAAAACGGTACATTTACATTTCGAGACAACGTATTTATTATTTTGAGCCAATGTTTATGTAGCACTTACGTAGGGCGGCGCGCAAGCTGTCGACGTGTCTTACATTTTAGCATTATTAAAACAGCGTTAGGCGAAGGTCACGGGTTTAGCTAGTTTAACGTAATCCTATAAAAAGCTAAAATACATAGCTTTAACAATTAATGTGTAATTATGTATACTTCTTTAATTAATTAAAAAAATGTAGCACTTCGCCTGGACTTCCTCGTACTTTAATACTGTCACCGGTCGCTAATCATTTATGTAAAATAAATGAAAGTTCGTAATCGTGGCTAATGCCTTAGGGTGAGACATAAGTATTATCAAAAATCAATAATGATATATTTGGTTAAAAGTTCTGCATCATCGTTTAAACTCAGATAAACTACTTACAAAGATAAAAGTAGATTGGGCCAAGGGCCCTTATATACAAGAGGTTGGAAACGGTACAGTCAACTAAACTCGTATGCTGAGTGCATACGTTTATAAGGGATTCTAAGTAAGTCAAACATATTTAATTACTAATTAATACTGCAAAGAATACATGTGAATGCAGCCTGGATGTTCTAATTATAAATCTGAGGTGACTTGGATCAATACTATGCATTGTGAAATATTATGCAATCTTAATAATTTTAAGAACTAATTATAATAATAATGAATGTTTTGATCAAGCTCAGGTCACTCCGTGACAATACAATACTATGGGATGAAATCGGTTTCTTGGTTGTTTCGGATAAGACTGCTTGAAATTAAAAAAACACCAGACAAGAAAAGAAATTTGAAACCAAGAAATGGGAAAGGAGGCTCTTAAATATTACTGGATCCAGAAACGTAATTTATAATTTTATGTTAGTATCACTGATGAGCAATTAAGCTTGAAGAAAAATATTTTATCGTTACCTAAAAATTCAATAAAACTAAAAGAGTATTAATTTCCAAACTTTAAATGTTTAGACGTCAGGAAAATTAGCGCACTGGGGCACCAACCAAATTATTAAGCTTTACACTTCCACAAAATTTAAAAAAATACTGTAATATTGTACTAGAAAACATTTTCAAACCTGTTTTTTTTTACAAAAACGGAACAATCACCAATACTAACTAAAGTGAAGAAAAAACATTTTATTTGACTTACTGCTCCTTATCAAACGTAAATATCGGAACCCACAAACATAATAAACATCCAAGCTGCCTCAAGATGTAGGAGATGGTACTGTGTAATGCGTTGTCACTAAAAGTTCCTACAAAAGCATTTATAGTTTGTACTAAACAGTTTTAGAGTAAACACATTTTAATACTAAGCGAAACCTAACCGAGCTCGCAATTTGTACGACAATGAATAGAGGAATTTGCCTGGTATGAATTTGTTTCTTGTCAGCGCAATAAATACACATTTGCGACCCGATCTAATTAAAATAATCCATAACTAACCAAATTATACCAACAAAAGTGACGACAACAGAAAAACAATCAAAACACTGACCGGACATGCAAAGCGTGTTATAATGATAAATCTTTCCGAGATGCTAGATTTCGTCGTGTTGTTACGGTGAGACAGTTAGGGATTTGAAATAAAGGTTAGTCTAGTAGTTCTTGAGATGTCGAACTTTACAAGCACACGCACACAGGCAGATTTTTTAAAACCGCGTTTTCGGGTTCTTCTATGTCTCAAACATGTATTTCGCTGGAAATCTTAAATCGGAATGATTCATACTGAAATGAAACTACGCGAAAGTAAAAATAGGTGAAGCACTTGGCTTAGACGTTTTTCTACTTTGTTTATAATTTTTAGAAAATATCAAAACCGTATTGAATATGTTTCAACCTCAAACATCAAAATAAGCGCACAGTGATGTGGTTTTATAAAATATATGACAAGAATCGTTTGTGAAGTCTTCTTACAAAAACATTAACATTATTAAATGTTCTGCAGATTTAAGTTTCAGTATACAAAACCCTAAAGTTTAATTTAAAAAGAAATCAATAGCGGTTAGCATTCTGAAGCTAGAGCGAGTTCTAATAATTCCATATTTGCAGCATTTCATTTTGTACAAAAATGGTAGTAAAATGACATGTTATCAGATTTTTTATATTTTTTTAAGTTTATTTTCTTGTGAATTTTTGATATACCTCGACATTTCAAAAAACAGTTTTCATCAAAATTGTACCAGCCGTTCCAGAAATATTGCGACCACTCATACAGAAACATATTTTAAAAAAACAAATTTTTCGGTTTTTGTTTAACTTATGCGAAACCAGTGCCGAGTATGCAAAAATAAAAATAATACGAGAAATATCCAATAATACAAAACGCGGGGGCAACGCATATTAGATTCTAAACCTCTCTATAAGACATGTATAAAATGCATAAAGTTTAGTTAAATATTTTGCTATTAAGTATCTGCTCTACAGGATATCCGGAAATTCGATGTTTAAATTCATAACTTACAAGGCGCGTTCTAGACAGCATAACATTCAAAACGTTGCCATAAGTATGCCAGAAAACGCTTCGTTATGGAGTTACAGCCTCATAAAGTAGGGACGTTTTCTGGATAACTTTCTTAGATATTCACATGGTTTTTTGAAAATTTGTATTGTGGCACTACCCATTTAGCCTTATTTTTGTAAACTATTGTCAAAGCTGTAGGAGAACCTGAGGCGTCACATTAGGGTTCACTAAACTTTTTTTTTAAACCTTTACGAAGTTTAAACTTCCGAGGAATAATCTTGTTTATCTCATAAAAATACATCAAAAACGTAGGTGGTTTAAGTCGCTAGGCCGAACAGTTATTTGAAATAAATCCACTTTCATGACTTCAACACGTTAAAAATACAAAATCTAAGTAACGTTTTTAAAGCTTTAAGCTCCTTATTATTCGCGTTGACAATGTTTTAATAGTTGTTGCCCTGTATTTACTGCAAAACAATTAGAAATAGTGAATTGTTTTTTGCAAAAGATGTGGATATGCATTTTGTTTATGGAGAATGTTTTGAAACTTCAATGGTGCTGTAATGCGGTAGGCTGAACAATCTTCGAATAGAACATTGTCTAATAAAAGACGTCTACGAAAAACAAGTTTTATGCACGATGGTGATCAGCCAAGTTTTTTTTTTAAGAATCATGAAGCCGTGCGTGAGCACGACCCCTTGATTCCCATCCCACCCCCTTACCCGGGCTCAGCACACTAAGTGCTCTTCACCGGTCTAACATGCCCCACCCCTGAAAGACATGCAACCCAACATACACACCTACATACACCATCCATGGACCCGTCGGATTTAACTTGTTCAGAAAAGTTACCGACGAGCAGTGGACTCGAACCAACTGCCATTGGGAGTCTAATTTAAAAGCCTGGGACTTTAACCACTAGACCACCCGCCGGCCCTCAACCACGTTTTATTAACGACATGCGGCACTAGTTATAGACAAGAATTTTTCAAGTCAATGGAATGGACGCAGGTCAACACCTGTAGCATGGCCAGCATGTTCGCCAGACTTTATAAAGATTTTGTCGTATAGGACTACATGAAGAACAGTGATTGCTCAAACGGTATCGATACTAGAGAAGAATTATGGCGTCGAATTGAAACAGTACCAGACAAAATCCGCAGACTTCCATCGTATTAGATCATTATTACGCAAAGTCGCGTCGAGAGCAGTTATATGTATTCAACTTCAAGGGCGTCATTTCATACTCCTTTTGTAGTATTTAGATTTTTTACAAAAAAAAACCCTGTATTAATTTGACTATTGCATTTACAATTAACTTGTTGTATTGTAAAAAAATATATTCCATGTGCCTCCCAAATGGGAAGCCTCTGGTGAAGTACTACCACTAGGTAGAAACAAATAAAAAATTAAAGAATCAACCACCGTTTTGTTTAATTTTGGCACTAAGAAGCGTATTCATAAAAAGTGCCTATGAGACGGTGCGACGCCGGTTGAGGAACGTATAATGATAAACATTAGAATTTTAGACTCTTCATTAAAAAATTATAATTTAGTTTACGTTTCCTCATTTCAATTTATATTTCAAAAAATCAGATTTGCTTGTAATTTCTGATTACTTTATTCAAATGATTATCAATATTTAAATTAAATACAAACAAGCAATAAAGATTTTGAAGTATTGCTGCTGAAGTTAGTCAAGTACTAAACTCCGTTCTAAGTATATTTTTTGTATTTAAAATTACAAATATGTTTACAAAATTATTTAAGTATGAATTTAAAATTAAGGAAGTTTAAGCCGAAGAAAAAAATAAACAGCTTTTTAAAACAGGTAAGCAATTAACCGGTAGTTGTTGATAAATGATTAAAACTTCATCTTAAAGGATTAACTCAGCTATACCCTATTGATGCATGGCATAAACCACTTCTTTATCCAGCGAGGCTAAAGTTATGAAAGACCTTGCTACTGAATTAGCTATTTAAGTTTAATTTAGAGAAAAAAAAACTTGCTGTAATTAATGTAAACTCGTTTGAAGGCAAGGCGACATAAAGCCGATTTGATATCACCGTAAACGTATTCTTTATTGAAAATAAATGAAGAAAATTAAATAGAAATTAATAAAGAAATAAAATAAATTGCCGAAATTACTCATCTTATTATAGGTATGATGTTTATATCTAGATACTGTAAGATAAATTAGTTATATAAACTAATACACGCAGGTATATCGTTTTAAGTGCTAAGTCCAAACATATTTACATACATTATCATATTTTAAGCATGATTAAACAGTCTTCAAATCTACTGACATCTTCATTCGTTTCATTCTCGCCTGGATTTATATAAGAATCTTCCCCATTTGTTCAGTTAAATCTGGATAATTTTTAATATAGTCAACGTAAGCGATGGTCACTGTAAGTTGTCAGTATTCGATGTTGTTGGTTTTAAAAGACCCCATCCACTTCGGAATTTGCTGATCTTATCGAAAACTCAGCGTATCCCTTACACACTGAGACTTTTTTCAATGTTCGCACATTATTTCCTATAAATACTTACTTACCTAACGTATGTGTGCAATTTGCATAATTCCACATAAATTAGAATACATAAAGTCTATAAATATTTACAGTCTTGTAAATTTTCATCTGATCAACTGTATTTTTGACGAATTTAGTAAACAATCGTAAACAGTTTAGTAAAATTTCGCTTGGAATAATGAGATATCTTCAGCACCTTTTTAAAATGTATTTATTTCATACTGTACGCTATATACCACTTTACGTCATTGATTTGAGTCCGGGAAATGGCACATTACAGGGCAAGGTCGGGAAGAGTTGCTTAGCAGCCCTTCCCGGACTGCTTGGAGAAAAATTCATCAAACACATCTATTTGTAGCTAAGCAACGAGAAATACCAACAGCGAATCTTTAATTTGACAGAATATAAATTTTAAAAATGACGTTTTTATAAAAAGAAAATATTCAAATAAAAAATGGTTTTGGCAGTAATGAAATAAAATTTTGTACGATACACGTCCGTGAAGTGATTATTAAAGCATTCTTTTAGAAATTTCGGACTCGACTCCTTTCGTCGCCTCGTCCGCAAATATCTAAACTCATACTTTAATATGTCACTTCCCGGATTAGTGACGTAAATAACTATTGCAGTATCCATAAACAAGGGTATTAAATAAAAGCGCGTTGCGTATACAGTGATTTCTCATGCGCATTTTTATAATCTTCGTTATCAAGTGAATTGTTGCCCTTTTAATGGTGCATATTTTCATACTGAATTAAACGGTTGAAATTCGTGCCGGAGTTCAGTATTTCTTTTAATACTCGACAGCTTCTTGTAAATGTGAGTGTTTGGAATATTTGTAGTGCAAGTTATGGCTTCATCCAAATTCTAGTAGGTCTTTATTCTTGAATTTAGAATTTAGGTTGCTTAATTATTTATATATTCGTACATTATAGCTCTACTACGGAAAACACATTACGCACAACTCAAAGTTATTTCGTCATTATGCCTAATTTAGGCAAAAAGAGTAATTTTAAACAATAGTTATTTTTGCACGTTATTTTTTTTTCTAAAATCGTGAAGAAATATCATTATTATAGTAACCAAAACTAAGACTAAATTGTCACTTTATAGCGCTAGTGGTCTTAGTTTAATTAGTATTCTGACGTCGGAATCATAGGATTTTGAAAATTAAAATATTAGTGAAAATAAAATACAACAAAATATTAATAACTAATTAATGGATCGACACATTTAAATTAATGCTACAGTTTTCACAGTTTTGTATATTTATAGGAATCGGCTGTAGTAATCAATTATTGTTTCCGGATTCTCACGGATCTTTTTGGAATTTTCTTGAAGAAAGTGATGCATTTTCATGCGATTTAAACAAAAATAGTGTTATACCTCGTTTCCAATGTGCCTTTATGGCACTCGTGTAGTTGTAGACCTCGGTTTCGCCTCGGTCTGCCATGCCAACTCCAAACTCGTTGCCAAAAAGTTCCATTTTGGAAATTTGAAATATAAATAACTGTAATATAACAAAAAGAAGAAATTATGTTATTTTGTTATTCGCTCTGGACATGCCTTAAGGCGCACTAAAGCTTTTTGGCTTATTGTGCCCCATGAGTAAACTACTTCACCAATCCAGTATCCTTAAAGGAGATACTAGATAGATGGCGCTTTTACTATTTCTGCAGGTTAAAAAGTTGCACCCCGAAGTGTTGGCGCCGTATCGCTCCAAAAGCTGGACATTTGCAGATAATATGCAGCGGTGTTTTCTCCTCTCCGCAGGTAGGATCTTCCATCGTTCCAGCACCCCAATTATACTGAGGTGCCTCCTGAGACAACTGTGTCTAGTCAACAGTTCTCTTATAAATCTCATTTGTTTGCTGCTTAACTGCAGGATGTATTATGTATTATTTTTGGATGGATTATTTACGAGCATCCGCGATTTCCTCAGTTCTAGTTCTATTCTATTTGCTGTCAGTTCTGCCAACTAATCTGATTTTTCATTACCTTCAAAACCTTTTAGGATTACTCTGTAGCGTTCTGCTGCTAGTGTCACCAGTGCTTCAAGGCATTCTAGGGTTACTCTAGAGTAAATTTCTACCCTTCATCTTGTTACATAACTCCTCTCAACCACAAACTGTGCACAAGTCGTGATTGCTGTTATTTCCGCTTGCACGACCCCTTCGCCGACAGTAGCGGGACAGCACAGGTTAATGCTTGCAATTTTGGAGTCATCCGTACATGAGATGAATCCAACTCGTTTCTTCAACTCTTGGTTTTTTTTTCTCTACCCTTCTCAAGTACAACAAACCTGAAAGATTTCCTGAAGTCGAGCTAAGTGTTGATTTTATCAGAATGCATGTTTAGTATGCTGTTTGTTTTGTCGAAGATCTCGGTACGGACTTTCCTTCTACTCTCCTATAATTATTCACCTTTATTTTGTATGCTGCTAGAAGTGATTGGATTTTTACCACTAGATGTAGTTGAAGCCTATATTGATGCAGTGTTATTTTCAAACATGCAAGTTTTTGTAGCTTACCGAGTTTGTTTGACAAATCTGTTCTTAATGTTGTGTCACCAGAAACTTACGTCATATGTAGTTGGTAACACCACTTTAGCACCATTGTTGATTTTAGGTTCTATCTGCTTCCAATCATTTTTCTACAGACCCATAACGTATTGCCTTAAATGTAGTTTTTCAAAAAGGGGAGTGGAAGTCAATTTGGTGTCAAACCAGACTTCCAAATACTTGCCTTGCGCTCCCTTTGTAGTTCTTGTCCACACATGTTTCATTTTCTTCAGTTTTTTTAAGATTTCTTTTTTGTGTGAACGGTATAACAGAAGTCTTCTACGAATTTACCGATAAACCTTCCCTTAAACTTTTATAAGGTTTTGAGACTTGCTGCATCAATTCTTCAATCTTACCCACTCACTAGAGAAATGCTTAGAACTATTCTAAGACCAAAGAAAATTAGTGATGAAGAATACATAGCCAAAATGAACCAAGAACTACTAAAAGAAATAGAAGAAGAGGATATTGTAAGATACATAATGGTCCAAAGAACCAGATAGCTGGGATAGATTGACACGATCTATAAATTATGTTCTCGGCTGTCTTTTCAAACACATTCAACCATAACCAAATAAAAATTAGTTGACACTAACAGTGACAGCAAATCTGAAGGACTGTCTGCCTTTACATCACTAAGCAACATACGCATTCCGTTTCTTGCTACAGCCGCTACATCTATAAATGTTTGTTAGCTCAGCAACGATGATTTTCCCCCGCCTTGAAAAACATTAAAATCACCCCGTCTGAAAACGTTTGTTTCAATTAACATGCAAATCTAAACAACAGGCCATTACCGCTTCCTGCTGCGGTAACTACAGTTGCAAATTTTTGTTATTCTGCTAAGCGACGACCACTAACGTTTGTTACTTTGTTATGCGAGAACGGTTGAAAGAGTTTATAAGGGGGTTGCTTTTATAAAGCAGAGCTCAGTTCAATTTTCAAAATTGAATGGAACCTAACTTCCAAATACGGTCTAAAAACTAAATTTCTACAGCTATCGCTTACAAAGATTTAGATAAGCAAAGTCTTACTGCGCCCAGCTCTTTCCAGAGCTGCGAAATAAATAACTTCACTCTTTCTCCAAACCCTGCAGCATCTCCAGCTCTTGTCAGTGCACCGCAGCTTCAGGTAGAAACCGGAAGACTTACCTCCTTCTCTGCCTGACATTCTTCTAGACATACTTGGAGAACGTGTTTTTTTTTTATTTAGAATGAACCAGATCAACAATATATATTGTTATACATGGTTGAGTTGTAAATATAAATTTAACATGACATTATTAATCCTAACTTAGAGGCAAAATTGACGCCCATCGCTAATTAATTATTCTAATTATTGAGGTTCAATAGTTTATTTTGCGGTAGTTTTCTTCTTAGCCTTGTATGTATGTTTAGTTGACCAAGGTGATGTTGCGCTGCACTAGGGCATTGATTTATGTTGTCGAAGAACTTTTGGGCACTTTTTTGGATGAACTGCTTAATAGTTGTTATTCCTAGCTCAGTATGTATCTGCTGGTTACTGATGAACCAGGGGGCATTGATTGCTATGCGGAGCACTTTATTTTGAAAAACCTGTATTTTTCTTATGTTGGTAGCAGAAGTGGCACTCCATACTGTGCACACATAAGTAATTAGGGATCTTAAAAGAGCGGTGTACAGAAGAATTGCACAGTCGGTCCGAAAAGGTGTTTTCCTGTTTAGTAAGGGGTATAGTACAGCTAGTCGAGTATATCCCTCGTTAAGCTTTTTGTTGATGTGTGCACTCCATGTTAGTCTGGTGTCAAAATGTAAACCAAGATACTTCAAGCTTGTGTTTTTGTTCATCCATGGAATTTCAGAACCATTCACTTTGGTGTTTGGGATCTCATCTGGGATGCGTTTGAGTGTGAAAATTTTGTTGCTACATTTCGAGTAGTTAATTGTTATTCCCCATTTTGTGAACCATTTAGTTAGAATGTTCATTGAGCGTTGAAGACGTTCCACTATTTCCGTGGTACTGTCACTTTGTATTATCACTGCCGTATCATCAGCATATGTTGCTACTTCACCAATGTTTTGCTGAGGTAAATCATGGATGTAAATATTAAAAAGGGTAGGACCAAGTATACTACCTTGAGGAACCCCTGCATGGAGAATTTTAGTAGAGGAAATAGTGCCATTTAGCTTAACCGCAAAAGTTCTATTTTCCAAAAAGGAGAATAATATTGCCTTGATGTAATTTGGAATATTTATGTGTAATAACTTGTACTTTATTCCGTCAATCCACACCTTGTCAAAGGCTTTAGTTATGTCTATGAAAGCTATGGCAGTGTATTCTTTATGCTCATAACCCCGTTCAATAATTTCAGAGAACCTTTGTAATTGGTCGATGGTAGAGTGATTCTTTCTGAACCCAAATTGTGTTAAAGGGATGATATTGTTAACATCTAACGACGTATTAAGCCTATGACTAATTGCTTTCTCCAGTAGCTTTGAAACGGTGGGAAGCAGGCTGATCGGACGATAGTTGTTGTGGTCTTTTGCATTCTTCCCTTGTTTGGGAAACGTGTTTCCACTTTTCGGGGAAATATCCTATTCTTAAGCAAGCGTTGAACAGGGTAGCTAGGTATAAGATTGTTTTCTTGGTTAGTTTTTTAATGGTCACATTTGGAATGAGGTCATGACCCGGGGCTTTTTTTAAGGACAAGGAGGTTATGTAGGTAATAAGTTCGTCGGTTGTAACTGGGAAATCAAAGTCGTTACTTAAAGCAAGATTGCTTTCGTTATGGAGTGTGATCATATTGGAGAATTGTCTATTGTTGTCAGCTATAGTTGGTGTGAATGTTGTATTTAGTTTTTCCACGAATAGATTACTTTTCTCCTCATCCGTATTATATTGTTCGTTGTCTACTGTGAGGGTTGGTATAATAGTGTGTTGTCTAGTAATGTGCCGAGTAGCTTTCCACATTCCTGGATCGTTTGGTTCGAGAGCTTCAATACATTGTTTGTAACTGGTTATTCTGTGATTGTCCAGTTCTCTTCGAATTCAATGGGAGATATTGTTAAGCAGATTTTTTACTTGGGGAGCTCTGGTTATTTGCCACTCTCTATGCAGTCTGCTTTTCTCTTTAATTAAGTCTGTAATATATAAGGGTAGAATATTTGGATTGCCCATGCGTTTTATGGGTTTAATTGTGGTTGCAGCTCTAACTGATTCTGTGATTGATGTGGTATAATTATGAATGAAGTCATCAATTTCTCTAGAATTAGTTATGGGATAAGGATTCACAATTGAGCAGTTAAGATTTTCCTGGAATGCTTTCCAGTTAACAAGTCCATTAATTAGCCGTGGTTGAGATATGTCTTTAATGCCTGTGTCGCTTAGGTTAATTAAGACTGGTAGGTGATCAGAATCCAATTCATTGATGACTGTTTGATGTTTTGTTTTAGAAAAGTGTTTTGCTAGTATTATATCTAAGATGTCCGGCTGATGGTCAGTGCGATAAGGGTAATAGGTATATTCGATTGGGGCCAGTATCTGTAACTGGTGGTTGGTAGCAATGTTGTTAAGTTGGATACCGCTTGGGTTGTTTGTCCGGCAGCCCCAAAGGGTATTTTTACTATTTAGATCGCCTATGATTAAGGTGGGTGTTTGATCGTTTAGAAGAACGTGTGCTTTGTTTATGCGAATTAACATATTACTTTGTGATTGATTAACTGTACTTTTATAATTATTCACGTGTAATCATTTGTTCGCTCAATTTGCCGTTTATTAAATATTGAACTGATTGTTTGCTAAAAGTGTTGTGTTATAAACTT
The DNA here is from genome assembly GCA_958336395.1 of Ctenicera cuprea. Taxonomy (NCBI): domain Eukaryota; kingdom Metazoa; phylum Arthropoda; class Insecta; order Coleoptera; family Elateridae; genus Ctenicera; species Ctenicera cuprea. The sequence goes on along the minus strand of OY284491.1, from coordinate 36,528,947 downwards.
TGACTATAATAAAACATACAAACATTATCTTAAGAGTGTTAAGATATTTAGAAACAAAAACGATTCAGCTATAAGGGCAATTATAGAATTAATACCAAGTGAAGGAAGACCAAGACGAAGGCCAAAATCGAGATAGTGGGATGAAGTGACAGATGATCTTCAGACAATGCAAGTCAGAAATTAGAAAGGAGAAGTTAAAAACCGGAAACTATGGAGACAAATAGTTAAAAAAAACTTGGTGTGTGATTTACACCAAGTTGTGAAAACACTAATGATAGTGGAAGGTTGTACTCGGTAACTTAATCGATAAAACTTCTTACACTGTGTAGATGGTTGCCGAAACTGGATCTAAAACATTCTTGTTCTTTCGGTTGGTAATTGTCTAATTTTCTAGTTAATGCTTTAGTTGTGATTTTAGTCAATAGTACATTTCTGGAATATGTCAATCTTGTGTTGTCTCCATTCTTAAAGAGTAATACAACTGTCACGTTGTTCCACTCTTTAGAAAATGTCCCCTTCTTAAAAGCATTTGTTGAACATATGTTTTAGCATAATTACGACCTTAACTAAACGTACCCTTAATTTGTTGCTGGTACATAATTTGTGTGAAAACCAAAAAACAGTCGTTACTGCAACAGTTCTTTATAAAAATAATATATTTGTTAGTTCTTCAACTCAGCGATGGATAAAATGTAAAATTGTCATGAGATTACATGCGCCATCTTCTTCACTATTGCACCAGATTAATTTAACGTCCGTTTTCCTAATCGTTCGTTATTATGAATAACATTATTTTTCTTTAAAAACTTTAAAATGCAAAATTAGCAGTCCTACTATAAAAAATTCACATCCAGGTACACATAAGAACAGGTTTTCTAACGCTGCTGTATTGTGTTACCGCTGACATTTAATATTGACATTTTTTATGAGTTTTATATAATCTTAAAAACGATTTTTTATTACCGGCAAGTCCTCCTCACAGAATAATCCGAATTTATATCTAAATCATACAGGAACGCTACTTCCTTATACGTTGTGAAAACTAGTTCATAATAATAATAATTACGATACCCTTTATAAATATCAACCTCTACCTACGAACCACGTTTTACGGCAGTAAATAACTTCTATTACTGTTCTTAAATAACTGATTTCGTTAATACTTTGTTTTATTTCTTCCGGTGAAATTTATTGCAATTTTAAAGGTATCTTGCAAAATTCAGAACATTAAACATAAAAATTTGTTTATATCAAACAAATTAATTTGACGAGTTTTTATTATTTTAATTGAAATTGAATTTTAAACTTTAAAATACCATAAATAATACGTTTGAAGCAAATTTCTGTATTTTATAAATATAACTCTAATTGATAAAACAGCATAAAAAGTATTGTTTTACAATTGCTGTTTCATTCAAAATCTCTCAAAAATCGAAGTGGTCTTTTTAGTTAACCCAAAATAGCAAACGCTAATTATTTATAATAATTACCTTCATAAGTTATCAGAAGACAGTTTTAGTGAACCACCAACTCAGTTTTATTAATCTTCTGTAAATCAAGGAAAACGTATTACAGGGTGATTCAAAATTATCCTTTGCACCTAAAGTCAAATTTTTCGACAAAAATAAGCTCAAAATGGTGCATTACTAATTTTCTTTTCAAATTGCAGCACAAAGCAGTAATTCAAATGATACACAATTTTCAATTTATTAATTGCTTAAAAGCATTATCGTTTTGTTGTATGAGTTTGTCCATCCGTTGACTAAAGTGTTGAATGCGAGCAATCACGTCATCTTCCCCAGCAGGTTCTGTAAAATAAAAACTGTCCTTTAGATATCCAAAAATCAAAAAAATCAATCAAAGTAAAGTCAGCAGACTGAAGTGGCCACTGTACCGGTCCACTATACCCACAAGAGAATCCTGCGGTTCAATACCAATGCGTGTAGTCCGGTGCTCCATTGAGTTGGATTTACATATTATGTCATAGTACTTAAAATTACTTTTTTATACATAAAAATTAATCAACATTTCCTCACCAATCAATTTATTGGTGGGGAAAACTTGTTTTATTTTATACAGGCTGTTTCAAATTCGAGCCGCAACACGGGGATCTCGCTTATTCGAAGAGATAGAGAGTTGGTTAAATTGAGGCAAAGTTGCCAAATTTTATGCCTAAAAATAATCTGTAAAGAAATTTAAAGTAGCCGCTCTGGTTTTTCAGATATCTGAAAAAAACTGAAAAATCTGGTTTTCGTTTTTATCCGTAGCTAACTTATTTATGACAATTTTGGAAATCAATAAAAACATTCTCAAAGCAACTTTTTATTCTAAATATCGCACAGCAACCAGATTTGCGATACGACGTTTCAAACTTTGCGAAACCATCATCAGGTTCATTTTTTTAAATTCGGCCACTAATTTTTTTTCAGCGTATTAGAACAAGATTTTTATTACGATTACAACGATGTATCACACTTTATGGTATCGATTTCATTTAATGCTGATAAAATGAAAAATGGAAATTTTTTTACAAAATTTAAACCAGAATTTATTATAATATGAACTATCTTACATCAAATGCTTAAATAAACCTCCATCTTCGTTAAGGCACAATCAAGTACTTATTTTTATGCTGCCTGTTGCTCAATTGTCTCGTTATTTCGTTGAAATAACAAAAACAATGAACACCAAGTACGATGAGCATTTATTATTATTCAGCATCATTTCTTCATATGTTATACTATAAATTTGTCATTTCTAAGGTTGTTTCTAAGAACTCATATAAAATGCCTTTTTTAATGAAGAAAAACGCGATATGATGCGTGTTTATTGCATGTGCAACAATAATTCCCAGACTGCAAGTGAAAGGTATTTGCAGATGTACCCCGAAAGGCACCAGCCGGATAGAACATACTTTTTGGGGTTGGATAGAAATTTGGTACAAGTTGGGTCTTTTATCAAACCCAAAAATAGATATGGTAGTAGAATACCTGCAGAATACAGGCAGAATATTTTAGATCAGGTACTTCAAATACGTATTTAAAATAACGCGTAATATGCAGACTGAGCTAAAGTAACCCTTGTTGTACTTCTAGCTGCAAATGCTATTGTCAGTTGCTTTATTTTTTCATTATTTAAAAAAAGTAAAACCAAGTGTCTACTTCACGTTTAATGTTATTCTATTATATTTTTTTCCATGATATTATTATGAGTATATTGGTTTAGGTTAACAACAATCCCACAAGTTCTACTCGAGAAATAGGTGCTGAATTGGCCTTATCCCACACCCACGTTTGGATGATTTTTAAAGACAATAATTACAAACCTTATAAAATACACGTTAGTCACAGTCTTCGACCAGGCGATAATCTTCGAAGACGGGAATTTTGCAACTGGTTAACACGGAAGATTAATCAAGATAATGATATCTTAAAACAAATCATTTGGACTGATAAGTCCCAGTTTACCAATCGCGGAATGTTCAATCGCAATAATGAACATTACTGGGCCACACAAAATCCACGTCAATTTAGAGAGATTCGAACACAACATCGATTTTCGTTGAAAGTTTGGGTTGGCGTGTGGAACAATAGAATAATAGGCCCTTTTATTTACGAAGGAAATTTAAATTCAGTGCGTTACCTCAATTTTTTGAGAACTCAGTTGTTCACCTACCTAGAGGGTGTTCCTTTGGACATCCTTCGACAACTTTGGTGGCAGCAGGATGGTGCGCCCTCACACAACGCGGAAATTGTACGTGAATACCTGCATCAAGCTTTTTCTAATAAATGGATAGGAAATCGCGGTGTAGTTGAGTGATTAGCACGATCGCCTGACTTAAGCCCACTGGACTATTTTCTGTGGGGTACACTAAAGAATAAAATCTACAAAGAAAACGCCGCAAACATGAATTAAGATATAAAATTATTAATGAGTTTCACCGAATACCCAGAAGACATATCGAACGTGCTACAAATAACATAAGAAGACGGGTTCAAATGTGCCTTAACGAAGGTAGAGGTTTATTTGAACATTTGATGTAAATAGTTCATATTTTAATAAATTCTGTTTTAAATTTTGTAAAAAAATTTCCATTTCTCATTTTATCAGCATTAAATGAAATCGAAACCATACAGTGTGATACATCGTTGTAATCGTAATAAAAATCTTGTTCTAATACGCTGAAAAAAAATAGTAGCCGTATTTAAAAAAATGATCCTGATGATGGTTTCGCAAAGTTCGAAACGTCGTATCGCAAATCTAGTTTCTGTGCGATATTTAGAAAAAAAAAGTTGCTTTGAGAATGTTTTTACCGATTTCCATATAAGTTAGCTATGGATAAAAAACGAAAACCAGATTTTTCGTTTTTTTTCAGATATCTGAAGAACCAGAGTGGCTACTTTAAATTTCTTTACAGATTATTGTTAGGCATAAAATTTGGCAACTTTGCCTCAATTTAACCAACTCTCTATCTCTTCGAATAAGCGAGATCCCCATGGTGGGGCTCGAATTTGAAACAGCCTCTATATCTACGTACTTCACGTTGGGAGATGCATCAATTTTTACAATATGTTTTCTAACTGAACATCCCCGATCCTTATTAGAAAGGCAACAATTCACGATAAATAGCGTCGAAAAATAAAGCAGCTGCGGTTTGGTACTGTGTGTTTAAGTTTTTACATGACGATAAGGATTCAAAGACAACGATTGGACAATTAATTCGTTTTTATGTAACCGAAAAAACAAAATCTTTATCGGAATTTTGGTTGATTGGATTATTTACTTTCGATTTTATTTTGTATTCGTATAATCTATCTCTAAGCGGTGGTCAGTGAATTTTTGACTCAACCTGTGTGGTTATGTCTTTTAGATAATAAAATATGAAAACGCTGAAAATTTTTATGTGGGTCTTTCTAATAGGAATTCTCAAATGGTAATGAAGTATTTAAAAAGTTTTATAGCTTTCTGTTGTGGGCCTGTTCTATTTTTTAAATATTTGTAACATGCTTACGTAGAATTTAATAGCTTGCTTCATTTACATTCAACAGTTTCAAGTTATCAAAACACTTTTTAGATATTTACCTACCTCTGCTCAAAAGAAGCGAATGTATTACATTTTGCTTTTCAATCAAAACGATATTAGCAATTTTTTGCGTATCTAATATTCCGTCGGGTTAGCTGTATAAGTATGGCATTTTGGTTCAAAGAATTAGACAAAATTTAAAACATTGCTTTTTTTAATAATTCTAAACGATATGAATTTTAGTTCTGCTTAAAGTGACATCACGTTTATAGTCATATCTACTGCAGAAATAGCACGCAACTTTATGAAAAATTTGTCGGGTAACAGACCTTTTCAGCATACACCATATTAGAGATAATGTTAACATGTTCAAGGAATCAACAAAAATCTAACCGTCCTAAAGCGTTTGGTTGAAGAAAACATATTATTTATGTCAATTGAAGTTGAAATTGGGTTGCAGTGCAATGCAGAGTGCTTTAGAGACGTTTTCTAAAAAATCGTTTGATGAGATTAGTTTAGATGCGTTGAGCTGATATAAGAGATAATTCTCGTCATTTTTCGTTGCGGTGTTAGTCTTACGGTCGTTTGCCTCTTTACACCGAGTTTAAACCTGAATTCCTATATTTTTATATACAAAAAGAAAACGAAAAATCGATTAAAGTTGTGATTGGGAGTGGTAAGCATATTGCGTTTCCGCAGAACGTTTCTGGTAGTTTCTGGTATTTTCTAATCATAATGTTTATACGCTAAAATCTTAATTTTTCTGGAAATAAACTGTTTAGGTAAGCGAGCAAAAGGAAACCTTCTAAAAGTTTTCTCTCAATGACGTTTTGAGTTTTTGTTTTGGAAATTCGATCAGAAATTATTTAGAAGTACAAGTTTAATACGTTTCGAATCTACTGATGCTTTATCAACAAAAGGAAAATAGGTGTCAGTTCATTCCCGGTGAAGGGGCCCGCCGTTATAGGGGTCTTTCGGACTCTGCACCGTCCTAAGTTCTTCTTCAGCTGAGAAAAGATGGTGAGGATGAGTTAGAACACGGAATTTGGATAAAGGAAGATTTCCGCGGAAAATGCTGTCCCAGTATTTACCTTTTGGCTTAGAAAAACCGCGGAGCTAAATCTCTCGCTTTTTAATCAGATAACTTACAATAAAACTACATTTGTTTACATTAAAATATTCGTTAAATTATTACAAAACGTTTACATTGACATATAACATACAATAACCATAAAATATCTTTTGCAAGGTTCCAGAAGTCTTACATTACGCTTTAAAATTATTGCCGTTGCTACTACATAACATTATTTATGATGTTTTTATAATCATAGACAATGTTGTCCCCTGTAATCTCAAAATTGTTTTTTTTTCTTTGAACTTGGTCGATTTTTAGGCGAATACTCAATAAAACTGTTTTTACGCTATACTTATGTAGTACAGCAACTGCTCAGGTTATATGGCGAATCGATCTATCGGTAACAAAACAACACAAATATTCAAAGCCCGGATGGGTAATTAAACCCAAAACCTTCATCTTTCTAGTGGTAGGTCATTGGAACGAGTCCTCCCACAGATTTTTTCTTAATGGGACTAGTTCATATGATTGTGTAACATGCTCACACCGAGCTTGAAACTAAAATTTTGAATTTTGACGGAAAACGAAAATCGATGGCTGGGAAGCGGTAGGGATATCGTGCTAGCACTAATCTTCTATTTGGTACTCGTACAATGCGATTTGATGCTTAGAACAGCAGAAAAAAACAATGTTTTTAATAGTCACAGGGGATTTAACTCAAGAGCGGAAGTATGTTATGCTATCTACAAAAAAATACTATATAAACACCTTCTTTAAAAATTATAACAAAAGAAAATGAATATAGAAAACTCCGATTGAAATTGATTAAGTTTTTTACAACAATAGAAAAATATGTGACATCGTTTAGTATGTTCTAAGCAAATTCGATACTGGTAGCGACTATAGGATGGTAAGGGCTACAACATCGATAATAATAAAACGGAGAAGAAATAAATTAATAAAAGCATCAAAACAAGGAGAAATAAATATCAGAAAGTATTCTGGACACTGGATTAGAAGCCATGTAACATTTTGAATAAACTTAAAGATGCCAGCAGTTGGCGTGTTGCTGATGATGGCCATGTTTGACCAGAAGTCCCCCAACATGGATCCTCTTGGTAGTACGAGGGCAGGACAGTGGCATAGAACATGCTTCGCCGTCTCGTTCTCGAGGTTATACCCACGACAGTCAAGGCTGTTTACCACTTCAATTCTGTCCATATATTTAATTAGTCTACAGTGCTTAGTCAAAATCCTAACAATTAATCGTAGATTTTTGCGAGACAATCGCATACAATGTTTACCCATCTTATATGATGACGCGGTAATAGTTTCGCTCATTTGGCGACAGCTTTAAATGTTGACCCGTCTGTCTATGTGACTATCAAGGGTTTATTGGTGTATCAGGGCATAGAGAATCGCAGGCAAGGAGAAAGAGAGACAATGGACTCTGGGCCTCAAAAAAGTTGTTGAGAGACCAGCCTATCTAACTCATTCGTCATTTTTCTTAATCCCGTCATGTCCTTTTACATAAACGAGTTTAACGACATTTTCTTCCGATAACGGCTCAAGGACTTGGTGACACTGAAGTACTGTTTTTGAGGTAATTTTGTAATTTTTCAAGTGTAACGAGACCGCCTTACTTTCGCTTGATATTAGAATAGTTTTGTTCTTGAACTCACGTTCAAGAGCTTTATTGGCACAATGCATTATTTCTATTACTTCGCCCTGGAACACAGTGGTGAATTTTCCTAGTGGTATACTTAAGTGGAGTGCAGGTGGTATAAACTCCGGCCTCTGTCTCATGCTTAGTTTTTGATCCATCAGTAAAAATTAGTTTCCTGGGAAAAAGGCCTCCCCAGCATACATATGCACATAAAAAGGGATAGCCAAGACAAATTTTGGTAGCAGGTGATCAAACACCATTGAAAATGGCAGCATACAGGCTGACATGTAACATGAACTGGAAAACCCAGAATAACCTTGGGCACACCAGAATCACAAATGATATCGCAAACCCTCTTTTAAACATGGGTAGCGACACTATGATTCCAAAAATTTCATACGACAAACCATTTGAAATCCAAATGGACTGGGATCAATGGCGTCCTAGGGAAGAACAGAATCCGTCAAGAGGGCTGATCTGGTACACAGATGGATCTAAGATGGATAACGGGTCAGGTGCTGGAATACACGGCGAAACCCCAATGCACAACATGCATGTCTCACTGGGGCAAAACACCACGGTATTCCAAGCGGAGATATTCGCTCTGGGAAACTGTGTCTGTGAGAATTTGAGAAGGCAAACCAAAGGCAAACCTATCCACATACTCACTGACAGTCAGGCAGCCCTAAAGGCATTAGCATCAAAGCAGATAAGATCCAAACTAGTCTGGGAATGCCTGCAAAACCTGAAAACCCTGGCAAAACACAACCAAGTAACACTGGTGTGGGTGCCAGGTCATAAGGGCATAGCAGGCAATGAAAAAGCAGACCAACTAGCGAGGAAAGGATCTGAGGCAACCTTTATTGGTCCTGAACCAGTACTAGGTATCACAAAGGCGACAGCACGTGGGGTAATAACTGAGTGGATCAAACAACAACACCAGCAATATTGGAACCACGTGCAAGGACAAAGACACAGTAAACTGATGATGGGAAGACCATCTCAGAATCTAACAACTGAAATACTGAAACTCAACAGAAATAATCTTAGAATTGCGACGGGGCTACTAACCGGTCACGCAAAGGCAGAGAAACACAATAGGCCTTATTGGCCGGGGTGTTCAGGGACTCACAAAACCGTGCTCTGCAATTGCTACAACCAATAACCAATAACCAATAACCATTGAGAAGCGGTCAGCCTGCTTCTGTAAGTAAAGAATGCGGGTGCGACTAAAATTCGTACTTTTTGTGTGCAACAAATCTCCAAGGCGTCATCTGACGGCTGTGTTTGAGGCAAACTCCTCCAGGACAGCCTGCACGGCCGCCGCAGGAGTAGCAGATATTGCACCCGTAGCGGTAGGACAGGCTAGTTTTTGCACCTGCCGCTGTAGTGTGTCGGATTCAAAACCAGGTTTCAATCCTCTTTAGAGCAAGCTGGGACGAAATGCTCGGACCATAGAGGGTCGGGTGCCACAGTGCAACCTGAGAAGTGAGTTTTCAGCACGTCGGCTGTATCTTCACGTTCGGTAGTAAAATTACCATCATGGCGTCCTAGACAGTTGGTTAGGGTCTTTTAAGAAGACCTTTCTTTATCGGGTCGTAGAAGCAATGGTTTCAATTCCATTGCAAAGGATTTTCCACAAGTTCATCTGCCTTCGCTGTATTTCTTTTTTATATAGCCTTCGGTGCTCCTTAGAAAGTCAACTGAAACCCACACAGCTAAGTAAAGAAAGAGAACTAAACGAAACAACCAAGACAATTACAAGAAATATTCAAATAACTACTAACGAGATATGTACACAGAAAAAGGCACAAACAAACAGTTAAGGAAAAGGGAAAATTGGAAAGAGAATCGGTTGAGGATAAACAACTAAATAAACGAATACAAAAATAAATCAGAAAGAATATTAGAACGTATAATATTTCTTAAATTAAAACAATTATAAAAGATAATAATATAAACATGAGAATCTTAAAATCAAACATTTAAAGAGGTAGATCTTGCCAAAATAGAATATAAACGAAAACGGCGTTTGGCTCTACAAAAGTGATATTCTGACAGTAATAAAAAATTTCTACCAAAATTCATTTATACTTCTGTAGTGCAAAAATGAAAATGCAACTATTCGCATAAAAATGGACGCATGCACTTGTACCGATACAATTAATATTTAAAAAGGTGCTGGGCAGGGAGACATACTATGCTCTTTTAACCTTAAAGTATGTTTGAGAACTTACAATCGGAAACAAAGAGCATAAAAATAGTCGGATGATACCAAAATAACCTACTTTTGGCAGATAACATTGTCATCATAAACAGAGATTTAGACAACCTTCATAATATGGTCCAGCAACCCAGTGAAACATCAAGTAATGTTAAACTCAATATACATCTATCAAAAAAGAAAATCATCTCAAGTCTCTAAATCTAAAAGTGTATGAAGGGTGCATCCTGCCCGTAGCCTCGACATAAGTCTGAGAATTAAGGTTAAAAATGAATACATACGAAGAAGAACTAAAATAAGAAATATGATAAATAGAATACTTGTTTTGGAGTGGAAATAGGCTGGTTATGTGGCGAAGATAGACAAATAAATTAATACAAACAGCAAAACGGAGCGTAGATACACCACAAAAGAGCTGGTTAGACGATAGCGTAAATAGAACAGCAAGAAATTTTTTTTTCAAATCACTAAGTATAGACAAAAGTGGAAATCAATGAAAGAGGCTTATATCTAGGATTGGGTTGTACAGTGTGTAAGTCACACACGTAAACATAACTGCAGCGTCCATAGTTTGGTGCTTATTAGCCAAAAACCAAAATGTTTAACTTGAAAATGTTTGTCATAAAGTACCTTCATTATAGGTATGCTGCATACCCTGTATATCGGTGATTAAGACCAAAGCGAAAAGAACTTCAAGGAAAGGTAGCTTTTGCTTGCGGATCTTAATATCCATTACTTCGTCTTATAATTGTAAATGATAAATAATTACGCTAATATTATTTTCAATCTTTCAAACCATTTAATACGAAGGAGTAGCCCCAACAGTGCGTTTCGCATTCAGTTTACAGATGGTATAGTCATATTGATAACTGTATATGTGGAAGCCGAAATGTATACGAAATTAATGTAAAAAAATTAATTAATTTATTGATGGGCAATTGAACTAAACAGGAATGTTGTATTGCCCCTCGTTTATTAAATAAAGAGGCATTAATATAAACAGTCTAAAAATTTATAGAAAGCGTAACAGAGTGTGTAGTTAACTTATTGGGACAAAAACACATCTCTGCAAACTACAACAAAATTATTTGACCAGTTTGACAAATTTCAAAAAAATATTTTCTTCACTATTTTGATGATGTCGAAACTGGAAATTCGTTTTTGAGTATGGGGCAATAAACGGATAAAGTCAAAATTTTTAAAAAGTCGTCCGAATCATTATTTTAAAGCTAGAGAGTGTGGAAAAAAGCAATGGGTTATGCCTTAAAGTCTCCTATCAAATCCTTCTTTCCGATTTCCAAAATTAAATTGTCCAAAATGAAATATAAAAATGCATATTCTAACTTCTGCTTCCGGTTTCAAAATTTTGTAAAACTCACAAATTCAAATGCCTATCAGCTACAGACATACATTTTTCAAACTAACTTTTTTGAGTTTCTACAGTCGAAGCAAACAATTATCATGAAATCAATATATTTGTATGGGAAAATAAGAAGAAGAGTAAAATTCCAAAAATTTATTTTCGAAAATAGACCAAGAATCCTTTTTTTTTATGCTTATTTAGTATTAAAAATACATACATTTAATAAATTTCATTTAATCCCTAAATGCAGTGACAAAAACCATGATTTAAAAAATACAGCAGCCTTCCACACAAGTAACTAAATAATAGATACGTATTTCCACAGCAAAGCTATCATCATCAGTGGTAAACTGACATTGATAAAATGATTTGTAAATAATTTTCTTGTTGTTTTCCATGCTTTTTTAAATTTTGGAATCTAAAATAAACAACTTTTTTTCTGCATTCCAATACAGTTAGACAATGATTTTATTATTATACAACATTTACATTTATGTTTTTTTGAAACTTTAAGTTTTTGCAATTTGAAAGATAGCCGAGTTGACATTTATTTCCAAAACCTAAGCGAATACTTGGTGTTTAAATGCCAAATATGATGTTTACGCAAATATGCGATTGTTATCTTATTTTCAATTTTTCTGCAAAAAAACTAAGAAATCCTTTCAAGATTAATTAGCAGTGTCATAATTAACGATCTTTGCGTTCATTTCAATGTACCGATTTGATATCATAAATCATAACTCAAACTGTAGCTAGAGTTTTATTTCTTTTGTTTAATTGATGATACTTTAGCTTGATGATCGATTATGTTTGGTATATTAAATAGTTTTTATAATATCAAATATTTACTTTAAAGATCAACTTCGATAGTGTTATTTCTAATATCTGCCGGTGATTTACGCTACCCGGACAACTATACACAAAATTAAGAATTATTCAAGATGACGTCTTCCTTATGTGGCTTATTATCCTCCACCCCAGCGATTCTGCTGTATTGTGAGGTGTATAATATTTTGTTCCGACCCCCTGCTGGTCGCCTTGAAGTGATAATATAGTTTTTACAGCACCTCGAGCAGCCTAGGAGTGGCAGGCTGTTGTACCAGCATTAAAATATTTAATTTCGATTTAATCGAGATTTTACATCAATAAAAAACGCATAAATTGTTTTGATATATGTGACTACGGCTTGTGTGCCCGTACAAATACCTGAAAGTATTTTTTATGGATGTATTAACATATTTTAGATGTCATGTTACATATATAATGGCATTCAAAAAAGGTCGTGGGTTTTCAAAATCAAAACTTGTTTGATATTACAGTTATTTCTTTCATTAGTACAGCACCTTAGACGAAAGAAAAAACAACATGCCGATTCATGCAGTTACTGATTTAAACAAATAGAGTGAAAAATTTTCTTTAAACTTGAATCATACATAATTTTAATATTGCCGTTTCATGAATTTGCTAAAAAAATAGTTCTGGCTTTTATTCTATTTTCGCTGTTTTACTCGCAAAATCACTCGCGTTTTTTACTTTGTTAAAATGCAATAAAAAAGTTTTTTAAGCCAAGTTTGGCGAGAAGTGGGCATTAAGATGGCATTCTTTCAGTTTTTGTAAAATTGTTATAAATACTCACCAATAAAATTTAAGACTTATACTTATTCATTAAAGGCCGGATTTATGTGCACTAAAAAAGAAGAAATATGCAGGCAAGATATGTACCTAACAATACAAAATATGCATTTAAATATGCAAGATATGCATTAAAACACCAAAAAAAGCACACAAAATTTTAAATAAAACTATATTTTTATTGAAAACACAAATAACAATTATAAATAATAATTAGATACACTTACGAAGCAAATCATTGCCAAATCTTGCTACGGTGTTAGAATTCGTTCTCTCCAAAACTTTTAATGTAAGAAGATACGGTTTGCAAAATTCACTTGCTCTAAGTTTTCCGACAACCATATTTGCTACAGCATTTCCCCGTACATCAGTTGTTTCTTCAACTAGTATCCAAACATCACTTTCACCTATACCGTTTCGGATTTTAGGTATTTGCTGCGAAAGGAAATGGAAAACTTGAATAATTGCTACTACTTTCTCAAATTATGGAACTATTCAAATCATAATATTTGTTTAAATGTTTTTTTCGTAACGTGAACTCATTTGGAAATTAGCGTTTTGCAATATTTTTCTAAAAACGAATTAAATTTGAGATTTTCTATTTTTGCCGAAGGAATATTTGCTGCCAAAACTACTTCACACATATCAAAAGCAAAATCATCATGAATTAAATGATTTTCACCTAAAAACAATTATTTTAAAGGCTTTTTTGCATTTTCCTTATGCAATTTTTTTTAGGTGCTGGTCTACTACATGCTTTTATTCTCTTGATACATTTTATTTAAAAAAAATCAATTTAATTAAGAATTTTATAATCTTGCGAAGATATTAAACATAAAAATAACTTACGTGTTTGGAACAGATTTTATAAAAAACGCCTTTCCCGTCAATAGTGAGATGTTCAAATTTTGATATGCATTCACGGATTTTGCACACTTTCACTTTAGGCATTTTTAAAATAACAATTTTACTGCACAGACAACCAAGAATAACCGCTACTGTTGGAAACTAAAAAATTCTTTGCATAATATTTTTCATAAATCTGCGCCTTTTATTTTAACCAATAGGAAAGCTTTATTTTGATGCCGGTATTTAGAGAGTTGATATTTCTTAATCCCGTATTTCCTCTTTTTTAATGACAGATAAAAGATGTACAAAGCAATATTTTAGTGTTTCTAGGAAACAGGTAATTGTAAATATCTTGAAAAACTCAAACAAGCTTTAAGATTTTAAAATTTTTATAACGATATACGGATATACGGTTGGTACGACGTGAGTCCGCGAATACGGTCGCGCCTACCGGTATAGTTTGAGGTAGTTAAAAACGGTGTTCGGAACACAAATAAATTAGTGAAATAGTGTTAAAGGTAAGGGTTATTACAGTGAGAAAGTGGGTGTGCTAAGGGTTAAGTGAAAGGTAATTAAAATTAGATAAAACAGAGCTACCCGCTAAACGTTCGTTGATAACAAGCAGTGATAACACTGGGCGTGCGTGATCCCGCAGAGGTTTCTGCCGCGAGACGCGCGAAATTTAAATCCGCCAGTACAGCGCGATAACATTAAGTGTGTGCAGCACGACGCGACGGGGAGAAAGCTAGAAGTAAGGGGAAAACTAGAATGAATGATAGTGGTGACGAGAGAGAAGGAGCGCCGTTGAACAATCACAGAAAGAGGAAAGTAATAAGCCCAGCAGAACACGAAAGATTAAGTAAAAAAGGCAATGAAACTGTTATGGCAGATTGTGACACTGAACAAGTGATAGAAACTGAAATGGAGGAGTTAAAGAATATGATGACCGAACTCCTCAAGGAAGTTAGAGACATAAAGAAGGAACAAAGCAGCTACAAGGAGGAAATCGGGAAACTAAGGGAAGAAAATAAACAGTTGAGAGGAAAAGTCGAAACTTTGGAGCGTAAAATGGAAACAAGAGAAAAGAAGGAAAAGAAAAACAACATCGTAATTAAAGGGGGCACTTTTGATAGCAGGAACTTGAAAAGCGACATTGAAAAATTTTTCCATGAAAAGTTATTGGTTCCAGCTGAGATAATGGAAGAGAAGCTGATCAAGACACGAAAAGGTGAGACAATTATAGTAGTAAAGTTAAGAGAATGGGAACAAAAAATGGCTGTACTCAAAAACAAGAGAAAATTAAAAGGCACTACAATATACATCGATAGTGACATGACCGGAGAGGAATTAAAAATACAAAACGCGATTAGGAATAGCGCAGAAAAAGAAAAACAAAAGGGCCACAAGGTGATAATTGGATATAAGAAGCTGATAATAGACGGAAGTCGGTATTTATGGGACATGCGTACTGAAACGCTGTACATAGATCCAAAAAACTAACTAAGGAAATAAAAAAGACGTACGAACCCGGTCCCTCGTATGTCTTAGCGGGTAGGACCGTAAATATACGACAAAAGCAACAAAACTTGGAATGGAAACTGAGAACATGGAATATTAGGGGAATAAATGGGAAAGAAGTAGAATTAATTTATGAGTTTCAGAAAACAAATATGATGCTTCGAACAGGGACGGAGACAAAAAAGAAAGGAAAAGGGTGTGTGGAAATGGAAGAGGGACACGTGATGTATTATAGTGGGGTTGAAGAACACGAATGGGCAAGCGCGGGTGTAGCATGTATAGTAAAGAAAGAGTGGGCAGAGAAGATTACAAACTGGAAATTTGTGTCAGAAAGATTAATGTGTATAACAATGCGGGTCGAAGAAAAAAGAGTGTACACAGTGATAGTAGTGTATGGCCCAAACGAAAACGACGCCAAGGAAATCAAAGATCGATTTTGGGATACGTTACAAGCAGAGGTGGAGGATAATAAAACAGGAGAGTTAGTAGTAATTGGAGACCTAAACGGTCGAGTTGGCAATAACACAGAAAACACGGAAAATGTAGTAGGAAAATTTGGCGAAGGCGCGTTGAATAGTAATGGTCAAAGAATTATAGATTTCTGTATCCTTAACGACCTAGTCGTGGCCAATACGTGGTTTGAACACAAAGATATCCATAAATACACGAGAAAAGTAAAAAGCAGGGGGGAAAAATCTATTATTGACTTAATGCTAGTGGAAAAGGGAAATACGGTGATCATAAAGGATGTTAAAGTTAAAAGAGGTTCTGAACTAGGGACAGACCACTACCTTGTCGAAGCCAGATTAAGACGGGGAACAGCGGAGCCGGTTAAAGAGAGTAATACAAAAGAAGTTAAGTTTGAAAATATTAGAAGTTATAAGTTACAGCATAAAGAAATCAGGAAAATGTACAAAACGGCGATAAGCCAAAGAATACAAGAAAAAAAGAGATGAAATTAATTCACACGACGTGGAAGGACTATGGGCTGAATTCAAAGAAATAATAACCAATGCTGCAAAACAAATACGCGGAGTGTCCAAACTATCCAATAAAAGAAAAGCCACAGCCTGGTGGAACGACGATATAAAGGAAGAGGTCAAGAAGAAGAAACAAGCCTGGAAAAACTATCTTAACTTGAAAAATAATGAAAGCTACGAAAAATATAAAGTAAAACGAGAAACAGTGAAAGTGATGGTGAAGGAAGCAAAGATTAAAGCCTGGGAAGATTTCGGAAACAAAATGGAAGAAAACAGCGCCGGAAATGCTAAAATGCTTTTCCGTGTACTCAAAGGGTTGCGAAAAACTAAGAAGGACGCAGTGAAAGGAATAAAAAGTAAGCAAGGGAAACTCCTAACCACAGAAAAAGAAATAAAAGAAAGATGGTACGAATATTTTACTGAGCTGCTGGGAGCACAAGAACCGCAAGGAGCAAGGTATGAAGAAGAAGAAACTACGGCAACCCAACAATTAGATGAAGCAAGGCAGCAGGGTTATGAGGAGATACAATTGCCCGAGGTTAAAGAGGCGCTACAAAAACTTAAGATTGGAAAAGCAGCAGGACAAGACGGCATAAAGCCGGAAATGATAAAATACATAGGAGAAGACGGTATCTCACTGTTACATAACTTAATTAACTTAGCATGGAAAACAAAGACAGTGCCCAGAGATTGGAAGGTTGCAGTGATCGTCCCACTATATAAGAAGGGCGATAGTACCACATGTGACAATATCCGTGGAATTTCCCTATTAATCGTGGCGGGTAAAGTATATGAAAGGATACTCGAGAAAAGATTAAGAAGGATAGTGGAACCAACGTTAAGTGATAACCAAGCCGGATTCAGACCTGGAAGAGGCACACAAGACTGGACATTCAGCATAAGACAAATACAAGAAAAAATACACAAACACAACGGAAAAGTCTATGTTTGTGCAATAGACCTAGAGAAAGCATTCGACAGTGTTCCACGTGAAGAAATATGGAAAACACTAAAGAAACGCGGAACTGATCAACGACTATTAGATGCGGTCCAAAGCATGTATGATGAAACAAGAAACTGCGTACGATTAAGTGGCTTATGCACAAACGAATTCACAACATACAGAGGAGTTAGACAAGGTGGAATTCTCAGCCCACTACTTTTCATTACGATAATTGACGAAATAGCCAAGAAAGTAGGAAATAAGGTAAAAGGGGCAAAAGTGGGGGTGAGAAATTTAAAGCATGTTATAATAAAAGAATTAATGTATGCCGATGATCTAATATTGTTCGCAACTAGCATTCCCGAACTGCAGAAAAGCATTACGGCTTGGAAGAACGCGACAAAAGAATTTAACATGAAAATAAACAACACTAAAACTGAAGTAATGGCGATAGCAAGAGAAGAGGAAGAGGTAGTGATATACATAGAGAACGAAAGGCTCAAACAGGCGAGTAAGTTGAAATACCTAGGAACAATAATCGACGAAAAGGGTGGGCTCGAAAGTGAGGTGAATAATAGAATAAGTGCGGCTACCAGACTCCTAGGCGCTTTAAACCGAGCGTTCATATCAAAGAAAGAAGTGTCAAAGAAAACAAAAGTGAAAGTGTATAACTCGGTGTATGTGCCAACATTAATACACGGCTGCGAATCCTGGGTGCTTGGTGGAAATCTAAAAAGCAAGATCCAAGTATGCGAGATGTAATATCTCAGAAAAGCAGCAGGAGTCACCAGACAGGACAGAATACGCAACGAAGAAATAAGAAACAATTTAGAGGTTGAACAGGTACAAGCTAAAATAGAAAGACAGCAACTCAGATGGTTCGGGCATATGGTAAGAATGCAGAGTAGCAGAACAGTGAAAGAACTGTGGGAAATGGGTTCGGATAACAAGCTACCGAGAGGAAGGCCAAAAAACACATGGAATGGAGAAATCGCCAAGATAGTAAATAAGAAAGGAAGCAGCTGGAGGCAGGCTACGACAATCGCGAAGGAGAGGACTGCCTGGAAGCGGTTCTGCAAGTAAAAGTAGGAAAAAACCCTCGACACCGTAAGGTAACAGAGGGCACCGATGAAGTAAGTAAGTAAGTAAGTATAACGATATAACGTAAAAAATCGCAAAAAGTACTATATATGCAAGAAAATATGCACATGCTGTAAAATATGCAATTATATGCACAATAAAAATGATTATTAACTGAAACGCAAAGAAAACTTAAAATTAATACGAAATCTACTAACAACAAAAGTGCAAATGCGTATAAATCCGATTTTTACTTATCACACAATGCAAAGTTCATTATAGGACTAATGGATATTTGACTTATTTTAAAATTATAATCGTACACATTTGCAATTCGCCATGAGTAAACCATAAATTACCGGCCATAATTAACCCTTGGACATGTTGTAAATCAATAACTGTGTTTCAATTAATTATTACTTATTGATTCAAGCATCATTCAAACGTTACTTACCAGTGATTTATATGGAAAAGTTATAAATTGCACAACGTTTATGTGTTAATTCATAATAGTATTATCATTGTAAATTATATAAAGGCTCGCATTACCATCAGCATGGGAAAAAGAATGAGGTCTTTGGAACCATAAATAGATATTAATTTTCGATGCAAATTAGTGACAAGAATTATTGTGTTTTCTTTAAAACATGGTCGTCATTTACATAAATGCTTAATTAAAACGAGAATTGAAATGTAATAGAAATTGGTGACTAATCAAAACTATATTCATCCTGGTTTAACAACACTTTATCTTCTATAAAAAAATTAATTTACTGCTACTCGTTAAACGACAGTTTGATGATCATAGCTATAAACAATTTTAATTTTGCCTACAAATTAGCACGGAATTTCCCGCAGAAAGTATTTTGTAGTATGAAGCTAATTCAAATTAGTATTTCTTAATAATAAACTAGATACTACAAATATTACCTACACATACGTGGAAATTTGACTAAGTACGAGTTCAAATAGAATTTTCGTGTAAGCAAATAATTCCTAATTTCAAATTATCGATTAGACTTTTTATGACTAATTTATGCAAAAAACAAGCATATCTATTATGTGGACTTATAACGACCTATGTTTTTATTAATTTTTAATTAAACTTAGATAATTACCACAACTCTGGTAATAAAAAGGTTACAGCTGTTTCGTTTTGCATGTGTCGCAATAATTAACTTTTTGACAAGGAAATATAGATACCTTTTCTGTAAAGTTTGAATATAAAGAGAGAACGGTGTGCATATCATTATAGTTAATTGATTGTAATGGCAGTGGTAATTACACAAAGTTTTTGAATAATTAATTAGTTAATAAGTGTTTACTTTTTAAGCATTTCTTAATAAAAAATAAAGTTTTCTTTTTTCAGGTACGGCATAAGTTACGACAATAGAAGAAGAGAACGACGTCGTAGGACATCCCTGAAGCATGCATTGGGCACTTCCCAGGAATATATTTTAACAACTTCCCCTACAAAATCTCTTCAAATAATGTTAGCTTTTATTCCTTGATAATTAAGTAAAATAACATGAAGATATTTTAATGTTATTTAAAAAAAACTTCAAATTTAAATGGCACACTACTACTGTTACAGAAAGTCGATATATATGAAAAACAATTTAAAGAATCAAAACTTTTACATTTAATAAATAAATCAGCTTGTAACTATAAAGGAATAAAACAAATCAATTTATTTGGATCTCAAATTTAAATAAAAACAATGCGTAAATTGTTCGTCTTATTGTTCCTTTAGACTAAATTAATATTTAAAAAACAAATTTCTAAATAATAATATTGAAAAAATCTAGAACTGAAAAAGTTCTTCAAAGGGTTACGAGAACTTGTCACTATGTGCCAAATTAAATTAATTAAATTTGTTGGGCCTCCGCGCTATACAATATTTTAGCGCCTCTATTTGTCTTTTGCCATTTATTTCATTTTTTGACAGAGTGCATAATACAACTTTTAGTTGCGTAACTGTCGGTAGTTTACGTGAAACGTATTTTTTTACAATGTAATAAGCGCGCACGCGGGTAATATTGCGTTTAAAACCCTTTTACGGAATGACATATGAAATAAAGAGAAAACATATATGACAGTTTACATAGAGCAAAAGAGATGGGTTATATTTTGTTACCAGCAGTCTCCGGTGCAATCGGCTTCGCTAGTCAAAACGTTCATAGCAGCAGCACCGATATTCGGCATCTATTTGGCTCTAACGTAGGACTAGTCGGAAGTGAAGAAAGCAGTACAGCTATCCTCGATTATTTACGTAGTGGCACCTAACGTTAGCCAGAATTAGCCGGATTGAGTTATTCTCAATTAGCGCGCTTGTCCAAGTTACCAACGGTTCAGCAAGAACAAGCTACCACAGTCATAACATTAGGCTGCAATCCTTAAGATTACCTAAATGTCTACCAATTCTGCAGATCAGTGCCCGAGCTAAAACCAGCTCACCCGCCGAGCCGCACCAAAACAAACCTAGCTTGCACTGTCATCATGAGTCTTACACCGTACCTGCTATTCCCCTGCTGGCCCGAGCTTGGTCCCCGTGGCACCAGTCAATAAAGTCACAGGTTGGACCAGTTGGGCAACCCGCAATAATCAGTGCGGTCAACTTCGCACCCTCCAGATAGGTCGGTAGCATGTCTGCTTATAGTAACCGGTACCTTATCAGCTTCGGGTGTTCAAAAAGACAAGCCACCACTTTGATAGTGAGCGTGACCAGGCAAAGTGCACCACATTCCTAGGTCCCAGATCCGCAATAACAACAGCCGCGCAACTTTTTTCCTGGAGCTCACTTTCACCTGCTTAAATCGTCGTATAACCACGGCCACGGAACTAAGATCCCGTTTTAAAAAATGCGCTATCGTTCAGGTGTGAGGCACCCATAGTGGGAGATAGCAACACTATCTCGTGAAACTATTAACTCAGTTTTCCATGGTCCCACTTAAAGTAAACCTTGAACCTCTTCGAGGAGAGGCATAGAGGTACCAAGTTGAAATGATATAGTGACCGTTACAACACGACCGACCCGCGAAAAGTGTCT
Organism: Ctenicera cuprea; assembly: GCA_958336395.1. Lineage (NCBI taxonomy): Eukaryota > Metazoa > Arthropoda > Insecta > Coleoptera > Elateridae > Ctenicera > Ctenicera cuprea. The sequence continues at coordinate 36,507,545 of OY284491.1, read as the reverse complement.
GTTTTCGCCTCTCACCGAAGTGAGAATTCTTGGCCGTCCAGTCATGCAGGATTGTCTCATATTCTTTCTTTCCCAATTATTTGACACCCTGTGTAGAATAATACGTTTTATATAAGCAACCAAACAGTTGCGCAACTAAAACTTCCGTATCAAGAACCAAATTGATCAGATTGTTGGAATGTGCCAACAGATAGATGATCAAAGTGGTGCTTATCAAAATAAACCAACATAAGCTCACAAACAGACGCAACAAACAATAAAGTAAACGAAACAACAACTAACAATTATCGAAGCTATTTATTATAATTATATTACAACTTCAATTACTTTCCGAAAATGTAATTTTCTATTAACAAAAATTTATAATTTTTTTGATAAAAATTAGAAGAAGGTGTCCCAGTTTACATAGCCCACCTTGGTTATGCTAGAGCATTATTTGTGGTGTGGTGTTGTAACGTATTTGTTGTTGCGGAATTAATTGTTGTGCTTGGTTTAGTTGTTATCTATTTTCATTGATAAGTTTGAATCATAGAATGGCACTGAAATATTAGAAAATAAACTAATGCTAAAGAACTAAATAATGTCTGATACCAGGGCCGAGACTAGCGTAAGATACAAAAAATTGAACAAAGTAGTCTTCAATTTTGACTTTTTTTTTAGATATAAATCAGCAACATAGAATCTTTGGTAATAGTTGGAATAAATTTATTAGTAAAATGCGAAAAGGATTAAAAAGCTGCAGATATTTCAGCTGTAATCGCTAGTTTTCACCACCAGGCGCTTTCAGTACTTCCCAATATCATGTCAGCGGCTGTTCAAGAACTTTTACAGAAAATTCACTATTACAGTTTAGCAGAATCTTACTAGAACCTCAAGGTGCTTTTAAGTTTTTTTCATAACAATGAATGTTTAGGTTACGTCATGTCCAAAAAACTGTAGCAAACTAAAGCTGGTTAAAAACTACGATCATCATTAGGACCAGACAGGAGAAATTATATGATATTACCTGAATCAGTAAATTACGCCCCACGCATATCTTTAAAAAAGTTGTTAGTGTATTAATTAAAACTATGTTTCACAAAAATAAATTTAACCAATATTTGTTTAGCTGTTGCTGCAGAACTACTGTCGTTTTGTATTACAGTAATTTTGCTCTTTATTATGTCTATTTATTCTGTCTAGGAGTATTTATTATATTATTACGTATTTGTCTAATTATTGTCTTTACTTGTTTATAATTTCAGTCGTTCTCATATTTGTAATAACACAATCCGCGATAGACAAATTACTAGAATATAAGAAGAATATATTTAGTTTGACCACATTTTAGATGATTTTGCTTTCATTTAAAACAAATTTAATATTTATTTTTTGATATCATTTAGTTCTCGTTTACTTCACTTGCATCTTAAAAAATAATATGGTTTTATTATGTTTAGCAAACAAACCTGCGATTTATTATATTTTATGTATTATAGATTGATATTTTACAATTGGCAGGAATACTGAAATTCAAACATTATATTTATGTAAATTTACACAATTTTTAGAGACAAGTTATTCATTCAAATTTCGGAAGTTGCCATTTTGACAAAAATGCAGGTTTCTAAGAAAAATGCGCTCGAAAAAAAGCTGAGATTCGCATTCTATGCATATCGAACAGTCGGTCTCCAAAAGAGCTTGCTACTACCTCCAACTATCGATTAGTTATAGTTTAAAAACACTATGAACAGGTTACATGACCATAGCAACAACTTTTTTTCATTGCGAAAACATTTCTGGGATTTCTTTTTGGTCGTTTAATCAGACAACTGTCAAAAAATTGACCAAATTATAAAATCGTGTTTAGATTCCAACAAATAAATTGTTTGCAATTAAAAAATACTAAATTCAATTAATCAAAATTATCAAAAACTTTCAATTTTTAAAAATCTTTAAAATTACTTAAAATTTTCTAAATATCTAAAAAGAATTCAAAACAACCAAAAATTTTAAATTATTAAATTTTTTAAATAGGTATATTTCAAAGTTTCATAATTTATGAAATTTATAAAAGTGTTTCATGTTTCTAAAAGTTTACAAACTTTTTAAAACATAGTTTAAAAAAGTAGAACTTTTAAACAAACTAATTTTGAAACTGAAAAAATTTTAAAAAGTTTATTTTAAAATGTGCAAATTTTTTAAACATTATTAATATTGAAAAAAAAATAAAATTTCAAAAATTTTTAAAATTTTTGTATTTTTCCAATTTTAAAAAGTTTCAAAAGTTTATTAATTTGGAAACATTTTCAATATTTATAATTTTTTCAAAAATTTTGAAATACTTAAATTTTTATAAGCCAGTGAAAATTTTAAAAACTTTAAACATTTTAAAAATTAAGAAAAAAATAAAAAATACTAGGATAGTTCCGTGGCGGTTACCCGAAATATTTTTCATATATTATTTACTCTACGTTATAAAAATTTATGTATAGATTTATAATTCATATTTTACTCCAGAATAAAATTAAAAAGTTGAAGTAAGCCCTACATTTTCTGTTGAATGATTGAAAGGGAGAGGCGACGCAATTTTGTTATTTTGTTTTATGCGCCGAATTATTTAATTTACTGTAAATTTATACAAATTTATTAGGGATAAAATGATTCCATTTTTGTAATTACGATTACAATTATTGAAACAGTAATCGCACGATTCCGATTTTTTTTGTTGAATAAAAAAAACATCTTTTAAATTAATATTTTAACAAACATCAAACAATAAAGTTCACAAATAATATACTTATTTATTACATAGGCAGAAATACCTTCACAACACATATTAAAATATTTTCAAACGAGAAGTTGAAAGTCGTATGAGAAATACTTCTGAAATAATTTTTTTAGGTGCAGAAAATTAGTTTTCCTTTCAATACATTATCAAATTTAAAGAATGAATGAAATAATACAGATCAGAGCAGAGGTGACAATATGGCAGCGGCGTCAGCAAGACATTTCGCAGATCTCAGCAATACGTCGAACAGAAAAGTGAACCTTAGTTAAATTATCCACAAAAGTTATAAAATAAAATCTTTTAGAGGACACCTTAAGAACCCCCCTGGTGGGTAAGCGATACCCCAATGGAAATCTGGCAGCTCTATCCCTTATGAGAGCGCCCATGGTTCTGATAATAATTTACGGAGCAAAAAGCAAGTTGCGTAGCAAGTGATGAATACGATTATAACCTGCTTCAATTCAAACCAAAATTAAGTTTCAACCGCCTATTGTGTATTTTAATTTAACTTTATGCAACAATATACTGCATGTAATATGATAGCGGTTATTAATAAGCATCATATATATTCTACACTCAATATTTGTCCAAACACACACGCACAAGAATGTTGACGCCTCTTTCATCATCAGTCGTGACACATTACATACTGTGCAACTCACAAAAATTTATTAAAATTTCTAATCCAACTTTCTAATTTAAGATTATTTATGCCTTTTTCCTCAAATAATATTTTACGTATTCCAGTTGCATTACTTTGGTTAAAAAAAAATCGAAAATTTGTGTTTTACTTGAAATTCCAAAACAATCTATAAAAGTAAGAAATGCAAATAATCCCGCACATTACATCAAGTCAGTTGTTATTTCCTTAATTACAACAGTAATTTATTATAATTAAAGCATTTAAACATACTGTTTAATTAGCAATTTTCAGTGTATGTATTTTAAAAGCACCCTTAAACTGTTTCTTATTGCTGTACATACAGCTTAAAATAATGTAAATATCTAAGTACTGCAACAACATTATTTTCAGAGCTGCAGCTTAAGGACAAATCGAGTAAATTTCGGTTAACTTAAAATTTCGAAATGTGATAGTTTTCGCGCCGCGTAATTTTTAGCGCCGCCGTATGGACGAAACAGCGGGCGTTCAGCCTAACGAACGCCTGCTGCGTTTTAAACAGCTGTCGCTATGGTAACCTGCCCGGTAGACATCTTCATCAGGACGTGGCAGGAGAATTATAAATACGACGAGCATAACGCAGAGATATTGCTTGTTAACTTTTTCAGAGGCTACTCCAAAGAATGCGCGTGTGGGAGGTTGGGATGTATGTGTTATCTCGATAGTAACATTTATGCTGTTTATGCCTTTTCATCCTTTGTGTATTGTTCACATAAATGATGTTTTATAAAGTGCAGATTTATTATGCCTACTTCAACCTAGAACGAATTTTGTACGGACTGTGTTGTGGAACTGTTCAGTTCTGCCAACATGAATCATTTGTAAAGCGAACCTTTTTTTATTGGTGCGGGTAGGATTAACATATAAACGAAAACTACGGAAATCCTGATTTGTTGTGGGTGATCCAATTATTAGGATCATTTTTAAACCTATTTTTGTTTTACCATAACTGGACCCCCATGGTTAACTCCACACATATTTTAGTTTACGTTTCTCACCTCCACAATTTTAGTATCCTCGTGTTGTTCCACCGAACAATAGAAGAAGGGCTAATATAGGAATTTAGAAAGAGAAAAAAGACAAATTTACAACGCTAAATATCTATTATACCTACTTTACCCTATTTTTCTTTATTATCTCTTCGTAAAAAATAAATTACACGGTGCACAACATGTGCTAAATAATGTTTTTAATTATATCTAAATGTATGCAAGATTTGCTTAAATAATCAAACTAAATTTGGATACTTTGACGAAAGGGCGTAGTTAACTTACTGTTACATTCCTGCTTAACATCTTATAGATAATCTACGAACCTGGTTTGTTTTCATTTAGGGAAAACATTATTTTTCTGTCTGATTTAATTATAAACAAAATATTAAACAAATGTAAACTCTAATTTTCAAAGCAATAATATTCACGGAGACTTCAACGTTGAATTAGACGACGAAACCGCTATTGCGAGATTTCATTTTCTTTTTAAATAAATACGTAAATAACTACTACAGCGCTTCATTGTAAGTCTTTTTAAAGCATGATGCGGTATAATATTAGATATGTAAGTATTATAAAGCGGGAAGAATCAGAGGTAAACCGTGCTTACAAATTCTGTACACCTACTTTCATTAACACAAATACTTTCAGATACTTCCACGTATAGTTCAACATGCTTCCAAATACTTTTATATACTTCTACTTACTTCCATGTACTTCCACATACGTTCTAATATTTAATTAAACGTTATAAAACGCAAAAATAGTCAATAGCCTCTTAGTTTACAAATATAAAAAACGATTTTACAAAAAGTAAGACTCAGACCCAAAAGAATGGTAAATGCACTCGAATGAAACTCCAAAGAAACGTAGTTGATCCGCAAAACCGCAGAAGGTTGGGGAAGGAGTACTCTACTTGAAATATAGACACGCTCGAAAAAGAGCCTTAGATTCGTACACTACACGTCGAATAGCCGTTTTGCGCAAGCGAGATTCTGCTACCACCCTCTACGATTTTACGTTATTTTAAAAATTTACAAATTTCAGCTTCAAAAATTTTAAAACTTTAAGTTTCTATATTATTTGAAAAATTACACATTTTAAAAATTCGAAATTTCGTTTTAGATCATTTTCAAAATTTCCCAAATTGCTCAGCAATATTTTCAAAATATTTCAAGATCTTCAAAAATTTTAAAACACTGAAACTAGTGAAAAAGCAACAGGATTACGCGAAGGTGGTTGCCTGGCAGCTTTTTAATACTGCAGTTACATAAAAATTTCTATTTATTTGAAGGTGGGGGATCAGATGCAGAAAGTGTACTTTTGTAGCGACGAAAAGACGTCACATTACGCATAGTATTTCTTATAACACCTTCATAAAGACACTTTTTATTATTTTACAATTCAAATCCACAATAAAACACTTTCACTGCACCGGGTAATTCAAATTTTATTTACAGTGCGTAAAGGTTAACACCACGCCACCAGTTGCAAAAAACGACAATCTCAGACGGGGTATGCATCGAACCCGCCACGAACAGCAGCAGACTGAAGATAAATAATCAGCCAATTCTTAAAAACGGCAGAAAAATCGAAGTAATAATAATGACTAGTTATTTCTTCGTACTTTCACATACTTCCACTTTTATTTCCAGATACTTCCACATAATTCCACCGTACTTCCACTACTATCTACACCTACTTCCACTCAGAGTAACGCTCGGGGAAGAAGAACGCATCTTAAAAGTGAAAACATATATCTACATTTTTTGGCACTTTCTTAAAGAAACTACATTCTCGTGGTAATACCATATGTTTTTGGGTTTAAAGTAATTTAACAAAAATAATTTAATCATCACTTACGCAAAGACAATATTTTTTTAATACGTTTAACATTAAGAAATTGGCATATACACGGTGGTGACTATTAGATTTAAGACAAAAGATTTTAGCATGTTTAATTAAACTATTACAAATATGGTCCCCCGCTCTTTATTATTTTAGAATAAAATGAAAAACACTGCATCGAATGTATAATTTATTTTTACAAATTTTCCAACCTTTTTTATAAAAAAAAAACTGTTTCAAAAATTTACCAAATTAATAGTGGCTCGCTAGAAATTTAACAATTAAAACTAATCATGGTTATGAAAATAATAATATTATTACCATGTTTAATAAACATAGTAACAATCATTATTATCATGACAATGATTATTATTATTACTTGTCAGTTGCCGGTACAATTGGCTCTAGTTGGCTAACATAATACTTGGTCAAATATTTTGCTGCATATGCGCTACTTGGTCGAATATTCGCCAAATAGTTTACTAAGCCGTGATTCGACCAGTGACCAAAACTACTGTTCGGTACATTTTTAAAATTAATATTACTGGTCAAACAAATGTACAATTTTATTTCGAAGTATGCCCCAAAACTATTAAAAAAGTATTGATCGACTGTCGAATTTATTCACTACTTAATTTTTGTAGACAATATGAATAAAGAATTTTAATTGCGTCTACCAAAAAATCGTTTCTTTGTCGTAATGCTTGAACTTCAACTGCACGTACATTTCCTGCTACAAACAACTAAATTCTTATAACTTCAGCTTTCTGTTTATAATTACTAATTTTAACCGTATTGTAGTACTTTCCTGGAAGCCATTTTGAATTTTCTGCAACCTGTACGTGCAGGCGCCTTGATCTGATTAATTATTATTCACTTATATTCATTTACATTTACAAATCTTATTTAATGCAGCAATAGCTTAGTAATTACTAACAAGTTCTGCAACAAGCTGATGTTCTTCAAGTATAATTTATCATTTCTGTATGAATACGATTTAAAAGAAAAGTTATTAATTATGCCTATCTAATTTGCAAATTTAACGTAACCAGAAGTTATGAGGCATTTGTTTTCGTATTTATGATAACATAAACAGGAAAGTAAACTATAGGAAAATAGAAGTGATTACTAAAAGAGCAAACTACATTTATGTTGTTCACTAAATCAAAACCACTCCTAATTGGGCATTAAAATTTAAGCGTTTTTTTCTAGCTTTTAAAAAATACCAGAAGAAAAATTAATACCACTTAATTAATTTCAGATTTAATATTTCCGTAAAAGTCTTACTCAATTGATAAAGTCTACAATCTTAATTTTTTTAATTTTTTAATTAAATTAGTTATTAATTATCTGGTCGTGCGTGTGGGAGCAATCGTGAATATTATTTTAATACTGATGGAACAACTCGATCCCTTTACGTTTTCAGACCAAACATGGAGAGCAATTGAAAACTAAAACCAAAGTTCTAAAAATCATCGCGTAAACATTTACCAAATTAAATTGTTGAGTATCAAAACAATAATGTGTTTCTCTTTTTGTTAGAACAGGACGGACATAAACAAAATTGTAGAGATAAAAGTTTGAAATTGATTGAAAATTACATATTTAATTTACTGATAACGAAAGGATATTAGTTTATAACCATAATAAATAAAAATCTTTACTAAAATACAACTCAGGGCACAGTTATTAAATTCTTGTTAGCAAAATACGGAAGTGTAAATAATTATTGAGGTTTGTTTCTCAGAATTGTCCGCATTAACTGCTATTAAAATTTATATATCTTAGTTATGGAACTTTAATCTACCTTATAAAACAATTATAAATATGTATATAGGAATAAATATCGCAATTAAAATTATAAGATTAAGACATTCCTAAATATATATGTATGTAATATTTCTGCAAACTTATAACAGTAAATACAATTTATAATCTCTTCTTTATTTGAATCTACCCTACGGTATCTACATTCCCAAGTCCTGTGATCCGTATCGTTTGAATCTTCTAAGGATCGTGAGATTGAAATCGTTATGTAATTCACGGTTTGGTATATTTATTTGTTTAAGCGTGATAGTAATTAAATTTGCTGTGTTGGACATATTAATCATCACTTGTGTTATACTTTTTTGATTTTTTATTAAATTATAAGACATATGCTTTACAGTTTCTCTATTTATTTAATAATTAATAATTGCTAAATGGTCATTTGTTATTATAATTAAAAATCCTTTAGTCGAAATAGCAAATCACATTACACCAGATGGAAAAAGACAAAGAGACATAGTACTTTAAAAATGAAGAAATCGTTGACCTTATTTCTCAATAAGAAATAGAGCAGAAATTAAAATTAATATAATAGTAATAATAAACATAAACTAATTAAAAACAGGTAGGACTCTTCCCTCTCGACTATAAAATTCAATTTATTTAATGACTTTATAATTAATATGAATTCATGTTCATGCAGATATTGCTGCAAAGATAAAAAGCTGTCACAATTTGAGCATATGTAATGGACATCAACATTTCATAACACTTAATGTTTTTAATGCATAGATTATTTTTCAAAGTTTAAAAAACGGATCGCACGGAACCTTCATCTCGCGCAACTCGCTTTTTTGGGCTTTAATATTCTCTTCGCCATTCTATTTATTGTTTCATGTAATCTTCATCAATGCATTCCCCCCACAACCTTTTTTTCAGAGGATCATCTTTGTATTAAGAATTACGGTGTCTTTCTATGTTTATCAGTTGATATTCTTGATAACATCTTTTTTTTTACTCGATGAACTTGCTCAGATTATTGCGCAAAGTTAAAATTGTTAGAAATTTTTCGTAATAAAACTTACATCTGTAGTCTTTACCCATCTTTATAACAACAAGTTCGTAATTGAATTTTCAAAAAAGAAACACAAGTAACATCTTTTTTTTACTCGATGAACTTGCTCAGATTATCGCGCAAAGTTAAAATTGTTCGAGATTTTTCGTAATAAAACTTACATCTGTAGTCTTTACCCATCTTTATAACAACAAGTTCGTAATTGAATTTTCAAAAAAGAAACGCAAGTAACATCTTTTTTTTACTCGATGAACTTGCTCAGATTATCGCGCAAAGTTAAAATTGTTAGAAATTTTTCGTAATAAAACTTACATCTGTAGTCTTTACCCATCTTTATAACAACAAGTTCGTAATTGAATTTTCAAAAAAGAAACACAAGTAACATCTTTTTTTTACTCGATGAACTTGCTCAGATTATCGCGCAAAGTTAAAATTGTTCGAGATTTTTCGTAATAAAACTTACATCTGTAGTCTTTACCCATCTTTATAACAACAAGTTCGTAATTGAATTTTCAAAAAAGAAACGCAAGTAACATCTTTTTTTTACTCGATGAACTTGCTCAGATTATCGCGCAAAGTTAAAATTGTTAGAAATTTTTCGTAATAAAACTTAAATCTGTAGTCTTTACCCATCTTTATAATAACAAGTTCGTAATTGAATTTTCAAAAAAGAAACGCAAGTAACATCTTTTTTTTACTCGATGAACTTGCTCAGATTATCGCGCAAAGTTAAAATTGTTAGAAATTTTTCGTAATAAAACTTACATCTGTAGTCTTTACCCATCTTTATAACAACAAGTTCGTAATTGAATTTTCAAAAAAGAAACACAAGTAACATCTTTTTTTTACTCGATGAACTTGCTCAGATTATCGCGCAAAGTTAAAATTGTTAGAAATTTTTCGTAATAAAACTTACATCTGTAGTCTTTACCCATCTTTATAACAACAAGTTCGTAATTGAATTTTCAAAAAAGAAACACAAGTAACATCTTTTTTTTACTCGATGAACTTGCTCAGATTATCGCGCAAAGTTAAAATTGTTCGAGATTTTTCGTAATAAAACTTACATCTGTAGTCTTTACCCATCTTTATAACAACAAGTTCGTAATTGAATTTTCAAAAAAGAAACGCAAGTAACATCTTTTTTTTACTCGATGAACTTGCTCAGATTATCGCGCAAAGTTAAAATTGTTAGAAATTTTTCGTAATAAAACTTAAATCTGTAGTCTTTACCCATCTTTATAATAACAAGTTCGTAATTGAATTTTCAAAAAAGAAACGCAAGTAACATCTTTTTTTTACTCGATGAACTTGCTCAGATTATCGCGCAAAGTTAAAATTGTTCGAGATTTTTCGTAATAAAACTTAAATCTGTAGTCTTTACCCATCTTTATAACAACGCAAGTTCGTAATTGAATTTCCAAAAAAGAAACGCAAGTAAACGCAGTGGCGTAAGTATTTTGATACCAATATGATATGAGGCAGGTATGAAGGTAAAAACACCGCCATCATGTGACGCGTATAATTTTATTACAATTTTTCTAACTATATAATATTGTTTTGTCATTATTATTAAGAAAAATATTTTTTTATGCAAATAAAATATTAAAATAGAACAATACGTCCAACACTGTAATGAGTAGAATATGTGTAATGTTAACATATTGTTTATTATAATTTATAAAAGCATATTACGATGTTTTAAATTATTAAACAAGTTTATTACCCTATTTATGTGTAGGTTCTTCGAAAACTCCGGCTCAATTTATAAAGTAAATTCGGGTCCATTCCACCTGTCTAAAATTTTAGTGATAAGGAGCCACCACTAATAGGAGTCATATATTAACGCGTCAATTACACAAGGCGCATACTCATTTGTACATCGGACCGCTACAGTTTTAGATGCAGATAAGAAAATTGAGGTTTGCACTAGAAGTTTAGTTTTGAAAAGCTGTTTGCTCATACGCCGCATTGTCATATGCAAACGAGCCGGCGGCGGGGCGCCAGTTCTGGATTATAACTTGCGTTATCTTGGGCTCAGTTGTTGTAATATGGTTAGTATTTAAAAATAAGAATATAATAATCACTACCGCCCTTCTAAAGCAAATACTATTTTTTTTCAAAATTTTGTATATCTTAATAGTATCTAAATTTTTGATATTTTTGAAATATACGAAATGTTTCAGTTTCAATGTATTAAATACATCAAACTTTAAAAATTTCTCTGTTTTATAAAATTGAATTCTTTAAATTGTAAATCTGTTCAGAACCTACATATTTACGCGTTCATTATATAAAGCTTTCTTTTCCGTGCGCAGCAAATTGGTACATTATTCAATGCAAATAAGCCTCTTTGGGTCGCAAAGCGCTAACCATTCAATCCTAATTCGAACAGCAATTATAAAATTGTGCTACAAAATGTCATACAACACTACTGCAAAATGGGATACCCCTCAAGATATGTGCAAAAAAGCAGCGGTTAATAAATAGGCTACGAATTCACGCCACACTTCATTGACTTAAAATATGGGGAGACTACGATAACAAGAGTTTAAGCAATCCCAGATTAATTTATAAAACTAGGACTTCGGTTCTCGGCCCGTTACGCTATCCACTTCATTCGCTTATTTATTGTTCAAAAAAGGGAAGCATAGCCCACAGGTTTCACTAGTGTATAGGATATTAAATTTGGAACAGTCTCAACTTTTGGTGACGACAAGTTATAATCTTACATCTCGGCGCAGCTTATTTATTATTTTGTTTGCAGAATTTAAAGTGAATGTTTATGTAACAATTACGTAGAACGACTTGACGGTTTCAGCCAATAAGCGGTCCCCAGTTTTAGCGATCCCGACTTGGCGGTATGAATCAGCAGTGGCCCGATTAGGCGGTCCCCGCATGAGCAATCACTTAATTAAGCTGTGACCTGATTGAGCGGTTATTAAATAACACAAGAAACAGAAATGTAAAAATTTATTTTAATCACATTTGGAGCATTTTAAAATTCACTGGGTGCAAGAGTTTTTAAGAGAAACAGGAAACGGATCTGTAGAATTTCCACATTTCAGTTATCTACATTAAGATATAAACTTTTCTGTTTCTATATTTTGTATTATTTAATGACCGCTCAATCGGGTGACCGGTCGATAAGGTAACGTGCAGTCGGAGACTGTTCAATCTGATCACCACTCAATTGGGTCACCGTCCAGTCGAGGACCGCTCAATCGGATAACTGCTCAATTGGGTAACCGCCGAGTCAGGTACCGCCCAATCGGACCAGTCAACTGGAGACCGCTTAATTGGGGACCGCTCAATCGGGGTGACTTGGCTCTTGATTTCAAAAGCTTGAGTATTTTAAAGTGTATTCTCAGTAAAAGCGTGGGGCGTAGGCCACAGGTTCAGCTAGTTATTATTACGTATTGAATAACTAATTTTCAATAAAAATTACATTAAACCCACCAGTCAGTTTCATTGGGCAAAATTAATTGTTTTATAAGTTTACTACCAAAAAATATTAGTTTAACACCGTTTACATTTCTGAAAAACATTATTTTTGATAGCGGATCACGGTATATGAAAAAAAAAATAAGACAAATGTACATAATATTTTGGGTGGCACGTACATCAGAAATATAAATTCAAGAAACTGGAACTGGATTCGCGGGTACTTGTGAACGCTATACGATTTTATGGGGTTGTGCAAACTGTAGAAACATTAGCCCTCGTACTTCTGGATTTCCCCGACTTCCCCGACTTCTTTTGAACTTTTTCAACTTTCTCTGGACTTTGCCGAATTTCCCTGGACTTCGCCGACTTTCCCTGAACTTCTCTTAAACTTCACCGACATCCCTTGGACTTGCACGACGTTTTTTTACGCGTACACCAGACTTCCCCTGCAGTTTGCCCTTCAGACAATTTTAATACGGTACAATTATTCGATTGATGTTATGTAACCTCTCGAGATATCTCGAGACATTTCAATTATTGAATGATTCCATTATGTTCATTCGAAATTCTCATCACTAGTGATTTCTGATAATGTTTAAATACCTCTGGTCAAACATTCAGTGATGGCATTATAAAATTGTTTTTGCAAGAGAAATAAGTGAATTTTGTATTTACAAAAAAATTGCAACATAAAATTGCATAATCATATGCAATCACCAAGACAACTATTAGGCAATTATTTATCAGTAATTAAAAAAATCAGTTAGTGTCGTATGACATACTAACATTCGATACTTTATAAAATTTAATTCTTAAATTTCGAATCTACATACTATTTTCCTCTATGTGGCAAAAAGGCACAAAAGGTAAGACGGTTGCACTCAGCTAGATGCCATATTTTAAAGAAATTAGAATATGAAAGGAAGCGAAAAAGAAATATGGTGGAAGTATAGGACTAGATATTATACAGAAGAGTAATAAAAGCAATGGATTTAACAAAGGTAAATGCGGTTACAATTTACAGACAGATAATTATATGCTAGGGCGTGCCAAAAGGGTAAAAGCATAATCAGGAATATTATTTAGAGATTATGATTCGGTGAGGAGAGTTGATTTACATGAAAAGGAAATGGGGGAACGAAATAACGATTTAGAGATGTAAGATATGCATTTGAATAATAATAATAAGAAATTAGTAAAGTTTAGAGGCTGCTTAGAATGGAGGAAAAAGTATTGAGAATTTGAATCAGACTTATTAATTCCGAATAGATGCTTGCAACCTTTACAAATTAAACAATCCTTATTATTCAAAGTATTTATTACTTCTAAAACGGTCTCAGAAATGTTAACTTGGAACCGCTTCTATACAAGAAACGGATATAAAAAACGAAAAAATCAAACTTTTATCTTACGACAACAGTTTAACATTTATATATCCAATTTTAAATATTTCTTGGCGATATTTTATTCATACGTATTAGAACCAATCAGGATGCAGTACTGACCTACCTACATGGTATTGGCCCCAGCAATTTTTTGACAATTTGTTATGTTTAACGTCGGTTTCACAAACACCACCTAACTCGAATTTATCAAATTTTTCAGGAGACGCAGAAAACGATTTAAATTATAATTTATTTTATCACTACGCGACTTGCTTCCTCCGCATTTTAAATAGCTTAAAGTGTTTCAAGAGTTATGAGGCTTTCTTTACTACTAATAAAACACTATTTTAACCAACAGATGGAACCAAAATGTCATTTTCGCGAAAAAGTGGAGTTAGGTGGTTTGTTTGTGAAGACAACGATAACCAGTTCAACAAACTAGCAAGGTAGCCTAAATCTCCGGAACCTTTCCACCGATTTTTATAAAATTTGGTATGTGAACGTTTTTAAGTCGCAGGTAGTTCGTTGTAAGGTTTTAAACCATAACCCGGAAGTTAGGCATGTTTTGTTGCTATAGGTATTTTTCTAAACGTGTTTTTTTTCTAAAGGAGTATCAAATGATTTTTCCCGAATGCTGTATCTTTACAACTAAGACCGCTACGAGTTTTTGATAAGTTTAATTGTAATGCCGTATTACCCAAAACAAAATATTCAATCAATACAAATTGTCATATTATTTAACAGCCCTATAACTCTCAGCATCATCATGTGATTTTAACATATGTTTGGATATACGAAAATTGTAAAAATGCTAGCTTCTCATAGTTTTGGCCAACTCAAACCCTGCCCTCACCGTTTTTTTTAATTTGTGAGCCGATAGAGCTTGCAGTGAACTACACATTTATTTTTACTAAAACTTGTCCAAATATTACTTTGACGTCCTCCAGGAGATATTAAAAATTTTTTAATTAATTAATTATTTATTCGAAAGCTCAAATGCTAATCGTTATAAATTTTATAAAGTTTAATAGCCTATTTGTAGTAGTTTATTAGGATAAAGAATAATTTAAAAAAATTTTAAAATACAAGAAAGAAACGATACTTTTTAATATCAACAACGCGGTTTCCGAAAGTTTCGCGATTTTGACTACACCTATTAATTAGCCCTAAATAGAAAATATATTTTTTATTTTTTGTATATGTTTGATAAATTTTCAAATAAGATATTTATAGCGGTTTTTGGTCTGAAGTCCAAAGCGCAAGATTTGCTTCCGTGGGGTTCAGTCGCAGCTAAGGTACAACATCCTATCGCACATCCCAAGTTCGAATTCCCGCTGGGGCGTTACTATTTTTTACTGATATTTTACTTTCTAATTTTTGCAGAAACAGTTTTTCATTTATTGACGCGAGAATATTCAAATTGTAAGAATTATGAGAAATTATCAATGACCTGTTTCGCCCACTACTTATGTTCTTAAAAACTTGATTTTAGTAAAATTATTCAAATCGTTTCTCTGGTGAAAGGTAAACCACACTTGCAAATTTCACTTTTCTTTTTATCCGTTGACAAACTGACAACATGCTTGAAATGGCTTATCGTTTAATCGTAGCGAATAAAATTAAGTAAAATACTCATTTGCCTTATTTGCTAATTTTAAGAATATAATTAATTCTGCAAATCGTGTTTATTTTGCTTAAGAATGTTTTTTGGCGTAAAAATATTTATCGTGAATAAGTAAACTGTCCATCTGTTTTATTTGTTAATTTTAAAAATAAAAATAAATTGATAATTGGGTGTTATTATTCGTAAAATAATCAAATCTGAATATTAAAAAATAACCGGAAAAACTCAATATTACTGCATAGCAACTTGCGTTGGTTCTGCCTAAAAATATTATTATCTGCTCTATCGTGAAGAGAAAATTGTTCAAGTAAAACTAACATTCTTTGTTAGTTACAAATTTTACTATTTTTACCCAGGTTACTTTTTAATTTCCTCGCGGCATAACTGTCGCAGAAAACCAATAGTGGTATATTTAATAAACGAAAAAAACATAGAATAACAGCCACTGACAAGGACGACAAGTTAAGATCGCAGCTATGCCACAACAAGCGCAAAATCAAAATCATTTTCTATAAAATTTGCGGTAAATAATTAAATATAAATAATGCATTTTAATGAATTCTGTTCTGGTTAATTTAAGACGTCTTAACTAGCAGTCGTTAACTATCAACACGAGTTTATCGGATAATCAAGATCACTGGTTATATTACTTATGAAAATTTAACGCCTACATCTAAACACCCAACCACAAAACAATTTCGTTCAAAAATGAGTCAATAGAGTGAGTTCTTAGCAATCATACCCCATGCTAGGCATCATCATTTATTGATGTAATTCTTTTATTTATATTTAGACCGAATAACCAGACGCTATTTTGACAGTTCGATTATTCTATTATAAGCTTCTATTAGTGAGATGGGTAAACTATAAACAATAATTCGTAAGAGTGTTAAGAAATCTAATTTACTTGTTAAATTATTGTTTCAAATCTCAAATTTATAATTTTCCTTATTATTTACACTACTGTGCATTAGTGCGTTGTGATAGCAATACGGCGAAATGAAGGAAACAATTTGTTGGTAACATTCATGTCACTTCTTATACAAGTTTTCAATGAAAGGTTAGGCGTTACTTTCAGAATAATTTGTTTAGATTATAATAAGAAAATATGTTCAAATAAACATTGATCTCGACACGCTTAAACTGAGTTACAGCCGAAGCAAAAATAGTTCCGTTGCTATCTTGTCAATAAGTTTGTCAGTTGTTGCATCACTACTTATTTAGCTTAATGTTTCAATTTCTATTTGTTTAAATCAGTGCACCGTATGAAGGATGTAAGAAATAACGATAATAATATTTTTTTCGAAATAGTTTTGTCTACACTTTTTAAATGTTTATATGATTTTGTGTTATTTTTGTTTTGTGTGAAACAAGAAAAGATAAAATGTTTTGGTTTTACGAAATACTAATTAGTCCACTAGAGGACTTTGTTGTCCCCTTAATAATTACAAGAATACACAAATAGAAAAAAAAAGGTCTGCCGAGCACGCCAGTTAAGTGTGAAAATTATTAGCGTGTTCTCACTGAAAGTGGATTTTAAATTGTATGATTTAACTGAAAACGAAAACGGTTATGTCATGTTCTAGTTAGTTGTAGGAACAATATAAAACGTCAATGCGGGTGAGTGAGTTACATTAAAACTTAATATATGTAATTATTGTTATCTTGGTTCTATCTTAGTTGAATTCGGATAACTTTATCAAATAATTCGGTCATATTTAATCCGCCATCTTAACTTTTATAGTTTAGATCCTTAGTTCGTAATTAACAGCCCCAAAATATCTTAAATGCCAATTTTTACGAAAATCTGATTAGGCTATGGAATACTTCTGCCGTATTGAATCTGCCATCGTAAATTTTACAATTTAGGTCTTTGATTCGTAATTAACAGCTATGAAACCCCACGGATACCCATTTGTATGCAATTCGGAGAACTTTATGAACTATTTCAGCCTCATTAACTTAGCCATCTTGAATTTTATAATTTAAACCCTGGATAAGTAATTCTCAGTTCCAAAACCTCTCGAATGGTAGTTTTTATTAAAAACCTTCAAATAATCATAATTCCACGAAATGGTGGCGCTAGTTTGGCGTGAGTTAGATTTTAGTACCTAAAAAACCAAGTTCATTTAGCAGAGGAACATTCCTGTAACATATCCGCAGAATTCGTAGACACAATATTACTTAAAAATTAGAATTTTTCTAAGATTATAAATTTACGTAATAATCGGACTAAACAGTATTGAATAATTAAACTACACATTCAAATCATGCAGACACCACAAGCGCTAAATATTACAATTAAAAATATGTAGTTTAAGAAAACCATAAGGAAACACTTTTCACCTACAAATACTAGCTCGCGTAAAAATAACAAATATATTAATATCTAAACAATGCGTCAATGCAGCCGCTAGAATAAACAGCTAAGCATTAACCTTGAGAGGCTAGTAATATAAAAAATTTAAAAGGACAGCAACGCAAACGTGGGATTAACTTCCGTCTCCCATTCCGTTCTATTCGGTCACAAGTTACTCACTTCAAAAAGTACCTACTCTTGCTAAAAGTCGCTTTATGCAACGGTTATCGAGATAACTCAATATTTGTGTAATGTGGTATTGATTCGCCATGAAGTTTGAGGTATTCTAAAAATTTAGTTTATATCAATTTAAAGCAAGGACTAAATCATAGGAAGTCTATGTAAACAAAAGCACCGCGACCCGCAGAACTTAACTCAACAAACTATTTGTACCTTCAAGAAATACTGTGGCCTTTTGCAAAGATTAAATTATCTCGAAAAGTCATATATTAAGCGACTTTCAAGTATCAAAAAGAGCATATTTCTATATAGTGAACAAGAAAATATTTCGTAAAAAAAAAGAATGTATGTCTGGTGTATTTATTTTAACTTATATTAACTTAAAATATTGAACTAAATTGATAGCGTTTAGACATAAAATTACAAAATTGCCAACTACTGCCAAAGGTATCTAACAAAAAGTGACTGGATTCGTTCCTCTTTCGGAGGGTTGTAACTCCGCAAAGAAGCGTTTCTATACTAGCTACAATATCTAACAACACTACGATTTTTCCATTAAAAATATCAGAAAAAAAATGTGATTTAACAGAGCGAAAGTCAAGAGTTATTTTTGAACAATTAATTTGATTGACTGAAATTTCGTAGCACAGTTTACATGGAAAAGGCAAAGCATTTTTGGATTAAATGCTTACAGCGGGCATGACAAGAATATTACGGTATAATAACAATAGGAGTTGTGGTATCTGCGGCGTTATTTACGCGTAGCTATGGAAACATGGTGACTATACGGGAAGATCCTGTATACTCACTGATATACACAGTCTACCTACACACACGTCATAGGTTGAAAAATTTAAATTGTTTTATTTTATTTGTTATTAATACATTGGGTGAAATAAACTGTTATTATATCACAGACGTGAATTTTGTTGTCTAAATACTTTTACGTTTCCATGGAAATTACTGCCTTATTAATTTCACTAAACCAAATTGATCTAAAAATACCCCGAGGCAGAAGGTTCAGCAAATTATCCTTACTAGGTATTTGATTCACTAAAGTGAATTCTCCAATCTGAGTGCAACATGGCAAATTAACATGCAAAAACTGAAATAGCTGTATTTTATGTACCTAGAGTAATTTTATTTCTTGCCGTAACTCTAAATGGAAAGGTAAGATTTTTACATGACCTGATGGCAATTTATTGAATAATTTAATAAAAATAATGCTTTAACTAAATTATTCAATAATAATGAAGCCATAACTAGTGCGTTTATATAATCGACAGCGAAGTCGATTTTTTGATGTCTTTGTAGCGCTCAGGTAGAGAATTTTCTTTGTAAGCGAAAGGTTATGAGTTCAAACCTTGATAAGGTCTACCGTTTTAAGTTTATTAATTGCTGTAAAAATACAATCAGGTTTATATTGTTTTATTTAAAACGAATAATTATTATTTATTGCTAAATAACAAAGTTAATCAGGTGAAACATAAAAATATAACATAAACGTTTGCAAGCTGAAAAAATAAGCAGGTACATTAATTAACGCCTATAAATTGTCCTGTTATTTTACAATACAAGTAAAAGTAAACATTTAATTTGAGTCCTAGCAACACAATGATTTCAATTCTACATAATTAGCTGCAAAAAGTGTATCGTTAACTTTTTATATTTTAATTTATTAATTTTCTTAGTAGAATTAAAAAATAATATTTAATAATTTTAAATAAAATAAAACTTGATTTCAACAGTAATTAAAGTGAAGTCGGAAACTGCGGAGTTTGGCCTGCAATGTGGTGGGTCAGGGCCACCGATCATCGCTCCCGATACCCAGCCGTCTCGCACTCTGTATCAAGTACGGAGTAATGTGGTAAGCACCACGCCTTAGATGGCTGCCTTACTTATTTTACCCCTCAAGGAGTTTAGTTCCCAATTTTTCAAATACGACTGGATAGGCCTCCCATCAGGCATCCAGTCTCGGATTTGAACTCGAGACCTTCCGCGTAGCAGCCAAGTGCCCTAACTCCTCGGCCACTCTGGCTACTGACAGTAATTAACAAAAGAAGAAAACAGTAGACTTGCTTACGACGCAAATGCTATAAACTGCGCGTTACCGAGACATCTGAAAATTGACTTCGCAACCGATTTATCAATGCACTAGGACCTGGATTATTATTAAATAATTAATTTACTGCATTGGTTCTCTTCAATTTTTAAATTAATGGCCATCAGGTGATGTAAAAAATATTATCTTTTCATTTAGGGCAATTGCAAGCAATATAATTATTATATGCCACAAAATGCGGCTATTTCAGTTTTTGCATGTTAATCTGCCACGTTCCACCTAAATTGGAATTCAGTGTATAAATAATTTTTCAGGAAATAATAAAAAGAGTCGTTATAGTATGTGCGGCGTTATTTATGCGTAGCTATGGAAACAACGTAACTACACTAGAAGTTCCTGTATATTCGCTGATATACGCACGTCATTGGTTGAAAATATTTAAATTCATTTTATTGTTAATTATTAATATATGAAGTTTTAAATATTTTTCATAAGTTATTCTACAAAAAAAAATATTCACTAAACTTCAGGAGTTTTAGAATGCGACTCTTAAGAATGTTAAAGGAATTATAAAAGCTTCGTATCCGCAGACTAGTTTCCACACAACTGGCCTATCTAACATTCAATCATTCGATAGATTATCCTTCGAAAATTACTATTGCTCTGAATTTTTTTGAATTGTAGTGTTAAAATAATAAATGTCGGCAACAGGTTTTTATAAATGTAAGTAGTTAGTGTTCGCTGGAGGTTTTATAAGTTGTAAATTTTGCATAATGCAAAATAAAAATTAAATATGTATATGGAAATATAATACAAACACGCCGACTTCTAAGTTTTAGGATGTAAATTTTCGCAAAATTGTGTTACGGAATATTATCTCGTTAACATAAATAACTACGTATTATTTTGTGACATCTTTGTAGTAAATTAAATATGAATTAAAACCCTGAAAGGGTGTATCGTAATATCTAAGGATGAAGATACAGGCGTTATGGATTTTATTTCGTAATAAAACGAGTCTGCCCGGATAAAATTACAGCATATTATAGCATTAGCTTATAACTCGCTGTCATATGCATCAATATACACACCTAAACATCCAATTCATAAATATTTGTTAGTATCCCACTAACACTTTACTTGCAGAAAATAAACGTTTGTAATTTATGTTAAAGTCATGAAAACGCTACAATTTACACTTGCCTCTCTTCTGAACGCTTTTATTGGTCATAACCGAGGCGGATCGCGATTTATTTTCTGTCGGGTTTATTGCTGTTATTTCTCTTTTGTTGATATGAAAGAATGTGTAAGGGCGAGATGAAATGCAAGGACGGCGCCTTAAAAACCCAGGAGTGTCCGGCACACCTGGAATGGCTGTTACTGAGCTGATTTACACGGACTTGTATTGTGTGTTATGGGCTTTAATGCAATTTGACACTTCATTTAAATATTTACATTGGCGAATGTAGTTTCGCCTTATTATGGGGGTTTTATTATTTTAGAATCGTTTCGTTTTCAGGTTTCGTTAATTAAAATATACAAATAAGAATTTTTATTGATGATTTTATTGATTACAACAAACAGGTCCCTTAAAACAACATATTAATTTTGACACGTTTAAAGGCCAGGTGTATGCTAATTTTGTAATCTATGGGATATATTTTCAAATTTTCAATAAATTATCGTTATTGTAGTTTCCCAAATTATGTTTATGTAATCTGAGCGTTAAATCTTTGCCATTATAGTTTTTTGGTGTAATTTAATACTTTTAAACGATTGGAAACATAGAATAATATAGCTCACGTATTAAAATTTTTGCCGGGGTAGAAATTAGAAAAAAAATTGCATAATTTGTAGAACTATGAACGTCCACTGGACGTCAGCTTTAGATTCATTGAACTTTAGCAACGTTGCAGCCAATAAAGATAATCTTTGCTTCAGACGTAGTTTTCGTTTTTCCGTCTCCTGTGGAGCAGCTTTAATCTGGATCATAAAAAGCTCTTTAGACATGAAGGCGCCACGTTCAGACTGGAACAGCTAGTCTTTGTTACCGGAAGATTATTGACGAATAATTGGCTTAGAAGCCAAATAATAGATAACCGTACTGTATTGTTTACAATGTCCCAATTGAAGGAAGAAAAATGAGCCTGGACTTCCTATACTTTAGAAGTTGTTGCTTACAATACTTTCCAAAGTATTTTTAAACAACGTTTTACGCGCCAATAACGATTATAGATCGCACTACCACCTAGCACTCTAGTGAGAACGGCAGCTACTATCGTATAGTATAGATTCAATGAAAATGGTTGATAAGAAACAAATTTATATCTTAATGGTTAGCTTGCATGAGTTATATTATTTCAAATTAAATTTGCAAAACCTAGTTTCATTTTACTTTTACCTGCGTTTAATACAAATAACAAATTATGTTAAAGCGACTACTACATGAAAGATTAATACGCAGACCTTGCGGTAACCAAATTTATCCAAGTTTTTTCCAAGAAAACGAACGTTTTTTTTGTAAAAAGACGCTTTGAGATTAAAGAAAACCAAAAACGGAAGGACGAATTCGTCCTACACAAATTTGGTAGGAGAATGAACAATGTAAATCTTATTCTACTATCACAAAGACGCTTCAATGTTAGATTTTCAAACACTCATAGAAAGCGTAACCGAGAAACTAGCGCAGTGGAACACGAACCAAATTATAGCTCATTCCTAGCTCTATTAGGCTATAGAATTAAAAACAAATCGTGTGGTCAGTTTTTGAGCAATACTGTTTTGAAAATATCCAAATTTTAAAAATGTTTTAATTTCATTGTTTTAGTAGTTCTAAAAGTTTTCGAAACTCGAAACATTGTGTACTTTAATGCCATTTACAATATTAAATTTCATCCCGATTTGATAGCAAAACGCTAAATCTGTTTTTTTATACAGGGTGTCCCAAGATTGCCGATAAAATGACTGGATACACCTGCTTAATGTTTTTTCGCGGGCTAGTTTTCTTATACGACAGAAGAAAAGAAACTCCACACTACACAATTTGACAATTAGTACAATTGTAACAGAAAAGCCTTTATCAACATTCGCTGAGTTACCATAGCAAAAACACGAATTTTTTAGAAAATCTTAAAGTCAAAAATCTTAAATTCTAAAATTTTTGAAAATCATTGTTATTGTAAGAAATTATGTTCATTTATAAAGCATTACTCTTATTGGTAACTTCTGCTCCATTTACTTCGTTATAAAGAAAATTGGCCTAAAAAATGTTTTGCAACATTGCTACGAGTCGTTTTATCACCAGTTTTGGAACACCCTGTATAACTGTTTCGTTACTTTGATTAAACAAAAATGAGCAAAGCTCTTCGTATGATGGACTTTGAAATTTTTACGTTCCATGTTTTCCAAAATATATGATTTTTCACATAAGTATAAGTATAAAATGCAGTGCCAGAGTTAGTTACTACATAAGTTTTGATAGTCCGGACATGCTGCAAATACAAAATTTTTTTTAAATTAAAAATTTTAAAATTTTTCGAAAAGTTGAATTTTGAAATTTTAAAACTTGAAATTTTGTCTTTTTTAAATCTTAAAATTGTAGACATTTAAGAAAATTTAGAAAAATTTTAAAATTTTGAAAATTGAAAGTTTTTAAAAATTGGATTTAAATATTTTTAAATTTTTTTAAGTTCTGAAATTGAAAATTTTAGAACATTTTGACAATTTTTGAAAAATGTAATAATTGTGAAAGTTGTAATGCTGAAAAAAATGCAAAATTTTTAAAAATTATAAAGATAAAAAGAATTTTTTAGGTCTTGTGAAATTTTGAAGTTTAAAATAAATTTTGGAATTGTGTAAATTTTGAAAAATGTTTAAAATTTTAGAAAAATTTTGAAATTTAGAAAATTTTAGGAAATCTTGAAGCACCTATGGGAAAATTTTTAAAAATTTTTGAAATTATTTACTAAATAATTTTTTTTTTGGAAATTTGAAAAGTTTCAAAATTTTCATATATTTTAAAATATGAGATTTATTACAATTGTTAACAATTTTGAAAATTTTTGAAATTCTGGGCTGCTTTTTATTTTGTCAATTTTAGAAAATTTTAAAAACTTTTAAAAAATATTGACAATTATAAAATATCTCATAATTTCAAAATTTTTTAAAAATTATAGATATATTTATAATTTTAATAAATATTCAAGGTCTTTAAAAATTTAAGCAATTTTTGAAAATTGAGAATTAAGAAAAAAATTAGTTCGAAATAAAAACACGAGAAACCAGTAAAGCAATCTGTCAGTCCAAAAATAGGGATGGCGGAAAAGAGATGATACACACACACACACACAGACAAACAACAGTCATTTTTATAAAACCAGTACGCTGGGTTCTTGGAGCTATGTATTTTTGTCATAATCTCATAATCGAATATTTTTACGACCATAATAAATTTCCAATACTGGAAGTAATGAGAAATGAAAAAAAAGCTTTAACACTAATTACGCAAACAAAGCTTCATTTACTGATATCACATTTTTAGTGTTTATAGAAGTTAATTGAGCGCGTAAATGTACATGTAGATACTAAAGTAACAAAGAAATTGAAATGTAGTCCTACGTGTTACTTTTAAAAATGATCGTGCAAGTTGTTTATCTCAGGCTTATTGTGGTGGTAATCGTTTAAAATCAGCTAAATAGGCAAGGTTTCTTCGAAGTTTATTGCCCAACGCATACTTTATAAACGTGTTCTATCATAATAACGCATGTCAAAATTCTACGGGCGTGCTGTAGATAGTATCAGAGTTGGCCAGGCACAGTCAGTGTAAGTGTCGCCTCCCGCGGTGAGCTATTCAGCCATTATAAACAAGCTACTAGCTCCCCAGATATTAGATTAGCTTAACAATACTTAATAATGATTAGTCCTATTCGCAGAATCGCTCTTTAACAACTCCCTTCGGATACATTTCCAAATTTTGTCAACAATGATGCGCGCAGGGTCGTACTTTAATATAAATCACTACGGGTTAGGAACTTACCCCATCGGTTTACTTACAACTTATACAAATAAAAATTTGTGACTAAGATTACCATTACCATTACATGCTTTTAAAAAGATAATAAAAATTTCTTAACAGTTCATGAATGTTGAAACATGCAACTTGCAGATTAAAGATATGGATTGCATCGGACAGGTTGTCGAAAATTGCTTAGAATACTTTTGTTCAGCAGTGAATAAAAAATTGCCATGTTTATAAACACGTAAATATATTAAATCACAAACACCAGATCATTTCTAGTCTCACCACGAGTATGGGGGGCCAAGTGTAAAGTGAAAATTTGCTGCGCATTTCACGGTAGTTAATGCAATTTGTCCCAATATTTATTATGTATACACACATTTAGCTAAATGCTTTTTATTTTAATAAATCATTCTAGATTTAAATAAATTCTTAAACATTTGGTTTAAATATTCCAATATTTAATATAGCATTAGAGATTTAAATAAATCTTAAGATATTTACTTTAAATTGTCAAATATTTAGTATATCTTTATGTATTTAGATAAATCTGCACATATTTGTTATAAATCTTTCAATATTTAATAAATATTCGCAGATTTAAATAAATCTTTACCGAAATAAATAAATCCTTACAGATTTAAATAAATATTTCAACATTTATTTTTAAGCTGTCATATTTAATGTTAACTTGTCTTATTTATTTGAGCTTGGTAGACCCAGCCTACATAGAAGACCAAGACCGTTTAAACTCGTGGTAACGTTCAACAATATTATGACACATTTTTGGTATTTTAAGAATTTGTACAATTATTGTTAGTTCAATCATTAATAACAACATATTTGACAACATAAACATTGCATAATTTATTATTCATACAATAAAAATTCCTCGACATTCCCTTGAGAATGTAATTTTCAGTTTGTTTTGTTTAAGCGTTGAACGTTCCCACCATGACCCTTGCGCCTTACTACCGGTGCAAACGGTCTTGGTGTCCTAAGTCGGCTGGGCTCAACAAGGTCGAATAAATATGACAGGTTAACATTAAATGTGACAGCTTAAAATTAAATGTTGAAACATTTATTTAAGTCTGTAAGGATTTATTTATATCGGTAAAAATTTATTTAAATCTCCGAATATTTATTAAATATTGAAAGATTTAAAACTAAAAAGTTATGCAGATTTGACTAAATACATAAAGGTTTACTAAATATTTAAAAATTTAAAATGAATGTTTTATGATTTATTTAAATATCTAATGCTTTATTAAATATTGGAATATTTAAACCAAATGTTTAAGAAGTTATTTAAATTTAGAATTATTTATTCAAATAAAAAGCATTTAGCTAAATGTATGTATATATAAGAAATATTGGGACAAATTTCCTTAAATACCGTGAAATGCACAGCAAATTATCACTTTATACTTGGCACCCCATACACGAGTATTTAACATTTAACATTAGCTGCTAAACTGCTGCAATTGTTTCGGCCGGAAGGCTATCTTTAGGCTTAAAAACTAAAAAACCCTTATTTTACAGCATGATACATTAAGTACAGACCCAAAACTACTTTAAAAACATGCAGTTTGTGTGCAGTGGCGGTCCACCCTACTAGGCAGAGTAGGCGTGCCTACCCATAATTTTTCACATGCAAAAAAAATTCTATTTTTAAATTTCAATAAAAAAGAGTTACTTTTACATACAGTTTTTACTTTCTTACCCCACCTCGTAAAATTAAAAATTAGGCGCCAAATGAAAAGACCTTTTAAGCACTATTTTGCATAAGTGAAGGTGAGCCTTATCGTTTCCAGCTACTAAACAATCAATTAATCTGTTATGCGTAATACGTCTGCATGCACATTAAGTAAGTAAATTTGTATGGGATTAACTGCGGGGAGACCCAAAGGCAGTCCCGCACCCGGACACCGGCGCTATATTTACATTTCTGTATCATGCGCCAGCGGGACCTACAGTTTAAGGAGGATTCCGAACCCCCGCATGCACATTAGTAAAAGAATACAATGGTCCGATACAACGAAATGGTGGGGATGTCAGGGCACAATAACCACAGAATAGGCGCGCCTATTCATGGTTCTTGTAATTGTATTAGTCAGTCAACGGCAATAGGGTGTAGCGTGCAGTTTTGTATTTACTCTACACGTAATTTGCACGTTTGCATCGAAGATGCAAAATCTCGTGGAATTTTTAGTTTTTTAATCTGTGTTAAATTTATTTTTGCGTTCGCTATTGCCTACCCAAATTTTAAACCCACGGAACGCCACTGTTTGTGTGTATTTTATGTATCTCCCGTTTTCTTTAATTCAAATTTTGTGCTGTAAAATAAGGTATTTTAGTTTTCAAGCCTGAAGAAGGGCGTTTAATTTTTGTTCCGGCCGAAACAATTGTAGCAGTTTAGCAGTTTATGTATTAAATACTAGTGGGGAGCCTAAAAGTTATCTGAATTTTATTTATTTTACCAACTACTCCACTTAAAACAAAAAGAAACAATTTTAACCTATTTTACATTAAATTACTATTACTGTATAAATTTTGAAATTGCACATGTAGTTACCTATTAGGAAATAAATATGGCATTCCCAGTTTTATTTTTTAAACGATTTAATGTATATTTGTATACAGGGTGTTCCAGAATAACTGTTCTAAAATTTACCAGCTGGTACTGTAGCAGCCCTTGGTTTTAATATTATTCAATTGTATTTTGTAACTTGGCGACTGGTGTTGCTATTTACGTTGCTATAGGTGGTTATCAAGATTATCTTGTAAAAAGTAGATAACACATTAAAATTCCTCCTGCAAACTAGTGTTTTATTTACAACAACGAACTTAACATTACATTATAACATGGTGTTGAATGTTCGGAAAATGAATTGATATAACAACTTACTTATGACAGAAATTCGAGAAAAATTAAAATTTTTGACATTTTATATTACAAAACAGCTATTAAATGTTCGTTAACGTGATTATCATGGCTGTTGTAATTTATTGTTGAAAATTTCAGATGACAAGATAAGATTTTCGAATAACGTAACTTGAACTAGTTTCTTTATGCATTTTACGAGAAAACTGAAATAGTACTTTGTTTTCTGGAATAAAACAGCAAACCAGAAGGTGATATTAAATCAGCTGAAAATCCAGTGGTGTCGAGATTCCAGATTTTTAAGATTAGTATACCTCTACATCTATGCCAATGGTTGAGAAATTTTGAATATGTATTCTGCCAATAATAAAGATCGACTCGCTCAAACGTTGTGTCAAATTTGAAGATTTTTGAAAAAGCTTTTTTAGGTATATTTGAGAAAGAACGATTTCTTTACCAAAACTTTAACATCCTTTATCTCGAAAAGAAAGCGTTTGTAGCGTTATGTTTATATAAATCTTTCTGCTTATTTGTGGATATTGTATCAGCTGGTGAATTTTGGAAGAGTTATTCAGGGACACCCTGTATAAACAACAAGACTTGTAAGAACAAGATGATAGAAAATGTTTACTTTCAAACATTTTAAATTTATTTTCAATTTTTTCATGAATTTGACAATGTTAAAACATACTTTCACACAAATTGAGAGATTTATTAAAACAAGTACAAAGATCCAAGTTTAATACAATTTTAAAACTATAAACACTATCAGATGGAGATTTAATTTTTCAAAAGTGGTGTACATGTTACCGGACTCGGGGCGCGCCACGGTTATAGTCGCCCGGGGGCAACAAGCCCTATTTTGTCGCCCCTATATTATATAATAAATATAAAATTTTAAAGAGAGTATAAGTAAAATAATTATCACATAGATAATTCATTCATGAACGGTAATTGTATTGCTATCAAATTATGACTGTACAAAAAAAATAACACAAATAACAACTAGTACCATTTACTTAAAATTCCTAATTTTTAACTTACAACATAAAAAGAACTGTTTTATACGAATGATTGTGCTTCATCGAATCATTCGCATTATCATGCGGCGTATTATTTTTTTAAATATTTAGTATTGTTTTAACAATGTTTGAACAATTTTGTCGCATTTAATTTATTTGTATTTTACTATCTGCGCGTTTATTGACGCAAAACTCAGGCAATAGCTTGGAACTCGTTTTAATATATTATACAATTTCTGTACCAAATAAATAATAATGTCTAAAACACCTAAAAATATTTATACATTATATGATACATTCTTAAAGCTATATAAATGCTACTTTTAATAAAAGTAATACCGCTACCCCCTCAACTTTTCTGGCCTACAATTTACGGGCAGCTTAAAGATGACCCCCATTATGATGATATAAGCATTAGAACATCTACATCTAAATTTTAATAAATCTATTAGCTACATTTTCATGTCAATATGAAGCTTCTTTAAAAGTGAAAATAAACTACTTCAATAGACAAAATTTAATTTTGATGTGGTAGATTTTAAGTTGACAAGTTAGCACCTCATTTGCTCTCCTTAAAGTGTACTTTATAAGGATGAAGTGTACTTTGGTTTAAGACACTCTTTATATAAACTAAATTAATATATTTCCAATGCAGGTTGCTAAGTTGGGGTATGCTTTTTTTCCTGGGTTGGTATCAATTGCTTCAGGCACCGCGGCCTAAAATACGTATTGTACTCTCAGTCAAAATTCTTTTCATTATTTAATCATTTTGAATTCCAGTTCTGGTACTCCAAAATTTCCTAATCTGCGAGCTCTTAATACCCTGCAGTGGCATAAGCAATGAAGGGGTGTTTCATCGTCCTATTCACAGAACCCGTAGCGCGCGGTTTCTTTGCGAGTCGTATTGTGTATTAGGTGTTTGTTTATACTAAGAGTCCAGTAAGGATTCTTTGTTGCACGCATTAGTTTCTTTCTAATAAATGTGAAGAGTTTTGCAGCCACTTTGTTGGACGGCCCACCGATACGGGATTTGGAATGGTTCATACGCGGGTGTTCTGTCCGGTACTTACGGTAAATGTTTCTTAGCCAGATTCTAGTCTGCTCCCTGGCAGTGCTGTAGGTTAACCAGTATGTTGGTTCAGGTCTTATCAGCGGTTTTGCACTGCAATTTCTTGCTAGCTTGTCCGCATGCCATGTACTCCTTGGTGCCCCAGAACCCACATCAGGCGTAGCCTGTTGCTTCGCCCAGTTCCGCCAGTTTCCTGTGGCATTGCAGAATCAATTTAGAGTTAAATTGGCAGGTTATATTAGTTGTCTGAATTTCAGTCATAATGTAAATTCTCCTATTTCTGTGAACCACTGCATCATAACTTGGACACAGGTAAGAGTAGCTGTAATTTCGGTCTGGAACACTGTTGCAAAGTAACTCATATTTATGCTGAAAGCCGGATGCTTCTCTGTAAATGCCCAGCTCTGCCCACTGTCTATTTTGAAGCCGTCAGTATACCAGATGACATCCCTATTTAGTTTGGTGATAACTTTATCCTATTTCCTTTTGTCCTGTTCTGGTATAATGATGTTGAACGCGTTTCGGAAGTTGAATGAAGGTTGTACTTTATCTGACTGCATCTGTAAGATGCAGTTTTCGCTTATTATTTCTTTGGATAGCTAGACTATCTTCTGTTGCGGTATGTATACAAATATAATAATAATTATTGGTAGTTACAACATAATTTAAAAACTTATCAAAATATTTCAAAAAACAAGGGGTTCTATTGAAAAAATTCCACCGTAAGAGACAAAATTAAATGAAAATTGCTGTATCCTCTTATTTAACAAATTTTGTGATATTGAATAATTAATACTGTAATAAAGATCAGTGAAACCATTACTCTATATACCTTCTAGTCACCTTGTATACGTGAACAATTCCTAAATTAAAGCGCAACGTTGCATATGGTAGCAATAGCATAATATTTAGTAAAATTAAATATTTGAAAAAGACGGAAAAAGAAGAAATTTCTAAGAAAAGCAATATTGGCAAAAATGAGAAAACCGCAGCGCTCAGCACTGAGGTTTTTGGCTGCTCGTGTACAAGTCCTCTCGCCCATCGCTTGAGAATTTAGTGGGCACCTATTTCGCCCAACGCTTGACGTTTTTCTTTGGCTGATCGTGGGCAGCTCCATCGTCCACCGCTTGAGGATTATCTTTGGCGTTGTAGACGCTCGGAGCTTGAGGTTTACCCTTAACTGCACGTGGGCATTCCTTCCACCAAACGCTTGAGGTTAATTTTTAGGTGCTTGCGGGCACTTCACTTTAACCTCTGCACAATAACCGTTAAAAGTGACGAGAAGCCATCATCACGCATGTCTTTAAGACTCTTGACAATAAGGATCCTTATAGTTTTTACCATGAAACACATAATTTTGAACTATAATTCCTCAAATTGTGCTACATTATCATATTAAACTAAAGTTTATTTAATTCAATATATGACTACTTTGCCAACACGAAGCACACTACCCTGGCAAAATTTTCTGCAGTTTTACCAGCCTGAACAAGTGAATACCGACTGTAGATAACTGTAATTATCATAATGTCAAAAAAATATGTTATTCCCCATATCGATTTGACTTTGAATATGACGTGGAATTATTTGATTTTCTGCAGTTCTTTTCCATTTCCACTATATGCAGAGTTGTTTCGTACGAAAAAAAATATATCTGATGTTTTTACAATAAGTTTCTACTTCAAGTCGCGCGACATCTCAGCAGCAACTAACAAGGTAAAAAATTAAGTAAAGGTAACAAATATTTAGTTTATTATATGAATCAAACTGAGCATACAATTTCACCTTTTCATTAACCGTACAATTAAAGAAAGGAAGTGGTTATTTTTTCCATGGGCGGGGCTTAAACGCACCCTTGTTAAATCTCCGAAAATCGGATCTTTAACGCCCATTTTTATGCTGTATATTTTAGTATTTACTGTAAGTAGGCGGAACAGTTTATAAAAAATGCGTATAGGAAATGGGTTTTTATTAATTTTTTTATTGTCTACGTGGTGTAATACCACTGGTTATGCTCTCGGGAATGTTTTCAACATAGCGGCCGCGCCCGCAAGAGCGCGAGCTATTAGCGTGCAACCATGCGTTCGCGGTTGGCCTAGTAGACGGCCAGTAAAGATTATAGGTGTTCTGAATATAATAATAGGTTAGCTCAAGAAAATAACTGAACATAATTTGCTGTGCCATAAGATTAACTGTTATTTAGGTCAACAGCAAAAACATGACATTGCGTTGTGTTAAACAATGCCAGTTTCTCACTACCGCACCAGTTCAGTTTTTAAAGTATTTCTTGAGTTTTTTTTTTTGATTATTATTTTTAATATTGTTTTAAAAAGACACTGATTTAACCTAAATGAGTATACATAGGCAAATTGTTTCTTTGTTATATGGCCATTTTTATAAATTACAACAAAAGTTTAAATTAAATTCAAATATTTCAAGAATTTTATATTGATGCTGTTCCTCCGTCATAAAATTAATAGTGAATTTCAGGGTAATATTCCATAATATTTATAACCTCATGCATTTTTATTGATGTGATCCCATTGATCAAATTTAGCAATAAAAATGTGCCACTTCCGTCTTGAATTTGGTATATTTTTAATTCTCTCTGCATCTCGTAAATAAATTCAAGCAGGTGTTGCTTATGTTGTTAGAACATTATTCTATGACAGTTATGTGGTAAGAGTGACTATGTGGACAAGGATAATTATGATGTTACTATTCGTCTAGCTGTTTTGTTAGTAAGTGGAAAGCTTTTACGTTCTTACGTTTCGTTTGCTAGTCGAAGACTTGTTTAAAATTTTAATAATTACAATATCCGTTATAAACTTGTTATTTTTTGTCCTTGTATTTGACAATTGCCAAAAATTAATAATTTAAATTTCAGAAAGAGAATTTCGAAATTGTTATTATCTTTCAGTCTAGACTTGATGGTGTCTCTGAACAGAAACCAATTAATAAGTCAATTAACGTTAAATGAACAAACGTAATTATCCATAACTTTAGATTTTTAAAACGATTGAACGATTTAATTGATTCTCTTAATTTAATTCCCACGTGTAGCGTTTTATCGCCGATTCGTAATCCGGTTAATCTAATAAAGCTCCCGAGGCAGCAGTAACATAAAACAACAAGATACGAAGGCATTAATGAATAAATCATCCTTCCGTGGGTCATGTACGGAATCAATATCGTCAATTAGCAGCAATCACTGAGCGCTGCCATCTTCGATCAGATAAAGCTCGCCAGCAAAGCAGTCGTTTGTTTCATACAATTGACACAAACTATGTGCAAATGTTTGATAACCTGTATTTCAACTTCCATTATTGTCGACGTTCATTTATTTTTATATGTTACTCTGAAAATATAGGTACGACTTTCGTTCTTTAAATGTGCAGCGCTTATTATTATGTGAATCATACACGTCGCAGTTCGTTTACAACTTTGCATAAAATATTAAAACACTATTGTGGATAGAAGTTCAGCAACATATCAGTGGCGGTTCGTGGGTTTAGAGAGACAGGTGAAGCGTTTTTGTAAAAATAAAATTTTGCCTCCTCAAACGTTGGGGGCGTGCAGCACCGGCTCAAGTCCCAAAAACCTTTTTTCAGCGTTACCTGTTTTGAATTCTATTAACTGCATCTAAAGAATTTTTATTCTATACGAAATTTTTGTTACCGATGACAATACAAGGCCAACAAAATAGTTTTTCTAAATATGATAATTCACGAATCACCAATAATACTGTCCATACTACAAATAACTTTGTGTTGTACGGATTGCCGTTACTTTTACTATTAACTGTTTTCCTTACTGCTAATGTCGGCTTCGGTCTTTCCAAACCTAAATCTTATTTTTTATCTTCATTATTCAACATTGACAAAAGTGTTTCAAATAAAACACACACGATGTCATTTAAAGGAAGCATTCTATATTTTAGAAGACTTGTTTGTAATGAAACACCGACACCTTGTTATTTGAAAAATACTTATTAAAGGCTCTAAGCGGAAAGTGAAGCGCTGTAAATATCGAATCATGATCTAGATGACGCTAGTCGTAGGTTGGGACGGTCGGGATAATTACCATTCGCTTAAACCTCAATTGAATATTGTCCGTTAAGGAGCCTGAGCTGTAAAGTGTATACGAGCACACACACACAGTCACCATGGTGAACCAGTTTTTTTTGTATTCTCGGACCGTAAAACGTGTCTATCCGTCACAATCTCAACTTCCGAAATTTTGACGATTACAATACCTGCCTCCAACTAAAACAAATTTAAGGATTTCAAGATTGATCTTGTTTAACCTCTGGTCGAAACTTTGCCGTGCCTGCAACCCCAAAAGAAAATTCTTAATTTCGAGAAGTATAAGTTCAAAGAATAAAAAAATAATTTATTGTAAATAAAACAATTTTCAATTTCAACGGGTTTTTTATTTTCGCCTTACGTATTTTGACGTATTGACATGTCATTTTCACAGGCAAGAAAAATTAAAATGACATATCAACATGTGGAAATACGTATAAGACTAAAACAAAAAAACTTGTTGAAGTTAAGAATTGTTTTATTTACAATAAATCAAAATGAACTTCAACGAAGTAAAGCTAGAACTTATTAATAATAAAATTAAAACAATAAGGCTATACAATTATTGTAAATATTCTTAAATTCAATCTTAAACTTTTTTCTAAATGTTTCAAAAATTATTAAAAGCGAAAATTAGTAATTTTTGAAAAATTGACATTTTGAAAGCAATGTTTTTTAATATTTTTTAAAACAGTCTTGAATTTTTCAAAAATTTCACAATTTTTTCGTTTTAAAATTTGCATTACCACTACGATAGAAAGTTATGTAACAGTTTGAATCGGCGAATAGGAAAAGACGCAGCGGGTACACGTGGCGGTTTCCCAACACATTTTTATTTATTTTGGTGCCTAGACTGCAACATATAAACTTGGGCATCAAATTTCCAAACATCCTCCGTTGAAGCATTACGTCAATAGCATACTTTCATCTTAATATATTGACATAGCATCTCAATATAATGAGATAACATCTCAATAAAATGAGATCTTTTCTTAATATACAGAGTGGCTAGGAAAACCTCGGCCACTTTTCTTGCGGCAGTCAAGAGATGGCGCTTCAGTAAAGAAAAATTAAATTAAAATACTGGCAACAACGCAGAGTCCAAGACGTTTTAGTTATTAAATACGCCTCATATTAAATCAAAACAACCAAAACGTCTTGGATTCTGCGTTGTTGCCAGTATTTTAATTTAATTTTTCTTTACTAAAGCGCCATCTCTTGACCGCCGCAAGAAAAGTGGCCGGGGTTTTCCTAGCCACTCTGTACTGATATACTATTTCAATATAACGAGAATTAATCTCAATATATCAAAGTAGTATTTTAATATAATGAAATCTTATGTCGGGTTCCGAGTTGGCGCGGTTAGAATAACTATTCGAGTGCGATCAGCAAAGTTAAGCATAGCTTTGCCTAGTCGGTACTTGGATGGGTGTCCGAAAACCAAGTCAACACGGTACCCCGTGCTCTCGGAAGGGCACGCAAATAAGTGGTCCCGGATGTCGCATTAACAACGCGGCAGTCGTTAAGGGGGTTGGAAGCCCCCTCAAATACAGAGGTACGAAAAACGGCTGATAGGAATTTGGCATAAGCTGATGGCGCGTGATGGTTTAAAAATCGAAGGACTCCATCACCTCCTGGAACATAGCGATAAAACCAAACCTTAGCCATGTTTAACCCGACGCCCTAAGGGCATAAGAAATGGCTAAAGGAGAAGAAGAAAAAGAAATCTTATCTCATTATATTGAGATGTTTAAAAAAGATGAGGTGGTACCAGTGGGCTTCCATAGTAAAGTACCTAAAACCATTCCTTCTAACATAAAATGCAAATAAAGCAAACGAGATAGACTGCATATGAGTAAGAATATGAAAATAATGGTAGGTAAACTCTATAATTAGTAGAATAGCGTCTCAGTTTGAAATTCCTACCGCAGCATGTTGGAGAGCGAAAGTACTGCAGGTACTACAGATAAAATGCAAAAATTCACAAACAGTTTACAAGTGGCTTAGAATCATATTAAAAACAACATTTTGGCATAATTCGCAAGTAGTTAACAATTGTTGGGGTACATAACTTGAACGCCATTCTACAAATTATCGAATTTAAGAAATATATCGAGTCGTATGCGAGGAAGACTTCCTGATAAACTGATCTTGTTTTTTCCCAATTGGACATTCATATTTGGTTTTGATCTCAGTTAATATTAATACCCACATGCAAACATTTTTGAAAAACAATTTTTTTATTTCCAGGTAGTTCCAAAACAAGTATTTCCATCAAAATCACGGATTTGAAAATTTTCAAAAAATCAATAGTTTCTCATACTGAAAGTATAGCGGTTGTAGTGAGAAGCAGGTTTGTACTTTGATAGACAAAATTAATTTATAGCCACTACATATAAATTTTTCGTTATATAAATGCTAAAATTTTTCAGTCCTCCCTTGTTAATGATTATTACTTATTAATATTATTAGCCAAGATGCAATCATGGAAACAATTTATTTGTTTGAGAAATTTTAAAAAAACAGGGATTATGATCGCCTAGAAATATTGAAATAAAACATGTAAACTGTGTCATCCCGAAATGTTTTTGTAGAATTTTACCTGGCTAAAACAACCTTTTTACCAAATTTGTTCTTTGTCAATGAACAAACCAACTGTAAACTATGTTAATAACAGGGGTCAACGCCAACGTACCAATAACACCATTTTTGTGTTGAAAGGTTCGCTTGTATATATACGAAAAAGGCGGAATGAGGTAGGGGGTTAAAATGTCAATTAGACTGCAGATTAGACCATTTGTAAATTTTTTAGAAGAAGTAAAAGTATAGAGTGTCAAATTTAGCTATAACTTCTACAATGACATTTAGACAGATTGATGTGGCTTAAAAAAATTAACGTTTTCGAAGATGTCCTTTTCTACTCAATCCTACAATTATTGCAAAGAAAGGTTTGTGCTTACTTGTTTTTGATTTTTGTTAAAGGTAAATTCCTATTTTATGTGTAAATTTATATTCATTAGAAAGCACGAAACAAGGCAGATGTAACCCGATCTTCAATAAAATATCCTATTGTCACAGTCGTAGCTTTACAATTGGTTATTTTACATAAAATAAAAATCAATTACAGGCACAACGTTTAACATATTTAAATCCGATACATTCCCAACCGCCAAATAAAAATTGATCCGAACAAAACAAGAAATTCTATACCTGGACGAGGAATAAAACAAACTCGCGTCCAATCGACAAATCAATAAATCATCGAACGTAACTTACGCCGAAGAAATATTTGTAATAAATAAAAATAGACAAAGAGAGCGTCGAAAGGCATCGCC
The DNA here is from genome assembly GCA_958336395.1 of Ctenicera cuprea. Classification (NCBI taxonomy): domain Eukaryota; kingdom Metazoa; phylum Arthropoda; class Insecta; order Coleoptera; family Elateridae; genus Ctenicera; species Ctenicera cuprea. Next base: position 36,469,945 of record OY284491.1, on the reverse strand, counting down.
TACTCTTCGCATGGTTTTTAATTGTTATGGATCAGTAATTAAACAAATAAATTACTAAACGGTCTCTTTCGTCGTTATTAATGATCCCACAACAGTTGCCAGCTATTCGAACGTGGTTATTATGTAATTATCAGTTAGTTTTAATCTTGGGTTAAGCAAACCTTTCAGAACAGCCAACAAATTACTCACGAGTACACTCCTCTACAAAACTAATTATCGCTCTTTGTCTTTGTAAATTATGTCCGCAGAATCGAGGAGTAATTTCCTTACATCTGTATACCAGCATACTATTATCTTTTAAGGTTACCTGATTAATGAGCTGAAAATCTCAAACATAGAATTTGCTTTCTCAATCTCACCATCGGAACATTTAAGAACATATTTTAAAGTACCTCATAAGATGAACAACGTCAAACACAGTGGCGTAACTACCATGGGGCAGAGGGGGCAACGGCCCCCGGGCCCGAGGCCTTAGGGGGCCCTGCCATGAGCCACGGGTTTTTATTTTTTTTATTTCTCTAATACAAAATTTTCAATAAAAATTTTTGATTTGCGACTGACTTTATTTTTATATTCATATATTCATATATATTATATATTCAACAGAAAACATTTTAAACTCCATGTAAGTAAGTATGTATTTATACAATCAAAAATACTGAAGTGAGACTATATTTAGTAATAACACAACACCCACACTTTTTGGTACCGACCCAGACACATTAACTTCAGAAAATTTAAAATTTGATTATCTTAATTAGACACGGCTTTAATATATTTATTTTCATTTACTAGACTGCAAATAATTTTTTTCCTATTAAAGAAATTGTTCTTAATTTCTTATTATCAATTACTTTATTATTGAAGTTTTCTTTGAGGATGGGTCCGAAGGCCCTTCAGGTATCTTGCCCCCGGGACCAAAATCTGAAGTTACGCCACTGGTCAAACACATATCCATATGAGACTAAAGTAGGGGGAAATATTAAAACATGAAATAGCAAAGGGGAGACCGACACAGCCAAAATTGGTCATTCAGATTTATGCAAAAGGATAGTTTGGTTTAAGTATATGCATTTATCTTCTTAAAACTAAAACTGTTTGCTGACTGCAATTCGAATGTGGTGCTAACAAACTATATAAACACATAGGTGGGGGGAGGAAGACGAAGGTACAATTAATATAGAAACAAAAGGATTGAAAATATTATCAATTGTGGTCAGCAATGGGTTTGTAAGTTCCACTAAATTCAGTTGTTCCTTTACTTGTTATTTCATCAAAACCTTAAAATTTATTTTGATACGTGTTTTAGAACTTTGTACCCAGTACCAGAGCCAGATCTGCTAACAGGCAAACCTAGACGATTTCCTTAGGATGCCGAACAAAATGGGCCCTTTAATATTCCCCCAGTCGTAGAAATTTCTTTTATTTATTTTTGGTGTGTGATTTAGTTTTAGTTGATTTTACGTAGGTTGTCTCAAAGCTGCTGAAGGCATTTTTGCACATAAATATAAATAAACCATCACTGAAAAACATATGTTAAGCTGTATCAATGGTTATTTGTGTGAACTCGAGTTGTCATCCTGAAACTTAGTCCTTTAGACTCTCAGATTTTAGCGATTAGGGTAAATATTGGGTTTTAGTTATTAACATAAAGTGAGGAGTCTTGACAATTTCAATCAGCAGAATTGTTCAAAAAAGTTTTAACGTGCGAAAAAAAAGTGGTTCCATACTTTTATCAGAATTCGGACAAAGTGCCCACTGGTCACAACGTTACGGCAGTGGGCGTTATTGTCGCGGTGGTCGTTGTGACCACCACACATGAGTAAGTCTATGGCGCACGTTATGCCCATTTTAAGTGGTGGGTGTTGTGGGCACAGTGGACGTTGCGACCAATATGCAGAGTAGGTCACAGCGATCGCTGAAATCAAAATGTTAGTTTTAAAGCACTATTATTGTAATTATGTCTTAGGCTTACAACCTCCATAAAAAAAATCATCATTGTAGATTGAGGCCTGCTAGGGGCACTTGAACGAAATCGGAGATTCTTACTCTTATCAGTGTACTTTGGCAGGCGTATCAAAAGCAGCGCTATTTGCGTTCGAGAATTAGACTTAACGTTGAGGCGCTGTTAGAAAAGAAGCAGGTTAAAGTAAAAGACGTCGCTATTTCTACTTTTGTTGCGACAACACATTCTTTTCAAAGCTATTATCCACTTCTGCGTAATCAATCGCTGTTATTGGGTAAATTTCTCAAATTTACTAACACGCGGCGCTATTGTTCTTCGGGAATTAGGCGTAACGTTTGTGGTGCTGTTGTTCTTCGGGAATTAGGCGTAACGTTTGTAGCGCTGTTCGGAAGAGACCTAATCAGACTGACTTAAGCACAAAAAGTTGTAAAACTTACGCAATCTATTAAACTCTTATTACTCATTAGGAATCTCAAAAAGTCGAAGAATTTTTGCACCTTTACTTACATCTTCACCACAAAAATAAATACATATTTGAATAGATTACGTCTGACGTTTGATAAAGACGATTAATTAAACATCAACAATAAATAAATACGTACGTACTACAACGAGCATGGCAATAAGTAAGCTATCAAGTATAAGTCGTTGATTAATTTAACTAATATTGCTATTAATATTTGTGAAAGAATTTTTTAGGGTTGCCAATAATACGAATCCGGCTAGGCCTCCAACATTTTGTTTTAACGTAAATTTTAAATTAATTCCCAAAATACATATTTTAGGAACCAGGAACCCCAACTGGTTAAATGGTTATTAGTTTTGTGTGCACAAAATTTCGTCAACTGACTGACAGTTATTTGCTAAAAATGCGCGCTAATACCACCCCTGTTTCTGCTACCTTACTCTAACTGAAGTAACTGCAGAAGAATATAATATTACGTGGCGGACTCTAGATATGAGTAACTCCGCTTTAGCACTTGTGGCCTTTCGCTTCTGTTCAATAATACTTCCTTAAAATAATTGCAGCTGCAGCCGACTGATACTTAGCTAGGGTCTACCACGTTTCGCCGCTGCCGTTTTGCTTATATGTTTCGCCCCTGGCCGTATAGCCGCGGTCGTTTCGCCGCCGCTGGTTCACCGTGGACATTTCACCGCCACCATTTAGTAACACAATCCTAATTATAGATAGAGCAACATAGGATATGTGAAAGAAAATTAACCACAACTAAGCGCACAAAAACATTTTATAACCAAAATATTCTTTTATTAGAAAATATTGCCTTTAAATATCCAATTATGCAAATTAAAGTTAGTGTCAGTCAATCAACAGTAATTAATATAGTTGAAACAGAAACGGAAAAATTTCGATTACAGAATGTGTCATAAAATCAGAGCTTAAGTAATAATAATAATAATAATGAAATAAAAAATTATGTTTCATTTTATTGATTTTTGTTCAATGGATTTTTTGCGGCCAAACGGCCGCGGCAAAACGGCAATTGGCGGTAAAACGACGGCGGCAAAACGGCCGCGGCAAATCGTCTCATTCCCTAGTTATCTACTAAGCTACCTGCGGTATTAACCTGCACAGACTATGAAAACTGCAGAAAATCTAACCAGGTTGGTAGGCTTAGTGTTGTCAAGAAATTCAAAGTGGGAGATAAACTTGTTACTCAAAGAATATAAAAGGTTGATAACTTTTTTCTTATGAAAACTGATATCAATATCACCCTGCAAGGTATATTGGGTGGCGGTAAGGGAAACGAGTCCTGCTATTTTAGCCGAGATTCCTCGATTCCCATGCCAACAGAAAACAGCGTGTAAGCAGCCGAGATTCTTCCAGAAGCAAAAGGTAGCAGGGAAAAGAGTTGGAGGGGGTTATCAGTAATTCCCGATTGTTAAACTAAGAATGTTTATCTCAGAAAATTACTTCTGCCTTCAAAGGCAAAATATGAGAAACAGCTCTCATAATTTGCATTGATTTCTTAAGCATGTGGCTCAAGAATAAAAAAAAATTAATTTTTAAATAATCTACATTTGTTATTTGATGACGCCAATTCTACGTCGGCTTAGATCCAGAACCAGAAAGCTGTAAGCTGACCCAATTTTGAATAGTGGAAATCACATGCATTTATAATTTCTGAGCCAGTCAGCGGAGTTACCGCTAAGTGTAAATACACTTGCGCTACGCCCCAATTCAGGCACAAATTGAAGTCTCTTTACATGCCCATTTTATTATTTTTAAACATTATTTTTCAGTAACGGGAAATACAGGTAGTAACAAACATGCTGGGCGCTGTTGTAGTAATTGCAATGATGAAAAAAGCCATGTAAACATGTGTCCGGGAACGATTTTTACGGAGTTACAGCCTTCTAAAGCTGGAATATTCTAATACTCTTGTCCGTATCTTTCGCGATAGCTGCACATTACTCATTTAGCTTAGTTCTTCTACGAATTTTTTTTTGAATAAGTGCACTCACTAGTGAGGTGCCATCTATGAGTGGTCACGTAATTTTCTTATAAATATTTTAGAAATTTAATAATTTTGTCTATAGAACCTTATTCTTCATACAAACATACTTAAAAAAGTTATTTTGTTGAAAGGTGCTAAATCTAAGAGTTTTCGCGACATCTAATATTTAAGTTGTTAACTTTATGCTATTATTACCCACAAGCAACTTAGTTTAAACAAATTTTTTATCGTCCCCGTTTCTTAAATGTAGGGGCATAACACACTCCATTGTCTAACATATTGAGAACTAAAGTAGCCATAACATTTATGTTCGCGTAAAAAAACCGCTGCGTGTACATTACCAGATCTCATTTATAAAGGAACTAGCTGAACCTATCCGCTTTTGTACTATTCCATACTCACAGTATAGAAAATTTTCAATATGACATTTTGACGGAAATACATGTTTTGGCTCTCCAGGAACACAAAACAGTGAATTTAAAAAATTGCAGTCTGTATGTGCACGTGTGTGTAACGCGAAAACGGAAGTATGACATGTTTTTTAGTAACATTTCTTTCGCAAACGGGATTGCATAAATGAAAGAACAGAATATGATAGATGGCGTTGAGACAAATCTATAGTTTTTTCTGAGCACTGAAGCTTTAAGGTGACTGCGGTGTTTGTAAATTTTTGGCTTTAACGTTTATTTACTCAAAAACAAGTTGACGAATCAGTATTAATTTTTGGTATTAGAACAGAACTAGAGGAGACAATGTTACTGTACAAAAGAATTTTTCTTACAAGTAATAACTGTTAAGTGACGCCTACTATGAATTTTTGAAAAATGTAAATTTATGCATCTCTCATTACTAAGCGAGAGACGATAAAAAATTTTCGTGATGGCTAAAGTGCTCATGATTAATAGTAGAATAAGTTTTAAAACTTTTAGGTTCAGCAATATTTAGGGGGATTAACTTCTCTCTCCCTCCCTAATTTTGGCGAAAAAAATGTTAAAGTCGTTTTATATAAAATTAAATAAATTTTTATAAAACTCATAAAACTAAGACTACAATCCACGGTCTGTTACACCAGCAACGTCAGTAGCTAATTTATTATTTTAAAAAAGCGCGAGGCATAGCCCACGGATTTCGCTAGTTATTATCATTATTATCATAGTCGTTCATTTACTGAATTTTTAAAATAACCCTAAAATTTTAATTTTATTGACAGAAATGAATTTTACAGAATAACATAGAATTATAGGTACACAATTCTAGTTTTACAAATGACTATGGTTTATTAATCTTAATAACATTTTAAAGGTGTAGAATTTCGACACCTTCTAAACATTTAAAGTTGACTTAAACAGCTTAATAAAATTCAGAAGCGTAATCATGATTTCTTATTAAACGGAGAATAACTGATGTAATTACTAAAAAATATTTTGCTTAGACTCCAGTGTATGTTTTGTTAAAACATATTCTTAGAAGAAAAAACACCTTGATGGCGTTTTATACAAGTGCACTGAAAACTGTAAAAAATAAAGTAACATGCATTTATAATAGTGTTAAAAGTTCTTTATTTGTTATTTTAGTTCGATATTGTCTACTTTTCAATCTCTTTCCTGAATACGTTCCCAAACCTCCTAACAAACATAGTAGTAGGTGCTTTTAAACATTCCTAACAGTTTCAATGACTAGCAAACACAAAAAATCGCTACAATACCTTCCCAAATTTCCCTCTGGCTTACAACATTTTAAGGGTTTTCAGTCACGTACGTACGTATTATACGGTTATAATAAAATTACCAGCGTACATAAAATTTCTAAGCAAATATAATAGCGTTTACAAATGCACGCAATTGTATGATTTTATGTAAATATATCACAACACACTGTCAAGAATTCGTAACCCTAGTCATGCAAGGTTGTTTATCGCACTTTAGCTTCATACTTGTAAAGAATTATTTTAAACGAGGCAGTGGGCTGTGCATTTTGCTCACGCTTCTTCCTCTGACGGATTCTTATTAAAACATTACATTTTATTTTAGTTTTTATTAACGAGCACGCGATTTGTGAGCGTTTTTAGGCTTGATTATTATCCGACACATAACAATCAAATTATTTTTTCTTGCGGACATTACTTTCAAATGATCTCACCTTTATTGTCTGTAACCCAATTCATCTTTTAATTTCCCCGAATTATATAATTATATAAATCATCTGCAGAAATACCGTAAAAAGGCAGGACTTGCCTTTCACCACCTCGTCATTATATCAGGTGTAATTAAGCAAGTTAATTTTGAAGCTAGCTATATTAAACCGCTTATGTGGTGATTTTTATCTCTTAATTGACTACATGGTGCTAAATGTTAATATCCTGGTTTTGGCTTAAAAGGGGGTTTATGTTTATTAACTTTGGCTTTTATAGTTCTTATAAAAAAATACGTCAACAAATTACTACAAGCAACAGCAAATTGCTGGAACGGCTATTAAAGTTGTTTCTGTAGGATTTTGACTTCAGAAGTATTTTGCTGGTGGGAATCTCAACATTTGTTTTTATTCACCTGCTACAACAATGAAATGGCGTTTAAGCAACAGTGCAGCCTGAATTTAACAACTGGGCGTGAATGTTGCTTATGTTGTTGAATTGTTGCAGAAAGGCCAACACTACAAATGGAGATGACATCTCGGTGTCAACTTTCAGCTTAATTATTTGTTGGTCGTAACATTCTTCTAAATAATAATTATTTCAGCCGTAAGAAATAATATAATTGTTTTAAATAAAGAATTAAATTTTATAATGTGGTAAAATCACTAAGCACATTGGAAGTTGTAAAATGTTATGAGTATATACGTTCCCTTAATATAAGAAAGATTTTTAAATTTCGATAAGACAGATTTGAATATTTTATGCAAGACGTTTGGCTAAACATTAGGAATAATTTTTAAATTAATAGTCCAATAACCCCAACTTCCATTTGGAGATTATAGTCATATAGTCCTTGAATTTTAAATTTTAACAAGCAAGCGCGATCAATCCCCTAATTGTACAAGTTTTTGTTTTACATTTCTAAAGTGACAAAAATATTTAATTATCGTTTTATTTATGTTGTAATTTGCGTTACATTGTCGAAGCAGTAGGCGCTGTTATGTGTTATATGCGTTGACCGTGTCCATGTGAACGCAGGTGTCCATACAAAATAATTAATCAAATTCCTTAAAATTTTTCTAATGAGTTAGCACCGTTTAAGCCATTAACAAGTCAAAAATTTAAATTGCCGGACAGAGTGTTTGACACCGATAAATCAAATTAACAATTTATGGAGTGGTATAACTCTTACGCTGCTTCCTTCACTATTACACGTCCATTTAAGTTTCCAACATGATAATTAATTCGCGGAATTGTTAAAAAAACTAAAAGAATCGTCATATTTAACGCGAACGATGCCAAGTTGGTAACTCGACTGTACCAGCAGGAATATTCAATGAATAACACTGTGGCAGCGAAGCGGAACTTGGGTTAAGAAGAATTAAATATTTTTTACAGGAGGTAGGTACACTCTCAGATACATCATAAAGGTTGCACTCCAGTGGTTTATTCTTAGCATAAAATGGCAATTAGCTTAATATATTCGGTGGAGTGTTAATTTCTCGCATATTTCGGCTTCCCCGCTGTCCAAAACATCATCGAAATGAAGTTAAATGAGAATCGACGAAAACGTCCATTAAAAATAAATTATTTAGAAAACTTCTCCGAAAATGTCTGCTTGGGTACTATTTATTAGAACGTAAAATGTCCGTAACATGTTAAGAAATTAACTGCTGAGAAGTACTTGTTTTTGGTGAGAGTGTTATTATTTTGTAATTAAGTAGCAAAAATGCAACAAGATATGAACGAAATCTTTTGTGGCATACTTTAAATGCGCTGTTTAAACCATTTTCATAAACTTTAAGTCTATGGATTTTGTAAACCAATGATCTAAAAATGTTGCATTTTCAACGTAGGTCTTGCTCATGCGGAAAATAACGAACTGCTTCCAAAACTCGGAGGATTCAAAGCTTGGCCCCCCCGTACAGTTATAATTGGTTTGCAAACTTCATTAAACTTTAATCAAATAAACAGCTAATTCAAAAAGATAAAAGTGTGACAAATTCAAAAACCTATATATAAACTTAATTACCGTACAATTCTGTTTATTAAAGAGATATCGTAATAATAGAAGCAAATCTATGTGTGCGAAAGACCTGTAAACTGTGGAAGATAATGGTAAAAAATACTAATTTTTTGGTATATTTTACATTGAAAATCATGGTAACGGAAATAGATAGTTATATAATATTACATGGAAATGGTATATTAACATTAAATATTTTTGTAATTTTACTAGATTGTACATAACATTTTTAGAGACTTGCTAGGAATCAACAATTTTGTTAAGGAAGTTTCTTAAAAATGTGTGATTTATCTAGGTTTATGTAAAGATGCATTATTTTAAAGCAAAATGTTAAAAACGTTTAGTGTTCTTACAGTTGATTTCTGTATATTTTAGTTAGGCAAAATTATACTGTCCATAAACCATACTGACATATTTTTACAGTCTTTCTATATACAAAAATTGTAAATAAAAATAACTTCTTTAAAATCAAGCAAACTTGAATTGTGTTTAAAAATATCTTCAGAATTTAATAAAACTAGGTATACAAAAAGTTGTGAAATATTTATATTATTGCAAAGGAAACATTTCAACACTAATGCGGAACGAGTTTCACATCAAATTAAGAAAATCAGTTATATTTTACACTTTATCAAAAATTAAAAGTGAAATAAAAAGGTCGACTTCTAAATTATATTTAATTGCGGCACGTACATCGTCAAACAATACTTGCGCTTAATAATTACCTGTTACCCGATTATAACCTGTTTTTCGATAATTACCCGTTACCCTATTGTAACCGGTAACCCAATAATTACCCAAAACCTACCGGTTACTTCATAAATACCCGTTACGTAATAATGTTACTGAATAATTAACATGACTTCATATACTCGTTATACTTGTTAGAAACGTGTTAATGGATATTTAAATTCGAATTATAAAACCCGATTACCCGATTATAACCGGTTACCCGATATTTACCCGAAAACAACCGGTTACTTTATAAATACCCGTTACGTAATACTGTTACTGAATAATTAACATGATTTCATATACTCGTTATACTTGTAAGAAACGTCTTAATGGATATTTAAATTCAAATTATAAAACCCGATTACCCGATTATAACCGGTTAGCCGATATTTACGGGAAAACAACCGGTTACTTTATAAATACCCGTTACGTAATAATGTTACTGAATAATTAACATGACTTATACTCGTTATATTAGTTAATAAAAGTCCTATTTGGTAGTTAAATTCAATTAATAAAACTAAAAATTATTTCCTCTAAGGACGTAATACCAAATCTAAAAAAATACTAAGAGCGCACATACATTTTGACAAAGTGGTACTTGCCTCTAAAATCGATGAAACAATATTGTTCGTCTCAATCGTTATTTAAATAATGAACTTTTGCCATTAATCATCTTGTATTATCGGGTAACGGGTAATTATCGGTCAACGTGTAACTATCGGCTAATGGGTAACTATCGGGCAACGAATAATTATCAGGTAACGGGTAATAATATCGAGTAACAGGTAACTCCCATGTATTAAGAGCGGGTACCCGAGTATTAAAATTGTCGGATATTGTCATTTCTACTCGCTATCACATTAAAAGATACCTACCATGTTTTTCCTACTTGCGCTTTAGCAAATGTTACAAAGTATAAGTAATAGGGAAAAACATACATTCTCGGATTGCGATAGAAATACATATTTTGTATGTATACAATTTTTTTTTTTAAGTTTGGAAGTGAATACCTAGCAGAACGAACAGAACGATGATTGAAATGTTTCTATTTTTGTTTTTACAGATATTCAAGAGGAAGGAATGAAGTAGGGAGGAAAAAGCTCAAAATTGAGGGTATTATTTCCGACCAACAAACTGAAAGTAAATAAATGAGCAACCTTGATAAAATGATCGACCAAATAAAAATAATAATTTAATTCTCGCAAGAACATTTTGTACTATAAATGCACATTTAAAAGGTTTATTAGTTTTTCTCAAACTGAAAAAAACTCCAAATTGTAGATACAATTTAAGTTGGTTCACTTTTTACTTTCTCATACTTCTACTGAAGTATGGAAAATTATAATTTTATGCCATTTTTCAAATTTAAGATTTTAACAAAAATTCGCGTTTTGGGGTTCAAGCAACTAAGAAGGGTGATTTTTAAAAATGTATGTGGGCGGGTCGGTTAGTTAGTTCCTATGTATCTTCGAAACATCTTGACCGATTTTTGTCAGATTTGATATGTAGAAGTATTTTAGTTGCGGGTAGCTCTGTAGAAGGTCTTTAATTGAAACCGGAACCAGAAACAGAAAATAAATGTTTTTTTGGTAGATATTTTCGTTTAAACACTTTTCGAAATTTATAATACATAACGTTGTAGCACATTTAAAGGCAAATAATGTGCTGTTTTCCGAATGCTGCATCTTTAAATTGAACGCTGCTACAAATTTTTATAAATTTTGCTATAAAGCCTTAAGTATAATCACGTAATTTAAAGTACTTTTGAATAGATGAAAATTGTACATATATTAGCTTTTCAAAACTATAGAAATTTTCTTCAAAAAGTGTCCACATATTTTTTTAACATTCTGAGCCAATAGAGCTTGCAATGAACTACAAATTTATTTTTAACAAATGTTACTCTGACGCTCTCTAGGTATTTTCGATAAATTTGAAATTGTATAATTATCTATTCAAAACTGAAAAAACCAATTGTTATGAATTTAAACAGTCAGTAGACCTTTTGAAGTTTATTAGGAATAACAATAATTTTAACCTATTTTAAGAGTTAAGAAAAAAACGATACTTTTTAATATCAACAACGTTTTCTGGCAGTTACGTGATTATAACTACGCCTATCAATTAGCTCTAATAAAATCATATATTTATCATTTTTAGAATAGTTTTGATAACTCTAAATAAAGTTGTTATAACAATTCTTAATCCGTGATTAATCTTAAGTTGTGCGCGCATTATGTAGCTAGCGCTTCACTATCCGTGTGGTTCCAACGCCTTGGGTTTGCAGCGGGCGGCTTGTACCGGGCTTGCACCTGGTGAAGATGACTAGATATAAATTTTAATCATTTATTGGGGCAAGACTATTTAAAAAGTAAAAAGTATGGAAAACTACCAGCGACCTGTAGCGCCCATTTTTTCAGTTATTATTATCCACATTTAGACGTTACTATCTTTGTTGAAACTGGCCATTATCACTAAAGACAGGCTACCCAGAACTGTTATAGAGTCTTGCTTTGATTATTGGTGATGACCTGTTTCCAATTTTGGCTGTAACATGTTAAATTACAATTTTAATAAAAAATGTTACTGAAATATACAAATCATTGTATAATTAGCTAATTACTCGGGGTATAAGTAAAATTTCTTGAAGTGTAAGTAATTTTACCAAGGCCATTCGTGTAAAGGTTACTTGGTGATCATGTAAAGATTACATTCTGGTTTGGAAGTTTACATAATAAAGAGAAGCTTTACATATACTTCCTGTAAAGTTTAAATTATTATATATTATTATTATATTATTAAAATCATAAAAAGGATTAAATTACATAGTTGTTTTGTAAATTTTACATCGACTTTGAGAAAATTACATAAAGGTGTGCATTTACATTGTAAAAATGATCATAAAATTGCCAATAATATTTTATGTAAATTCATTTAGGTATTGTTTACAGTGTACGATCCGACTAACGGGAATTTTGATCGAAAGTTTAAAATTGCATTTGGTCGTTTTACTCCTCTTGCCGCCGAAATTAAGAAAAAACAAAAAACAGTCGGAAAGCAAATTAAAAGGCAAATAGTAATTTGCAAAAATATACAAGGTGTTTAATTTAAAAAATATATAAGTTTGCTATGCCACTCTGATTGGAGACCCTGTATAATGCAAAATAATTTTATGTGATAGTGCACACGACCCCGAATAACTGTTATTTAAGAAAGTTTTTTATATCTCTATACTTAACGTGCAATCGACCAATTACAGCGGGCTGCCACACCCTGTATACTTTACTATAATTTTTGAACAATTATTTACAGCAGTGTTTTTTACATACTTGTAGCAGGATGGTTTAATTCGTAAAATTAGAATGAAAACTCTGTCAAGTCAACTTATCAAAGAATAGTATACTACTAACAGAACCGTGGGCTATGCTCTAGGTTTTTTTGTTTAGTTACTTCGAATGCTTCCTACGCTGAGTCGGTCTCGGGATAGACAGCTATTCCCAGAAAGAGAATATCGTTGAAAAAAAAACGAAAAAATGACCAAAAAGAAAACAGCGTTGGACCAGGACTGGGAAAAAAGACCAAATACAGTGTCCCGAAAAAAATACTCGTTAAGAAAGAAAACCTCAGTAAAACCATAAGGAAAAACGTCTAACAAAAAAGTCCTTTCATAGCTCCAGAAAAACTTTCTTTAAAAAACAGGCGTAAAGATGTTAGCGAAACTTATCACTCTTCCTCATTTCTAGGAGAGTGCCTTAACAGAGATTTTCAAATTGTTTTTGGTACTAATAAATACGCCCGAAACAATCTTGTTACACTTTTGCATATAATTCCAAAATAAAATTCGCTTTTAATCATATCACAACAAAAACACGTGTCCTTTGCAAGGAAAGTACTTTCTTGACCGTGATCTACGAGCAAGAAAATACACGTGCTTTTGTTTATTCAACGTTTTATTCGCGGTTTTATTAACGGTGATTTTCTCCAGAAAATGATTTTACCGAGGCTGTTTTTTCCCGGGGAATGTATATAATAGAGGTTGCTTTTACCGGAGCCTTATTTCAAACGGTGTTTGAAGGCGTTTCCTGCATCAAACGTTTATCCAGCGTTTTTGTTGCGAGCTTGCTTATAGGAACGTTAACGTTATTACCGCAAAACTGAAAAAGAATCCCAAAAGGAAAAGCAAATAGCATGTTGTTAGTGTAATGTTTTGGTTATTTTGTGTCGCTACCGCGGCGAAGCTAGGATCTCGACTGACAGTGCAGACGCATAGAAAGCATTTTAGCGTGTTTCTCTATAAAGCTATATTGTGTAAAACATTATATCTGTGCTAATACGGCTGATATTTTTGTATAACATTTTTTATGAGTAAAATATGACGCGGCCAAGTATCTTACATGAATCGGACCATGCCGAAAGTGAGCATGTACAAATTTTATCGACATTAAGTTGTACGTCGTAAAAACTAAACAGAGTCGCTAGATTCATTGCTGCCGAAATTAGACATGTCCAATTAAACCATAGCTAATTATTAAGGAAGCAAATGTATTCGTAGCACAGAAATCTAACGGATATTTTAAAATTTATTCTACATACTTAAAGTGGAATATTGTCTAAATCGAATTGTAGTGTGTAACACTTTTTAGATGTGACAGATGTTTTAAAATATAAAAAATACTACAGTATAGCATTGGTATTTTTCTGTAAATTAATTGGTTGTACCAAACATATGGAATACTGGTTGTAACGGCTTTATAATTAATTTTATCAAAAAATTCTTAGAAGGATATACAAATTTTCATAAAAAGGAATATAATAACTCATTTAAAATGCAAGATGTTTTGCGCACTCATTTTGAAGTTATAATGTTATAGATATTTTTTGAAATAGAAACGTAAAATTTGATGTCGTTGGATAGATTATTTTTTTTATTTATTTACTGATAGAAACTTAAAACTTTTAATTCTATCCAAAAATTTTAAAAAATGTATAAGTGAACTAACACGCTGCGGGCATAAATTAAATTTAATGACTTTAAAATGGCAGATTTGAAAATCATTTAATTTTATAATTAAAAACAGAAGAAATAATAGAAACTCTCGCCATTGAATTTAATTTACCAAAAGCCAAACACTTATATCACTGTATAGATAAGAAAAAGCTCTATCCAACGACACCAAATCAGATACGTTTCTATTAAAAAATATGAATTTGACAATCTGAAAATTTCTGTTCAAAAATTGTTTTTAAATATGTCCTGCTATTTCTTATTATGAAAATGTAGATACCCCTTTAAGGATTTTTTGATAAGATTAATAACCAAAATGGTTCCGTCAGTATTGCGTACGTTTCCAGATTTTGTTGTGAATTTAATGCAGAAAGTAGACATGTTCCTAACAAAAACAAACTAAACAAATGCAAATTGGTAAAATTCTGAAAAGCTTAAAGCATCTTACTTTGAGTCAAGATATACTCTACATTTATTAAGTCGTTATTTTGTTATATACAGTTTTTTTTAGTTTCTGAAGGAACTGATTAGCTAGTTAGTTTGAAGCGATTATTCATCTAGTCTCCTGATCACTAAATTGTGGTTATTTGTAAACAGGATCGCAACATCGTCAAACACCTGCATTCTCAAATAACATCTTTTATGGGTGAAATATGTTTCTTATTTTAAACTACCCTAAAGCGGCACCGTATTTTTAACTCAAACAATGTGTTACTAAAACACTGCCGATCAATTAGACGAAAAAAAGCGTGCTTACTTAAACAGGGATCTCTGTTTCTTATTTTCATGAAAAATTTTACTGGTGGAATGTATATACGATTATAGCACTTACATACAGCTTACAAAGAACAATTCTTATAGTCCCAACATTAGAAACTCACCACGTTTAATATATAGATAAAAATAGCAAATAAGAGACACTAACTTTGCTGATAAATACGTAAGCTGACTGTTTGCATGCTAAAACCTCATTATACTTATTGCTATTTATTTATTAATAAACAGGTTTTTTCAGGATAGTTGAACTATACTTGATCTCTCAACCTGTTTTTGAGTAACAAGGCGCTAAATTCAACATTTTCAAAAATCGTATCGGTCGCCATTTTCAAAGCTAGAAAGTTTTCTATTGGATTCCGTTTTTAAATTTATAAAATCTGATTTGGGAAAAAAGCTACCAAAGAATCATGTCTAACTTCCGTTTCCGGTTTCGGATTTTTTAAAAACTTATTTTGTCGGTGATTTTTGGTATACTCCTGGATTCCAAAGCTTATCGAAATTAGACCATCGATTCAGTAGTTATCATACATCACACACATACATACATACATACCCACTCACCCACCTACTCACAGACAGACATTTTTTTAAAACTAGAGGCTCAAAACATGTATTTCCGTCAAAATCGGGTTTTCGAAAATTTTTATGAAATCGATAGTTCCCTGTGCTGAAAGTGTATGAAAGTAAAAATATAAATAGTAAACTTCTGGAAAAAGGGTGTTTCATGAAGTACGGGCCATATAAATTTAACCATATTTTAATTTGGTTAAAATCGAAGTAGGTTATCTACCAGTAGCGGTTTCTCCATTGGGTCAAATGGTCATTGACCTCCCAATGAAATAAGAAAAAATGAATAATTACTTTTTGTTTGAGTACATAACATATTATACACTATAATATTTAAAAAATGCTTTATGGTTAACTTTTGTATGAGATTTCTATGTGAGAACGTTTATTAAAGAGCTGCTGCAGAATCTGAAAACGTTTGATTGTTTGAGTATTTCGAGCGCATTAAACGAATCTATGCGAGGGCCATTTGGCTATCAGTTCCCCAATTCAGCTATACGCCCCCGAATAAAGCCGCCGGCTTAGAAGACCTTCCAATGAATAAGAGTGAAATACAAAGCTCATTGCGGTAAAATTCATATTACACTAGCTAAAAGAAGATAGAAGTATCTGCGTATTAAAAACTTCAGGGTCACGGACCCAGCATTTCCGAGAATTATGCTATCAGCTGTCCGTGGAAAGCGCATGCTAATAGTCGCATAATTTGCGGGATTCGCGCGTACACGACGCAGTAGTGTGAAAACGGTTGTTGGTTGTGTAATCATAATTTAGTGGTGTTGTACGATGTCTGTGCAAAATAATTTTGGATTGTAAATGCCATGTAAGAAAATGCTTTCACTGGTTTCTACTGTCTGCTATTTTGTGATAATTCATTGTGTGATATTGACTGCAAACATTTAAAAACTAAAATTCAAACACATTTTTTATCGGTAAACTACATTAAAATTTTTGTGCATTTTGACACACTGGCAATGTGGGTACCAATTTACAATAATTTTATTAGAGAGTGCTTATCGAAAGTCTATTAAAAACTTCAATGAAAATGTTGGTAAAAATAGATCATTTTTCCAACGTAAAGGATGGGTTTGAAATATAACGCTACCTAAAACTTGGGTGAGAACAATTTTTTTCCAAAAAAATACTTTAAAATGCCTCCCAGTACACCACATCACGAGCTGCCACTGTTGTCTACAGAATTACATCACATTACACGCTTTTCTTAATATCCATGAAATAAGAGCAAATCGCGTGTTTGGTGGAAGTGGTCTTGGGATAGAGCATTCGCTTACTAATACGAAGATCCCGGGTTCAATTCCAATAAAGTTCCATTTATTTGTAATTATTTTTTTATTTTCTTTCTTACGAATAAATTAAATTAAAATTAAAATTAAATACAGCTATGAAACTATTTTATACATTATTTGAAATTGTTCCTAAAATAATTAACGTCCTTATTACATAACACAATGTACAATATACACAATGTACAATTAAAAATGCTTTGCGAACTTTTTTAAGTAATTTAAAAAAATTAGTTGATCACTGCGCAATTAATAGCAATATTCATAATAAATAATAATAAATTCTGTATACAATCATTACAAAAGCTTAATTGGCTATGATTTTTTTATCAAAGAATTGTTTACAATAACAAAAAAAACTGTATCCGGTTTTGAAAAAATACGGTCACAGTATTTTTTCAAAACCGAATACATAGGTATCATTGAAATTAAATAAAAATAAAAATTTATGGATAGTTTTGTGATTTATACAACTCTAAATTTACAGCTGTAATTATAGGGAAATAGAATCGTAAACTATTTTAACGCAGCTATATTGTGACATAAGTTGCTTATCACGCCATTGAATATACAGCCCTGTTAGAACAATTTGTATGATCTTCTGTAATTTTTTGACTCTACTTTTTTTGAATCCCATCTAAATACTTTGAGGAGTTTTCACTAATTGACTAAGGAATACATTACGCTGCTTTCTGGTTGGCTTCTGGATTACATTCTAAATCAGTAATAAGAGGCCGATGACGTGTATTTTGAAGATGTATTGCCATGGCATTTAGCTGAAAGTTGTGTGACGGAATGGGGATTCATGACTTAGTTTGTTTCTTTTTTTCTCCGGTATTGATACAGAATGTGTAGTCTGTTGTAAACGTTATACGTTTTAGTTTTGTCCTTAAATTGTGCATGTCTTTGTGGTGGTAGGAAAGCCAAGGACCCTCACCTCGGCGAGAGACGTGAAAAAAGTTACCTTGCCTGCGTAATAACGATCACTTTAGTGATTTTATCTTGGTACGTGCTATTTTCGGAGAAGTTCAAGGTCTTCTTAATTGGAACCAAGGGTAAGCGATTTCACGAGGTGCGAAACATCTAGGCGGTAATGCGAGACCCTGGAATGGTATCCCTGCTTCCTCACCGAGGCTGTAAATTTTTTTACTTCCCAGTCAATACGTTTAAGAAACCCTACGGGTTATAAATTGACCTAGGCGATACCCTGCGTGGCTGAAGGCTATTGATTGGCACGTAAAGGTGAACGTCTAAGAACGAGTGACGTGTCTAGTGACGTCAGGGACTAGCCTCCTACGAGTGTAGTATCGACTTCCCGCTCATAGCTTATATAGCTCACGCTTATAGTAGAGTGTCCGACACCCAGGAAACTTACATTCCCGACGTCGTTAAGGTACCGATCATTATGATCAGATCGGTTACCAACCCATCTAGAGAGTGCATAGTTGACCAGTAATAATGGGACTGCGGGTAGGCTACACTGGAAGGGCTGCGTCAGCGGTTGCGAAAAGTTTAACCAATAACTTTGACTGATACCACTGAGTCCAAGTTCTTGGCGGAATTCTCACTAACTTATAAATGTTGACACTAGAGTGCCGAAATAACTGAGAATTTATACAGGGTGTGCATCAATTGGTGAAACAACTACACGTGACGATGTTGGTCATAAAATTCTGAGTCGAAAATCTTAATACCAAAATGTTGGACAATGCTTCCTCTGTCCTCAGGAACCATTTTAAAGGAACGTACATTTGACAACATTGGATCGACACACCACAGGTGTTTTGTTATAATGCACTGTAACTAAGGTGACATGATATGGATGAAGAAGGTTTTGTTTTAGAACCAAATGAACGGTCTTATTGCTGGGAATATCTAATGTTGCAGCTAACTGCCGGGTGCTGACGAAAGGATCTTCTTATACTGCATCTAACATTTGCTCTTCCAGTTGTGCCGTGCGCCTTTGCCTTGGTCGACCAGCGTTTACATTCCTTGGAACAAATGAACCAGTTTCACGAAGACGTTGGTCCAGCCTTCGAAAAACAATTGCTGTAGGATGCCTCTGATTTGGATAACGTGCACGATATTCACGTTCTGCCATGTCGCCATTTCCATTACAGAAACCAAATACCATGTACATATCAGCATAATCATTGAACCTAAAATCCATTGTTAGTGAACGAAACAATAAAACGAAAATAATAATAATTAATACTAATAACTACGAGAAAAGCAACGATGATAGAAAAAGCAAGTCCAATTACAAATTTTGACACTTGTCAAACTTTGACGTTATCAAGACAGAAGTAATTTAGAGTCGCATCACTCTTGAACAATTATTGTTTTACAATGCTGCCATAAGTATTTTTTACAATAATAAGTTAACGAAGAAATGTTTAAAACACGCTTTTGGGGCTGAAAAACAACATCTATGAAAAAATATTTATTACAATTCTTATTTCTTCTAATTTGCAGCTCTTTCTGTCAACAGATAATGAATTAAAACACTTATTAAAAGACTTCATTTTCAAACTTTGAAGATCCCGTGCATATTCAGGAAGCATGGTACAATATTTTGGTATTAAGATATTCGAATTTTATGACCAACATCGCCACGTGTAGTTCTTTCGCCAATTATACACACCCTGTATACGACGGTAATAAACGGAACTTCATTGATTTTGACATTTTGAGCAAATAGAAATTTATTTTCGCTTTTTATTTTTATGAAATAACTGTTTGATTTGCATAACCTCGCGTAGACCACCTGGACCAACAACATTAATTTAAAGAAAACAACGACATTTAAGTCCTACCCATTTTCGATCTTGCAACCTCTTATGCAGAAAAAAGCTGCACACCCGTATTTCCATCTGCGTTATGGAGACTGCGCAGAAACACGCTAGAACACACACTTCGGTTTTAGTGTCAGAATCAATGAGGTTCTGCTAAGTATCGTTGTGTACAATGTACTCTCATTGATTTCAGCACCCAAGTGTCAACATTCATTAGTGTCTGAAAATATGCTTTCCGGAGAGGACACTGCAGTTTTCGCTTTAGTCATGGTATAGAACTCGTGGTTGCGGTGGTAAGCCTGTGCACTGTACAGGCAAGAGTTCTTGGTGCGACTCGACGAATAAGACGGGAGACTAAGGCTCGCAGCCTGATGTCGTACTGGTAGCTTATTCTTGTCTCATCTTGGACAAGCACGCTTATTAATATTTTTAATCCACATTTTGAAAACCGCGGCGGATTAAATCTTATGGGAAACAGCGGCAACGTTAAAATAAGCGAGGAGCTTTTGGATATAGCATTGATAATGTGTAAAATCAATTAATTAAAAATAACATTGTTATTTTAATGGTCTTAAGAATAACAATAGATACATTGTTGTGATAGGTTGCACTAATCACTTTTTTCATCAGAACTTACCAGGTCTTGTTGGGAGTCTACGTTTAAGTCTGGTGTGTATGTTTTCTTTGAACCAGATTGTAGTAAACGGCTCCACTACACTCACTCATATTGTTAAAGAACTTTTTGGCACATTTTCGAATAAAGTTTTGAATTGATGATATACCTAATTCCGAATGTAGTTGATCGTTTTTCATATACCAAGGGGCGTTTACTGACATACGCAGCCGTTATTTTGAAGTCTCGATGTTGATTTTGTACTGCTTGCAGTAGGTCCGCAAAAGCGCCATTTAGATCGATGTGTAGTGTGAATATAGCCGTGTCGTCGGCAAATGTAGCAACGGTAGTTGCTACTTCTGGCATATCCTTTGTAAAGATGTTGAATAGTAGCGGTCCCAAGATACTGCCCTGTGTCGCTCCGGCTCGTAGAGTTTTCATCTTCGGATCGAAAATGGTTAATTCTGTGAACTGTCTTGTACTGATCGTCCAATAAGTATATTAGTGTTGTTTATACAGCTGTATGTTAATAACACCAAACAAATATTCACATCAAGCTCACCATAGACACACTAACATTTTAAACCGCAATTAAACAATAAGTTCTACTCTCTCAGCTCGTGTACCACTTCAATAAATATTTATTTTAACTTTATACATATTTCGACATTTTTACATGCCATTATTAATTGCAAAATTAAAAATAAACAGTTTGTGTAATTTAAGCTGCTTGTTTTCTTATTCCAAAACTTCAAATAATAGAGAATTAAAGAGATAAATTTGCTTATTCATTAAAGGTGCAGCTTTTAAATGTTTGTAAATTAAATGCTTCTAGTATATCTAATTTACGTTAATCATCACAAAAGTGAAGGAATTTTATAGTACTATTAGACGTCATTAAATGATTGTGTTCCAATAAGTGTTTAACGTAATTTGATTTATGTGGGTGGTTTATATTTGTACCTAACATTAAAATTTCGAATTTCCTGGCCTGTATAAACTAAATTACAATGGCAGCAATTTAATTTGTAAATTCCTGATTTTAGTAAATTATCTAGCTTCTCTTTAGCATTAGGCAAAGTGTTTAAAACGTTTTTAGTTGTTTAAAAAATTGATTTGCAATTATTCGTTTCGTTTCTAATTTTAGCAATTTTTCTTCGGCCTATTGCCAAAATATAGAATCGAAGCGTATTTAATTATACAATTCGATTCCATATTTTGGCAATAAATCGGCAGCTTCTTATTTGCTGAAATAATGAGTACTGTTTGGTTAATAACTAACAAAAAGTGTTTCTTTCCTAATGACAGATTTGACCACCTTTATTACCTCCTACAGAATTTTCAAGTAACTTAGCACTAAAACTATTTTGTAAATGCAAACGTCTAATATACTACTTAAAATTGAAAACCAAGCTTTGCAAATCGGAAATATTAAATTGTTTGCTTATTACTTATAAAATTGAAGCAGAAGGCGTAAATGAAAGTAAATCACAAACCAAAATTTCTAAAATATTAGTAACAGAACTGTCAGGTAAAATTGTAATAAAATACATTAATAAATATTTTTAAATTCCAGCTTTACTTCCTTAAAGTCCATATTTAATGAGTATCTGTATATATTCAGATACTCATTATATTAATAAATAGTTGATATAAAAAATGTCTTTGGTTTCTCCGTGGTTGGACACGCATAAAACTGGAATCCCGCTTAAAACTACATTAAAAATTGTAAAAAGCGATATATCTTATCAACAGTTCAACCAATAACGTTTCAACAACAGTTTCATTAGCAGTATCACTAAATAAATGTTTAACTAAATCTGATTTATATATATGTACATTCCCGTAGGTTATTACTGTTACTATTGCTACGTCTAGATCAAGTAATTATTCATAGTTAAAGTTTAAACCCTTCTGATATTTGCTACTTTCTATGAGGAATAATTACTTGTGTGTGTTACAATAATTATCTACCATTAAATTAATTGATTTCAGAACATGTGGCAGGTAAATTCACACATAGCTTAAAAGTTATAATAAATCAGCTACCAATGACCAATTATTGGGTTCAAAAATTGTAATTTATTGCAACATTGTTGGCTGAGTTGGAAGAGGTGTGACTGAGCCTGATAAATAAAACGATAAGCAAAAGGTTGAAGAAAGTGCCTACTTACGTTAACTAACCTTAAATATAATTTTGTGCCAACGCGACGTTGTATATATAGGGTATATGTACGTAAACGCTTTATCTACTTATAAAATAAACAATGTAATTTAGAAAATGCAAAAATTGCAAATGTTGTAAAAACAGCAATTTATTACTGTTGTGTTTTCACTTTTAATGAATTGTAGCTTTAGAATAGAGACACCTACTACGTAAGCCTTTGTTGCTAATAAGCATACAACAACACTGCGTCTAAAAAATTCAAATTATTTTGATCCCGAGAACTTCTAAAATCACACCTGCATCAGTACCTTTTATGGTAGTGGCCTTGTTTCAACAAATTAGCCTTTGAAGAAAAAAACTGGTGGGCTATTAATTAAAAACATAATAAGGATACAGTCGAAGGCATTTCATTTAATGATCCAAATTCAACATAAAATTAATTTCCATTAATATCAACTCAAAATGGCTTTATTATAAAATAAAACAACAATATTGTTCCTCATCACTACTACATCTAAAGTTATCATCTTCATATCTTAAACAACCAAAGTTACGAAGCATAGCAATCCGTGTTCCGCACACTTTGTTCCGTAGGTTGAACTAAACAGTCCGCGTTTAAATTCTCATAAATAACCCGCTAACAATCTGCTAGTGACAGCTTGTTAAGTCCTAACCACAGGTTAAGTTATAATTAATGACTGACGTCACGCTGTAATTGTTGGCTCGTCGCTATTATAACCACCTCTCTACGTGCACGGACATTTGTTAACGATATTGGGGTATTTTAGGCGTTTATGTTGGTATTCCTACTACATCATGTCGAAATTAATGTACTCGAGATTGTTACCAGCAGTTACAGGTGTAATTGTTAAGGAAACTTACACATGATTGTGTAAAGCTCATTTAGAAAGCTTTAAACACCTGAGGAGCTTCAACCTTGAATACGTTTTTTAAACGAATGCATCTAAATCTCTAAAAACTCGAAAAATAGTATGAATTTATTTTTCAGAATGTGGCATATAAAAACGGGTTTATAAACGAGATAGATAAATAAACTGCCCAGTTTATTTTCTTCAAAATTTTATTTATTTAAGTAGTTCAGACATAACATTCAAACTTGTTAATAAAATGAACTTGAATAAATATTTAAAAAAAAGTACTAAAAAATTAAAAGAAATATTAACGTCGCATGATGCATTCGAGTTAATTTATTGCAATATTTATAAAGTAGTTCAAATGTATCGACAAAATTTAAAGCAAAAACCTTGTAATAACGCAACCAGTGATATTTTGCAACTTATATGTTTTCAAGAAAGAGTCAAGTAGGGTTTGGATGTCACTGATTTTCTGGTAAGCACCGCATATGCTGTATTGGGTGGAATATAGATAAATTAATATATCGGTGCTGTTTTTTCTTGTATATGAAGGCAGGTCGAATTGCTTATTTCGCAACTAAGGTCACTAAAATGGTACATTCTCTATGCGTTCCGTCTCGATACGTATCGATATATTGATACATCTACCCCGAAAGAATTAAAGAATTAAAATGATAAAAGTGAAGTGATGAATTATTGTTGTGGTACCGAAACAATTTTTTTTGCAATTTTCACTTTCAAAACCTCAATAGCTAGAAGGTTGAACATGTACATATAGTTATGTATGCCTGACAATCGACTTCTTAGTTTTTGCTGAAAATTATAATCTATATATTAAATCCCTAACTGTCTCACCATACCATCACGCTTTAATCTTGCACTTTAGAAAGATTTATCACTAGCAGACCTTCACATGACAGCTCGGTTTATTGATTGTTTTCAATAAAATTTCACATAGGTGACACTTCTCTTGCTATAATTTGGTTATTTATAGCTACTTTAATTCGAGCTGGTCGGAAACGTGTAGTTATATCGCTGAAACACCATTCATCGACTGCATTTAGATCTAGATTAGGTTCCGCTTACCATTACAAACTGTTTACTACAAATCTATTTACTACTAAATATGCAGCTGTCGGAACTACACTTTTACTGACAACGCATTCATGATTCTCACATCTCGAGGCAGCTTCAATATTTATTATGTTTGCGGGTTCTAAATGTTCTCATATTTACTATAAAATCACTTTGGGTGATTGGGCCATAAAGCTCGCCGATTTGAAAAAGAGCGAATTTAATTTAAAATTTTGACTGCGTATTTATTACTTCCAAAAACAGTTTGGAAATCTCCATGTAGGCACTTACCTGAAAATGAGGACAAGTGATAAGTTTCAAGAATTGTTTTTCAGTTTTTTTTTCAAGAAATTATCTGGGCTTATGCTTTTTTTTCGGGGTATGTTTTTGCTGTTTATTTTACCGAGATCTCCAAATTGTTTCCGGGGCTTCTTTTCGACATTTTCCGCGGATTTTATTTACAGGGCAATTCTTATTCAGACCGACTTAGCGGAGGAAACATTCGGAACGGCAAGCGCCGGGCATGAAGCACGGGTTCTGTTAGCTTAGGATTAAAACAAAGCTCAAAAAACTAAGTTTAGACTTGTGTTCTATTGCCACTGATAAGCAATGTAGCTTAAACATAAAATTTTTCTGTCTACTCATGTTTACTAAATATAGAGGCATTTTTTGTTGTCCGAAATATACTACCGCAATAAAGAAAACAACAGTTGTTTTGCTCTGTTAGCTTACAAAATTTTAATACAATTCTTACATTAGCTTTTGGAGAAACATTTATTTACAACTTTTTAAAAATTTTGAACACCTTTTTTGAACGGTTGTTATGGTTTCTAACAAATATTAATGTAATAACATCTCCTAGAGCTATTACCACGTTCTCAAATGTTATGTTCATCTGGCAACTTATCTGTGAGCAAGCATGCTTTAAAATCAAAACGTATTCGGTTTGTATTGATATAGTGAATGCTTTCAAATTTACTAAATTTTTCTTTCCAAAAAAACTCACACCATCTAAACTTGTCTTATTTTCGTTTCCGGTGTCAAATATTAAACAACTCGTTGTAAAAGTGTAGGAAAAGGACCGGACGCACTTCTACGTCGCTGTACTGAAAATATGAGTAAGTAAAAAATTGGCAAGCACTTAACCTAAATTTTTCTATATTTAAAACTCCGTCTTATATCTTCAAAAACATTTATTATCATAAAATAGTAAAACAGAAACATACAGGCGAAAACCGGCGCTAGAGAGGCCGAGTGGTTAAGGCACTTAGGTGCGGAAGACCTCCAGTTCAAATCCGAGACTGGATGCCTGACGGACGGCCTAACCAGACGCTTTTAAAGATTGGGAACTAAACCTTTTGACATAGCATCTAAGGCATGGTGCTTACCACACCACCTCGTACTTGATAAACAGTGTGAGACGGCTGGGTGTCGGAAGCGATGATTGGTGGCTCTGACCCACTGTATTGTAAGCCAAACTTCGCAATAGAGTGAAGTGCCTTCAAATTTACTTAGGCAGACGAAAACCTACGTGAAGAAGTTGCCCCGACAAGATGAGCTACAAAAGAATTATCAGGAAAACAACAAGCAGTCATAATAGAACTTGGTGATGATCTCAATAAACAAAAAGGCGCATAGTATGCGCTTGGTGTTGATAAACATGTTTTTTCGAGAATGCTTCAATCTCTGTATTATAACGAATATACCACTTTTTTAAAATTACAATTGCAATTTTGCTGCTTAAAAATGACGTCATTTCTTCGTTACTTAACGTAAGTTGCATTCTTTTCAAATTTAGGTCAGCAGCGTCGCACGTGGCCACAGGTGAAATTTAAGCACCACGATTGGCTCACATCACGTGTGCCATCTATTAAATCGGCGTATTATATTTACATATCAAATTTTATTTCTTTATTTCAAATGTTATAAAAAGTAATTGTTATCACATTTTACATTAATAATTTAACAGTAACGAATACAATATAAATATTTCTGCAAAAATTATCTGTTGCCACATAATAATTAGCACCGTATTTAGCCCTGCTGACATCTAGTGGCTGATTTAAAAAATATTAAAAGCTAAACATTTTCTACGGTTACTATTTGTTTTGTCTGACAGGGCCGTTTCTAGGGCGGGCAGGTAGAGCAGTTGCTCTAAGCGGCATTTCAATGAGCGGCAAGTAATTTAACATTGGTGCTAGTTTTTAATAAAAAAACACATTTTGGTATTCAGCTGAACAAAATATGTAAATATATTATTTTTAATTCTATAGCTATACAAATGCAATTGTAGCAGACCGCAATTATATGACAAAATTTATTTAAATAAAAAGAAACTTAACTAGGGAGACTCGGTTACTAAACGAAAGTTGCGATAAGAAACGCTTGTTGTAAATAAGTTACCGTAAGTGGATTAAACTTCAAAATATTCCATTTCTTCAGATGCTATAGTTTTTTATTAAACATTATATTGTAGGAATATTAAAAATCTGAGCAAACACTGGAGACCCAATTATTTCTATTTATTTTATCCCTGCGCGCATATTGTAGTCTATATTTATTTGTCTAACATAAACAGAAAAAGTAACAATAATTTAATTTAAAATTCGTAAAAGTACGAAAAATTAAAATATTCTTAAAATACCTTTAACATTTTTCAATTTGCATAAAATTTATGTTTATGTAAAAAAGGGGGGTTTGGGGGCGTAAGGCAATATGTAAATTTGCCCCACTGGCATTTGCTGCTGACGCCGGCCCTGTTGTCCAATATCACTTTAAGAGAACACAATCATTATTTAAAGATTGTTAATAAGGTTGTTTTGCTATAAAAAAAGCTAAACTCGGTAATTAATGTATAAAGAAAGGTATTTGCTCCACCCGGGAACCCGGGATTTTGCTTGCAATATAGTAGCCGTACGCCACAGAAACATTAGAATACGTTATTACTCTGGCATTAAAAAGCACGTCTTGAATTTATGAATATATTTATTTAGATTTTTTTCCAATTTTAAAGGTAAAAATCATTTTCATTTTGACTAAACGGCACTGATAACGACCGATTACAATTATACAGTTTAAATTCTTAGCCAAAGTAGCCCGATGACCTAAAATCTGAAATTCCTACACATTTTGCATATAGTTCAGCTTTCTTGGGAAACTCCGTAGAAAAGTATTAACGAAAAATGTTGTTACAATCTTCATATATCTAGTAAGGAAGTTGCTAACAATCAGTAGCAAATCAAATTATTTGAGCAATTATTACTTTATCATTTCTCTGTTCCTTTTTGTTAATCTTGCAAACACTGAAACATCAATAAATTTTTGCGTAGACTCATTAAACTTAATACAACAACATGAAACAAAAAACACATACAATAACAGGTAATTGATTCGACTTCAGTCCCTTTTAAATTAAATCTCAAACTAAAACTTTCGTTATTATTATGAAAAGTTTTTGTTGTTTTTCTTTTGTACAAAGAATTTGAAGCATTGGGCATAAACAACAACAAAATTTCGAAATGCTGGGTATAACAATGTAATAGCGTTATATACAATTCTAATTACGTATTACGATAAAGATAATAATATGGCACTCGGGGATTCTAATACTCAAGCAGGGAGAGCAGGTTTTACGCGGCCATTCTTCGCACTTTGGATCGATTTTAACATTAAATGGTATTGCACAATACCAAATTGAGAACTACAGTCAAACAAATAACAAACTATAAAACAAATAAATAATGGCTGCTGGAAAATGCCACTGCTTAATTCAACACAATTTTGAGGTTTTTGGACACTGAATCTCTTGTTTTTTTTTGTAATTTATTATGGATATATTTTCACCACTTGATTAAACACTTAAATTTAAGTATGCATGTTTTTTCTATCCTTTGCAGATTTTTCATAACTTTAATAGCTCCAAAAGTATTCATCGAATCGTTTCCTCCAGTATTTTTCGTAGAATAGCCTTCTACAGTTTGTTTCCACAGTTTTGGAGCACCCTGTATGTATAAGAAAATAAAGGAGCATATACGTTAATAAAAGATTAGATCTTTAATAGAAGATTAATTTGGTGCCGAAACAGGTTTGCTAAGGGGTGAAACCCTGGTCAGCCCTATTACGTAAAAAATTGCGTTAACTACAACTGCTTTTGTTCGAGTTTCGAGTTATTACTTGTGTCATACTTTTCTTTCTGCATTTTGACACACCTACGTTGTGTGGGCTATTCTGGCAGTTAATTACACTTTCAGCTGCTATTCCAGCAGCTGCCTAGTGTTGTCATTGGAATTTATTTAATGGAATCAGTTTTCATTAATAGAAAGTACAACAAAACTCAATGTCAGAGCAAAGATGAGTTGATGCTCTAGGCAAAAATTAAAAAATTGTATATGATTTGTTCTGACAGTAAATTTAAAATGTTTGGTTAAACTTTTTTTGAGGTTTTAATTTTATAGTTGTACTTATTAAGTTTGTTGTGTTTTGGTTACCTAACTACTCCTTAATGTTTTTTTTTAGAGAATCATGAAGCCGTGCGTGAGCACGGCCCCATGATTCCCATCCCACCCCCTTACCCGGGCTCAGCACACTCAGTGCTATACACCGGTCTAACATGCACCCCACCCCTGTAGACATGCAACCCAACATACACACCTACATACACCATCCATGGACCCGTCGGATTTAACTTGTTCAGAAACATTACCGACGAGCAGTGGAATCGAACCAACTGCCATTGGGAGTCTAGTTTCAAAGCCTGGGACTTTAACCACTAGACCACCCGCCGGCCCTCTTAATGTTTTAAACATGAGCTTTCGGTGAGCTACGCCCCACGCTATTTCGCCAAGTGAATATTGTTATTATCAGTTTTGGAAAAAGTTCTTTAATCTGAACCATATATGTTTCTACCTAAAATGCCTACTGTAAGTAGTTTTGAATTATTTCTTTGTATGACTACTATTTAGGTATTGTCACGCCTAATTTTTCGATTTATGCTTATTTTGCTACTACTCTTATAATTTTTTTTATGCAAATAATAAATAAAATTCTCCGCCATATGCATCAAAAGTAACTAAATTTTTGCATAAAACCCATGTTCTCCAGGTCGTTGCTGTTTGTCTTTATATTACCAGAACAACATTTTTCTTAGCTTAGGATATAAATATATTGTATTTGTCATTGCTGATAGTAGATCATCAAATTTCAAATACATTCTAGTCACTTCCTTTGAAGTGGAAAAATCTTTTTCACTTTGTAAAAATATATTAACTGACAGTAGACACAACTTAATCGCAGACGTATTAAGCAATTCATTGTTTTCTATAGCAATAGCAAACATCATTACTTTTATTAAATAACTGTTGGCGCTACAGACATTTCGTTTTTATCATATTTTTGAGTAGCTTTTAGTGTTCTTTGTAAATGTAAAAATTCTTGTTTAGGTTGCGAAATATAGAATTTTTTGATACCACGTTTGTGTTTCTGGCTAAAATATAAATTTTGGTTCCTAAAATGTAATATTTTTCTACCTTTGCCTTTCTATTTTTAATAACTATAGTGCCTAAACACCCCTGTCCTACTTATAACTGCTGTTTCTAATCAAATTTTAATAATGCTCGCTATGCAAACATTTTAATATTATGTTAGATCTATATGTTATTAAAAGAAATTGTCGCAAATTGTATTATACTTTGTGTTTGTCGCATGAACACTTCCAAAAATAATAATATAAATAAATAAAATAAAATGGGTATGGGAAGGGCTCTCAAATTATTTGGAACCTATTTTTTTAAAGCAACGCCACTGTGCGATATTCTCAAATACGGAAGGCGTACAGAAATATTGAACTTTATATGTGTAACTAACTATGTTAGTGTTTATTATTTTCTAGTCAGCAAAAATACAGTCGCCGTAGTTTAAAGTCACTGAAACATAACGTAAGTTCATAAAATTAACAGCTGCGTTCTCATCGGTGCTATCTCCACAGCAGCTCTCCACCACTGGAGCCATCCAAGTCATCCAATTCTTTGAATGAACTTGAGGACGTCCGCGATTTGGGTGTTGCTGGTGACGGCCAAGTCAGGGCAGAAGTCTTCCAGCGTGGATCCTTTAATTGTTGCAAAGACAGGACAATGGCATATCACGTGTTGTGCTGTGTCGTTTTCCAAGTTACATCCACGACAGTTGGAGCTGTCTACCAGCCTCATTCAGTGCATGTGCTTGTTTAGAGTCCAGTGCCCAGTCAGGATTCCTACAACCGGTCAAAGATTCTTTTTGGACAGCTGCACACAGTATTTGGCTATCTTTGGTAAGGGTGCTGCAAAAGCAGCCCTTTCCTGGCAACAGATTCGAATATTACCCTACCTTCTTGTGACGCTGTTTAAGGTTTCGTCATGTAGAATAGTGCTGAATATCGTCGGGAAGATAGGGGTTATAAGTTCTAGTATTGCGATCTGGTCAGCTTCCTTATTACCTCGATTACCATCATGTCCCTTCACCCAAACTAGTGAAACAACGTTGTCTCCGGAGATATCTTGGAGCACTTCGTAGCACTGCAGTACTACTTCTGAGGTAAGTTACAATTACACAAGGTCAATAAGGCAACTCTACTATTGCTGAAAATACCAATACGTTGGTTTTTGATTTGTCGTTTAAGGACGCTGCCTCCGTTTGGAAGACTGTGTCAAGTTTGCCTGACGGTATAGTATTTCCACTGCATCGAGAACTGTAGTGGTTCGATATACATTAGTATTGTAGTAATCAATCTTTATAGTAGTTTTTGTTCTGTATTTTTAGGTACATCGCTTATTTATTTAGTTGTCTCTCGGTACATCTTAACATTAACATGTTATAAAAGTTCTATCTTCTGATTCTGGTTCATGTAAATGTTAATTAAATATCTAGTGTAAAAAAATATTTTATACTAGAAATACATATAACAGCAGTATGTGTACTGCTGTTATATGTATGTTATATGCGCCTTATATAACTGACTCGTAAAGATGCGGCTTCTAGTAGAGAGAGCGCGGCGAAAGCAAATGACGAGACAGGTGGAAGGAATTCGGATCTACTATATAGATAATATCTAGAACTACACATTAAAAGGTTGCAAACCCCTATTCCAAAATCTGTACAATAAATTTATTAACTTCACTGTAATAAACTTTTTTATTTTTTTACACAGAGAAAAAGAAATGAGAGCGGTAAGAGGACCAGACTCACAATGTGTGAGGCCTCGGTTCGAATCTCGGAAGAAACAGAAAATGTTTCTGTAATTCTGTAGATCGGTATCGAGCTCGGTAACCATTCGACGTTGGGTTATAATTAACGGCGCTTGCCTTGATTACTGGCTGACCAAGACAAGTAACAAAGCCCCAGACAACATTAACATACAAATAAACACGTGTGAATGGCACTGAATGAATGTGCATGAAGGGTGGCATAAGCTTCAGGCGCGTAGTGGTGTAAAAGCCCTACTACCTCCTATTACACAAGCGAAGAGCCTACCCGGAGTGAAAGACTTTGACACTCAACGCCCTAAGGTCAAAAGGGGATGGCAAAAAAGGAAGAAGAAGGAAACTCTTTGAAGAATTTACTAACAAAAAACTTCCTTATGCGCACAACATCTACTAATAAGTACTTAATAGTAATAATAACTTTTATTTGAGTTTGGATTAAAGTTGTACAGTGTACAGGAATGCCCCTATAGTGTACAATGTACACTATTAAGGTGTCCGTCTTGCAGTTGTTAGAAAACATCAACATTTTTCACCAAACGCTTGTCATAATTATATTTAGTTGAAAAAAAATGTAATGTTTTACCTTCTGGTGCGTTCACTTGCTTTGCAATAGAATTATAACAAAAGTTTGTTTTTTTATCATTATCTTTTGTGAAATACCTCTACACTAAGTTTTAAAGTTTATCGTTTATGCAGTCGTCGTTTGGAATTCGAAGTGAACGGTTGTGATATAAGTGCGCTCGAGTTATCAAACAACATACACTTGACCTAAGGTCAGGTGCAATCTACACGTACGTTTTATATTTAGAAATATCTGTTATCAACTGAAAGTACATTAATAATTACAACTTAAATGGCGTATACGCCCGTTTACGGGCCGTATACAACAAATCAGCCAAATTTAAACAATTATGGAGACCCGAACCACCAGATCTCGTATTTTCAAACACCACCAAACTTATCATTCTCGCAACCCATGCCAATACAACAATCATATCTGCAAAATGCAACCATTTACAATAGTCAACCATTAAATAACACTCAAATACCAATTATGAATACAATCGAGCAGCCGCATACCTCAACACACACACAAAATTCAAACATAGCAAATCCATGGCAACAAGTGCCGTACAGTAAAAAACGGGCTAGGAATATCGAAACACACGAATCCCACATTGCAAAAAAGCAAGAATACTGGCTGGGAGACAACAGATACAATGCACTTTCAGAAGAAGACAATATGGAAGAAGAAGGTACAAAAACCACCGAACCAAACTCAACCGAACCTAAGCCACCGCCGATATTTATATCAGGAGTTAAATACATAAAACCTCTAGTTGAACTGTTAGATAACATTGCTAAGGAAAAATATGTATTAAAAACGCTGTACAACGATCAGGTAAAAGTACAACCATCAGAAAGTCCTGTCTACACTACAATAATAAAAGCACTGGTAGAAAAAAAGACAGAATTCCACACCTATAAGCCTAAAAGTGAAAGAGCATTTCGAGTAGTCCTTAAAAACATCCATCCAACAACAGAGGTAGAAGAAATAAAGGAAAGCCTACTACAAAAAGGTCATCACGTAACAAACATTTGGAATATAAAACAACGGGACACAAAAATACCACTACCAATGTACTTTATAGACTTAAAACCAAATGATAACAATAAGGAAATATATAAAGTAGATCTACTTCTAAATACAAAAGTACAATTTGAAGCTCCTCATGTGAAGAGAGAAATACCTCAGTGCAAGCGTTGCCAAAGATTTGGACACACAAAAAACTTTTGCCAAAATATCCCAAGATGCGTTAAATGCACAGGGGAACATTCAACAGTCGATTGTCCACGAAAAGTTAAAGACTCTGATGTAAAATGCGTCAATTGCAACGAACAACATCCGGCCAGCTACAGGGGTTGCATGGTGCACAAACAATTGCAACAAAAATTCTACCCGACACTACGGGAACGTAAAATTCAAATACGACCAGTTCAAGCAGGAATAACATATGCTCAATCAACATATAGGCAACATAGCATACCCACAACTCAAGAAAGCTATCTTATACCCGGCACCGAAAAACAAACCACCAACGATATATCTGAACTCCGTCAAATGATGAAAAATATCATGGATCAAATAAGTACGCTCGTAAATTTCATGTCAATGCTTATGAACAAAACTAAATAATGGCTACTGTATTAAAAATAGCTTTATGGAATGCCAACGGCTTGTGCCAACATGCACAAGAAATAAAAGTGTTTTTACAAAGTTCAAATATAGACATACTCTTACTATCAGAAACTCACTTCACCACAAGAAGCCACATAACAATACCAAATTACAGCGTATATAGTACAAATCATCCCAGTGATAGAGCTCACGGAGGTTCAGCAATAATTATCAAGCAAAAAATTAGACATTATGAGCGAGCTGAGTACAAATTAAACAACATACAAGCCACCAGTATTGCTATAGAAGACGCTACGGGGGAAATCTTGGTATCAGCAATATATTGTCCGCCAAGACATAGCAACAAAGAAGCTGACTTCACCAATCTATTTAAAACATTAGGAAATAGATTTATCGTTGGAGGAGATTTTAATGCAAAGCATACAGTATGGGGCTCGAGAATTACCACAACCAAAGGACGGGAACTACTAAAAACTATACAGCACAATAACATATTCTACCTAACAACAGGACAACCTACATATTGGCCATCTGATGCTAATAGAATACCTGACTTGCTGGATTTCTGCATCGCAAAAGGCCTAGATAAAAAGAAAATATCACTCGAATCCTGTCTAGAACTCAGCTCTGACCATACTCCTGTACTAGTGACCATATTAACACATGTAATTGGCAAACCAAAAAAACCATCGCTGTATAGTAGCAAAACAGACTGGAATCTCTTCAGAGAAAATCTAGATCAAATAATATCCTTAGATATACCACTGAAAACTGAACTCGAGATAGAAGACGCAGTAGAAGATTTAACAAAAGCCATACAAACTGCCGCATGGCAAGCAACACCTGACAGCAGCGATACACATATTATAGAGAAACTTCCCGCAATGCTCAAAGAGAAACTAACTGATAAAAGGAAAGCTAGGAAAAGATGGCAACTGACAAAGGCTCCAACAGATAAAAAGAGATACAACAAATTAACTAAAGAACTTAAAAAGTTACTCTATAAATTAAAAAATGACTCAATACAAGAATATCTTGAAGGATTAACTCCAACTGAAGCCACAGACTACTCTCTTTGGAAGGCTACTCGTAAAATAAAACACCCACAACAGCAAGTACCACCAGTTAGAAAACGAGACCATACTTGGGCGAGGACAAATCAGCAAAAGGCTGCAGTGTTTGCCGAACACCTGATCACAGTATTCCAACCAAATCCAAATCTGCAATTAACAACAGAAGAGGAAATCAATAAACTTCTAGAAATCCCACATCAGATGTCTATACCGCTAAAGAAAACCAACCAATTGGAGGTGGAAAGAATAATACAACAAGACATTAATCCAAAAAAGGCACCGGGACATGATCTCATTACTGGAAAAGTTCTTAGGGAATTGTCTCAAAAAGGATATCAAGCTCTAACTTACATCTATAATGCGATACTGCGACTAGAATACTTTCCCTTACAGTGGAAAGTGGCAGACATTGTCATGATATTGAAGCCCGGGAAAAACCCAAATGAAGTTACTTCATATCGGCCTATCAGCCTATTGCCAATTCTCTCCAAAGTCCTAGAAAAAATCATTATGAAACAAATAACACCAATAATTGATGAACACCAGCTCATACCTAACCATCAATTCGGATTCCGAAAAGGCCACGGAACCATAGAACAAATACATCGGTTGGTAAAACAAATCAACCAGGACTTTGAAAATAAACGTTATTGTTCAGCAGTAAGTGTGGATATAAGTCAAGCTTTCGACAAAGTTTGGTACACCGGCTTATACTATAAATTGAAATCCGCATTTCCTCACCCAGTATTCTCTCTCATAAAATCCTATCTCACAAACAGAACCTTCCGAGTCAAGTATCATGAAGATTACACCGAGCTGTTTCCAATTCTATCAGGAGTGCCACAGGGAAGCATTCTCGGGCCCATGCTTTATTCCATATATACATCAGACTTGCCAGAAACCACTGAAACAACCATAGCCACTTACGCCGACGATACAATAATACTAGCATCACACAATAACCCCATTGTCGCCTCTAGGAATCTCCAAATATACCTAAATCAATATGAAGGATGGTTACAGCGCTGGAGAATAAAAGCCAACGAAACCAAATCCGTACATGTTACTTTCGCACTGAAGCACGGAAACTGTCCCCCAGTTACTCTAAATGCTGCCCTCATTCCGCAAAAAGACGTAATTAAATACTTAGGACTCCATCTAGATAGAAGAATGACATGGCGTACCCACATTTTCACTAAAAGGAAACAGTTAGGAATGAAACTTAGTAAAATGTACTGGCTACTTGGTAGGAACTCTGTACTGTCCATTGACAATAAACTTCTATTTTACAAATCCATATTAAAACCTATCTGGACATTTGGAATACCACTCTGGGGCACTGCTAGCAAATCGAATATAGAAATTATACAGAGATTTCAAAATAAAATACTTAGGACAATTGTCAACGCGCCATGGTACGTACCAAATACTATATTGCATACTGACCTATGCATGCCCACAGTAAGACAAGAAATTGCAAAAATTTGAGAAAAATACAAAGACAAGATATCGTCACACCCTAATCCAATTGCAACCACACTATTCGATGATGAAGACGTGCCTAGAAGATTAAAACGGTTTAAACCAGCAGACCTTACAAATCGCTTTACTTAATAAGTTTTTAGTTTCATTTATTTTGTCATATTCAAATAGAACTCTAGAGGATGCTCACTGGAGCATCACTCTACATGTCATGTATATAGTTGATAAGGTTTAGACTAAGTATTTTCATGAGATGTATTTATAGTCCGTAACAGCGGATTGATTGTACATAAATAAGGAGTCTAATAAAAAAAAAAAAAAAAATTGTTTATGCATTTACTAAATAAAATAATAGGAGTAGGTTAATTGACATTTGCTTCAGATGACTGCCGTTAGAAATTTGGTTTTATAGAAACATTTTTAGTAATAGTTATAAATTTAGTATCATATGCTTGTTTAAAATATTTCATGTAGTTTTCTGTAGAGGTTGAGCAACTCTGGTATACAAATAATACGACGACTTAAGATGATAGAATTAACGAGGCGTGCTTTAACGGTATGGTCTTATTTGGTTATAAAATTAATATAGGAATGTAATTCTTACTAATTAATAATGAACAGATTAATACCTAAGCATTTAAAAAATTTGTTTTCTTAATTGCATTAAATCAGAGACACATTTTAAATTTCGAGATAATTAAATCTATGTTATTGCCATGTATTAATTATCTACTTACGATTTATTTTAGTAGAATTTAGCCATCCTGTTAATATTACAGTAAGAGAAATCAAAGCGCATAGTAGGACGAGGTACAAGGCTTAAGTCATGCCGCAACCCTTCCCGATATTACCACTATAAAACTGTTTATAAATGTTACTATAAGGTTTTTTTTTTATAAAAAATTACATTATTTAAAAAATTTATTTTATTTATTTTATTGAGTTTTGGTATGCTATCCACCGAACAAGTTGACGCGCGGAGCTATTGTTTATATGCGGAGCAGTTGAAAACCTAACTTCTTCGATTGTGCTTGATATTTGTTCTCTCTTTATTTAACTATGACCTAATTCACAATCTACGCTTGTTTTTTTGTCTATATTATTAAAACTATATAGAGGGTGTTCCGAAACTCGCAAACACGAACTGCGGGACGGTATTCTACCATTAAAACTGAACAATAAGTTCATCTACGATTTTTCAATTCTTCCAATATTTTTGGAGTTATTAAAATTTTGTAAATTTTGAGAATAATCAAAAAATAAACATTTAAACTTAAATTAAAGTGTTCGAACGAGTACTGAAAATAAATCCATGATACATTACAATAACAAGAGACAGTTTAAAACGATAATTGACAGGAAAAATTACAAATGTTGTTTGAAGTGCCTGTAAATCTCAAAATTACGTGTCACGTCACGTCATTATTTATCTGTTTCACAGTTCGTCATTTGTTTGAATTTAGTTCTAAAGCGCGACAGAATGGCCGCAAATTATTAGAACCAAGAGTATTACGATATGCTGATGGCACTGGGGGCTTCTAATAAACAAGCAGGACGAGCGGTATGTTTATACAATACTATTTTTCGCACTTTAAACTGATTTTAAAATTAGGAACTAATTCAAACAAATGACAAACTATGAAACAAATAAATAATGACGTGCTGGTTTCAACAGCCAATAGCGTGCCACTGCTTAATTTAACACGTAATTTTGAGCTTTTTAGACACTATAAACGACATTTGTAATTTTTCCTGTCAATTATCGTTTTGAACTATCCCTTGTTGTTGTGATGTATCATGGATTTATTTTCAGTACTTGATCAAACACTTAAATTTGAGTTTAAATGTTTATGTTTTGATTATTTTATATTATTGGTTTGATGTGTTACCCGCAAATTCGAGCTTGGTCGCGAAGCAGTTAAACATTAAGACATTTATTAGCTCTTTACTGCAAAGACGCAGGTAGACGAGGTTGACACATTGGAAGGAAGTTTTGAATTTTGATTTCTTTGTCAGAATATTGTTCGCATGAATTTCTTAACTTAACATTATTTTATTTTGTAGCATTTTTAGAATTTTTTGCAGCTGAATGTTTATCGCAATATTAAATAAATGCTATTCTACACGATTACGTTTCTTAAACAAATATTTGCATCGCCTGAATGGTCTTATGTTACAGAAAAACTTCGAAGAACATTATACGTACAATTCTAACTCTTCCAACCCCCAGCAAACTGTATTAGTACGTATCCTTCTGGCACTCATGCTTTGACTTTTCACAATATAAACAAGCTCAACTGCAAAGGGCTCTATTGAGGTTAGTTTTGGAACGCGACTATACATTGTATGAGACTAGGTGTTTCTTGGATTTTAACGAAATTTTGTATGTAGCAAAAAACAAAATTGATATCGCAATAAACAAATACTGGTTTGTAAAATTAACAAAATTAGCTTAGAGTTCGAAAAAGCATACAACAAAATTTTTTAGACATGCTTGTTTTTATTTATATCTTATAAATTGTGGACTATAATAAAGAGCAATTAATGGGCTACATGTTTAAGAAAAAACGAAGTCGGTAGGAAGTATCTTTTATTCCTTTGTCGGCCTGCGTAAATACGTGCATCCCACTTCGTGACCTGTGTCGTACTAAACCACTGACGCACCGATGCCAGAATCTCGAAGCTTACTTGCCGGAAACATGGCCGCGCATCCGTTAAATGACTTCCGTTACAGCGCTTGCATGTTGCACATGCCGCCTGAAATCAAGAAAGCCCTTCTGGATGACCCGGAATGAGCTACAACAACGAAATTTTACAATAGATGAAGAGTGGCGAAACAGCTGGGAAACATTTACTGCCCCCAGAAGCATCTGATCCTCGATCCTACCCGGTTTCAACTTAAATAGAAAATCCTGGTGCACACTGAACCGCATCCGCACCAAACATGGAAGGTGCGCTGCCTTAATGCATAAATGGGGCATCAGAGATTCAACCGAATGTAGCTGCGGACATCCGATTCAAACAATCCACCACATTGTAAGCGAGTGTCCTGAAACCGCGTACGACGGACCTATTGAGAATATCCACCAACTTAGCCCTCCTGGATTGGAATGGCTGCTAGGAAGGGCACCAGCGCTGTGATGTGTGCACATGAGGATATATTTGCTTGTTGCACACTTATTTTGAACTGTTTTGTGACGCATATGTTTTGTATCTGTCGGTGCTCTGTGTTGTCTTGTTGCATATGTTGTGGGTTTTGTCTTTTTGTGATTATGTGTTGATGTCGTGCGCTGTATGTCGTCTACATTGTGGGGGTCTGGCCTCCATACGAAATATATATATAGGGGTTCCGCGGGTTCCACGGAGTCAAGGCCTGTGAATCGTGGAGCCCGTTAAGGGTCCGTCTTTTTACAGCATTTACCCCCCTAAAAATAAACAAATAACAATTTTTTTGTTCCAAACCAAACTATAATTTTTCAACTGCTGTTTTTCGACGATTATCTCTATATATCGGTAGGTGGAGAATGTTAGTGTACTGGTAAATGGTAAGTAATGACATTGCAACAACATTCTCTGTATTTTAAGTAGGCGATATTATGAACGAGTTTTCTTAGTAGCCGCGCTGAACACCGCGGCGAGCGTGGGGGTACGTTATCATGGCAACCGCCTTGCTGTTAAACACAGTTGCAGT
Organism: Ctenicera cuprea; assembly: GCA_958336395.1. NCBI lineage: Eukaryota > Metazoa > Arthropoda > Insecta > Coleoptera > Elateridae > Ctenicera > Ctenicera cuprea. The sequence goes on along the minus strand of OY284491.1, from coordinate 36,429,752 downwards.
ATCGCCTAAATCGCTTTAATAGCAACATTTATAGTGAAGTGTTCGATAAATAGAGTTCAAAATAGTATGTGCATAAACCGAGTGCCCCAAAACGAAAACAAAAATCAGAAAATGCAGAAAAAGCAGCAAAATTGTTAAAAATTCTTCAAAATCAGAGGCCTTAAAATATAAGCAATAATTTTGATGGAAAATAACACTTTACAAAATCTGAACTTGAATTAGTTGCAAAAGCGAAGACCAGAAAACAATTTCTACGTTATATGGACCTTCATCAGGTACCTAACTATTGTATTTGTTGTTTGTGTGATTCTGTGACAAAATGTTTTTTTTATGTCCTACCGGGAAGAGGGGGTGTTATAAAGGCCCGACCTGAATGTAGAACCCAGGCTCTACAATTTCTCTTTGCGCCACTGTAAGTTACATAAAACAAATTTATGGTTGTTGGGGCAGGCGGTTGAGCAGCGGTTAGGACGGAGGACCATATGACCTTGGCAGTTAGATGAAAGTTTTTATATGGTTTGAGTACAATCTGAATTAATTTAGGCATTCTAGGCTGACACTCACTATTATTAGGGAGGCTTGTGCCCACTCAGCTCCTCCTTTGGCTACGTGTCTGATGACGCCAAATCCTATTTAAAGTGGGGATATCGGTGTTTGCTGAACGGCACACGAGAAAAATTTTGGTTTTTGCCTTACAGTTTTATATGGGGTTGAGTTTGTGTTGAAAATACGTTCTAGTACTATTCAAAATCAAACATTTCTAAGGGTTTAAGAAGTTGACTGTGATCACTTTAAATGTTTAAACAATACTTTCCCTAGTTTTCAATGCATCAAAAATTGTTTTTAAACATATCATTTTGTAATAATTGTTGCTCAGACCATGTTTAATTATAATTACAATTATACATAATTGTATTTCTACGCGTTTCTATTGAATGTAATTAATTTCCAATTATGCGATATAATTCTAAAGCGTAACTCGTATTTTGGCATCAAATCAAAAACCACCTCTTATTTCTCTTTTTAATTTATTCTCAATTCAATTAACGTTATTGAAACGTCAATCTTTATGAATACTTCTAATCGATTTCTCATGTCTGTTACAATTACACATTTTAAATTTTGTTGCATATGGCTTTATATAAAGAAAGAAATTTGAATAAAGAACGGGTGGCATACGCTGAATATTAACTTCAATGACCTAAATATAATTAATTTTACCATTGTGTTCAGGTTAGCAATGTTTAGTCCGTTTTTGTAGTTAACATTGTTATATGTATGCACGAAAACCATTTTATTTAACCACTGATTCATCCGGGTAGTATATTCAATTTAACTATTAATTTTATAATCGATTTTAGATTGCATCCATTTAAGTCAGATGTAGTAGCTTAAAAACTTTTGTTATTACTCGATATATGATTTTTTCCATATTTCCCTCACAGAAAACTATAATATTGAAAACAAATTTTATTTAAGGATGTAAAACAAAACAAAAACACGTGTTCAGGCTCAAGGCACTCAAAATCAGTGTCATGAAAAATGGGTTGCTTTCGATTCATTCGTTCTCTGGTACCTTCCGAACAGCTGGTCTCTTAATGAAATTTGAAAAGTTGGAGTATTATATCAAAATTAACCAAAACAGAAATTCTTTAAAAACCTTAACCTAGTAGTTGGATACGCTGTTTTAGTATCAGGTTGTATCACTATTGCACAAAAATCGAAATCTGCAAAACTGATAAAGAGATCTTAAGATAAATTCAACGGTTTCCTGCATCCTAATCGTTTTTTTTTATAAATTCGATGCTATGGCACGTTTACACATAACTGAAATGACAAATCGATACCTATAAAATGTAGTATTGCGATACTGCGTAGAATATAATTTTCTGAGAAATAAAAAAAAACATACCATATACATACATTATCGTGATTCTGGGACAACGTGTATACATAAACTCATAAACATATCTATCTATCTAAGTTTATAATTGTTTTACCATAACAACACGACTATATGTTCCATCTCATTTGTCGCTATAACACCCGTGCGGACCCTTTCATGGCAGCTCAGTTTATTGATTGTTCTTCTGTTGCTGTTACTTCTGTATACATAATTTGCTTATTTATGAATTACTTTACATCTAGGAGGTCGGAAATGTGTATTTATTGCGCTGTGAACAAAAAACACATACCAGACAAATTCCACTATTCATTGACTTACAAATTGCCAGCTCGACTAGGTTCCGCTTATTATTAAAAAGTGCTTACTCTAAAACTGCTTTCTACAAAATATAAATGCTTTTGAAGAAACTCTATTTTTATTGACACATTCTCTGTAACACGTCTTACATATCGATATTTAGCCAATTTAGCTCAAGCAGAAATACTTTATCGGCCCCCGTTTATTAAAGAAAAAAACATTAATTTACGATTTAAAAAAATTTAGAGGAAGCTTTAGTTTTAGTTTTAAAAAATCGTGTGATCAGTTTTTAATCAATATATTTTTTAAAACTTCCATAACTTTGAAATAATTTTCACTTCGCAGTTTTCATGCGTTTAAAAATGCTCTTTCAGGGTATAATTGGGTCTCCCTAGATATCCACATACAGATAGACAGTTTTAAAACTACTTTTTTGGGTTTCTGGAGGTACAAAACATGCATTTTTCATAAAATCAAGCTATTGCAACCTTTTGTTTTGTAAAGCCATAGGAATTTATGATACACAGGTAAAGACATATATTATAGTGCGTGCGCCCATATACTGTATAAACATGTTCTTTACGATAAATAATCAAGACAATTGATGCCGTTTCAAAATTAAAATATATTACTAAAAGTATAGGAAAGTAAAAAAGCGCAGAACATGAGATTCAGCTAGTTCTTCGTAAATGCGAAGTGGTGAAAGTGAATGAAAGTAAGCCATAAATAACCAAATTATACCAACAGTGTAGACAACATAAACATTCACTGAAGAAAATCAACAAATTGAGTGAAGATGTAAGGGCCCGTCGTCATGTTATGGCGATACATTTTGTCGAGATGAAAGAGTTCGTTGTCGTGTTATAGTGAGACAGTTACGGATTTAATATAGATATTCTGACTAAGCTTATTTAAGCGTAAAGTTAAAGAGTTGCCAGCAGGACATGTACTACACTTTGGATGAGTTTGAATTGTGAGCAGGATTAATCGTTTCTATACATTTAGATATATATTTATCAGCTGTTTTATAATAAATGATGTGTATTGTTTTAAACTTAAATATGTACTGTTTTTGTGTATGTATTACTAAACAATGTGTTTAAGTATGCCAACATCTAACATCTTGTAACTGATCATGAGGAAATAGATGCAGTTTATTGAGAGCTGTCACTTCTGCTGGTATAATTTGCTTATTTATGGTTTATTTTAATGCTAGTGAGTCGGAAATGTGTATGATTTATGGCGCCAACAGCAAACAACTAGGGCCATAACAACCGAATTCCTTAATTCAGTGATACAAATTGAGAGCTCGACTAAATTCCGCTTATAATTAAAAAGTGTTTACTACAAAACTGTTTACTACGAATTCTTAGTGACGACGCAGTCAGTAACATTTGCCTTACAACTCAAGACAGCTTACATGTTTAATATGCTTGCGTATCAATATTCACTTTAAAAATACGTAGGGTGCTTGAGAACACGAATCTGTATGTAATAATATATTAATTATGTCATTATGTCATTACATCTCTGAATTATATAAATAAGGGTTGGAACTATATGCAAATGTTCTTGAAAATTTTTGGTGCTTATTTCATTAGTTTCAAGGAACTTACCTGGAAATGAGAACCAAAAATTAGTTTCCGTAATTTTTTCCGGCGTTTTTTTTTAGAAATTTTTCGACGTTTATGACAGGATGTTTCACTGAAGATTTTACGCAGGTTTTTCGGTTCTTTTCACGGATTTCATTTCCGGGAACGACTCAGCGGAGGAAACATTCCAAGCGGCAAGCGCCGGATGTAAAGTTACTAAGAAAAACATCGGAAGGCGTAGCCCACGGGTACTGATAGTCATAACCTAGAGGGCTAGTTTTTTTATAATTATAACGTGTGTGTGTCTTTCTTCTATAAGAGGTACTTTCGTCATCATCGTCATCATATTATACGAGATACTAGAAAATTATTACCGTTGGCAAACCGTGAGCCCATGCTCCGTATAAAAATTGAAACTTACTCTATTACTTGGTATTTGCACTATACATTCTCTACACATATGTGCAGTCACGAATCATAGGATTGTTACTTAAACCAACCTTGAACTGTTGTCCAAAAATAGGAGTGGGTGGATTAAGTTCAAATCACCGCAATAAGTGACCGCATGAAACATTTAAAAGAGCTCTTGTCGATTTGTGGCTTTTTTTTCATAGAAAAACTCATAACAAACAAACAACACTTTACGTTTCTTAATTTAGTGTCGAAGTGATTTTCGCGATATCGTTTCTTAGAAGCCTTTTCGAGAACTTTTGTTGTACTCGTATCGTAAAATATGCATAGGTAATTATTTCTGTTCTTCTTCTTAAGTTTTCCAAATACCTTTTGTGCTCTCTTTCAGAATTCACACTTATATTGTTTCAAAATTTAATGACTAAAACACCACTTCAAAAGTTGGGTCTCGGTTATTTTTAAAACTATTTTTATAAACATAACAACACGTTCTGAAAACTATAACTAAATCAGTGGTTTTGATGTAGTAGCAGGCTAGAGCTTACACTTACAAATTTTCTTAGAGATTTTTTGCACAGCGAACATAGACATAAAAGCAGCCATAACAAAGTGAATAATGAGTACAGATAACGTCACAACAAGCTCGAAAACATCACACCTCACCCCTAAACGCAAACCGGCCAATTTAAATAATTCGGGGCTAATGACTCATTGCGTTCACCAAAACACAAGATCTTTTTGTAAATTTCACTGTTATTAATTAGAGACGATTTAGAAGACGTACTTTTTAAATAAGAGACTGATTAACAATGAGCGATCATATGTTGTTTTTGTAAATGAAGTTTTGTGGAAAATTATAACACGGTGTCCCAACGATGCGAAGTTCCATATTAGAGGGGCGGGCATACAAAACTTATGTTTTTAAAATTGAACACCTTGTATATGTTGCATATTCTCATTGGCCGTTTAATTGGCTCTACGAATGTTTTTTGCTCTTAAAATTTCGTTGCGGCGTTGCCCAGTTATTCTATTTTTTCAACAAAATGTGGACGGTTCAAAGACTGCCAACTCTAATTTGTCATAGCTCTATTTTGTTTAAATAGAGCTTTTTTCGCTCTATAAATTTTATTAAATACTAGTTACTCCTAAATCCAGCAGTTTTCGAGAAAATTAGATTATAAACAAGAAATCAGCTAATTTCTAGAAATACAGACATCATAGGAGGCATTGACACCTGTTTGTTTTTGTTTTTGCAAGAAACAACTGCGAACATTGTTTTAACTCATGTAAGAAATTGATTTTTTTAAATAAATGTTAGAGTGTCTAAATTCCCATTCCATAAATCTTGAACCAAGATTTGGTTTGATTGACGTTTGCTGAAAAATTACTTGAATCCAATTCTTAACATCTTTAATTTACAAACTTCATTGTGACATTCGTGCCTATTCAAATAAGAATGAATTCTTTTAAGCAAAAACAGGTATCAATGCCTCCTACAAACACGTAATTTCTAGAAATCCAGGTATCATAGGTATAGGAGTCATCGACACCTGTTTCTTGCTTAGTAAACATTTAGTATGAATCTCTAATACATAAACGCGAATATGGTCTAAACTTTGGACTATAAGAATGGATCTGTGGACGCTGTATGTAAGCGTTATAATCGTATAATACATTCCGCCAGTTCTTTTTTACATGCAAATACGAAACTTGAGTAAGCAAAGATCCCTTTTTGGGTGCACGGTTTCTTTGTCTTATTATAATACTCCCTTAGGGCCGAGAGATTTACAAACATACACTAGGAAACCACAAACATAAGGTGCACTAAATTATCCTAAATGTTAATGTAAGCCTCTTGCAGCATAAACAAAATTTGTGCCATTTTTGGATTTATTGACTGGACAACAACTCTCATGAAGTAAGCAACTAAACACATGCCTGGCCCAATAATAACTTTCCGAGAAAAAAAACAATAGAAAATATGTTTGGTAGACAGTTATGCACTATCGTAAATTATTTTCTGCTATACATGGTCATGTACAATATCTTTTCGATAACTTAATTAACAAAAGAGTTTCGCATCGTTGGGACACCATATGCAGAGAAACATTTATTTATATATAACACATTCAAAACTAAATTATTTGGCAAAACAATTTAGGTAATTATCTACGTTAGTTTAGACTGAGTAAGGGGGTAGGACATAATTCCTGGTTACATCGCCAACTCAAAAAGGAAGCCCGGATTCGTACTTTACAAAGAGATATTCAAATTTTCATTCAAGTGCTGAATTTATTATCTTCAAATTATTAAATTAAATTAAAAAAATATTTCCTCTAAAAAAATATATGAAAGTGAAATACCAAAAGTTTTTAATAAACCTGAAATATACTTTGTGCACATTCAAGGTTTTTGTACCAAGTACTGCACTGACCAGAAAAAAATTAGATTTTGTTACTAATTAATTTTATAAACTTTAATACAATTTTCTAACTATATGAGCAAAAGGATTAAGTTTTGTAAGCAGAGGGTGCATAAAAGTAGAAAAAAAGGAATAACCGTGTCAACTCCTTGTTTAAGTACAAAATTAAATTGAACCACATAGAAGTACACTCCCTATTTTATCAGTGATCAAAATTTAACTTCAGCATGAAAGTACAAAATTTGGTTTATGTTTCCTATAGTGAAACAGATTGATTTTGCATATTTTTATTAATTCTGTGGAAAGTCTGCATAAATATAATGGCTGTCCGAATGGGCATCTTTGTTGATTTATTAATTTAGCAACTGCCAATATAGATACACTTGTTTTAAATATATCGCGGTCCACAAAAAGATGAACAACTTCCGGTAATTTCTCGCAGGTGAGAGTGTGCCCACTCGATATTTCAAATTTATTTTATTATTTATGACTATTCTCTATTCTTCTGTGTGGGCTAAGATGCATTTAATTGACTTATAATTATTTGACTTACATTTGCATTTCAGGCGTCTATAGCTGTGAGAAAACATCACATAAACAATTACCGAATTGGTTAATTGGCTTTACACGCGGCCAACATTCGTGGGAGTATTGATTTTTACTTGCAGCTAACTGCAAATTACCTTTCCTGTTAGGTTGCATAACGGCATAAATCTAACGTAAAAAGCCCTGGGCATGATTATCATTATAAAATTGCAAGAAAAACTGGTTGTTAAATATTTAAACAATGACAACCAAAATATAGTAATTTGTTAGATATTTTATGGCTATAATATTGAAATGTTCTCGAACCTAACCATATATCACTATGTTATGACTGTGCTCCAACGTAACGGTTTTATTTAATGCAATTATTGCTGTCTTCTGTTTCAATTCTAAAACGACGGTTTTCCAGTTTTCAATTTTCTTTAAACTGCTCTTTTCTTAATATGGAAACCTCTCGAGATTAATCTTCGAAAATTTACGGACAATATAGAGATGTGGGCCTTAAGCTAATGGTAACATATAAGTTACATAAATCATATTTCGGTTTTCAAATAGTATTTATATATTATAAAAGACACAAAAGAACAAGCATCTAGTTAGTGGCATTAAAAAATATGGTCCTCCATCTAACATGCGCAAACATACACATACACCTAGGGTTACCTTGTTTCGGAATCGAATCAGAGCACAGTTATTATAGTCAAATACTCGGCCACTTACCAAATTAGGGCAGCTAGTCGAATAAGTATACCGAATAGTAGGCAACTCGAGCCAACTATTCCGCCAAATGCAATAAGCTTATACCTACTGGTAATCGATGAATGTGCATACTTATGTCACATAATTGGATCGCGTTCCTGTTTAGCTACGAAAAATTTGCAGTAGAGTACTGTTTTCATTAAGTGCACAAAATGCCGAATATTCGGCAGACTCAAATAAATATTTGACAAAAAAAGGGAAAATAGTCGGTATATATGGATTTGTGCATTTTCCTGTGGTTTTTCTTTTGCAGAGAAAACATAAATTAAGAATCATTCATCCGTGGTAATACTGTCCAAAAACAAACACAGAAACTTACAACACTTTGCTAGTAAATAATATAAAATTGAAATTTGTCTGTTTTTTTTTTTTAATTTCAAAAACAATTAAACGCTTACTTATATAGAAAAAAATGTTTTCTAAAATTAGAAAAATAAGTAAATTTTGCTGACTTAAACTGTGTGACGTAGGATAATAAGAAAAAACATAAGTATTGTTGGCAAAATTTACTATATTCCATATTTGTTCCACAAATTTCACGTTATCTACAAAAATTGCAGGTGATCAATTAATAATACTTCAAATATAATACACATTTACAGAAATAAATAATAGTCAGTTCCATTATCCATGAAATAAATAATTTTGTAAGTATATACACACTGGGCAACACGAAAATTTCAGCGCGGAATTGGTATTTAATTTATTACGTTGGCACATAACACAACATTTTGGCACGTCTAATTGGCACTATGAATTGTCTCTATTTTATTTAGACTCTAATGGCGGACGAGGTAAAAACGGCTAATAACGGAATTTTATTGTTTAGTTCAAATAATAAAACCACCGCGGAACACCAGAACTATTCCGTCGCATTCCGCCATTCTAATTGCCTTGTCATTATTCACATAGTATTACAACATTAAATATTTGAAAATTATCGCGAATAGTTCTAAGTCTTCAGGTATTTACACGAATTTTTAATGCGAACGAATTTATGTTTCACTATCAACATCACTGGCACACTCCTCGTCCATTTCCATGTCGATGTATTCACCATATTGGCTATCGTCACCCGTAGTTTCTTGCTTCCACTTTGTAACGTGGTGCTGATTATTTTGTGAATTTTGGGAGCTTGATTTGTTTCCACCCTGGTTTGATTTGGCCTCCTCTTCTTGTTGCATTCTTTTGTGTTTCGTCCGCCGATTTTGAAACCAAACTTTTACCTGAAATAAACAAAAAAAAATATTTAAAAAAAATAATTCAAAAATTGGCATTTCCGTAAATCTAGCAATTGCAAATTAAATTTTAGAGGTTCTAACATTCTATTACAGTTAAGAAATAAACTATGTATAGGCAACCACGACTTTGTACCAAAATTTTTAGTTTCTAAATAAACATTTAGCGAGACTTTCTCATACTTCTATGAACTATAATACAGAATTCCAACAATAACTTTTAATTGGCGATTTAATAGACTTTAGATAAATACCAAAACACCGACTATTGATAGAATTTTCTACCCACTATTATTAATATTACAATCAACGCGTGCAGAAACTTTGCTTATCGGGTGTACAATTGAAATCGATTGAAGTACATCATATGTGCATTATAAATTCAAAGACTTTTAGTACCAGAACAGCAAGAAATTTCGTCAGTACCATCCTTAACCATTGGGCTAATTGGGTTATAGCCCTAGGGCGCCGGGTGATGCTTGCAAAATACACAGTTTTAAATAGTTATTCTTTACGGCACTACATTAACTAAAAATACATTTTTAGCTATATATTTGATTTTTCCAATATTTTAGAATAATCCGTTTAGTGGATCATAAATACGATGTTGGTGTGCCCACTATAGGCATATAGCGCTAGTATCGCTTTGAAGCTACCGGGTTGGTAGACAAAACACACCTGGTTTGGTTATAATACACAGTGTGAGTGCGCCTGCGCAGTGTGCGCATTTGTGCAAAAATTGGACAGAAATTTACAGCTAGTGTTCGAGAAGGATGCGAGCCGCCGCCTATTGCCCGACTTCAGACTCATGTATAAACCTCTACTGTAACAGTACAAATTGCGAAGAAATTGTCAAAAGCGATGCAGACGGCAAATGTAGGAAAGAATATATTTAAGTAATGTTTTTTTTTTCATATATGTTTTCGTTTTGTATTAAATATTATTATAGTTATTGTGTTATGTATGTAGTTTCTATTATTCAAAATAAATAGCATCTAGTACTATTCGTTCCTTAACTTTAGGTTAAAATTTCCCCTGATGTTAGGGCGCTACAAATCCTTAGCCCTGAATTTCGTTAAAATTTAATAAGTAAACAAAAAGAATGAGCGTACTGAAATTTCATTCAGTCATACGTGAAACATGTTGAACGATTTTGCAACTACAACTACAACTGCAACATTTGAGATACATCGTTCCGTTCAGTGTTACTTTATTGTTGAGCTCAGACAGAGTCGAAAATATTTTTGCAAAGTTTCATTTTGACATAATTGTATTAATTGTTTCGTGCACTACTTTTAAAACCTCTGATCATTCATATTCTACGCTTATGAACCCTGTTTTATTTTAATTTACTATTACACAAGCATAAATTGCAGCTAACCAAATAAATATTAAGTATCTTAACGAGCTCCCATAAGGTCAAATATATAGTTGTGATGCTGTAATAATCCTCTAGAAAACTCGTTTCAAATTACATATATTAACTCCGCCTGCGGCATGGGAAAGGTGGATTGAGTAGCTTTGTCCATGTCGTTGCCGGTCCCAAGCCCGGAGAAAGGAGGAGGGTTGTGGCGCTAGAATCGCAACCTAGCCCACGTAAAAAATGAAAAACAAAGCAGAATGGAAAATTCGTTTCGAAGAAACAGTCTCCGGGTGGAAATTCACAGTTCCGATTATGGAAGGAGCCCCATAGGATACGGAGGGGGCAATTCTGCCTTTGTGAAAAGTAATGCCAAAAAGTTCAATATGACGAATAAGCCTCAAAGAAGCCGAACACAGCAGAAGAACTGGACAATGAATATGGGCCGGAAAGTAATAGGAGCTCTAGTTAATAGTATACTTTGGGATGCAGGTATTAGTAAAAAGAACAAAAAACAAATATGTACAACTATGGTCCAAAGCGTGGCTTTATATGGATCCGAAATTTGGCAGCTCTCGGAACAACACAAAAACCAACTAAAAGTTATGGAAATGGACTATTGGAGAAGAGCAGCAAGAGTATCCCGAAGAGAAAGAGGCAGAAATACAAGAATACGAGAAATAATGCAAGCAGAAAGGGACATCGTCGAAGAAATTGAAAAAAGATAACTCTTGTGGTACGGGCATGTCCAAAGAATGGAAAATAGTAAACTCCCGAAAAAAGCAATGGAATGACAACCAAGAGAAAGAAGAAAGAGAGGTCGTCCAAGAAGAGGTTGGAATGAGGAAATAGAAAACCTAAAACAAAAATGGCATATCCAACAAGCCGCCTGGATGACCAGAAAAGAATGGAAGAAAATATTGAACTCCGGAAGACCCAGATAGAGGTTAAGAAACGGAAAGAAGCAGAAAATTACATATAATTAAAGGAGTTATGTCAGGATTTATTATTAATTGATTGCCCCATAATTTAAATACTGACTAAATACTAGACTAAAAATCTGGACTACGATTATAATAATAATCTTAGAAAGTTTTTGCATTTTCTGTACTAAGAACATTGATCTTTATGCAATAAATGAAGTCTCTACAAAAAACAATATAATTTGCACGAACAAAATAGATTACAATACAGTTGAAATGTACCAACAAATTATTATTTCTTACTAAACAAAAAAATGTCATTAGAAGAAACTTTTTTCGTACAAATGTAGGTTAGGAAGAGATAATTTTAGAGAAAACAATGCGAAAATAAGGTTTATTTTTAAAATAAAGTTGTTGGTCTAGGCGTTGTAGGCGAGGTTATTGTTAAGAACAGAAAACAATGCGAAACTATTTTTTATTAAAACATTGTTGTTGGTCTAGGCGGTATACGCTAGGTTATTTTAGGAACAGACTTTTTGTATCAAATTTCCTTTTTTGTAATAAATAATTATTTTATTGTACGTTTCATTTTTTTGTTATAATCTTTGTTTTTAGAAAACTTCTCTGTTTTTGTAAAAAATAATCATATTTTCTACGTTTCAACTTGACTGTAAAAATTATTTTATTGCCCGAATTCATTTTTGTAAGAAATAATACGTTTTTTGTACATTAGAAATTTATGGTAAAAATCCATTTCTATTGTACAAATCAACCTTATTTTGTAAATATCAACCTTTAAAATGTATACAATCATATTATTATTGTAATTTTGTCACAGTTTGTAATGCTGATTAATGGATGTGTTTTTAGAGGTACATGCAAAATAATGCGTCGCTTGCGCACCAAGCAAGTATGGTTAGGATTTTCTCAAAACAAATCCTAGTCAAGGGTGACTTTATAAACAAATTTACTTGCTTATTGTTTATTCATACAATAATTTATATTATGATATTCAAATTTAACGCAGTTTTGTGGACTACATCTGTCTGAATAACTTGGTCAATATATCCTGCTCAATTAATATTAACAAGACATTTAAAAATATCTATTTTTTTAATATTTCTTACGACGGAAGCTCATGTAACCAATTTTAATTTTGATTACAATCCTTAAAAAAATTACTGTGATTATGTGAATAATGTTTAATTATTATTGTATTCTGTGTCACGCCTGCATATTTTTAATTCATCGTAGATATAATTGATACATATGCGCACAAACAATAACTCATTACGCCCGTGTTGAAGATTATTATATAAACAAAACAATAGACATTATCATACGCGGTAATGTAGGAAGGCGCACGGACAAATAAATAATATGAGCTGTTAAAAAGACCCACTTAATTTTGACTGTGATTGTTTCTGTTACCATATTCTATTACATCATTACTGCAGCAGTAACCAGTAATTTATTCGTTATTTAGCTTTAATTACATTAGTTTTATCTGTGATAATTAAACAGGGCACCAGTGCGAGTGGGTAGACGTGGTGTTTGGACTGCAGTAATAACCACGAACAATACGAATACGACCCTATAAATAGTCGAGATCGAGCAAAATAATTCGACTTGCCTTGCTTGTTGTACCGCTTATGATTAACTTTATATTATGATGTCAAACACGTATAAATTTATTTACAATTATACGTCTGTATCCTCTTATATGGAAGCTATTAGAATATGTATGGAAGCAACTGACAGGTGAATGAATTTTATAATAGACCAGTAACTTATGGGCCACTTCACGCGCTGGCGCCATTACTACTGTTTATTGACGAATATACTAATACATATTCGGTGCAAGACTGCCACTGTACTTTGATCTCGCTCTAATAGGGAGTCTATAATTAAATCAATATCAAAATGCGTGATGCAGATACATTCTGAAATAAAATTATAACTTTATAATACTGTTTTTATAGATTATTGCAGAAGCTTTTTGTGACTACACTTACGGGGGGGAACCAAGGGTCATATGCACAAACATACACATACACTTTGCTAAGGATTCGAACCAGAGCACGGTTGGAACAGTGCCAAAGCCAACTGCCTTAACCGCTGCTTTACCACTCACCGCTATTTGAGTTTTAACCAGTAATTGTTATTAGTCCTATGTACTTAGTATCAAGGCCGGTTCTAGGACGCGACAGGTAGGGCAGTTGCCCGGGCGGCATTTTTAAGGGGCGGTAATTAATTTAACATTGATAGAGGTTCAAAAAAATTTTTCTGTTTTTCAAATAATCAGCTAATTAATATAAGCAATTTTTTTCAATTTTATAGCTATACAAACACAATTATATCAAAACGCAATCAAATTACAAAATTTATCTTATTAAAAGAAACTTAAAACGTTTGACACAGGTCAGCCGAGCGAGCCTAGCAAGTGGATTAGGTGTCAAAATATTCTATTTTTTTTAAAACGTTATAGTTTTTTATATTTATCGTTATATTATGGAAATAGTAAAAAATAGAGCAAAAACTAGAGACCTAACAAATTGTATTTATTTTATCTCTGCGCGCATATTACAGTCTATACTTATTTGTCTAAAGTAAACAAAAAAACTAACAATATTTTAGTTTAAAATTATTAAATTAAGCAAGATAAGTAAAAATTTACTGAAAGTACCCCTACAATAATTTCAGTTTGCATTAAATCTATGTATGTGTAAAAAAGAGCGGCCCTGGGAGCGGCAATATGTAAATTTTCCCCACCAAGATTTACTGCTCGAGCCGGCCCTGCTTAGTACTAACACACAGATTAATTAGCTTAGACGACGGTTAGTAAGTATAGTAGTTATCAAAACTAAATATGTGTATTTTACGCCAGAAATTCAATTTTTATTCATTTTACTTCAAGTTTTCATGTCACGGTAGTCAAATATAGGTTTATAATCTTAAAAAATAAACATCTTCAGAATTGTCACCAAATATCAAACATATTATTTGATCACTGTAATCATCCAACATAAAAATACACGCGGCTTTTCTAAAACGTTTTGTACATAAAATAATGAGTAACGAGGTGAAAGGTATGGTAGGTAGAAGCTGATTGAAAACAGAATAATAACAATATTAATACTTTAAATATCAGTGGCGTAACAACCACCCCCGCAACCCCCGCACCGGGGGTGACCAAAGCCCTTTAGGGGCCCAGAGCGATCACGGGCTCAAAACATACAACCATAAAAAGTCAGTAAGCTCGAAAATCTGTAGCTTAAATAAAAGCATAAAACCCCATGTCAGCGACATAACTAGATACTTCAATTTAAAAATAATTACTTCAGTTTCAGTTTTAATCGCGAACGTGCGTGTATATTAAAAATGTAAAACATAATAAAATTATGGTTATTTTTTAAGTACATGCGTTTCAAATACGAATCCTAGCTAAACCACTAGGTGGCGCTCAAAAGAAATAATTAAGCAAGGAGAAGATACAAAAAAATTAAAAAACTTCTAAACGTTGACAGTTTTCTTGGTGTTTCTGCATATGAAAGTAAAACATACTAAAAGGTTAAACATCGACGTAATCTTAAATAAATTCTCCATAAAAAAATGCGCTAAAGAAAGTCATTTTCTATAAACTAAGGTTATCAATAGACAATATTGTGTTTTTACCGCACAAGATTATCACCAACGAAAATAAGGTGTACCCGTTGGGGTGTTATAGTTGTAGTAATGTTTACAATTTAATTTTTTTTAAATAATCGTCCTGGTATGTGACTGGTAAACATAGATATGTCTTATTTTTACTTTGCCTAAAACAAAACTGGAGGTGGGGATGGAGGCCTATTATGAAAGTCTGCGGGGGGCCCTTATGGTTTGCGTTACGCCACTGCTAAATGTATGTGCCTGCAGCTACCATAAATGTGGCGAGGACAGAGGAAGTGCCGTAACAATAATTTCAGAGTCAATTTTATAAGCATGCTTATAATAAAACGTTGCTGTTATTTTCAGCAATGAGGATAAAGTATAAACTTCCTAATAATAATAAAACTAATAACAAAACGGATTTTAAGAAAGAAATGATCACCCAGATACCCCGGATTCCAGATTTCTGCATTAAAATTCAATTAATCAGTTCAATGATATTGCATTTGATAAGACTAATTACATTTCCCACTTAATACGCATTTATAAATTCGAATAATTGGGTAACCAAATAACTCATATTAAGAATTATTAATTGTATTCCTTAATTACGTGTCCCAATATGTGTTGCAAAATACGGCGTGGGACAGGACTGGATTAGGCCCATTCGCCGCTGAAAGAAAACTGTTTTTGCCACCGCAGTTAATATGGTTGGTGTTTGATTACCATCAGCAGTAATCCAGAAATCAGTTTACTGAAATACATGCCTATGTCAAAAAAACCAATTGCGGACTACGTACCACAATTTGTATTACTAATAATTTTTTCAGATTCAATGAAAAAGTTTCATCATTTACACCGACCGCTCTTAAAACAGGTCGATACGATGTTAAATTTAAATTAATACAAACTTTCATGTGATGTTTACATCATTGCTATAGTCCGGATTTCTAGTCTAGTATTTTGCCAATATTTAAATTATGAGGCAATCAATTATTAATGAATTTTGTCATTATTCCTTTAAGTGTATAATTGGCTCATACCTAAACTTTTTAAATGAATTATTTACGACCTTAGAATAGTAACACATCCATATGTTTGACCTTAATCTAGCTTGTGCAGGTAGTTAGTATTTATTTGGTTAACTGGAATTAAAGCTTATGTAATAATAAAATTAAATAAAACAGGGTTCATAAACGTAGACTATGAATGGTCAAAACAATTTTATGAAACTGCAAAATATTTTTTTAATTGAAATGTAAAATAGCAACCACGAATTAATGAAAATAAAACGTGTAAATTCATTAATACATCAAGAAAGTTCTACGAAAGAAAAATTTGAACTATCAACATTCATAAGGGACAGAAAACCACAGTTGAATATAAAACTTAAGAATTGCAGTGCACAACAACGACTTTTTCTAAATTCTCATCCGAAAAATTAGTTCTCTTGTCTAATATGTTTCACGTATAACCTAATGGATTTGAGTACGCCCATGGTTTTGTTTATTTATTGAATTTTAACGAAATTTTTTGCACTTTTGCGACTAAAAAAATATCGACCAGTACAAATAGTGCCAGGCAAAAGTGTAGCCTGCAAAAATGGCGCCGCTCGAAAACCTGCCGGCAAAAATTCCGCCGACAAAAGTAGCACCGTTAAAAATGTCGCCCTTAAAATTGGTACGCCCCGTCAAAACTGTCGCCAGTAAAAATGGCGCCGGAAAATTTAGCTTCGGTAAAAAATGTCACTGGCAAAAACAGAAGTTTGATTATATTTGTGTAAATCTTAAATCAAGCTTTCATCAAAATACACTATTTTGTACGGCGATGTTTCTCATGGCGTCCATTTTGAGGCGCTATTTTTAACAACAACATTTTCAACGGTGCAATTTTTGGCGGCGAAATTTTTGAAGGCGCCATTTTTGCCGGAAATATTATTGATGGGCACTATTTTCGGCGGCGACATTATTGCCTAGTGGCATTATTGATGCGCGCTATTTTAAGCGGAAACATTTTTGAGCGGCGGCGACATTTTATAAGCGCTGTTTTTGCAGGCGACATTTTTAACGGTGACATTTTGCCGGCGCTATTTTACCGGCGAGTTTTTCGACCGGCACTGCTTTTGCAGGCGACATTTCTGTCGGGGACATTGTTACCGGCGCAATTTTTGCTCGCGACATTTTTAACAGTGCTATTTTACTGTCGATATTTTTGACCGACGCTATTTTTGCCGGAGATATTATTGATAGGCGCTATTTTGCCGGGGGCTTTTTCGACCGGCAACATTTTTGCAAGCGCTGTTTTGCGGACGACATTATTAACTGTTTCTATTTTTTCTGGACGCTGTTGTTAATGACGCTATTTTTGGGCGCGATATTATTGAGGGGTTACTTAAATTCCCAATCTACAGAAACGCAGTCGCGCCCGCTAGGAAAACCCTCAACGACTAGATATATTCTTCTATCTGTGTGTGTAGATGTGATACATTAGTATTTTTCAATGATGCGATGCGCAACGTTCTGTAAAAAATATTTTTCACCTAAACGAAGTACAAATACCTTCAGTTTTATATACTTTTTCATTTACTTATGCCTTCCTTGCAAATTTTCCGCTTTAAGAAGTTGCTTATTTTGCTCAATGGCTAATCCGGTCTTGGCGTGGGAGCAAAAAATTGCCAGTAATACACGTTATTATTAGTATTGTGTATTAAAATTGATTTTTATTTATTAAATAAAAAATAATATTAAAATTTTCAAGTCATTTTTTTTTTATTATTTCAATTTTACATTTGTATTATTTACACTATTTAACGACAGAACTTTCTTAGATTTTTATTTAATTAGTTCAATAGAACGGTATCACTAAGTAGTAGTTCTATTTTTTAGAGTAACGGTTAAATAGAGGCTGAAGCATGAACTTAAACCCTTACTTGTAGACGAAATACGATAAAATATTGGAATATGACATGGGTTTTCTTCAATTACAAGTACAGCAACTTGAGTGGTTAGCAAATAAATTTAAATAACTACCCTGTCTTATATCTGATCGGACATGGTGTATTAAAAAAATGTAGAAGTAGGTGGAACTGTTAAGTAGTAAATATAATGATTTCAGAACCTTTAATCATTTCCCGATGGCCAAGAACGCCCTTTTCTTTTTGAATACTTAAACAAAAAGTGAAAACTGATAAAAGGACGTTTAAGATAATTGCTTATTATTAAAGTAAAACATAATGAAAATGCATAAAACGCTGATTATTATTTCTTCATTTTTTTATCGTTTTCTTAAACTTAAACTTCAGTACCTACTGAAATTCGTTGACAAATTTGGTAATAAATAAGCAATAATTAGTATGAGTGGTATTCTCCAAGCCTTTAGTATATTCATTTTTGATTAAAACACCATTTACAATTAACTTTAGGGTTTGTGGGTTAATGATGTAGTGTGGTGGTTTCTTATAATGGTTAAGTTAATTGATTATTTAATTAAATAATAATGAGCCCTAGGTTACATTTCATTCAAAGAAAATTGGTTGTTTAAAAATTGCATTTCTTTCTTTTAAACTTAAATTATGTAGGCAATATATAATGTTAGCTACGGCGATACAAAAATCCAGAGACGGGCTAAGACTTAATTAGACCGTGTGAAATAAAGATAAACCTGATTTTAGTGTTAATTCAAAACAATTATCGATTGTTATTAAAATTCAAGCCACGTAATTGAAACAATCTCTTTTTTTTTCGAAGCGGACAATAGAATGGGCGGCTCGTTTTAGCACTGTTCTTTCAAACGTGCTCTGGTTCGATTCCGAAGCAGGGTGACACTGGGCACGAGAACTATAAGACTTTGATAGTTAACCTAACTAATAAAAAATCCTTTTACCCGAAACTGCTGAAAATCTAGAAAAATGTTATTTTTTTTTCTTTTGCTACAAATTAATGTATAAACCGTTGTGACGTTAAAATTTAACAAAACATTTTATCTCGTCAGAAGACACTTGCAAAATATTTAATAATAAAATTAAATTAGAAAAACTTTTTAAATTCATTTTGAGTTTTCAGAATTTTACTCCTTGCAGTAAGCAGTTAAAATGGAAACCTTCTAGTGGTATAATTCCAACCAGTTTTGGCATTCGTTGTGATATTTTACGATAAAACAAAAAGTTATAAAGTTGGCACTAGTGCGATATTGCATTCATAAAACGCAGACATCCTATCGCATCGCAATCGTTTTACGCCAGTATTTGTATCAAATGGAGCCTAAACTCGAGACAAATGACTGTCCCCGCGCCGGAAGCAGACAATTTGCCCCGAACTATACCGGAAACGGCGATAAAAATGCGAAAAAACGCAAATAAAAACATCATTGTCGACTTTATCATTGGTAATTTTTGTGTAGGCAAAATAAAGTAGTTTGTATAGGGAGTTGTCATTTATCAGGTGCTTAATGGCTTGTGAATTTTCGCTGTTTTGTTACTTTAGGAGAGGAAAGTAGTTTATCAATCGTTTTATTCTCTAAGCTTACACTATTTGACATTCAGAGCGAAGAAAAGTGGAAAAAATTTAGTTTAGTTTAGTTGTAAAAATTTAAAGATCCTATAATGTTTTAAGGTGAAATAGCAACATCGGCAACTCTCATATGTTACTAGCAAGACGTGTTGTCAGTGACTTGGTTTAGCAGCCGCAAATAACGTGTAAGTAACTCATTGTGCTACTTCACTCTCCAGCACAAAATTTATTGTTGAAGTCCAAATTTAAAAATCATTATTTCAATTAAAATACAAAAGGAAATGTTTGAAATAAAATGATCACGGTCTCCTTAATTAATATCGACTAAAGTCTCTATACGGTTTGCCGCATTAGGCGTTTTTCTACAAATTCCGCGTGCTGCAGGGACGGTACTTAGCGCGTAGCATAAAATTATATTGCATTTTACTTTCAATTTCAGTTTTTACGATCAAAGATATGACTTCCTAAGTGAACTGATAAATACGGCAGCCTAACTTAAATAATTAACTTTGATGTGTTGGTTTCACTGCAAACCGCTAGATGACACCACATTACGTGCTAAATATTTCATTCAATATTAATCCAGGAGACCGCAGAAAGACCAATACCGCTATCGTGGTTTTTAATATTCATTGGTTATGAAAATAGCACGGTTGTAACTTTACACATTTAATATTATTTTCTACATTACACGTGAAAAAGTGTGTAGAATACGTAGAACAGGTAGAATAATATGTAGAATACGTATGTTAAACGAAACCGGTATATCTACCTTTTTCGACATATTATATACATGTAAAATATGTAGAATATGTAAATTCTAGAAAAACACGCATGTGTGCACGTGGGGGTTGTGGGGAGGGGGAAGCGATACGTGCGACTATACAACGGAACGAACGCGCTGCTTTTCCTATTTCTCTTTTTAATAATCGATATATTACATACACCTCCCTTCTGTCTGTTTAAACATATTTAGTAGTAAAGGGCATCCGCTACTAGAAGCAACATATTTACGCGTCCGTTATATAAAGCGCAGAATCGGTTGTACATTGGACCGTTACACTTTCCAATGCACATAATCAAATTTAGGCTCACAGAAAATATTCGGCTTATAGGAAGCCTGATTTGTTAGTGCGTATTTATAAGTTCCAAAAACATTTTGAACATTTCTGTAAAGGCACTTCCCTGGAAATGGGGTAAAGTGCTAAGTTTAAGTAACTTTAGTTCTGCTTTTTTTCTGCAGATTTTATAGGATTTTGTTGGGTATTTTTATTGCTGCAGGTTGTTTTCCTGGTGCCTTTTTACGGTTGTTTTTTTTAAATTTCCGGTACTGTTTTTCCTGGAGGTTTCTTGGTTTTTTTACGAGATTTCCTTTGCGGGATTTTTTTGCCTATTTTTTCTAGTTTTCCAGATTGAAAAAGTTTTTACAACATTTAAGTAAGCACCTGCGCCTCAGGCTAGCAATCTATATATTAAATTCGAATCCCTTTACCCTGTCCCAATTTTTGGCGACGACGGACTATTATTACATTTCAACACAGCTTATTTATTATTATGTTTGCCGGTATCGCTAATTATGTAGCATTCAAATAGGGCGGCATGACACTAAATTTCAGAACTTTGCGTATTAAAAAAAAGTCATCAATAAAAGCATGGGGTGTAGCCCATGGGTTTTGCTAGTATTATTTATTTAGGTGTATGAAGAGGCAGTTGTTTACATGTTCATTTACGTTCAAATTATGTGATTTTGCATCGGTATTTTTCTACATGGAGAATATACAGAAAAGGGGCTTAATATACTACATTATTTGAAGTTCATCATAATTTATTGTAAATAAAACAATTCTCAACTTCAACAAACTTTTTATTTTAGCCTTATACGTATTTCAAAGTGTTTACAAGTCATTATCAAAGGCAAGATGATAATGGCGTGTAAACACGTTGAAGTATGTACAAAGCTAAAATAAAAAACCTGTTGAAGTTAAGAATTGTTTTATTTACAATAAATTAATATTCTACATGCCTGACCATGGAAAATAGTGTTCCTAGATGGCTTTGACTTTGCTCTTCTATGCGTGCTCTAGTACGATTCCTGAGAAGGGTTACCCTGGGTATATGTGTATGTTTGTGCGTGTTTTTATATGACGCTGGCAGTTGATGCTCTCCATAAATGTAGTCGGAAAAAAATATGCGTTGAAGAAGTTCGATTTTATCTAATAACTTTTGAAATCAAAGTCTGCATTTTATAAACATAGTATAAAAATAGATTATCATCAAGCTTATAGTCTATTAACTACGAAACACCTTAAGTAGAACAATATTATAGAATTAGATATTTGCATCATGTCTAAACATCAAAAATCGTGTACCGAAATCGTTTAATCTTTTAGATTAAAAGCACTTTCAGTATTCTTTCTCACAGTTAAATAAAGGAAATTTTAAGTCGGTCAGTCAGCTGTAACGCAATCTTTAAATTGATAATTTATATCCAAATCCTACGCGAAATTGATTGCGTTGTTTAATAAATACCAGCTTATTTGAGTACAATTTCGTTTCAAACTTGGTAACGTATCTAATTCGAATTCGGAAATTAATTTAATGCATTAATAATTAAAAACAAACAAAAAAATTATAAACTGAAAAAACAACTTTGTCGGTATGTGGTGGTATTTAATTTGTAGGCAAAATTGAAGCCTATACCTCTCTGTTACCGAAAAAGTGAAACTCTCGATTTCCTTTTCATAATTTAAAATATTAAAGCTAATTTAATTTCAAAAAAAGTATAATAATTACTTCTTTCTTGTTATTACACACATCTATCAAAATAGGCCTATTGGTGCAACACAAACACGAAAAATTTTATTTAAAAATTAAATAGATAAGCTTAAAAACTACTACAATATTAACTCTAAAAAATTGGCAAAATTTGATATCGATTTTCTGATACGATAATAGTTATTAGTACAACTGCAGATTGCTCCAATTTGCTGCCTCTTTTCTGACGGATTTACATTGTAAAATATTAGTATTGTGATTGTTTATTTGTTTGCTTAAAATTGTTTGTTAAACTGTCCTCATCAATTTATTACATGGGCCCCATCACGTTTATGAGACCACCTAGGAATTAATTATAAATTAGGCAAAGACAATGGTAGCCCATGCCCATCCCCTCGCCCCTTTAACCGTGCCCTGCAACAAAATAATAACGACACTGATAATACCTACACTTATTAAGTTTATATCTACAACTACCATATAATACAGTATGCGGCTAAAGATTTGATCGCTTAGTTTGCGCAGACGGGCGTTATGATATTAAATCGCGAAAGTGTCAGAATAATTACCCTGTACTCAGACTTGATTGTCATCTTATATTATTGCAATTAAAATACATGAACAAAAACAATGAGCAGTAAAGATGGCAGTTACATATCCATTATAAAAATTCGAGTCGATTGTTTATTATTACTAATAGAGCTTAACCTTTGTGATACGTTAAGAAATGCTAATTAATATTCCTCATAAACCAATTCAACCTCCACTGGTGTACAGCCTGACTCGGTTAATAACATCAGATAACGACAGGCCGTAATAAAGTCGATCCCACTTCGATACTGACTCGAGACTCCGCAGGCCGTCCCACTCGCCTGATTAATCTTACCATTAATAATTTAAATCGAAATCTATTTATCAGCGCGATTAAAATAAAATCGCCCGTTTAATTCATCCAAAACTGTCAACTAACAAAAGATTAACTGATCCCCGATTAAAGCTAAGCTCGCAGCTTGCTCGTTGTTCGCAGGTTTGCCAAACTCGCTTTGTTCGCTCGATTATCCAGCATGCACACGCAAGTCAAATAAACTATCAATTTCACACTTGAAGAGCAGATTAACATTATGAAAAATGCAGCCGATACAAATGACCATCAGACGCATTGTTGGAACAATTACAAGGGGAGACTCGAACCGTGATTGGCTTTCGAAACGCGATCGCGGGTATAACACGACGGGCGCCATCTTGTTCGCACCGTGGCCTGCTTCGTTTTTATATTTAAATATTCTTGTAGGTACTGCGAACATCTGTTTGATGTTATGGCATCGAGGTATGTATTTATGTGCTATGCATTATGCTTCTTAGAGCAATAACTAATGCCAAGAAGCGCGATTTTATACCTTACGTAACTAGCGTAATAAAACCCTAACGTACACGCAAAAGCACATTTATTTTATTGCCATTAATACTGTATATATGTGTGGAATTTGGCAGATAATTCTATATAACATTTGAACCAGTCCCTACACAACATTAAATATATCATGTTCAATGTAAGATAGATATATTTTATTCGCAAGTTTTTACTTTATTGCACAAACTACAAAAACTGTTTTACAATTTGATACCATCAAGATCAAGAATTAGTTTAAAGTCTAAAATCAATTAGAAAAATTAAAGAAAATGTCAAAACAGTCATAATTATATCTAGATATTTAAAAAAATGCTTATAGAATTTTGAAAGGCTTGGAAAAATGTTTGAATATTTTAAATACTTCGAATATTTAAATTCTTTTTTTAAGTATTTAATCCTATCCTAGTAGGTGGTAATAAAAACTATATTACTTTTAAAAAGTTCGCATAATCGGCACAATTTCTATAGTTTGTAAAGCGCAATATTTCCCAGTTATATGCACGTACTTATTTTTGGAAGCTTCCAAGCAATTGAATAATTTTGATAATTTTTCAGTTCCTATATCAGAGAAATAATTGTTTGATTGCTTAATAACGATATTGATATGATACCTTACTGTCTCGCAACAATAGTTTTGAATGAAGTAAAATACGTTTGCAAACTGAATTTTAAGCACTGCCAATAAAAAAGAATTTTTTATATGTTTATAATCCAAAATTAAACATATTTTTTTGAAAGGTTTTATGCCTATGACTGATTTTATTTAGATTTTAAAAGCAACGTCTCATTTTGACTTTGCAATAATATTAACTTCTACTTTTTCAAAAAGAATAGTTTATAACAGCAATAAGGTATAGATTTTACGACTTTATGAGTAATGGCCAATAAACTGTTTTAGAGTGGGTTTGCACATCTGTCTAAGGTCCGAAACTCCTAATACAAAGTGTAGGTAAGGAAGTATATAATCAAAACTAACATTATTTTATTTGTGCACTAACGCAATGTATACGTTTGTCCATGTTTTAAAAGATAGAAGACAATGCAATTTTGTTCATATAGGTGAAACTTGAATTTTAATGAAACAACCAACCCAACTGTAAATTTCATCGTGTATCTTATTCGAATATTTTTCATAAAAACTAGCGAAACTCACGAGCTAAGCCTTCTGCTAAGTCGGTGTCAGAATTGAGAGCCGCTCCTGGAAAGAAAATCCCATGGAAAAACCGAAAACAACCGGAAATCATCCCAGGAAGATCATTCCGGAAAAACAAACCCCGTAAATAAAAATTTAAGGCAGAGAAACTCCCGTAACATAGTCATAACAAAAAGTGAAAAAAAAAACTTATCCCTTTTCTTCAGTTCCAGGAGACTGCATTAACAGACATTTTCGAAATATTTTTGTAACAAATAAATATGCACAAAAAAATATCCTGTTAGACTTTTGCATCTAATTCCAAAATTAAAGTCGCTCCTATTAATAGAAATTGATCAGCGGAGAGAACAACCCGCATGCAGTGGCGGATTACCGCACAGGCGCATGAGGCGCGTGCCTGGGGCCTCAGCACAGCGGGGGCCTCAGAATTGTTGGGAGCCTCATCCTCAAAAACCAAAATTAAATTTTTTTACCTGAGAATGTGATTTTTTCTTTTAAATGTGAATGTGATTATTTTTTTTTCTAGTACCTGAGAATATTTTTTTATTTCCGTATCTTATTTTTATGTATTTATGTTTTTGTTGATTCCAAAAATAAAAAACGTTATGATTTTCTGCATTGTTCATTTTAGTGAACCATCCCATTCTTAGTAGGGTCAATAGGGGGGTCTCCAGATCAGGTTGCGCCTAGGGCCCCACAAAATCAAGATCCGCCACTGCCCGCATGTTTTAAAAAGACAGCTTTTTCTTAATTATAGAGTGATCCACCAGCAGCTATTTATGAACAATAACAGCATCCGTAACAATTGAAGCTTAGTTGCTAGTAATTGCTAAGGGGTGTATGAAACCGTACATCCCAACAACAAATATTGCCTTTATGTATTATAAGTTTAAACTAAAGCAATGTGTGTATAACAACGACCCCACAGAACCTCTTTGCTGGGCCTGCTTACGTGGGCGCTGCGCCGCGGCTATTTTGGCATGCCTCGAGTGTGTTCGAGTTATCAAAGCTATCAGCAGATTATGTTACAATAGTACCAATAGTCCAATAGTATTCTTTTATGAACGTGTTTCAAATAAGATTATTTCTTTTAACTCACCGGAAGTGACCTAGACTTTAGCAGCAAAAAGTGTATTAGTAAAACACGGCCGATAAACACAATTTGATGCCAAAATCTAGCCGATAAACTGCGTCGAGATGTAAATTCCCCCAGGTTTGTTTTGATGAAACAGTAACTGATATATAATATAGAGAGATATTTTATATTACGTACGTATACGATGTACCTAGTCTAAGAGTTCCAATCACAAAAGACCTGTCGGGAACGCGGCATGTCGCTCACTCGCGTAATGTTCCAATCAAATGTTTGTTGTATCTGTAGGGGTGGCATATTCTGGTAAAAATAAAAATTGATCTTTTTAGAAATGTTTATTTGAGACTACAGACCACCAGAGCCCAAAGACTAAATTCGCCAGCCAAATGATTTGAGGTAGGGAATGTCTTGCCCTTAAATATTAATTTATATAAAAAATGCAATTATAATCTTATTCTACCGTGCTTCATGGACAATTTACAGCTTAATCATACATATTTTATAGTATATCAATCAATAAAAACTATTTTTGTGCTTCAAAAAAGCGCAAGGAAATTAGCGGATTGGGACACCAACGAAATCGTAGTACACCCCCAGCTTTATTTAAAAAAAATAATCGTATGCCCAATTCTTGGGTATGCGCTTCGCCCAAGAACCACAGCTCCCAACGCTATAAAAAGCCTTCAATGGCTAAAGAATGTCTATAGCGTCCAAGGGACGCATGTCCCACGACGACACCGCAAAGACCAAAAATATATAGCTAGAGACACAATGGCCAATATGCCCATAACGCCCAATTATTCCGGAGGGCCATAATACTCACTATGACCATAAAGTACAATGCGTCCACAACGCCGAATTATTTTATAAGATCACAAAGTCCAAAAAAGGGTCATAATGCTTACCTCAGCTCGTGTATAATCGGTCTTGTCAATCATAACTCATGAGGAACACAACGCCCTACATTCCCGCATTTTTATTTCCATATTTATATAACCAAAACGTTTTTTTTTTATTTACATGTTATGAGAATCAATGTAATTTACGGAATTAAAAAGTAAATAGTCGTCTTTTAATGGAAAATCGTATACCAAATTTTTACCGGAGCTAGCTGGTCAATCAAAATTGAGACATGAGCTATCTTATACAAAATAGACTTTTCTTGTTTTTCTTAGGCATTCCGTTAAAATATAAAATATATAGGTTTTATATACAATAGGTCAATTTAAATCCTATTTGTTTGTAGCATAAATTTCCTAAAATTAGATTTAATAAACTATTTTCTTTTTAGCGCCTAACAGTAACTAACAGCAATTTTCACGATGATTTAACAACTTTCTATCGTTCCTTTTGTAATTTTTGTAGGTAGTTTTAGAGGAAGAACTATTTTTTAAAGTATACCAAGAATGTAATGCGGGAATGTTGGCGTTGTATCCCTCTGGATTCTGATTAACAAAATCGATATTACAATAGAGGAAGTGGAAGAGGATTATGGACCTTTTATTGGCGTTGTAGTCCTATAAAATAAGTGGGCGTTGTGGACACATTAAGCTTTATGGACCTATAGCAGTTTGGGCGGTGTGGTCACAGAAAGTATTATAGCCCTCCTGAATAATTGGGCGTTATGAGCACATTGAGCATTGTGCCTCGAGCTATTTATGGGTTTTGTAGCCGTCGTAGGTGATGTGTCCGTTTCCAACCATTGCGGGTGTTGTGAAAATTCTTTAGGTATTTTGGGATAATCAGAACGCGAACTGTCCATGCTACTTTTTAATTGGCAGTTTTCATGGTTTCAAAAAAGCTGGTAGGTAATAACATGATGTGCCCATAAGGCTATTATAAAAACCAAAACCAATTCCAAAACTGATTTTTGAATAAATAGGCGTTAAAATCAAAATTTTCAAACTAATCATAGCCATTTCGAAGCTAGGATGTTCAGAATAAAATGTTTGCGGTTTCTCTTTATACGCCCTCTATTATGCGGTTTTCTTAACTTTATGAAATTCTGCTTTTGAAAACTGATACAAAAAACACACATACAAACACATTTTTTTTAAACCACTCTTTCGTCAAAATCGAAAACTCTCACGAACACAGTACCTTCGCATGCGGGAAGTAAGTAAAAGTAAACATGTAGAACGTCTTTAATTTGTTGTTATAGGTAATCTCTAATCCGCATATTCTTCGGCAGTTAGACTTCAACCTAACTTTAAAAATTCAAAAGACGGTTGTTATAATAATTATTATCACAATTTTCAAATTTTTGAAAATTTGTCGACATATTATGCAATAAAATCAAAATTTAAATATACATCTATTAAAATTAATGCGTAGTAAATTAAAATTATGGAAAAAAAAATCCCTTTTTTGTCACAAACTGTTGCCTTTGCTTTAGGTAATTACACTGTTCTATACCGTAATTAATGATCTTAGTTCTAGCCTGACATTTCAAGGTTTAAAAACAACAAAGGAATCAAAATAGGTATGTAGGTACACAACAAAATGTATAATTATTTTATAGAAATGTAGAAGTATTGCAGATGAACCAAAAGTAAACCTAAGAAAAGTTGTTAATATAAAGACCCGCCAGGAAGAAAAACTGTAACTAATACTTAGTTTAACAACTGGAATCTATTGTACGAACTGTTTCATAACAGCATCGGAGCCAACAAATCATACTTTTGGGGCAAAAGCGCCACAACGTTTTCAGGAATTAAACATTGCTTAATGTTAAACTTCATACTGCATGTAATGTTGTTTTTTTTTAATTCTATAAGGTTATTTTTCATATCGGCAAAAAAGAAAGTTAACAAACCCTCAATATTTCAATAGCTACTAACCTTTTGAACTTCGTCTCATAAATTTTAATCCGTCTTAATATTGTGGGTGTATATAAATCACCACTTTCTAAAAATAAATATTAACATTGTAATGTAAAATTGATTAGGTTCAATTTTTTGCAAAGAATCTATGTACCTTAGGTGCTTATAGAAAACCGAGATTTTTTAACAGCTAGCTACTAATCATATGTTACTCTTAAAATAAATAATAATACCTTCCTCTAGCTATACTTCGTATAGCGACGAACGTGAAAAATAATTGATTATAATTGAATAGGCCGACGCGACAATACTAACCAAATTAGAAATACTTTGAAAAAAAAAATAATGAATCACCGTAAAATTTCAAAAAAATATTAAAATTAAGTCAAATACGTAATTTTTGGAGTAAACACTTTCTCCAAAATAAACAGATCGTTATTTTTAATATCCAATAGTTACGCCACTGCTCTGGATTCAGTTTTGATTACAAGAACCGTTCTTTTTCTTCCCTATAGGCAAAATCCAATCAATTTTCTAGGTTACGTATTTGTGAAGATAATAGAAATATTAAATGTTTAACTATGGCTAAGAATTATGAGCAGGGCGTACCGCAGCGATTGGTAAAATTTGTACTTATTAAATGTAAATGGTATCACCTTAGCTCTAATAAAAAGGTAAACGAACTTTACATAGTCTCACCCAGTTATATAATATGTGAGTGAATGTAGGAGTATATTTGAGAATTAGGGTGCTGGCAATTCAATCTGAAGAGTGTTTGTTGTAATAATTAATCTGAGTGTCAGGTTTGCTTTGCAATATAATCTCGTGCAAATAAAAATTTAGAACGAGTGGGCCCGGTATTATTTGATTGTAGATGAAAACGGATCAAAAATTCAAATATAAACCTTGCATAACACATATGAAATGTTTACATTTCATTAAAATAAGCGAGCAAAATTGTAACCCACACGTTTTCAATTAAAAGCACAAATATTCGAACGACCGGACGATTTAAATTCCTAAAATAATAAACGAATACAGAACGCCCCTTACTTAATCTTTTAATTCGTGTCGCGGGCTTTCGTACCTAATTTAATATTGAAAATAACTGTTACAGGACCGCGAAGCCCCTCGAAATTGTATTAGCCAATTAAATGGGAACTCGGGAAACGGTTCAGCTCAACGTTCAAGAGAAACGACAGATCAACTGAAATTGCGGTTGAAATTATTCTCGATTCAATTTAGAGGTTAAAATCTAGGGCTGGCTTTCGTGGTCGTTTTTTAAATAATGGTTAAATTGCGTCTGGCGTGGTTGAAATTATTCTTCATCAAGGTTTACATTAAAACTGTAGCAGTTTAAATCACATCGAGAAACAAACCGGTTCATAATTAAGTGAATGTTAACAAGTTCAAATAAAGTACACGCGATTTTGGGGAGGCAAAATTTCGGTCTGAATCTTGTCTTGTGCATGTCTTTGGTCTTTTTAAACGGCTGCTTATTTTGCATTTTAAATTTTAAAACTACAACAACCTACAATTTCACAAAAACAAGTGTCCAGTAATAATACATTTGCTGGTTATTTCGACAATTTAGCGAAAACACAGTAAAACAAAGAAAGTTCCGGTTTGCACGTGTGCAATTAAAGAATAGAGAAAAGAATGTTGTTTCTGGTTGGTTTTAAGAATTTACCTGTGTTTCTGTCAGTGACAACGACTGTGCTAGTTGTTTGCGTTCTGCTCCAACGACGTAGTGATTCTTTTCGAAGGCATGTTCTAATTTAAGTAACTGAGAAGGGCTGAAAGCTGTTCTTATCCTCTTTGGTTTTCTGAAAGGCTGCAGGAGAAATCCAGGAATATCTGGACCTGAAAATAATTTAAACTAATATAGAAATGATGCTTAGAAAGCCGCTATTTCTATGGTGGAATGGCAATTAAGTGAATGAGTAAATTTATAAATTCTAAAACTGCAATACCACCAATAGTAATGGAATAGAATTACAACTGATTAAGACGCAGATAAACGGGAAAGGCACCAAGGAACTTATATTTATTCATGCTGATATTCATTCACCCGTCAATTTCTCTTTTACGAATATTATATGGAAATTAGAATATTAATTTAATTAAAATTACACCTAAACGACGTAACCTTTCTCAGTTAAAAATAATAAAATATAAATAAGCAGATAATTACATATTTACATAAGTCATAAAAAGACATAAACATTCCAACTTTAATATTAATAAATTCTTTAATTAAAATGGCGTTACTAATGTAACAACTTATGACATTGCTTTATAAACAAGATTGGCTGCTGTAACTGCGCGACTTTTATATTCCGTGTAAAAAAACGTATATTTTATGCAAATAATAATATCATTTCAGAAATTATGATGTCCTTGTCGAGTTTCAAAATAAAACAACAAAATAACTTCTATGACTAAAATTTGTTAATTTTTTTCTAAATGTCATTTGTAACCGTAAGGTCGTGCTATTGGCTGAAATCGAGCCATTCCGTCATGGTGGGGAGTACACCCCTACTGACCGACCCATCGTAGGTTAGACGCACTATGGAAAATGCATTTAAAATTTGAACAGTAAATAAACCAAACATAGTTAGGCAACAATAACAAAAATTTTAAATCATAATACTCTAATTTTTTAAGATTATTTAAATTCCCTTTTAATTTTTTCCAGTAAATCAAATGTTTCCTCGGGAGCGAGATGTTTTGCATTGTATCTGTCAAAATACCCACTGTCGTTTGCTGTAGATATTTGGCTTTCCAACAAATAGTAAGTAGAGAAGTATGAACCTAACTTAAGTTCACTACAGGACCGGATTATTCTGTTTTGTTATTCGATACGGTAGTACATATTATGTTCAAAATGGTATCTAGCCTTTTTTAATTTTCAAAAAACAAAATCATGCAAACATTTATTGTATAATGAGATGAAGTAATCATAATTCGCTATTACTTTTTATTAAAAGAAATTGAATTATGCATACCCTTTGAATAATTCTCTCAATAACAAGAAATACTGTAAGGCGTTTATCGTGGTTATAATGCCACACGGGGAATATGGTTAGAAATACAGATTTTTTAAATATCGATTCGAACTTAAGTGGACGATAAATTACGTGTGTTAATTCACTTGTCCATAAACTCATTATAGTTTTATTAAAGAATTTGCTGAGCTTTTGTGTGTGTATTGTACAATCACAGTACCAGTTTTTTATTGACCTTATAAATTTATTAACGTTTCTACGTCGCACAAATGTAGTAACATCAATTTTAAAATTACATTAAGCGCGAAAATTTTTTAAATTTAATAAGGAAATATTTTTTTATTTTTTTTTAATCTTCTACACTGCTGTAAATTAGGTTTCTAATGTAACTGAAACATTAAGATTTTCGACATTTTTTGCTCAAAATCTGTGACTTTCGGGTTAAAAGTTTTATAAGTTTTAATGCCCAGTGGCGTAGGAAGCGGGGGGCCAGGAGGGGCCAAGCCCCCCTTCCCCTTGACATCTTAAGCTGGGAGCACAACGCCCTTTCAAAACAACCTTGTTAAAAGAATCATTTAACACGTTTGTATTATACACCAACTATATGAGTAGCAAATTTGTTTATGCACATACTGACCCATTGTTTTAAGTTGTACATTGATTTGTTCAAAAAAAGTACCTACCGGAAATCAGACATGTGTTGTTGGTTACGTTAGATTAGGATTTTCGCCCCCTCCCACCCTACAAAAAAGTACTTCCTACGCCACTGTTAATCCCTGACGTTTCCAGGATTTCCACGGTATTCAGGGTCAGTCGGAACCCTGTCTGAATATTAAGGCTGCTTTACAACTTAATTTTTGGTAGTTGTTTACAACATATTTGATTTTTTCAACAAGAATTTCTTGGTTTTCTAAAATACAAAAATACAATTACCTGAAAATGGTGACTTTTAGGTTGAAAGTTTTAATCCCTGACTTTTCTAGGATTCCGAGATTGTCCAGGGTCAGTAACAAGCCTGTCTAAATATTAAGGCTGCTTTACAATTTGGTCATTGGTGGTTATATACAACAGTTTTGATTTTTTCAAGAAGATTTCTTAGTTTTCTAAAATACAAAAAAAAATTTGCTTAAATCCGTGACTTCCAGGTTGAAAATTTTAATCTTTGACGTTTCCAGGATTTCTGGGTTATCCAGGTTCAGTAGCAAGCCTGTCTAAATATTAAGGCTGCTTTACAACTTAATTTTTGCTGGTTGTTTACAACATATTTGATTTTTTCAACAAGAATTTATTAGATTTTATAAAATACAAACTTTTTCTGGTTTCACATTTTTTAAATTTTGTAAGTTGTGATAATTAATTAATAAATCCAGTATTCTTACAATTATTTTCATTTCCGAGACTTTGACAGAAATATATGATTTGAAAATCAAACTGCATGCCCCTTTCTTTAATAAATGGGGGGTGAAAAAACATCTCTGTTATGGCTAAATTCCTCATGACTAATAGTAGAATAAAATTCACAACATATTTTCTAGGTGGAGCGGAGGGGTTAATTCCCCCTCCCCCCCCCCCACACACACACAATTTTTTTTCGATTTCTGGTTTTCCTTAATCCCAAAGAATTTTTTTTTTAATTGATTATTGTCACGGAAAAATTGTTAGTTTCCAACCTTATCAATGTGATAATTCTCGGTAACGTCGTAGCGCTCTAGCAATTTATTTTACATTCCTCTAAAGCTTGTGAAAGATATTCCGTAGACCAAAGCATATAGTCTAACAGCGCATGACTAAATTAGATTGACCAAGTTAGTGTTAAAATTAAATGGTTTCTGTTTCACCGAATTCTCTGTTATTGGTTAGCAGCTAAAACAAATGAAAATCTCTGAAAATAGTTTAATATTATTTTACATTAAACCTTTCTATTGTATTTACACTTTTAGTAGCATGTAGTATACCATCCGGGATCCTCACACATCCCCAAACTCATTCTAGAGCCTGAAGCCAAACAGCGCACCGAAAGCACTACCACCATCACCTAAAGCCCCTTGATGCGGACCCCAAACTGAAGCAGTAGCCTGGGAATAATGTTTCTTGTTCTTTGAATTAATGAGTTTAAGGAAAACTTTAATTTTGTCAGGTTATTTGTAATAGTGTTACTCTTATAATATGGCTACTATGCAGCAACGCTCCCAGTGCAGTCATCGTAATTTTGCGATCTTATAATAATTGTTGGTAACGTATAACGTTAATACAAAAAATACAAGTGAGAATTTCTTAACTATGCGAAAGCTCAGGCGAACTCCTTCACGCGTTTTTCATTTAAGTGACACAAAATGTGAAAAAATATCGTAGAATAGTCGAACAATTTCAGAAAAAGGTTAAAAGGTTAATAAATGGGTTTCTAATAAATAACGAAATGAAATAAGTTAATATTGACAACCATTTTAATCACTCTATTGCCCTTAGCAATAACAAAGTAAATTCAATTTTTAAAAGTTTAATTAAAAATCAAAATTATTCAATACCCAGTTTGACTTGCTTGTACGTAAAGAAAGTTATCAGACAATGTTACTTTATTGTGAAACTAGCAAATCCCATAGGTTATGCTCCCCGTTTTTATTCAACTCCGAATTTTTCCTCTGCTAGACAGATTTCGGAATTGAGATCCGCTTCCAGAACGAAAATTTCGTAGAAAAAAAACGAAAAAAGACCGGGAAAACAACGCCTTAAAAAAATTTAAGGCCGAAAACCCCCGTAACATCTTCAGGAAAAACATCCTCGAAAAACAACCTATCAAAAATCCAAAAAAAATTCTTAAATGAAAAGCGGGGAAAAGTAAGTTAAACTTATCGCTTTTCCTTATTTCCGAGGAGTGAATTAACAGAGATTTTTTAATGTTTTGTAACTAATGAATACGAAAAAACCTATTTGAAGCATTTGCATCTAATTCCAAAATGAAATTCGCTCTTAGAAATCGAGAGACAAGGAAAAGACAGGCATCTTTTTAAGGGAAAGCTCTTTCTTAATTATGCAGAAATCGATAGACAAGTAAAAGACAGGTATCTTTTCAGGGGTAAGCTCTTCCTTAATTATGCAGTGATCCACCAGCAAGTATTTATAAACAACAATATGTTCCGCAGTAATTGAGGCTTAGATGCTATTTGCTAGTACTTAACTGCTAAAAGTTGTATATGAAACCTTACGTTCCAACAATAACGAATGCGTCTATGTAAGCCTCAAAGTATTAATAGTGTAAACTAAAGTAATTTATAAGAACGACTCCACCGAAGCTATTCGCTGGGCCAGCGCCGGTCTAAGAAGACTATTTTTTTAAACTCACTCAAGCGACCACGTCTTCAGCAACAAAAAATGCATTACTAAAGCACAACCGATAAACAAAATTTATCGGCAAAACACAGCCGATAAACTGTGTCAAGATGGAAAAGCCTTTCGTTTTGTTATGGTGAGCTTTAGTATTATTGATAGATATACTGAAATACTTTCGCTGCAAGAAGTTTTGCTCGAATGGAACGGTATGTTAAATCGGAAATACTTATGAATAAAAATTACACTGTAGTAAAAATTCTAAATGCCTTTAAAAGAAAGTTTTGAAATAATATATTTCATTAGGAGTCTGGAAATAAAGATGTTTCCGTGCGCGCGTGACAAATTCCAACGGAAAGTCATGCAAGCACGTAAAATCCATTTCTGGACGTGTAATGAACGATACTTTTTATTATATTTATCTGAAAACAACGTAAAAAAGGATAAGAAGTAAATTTAGAACATTTCATTTTCAAAGTTCATCATTTTTGTGTAGCTCTAATTATCGAGCATTAAGTATTGTATTTTTAATTTTCTTATTTTCTTGGTGTTGTAATTTTCACATCACTAAATTGTAATCGTCAAACACTCCTGAAGTATTCTAAGCCAGGACAATAAATTGTGCATTGCACATTAACGCAATGGTGTGTTATCTTATATAACAGTAATTTCTGTGCATGCATACCTACAAGAAATTACAAGGTAAGCTAAGTTTTGTTAATCCATTGGAGAAACATTAAAACACCATTTCGTGAAGAGCGTAGCCCACAGGGCACAAGAATGGTATGTAAGTGCAACATAACACACTTCTAAATCGATCTCTGCTACAGGGAATATAATTTAAGAAACAATAAGCATATTTCACGAGGGTGTTGGTGTGGTGTTGCGGTGTTGGTGATTTCACAAGTCAATTAGAGGTGCTCGCGTGAGTACTCGCCATTAGGAGAACGGGCTCGCGATTCAACTCCGATACCCGGCAATGTATTCATTACCTGAGAACCTGGCCCGCTCAGGAAATATTATACCTCTATATGCCTTATTATTATATTATTACTTAGTTAGAAGCTTGTTTATTGGCTTTCTGCTCCAGGATGATAAGCTGTCCGGACCTTATATTGATTTCGCCTACTTATTTTGAGTAGGAAATATCATGCAGGAAGGCATCGCAACGATTTACTACACCAACTAGGTGTGCACGAAATCCCTTCATTATTTCCTATATACTTTCCCTAAAACACTTTCAGTACGCACGCAGTGATAAATTTAAAGCAGGAAAATTATTTTAGTGTCACAGGGAGTCCTTTGTATTATTGTAACTGTTTACTCCTTATGTTTGGAATCTCGACACGTTTAGTATGTGGTAAACAGTATCAATATTTACCACTTTTACCGTGCAAACGCGTATTTAATAATGGGGGTTTGTTAGAATCCGTGGATGCAAAAAAAAGCAATGCACATGTTATTGATTTTATATATAACAATCAAAATAAATTAATATTCGTTGTTTTGTAAATAACAATTTTTATTTTTACTTAACAGTTTGTTTGATTTTAAACTTAATAAGATATCTTTCCATAAACACCATCTCCGATTGTAGAAAAATGCATTGTTTTAATTTAGGAAGCGAAGTATAGAAAATAATTTTCCTGAAAATTTCGATTTTGAGATTTTAACGTGCGGTTTGTAACACGAAGAAAGCAAGAAACGTTCGTCCACTAGCAAGAAAATATCGTGCTTATGTAAATTATTTCCCCGGGTTTATTTTTTCCGGGGAACGTTTTTACAGGAGTATGTCTTTGCTTTTTCTTCAGACAATGTTTGTCGGTAGTTATTTTTTTTTCTATCAATATTTTTTTCAGCTATTTTTGTTCCGCTTCTCGAGAATGTTTCTATCCTAAACCGTAAATGGCCCTCATAAGCAAAACTTTCTTTTTTGGTTGCATATTATTAGTGTGGCCGCATTTCTGAGAAGGCAACGTTTGGTCTATTTTGTGCCACCGACGACGGGGCATCTCAGACTACGACAGTCTGAGACCTTACCCGATAGTGTTGACCTAGAGCATTTGGCGTTCTTCCGTATACTGTGTAATCCAATAAAGCTTCGATAGTAATGTTAATGTATCCTTATTAGTGAAATATGATTATTATACTAACGTTATTGCGCGCTGCTTCGTATCTTTAACAACAACTCTTTGCAAGCTGTCAAAGTGAAGTGCTGCGCCAGCCTTTTAAATACGCAGCCGGAAGCTGCATGCTTCAACCTCGGTGTTTGTGATCGAAACGACGACAGCAGATCATATTCTAATAATGCAATGAAGCAGTAAACTTCATAAAAGCTAATTTCTGATTAATATTATAGCGATCCACTGTACAACGGAAAATGGTCTGTATATAAAAGCCGTGTAAATACGCTCCCTTGCCGTTAGAAGTTTCGACAGGCGGAAAAGATACGCATTAAATATGTAGACTGTACTATATTAATGATCTACAATTACACTTGTTTTAAGTCAAATTCATCAACCAGGGGCGTATATGTAGGGGGTGACCGACGTATCTCGTAAAGTATTTCTTATAAACATTTGGGATTTTCTTACTATTGACTTAAAATCGTATTGTCCATACAATAATACACATAAAAGATGTGTTTTAAGTCGCTTTATTGCAGTTGTCGAGATAACTTAATCGAGTTGTTCTGGCAGTCTGAATATATTCTCAAAATGTACGTATGTTCAGGTTTGTTTTTATTTGTAATAATAAACAACATAACGAGTTTACACTGGATAACTGAATAATATTTGAATTTAAAGCGGGCAGTAGAAACTCGCGTTTACATAAACTTTGACTTTGATTTTGAAAGTACCCGAACATTCGTGGCAACTCGATTTTTAAATAAGATTAATTAATTTCGACAACAGTTGGATGACTTGAAGTAAAAGTACCTTTTTTGTGAGTTTTTGTAAAGAAAATAAAATTTTTAAGTCATAATTTATAGAATATAAAGTATGTCAAAAATAAGTTAAGAGATACGTCGAGTATCTCCTGCTTGATACATTTAAACAAAAACTTAATACTAAATAAATATTCATACCTAATTTTAATCAAATATTTCAACTTATGAAAAAGATACGCGATTTGCCTACACCACTTTTCAGACATCATGTTACTGAATCCTTTCGACTCAAATTAAAACCAAAAATTTGTCCTTGAGATTTTTGAGCTATAAACATCTTATTGTGGGACACTCTGTATATACCTACACTAAAACACAGTTACAAGGAAGAATACAATAAAAGAGAAAGAAAATTGACTTAGTCAATCTTTTCGACTCAAATTAAATCCAAAAATCTTATTCTGGGACACTCTGTATTTACTTATACTAAAACACCGACGAATACAATAAAGGAGAGAAAACAGACTTAGTCATTCTTAAGGTAAAAACAAACTTCGCATTGTTTACAACAAGTACAATTATGTAAATTAATTTTGTAATTATATCATAATCGTTGTTTGGCCTTGTAGTAGTTGAAATAAAGATAAATAACAAACTACAATTTTTGAATGTAGTACATGAAAGCGTGAGAATGTTTAACAACATACCAAAAAAAAGCTTGCATGAGTCCATTGTTTACCATACCTTCAGCAAAATTAATTAATGTGACTTACTTTCTGAGGAAAACCCCAACATACATAGTAAAAAAATCTTTAAATGTTATCCGAGGCAAGTGATTTGCATAGATGCTAAAAAATAGCAAGCTATTTCAATAATTATATGATTCCAAACCAAAAGGTTAAAAGAAGGAATACAAACGAGGCACCAGTTTTAGGCCTAGAAGGATCTAATGGCTGTATAATAACTAGCATGATTTCTTTATAAACGTTCATTATATTTATTGTGTGATAATTTAAGTTTCGGCAGCTTTTAAATTATTATGTAGAAGCATATCTTTTAAAAAATTTTCTATTCGGTACAATAGTGCCATAAACGAAAACTGTTTTAAAATCTCGAGTCTAATTTTTAATAATTCTACTAACATGCGTTCAAAACAAATGGTCAAACAGGCTTTGGATGCCACTATTTTGCTGTTCCTAACCAGTACCGAGTAATCAGTTAAATTTCAGCTCTAGTTATCTATGGAAATTTAAGTCATGGCTTTCATTAATTCACACAAACAATTGGAGAGGTCTGTTCGCTGTGTTAACCTACGATTGATGTCATAGGTACGTTTGTATTTATTTCTTGAATATTGTTCATATTTTCAGCGGTTCTCATTCTAGTTCGACCACTACCTTCTTTTCTAGTTACACAACCAGTTTCTCTGAATAAATCCACAGAATATTTCAAAATATTTACAAACTGTTTGTACTCGACTGCCACTTCTGGAAATCTCTCGTGAAATGCTGCCATACACTCCGGAATTGAAAATGCTTTTCGCCATTAACTATTTGACATGTACAAAAGTATGCGTCAACAATAGAAGATTTTTGTACTGTAGTGGAAACCATTTTTAATAAAAATATTAAGATAATTAACGTTTACTACTGACAGTTCATAATTTTGACATTTCAATTAATTTTGTTTTTGTGAATTAATCAAAGCCATGACTTAAATTTCCATAGATAACTAGAGCTGAAATATAAATAATCACTCGGTATGTACTAAGTAGGATCGGACTGACCCTTTGTTTTGAACACATGTTAAATTGCTTGCGATAATCTTTAATAATTTGCTACATCCAGTTCGGCTTCTTGCATTATTATGTTTATTGGTCTAATTATTGATTATTTAAAATTATTGGTCTATTCTATATTTTGCACCTACCTAATCTTCCCTCTCTATATTTCACTTGTATCCACCTAAAGAATAATCTTAGAAATTGTAGCGGTGGCGGTTTAGTACGAATAGGAAACTATGAAATGGCAAGTTCAGAAAAACAACGTTCAATAGGCAATAAACCAAAGTGAAGATAATAGGAAAAAAAATTAAAAGGAAATCTTAAACATAAAATGAAGAGAAGCAAAAATTGTTATAAAAGAAATAATAGAAGAAAATCAAATATTAACTAAAAGCGTACAAACTAAAAAGAACTGTACGAAAGTATACTAGGAATAAGTAGAATAAAAGATAAAACAAAATTAGCTTGTGGTAAATTTGTACATGAACGATAGTAGTAACAGGGATGGTAATTGAAACATATAGCTAGAAATGAATATAAAAGACAGACCTAAATAGCACTTCCATATCCTTGAACTTGACTATTGTTAATCTTTATTTATGTATCTTCTATTTCTGCATATGGCAACCGAAAAGTTTCATATAAACGTACTGTTTTTCTGATGTTGTACGTGTTGTACTTAAGAATAGGAAGCTGTTATTTTTATATACTTTTTCATGCCTTCTCTGCTTCAATTTAAAAAAAAATCGTATAAATGCTACAACTATTATGTTGCGTGTGTATTATTTTGCGGGTTGACCATGTAACACTTAGGCTTTCAATAGTCTGCTTCAGATTTCTGTTAAAATTCTGATCTTGTTAAACAGCTTGTCCAATTCTGCTACTTCTTTCTAATTTCTTATTTTGCTTTTATTATTTTATTCATTCTAATTAAACGTTTCGATTTCATGTTTTTTTAATCAACTAAAACATCGGTGACATTTTTTTTAATTCCTTTACTGTTATGTTTTTATGTATAGAATCCTTTTTATTCCTTATTTGCTTCTCGTTAATATTTCTAATTGCCTACCTACTACTTTTCCTAATATGCGTTTTTTTTTTACTTTCCTTATGTAGCTCAGTTTATAAATCATTTTTCTTTTTGTTTATTAAATGGCTTTCCCAAATTTAGTCTTAGTCTTAGCTTTTTTAATCGTTTCCCTGTACTAGAATTTCCTGACGTATTCAGATATTTCGTCCGCGTCCATATTTAACCTCACTATTTTATTATTATGCAGAAACAAATAATTATGTTAGTCTTTAGCTAATTTTTTTAAGTTTAACCAATTTTATGTGTATAGCAGCTAATCATCTAGAATGTCGTAGCTAAGTTATTTTGCAATTTGATAAATAATAACAAATCATAACAGGCTCCCCATAATAACATCAAATTAGCTAATATATTTAGCAAAGCTTGCTAATATGATTTAGTAAAACAGTAACAGTTACCCATAATATGCAGCCATGTTTAGATTAGTCAACAAAATTATGATTAACTAGCAGCTACAGTTGATAGACTTACAGTGATTTTGGAGGGAAATTAGAATTCGTTTGTCAGTGCTTCTGTGTTACGTGTATAAATAAAGTGCAGCTAAAAAATTAAGCTTTGTATTGTCGGAAAAACTGTTCGAATTTAAAAGTTAAGAATGTAGACCATTGGTGTATGAATAAGGTGACCATACG
Source organism: Ctenicera cuprea (assembly GCA_958336395.1). Lineage (NCBI taxonomy): Eukaryota > Metazoa > Arthropoda > Insecta > Coleoptera > Elateridae > Ctenicera > Ctenicera cuprea. The sequence continues at coordinate 36,388,161 of OY284491.1, read as the reverse complement.
TCCTGATTTTGAGGGGACCATCCAGATTGTGTCCCGCGTTCCTGGAAAAAGCTGGCGAAATGCCAAAATGTACCAGTTTTGAGAAATTGACCCGTTTTTGAGCTCAACACAGAGCAGATGAAAACAAAACCGCATGTCTCAGAATGATACAAAATTCGGGTTATCTATCATTAATATCAGCATTATGCCATTTAAGAGTCAGTCAAAAATTAGCGATTTTATTATTCAACGCTCCCCTTTATTATCTCTTTTATTTGATCGGTCTTTATTAACGCTTGTTAACAAACGACGAACGTTAATAGTTTCTCTGGATTTTATCTCTTCCTCGAACGTTGTCTTTTTTTTTAATTTTTTTTAATTGAAAACGGAAGTGTACATTTAATACTGAGTTACAGAAAAAAAAATGTATTTCTGGGAGGGGGGTTCTTTTGTTAAAGAAAAATAGTCAGATTATGTATGAATACCACGGTGAAATATCAGTAGCATTATTAAGTTGTGGACAACACACCACCTATGACATTACTCATAAAATCAGTTTTTTTACTGATTAGATAAATTACTTCTAAATGGCAAGTGCCAAAGAAATTTTGATAAATTGGAAATTGCCTGAGTAGGTTTTTTAATATTTTCTGCGTACGAAGTCGGAAGTTTGATAAGCTAAATACAACAGTATCATTTCAATTTTGACTATTCAATTTGGAGACTAATATATCATATTTATTTCATACTGTTCATCGTACACTACTTTACGTCATTAATTTAAGTCCGGGAAATGACACATTACAGTACTAGGCCGGGAAGTGTTGCCTCGCAACCTTTCGCCAATCACAAAACAAGAAAAATTTTCAAACATTTGGTTGCTATCGTTACTCTAAATAAGGCAACCAGATTATCCTTAATAATTTGCTTGATTAAAATATTATCCTTTATTTAAAAATTAAAAAAAGGGATACAGTATGAAATAAAATGTTGTACGTCACACGGCCGTGAGATGATCTTACAATACTCGTCTCGAAAGTCCAGATTCGGCTCCTTCGTCGCCTCATCCGGAAACCTCTCGACTCGTTACTGTAATAAGTCGTCTCCCGGCCTTATAACATAAATAACTATTGTTTACGGCATGGCATTTAAAAAATACTAGATTTTCTCTATGTTGCAAACAAAAAAATATGAATTAGAGCAAGCTATGGCCAGTGTATCTCGTGGTGTTACTTCTCACATAGATTTAAAACGTCAAAGAAGAAGGTTATGATCTTCATCGCGTGTTTTGACATACAAAAATTTTTAAAATTACCAAGTTTAACCTAAAAACATTTTCTTGATTTTCATAATGTCAATACACGTCATTAAAATACGTAACCTTTTTCATGTACGTTTATCTACAGGATGGGTCAATAAAATGTCACCTCACTTTTCTTTCTTAAACTATTGGGACTATCAAATTTTTCTCTTAGTAAACGTTGTTGATAATTAGCTACTACTAAAAATTTTCACATTTTAAAATACCAAAAAATTTCAGCCATCCTTATTTTCCACGGATTATTTACACATTATAAAGTATTCAGCTGTATGGCAAAAACAACAGACTATCACATAGGGTGTTCATAATTCAATGTCTTTTTTGTTTTTAGTTATTCCATAAAATAGTTTTGTACAAAATGAGCATCCTGTGTATTTTTGCATATTCTGAAAGAAAATTTAATTCTGAACAAAAAAGTTAGAATGCAATAGTAACCTAAAGTGAATAATAACAAAGTTATTGGTAAAATTATTTTAGTACTAGCATCAAATTGGTTCATAACTAGACCTAATTTGTTGTTAAACGCTATAAATTATTGCGAATAACTTTTTTATTGCTCAATTTAGGTTACTATTGCATTAGAACTTATATATTCAGAATTTAAATGTTTTTCAGGTCTTTCAAAAATATGTGTTTTTATAAATAACTTGTAAACGTGACAATCAATTATTCTTTTGGTCGCAGTATCGTAACAAGCACAAAATCTTCAATACTTTGCTAATTTTACCGATTTCCGTAGCTCCAATAATAACAAAGTTAGCAATGGTGTCCCATATAATATCAAACACCCCGTATGTGTGTCAAAATTATTACATACAAAATATATAGTTTATAAAAAAAATTAAAATTTAATAATCTAAATATGTAGTAGATCAACGAAAACTTGTCCTATACTGTAGCTACATAGAAATCGCGTGAATTGTAAATATTTGTTGAATTGTCATAGAAAAGTCGACAAAATCGAAAATAGTCGATTTAAATAGAATTTTAGTACCCCGAAAATCATCTCTTAAAAGTTGCTAAAACAAATCTGCTAACAGCTACCAAAAATGGAAACGACTAAGAAAATGTAATTCATGTGCAATCAAAGTTAAAGTTGAACGCCGAAATTAAGGAAGGGGGAAATTAACCACCCTAAATATTACTGCGCTTAAAAATAAAGTTCTTAATCCCAATCTACTATTAATTATCAACAATTTCCCGTCAACAAAATGTTTTTAACATTCCCCTGTTTATTAGAGAAAAGGGCATACTTTTTTAATTTTCAAAAATTCATAGAAACCGTCACAGAGAAATTAACGAGCCGAACACGAATGAAATTGTATCTCATCCCAAGCTGTACCAACTTACAAAATTTAAAAAAAATGTGGCCTGTTTTTGAGTAATGTTTGTTTTGAATATTTTCGAACTTTGGAAATGTTTTCACTTCATAGCTACTTATTAACTTTTTGAAAATTTTTGAGCACAGTAACATTGTGTCTCTATAGGGTTATTACGATTTAATATTTAAACGCGATCTGTCAACCTGTTTTTGAGTAATAAGGCGCTAAATTCAAAATAGGCAGCTGCTTCGAAACCGAAGTGATGAATGGGTGAAAAATGATTAAATATTTGACGGATCAGACAAATTGAAAGAAAAAAATTGTTCCAATAATAACATTCAAAAATTTGTAGCGGCCGCCATTTAAACTTAGAAAGTTAAAAAAAAAACGTTAATTTTGCACTACATCCGTTTTCAAATTTGTAAAATTTGGTTTGATAGAAAAATGCTACCAAAAAAACATATCTAACTTTTCTTTTAGCTTTCGAATTTTTCTAAAGCTTGTTTTGTACATTCCAAAACTTTTCAAAATCCGACCACTCGTTCGATAGTTATGATGCACCACATACCCACCACATACCCACGTATACATACCCATTCACATGCCTACCCACATACCCACTCACCCACAAGCAAATATATTTTTTAAATTATCTTTTGCATTCCTGGAGGTCCAAAACATGTATTTCCGTCAAAATCTGAATTTAGAAAATTTTAATGAAATTAGTACTTCGCCATACTGAAAGTATAGGAAAATAAAAACTGTATGCTGGTAAATTTGCTATGACTGCATTACTTCATTGTTGTTGCTGCTGTACCAAGTCATTTATTTTTGTGTATGTTATCAAAAAATATTTTCTATCAACATTTCGCAAATTAAAGCTGCATTCCAGTACGATAAAAACATCACGAGAAAGACAAAAAAACATATATCAATATACAGGGTGTTCTAAACTAGTTACATTTGATAGCATAGATTCTAGATATGATATATGTCGATTTAACTAAACTTACTTATATATACAAAAATGTTTCGTTGCAGATTATAATAACTTAGGTGGAAGTTGATGAAATAGTTCTGTGCAATATCTAAAACGAATTATTTTATAATTGCCGTAGATATATGATTTTATTTACCATTAAATAGTACCACTGGTATAAAATACCAAATAAAAAGTAGCAGTAGATACATGGAAGGGTACCTAAAACTGGTTAACGACTTAAATAACTTGAACAAAATGCATAACAGTTATTTATGTTACTACTGGGATAAAGACGTTATTATAACACGAGTTTGAAACGAGTGCCCACGTGTGACTCAAAATTTTATCTACGACTGCTCAAAATTTGTTAAAAATCGATTTTTTTTGCTTGAAATGATATTTGACGTTTCGCAGTAATTTATTGCAAATGTCAAGTCACTTTTAAAATAATTTTGTTTACAAATCAAAAGAAAGAGATAGATTCGATTTGTTCAATACTATGGCAACCAGTCAGTTTTCTTATGAACAAAGGTTCAATTTTTTTTGTGTAAATAAAATGAGTTGGATAATAAATTCAGTATATCACTAGTGAGATAATGAATTTCATTGCCTAACGCAAATGAACAACATAAGTCCCTTATACCGGGTGATCGTAAAAAACATGATCCAGAGCAGGCCAAGACCGAAGTGTTAAAATTGGCAATACTTAATATAAGCCAATTGTCAAATGTTGACAGCTGTAAAAGTTTTTGGTTAGATACATTTAACTTAATGTTTCGTAGCTAGGCTTTTTAAATTAGTGATAAAAGTTCTTGTGTTAAATCATATTTCTATGCCAAATTTCAAAAGTATAGTTGAAACCGTTTCGAAAATTTAAAATGCCAAAGCTCCGAAACGAAGCACTTTTGTATTTAAGTAAGTTTAGTTCAATGGATGTGTTTTCACACCCAGATTCTATGGTATCATTATTTATGACTACACTTTTTTCAGAACACCATGTGTAAAAATAAATGACAACTTGCCTAATAACATTGCCAAAATGTTATAACAGTGTTTTAAACTACACGTCTAATTTAATCAATTCAATGCCATCAAAGTATGCGGCAGAAATATAATTATTTAATAGAGCAGAGTCAATGAATATGCAAAGTAAGTAACTGCATAATTCAGAAAATGTCCGAGTTAATGAATACTAAAGTGTTGTAAACATAGTTACATAACAGGAAACATTAGCTAAAAGTGTACCAAACAGATTCAACTTCATAGCATTTAGATACCGTTAAATAGAATAAATTCATAGTTGCGTACATAAGATGTATATTATAGTTGTTCGTTACACGTTTTAAACGAACGTGCGTCCTGCTAATAAATAAAACATGATAATGGCACCCCAAAATCAGAAAAATATGAAGTTGACACTCGTCAACTGCTGCTTTTTAACAGACTGGATCCATTTTTTGGTGCAGACATTTGACATGCCAACCCCCTAACCAGGGTATGAATAGCCCTTGAATGCTTTAATTTAATAATAGGGGTTAACAATGCACTTAATCTAGTTTCACGCCCCGATAAAAAGGGACCTACTATTATACGTCGTCTACTCAACAGACCGTAAATTTTCACAGAAATAAAAAAAAACAATTCTGTTGAATTCTTTTTAAGTTACGTATTTAATTTTCTACTGTTTGTAAAGTAACACTTTATAGCTACGAAAATACAACGGAATTATTTCCGATTTTTTCAATTGTTTTTAATTTCTAGTCTAGTATTTCGTCAGTATTTAAATTATGAGGCAATCAATTAATAATAATTTCTGCCATAATGTCTTTAAATGTATAGTTGGCGCATACCTAAACTTTTAAACAAATTATCTACGAGCTTAGAATAGTAACACATCCATATGTTTTACCTTAATCTACCTGGTGCAGGTAGTTGTTATTTATTTGGTCAGCTGGAATTAATGCTTGTATAATAATAAAATAAATCATACGCGTAGAATATGAATGGTTATGAGTTTTAAAAGAACTTCTTGAAACAATTTTATGGAACTGCAAAAACATTTCTTTAATTGAAATGTAAAATAGCAATCACGAATTGATAAAAATAGAACGTGTAAATTCATTAATACCACGAGAAAGCTCTAGGAAAAAAAATTGAACTATAAGAGGGAAAACCACCGTTGAATAGAACACTTAAGAACTGCAGTACACGACAACTTCTGAATTTTCATCCGAAAAATTAGCTCTTGTCCAATATGTTTCACGCGTAGCTTAATGGATTTGAGTACGCCCATGCTTTTTGTTCACTTATTGAATTTTAACCAAATATTTGGTCTTCTGCGACTAAAAGTCCGATCTTTAATATCATTAACATGTCTGTAAGCACACTTAAATATGTACAGATTGCATTATAGTCTCTTAATAAAGCGAATAAATTTAAGAGAAATGCAACATTAATATTAAATAGTTACCAATAGGTATAACTACATAATAAGTAACTATAAATTTACACGTTAACGTTAACAACAAAATAAATATATAATTATTATATATTATAATGACCACATATTTTTACTATACTAATTGCAAATTCTCGCTATAAAAACGGTTCATTATACATACTTACAGAAATTGCTCAAAGAAATTAGCATAAAAGAACGTTCTATAGTCTTTATGCAATGCATGTGTAGAGCAACTGCATTCTTTATATGCAAAGCAGTTTAACACGAAAGGCAACTCCAAACAAATAGCTACAAATTGTTTGCAAGCTCTTACATCTTTATATGCTCGAAGTTTGCGTTTTAATCTGTTTCGCTCGGAAACATAAAATAACCGATACTATTTTCTAGGTAATTAGTTTAATTTAAAGTAGAAATGTCTGCAACAACGAACTTAACCTTTTGTTTTTATAAAAGAATGTTTTTGTATGATAAAGTTGTAAGAATAAATTAACATACTTTCCCTAATTAACCTACGGATGTATTACTAAAGTTTATTCGATAAATTAAAAAAAAAATCAATAGTGTCAAGTGTCTGGTAACAAACTTCCTACCTAAAAAAATTTAAGTTAAACGGTTTTGAATCTCATGCTGATTGTAATGATGGCTTGAATAGTAGTAACTGGTAACTTGAATCGAACTTAGATTTAAAAACAGATAAAACACAACAACTACATCGTGTTTGGGTAGGCATGAGGTGGTAATAAACTCACAAATTATTGACAGAAAAAAATGTGAGATATAGAATTGTGTGGTTTTTTAAATTTTGTTGTTGATTTAACAATTAGCTTTTCTTAATTTCCAAATTACGAAATTATATAATTTAAAATCATCTATTTATTCAAATAATTCTAAAACATTAAATAAGAATATTTCCAAATAAACACATTTACATAATTTGTTTCATTATTACAAGGTAACGTGAAATAAAGTTAATATTATTCTTTGATGGAAAGCAATAACATCCATCAAAGAAAACTTTTAAAATTTGTTTTTTATGACCTTATAATATTAACTATTGAAATAATAATGAATCGTTTGGAGAAATCAGCTTTAACATATTATTCTCTAATATTAATATTAATTATTTTATTGCGTTCTGATTTCTGTTCAACAAATCATTAATGTGAAAAAAGAATTTGTTTCGCAACAGAATATCAACCATACCCTATTATTTAATGATAAATTAGTTTAGCTTATTATTCGCATTATAGATTTTTACATCAACTCTTGTCAACTCTTAAAATCACTTCCTCACTGAAAATTTGATCACTTCATCTAGTTATAGATAACCTCGAAAGATTATAAACTAAGAAAATATTTTTATTACCGACACAACTAAAATCAGCTTCTAGTAGAACTCTACTATTACCTTTCTTGGAAAGTAAAATTAGTTCAGCATAAAAAAAGTACTATTTTTTGCAAAGGATTATAGTCTTTTATTACAAATGCTTTTCCGTCAATTAACCACTTCATTACTCTCTTATTCAAGGTAGTAAATTAAAACACTCAGTTCAATTCCAAAATTCCGCGAATTAAAAAAGATATCTCTTACTTCTTATCGCTTTTGTTAAGTTAAATAAATATATTTCCCCTTTCTTAAAAAAAACGCAGCAGTAACAAGTTTTAAAGAGCATGTAATATTAAGATAAAAAATGAGCAAAGTACTTTATCGTTAGATTATACAACACTTTAGAAATTGTCTTATCATATTTTAAATATACATTTGCAATTTTGTATCAACGTTTTTGCGTACGAACAGTTACCTGTAAGATCGCACAATTGCTACAATTTTGGAAAATCGGCTACACAGCTATAGTATTTGCCTGCGGGCATGTCTTATTGTAAGTAAGAGTAAAAACAGAAACTTTTTAAGAGGAACCAAATCGATTTTATATTGTTTTGGTAGATTTCCTTTGAGTTTATGAAAACCAAAAGCGAAAGGACAAATTTGTCCCCAAAAAATTGGTGAATGAGGAAAAATTGACCCCCTTTCCCTAGATATTGCAACATCTAAAAATTATGTTGTGAACCTTATTCTACTATCATCCATGAGCAATTTGGTTTAAACGGAAATGCTTTACCGTCTTCCGTTTATTAAATAATAAATAAAAGATTTTCTCTGATTTCCTCATAGAAACAGACTGGGACACGAAACAAATTGTAGCGTAATTCTATCTCTTTAAGCTTACAACATTTAAAAAACTCTTGTTAGATTTAGAGCAATATTTTCTTGAAAAATTCCAAACTTTTAACTCTTTTCCACTACACATGTTTTCTTCGTACAAAAAATCTTTTAATAGTGAGATTATATGTTCCCCTACCGAAATTTAATCCCAATCGGTCAATTCGTTGTTAGCGCAATGAAGGGTTAACGTCAAAATCTTCAAAACTATGTAGTGGCCGTCTTTTTTACGTTAAGAAGTTTCGAAAAAAAGTGTTGCATCTGCCCTGAACTCTTCTATCAGATTCAATTTCTAAATTTAGAAAACTAAAATTCAAAAAAAACAGAACTACCAAAACCACCTATCTATATTTCGCTTCCGAGTTCACATATTTTTCTGAACCGCTTCAGGTCGTCAAATGCATTTTTAGTTTGCCGTACTTCCGCTATGGGAATGCATTGTGATTTTGAAGGAAATACATGTTTGGTACTGTTAGGTACCCCAAAAATGATCTTTAAACAATGCTGTATGTACCGCGGGTACTACTGGACCAATTTTAATTAAATTTTGAATACCAAACTGTAAGAAACATTCATTTGAGATATCCATATCCATCCATACATATATAAAAGCACAAAGGGTTTTTTTCTCCCCTTCCTCCAGCGGCTACCGCTTCACCAATTTGGACCATTTTTTTTTAAATGAAAGGTCTCTATCTACAGATGGAACATGAAACATTTTTATATTTTTATTATACGTCGATTTTTTATTAATAATTATTTTAATTTATAATATATATGAAGGTCGGCTAGACGAGCGTCACTTGGAGCGCCATCTACAATAACGTCGCGTGTCGTTATTGGAACTAATGCATCACGTGACTTGACATTTCGCCGGTTCTGTCAACGCTGTCTGTCAGTGCATTGTATGCTGGGGTAACACTAGTAAGTTTTTATAACCGAAAATAAAGTTTTATTTGGAATCACCATTTTCAAAAAAGATCAGATTCTGATAGATGGTGCTTGGACAAATCGCATGGTTTTTCTCGAATTCTTTAGTTTTAAAATGGAGGTCGCCACAATTTATGAAGAGTTTGACTTTTTAAAGCCTGTTTAATCAAAAATGAATGGCTACCTCAACAAAACCAATATCATGTTGCGGAATTTTGTGAATATTTTCAATAACTAACTGAATTTGTATTATTATTAAGAGAGCTAATCTGATCAACCCTCCGTAATTTATGTAAAGGGTTTTGCAAACTATTTTTGAATACTAATTAAATTTCTGTTATTATTAACAAAGTTAATCCTTGTTGAACTTGGTCCCCTCCAACTCTTTTTCGGGTTTCAGATGTTTTTTGCTTCGAGGGATGTTTGACAAGAAATTCGACAATACATTTTCTGCACTAATTTCATGTAGAGGAAAGAACTTTGAAAATATGTTTACTGCTAATTTAACTTGGGTTCTTATACAGAAACACATCTGATCATGCTAATGCAGGGGCGAAGCAACTGAAACAAATGGGCCATTGCCCTTTCCGTTTATTTGACAAAATAAATTTATTAAGTTAGTACAACAAACTTTATTTCATAAAATACAAACTGAAAATACACATAAAAATGTATTTTCATTAATTAATCGAAAGGCCATGCCAGCTATCAAACTTACACCTCTGATCGTACTTATATTTTGGAAAAAAATTTTTTGCGAGCTTCGAAGTACGCGAATGTATGGGGCGCCAAGTGTAAAGTGAAAATTTGCTGTGCATTTTACGGTATTTAAGGCAATTTGTCTCAATATTTATTATATATACACACATTTAGCTAAACGCTTTTTATTTTAAGAAATCAATCTACATTCAAATAAATTCTTAAACATTTGGTTTAAATATTCCAACATTTAATAAAACGTTAGAGATTTAAATAAATCCTAAAACATTTATTTTAAATTTTCAAATATTTAGTAAACCTTTATGTGTTTCGATAAATCTGCACATATTTGTTTTAAATCTTTCAATATGTAATAAATATTCGCAGATTTAAATAAATCTTTACCGATATAAACAAATCCTTACAGATTTAAATAAATGTTTCAACATTTAATTCCAAGCTGTCACATTTAATGTTAACCTGTCATATTTATTTGACCTTGGTGAGCCCAGCCGACTTAGGACACCACGACCGTTTACACCGGTAGTAAGGCGCAAGGCAGGATCGTGGTGGAAGCGCTCGACGCTTAAACAAAACAGACTAAAAATTACATTCTCAAGGGAATGTTGAGGAAACTTTCATTATATGAATAATAAATTATGCAATGTTTATGTTGTTATTGATGATTGAACTAACATTAATTGTACAAATTTACGAAAGACGTAAAACGTGTTCATAATTGTTGAACATTGCCACCAGTGTAAACGGTCTTGGTCTTCTATGTAGGCTTGTTCTACCAAGGTCAAATAAACATGACAAGTTAACATTTAATTTTAAGCTGTCATATTACAGATTTAAATAAATATTTCAACATTTAATTTTAAGCTGTCATATTTAATGTTGAAATATTTATTTAAATCTGTAAGGATTTATTTATATCGATAAAGATTTATTTATATCTGCGAATATATATTAAATATTGAATGATTTAAAACAAATATGTGCAGATGTATCTAAATACATAAAGATTTAAGAAATATTTGAAAATTTAAAGTAAATGTTTCAAGATTTATTTAAATCTCTAATACTTTATTAAATATTAGAATATTTAAACCAAATATTTAAGGATTTATTTAAATCTACAACGATTTATTAAAATTAAAAATGTGTGTATACCTATATAATAAATATTGGGACAAATTGCCTTAAATACCGTGAAATGCACAGCAAATTTTCACTTTACACTTGGCGCCCCATACGAATGCATATGCCTATATTTTTTCCATTATCTAGATCTCTGGCTGTCAAGCTTCAGTGAATAATATGGCTAAACTACTCAGTAGCGTTTCTAACATTGTGCTCCTGAGTTAGTTTTTTATGAAGTTAGATTTAGAAAAATATTTTTCTGCTGAGGCAACCGGTGCGGGAATGCTTCAAAATTGATTAAAAATACACCCATAGCGATAAAACTTCGGAAAAGGTGTGATACAATATATTGAACTGCTAATTCATATTTGTTGCATTTTCACATGATCAATTTTTTTGGCCTATGTAAGCCCCATTTGAATAGCCCGAAAACTATATGTATCCTTTGTATTTAGTTAGCTACGCCCCTGTGTTAATGGTATAATTTTGACCTTATGTAGTAACTGTTAGGTCTACAACTTTATATTAAATGTTTTTGAAAATGCATCTCTGAAGTATGGGAAAGTATAAACAAAGTGATTCATCCATTTTTCGCGAAAAGGTCATTTTCTTAGGTAGTTCTCTATTAAATATTTGCACAATTAAAAAAATTCCTCAAATTGCCTAATTGTACAAATTTGCAGTAGTCTGTTGACTGTTACCTTTTTGTACGAAGTTATTCTCACGTGGTGGAGTTTCTTGTGAGCACCACTTTGAAACTCCACTCTGTAATTTGCAACGGTTTTTAAGCTAGATAATTATAGTTTGGTTTTTTATCCCTTTGTTTAGTTAAGAATATTACGTAAAGGTATTAAAGTTCGTTGGTTAATGTTCATTCGTAGCATTTAGTAATTTTTCAGTTCTACTGTCAATCATAACTATTAACTTATTTTAAGCGGAAGCAATTATAGAATAAACAGTTATTACGACCTCATCTCAGTTCCAGCACTTAATATATTAAATTGTTATTTGTAATTTGTTTAAATAGTCTACTTTACTCGCTAAATAGGCAATAAAATTATTATTACCCAGAAGCATGTTTTTTTTTCAACCCATCAACCAAAGTACTATCTTCCGGTATTTTATAGCTAGCTAAGTGTAATAAATGCTTAAAGGCGAAATGCATTATTTGATGATTGTAACTTTGCTTAATCCGTTTATGCATCGCATATTGATGTTTGCGTGACGATTTCTAACTAAAATTAAACGCGTTTGTATTCAACATATTAGCGCAAATAGATTTTATTATTAGGCCACCGCACAATGTCCTTGTGCAAAATTACATAAAGTGTTTAATTATACAAATTAAATAATCACTTTTCACCGTGCTCGCCCATTTATATGCGATTTGCATCGGCTTTTGGCATTTAATACAATCGCTTAATGTTTATGCCAAAAGAAGAACATTAACTTGTGTTAACGGCTCTTCGTTATAAGAATTTTAATGCAATAAAATCATCACTGAAGTTATGGGTAAATATGCACTTGCTTTGAATACTAAATCAGAATTTTATTAGTTCTTTCGACATTAATATTAGTGCTGGTATGGCAAATAGTCGTCTAACGGTGAGCGAACTTCTTAGTATCTCCTTATACAGATTGTTGGTGATTGAGTTTCAACTTTTAGGTACCCATTTCAAATTATAGAGACATTTAAATTGGCAGTTTTTTTTAACTGACCTTGAAATTTAAAATAAACGTAGATACAAAAGAAAACCAAAACAAATCAACAATTCCCTATTTTTATGTTGGTTTATATTTTCACTACTTCTCTGTCTAGTTAATAATATAATTTTTTATGTCTTTATCATATTGGAGGTATTATTATATTATAAAGCAACGCGGTATTGTATTTCTTAAAATTTTTATGATATATTCTTCCTTCCACATTTTTCGGATCTGGTTTTAAAATTTCAGTTTCACACTTTGATGTGAGAAGGAACAAATTTTGGGCGAGTCTTGATGGTGGTGACTGGTTATCTGGTTTTGCCAAAATATTCTTAATAAAAAGTGTTCAGAATGTTGTACTGTATTTTATTTTGTATTGCTTTTATTATACAGATTACTGGAGTTCAAGATGCAACATGCAAGTTTCTTATTTTAAATGACACCCTGTATATATCAATATTACAATTTACTTTCGGCTTAGATACGCGGTCTAAGCCGAAATTAAATTGTAATATTTACATTTCGAAAGAGATTTTGAGAAACCGCGAAAGCCTCAAAGAATATATAACCCTGTATATATTTTATAATTTTCTCAAACAATTGATTTTCTCTATAAAAATATCACGAGGAAGAAGAAACAGCCTTATTTAATATTTTTCTATTCAGCAGTTATGAAAACAAATGAATAACCAACACAACACGTGTTCCCGATCCCAAAGTGACCACAGCCCTGAAGATGTCCCGTGCAACCGAGGACCAAACGTTGGCAGTTTATTCACCGATAACGCGGCGCCAACCCGGAAGCCTAGATACCATTAACAACGGCCGCGGAAGCCTGAAACTTAGATTGTTTTATTACCTATTGAAGCAAATTGTGTTACAAAAGAACAAAACGTTCGAATCATACAAAATATCCTGATAGAAAGCAATTGGCCTTGAAAGTCTCCTGATTTAATTACACTTGTTTTTTTAAATCTTACTTTTACCCTTTATTATTTGTTTTGTTCTTTAAAACAGAGCAATTTCGGATTTTTTTTTATAAAAACGCATTCTATATTAACAGCTTTACTTAGAATAATAAGTTAAATCATCTGTAAACATTGATAACCAAGTTCTATTGTTCCTCTAGCAACACTAACTTTGAATTTTTTAACATTACCTTTGATAATGGCAACGTCGCAATACCTATAAGGTTAAAATAAACAATTATTTTTGTTAAAGTATTTTGTAAGTTTGTGTCATTGTTTCACTTTATTGTCAACGGGATGGCGTGAATAAGCAATCGAGAATAAATGTCAAAATGAAACACTTGGGTATGTTTTTCAATGTGTTTCCCTTTTTATACTAAAACCCAAGGCTTCTCTACTTTTCCGCTTGTAGAGCAGAATGTTCTATTTGAATGACATAGTTTTAGTAACAATTTGGCACAAAAACAACAATTTTGGGAAAAATATGTTTTTTTTTTTAGTTTCTGGCTTCAGTAAATAATTACAACGTGAAAAGTGGATTTAAAACAATGTGTTATAGAAGAGCTACAAGACGACTTTTTTTTTATAACAAAATCATTAACCAAAAGCAATGTCAAATGTGCGAAATGTTCAGCTAATTTTAGGATGACAAAACAAACTGTTCTTTAATGTTTATCGTTTTTTTCCTTTATTTTCCAACAAAAATGGTCACCATATATATGCCATATTAGCTGCTATTGTTATGTAGCTTTACTAACGCTGAACATTTTTCGTTTTAAAATTTTAATTAGATCTAGTGTGAACGTCAAGCGTCTCAAAAATATTATAAATGAATTTCCATTAATGCACCCCACGTTGAATTAAAGTTTGTAACCTTTAAGTTTTCCTCATCTTCTGGACAACAAAAACTAACGGTATTACACTTTTAACACTGACTTTGATAATAACTTTGCAGTATAAACTTTGTCGTATTGAATTTACACGTTCTATTTTCGTTAATTCGTGTTAGGTATTTTACATTACAATTAACAAATATATTGCAGTTTCATAAAAATCTTTTGTAAAGTACTTTTAAAACTCATGACCAGTCATATTCTACACTTACGAACTCTGATTTATTTTATTTTACTATTACACAAGCATCAATTCCAGTTGACCAAATAAATAATAACTTATCTGCACATGCTACATAAGGTCAAACATATGGATGTGTTGCCATTCTAAGCTCTTAAATAATTCGTTTAGAATTTAATATATGCGCCAACTATAAAGTTAAAGAAATTATGCCAGAAATTATTATTAATTGATTGTAATTTAAATACGGACTAAATACTAGACTAGAAATCCTACTTTTCAAAAAAGAACAGCGACCAATTGTAGTATCTTATCTCCTAATTGAGTAATGATTGAAAATTATTGCTTTGAACGCTGTGACGCCACAAACGCGGTATGTTTACCTTATTATTTTTTTTTGTTATAAAAATGTTTTAATCTCTGGGTTCTACCGAAGTACATTAAATATAAGTACTATTGTTTATAAGTCGTTGTAGTGTTTTTATTTTATTTTCCTATTGAAAATATATTAGTAGAGGTTATGAAAGAACAATTCACAGTGATTTTTGATTCCTAAAACATGCTAACTTTGTGTACTGGAACCAGCTTGTTTTGTTTTAGACATCGACTTGGCCGCTCAGAACTATACTACTACTGCAGTATAAAATTTAGCATTCATTTATGTAACAAGCCACCTGGAGTAGTTATCTGTAGGTGATCATGCTTGTTTTGGCCTTCAGTTAAAAGCACGTTGGCACGAAATTAACTTACGCTTTGGCCATTTAATGATATTTTAATTTATAGCGCGGCTAATTTTTGTTAAATTATCCACTATCATATAATTTTTTCCGGTATTAATGAAAGAATGGGTCCGTAATTACGGCTAATTATTTCCTTACGAGCATTAAAAAAGGTGTTCTTAAAAACTACTTACGAATGTCTTAATTGTTAAATAAATACTGAGAAATGTATTATTACTGCAGCAACCCGAGATATTAATTCGGTTTTTATTACTGAAATTATGGTAATTTCCAGAGTACAAATTAAACTTATTCAGAATCCAACGCAATTGTGTTTATGACATTCTGAATGACTTCATAATTCGAAATTAAAAGACTAGATTTAAAAACACCAAACAAACGTGGGTTTATTTAAAAGGTATGTTTTAAAACATTATACCGTCATAAACCAAGCTTGTCTTTGAATACACGCTTGTGTATGTGAATAAAGGTTTTTAAATCTAATATCAACATCAATAACTGATGTGGTTAATTAAAACTTATATTATTATCTGACAACGAAGATGTTTATATACGTTAAGTCTATATGAAAACGATTTCTCATTATGAAAGATTGTCCGGATGAGCTTCAGAGAAGTTGGTTATTAATGTTCTTAAATTGTAGGTATCTACAAATTGTTTAAGGAATGTAGTAGTCATCGATGCTCGTTGGTTAAGCTAAAGTGTAGGCGAGTTATGTACTATAGTGACAATATAATAGTATAAACTGGGAGAAGATAAGCACGGATTTTGCAAGAGAAACAAGTGGCATTCAGACACTTCGTTTGATACATTAGCTTTGAGGACACTGATTGAAGACAATTAAATAAAAATCAAATACCTAAAACTTATTTAAAAACATAAAATCAGCATTTAATAATGTATGAGAAACAAATATGAGAAACATTAGAAAAGGAAAACATAACGTACAAATTAAACAGTGCAATCCAGGGTCTATAAAAGAATGTAGAAACATATGTAAAAGTAAGAGAAAAACATCAAAGCTATTTAAGACAGATGAGGTGGTAAAAGTGGTAGCCTTAGCCCACTTCTGTTTGTATATGTACGATGAACGAAGTAATAGAAGTAGAAAGAAAAACGAGGAAATTCACGATAGGAAATTGAAAAATGCAACCTAGTTTACCTACAACACTTATCATCGAACTGATGATATCGTCTTAAGAGCAACTGCTATGCTGAACTTAAGCAAGCAACAAATGTATGGAAAGTGGAAGTGGAGAGCAAGGTGATGATCATCAATGTAAGTAATGAAAATTGACAAAGAAGGAAAGTAGCGCATACATGTAATTAGAATTAGAAACTAAGTAATAGAAGAGATAGGCCTAGACAAATACGACTATCTGAGATTAGTTAAAATAAAGATATGAGGAGGTGAATGGAGAACTCACGAACGAAGTGAACAAAACGAAGCAGCTATATAGTACGTATATTGCATATGATTAACAACATCCTAATCACAAAAGCAGAAATGTAGTAAAGATACAAAAATCTGGATTTACAACACAATGTATAAACCTACCATCACATATTGCTCTGAAAGATGGACATTACTTGAGAAACGCAAACCAAAGAAGGCAGCGACTGAAATAAATACGAAAAGTAATTGGAAACACATAAAGAGACGAAATAAGAAACAGTACAATCTAAGAGAAGTTAAAGCAGGAAACAACAGTTACGAAAATAGAGAAACAATACCTAAAATGGTATAGACACGTGGTGAGAACAACAGAAGAAGAAAAACAAATGGCGAAAATTGGAGTACATAGATGATAGAAAAACTTGAGGTATACATAGGAAAACCTTGAAGGAACACATACAAGAGATAGCGTTAAGAAGAGGAAAAACAATAGCAGACATAAAAATACTAACAAGATGTGAAATAGAACGTTTCGGTGCAAAGACGTTCCGGCGCAAATACATTTAACGCACTCCGTTTAGTTTAAACACGTTATTTATATACCATGGTGTAGACTCATCTGAAAGTAGTACTTAATACGTAGGTTTATACACATGATTAGTGTTATTAAATAAATTTAAATGTATCGGATAAGAATAAACTGAATAAAAAAAAAACAATATATCTAGATAAAGTAACAGCGACTAATATCTTTAATTTTATTATTGCCTCCTAGATACATTAAAATTTGATAAATACCACTAATTATTTGTATTAACATACGTATAAAACAGCAACTTTAAATAGTGCCTAAACCAAACGAACCACGTTAAACGTATTCGCGCCGAAATAACCTCGCGACAAATAGGCGGAGCCAAAACAACTTTGCGCCGAAACAGGCTAGCGAAAACGGATTCCCGCCGAAACGTCCTAGATCCTTTTCGGACAGAACGATATGATAAAAAAGAAAACACTCGTAAAGCTCTTTACAAAATATGCTACGAAGACAAAGGAAAAGGGTCTAAATCGGTAAATCCAAAACAACAATATTTTAAAAATAAGTAGGCAATCCATTTTTGCTGGATTTTTCAATACCAAGTAAAATTGCTTTCATGTTTTCAAATATATGTTACATCATATCAGTGTAGGTAATAACCTGCGTGCCTTTGTTAAAAAAAAAGTCAAGTGGGCTTTGGAAGTCACTGCTTTGCCGATCCCGCCCAGTATAGGATGCAAATGCTGTACCTGGGAAGGATGTGCAGTGCATCGTATGCTGGGTAGAATCGGTAAAGCAGTGGCATTTAAAGCCACTTGCTCATTTTTTAAACAATCGTTATGTACGTTCTAGCCTACGAGCTACTAATCAGAACACTCCTGGCATACTCGCTCAAGTTCTATGTTGTGTTAGGTCGCAACAAAGCGGTTATTATACTTGTAGTAGTAAACACCAAAAATTTTTCCTAAAACAGAATTTCTTAGTTTTTTGGAAATTTTGCAAAGTTGGCATTAGCGGCAAAGTAAAATCGAAAAAAATAGTCACCTATCAAATGGAGTAGGATGAAAATTAGCGCCCTTAAATATCAACACTTTTATGTCACTGATGAGTGAAGCCCGGATTCACATGTACCAAAAAAACTCAAATATGAATGCAAAATATGCAGTTAAAATGTCAAAATATGCACATAAACAGCAAAGTATGCAAAAACACTAAGTTTATTTATTTTCAAAAATTAGAATAAAATAGTTAATGTCAATATGCTGTTTTAAATTAGATTATTTACGTAATACTAAAATTTTTGTATTCGGATCTTGATAATGTTGAAAACGAGATATTTTCTAAATTGTCTGATGTAAAATTTTGTTTTCTGTCTGTCAGAATGTATTTGAATTTGGAGAACTATTTTTCAACGCCACAGAATTTTACTAACGCATATACTTATACGCGGCAACTCTTCTACGCTTATTTTACAGTCAGTTGATGCAAAGCCACATAAAACTTTCGCTTTTTTGCTTATTACAGATAAACCAACGTTCTTTAGTTAAAACTATATTTAATTTGTCAAGAGCTTTCTTAGCTAGTGGATTTTCAAAAGATTTCATGACTTTTACTGTTCTTTCCTTAATAAGTTCCAAGCTCTTGCGTTCAGAACTATTATTGTAAATGAACTTAAACTTTATGAACATTTAAATATTAATCGGAGTTAAATTTAAAAAAAAATAAATGCCATATATTAAGTTTCTGTGAGAATTCCACGGAAATTTTAGAGAAATCCCAATAAGATCGTAACATTTAAAAATATCTGCATAAAAAAGAAATGACAATCAGAACAATGAGTACTTATGCGGTACATATGTATTTATTGTATGCTTATTGTTGAAATATGCACGTAGTAGGTACGTACTGTACAATTGATCATTTTATCTAAAATCCTGAAATACGATAAAAAAATGCAAAAACATCCGGGAAGAAAAAAGATCTGCAAATGCATATGAATCCGTTCTCTACTGATAAACAGTTTAGTTTGAGCAACAATGGTTTGCCATCCTCCGCTTAGTAAATAAAAACGCCATAATATGCAAATGTCAAAAATTCATAAAGTGCGTCATAGAGAACTATTGCATTGAAAAAATTTACCAAAAACTCTGGATAGTACCTTGACAGTCGGGGTACTAACCGAGCAGTTAAAAAAGTTACGTCAGTCGGAAACACATTCTAAATTATTGTATTATATTTAGGTGCTTTAATTGTTTTTAGTTATTGAACATCGAAGAAAGAAGATTTTTTTTATATTCGTACAAAAACTATTTATTTCAACAGCTAACCTGACGACCATGGAGACGCGACACAATGTATTGAAAAAATGTCATGAAATGGAAAATCTACCAACATACGATAAAAAAAAGTACAACTAAAAAAGTTAGCCCTTGTCGGAGTTTGATGGGGAGGGGGCTGTATCGTAAACGCATTTTCCAACTAGTTTATCTCGCTGCTAACTGCAAACGCTGCAAAATTGAATGTAAAACATACGCGACTATTGTAGCTTTAACAAGACGGTTAGTACACAGATTGTCGGGGTACTCTCCAGAGTCGATACTATATTATAGCTCATCCCTAGCTCTATAAGCCTACATAGTACGGTTTTAAAAAACCATTCTTATGCACATTTGATTGAAAACTACCAAACAATTAAAAATCTTTTAGTTTTGTTTTTGCGCTTTCAAAAATTGCCAAATATAGTAGGTAATAGATTGTCGTCCTGAGATGACGTTCTGGAGTACTGGTCGTTAAAATGAAATTCTTTAAAAAATTGTATTGACCGACATTTTGAAGTTACAGAATTAGATATGGATTTATCTTAGGGTCTTTTTCTTTTTCCCGGAAATATTATATTCCTTTGTATACGCGCGCTGCTGAATTAGCTCTAATTAAAAAATATGTTTTATATAACTTTTTTGATAACTTTTCAAATAAACTATTTACAACGATTTTTGGTCCGAAACCCAATACCAAGTTAAACCTTTGCTATAAGTCGTCTACCTTGCCTTCGTTGGTGAAGTTATCGCCGCTTACTATACTTACGTTCCAGCATTTGCACGTCAGCCGTCGCAGTAGTATAGTGTTGGCGAAAGCTGGTTTGCACAGGCTATCACAAGTTTTAAATCACTGCTAATGCGTTTTCCTTTTAATTCTTTTTTATTTCTTTAATTTTTGGTACTACAACAATGTTATTCGGTCATTTATTGTGTTTCGTCCATTTTTATCGTATACTATCTGCATATAATAAATTGGAAATTTTAAAAGTTTCATGTTTTACTAACACCGTACAGCAGATTCTCAAATTACTGTAAATATTGTTGTGTCCATACAACAATTTAAAGAAAATTATTATACCGTACTTATGAAATCTAACTGCATACTATTTAAAATAGCCTATTCTAAGAACGAATGTGTTGGAATGAACGTAACCGACAGTGCATTCTTTACTTCTATAACTAATCGCTAAATACCCAATATCGGAGCCTTCAAACTATTAACAATGTTACAACGTTACTCTGAATTATTTATCGCTAATTCATTTTAACACTGTTATTCATATTTACCTACACAATTGGTTTATAACGCTTAATTTATTGTAACTATTTAATAACGTAAAAAAAAAAAATAATAATTCATCTTTCCTAAACACTCTGATTAGGTGCAAGATTTTCAAAATTGTTAATATATTTTTCAAGTTTTTTGCTTACATTTGACGTCATTCATAATTTTCTCTGTAAGATATTTAAATGTATTTAAAAGTATAGGAAATCTAATTTAAATTTTTTTTAAAAAACTTTACAGGACAGGACTTCTAGCAACAAATTTTTTACTGGTGACAGCACTATTCTCTATTGGTTGAAAGCCTAGGAAGCTTATATAATATATACGTTTTGTAAATTTATGTAAAATAAAACCCGTAATAAGATTAAGAATAATAAAAGCTTTTTTTCCAATACTATAACGAAAGATGTGCAACAGAAAACATCCAGCATACCTAATTTTGCATATTATTTAGATTTTTTTGTGAATATCTTAATCTTTTACTCAAAACAAAACACATATACATTAATATGTAGTAGAAATTAGCTTTGATGATATATTTAACAATTTTAATAGATTCCCGTCACGGTGAACTTTTTTTTATGTAGGAAATCAACTCAATAAATAATAATATTGTGATGGTATCGCTTACAGAACGTTTGAAACGCGAATGTGACAGCTGTAAAAGCTTAGCTTATTAATGAGCTTGGCGACGAATATAAAGGCTGAATATCACAGCTTCTACCGAGAGAGTTTTAAATGCGGAGGGGTCAAGCGATTATCGACACATGAAAAGGCTTATTTCCTTTAGCTAATTCTGCAGCAGCATGAACGTTATTTTGAAAGTGATTGCACCATTACACCTATTAATTTAAAGGACTTAGGTCTAATAACAGTGGTAAGGTCCTGGCTATAATTACCAACACTGCTAATGTGTAAATAATTACTCCAGTTCAAGGTATTTCACGATCGGTATCAACAAAAAACACCCTATAATCTTATGTTCTTAATACGTTCACAAATTATCATAATTCGGGCTTGGTTCTGTTGTATTCTCAATTTTCCTGCGTGTTTAATTTAGTGTGGCTCAATTCTTAGGAAACATTTACATGTTAGATTGCTCCCTTGCATGCAGACGCTATTATTAATTCTAATTTTTAGAGGCTGCTTATTAGACAAAACTTACCTTTTGTCCAGCTATTCGAGCCTAATAAGCGAAAGTAGCGACAATTAAAGAAACCGTTTATAAACAATCACGCAACCAATATTAGGTCGAACTGTTCTATAATTAAGCGAATTAAACGTTTCGTAAAATAAGTCACAATGGATTTACACACCTTTCAGTGAATAACTGATAGCGCGTATGGCGCGTACATGTACGCAGTTATGTTAATGTTATTGCCTAAGGTTTTAAATCTTTGTGTAAAATATCAGTTTGTATATTTGCGGTTTTACAATAACAAATTAACTCGAACCCTGAGGGCGATGGCGCGACCTCTTTTCAATCACAGATAATCATAAATACTACTAAAGCAAAACCAACTTCGAAAAATATTATAAAAGATAGTTAATACAAATTAAGTGCTTTACATTTATTTATCTAGTTTTATTATTATATAGCATAGCATTAACTCCGCATAGATTTGAATAGGTATGTCAAGTTGGCAAGACAATCATGGATTTTAAAGAAACTAAGCCACAGTGACAATTTAGCAACTTTGAATAGTATAGTATAGTACATAGTTTGTCAAAAATACAAGTAAGTTACACAAACAGAGTTTAATTTTCGATCTAACGTTTTCAGCAAGTTCATGCAATGTTGTTTTTGCAAAATTTAATTATTTTTTTCTTGTGATTTCGATGAAACCCATATTTTGCAAATACTTAATTTAAAATCACCAAAATAAGAACATAACAAAATGCAATAAAAACATTACTTTCTGGAAATAAAATATAAATACCTTTAGGTATTTCTCTATATCAATCAAAATATAGGTTTGTTTAAATAAAGTTTTCTGATACTTAATATTTAAGTTTAATAATAAAACTCGAAATACAAATAAGAAAGTACCTACTTATCTAGATATGGGACAGTTTTGTGCTTGTATAACGTCCCTCCCATTACTAGAACTACGTCCCATATACATATGGAATATATATCGAGTTTTATGTATGAATGAATATTTAAGTGTACAGACCGATCAAATTAAAAATTAATCGCAGTCGTCTATGAAGCAAGTGCGGCATGT
This sequence comes from Ctenicera cuprea, assembly GCA_958336395.1. Taxonomy (NCBI): domain Eukaryota; kingdom Metazoa; phylum Arthropoda; class Insecta; order Coleoptera; family Elateridae; genus Ctenicera; species Ctenicera cuprea. Next base: position 36,364,849 of record OY284491.1, on the reverse strand, counting down.
CGATGATTAGTTTGCAAATCGTGGGGCTATTATCATAGTTGTGCAGTTTATTATTTTACCGGAATAGCTCATATTTAAAAATTTCTAACAATTTGCAAGTGAGCATTGTAAATTATTTTAAGTATTTATTATTTTTATTTCACAAACGTGCATGATAAATGTCAGCTGACAAACTTAACACAATTAACTCACATAATAGGGGAAAAATTCAATAGTGTGTTGGTTTAGCGGTAAAGACGTGGGGTTATAGTCTGGCGGCCTCAGTTCAAATCCCGTATCAGACCTACAAACAACAAACGTTTCTAAACAATTGATATAAAATTTTCTTTAGAAAATGTGTTCAGTGCGGGGCATCTATCTCAACTTTACCCTATTTATTACAAATTAAGCATTCTTACTCTTTAAATTAGGTTGATATATTTAATCACAAATTAAAACCTCCACTAAAACACGATAGGGAAATATTTAAAAGTTGTTAATTTTCCACATATTTGGCTAAATCTGGCCTCATCTCGTATTTTCCCAAATGATGCAATTTCATAAGTGAGCGTTTCATCTGGTATTGTCAAAGCCAAAATGAAGTTGGTAATTTAATGTCTGTGAGATGTGAGTTCTAAACGAATGCAAAACGGCTAATTCAGAAATTTGATTTTTTTAATGCTTCCATTTTTGAAACATCCCACTTAGTATATCTAGCTTCATTTTTTCCCTCCAGTTTTAATGGCGTTTATTACCGCATTCATTATGAGGAAAAAATTCTGCCACGCACGTTAACGGAGGCGGAACAACTATTATGACAGTTAATAAAAACCATACTAACAGCAAAAGAAACCGCACTTTTTAATTCGTTATTGAAAGCGATTGTTTTTTTTTAAATATAAAACAATTCTTTTCGTTTGATTTTAAAAAGTCTCGGCTTTGTAATTCCCTTTTTTTTTTTGAAAAAGTTACAAAGTATACAAAACTATATTCCAATTTCCAATTCAAGCAAGTTAAAATTTTTCCATAAGGGTTATAATATAATATTTCCTTAATAACACTGATAACGTACAATATAAAAGGTGTATATAATAAGTTCTTTACTATATTTATTTAGAAATAAAATACTTTTTACTTCAACAATATTTATTTATTTTACCCTTATACGTATTTCGACATGTTTAATGAACTTAGGTGACTTGATCTCGGTAATCGTCTGCAGATGACTTGATTTATTATTCCAACATGTTCAATAGAGGTGAATTTAAGAGATCAATTTGCTCGTTCATTAACGGTACAGTTTTTAATGTTTGTGATTTTTAAAAAGCTTCCGGTAGATCTAATTTACGTCTATCATCACAAAAGTGTCAACATTTTATAGTGTTATTACATGCCATTAAATGAATGTGTTCTAGTAAGTGCTTAGCGTAATTGGATTTATGCAGATGTTTGTATTTGTAACAACGTACGAGTTCGTTATATCTAATACTAAAATTTCTAATTGTTTGGTCTATATAAACCGAATTACAATGAGAACAACTTAATTGGTAAATGCCTGATTTTAGCAAATCGTCTGTTTTTGATTTTGCATTAAACAAAGTGTTTAAAATTATTTTAGTTGTTTTAAAACTTACTTTATATTTATTTGTCTTGTTTATGATTTTAGTAATTTTGGTGACAAACCTGAAAAAATTTCTAAAAATACAAGAAAGACAAATTAATAGAGCAAGTTTTAAAACAACTAAAAACATTTTAAACACTTTGTCTAATGCAACATCAAATACAAATGATTTGCTAAAATCATGCATTTCCAAATTAAATTGTTCGCATTGTAATTCGTTTTATATAGGCCAAACAATTAAAAATTTTGATATTAGGTATAAAGAACGCCTACCCTGTTACAAATACAAACACCCACATAAAACAAATTACGCTAAACACTTACTAGAACACAATCATTTAATGACATCTACTAACACTATAAAATGTAGACACTTTTGTAATGATGAACGTAAATTAGATCTACCAGAAGCTTTTGAAATTCACAAACATTCAAAAATTGTACCGTTAATGAACAAGCAAAGTAATTTCTTAAATTCACCTCAATTGGACATTTTGGAATAAGAAATCAAGTCATATGCTGACGATACCGAGATCAAGTCGCCAAGTTCTATTGTTGCTATAACAACTGTTTACTTTTTAACATAACCTTTGATAATGGCATGTAAACATGTCGAAATACGTACAAAGTTAAAATAAATAAATATTGCTGAAGTAAAAAATATTTTATTTATACTAAATAAACATAAAAAGTGTCCCAAAATACTTTTTTTTAATTAATAACTTACTACTGTCAGATACTCCCTTTTTAGTACGGCAGGTGTTATAGATACGTGGTTAAACATGTCTTCTTAGATTTTTAACTAGATTGCGTGTTAATAGTTTAGCCGTTAAGTAAAGTATTTTCCTGTTTTTAATAACCTAACACTTGGTTACGATCTTCTGACTAACGATGGAAAAGCTGCATACAGCAGAAATCGGTAAAATTGTATTGTTTTGCTAAAATAGTGGCAATCACAGAGCTCTGATATTTATTTCGTTTTTTACCTGCTCTTAATTTACATCTGTTCTTGCACTTGACAAAATATAAGTATCCTAAAAATCAAAAACACCAGAAACAGCTAACTATTAATATTTTAACTAATTTTTATTTAGTTGATTAACTCACAGTTAGTTAATTGTAGCCAAATTTGTCAATTTATTTATAAATTCTAGCTTTACTTTGTTAAAGTCTATATTTAATGATTATCTGTATATAAAATACTTAATTACTTTAATAATGAATATTGTTAAAGTAATTAAATATTTTATATACAGATAATCGATAAATTTGAGAATGTTTAAAAAAAATATTAATGTTGATAGCACTGCAAATTTGCTTTTGGTGCTCTATTTCACGTTTGCTGGGCATTATATTTTTGGTCCAACTTATATATACTCCAACTTATATATACTCCATTCACTTAAGATCTGATTTGCCAATGTCAAAATTCAATGGCAGGTATATTGTGATTAATACTTATTTATCAATGGTCAAAACTCTAACCGACAGGTTATGTTTTGTTATTTGTTATAATAACAATTATTGTTGTAATAAATTATTTTGATACATTACTACGGATACTCTGAAAACGCCTACCGGCGAGTCGTAACAATTTTGGTGTAAACCAAGAGGAACTGTTGACATTAAACATCGTTCTTATTCATTACAATGTTATTTCATTTAAATTTAGCTTTAATGAACGAATAATATTGTTAAAATTACGCCTTTTTTATACAGGGTGAGTCAAGCTATACGCCTTTTTTTAGTGAGTTTATTATTAGGAATTTATTAAAAAATTTTGGTATGCGTATGTTTTGAAGGGTTTTCAACTGTTTATTTGTAAATGGAACGGTACGACTTTTTTTGGCTTAGAGGATGCTGTATGATGTTTACAATATGATCCTAACTGAATTTTTTCGATGCATATTTTACGACTGAATCGTAAAAATTGTGGAAAAATTCAGTAAAGATCATATTGTAAACATCATACAGCATCGTCTAAGCCAAAAAAAAGTCGTACCGTTCCATTTAAAAATAAACAGTTAAAAATCGCTATTTTGACATTTGACGTCTAATCAAAAAACTGACTGCGCCAGGTTGTAGAGCACGCTTCAAAACATATATATATAACTAATTTTTTCGTAGACATTTATCGTTATTGTCTATGTTACGCTCAAACTTCTGTATAGTTAATTGTTAGAACTTTTCATACCAAAAGTGGCATTGGCGATCATTTGCACGGAGCATTTGAGTGAGTCCATTTGTTTAAAATTCGCCATTTTGTTATGGCTGAATATTTTTTTTTTTGAAACTCTAGGATCCGACGCAGAACTAAAAGACCTTTCAAATGAAGTGTCATTCGACCCCCCCTTTGCATTAAAAAAAAATTTTAAATGGCGCCCAGCCGCCATTTTGAATGATACAAAATGTAATTATAAGCTAGAAAATAGTATTTAATTTCTCATTAAAGCACACCAAATTTTGTGGTAAAATATTAAGTCGTTCAAAAGTTAGTTGGGGGGGAGGTTACTTTATGGACACAGTGTATACTTATATAATTATTAAACCGGCTGCATTTTTCTGATATATCTTGCATTAAACACGTTGCTGTGTGATCCAGAAATTTTAATATATTTTTTGTGTTTATTGATGCTACATTTTAATCATAATCTTGACTACAATCTGGAATTATTTATTAGTTAGCTCTTGCTCTAGGCTCTGTAGTAAATAATTTATTCTTATTATGCCAGTTGGAATAGCGATCATATCAGCATTTTCTGTTTGCAACAATAAGAAACCTTCCGACAGAAGCTGCATACGTATTCAACAGTTCTGATTTTGAATTAAACTTCCTTTTCATATTTTCACGCTTACACGTGCATCTTGCTTTGAAATTAACATGTATCTTTCCGTTTCCAGTTATTTCTCCATATTTGGTAAAAACAAGTTGTCTGATTCAGGTAAGTTGTACCAGTCAGGTTTACAGAATTTTTATTCGTTTGTACAGAGATGTACAGATGTAAACTTCTAACCGATGCTAATGCTTTTCAGAGACTAAAATGACGAAATTAAATTTATGCCATCTTCAGAGCCAAAAATGTCGATGGTCTACAAAAAACACTAATCAATTCGGTTTCTAACTGATCGAAAGAAAAACTATAAAAACATGTTATTTCAAAAATGTTTGGAATTACTACAATATAGTAGAAGGAGTTTTAATATATCAACTCAAGCTATAAACATTTGCGGTATACAATATTGACGCCCAACGAAAATTTCCCACCACACCACGGGCTAGTCCGCCCCTGCACACAACATTACTATGTGAAATAGAAACACCATAAATCTATAATACATAACCGGATATTAATTAAATATATTTTCACTTACTGAGAGATGTTTTTAACATTATTTCTAAATATATTGTGATAATTATTATCAATAAGTATGTATAATGTAATCCGAAAAAAACGGATAAGGCTTGGCCATGGAAAATAAAACTCATGTCGACACTTTATTAATAGAAATAGAAATTGACCGATAAATTATTTTTTATGGCATTTGGAATAAGTTCCGACTTCCATTTCCATCACTAAGCCTTATCATGTTTTTATGATATGTTATAAGAAAAAGGTAATGTGTAATCAAGATTATTTAAGTTCTCTTAGCATCATACTGCGTCTGAATGTAGACTAATGGCAAATTGTGGCTATAATATCCACATGGATCTTTTTTTTTAACCCTAAAATTGGCAATGGCTTAATGTAAGTTTAGAGCAAAACATTGATACCTAATTGTAACTATTTTAAAACTTCATTCTCATTATCTATTATTAAGAATTATACAGTGCAGGAGAAACCTGTAGAAAAGCGTCCTGTATCCTGTATACGTAAGTATGTTTAAGTATTAATTTGTTTAAAGATCGTAACTCCAATTAAATTTGGTAATTATTTCAAACGAATTAAATAAATAAACCTTTTTTTCCTGAAACATTTTAATACAGTTTCTGTCTTAGATTTTCCTTTAAAATACTTCCAAATGGATTCACCTAATCTGTTTCCTTCATTTTTTCTTCTGTACGGTATTTTTGTAAGTTTCGTTTCTAAACATTTTCCCGCCCACTTTTAGAATCCTTGCTCTCGACTACATCCCTGCATTGTTAATTGCAAGGTTGAGAAACAATATTGTTCTAAAAGATCTTACTAGTAGCCCGTATAGGTAACTCGCAAGGTTTATCGGGGCTTTATGGAAAATTAAAACGAGTTCAATCAATTTATAATGCATGTTCATAGCAAATTCACTATCATAGACAATAAAATTAATTCACTTACCTCCAGGAAACCTATGTGGAAAGATTCTCCCATGTCGCGAGAGCAGCCAAGGATATAACGGATAACTATCTCTGGGTGTCGCATGTGTTGTTAAGGGTGAAGGTTGAGGAAATCCAGGTTGCCCGGAACTAAGTGCTGCGGCCAAAGCTGCTCCTTGGAAATGGGCAGCGAGAGCAAACGGATGCCCTCCATGATTGTGCATCATTTCTGGTTGTAGAAAACCATTCTTCGGTACCATGCTGGGATCGTATGTAGGATTCGGTCGTATTAACGTATGTGCCGGTATACCAGGTACCATGATGGGCGGTTTTGGGGAAGAAACTGGAGACCTCTGAGGCGAATACTGTTTTGGTGAGCCGTTCGGCCTGTTTGGGGAACCGTTTATTCTGCTTGGCGAAATATTTAGTCTATTATCTACGTCACTGGATGGTGATATTGGTGCTGAACTTTCAGAAAGGTGCACAGGAGAATGTTGGGGGCTACCCTGGTGCGCTCCTCCAACAATGGAGTCTATAGAAAAGCCTATTTTTGGCTTCGAAGGCACTTGTACTATGGGTGTCGGTGCGAGTGGCATCATGATTGAGTTTAACACAATTTTGAATAAATTAAGTCCTTGTTGTCATTTGGAACTTTCTGTGTTGTAAGCATTCGCACTGCCGGTGTTTGGATTTAACTTCCTTTTTATGAACTAAACTTTGGCCAAACAAAGGTGCCGTTAGGAGTAAATTGATATATGAATCAATGCCGCGCCGACGTTTGTTGTTGTGTCAAACCAACGTAAATCAGAATTTTATGGCACGGCCAGTCGTAAAAGTCCATAGGTTGAGCTTTATTAAAAAATGTCATTAATTTAGTGGCAGAACTATTAAAAAGAAATTACAATCCAGTTTATGAAGGTGCCTCACTAAGCGTTTTAAATTTCAGTGCCGATGAACCTTCCTATTTTCAATCCGATCTGCTTGGATTGACCGCTCTATTTTCGGGTTGCGCAAAAAGTGGCGGCCAATTATGCGATCCGACGGCGAAGCAATTCAGCTGTCAATCACTTATTATCACTGATCGTCTACTGTTTGGAAAGCACTATTTGCCGGATTACCGCTACAACTTTATTTTACTTAAGCCAAGTTCTCTTTTCGCTTTAGCACTAAAACGCATTTTTCTTCACTTCACTAAAAAAATTTGGCGACCACTCTAAACGAGTTTGGCACTGAGAAAAAATCGTCTATTATCAATTTCTAATAGTTTTTTCGTTGTCTAATGTAGGTGTCAAATTAGCACTATTTAACACTAAACTGTGGTTAGATACATGCTACCGTCTGTAACTCCATGGAGCTAATAACTTGATGAACCACTCGACTTTAGTAAGAGGGGGCACAGATTAAATGGTTTATTTTTGAGGGGGGTTTCTACGCACACCATTGGCGATCAGCTCGTGTCGCCGCCGACATAATATGCCATGTCTATTGGGTGCTGGCGTCAATAGAAATGGAATTACGTTCGCAACCCAGCCCTCCGTTCACACCTCCTATACTACAAAAAAAAGCAGAGCCGATCCAGCCCTGAAAACGCCGGAGTATTACACTTAAAGTATAGTTAAAGTCATCGGATGGGTTTAGGCTGAAACAAATAAGAAGATCGTTAAGTAGAGTAACATTTTTACTTGATCGAGTGGGTAAGTTGACATTGGACTTTTTAATGGATTTTTCGCTCCGCAACGCCTATGATTGCGCGCGCCACTGTTGGGCGTTTCTTGGATTAAACAACTTTAATGCTTTTAATTGAGGTGTCAAAGGTATTATATTTCTTGTTTTTATTACCGTTTTTGTTAGGGCTAGCGTCTTTCTGTTTCACACATTTATGTGTTGCTTTACTGATACTCCAGTCTGACTTATTTAAATTATTTTAGGACGTTTCGTTTACCTCTGCAAGGGCAAGGGCAAGGGTTTAATTGATTTTGTTCACACAAAACTAAGAAAGGTGTAAAGGTGGGTCAAAAAATAATTTTGCTTAAATTATGCAATTTCGTGATCGCCAAAAATTTATGGATTTAAACGTTGTGTCAAATGTGTTACTAATTTTTTGTTTTTATTAACCCAATGAAAAGAAATTTTCTATTTATTACAGAAAGAATCAATACCTAACTAAATTTTTTTGAATAACAGGTATTTTAAAATTAGGGTGCCTATTCACTTATCAAAAATACGCTTTTACGTTTTAAATGCATTGGGTTCACTGCGTACAGCTCGGAAAAGTATAATTCAAAGATAATATTTTTTTAATTATTCGATTTTTTATACTAACAACTAATGTGCTTTTTTACTACCTTTTTCTATAAGAAAATACGACGTTTGTAAGTAGAATAGCTAGGTAATGTATTTTTATACAGACATGAGTACCGCAAAACTCAAATCAAATGCACCGCTATAGCTTTGATTATTTCTGATGCAAGTTTACCAGTCATTCAAGGAATTGTTGAAAGTTTGCTAACGCAGGAGCTGTAAGTACCGTCGTTGAGGCATTTGCACGACGTAAAGATTATTTATTTGTATGTAATAGTATGTAGCTGAATAAATTATGCTTATACCTAACTGCATACAGCAATTTACTGATTCACCAGCATGGTTATTTTCCAGACAATTATTATTAGGAATGCAAATTAAATTAATTTTTTAATACATACGTTATGTTTTTGTGCGCCATTTACATTTACAACGTTAACATTTTTTCAACTCTATTTTTACTGAAAAAAAAGACACATGCATTTTAAAATTTAATGCAGCTTTTTCTTAAATGTATGTATGTACTTACTTATTCTATTGAAGTTTTCTAATTAAGCTAGCATAAAATCCGAAATCTGTACTAGATATTTCACACCCAAAAACATTTCAAGGGTGACTTACAAGCAAGCAATAGTTTCGTAAAAGCGGAAGAGTACGGTCAAAATAGTTTTGTTTAACAGTAAAGTAATATTTTCGGCGTGTTGCAGCATTTGCGTGATTTTGTAACATGTTGTACAAATACAAAATAAAAGCTATATGGGTAGCAAATAAATAATATTTTATTCAAAAGAGAAGTGATTTCGAAGTTCGAAGGAGTTCTATTTTCGTCTTATTATTTTTTTTGAGAGGGCATATCAGGATATTTGTTGTTGTGGTTTTATTATTAGCTTTTTTATTATAGCTTCCGTATAAAGTCGTTACTTTTGGCTAATACTCTGTTTGTTTTGAAATTGGTATTTATTCCGTGGTTTATGCATATCTATAATAAACATTTCACAACAGTTTTGAAATACTTAATAAGATTAACGTATATAATAGGTGAGTATTTATAATTATAGAAAATTAACAGTTAAATATGCACTAAATGATAATAAGTTATTATTCAGTTTTCTAAACAGTAGGTATTTCAAAAAATAATTTTTTTAAGCAAAAAGAGGAAAATAACCTCACTACAACAGCAAGAAATTTTTTAATCGAACACGTGGCATTAAGGAATCAATAAGCTAATTTGGAAGTTTATATGTTGCTCAGCTGAAACCAGCTTTGAGCAAAAACTTCAAATATTTATATTTACGAAAATTGTCTGTATCTTTTATATTTAATTAACTTGACTATTCATATTTTCCTTAATGCCGTTATTAGACAATTAGAATTATTAAAAAAACTGTTGCAAATGGGGAACTTTCTTCTGGTGTAACGATAAAAGGTGTACTTACCACGAAGAAAAATTTGGCTTCATCTCCAAAACCTAGCAATTTTTAGGGATAAAAAAGTTTTTTTCTTTGGCATCAAGAAAACTACACGTAATTATTTTTCAGTGAAATGTTATTAATTATAGCTAAATTATTTAAAAAAAAATTAAACATGAAATTTTAATTAAAAAAATTAAAAAATTGAATAAAAAAGTTACGGTAAATTAACACATAATCGTGTGGGACACGTAGTAACAAATAATACAGTTTTTCTTTGTTGTTTAAGTAATAAATCAGATCTGGAATTTTTTTAATATAAACAATTTGTTGTGATAGAACTGCATCAAAAAATTGAAAAGAAGTATTATTAGATACTTAAATCCAAAAATAAAGAAACTCATTTCTTAACGGCCTGTGCAAGTTAATCACAAATGAATTACGTCAATTAAGGGTTGAAACGAAGCAAAATTGTGGCCGTTATACGTTGTGGCATTTCGTCGCATGTTATGTTCTTTATTATATGTAGTAACATGTTCAAGATCTCGGGATGTAAAGTAACTTAATTTGATAAATAAAACACAAGAGAGGTTTGATACATTTATTGAATCTCTTCAATAATTCTTTCAAATATGTTTGCAGCTGCAGCCGACTTACTGTTTTACCCTTGGTTTAGACATGGAAAACTACAGAAAACCTAGCTAGAGAAGTACGCTTAGTGTTCTAATAATATTAAACATAAAGTACACTCTCGCTCGTAACAAATTTATAATACAGAAGATTAACGACTATAAACTAGCAAAGCTCATTGGCGGAATTTCTGTTGCTGTAGCTGGATAACCCTGAGCGCATACATCAAGCCTATACCTGCAACTGTGTTACCCCGAGCGCATACAACAAGCTTATGTTCGTAGCTGAGTTGCCCCGAGCGCATCCATAAAGCCTATATCCGCTGCTGAGATTCCCCGAGCGCAGAGTATAGCTAAGGGAAAGGATTGCTTGCTGCAGCAGCTGGGTTGCCCGAAGCGCATACAAGCTAATACCCACAGCTGTGTTACTCCAAGGCTCAGAGTATAGATAAGGAAATGGAAGTCTTGCTGCAGCAGCTGGGTTGCCACGAGCGCATATAAGAAGGCTATATCCGTAGCTGGATTGTCCCTAACGCAAAGTAAAGGTAAGGGAAAGGCAATTTTGCTGCTGCAGCTGGGTTGTCCCGAGCGCATACAACAAGCTTATGTTCGTAGCTGAGTTTCCCCGAGCGCATCCATGAAGCCTATACCCGCAGCTGAGATTCCCCGAGCGCAGAGTATAGCTAAGGGAAAGAATTGCTTGCTGCAGCAGCTGGGTTGCCCGAAGCGCATACAAGCTAATACCCGCAGCTGTGTTACTCCAAGGCTCAGAGTATAGGTAAGGAAATGGAAGTCTTGCTGCAGCAGCTGGGTTGCCACGAGCGCATATAAGAAGGCTATATCCGTAGCTGGATTGTCCCTAACGTAAAGTAAAGGTAAGGGAAAGGCAATTTTGCTGCTGGAGCTGGGCTGCCCCGAGCGCATATATCAAGTTTATACGCGTAGCTAGGCTGCCCTGAGAGCAGAGTATAGGTAACGAAAATGAATTTTTGCTGCTACAGCTGAGTTGCTTTGAGCGCCTGCGCATATACTAAGTCTATACTTACTCGCAGCTGGATTGTTCCTAACGCAAAGTATAAGTAAGAAAAAGGTAGTCTTGCTACTGCAGCTGGGTTGCTCCTAGCGCATGCAACAATTGACCACCCGCTGTTAGGTTAGCCCTAGCGCAGAGTATAGGTAAGAGGAAGTGAGTCTTGACTGGCTGATCAAGTATTAAAAAATGGATTCTTCTCTGAAAATCACTTCTGCTTTTATAGGCAAAAGTCTGAAAAACTTAAGCACGTGGTTGGTTTCAAAACAAAGTATATGCAGTTCTTAATCCTTAAACTAACATAAAAATGAAAATGAGAAACGCATATCAAATCTAACTGTAGACTGAAGGTAATAAAAAGAACCAGCCATATCGAGTTCTAAAAATCATATAATTTAGAAAACAAACACCGTTTTCTATAGAATGTAGTTGCTTTGATAACACATGCCTGTTCAATACGTGTGTTAGAAATTAACCTGCAATATTAAGTAAAATATATCAGTAAGCGAATTTCAAAGTAGCATAATAATAACCATATACCGTCATTATAATACAAAGAAACATTCAGAATTAGGTTGACCCTATAAGTACTCATTTACGAGCTTGCCCTAAAATAACAGATAACCAAGACGTGGTTGCGCCGCGCCGTCTAAATGTTTTAGCTTAGCTTACAGAAAGAATTTAAATAAAAGCAAAATAATAACATGAGAGTACCTATTCGCGGTTCGTTACAGTATATCTATAACAATATATTTCATTACAAAAATAAAAAGTCAAGAAAACGTTACATTTATTCATTACTACCTTACATTGTTTGCTATTATGAAAATTATAAGTAAATTTAACACAGAAATTTATATTGCTATTGATACCATTGTTTGTTATTTATAAATATATGATTGGTTCGCTTATTTATTTAAGCTGTAATATTATTCTTATTTAATTCAGCAATAAGTTTTGAACAGCTTTAGTATTCAATATGTGTATATTCTATTGCAAACTCTATTGCTTAATAGAAAATGTGCAATACGTTTATTACAATATTGTTTTAAATATAATAGAAAATGTTATTGTTTTTTCTACTATTCTATTATTCTAAGGCATAAGTATAAACAATTTTATTATATAAATGTATACAATGTACATGCAAAATTACTTTCATTGTTTTTAAGTTAAAATGAGTATTTTAATAGCTATCGATAATAAATTCAGATTTAATGACGATTACAATATAAGCTGTACAATTCAAGATTATAGTTAGTTTTGATGCAAAGCATAAATAAAAATAAAAATATTAGAAATAATTAATTACATCAGATTATTTGAATGTTTTATTATACGTTTTAAAATCAACCAATAACCGTTAAATAAATCAAAGTAAAATCAGAGGAAACATTATTCAAGTAATTACATTTAGAAGTTTTCAAACTTAATTACATTAACATTTGAATATAGGCAGTTGTGAATAACTCCTAGGATGACGATTACCAGTGAAATCGTATATGAATATTAAATTTAACAAAAAGTTTTTAAATTGTTTTAAAAATAAAAACAGAACTAAAATAAATTATAGTTTTCAAAAACGGCAAGAACATTTTTTTACTCGTACTTTTATCTCTTTCACTATAGCAGTGTAGTATATTGACTATAGAAAAATAACATTGAAATTAGTTGCTCCTCTATTATCTCAGTGGCGTATTACCGCCTAGGCCTACAAATCTCAGGCCTAGGGCAGCGAATTTGAAAGAGGTTTTCCAGTTTTATCTGCGATATTCCATAAATTTAAATTATTCTTTAATATTAATGTTGATCTTTTTAGAAACTACTACTTAGATTTACCGTTATTGGACGTTTTGGAATGAGAAATCAAGTCATCTGAAAATGACATGTCAACATGTCGAAATCGGAAATACATATAAGGCTAAAATAAAGACCCGTTGAAGTTTAAAACTGTTGTATTTACTATAAATTAAAATGAACTTCAACGAAGTAAAGCTCGAACTTATAAACAAACTACTATTGTATTTAGTATGAAATTAATGAAGCAAAAAACTAACGCGTTTTCTACAAAATAACTAAAATAATCAAATGTTACAATTTTAATCGTTTTCTTGAGCGGAACCTTAATCTTGGATGTTAAATTAAGTAATAAAGTACTTTCCAGGCAATTAAGAAAATGTAACCACTTTTCTTGATTATTTAGAATGTAATCTATAATTTTCCGAACAAAAACTTAAGAATATGTAGTAATTAATTACAATAAATATGAAAATTAGTAGAGTATTTTAATATTAATAAAAATAATTGTAAATAACTAATTATAATGAATTCTAGGTTCAAATTAAGTTTATACTAATTCGTAAATGCTGAAATAAATTAATGGAGCTGTAATTATTTTACAGACTATAGGGGCGACAGAACCCTTTATCCGCCACAACATTCACAGCGCACGTATTAACAAATGTGGCAAAGCTCTGTACTGTATTAGCGAGAAAGCTCACAGAAAGCGGTTTAATATGCATACACTCACGCTATCACTAACATGTGAGTTAATGGCTTAACGCAGCGTTTCTAAAACTATAGTGTATCCCTATTCTCGCTTACCAGTAATTAAAATCATATGAAATTCCTAAGAGATATACAGCAATTAATAATTTCCTAAATTACTGCTCATTGTTGACACAGCGGCTGATGAGTTTGAGTTATACAGGGTGTTACAGAATTCACAGTAAATGTTTCGATGAAATATGACACATTTAACACATTAAAGATTTTCTAATTTTTGACAATCTTTATGCATAAGTACACAAAAACAGCACTTTTGTTGATCATCGCTAAATTCAACCCTTTTCGAGAAAGCTTAATTTTTGTGAAAAATCGAGTTGCTATGAAGGTCTCAGTATTAATATAAAATGCAAAAATAGTTTGTACAAACTTCCCCTCGTAACCAACCTTTTCCAAACTCATGTTTATCGAAACATTTTTTTTAAATTTTGTTTTGTAGGACCAATGCTCTAAATCTATACAAGTTACTTGCGTAATGCGCATCTTAAGGAATATAATAGATAGCAACTCGATTTTCACAAAAATTGAATTATCTTGAAAACGCTTGGATTTATCGTTTTTCTACACGGTATTTTTGTATGGAAATTTTTAAGTCAAATTTTGCGTGTATAAAAACTAAGTTAAGAGTTATGTCAAGCACCTCGTCCTATCTACGGCTCTGGCCAATAAATTAAAACTAAAACAAGTGAAATCGTTAATCGTAATAGCAAAATATTCAACTATCTCAATTTATGGCGAAGATAAGTAATTCAATTTTTATTAGACTTCGAGAGAAGAAAAAAGTTGGATTGTATGTGTAAAATGTATGGAAAATTCTATTTTCCAGATGTCTCTAGGATACTTTGGCCAAGAATTTAAACTGTGTTGTTGTTATTAGCTGTTATAGAGCCGTTTAGTAAACAACATATTTAATGAGTATCTGTATATATATAATGGACTTTAACGAAGTAAAGCTGGAATTGATAAATAAAACAACATATTTATTTATTTAAAATTTAGCAAAAACCTATATAAGTGTTAATAAATTCAAGGCACGTCTTTTAATCCCAGAGTAACAACAACATATTCTAATGTCTTTGTAGCGACGGAGTTAAAGCTGCTGCCTTTTAAGCAGAAGTCCTGGGTTTGAATTGTAGGTGGAACAATTTTTTCTTTTGAAATTATAACGTCATACTTTATGGTGTCATCGAAAACTCAAACTGTACTTATTTTTTTAAATTCTAATTATTTTTGTGAAATTTAGATTGTTTTTAGCTGGTATCTCTATATTAACTCTTACA
Organism: Ctenicera cuprea; assembly: GCA_958336395.1. Lineage (NCBI taxonomy): Eukaryota > Metazoa > Arthropoda > Insecta > Coleoptera > Elateridae > Ctenicera > Ctenicera cuprea. The sequence goes on along the minus strand of OY284491.1, from coordinate 36,349,744 downwards.
AATTAATGCCTTGAATCTGAGCCTGTACAACTGATGCGTCAATAGATACATACTTACACACGCAATTCGTTATTCGTAACTAATGTGAAGATGTTAGCGGCTAAATTTTACATTTACTTTGAGCTAGTAGTAATTATTGGGAGATTATCGTTTTTATATAAAATATATTTTAAGTTATAAAATGCAGGAACTTATTAAATATCAAATATGAGAAAGTTCAGCTGGAGTGTTTCACCGGGTTTTATTTTGTATTAACGAGCTAGGAACAAAAGTTTGGTTAACACCCCTATCATGTTTATGTTCAATATCTTCAACAACAGTAAAAGATAAAGACATTGTTTAGGTGTATTATTATTTTAAAGGAAATTAAATAGTTTATTACTTAGATACACAGCAAAGATACCTTGGTGGGTGGTACAAAATTTTGAAAAATCGCCGTTATTCTGTCTGTCCATACTTATCTATTTAAATTGGCAAGTTTAACATTATAAATTGTTGTTAGATGGGCGTGTACGAGAAGTTATCTATAAATACACAAAGGTTTAATTCAAGCAAATGGTAGTGTTAAACACTGAACAGCCGACGGTGGATTCCAGAGATGAAGGAAACGCGAGACTCGCGGCCAAATTACACGTTGTCAAACAACGGAAAGCAAAGCTGAACCATTCTTCTCTCTTTAATTAGCGCTAAACGTTGTTTAAGCAAGGCAACTTGCACGAACTCTCATTGCCTTTCTAATGGCTCTGCCGGGTTACTCAACTGCTCTTCTCGCACTGTTATTATTATAATAATGATATCGTTAATTTAGCCTTTCTGAGGTCATTCCCTAGCAAGAAAACATAATTAGCCAGTTTTCGTAAAGAGTTCAAGTTATAATTACAACGAAATATGAAAGAATATTAACTTTTACTAAAATGTCTACCACTACTTACTACTTAAACATAACAGTTATTTCAGCTTATGGCTAAACGTTTACGTAAAACTGAAATAAACAGCCGAAGGATTATTATTACATATACAGCCCACTTAACGTATAAATGCAGTTTAACTAATGGACTTTGGGGGAGATCATTAAAATTTATTTAGATATTACACAAATTAGTTTGAAAATACTAAGTCCTATCCGCTAGGTTATTACGAAGACATTTCAATGTGTCGTAAAAAAGCGCATGTCATCATCTTCATTCACGTATCGTGGCGTGAGAAGAACCACCACCACCCACCTACCTTATTCTCTATTTTCAACTTCGACCGTAAATTGGCCTTCTGAATAGCAAATACCGGTTGGGTTAAGAATTCAAAATCAAAACGAGCATTTAGCTTAAACTAATTCCAAGAAAAAAAAACTGAATTTGGAAAATGAAGAAGCATTTCTGAAAAATACAGTAAGATTTGAATTAATTTAAAACTCGCTTAATTTTTTTTTGAACACTCGTTAGCATGGGATTATAGAAAATTGGACCAGAATAAAATTCGTTAACCGTTAAGTGGAAAGAGGAGACGATTAGCATTCTTAAGTATTACTGCATTGCGAAATTAAATCGTGGTATATAATTCTACTAAGAATAAAATGGAAATAAATACCTTATCTAGTTTGCTTTAAAAATTGCATGTGGCATCTGAAATTGTTTTATACAATTTAGAACTATCACCAAAAAAATTCTGATACCTTTGGAGTGCTTTCAATTTTATGATTTAAAGGGTTGCATTTTTTGGTTTTAGATTGCCAACAATTTCCAATCTGAATCAGAACTTTTTAGCAAGTAAGATAAGAAGTAAGTATAAAACAAGCTCAGACGTGACATTCAAATTCTCGTACATACTAGATACATTATTGATTTCCACTACTTGGCTTCCAATACTGTACCAAATAATGACATTTTTGTAAATCCACATCATTTTATCTACCAAAGAAAATTGCAAATAGCTTGCATACATAAATTTTAAACATAACAGGGCGCATTAAATAAAACCGTTAGAAGCCATTAACCCTAAACAAAATTTAGGGATATGACCTACTATACCAGGTGACCACGAAAACATATATAACAACCGGCCATTTTTTCAATGTTTCAATTATTAACTTCAATTTTTTTTGGTAATACCGGGTGTCCCAGAAGTTACTGACCCATTTTAACTGCAAATATCTCCGAACTAAGAAGCGATAGAGATATGCGGTTTTCACTGAACAATTTCTTTTTAAAAAAAGTTTTATATAGGGTGTTTTAAACAAAGGTCTTTTTCAATTGCAAATATCGTCGATTTTTTAATGGAACACCCTGTATATTTTGATACTATGTGAAAGGTGAACTCTTCCTCTTTCCGAAAATGTACAATTTGTTGCAGTTGAATTGAAAAATGAGTGAGTTATTTGGTTTTTAACGATAGGCTTTTATAGGTATAGGCATTTACGGGTGTTAATGTTAAAGCATGCTTTGGAATTTTTATAATATCAGTGAACTGACACAACGAACTGTCAAAGTAATTAATTCTGATTTGAATAATTCTTAAACGGCTGCTGTTAATTTTTTTTCAATAATGGTCCGATTGACTTTAATTGAAAAATCAAAAAATTATGTTATTGTATGCTAAGCATGAATCGATTGTTGATACTAAAAGAAGATTTCGTGCGGTATTTAGGAAAAATCCACCTTCAAAAAACAGCATAAAAAAGTGGCACGCTGCATTTCTGCAAAGTGGCTCTCTGGAAAAGAAGAAATATCAAACACGTGATGCTGATGGTTTTTTAAATAGACTCCTGCGTATTCAGGAAACATTAGAAGAACACAATAATCGAATATCTATTGGCAAAATAGCAAGTACAACTGGATTTTCTAAATCCGAAGTTCAGTTGTATGATGGTATTAAAATTAACTCCTTATAAAATTCAAATGCACAAAAAAATTTATGAAAGATTTACAAAAAAGACTTGTTTTTTCAGAGACTTTACTAGATTTATACAGAGAAGTACCCAATGTTCTGCTTATAATGTCAGATGAGGCTGCGTTCCATTTAAACGGGCAATGTAATAAACATAATTGTCGAATATGGGGGTCTGAAAATCCAAGAGTAATTGAGGAATACGAAAGCGATTAACTGAAGTTGAACGTTTGGTGTGGTGTTTTTAAAGAAAAATATATGGACCGTACTTCTTCCAAGAACTGAGAATTACTGGTAATGTCTACACAGACACGTTAGAAAATTACTTATACTCACAACTGGAACAAGATGCCGCCATAAACTCTGTTTACTTTCAGCAGGATGGTGCGCCGCTACTCTATTCGCTTGTGGCTAGAAATTCTGTTGCAGAAACATTTGGAGATAGGTGGATTGGGATTGGGAGAGCCGGACCAATTGAGTGGCCTGCCCACTCACCAGATCTGACGATTCCCGACTTCCTTATTTGGTCTTTTATTAAAGATAGATGTTATAATCCTATCCCAGAGACTCTGGAACAACTGCGATGTAACATTGTCCGAACATTTCAAGAAATTACCCCGGAAATGTTGCGAAAATCTTTTGACAATTTCTTGTTCAGGTTGCAAAAATGTATAGACCAAAATGGACAACACTTGGAACATCTTAAAGATTTTTATTAATGTAGCTAATTTAGAATGTCAATTTTTATTAAAATTAGGTATTCCTCTTTCAATTTTGTCTTGTTATTTTCTACAAATAGGTAGTTATCGGATTTCTAATGTCAAAACTTATTAAGGATCAACATGGATCAGAAATCTGTACCTAATGAACGACCATCCTTAAAAACCAAATAACTCACTCATGTTTCAATTCAACTGTAACAAATCCTACATTTTCGGAAAGAGGAAAAGTTCACCTTTCAGATAGTATCAAAATATACAGGGTGTTCTATTAAAAAAATCGACGATATTTTTAATTGAAAAACACCTTTTTTTTAAAACACCCTATATATAAAACTTTACTGACTAAACATTTATACCGAAAAAAACTTTATTTAAAATGAAATTGTTCTCTATCGCCTCTGAGTTCGGAGATATTTGCAATTAAAATGGGTCAGTAACTTCTGAGACACCCGGTATACACACAAAAATGCATATATTATCTGGTTTAACCAGAAGTGTTGGCAATTCTTTTTTAATTTTTAATGGAACACCTTGTATATTTTTGCATATTTAGATAGCCTTTTAAATTAACACATGTTCGATGAAACGCAAATATAAGTTTTCCAAATTTCCATTACACCTGCATCTTCGAATTGTATCATTGTTACTATTATCATATTTTATTGGCATGCTTGTTTGCTAACAACAATCAAAAACTGATGTAAATTTTGAATATAAATTATTTATTTAGAATTATTGTTTAGCAGAACGTAAAGTTATAGGTATAATATCATTGTAATCACTTAAAAATTGCAGCTATACAGCTGCAGTTGTAGCTATCTACCGCCGGTATTTGCCTATACAGACTACAAACACTGTAGAAAACTAGTCAAATCCTAGCCAGTTTTCTTAAGATAGTCAAAATAAAGGTTATTGGTAACAAAATTTTAACACTAAAAGCAGATGATTTCTCCTATACGATGTAAGATATATAAACTGACATCCTCCCCCTTCCTAGTGGTAATGCAGTAAATGTAAAGGGGATGAAAAACTTGCTGAGGCAGTCAGTGTAACTCGAAGCGTTAGGTCAAAACCCGTAAACGACTGAACTACGATAAAACGCTGGGTAAGAGAATAACCCGTAAGCAGCTGAGCTACCTACAGCACTAGTCAAAGCCCATAAACGGATGAGCTACCACAAGGATGCAACTCATAAGTATCTAGACTAGCGCTGCGATGAAGTTCGTAAGCGACAGAGATACCTCCAACCGCTGGGTATGGGAATAACCGGTAACCAAAAGAAGTACCTTTAGCCCTGATCCGAAGCGGTAAGCGGCTAAATTACCCCCAAAGCGCCGGATAAGGCAAACAACGTAAGCATCTAATCTTGCTCTAGCGCTGAGCCGAAGTCCGTAAGCGAATAAGCTACCGCGAATCGTTGGGTAAGGATAGAAGCTATTTCTAGTACTGTGACAAAGCTCGTAAGCAGCTGAGCTACCTTAAACCGTTGGGTACGGGATTAGCCCGCAAGCGGCTCAGGAAGTACCTCTAGCTCTGGACCTAAGCCCGTAAGTAACTAAGTCACTTCGAAATGTTGGGTAACGCAAACACCCGCAAACATTTGATATTTCTTCAGCGCTGGGTCAAAATCCGTAAGCGGATGAGCTTCTACGAATCGCTGGGTAACGATAGAAGCTGTAAGCGGCTGAGCTACTTCAAACCATTGGGTAAGGAAATACCCCCGTAAACAGCTGGGGTACCTCTAACTCTGGGTCGAAACCCGTAAGTAGCTAAGTCACTTCGAAGTGCTGGGTAACGCAAACACTCGTAAACATTTGATATTTCTTTAGCGCTGGGTCAAAATCCGTAAGCGGATGAGCTTCTACGAATCGCTGGGTAAGGATAGAAGCCGAAAGCAGCTGAGCTACCTCAAACCATTGGGCAAGGGAATAACCCGTAAATAGCTGGGGTACCTCTAACTCTGGGTCGAAACCCGTAAGTAGCTAAGTCACTTTGAAGTGCTGGGTAACGCAAACACTCGTAAACATTTGATATTTCTTTAGCGCTGGGTCAAAATCCGTAAGCGGATGAGCTTCTACGAATCGCTGGGTAAGGATAGAAGCCGAAAGCAGCTGAGCTACCTCAAACCATTGGGTAAGGAAATACCCCCGTAAACAGCTGGGGTACCTCTAACTCTGGGTCGAAACCCGTAAGTAGCTAAGTCACTTCGAAGTGCTGGGTAACGCAAACACTCGTAAACATTTGATATTTCTTTAGCGCTGGGTCAAAATCCGTAAGCGGATGAGCTTCTACGAATCGCTGGGTAAGGATAGAAGCCGAAAGCAGCTGAGCTACCTCAAACCATTGGGCAAGGGAATAACCCGTAAATAGCTGGGGTACCTCTAACTCTGGGTCGAAACCCGTAAGTAGCTAAGTCACTTTGAAGTGCTGGGTAACGCAAACACTCGTAAACATTTGATATTTCTTTAGCGCTGGGTCAAAATCCGTAAGCGGATGAGCTTCTACGAATCGCTGGGTAAGGATAGAAGCCAAAAGCAGCTGAGCTACCTCAAACCATTGGGCAAGGGAATAACCCGTAAGTGGCTGGGGTACCTCTAGCTCTGGGTCGAAGCTCGTAAGTAGCTAAGTTACTTCGAAGTGCTGGGTAACGCAAACACCCGTAAACATTTTATATTTCTTTAGCGCTAGGTCAAAATCAGTAAGCGAATTGCTGGCTAAGGATAGAAGCCGTAAGCAGCTGAGCTACCTTAAACTGTTGGGTAAGGGAATAACCCGTAAATAGCTGGGGTACCTCTAGCTCTGGGTCGAAGCCCGTAAGTAGCTGAGTCCCATCAAAACGCTGGGTAAGGGAGAAAACCGTAAGCATCTGATCTTTCTTAAGCTCTCTATGGCTTGAAGTCCGTAAGCGGATGAGTTACTACGAATCGCTGGGTAAGGACTTTGATTATATAACTTTGTAAGGATAGAAACCGTAAGCAACTTTGTATTAGGAACCTGTAGGGTTGTACCAGGTACTTGGGGTAAACTAAAAGTCTTGATTAGAGGATCAAGAAAAACTAAAAATTACTTCTTCTTTTATAGGCAATACTGTGAAGAACGTCTGACGTAATTTGAAATTATTTCTTAAGCATGTGGCTTTTCTTTGGTACGTAGCAGAACAAAAAATGCTGCTATTACCTATCAAATAATTAAAATTTGTTGTTTGGTGAAGCCAAAGCGAATTTGATGTCGGTTTAGATCTAGATCAAAGAACCTGTAAGCTGTCATAATTTTGAATATGCAAAATACAAACGTAATTTTTGAGAACCCCTTTAATGAGCCAGTCAGCGGATTGAAGTTTACTAAGAACCATGGGCGTTTTTAAGATTTTTACTAGGGAAGAGCAAGCCAAAGTGTATAGTTTGATTGTTAAGTTTGGAAGGTGCAGACACCCCCTGCGGAAGGGGACCCTTCTCGGTAAAAGTTAAAAAGAAATTCAAGTACAGTGTGCGGTCTTAGAATAAATATAAATTACCTGGATTGAGGCAATTACCGGTCTAAATAACTGTCGGAAAACACGTTGTTGATATTAAAAAGTATCCTTTTTTTTTCTTAAATTTTAAAATATTAAAAAATTCTTGCAGATCCTAATAAAGTACTTTAAATTGCCTATCAAACTGATAAAAATTAATAACGATTGGCGTTTGGGTTTTTGAATAAATAATTAATCAATTTAAAAATTTTCAAAAAATTAAGGAAGGCGTCAGAGTGAAATTTGGGAAATTAATAAAAAAACAATTTTGTAGTTCATTGCAAGTACTATCGGCTCAAAAAGTTTAATAAAATTTTGTTGGCAGTTTTAGAGCAATTTTTTTTGAAAATGTCCAAAATTTTGAGCCGCTAGTTTATTTACAATTTCCATATTTTCTAAAATACCTTTGCATCACTTGATTCTCTCTCTCTCGTTTTCAGTCTTCCGACTGGTTTGTCACAGTTCTCCACATACGTCGATCTTGTGTCATTTCTTTCAGTTCTTTGTAGGTTCCTACGTTTGTATCATTCATTATTTGTTTGATATATTTCAGCCGTGGTCGTCCTCTCGGTTTCTTTCCTTCTGCTTGTCCTTCTATGTTCAGCATGCTTTTGCCTCGTAAGGTATGGCCTATGAGTTGACATCTTCTTTTTTGTATTGTCTTAATTAGTTTTCTTTCTTCGCCTATTCTTCTGAGTACCTCTTCATTTGTTACTCTTTCTATTCAACTGATTTTGAGCATTCTTCTGTAACACCAAAGTTCTAGTGCTTCCAGGTGTTTTCTTTCTGGCACTCCAAAGGTCCAGCTTTCGCATCCATACAGTGCAACGCTCCATACATATGATTGTAAAAAAGTTTTTCACTTGATTATGCTTATCAAAAGCTATCAAATAATATGATAATTTGTATTGATTGGATGTTTTGTTTTTGGGTAATCGGGCATTAAAGTTATAATTTTCAAAAATGCGTAGCGGCCTTCATTTTGAAGATGCAGCATTTGAAAAAAAAAGTATTTGATTTGTCTTTAGATGCACTACACACTGCGTATTCAAAATTGTAAAACTGAGTTTAAAAAAAATCTATACTAAAAAGGTTTCCGTTTCCGTTTCCGGCTCCGGTTCCGATTAACGACCTTGCAATGAACTACCTGGTAATAAAAAAATTAAATTATAAAATATTTATTTTTGAGTTTAAATTCCAGGGCAAGCAACTGCCCCCACCTTGTCCCCCTCTATCGGGCGTCTTGAGAACTCGTGCTATTTTATGAGCACTACAAAAATAGTATGCTATAATACTCGAATATAAGAAATTCTTTAAGATATGTGCAGGTTAATACAATACTGAATAGTTTGTTTTTTTATTATCTATTATATATTTTATTTACAAATTTATACGATCACGCATCTAAATAAATGCTAAAAATATATAACTAAAAATACATATCTACTTCCGAAAGAAGTAATAATGAATTATATTTTAATCGAATACTACGAGCTCGCGTTAAAATAGCAAAACAGAAAGAATTAAAACATGTGCAAAAAAATAATAAAACTATGGTACTAATCCGAGCTCCGCAACCGTATTAAGGTTCTGGGTCACCCGTACAAGAAGCTATTATTTTTTACATTCCAAAATGCGTACAGGGCATTATCCAGCTATATTTATTTAAAAATTCACAAAAAATGTCTGTTTGTTACCCTTTCACTTTCCGGAACTAGGTATTTATTAATGCATAACAAAAAAATGTGGGTTTGCGTTGGGTCTGTACACCAAGAAAAGCAAAAACTAATACAGCATTCTACAGGTTGTTGAAAAAGGCACAAATCTGGCATTCTTATGGAGATGTTCGTTGATCCCATACGACAGTCACGCGTTTTTCACTTGATTGGACCTATAGATAACGAAGTGTCAATCCAAATAGTGTTGTACTGAATACATAAACGTGCCATGACTTGCACTTGTAACGTGCTGTCTGTTTCATATAATTTAAGAATCCAATCCTCAAAAGCTCACCAACAAATGATTTTACGTTACCCAAAATTAACGGAAATTTATTCCAAATGGATGGTTTAGGGAACGGATAACCACTAGTTATTACATTAATAGCGATAAAGCCTATAATAAAAGAAAATAGCACCCAACTTCGTTACTGATACAAGTTACCTTGGTTTCGGGCGTTTACAATTTCCATTCTTTCAAGCATAAAAGGAAGCATTAAAAGAATAAGTTTAACAAGATGTTAAACATAATATTAACGCACACTTTTGAGCAAATAAATTAAGATGTAACTACTGTTTCACAAAATAAATGTGACTCGTGTAGTGCTGGGTATAAATTATGAGCGTTTAAATTACGAACGTAAATTTCTAGTGGATCTTTTTTTGTGTCGCTTTATCTGAGAATATAATAAAAGCGTTTCAGATATTACCCCCTGGGTCTGGGAAGTCACATTAACACAGAAATCACCCCTAAATTCTTCTTGGAAACATTGGGCTCACAAAAAACATCTGTGACATTTTTTCAGAGAAAACACCCACCTTACATCTAACTTACCGCAAACACAATAGAATCCCTTGTTCAGAATAGATAGCTATTTTAAAGGTGAGGTACGAAGAAGTTTTTAAAAATTCAATGCTGACACCTCCAGCGCATACGACTTAAATTATAGTGTTAACTTCGTAGTTACAAAATAGCAAAGGTGAAACTTCAAACGTAAGTTAGTTCTCTTTTCGTTTTTTATAGGAAAACAATTCACAAAACAAGACTTTTACAAATTCCAAATCTTTTCAGATTTCCTGGCTCGAAACGTGGTAAAAAATAACTTATAGAATTCGTAAACAGTTTTAGTTTTTAACCCTAAATATTGAAAAATACCAAGTTTATTAAAATTTTGGAATTTTTAACAATTTTCGCTGGTGTAGTTCGATTGTAATAGTGATTCGTGGTGTGAAACGCTAAGAAAATTTTCTACTAATGCTTATTTTGGAACAATTCCTATAAAGTTGGGAATTTGAGGTGGATTGTCATATTTTACATTGGTCACTCAATTAGCTGGGTCTATTACCACCTGCAGGGCCACTGACAATCGACAATCGCTCATGCTTCCGTTTGTCATCCTTTCCAACAAAAGCAGCGCTGCCAATCGCTTTGTTTAGTTGGCAAGACTACGTCTCTGTCCGCTCCTATATTATCCATTATTACTCTTCGTTAATTGTAGATTATGCTGCGTAATCGCAACCTTAGATTTAATACTAGAGATTCCCATGATGTGAATCACGTTTTTTCACGTCGACTGGTTCTAGAGACGCTTCTTGTTAAAGCGTTTGTCACGTCTGGGCTTTGCCGAAGAAATGATATGTACTTATTTTGAATTGTTCTACGACGCTCCATGTTCGGACATTCTGTCTAGATTAACGATTTAATTTTAAATTGAACATTAGAAATGCTGTCTTATTCACATCTAACAGTTGAATACATTTTATGCATTTGCACAATCATGTTCAACAAGATTTTAAAACTCCAATGGTTTCCTATTTTGAGAAACATTTTGATATTCAGCGTTCATTGCGATTAAGTTACATGAGTATGAACCACAGAGCATGACTTTGTGGTATAAACATACAGAAAGATATATATTTACTAGCTGAACCCGTCGACTATGCCCTACGCTTTCCTTCTAATAAAATTTTTAGTGAATGTATTAAAAGTAAGCCTAGACAGCTGAGGCGAACTTAAACGGCGAGCGCAGGTGTAAGGGATTAAAAGGAGAATCCTCAGCCGCGCACGTAGGCAGTCGAACAGAAAGATAAGTCAAGCCGAAGATCTGTGTTTAATATACCAGGTGATCACGAGAACATCTAACAACCGGCCATTTTCTCAATTATTAAATTTATATTTAAAATTTTTTTGGGTAATACACATAAAAACGCTTATTACGACTTAAAACGATGTTAATTTAGACTTCTAGTTTAACCGGAAATGATAACAATTTTTTTATTTTTAGTGGAACACTCTATATTTTTACATATTTGGATAAACCTTTAAATTTTCTTTACAGCCATGTACAGGCTGTTTCAAATTCGAGCCCCACCATGGGGATCTCGCTTATTTGAAGAGATAGAGAGTTGGTTAAATTGAGGCAAAGTTGCCAAATTTTATGCCTAACAATAATCTGCAAAGAAATTTAAAGTAGCCACTCTGGTTTTTCAGATATCTGAAAAAAACTAAAATTTTGGATTTTTCATTTTTGACTATAACGCATTTATCATTTATGCTACATATTTCTAGTTAACGCATTATTAGAACACTTTTTTATGCTGAATTTAAATTGTTTATCAGATTTGGTGTAACTGTTACCATTGTTCATTTTCGACTTCAACTTTTTTTTTCTTATGGTTGGCATTTAAAATTTTTTCATATTTGGATAGAGTTTTCCTGCTGCCTACGCTCAAAACAAAGTTTCCTGAAATTTTCGCATACTTAATGTATCTAAAAGTAAAAGTAAATAAGAGAAGTGTTTTGTTTTACTTCCATCAGTTCATAGCCTACTAGAATTTTCTCAAAATAAATTAAATGACGTGGTCTTTCCATGGCACTCTTATGAAATTTTTATTTTTTGTAATAAAATGCTCAAAACTTAAACAAAATGCAAAGTGTGACACATCGTTGAAATCAGAATTGAAAACTCTATCCAAATATGAAAAAATTTTAAATACTAACCGTAAGAAAAAAAAAGTTGACAGTCGAAAATGAACAATGGTAACAGTTACACCAAATCTGATAAAAAATTTAAATTCAGCATATAAAAGTGTTCTAATAATGCGTTAACTAGAAATATGTAGCATAAATGATAAATGCGTTATAGTCAAAAATAAAAAATCCAAAATTTCAGTTTTTTTTCAAATATCTGAAAAACCAGAGTGGCTACTTTAAATTTCTTTACAGATTATTGTTGCCTCAATTTAACCAACTCTCTATCTCTTCAAATAAGCGAGATCCCCATGGTGGGGCTCGAATTTGAAACAGCCTGTATAATACTTATCTTTTAACTTTTAATTTTGGCCGCCATTAATGATATTCATAATTAATTTTTTTTAAGTTGGTTTTGTAAACAAAAGAACAATGAAGAAGAAACACTCCAACGGTGGAATAACAACACTTGAAAAACACGGAAACTTTCCACACAAGTAGCTAAATACCATATACGTACTTCGACAGTCAGTTTACCACTAATGATGATAGCTTTGCTGTCGAAATACGTATCTGGTATTTAGTTACTTGTGTGGAAGAGTACTGTATTTTTCAAGAAAAAAATAATGAATTTTAAGAGTTCCCTTTTTCAAATTAAAAAAAAAATATTGTGGCAAGAAGATATTACAAAAAATTGAAAGATATTCTCAATTTTTAAACGGTCATAATTAGTTTTGTAATTCCTTTAATTCAGTTTTATTGCATTCTTTAAATTGCAATTTTATATGCTTTAATTGAATACCAATAAAATACCTCATTGTTTTTAAAATAGCAAGAAAAAATAAAACTATTGTATGAATAACGGCTATTAAAAATAGTTACGTTTTTACAACTAGGAAGGCTTTCAAAACAAAATACAAAGTGACGTTAACTGTCAAAACAAAATAAGTTAAAAGTAGTAATTTAAAGGTCTATCCAAATATGCAAAAATATATGAGGGTTCCATTACAAATAAAATATCTGCTATCACTTTCGGTTAAACTGGAAGTCCAAATTAACACCGCTTTGTGTCGTAATTTGCGTTTTTATGTGTATATCACTCAAAAAAATTTAACATTAATAATTTAATAAAAATTGAGATAATGGCCGGTTGTTACATGTTCTCGTCATCATCTGGTATAGATTGGAAAAAGGAAAAATATTTCAGTTTAAATTATATAATGAAAGAAACAACGGTTTCGCCCACAAACCGCTAAAACTCGACGACGCAGCTATAGATCTTGATGCTTCGGAGTTATTGCTTCTATGCAGCGCATCGAACTTGGGAGGAAGTTGGAAAAAAGAAGCATAAAGTAGGTCGGTACCAAGATACGCATTCTATATTTGTGCTTTCATGACTAATACCTACATTTCGCGGGTTTCAAACAGTGTCAGCTCATGGGTACACGTGAAACGTTTTTGTGCAAAAAAAATTGACCTTCCTCAAACGCTTGGGGGTGATTTTTAATTTCTAATAACTGCATATAGTACAGATTTATCACCAGACGGAATAATGAATGAACGGAGTAAACGGCAGTTTTATTCTATGCGTATTTCTATTGCCGAAGTGCATACAATGCCAGAAGAACAGTGGCTTTAAATAATAATTCCCACCTGTTCATACCTATACCTACCACAAATTTTTCAACTTTCTGCTGTATAAAGTACCGTTACGTGTAATATTAATAGTTTTACTTACTGCTAATGTTGGCATCGGTATTTACAAACCTAAAACTTTTTCCTATCCTATTAGGCCTTGATAAAACGTTTCAAATAAAATACACACGACATCATTTATAGAAAGCATTCTGTGCTTTAAAAGACTGGCTCACAATAAAATACCGACACTTCCTTATCTGAAAAATACTCATAGAGTTTTATGTGAAAAGCGAAGCGCTGTAAATATCTAGTCATGATCTACATGATGCTAGTAGTAGGTTAGGCCGGGGAGGATGCGTTGTCATGATAACCACGTATTTTGGTTCAACGATAGAGAAAGCCACATAAATGTCCTCACTTTACTATGTGGTCGTGTTGGATGACCAATAATGTACGATCGTTGCAATTTTGACGATCGTGGTTAGTATATAAATGTTAGACGTATTAGTAATGAATGATTCTATAGTTCTATAAATATAGAGACTTTTAATCCTAAAATAACTAAATTTGCGATTTACAGTTATTAGAGGCGAAGAAGAGCGTCATTCGCTTCACTTTCACAAGTTATCACGGGTATGAAAGCCAGTCGGCCCAGGTTAGACCTCGCCAAGGACCATTCCACAGGGCAGTTATGTATGTATAATAGTAGAGACGAAAAATATCGCATACAAACTATAACGGGCGGGCGGTTCAAAATTCTACCGACAATATTCTGAAGGTGATTCCTTAGGTCATTTTGGAACTAAATCACGTTTAAATTAATATATTTACTATAAATTGAGATATTCAAATTATGTAGAATATTTTACTATTGATTATTTACACCTCCGCTTTTTTTTGTTTGTCAACCAGGGGCTTAGATGAAGGAAATTATCTTTAGTATTAAAATGTCCATATAAAATTTTAATTAAATATCTCAGGTCTTCGGTCACATCTTATAATCTGGGTTTAATTAAAATGAAGCACGAATTACCCGTTGAAGTTTGTCGGTGAAATCAACCTATATAATGAAGGAAAGGTTGTGCCAAAAACCCTTTAGGACTCGACGCCGCAGCTACAAACATTCATGTATCGGAGTTATTGCTGCTCTTCAAAGTAGCCCAGCTGGGAGGAAAGATAAAAAAAGTAAAACAGAGAGGACAAACACAAGACTTGCATTTCCAAATTTCAGCCTTCATGACCACCATCTACATTTGGCAGGCATGGAAGCGCGTTGTGCCAGATCGGCCTGCCATGCCAGAAACCATACCACTAGTATATAGTCTTTGCCACTAGGCAGCTATGTTGTGAGGTGGCTATTTTGTCACGTGACTAGAGGGTAACCAAAAATGCACTGGATACCCTCCAGTTAGGTGACAAAATGGCGTAATCACTGGCCCTTATTCTGAAATGTATTGTGAAGTCGCATAACCTCTCTAAAGAAAAATGCACCCAACAATATAATGCAAAATGACTGCCAGAAGAAAATTCTTAGAAGCAATCTTACAGAAATTAAGTAGGAACATATTTTACTTGTAGTAAAACAGTATATATTTCCGGTGTTAATTCATGAACATGATGACAATTGTGGCAAAATAAGTACCGTGACACAGGTACTTTGGTGTTATTAAAGTGTAACTGTAATAAATGTCTTAACTAATTATTTGTAGTTTTATGAGGTCGGCATAAAATTGGACGCTAAGTACCTGGCTTCTTTTAATCCTACCCTTAAACTGGACGCTGGCGAGGGGATTAACACAATTACTTGTTTATCGACGGTTAATGATATTCTCCAAGAATTTTCTACTAGAGAATAGGGGAGGGAAAGTTTCAGTTATTTGCTTATTTGCAAATAGTTTTATTTTCCTGTTTTAAGTGGTCGAAGTTAGTTGTACCTCTATTCGTTTACCGCAACTATAGAAATTTCCAAATTTATTAGTGAACGTGGAAAAGAAGTACTGATTGTGGAGTCTGCCAAATTTACCAAAGACAAAGTGCTAAAAAGTGGTGAAACTTACTGGAGATGTGCCATACGTTCCTGCAAAGCAAAGGTTTTTACGATGGGGGCAGAAGACATAATTACTCGTAGTGATTTGCAACATAACCATCCTAAAGACATTAAAAAGTTAAATCGTCAAGTAATAAGCAACAGTGTAAAAAGAAAGGCGACAGAAGAGGCAGCCGAAAGGCCTTCTAAAATAATACATTCCGCGTTAAAAAAACCATAGGGAACAATTGAGTTCTGTTCGAGATTTGACTTACATTCGTACTAATTTGTATAATAACAGGCGGAAACATCAACCACCACTACCAAAAACTACCGACGACGTTATGGATATGTTGGGGAAAGTGAATATTCGAACAATTACAGAAGAGGATTTTGTATTCATTAACGATCAGCATAAAAAGATTGTTGTGTTTTCGTGCTTGACAAATATCCGCTATCTGTGTAGTAGCGAAAATATTTTTTTGGATGGGACGTTTAGTTACTGTGCAAAGCAATTTTTACAGTTATTCACCATCCACACTCTTGAAAATGGACACTACATTCCACTGGCATTTTGTTTGCTTCCTGATAAACGACAAATAACTTACGAAGGTGCTTTTCTGTTACTAAAAAATAAGTGCGAAACTGTCGGTTTAACTTTAAACCTAAAAAGAATTGTGGCAGGTATTGAAAATTGAAAATTTCATTGTTTAGTTAGAAGACATTTACCTTTAGTTTTTATCTAGTTAAGTAAAAAATAATTATTTGAATAATAATAAACCGAATTGATCTAGCAAACAGTTTACATAAAAACAAACAAAGTGAAAGTAATTTAAAAATTCAAACATTCCGTGCGCAAACTGACTAGAATAAATTTATGGTTTAAATACTGGATACGATTATTACAATAACATGTACTAGTAATTTGCTTTATATGTATATCTTAAATATCAATTAATACTCTTATTATCAAGTGCCAAATACAGAAGTTTTTAACGGTCAGTTAAACAACGAACGCAACTATTTAACATCGCAGAATAAACATGTTTTCGAAATTATAGAAATAAAAAAAATGATTTTAACCAAAACTATACGTTTTATAATATTATACTAATATAGTAGTGTAATAGATAATAAATGCTGAAGAGTTTTACATTTAGTTGGATTATGAATATTAATATAGTGCTTTTATATTATGCAACTTATTTTAAAATTATTATTACAATTCAACAGGAAGAGGAAGATAAGCAGCAGACACTAACATTTAGCATAAAACATTTGCATTTTGCCTGAAATATTCATCATCGTTTCTAGGTTAAACCCACGTTAATTTCAAATACAAAATGTTTGGGTGCAATATAAAAGAAACAGATCGTCATATATGCCAGGGTCTATTTAGGTTTATTAACTACACCTGAATTTACTTTTACTATATTTTTAAATATTATCAGACACAATCATTCAATGACATCTAATAACACTATAAAAATTTTACACTTTTGTGATGATAAACGTAAGTTAGATATACTAGAAGCATTTAAAATTTACAAACATTTAAATCCAATACCTGTAATGAATGAGCATACTGATCTCTTAAATTCACCGTTATTGGACGTTTTGGAATGAGTCATCTGGACGCAGATATAGGAAACCAAGATCAAGTTATGAAGATTTATTGTTCCTATAGCAACACTAACTGTTTACATTTTTTATCTTGCCTCTGAAAATGACATGTCAACATGTCGAAGTACGTATAAGTCAAAAATAAAAAGCTGTTGAAGCTACGAATTGTCTTATTTACAATGAAACTCTGTAACAGTTAGCTTGACAACAAAAATGAAAAATACAATTCTTGTGTGTTTTTGTTCGATCTGTTTACATCATTAACAAAATTGGAGAAAAAGTAACAGATTTAAATAAAAATTAGAGAAAAATGGTTTTTCTATAGCAACATCCAGTTATAATATTGTACTATTGCGTCATACCTATGTACCTACGGCATGTATTCTAAATTGGTCATTTTAAATTTGTAGTACTGTATCTTGTGTGAAATCATATTTCTGTGCTCACTTTTAAAACTATAGCTTCAACCGTTTCAAAAATATTAAATAAAGATGTTTCATTCAACTTCCACTTTAAGCGACTTTAACTCTGAAACGAAACAGTTTCGCATATGGGTAAGTTGAGTTAAATCGACATATTTTGCGCACTCTTAATCTATGGTATCATTATATCATCATCAACACAACTTAGGCCCTTCCATTGTTAGTTCTTGTGTTCTTGTGTTGTTTTATTTTGTCATGCATAACAAAAATGCATCGTTTATGACTATTGTTTTAGAACGCCCTGTAAATAAAAACTAAGATTAAACTAAAAAAAAAGTAGTTTAAACAACGCAACATAAAATTTTGATAGATAATGTGTTAAGAAGACATGCTTCCACTCTAAATATCACTACTTCTACAAAAATAAGTTTAAATTCTTACTCTGTTACTGCAATCTATAATCCATATATTAAATCAAGATCCCTTCCACCTGTCTCAGCCTTAACTACTGCCGGCCCCCCGCACCAACAAGCCAAGTCTGTACGCATCGATTACTAATGGCTGCTAGACCACTACAGTGACAGATATTAATTAGTCGGTAGCTTTACAGGTATGTTTGGCAGACTGTGCAGCAAGCGCAGAAAACATTCATTTGCGATGCTGCTTCACGGCAAGCGGTCGCGTGCAGAACTCGGTGATTAAACATTTCAGCTGCACAACACTGAAATCATTTCTTGAGAAAAGTAAAAGCAAAAATTCGACAAACAGATGTTTATTAAAATAAACAGGCTAGAAATCTGTATTTATATTACATTATTGCAAAAACACTTTCATAGCAACAGCATTTATAACTTCTTATTATTCCAATAAGAATGGTCAAAATGCATTTTCAGTAAACAAATAAAACGCGAAGCTAACGCCGCGGTTTCAACTAACATACGCTGGCCCCATCGCAGACAAAACACACAGGTTTATTATTAAATTGCGGTGTATATTCAATAAATATTTCTAGATTAAGCAAAATAAACACTTGCGTAAGTACTCTAATTAGAATTTACGTTGAGTTTTATAAGTTGTGCTGTGTAAAACGCTAATATTTTATAATCGGAAACCTTAAACACTTCATATTCAGTATAAACGTAGCAAATGTATTTATATATGTTTTATCAGAAGTATTAAAAAATAAAAATATAGATACAAATCATGTTTGCACTTTTTTAGTTTACAATCTTATGATAAAAAATGTTACAGATACGTTTGCACAATTAGCCTTTGCTTTGTGTTATACAATATTAAAAGTTTCTAGATTTCTAGGTACTTTCAGGACTATAGAAAAAATTGAATAAGAAATTGTTTGATCAACAAATAGTCTGTATTTGAGTATTACTGTAATTTTAATATATATAAATTTCTAACTGTTTATCTTTGTAACTAGTTAAAAATGTCTTTTTAGTATTGTCAAAGTTATTTCATATTTCATAGACTAGTGGAATAAAAACTAATACTTTAAGTAATAATTTTAGAGAACCCTAAGTAATATATTTTATTAACAATAATTATTTATTTTAACTTTATACGAATTTCGACATGTTTACATGCCATTATCAAAGGTAATATTAAAAACTAAACAGTTGGTGTTGCTATACAACTTGGATACTTGATCTTGGTTTTCAGTGTTTGCGGATGATTTTATTTCTTATTTAAGAAATCAATTTGCTCATTCATTAAAGGTACAGATTTTAAAAGTTTCTGAATTTCAAGTACTGGAAGCACCGTAAAAATCTAATTTCTGTTTATCATCACAAAAGTGTCAAATTTAATAGTGTTGGCAGAACTCATTAAAGGATGGTGTTCTAATAAGTGTTTAGCGTAGTTTGATTTATGTAGCTGTTTATATTTGTAACAACGTACCTGTTCTTTGTACCTTATATCAAAATTTCTAATTGTGTAGCCTATATAAAATTATAAATAAAACTAATAAAAGCGAAGTAATTTTTAAGACAAATAAAAATATTTTAAACACTTAGTTTAATGCAAAATCAAATACAGATGATTTGCTAAAACCAGGCATTTACAAATTAAAATGTTCCCATTGTAATTTGGTTTATATAGGCCAGACAATTAAAAATTTTGATATTATGTATAAAGAATACGTACGTTGTTACAAATACAAACACTCACATAAACCCAATTACGCTAAACACTTACTAGAACACAATCACTTAATGACATTTAATAAAACCATTAAATGTTAACAGTTTCGTCGATGAATGATGATAAACGTGAATTAGATATACTGGGAGCATTTGAATTTCACAAACATTGATAAACAGTACCTTTAATGAATGAGCAAATTGTTCTCTTAAATTCACCCGTTTTGGAATGAGAAAAATCAAATTATCTGCAAACACTGATAACCAAGATCAAGCCAGAGTTCTATTGTACCTATAGCAACACCAACTGCTTCGCTTTTTATATTACCTTTGATAATGGCATGTAAAAATGTCGAAATACGTATACTGTTACCATAAATAATACTTATTGTTGAAGTAAAATAAAGTATTATTTAATATCTAAGTAATATATACTCAAATCACTTTTCATTGCATTTATATTTATATATTTTAATGATAAAAGAACTGATATTTTCACCAACATTTGTCTAATAACCTTACAATACCATGAAGTTGTTTAATTTTATAAACCCAAGTTTCTAGAAATGTTAAGAGTCTATGAGACCAAACCAATTTACGATCTAATATTAATATTATCTAATTATTGTTTGAAAATCCACTTGTCTAAGTATGTTGCAGTACTTGAAGACTCTAAGGCAAGATTTAACAACAAATTTATCTTAACGTAGCTTAACAGCTGCGTTCACGGAAGTCAATACGATTCGACCCCCCCCCCCCCGCAAAAAGATTTCGTAAGCTTTTCTTACTGCATCACTTATTATTATTTTTCACAATCAAATATTGTATTTTTTATCTATCGTTCTTTAACGAGAATACGTTTTATAATTTATTTAAAATTGCTTACCATTATTTCAGTGGCGGACTTAAGAAAAAAGATCCGGTCATGGAAGCACTGAAAACTTACCGCACGTAATGTCTAAAAGCGCTTCTAATTTTTTGTTTGGCTAAGAAATGACGTTTTTGATACATTGCTATTTAATATACTCACCATTCAAGCACCTATATTGTGTCAATATCACAATTTACTTCCGGCTTACACCAAAGCATAATCAGGTAATCACCGATCTGTAGCTTGTCTGCCTTTACAAGCAATTGCTCGAAGTGTTTGGGCCATAATTGTTCATGTTCCTTACCTGTCTAAACAGAGCCGTGTGCTTAGATTGTTTGAACCTTGGAGCAGAGAAGGATTTGATCTTAATGTATCTAGTTTGCCGAGACAAGAATACTTAATTGGCTTGTGCCTGTTAGCTATTTGTAAAGCCACAAGCACACAAAGTAACGTTTTATAAGACATTGCAGCTTGCATCTTCAGAGTGATCAGAACACTGAAATTGAAATCCGGGATGCGGAGGTATATAATATAGGTTGGTCATCACTGTTGAACGGAGACGGATCCGGAAGAACGTAATCGTGAGATCGATGGTGCTTATGAGTCCTTAGAGGATGAACTACTGGAGTCCAATCTTTCGTATCGTAATCAGACTTTACGTCTCACTGCTGGGCTCCGGCACTTTTCTCTGCCACGTACTCTCCTTAGCGCTGACGTGGAGTATGGGGGACCTAAAACCATCCTCTCTGTTTATGTTGTTAGGTTGTTTCTCAATTTCAATTGCTTCGCAAATGATACGTGAGAAGTAATAAGGTACTCTGGCGAGTATTCGACTATCTCAAAGTCTATTTTATGTCTAGTTAAACTAGGATATATTTAACCACCGCAGATTCATTAGTCTTAAAGACTGTCTCTACCTTCTAAGAACATGCCCAATGTTATCAGTAATGTAACGTAGAAAAGCTAAGATTTCCGGAGGTGCCGATTCCTTTTTAGCCCTGTGCTGTTTAGCATTGCAGGTTGTTCAGAATTTCTGTGGCTGTATAACCGTTTAGTTATAACGAAACTAGGAACAGATATTATATACTGCGCATATACCGACCGGCATGACGTGATACCTATAATATTTATATGTTTTAGCGTTTTCCTACAAGGTACTCGGTTCGCAGAGCCGAATAATGCGTATATAGCCTTTTGCCGCGTAGATGGTTATGATTTCGAACCCGGTGGAGCCTCATATTTTTAATTCACACTGCTTTTATAAAAAACAATGTGGTCGGTCTATGCGATTTACGCGAAGTTGTGGCTGTGAAATTATAGAAAGGTAAGATAATGAAGTTATACTCTGTCAATTGGCATGCAGGAAAATCAACCGCATGTGCAGTAAGGAATTGCTATTGTTGATTTATAATCTTCTTCTTTTAGCAACCACGATTTTCTTAATTATTCATTGCTATGGAATGTTTTTTTGCATTTCCTATTTTGCGCATGCAAAAATTTGGGCTAAGGAATTAAGAATTGGCAGTTTAGTAAAAGTACAAACCATGTTACGTGCACTTTAAAGTAGAAACATGTTCTGTGACAGGAATGCGCAGAGCCATAGCTATCATATGACCAACGTGGCTTCTGCCATAGGCGTCGAATAAATAAAGGCGCCGTACGGTTATAATATGGTAAACTGCCATGATGTTACCAGATTTTAAAAAGCGGCATCCAATTGTTGCATTATTTATATACAGGGTTTTGTAAATCACTTTACAGCTTGTAACTTCGTTATTAAAAAACATATCAAAATAACTTTTTTTAAACAGGCGCATGTATATTATAAAATGCCGTATACTAATTTTAATCGGCGCTAAGAATACTTCATAGTAGTACACTTAAATTAAAATTTTGTAGTGGAGATTATTTAAATAAAAAAAGCATTTTTTTGAAGTAAACCATGACTAATATAAAATCACTAACAACTGCTTAAAGAAGGTAAAACAAATGGCACTTGCTTTTAACAGTGCACCATAGCCGAATTACCCCACTAAACTTGATTGAAACAAAAAACGTAATTTCATGACCATACTTCCCCTATAGTTTAAAATTAGACTTCAAAAAAACAATACGTCAAACAACATTATAACAATACAGTTGCTGCAGCATAATACGTTGCTAGTAGGCTTAGACAACTGTTTCGATAATTTTACGACTAAGCCACTAATAACATAATTGTGTTTCAGCTATTGTTTTATTTCAATGTTTTTGGAGTATTTTCGTTTTTGAAAAGTCCACGCTTAAACGATAAGGAAAATATGGCATATCATTGGAAAACTATTTTATTGTAGTTTTTAACTATCTAATGCAACTTATATTATTTCATTAAAGAAATCGTGGTTTAACTTGTTTTAATGAATTTGGCGGGGTAATTCGACCGTAATGCACTTGCAAAGGCAAGTGGCATTTGCTTTACCTTTCTTTAGCAGTTGTTAATAATTTTACATGTCATGGCTTGCTTTCAGAAAATATATTTTTTAAATTTATTTTTAGATAGCGTGCTCCATTTAAAAAGCAGAAGTTGTATGCCATTACGTAAAAAAAGCAGGCGGTGTTTAACATTGGTAGGTATATGCCATTTTGTACTATACTTCCTCCCAGTAAAAAAAAGTTTATTTCGATATCTTTATTAATAACGATGTTACAAGCTGTAACGCGTTTTACAAACACCCTGTAGAACGAATTAGATGGTATTCAATTGTTAAGTGAATAAGACTGATTTCAGTATCAAGCTTAAATATTTTTTAACGATTTATATCTATACATCATTTTCAGATTTTGGAAAGAATGCGACTGATGCGGGCATATCCTAACATTCAGAGTTGTTCAAAATACTCTTTATTTATAAAAAGACAGCAAACTGCGGTTTTCCGGAGCTTTTTGGATTTTGTAGACTTTTGTCTTATTGTATGATTTATATTTTCGGCAGCAGTCACGCTAGTAAAACATACTTGGCCAAAAATGGTGGAAATATGTAAAACGTAAGACAGATAAAGCCACTTTGTATAATTTATGTGCATTTTAGATAAAACATTCTTTTCTTACCAGTAGTGCAGGTATATAAACAAAAATTTAACTTTTTGTTATATCATGGCGGAAATTAAAATTAAAAAAAAAGGTAAAATTTTTAAAATATAAACAAAGTTAAATAAAAGAAATATTTTAATAATAACACGTGTTTCTTGTTTTGCAACTTTAATTTAAATATATTGCAATGATATGCGGGTGCATGTACTTACTAGAAAACAATTCCCTAAATGCCCGCAATTCACGCAATTCTAAATTATATTTTCTATGAGACTCTGTATTAACTTTCTCAGGGTCGTTATTTAGCTGGTAAGACAAGTTATTAATAAATAAATTTGACGATAAACACAAAACAATATCAACGTTACAAAAAAAAGATTTTATTTAATAAATCAATTTTCTAATGAAATTTGTAAAAAATCAAATAAATTTTACTAAATACTATCGTCCTTTAAAAAGAGAACTCTTATCTTAACGTCTCCTTATTGGGATATCCTTCACTCGAGCAAACGATGAATGTCCAACTTCTACTTCACTAGTTTGCAGGTTCCTCAAGTAACCACAAACACTCGCCTTTAGTTTGAATCTTCCTCTGGTCTGTTTTGTATTATATTAACGTGGTTTTACCACCATCACAACTGGAAAAACTTTCTGGATCGCTTTATACTTGTTATTCTTCTGGACTTTTCACAATTCGTTGATAATTAGTTGTATTTTCTTCTTTTATATTCACAATCACTTTTACATTACTTCTAAACTCGTTTTTCCTCTTTATTCATCCAGAGGATATAAAATTCTCTGTCTTTCTTTACAAAGACGAGTCGTAACTCACTAAACAAATTTTTCATTCTTTTGTCTTCCTTCTTGATTCCCATTTTTTTGAACAAACAAATAAATCTCATGACAATGAGTATTCTTTTATACGTTTGTGACATTGACACTGACATCCATAATGACATTAATCGATGCACAAAACAAGTAAGTCTAAAACTTCTTATAAATTAAACCTTTTGAACAATTCTGAACTAAATTATAATTAAAACTAACATAAATAAAAATCGTATCAATCTGATTGTGTTTTTCTTTTCTTTCAGTAAAAACAAACCTCACAAAAATATGAAAAATATCAATTACTAGAATTTATAACAAGAAATTACAGCAATAATACGCAACCCTGAGTTTAAAAGTTAGAATATCAAAACCTTACAGCCTTCGCAAACCTCCAATCTCACATTGAATTGTAGCAAGCATCCCAAAAATTGCCTTCCAGGAACTACAATACCTCAGTAAAAACATACACCTCCAAATATCATAGCAATATTTTATATTAGATGAAAGTTTGGAAAGAGAAGGGGCTTTCCAAAACATTTTTTAGAAAAACTCTGTTGGTTGTTTCTAAAGTGGGCTTTTGTAGTAAATCTTTCTAAGTGGGTTTTTCTAGGATAAAAAAAACAGAAAACACCATCTAAATTTTTTCAAAACAATTAACCTGCTAACATTACTGTTGTGTTTAGAATAATGCTAACCAGTAACCATCTTCAGGTGAAGGGAGTTTTAGTATATTAAAAATCATTTGCGCTCTTCAATGGTTCAAAATAAGTTAAGTACTTAAACGAAAAAAAAACTGATTTACTGATTAATTACGATTTAGTTCATATTGGTACACACAGAGGGTCATCTGGCATGAAGGTCTTAAAGCCAGTAGATATATTAAAGTACCAACACCAATGTGAAAAGGCAACAATGACGATCGACCGTCCAGCAATTAGCACTAGTGCCCTACCGCTCTTCTTCCCAAGTTTATTAGTCGATGTGAGAAACGTCAAATCATGTCGGTACTTTAGTATATCTACTGGCTTTAAGCAGTCTGATACCAGCTTGGCTGGTTTGGCTCCAATTTTATGTGGTTGGTAGCTTTGCTACAATTTCTCTTGCCATACTTTGTAAAGATATCGTTCACGTCGTCTATCACCATTTACGTTATTGTTGACAGGCTTTGAGTTGCACCCGGCCTTTTCTTTTTACCTTTTTTTCTCATTTACAATGAAACCTACCTCGGTTTAGCTCAGTCCAACACTTATCAGTCTCATTTCTCAGAATGATTCAGGTTATAAAAAAGTTCCATGGGTTGCCAATCCGGTTACAAATTCAACTCTTTTCAAATAAGAATATACTTTAATTTTTAATGACTTAATACTCTTAAAATAAATTGTAAAAGTAGAGTCATTACAAAATTTGCAATAGAAACACATAATACAACAAATAAACGTAATGTAACTGCAAACCTAGGTCTCTAATAGCTTGATGAAATAGGAACAATAGTTATGCTCAATACAAATTAATGCCTAAAAGATACAACGTACAGCGTGGTGCAATTTGATGACGCATTGCGGAATTCTTTTATAGTCGAGATAAGCACTGTCTCACTCACCATTAGATTTGTGGTGCGTTTTTTATTTGTCTTGTATTAGGGAGATTGCCATTCTGTCAAGGGGGGGGGCAGCGTACTTTACACACGCCGGCAGAGATTTTTACGTCAAAGGAAAAATGTGTTTTCAACTCGCAGGAAAATGTAATAACGACGCCGAAATGTAAATAGGATTTTCAGGGGGGCGAAGGAGGCACCCTGGCCCGCTTCACAATTGTCCAAAAGATTTGTTGCCCGTTATGGACCATCTTCGTTGCGTCACTTTTTTATGCAATTAATTCAACGCACTCGTGATTTATTAAATCGATTCAGCGCTGATAGCTCGGCTGTAACCAATTAATTGGATACTTATATAGAGTTTGACAAAGTGCCTCTATCAGCGGTTCAGTTATGAAAAATTGTTTATGTTTAAAATAAAGGGCTTTGTTTCGGCCCTGTAGCAGTACAGGTATATTAACTGCAACAGTTTAGAGCCGAATTATTTCTTCCCGCAAACACAGAAGCCTCATTACGCAGTGCTTTTCATGATTGTATTTAGGGATAGAAAATACAGGTTTTTCTGAAACTCGCTGGCATAGACTGCGGGACGGTATTCTACAATAAAAACTGAACAAAAAGTTCCTCTGCGATTTTGCGATTCGACCAATATTTGCAGAGTAAAAAATTTTGAAAGTTTTTAAAATTATCAAACGATAAACATTCAAACTCAAATTTATGTGGTTGAACAAGTACTGAAAATAAATGCATGATACATTACAACAACAAGAGATAGTTCAAAACGATAATTGACAGGAAAAATCACAAATGTTGTTTAAAGTGTCTGAAAAACTTAAATTTACGTGTTCAATTAAGCAGTGGCACGCTATTGGCTGTTGAAAGCAGCACGTCATTATTTACTGGTTTCCTAGCTCGTCATTTGTTTGAATTTTGTTGTAAAGTGCGAGAGAATGACCGCGAATTATTGGAACCAAGAGTATTATGATATGCTTATGACTTCTTATAAGCAAGCAAAACGAGCGGTACGTTTATACGCGACCATTTTTCGCACTTTCGACCGATTTCAAAATTTGTAATTAAATTAAAACAAATGACGAACTATGAAACAAGTAAATAATGACGTGCTATTTTCAACAGCCAATAGCGTGCCACTGCTTAACGGAATACGTAAATTTGAGTTTTTCAAACACTTTAAACAACATTTGTAATTTTTTCTGTCAATTATCGTTTTGAACTATGTATTGTTGTGTGGTAATGTATCATGGATTTATTTTAAGTACTTGTTCAAACACTTAAATTTGAGTTTGAATGTTTATTTCTTGATTATTTTCAGATTTTTTAAAACTTTAACAACTTCAAACATATCGGTTAAATCAAAAAATCGTGGAGGAATTATTTGATCAGTTTCTATAGTACAATACCGTCCAGCAGTTCGTGTCTGTGAGTGTACAGCCTGTATACCTGACTAAAGAATTTTAACAAGAACGAAACGCGTCGTAGGTTGTTCCTACTCATAAATTTGAGTGGTTTAATACGATTTAGTTTGGTACAGAGAAGGCCACCTGGCGGTCTACTACCAGCTTAGCTGGTTCGGCTCACATTTTTGTGTGGTTGATAGCTTTGCTATAATTTCCTTCAGCGTACTTTATATAAATGTCGTCACGTAATATATCACTATTGATGTCATTGCGTAGCTGAAGCTATTATCAATTGAAAATGATCTATTTATAGAAACACATTAAGACGATGGTATTGAAGGAGAGGAAGAAAGAAGAAGTATTCTGTATTATTTAATCTAATTTTATTTTTACTTTTATACTACATTTAACCACATTCAAATCTGTTTTTTATTAGACCAATATGTATTCTTGTAATTTTTTCTGGTTGAAAAAATAAATCGAAAAAATAAGGTAATTTAACTTATAGATAGCTACTTCTTTTTGCAATTACTTTAAAAAACCGAATTTTTATTGCTAAAGAAGTTGTTCTTAATAACAGTTTGGTTTTATTTTTTATTTTTTTCCAGGGGATGTTTTTACCCGAGGATGTTTCTTCCGGAGATCATTTTTCCGTTTTCATTTTTGAGTATTTTTTCCGGGGCTGTTTTTCCAGGGATGTTCACACAACGACACCACTGCTGCAGTACAGATTCATACAGATGTCTGAAGGCGGGCAATAGGCGGCGGCGTGTATTCTTCTCGAACAATATCGAACACCTTTTACTCAAATTTACACAAATGCGCACTTAGCACAGGCGCACTCACACTGTCTTATAACTAGACCACATGTGTTTTGTCTACTGACCTGGTAGATTGACAGTGATAATAGCAGTATATGCGTAGATACCACTAGTTGGCGCACCAACATGTTTATGATACACCTAGGATATTGTTGTAAAAGTTTGAAAAAACTTGTATAGAAAAAAAAATACATTTTCATTTATTGTAGTACCGTAAAGACTAACTATTTAAAACGATATATTTTATGAGGCATCGCCCGACGCTATTTTGGGCACAGCGCTCTAGGGCTATAGTCTAATTAGTCTAATGATTAGGGTAGTACTGCTTGTATTAAAACAATCCACGTTTCACAATATACCGCTGTCAACTGTCACAACCGAAAATTTCATATAAAGCAAAAGTAACAAACTAGGACTAGGACATACGGCACAGTACCATCCTACGTAACCAGAAATCATTTTAAACGCTCATTGTAATATTGTAGTACAGCAGGGTTTCCTAATAATTTAATTTTTCATGAGCTAAAAACAGTCGACTGTGAAATAACAACACTTGAAAAATGCAGAACCCTTCCACAATAATAACTAAATACCAGATACGTATTTCGAGAGCAAATCTATCATCAGTGTCAGTTTACCACTGATGATGATAGCTTTGCTGTCGAAATACGTATCTGGTGTTTAGTTACTTGTGTGGAAGGGTGCTGTATTTTTCATGTTGATTTTTCATCTCTTTAACGGGTGAAAATATTTTTGTTGAAACTTACAACCGAATCTGAAGAATTACAAAGTGTAAATCAGTGGAAAAGATATTTATTCTGAATTGCAAAACCGTGTTCATTGGAGTGCTAAAGTTTGCTGTTAATACATAGAAGCATAATAATACCTATTTTAAGAAATTGTATACTTAACTGTAGGTATTTTCCAAGAGTTTTTAAAAAGGTGTATATCCATAGTGTTATCAATTTGGTCAACTGCCATTACACAAAATCTTTATGGTCATGCAATAATACTACGTCATATTTTATTAAGGAAATAAATGCCATGCCGCATTTTGTTTGCAGGAATAATGATAATAAATTGATGGAAAATGATCCCATATCTTCTTTGTTTACGTGCCAGATCCCCTTTGCAGGAAGGAAATTTTTAAACCACGAAGGTGCTAACAACTGCGCTACCAGATCGTTGCCTAGCAACCAGTAATATGTCCCATCATAAATAATCAGTAAAAGACGTGCAGAAGGCCCGGGTACTCGCTGTAACTTCTTACTGAAACCGAGCTCTCGGTTATTTAAATAAACAGTACACGATCATGGCAGCGATTGTGGCTTGTTTTCTTGTTTATTTTGAAGTGTTATGGCGTGTAATTTCGTAAATTATCCCCCTGAAGGCTGAATTTGTAACTAAACTACGTATTAGCGGTGGATCGAACGGTCGGCTAATTCCTATCATTAGCGTTAAGGTTCGATTCGTGATGTTTGAATATGTTGACGTGGATGGGCTCATGAAATATGGTGATGGTTTAGAGAAAACAATTTTTCGGTGTTACAAACAAGGCAAGTCAACTATCACGAAGCCTCTTTCGAATAAATGTTTTAACCTAAAGTCGTTTGAAATAAAACTAATGTAAGGGCAATATTAAATTTGCTACGTCCATATTTTAAAATGTAAATTGGACGGCCCACAATTAGATTGCGACAATTACAAGTTAAAATATAAACCATCTGCCCGTTTTTAATAAAAACAAATACGTACACAAAGCAATAAATTAATTATCCAGCCGCTCCACGTGTTTAAAAATTCTATTTACCAGCAACAAACGCCTTTATTAATAGCTATAATAATTTACAAGTATCCATATTTCTCTGAGATAACCTTAAATATAACCCCGTCCATAGTATTCCATTACAAAATGAAAACATGTAATTATATTTTCAAAATATCAGAAACCAGTCTCCAATTTATTATCAGGTCTCCAGACGGTTGCTTTTCATTTCTGTAGCAGGTAGACGCTTGAAACATTCTAAGCGTATCCTCGCATTAAGGTATATTAGTTAGGTAGTTTTCTCGACTTTACTTAATTTATGTAATTATAATACGGTTCACTATTCGAATTCCAGCGCCATCCACGGCTCATTAATAAATTTCGCATTATTTTTTGCTTTGAGATGGTTTAGATCTCTTATGCTGATATGTTCAAGATTTCAGACTTTGCGCTTCTGCTGGGACTTCAACTGAAACTTGTTTTGAGTAAATTTATTGCGTGGAAGATCAAGTCCAAAAGCTGTAATTCCCGACTACTATGTTAAGTTAAAAACACCTGTGAAATTTAATTCGCACTTTTAAAAACTTAGACACGCACGCAGAAATTAAGAGGTTGTCGTTACCTTTTTCGTCTAAATTAAATGTTCGAGACCTTTCACGGTTTCTACGGGTATTTGTTAAGACTTGCTAATTATAACACTGTGCGCGAATTAAAATATTTAAACATTACGTAATTATTTTATACATACAGGTTTTTTTACCACCAATCAAATTTCACGTTAGCTTTTCCCACAGTTCTTTTTATTTTGCAGAATATTCCACATCATAATCAAATTCCTATGGCAATATTAGGTAAGTAATAAATAAAACGACCGACCGACGGTTGCAAAAATAAGCGGTAGACGATTTTTTAAAATAGGAAACAGAGAGGATATATTTTATTCTAGAATTAACGAATCTAGGCTTAATAATGTACGAAAACACGGAATTTCTGATTTGAAATTTGGTATGCAAGTATTGAATCTAAAGAACAGCACTTTATTGCTAAAGAGTTTCAGGTTCAAAACTCTGTAGCTTGATTGGTATTTGTGTCACTCTTAGATATGAGCAAGGTAGCCATGGCAGTCGAAGCCTCGGTAGTGGATGTCTAATATAATTAAATTAAATAAACAACGCTTTATTTAAAAAAATCTTTTAGGGTGTTTGGTCTTTTGATTATCTGAACAAGTGTACAATTTCTAGGTGATAATGCACGATTACAAAACTATGTCTAAAACTTATCAAAACCTATTTCCACTTTATCATAATTATTTCCACACAATGCATTTAATTTGAATTTTTTTCATAACCTAAATTTTTTTAAACAATTTATTTGCCATTTGACAGACGATTGCTAGTGTCCAGTGGGCTTGTATTAATTTTAATGTAAAGGTTTCTTTATTTTCGCAAAGATAGTGTTTTTAACGCGAAATTAAGGGTTTTCGTAATTTCATTAATGTTAGGAGTGGGAGAGAAGGAGTGATGGTGGAATGGGAAGCGCGAGAGAACAAGTGGGATTTTGAGAGAGGGAGCTAGAGAGGAAGTAAGACGGGGCGAGAGAGAAAGAATGGAAAGGGGGCTGGAAAAAACAATGGTAAAGAGAGGAAGAAGGGTGGTTAGAGAAATAGAATGAGAAAAAACTGAGAGGACAAGAAAAAAGGAAAGCGTGAGAGGGATCGTGAGAGGGAGTTAGAGAGGAAGTAAGAGGAAGAGTGAGAGAGGAAGGGAGAATAAAAGAGAGAATGGGAGGAAAAGTAAAAAAGTTGGTGAGAGGCGAAATGAGAAGGGGAGTAGTGGGGAGATAGCGTGAGAGAAGCACTGAGAGGAAGAGTGAGGGATAAGGAATAAGCAGATGAGTGATAGAATGAATAAGAGAAGAATAAAAGGGAAAATTACAGGGAAAATGTGAGCTGGAGATAGAGGGATGGTAATGGAGGGCCTGAGAAGTGAATAAGATAAGAGTGAAAAGAGCACAAAAAGGTAAGTGGAAGTAGAAGCGATATGGGAAGTGAAAGAGGAAGCGAGGTAGGAGAAACAGCATGGCAGGCGTGAGAACGGGAATGAAAGAGAGGGTTACAGAAGATTGGTAGGTAAAGTAAAAGGGGGATACAATAGGAAGCGTCGGAGTAGGAGGAGGAGTAAGAGTGGAAGTAAAAAAGGTAATAAGAGTAACATTGGAAATGTAGTGATGAGGAAGAGAGAGAGATAAAGAGCGCCTAGTAGTTCCCACTTTAAATATTTTGTTGTTTTTTAAATTTAGAAATTTCGGCTTCAAAGTCGGTATGAACGTATTGGATGAAAATGAGAACAAATTTCCATTGATAAACGACTTTTCGATCGTTCAGCAGAAGTAAAGTTTATGTAGATTTTTGAGATTTCAGCGGACACCGCAAATCGCAACGACAACAACCGAAAAAATAAAGGTGTTTGGGTAGGGATAGTCTATTGGAGTATAAACGGGCTCGAAATAATGCTAAAAATCGTCTTCTACGGATACCTAATAGCAGATATGGGCAAAAGATGATATCCCTACGAGCACCTCTAAATTATCTACAAGTGGATCCAATCCTAATAAATATAAATTTCCAAAAATGAAAAATGCATTTATTTTTATAAATCAACCTCTCAACACTCTCAACCTTTAATATTTTAAGATTTCAAAAAATGAAGAGAACCTTTCGTATTATTATACCTTTAAACTACTTTCAGTTGCATCCTCAACCTTTAAACATAAAAAATTTGAAAAATAACAATAATAATTCCTTTTGTTGAAAACTACCCTAAAGTGAACCCACAACTCGTAGAAGCTTGAAATTTGTAAAAATTCGAGAATCGTTCTTTTTATTAAAGCCACATCACTGAACCACCATCAAGTGCATTCCCAACTTTTCCCAACTTTGTTGATGTGTAGCTCATACCCAGCGAAACAAGCTGTGCCATCACAGACACACATTTTCAAACGAGTGTATTTTGTGGCTTTGCTTATATAGAAAGCAAATGAACATATGACTTATAATGTATTTGTGTAAGATTGAATTACTTTCAAATTGTATTTACTTTCTACAAAAACAAAGAAAGTATCCATTTCAATTGAAATATTGGCATTTGAAACAATAATGACATTTGTACATGAAAATAAATTAAAAACTGATGAAATTTCCATGTACATTTGACGGAAAAATGCGTTTTCTTTATAATATTTTTGCGTGGAATTAGATCATACTGAAATATTTTTGTTAAGTACGTTATTTGCTATACAAAATGTCATTTACGACCGTTTCGACCAGTACCAAAGTTTTTATTATTTAAAAAGTGATCAAACTGCCAGCATTCAAATTAAGCGTTTTTTAACAAATATAACGTAATAATTCGAGAAGTACTGTAGAGTACCTTCCTTAATACCCTAGTTATATTAATTATTTTGAAGATATTTTTTTTTTTTTTTTTATTAGAATTTGTACCAGTTCAACAATGTAATTGCTATTCATGGTAGTGTTAAAATGCAATTAGTAATAAAATAATAATAACATGAAGGGCAATTATCGCACCACTATTAAAACACTAAGTTTGATAAGTATTCATCACTTTTATCATGTCTATCACATCATTACATTATCAGTCACTGTCACTTTCGGTTAGATACATGTCTTGGGGTAAGTTGCGTTTTAATCTAGTATGTATTCTTCTACGTCCTAACTCATAGAATCCTGCACCTGGGCAATTGTTGATGTTTTGATGAAATTTCCTGGTTAATTTCTTGATATGCTCCTGGATCGTTGAAATACCTAGTTCAAGGTGAAGTTGTTCATTCGTGATGCACCACGGGGCGTCGACAGCAATCCTGAGTATTTTATTTTGTAGAACTTGTATTCGGTTTAGATTTGTTTTCGATGTATTTCCCCAGATTACACACCCGTACATAACCAACGGGCGGATCAAGGATTTGTAAAGAAGGGTAGTGCATTCGGCTTTTAAGGACGACTTCCTGTTGATGACTGGATACAGCTGGATCAGTCTTGTGTGGCCCTCATTTAGTTTTTTTGTGATGTGGTACTTCCATGTGAGCCTAGTATCTAAGTATACACCTAAGTATTTAACAGCTTCAGCGTTTGTGTTCCACTGGATGGCATGATCATTGATTATGATTAATGAGGGTCGATTTATTTGCCTTAATGTGAAAATCTTCGTCGCACATTTGGAATTGTTTATTGTTAAGTTCCATTGTTTGAACCACCTACTTATTACATTTGTTGCAATCTGAAGTTGTGCAATTGCTTGATTTAAGTTCTCGCTTTTGGTTAGTAGGACAGTATCGTCTGCAAACATTGCAATGTTTGCCTCAGTGTTGGGAATATCATGCATAAAGATATTATATAGAATAGGTCCCAAGATACTTCCCTGGGGGACTCCTGCTCGAATGTTTCTGGTTGTGGACGTAGTTGTGTGTATTTTAACGGCAAATGTGCGGTTTTCCAGGAAGCAGAACAATATAGCTTTAATGTATTTGGAGATGTGAGATTTTATACTTGAGGCCTTCAATCCATACTCGGTCAAAAGCCTGAGCTATGTCTAAGAATAAGGCAGTTGTGTATTGTTTGCTTTCGAACCCTGTTTCTACTGTCTCGACAATTCGCTGAAGCTGATGACAAGTGGAGTGCCCTTTTCTAAATCCAAACTGAAAATTTGGTAGTATGTTTAGTCTTGAGACTTCTTCGTTGAGTCGGGAATATATTATTTTTTCAAACAATTTGGATGTGGTCGTTAAGAGGCTTATAGGTCTGTAACTAGATAAGTCTTTCTTGTTTTTACCTGGTTTCGGAAACATTAAAATGAGCGCGTGCTTCCATATATTCGGAAAGTAGCCAGTTCTTAAGCACGCATTGTAGATAGAGGCTAGATAGGCTAGTGCTTTTCTTGTTAGATGTTTCAGTATGATGTTGGGTATCTCGTCATGGGATTTATTTATTGGGAGTGTTTTTATTATGGAAGCAAGTTCACGGGGGGAGGTTGGCTTCATGTTGCCTCCTGCGGCTGGTTGATGAGTTTCAATATATCTGATTACTATGTTTGTGAACACTCGATTATAATGACTTTGTGGAGTGAAAGTTTTTTCTAAGTGGTCGGCGAAGGCTTCACACTTTTCTTCGTCTGTTATGTAGCTTGAAGTTGCTGACGTTATTGAAGGAATTTCTTGTGGTTGTCGTAATATCCTTCTAGTTGCTTTCCACAGTCCCGGGTCTCCTGGTTCGAGGTCGCTAATATATTTTTGATAAGAGTGGATTTTATAGGCGCCAAGTTCTCTTTTGATGCGATGAGATAAATTATTTACCAAGTTTTTTGTTACTGGGTTTTTGGTCTGTTGCCATTCTCTTCGAAGTTGACTTTTTTGTTTAATTAATGCCATAATGTGTATTGGAGGTAAATTAAAATTGATGAATTTTCTATTTTTCTTTGTTGTCGTGGCTGCTTGAATGCTTTCTGATATGCAGGTTGTGATGTGCTTTATTGTTTCATCGATTTCTTTCGGTGTTTTTAGGTCATTGGGATACTTGAGATTTTTGTCAATTGTTTCATGAAATTGGTTCCAGTCTACCAGTCCGTTTATTAGTCTAGGCCCAGTAGGTCGTTTCGCCGGAACAGTTATGAACGAAATTATCACCGGTAAATGATCCGAGTCGAGCTCTGTGTGCACTTTTTGAAACATTTGTTTATTAAAGTTTTTTTGAGCCACTATGTCCAGAATATCAGGACTGTGATCTCTTCTGTATGGAAGGTATGTTGGCTCCTCCGGTGCCAATATTTGAAATGTGTGTGCTGTGGCCAGGTTGTGAAGATTGGTTCCTGCTGGGTTGGTTGTTCTGCATCCCCATATGGTGTGCTTGGAGTTTAAATCACCTATCAAGAGGGTGGGCTCATTTGTATTAAATATTGTGCTGATGTCAACTTCAAGAAGCTGTTTATTGGGTTGTTTATAAACGCTTATTATGTTGACAAAACTACCATCACTTGTTTTAACTTTAATTGCAACTGTTTCTAGGTTAGTGTTGTTGATTTTCGGTGATTCGTAATGGACTATTTTTCGTTTCACCAGAATGGCTACTCCGCCTGAGGCGAACCTTGCTTCTCTATCTGTGCGATAGATGTGATAACCTGAGACTTTAAATGTGTCGTTACGATTTAAGTGCGTTTCGGTGACGCAGGCAATATCAATGTTGTGTCTTGCTAGGAAGGCTGTAAATATTGTTTGTTGGGCTTTAATGCCGTTTGCATTCCAGTTAAGGATTTTTAAATTAATTAGGGTTTTGGTATTATGATCCATTTAAAAAGAAAGGTAGGAGATTGGTTATCAGGAATTGTTTGATTTGCTCAATGTATGGTTGGATAAGGTTTAGGATAGAGGTGAGAATAGTGTTGACTATTGAAGGGATTTGAGGAAAGGAATTATTTATTTTTGTGTTCCAAGGTTGTTTTGGATTAGTAGTATTACTGGTTTTGGTAAGATTAGGAAAATTTCTTAGGTTATTTTCTGGAATTGCTTGGGTGCTGGCATTTGGTGTTCGGTTAGGTGTGTTCATATAACGTGGTCTGCTTTGATTTCTAGTTTTATCGCAGTTAATGTATAAGTGCTTACCCTGGCATTTTACACACCTTGGTTCCAAGGTGCAGTAGTTTTTTGTGTGCCCATAGCGTTGACACCTATGGCACTGGGGCGTATTTCTACCCGTTTTTCGTGGTTCCACACTCACTATCGAGTGGCAGATTTTTTTGACATTGAAAATTTCATTTGCCTTTTCGTTTGCTGTGAGATGTATTGCACATACGGGCATAGGCGTTTTATCTTTGTTTAAAAGTCTCGTGATCCTTAGTATGGGTAGGTTATGTACAGCGAGCTCTTCTTCCAGATCTGTTTGTGTTAGTGAAGGGGGAACATTTTTAATAACAACTGCGAGCGGTTTCTCTTTCGGATTTTGGTAAGTGTGGAATTCAATTTTGTTTGTCAGGTAGTATTTGACCAGACTCCTGTAGTCATTCTCACATGTGAGAGTGATTTTAAGTGATGTAGAGCTGAGACTAGTGGAGAATTCACCTTGGATAATTGTTTTAATGTCATTGATTACTTCTTTGTGGTTAACCGGCCCATGTAAAAATATTTATGCTCCCGTTTATTTTATATAATATTGCAAGTATGGCCTGATTCACAGTTATTAATTAAGGTACAAGTAGTGCCAATTTAATAATATTAGTGGGAAATTATGCATGAGATGCTCGAACACGTTTCGCTATATAAAAACTGGGTAAAAACTCGAGTTTGCAGGCAACTAGAAATTAAATGTCCATTATATGTTATAAAGTCATAAGAAATTATAGCAATTTTCTGTCAATTATGCCTAATCTGATGCACCGTTTTAAGCGAGCGGCCAAAGCTTAAAAATGCCGCTGATCTGTTAAAGCGAGATAATTATACATAACGAGGCTTAAAGTCATTTATATCTTTTTTATATTTTTAGACGAATAGGAAATGATTTTAAAAACACGCAATAGACAATAATAATTAGATACATCAAAATTATATGTTGTTAAATTAGAGAAAAGCGCATTAATAACTTTAATGGTTCAACCACAAAATTTCGCCAAGTACATTTTTAATATTTATAATGTCTAAATGCATATGCAGCATTCAAATTTTGTAAAACATTATTCTCATTTCCTGTACACTTAAAGTAATAAAATGTTTTTATTTTTACGCAATTTCAAATAAAGCGTTTTAATTTACATTTACATTTAAGATTCATTTATGTAAGCATTTACAACAATTCAGAACATGTTGAAGTCCGGATGATGTTCTAATCAAACTAATTGACGACACGACGGCAATTTGCATTGAAATCTGTGTTCGCTTATTTTCAAACCAGTTCCGTAATGTCGTGTAAATGATATTTAATGAAACATACAATTTACTTATTTATTTAAGTTTTATAAGTCGTCCGTAATTAGGGATAAATTATTGATAACCTGATGCAAATTAAATACGCTTCATCTACATGTTTTCACTTAAAAAGGAACTTGGTACACGTCTAATTAGTACTGTGATATAGTAGCATGGGGAAAATATTAATTAATAGGGTAATAAATAATTAGAATATTGTAATTGAGTTCGAGCATTTTAAAACAATTTTAATTATTTAGCTCTTTCAACGGAAACCGCCTCCCGCTAAATGGAATTAATGAGCTTGAAAATTTTAAGTTTATAACTATCATGTTGAGAAAAAATAGCTAAACTACAACTTACGACTTACACAAACAGTCTTTTTAACTATGACTAAAAAATAAATTAGGTGTTACTTCAACCATGAAAATAGTTGCTTACTTCAATTCCTGAACAGAAAGTTGCCATTTTAGAATGGGACACTGTTAAAATCAAATTTTATGTTGATTTGGAAAATAATAGCAGATTTATAAACTGTACATTAAAGTTAAATAAAGAAATCCCTTTTTTTTAATTAAAACTCCTAAATACAGTTTTATATTTTTAAGGCAACTGTAAATTGGCCGATTAATCAAGTATGGTGTAACTCGATGGGTATACATTAAATAGTGATTTGAGCGTATTATTTAATTATTATACACAATAAAACAATCATTCCAATACTAAACAACTTACCATACGCCCCCAATCTTCATCCCCCTTCGCTTACTTGCGTATACCAAACATTTTTAACCTAAACATTTTGAATAACAAGCAGGTTTTAGAGCCTTGGGAAATCAATAAAGCGGACGAGCATAGATATGTGTCTGTGTGTCTGTCAGGGTGTGTGTGTGCAAGAAAAGCAAATTTAGCACATTAATATCTAATTCCAGTAGGATGACTCCGCAAGAAAATGAGAATGGTCCGCTAAAAAAAGGGGAGCGAGAAGATGTTTTATGTCGAAATAAGCATTCTACGCATGTCGACTTGCCGCGCCGATCTGCGCAAACGCGATCTCCCTATCACCACCCATTGTCTCCACTATCGATTTTTTTCGGTTTCAAAAGAGGTATGAGCATGATAAATGACAATAGGAGCATCTTTCCATTAAAAAATATCACTGAGAGGACTTCCTTTTGGTCGTTTACCTGAACAGTTTAATTGAGTGATTGCGAAAATGCGGCCAAAAATCAGCCAAAGGGGCCTATAGGATATGAAAATCAATTTTGATATTGTAATGGATAAACATTGGTTGCAACTAGAAAACACAAAATTTTATATAAAAGCAGGCAACTGCATCAAAAAACGTGGAGGGGGAATTATGTACTTCAATATAGATGCGCTTGGAAAAGAACTTTAGATTAGTATTGTACACATGTCCAAAAGCCGATCTGCGCAATCGCATTTTCTCTATCAAACCCACTGCCCCCACCACCGATTTTTTGTTATTTTTAAAATTTGCGGATTTCAGCTTTAATGTTGGTATGAGCATGTTAAATGACAATAGGAACAACCGTCAATTGGAAAAACACCACTTTGCTCGTTTACTTGAACAGATTAATTGACTAATCACTAAATTACAAAATCAGTTTTGAGATTTCAAGAGATAAACATTAGTTGCAACTGGAAAATACAAAATATCATAAATCCACTCAAATAATGTGGGCGGGAAGGGAAGGGTGCAAACTTCAAAATAGATACGCTTGGAAATAATTACATGTCGAATAACCGATCTGTCCAAAGCCCATTCTTCCTCCCCTCCCCCCAATGTCTTCTACACAACGAATTTTCGATATTAAAAAAATTATTTTTTTAGGCAACTTTTATTAAATACAACAACGCAATAGTAAATGACAATACGCATTGATATGATTAATTCCTTAATATCGTGAAACATCACTTTTAATCAATTACAGCTCTGCATTTGTCGCCACATTCACCAATGAGGATGTTTAACGTCCATTATTTTCTTAGGAATGTAATCATAATTATTTTATTCATGCACAGTACAGCCAATCAAAACCCAGCAATAACCTACCTACATGAACATTAAGCCGATGAAATCGATAACATTTTGTGTAGGTTATTTATAATTGATTACCTTAACAACGCCTAGTTACGCTCTAGTTACTTCGTGGTTACGCTAAGAAACAAAGTCCGCGATTGGTTTTATTTTGTATTGATTTCTTATTCCAAAATGTCGAATAGAGGAGAATTTAAAAGATCAGTTTGCTCATTCATTAACGGTACAGTTTTTAAATGTTTGTGAATTTCAAAAGCTTCTAATATATCTAATTTACGTTTATCATCACAAAAGTGTAAACATTTATAGTGTTATGAGATGTCATTGAATGATCGTGTTCTAGTAAGTGTTTAGCGTAATGGGATTTATGTGGGTGTTTGTATTTGTAACAACGTACGTCTTCCTTATACCTACTATCAAAATTACTAATTGTCTAGCCTATTATAAACCGAATTACAATGCGAACAATTTATTTTGTAAATGCGTGATTTTAGCAAATCATCTGTTTTTGATTTTGCATTAAACAAAGTGTTGAAGTAATTAAGTATTTTATATAGTCAATGATAAATTCAAAGCTTATGACATATTTAAGAACCGCAAAAGAGGTTTTTCAAACGGCTTAGACAATATTATGAAGGAAACAATCTTGCCGTATACCCTTCGAAGTACAAATTTCGTTTGGTTAAATTGTGCTCGGCATTTATTTCATTAAAATCCATTAAATCAGAAGAATTGTTCAAATAATTATCGTAATATTTATTACATACGATATATTTATCAATACTGTACCAAAAAATAATTGACCTTTAACTATTGTTTATAAAAGCCGGGCGCGTCTTCACGGTTTAGGGTTTTATAAATAAATTTAAAATTTACTTGCTCAGCTCCTTTTTCAGTTTATACGTTACGAGTGGAAAAACAGAAACTAGTTCCAAGCACCTGACATGGGGGCTTCTAGTTCAAAAGGATAATTAGCGCAGTTAACAAACATTCACTTCGTACATGGTTCAAGAATATAGAAGCGTAAGATCTTGATATAATGCAGTAATATGAAATTTTTATGGATTTACGTAACATCCTCAACTGTATACTTTCAAAATGTTAATTATATTAAAATTAACAACAACAATGTCGCCAGTCTCACATATTACATAACTAACTAACAATTCATATTTTCAAACTATAACGTAACTACCGCATTTAACCTAACGGTTTTATTACAGATAAACATTATTTCGGATAGTTATGTTGTGATTAGAAAAAAAACCAACGTTTACTTCTGGCAGTAAATTGAATAAGGCATTAACATTATAATGCAATATAGTTGGACTTTGACAGTAGCTGTCTGTATAGCTGGTGCGAAAATATTCGCGTAAATATTATTTTATAGGTTTCTAAAAGTTCTGTCTTAATACGTACAACGTTACTGGTAATATTTTTTATTTTTAGGTTTTGTAGTGAATTTTAATCTATGCTTATGTTTCCGTATGAATGTAATCTATCATTTTGAAGAATTCTCCCAGACGTTTGGGAATATTGAATGCAAAAGTGAAACACATTTCAACATTAAAACTTAAAACAATAAGAAAATATTTTTAAAATTTACAGAAACGAACTGGGAAAGGAAACGCCCAGTGGGACTTGGCCGATAGGGGCCCGCATCTCTCCATAGATTGTTATGTCACAAAAATGAACGAAATGTAAATACATAAAAGAAATTTTAATATTTTAATAGGACAACATTTTTAACAACAAATTTCATGATTTTCAGGTTATCCAAAATGCAATAAAAACTGTTTGATTATAACAGCTGTTTCTCAACGCCCATTAACATAAATGCCTCCAATCACTGTTAAGAACTAATCGGTTTTTGATAATTTTTAATTTACTAATTTTTAATTTGCCCTCTCGGAGGAAACTTCGGTGAAACACCGTGAAAGTAAGAGTTAATATGTATTCATAAGTTATAAACAAATTTGTAAATTTGCTGACCGCA
Source organism: Ctenicera cuprea (assembly GCA_958336395.1). NCBI lineage: Eukaryota > Metazoa > Arthropoda > Insecta > Coleoptera > Elateridae > Ctenicera > Ctenicera cuprea. The sequence continues at coordinate 36,307,688 of OY284491.1, read as the reverse complement.
TATTATAATAATCAAAAAGCTGAAGTGTGGACTTTGAGTGGACTTTCCCATACTAAAATCTATCGTGTATGCAAAAATGTAAATTTTATAATTATAACCTTCCATTATATCCATCCAAATTCATAGAAAGCGCCACAGTGAAATTGAAGCTTTCAAAAAAAACAAATTGTAGCCAATACTGGAGACTAATACTTGGCGTTGCCGTACTTTCAAAAGTGTAACTTTTAATAATTATAACGTTGTACAGTTCAGCAAGTATTAGATTTCCAAGAAAACAAGCAGCGGAAATATGAATTTGCAATAGCCTGTTCAATTGGTTTCCGTACCGTAATTCTACCCATAGAAGGATGGACTACTGTACGAAAGCAAGATAAGCGCCCGCCGAAGCGGTTCGACGAATTACAAATTCCTTTTCGGATGTCGGACAAAAATGGTTATAATGGCTTTATTTGAGAAGTTATCAAAAATATGCAAAAAATGAAAAATATATTTTTTAACTAAAGCTAAATGATAGACGTAGTTAATATCACGTAACTGCCGGAAAACGCGTTGTTGATATTAAAAAGTATCGTGTTTTACTTAATTTTAAAATAATTGAAGATTCTAGCAAATCTTAATAAAGTACTTTAAATAGTCCATCGAACTGACAAAAGTTTACAACGATCGGCGTTTACGGTTTTAAATAACGAATTAATCACTTTCAAATTCTTCAAAAATTCCTGGAAGGCGTTAGAGTAAAATTTGGGAGATAAGTAAAAAACAGATTTGTAGTTCAATGCAAACTTTATCGGCTCAGAAAGTTTAAAAAAAATCGTGTGAACAGTTTTTGAAATTATTTTTTTTAATATTATCAATATTTTGAAGCGATTGCGATTGTTTTAAGATTTTTTAAATTAATTTTATTTCATCGTACCTAATAAGTGCTCTTAAACGAGTTATAGCTGATCCCGATCAGACTACTACAGCGGCCGCCATTTTAAAGCTAGAGAGTTTTTGTAATAAAGTTTTTGATTTGCCTTAAGTTCTTCTCTCAGATTCCGTGCTCAAATTTTCAAAATTTGGTTTGCAAAAAAAGCCACAGAAAAAACTTATCTAATTTCCGTTTCCGGTTTTGGATTTTTTTGTAAAGCTTAACTAGAACTATAATTTTCGATATACTTCTTGATTTAAAGTTTCATCAAAATCGGGCCAGTACTTTCGCCTGTAGATGCGTCACCCACACACAGACACACCCACACACACAGACCCACATACAAACAAATATTTTTTTAAAACTACTTTTTTGGTTTCCTTGAGCCCCAAAACGTATATTTCCGTTAAAATCTAAATTACGAAAATTTTCATGGTATCAATACTTTCCTATACCGAAGGTATGGGAAAGTAAAAAGTATCAACGTTAGTAAGGTTTTTAGCTATTCCTATTTGTTTTAAAATTATTCTTTTTTATGCCCCACTTGAATATATGTTTCATTTCCATTTTTATTTATTAAACATTCAAATTTTGTTTGCGTTCGTACAGCGCTCGAATGAAACAAAAATGTCGTATAAAGTTATCAGAAGTGATGGAGTGAATGAGCCTCTAGTTTTGGCCAATAAACATAATACTATTAATTATCAAACTTAAAATATACAGTCTAGTATAGGATTCAGAATTTACTTTGTTTAGGCACTGATTACGCTTTGTTTGTATTATGAGCTTCCACAAAAGTCGACCAGCATTTCACATCGTAGAATAAACAAATATTGGTACCGCGTCAGTTTAGAGCTATCGAATCATATAAAAAACTAAATCTTGTAACAATTCTGCTTTCAAGTTGAGAAATGTGAAATATTATTCTTGCTTTTTGCTTGTGGGTTTTTCAGCCGTCGAGGCCCCGCTAACTGACGTAGTGGCGGTTTCTCCATTGGGTCAAATCGTCATTGACCTTCCAATGAAATAAGAAAATAGTTATTTATTGTACAAGATGATAAAATTGCACTTTATCCTCGAGAGCGATTTTAGCGTCGAGGCGTCAGCCGAGACGCTAATAAGCATCGAGAAGATAATGAAATTTTATCGTCGTGTGGAATACAACATTTTTTCTATAGCAATTGTTAAAGAAGACCAAAAAATGAAGAAAAATCAATGATAAATTTAATTTAAAAGTGTCAGGAAAAAACAGTTTCACGAAAAAATGAGTAGGTGGCTTTAATAACTTTTTGGTTGCTATTTAGTGTATTTAATAGAAAAAAAAAATAAAATACTTTATCTATCCTTGCTGTTAAAGTACTACTTTAACTACCCTTGATGGTAAAGTGCTACTTTTCCCTCTAATTTTAGTTAATAATAGCACGTTTTAACAGTTGCTATAGAAAAAAATAAATAATTACGTTTTATATTATACACTATAATATTTAAAAAGCTCATTGCGGTAAAATTCATATTACACAAGCTAAAAGAGGATAGAAGTATCTGCGTATTAAAGACTTCAGGGTCACGAACCCATAACTTCCGAGAATTATGCTGTCAGCTGTCCGTGATAAGCGCATGCTAATAGCCGCCTAATTTTCGGAATTCGCACGTACACGACGTAGTAGTGTGAAAAGAGTTGTTGGTTGTGAAATCAATATTTAATAGTGTTGTACGATGTCCGTGCATAATAATTTTGAATTGTGAATGCCATGTAAAAAAATGCTTTCACTTGTTTCCAGTGTCTGCTATTTTGTGATAATTCATTGTGTGATATTGACCGCAAACATTTAAAAACTAAAATTCAAACGCATTTTTCATCGGTAAACTACATGAAAAATTTTTTGCATTTTGACACACTGGCAGTGTGGGTATTAATTTACAATAATTTTATAAGAGAGTGCTTATTGTAAGTCTATTAAAGACATCAATGAAAATGTTGGTAAAAATAGATCATTTTGCCAACGTAAAGGATGGGTTTGAAATATAAGGCTACCTAAAACTTGGGTAAGAACAAATTTTTTCCAAAAAAATACTTTAAAATGCCTCCCAGTACACCACACCACGAGCCGCCACTGCTAACTGGCTGCGCCCCTTTGCAATGCGGGGGTTGCAGGAGTGTTTGTTCCGTCACTATGATTTCAATGTATTGTCACAAAGTATAGTTTCAGATAATTTAAAAATCGTTTATTTTTTTAACGCAATTAATTTTTGAGATTTTCTCGTAACGAGATTATACTTTGTAGTTAAGTTTGTAGCGTTTTTCTTTATATTTAGTAAGTATGCCAAAGCATAATTTAAATCAGATTAATCCGTAAAATATACATATAACCTGGCGTACCATCGTACAATCTATAAAAAATAGAAGTTAGATATATTTTTTAACTTTCAAAGAAGTAGTTATTAAAACTATTAAATTATTTTGCAAAATAAGTAAATTTTTCTTCGAAAGTATCTAATATCTAATTGTTACTCATAACAAGTATATCACTAGAACATTACGAATTAAGAAGTCTAAATTTTACTGCACAATACAAGTAGTAACAAAGAAATTCTAATTGGATGCTAAAGGCTGGGTAAATATCTGAAACATTTCGGAGTGACCATCGAACATCTTAAACTGTGGAACAAAAACAGCATCGCTACACAAATGAACGTTTTAACATCTGATAAGCGAGTTGTATGACAACATTTCATAAGAGGGTCGGCTCTAACAATTGACATGTGCTTCACATTTATATTTTCGAAGATTGGGCACTGATAGACGTCAGAGACGGACTTAGATTATTTCTATAATCGTTACTCAAATTTAAATCGGCTAACATCCATGAGCTTAACAACATTAATAAATGTTTACTTCGTTACTTTCACATATACAACTTATTGGGTGTTTGAAGCAGCTAATAAGTTATTTGATAAGTAGTACATATTTTTGACAAATAGATCTTATTTGGTAGTTTAACTTATAATACGAACAAAACTTTGTATTTGGAAAATAAATTTTAATAGTAACTTATCAGGACATTGAAACACCACCGGGCCTAATTGTTATAGGAAATATTTATCAGCATATTTTTTAGGTACAGTCCTGTCTATTTGTCATTTTAGTGTTATTGATGGCTGTGGGTAGATGACACTGAGATGCTATCAGAAGCCTTTTGTTTCGACAATCAATTATCTCTAAACCCGACTGCGGCATTTTAATTTAATTAGGGGCTATTATGCGGCGCATTTCTTGAAAACTATCCGAGCATTTAGTTACCTGATTAGATAATGGAACGATTACAAAAAACGTTTTTGTCTGTAAAAAAACAAAACTCCACAACCAATTTGATGTATACTGCGAACATGATATAAGAAAGGCGTGTCTTTGTATTTAGTTGCGGTAATCAATAGACACTTCCATGGTAAGCAGTAGAAGCCGGATTTATATGAATTTGCATATTTTTTGTTAGATAATTGCGGTTTCCTTTTTGCATTCTCTTTGCATTCCACGGGATTCTAAATAAAATGATACCACTTAAGTTTTGTATATGAATGCATATTTTGTCAATTAGTATATGGATTGGAATAAATACATATTTTCTGCAAATTTATTTTATAATATTTTACCTGTGGAGAAGCTATCTCACAAAAATGCATCAGCCAGAGAAAGTTTAACGGTTAACCAATCACAAACCGTATTTTCGCAATAATGAGGCATTCTACTCCTACTAGCCGATAAATTTCGCTACATGATTGATTTTTAATATAAAGTGTTTTGGTCGTGTTTTGATGGTAGAGGTTTGTAGAATTTGTATCATTGTTTCCATAGTAACCAAATAAACAAACTTTTATATTATGAGTAGCCATATTTTTACTATTAAATGTATAACGTTTTTATTACCATACTAATTGTGTCTTTATTGAAATATCATCTACTAAATAAGAAATTTTTGTAATTTTGTCCTTTATTTGACAAACTCGGTCGTATTACTTAAAGACAATCCAGCAAGATTATTATAGAAAATTTCTTACGCACTTGTGTTATTGCTATAGACAGAGAACCAAAGCTCTTAACACAGAAGAATAAGCGTAGAAGGGCTGCCAAGTTTAAGTATGCGCTACTAACTTTCTGTGACATTTAGTATAGTTATCGAAATGACAACAATCTGCGAGACAGCTTCTAATTTTACACCAGATAATTCAGTAAAATATCTCCTTTTGAACTTCCTCAGCAATGGAATGCAAACATTCAAATATTACGAAAAATCGACGATGGGTATAACTACGGGGAAAGGATTGAATGTCTATATTGAATTAGAGCACCCCACTCCAAACCCCGCTTTTTTGACAGACCAGCAGCGTTTCGTTGCGATATCATTCGACTGGCCACTGCAAGTACCAATATTTAAAACCTAAACTGTTTTCTTCGCGTTTCGACGTCTGGGCTACACCGAAAAAAAAATGTTGTGAACAACAACACAAATGTTATTATTTTTACTACAATTTATAGTACATATACGACTAGGCACAATGTGCGTGCTTCGCTACTACTTGATTGTTGTTAAAATATTGTACATTCCTTAAAGACAGTACGATAGTGAAAAATGGAATTATACATATTGTAAAATTTATCACAATAATGTTTAAATTGTAGTAACATACATTGTTTAAAAAAAACGCCTTTTCATGAGTACTTCCAGCAACTAGTGTGTTACAATTTATTACACTTTTGTAGGAGAGGTTTCAACAATATTGTTTTAAAATTTCGTTTTTCCCGAAGTAGGTTTTACTAAAAATTGTGCAACTAATTATTACATTTTTGTACGAGAAGTTTCAACAATATTGTTTTAAAATTTCGTTTTTCCCCCGAGTAGTTTTTACTAAAAATTGTGCTACTAATTATTACGCTTTTGTAGGAGAGGTTTCAACATTATTGTTTTAGAATTTGTTATGTCTTTTATGACACGAAGAATTATATGGGATTGTATATGTTAAAATTAAATATGAATGCCGAGATAGAAAATTTTATTAATACATCCTATAATATAAGTATTAATCGTACATTATATTATTTCACAAAAAATAAGAAACTTCAACAGTCCTAAAAACAATACAGGAACAAGAAAGTTGACAGCAATATTTTGTAACAACAAAATTTTTGTTGCATAATTGCTTAAATAAACAAAGAACATAACATACATACAAAATGACTTTAGTAATGATTGGAAGACACGGTAATTATCCATCATACCTAATTCAACATCTTCGTTGACATCTTCAGCAACCGTTTCCAGAGATTGTGAGGATGTGGAGATATTTGAAACTGTGTCTGTTTCATCAGTTGCTGATAATAATAATCCAGATGTACCTATTAGATACGGCTTGTAGAATAATAGGCCCGTTGTTAGTGGCCTATGCAGAAAAAATATAAAAAATATTGTACACCTACGTATAGAAAACAAATAAGTTGCTGGACTAACTACAATTGTGTTAAAAAATACTACAATTGTGAAAAAAAAGTACTGCAATGCAGTGGTTTTTAACACAATTCCACACTTTCCAACACAATTGTAGTTAGTCCATTACAAAGTACAAGGAATTTGAGAATAGATCTATCAACAAAAGTTCTAAAAATCTATAAAGATTTGAAACAAAACTAGTTTCCTCTACTTTACTACTATTTTTATTATTTTAAGTAAATTTTACCTGAATGACTAGTACAGGAATAAGTTCTTTAATGTCAGCGTCTGTTACATTATTGAACGAGTCCTCATGTAGTTTGTTTTCTTAAAATAAAATAAAAAATCAGTCACAAGTATTAACATTTTCAGAAAGTTTAAGATCAAAAACAAAATTTTCTTTATATAATTTTAATATTTCAAAGTTTACTTATGGAGGCTATATTTATTATTATAATTTTTTAACGCAAAATATAAAAAATCTCGCAAAAATAGCAACATAATTAGGTGAGCAATTTTTCACGAAAAGGGGGAAATGTGCAAAACTACATTTCTTTTGTAAAAATTTACAATAACCAGATGCAGATCTACTTATGCCTAAAACAAATTTTCGATAGGAAAAAGCTGAGCAGTTTTTAGGGCTCCTGCAGTGGCGGAACAAAAAGTGATAGCCCCCCCCCCCCCGCATGAAACTTGTATGGGCCCAGGCCCACTTTTATCAAAAGTATTTCAATTGCTTTTAGTTACTCTTATTATCGTTTATTTGTAGACACCTGGGCCCCCGTAATGCGGGGGTGTTTGTTACGCCACTGGGCTCATGAAATTTAATGCACAATAAGAAAATAAGACTAAAATATTTATTATTACATTACATATACGGTTTTAAAATATATACAAAAGTTTTTAACCACCCTTTGAAGTTAATGTACTTGGTAAAGGAAACATGCCGCGTGTATTTAAAGGAGAGGCGAGCGCCCTGTATACTACATAATAGTGGCTATGTTTTATATATTTTTTGTAGTGAAATTGCAGAAATAAATAAAATTATTGTAATATGCAAAATTTTCAAATTTAGAATTTTATATCCTTGTACCTTTTGGGGTAGATTTTGCAATATTTGGTTATCTCTAACAAGAAGTTAGTTTCTATTGATTTAATTGTTTCAATATTGGCTTCTTTGGAAATTAATTTCAAGTAAGAGATAACCAGAGAAAAATTATAAAATCCATATTATATTCTTTATAGATATACAGCGTGGCGTTTCGTTTGACAGCACAGAGCCGGAATTTAGCCCCTTATTTAATCCATTACCCTATACTTGCACTTGCGAAGGCTCTATTTTTATTGGAGTTGGAATAAATAATACGACTTACCTATTTAAAAAAAGGATGCAAATTTCAAAAGTCAAAAGTTTAATAAGGACGCTAGCATAATGCGCGCCAAAACTGATGGCCGATGAGACGAGTCACACATGCACATGACATGAGTCATATTATTACACCAAATCGATTCACAAAGTTTATATAGTAATAATAATAATAATATTGCAATTTTTGCATAGATAACAAAGTAATACCATTGTAATAATAAATAATATAAAGTTATAAAACAGTAATAATGCCTACCTACCTTCAAAGATACCCTGCAGCTTCTCGTGTAATTCCCAGTTCTCCAGTTTGTTCTTTACAAAACCGTCCATGATCAACTTTTATAATACAGAAATTGCAGGTAATAATGGATACACTAACTCACTAACAATAAGTAACTGGCGGTATCAAAAACCACACAAAATACCAATAATGCAACGCGCACGCCGACGCCAGCAATATAAGTTAAAGAATACGCAATTATCCGTCTGCGTCGTCAAACCTTTATATTTTTAGATTTTATTTTGCATAATCTGCATAACAAGCGCATGTTATCATAATAAAACGCCCCAATTCTATGTTTAATTTGACCACGCCACTTTTTTTAACAACAAAATTGTTGAAACAAATGTAACTCTTGTGCGAAAATTTGCCACAATGCTATATTCCGCGAATTCATTCTAACATTGTGTGAACAAATTACACGCTAATGTACAACATTACAATAAGAAGCTAACCACAATTTTAAAGCAAGCTTTACTAAAACAAGTTTTAATAAATAGCAAAAATGTTGCTTCTATAACGATAATTGTATTAAAATTTCCTAAGATAATTTTACAACAACATTGTAGTAAATTTTTTTAAATGACTTTTTCCGGGTATAAACTGCATACAGAGTGACACAAAGACAAACAGGTGGAAAATATTTAACTTCGATGAAAGTTTGCATTTACTCTAACTCATAGAAGACAAATACAGTATCTTTCTATAGCTATCTATTATAATATATTCTGTATAGCGAGAAAGGAAAAAAAACATTTGCAAGTCGAACGTTAGAAAATTATGAATGTCTAAAGGTAAAGGTGCGTTAAGAGATACTCCTCGGGGAGTCTGATGTGTGAATGCCAGTTACGGCCAGATTATATCCCAATCATACACACAAACCGTAGATATTAAATTTTACTTGTTTTTATCAAACACGGTACCGGCTCGATGTACAAACAAATAAGCGCCTTATGCATTTGACGCGTAAATATGTTTCTTTTAGTAGCGGGAATCCCTCACCACTAAATGTTGAGACTGGTGGAAAGGATGCGGATGTACTATATACATAGATAAAAAGTGAAACCGGTGGGCTATGCCCCCGCTTTTTTGTTAACCATAAATAAGCTAATGAAGTAGGTAGCGTAGCGTAGTATAGTAGTAGTAGTAGATAGTAAATCCGAATTTCTTTCCCTCTTGTCTTAACATTTAGCGACGACGCATTCATTACATTCTCGGCACACCATATCAATTATGCTTAAGGATTTCGACGTTTATGTAAGATTCACGCAGGGTGATCAGAGCTATGAAGCTGCAATACCGGAAGAACGTATTAATTGCATTATCTCTTTCAATAAATTTGATAGCAAAATTGGTGGATTATGAATTAACAGCTAACTACTATCGCTTCGTAAATGTGTTTGATGAATCGTTTTAAAACATTACCTAGGGAATCGATGTGATACACAATTTGTTTGTGTAATGACGCTATCGCTTTGAGTAGAAGTCGGCCGCGCACGTAGGCAGCCGAAAGCTAAGTAAAGCCGTAGATCATCGCCTTTAATATATAGAGAAGAGATGTGATTTGGCTGTACCATGGTTAGAGGACTGTACATATTTCAAAAAGGGTGACGTTATATAGACTTTATGCATTATTTTTTACGAAGAAATCTACTTTCTACTTCACCTTGAATCACTCTGTATAGTAAGATTTTTTTCTTCATTAAATATAATAACTACTAATTGAATTAATACTGCTGGGACAGTTTGTCGTTCGGTTCATAATATGTAGTAAACGGTTGGTCAGATTTTGATGAAGTTAAAAGAGAAGGTATCAGAAATATTAGTGTAAAAGCAAGCTTTAAAAATTTAAACAAGAAGCAGAATTTGGTCATATTCCTTTTATTTTGCAACAAACATTTTTTTAGTAGGAAAGCAGAATTTAATAGAAGAGAAATCCATTTTCATTCGTACAAATTTCCAAGCTTTAAAATACCAATTGCTATAAATTTGTTTTTAATTTTGTCTACAACACCTGCCTACTGTCAGATTGGCATCAATTCTGTTGTATAAATAATATGTTGTATGTATAATATACTGATATTTTCGAAACCTGTCTAAATTAAAGTATAACAAAATTTTGATAATGTTTTTAAACTAGCCTCGCAATTTTTGTAAATTTTGTAAGCTCATGCGGCTAGGAATAAAAATTGTTATATACAACAATTTTTTTTAATAACGTTATTTCCCTGTGCCGCTTTGTATAAATAAATAAAATTTGAAAATTAATTCACAGTGAAATGAGACTTTATGTCTGTTTTTGGGAATCATGTTGCGAGCGGCATTTCTCTGTTCTCCTATGTAGTTTACAAATTTTATTTTGTGTGTTATAACGATCTTCATCTTCTAATTATTTTCTTCAGCAAAAATCAGATATTCAAGTTTGTTTGTCTTTATTAAAGTTTTTGTGAACTGTGCCTGTTTTTGTATTCTTGTAGACATTTACACGAGAACGATTAGTTAAGAGTATTCCGCTGTTGCTTTGCCTTCCGAAATTTGTTAACTGAGCTAATGGGTAATTTAAAGTGGCCGACTAATTTTAAGTAAAAAGGTATGTATTAAATCAGAAATAATTTGTAGTAGAGGATGAAGGATTTGGAAAATATGTATGTTTTGTTTATTTTAAGCTAGTGAATAATGTTCAAAAGTATATTTTTTCTTTGTTTTTAGACGATTTAATTTACCACCGCAATCGCAATCAGCCTTTTACGTCCCACTGCTGGGCACCGGCACTCTTCTCTACCACGTACTCTCCTCAGCGCTAAGGTGGAGTACTGGGAACCTACAGTTTAACGTCGAATCCGAACAACTAAATATCAGAAAAGGTTTCAGGCATTAAGATCCCACGGCTGCCTACACCGGATTGGGGAATGTGAGAGGCGGGTTGCGGCATAACTTTTTATTGCTGCATGGCTTCGGCGGGAAATCGAACCCTAGACCTTTAGCGTTAGAGGCTAAGCGCCTAACCTCTGGGCTACCACCACTCTTAATTTACCATACAAATCTTAAAAGTAACCAAAGGTATACTTACTTTAATATCATTATGTAAGAATGTTACATGGTACACCTTCTTGACTATGTTAATTTGAACATAAACCTACTAACACGTATACATGAGTACACGTACAAAATTCACCCACTGCAACTTTTTAAAGATCGGAGTTTTAAATTAAAGTGGTCCTAAGAAAATATAACATAAATTAGTGAATATTGAGAATATACAAATATGTTATAGAAAGCAAGTAAGAACAACATTTTGCTACATATCTTAATTGCAACGCGCACCATGGCGACTATACAGGGTGGTCCTGAAATGGTTGGTCAAAATCTGAGATTCGGTTAAGCTCATTGCAGTGAAAAAAATGGGTAGTTAGAACAGTATATTTAAATTTGTATACCTGCCAGTATCAGAAATATATGTATGTTCCTCTGCTATCTAGTAGTTTGTTTCGGCATTCTCTTAGACTTATGCATACAGTTCGAGTTTTCTTGAATATATTTTTATAAGCAGTACAATCTGAATAGTAAGAATTAAATTTTCGACTGTTTTTCGAAACAAATAGTTCGGAGAATCACCAAGTTATGTGATCTATCGAAAGCCACACATAATAGTCTACCGCGTTTATATGTAAAAAGGCTAAAAACATTGTTTTGTTTTTTGTTAACGTCAGTAATTCAGAGCATTCCATTGTGTTGTGATATTTTGTGAATAATTTTAATTTGAAATTTAAAATTCCTAAAATGAAGAATAAATCCGTAGCAGCAATTTGGCGTAAAGATTTTCCAAAATTGGTTATTGAAAATAACAAAATATTTTACAGAAGCTGCATGAAAACCATGTCACGCTTTGTAATATTGTATACTTTTAGAAGCCGATTTAAAAAATTTCATAAAAACATGGTTTGAACGGCAAGGAAATTTATATCAAAGTGTATTTTTATTTGTAGTTAATTACATTTTTTAGTTTTTATTTTGTATTAAAATATTTGTAACAATACCTTATTCCTATGCAAAACAAATAAAAATGTATTTTTTTTGTTTTGCTCATTTTTTGATTTTTCATGCTTTTTTTCGGATTCATCAAGCTCATTATAAGTGCCTATTTTCAAAAAAATAATGCTTCGAAATCCGCGCTCTGCTTATTACTCACAATCGATGTGACAGATTGGAATCAAATTTAGTTTTGAAGTAGCTCTAGGAGGACTTATAATTGACATGTACGATTTTTTTTCCACGACCAGGAAGTCGGTTTCTATGGCATCAAAGTTGTGACAGAAGTAAACATGTACTCTCTAGAGACGAAATAAGACAACAATATCCCTAGGGGAGTTTTTATTTTATTTCATATCTATTTTTGTAAACAATTGTCTGTTGTCATGGTACGTTGCATGGAAACATTCCAAAGGCATCTAAATATTGTAATTTCGCTCCGATTTATTACAATTCTTTATTTATGAAATTAAGTGTTTCTACCGATCGTGGAAAAAATAGTGTATACACCTCGGGAGAGACCGCCATTTTTCCCTCGATGTATTTGTAGCCCTCGGGCTTCAAATTACACCTTAGGAAAAATAAGACGTTTCTCTTCCTCAGTGTATAATGTACTATTAACGGATGAAAATTGTGAAGTGAAAATTATTGCAAGATTTTTGAAATTTTCAAATAAATATTGCCTAAAAATTTCCTCCACGATTTTTTTAAAGATTTTGTTAGCTTGTAGAGCTGGAGATAAGCCACAGTTAGGTTCGTTTCTCAGCCCGCTTATTTCTCTGTAACCCGTAATTTTTGAACATTTTGGCTTTAACGGCTATTTACTTACATACGAAGTATGAGATCTGGATGAAATTTATTAGGTATTACAATTGACCTAAGGGTACAAAATGTTTGGAACTACTAAAACTAAGAAGTAAAATTTTTAAAATTCTACAAAACATTGCTCAAAAACTGACCATGCCACTTTTTTTTTAACTTTATAGTTATGAATGAGCTGCTTTTAGAAATCGTAACTGATCGAATTTTGCTATACATGGTGAAAATTAGTTCTATGCAACAATGAACGTCAGGACCTAATAACATTCGAGAAGGTGTTATAAACCGAGGCAGAGGCGAAGTTTATATTACTTTCCGAGGATGTTACATCCGTATATTACGGGTTGCTCATTATATTTTTTCCACTAAGTAAATACCTGTAAAATTTCACATCTGTCATCAAAACTATGGTCAGAATTTTGTATTAATTTTTTTTTTCGTAAGTTAGCTGTAAATCTGTATTATTACTATTACTTGCCTATATAGGAATGCAAGTTAATAATAAGTTCTGTAGTCTAGTGATAACCGAATAAACAAATGTTGTGAGAAACTTTGCACTTACGTATCTTGTAGCCATGGATGTATGGCGTACTTACATTGCCGGTAGTGGGAAATAGTTATTTAAGTATCAAGGAATGTAAGGACGTGTTATTAGTCGATACCTTCCGTGTTACTTATTAAATTTTTCACGCTACCGGCAATGTAAGTAGGCCTACAGGTAGAAATTTAATCATATTTTTAAAAGTTCGTTTTGACAGCTGTCATCGGAATTATTTTTTAAAAGCCCCATTATTCTAAGTTGTCTGTGCTTGTTACCATATCAACGAACAGTTAAAATCAACATTATTTTCCTAGGGATGTAAGTGACACTATTAAGTTCCGTCGTCAAGGGTAACTAGTACACGAATGTTATCAGCCATTTACGATCCCTGTAGCTATGGATGTAAGGCCTACTTACACTGCCGGTAGCGTGAAAAGTATATTATGGTGCTAACGTTATAAGTATGAATTGAGATAAAAATGCAGTTGTGAGTAAGTTATGACACAATATAAAGTTTTATCATTTCAGTTGCGCGGAAACAAGCATTGTATTTATATCAACAATTATTAATATAACTACTTTGAAAACAATTTATAATTAGAGAAAACCACAATTGACAAAATATTGTCACTTCTATTTACATTTTATTCTGTTCTTGATTTCTTTTTATCTAATGGCAAAAAAGCTAATTTTAAAAATCTTTAACGCATGTGCCATCTAGCGGGAAGTAGTCATACTACTGCTAGTAAAATGTTCTGTTGACTTAATATAAAATAAAAGTTTTATTTTTATTAGGCTACTGTAAAACAGTTTTTGTACGCGCCCTCTCTGACAAAGTAGCCAAATTTGCACAATTACTTACACTAGATTTTTCCGTAACAGAAGAAAACTGGACTGATGTATTGAGTACACAAGTTACTACTTTCACTTTCATTTTTTGTCATAAGGTGTAGCGTTCTTTTATAATGTTTGGAAATAATACATCATTTTATTTTTATTTATAATGATAATTCCTAACCCCAACTAAAAAGAACAATTTTGTTATATTTGGGGGCTGATCTTCACAATTTTAAAAATCCTCGTTATTGAACTGGGATACTTCACAGTGACTTGGTTATATGGGGAAATTTCTTAAAAAAATATTTTTTTATTTCATGTCATACTTAAACACTTCCTTCCATCTACTGTTACCTCCCAACACTAGTAAAATTGTAACAGTTCTCGAAATCAATACCTACCTAGGTTCTGTTAGAAAAAATATATTTTAGCTGATCAAGGTTATAATAGCCTTTGCATGTAATGCATTAGAAAATCCAACTTATTATTCACTTACACAATTAGTAGAAGTAGGAATTTTGTTCGAATTACATTAAAAACAAATTTGTGGAACCGGTTTTATTCATTTACCACTTCTATTTCGTGTAAGAATTCGAAGAGTTGACACGCGTTCCATTTTTTAAATAAATTCATTGTAAATTAATTATAGGACTATTTTAATTTGCTCAATAGTTTTATTTTAAAATCTTTAAACTCATAATATAGATCCGACTTATCAGAACGTTTATTGACATAAACAATACATAACCGCCGGGTTTAGTCCCGCTTTGTGATAAAACTTATAAAGCAGAGAGAAAGTTGTAAAAGTAACACTCGAGTTTAAGCCTTGTGCAGTTAAATAAACCAGAATGCCCTTAAAAATCAGTTCTGTACTTGCAAGTGTATCGAAAAAACTACTTAGTAGTCGCGTACTCAACTATGATAAGTCATGTGATCTGATAAGTTCTATCAGGCATTTTAGTGTGTCGTCTGGCAGGAAGATGAGGTTTGTGCAATTTCAAGCTAAATCCGGGGGCCCTCAACATTTGGGCGCCCAATTATCAGCCGATGGGGATGTTTTTGATATAAGCGCTGTTGATTCGTCTATTCCTAATTCTTTGGTCAAATTTTTGGCTAGTGGAAGTGATGGTGTGGAAAAGGCCAAAAGGTTGGTAAAGTCAATAAATACGTTGTTTACTTGTACCATTTTAAATTTTTATGTAAATTCTGACATTTTAATTCAAGTCAGGTTTCTTGGACAGAAGGATTGCGAGTTCTGATTTCAAATAATGTTGATAATGTGGGAGGTACCTACCTACTTGAACAAATGTTATATAGTAATTGTTTTGATTTAGTAGTAATGCCATCTGACCCTGGCGTTACATAACAAAATTATTTTATGAGATGACAAACAACCAGCAGCGATTTTACACACGAAACAGCTGGTTTCATTACATATAAATTTGTAATACGCATGCCCTTGAATTAGCACATTATGTAAATTTGTATATTTTGCTATGATAAACAGGACTCATTCGTTCACATATGAGGTATATTACTTGAAGCTTTTATTAATGCTGAAAGTTTTTGCAATATAGTTAATATCTGTTTTCTTTTGAAGAGTCTTAGGATCAACAGCATTATAACGCAATAAAATATACAGGCTGGTCTAATAAACAAATAAATAAGTAAATGGTTGTCTAATTTGCTGACAGAAAAAAGCTTCTGACTGGGCATTTAGAGTAATGGTGGAACTTTCATATTTTATATTTATATACACCTACCAACCCCCTATACTCTTACAAAATATTTTTGCCCCCGCCTCAGTATTAAGGGTAGTTTACTCTTGGTCAGTAAAATCCAAAAGTTGCTGACTAGGCATTTAGAGTGAAGCTAGAGCTTTCATATAATCTATTTACATGCATCTAACCCTCCCCCCATGCCTCCATAAAATATTTATGCCTTCGCCCAATTGTTAAGGGTAGTTTACTCTTGGTGGACAAAATAGGCAGTTTACTGACTGGGAAAAGAAGGCTGCTGACTGGGCATTTATATTTTTATATTTTATATTCATATAGATTTAACAACCCCCCATACTGCCATAAAGTATCTTCTTCCTCATCTTAGTATTAACGGTAGTTTACTCTTGGTTAGCAAAATTTAAAAGTTGCTGACTGGGCATTTAGAGTAAAGCTAGAGTTTTCATATTTTATATTTACATACATCTAATCATAAAATATCTTTGCCCTCGCCCTGACAATAAATATCAATAAAATGGCTAACTTGCATTTGTGCAAGCTACCTGACTTGTTAAAACGAGTCGACCTTTGCTTCACTATTGTCTCTTGTAGTCATTGTTGTTGAATAAATGAAAAAATTCTGAAAACGTTTATACTATTGTTTTTACAGGAAAGCTTTAGTATCATGTAGCATGTTCTTATAATATACAGCTATGCTCTCGGTACATTAGTGGGATGTTAGGTACTATAGTCAATGTTAGGGCTTAAAATGTCAATAATAAGATACTTTCGAATATATGATAATAAGTAACAATATCTAAAGTATACAAAAGTCTAGGCAATGTGCTTTGCTCATTTTTTAAAATTGATTTTGATACCACTATTTGTTATAATTTAATTTGATTTTTATAACTGTGATTCTCATGTTACTATGCGGTACGTTTGTATGCAAATATATAAATAAGTGCACTGGGCTGTTACCAAACTTTTATATTGTAATGAAGTAATAAAATACACTTCTTTTGATATGTTTATATTTATCTAATTTTTTTATACCTTTTTATTGTAAATTGGTTTATATGTTTTTCCAATAAAAGTCGTTATAATTTCTGACAACTGACTTAACCCCTCAATATGTACTTAGTATTTTCTAAGGTAATATAATTAAAATTCACATTTTTTAAATGTAGTTTTTATTAAACTAACAATCTGCATTCACTCTCACAAAAATTAAAGTTATGTTTGAAATAATATATTGACTTGACTTTAAAGCATTTATAAGATGCTTCGCTTTTTTAAATAAGAGATGATGAATTAAGGTAATTGTACGTTTTTCTTCTACACAGTGTAAGTTACTTTTGCCTTGTTGATGGGTTTCTCCTTAAACAGTTAAACTCTTCAAAAGTGAACAGCTGGCAACATATACTTAAATTCTGAAACAATTCAGAAGTTATACGAGTGCTATCCTCAAAAGATTCTTGCATGTCTGTAACAAAATAACAGAAATACCTAGTTTGTATTTTAACTATTCAGACAAATTCGTGGTTTGAATATACCGAATGTATAGTTTCAATCTGGGACTTGCGTATAAACCAGTACAGTGGCGTAACTTCAGATTTAGGGCCCCGGGGGCAAGATACCTAAAGGGCCCTGGCCCCATCCTCATAAAAACTTCAATAATAAAGTAATTGATAATAAGAACAATTTCTTCAACAGGAAAAAAATATTTGCAGTTTATTAAATGAAAATAGAATAATAAAGCCGTGTCTAATTAAGATAAGCAAATCTTAAATTTTCTGAAGGTAATGTGTCTGGGTCGGTGCCAAAAAGTGTGGGTGTTGTGTTATTACTAATTTTTTTTGTATAAGTACATACTTACATGGAATTTAAAATGTTTTTTGTTGAATATAAATATAAAAACTGTCGAAAATTAAAAATTTTTATTTAAAAAACTTCGTAATAAAGAAATTTAAAAAAAATAAAACTCGTGGCTCGTGGCTTCCCCCCTAAGGCCTCGGGCCCGGGAGCCGTTGCCCCCTCTGCCCCATGGTAGTTACGCCACTGATCCAGTATAAAAGTTCTATCTTTACTTTAAATGCCCAGCCATTTTGCTGACCAAGAGTGAACTTCTCTTAATAATAAGGCGTGGACAAAGATATTTTACGGGAGTATGAGGGGGGAGAGTTGCTAGCTCTATATGGATATGAAATATGAAAATTCTAGCTCACTCTAAATACCCAGTCAGCAAACTTCTATTCCCAGTCAGTAAGTAAACTGTCTATTTTGCTAACCAACAGTAAACTATCCTTAACAAGTGGGCAAGGACAAAGATATTTTATGGAGGCATATGAGGTGGTTAGATGTATGTGAATATAAAATATGAAAGTTTTACCTTTACTCTGAATGCCCAGTCAGCAGCTTTTTTTTACCAGTCGGTAAATTAGAAACACCTTCCATAAATAGTCGATTGGAATATTATGACAGTAGGTACAGCAAATGTTCCACATGCCCGCTCGGTGGCTATGTGCTCAAACACATACACCACACACTGACCCCTAATTGTATTTTTATAATATACAAATTTTTTTGCCGTTCTATTACTTTTAATCAAAATTATTCTCGTACAAAAATTCATAGTTCATAAGCAACATTTTCTTTTTAAATTTTCATGCTTCTGTTTCATAAAGTTAACTTTCCTAACACTCGTCTTTATTTCTGGTTTTTTAGAAAGTTTATACTTAAAAAAGTTTGTCTTTACGTTTAAAAAAATGCAAAAAAATAAAAAAAACCTTAGACAAACTTCAAAATGCTTAAATAAAAATGTTCGGTTAGATTATTGATCGGTTTTTTGTTTTGAAAAAATGACGCCTGTCTAGTAAAATGTATAGGTAATCAAATAAATTAAGAACAGACACGTCTGACTCATATATAGCACTTTGGTAGCAGCTAAGCTGTATACAAGTCACAAATTTATTTTATTAAACATGTTTTCTTTAGGAATTCTAAGGAAATTCGCTAAATTATCCCTACCCGCCTAGAAATCAAAAACACTATTTTTCCTAAATGTCTGTCGTGCTATATAGGGTGGCGAAAAAGTCACTAGCCCTCTATTTATTTTTCTGAAAGTCAACCAAACGTCGTGGAACAGCTGTTTACATACGCACCAATAAATTAGGGCGCTTCTGTCGGTACATAGTGAATTACTGTTTTATCATACAAACACTAAAAGTTTTCACCCAATAGGTTGCGCCATTTAATTTAGATATAGCGTAAAAGTTGGTAAATTTAAAATTAATAATAACCAAATGCGTCACCCTGTATATCCCAAACGGATGGTTTCACCTTGATGAACTTTGCGATTTGGAGTATATCTAAAGTGATCATTGCTATTAGACACAAAAGTGGGCCACTTTCTAAATATGACCCCCCCCCCCCCCGATAGGTTTTTTTGTAACTCACTATTAAAAGTCCAGTTTTGTATTTGTCATTTTCAATAACATTATAACGTAAAAAAATATTTACTCATTAAATTAAAAAAAAAAAAGAAGTTCAAGGAGAAGAGGAACCATAGGAACCTAAAAAAATGGAAAGTTTCTCGGGCAACTGGAAACTTTCCAAAATACGTTATGTTTTTTATCGACTATTTAGTACAAATGAAATAAATATTGTTTTCCGAGATGCTACAATGCGTTTACCTATGTTTTTATGACATTATTGCGTATTTCAGTAGTAAAGTTTCAAGTAAGTTTACCCTTGTATATACTGATACTGGTTGATTTTACCCTGACAAGGAGCAAGGGCCGATTTATGAAGAAAGTACTGGTAGCGAGTATAATGACTACATAGAAGAAGGCGAGAGCGAGGCTGATATTGAATGAATATTCTTACTTTTTGTTTTAATATTATTGGTATTTATGAATTAAACTCTAAATCCTCGAACAGTAATAAAGGTGCACTTCAACTATTTCTGCAATTGCAATTTGCAACTAGCAATTAAATTAGCCAAAGTATAACACTTGAAATTTGCATGTTGCAACTGTAGACTAAGGTATACTCAATATTTCCTTAACTTTCCATATTTTGGAAAGTTTCCATGGAAACATTCCAATAAAATATATTTCGGAAACTTGCCCAACACTATTCGTCGCCAACAAGCGTTAATATAATATAACTCGATAAGCTTAAGCATATGTGAGTAGTGTTGTGGTATCAGTATGGCCACGTGCATGCGCATACCTGTGCTGACCTGGGTCGGCATATCGATGAATCGATATGGCACTTCGTATTGACAAGCCAATGGTATTGATACACGTACCCCAATATCCATATGTATTTATATTTTGATACATATGGATATGGCTATACGTATCAATGATGCTGTGCGTATCGTTACACAAAAATTCGATACGTATTGATACAGAAATTTTCACATACAATACCCGTAGTAGTCAGCGACACGTACTACAGAAAATTACTAGAAAATTAAATGTCGTAACTAGATATTCTAGTTACGACATTTAATTTTCTAGTAATTTTCTTTCTCATCCAGTTTGCTATAGATAAATAGAGAAGGAATTGTGACTTGGTGTATTTCCACGACTTTACATGTTTGTGTCCTGATACATCTGACAACGTCAAGAAATTAACCGACATTACCTAACGTATACGATCCTTGCCTTCATTTAAAATTTACTTAAAATCGACGAATGACAATCGAGAAGTTTTTATATGCTGAGACATGTGTACCCTAGCAACAGGCGCTTCATGCATCCTTATGTTGTTTACATTACATCGTTATAAGTACACCGATAGTTCCGTATAATTCATTTATTTTAATCTAGAATTATTTATAAGCGTTTGTCTACCTTCTAATTCTGCAAGTATTTGAATCTTTGTTAAAATCACATAATATCTTTGTTTCAGATGATTCAATGTAAGTAAATTTGCAAGCCGTTGGGCAAGTATTTCTTAAGTAAATTTTTACTCTTTACCAGTGGCGTAACAAAAAATTGATGGGCCCGGGTGCAAAGTTATTTTTGGGGGGTCCCTGTTCGTAATAATAAAAAATATGTAAACTATAATATTGTATATAACACATATATATTTAAAATAAAAAATTGGCCTACGGCCAGTTTTAAATGAATATCGTTGTCGTTAGGTATTGTTTTATATCAGCAATTCAACTTAATTTACTGATAAGGTTTGTAAAATATCAATAATGTTTTATAAATTATTTCTTTATACTGTTTCTACCATTGATGTTATATATACCTCAGCACTTACAGGTCATTGAGGCCCACGGCTTGGTCCCATTCACACCAGGTTTGGCTTATTGCTATGTTGCGGAGGGTAGAGGGGCCTTTTAGGCCTTTAACCACTACGCCCCCTTAGATTACGCCAAACCCTTGGCATTACATTTACTCGTTCATTTGCTCATCCATCTACACTTTAAGGGGACTTCCTCCCCTTCTCACGGCTGCCGCGTTGTTAATGCGACATCCGGGACCACCTATTTACGTGCCATTCCGAGAGCACGAGGCACCGCGTTGACTCGGCTTTCTGACACCCATCCAAGTACTGACCAGGCAAAACTATGTTTAACTTTGCTGATCGCACTCGAATGGTTATTCTAACCGCGCCAACTCGGGACCCTTATACTATTCCTAATTTTTCAGTTTTAGTTAGGGCTACTAAATTGGCAACTAAACACTGTCTTCTGGGTTCTGTAAGATCTTATACTTTTATATATACAATTAATATGTGTATTAAACCTTTAGTAACAATTATTAATTTATTATTTTTTCAGAATAGTGGCAGCTGGAAAATCTGTGGTACCATTAACGGAGGTCACACTACTTCCACCCATCACAAAACCTGATAAGGTTGCGTGTGTTGGACTTAACTACAGCGGTCACTGTGATGAACAGAATCTTGCTTACCCTAAAGAGCCTATATTTTTCAGCAAATTTTCGTCTGTTATCACAGGACCATACGATAATGTTGAGCTTCCAAAAATTAGTGATGTTAGTATTTCTTATCGTAATGCCATAGTATGCGGCAATAATTTAGTTGCATGATATTAAAAATTAGAATGTTGATAACTGAAATTTAACGAGATAAATTTTTGGAACTATTCCAGAGAGTTGACTGGGAAGTCGAATTAGCCATTGTAATTGGAAAACAAGCAAAGGCAATCCGTCCCGATCAAGTTTGCAAACATATATTTGGATACACGGTTGCTCAGGATATAACTGCCAGAGATTGGGTGAAAGAGAGAAATAATGGGCAATATTTACTAGGAAAATCTATGGATACATTTTGCCCAATAGGACCAGCAGTAGTTACAAAAGAAACTATTAATGATCCAAACAAACTAAGTATCAAATCATGGGTTAATGGAAAATTGAAACAAGATGGAAATACATCGGAAATGATTTTCAAAATAGATTGTCTGGTTTCGTATTTATCTCAGTAAGTTAGTCTTTAATATATCTGTCAATGCATTTCACATAGTCAATAGGTAATACATATTATGAAATTATATAATGAAATTTTTACAATGATATATAAATGTTGATACTAATACTAATTAAACACAATCATAAAACCTTCAATATGACACATTAGTACACACCTATCAGAAATACTGTTTCAAAATTGTTTTGAGCAAATTTGATAAATTTCTAAGATGTTTACTTCAGGCAAGTCTTGAAATAAATGTTTTGGAATAATTGTTTAAAAGGATCCTGATAGTGAAATGAAACATGCATTCTTATTTATCTGCTTGACACAAAAGATAAAATTACTGAATGTTAGGAACTTGATAAAAACCTTTTTTATAGTGTAATCACTAATCAAAGATAAAGCTTGTATGCATATTAAAATATCCCTATACTATATACGTTGGCCCTGACCCCCCCACATTGCCAGTTGAACTTCATAGAGTGTAGAGCTTTTGCTTTACCTTTTTAAGTACCTACTGTATTCTGTGAAACTGATTTGTACACTTGTTACTTGTTACACTTGTTGTTGTACAAGTGTTACAGGATTTTTAAACTTTGTTCAAAAACATATTAACACGAATTTGCCAAAATAAGATTTGGTACAAAACAAAAAATAAATAATAGGTCAGATTTTTGTTTACTACCAGATTTTGCAATAATCTACATATAATAAATTATCTTATTGTTTCCATTCAAAAATGTATGTAACTGCTCGGTTACCACACTCTGGTTATTTTCCAAACACTTATCAAGAGTGCTTCAAAAAAACATGAAATAAATTTCACAGCAGATTCTACAAATAAAATTACCTATAAGGATTGAGCTTGAGCATAACTTACCTATACTTTTTAGTGCGTCGTTACGGAATAACAACTCTTTAATGCGTAAAAAAATTTTTTTTTTGTGTATGTAGGTAACTCTGAGGCAGTTTCAGATAAAACTAGAAAATTTGGTACACAAGCTATAATGATTAGGGATAATGTTTTTGTTGCACATTTGACTAAAGAATATTTTAAATCATTGAATGAACAATTTAAAAACATCAGTTTTACTCTTAGGTAATTATTTTCAAACAGCCACTGGGTTCCAATAAAGTCGAAAAACGATCAAAATTGTGGAAGTGATACCGCATTGTTTTAGTAGGTGGATTTTGTTTTTGACTTTACGAACTTGAAATACAAGTGTCACTTAATTTTTGCAGAATGTAATGCATGCGTGCCTTTTAACTAAATATGTTATTATTTTTTACCATTAATAAAATTAACTTTGTGACTGTTAACAAACAACAGACATTCGGCAGTTTAATGATTTTGAAATTTATTGGAAAACTGTGGCTTTTGGGAAAAAGTTATAGGTGTAAAAAAGTTTTGTTTTTATACTCTACATCTGATAGGTACTTTAAAAGATTTTTCAGTCAAATGTGCAACAAAAAATTTCCATTGCTCAACGCCAGACAATCTCTGATTATCTAGTTAATCTGGGTAGATTTTGGATCAAACGGCAGACACTTAATGTTTAATTAAAGTATTTCTACCTAATTTTAGCATTTTATCTCAAACTGTCTAAGAGTTACATCAATAAAAGGTTTCATCTTATCTTGAATTTTGTTGCATGTTTCTATTACAATTCTACAAATAATATCTACATTATGTAGAATATTTGAATACCCATTTTTTCCTCGTCTTTAATTTCATTTAGCAATATTGAAATAACTAAATAAATATAGAAAATTAGAAAATATTGATTCCTATTATATTTTTAGTTTATATTGATAGTACAGGTCACATTTCTTTTAAACTCAAATAATTAATATGTGTAGTAGGTATGTGGATATTACTTTTACTGTGAAATGGTTAAGAATTAAGTAGCATTTTTTGAATAGAGTAGTTGCCTAATGAGAGATGTTAACTTATGAAGTTCATTAATTTGTATTCAGATTCATCAAACTTTTTATGGATCAGAAATGACTTCATTGCTTTTGATGATCATCCTGCAAATTTCAATTGTTATTGTCGGTGTTGAAATTGTGTTGTTCGTATTGTCTAAACAACTCAGGAGCTTATCTTATGTATATCTTCGCTGCCATATTTCTACCAAATGCCATCTCGCACTCTGGGAAATAAGCGGCAACGACATCAACTTTACTTTAAATACAGTTTACAATACCCTGTATATTGTCAAATATTCTGTAAAATTTTGTCATTATGAAAACAATTAGGTTTTTGAAAATTGTCTACCATTGTCAACTGTTAGGATTGCCAGATGTCCTGGTTTAAAATAAAATTTCGGGGTGAGCCAAGAGATTGTCTGGGTTTACACAAAATTAAGCGTCGTGTCATGTTTCTGCAATACATTTTAACATTCATAGTTGCACAAATATACAGGATGTCTCATATAACGTGCGCAGCATGGTGATGTGAGAAACCAGAACAGATAAGAGTTGGGTTAAATTATACAAATTGTCCACTATATACAAAAGATAACTAAAAATCATAAAAAAACAATTATAGATCCAATGTGGTTTAGTTACTACAATGAAGAAACTACAAATTTTTTTAACTCTTATTGAAAGAATTTTAGTATTTAAATATATTTGTATATATGTAAATATATTTGGTTTTGTATATTTGGATTACTGATACATTGTAGGTAAATATAATGGTGGGACACTGCAGTAGTATTTAAAAATTTTTTTTATAATAAATATTTATTACGCATTAATTACGATAGACCTTATATGTTTTCCAAAATTTAATAAAACCTTTTGTGCATTTCTATCTATAATTCTAATAAAAATGTCTGTGTCACAAAGATTTTTCATCTCTGGCACCCTACACTGTGATCTATAAGAGTTCACAATTTCCACATTTGATATGTTCCAGTAGATGATTTTAAAAACTTTATTTTTCTAATACATTTCTTTCCGAGTATTTAATATACAGGGTGTTGCATTAAAAAGGCAAAGTTGACGCTACTTCCGGTAATTTCCAGAGGTACGAGATGGCATTTGATATGGATTTGACGGCAGAAACATGGTCGCCAACCATACTTCGAAAATAGGTTTTGTAAAGCAACTAACAGAAGAGCTAAAGGCTCCTGCATTTTTTTTAAATGGACGATAATAAACTAACTTAAAAAAACATTAGTTGTAAAAGCAACGGCATGTATTTAATTTAATTATGCGTCAATATTTACGACTGTTTGTTTTAGGATAGTAACGCTTTATCCTGGAGATATAATCCTTACTGGAACACCCGCAGGTGTTGGGGTGCATAGAAATCCTCCACAATTCTTAAAACCTGGCGATATACTGGAAAGTGAAATTGACGGCATAGGAAAGCTGAGAAATATCTGCGTATAACTACATCTATAACTTTAAAATACCTACTTGCATACTTATATACTGGTTATCATTTATTGTTACTCAACACTTCCCTACTGAAAATCACCTCAGTTGCCTCATAAAACCTCATACAAAATGAACCTGGTTGTTTCAAAAACCGCATAAAACCATATACAACCTGATGAAAACATTATCAGGTTATACGAGGTTTCTATATATATTTTCAGTAGGGTTATATTTTTTATCTAAAGCAGCATTATACACTTGACAAATAAAAGCATTTATTGTTATTAAATACTTGTACATAATAAACATGATTTATATGTTTTAAATAGACAAGATGAATACCTTCATAGTAATTAGTGGTGGTTTCAGGATTTGAAAACGGGGGGTGACTATAATTCTTTAAAGTGAGGTAGAAATAGCGCCATATGCAAAATTTGTTTCTAAAATGCGCATAGCCAATTTAAACCCTTCATGGCCAGGTCGCTGTGGGGACATGCAATTGTCTAGATGTAAAAGCAATAGAAGCAAATTTAAATGAAGCTGGTTATAATCTTGGGTTTATAAAATAATGTCCAATATCGCAATCAGCCTTTACGTCGCCACATACTTTTATTTCCGTACGGGGACCTACAGTTTAACGTCGAATCCGAACGACTAAATATTCCTAAATAAGTATTATTAAAAATTAAATAATATTAAGTACCTAACAGTTCTTATTTTAAGAGTCTGTTTATTTCTTTTCGTTTCATGGCACTCCGATATTAGAAGTGAAATGTGTTTAATCAATATCTTCTTTGAATTAAAAATTCAGTGTATCATACAGTATATTTTTGAAAAGAGAAAAAAATAAGCTTTTTAATTGTGTTAAAATAAAATATGGTTTCTATTTTAAAACAATGCATGGTAATAGCTATAGACTAACATATTGAGGTCTGGCCGTGAAGGCGTTAACCACGTTTAAAAGCATACGACAATTCTAAGGACAAACAAAACAATTTCAAAATAGCTTTATGCTCTAAATAATGAATCACAGTGGCACAAAAAGAAGCAAAAACCAAGCAGAATGGACAGCTCACAGGAATTAGTAATTACCTATTAGGGTGACCAAAAATAATAAATATGTTAAGGAATATTTGCTTTATGTGACTGATGAAGGAATGGACTATATATAAATATAATCGTAACGCAAATAATTTGTCATTTAGTTTATTCTATTTCGTTATTCTAAGCGGTTTTTAAGGAATATTTGCAAGTTTTTCAAAAAACTAGAAGAATTGGGAAGAGAGCGCTAAGCGGCCGATAATTTACGGCATTTTCTTTGTGGAGTTAGAACCGTGAAAAATGTGACAAAATATATTGCAATTATATTGATCAGATATTGAAGCCACCAGAATATCTATATTCCCAGATTATACCAGGAGAAAGGTAAAAATGTAAGGAGTCCTTCTTAACACATCCCTGTCTAATTGCACATGTTTGAATTCTGCCTGAATGCAGACTAAGGCAACCTTTAAACCTGCATTTAGACCATTTTCAGGAAATTTACTACACAGAACTCACGTTTTTGCCTTTGTTTTTGTATAATCTGGGAATATAGATAATTTTCTGTTCGTTTCAATATTTAATAAATATAACTGCAATGTATTTTTACTGCTTTTTCTTATAGGAAGCTACAGCCCTCTTAGCCACCCTTAAATCCGTCTTCGATAGTAATCCAAATAATGTTACAATAACTCGTGCTTAAAATAACAGAACTTATTTTATACAAAAAATGCGTCACAAAAACTCAAGATTTATAATTATAAATAAAACCAATTTATTTTAAAATAAAAGATACAGCAACTTGAGCAGGTATTTAACAAGATATTCAGAAGATTTATCTAATGCATAATTAGACAAATTATTTTATTAGTTACTATAACCACTGGGAAAGGCTGAATTTATCACATTACAATTAAATTTACACATGCCATATTTAACACGGCTCTCCAGGTTTGATACAAAAAAGTTTTGTACCTTGTAGTTTGCAGGTCGTGAATTTTTAAGAATGCAATTTTAGTTCATCTTACCTCACAAGCTTCCTTTGTGATTAGCAAGGTTGTGATAGCAACGATATGAACTTGCTTTTTGTATGTCACCCTGTCCAACTTTTAATAAGCAGATTAAATTCGATCAGTAGTTAAAATTAATTGTGACGAGATAAATTCACCTCAAACAGTGTGAATTAAACAGTTTATACAATAAACATAACAAATAGAAATTTATTCAGGAGGAAAATAAGGTTTAGGTTTTTTGTAAGTAAACTCACATTCCTCTCGAGTATGATATGGTTCATATGGATCATCAACATAATATTTTGGTTTTCTCCAGTAATTTGTAACCATTTTATCTAAGAGTGTACTTTGCGTAGCATTACATAAAACATGCTGCTTTAGCCTCAATCTTCTTTGTGGGCTTTTGGCCCACAGTCTTCGGTGTCTTCCTGCAATGGTTCGAATCCAACCACCCCAGTGCAAACGGTAGAATCGCTTAAGTACTGTTTTGACGGCTTTTCTCTTACCTTTTCTCATCGAAAATTTTATTACTGTACGAGAATTGATTTCGTTACTTATTTGAATTAAACCAGGATTCGAAAGGAGACCCCCTTGTGGTTGTTGGGACACATTCTGTAGTAGGGTTGTTGAATAGTTTTTGTTACAACCGAATGCATATGGTAATAGTTTTTTTGTTGAGACATTTGTAATTATTGGGTTGCTGGTTATATTTAACACTGGTTTTGTAGAAGATCGAATAGCTGAAAATAACAACCTCAAATGAAACATTTTATATTTAATTCTAGGGATTTTTGCGTAGTTATGTTTGGTTAAATATTGATTTTGAAGTATTTTGTGTTGTGCGCTCGCGTTGTAAGTTTTTGTCTTTTGCGACTCTCTTGAATCAAATGAAACAGAAAAAGAAGCATATACAGAGTTGCGTAACGAATTAAGAACTGCAATGTTGTAAAAAAGGAACTAAAACTTAACCTCTAAAAATCTCATTTTGAAAAACAATTGATTAGCATGGGAAGTTAAAATTGACACATCAATGACTGCATTTTATTTATTGTTAAATAAATTTGAGCGTTTCACTACGAACTAAGACACAACCTCAAAATCCTTGTAGAATCCGCTAAATTAACAAAATTCTCACCTCCCATCAACGCTCGTAACATCTCGTGGCTTGCGCTTTTACACCCTGGAATCACAGGTGTATTTGTGTAGTGTTTGGTTTGTTTCACCCGCTCCCAAACTGGATGCCCTTAAACATGCATAGGATTGTTTTTAGTAAAGCGTCATCACAAGTATTAAACCAGGTAAGTACAAAAATCAGTTTTTTAAATTAAAACCGGATAAAAATACGTGACATTGCCCTATTATGTCATACTTTTCAAACACCACTTTGTATAATAAATATTTGAATAAGAAAAATCATTTTATAGAAACGTAAACTGGCATTTTTGTACGTAAACGTATTTTCCTTTACTGGTCTTAATTTTTTATATTAATAATATTAATTTTTACACATTTATGAATGTATATTTGCACCTTAACCAGTGATGTCATCAACTTATTTTAATACAACTTGTATTTTAGAAATGCTGTAATGGATCTTCCAGATTATTTAAGACTTTTCGACACTACAGTAAATCCGAAAAGCCAGACTTATGTCCACCAAAAAAACCAAAACGAGGGGGGGGTTCGGGCTCAGTATACACCATCGGGGCACTTACTTTGATTGCTGGTGGTGCAGTAACAGTGGCGAAGTATGATCCTGATTTTCGAGACTGGTTAAATAACAAAGTACCATACAGTGATGAATTCATCAAATTTATACTACAAGAAGATAAAAGCTATTTGGAAAGCTTCGTAGCACTATTAGATGCAATAAAAGCATCATTTTTAGGTTTATTCTTTGATGACAAATCTAAACGGCAGGATATTGCATTACAACCTAAAGACTATTCGCGTAAGTATTACACGCTTGGGTGATTTTTAAAACTACGGTTTTTGCTAATAACTAACACGTACTTGTGGCATTACTAGCACCACCGCCAGCATTCACAGACTTAGCGAAAGAAAAGAATAAAGAAGAGCCTTATGCAGAAATACGACTAGAAGAAAAGGCACAAGGAAAACACGAACCTAAAGTCACGATAAGTAAGTAGTAACTTGGCTAGCTTTTTTTTCCAGCTGTGTAATTTGTGTGGTATTATTACCTATACAGGGTTAGTCAAGCTATACGCCTTTTTTTTAGTGAGTTTATTATTAGGAATTTATTAAAAATTTTTGGTATGCATATGCTTCGAAGGGTGCTCTACAACCTGGCACAGTCAGTTTTTTGATTGGACATCAAATGTCAAAATAGCGATTTTCAACTGTTTATTTTTAAACGGAACAGTACTCTTTTTTTTGGCTTAGACAATGCTGTATGATGTTTTGCAATATGATCCTTACTGAATTTTTTCACAATTTTTGCAATTCAGCCCTAAAATATGCATTCATTATGTTAGTCTAGTAGGCCGGTATGTACGCACGCGTCACCATGTTTTTGCGTAAAATAAGTGAACTTTTGATGAAACAATTGCAGTTGATGGATTGGCCGTGGAGGTCCAACTGCATGGCCACCAAAATCGCCCGACTTAACACCCCCAGATTTTTTCTTGTGGGGTTATTATTATTATTATTATTGTTAGCCATTCAGATCCCGGTGTCGGGCAAAGGCCTCCCTCATCTGTTTCCATTTGGTTTTGTTTCTCGTCCCTAACAACCATGACTGCTTCTACTATTTCTGCTTCCCATCTCTGGTGTGGTCTCCCTCTTTTTCTTTGTCCGTCCCTTGGCTTCCATTTTGTCGTTCTCAGGGCCCAGCGCGTAGTGGGCAGCCGACCTACATGTCCTGCCCAATTCCATTTTAAATGTTTGCATACTTCCACAATATCTTTTGTTACCATTCTTCTTCTTATATCTTTAATTCTCACTTTGTCACTTAACTTGATATTTAACATGGATCTTTCCATTTTTGATTGCATAACACTTAGTTTCTGACATAGTTTCTTATTTAAAGACCATGTTTGAGCACCATAAACCATGGTCGGGATTACACACTTGTTAAATACACTTCTTTTTAGATTTATGGAAATATCACTATTTTTTAATATATGTTTTAGGGACCAAAAGCACTTCCAACCCATGTTGATTCTTCTATAAATTTCCCGCTCGGTTCTGCTCCCAAAAGGAATTGCTTGCCCCAAGTATAAAATTTCTTGAACATATTTTACAGTTTCATCTCCCAGTACTAAATCGTTTGATAGTCTGTTTGACATTAAGTTAGTTTTTTCGAAATTTATTTTTAGACCTGTCTTGCTGCTATCTTCACTCAGTTCCTTTAGCATTAACTTTAGTGTCACACTGCTTTCAGCTAACAGGATCACGTCGTCGGCAAATCTCAGGTTTGAAAACTTTTTACCATTTATATCGATACCGTATTTTTCCCATTTTAAGTTGTGGAAAATGTCTTCTAGAGTGGCTGTGAATAGGTTAGGAGACAGGGGATCGCCTTGCTTTACTCCCCTTTCAATACTAAAGTACTCTCCATCTCTTTCTAGTCTTATTTTTGCTTTCCCTTCTTTATATAATTCTTCGATGATTCTGACATACTTTGTTGGAACTCCCTGTTTTATTAAGGCCTGGATCATAGCCCCATGTTCTAAGCTGTCGAAGGCATTGGAGTAATCCACGAATGGATAGGTTTGTTATATTCTTGACATTTTTCCATTATTTGAGTAATTGCCTGCAGGTTGTCCATTGTTGAGTACCCACTTCTAAATCCTGCCTGCTCTGGTGGTTGGTTTCCATTCAAAATGTTAATTATTCTTCCTTTAATAATAGTTGCAAATACTTTGTACAAGGTTGGTATAAGGCTAATTGGTCTGTAATTTTTTATCACTTCTTTGCTACCTTTCTTATGCAATAATATTATGGTGGTAGATTTCCATTGTTCTGGTATTTCCTCGTCCTGTATTATTTTATTAAAAAGGTCTTTTAGTACCTCTATAGCTTCCTCGGGTAGCAGTTTTAATTGTTCGTTCGCTAGTCTGTCTTCTCCTGGTGCTTTGTCTTTCTTTAGCGTACTTATGGTTTTCTTTATTTCTTCTACTTCTTTTTCCTGCCAGGCATTTGTTTCAATTTATTTCGTTTGTTTCACTGATCCTGGGAGCTTCTGTATTTCCGCTGCTGCTACATATTTCTTTGTAGTATTCTGTTGCAACTTGGATTATCCCTTTTCTTGTTCTTTCCTCTTCCCCTGTGGGGTTATATAAAATCCAAAGTTTACATTGAAGAGCCTACAACAGCAGAAGATATGGAAGAACGAATCCGAACATGTATTCGACTGATACCTGCTGATATGGCTTTGCGTTCCGTGGGATCCTTACAACGAATATTTACTGTGTGCATAGAACGGGAAGGAAAACATTTTGAGCATTTTTTATAATTCACTGAAACATTTATAACATGTAGAAATCTTTGTTGACGTTTTTTTTGCACTATTACTTCGTTTATTATTTTCTATCATTTCAGTTTAGGTGTTAGGTTAAACAAAATTATTATTTCGATAAATAATTGTAAACTGTTAATTCCATTATTATTCTTACATTGCGTTTTATCTTGGCTCTGTTCTAGTTACCACTGCGGTTTCTAGTTATTTTATTTAAATTTCGTTTAGCTGATAATCTTATATTTTTTATTCGATGTTATCCTAATATTGAAGTAACTATTATTCAATGTAATCTAAATACCTAAGCTTCTGTTTCTTTATGTTTATTAAAATAATGATTTCACTATGTATCCTGACAATCATTAAATCGTTTTGTGCAAATACATCAAAGTATGTTCCGCAGGTCCCGGCCTACTAGACTAACATAATGAATGCATATTTTACGGCTGAATCGTAAAAGCTGTGAAAAAATTCAATAAGGATCATATTGTAAACATCATACAGCATCGTCTAAGCCAAAAAAAGTCGTACCGTTCTATTTAAAAATAAACAGTTGAAAATCGCTATTTTTACATTGGACGTCCAATCAAAAAACTGACTGCGCCAGGTTGTAGAGCACCCTTCGAAACATATGCATACCAAAAATTTTTAATAAATTCCTAATAATAAACTCACTAAAAAAAAGGCATATAGCTTGACTCAGCCTGTATGCAGGGTTGGCACAAATCAATTCCAAGGAATTCATTTGGTGAATTAATTTGCGAACTAAATCAATTGAATTTTTTCAAAAAGCCGGTGTATTAATTCATTTATTGTTTAGTATCATGCTTATTAGTAAATCTGAAACATCCACTGAGCTTCTGAAATGCCTCGTATAATTAGAGGATTCCTTTAAACGCCTCTGTCGAATTGCACAATCAAATAGCAGTTTGCAGTAATTATTATTAATGTACGTTTTTTATTGTTAGAGAAGTAATTGTATGTATTAATTCTTTTAAGGCGCGTTCTCATGATTCGATTTTAGTTGATCAACTTTAGTGGATCAACTAAAATCGGTCAAGTTTTTGCTTCACACACATCGTACATTTCAAGCGTAAAAATTGAATCGACTAGTGAAATAAAATGGCGCCAACTAGAGAAATCGTTCGTGTAGGTGTACAAGTTATTACTAATTTACTGATTCAAGACCAGTCTATGGTTCCAAAGATAGTCATGATGATTATGATAAAGTTCTATAAATTTGGACATAGTACTTTCCGACCACTTCATTTTATAATAAAACTATATCTCGTAAAACAGCAAGCAGACTGCAGAATGCAACACAATCGAATGATTCAACTTGACTGATAAATGTTCACATGCTTCAAACGCGTTTCAACTCGTCTAAAAGATAGTGGTTGACTCATAACTTGAACGATAAAGTTTGAATGGGTCAATCTTTTGTGGAATCAACTGAAGTTGACCGACAAAAGTTGAAATGTATGTTCTCACAGCAATTTTCATTCGATTTTAGTTGATCCACTTAAGTTGATCATCTAAAATCGAATCATGAGAACGCGCCTTTAGGAACTTGTGTTACAATAATTAAGTACATGAATAACGTTTCACCACATCTTCTAATCAATAGTAATGGGACTATCCAATAGAAAATTATCCTAGTTTCCAATTCTAAAGTAATTGGAATATTTCGATTAGGGTTTCGAAGGTATGCGAACGATAGCATCCGAATGATTTTTATTTTGGCTCGGTAACATAACAAGCGAAAATGCACTGTTAATCTATCATCTCAGTGATTTCCCAATTTGCAAATTCTCTATCATTCACTCTTATACACGTAACCTTTTATTGGTCTCTTTCTTTTACGTACACGCAGATATAATAAAAAATAAACACAAAACTGCATTTGGGCATAAACTTTAATTGTTGCAGTGAGAATATAATAACCAGAAATAAAATAAAAAATCAAAATTGTATTCTATTCATTTCCTCAATGCTATCTCAAACACATTCCGAATATTTGGACTTCCAAAATTTCGTTGCAAAACCGACTGCGCTGCAGTTGGATGAAATTTCATGATGGACGCTCCAGGGATTTCCGCCTATTCTAATATTGAATGAATATTCTGATTATGGGAGTCATCCAAATAGTAGCATTTTTAGGATCATTTGATTTTTCCCATCACTAAATTTAAATGCATGCATTATAATAATAAAGTTCTCTCGTGCTCTGCACCCCGTTCCGGATGGTATTTGGTGCTTCCCCAGTCAGTATCTCTAGCCTTCACAGTACGCTCACATTAAGTTTATTATTTTTCCTTATACAAAAATGTTTCATTCAAAGTACCATTTCTTAATTAAATTTTTAAAACGATATGATTTTTACTTTCCTATACTTTCAGCATAGGGAAGTATTGATTTCATGCAAAATTTCAAAGTTGAGATTAAATCGGAAATAGTCGGGGGGGGGGGGGGTCCATGGACCCCAAAAAAGAAATTTTAAAAAAATGTCTGTCGGTGGTTTGGTTGGTGGGTGGGTCCGTTATGCCCCATATCTCCGGAACGGCTGAACCGATTTTGATGTGCTTTCGAATGAGGGGGTATATCAAAAATTCACCGACAAACTAAGCTTTTAAAAAAAAACGAAACCGGAAGCGGAAGTTCGACATGTTTTTTTGGTAGCATTTTTTTCAGAAACTGAATTTTGCTAATTTTAATAGTGGAAATTAAAGAAGGCCTTAGGACAAATCAAACGATTTTTTACCGAACTCTCTAGTTTTAAAATGGCGGCCGCTACGAATTTTTGAACATTTCGACTTTAACGACCATTTACTCAAAAACCAATTATCTGATTGGAATCAACTACATCTTGTTTGGTAGCCCTTCAAGGGTACTATACCATGAAATATAATTAATTTTGAAAATATAAAAACGATCGCAATGACATCACTCCAAAATTTTGGAATTTTTCAAAAAAATATTTCTCAAAAACTGCCCACACGTTTTTGTTTAAACTGTTTAAGCTGATAGAGCTGGGAATCTTCTGCAATATGTTTTTTTGCGCATTGCTATAATTTCACTGTGACGCCCTCTATGAATTTTTGAAAATTGAAAATTGGTACCCTTTTATTTATTTAACGGGGGGCAATAAAATATTTCTGTTAAAGCAATATAGCTCATCATTGATAGCAAAATCCGAACATCATGATATTTTTTTGATACTTTAATATTTAGGGGGGCTACTGTTCCCCCTCCCCCCCAAAATTGTCGCTACAAAATTAAAAAATTGATTTCTTCTTTTGTTTGCTCTAGGAGAATCTTTTTACAAAAAATCAAAAAATCGAATTTTTTGCTCCTTAATAATCTTTTTGTCCTTAATAGAATTTCACATACTTTCTACAGCAGTTGTATTCTTGTACTAGTCGTTTAATGTTCAGTGTAGGCTAACTTTTTTATTTTAATAGATAGACTCGCAAACCCAAGAGCAAAGTTGTAGGGCAAATTCTTCTCGATTGTATTTAAGAAAAAAACTTGAGTTTCCAATTTTAATATGGCGGCCACGGTAAAAAATAACTTTTTTTTAATGGAAACGTGGCATTTTGGCTTTAAAATCAGAAAGGTTTTGAAATACTAAATACAAATTAATAAGAGTAATTTCTTGGTAAAAATAATACTTCTCGAGTTATTAATATATTTTCAAATATCAATTTCCGCGCTTCCGTTGATTCAGTCCGAATATTTTACCCAACCTTATGCTTGCAGCTCAGCGGTCGGTCTTTCTTTAACCGCTTCAAGATGTTACAACTTATAAGAACTATTTACTTTATTTAACTAGTCGTGTCTAGACAGGTGTATATTGAAAGTGTTGGAAAATATAAAACAATGTATGTAAATGTATAGGAAAGTCCAGGCGAAGTGTTTCGCTCATTTTTTAATTTATTTCCGATTCTGGTTTTAGAAAAAAAAAATAATGTGAATTAATTCAAAAAGTCTGACTTTTTTGACTTTTTTAAACAGTCATGAGTTTTACCAACCCTGCCATATGATATTGAAGTTTTTTATGTCTGGTTGTACCGCTTTTGAGCGAAAGTTTTTTTTTATACTCATGATCATCAAAGGGTTTTCCTAAAAGTTCTGCCATAAATTAAACCACAAATTCTTCAGATCAAATTAGTAATGCTTGGTTACAAAATTACAGCCTTCTAAAATTGGAACAGTCTAGTCCCACTTTTGTGAATAGCTTTGGCAATATTGCATTGAAATTTTATTTGATAGCACTCTTCATTTAATTTTGTAGTATTTCTTCTTATTTATGTTCGACTGAATACACCAGAGGCATTTCCTGAAATATTGCTTTTGTTGAAGAATTTACATCTCTTGCAACATTCACGATAAAGTAAAACTTCTTGGATTAATATGTTGATTATACTACAAGTTTATTAGCAACAATATAGGGTGTTATTGAAATATGTACAGATAATTTAACTTCTAATAGAACTCGCCAAACTGAACCACTTTTCTATTTATCATATTTCCAAAAGCTCATATTTTAAAAAATATTTTCTTTCTTTGAATTTGCCTAGCTGAGCCGTTCAATAAGTAGATTAAGTTAAATGTGAAAGAACAAAAAGAGATTATGCAACTACACATGCTCTTAGTTCTTCAAGAGTATTTTCAGGGTGGCATATACCAATTGTTGCATATACCTCTACAAGAAATAATACAAGAAACTAAATTCGATGATCGGGCGGGTCATAGCACCGGTCCCTGTTGATATACCACTTGCCTGGAAAATCAGTATCTAACAACACTCGTATTAGACGAGAATAATAAGTCGGTGCACCATCATGAAGGTACCACATGTTCCTGCCTACAGCTAAAGGCACTTTTCCTAAAAGTGTGTTCAAATTTTCATTAAGAAATTTTAAATAGTCAATGCCGTTTAGATGCGCAGTAAGATATAAGGTTAGTAGCCGTCACCCAGAATGGCAGCCCACACATTTACACAAAATTTCTGTTTATGGCGGTGTTCCGGAAATGCACTGACCAGATATGGGTGTTGTGGACATTGAAAACTCCATCTCGTGAAAATCCCGCTTTGTTGATAGACAGCAAATATTTTTAAAAATTCGGCTACTCAACTTTCCTTAAAATCCATCTACAAAAAAATTCACGACATATAGGATCTCCTGGCTGTTGTAGTGCCTGTAGCAGTTGTACATGACCATAGGTTTGTGGCCTTTCCTATTTTGAATGGCATTTGTAAAAGTTTTCGCATTAGGTATTCTACAATTGGGTCAACGTTCCACATAAAGTTTCCTAGCTCTGACAGTACTTTCGCCCATTTCACCATACACAAGGACCGTATTCGTTAATTCATTATTGGAAAAAGTTGTCATTTTGTTACTATGTAACGAATTTATTGCTTGTGATGAAACATGTACAGTCATACACATCACAGTATTTCACACTACTAGCGTCTAGCCCCTTGGCCATAATCGATCCTACCTCATCAAGGTCAGACTTGGTGTTGTATGCCGTCAATCAGTGAATGAATGCAAATTTGTCTTCGTATATTTTCTTTAAAAATATAACTGCTATTAACAAATAACCTCGCGTAATCAGCAAAACGCAGCAACAGTGTTTAAAAAAAAACTATAAAATAAAAAAAAAATTTTGGCCCCAACCGAGACTCGACCCCACAACTACTTATGCTGTAAAACGGCGGTACACCCGTACGCAACCGCATATCCATCTGTACCACTACGAACCTGCCGGTTATCGCTAAATAAGTGCCTATTGAATGCGTGCGCAATGGAAATGCACAAATAAAAAGTCTGACCTTGGTGGGATCGATTGATTACGAAGAGACTAGACGCTATTATTCACACTAACCTACCTCAAGTGTCAAGTTGCAGTATCAGTTAAAAAACCATATATGGACATGGACCTATTTTTTGCTGGTTTGTAATCCCAAATTTTTATTGTGCTGCGTTAAATTAAAATACAATTCCAGAGGTGGGATGCATATCATTTTAAATTTTTTTTTTTTGCTCGATGGGGGGGGGGTGAATAAATGATAAATAAAAAAGTAGTTTAGTTTGGTGAGTTTTATTACAGGTTAAAATATGTACTTCCGGTTTTGGTTTTCTTTAATCCCAAGGAATCTTTTTTAGAAAATTCAAACATCAACTTTTTTTTTCTTTTTAAATGCTTTGATAAATTCGGTTACTCATAGTACGACGTGCTCATGGTGTCCTTAGCTATGATGTCCCCAGTGTGAGATATACAAAAGGTTGGTAGATGAATCATTGTTTGTTGTTTGTTGTAATAATAAATAACTTATAACTCACGCAAGCTAACCTTTAACAGATAAATTTGTTTCTCATCAACAATTTCTATAGAATCATGAAACTAGAATACCATTTGTAGTTTTAAGCCGACTTACACAGATTGTAAGAATGTTCTGCAACTACCTTTTTAATGCGGATAATTTTGACGCTAATTATACTAAAACAGCTGTACCCCTGGTGGAGTTGTAGTGGAAGTGCAGTCTATAGTCATTATTGGCAGGTAAAACATTGATACAAAAATAGTATTCAAAGTATGATAAATAACAATTTCTAAAGTGTAGGAAAGTCCAGGCGAAGTGGTTTGCCCATTTTTTTATTATAATATATTTGCAAAAAAAATTTTTTTCGTAAAATTCTCAAAATATTTCTGCGGTTTTTATAGAATATTCAAAAATTACGCTATTAAAGTGATAATTTTAATTTTTTTGCTGCAGGCTCCGTACATTTTGAATCGCCTCAAAATATGTCATAATACGTTTTGAGCCAAGCAAGGAGAAATTACAAAATACCATTGCTGCATCTAAAAAAAAGTCTTTTTTGATACCCTTTGTCTGGTAAATCTAGGAAGACTCGTAACAGAAATTAATAATGGAGATTTCAAATTTTAAAGAAAAAAAAAACAAAAAGGCTCCCAAACTATTCATTACACTAAATTTGTTATGACTTTTATTTTTTTATAATTGAAATTGGTGTCATTTTTTTATTAACTTTTATTTAAAAAATGTAATTGTTTTTGATAACTCTGTTGCAACTGTTACAGCTGGTGAGCAGAAACCAGAAGGAGTGCTATCCGAAACACATCCAAGAAGCATACTAGATTTAGAAACCAAAATAGGAGAATCTGCATCAGCTGCTGTGCAAGCATATAATACAGCAGTGTATGCATTACGAAATTATAATCAGGATATTGCAGTAGTTATAGAAGAATCAGTAGAACGTATAGATCCTGCAATCTGGAATTCTTTGCGGGAAACATCTAAGGAGAAAGAGAAAACACTTAAAGAAGCTAAAAGGCAAGCAGAACTTGCTACGCAGAACATCCAGAAGCTAAAAGAATTGTTGAATCAGCCTGATTTTGAGGCTCCTGATGCTGTAAAGCAACAGGCACGTTTAAACATACAAAGTGTAACTGAAGATATTGAAAAGGCTCAGAAGGATCTCGAAAAAGAGCAAATGAAGTCAAACGTTACAGAGAAATATTGGGATAAAGTTTTAGAAGCAAGAACTCACTTTGCTGATGTTATTGAAATTTTGTTTCCGGGTGTTAATATTAATGAAAAAAAACTAGAGCTTGAAGGAGCTGAGCTCGATTTATTCATTTCGCATCTTTTTTCAAATGTTCTCTATTATCAGAAAGAACTATACAAACATCAAACTATCATAGAACAAAAAGTCAGGTCAGCAGTGGAATCTGCAAGAAGAGGTAATCCAGATATGTTGGTTCAAGCACATATTAATCAGATAGTTGAGAAGGAAAAAAAGGACTTGGAAGTTGAATATAAAAAACAAGTAAGTATAGTTCTTTTGGTCAATTTGTTCTTGTTAATTTTTTTGTATATTCTCAGTGTCTGTGTTTGCGTGTTGACTCTGAAAAAGAGCTCCGGCGTCAGTTGAAACTGCAATCAGAAGCTTTTTCTGATCACTTAAGTGATGCACTTAAGACTAAAGAAATGGAACTGCAAAGAGATTTTGCTAGGAAAGTTGATGAGAAAGTTACAGAAGAGAGGTGTAAATTTAAATTGCAACTCTCTTCATTAGCTGGTAGAGTTCGAGGCATGGATGAGGCTTTAAAGGGTTAGTATTTCTTTTTACAGTTTAAAATCATAATTTTCAGCTAGCCTTTGTACAATTATCGTTAAGATTTGTAATTGCAGTGCTTCTAAATAGTATTTTTTATTTAAAAGTTTGACAAAGCTTATTTGTTTTATGCTGCTAAAATTATGTTGAAGATGGAGACATAAAAGGTATGACCTAAGGACTCTTATTTTTATTTCGAAACGATTATTGATTTTTTTTGCATAAATTTCTTTTCTTTCTGAAAACACGTTAAAAGCATAAAACAGATAGGAAACACTTCAGGAAATCTCATTAATACTAAAATGTTCATGTTTGATAATAGGTATTATGTTGTAGATATTTTATTTAGATTTGTTATTTGGCAGCTTGCTACTTGGTTTTAATTATATCGAGTGTAAACGAAACACAGCTCACCCCCTTTAGTAGAGGGTGCTAATATTAAAGTTATGGAAAAATGGTTTGCATGGGGGCTGGGACAAAAATTAGTTAATTTCAGTTCAGACCTGTATTGGAGTAAGTAAATCTTTGCAGAACAAAAGAAAATTGCAACAGTTAATTTTTTCGATTAAGGTTAAGAAAACATCTAGATAAATAATAAGGAATTTGCAAACAAATGTTTATTATACAAATTTTGAAGTTTGCAAGATAAATAATGGACATACCATCCGTCGATTTTATTTCATAGAATGATAGCACCATCCATGATTACAACTATGGGATGCCAACTGTAAAGTAGAAATTTGGTGTCTATTTTATGATATTTAAGGCAAATTATTCCATTATTTACTATATATATATACACACACACACACACACACACACCCACACACAGTTCGCTTCACATTTTAATAAATCATTAAAAATTTTAATAAATCCTCAAACATTTATCTTGAATCAATATTTAATAAATCTTTATCGATTGAAATAAATCCTTAAACCATTTAATTTAAATATTCTAATTTTTAATAAATCATTATAGATTTAAATAAATTCTGAAGCATTTATTTTAAATTTTGGAATATTAAAGAAATCTTAACACTTTCACTGCGACCGTAATTTTGGCGTGCACCCTACGGTGCTAAGAGCAACTTTTTTTTAAATTAGAGTAATTTTTAGCTAATTATACTATATAACTTGAACGAAATTTTTTTTTACGTAAAACGAACCTTATTTAAGAGGCTAACACAAACACAACAACTTCCGCGAAAGGCTTGAATTCGTACTGAATCATTTAAAGCAATCGTAGTCATGACGCTCAGAAACGGCATGCGCACCGCTACGATATTTAGCATGCCGTCTAAAAGCGTTATGCGCATTGAACGTGTTAATGTAATAAAGCTGCATATAGTTATTTTTAGATGTTCAAGCATTTTTTGAAGTTTTGGAAAATTCTGTTTAGACAAAGTGTAGTTATTTCAACTTCTTATTTGAATATCAACAGTTTTGAAACTGAAATCTGTATACAGGGTGTCCAATGGGAGATGCATACGATTGGTATCTTGGAAACCATAACAACTACAAAATTGGTTGAATGGGGAATTATGTAGATGTAGATATTTTAGAGCATAGCTTAGTAGCATTTTTGTTTATTTTGAATTATTACATGGCTTACTAAATATTTGGATACAACAAAAAACGTCAATTTTTTACATTATCTCTGTTAATAAAGAAGATAGAAAGAAAGTCTAATGGGAAAACTTTTTAGATTTTATAAGATAATAATTTTTAAGCAATTCTATTTTGTTTAGTTTTCGGAATGTAATATAAACATGTATTTTTTTAAATGACAATCATTGTTAAATTTTGTTCCATTAACAAGCTTTTTCGTTTCTCTCTTCAACAGTATAAGGTTTTAATTCAGAGGTGGAAAGTAGCGCGCTACTGTAACTAAGCTATTGTTTTTATAGCTTTGTAGCTTGTTAACGTAGCGCACTACATATAAAAAGTATCTGTAGCGGAGATTGTGGCGCTACTTTTTCCCTACTTAGTTTAAAATTAGATGAACCCTCAAACATATTTTTCCTGCACAGTGGGTTGTAAACTCGAAAATTACAAAATGCATCGTGTTTCGCTTTAAAATAATAAGTAGGTAGTTAGGGACTAAGGGTTAGGTACTACAGGTAGTAAACTTCGTAGAATGACTAATGACTGAAATACTCAACTAAGCTTACAGTTCCTGTTAGTTTTTTGTAAACCTCAGGGATTGTTCTGAATCTAGGAAAAAAACGCGAACAAGTAGGTGGTGGAAAAAGAGCTAAGGTAAAAAAGCTTGAAAGAAAAATCCAGGATAAATATCCCGTGGAAACAAGCAGAGGAAAAATAGACAAGGCCTTCAAATGTTTGTTAATACTTTTAATTTAAGGGGGAAAAAGCATTAGGTCATGTTGGACTGTAATTTTAAAAGAGCACCATTACTTATGATTTTATTTTTTAGAAGTTAATTTTTGTGGATAGAGTTACCCCCTCCAAGACACTAGGCTAGAACCGTCACTATTTCCCATAATTACCTATTTTTTATTTAACTTTATTGTTATGTTTATGATGTGCGGAAAGGAAAACGATTAAACAATATGAACATCGTTTTAAATTCGTAATTTAGTTTTCTTAATAAAAAAAACTAAAGTCAAAGAAACTAACAATAAGTATGAGTCTGCTACATATACAATTGACCTTATTCATTGTTCTTATTA
This sequence comes from Ctenicera cuprea, assembly GCA_958336395.1. Classification (NCBI taxonomy): domain Eukaryota; kingdom Metazoa; phylum Arthropoda; class Insecta; order Coleoptera; family Elateridae; genus Ctenicera; species Ctenicera cuprea. Next base: position 36,264,479 of record OY284491.1, on the reverse strand, counting down.
TTCTCAATACTAGTAAGCGCTTTTAAGGTTAATTCCAGTAATTGCGCTTTTATAGTAAGAAAACAATATATTTGCTAATATTACGTTTTACTTTTGGCTTAGACCGTGTCCTTATGTGAGTATTACACCCAGCATAATCAGGTAAGAACCGACATGGAGCTTGTCTGCATTTGCTCTAAATGACAAAATAAAATGGAATATTGGCAGTTCGAAAAGCCTCAAAGAATATAAAAATATTTTTTCGCCAGCTTTTGTTCCAGTTTTTTTCCTCAGTTTTTTTCTGCTTACAGATTGTACTTTTGATTGAACTCTATCTAGAGATATTAAAAAAGCAAGACTCCAATTTATTCAAAAAGAATTTTAAAATTTATCTTCTAAACAATTGTTTAGTCTTAATGAGTTTTCTACGCATAGGAATTAATATGATTTGATTCTGTTATGAATTGTATTTCTGTTTTATAATATTTACTATTCTGATACCTACTTTTTTTGGTCTTATGGAAATAAACGCTATTATTGTTATTATTACTGTCTACTTTATAACAGAAAGGGTTGCATTCAATAACATATTAAAGTCTATCTTTACAGTGTATTTGCCCAACCCTACTAATAATGATGTAATTAACAACTACATTGTATATTGGAATTTTTTTCGTGGACAATTTTTTCCTTAAATTTTTTTCGTGGACAATTTTTTCCTTAAATTTTTTATTCTTGAATTTTATTTTTTGATTTTTTTTCCTGTGTTTGATTCGTGCATTTTTTCTTTAGATTATTTTACCTTTTACTGCAAAAAAATGAAGCAGTACAATAACATTGTGCAGTTTTTCATTATTCTGATTTTATTTTAAGTAGCACAAAAGTTGCTAATAGCCCACCTCTGGGCCGTTTTATGTACAGTAGAACTCCAATTATCCGAATCAATTGGGACCGGACTCCACTCGGATAATCGAAAATTCGGATAATTGGAGTTTTCCCGAAGAAAGGGTCTATTAATTAACTTCTGTATATGGGAGAAAAAAAGCCAACTGTTTACCCGTAACTCCTTTATCTGATTGCTCTATAATTTTTAGTTTGTCCGCTAAAGATAACACAACACGTTTTCTTTTAGAAGCCATAGTGAACGATGAAACGCACTCACAAACAAAACTGAGTAATCAAAACAAACAGTGGCAGGTCACCTGTAACCTGAGCCGCCCCCACCCCTTCTCTAGGTCTATTCGGTTTCTACCGTTATGCTTACCAAGTCAGCGAATTTAGAACTGCAATATGAGACGGCGTCCTAAAGCGATTCGGATAATCAGCGTACTTATTTTTAAAAACTTCGAAATATTGAATAAGAAAGCAATTAGTGACAGATATTAAGGTGTATCATTATAGGCAAACATTAAAAATAGTATATTCTGTAACAAGTTTGGAATATGGCATATTCTGCAGGAGTGGAAAGTTTGTCACCCGAGCTGAAAAGCGAGGGGGGAGGTCCACGAGTGCGGAATAGCCATTTCCAACGTATTACAGACTATACTTTTTCTACGACTAGAAATTATTTTGCTCATTAAATTTAGAAAATAAGAAAATTTTAAGCTTCCTATCTAAAATACGCTTTGTTTGTATCTATCAACAAAACATAAAAACAGTTGATAGACAAGAGACGCAACTTTTGTTATTCAGAACAGTGTTAGTATGAAATATTCTATAACAAGTGTAGAACGTAAATTATTCCGTAATTAAAAATTGTATCAGAATGCTTATATTCTAAAATAGTCGTAGAAAAATACCTTTCTAAATGTTAGTAATAATACTACAAACAATTTAATAATTAAGTGTTTCTTTTTTCTTTAAATTAAACAATACTTTTCTGCATTTGAATAATTATTCATCTTCTTCTTTATCTGTCACCTCTTATACCCGAAGGTGTCGAGGAGTTTCACTCCGAGTAGGCTCTCGCTTGTGTAATAGGAGGTAGTGGGGCCTTTGGCCTTTAGACCGCTACGCTCCTGAAGCTTATGCCACCCTTCATGCCCATTCATTCAATGTCATTAACACACATGTGTTTTAATTGTATGTTTTTATGTTGTTTATGACTTTGTTACTTATTCTGGTCAATCAGTAATCAAGGTAAGCGCCGTTAATTGTAACCCAGCGTCGAATGGTTGCCGAGCTCGATACCGATCCACGGAATTACAGAAAAATTTTCTGTTTCTTCCCGGATTCGAACTGAGGGCTCACGCATTGTGAGCCTGATCTTCTTACCACTGAACCACTCGGACGTTAATAATTATTCATGTTGAATTATATTTTAAAACAAGGTATACTAGGTATAAACACTTAGAAAATAGTTAGAACTTGACTCTTAAGAAATTTACTAAAACAGTCAATTGTTAGTTTGTTATTTGTTTGGTGATTTCTGACCTTAGAAAACAATGTGTATATGGCACATTATATCTGTTGTTAAATGTTTTCTTATTCAATATCTTTGAAGTTTTTGAAATGAAGTATGTAGCATTGTTGAAAAGAGAAAAAAATAAGCTTATTAGTGGTACAAAATTTAACCATGATTGCCATTAAAAAAAATACAAATTTATGTTATATCTCGAAAACTAAACAAAATAGAATCACTTAAAAAGTGTCTCATACAATCTAAAAAGTTGTACAACAAGCTAGTTTTGGAATATTTTTATTATAAAAGAATCATGGGACTGTGCGAGAGCACAACCTCCATTATTCCTGTCCCACCCCCTTATCCGGCTCTTCATCAATCTAACATGCCCCATCCTGAAAAGATGTGCAATCCAACATCACACCGCATAAAACATTTATGGACACGCCAGGTTTAACTTATTCAGAAAAATTATCGGCCTGCAGAGGATTCAAACCTGCTGTCTTTGGGAATCTAGCTCTAGAGCCTGAGACTAGCCACTAGACCACCCGCTGGCCCCTTTTGGAATATTAGGATCATTGCTTTTGGTAGAGGGCGAAGAGACAAAATTTTTAATGTGTCAACTCGATTTTTTTTAATTTTGAATTTGACTGCTTTTGGAACTTAACAATTTATATTTCTTAGAAAAATGATAAGAAATAACAGGCAATTTTCTCATTATAATTACAGCCCGAGCAGATTCCGATAAGACTTCTAGACAGGCACAGGTATTGTGGAGTGCATGTCAAGCTCTTTTCCAAGCGCTTAAAGTAGGTTGTCAGGGTTTGCCTTGGACAGAACAACTTAGGCCTCTAGAGACAGAAATTACAGCTGTTAAACAAGCATCAGGTATATTAGTATGAAACTATGTGATATAAGCTGAATTTTGTAATCAACAGTTCATTACAGCTGCAGGTGACGAGCTAGTAAATGCTGTAATAGCTGGAATACCTAAGGAGGCAAAAGAAAGAGGTGTGTATCCTGAAGATGCTCTCAGAGAGCGATTCTTAAAAGTTGAAAAAGTATGTCGGCAACTATCATTAGTGCCTGAAGGAGGAGCACGACTTCCACTGCATGTACTATCATATATTCAATCAGTTCTGCTCTTAAAAGCTGCTAGTCCTATTCCCCAAGCTGAACTGGATGATAAGGAGGTTGATTTCAGTAACCTTAGTACAAATGACATTCTGCAAAGAGCTAGGTAGGTATGGTTTGTATTTAAAAATTCTACAAATTTTTAAAATTGTGCATGTATAGGTACTGGATGGATAGAGGTGACTTTGCACAGACTCTACGGTATATGAATCTACTAGAAGGTGGTCCCCGGTGTGCTGCATTTCAATGGATGAATGAAGCAAGGATTCTCTTAGAAACACAACAAGCCGCAAATGCTTTAATGGCTCATGCAGCTGCCACTGGACTCATGTATCTATAACCATGCATATTCTGGACCAGGTTCTATTTTAGGGAACTATTAAAATGCTGCCGCAATTAATCATCAATGTTTTGTACAGTGCGGTTACCTGTAGTAGATAATGCGGTTTAGAATATGTCGCCAAAAATTGTTATTACATAAATAAAAAAAAATAGAACAGTTATTTAACTCATTTATTTGTACACTGTCTTTCTATGTGTCATTTTATCATGAAAATCCTGTTGCAATTTTGAATTTGTTAGTAATATAATATTGTTTATAATAAGAGTGTAATTTCAAATTGTTTTAAAAGTTTGTCTTCAAACTTATGATTTACAGGTTTTCTATATTAAAAAAAAAACGCTTTGCGATGAAATAAATGTACTTACAGATTATATTTATTTAATAGCTACTATCCAATCAAATTAAAAAATTAAATTTGTAAAGAAAGTATATTAATTTTCAACTTGGATAAAGAATTTCTTCCACTACATTTCTGCTTACTACAAGAAAAATAAACAAGATTTATTTTTAACATTACCAAAATGGCTTAGATTGCTTATATTTCAGTAATAATTAGGTTCTGTATCTTTGAAACTATTTTATATCATAACATTTTAGCCTCAACAATTATGATAAGAGCAACAACATACTCTTAACACTGCGCTGACAACAGTGGTGCGTAAAGAACGCTCAACTGCTAAGACCCCAATATCTACAGTGCACGACAAATTAATGGGAGGTGGTAGGAAGATCCTTGTTCAGGTTGGCTATTAGACATGCCTAAAATACAAATGTAAGCATCTTATTTGAGCGTGTCTACATATATTGAAGTATAGCACTCCTATCCCCCTTTTTTACGTTCTAACCTTGCTTCCTTGCAGTTTCATCCTAATGTGACTACTGTGACTTCCAGTTAGAGCCCTACATCAACCGATTTATTTCAGTTCGGCCTGCCAGAGGCTAGTGGATATCATTACATGTCCGGCCCTGCTCACCCGCCTCAAAATCAGTAAAAAAAATTGATTCATTAGACCTGAGTTGACTGACCGGCTTATTTTTTCTACCTATCTTCTCGCCTAGCCCGGCTCATGCAGTTTTATTATTTAGTTAATGTCAATTTTTAATTGAAAAACGTGCCTCTCACTGGCTGCTGATATTTTTTATTAAAACTATTGTCAACGACAGTTAAAACATTAGTCAATGCGTTCTTAAAATTCTGTAAACCACATCCACTGCAAGCTGATATATTCACGACTTTAAGGCATAATGTTTATACAACAGTTTAATACTTATTTGTTGTTCCGTTTAATGTAATTAAGAAATTGTTGTTTATTATATAATTATTAATTGTTTTATAATTTTTAAGTCGGTGCCAAGTAAAACATAAAAATTCGAATCTAATTTGTTATTGCAGCAAGGTATATAATTTTTATGTTTTACTTGGCACCGACTTAAAAATTATAAAACAATTAATAATTATGTAATAAACAACAATTTCTTAATTACATTAAACGGAACAACAAATGAGTATTAAACTGTTGTATAAAAATCATTTATTTTTTGCTTTTTAGTTAACATGTCACTTTTGTGTTTTTATTTGAAGTCGGTTTTCTTTTTTTTTAAAGTTAATTATTTTACAATTTTAAGTGATGGGCAGACCTAGTAAAGATGCTTCTCGAATGAGGAAACGACGCCTAGTTAAAACGGAAGATGAAATACGGAAACACTAAAAAGTCGGTTAAAAAAATAGATTTTAAGGAGTATCTTCGAAGTTCAAGCTCCAATACCAATGAAATTATAATGGGACCACCTTGGAACTATACTGAACCCGACACAAAAAAATCATTAAAATCGGTTCATAAACAAAAAAGTTATGTCCGAACATACATAAAAAAATAAAAAATAAAAAAAAAAACATATACAGACGAATTGAGTACCTCCTCCTTTTTTGAAGTCGGTTAAAAAGGAAAGGAATCGCAGAGTTTTAAAATGGAAATGGGAATAAAGCAGGGTGATTCCTTGAGTCCACTACTGTTCGTAGGCGGTGATGAACCAAATTATTCAAGAATGTAAAGAACGCAGGTTCAATGTTAAAGTAGGTAATTGGAACCTAGAACCCATATACCTATATACAATGCTTTGTATATGCAGACGATATTGTGCTACTTGCAGAGTCACCTAGAAAATTGCGGCAAATAGTAGACAGATAGAATAGAGCAATAAAAAGATGGGGAATGACAATTAATACGAATAAAAGTAAAGTGATGGCTATAAAAAAACACGAAAGCCACGAAAATACAAGGATAACATGTGACGGAAAAGAGCTAGAATGGGTGGACAATTACGAATATCTAGGAACCACAATAAGTAAGAATGGAACAACAGATCAAGAGATATTAAACAGAACAAACAAAGCAACCAAAGTATACTATGCCTGAAATAAAACGGTCATAGGAAAGAAGGAAGTAAATAACACAACTAAACTTAAGAATACCTATATAAAAGTGTATATATACCTACTCTAACATATGGATCAGGAACATGGACAATTCAGGACAAAATAAGAAGCCGAATAATTGCTGGAGAAATGAAATACTTAAGAAGAATGGTTGGAAGAACAAAAAGAGACCGAGTAAGAAACACAGTAACCAGAGAAGAAATGGACGTAGAGCCACTAATAACAGACATCGAAAAAAGACAGTTAAGGTGGTACGGACATGTAGTGAGAATGGGAAGGAACAGGGAACCGAGGCGAGTACTGGAGGCAAGACCTGAAGGAAGGCGATACAGAGGAAGGCCACGACAGACATGGGAAGAGAGTTTGGCACAAAGGGTAGAACTCGGAGGAAAAGATCTAAGAGAGGTAAAGCGAATGGCTGCTGACCGGGACAGATTTCGGATATGGATAGAGGACCCGACGCTCTAAGGGCAGAAGGCAAAGGAAAAGAAGAAGAAGATTAACAACGTCATATAATTTAAGTTTAGAAAATGAAGATCTCCAGATGGCTCATACGTTAACCAAATAGACCACATCCTCATTGGAAAGAGCGAAGAAAAATGTATAAAGGATACACGAGCCTTTAGAGGACCAGACATTTCCTACTCGTCATAAAAATTAAACAAGAATTACCGGCAGAAAGAAAAACAAAGAAGATACAGAAAGAAATAATAAGTGGAATTGAAAAAAACCAAGACAAAGTTGCGTATCAGGAAAAACCAACTAATAGATTACAAGCAATACAAGAGACTGTTGATTAGAACAACTATGGATGGAATTGATTAATGCAATGAACCAGAGTGCAAGTACAAACAATTCGAACAAGGAATAGAAGAACAAAAAATGGTTCAATGCTGGATCTGGAGAAGAAATACACAAGTGAAACGCACTAAGAATTGAAATGCTTAAAACAAACTCAGAACAAGCAAAGGAAGATTACATAAGGCAAAGGAAAAACCAGAGCGCAAGTACAAACAATTCGAACAAGGAATAGTAACAGTACTACAGGCCTGAAGGCCTTTGGCTAAAGCTTTTAACTTTTTGTTTCCATAACTTCCTGTCATTGGCTACCTCCTTCCAGTTGTTTACTCTTAAGAGCGCTATGTCTTCGTTTACACAGTCCTGCCACGTTTTCCTTGGTCTGCCTTTTCTGTTTTTCCCATACCAATTTGCACCGTACACCTTTTTCACCAGATCACCTTCTTTCATTCGCACTATATGCCCTAGCCACCTTAATCTGCACTGTTTCACTATTAACATTATCGACTTGTCTTTGTAACACTCCCGTAGCTCCTGGTTTGTCCTTCTCCTCCAGTTTTCTCCTTCTTTCACTCCCCCATATATCTTTCTTAAGACTTTCCTTTCCCATATTTCTAGCTTTTTTTCCATTTCTCCATCTGTCGCCCAGGTTTCTGCGGCAAATATTACTGTCGGCCTTATAATAGTTTTGCACACACATTCTTTCACTTTTCTGGACACATTTTTATTTCCTAGGAGTTTGCTATATGCACCTACACATCTTGATCCTGCAGCTATTCTTGTTATTATTTCATCCCTTTTCATCTCTGCTTTGTAATTTTCACCCTTAGGTATTTTGCCTCGTTTTGTGCTCTTAAATGCACTTCTCCATTATTCGTTTTAACTATTAGTACTTCATTTTCTGTATTGTCGTTGCTTCCCATGATCATGTATATTGTTTTCCTGTCGTTTATTTCGAATCCAATTTCCTTCGCTTTTCTTGTAATTTTTCTACTAAATTTTTAAGCTCTTGCTTTGTTCTACACAGAAATACATCATCCGCGTAGGCGAGGCATTGGTAGGCATGTCTTGGTATAAAGTAGTTTGTTTTTATATTGCTTCTTCTTAATAGCGCCTCTAGTACTATGTTAAAGAGGGTAGTAGATAAAGGGTCCCCTTGCCTTAGTCCTACGTTACTAATGAAACTTTCTGATGTTCTTCCTTGGAATTTTATCTTGTTTGTTGTGTTTTCTAATGTTTTTTGTATTAATTCGGTTATTTTGTTTGAAAACTTGAATTCTATTAATGCTCTTATTACTTCCTTTCTTTTGATTGTGTCGTAAGCTTTCCTAAAGTCTATGAACAGTGCTTGCACTTTTATATTTTTTCTATTACACATTTCTTCAATTTGTTTTATCACCCAGATGTGATCTACCACCGATTTACCCTTTTTAAATCCACATTGATAGTCACCGATTACTTCTTTGGCCTCTTCCTGTACTCTTTTATTGATTAGGCTTGTGAATATCTTGTATATTACGTTAAGAACTGATATTGGTCTGTAGTTTTCAGTAATTTCTGGGTCCCCTTTTTTTGGGATTGGGCTTATAATTGCCGTAGTCCATTCTCTTGGTATTTCCTTTTTCCTCCACACATCTCGGACCAGCTCGAAAACTCTGGCCGCCACTTTTTCATCTGCGTATTTTATTAACTCTATCTTTATCTCGTCTTCCCCTGGTATTTTGTTATTTTTCATTTTTTTAATTACGTCTGTAAATTCGTTCCACGTTGGTAACCTTTCTTCCTCTCTCTCTTCTGTTTCAAGCCTTTCTGCTTCTTCTTCTTCCTCTTGCGCTATTTATAGTGTCTTGTAAAAACTTTCCCAAATTTGCATAATCTTTTCCTCTCCCATACATAGCTGGCCTTGAGCATCTCTGAGTCCACAAGTGACTCTTGCGGAGTAACCTGACTTTTCTTTTTTTAAACTTTTGTAAAATTCTCTTGTATTCTTGTAGTTGAAATTTCGCTGTAATTCTTCAATTTTTTTATTAAACATCTCTCGGTTTTTTTTCCTACATGTGCTATTTACCTTGTTTCTAGCCTCTTTGTATGATCTTCTTGTCTCCTGGTTATTGTTTGCCAGCATTCTCTTTTTGGCTTCCTTTTTCTTCCTAATTTCTCTTTCACACTCTTCATCAAACCAGTCTGTTTTGTATTTGCTTTTTCCTTCTTGTATCACTTCTGCACGTTTTCCTAATACCTGCTTGATTATCTTCCATTCCTCTTCTACTGTCTCTGCCTTTTCTGTTGACTCAATTAATTCTTCCGATTTGTCTTGGTATTTCTGCCTTTCTACCTCATGTCCTAGTGCACTTAGGTTCCGTTTCTTTTTCTTTATAATTTTTTCCCTTAGTTGAGGTTTTTGTTGTTTTAATACTGCTTTTACTAGATAATGGTCGGATCCTATTTCTGCCCCTCTGTACGTTCTTATTTTTCCTATACAGTTCATAGTCACTTTTGTAATCATCATGTGGTCAATTTGGTTTTTTGTTACATTGTCTGGGTGAGCCCAAGTCATTTTGTGTATGTCTTTTCTTTCATTCCATGTTGTGATATTTATCATGTTTCTGCTAGCCGCAAAGTTTACTAACATTTGCCCATTCTCATTTGTCTTATTATGTAGGCTTTCCCTGCCCGTTATTAACCAGTACTCTTCTTCTTTTCCAATTTTAGCATTCAGATCACCTGCCTCTATCTTGATATCAAAACTTGGCATACCACGGAACAAGGAATAGAAGAACAAAAAATGGTTCAATGCTGGATGTGGAGAAGAAACACACAAGTGAAATGCACTAAGAATTGAAATGCTTAAAACAAACTCGGAACAAGCAAAAAAAGATTCTACATAAAGCAAAGGAAAAAATGCAAAAAATGTTTAAGAGAAAAAAAGAGAAACCACAAGCAAGAGCTAGTGAATAACATAGAAAATAGCTACAGAAATAATGAAGTAAGAAACCTGTACCAACAGCTGAAAAAGGAAAGGCTGCCAATCGCAGTATTCTATGAAACAAGACCGGAGAGCTAGTCGAAGGACAAGAAGACACGCTGGAGCTATGGAAGGAGTATTTTAATGAATTACTGAATGTAAAAGTAAACAATAATGAGGAGAGCAAAAAAGAAATCGAAGAATATTATTCTTTAGAATATTATATTATTATTATTTGTCTTTTTTGAAAATCTGCCCAACAAACCTGGCAGTTTTCTAATGTTTGTTTTAATTCCTTCTGATAATTTTTGGTGTGATCACTAGTTAAAACTTTTAAATCTGAACTAGCAAACCCCGTGGGTCATGCCCCATGGTGTTTTTGTTTCTTTTTTTAGTAATAAGCTAATTAAGTAGGTAGTGTGGAAGACTGCGGATCGAAGTCCTAGTTTTATGAATTATATAGCGATTGCTATAACTCTTTCTATATATTAAATCAGGTTCTCTTCGACCTATCTCAACTCGAGAGGAATACGGCTGCAGCTGAGATTATGCAACCCAAACGGCGCGCAATGTGCATTATTTTTTTATTAAAAGTTAGGTACCAAAACTTGAGTGAAGTACTTCTAGACTTTCCAATACTTTAGATGTTATTTATCATATATTCGAAACTATTTTAATATTAACGTTTCACGCCCCAACATTGAGTGCAATTACTACTTTACTGAGAGCACAGCTGCATAATAAAATAGTCATATTATAAGAACGTACTACATGATACCGAAGCTTGCACAAAAATAATAGTATATACTTTTTGACAATCTAAAGTTTTTTTAGAAACAAATATTCGTTGTAATTAACGAAAACTAAAAATGAGACATTCCCCCACACAAAAACATACGTTTTTAAAAACAATTTTTGTGGGTGACCTGGAGTTCCAACACATGTATTTCCGTAAAAATCTTGAATTCGAAAAGTTTCATGAAATTAATACTAAAAGTATAGGAAAGTATAAACGCGTAGGTTGTAGGGTTCCGCTAGTTCATCGCGAATGCCTGTAGACGCAGCAGTTTGTTATTGTTATTACCTAAATGTTATGCAATTTTGAAACGAGTGTAATGCTGGCCACTCACATACCGGCCGCCTGCAGGCCGCGGCCTGCAGGCCGCTAATCTGCAGTCCAATTTTCAACACACACATGCAGATTTTCGACAGGTCGCTGCCTGCAGTTTTGGCCTGTTTTAACAAATCTGCGTGTGTGTGTTGCTAAATCGTAAGGTTTCGTCTGAAGGCAAGATCTTTAGCTCAGTTGGAAAATATAGGCGAGATCTGCAGGTTCTTTTCAACAAGTCTGATAAAAATACCCAGTTTATCACTCAATTCATTGAGATTTATCGCCAACATCCAGCTTTATGGAAAATAATTATTAAGCAACATTTTAAAATACTGATAATTCATGCGTAAGTAATTTTTCGGATCGTTACCACTACATTTTCTCATTTTTTTTCACGAGTTTCATGTGCGAAAACTTCTGACGTTCTAAAAGCCATTCTTTCACCCAAACCCTTCTTTTCGCTCTGTCTTCGTTTAACAATAACACTATTAGCAACAAACATAGTTTTTTTTCTTGGCAAACTGCAGATTATGACTGCGGATAAACTGATGGTGTGTGTTCAATTTTAAGGTGGCCTGCAGGCTAGATCTGTCAGTCCACGACCTGCAGGCCTGGACTGTCGATGTAGTCAAAATAGTGTGTGGCCGACAGCAGTTTTTGTCTACAGTCCCGGACTGTCAGATACGGCCTGCAGGCGGCCGGTAGGTGAGTGGGCCACTTAAATCAATATACAATAAACAGAATTATTCATTTCATTTCATAGTAAACCTGAGATGCCATATTTATTGTAAAATGTATACAATTGCTTCTTATGTAAATTCGTAATGCAGTTGCATGAGAGCAATATTATTTCTTATCACTAATAAAAGAACGAAAATGTATCAATTTAAACATGCACATTTTTTTTAATTTTCATGATATAAATTGAGAATATACGAGGCATATCCACAAACAAAGTACCGACTGGTCATAAAAACTACAAAAACTGTTTTGTTTCAATTTGTTTTTTGTTAATGTTTGCTTAAATGTATCTTAAACTACTTCTCAACATAATCGCCATTTAAATTTAAACATTTATCGTGGCGTGGCACAAGCTTTTATATACCACTATCTGTGAAATTTGCGTCCAACTTTTTCATCCAATCTTTACTGTTTTTAGTTCATTATCGGTGTTATATCGCTGGCCTGCTAAAAATTTCTTAAGGTGTAGAAAGAGATGAAAATCACTAGGTGCAAGATCGGGACTGTAGGGTGGATGATCAAAAATTTTCCATTTAAAATTTTCCAAGAGTTGTCGTGTGAGAGCGGCTGTGTGTGGTTGTGCGTTGTCATGAAGCGAAACAATTCCGGAACTGAGAAGACCTGGCCTTTTATTCTTTATGGCCATTTGCAGTCTCTGCAGTGTAGCACCGAAAAGTTTCTGCGGGCCGAAAATTTTTTGCATTCAAAAATTTAATCACGGACCGTATCTCACAACTGGATGGATTTTGTATAACTTTGTTCATTTTGACACAACGTCTACCGTTAACGACGTACGAATCATTTGTCTTCCAGAGCCTTCTTATTTAGTAATGAAGCTTTCCTGGCCAGATTTGTCTCAATCGCGCCATTTGATCAAAACATATACACGATTGGAACTTAGTTTGTGGTTATGCCTCGTATTACTGACTATACTACTCACATTTCATTGAACCAATAACAAATTTTTCTTTTCATAAAACGAACCAATCGCGTTTGTTTTATACTGATTAAACTGCATGGTCTTGTTTAAATAAGTGATTAAACCCACAGTAGCTTCGGATAATCGCTCTTACGTCTTAAAAGAAGTAAGTATAATATTTAATTATAACATAATTTATGAAATCCTAATATGCGTTAAAAAACAAATATATATTTACATTAAAATTAAAAATCAATTGTGGTGTAAGTTAGCTCGTGTTAGTTAAGATTTAGGTAATTGTACTCCCGCTACGCTGTCGTGGAATTATACTATCTTAACTATCACTCGTGAACTTACACCACAATTTTATTACAACTAAGAGTTTATCGTTAGTAAACCAAAATAACCAAATTATATAGCAACATTGGTGGCAGCAATTATAAATAATTGCCGAAAACAATCTATAAACTGAGTGAAGTTGCAAAAGGCTGTCGTCGTATTATGGTGAGACAGTTAGGGATTTAATGTATTACCACTAGTACCGACTGTTAAAGTTACTTCTGAGCAAATATAAGACGTACGATTTATCAATACAACGGAATTATTACTATTAACTATAAAAGTTTCACAAACTTATATCGTACGCAAACTGAAATGACGTGAAATTTTTTAAATAAAAAATAAAATAGATTTTTCATATCTTTGGTGGCGAAATATCACCCTATCTAGTTGTACTATGTGCCGTGCTGCAGGGGTTTCGGGAGTTCGGCAAACCCGTTGATCAGTCTTATTATTATTTTGTTTATTTCCGATTTATTTACTATTAGGTAATTAAAATGATAAAAAACATCAATATTAATGTTATTAATAATATTAAAAATGCGTGTCCTTGATGCTTCCACGCATATATAAAAGCTCAAAGGGTATTTCTCTCCGGTTCCTCCAGCGGCTACCGCTTCACCAATTTGGACCATTTTTTTTTCAATGGAAGGTCTCTATCCTCAGATGGAACATGAAACATTTTTATATTTTTATTCTACGTCGATTTTTTAATAATAATTATTTTAATTTATGATATATATGAAAGTCTGCTAGACGCGCTTCACTTGAGGCGACATCTACACTAACGCCGCGTCTCATTATTGGAACTAATGCATCACGTGACTTAGCATTTCGCCGGGTCGGTCAACGCTGAGTCTGCCGTCGAATTTCGGCGAGGTAACACTAGTATTTGATAATAATATTATATATCCGTGATCTCTATACATATTTGAAATACGATATTATAATTAATGATGGACAAATGCATATTATGAGTATTTTTTTCTCGTCAAAACATAAGAAGTTAACTGATGAACTGCATGATTTTATTCGGAAAGTAACATTAAAAAAATTTAAAAATAAAATGTAAAACTTCGTGATATTTCTTATAGTGGAATTAGTTTAAGTATATTTTCTAAATTTAAGTGGCAGTGCGGATAAGACATGCAATTAATTATTTAATCTTACGTTTGTAATCCCTTCGTATATAAGGTAAGTAAAAATTCTTTCAAAACTGTTATATGGGATTTAGGCACTTCCTCCTAATAATAATTGTTGAAAATGGCTGATGCATGATCGAAATAGTACATTATACACCAAGAGAGAGAAACGTCATATTTTTTCTAAGGTGTAAAATGGCGGACTCTTCCGTGGCGTATATACGTATATATATATTTTTCCACGATCGGGAGTAGAAATACTTAATTTCATAAATAAAGAATTATAATAAATCGGAGCGAAATTACAATATTTAGAAGCCTTTGGGATGTTTCCATGCAACTTACCATGACAACAGACATTTGTTTACAAAAATAAATATGAAATGAAATAAAAACTTTACTTCTGTCATAATTTTGATGCCATAGAAACCGACTTCTACTCCCGGTCGTGGAAAAATATAATTATTTATTGCAATAATAATGTATCCTAGATGCCTACTTAAATTTAAAAATATGTGTGTAATTTGCTATTTCGTTTCTGTGTATATTTTTTGAGTATGCATGTAAAAACAGCAGCACCAACTCAAAATGACATTTACTTTCCTGTATTTTGAGTAATAGGGAAGTACCGATTTCATGAAAATTTTTGAATACGAAATTCAAACGAAAAGATATGTTTTGGACCTCATATGTTGTTAAAAGAAACGAAATGTGTGCCGAGCACGTACACTGAAAAAAATGTATTAGTTTCTCCAACAAAAATAACTTTGCTACCTTGTATTTGTAACAGTTGCAATATTTTTTGTAATAAAAGCATACATTTTTGCTGTTATCACAAACCAAAACCAATAGCTGCAAACTCGCATTAGTTACATAGACAAATATTATTTGCAACGGTATTTCTGTTAATACAACAAATAAATTTGCTTAGACCAACAAAGTATGAGGCGCGCGCCGTTCAAAACAAAACTGCAAAACAATGCATTCTGTTTGTAAGATTATAAGAATTTTGGGCGATCATAAAAGAAGAGTTAAACACTAGGTGTCGACCAAATTCTATTTTTTTATTTTATACAACAACTGAACAGCACATGTGAACTTTCGATACATTTATTTTTTGTAACAAAAATTTGAAATTTGGTAATTGTTTAATTTTTTTTTGTGGCGATCTACAATACAATTCCACATCGATATCTCAAATTCAGCCAATGGAAAGCTTTTAAACAGAATACTTTTTTTTGTCACACCCGGTATTTTACAAACATATAAATATTCATTTAAAAATATATTTATGTACAAAATAACACATATATGTCAAAAAAACATATATATTTGTAAAATAGTATTGTCTTTAACAACCGTGTTTACTTCTTATCGGTGCATTCCTATTGAGCACGCATTCAGTTAGCACTTTTTTAACAATAGACCCTAATGGCACAGGTGTATATGCGGGTGTATACGGTTGCACTGCATTTTACTGCATAAATAGTTGAGGTTCGAATCTAGGTTGGGTCCAAATTTTTTTTTTATTTTATACTGCTTTTTTAAAAATATGTTGCTTTTTACTGTTTACGCAAGGTTTAGGTTAATAACAGTTATATTTTTAAAGAAAAAATACGAAAAAGTTGCATTCACTCACTGCTTGACGGCATACTAACTGCGCAACTTCGACCGTGCATGTATGTTAGTGTGTTTTGACTAACATGCATAAGTTAATGACGAAGCGAATAATTGGGTTCTAAAAACAACCATATTGATAGCAGGTAGCAAATATATTTGCTAAGGTTGCAATTTCTTAACGGCTTTTTCATTTCATGGTAAGAAGCGAACAGAGTTAGTCGGTGATTTGTGCGTATTTAAGTTTTTTAGTTCAACATGAGTGTTAGTGATTTATTGCAAGAATGAAAGTTCGAGGACTTGATCCCAGTTTTTGAAGGTACGTACGAGTAAATTCGCAGTAGTTACAGATTTTATTTCAACAACCAGCACTACTATTGATTAAATGGTGTAAAACTGAATACACGTTGAAGCCATCTTAAACCTATAAAGAAAACACACGATTTTCTTTTAATGATGATTTATTTCCACAGTTGATTAAAATGCGAAATTGAACAATTACCCACTCACGTATTAAATTTTCAATACAGGTGCAAGTAGGTAAAGTATGACGTGAAAGCATTCCTCAAATTATTTAGCTGAAGAGTTAATGTTACATAATAGCTTACACAAATAACAGTAAAAAAAATAGAATCACATTAAAGAAACATTGATTTTTGTTAGCTGTCTCAGATTTGTTATTAATTGTGTTATTTATGACTTATGTGAACAGATAATTATATCGCATGGTTTCAGGATAACAGTAGAAACATTTCAAGACATTTCAAGTGGCATAGTCCAAATGTTCCCTAGAAATCAGGGTAAGGTTGTTTCAAAAAACGAGTAAAGTTCTCCAAATAAATTATATTTATTTTTATAGGAGATCTATTTTGCTATAAATATAAAAAATATTCAAGGAAAAATTCACAAAACAGGTACAGGAAAATTGTTCAGGAAGTATTATAATATGCGCAGACAGTTTAAAAAGAACGGGATTACTAGCCATTAATAAAGAATCCCCTGATGTTAATTTTGATGGTGGTGATAATGGGGGTATGTTATGTTTAATGATAAGGGAGGTATTGTATTTTAAGCGCCGACTTTGATTATAGATGAAGAACAAAACGATGCTCTCACGTGGCTACGGAATAGTACTGACCCCTGGTCTCGAGTCCAAAAATTTTGGAATGGTACATTTTGTTTGCGTAACAAGCATTTAAACAAATGAAGAAGGTTCGGTGCAATCTTACATGGGTTTGTATCCGGCCCTGAAGCACAGGCTGGGGTATACTTTGCTGGAACAGGATTGTAACAAATTATACCCGGACAGTGAACTAAAATTATATTCCAATTGGCCAACATTTTCTGAAAACATAGTTAGATGCGCGAAAACATTAAAGATAAAACGATCAGCCAAAAACTGGCTGAAATTCAAAACGATACTAGGAGAGGGCAATGACAATGCATTTAGTATTAATCTTATTGATTTAGCCCATTTTTAAAATTTATATAGATGGGAAAACCAACAGAATATTATTTCTTCTTCCATACTTAATGAAGCCTGTGACAATTAAGAAGAAAGTCGGTGGGTATTGGAAACCTTCGAAACTAGAAGTGCAAGAAGGTTTTATTATTTATCTAAAGGTAACTTTATTATGAGTATCTGTATATAAAATACTTTAACAATATCTATTTATTTAAACCTTATACGTATTTCGGCATGTTTACATGCCATTGTCAAAGGTTATATGAAAGTAAACAGTTAGTGTTGTTATAGCAATAGAACTTTTTTACTTATCTTGGTAATCGTCTGCAGATGACTTGATTTCTTATTCCAAAATGTCCAGTAGAGGAGAATTTAACAGATCAATTTGCTCATTCATTAACGGTACAGTTTTTAAATGTTTGTGAATTTCAAAAGCTTCCAGTATATCTAACTTACGTTTATCATCACAAAAGTGTAAACATTTTATGGTGTTATTAGATGTCATTGAATGATTGTGTTCTAGTAAGTGTTTAGCGTAATTGGATTTATGTGGGCGTTTGTATTTGTAACAACGTACGTGTTCTTTATACCTAATATCAAAATTTCTAATAGTCTGGCCTATATAAACCGAATTACAATGCGAACAATTTAATTTGTAAATGCCTGATTTTAACAAATCGTCTGTTTTTGATTTTGCATTAAACAAAGTATTTAAGATGTTCCTAGTTGTTTTAAAGCTTACTTTATATTTATTAGTTTTGTTTATAATTTTAGCAATTTTTTCTGATTTCTCACCAAAATATGGGATCGAAGCATATTTAATTGTATCGAACGAAGTTAGGATATTCGGATACATTTTTTGAATGGCTAATTTATAATATAAGTATTTTATATACAGATACTCATTAAATATGGACTTTAACGAAGTAAAGCTGGAATTGATAAATAAAATAACTTTATTATGCCTTACTTTTACAATTATAAAATTTTTAATTTACCCAGTTCAAAAATCATTAAATGTTTACTATTTATTATTATATTTGGCAAGTTTGTTTACGTTATGCTATTTAATTCCCCTTTACAAGTGATCAAAAAGTAGTCCAATCGCAGGCGGTTTTGTTAAAAATATTGTTCGTCCTAGATTGAGTCATACTTTGGTATCTTGGTAAAGTGACATTTAAATGTGTGCACTATTAGCACTATTAGACATACAATTTTTTTTCGAAGTCTACCTGTGATTGGATTTCTTTTTGATGGCTTATTTTTCTCTGCTTGGGTATGGTTTAAAAAAGAAATTAATGTAAAACTTTATATTTTTAAACATTTTTATATGTTTTTATGTTCTGTTTCTGTTCCCAGTTAATGCATATTTTTTATATTGTATGTTTATTCACTTAATAAAAAATTTATGTCGATATTAGGTTCTTATTTCTAAAAAAAAACACCCTGTATTTTTATAACAAATATATTAGCTTGTGAAACAAATGTATTTACTTCCTGTAGCGAAATCATATTTGCTACAACAAAATAAAAATTAGTTACATAAACGAAACAAATTTGTTCAGAAAGGCAATGTATTGCTTACTATAATCAATATGTTTTAGTTGTTCCAACAAATAAAATTGCTGCTGAAGCATAAACAAATTAGTTGCACTTGCTATTATTTTTGTAATCAAAGCAAATATAAAACCAGCAAAAATTATTAGCTTTGACAGCAAATATTTTAACTGGGGCTATTTTCACTAAAATTTTTTGCTGTGGTAGCTAATTTTTGGTTACCTCGACAAATATTTTTTTTCAGTGTACGTTCTAAATGAAACTTTTTAGCTTGTTCTCATTAAATGTGCATTTTGAATTGTATGATTTAGATTCTGGATTCTTAATTAGCAGTGTCAGAACTCCACGCATACCAATTTGTGTTTCCGCTATCTTGAATTTTTTAATTTAGCTCCTAGATTCGTAATTAGTAGCTCAATGTATATCAATATCGGACGACTTTATAAAATGTTTTCGCCATATTTGTTCAGACATCTGGAATTTTGTAATTTAGATCCTGGATTTCGTAATTAGAATCTCCAAAACCCTCAAATACCAATTTTTATGCAATTCGGATAACTTTATGGAATAATTCCGTCAGATTAAATCCGCCATTTTGAATTAGTGCAAATTTGGATCTTGGATTCGTAATTAACAACCCCAAAATCCCACAAATACCAATTGTTATTAATATCGATTGATTTTATGAAATGTTTCCTCTATATTTGTTCCGCCATCTTCAACTTCCTAATTTAAATCTTGGATTCGTAATTAAAAGACCCAAAACTTCTCCAATTTTTATAAAAATCGAATACCTTCAAGAAATACTTCCCCAGCATTTTATATTTATTTTGTTTTTAAGTATATTATTAACGATAAAAATATAAAAAATAGTAGTGTAGAAATCACAAATAATAGGGCAACAATTTTAAAAGAAATATTTTTTTAAATTTAAGGTTTAGATGTCCAGATAATTGCTGATAACAGCTTGACGCAGTTTCGTCTCCTTCTCCACGAACAAGTTTTAGTCCTACGAAATAAAATGCTATGATATTTGGAGTTGTTTGACTGGAATATTGTAATTCCTGGAAGGCAGTTTTTGGGATGCTTGTTACAATTTAATTTACGATTGGAGGTTTGTGAAGGTTTGTAAGGTTTTGGTAGTCAAAGTTATAAACTCAGGGTTGCGTATTATTACTGTAATTTCTTGTTTTAAAATTCAAATAAAGTGGTTATCATTATATCATTTATATTTTCATATTTGTGAAGTTTTGTTTACTCTGAAAGAAAGAAGAACACAATCAAATTGATACGATTATTGTTTATGTTAATTTTAATTATAAATTAATTCAGAATGGTTTAAAAGGTTTAATATATAAGAAGTTTAAGACTCACTTGTTTGTGCATCGTTAAATGTCATTTGTGGGGGCTATAAATGTGAATGTCAATTTGACAAATGTATAAAAAGAACACTCATTGTTTCATGAGATTTATTTGCTTTAAAAAAAATGGGAGATCAAGAGCGAAGACAAAAGCAAGTGAAAGCTTATTAGTTAGTACGGCTTGTCCTGAAAACAAAGACACAGGATTTTTCATTCTCTGAAAGAAAAAGAGATTGAAAGCGAGTTATATGAAATAAATAGTGGTATTGAATCGAATAGAAGCTATAACAAAACGAATACAAGTGTTTCTCAACTAATTTTGGAAATATCCCAATGAATAATAATATAAAAGCGGTCCAGAACGAGTTTACAGTTATCATGGCAGAAAAAGCCAAGTATTAGTAAACATAAAAGCGGTCCAGTACATATTGGTACTACAGCGGAGGAAGATTCTTACTAAAGGCGAGTGCTGTGGTTTTTGTGGAAACTGCAAACCAGAGAAGAGGGATTGTCGAGTTAACGATATCTTTATAAAGAAGAAACAAAGATAAGTGTTCAGCTTTAAGAACAAATAAAAAGAAATTTCTTGATTTACATAAATTGACTTCTAAATAAAAAAACTGTTTGTAACGTTGATATTGGTTTGTGTATTTTTTTGTTTGAGTCTTATTTATTAAAACCATTTCTTCCCAAGCTTAATAACGACTTTGAGAAATTTTATAAAAGAGTCTCATATAAAATATAATTAATGATTGCGTAAATTGCAGGCATTTAAAGGATTGTTTTTCTAGTAAGTAAATAGCCTCATATCATAGCAATATGTATGTGCCGGCAACGGCCGGAGCTGTGCCTAGACCTCTAGGGACAAGACGGTCACAGATGGTTGGTCATTCATGCACATACTTAAACCAGTAGTCTGTCAATTAAAGTCAAAATTCAGATAACTTCGGTACTTATTAGAGGCAAGGAGTTGCTCGAGTTAGCAGTTTGATGCAGAAGCGTCGTTAAGATAAGTAAACTGGGAGGCGCACTAGACTTCATACAGAATACCTGGTATATTTGAATATTTATATATGTATATTTCGTACACAATTATGTATAGTTGTGTATTTTTTAACGTAATACAAAATAAACTTGAGGAGGGGCGCAAACTAAAAATGGGGGTGTTCGTTCCTTCCGAGAACCCGTTAACGACGGCCCGGGTTTGATGTAGGTAGTTATCAGGCAAGTCCAGGTGTTGTCTGATTTGAACACCAAGTGTAATGGAGAATTGCCTACGAGAAGGTATACAACTCTACGTCATTCGTCTGATTTAGTGATTGTTAGGTTAAGTTTTGGTTATTATAAAGGTGATTGTGCTAATTATTATTTCTGAAAGTGAGCCCTATGAAGAGTTCAGCAGGGACAAACAACAGTTTGGTGCAAAAAAACGGTTAACTACAAATTTGTGAAAATTATTTTTGGACAATTTATAAAATTATTTTAATTTATTTTCACGCCTTTTTATTGGTTAAGTTTATATTTGCTGAAGGTGATAAAGAATTACCCGTTGTTCTGGTATTTCCAGGCGTACGTTACTTTTCTGCTTTGTTGCATTTTTTACTTCGTCGTAGTGTTTGTTTCTTGCGTTTTAGGTTACTGAAGATGGCTGCTTAGCAGCCGAAATGTACATATGAACGTACAAATAATTGTTCTTGTGAGAACTAAAGAAGTTTTCCTCATTATTGGCACAATAGATAGTAACCTACTGCCACATTTAGCCTATCTAGGATATCTTTGTTTGATTAAACGTAGAAAATTTAGCTAATGCAGAAAAATGAAGTGCGGACATTACGGTATTAAAGCGATTTAAGTATGAACGTCGTACGCGCCACCGGACAATGGAGAGAAATATTACCTACTCCGCACCTACCACGATCTGTCTAAACGGTCAACGTGCCAAGCCTACAACGTCAACCCACTTAAACTTATGCTTTGTTCGGGAAAACGTCTTATCTCTTCTTGGATTTAGAAACCGAAATATATTTAAGAGAAATAAGAGATTTGCTTTATTGCTCTGGAAAACATTCTTTATTTATAAGAACCAAAGAACAAATTCGTCCCACCGGCAAAATTTGGCTAGTGGGAAAAAATTAACTCCCATAAATATTACCGCATCTAAAAATTAAGTTCTAAATCTTATTTTACTAACTTTGAGCATTTTAGTTTAAACAAAAATTTGTTTCGTCCCTGTTTATTAAACAAGAATGCTTGAATTTTTGATTTTTAAAAATTCATAAAAAGCGTCATAGAGAAATTAACGGACTGGGACACAAACTAAATTATAGCTGATATAGCTCTATTAGGATTCATTGAATTTATCAGAACAAGCGGTATACGACTCAATAAACTATGCAGCTGAATACATTGATAAAGGAGATTGTATAGCTGGCATATACTTTGACTTACCCAAAGCCTTCGACACGCTGGATCATGGTATACTTCTCTATACGCTATATTGCTATGGTGCAGGCACGTAACTAGACCTGCAATATTGGGTGGGCCAAGTGAGGGGCCAAACTTTTTTTAGGTGGGCCATCATAATCAAATATTTACAGTACCTATACATTTAATTTCATTTACAAAAAAAAATGGTCACCTAATGCAGAATAATCCTTCGATTATTGTCCATGTTGTCAAACACGTCAACTACTTTTGATATGTCAATTTTTTTGCGGTGCCTTGTTCAATGTTAATTACGGCCAAATGGCCAAGTCTTTCATCAGTCATTTTATTTCTGATATAGGTTTTCAAACGTCTTAAACTGGAAAAAGTACGTTCACAAGCCGCACTAGACCGCTATCACCGCTAATTTATACGTTTCTTGAAAAACTATTTTATAAATTTCCAAAATGTCTAGAAATTTCATAATATTATTAATTACAATGTTTTTTTCTAATTCATATTGTTTTATTGTCTTTGGCAAAATTTTTAGTTCGGCTTTCAATGCTTCGAAATCACTGTTATAATTCTGTGCATCATAATTGAAAAAGGAACTATTATTTAGATGTAGGGCGCTCACTGCATTAATGACATTAGAACAATTTTTAAAGCGATTGTTTAACTCACTCAATATTAAATCAATCGATGGAAAAAAAATTTTAACTTTTAACTGATTTTCTTCAACTAAAGTATCATCTTCTAAATTCAAATTTTCTGTAATAAAATACATTTCAAATTTCTTTGGCATTTTCATAATACGTTTTTGTTTTGACTGAGTTGAAGTTGGCACTGACACAATGTTAGTTTCACACAATTTGCCGGCTTCGCTGTAAATTAAAGAAAAATCCGTTTCACTTCTTAAATTGCTAAAAGTTGCAATAGTTGACTGCAGCACAATACTAGCTCCCGCTAAATCAGAAGTCACTTTTTGAAGATAATCACTGACACCTTTAAAAATAGTTAAAATACTAGAATACATACATAAATTAAATATAAAATTAAAATCTATTTGGTCTAATAATAATCCCACCGCTTCTGGGGTGCGGTCACTATGTTTGTTCATTAATTTGTTTAAAAATAGTAAAATTTCGCTTAACAGTTGTTTTATAGCTAAACAGACATAAACTTGTGCTGTCCATCGCGTATATGAATTTTTTTAAAATTCTGGCGGTGGTTTTAAAGGGTTGATTTCTTTTTGAAATTCCATAAACTTTAAGTGCATGGAGCGTGCAGCGTCTCTACAAGACTAAAAAATAAATTTCCATGAGGCAGATTTTTACATACGTCAACTACAACTTAATTTAAATGGTGATTATAACAATGTACGTAAAGAGCTTGAGGCACTTTATCACGAAATATTTCTGAATGTCGACTCCACATCGAGCAAAAAGTTCTTTTATATAAGACAACAAAGATGCAGCGTTTAAATCTTTTGCAGGCCTATATCCAATGAATCTTTCATAGATAGTACCGTTTAGATAATAGCGTAGTACAACTGAAACCTGCTCGGTCTTACTTATGTCCTTTGTTTCGTCGCACATTATCGAAAAACACTTTTTTTTCCAATTCAACACTTATTTCCTCTAGGATAATTTTTGACAATATATACAAAAGTTCATTTTGAATTTTTGGGCTAGTATATTTAGCATTCTTTGCCACTGCTCCTTCACCGATCTTCTTGCAAACGACATCATTATATTTAGAAAATCAAGTCAACAATTCAAGAAAATTTCCTCTATTACTACTGTCTTCAGTTTCGTTGTCACCCAGCTGTGCCATATTTTGCGTAGCTGTAAAAAGGAGAATATCGGCTATGTTACCAATGTAAGTTCTATTTTCTTTGACTAAAGCAAGATGAGCTTCATTAATCTGCGTTGCAACGGAACTTACAGTTGATTTAGTTTTTAAATCCTAGTTTGTCCACTTTAATTCACAATTTTTGTGTTCTGTGCTAATAATGTGTTTTTTAAAACCACTGTCAACTTCTAAAGTGCGCTTCCAGTTTTTGAAACCTCCATTAACAAATACATTTCATTAGCAGCTGTCAAATAATGTCTGTATGCGAAACAAAATGCAGAATCACCTAAAATGCTATATTCTAACCACTTAACCACAGTAAACCAACTGCTGTTGAACTGCCGAAGTCGGTTGCCAAATTTTGTTTCAGGATAAAACTTTAATATCGGCTGTTTAGGTCCATCGATCGGACTTGGTGAAACATCAACCGGCCCAGGTGCCTTTTTTGTAACTTCCACGGATTCTTTTTTACGCTGATCAACTCGTTTAAGCCATTCTTCGAATTTTAATTGCGTTTCGTCAACTTCTGGGATACCTCCATCAGAGTCAGACAGTAGCATAAGCAGTTCTTCTTCATCTGAACCAGAACTCTGTATATCCACATCTTTTGCTTTTGTAGATGTTGATGTTGAACTTCTCTGAGTGCTAGTACCCGAACATTCCAGAGACACTGTTTCCTCAAATTTATTTTTTTTTACTAAAATGGTCTTTAATATTGGTAGCACTTCGCTTAGCACACATTTTAATATTATTTGGCAAATAGAACTTTTAATTTAACACTAGTTCTGCAGCCGACACGAAGGACGAAGTGAGACTGCCCCTCAGTTTTAATTTATTTTAAGTTTGAATCGAACTCAATTTTTCCAAGTAAGCAATAGTAAATTAAATATAAAAAATATTATTTTTGTTTAGTCTGCATAGTGTAGGTTTGTCCCAAGTCCAGTTAATAGCCAATAAATCGCATAATCTGATGCTGCGTGTCAATTATGTCTACTGTTAATGTACGTGTTGTGCGTGGTTGTATTATATTGCTGACTGCGACTTCAATATGAATTTTTTTTTATTCTTCCACAAAATTTGTTTTGATAATTTTATTCTGGATTTAAAAAAAAATGATTTAATGCACCTAATTTATTTTTAAAATGTTTCATTTCAACGGGTGGGCACAAGGGTGGGCCAGCAAATTTTTGGGTGGGCCATGGCTCACCCAGGCCCACCCCTAGTTACGTGCCTGCTATGGTGTCCGGGGTATAGCTTTAGATTTTTTCAGATCGTATCTCACTTATACAACGCACTGTGTTTGCTTAACGCATGAAATTAATGGCAATAGAAAACATTATTAATATTATTATTATTCAAGTGCTAAAAATATTAAAAGGCTTCATTTTAGGTCCATTATTATTTATATTATACGGCAATGATTTGCCAGTCTATATGGGCATCCCATCAGTTTTTCAGTTCGCCGATGATACTTCATGTATTATTTCAGCATCATCGATTCGGGATCTTTTAGAGTTAGGTTGTGAAGTATCAGCAAATATGCTATCGTAGTGCAAAAACAACTGGCTAACATTAATTTTAAAACAAAACTGTATTAATCAAATTCAAAAATAATCTAGAAGGCCATGCTAGCTTATGTCACGTTAAACTCGAGATTCACTGTACAATTTCAATCAACTAAATTTCTCGGCATAAAAATTGACAATTTTCATAAGTTTGAATTGCATATTGAACATGTGACAAGTATGCTCAACACCGTTTTGCTATATCATACTCAACATCGTCAGTCGGTTTCTCATGATGCATTAAGAATATATTACTTTGCTCACGTGCAATTAATATTGAGTTATGGGGTTTTGGGGTTCTTTGACTATCGCTAAACGTACTTTTGTTGCGCGAAGGAGAATCATAAGATGTATGCACAATACCAGTTACAGAGAACCAAGTAGACCCCTTTTTATTAAATCACAAATTATGCCCTTTCCCTCAATTATATATTTTTCAATTAATGCTGTATGTTAAAACAAATTGGGATATTCACAAGGAATTGTGATATGTATGCGAACCTAAAGAAGTGAAAAAATGTAGAAACAAGGCCCAGAATAGAAAGGAGTGGAAATCAGTAGTGGAGCAGGCCAAGACTCTGTAAAGGGTTGAAGTGCCAAGAAAGAAACAGAAGAATGCAAACTATAAGGATGTTTTAGGAAGAAGCTAAAGGCTTATTTATTAAAGAAATGTTTTATGATTTTCAAGATTACGTAACTTTCTGAAATGTATTGCTTTTACTTGTTCGATGTAATGCATATAAATCATTAAGTGACCATGTCAATATCTTGCAGATCTACGACAATAATATAATTATTATTATAAGTTATTTATTATTATAAAAAACTATTATTAGCCCATAGAATTCTAAAAATATGGCGTAGCTAGTTTTTGAGCAATATGTTTTTGAAAAAGTAAAAATTTTGATGTTTCATTCATTTCACAGTTTTAGCAGTGAAAAAAGTTTATATTCAGCTCTACGAGGTAACGAGACTCAAAATATGGCCAGTTTGTGTCTAAAATTTTGTTCACTGACAACTTATGATAACTGTGAAGTGAAAATTATTTCAAAATTTTTGTAGTATTCAAAGAAATGTTTCTCAAGAACTGGACACACGATTTTTAATTTTGTAGCCTTATACGTACATAGAGCTGTGGATGAACTGCACTTGGTTTTCGTCCCAGTCCGCTAATTTCTCTGTGACGCCTTCTATGGTTTGTTGAAAAATTTTTTTAAACTAAGTTATTCACGACTGATAGTAGAATAAGATTCAGAACTTAATTTTTAGGTTCAACAATATTTAGGGAGGAAAGTTTTCCCGGCACACCACATTTTTGGCGGAAGAAGATTTCTTTGTGTTTTTAGTTTTTTTTAATCTTAAGGAATCTTTTCCTAAAAAATTAAAAATCGATTTTGCTCTATTTTTATCCAATAATTTTAAAAACAATACATTTAAACCGTTTGCAATTGTTTATTAGTAATTTCAAAATATTAAATTTTTAAAATTGTATTTTGAAAATCCATAACTTAATAATAGTAAAATCTCACTTAAACTTTTTTTACTAGCTTGATGCTTAAAAAATAGGTGGATGTAAAGATCAGTGGCAGCTTGTGATGTGCTGTACTGGGAGCCATTTCAAAGTATTTTTTTTTAAATTTGTTCTTACCCAAGTTTAAGTTATATTTCAATAATCCTTTACGTTGGCAAAATGATCTATTTTAATCAACATTTTCATTGAAGTCTTTAATAGACTTTCGGTAAGCACTCTTTAATAAAATTATTGTAAATTGATACCCACATTGCCAGTGTGTTAAAATGAACAAAATGTTTCATGTGGTTTACCGATAAGAAATGTGTTTAAATTTTATTTTTTAAATGTTTGCAGTCAATATCACACAATGAATTTTCACAAAATAGCAGACAGTGGAAACAAGTAAAAGCATTTTGTTACATGGCATTCACAATCTAAAATTATTTTGCACGGACATCGTACAACACCATTAATTTATGATTACACAACCAACAACTGTTTTCACACTACTACGTCGTGTACGTGCAAATCCCGCAAATTAGGCGGCTAATGGCATGCGCTTATCACGGACATCTGACAGTTGGAAGTTGTGGGTTCGTGACCCTAAAGTCGTTAATACGCAGATACTTCTATCCCCTTTTAGCTTGTGTAATACGAATTTTACAGCAATGAGCTTTCTATTTCGCTCTTATTCATTTGAAGTCCTTTTAAGTCAGCGGCTTTATTCGGTGGCGTATAGCTGAATTGTGGACTGACAGCCAAATGATCCTCGCATAGATTCGTTTAATGCGTGCGAAATACTCAAACATTCAAACTTTTTCAGATCCTGCGGCAGCTCTGTAATAAACGTTCTCGCATAGAAATCTCATACGAAAGTTAACTATAAAGTATTTTTCAAACATTGTAGTGTATAATATGTTATGTACTCAAACAAAAAGTAATTATTTATTTTTCCTTATTTCATTGGGAGCTCAATAACAATTTGACTCAATGGAGAAACCGCCACTGGTAAAGATGTTAACTAAAATCATTGATTATAATATGCTAAAATATAAAATAAGATATTTACGCTGTAATAAATAAAAACAGGCATCGCCATTGATGCGACGTAGATAGTAGTTATTGCTAAGTTTCGTTCATCTTAAAACTCCAAAGCACTAAGGCCAATTTATCAAAGTCGCATTTTTTTTTGATCTTCACTGTTTTAAATATCCATATTTCCTGCAAATTGTTGTTATTAAAGGTAGGTAAGTACTTAACGTTTTACTCAGAAAGACAATTAAGCTTGATCAAGGTGAATTTCAAATACGATTAATGCATCAGCAATCTCTTCGACACAAAATATCCTTAAATTTCACAAATGAATTATGTACGAAACAGAAAAATTTTAACTTCATTTAGTGGGAAATCAGTTCTGTATGTTTCCATTTGTTGACAGTAAACTTCCATGCAAGATAAAGACAGTAAAAGATATAACAATGCTGATAATGCTCGTAAATACAGAAAATGAAATGTCTTCCGGAAATATAACATCTTAATAAATCGACTTTTTTGATCGAGATGCATATAACCTAAGCTACTGAACATTGGGCTAATGAAATTAATCTGATTATTCTACTTATAATAATATCGACCAATCACTACGTTGCATTTGACGTTTCAGCGACTAATAGAATGTTAGATAGAACCCGACTATTTTTGACGTTCGGAAATTAAAGTGATTTTTTAATCGTTTATTTTTTGTTTTTTAACCGATTCCATTTATTTTTCAACAAATTATCAAATTTATGTATTAGTTGTATAACCAATTAAAAGTAGCTAAAAATAATAAAATTTGCCTTGGTTTGAACTTGTCAGATTCGTCAATCAAATTGCCAAAGTTTCTATTGTACGTTAATCTCCTAAATAAAATTGCAGCAGTAAATTTACTCGGAGTATAATGCAAGGTTTGCATTCAAACGTGTTGCCTTAAAAAATGTGACTTACTAAATTTGATCACTTCTTCCTGTTTCTCATAACTCACAAAATTTGCTTTCGTGCTATAAATCAAGTCAATGTCCAGATTTACCTTCGTGATATTGCTAGGCAACATTCTTTTGTGCCAATCTTTTAATTTATTCGAGTAAATATATTGCTCTTATTATATTACTACTGACTACATTGCACACGTTTTATTTAGCCAATAGGACTGCTTAATTTCTGTGCCAACAACCAATTCAATAAATTTCATGATGAAAAACAGCTACTGGTTTTGAAGTTGAAATCGTAGTTGCGTTAGAACACGCGAAAAATGACGATCATTTCCGATACGATTCGCCACAACAGAAAACAATAATTCAAATGATATATATTGAAATTAATTCAGTGTTAGAATAATCTTCCTAATTAGCATTTCAGTCAATCCTAGTTTATCGGAAAAACGGAATCACTAGTTATACTACTTGTGATTAAAACTTTTGCAATGTATTTTTTTAATTATTTTACTAGCAGTGTTATTAGCGATATGACTTTTTACTTTCCTATACTTTCAGTATAGGGAAGTATTGATTTCATGCAAAATTTCAAAGTTGAGATTTTAACGGAAATAGTCGGGGGGGGGGGGGTCCATGGACCCCAAAAAAGTAATTTTTAAAAAATGTCTGTCTGTGTGTGGATGGGTGGGTGTGTTACGCTCCATATCTCCGGAACGGCTGGACCGATTTTGATGTGGTTTGGAATGAGGGGGTATATCAAAAATTCACCGACAAAATAAGCTTTTAAAAAAAACCGAAACCGGAAGCGGAAGTTAGACATGTTTTTTTGGTAGCATTTTTTTCAGAAACTGAATTTTGGAAATTTTAATAGTGGAGATTACAGAACGCCTTAGGACAAATCAAACGATTTTTATATCGAACTCTCTAGCTTTAGAATGGCGGCCGCTACGAATGTTTGAACATTTCGACTTTAACGCCCATTTACTCAAAAACCAGTTATCTGATTGGAATCAACTACATCTTGTTTGGTAGCCCTTCAAGGGTACTATACCATGAAATATAATTAATTTTGAAAATATAAAAACGATTGCAATGACATCACTCCAAAATTTTGGATTTTTTCAAAAAAATATTTCTCAAAAACTGCCCACACGTTTTTGTTTAAACTTTTTAAGCTGATAGAGCTGGAAATCTTCTACAATTTGTTTTGTTGCGCATTGCTATAATTTCACTGTGACGCCCTCTACGAATTTTTGAAAATTGAAAATTGGTACCCTTTTATTTATTTAACGGGGGGCAATAAAATATTTCTGTTAATGTGAAATAGCTCACCATTGATAGCAAAATCCGAATATAATAATATTTTTTTTTATATTTAGGGGGGCTACTGTTCCCCCTCTCCCCAAATTTTTTCGATAAAAAATTAAAAATTTGGTTTTTTGTTTTGTTTGCTCTAGGAGAATCTTTTTACAAAAAATCAAAAATCGAATTTTTTGCCCCTTAATAATCTTTTTGTCCTTAAAAGTAATTCACATACTTTCTACAGCAGTTGTATTCTTGTACTAGTCGTTTAATGTTCAGTGTAGGCTAACTTTTTTATTTTAATAGATAGACTCGCAAACCCAAGAGCAAAGTTGTAGGGCAAATTCTTCTCGATTGTATTTAAGAAAAAAACTTGAGTTTCCAATTTTAATATGGCGGCCACGGTAAAAAAATAACTTTTTTTTAAATGGAAACGTGGCATTTTGGCTTTAAAATCAGAAAGGTTTTGAAATTCTAAATACAAATTAATAAGAGTAATTTCTTGCTAAAAATAATACTTCTCGAGTTATTAATATATTTTCAAATATCAATTTCCGCGCTTCCGTTGATTCAGTCCGAATATTTTACCCAACCTTATGCTTGCAGCGCAGCGGTCGGTCTTTCTTCAACCGCTTCAAGATGTTACAACTTATAAGAACTATTTACTTTAACTAGTCGTGTCTAGACAGGTGTATATCGAAAGTGTTGGAAAATATAAAACAATGTATTTAAATGTATAGGAAAGTCCAGGCGAAGTGTTTCGCTCATTTTTACTATCCTATACTTTCAGTATAGGGAAGTATTGATTTCATGCAAATTTTCAAAATCGAGATTTTGACGGAAATACATGTTTTGGGCTTCCAGGATCCTAAAAAAGTGGTTTTTAAAATGTCTGTCTGTATGTGTGTGTGGGGGTGGGTGTGTGGGTGAGTAACGCTCATATCTCCGGAACCTCTGGACCGATTTTGATGTGCTTTGGAATGAAGAGGTATATCAAAAATTCACCGACAAAATAAGCTTTTAAAAAAACCGAAACCGGAAGCGGAAGTTAACCATGTTTTTTTGGTAGCATTTTTTTCAGAAACTGAATTTTGGAAATTTTAATAGTGGAGATTAAAGAAGGCCTTAGGACAAACCAAACGATTTTTTACCGAACTCTCTAGCTTTAAAATGGCGGCCGCTACGAATTTTTGAACATTTCGACTTTAACGCCCATTTACTCAAAAACCAGTTATCTGATTGGAATCAACTACATCTTGTTTGGTAGCCCTTCAAGTGTACTATACCATGAAATATAATTAATTTTGAAAATATAAAAACGATCGTAATGACAGCACTCCAAAATTTTGGAATTTTTCAAAAAAAATTTTCTCAAAAACTGCCTACACGGTTTTGTTTAAACTTTTTAAGCTGATAAAGATAGGCATTTGCTACAATTCTGTTTTTTCCTCATTGCTATAATTTCACTGTGACGCCCTCTGTGAATTTTTGAAAATTGAAAATTGGTACCCTTTTATTTATTTAACGGGGGGCAATAAAATATTTCTGTTAAAGCAATCATCATTGATAGCAAAATCCGAATATCATAATATTTTTTCGATAATTTCATATTTAGGGGGGCTACTGTTTCCCCTCCCCCCAAATTTTTTCGATAAAAAATTAAAAATTTGGTTTTTTGTTTTGTTTGCTCTAGGAGAATCTTTTTACATAAAATCAAAAAATCGAATTTTTTGCCCCTTAATTTAGTTTCTAAATTCTAAACACAAATTAATAAGGGTAATTTCTTGCAAAAAATAATACTTCTCGAGTTATTAATACATTTTCAAACATCAACACGCTTCTTTACTCGTGCCTCCGGTTAATTTCAGTTCGGTTGTTTTACATGTACTCAGTTGCAGGCGGAGCCAGCGTGGTAATGGTAGGTTTAAGTTACGCTCTTCACGCTTGAAGTTTTTATAAACGCTGTTTACTTTTACTAGCCGGGTCTAAACAGGTGTACATCAAAAGTATTGGAAAATATTAAACAATGTTAATTTATAAGTATAGGAAAGTCCAGGCGAAGTGTTTCGCTCATTTTTATTATTTATTCTGCAACTCAACCCGCAGCGCTTGCAGCAGCATGTTTACGTTACTTTTCCTAACACATACATCTCCCTATTTCACTTTCTTTGTAGATGCGCAAATATTTCTTCGTTATATGTACCTTTAAAATGTAAGACGTAGCATATTTACCAAGTATCCCATTCTGTTAAATTCTTTCACATCAAATAGAACATTAAGTCCAATTTACCTTATTGTGTATATCTTCATTACTATGATCAGCGTGCTACCGAATCCATGAGAGCTTTTACGCTACAAAATATAGAAAATTATATTTCGGGGAAGCCTTTACTTCTTTTAGGTAACCTTATTTATACTGTACTTTAAGTACCCATGTTTTCAACACTTTGAAGAGGTACAGAGTTTCATTAACGTATTTTTGACGTAAAGTCTTAAACTATGTTGTAAAATTAATTACTGGCATGCTTATGCTGTTTATAAAATTAAAACTTGTGTATGTATTTATATCATAAAACAAAACAACAATTGACGGTGCATAATTGCTAGTACGATATACTTCCTCTTCCATGCCCATAACTTACCAATCAGTATATTACATTATATACAGTTTTGTGGGTTTTCACATACATAAACTTAAAATTTACTTTGAAAAATACCATTCTAGAAAATCATTACTTTGTTTTAATTTATTGTAAATAAAACAATTCTTAACTTCAACAGGTTTTGCATTTTAGCTTTATACGCATATCAACGTGTTTACACGTCATTTTCAAAAGCAAGTTTAAAAGTAAACAGTTGGTGTTGCTATAGGAACAATAAATTTTTATAACTTGATCTTGGTTTTCTATAGCTGAGTCCAGATGACTTGATTTCTCATTCCAAAACGTCTAATGACGGTGAATTTAAGAGATCCATTTGTTCATTCATTAAATGTACAGATTTTAAATGTTGAATTTCAAATGCTTCTAGTATATCCAACTTACGTTTGTCGTCACAAAAGTGTAACAATTTCATAGTGTTCTTAGATGTCATTGAATGATTGTGTTCTAATAAGTGTTTAGCGTAATTGGATTTATGGGGGTGTTTATACTTGTAACAACGTACGTGTTCCTTGTATCTAATATCAAAATTTCTAATTGTTTGTTCTATATAAACCGAATTACAGTGCGAGCAATTTAATTTGTAGATGCCTGATTTTAGTAAATTGTCTGTTTTTTCTTTAGCATTAAACAAAGTGTTTAAAATGTTTTTTGTTGTTTTAAAAGTTATTTTTGTATTTATTTGTTTTGTTTATAATTTTGGCAATTTTTTCTGATTGATTGCCAAAATATGGAATTGAGGCGTATTTCAATTTATCTAATGAAGTAGTTGGATAAATTTTCTAAAGAGCTAATTTATAATTTTTCTCTTTAGTTAGTGTATCAATAAGTTGAGTATTATAACCATTATTGTATGCAATTTGTTTAATAATCGAAATTTCTCTATTATAGCTAATTTCACCTAAAGGAACCGTTAAAGCCTTATGTATCATGGACCTGTATGCTGCTAATTTATGTGTTTTATGATGACAAGAATCGTGTGGCATTGTAATGTCTGTTTGTGTAGGTTTTCTATAAACTAAGTATTCAAATTTATTAGTTGAATTAATTTTTGTTTAAATCTAAAAAGTTAATGGACTTATTTTGTTCAGTTTCTAGTGTAAATTTTATGTTTGGGTGCAAGCTGTTAATAAAAATCAAAAATTCATTAATTAAATCAAAGGAACTATTAAAACATGCTAAAATGTCATCAACATAACGAAACCAAAATATAACTTTCTCAGAATGGTTTGATTCAAATATGTGATCTTCTAGATTTTTCATAAATATATTAGCTAAAAGAGGTGAAATTCGACTTCCCATGGGTAAACCATCTTTTTGGAAATAAATATTATTATTAAAAGTAAAATAATTTTGATTGGTGCGAAGTTCAAATAATTGAATCAACTCAGTCCGTTTTATTGATTCAACATTTTTGTTAATAAGAATATTATTTAACACTCTTGAGGAGGTATTTGGGAAAACATATTAGTAACATCAAAAATAACTAGCTTCCTTTGTGGTGGTATATGTATGTTAGACAACTTTTTGATTAATTCGGAAGAATTTTTAACTGCATATTTTGGTTTATAATTAAAGCTGGTAACTATATTATTTAGTATTTTTGCTAGCATATGGTTGGGTGCATGTATGTATGATACCACTGGTCTAACGGGCATTTTGGTCATTTTTTAATAAACCGTACAGTTTTGGTGGTTGTGGATTCGGATTTATTATTTGTCTTTTTTGATAATCTGTTAAACAAACCTGGCATATTTCTAATGTTTTTTTTAATTCTTTTTGATAATTTTTGGTAGGATTACTATTTAAAGTTTTTAAGTTTGAATTGGTTATGAAATCATTAATTTTTTGTAAGTAAACGTCATTGGGTAATATAACTAACGTGTTTCCTTTATCTGCTTTAACAGAAATCAGATTATTTACTGAAATTTTTTCTTTAATCGATTTAAGTAATAAATTATTTTGATTATTTATTTTATTTTTTGAGTTATTGGTATTGATTGACATACTTTTAATAAATTAGCAATTTGAAGCTTGGCATATATATGAAATGTCTTTCTTTAAGAATCAATTCAAGATTGACCGCTAAAATTTCTTTAATATTATTGGTAAATTTTAGAAAAGGGGAAAACTTAAGACACTTATTTAGGAATTTTATCTGTTGGTCATTGAAATCTGTGTTTGATAAATTTAGAAAACGAGGATGAAAATTTATTATTCTGTCAGGTTTTGTGTGTGTTGTTCTAATCTCGAAAGTTTATTTTTCTGTATTGTGTATTTTTTAAATTTTATTCTACTAACTAATTCTCTAATGTCATTGTCAAATACGTCAAACTCAATTGGATGTAATTTGTGAATGAGTTCTGTGTAAAGTACCTTTAAATAAATGTGCAAATTGTCTCTAATTCTAAACCATCTTTTTGATTCTTCTTTCAACCATCTTTTTTCAGCATTTCTGATTATCTTCTCAGTTATGCTGTTCTTGGTTTTGTTAGAGATATTAATGTAGTTTGGAATGAGCTTCTTTTTCTGACATTGCTGATTAAACCAAACGTTCTGTGTTGCTACACCATGTTTGATAATGATCTTCTTGTACATTTTAGCTTGTTCTTCTAACGAAGATGACATCGCTTTATTTATAAATTCTAGCTTTACTTCGTTAAAATAAATAAATATTCATAAAGTAATTAAGTATTTCATATTCAGATAATCATTAATATGGACTTTAACGAAGTAAAGCTAGAATTTATAAATACATAGATAGTTTATAAAATTTACTGCAGCTACCTTCTAATAATATTATTAAATGTAATTATATGGAGTCTATAATATCTATGAACTTATTTTTTTTAAGATCTTTGTACTTAGTTTTATCTTCCTTGCTATATGAAGTTTATTCGCCATGTGATTACTCGGTAATATACGAGTTATGCCTAAAAGAAAGGTACATTTATGGCAACCATTTTTCATCTAAGGAAATAAACTCGGATGTGTGCTCTACACACATTAAGTAGTTGATTTGCATAAGTGCGATTTTCCCACCATCGCCCAATGCCCCCCTTGGCCGCCACCATTGTTTTTTCTCCTTTTTAAAAATTAACAAATTTCCGCTCCAAATGCTGTATGCAGGAGTTAAATGACAACGGGAATAACATTTGAGAGACAAAAACCTTCTGACACCTTCTCTTTCGGTCGCTTGTCGGAACACATTGTAATTGCTTACTGATAATTTTTAATGTATTGTTTTTGAAAATTTTAAAATTACTGGTTTTTTAGGAATTTTAAAAATATTTAAAATTTTCTTTTTTTCAAAATATTTTAGAATACCTGAAAATTTTAAAATTTCTATAATTGTTCTTTAAACTTACCTAATATTAAAAATAATCAATGTTTTCAAATATTTTAGATTAAAAATTATCCAAAATTATTTTTCTAAAATGTTAAAAAAAACGTCGCTGAATGATCGCATTTGCTCCAAATCCTACATGACATGACGAGGAGCGAAGAAAGTAAAAAAAAAACGTCAAAGGAAAATTTAAGCATTGCGGAGAAAACAAGTTATAGCCCACCCCTACCGTCATTAACCAACAAAATAAAAGAATAACATGTTGCTAGTACTTTGAACATAATTTTCGTTTTGTAATAATTTCTTAGTAATAAGTTTTCAATTTATTGTAGGTATATTTTTCGATTTCAAAAATTTATCAGTAGATTGTCACTATCAATATTTCTATTTTGTTGGTAGCGCTCGAAAATCATCAAAGCTTGTCACGAGAATGAACCTACTTTTACAAGGACGTCAAACCGACCATACAATATTAATAATCTATGTCACGATCTTTCTACATGTTTTATACGTATCATACCGGAAAAATGCTCATCTGAACTCTGTTGTTTATTTCCCGTTGTGTACGTGTCGGCTGTAACATGCGAGAAATTTGTTTTTATCTGCTGCTTTTGTTAGTTGGGACAGCTATGGTAAGATGGATATTAGTAAGTTTTTTGTTCAATATAATAACAATAGATTTTTAAATTATTTTCTAGTACCATCAGTCCGATTTTAAAGACATCTTTGACGATTTTGATTATTAATAGGTAAGTTGAAATATTACCATTTTAAAATCCAGATTTTTAAACTAAAAGTCGTGTTAATTTTAGGTTACTACTTGCTTGCGTAGTGGTGTGAATTATAAAACTCTACGATCTTCTGTGATATATTGATCAAGATTTCTTTGTAATTCAAAATTTCTTCGTATTATTTAGAGGTAGAACATAGAAAATACTTTCAGAAAAGTAATGAAGAATATTAGAGAAATGTCCACTTTGATAATAACAAATTATAAATAAATAAATTATATTAACTAAAGTTTTTAGAAGATGTTTATAGTTTCACAAAACTGCTTAAGTAAACAGTATACCAAAAGAATAATATTGTTCATATCAATGGTGAATGCGACACACTTGCAGGAGAATTTAAAAATAAATCAAATATGTTAACATTAGAGCAGTAAACAAAAGATGCTCACATTTGCATATGGGAACAACTTAAAACGCGTTTTGTCCTTATTAGAACTTAGTCAGGTATAGTTCCTATCTGCAAATGCAAGCATCGAAAGCACATGCATCAACAATAACATAAATAGTGATAGATGACGCGTACGGTGTCTATACAAAGGATGACGAGCAAAATTGAAAGTTTTTTTTTGAATCCTATGATCTAAGAGAATACGAAAACGGTTTCAGTTCCAAATCTGGTATTCAAGTCATTTTACAAACATTAATTTTGAAAGTCCAAACCAAAATTGATAGACCTTTGCAAAAAAGAGGAACGGAAATGTTGCAGTGAATGCAATTGTAAAGATTGTAACCATAATTTAGTAAATTTACTCGAAGATCTTGATTCAGAAACAGAAAAATCTTATTACAAAAATTGTACTGGTTTATTTATACAACAATATTTTTATATTACGTTACGTCACGTATATGTATTATTACTTTCCGTGTTTGATTAATAATTAAAGAAAGTGTACAACTAACTAAAGTTATTTTTATGTTTATACAGCTTCAAGCACTATCAAAGTTTACGCCTACGATGCGGCATAGGAAGCAGAGAAAATGCGCGGCGTTTTAATAGAAAAATCATGGTCATACGATATCTATTTTTTGCATTATAATATTTCTCAAAGTTTATTGTTAATGTTGTTTGTTGCATGTATACGTTGATAGAATACAAATAAAAAAGATTGTCGCTTAGTAAAAATTTCACAACATCGAAATTAAATAGTCATATTTATAATTTTGTTGGGTAAAAAATAAATTTTTTTCTAAAATTAAAACGAGATTTTAGACGGCACTGGTGCATCTGCTTTTAAACAAAAAAAAGTTGATATGTCAAGTACTTCTCGAGATATTACGTTATATTTGTTAAAAAACGCTTAATTTGAAATTTTTTTTATTAATAAAAAAATGTTTAGAATTTCAATTATAATTTATGGTAGCAGCGCTGAAATCTAGTACTCATGACTGTATTAAGTTGTAAAAAAAATTAATGATTCCTTTTGCTAGTGCAATATTTTATGTACAAATATTTGTTAAATTTCAAGAATGAGACGAATAAACTACGAATTTCAAATACAGTTCATTAATCAAGAATAAGCTTCATCTAATTCAGGTAAACAAGATTATCGTAAGACCCGGACAACAGCCACCTGCAGATAAAAGTTTACATTTATGGTCCTTCTTTGAGACCAATATCCGCTGTTTTGCAAATATCTATTGAATTCTACAATTTCAACATTTATACGATAAGTGACTTCTATCTTTACATTATAAGAGGCCGGAACGACAAACTTCAAGAGGGCGACGAAATTAAAATAAAGGTCAGCTATTTGCAAAATTTTTGTTAGCACGATTCGTACAGCC
Source organism: Ctenicera cuprea (assembly GCA_958336395.1). Taxonomy (NCBI): domain Eukaryota; kingdom Metazoa; phylum Arthropoda; class Insecta; order Coleoptera; family Elateridae; genus Ctenicera; species Ctenicera cuprea. The sequence goes on along the minus strand of OY284491.1, from coordinate 36,224,957 downwards.
CACTCTTTTTATGCTAAAAATAGGTTAATTTACTGCAGTCGGCTAGTTCTTTACATGTCGAGACGCAAGTTCTTAGCATATTATCTGCAATTTACGGCTGAAAAAGCTTACGAAGTTTGTTACGTGGTCGAAAAGCAAAATTAACTGACGTTACTATTGTCAAACATTGAGAAACGAATCGTTCTTAGTAGCTAATATTCTCTCATATCTTATATTTTGCTGCCTATACACAAGCTATGTTCAACAAATAAATATTCTTCAGTCAACGTGCTGTATGTATATTTTGCGTGTTTTAAATTCAAGCGAAGTTCAAAATTTGTATTTTAATTTTGTTTTAAATTTGTGAATTTATAATTCAGGCACAGCATATTCTACTTATATAGCCATTTAAACAATTCTATTTCAGTATGGAAGTTTTAAGACGCACCAGGGCCGTACTGAAGCGGAAATTAACACGTTTTCAAACATTCACAAATAAGCTAAAAGTATCATATGATGATTCTGAACAAGAAATCACCTCCCAGCAATTTATGCATTGTCCCCTATTCCCCTATATTCTCGCCTGCTGGCCAAAAGTTTATTTTTCGGTTATTTGCGTAGAATATTGTCTTGTACTAGGAGATACAGAATACATTTCATTTTGTCGCCACATGTTGCACCAGTGAACAGGAAGTGGCTGCTTTGCATGTTGCAACCGTTAGCGACCTGGCCGTGAAGGGGTTAACTGAAACAACCCTTCTTCTAAATTCTTCTTCTAGTTTATATTCTATTAACAAACCTAGGTATGCGAATTTATTTATCACTTCAAAGTTTTGTTTGTCCATGGTGTGGTTTTGCCTCACTTTAGCTCTATGTGCCCCTGCGCAGGGTACTATTATAAATTTAGTTTATGCTTCGTTTATTTGCAGACCAATATTGTTTGGTGCAGCCTCTTGGTTTACAAAGGCGTCTATATTTGCTTGCACTGTATGGCTTATAATATTTATATCATCTGTGTATGCCAGGAGTTGTATAGATTTTGAAAACTTCGAAAAAGTTAAAACTTTGCTGCAGCATAATCCACATTTGTTTCACTATAATAAATTATATTCAAAGTAGTAGGTGTCAATAGAGACACTATTGCTTTGATATTTGAAATGGAATTGTATCTTGACAAGTTAATCCTGCGTTGTAACATCTAACATGTTACATTGGAGAAAACAATTTTAACATTCGTCAAGAATTGTTTTGTTGAATTTTATTTTATTTCGGGAGGATTCCCAAGTTGTGCTTATTAACCCCGTAATTGTAGAGATTCATTCCATAGCATTTTGGATCGTTAAGTTGCTACAACTGCACCGTAATACCAACTTAAAATCAGTTATTTCAACCAGAGACAGTTAAATCTGCAGCTTGCCGATAAAATCAAGCAACGCTGAATAATCAGACACTCCGTTCAAAGTTTGTTTAAAAATTAATTAAGCTCGCCGATATACAAGTAACTCCGTTTAAAGTTATTTAAAAATTATTTAAACCAGGACGGTTTCACATTTCTTTGCAAAGAAAAGATAAAGCCGTATACGTTGTTACGAGCAAGATCTGCGTATAAACAACCCTACAAAAAGGATTAAATGATGCAACTCAATTTTTGTGTAAATTTCAAGAAATTCACGCACAAATTCTTGACCTTAGTACTGACACTGGTGTTGACAATGTTCAGTTCGAACAATTCGAAAGCGACTTTTACGATACCATAGCAGAAGCAGAAACTTTAGTCAACCAACTCAATGTGAACTCTAGCAGCAACCGCGGTTCAGATTCAAAATTGCCAGGTTTTGCACGCTCCAATCACTGCAATCGATCAGCTAATTTGTTTATCAAATTTCCAACCATAAATCTTCCAAAATTTGCAGAAATTCAAAAACTATACTATTTAAAAGCCAGTCTTTCCGGCGAAGCTGCCGATCTTATCAAATCATTAACATTCACAACTAGTAATTATCAGGTTGCCTGGAATATTATATGTGAGCGCTACAATAATCCTTGTATGCTGGTTCACAACCACCGCAAGTCCATTCTCGACCTTAAGTCTCTATCTATGGAATCGTTTTCCAAGCCGAGGAAGATTCGCGATACACTTTTTGAGCATGTCACAGCGCTAGAGTCTCTAGCCACCAAAAGGGAACGTTTTCTCATGTTATTTCCAAAATGCTCGATCCAACCACATCCCGCGAATGGGAAAGCTTAAAAATTAATTACGGATTGCAGTTACCTACTCTTCAACAGTTTAAAGAATTTCTCAAAAATACTGCCAACTTGTTAGAGTCTTTAGAAACCAAAACGGCCAAAGCAACGGCAGAAAATAAGTATGCCCAATTCCTGCCTTGTCAAGGGTCACTATGTTCCTCAATGTTTTTTCAAAATTACTTGCCGCAACAAGTCCGAAAATCACAGTCTGCTTCACATAGTCATATCCGACCTCCGTGGCACAACCAGAGACAATTACAGCTACCAAAATACCTATTGAGCCTGCCTGTCCCATTTTATTCTGCTTTCTCGTTCAACGAAACCCATGTGCTCTTGCCTACCGCTTTTCCATAGATTATTGACTTTGCTGGAAATTCTCATTAAATAAGAATTCTTTTTGATTCTGGCTCCTAAACAAGTTTTATTCAAGTCGGCTTGTGCCAAAATTTGATTTTAACAGTTGGAAAGGTCAAAATTTTGGTTTCTGGTCTAAGTAAGATCACCTCTTACATTTGGCCAAAGTGCGACGTCGAGGTGCGCGCGCAGCATTCGCCATTTAAGATTAAACTTTTGTGTCTAATTCTTGATGAGGTCATCGGTAGCATGCCTCGCTTCCACGTTTCAACAAATTCCAGATAACATACGCTTATCTGATCCGACCTTCAATCAGCCCGGTGATATTGATCTGCTGATAGGTGCCCCAGACTTTCTTGGTCTTCTATGCAGCGAACAAATTCGTTTAGGTCTGAACTTACATACTTTGTAAAAGACTCGTTTTGGTTGGGTAATTTCTGGCCACAGAGTTATTTTTCAAAAATTTTAATTTAATGTCATTTTAGTCGTCATAATGACTTCCTCGATTATTTAACAAAATTTTTGGAATTTGAACATTAGCTTTCTAATAAGGTTTTCTCAATAGAAGAGAACTTGTGCAAAGCCCAATTGTTAAACACACTATTAGAGATTCTGATGGCAGATTTATTGTTTCCGTCTCTTTCAAAGAACCCGTCGAGGTGCTGAGTGATTCACCCGAAATTGCTCAGAAGAGTATTCTCCAACAAATATAGATAGATCATCTTTTTCGGACGATCCAGTTCCAAACCATATCCAAACCAGGTGAACTTTGTATCAAAAAAAGCTTTTTAATCTCAATGATGTAGAAATTCCACGACATGTTCTATGCGCAAATCCTATCAATATTCAATTACATGATTTTTCTGATGCATCTCTACAGGGTTATGGTCCATGAATTTTATCCGTTTGGTTGACCAACATGGTCAAGTCTATGTAAATCTTCTTTGCGCCAAATCCAAGGTTACGCCCCTCAAGCCGATTACCATTCTAAAGTTCGAACTCTGTGGAGCGGCTCTATTGTCTAAACTTTTGAATCAAATCCAAAAAAGTCTAAGGCTGCAAATCTCTAATTGTTTCTTATAGACAGGCTCCTCCGTCGTTCTGAGATAGTAAAAATCAATCCCAATCATCGTAAAACTTTTGCTTGCAATCGAGTTGCCGACATACAGGAACTCACTTCTTATGTGACTTGGAGGCACGTTCGTACCAAGTCCAACCCTGCAGACTTGCTCTCCAGAAAAATGTCTTCACAGATTTTAAAAACTTCTAATTTGTGTTGGAAAGGTTCTTACTTTTTCTTTCAAGATGATTCTTCTTGACCTACTTCTATCTTTTCTAATCTATCGTTTCCCGAGATGAAGAAGGAAGTTCAGTATCATAGTGCTTCTCTTCCCAATACTTTTCCGATCAATAGTTTTACCAACTTCTTTCAATTAAAGAGAGTTGTCGCTTATTGCTTACGTTTCCGCAAAAATTGCTTCCTCATAAAAAACATTTGCTTTTTAAAACCTCTCAGGTTAGAAGAACAATTATCTGCTAACTTTAATTCAAATTTTTCAGAGTCACTCTTGCCCAGAAGAGTTTAACCAACTCAGAAAAAAAAAACTTTTTAAAATTTTCTTCGTCCCTTCCCACTTTAAATCCATTCAAGGATTGCGACGGTATCCTGCGTGTTGGTGGACTTTGGTGGCAGACTTTGCCATTCCATTTACACTTTTGACAAGGAACATCCCACGCTACTTTCCAAGAAACATCATCTTGCCAAACTTTTTGTTGCGCATGAGCACATCAGAGTGCTTCATGCTAGTCCTCAACTTCTGTTATCATCTATAAGAGATCAGTTTTGGATTACTTCCGGACTCAACCATGTAAAGAAAGTTGTCCGCAGTTGTCTACGATGTTTACAGTTTTCTCCCAATATTAACAAGCCTATTATGGAAAATTTACCATCCGAGGGTATCGAGCCCTCTCCACCACTCCACATCACAAGCGTCGACTACGCAGGTGTTTCTGACGAAACAAAGTAAAGCCGTATATCTTGAACTAGCCACAGATATAACGACGGAGACATTTTTATATGCTTTTAGACGTTTCGTTGCTCGCCAGGGCAAGTCTTTACACGTTTACTCCGACAACGGAACGAATTTTGTTGGCGCTAATTCAGAATTGCGCCAATCAGTCTCGTTTCTGATAGATAAGAGTTTGGATATTTCTGAAAGCGCCACGACTGAAAAAATAGCTAGCATTTTATACCAGCGCATAGGTCCCATTTTGGCGGGCTATAGGAGGGAGGTGCCAAAGCCTCAAAAGACCACTTGAAGCGAGTTATAAGTAGCTCTATTTTAAATTTTAAAGAATTTAGCACGCTGTTTGCTCAAGTAGAAGCAACTCTCAATTCTTGACCTATATCACCTTTGTCTTCTGATTCCGGCGATCTTCAACCACTTACCTGATAGGAAGACCATTGACGTCATTACCAGATCCTCGCGTTACTCATATTGTTGAATCTCGGCTTTCCAAGTTCCAAAAGATACAGCAGATCTATCACCATTTCTGGCAAAAGTAGAGCAAAGATACCTCGCGGAACTGCAACAGCGTACGAAATGACGTATGCCACAATCTCAACTGCAACCAGGCACTCTTGTGCTCATCGAAAAAGACAACTTACCTCTATTACAATAGAGAATGGGAAACATCGAGAACCTTTATCCAGGCAGCGATGCAAACTTTTCCCACTGCTTATCGACAAGGGTCATCAGTTAGTGTAGTGTTTTCTTTGCTATGATGATTTTGACTTAATTTTGGTACATACTATGTTTGTTTTTTTGATAGGGTATGGTCTTTGTTGAAAGCTACCCGTTTCAAGGCCGATGGCATGTTTAGAATTTCGATTATAGTTTTCGGTGGTAGCGACAAAATCTAGTTTTTTTGCTACTGAAATTTATGTGTAGAAATATTTGTTAGAATTCAAGAATAAAACGAATAATTACTAATTTCAAATACAATCTATTATTCAAGCATAAGCTTCATCTAATTCAGGTAAACAAGATTACATCGTAAGACCCGGACATTAGACATCGGCAGATAAATGTTTACAAAGAAGTACCGGTCATAAAAAGTAAATAACTGTTTTGTATAGCAAATAACCTACTTAACAAGAATATGTTTGTATGTTCTGGTTTTAGGTAAAAAATGTTTTTTTTGCATTAAGCAACTTTTACCTTTTACCGAATTTACATAGAAATTGCTGTTCGCAGGCTGGGTATATAAGCAAAGCAACAAAATACACTTGTTGTAAGACATCCTTATAGTCCAGTGTAGTAATGACGGCTGCAATGCTTTAAACGGAAATGAAGTTAAGTGTTCTTCTTCTTCGTGCACCCTTTTGCCTTTTAGAGCGTCGGATTGGGATTCATACTCCCAGATTCCTTAATCCACTTCTTCCATTTCTGTCGGTCCTGTGCCAAGGCTTTAATTTCCCTTGGGGTTTTCCTCTCCTTGCCCCCACTTCCTCTATCCGTTCCATCCAGAATTTCCTCGGTCTGCCTCTCTTTCTTTTTCTTCCTTTTCCTGTCTCCATCACTTTCTTGACTATTCTTTCTAGGTCCATTCTTGCTATGTGGCCATACCAATTCAACTGTCTATTCTCCATTTTTTCCACGATAGGTTCCTGTTTCATCATGTTCCTTATTTGTGTGTTCCTTACTCTGTCGAACTTTGTCTTTCCCGCTATTTTCCTCAGGAATTTCATCTCGATAGCATTTAATTGGGATTCGTGCTTTTTCAGTGGCACCCATGATTCACTTGCGTATAAAATCGTTGGTATGGCAATTACATTGTACACTCGGCTCTTTGTGATCATGTCTACTTCGTTTTTCTGTAAAATGGTTTTATTTACTGCATGGTATATGTTTGTTGCCTTTTGCCTTCCCTTAGCTATTTCCAGATCTAAATTTCCGTCCTTTGTTATCACACTTCCCAAGTATTCGTAGACTGTTACTTCTTCCAGTGGCTTTTGTTTACATAAAATGTTTCTTTCCTCTTCTGTTCTGCTGTTGTCATTTATTATCATTATTTGGCTTTTTTTTGTGTTAATTTCCATTTTTAGATTTTCAATTTCTTCTGCTCACACATCTACTATGGATTGCATTTTTCTTTGTGTCTTGGCTATTAATACTATATCATCCGCGTAGAGTAGGCTATCTAGTTTTGTGGGTGTGAGGTTTCTATACCCTATTGTTGTTTGTTCCGTTTTCCCTTTTGTATTTTTTATTAACCTATCCATTACTATAACAAACAGCAGCGGGCTTAGGCTGTCCCCTTGCTTCACCCCTTTTTTCATTTCAAAGTCCTCTGATCTTTGTCCATTTATCTGTACTTTTGCTGTTACACTTTGGTAGACACTTTTTATTACTTGTATTAGCTTCCTATCAATTTTAAGGTCAGTTAGGCTTCTCCATATTTCTTCCCTTTCTATCCTATCGAATGCCGCTCTTAAATCTATGAATGTCAGGTATAGTTGTTCTCCACTGTCCATTGCTCTTTCTACTAGGTTTCTCACTATGCTAATATTGTCGTTTGTCTGTTTGTTCGCCCTGAATGCCGCTTGTTCGTCTTCCAATTTTTTTTCTACCTGTTTTCTTAGTCTTTTCTCTACTATTCTTGTTTATACTTTGAATCCTACTGAAGATAGACAGATCGCTCTATAGTTTTCACACATTGTATGGTCGCCCTTCTTATGAATTGGTAGTATTAAATTGTTTTCCCAGTCCTTGGGAATCCTTTCCTTTTCCAATGCTTCTTTACATATTAGGGCTAGCCACCTCTTTCCTTCTTCCCCCATCCACTTTATCATCTCCGGTTCTATGTTGTCTGCTCCTCCTGCTTTTCCTAATTTAATGTTTCTTAGTGCTTCTTCTATCTCTTCCATCGTTATTTCTTGTATTTGTTGATTTCCTTCCTCATTTTCCCTTTCTTCATTTATTTCATTTCCTTCATTTGGTCTTTGTTGAAATGTTTCGTTATAGTAATTTTTCCATATTTCTAGGATTTCTTGTCTTTTAATCTTTATCACGTTGTCTTTGTTCTTCATTCCTCTTATTTCCTTTTTCTTATTCCCTCTCATATTTCTTATTCGGTTCCAGAATTTCCTATTATTATTTTTGAAGTCCTCTCTTAGTTCTGTCCCATACTTCTCCCAACTTCTTCTTTTTTCTTCTCTTACTGCTATCTTCACCTCGTTTCTTAATCTTATATAGTCTGTTTTGTCTTGTATCTCATTTGTTTTAATGTATTTCTTCCACGCTTCCTTTTTTCTTTTAATTTTTTTCTTTAGTTCTATTGTCCACCAGCTTGTTCGTTTTTGACTAGAGTTTATTTTTCTCTTTCCACATATTAGCTCTGCTTTTTGGTATAAGGTTTGTTTTAGCTTTTCCCATCTTTCGTCCATTTTCCATTCTTTTCCTTTCCTTTCTATCTCCTTTAGTGAGCTATCTACCTGTATTTGATATGTTTTTCTGATTTCTTCATCTTTTAGTTTATATACTTTAATTTTAGTGAATTTCTTTTCCTCTTCTATTTCCATTTATACTATTTGCACATTAGCTATGACTAGTCTATGGTTTGATCCTATTTCTGCGTCTGTTACTGTCTCGATGTGTTTTACCTCGTGTTGCATGTTTCTGGTATACGTGAAGTAATCTATGATGCTTCTTGCATTTCTTTCTTCTGCTACGAAGGTGTATCTATCTTCTATCTTTTGTTTCCAGAAGGTGTTTCCAATTATCAATTCGTTTTCTATGCAGAACTCTATCATCCTTTTTCCATTTCTATTTTGTATTTCTTCGCCGTATTCTCCCATACAGCCCAGGCCTCTTTCTTTGTCCTTTCCTATTCTGGAATTCCAATCTCCCATGACTATTATTTTTTCATTGTTTTCCCTCACTTGGTCTATTGTCTGTTGTACTTTTTCGTAGAATTCATTTATTTTGTCTTCCTCTTCTCCTTCTACTGGTGCGTATATTTGTATTATGTTTACTACTTCTTGTAGCATTATGCTAATTTTTATTATTCTTGGGTTTATTGCTTCAAAACTTATTAGTCTGTTGTTTATTTCTTTGTTTATTATGACGCCTACTCCTTCTTTGGCTCTCATTCCTCTTTGTACCCCTGAATAGTATAGTGTATATTCGTCTGTTATGTTTGTACTTCCCTGATCTATTTTTTTGGTCTCACTGATCCCTAGGAACTGTAGATTGTATTCCTTCATGTTCTCCACTATCTCCATTTCTTTCCCTGTCAGCGTGTTTATATTCCATGTCCCTATTCTTATGTTTCTCGTACTCCACATTTCTCTGTCCTTTGTTCCCTTTTTGTCCATTCTCGTACTCTTCTCCCCCTTCCTTTCCGTCTTTCCATTTTCATAGCGGTCGTCTACTTTATTGGCAGTCCTGTTCTTTTCTATTTCTAGTTTTTTGTACGTCGTCCAGTGAAAGTGATTGATCTCATGTGCTTTCTTATTTCATCATCTCTTTGGTCCTGGGGTGATCTTTCACTTATCTTTCTTACTTTCTGAGTTTTATCTTTATATTCGTTTTCCCCTTTATTGCTTGCCTCTTGTATTCCTTTAGCCCCTTCCCAGCTTGTCTCCTCTACTGTTTCCATCCTCTCTAGTTGCTCCAGTGTGCAAATTTCGTTATCGACTTGTAGTTTGTTGTATCGTATTTTTGCATTGTATTCCTTGCTTCTTGCGTCTTTCATGTGTTTTATTAATTTTTTCCTTTCTTCAAGGATTTGCTTTGGGTAGTCTTCGTTTATCCAGATATTCTTTCCTTTTAGGTTTTTTGCGGCCTTCATTATTTCCTGCTTCTTATTCCATGTTGCTAATTCTATCAGTATCGGTCTGTTCCTCTGACTTTCCTCTTCCTTCCTTCCTAGTCTTACAATTTCTTGTATTTCTTTTTCCATGTCTATTTTGACTTCCATATCTCTGAAGATTACTCTCACTTTTTCTTTTAGTTCTAACTCTGGTTCGTTAGATTTATCTTCCACTCCTTAAAGTTAAGTGTAAGAAATAAATTCAAATTGTGGTTTACCAGCTTCTATATTATATGAATTACATTCGTGGTAAAAATGATGACAGAGAAATTTGTTAGGTAATTAATATCAGTAAAAAAACATTTTAAATTGTAAGTCGAGCTTTAATCATCTGCTTATAGATAACTAAGATAAATATCGAAAAATTTTGTTCTACCTTTTTCGTAGAGCGGAAAATTTCCAATCATGGGAGATTAAGAAGTATTTTTCTAAATTTAATAGTTTGGGCAGTAGAAATATATCAAAAGTGCTTTTGCTCTCTTCACCGTAACTACAGCATCAGCTTCTAATAAATAATTGGATAAAAATATCTAAATGTTGTTTAAAAACTTTAAAGAAATACGTATTATCTACAGATTATTAAAAAAAAAACGCTTATTACCGCCGAACGAATATTTGCATTAATTTGTTAAACATTTTTGTAAAAATTAAAAATTTAAAGAGTTGAATGTTTTTGTCATGTAGAAAACTTTATTACTCATTAAATAATTATCTTAAAATTATGATTTTTTTTAATTTTATTTTTTTTATTGAGAAATCCAAAAATCGTCTTTTAAGTGCCACCAACTATTAAAAATATTAAAAAACAAAAAATTTTATTTTCTGGATGAAAAATTCCTTATTTTAAAACATGATATTTATTTCACCCCAAACCATTGCAGAAAAAAGTATTAAAACAATTTAAATTTTTTTTTCGATTTTGTTATAAACAATTTGTTATTAACAATTTTATTTAATTTTTTAATAAAGTTTCTTATATTTTTATAAACTTAAGCTAAATAATTAAAGTTGTAAAAAACAGTATTTATTGTTGAAATTTGCAAATGTTTAATTCATTGAAACAACGAAAGAGAGTAAAAATGATAAAGAGGGACTGAAATACATAATGAATGATTGTCTGTATATAAAATACTTAATTACTTTAACAATATTTATTTATTTTAACCTTATACATATTTCGGCATGTTTACATGCCATTGTCAGAGGTTATATTAGAAAGTAAACAGTTAGTGTTGTTATAGCGATAGAACTTGGTGACTTGATCTCGGTAATCGTCTGCAGATGACTTGGTTTCTTATTCCAAAATGTCCAATAGAAGAGAATTTAAGAGATCAATTTGCTCATTCATTAACGGTACAGTTTTTAAATGTTTGTGAATTTCAAAAGCTTCTACTATATCTAATTTACGTTTATCATCACAGAAGTGTAAACATTTTATAGTGTTATTAGATGTCTTGTTTAGCGTAATTAAATTTTTGTGGGTGTTTGTATTTGTAACAACGTACTATAAAGAACATGTACGGTGTTATAAATAGAAACACCCACATAAATCTAATGACGCTAAACACTTATTAGAGCACAATCATTCAATAACATCGATTAACACTTTGTTTACACTTTTGTGATGATAAACGTAAATTAGATACACTAGAAGCTTTTGAAATTCACAAAAATTTAAAAACTGTACCGTTAATGAATGAGCAAATCGATCTCTTAAATTATCCTCTATTGTGACATTTTGGAATAAGAAATCAAGTCATCTGCAGACGATTACCGTGATCAAGTCACCAAGTTCTATTGCTATAACAACACTAACTGTTTACTTTATCATATAACCTTTGACAATGGCATGTAAACATGCCGAAATACGTATAAGGTTAAAATAAATAAATATTGTTAAAGTAATCAAGTATTTTATATACAGATAATCATTAAATATGGACTTTAACGAAGTAAAGTTAGAATTCATAAGTAAACTAAAATACATGTTTAATATCATTTTTTGCAATTTTTATAAATAAGCGCTGGTTTTTAAAAGTATTAATAAACATTAAATAAAACTGCAGCGCTGTTTTTACAAATCATTTATATAATAATTGTGAATCAAATAAATGTAAATTTCAACATAAAACATTTTTTGCAACTTAGAAGCTGATCCTGTAGTCACGGCGAACGGAGCACTCCGAAGGCACTTTTCATAAATTTTTAGCCCAAACTATTAAACTTAAAAATATACTTCCCAATCTCGCATTATAAGAAACTTTTCGCTCTAAGAAAAAGGTAAAATAAATTTTTTCGATATCGATCTTAGTTTTCGATAGACAGATGATTAAAGCTCGAGCTACAATTTAAAACCTTTTTTCCTGATATTAATTAACTAACAAATTTTTCTGTCACAATTTTTACCAAAAACTTTTATTTATATAGTATAGAAGCTAGTAATCAACGATTTGAATTTAATTTTTGCTCTTAACTTCATTTTTGTTTTCCAACTAACCAAAGTAGACTGTTAAATAAACTGTCGTATACTTCGCTGTCGAATAGAAGAGAAAAGTTGTCAAGTACATACCCACTTGTAGTACATTAACTTCGATCTTCTAAAAAGAATTTAAAAGTTTAATGTACCAGGAACTCGACTTCTACGCTTATCGAGTTTTCTTGGCAAGTAATGTGAATTTTACGACAAAGTAAATGTTTAACATTTATTTTATTGCGAGCATGTAAAATGAGCCATAACTTTAAGTCTGGTCCAATTTTATAATGAAAACGACTAGATAAAACATTAATATCTGTCTGTCTTCATGTTAGTCGTCTATCTTTATGTGATTATGTAATTCAAAATTATTTTACAATTTTATTCCATTCTTTGATTTCAAACACTAACAAGGTGCATATAATCAAGAAGTTCCTCGCATAAGTTTACTGCTTTTTTTTCATATTCTCTGATCCACACGTTTACATGCATTTTGAAATTTCGATAATATTTAAATTTTTATACCGGGTGTCAACGGAATCATTAGACAGCCCGTATTTTCTAGAGTTTTTAAGATATGGCAACAAAACTTAGCATAAGTAATATGTACCCATAAAGACACATTTTGACGTAGTAGAACCATTTTTTTAAGTTCCAGTTTCACGGTAAATGATAGCAAATTTTGAATTTCAAATAGGACACCCTGTATATTTTGACATTTTTGGAATATTGAAACAATTGCACTATTTTTGAACATTTTTAAGTTTACTTGATGTTTTTATAGTAATTTTTTTTTAACTCTAAACTGTTGTGACCGAGCTTAAAGCATTCTAGGGGACGAAGACGATAGCAAAAACACTAACATGATTTTTTTCGCGTATTCTGGTAGGTACAAGCATCCATATTTAAAAAAATCATTTTTTTGTAAATTAGTGATTTTCTTCAAATTGCACTATTCTTTAGGCACTAAATGCAGATTCTCAAATCTAAAATCGGATTGGTATTAATCTAAATCTACTAAATTTTTTGGTCTGTGAAGTACAAAAATTTGAGAAAAAATGTTTCAATAAGTGTGTCATGGGAAAATTTAAATTTTTCACTAATCTATACACTTAAGGCAACTTGCTAGTATCTGTTAAACGTTCATTTTTTCTCATGACACACTTCAAACGGGGTACTTCCTGGATTTCATAAACTTTATACATAAAGAAATTGGTGGGTTTAAATTACCATCAATCCGATTTTAGATTTGAGAACATCATTGGATTTGTGGTGAAAATCTGTATTTACATACCTACTGCCTAAAGAATGATGCCACTTGTAAAATAGACAATTTTTTCAAATATGAATGTCTCTGCCTACCATAAAAAACATATTTATAATGTTTTGTTAACGTCTTCGCCCCTTAGAATTATTTGAGCCCAGTTACAGCACTTTAGAATTAAACAAATACGCTAAACATACAGGGTGTCATTTGAAATTCAAATGTTGATGATTTCCGGTAAAACCGGAAGTCGAAAAATGTGTCAAATATGTAAAAATGTGCTTTTTGGGTACATATTTTTGAGATAATACCTTTTGTATCTTTCTGTTCTTTTGAGGAGGAGAGGGGGTACTAACATTTGTTTTTTGTTTTCATGTGGTACATCGTTAGAAAGCTAATTTAATGGACTTTAAAGAGCATTACTAAATTTCTTGGTACAATAGTTCATTGTGCGGTTGGGAAAAGGTATACGTAATGGCCGTTTTTTTGAAATGGTTTGAACTATCAGTATTTTATTTTTTATAAGTTGTTGGGTTTAAAAAGACCTTTTAAATTAGGTATGAGTTGACCCACCTTCGTATTTGAAAAAATTGAGAAACCTCCCTAGCCGCTCCCTAAAAACTACCCTTTCCGGGGTCCTAAAAAATTTATAAATATTTTCACTCAATACCTCATGTTCGATTTATATAACAAATTTTCTATCCCATCCATGTAGGTTTACTGGTTTAGCTGTAAGATAGTGCGTGGGTGGTCTGTTACCCCCTTATACAGACACAACTTAAAGCTTAAATTTTTTTTGCCATAAAGCAGTGAACCTTGTAAAATATTACAACGTACAATATAGGAAAGGTATTGGCTTGAACGAAGATTTTAATTGCTAAAATTAAGAAGAACGCTATTTTTTTCTTTTTCTTCTTTTAGCCTTTAATTGTCCAAATTTGGACATAGACCTCCTTCATTTGTCTCCGTATTTTTGTGTTTTGGGCACTTCCAATCCATCCGAATCCGGCATTGCGTTTGATATCATCCCTCTACCGAACCTAGAGCCTTTTTCTTTTTCTTGGTTTACACTGCTGGATTATTATATACATCTTTCGTTCTGTTGAGTTGCGATGCAATCAGCCCATTTTTACTTTGTCCTGGCTACATATTTTTCTATATCTATCACCTTTTGTTTGTCTTATTACTTTTTCCATGTTGCGTTTTGTTAACGTCCATGTTTTTGTGCACAATAAGACATCTTGAGATGCTGGGGTATGCTTTTATTCTTTAGGATGTAGCTCATGTTAGTTTTACTCGTCTACTAATTTATGCTGTCTGGTTTTCTCTTCCAGGTTTTATCAGTTGTCCTAAGTGTACGTATTTATTTACTTTTTCTATTGTTATATCTCTGACAATTATTTGTCATTCATCTTCAGTTTTGTCATATCTATCATATCGTAGACTGTATTTGTACCCTTAGAGTTATAAGCGAAAAATTATTAGAAAAGAAACAAGAATGTCTATCTAGCTTTTGTAGACCTAAAAGAGGCCTTTGACCAAGTGCCACGAAAATATATTTGGGAAGCACTCGAACAACTGCAAGTAGAACTCAAACTACAAAAAGTCATAAAAAGCATAAATAATAAAGTTGTCAGAAAAGTAAGGTTGAATGGGCAAATGTCCAAAGAGTTCCAACTGGAAAGAGGTATCAAGCAATGAGACAGTCTAAGTCCGCTCTTATTTGTGATATACATTGACTATAGCTATAAAAAATGTAAAAATTAAACAAGAAATAGTCACATAGGGTACCCCGTGATAACACAAGATCTGTTACATGCCGACGACATATTACTAATTGCAAGAAATCAAAACCAACGACAGAGAAACATAAACGTGTAGAAAAAGAATCTAGAGGAGAATGGCATGACTATCAACACCGAAAAAAACAACGTAATGCACGTTACGAAAGAAGAGAACTATAAAGAAGTAGACATACAAATAGCTGGACAACAACTAGAAAACGTAAACACATAAAATACCTGGGCGTACTAATTAGCAAAGATGTAAGAATAGACCAAGAAATTAAAAGCAGAATAAGCAAAAAAATCGAGTTTTATTACCAAATAAAGAGTACTCTGAAAGGGAAAACAGTGCTTAGTTCTAAAGCAAAAATGCGCTTACCTAAAACCATACACATTCCAACGCTGCTATACCCAGCAGAGACGTGGGCTTTAATAAACAAACAGAAGTCTAAGTTAACAGCTGCAGAAATGAAATATTTAAAGCGCGTAGTAGGCAAGACACGGAGGGATAAAGTGCGAAACAGAAGTGTAAGCGATGAACTAGAGCTTAAACCAATGCTAGAGGACATAAATGTGAAGCAACTCCAGTGGTATATGCATCTAATCCGCACGAACAATAAAGGATGGCCGAAAAGAATTATTGAGAGGAGACGTGAAAGAAAAAGCGCTAGGGGAAGACCTAAAATTAGATGGGAAGATAACATCCAAGAAATGGCCAGAAAAAAATGACAGACCATAGAACAGATACAGACCCTAGCTAGGAGTAGAACAAAATATACACAATGGTTCAATTCCCCAACACCGTGAGGTACAATGGGAAAAGAGGACATAAATAAGTAAATAAACGAAAACAACTCCAAGTTGTAATAATATTTATCTTCGGTGGCAATTTTGAAAGGTGGTGATTTTTGTGTCTTTTGGGCTCAAATGTAGCTACTAAGCCAATATTTTCAATTATATGCAAACATGACCCGCGAACAACTTCAACTACAATTTTGAAGAGCTGCGTGAAATTTGATGTTTTTTTAAAAGATAGGTATTATAAAACAATTAAATTTTGATTGTTATTCGTACTTGCAGGTATTATAATAATAGCAGTTTAATGGTTACCGTTAGCTCCATCTGCTACGATTACAAGTAGATTTTAGGTAGAAAATATCAAAATCAAGTAATTTCATAAGTTATATTTTATTGTAGTTATTAATATTTAACTACTTTCAAGTTTTCTTTGTTTTGTCTTCAATTTTCGTTTCTGAAGTTAAATAAAAAACCTTTTTTATTCTTATGAAAATTTTTAAAAATTTCTTTTATTTTCAAAGAAAATATGCTCACAATAGTTTTGAGAAGCACAATTTGAAGGCCTCTTCCTCCCTTTTTTATTTATTAATTTTTATTGTTTTTACAAGTTCAACATTTTTTTTTTCACAAACGGGCATTAATAAATCTAAAAACAGAATACAATAGAGGACGTTAAGACAAATTGAATTTTTTTTTAGCACTTTAGCTTGAAAATGGCGGCCGCTACGATTTTTGAATATTTTCGACTTTAACGCCTATTTACTTCTTCTTCTTCTTATTAAGCTAATAGCTTGTTCAGTCCAGATCATCTTTCCACCTTTTCTGTGGTCTTCCGGGGCTGCGCTTTTCTTGGGGTCTTCTATCCCTTGCTATCTTGACTTGTCTAGTCTCGTTCATTCTTGATATATGCTGATTCCATTCATCTCTACGTCGTTGTACCCATTCTCCGATCTTTTGTATGTTACATTCTTCGCTTCTAATGTGATCACTCAGGGATTTATCTGTTATTTTTCGAAGTGTCTTCATTTCCACAGTTTCCAATATCCGTTGTGTTTTAGCTGTGTCTGCCTGTGTTTCTGAGGCGTATGCCAGTACCGGTCTTACTACTGATTTATATACTCTTACCTTCAGTTCTGTCTTTAAGTAGTTATTTCGCCATATGCAATCATTTAGGCATCCGGATATTTTCAGGGCTTTATTGGCTTGTTTTTGTACTTCTTCATTCAATCTTCTGTCACTCGTTATTTCTGCCCCTAAATAGTTAAAACTGTGTACTTGTTCTATTATTTGTCCATCTAGTTCGAGTTTACATCGGAGTGGTTCTCTACTTATAGTTAGGCATTTGGTCTTGTTAGTAGCCACCTTTAATCCAAAGTTCTTACATCTATTTGAGAAATGACATAATAGTCTCTAGCTAGTGCTGCATCGTCGGCGTAACATACTATTCTAATTTCGTCAGCCCCCATTCTGTAGCCTTGTCTATTCTTGATATCTTCGATTATTTCATTCATTATCATGTTAAATAGCATCGGACTTAATGGGTCTCCTTACCTAATGCCCCTATTTACTAGAATTTCTTCGGATAACTTACCATTTATTCTAACTCTGCTATGGTTATTCTTATATATATCCTCTATTAGGTTAACTATGTTGTCTGGAACATTATATTTATCTAGAATTTTTAGTACATGATAGAGCTGAATATTGTCAAATGCTTTAGTAATATCTACAAAGCAAAGGAAAGCAGGCGTATTAAATTCTAATCCTTTTTCCGCTATTTGTCTAATAACAAATATGGCATCGTTGCATGATCTTCCAACCCTAAATCCGTGTTGTTCATCTCTTAGCTCTATAATTTCTACTAATTTTTGTGTTACAATTTTTGTTAATAGTTTTAGTGCACTTTGTAATAGATTTATGCCTCTGTAATTACCAGGAATTTGTTTTAGTCCCTTTTTAAATATGGGGATTATTATACCTGTTCTCCAGGAGTGTGGTATTGCTGCTTTTTGGAATATGGTCTGCATCATCTTAACTAGTTCTTGTGAAAGGACAGGGCCTCCATATTTCAACATTTCATTTGTGATGTCGTCCTCGCCAGGGGATTTCCTATTTCTTAATTTTCGTAGAGCTGTTAATATTTCTTCATCATCAACTTCTAGTTCGGTGCGTACTATCCCTATTCTTTCCTCGTCCTGCCCTCCGTCTCTCGTGTTTTCTGCGTAGAGTTTTTTAAAGTATTCGACCCATATATCCTCTTTTATTTTATTTGTTTCTACATAATCTTTCACTTCTTTCTTTTGTGTACGTATCATTCTCCATATTTGTTTTTGTTGACCGTAAAAATCTCTTTGCAGGTCGTTTGTATATTTTTCCCAGTAATTTTCTTTTATTTCTCTTATTTTGGAGTTGGTTTCATTTCGTATACTCTTATAGTTTTCATATTCTTCATCCGTCTGTATTGACTTATATTCTTCTATATGCTACTCTTTTCTTCTCCGCTAACTCCTTAACTTCTTTACAAAACCATGGTTTTTTGACCTTGGCCTGTTTGTCTTTATTAGTTCTTTTGAAGCCTTGTGCTTCCTTCGCCGCTTGCGATATATTTGTCTTTAATTTATACCACGCTTCATCTACTTCGTCTTCTTCCTGTATCTTGTTCTGTAGTATATGTTGCTCTAGTCGTCTCTGGTATAATCCCTGTACGCTTGGATCCTCTAGTAGCACTATTGTAAGCTTCTCTACGTATTCGGATGTTTTTCTTTTAGATTTCTGTATCTCTAATCGTATTTTACCTAACACCAACTTATGGACACTATCTATTTCTGCTGCGTTTAATGTTCTGACATCTAGTATCTGGGATGAATGTATATGTTCATTTGATATTATGTAATCAATAAATAATTGATCTGCTCCCTCTACTGTTTTGCCATGTATACTTGTATTTCATTTCGTGGTTAAAGTATGAATTGTTTATTCTCAGATTGTTGTCAGCGCATAAGTTAATTAAGCTATCACCGTTGTTGTTTTTTGTTTCTTCATTGAATCGCTGTTTTACTCCTTGTATTATATCATTTCCTATCCTCGCGTTTAGGTCACCCATCACTAAAACCGGTTGTCCTTTTGGTATTGAATTCATGTATTCTTGTAATTTTTCGTAGAAATCTTCAGTATCCTGCTTGGGTTTGGAATCTTCTGGGGCATATACACTTATTACATGTAATATGTCGTTATTCATTTTTAGGGTCACTGATACTATTCTTTCGGATACATATACTACGTCGTCAATTGCTGATTCGTATTTTCTTTTAATTAAAACACCCACTCCTTCTTTTCCTCTTTCTTCTTTTCCTACACCGCTGTAAATCAAGGTGTAGTCTTCATATGGTATTACTCCTTTACCTTTCCTTTTTGTCTCTGCAATGCAACATATATCTATATTGTTTCTATCCAGCTCCAACATCAATTCTTGTTGTTTCTTGTTCCAAGATCCTACATTCCAGCATGCTACCCTTAGCACTCTTTTTCTCCATTCTTGCTTTTTCCGTTTTCGCGCAGTTTTCGTCGTCGTCAAATCCGTCAGATTCCGAGGCTGTTTGTTCTCTGGTTCTAGGAGCTTACATTGATTTACCGGCGGGTGGGCTGCTAGCCCGTTCCGCCAACCCTCCTCTTTTACCCGGGCTTGGGACCGGCAACGACACTCGATAGGCTACTCAATCCACCCATCAAATGTCGCAGGCAGAGTTGCCTATTTACTGAAAAGCGAATTATCGGGATCACATTTGGTATTTGGCCGCAGAGGAACACAAACTATGTAACCGAATGTTTGTACAAATGAAAATTGTGAAGTGAAACTATTCTCAAAGTTTTGGACATTGTCGAAAAAGGATTGCCAAAAACAGGCCACACGATTTTATTAAAACTTTTTAAGCTTATAAATACAGTTTAGTGTCCCAGTTCTCTAACTTCCCTGTGACGCTTCCTATAAATGTTTGCAAAACGTAAAATCTTGCCTCCTTCTTTAATAAACGGAGGACAATAACAAAATTTTGTTCATGGTAAAGTGCTCTTAAGTAACAGTGGAATAAGATAAGTTTTAGGTGCAGCAATATGTAAAGGAGTTAAGTTCCCCTCCCTCCCTAGTTTTGACAAACAAATTTATGAAAATTGATTTATACAGAATTAAAGTAATATCCTATGTACATAAAATTATGACTCGATCTACGGTCTGCTACACTACCAACTTGTTATTTATTATTTAAAGAAAGCGTGGGGCATAGCCCGAGGCTTTGCTAAATAAATGTCGAATAGTTTGGCTTAAGCGCGTATTTTTAGTCGTTCATGGTTTATTGAGTAAATAGCAGTAATATGCTGATTTTAAAAATGCACTCTAACATTGAAAGATTGACGCACAATCCAAATACCTACTGCTTATCTTTAGCTCTTAAAATTTAAAGAAAGCCATATGGAAGTTCTTGAAAAATGAATTTTTAAAGATAATTTATAAGTTTCACAGTTTTGATTAGGCAGTTCTATGTTTTCGTAATTAAAGTCGGCCTGCATACTAATCTAAGAATATTTGTTTGGAAAGTAAACGCAGATATGTTTTATAAGTTAAAGGAAGGTTTTGGGGAGTATACCATCACTGCAACGGTAATTTTATACCTGCGAGAATCCCAAACTGTTACAATTTTTATGCAGAAATCATATCCAAACCTGTTATAGTTAACACCTCCCAAAATGTCTATTTAAATATTACTTACACTATTCTGTTTTAAGTTTTTATAAACATGCATGCTGCTCAAACACTTTTAATAAATATTTTTTTTAAGAATTCTATTCTGCCTGTAATATGTATTTTTATAATATTACAATACTACGAAACAACTATTTAATGGAGGAAATATCAACACAGCATAAACATGGAAGGTGGGATAAATTCAAACTGAGAGCAGCAGTTATTGATATAGTTGTAGAACAAAATTTCATAGAAACACGATGTTGGTGAAAGGAGAACCCTGAAACTTAGCAATACTTAGTTCGTTAATGTTAATTCGATAGTGGAAAAGCCTACAATTTGCTTACCTACAACCTAACTTCAAAATATACTGAATTTATGTAACTAAGCAGTGCCAACGGACGGTTTTAACATTAAGGAAGCCGTAATAAACTGAATGTGAACGCATACGTGTACGATAGAATGTTCGTGTATAACAATAATTCAGAAAATAATTTTGTGTTTCAGTGAACATTTAAATAACAAATAGTATTGAACTAATCTTCTATACATGTACAGCGTGTCTGCTCGATTTTAGAAGCTTCTGTTATGTATTATATAATAATCTTTATCAACGACTGCTTGGATAAAGACCTATTATGTCATTCATCTGCGTTAGGTAATCAAGTTCATTATTTCACTAGTGAGATAATGGATTCATTACCTAACTAATTTTATTTATACAAACAAAACTAAAGTTTTGTTTATAAGAAAACTGGCTGGTGGCCATAGTATTGAACAAATCAAATCTATTTTAAAACAAAAGTATTTTAAAAGTGCCTTGACATTTGCAAATAAATTAATGCGAAATGTCAAATATTTCATTTAAAGCAAAAAAATTCTTTTTTTAACAAATTTTGAGCAGTCGTAGATAAAATGTTGTATGTAACATGTGGGATAATGCAATATTATGGCACTCGTTTGATTACACGACTCGGTATACGACCTCGTCGTCCAACTGTCAAACTCGTGTTATAATAACGCCTTTGTCCCACTAGTAACATGAATAACTATTATATATTAAAGCCTGAGCTCTTCCACCTGACTCAGCTTTTAGCGATGAGGGGCTCCCACCACCAAAACCCACATATTCGTGTGACCTGTATATAAAGACGATTTTCTTTGTAGAGTTGACCGTTACAATATTACATAAAAACAAACTCGCAAGATGTGGATTACTTCATTGTCTTATTTTAATAGAATTTACTCAAAGTGAAAGGTCATTACAGAAAAAATTTCGTAAACATCATTTCGGGCCTCGAGGGAAAATATCACAGCAACATTTGTGATCAGACAGAGGGTCTTCGCGAGAAACATGTCAGTTTTTAAGG
This sequence comes from Ctenicera cuprea, assembly GCA_958336395.1. Taxonomy (NCBI): domain Eukaryota; kingdom Metazoa; phylum Arthropoda; class Insecta; order Coleoptera; family Elateridae; genus Ctenicera; species Ctenicera cuprea. Next base: position 36,203,074 of record OY284491.1, on the reverse strand, counting down.
GTTGCGCTAAGTAGGGGAGACGCATGTGTTAAATCTAGTGCCTCCTGCCTAATTCTAGTCACAAAAGTGAGCTCTCTACCTCTATTAATCATGTCTGGGTTTTTTGAAGACAAAAATTACTACCTCTTGTCTACCTTCGGTTCTTAATACCGTTGCTGTTACTGCGAACAGATTTCTGGAAAGATACTGTGGTAGTAAAAAGGTTTAACAAACAGTGCTGCTCTAGACGTATTGGCACCCTTGTCGTATAGTAGCCTACCTATTGATGTTGGTCTGCGGGCTAAGCCTCTATAAATGTATGGCTCTTAAATTAGCACGCGGTCTATGATGTTTTGGGTAAATGTTCTGTTCAGCACATCTAAAGCGGCTTTGTTGGCTGCAGATTCACCTGTAGGAAGACGATCGCAATACCTTCTTACTTATGTTGTAAATTAGACCCCTAGGTATCTTGGGAGGGTGACTAGCCACCCTTGTTTCATGATTTATCTAAAACTTTTATTCTCATGTTTGGTGGTGGCCAAGCCTCTTTCGGTCTCTTTCCTGTCTCCTTTCCGCCTGGTTTAGAAGTAGATGAAGTACTCTCTTCCGTTGGTTTGTCCGGAACTTTTGAAGGGTGAAACATCCTTGGAACTTTTTGGAGTTTTTTATTTAGTCTTTTAGCCACTTCTCTAAATATGTAGCTTACCCTGGAGCCAAACTTTCTTAGAATCTCAAAAGAAAATTGGTCCACTGACAGGGTGAAGCGTATGGCCGTTCATTTTTCTGTTCTGTTGAGAACCCTTCAGTCAGCTGTGTTTAGGTGTTCATTTTGACCTTTAACCAGCTTTAAAATTTGGTCATTTATGTCTTTCTGACTGCTTGGAAAGTAGCCGTTCATAATTACCGATTTTGGTAAGTCCGTTTCATCGACAGCCTTCATTTGTGCCCTCTTTCGTGGCATGCAAGAGTGGTGATCGTGTGCTTTATTCACTCTGCGGTGTTCATCATTAACCACCGGGCTTTAATAGTGTTACCAAAAAACAATACAAACTTTAAACGAAAATCCTGGGCTACACCCTCTAGAAGAGGCCTTTTATGAGCCCTTTTATGAGAATTTGAATAGACCTTAATTAAAATTCTTCAATATACCATTATATACACTTATTACCATACTCTCGTAAAATCAATCTCTCTTTTAGAAAACCAGTACTATCCCATGTCACATAGAAGTTTTGTAGAATTAAAAGACATCCTGCTTAGTCATAATAAACAATTACTAATCCAAGAATAAACAATTCATTAACAAAGCTCTACTGATTTCAGCGTTCCCATTGAAATTGATCGTTATCAGCAAACCTACATAGGACATTATTTTCGTTCCCAAGATAATCATTTTAGTATTCCAAATTCAAAACTATGTGAATGAAACACAATTATCCTCTGTCTATGATAATAATCAAACATGTCAGCCATATGTTTTCGACATAACTTTAAATAAGACATTACAAATTGACACGGCTACAAGGCTAATTAGTTTGCCTACTAAAACCATTTTGGACATCCAATGTAGTCAGGCTACATAAAAAAAGTTATAGGATCAAACATAATACATCTGAGTCCAGACTGTTCAATTTTGATAAATTATGATGAATTACTGTTTATTATGAAATCTTCTTTTACCGAAAAAGTTACTTTTAAATTGCCCAGTATCAGTAAATTGCTAAATGAGATCAGTGCTGGGTAAATTCTTTAATAAAGCAAAGAGAACTAGAACTACTAGTGACTGGGAGGCCTACAAAGACCAAAAACGAATATATAAAAAAGAAATCCGCCGGAGGCAGAGGGACTCTTGGAAAACGTTTTGCAGTTCCATAGAGACTACTACCTCAGCGGCAAGACTAAAAAGGATCCTTTACAAAGACCCCAATCAACAACCTGGCTGTCTCAGGGAAGGGGATGGTTCTCTGACAACCAAACCCGAAGAAACAGCACAAGTGTTAATTCAAACACATTTCCCAGGCTGCGTTGTTACCCCTGATTGTGTATGGCCAAGGCCCGACACCCCACCTCCCATTGAGGAGGATTGGGAAGTGGCGGACCGGGTCGTAAGGGGCGACAAAGTAACCTGGGCTATAAACTCCTTTCTTCCCTTCAAGTCGCCATGAGTGGACGGTATCTTCCCAGCCCTATTACAATGGGGTCTGAACTTGATACTTGCCCACCTGGTGCGCATCTACCGGGCCTGTATCGCCTTCCGATATATACGGGAGAGCTGGAGAGAAGTGAAGGTAGTTTTTATACCCAAACCAGGGCGTGTTGACTACACCCTGGCCACATATTATCGTCCCATTAGTCTTACATTTTTCTTATTAAAGACTCTTGAGAGACTTTGTGACAGGGAAATAAGGGAGAAGGTGCTTGTTTCACACCCACTGCACCTAAATCAACAGGGAGATCTACCGAATCGGCGCTACATGCCGTAGCGAAACGCATGCTCTGCACTTTAATGCAGACGGCTCTTCGAATAACAGAAAAATGGTGTAATGAACAGTCCCTATCTGTCAACCCTTTGAAGACAGAGATGGTACTCTTCACAAAGAAAAAGAAGGTTGAACCCTTACGTACACCTCTCCTATTCAACACTTCTCTCAGATTCTCAGATAATGTCAAATATCTGGGAGTTGTTTTTGACAAACAGCTGAACTGGGAGAAACACCTGAAAGCTAAAACGAACAAAGCATGCATTGCTTTCTGGCAGTGTCGCCGCGCTCTAGGTAAATCTTGGAGACTTTCCCCTAGAATTACCTTGTGGCTGTATACTGCCGTGATTAGGCCCACGCTATGCTACGGAGCACTTGTCTGGTGGCCCAGGGTCAGACAGGCTACGGCAGAAACCAAACTGGGACACGTGCAACGTCTCGCTTGTCTCAGTTCTACAGGTGCTATACGCTCAACCCCCACGGCCGCCTTAGAGGTGATCTTATGCTTTCCTCCACTTGATCTCTTTGTGGAGGAAGTAGCTGTGAGGACTGCTTTGAGGCTGCGCCACAAGGGGCTGTGGGAAACAGCAGACAAGGGAGGCAGACACACCCGCATCCTGGATGAGGCAATCGTCAAGATTGCTCTTCTGGATGCTATGGTGGACTACCTTCCTTTACAATTTGCCTTCAATAGACACTTTAGTGTCTACGCAAATGCTGGACCAACCCAGCATATGGACATTTCCATCTTCACCGATGGATCTAAAACAAAGCATGGAACGGGTGCCGGAATTTTCTCCGATGACCTAAACCTACGCCAGAGTATACCACTAGGCAAAATTGCCACTGTCTTCCAAGCGGAGGTAGTGGGAATAATGCATGGTGCAAATGCAATTCTTGAACGACAAATCAAGAACCAACGTATTGGTATCTACGGCGATAGCAGAGCCGCTTTACTAGCCTTAGGCAGTTGCAAAATCACCTCAGGAGTGGTACTGCGGTGTCGTAAAGCTCTCGACGATATCTCAAAAGATAATGTCGTCTCCCTTGTATGGGTGAAAGGACATGACGGAACCTACGGCAACGAAAAGGCTGATGAGATTGCGAGACTGGCCTCCGGACAACCTCTCTGGGGGCCAGAACCCGTAATTCCCATATCCCTGAAAACATTAAGCTTTATGCTATGCCAAGAAACCTTAAAAAGCTTCACACGAAGATGGGTTAACACTCAAAGCTGTCGTCAAGCAAGGGATGCTATTACGGCACACTCGCCAAAAAAAGAACTTACGACTAGTGGGCATCTTATCTAGACACTGCACCCTAAAGCAACACATGCACAGGATGGGACTGGCGGACAGCCCAAACTGTCGTGCATACAACGAGGACGACGAGTCGGCAGAGCATGTCCTATGTCGCTGCCCAGCTCTCGCAACAACCAGAGGATCCATGCTGGGGGACTTCTGGCCTAACATGGCCGAAATCAGCAACACTCCAATTGCGGATGTCCTCAAGTACATCCAAAAGGTTGGATGGCTTGGGTGACGTCCAATGTGAAGAGCTGCTGGGGAGGTAGTACAATGGGCCCACTTATTGTGGCCTAAGTGCGTGTGAGGTAACTCACACTCCCAATTCCAAATCCAGAATCCAGAATCCATTAAATTGCTAGTACACGAATCTAATACAATCAATATTTCAGAAATAGACCTGTCTCCTATCAACACCCAAGAATTGGTTAGAAACCAATTAAAGCTTAGTGATCAAAAAGAAAAGTTACTGAATGCTACCTCCCCGGTCACAGGCTTAAAGATTAGTTCATTTAATATTGTTGGTTTCTTAAGTATTACCTTTATATGTACTATACAGGGTTGGGCAAAATTACGGAACAATGCAAATATCTTTAATACGGCAACCGCAATTTTTACAAAATTTTTACATAAAAGTTTTGATATACGGCGAAATACAATGAAAGTATCGGCGGCTTAAAAATACTTCCAGTTTAGCCGAAAATAATATTAACTATTTTATTTTAATTAAAACACCCTGTATATTTTCTGTTTTGCAAGTTTAGTGATATAAGATTTTATGCCTTTATTTTTAATAATTCTAGAGATATTGAACAATAATGTTTCGTTTGTTATCTAACAGCTCATGAACACAAAAAAATGTGAGAAACCTAAACAGTTATGTAATGTTGTCAAATATCCTTGGTTCGTGTTGTGTTGTTTTGATGTTCGATAGATTGAGCAGTGTGGTTGCAGAAATCAATTAATTAACCAAATTAATTAAAACTGCGAAATTTAACATCAGAAATGGTTCAATTAACAGAAATATTTCAAATTGTTAAATAAAGTACAAACTTCTTGCTGAGTTCTACGGCGCTCATCAAAACCAACCATAATTGAATTCGTTCTCTGTCTGTTAACTGATCCATTTCTGATGTTAAATTCAACAATTTTAATTAATTTGGTTAATGAATTGATTTCTGCAACCACACTGCTCAATCTATCGAACATCAAAAGAACACAACACGAACCAAGGATATTTGACAACATTACATAACTATTTTTAAGCTTCTCACATTTTTTTGTTTTCATGAGCTGCTAAATAACAATTACGAAACATTATTGTTCAATATCTCTAGATTTATTAAAAATAAAGACATAAAACCTTATATCACTGAACTCGCAAAAAAGAGTTCTATCGATATATTAAAAAATATACAGGGTGGTTTATTTAAAATAAAAAAGTTGATATTATTTCCGGCTAAACCGGAAGTCTTTTTAAGCCGCCAATAGCTTCCTTCTATCCGCCGTATATCGGAACCCTCAATTTTTTTTCAAAATCGCTATTGCCGTATTAAAGATATTTGCATTGTTCCGTACTGTTGCCCAACCCTGTATATTATACTTTTATTGTAAACGTAACTCTTTCAAAGCAAAATTAATTGAAGTTTTAAACAAATCGCCAAGTAAAGCCATCATTCCTGATAATATACCAAGTTTGTCTCTGCTACAATGCAAAACTTAAACATGGCTTCACATATTTGAGATTATTGGCATCGAGGAGTGTTATGGGATAGCAATTGTATGAAGAAGCATGGATAAAAGGTATTGTATTTTTTTTTATAATTTCTTTTGTATCTCCTGCTTTCACAGTCTGTTCTATTTTAGCATTGCTTGAAGTTAGGCTGCCGGATTGAACTGTCTGATGATTATGCTTCTGTATTTTTGTTAAATAAATAGTTTTTAAAAATACGTTTGGTCGTTAAATAAACATAAATAGCGCCCACAATATTTGTGTAAAACGATTTTTTGGTATGCTCACTATATAACGTGCTTATCTAATAAAATTAGAACATCAATTTGTGAACTGGATACAATCAATACCTTCTTCTAGCTATATTACGTATATTGGCAATAAGATAGAAACAAATTTATTCTTAATAATAGTGACTAAAGCTTCTTTGTAGGAATTTCCATATTTGACGCGTTTTCCGATATTAATAGCATTATTTTACGGTTAAAAGCTTTTACGATATCTAAGCACCAGCAGTTTTGTACGATCTCCATAAATATGCAGTAAAGAACTACGGTAGCCATGTTTTGCTAAACATTGAAAAACCATTTTCTGATATGCCTGCTACAAACAGCTTTGGTTTCCAGAACACATACATGCCAGTTAGTGCAGCTTTAAAGCATTCTTGCAAGTAAGGTATAAAAATATTTTGACTTAAAATAAATTATGTCGCGTTTCTGTAAGTGTATATCATATACGAGGATCGTTCGAAATGTACGTGGCCTAACACAGAAATAGATTCGGCGGAATTTGCATTATCATTTCTCAGAACCATCCTTTTTTACGTTAAATATGACAGTATAGAACGATCTGTCGATTAGTTTTTGTTTGACAGTGCGACGCCAAAGTGAATGTCTCGAGTGATTTCGTAAATAATGGAAAAAAACTGAGTTGCAAGTAGTGATAAGGTACTTTCATTTGACAGGCTTAACACCAACCGAAATCAAAGCAGAATTGGATTCGACGTTTTTGAAGTCCGCTCCTTTGTTTTCAATGGTTAAAAACTGGGTTGCCTAGTTTATGCGTGCTCGTGTGAGGACAAAGGACGAACTCCGCAGTGGACGCCCAATAACGGCTACTACCCCGGATAGGATTGAAAAAATCGGATTGGATAACTGTCGAGTAAAACTGCGCGAGATAGCAGACATAGTGGGCATCTCAAATGACAGTGTGCACAGAATTTTAACTAAAGAATTGGAAATGAAAAAATACTCCGCGCGTTGGGTGCCGCGTTTGCTCACACCGGTTAAAAACTGAATGGTTTGATTGTCTTTCGCTACTTTTTGGCACGTTTTTGCCGCAACCCGAAGGACTTTTTGCGCCGTTTCATAACCGTCGATGAAACCTGGGTCCACCATTCCACTCCCGAAACCAAGGAACAGTCCAAACAATGGACACACAAAGGTTCTCCGCCTCCGAAAAAGGCAACAACGGTTTTGTCAGCAGGAAAAGTTAGGGCAACTGTATTTTGGGATTCTCATGAAATTATCTACGTCGACTACTTGGAAAAGGGAAAACCAATAAATAGCAAGTATCATGCCAATTTCTTGCAGCAATTGAGCGACAAAATCAAAGAGAAGCGGCCTCATTTGGCTAAAAAAGAAATGCTTTTGCATCAAGATAACGCACTTCTGTACACGTCTGCAATTTCCATGGCCAAAATTCATGAATTGGGATTCGAATTAGTGCCTCATTTGCCTTATTCGCCAGATTTGGCTCCCAGCGATTTTTATTAAAAGATTTTCATTCAATTCCGACGAAATCGCTGCTGTAAATAGCTATTTTGTGGACTTGGGTTCATCGACCTACAAAGACGGCATTGCTGCTTTGGAACATCGTTGGAATAAGTTTGTTGAGCGAGAAGGAGATTAAATTAAAAAATAAAATAATTTTTTCCCCAAAAAACTTGGGTTTTCTGTGTTAGGCCACGTACATTTTGAACGATCCTCGTAGTAGAATTAAGTTTGCAGCTTTATTGTAAAATTTGTATACCTCTAATTAAAAAAACGACTGCCTGCATAAAAAACTGCGTACGGCGCTAAATTACATTCTGTAAATTACTGCTATGGTTATAAACCCTCAAAGTTAACGTTGCAGCTTAGCAGTATTTTTTGTGACCTGTAACTGTAAATAAGTAAGTTTTATTTTAATACATGTTACGCTTTAAATAGAAGCAGCGTTCATTTTATCCTAATGCTATCAGGTCATAGTTCGAGTTTATTACTTTTCTAGAAAAATATAAAAGCAAATAAATCCCAGGACTTTATAGACAAAGTAAGCAAGTAAACTAGCGTAAATCAGGCAAAGCTATAAAATAAGGAAATTTAGCATACTTTGTGCGCAGCCAGAATCTTTCTGGTTTGTCCGTATATAACATTTGAAATACGTTTTCCCTGGCACACATAAATATTCATAAATTAACAAATCCAGACTTTATATTTCATTGTATAACCATCAAGTAAAGATTCTGCTAAAACTAATAAGCCGTGGTTGCTGTATTGCTTGTGCTCTAAAATGTTTTATATAATTTAGTAATTTGGTTTTCAATACATTTTTAACTGCAGCAAAAGTTTTCACATATTTTCATTTTATGCTTTAAACGTTCAAATCCACCCAATTTGATTCATACAATTTAAACTTTTAAATGGCGAATTGTGCTTATAATAAACTAATATTAGTACATTACAGCGATGTAGCAAACAAGTAGTATATAATAATATCGTATTTGCTCTTACTGCCGCTTTTGTTTTTTCTACTTTGATGTGCAAATCAGATTTGAGAATTTTATTGAACTATTTAGAATATACTCACGAAATAATGACCCTTCTTTTGAAATATAAATTCACAGACGGATGGACGGAAGAGGGTTCCGGTGTAGGAGTTTACGACGATGAACATAAAGCAAAGTTTTCGTTTGCTCTCGGCAGTTTCGTTACAGTTTTTATTTAGACAAAATTTTTTTTATTGTGTTGAGGAGAACCTCTCTATGGGTTACTTCAGCAAGCATATCTATACAGGTTAATAAAGAAGTAACGTTGCAACTTTAAAATACAAAAATAACTAAAAGTAAAAAATATTCTTTGAGGCTTTCGCAGTTTCTCGAACTGTCGCTTAGATCGCGGCGTCATTTGGGAACTACAACCGGCATAATCAGGTAAAGACCGACCTGTAGCTTGTCTGCCTTTACAAGCATTTGCTCTAGAAAGTTGAGCAATAATTGTTCGTAGGCCCTGCCTGCCTAAACAGGGCCGTGCGTTAGATTATTTAAACCTTGGGGCGGACAAGAATTTGATCTTAATGTATTTTGTTTTCCAGGACAATAATATTTAATCGGCTTATGCCTGTTAGCTGTGTGTGAACTCATACGAACTAAACGTTTTGCAAGGCATTGCAGCTTGCATCTTCAGAGTAAATAAAACACTGAATTCAAATCCGGGAAGCGGACGTATTTAAACCTCTTTGAGTCAGTCGGCCAGAACGGCGGAGTTCTGGCTGGGTGTCACCGTTGGGCAAAGACGGATCCGGTGGAGCGTGATCATGAGATCGATGATGCTTAGGAGTCCTCAGAGAATGAACTACCAGAGTCCAAGCTTTTCTGAGTCTAAAGCCATCCTTCCTGTTTATGTTGTCAGGTTGTTTCTTCTTCTTCTTCTTCCTTCTGTATTTAGGCATGATTGCCTGTTTTTCTTCGCATCTTTTGCCTCCATTTAGTCGTTTGGAAGGTTGTCACTCCATCGTTTTCCAGGTCTTCCAATGCTTCTTCGTCCTGATGGTGATTTATCCCTTGTTATTTTCACAATTCGTTCTTCCGTCATACGATCAATGTGTTCGTTCCATTTTTTTCTTTCTATCTAATACTCAGTCATTGATGTTATCTATCCTACATATTAGTCCTCACTTCTTTCTCTATCCATTAGTGTTTTTCCAGCTGTTTTCCGCACTATTTTCATTTCTGTTGTCTCTAGTATTCTTTTTGTTTTTGATGTCTCGGGTCGGGTTTCTGCTGTATAAGTTAGGCCTAATTGCAGTCTTGTAGATCCGGGCTTTGGCTTCGATTCTAATATGTTCGTTTCGCCATATTGTGTCGTTTAGGTATGCCGCTGCCCTTGACGCTTTTGCAGCTTGGTTCCTTACTTCCGTCTCAACATCCCCGTATCCAGATATTCCGATGCCTAGATATTTGAACTTCATTTCTTGTTGTATGATTTTATCATCAACCATAAGCTTGCATCTGATCGGTGTCTTGGAGGTAGTCATGGATTTTGTTTTTTCCGTTGATATTATCATATTAAATTTTTTTGCTGTTTTATTAAACTGGTACAGTAACCTCTGGAGATCATCCTCGTTCTCCGCCACCAGCACCGCATCGCTGCATAGCATAGGATTTTGACCTCTTTATTTCCCATTTTGTATCCTTTTAGTTTGTTTACTTGTTTTATAATTTTATCCATTACAATGTTAAATAGAGGCGGGCTTAGAGAGTCCCTTTGCCGAATTCCATTACTTACAGATATCTGTTCAGTTAATTCGCCGTTTATTTTAGCTTGAATCTTATTTTCTGAATATATATTTTCAATTGTTTTAATGATGTTGTGAGGTATTTGTCTGTCATAAAGAAGGTGTATTATATCCTCTAACTGGATTAGGTCGAAAGCCTTCTGTAGATCGATATAACACATGAAGGCTGGTCTATTGTATTCGATCGACTTTTCCGTTATTTGTCTTATAACGAAGACGGCGTCCGTGCAGGATCTGAACCCTTGTTGTTCGTCTGCTAATGAAATACATTCATTTATTTTGTTTGTTATAATTTTCGTGGTTAACTTCAGGGTGGTGCAAAGCAAATTTATTCCTCTATAGTTTTCTGGCACTTTTTTATCGCCCTTTTTGAATAATAGGATCGTAATGCTGGTTCGCCATTCATCTGGGATTCTATGTTGGGAGAATATTTTTTGGATTAAAGTTGTTAATTGTTGATTTAGCTTCTCTCCCCCGTATTTAAGCAACTCGTTGGTGATGTTATCTTGACCTGGGCTCTTCCTGTTCTTGAGTTTTTGGAGTGCTATTTCTATGTCTTTTTTTTCTATGAAGGCCTCATCGTTAGTTAATATCTCTGGTGTATTCGGTTCAATTTCGGGTTCTTCTTCTTTCTTGTAAAGTTCCTGTAAGTATTTTACCCAAGTGTCTTTTTCTATATGTCTGGTGCTAATGAATTCATTTGCCTCTTTTCTTTGGCTTCTGATTGATCGCCAAATCTGTTTCTGGAGTCCGTAGAAGTCACATTCCATTCTTTTTGAGAAGATTTCCCAGTGCTTGTTCTTAATTTGTCTGTCTAGTGACTTAGTGTCATTACGAATTCTCTTATATTCTTCGTATGTTTCTGCCGTTTGTGTTGACATATAATTTAAGTACGCTTTCTTTTTCTTTTGGCATTGTTCTTTAATTTCTTTGCAGAACCATGGTGTTTTGTTTGGTCTTTGTTTTTGTTGGCTTACATTTCGAGTTCCGAGGGCTTCGGTTGCTGCTTCTTTAATATTTTTTTTTCAGTTTCTCCCAACTGTTGTTAATATCTTCTTCTTCTTCTATCGGGTTCTTATCGATTTTATCCTTTAGTCTATTTTGATATAGCCCTTTTATAGTTGTGTCCCACAGTGATTCGATGTTTGTTTTTTGGGCGTGTGTTCTTGGTTCTGTATACTGTTTCAGGTTAAGTTTTATTTTGATTTTTCCAATAAGCAAACTGTGGTCACTTCCTACATTCGCGGAGTTTAGTGTCCTTACTTCTTGTACCTGTACCGGGTGTATATATTTGTTGGTTACGATGTAGTCTTTTATTGATTGTTGCCCTCGAGAGTTTCTAAATGTGTATTTATATTGCGGTCAGGTTGTTTCTCAATTTCAATTGCTTCACGTATGATACGAGGGAAGTAATGAGGTACTCTGGCGAGTACCCGAGCATTGTCAAAGTCCATCTTATGCCCAGTTAAACCAGTATGTTCAGCCACCCCAGATTTTGTGAAGCGCTTGTGTTTGCAATCAGTTTTGTGCTCTCGCAATCTTAAGTCTATGTAAAGACCAGTTTGTCCGATGTAGTTTGAGCGACAAGAGCAAGGGATGTTGTAGATCCCGGCTGATTTAAAATTTGATATTTGATCCTTTGGGGAACTGAAACCGTTTCCCAAAGTTTCATTAGTCCTAAAGACTGTCTTTATGCTGTACCTTCTAAGAACATACCCAATCTTAGCAGCAATACCTTTACTGTAAGGTCGAAAAGCTAAGCCTTCCGAAAGTGCCAGTTCCTCCTTAGCCTTGGGCTGTTCCGCATTGCGGATTGCTCTATGAATTTTTGTATCTGTACAACCGTTTTGTTGTAACGACATCAAGAGATGCGTTGTCTCTTGCTGTAGGTGTTTTGCATCTGAGATTCGGACTGCTCTGGTTGTTTAGAGTTTTTAGCACAGTTGCTTTCTGCATCGGGTGATGATGCGAATTTGCATTTAAATACCTGTCGGTATGTGTTTTTTTTCTGTAAACTGCGTGCCTCAAGCTACCACCTGATTAACGTGTAACATGTACGTCTAAGAATGGAATACTGCTATTGTCCTCTACTTCCATTGTGAATTGGATATTATTATAAATTGAGTTTAGGTGTACTAGAAATTGTTCTAATGTTTTGCGTCCGTGACACCAAACGACGAAAGTATCGTCTACATATCTAAACCAGGATTTAGGTTTAAGATCAGCTGCTGCCAAAGCTTTGGTTTCAAAGTGTTCCGTGTATATGTTAGCAATAACAGGTGATAGCGGTGAACCCATAGCCGCTCCTTCAACCTGTTTATACAAGATGCCATTCCAACTAAATAAAAAGGTGTTTTTCAAACATATTTCGACTAATTGGTTTAGGACTGTAGGTAGTTTATCTCTTAGGATCTCTAACACACCACCTACCTGTACTTTTGTGAAAAGGGCCGTAAACTTTTGATCTTGTTGACCTAGAGGGGGGGGGGGGCTACAGCAGCTTCTCCTCGGTTCAGAGCATTGAACTCTCCAGCACTGCTGCAAGAAATAAGATCAAGAATTCGACTTGCTCCGAGTTTCTGTTATTTTGAATTGTTCAAAATACAAAAATTAAAAAAAAAATTTCCAAAATCTCAAAGTTTCTAAAAATCGTAGAGATTTCAAAATATTTAGAAATTTTTCAAAAATTATAAATATTTCATGTTTTTCGGAAATCAAAAAATTTTTAAATTTTATAAAAAAGGTCAAAAGTTTAAAATTATCAGATTTAATAAATATTCATATTTTTCAAAAATTTTAAAATTTACAAAACTTTTGTATTTTCAAAATTCATATTTATACACGATGTCTTTCGCAAAATTTTAAAATTGCTTTTTTTATTAAACTTTTTGAAAGTTTTAAATTTTGGAAATTTTGAAATAATTTGATAATTAAAGAAAATTTTTATATTTTCAAAAATGTTTTGATTTTCAAATAATTTTTAAAATTTTAAAACATTTTTTATATTCTTGAAAATTTCGAAATTTCTATAAATTTTCAAAATTTTCAAATTATTTCCAAAATTTTTAAAATATTTACAAAATTTTTAAGTTTTCAAATTTAAAAATTGGTAAAATTATTTATTCAAAATTTTTCAAAATTATTCAAAAATTTTAAAATTCTTAAGGTTTTTAAAAAAGGCACAATTTTAAAATTTTGCAGAAAACATCTTGTATAAAATATAAACTTTGAAAATTTTAAAACATTTTCTAAATTGTTATAAAATTGTCCAAAACATAAAAAATTTCAAAATTTAATCAAAGTTTTAATATAATCACAACAATTTCAATAAATTGAGGAAGGTCTTGTGGCGGTTGCCAGACAGCTCTTTTGACAAGCCATGTTTTTTTTAACAAACACCTCTGTTATACTATGATAGTAGTGGCTGATCACTAAGTGTAGGTAGAGGAGAGCAAGGAAATCTTTCCTTTATCTTCTCACCCAGCGCCCCAGACTATCAGTACTGCGGTACAGATTCCTTCGCAGCCCCTTTCCGGAGCCAGAGGAACTACGAGATAGTTCCGTCAGCAAAATTATAGCCTCTGGTCTCTAGGTACTACCTTAAAAATGTAAATTTAAACGGCAAAGTGCGACGCGTGACAATTATATCTGAAGCACTCTTTATGCCGGTTATGGTTTTTTTTCAGTTATAGTTCTTTTATATTGTGACCACCACCACATCACTACATATTATTGTTGTGCACTGTAGAAACTAGAAAGTGCTAAGCAAGGACATTTAAATTATTAAACTACGCCAAAAGTACCTGCTCTTTGAGCAACCAAAAAAAATCGAAATGCTACGAGCGCCCACCTATTTTAAGTGGCGTGACTGCTTGACGGGTCTAGTTGCTTCTAATAGACTGCTTTTTTCCATCAAAACCAACAAAAAACGTAGTGGAAACAAAAAGTGTTCAAGAATGTTAAGTAGGAAATTCCAGAATAAGCATTTTACTTTCCCATACCTTCGGTATACCTAGGGAAGTATTGATTTCATGAAAATTTTCTAAATCGAGATTTTAACGGAAATACACGTTTTGGGGCTTCAAAAAAGTGGTTTTTAAAAAATGTCTGTTTGTGGGTGGGTGTGTGAGTGTGTGACGCTTGTACAGGCGAAAGTACTAGACCGATTTTGATGAAATTTTAAACCAAGAGGTATATCAAAAATTGTAGCTCTAGTTAAGCTTTTCAAAAAAATTCGAAACCGGAAACGGAAGTTAGACATGTTTCTTTTGTAGCGTTTTGTTTTCTAAAACAAAGTATTGAAAATTTGAGCACGGAATCTGAGAGAAGAACTTAATACAAATCGAAAATTTTGTTACTGAATTTTTTTGCTTCAAAATGGCGGCCGCTACAGCATTTTGAAAATCTCGACGCCATTTACTCAAAACGTAGTTGTCTGATCGGGATTAGTTACTACTTGTTTGAGAGCCCTTCTTAGGTAGTATAAGATGAAATATAATATTTTTTGAAAATCTGAAAAATGTCGCAATGCCCCAAAATTTTGAAAAGTTTCAAAAAAAATGTCTCAAAAACTATCTGAACGATTTTTTTAAACTTTCTGAGCCGATGGAGTTGGAAATAAACTATAAATTTATTTTTTACTTATTCCCCAAATTTTACTCTGACGTTTCCCAAAAATTTTTGAAAAATTTTAACTGATTAATTATGTATCCGAAAACGCAAACGCCGATCGCTATAAACTTTTATTAATTTGATAGACTATTTAAAGTACTTTATCAGGATTTGCCAAGATTTTCAACTTTTTTAAAAATTAAGAAAAAACGATACTTTTTAATATCACAACGCGTTTACGTTTACGTGATTTTAACTATGCCTATCAATTAGCTCTAATTAAAATATATACTTTTCATTCTTTGCATATTTTTTAATAACTTCGCAAATAAAGCCAATATAGTCATTTTTGTCCGGCATCCGAAGCGGAATTTGTAATTCGCCGATAGGCGAGGCAGCGCGGCGTGCGCTTTGGTGCAGGTAGTCGCTGCTTATATGGGTAGAGTTACGGTACGGAAACCAATTGCACAGGCTATCCCAACTCTCGCTGCTTGTTTTCTTAGAAATCTAATACTCGCTGAACTGTACAACGTTATAATTATTAAAAGTTATACTTTTGCAAATACGATAAGTTTTTAACCGACTTCAAAAAAAGGAGGAGGTTCTCAATTCGTCTGTATATATGTTTATATTTTTTTAAATTTTTTTTTATGTATGTTCGGGCATAACTTTGTTGTTTATGAACCGATTTTAATGATTTTTCTGTGTTGGGTTCAGTATAGTTCCAAGGTGGTCCCATTATAATTTCATTGGTATTGGAGCTTGAACTTCGAAGATACTCCTCAAAATATATTTTTTTAACCGACTTTTTAGTGTTTCCGTATTTCATCTTCCGTTTCAACTAGCCGTCATTTCCTCATTCGAGAAGCATCCTTACTAGGTCTACCCATCACTTAAAATTGTAAAATAATTAACTTTTAAAAAAAAAGAAAACCGACTTCAAATAAAAACACAAAAGTGACATAAGTTAACTAAAAAGCAAAAAATAAATGTTTTTTATACAACAGTTTAATACTTATTTGTTGTTCCGTTTAATGTAATTAAGAAATTGTTGTTTATTATATAATTATTAATTGTTTTATAATTTTTAAGTCGGTGCCAAGTAAAACATAAAAATTATATACCTTGCTACAATAACAAATTAGATTCGAATTTTTATTATGTTTTACTTGGCACCGACTTAAAAATTATAAAACAATTAATAATTATATAATAAACAACAATTTCTTAATTACATTAAACGGAACAACAAATAAGTATTAAACTGTTGTATCAAAAACATTTATTTTTTGCTTTTTAGTTAACTTATGTCACTTTTGTGTTTTTATTTGAAGTCGGTTTTCTTTTTTTTTAAAGTTAATTATAGTATGGAAAACTCCACTCGAAGTCCACACTTCAGCTTTTTTGCTAGTAGAAACGTTAAGAAACATGTTTTAATAACTTGCCTAAGTAGATAGTTTTCTGTTAATTTAAGTTTCACTATATTTAATTATAGTTTTTTAATGTATACCAATAAACCTGTCGCGATTTATATTGTGTACCGGCCAGTAAAATTGAAACTAAGTTAGTCATCACAAGCAGAAAAAAGCAAGCTTTAAATGAAGTGTAGCGACCCACCTTGTCTTTAGTTTGGAACTTTTGTATGGGTAGACGTCGCAACGCCACTAGAATGCATATCGTTTTTGGTCAATAAATACTATTGTTGATGTAATTTAAGATTCCTTAAGCCCGTCTTTCTATATGAAACATAAAAGTTAGTAGAAGAGCAGGTTACTTTATAAACGCACTATAATGTAAATAACATCAGCCTGTCTTGATCTGAATAAAGAGCGCTTTAAAATAAAGTGTCACTCAAAACCACCTTCTTTTTGAAATTCTTCCCTGCTGATGTACCTACTGTTCATTCGGTTTGGTCAAAAAATGGTATCTTTGGTGTAACTTTAGTGTTCTGTCTAAAATATGTTTTTTAGAAGTTAACACGCATACAACAATATCGATAAAACTTTATTGAATACATGCTACTCATAGTGATATTGGAATACAAATATATTTTACAAACAATTCAAAAAACGTAAGATGCGTCTTTCCGGGTTGCTCGCTGCCCAGGATCGTCTTAGTAAATTAGGACGCTTTGAGTTAATATCATGTTGTACGTATTCAAATAATAATAATAATGAACGAGAAAAGAGAAATATTAGTATTTCAAAAAAAATCCTGAAAATATTAAGGGGAAGTTTCGAAAAAAGTGCGCAGCTGCGCTTAGGTATGAATTCACACTAATTGATACCTTGAGCGTCC
Organism: Ctenicera cuprea; assembly: GCA_958336395.1. Classification (NCBI taxonomy): domain Eukaryota; kingdom Metazoa; phylum Arthropoda; class Insecta; order Coleoptera; family Elateridae; genus Ctenicera; species Ctenicera cuprea. The sequence continues at coordinate 36,186,113 of OY284491.1, read as the reverse complement.
CCTAAGACGGCATCTTTGGGCTGTAGATTGTAGGATTTAGAGCACCGGGAGAGCGATAAAGCGGACGCTGTCTGTGTACGTGTGCGCAGAAAAACCAAATTTGGCTTAAAAATTGCTGATTGCAACAGGACGACACAGCAAGAAAATGAGGTTGCTCTGCCAAAAAACAGGGCGGGGGAGGGGAAGGGTGTTCTATTTCAAATTAGACGCGCGTGAAAGGAAAACCTTAAATTCGTATTCTACGCATGTCGAATAGCCAATCTGCGCAAACGCGTTCTTCCTATCACCCACCATTGCCCCCCTCCTGTCGATTTTTTGTTAAATTTACGATGTTTGGCTTAAAAATTGGTATGAGCATGTTAAATAATATTAGGAACAACTTTTCATTGAGAAAACATCACTGAGGCGTTTTCTTTTGGTCGTTTACCTGAACAGTTTAATTAAGTGATTGCAAAAATACGGCCATCAGTCAAAGGTCTATAGAACGTGAAAAATCGATTTTCAGATTTTGATGAATTGGTTGCAACGAGAAAACACAAAATATCATAAAACCACTTGACTGCTTCAAAACATGGGGGAGGGAGGAGTGCCTACTTTAAAATAGATGCGTTTAGAAATAAACCCTAGATTCGTATTCTATAGATGTCGAATAGCCGATCTGAGCAAGCTCGGTCTTCCTACAACCCCCCAGTGTCCCTCACCGCAAGGAATTTTTGATATTAAAAAAACATTACAAATTTCAAAATCGATATGACCGTGTTAAATGACAATAGAAAGAATCTTCCATTGAGAAACCATCTCTGGGAGGTTTCTTTTTGGTCGTTTACCTGTACAGTTTAATTTGATAATCGCCAAAATAAAGACTACAACCAAATAATATCATCGACTTTAGATTTCAATAAAGAAATATTGTTTACAATTAACAAACACTAAAGCAAAAAATTATTTCCATATTTTTAAAAAATTTTCTCAAACTCAAAAAGTTTTATAAATCTTCAAAATTTTCCAATATTTTAAAATTTTAATGCACTTTAAAATTCTCAAAATAAAAAAAAAATTAAAATTTTAAAATGCCTTAAAAATTTCACAAATCTACTAAATATTTCAAACATTATTTAAAAATTTTCAGTATTATAAATTTTTCAAAAATTAATTCTTTGAGGCTTTCGCGGTTTCTTGAACTGTCAATTTTACAATTTACTTTCGGCTTAGACCGCTTCGTCATTTGGAGATTACACCCAGCATAATCAGGTAAGGTAAGGTAAGGTGTAGCTTGTCTGCTTCTACAAGTATTTGCTCGAGAGGTAACTGAGTACTCAGTGCTCTAATCAGTCCGAAGATGCAAGCTGCAATGTCTTGCGAAACGTTAGTTTGTATGGGTTCACAAACAGCTAACAAGCATAAGCCGATTAAGTATTCTTGTCCTGGCAAACCAAATACATTAAGATCAAATCCTTGTTCGCCCCAAAGTTCAACTAATTTTACCACACGGCTCTGTTTAGGGTCTACGAACAACTATGGCTCAAACTTTTAGAGCTAATGCTTGTAAAGACAGACGGTCTTTACCTGATTATTCTGGATAAAAGTAAATTGTAATACCGACTTGCTAAAAATTGTCAAAATTTTCTATTTCAAACATTTTCAAAACTTCAAAATTTTCAAAACCTTAAATTTTTTTTAATGTTTAGGTTTTTAAAATATAAAACATTTAAAATTTCCAATTTTATAGTGTAAAATTTTTTTTATAGTAATCGAAAGTTTCCACAAATTTTGAAGAAGAAGCAAAATTTTAAAATTATTGAAAATCCGGTATTAAACATATTCCCGGTGTTTTCAAGATTTTAAAATTATTCTAAATTTGTCCACCCCAAGGTTTAAATAATGTAAGGCCACGGCTCTGTTTAAGCAGGCAGGGCCCACGAACAACTTGGCTCAAATTTTTAGAGCAAATTCTTGTAAAGGTATAGGGTCGGTTCTTACCTGATTAGGCTGGGTGTAATTTCCAAATGACGACGCGGTCTAAGCCGAAAGTAAATCGTAATACTGAATTGCCAAAAGTTGTCAAAATGTTCTCTATTGAAAATGTTCTAAATTCAAAACTTTTCAAAATTTTTAAAACTTAAAAATTTTTACAGCGTTTAAGTTTTTAAAGTATAAATAAACTAAATATTATTAGTTTTATAATTAAAAAAAAATTCTTAGTAATAAAAATTTATCAAAAATTTTGAAGAGAAACCAATTTTTTAAATTTTTAATTACTCCGGTATGAAATATATTCGAAACTTTTTCAAGAATTTAAATATATTCTAAATTTCTCTAAAATGGCCAAAATTTTCAAAATATATTGAAAACTTTCCATAAATGCAAGGAAGGTCCCGTGCGGTTGGCTGACAGCTTTTTTTTTGTATATTTTCGTTCGCATTAACAAGTTTTTCGCCGAAAGATTGTATCAACAAAGGCAAACGTGCGGGAATACTATGTAATTTTTATTATGACTCACCTACGAACATTCTGAAGGCATAATCTAGAATAAACCGCATTACGCTGGCTTTAATTTCATAAACTGGATTTAGAAGGAAATGAGATTCTGTTCTTTAAGTATGACGGAAACTAATAAATGAACTTTCCCGATGCTGTACCTGCTACTGATGGCTTAATATGTGTCATGAAAATTGAATTTAACGCTTACAGCTTTGCGTTTTAAATTTGATACAGTAAATTAATAAAGCGGTTGCAGTTATACCATAGGAGTTGGCAATTAAGTATGAAAGAGTGCATTTAAGAAAAAAAAAAACAAACTAACCGAGCCCATGAACTACGTCACACGCTTTTGTTTTAAGAACATTGTTAGTAAATTTATTAAAACTATGTATAACAAAAATATATATTAACAATTATTTAATGTAATGATAATTATCATAAACCGTTTGAAATTATTTTAGTGTTTTACATGTCAATATTAAAGTATAATAAATATACCAATATAAAGTTTTTTTATAATAATCTTGTGCATAAATATAACAAATAACTATTCAAAATGAAGAAAAAAGTAGGGCATAATTTGAATTATATATTATAAGTTCAAAATATTACAATACAGGGTTGGTCAAAAGTACGGAACAATGCAAATATCTTTGATATAGCAACCGCGATTTTGACAAAATTTTCTACATGAAGGTTTCGATATACGGCGGATACAATGAAAATATCGGCGGTTTAAAAGGACTTTCGGTTTAGCCGGAAATGACTTTTTTAATTTAGATGGAACACCCTGTATATTTTTTGATATATCGATAGAACTCTTTTTTGCGAGTTCAGTGATATAAGGTTTTATGCCTTTATTTTCAATAATTCTAGAGATAATGAAGAATAATGTTTCGTAATTGTTATCTAGCAGCTCATGACATTTAATATTCGGGTCTGGATTTAAAGGAAAGCAAGTTGAAAGTCTCTTTGGTTGGGCTGGTGCAATGGTTTTATACCTGGTGAATGTGGTAGGGCTTCTGGAAGGGGTTATAAAATTCTGGGAGCTAACGCACCACGTTCCGTCGCGAGCACTACGCGTGTAAATTTCCACTTAGAGCGCCGCGAGCGAGTTTTCTTCGAACCAATGTAACAAAATAAATTCTTATACACTGTGTCCATAAAGTAACCCCCCCCCCCAACTAACTTTTGAACGACTTGATATTTTTCTACAAAATTTGGTGTGCTGTAATGGGAAATTAAATACTATTTTTCAGACCATATTAAAATTTTGTATCATCCAAAATGGCGACTGGGCGCCATTTTGAATTTTTTTTAAATGGAAAGGGGGGTCGAGTGACACCTCATTGGAAAGGTTTTTTTTTGTTCTGCGCCTGATACTAGAGTTTCAAAGAAAAATATTCAGCCACAACAAAATGACAAACGTTTGAAGATAAAGTAGTCTATTTAAAAAAACTAAAAATTAAAGCAAAAAGAAATTAAATTAAGTGTTCGAAATGTTGACCATTCACTTCTTGGCACATAAAAAGTCGGATATGAAAATCCTGCCTTACATTTTCATAAGTTTCTGGAGTGATAATTCTGTACACTTTCGATTTCAGATATTCCCATAGAAAAAAATCTAAGAAAGTTAAATCTGGGCAGTGAGCCGGTTATTCTACAGGCCCCCGCCTAACAATCGATCTGCCAAAAAAATGTCCGTTGAGAAAGTCAGAACCAGGCCTATAATAATGAGGGCGCGCACCGTCTTGTTGGAACATAACGTTTTCAATATTATTTCAAGCCACCTGAGATATTTCTGGGAAAATTTGGTCCTGCAAATGAAAAAGTGGACTACTGGATAAGAAAATCAAAACAATTTTGAACTGAGTGAGTCCATTGGTTTACAATCCGCCATTTTGTTATGGCTCAATATTTTTCTTTGAAATTCTAGGATCAAACGTAGAACTAAAAGACCTTTCAAATGAGGTGTCACTCGACCCCGGATAAAAAAATCAAAACAATTTTGAATTGAGTGACTCCATTTGTTTAAAATCCGCCATTTTGTTGTGGCTGAATATTTTTCTTTGAAACTCTAGGATCAGACGCATAATTAAAAGACCTTTTAAATGACGTGTCACTCGACTCCCCTTTCTATTTAAAAAAAAATTTCAAAATGGCGTCCAGTCGCCATTTTGGATGATACAAAATTTTAATAGGGTCTGAAATATAGTATTTAATTTCTCATTACAGCACACCAAATTTTGTAGAAAACTATCAAGTCGTTCAAAAGTTAGTTGGGGGGGGGGAGTTACTTTATGGACACAGTGTATATTTTTAATATGTTACAGCAGGTTTGCTCCGTTACAAAGTGCAATATGTACTGTGCCGTATTGCAGCTTTGAAGGAATAAAATGTGTGGGCAAGCATCGACCTTTTTAATAAGTAAATTCAATAAGAGAAAATTTCCTTACTTTCCCAGTATTTATTATTTTAGTATATAAATAGTTTTAGTTTTAGATATATCCTCGAGCGATATTACTACAATTCAGTTCCCTCCGCATCGATGGATATCGAACTCGGTATGAATGTGTTGAATAACAATAGAACAACTAGCAATTAAGGTTTCTTTTTGATCGCTTATCTAAACAGTTTAAGTGCGCAAAAACGGGTTATGTGAAATCAGCGGATGGACATGCATGCCTGTGATTAGGAAATACGCATATCATAAAACGAATACTAAAAAACAACGAAAAGGGTGGGTGCTCTAATGCAATATAGATGGGCTAAAAATAAAAACTCTGATTATTCTTCTAGGGATTGTTCAAGGTCGATATCCCTCGAAACACTTCCAAACCAACCCCATATGCACGCCAACCCCAAAAGTTTAAAATTTCTAAAAATTAGGAAAACCATTTCCTTTTAAAAGCAACAATCCAAACCACCAATGAATTACCCAATATTTCAAAATTAATAATTTATAACGTTTACGAGAATAGTCTTTTCTGTCAAAGTAATATCTACAATACGCCCCTGCGTGCAGTTCAGATGAGTACTGTTTAATTTGGTTTGGCAATATCTGCTTCTTTACACCAGTTTATTGTCAATCTAAATGTATCTTCCTTTTTGTGATTTATTACTTAGCAGGAGGCTTTAAAGGTCAAACGTCTTTTGATTGTTATACGAACATACATTTTAATAGTTTTATTTCCTGAAACATTCAGGTGTTTTTTCCATTTTTTACAGTTTACCATGAGAAAACAATTTACTGATTTATAACTTATAACTTCATTATTTGGGAAGATATACTGATCAAACCTCAATGGAAACAAATCCAGCCGTTTTTTTTGAATTCCTAATTTTTGTTAATTTTCAGCCTACTACAAGAAAACAGTTTTTCACAGCCTACTATAAAAAAATGGTTTCTTGCTTATAACTCCGTTATTTCTGAAAATAAACCAATCAAACCTTGTACCAAAGAAAAGGAAAAAAGAAGCTCTATTCAATGATGACATGGCCGCCTTTGACGCATATTTAAAAAAACGAAATTAACGTCAATATCTTGAAAAGTAAACAACCTACAAAAACTTTAATTTAAGATTCGAAATCTGTGTAAAAAAGTGTCTCAACAATATCAAAACCTCTTTGCACTATCTTTGATAATAACCAAATTATACACAAAAACCGAAAACTGAAAATTTTAGTTTTTTCAGTCTGTACTGAAAACGAAGCAAAAATTGTAGGAATTGAATGTAGATTTTAGTAGTACTTGAGATGCTGAACAATTCTTCTCATTTAACCTAATCTCTATCTCTTACTATTTACGAGATCCCCATCATGCACTCCTTATCTTGGACACCCTGTATAATGCTCTCGCATGTTCTTCTTGCTTATTTCGTTGATGTAACTGTCAAGGCTTGACCTAGGGAGTTACAACTGTAACAAATTATAAAAAAATTTTAAATTTCCTAATGAAAAAGCAACTTTGTGTGTAAAATATTTTTTCTTGTTATCTTTTCTGTAAACAGCAACCTAGCGTTATTAATTATTTGTAATTTTTACTTTTAATTAGTTCCGTCGTATCTACGAAGACTACGAACCCATTACGCTCGACTAGTTGGTTACTTCTATCACTTCTGAAATTGTTAGTTGTCTCTACAATTCATTTTGTTTGAAAGCGCTTTGAAGCTTTTCCTTTTCACTACGTTTGTTAATTGTGCGAGTAAACGTGTTACTAGCAGGGAGCAAGAAATTAGTGTTAAAGTTAATTTTTGAGATAAGACCTTAAGTAATCTTGTTTAACTTGTAAATAACCGTTTAGATGTCTGTCATGTCTTTCGAGGCGCAATCTACACTGTTCTTCTTAACAAAGTACACCCAAATTAACAATCCTAACTATAAAGAGGGTTTATGAGAAATAGAAACGCTTGGGTTAAAAGGACGCTGCTCGTAACTCTTAGATCGACACTTTTGATTTACCAAGTTGTTTTAACGTGGGTTTCTTCAATTTCTAAAGCTTCGTAGCAGTGGAGGGAGAGTTGGACAAAACTGGGTATCAGTCCAAAAACTGACTGTATTTAGTGCCACTTTAGAGTAGCAAAAGTTTGTTGTATGTTGAAATATTCCCAAATGACTTAGTTTGATCTACCAGTGTCAATTTTTATTAATATTCCTATAATTATTATTTTTTATATTTTGATTGAAAAATTGCAAAATACCCAATTTTGTCCAACCGGTATGATAAAACCAGGTAGTAACTTAAATACTATGTAAATAGGCAAATAACGAAAAAAAATTATTTATTGAAAATATCTAAACAAAAAATCAAAAAGTTATGAACAGAAGTCGCAAATAAATACTTCATCTGTGTCATCATAGGCACTACAGGCTTCATGAGCCCATTTGTTGCACGACACACATTTTATCCAGCCTTCGTTCGACTTAGAGTTTGAAAATAGTTCGTTGCAATAAAGGCACACATCCTCATGATTATCTTCTTCCTCTGAACTATCAGAATCTGCAATCGGTAATTTCGGGACCATTTTTGTTTTCGGTGCAGCCTTTTTTACCACATTTTTTTTCTTGTTGTACTCTTTATTTAGCTTTAATTTTTTTACGACAGGAAATTTTTTAAAATTCTCTTCCAGCTCAGACTTATAAGGAGATGATGTTATTACAGCAGCCTTTCCTCTTTCCTGTTATCGTTGGATGGCTTCCTGGATGCCTTAGGGATTGGAAAAACCTCTTTTGGAGACACTGAGAACTTACAGATTGATTTTGGGGACGTTGCTCGTGAACTGTCACATTTAGTGGTGGCTTGAGATGGAAAGGCTAAAACTGAAAAGCTACAACTTGGTTGCGGAGAAGTAGCATGTGGGGTTGATGGAGTAATATATTTTTTGGTAGTCTGATTTGGAGTGTGGGAGTTTAAAGAGCTACAGCTTGGTTGGGGAGAATTGGCACGTGGAGCTAACGGGGCTATTAATTTTGTAGCGGTCTGCTTTGTAGACGAAGTAGAATTTTTATCAAGTTCGTCGCCTGAATCCTTGTCCAAATTGGCTGTTATAGATTCATTTTCTTGTCTATTTAGTTCTCGCTCTGTAGTTTCTGAGGGAGCAAACATCCACTCGGGAAAAACGTCAGGGTTCAGCGGATAAATTCCAGTCTTTCTGAATCCACTTATTGCAGTCTGCATAATTGCCGATTTAACAAAAGCCTCTCCAAAGAGTTCTCCTACTTCATAAATTGTAACACGTCTTCCAGGATGCTGGCGCATCCGTTTTCTTACTTCTTCTCCATAATAGGTGTTTAAGGGGGCCATAAATGATACGTCGAGGGGTTGTAGTCTGTGCGTACAATGCGGTGGAAAGCATATTATAACCACATGATTTTCTGAATGAAATTCATGAATTCGTAGTTCAGATAAAGTAAATCCGAATAATCTGCTTTCCATTTGTAAGATATGCGAAACTAGTTCATCCTCTTGGGCAGCGCTAAACACAGGCTTGTACCGACCCAGACCTAAATAGAAATAGTAAGATTAGTTACCATATTGTTAATTAAAAAAAAAAAAAAAACTGAATTAAGTTAAAGGTAAGCCGTACCTTTCTTACTAGCTTCTTCAACAGAGTTACCACTTCTAGCTTTTTTCACACGATCTTCTAAAGTTGATTAAGGAACTTCAAAACTTTGAGCGGCTTTTTTATATCCCATCCTATGTTCTAGCACTTCAATTATTGCATTTTGCATGCTTTCTTGATCCCAAGACTGACGAGTAGTTTTTCTTTTATAATGCGACATACCCGGTTTTGTAGTCACCTGGACTACCCGGTTTTGTAGGACTCGTAAACGAGACATTAAATATTATGTCAAATTTTTAGGTTATGAGATAACATTCAAAATTGTTGACCAAATTAAAGGTAATATATTAGGTTATATGTAATAAATTTCAAAATTGCCATTAATTAGTCAGTAGATGAAAAAAAAGACTGTAAACTTACCCTAAAAGTCGAGTTTGGTGCACCAAAAAACACTCAAGGTCTTACTGCTCCTGCACATGTTACTTAAATGATGTAGAAACGAATACACGCGACTGTTGGCTGTTTAAGGACACTAATTTTAGTATTGTCGGATAGATGGCAGCAGTCACTTATGAGAATTAGGCGGTACCCGGTTTTATCAACCTACCCGGTTTTGTCCAACTCTCCCTTAACTACTATAAAGCAGAGGGGACAAGAGCCCCCGGGCTCGAGGCCTTTGGGAGCCCTGCTAAGAGACAGGAGTTTTTTTTATTTCCCTATTACAAAGTTTTTTCAATAAAAATTTTTGATTTGCGACAGTCTCTATTTTTATATTCAATAAAAAACATTTTAAATTCCATGTAAGTAAGTATGTACTTATACAATGAAAAATACTGAAGTGAGATTATATTTAATAATAACACCCACACTTTTTGGTACCGACCCAGACACGTTAACTTCAGAAAATTTAAGATTTGCTTATCTTAATTAGACACCGCTTTAATATATTTATTTTCATTTACTAGACTGCAAATAATTTTTTTCCTATTGAAGAAATTGTTCTTATTATCAATTACTTTATTATTATAGTTTTTTTGAGGATGGGGCCAGGGCCCTTCAGGTATCTTGCCCACGGGCCCAAAATCTAAAGTTACGCCACTGCTTCGTAGTTTTATAAGCAGATTAAGTTCGTATTTGGGAAAGATCGGTTCATAAAAAATCAAAATCTGGAGTTTTCTTAATACATTACATTACATTACACGTTAAAGTAAATATTGTAATTGGTGCTAAAATTTTATGTAAGTTAAACCTTAAATACGACTATGCTGTTATTTTTGAATTTAACTTGTAAGTGTTGAATAAGTCTTTGTATACGCGTAGTTCATTTAGCATGTAGTACAAACAAGGAAAACTTAGGGAAAATCAAACAAACAAAGGCCTTGAAATGCCGCCTAAGCAATTCCTTTTTTAGGCAACACTCAATAATCCCTTGTTGAACGGAAAGCGAATTTACTTGGTTTTAGTGGAAGTGTAGGAAGTAACGAAGGTGGGTTTATATTTTCCATTGCAAATCGTAATATATGTTCCTTTGAATTTCAATTTTACTTATTTACAGAAACGGCTTTACTAAATGTTCTGTGAAAAGTAAAGCAGATCAAAAATTCAAGAATACCATTTTTTACAATTAATTGTGATTCCTGTTTTTTAATATTTTATTATACAACCTGGTACTACTATAAACTAAAATATGAAGATTTTATACAGGGTGTCCCACAAAAAAAACTATTATTAAGATAATACTTTTCTTAAATTTAATGCCTTATATTTTTTTTATCTTAATGGCAAGATTATTTAATTCTCAACAAAAAATCGAAATAACATTTTTTTGTAAATGTAAATGTTAAAAAAAAAATTCATTGATATTGTCATACAGCTCGCGCGCCTACGGTCCACATGCAAATAAGGAAATCGTAGCGCGCGAAATTAAAGAAATGAAGTTGTCAGCTGTTTTATTTAGTTTTATTACATAAAGGATTATTTTACTTATTTTTAGTGTGGCATTTCAACTAACTAACTACCAGTGGCGTTCCGTGAGTTCAAAATTTGGATAGTCATAGGAAAAAATTATTTAACATTAAGATTCAAAAGTAGAGACCATGGACGGCAAAAAGGGGAAGAGGGCGTCTACAAATGCGATGGTCGGATGATTTAAAGAAGACTGCCGGATTTGCATGAATAAGAAAAACCGCAGATTGTATCAACTGGAAGCAATTGGGGAGACCTATATCAGCTATTGGATAGAAGAAGGCTGACGAAGAAGAAGAAGAAAGAAGATTCAAAAGTAAAAAGAATTACGGCAGCTTCAATTTACTAAGACCGGTTGTTAAATGAATTAATCTACGCATAAAATCCCTACAACATCTTGCTTTGTTATTATGCACTTTAATTTGATAACGTAAACCTTCGTCCAAAGCCAAGTTAATGCGTGATTTTCCAAACAATTTTAATCTAACAGTTGCAGATAAATGTTCTTTGGTCAACGCATGTCTTTTAATTGCAGCTAAAGGATTTTTTAAATCAAAGTATCTTGTTTCAGACCATACTTTTGAGGGGTTAGATGTAGATGAAAATAGTAAGCAATTCTAGCAAAATAACTTATTTTTAATGTTGCTAGCAGTCAGCCAGTCCATTTTTTTATACCATTCAGTATTAAACGATCTAGATTTCTTCCTACCGTCTGTCTGTAACAGTTCTAGTAATTTAAGAGTACATCGCCCATGTTTTTTAATATCTATTTGTTTTTCGTAGGAGTAACTATTGAATTTTTCTTTTAAAAACTGGTCAACAAGATTTTCCATATTTGCTGCAAATTTGCAAACTACGTATGAAATAAATCATCACTCAATAGTTTCACGCCGAACGTGAATGGCTCTGACCGACGCGACGCTAGTAGTTTAAAGTTAAACTTACTCCATAAACGTGCTAGTTCTAGTTCTAGCCCCAAAGTCTCCAGATTTTAAGACTACAGTTTGTTTTACTGATTTACACATTTTTATATGCATATGTGTACATATCATTTTTATTTCTATGCACACTACTCAGTTTTACGGCCATGAAAGTTTATTTAAGAGCTGGAAGTGTCAGATATGTAAGTATTTAAGAGTAACACATTTACTATTTTCCTGGGTTCGTTCGTTCGCTTCCACATGTCTAAAGCTTCGTTTACATTATAGTGAACATAAGCGAACGAACGAACGAACGAATGGATTCGTTCGTTTGGTAGGGTTCGCCTTTTCTTGTTTACACTTAGCAGAGCATTCGCATTCGTTGATGATCCATTCATTCGTAAGCATCATGTGGGATTCGTGTTGCACTTCTGCAAGGAACTGCCGAATGCTCGTCTACGTATTTAAACTGTTTACACAGAGCACGAATTTTCTTTTATGATTCGCTCATTTACCGACACCGGCCAGAACATGACCGATTGCGAACGAATTCGTTCGTTCGTGTACTATTCACCGTTTACATCTAGCGAATTGCTACGAACGAGTTCGTTCGTTCGCTTATGTTCGCTATAATGTAAACGAGGCTTAACGGGTAGTCCAATTTTGATAAATCTTGAAATGTGGCGGTGTATTAAAAATTCATCAAGATATTTACCTTTAAGAAAATCTGACATCGGAGGCGAAAGTTACACATGACCTTTTGGTATCATGTTTTCGAAAATAAATTATTGAAATATAAAATAAAACCTGATAGAGAACATTAAGACAAATCGCAGGTTTTGTATATGATATCTTTAATTACAAAATGGTGAGCACTGCAATTTTTTGCACTCTTTAATTTTAACCCACGTTTATCAACATAATTTCGCATACAAGTTTGCATACCTTTAAAACAACCAAAAATATAATTATTTAGAATTTCGAAAAGTTTCATTTAAAAAACAAACGTTATTGACATTTAAAATTTTGCAAAATGGACTTTAAATTATAAACACTATATGTAATAATTTGCTATTTTGAACATACCGCTGAATACTTTATTATGTGTTTATTGTCTGTGCCAAATAACGATAGGTGAACGTTTTTGGCGTCTAAAATATTAATCAATAATTATTATTCCACAAGTATTAAAACTTTTGAAAAATGTCAAATAACTTAAAAACTATAATTTTAAGACGATAATACCTTTACACTTTAACATGAAAAATTAAATATGTAATCTAAAAATGCAATAATATACAGAGTGTTGCATTTAAAATAACAATTTGTGATCGTGCAGTAGATATTTTTATTTACAAATTTGAAATGGATTATTTAATATTTATCAAGTATTTATGCTTGATTAATTATTTATTTGCGATGATCGGTGTCGGACCTACGTTGTGTTTTAATTATTTGCTCATGTTTGATTTACCCTGTCGCTATCGAGGTTAAAAAAAGATAAGATTTTAAGCTGATTTGAACAACAGTAAACTTTTTGAAGAATTTATTTATTCATGTGGTGCAAATATTGGTGTTATGAGTGCGAGAACCATTTATACAGAATTTACCCGTCAGTTGTATCGAATAAAGTTGCCAATCTAAATATTTACCCCAGTTTTGCCTATACTGATACTTCTATTTGGGACTGTTTATAAATGTCGAGTATTGTACAGATTACGGAAGTAACTGGATGCTCTTCATGGGAACACAGTGTGCTGTTACTCATTTGTACGCAATACTCTCAGCCTGATTAGTCACCCTAACAGCGCCTTGGCCGTTACGCCTAATTCCCGCTTGGCCGTTACGCCTATTCCCGAAGGACAATAGCGCCGCTTCCCAATACGCCTGAGAACTTAACCCATTAACAGCGATCGATTACGTTCAAATGTGTAACAACAACACGCGAAAAGAGCGTCTTGCCGCAACCAATATGGAAATAGCACCGTCACTCATTCCAATAGGCTTCCCAATAGCGCCTCAGTTGCTACGCCTAATTCCCGATGGACAATAGCGCCGCTTTTGATACGCCTAATCAGGTACACCGACAAGAATAAGCATCTACACCTAAGCCTATTTGATTTTGTCAAAGTGCTCTTCGTAGCTCAAAACCCACGAAGATAATATTTTATTTTAAAGTTTCAAGTCCCAGACTTGTAATACTGCAACAGAATGTTAGCAATAATGCTTCCAAACTGACGTTGAGATTTCAGCTAACTGAGTGATCTTTGAAAATCAGAAGATTGATCTGTTCCTTTAGGGAACATACTCTTTTATTAAAATTTATGCCCATCCTCCAAGAAGTCGGACTTGTTTCTTTTTCCATTAAAATTACAGCCCCACTCTTTTTTAATTTTTGATTGGATAGAAGTATCAATACAATTTTGTCTTACACTCTCAAACTTTCTTGAACACTTGTGCTAATTAAAGCTAAAAAAGTTAAAGTTTCCCCAATTTATGTTAATAACTACAACCCAATATTTACCCTAATCCCTAAAATGTGAGAGCGTGAAATGTTAAATATTAGATTGACATCAATAATCCATAAAACGTGCGGCAAACTCATTGACACGTGTTAACATGTGTTTTACAATATAAACATTTATGTACAAAAATGTCTGCAGCTGCCCTGAAACAACCACCTGTTTAAGATTAACTAAAACCAAATTACAGCAATTTAGATAAGTCAAGTGATCACTGTTAATTAAAGTCTGTATTTGCTGAAAGAAATATAATACTTCTGTAAATAAATCAAAGTTATTAGACAAGTGCATTACGTTTTCGGCGAGCTCCCACTTTAAAGTATAAAACAATACAATTAAATCAAAATCAGATACAAATTATTTATTCTCGGGCAGCGCACCTTTACAAATTAAACATGCATAAATAAACATCCAGTATAATCCATAGCAATTTCGGGTTACGCAGCAGTTAATTATCAACAACTTCTATTTCAATACAAAATTGATATTCGCGTATAACGTCAAGAGACAACTACGAAAACCATCTTATGTTAACGAAAATAAGTACTAAAATAAAATAAAGTACTAATTCAAGTATCGTTGTTTTTCCTGTTTCTACATTAGTACAGTTTTGACCTTTGTGTTTTCAAACACGTCAACAATGTTATTACGTTAGAGCAAGTTATTACTTTTTTCTTGTGCCGTAATGAAAACAAGGGGACACCACAGGAAAGAAGGTCGACGAAGAAAAAGTACCTTGTCTTTCATTTATTAGTAGTTTTTATTATTAACTTGTTCCCTTATTTCATATATTCCACGATTGTTGGACAATTTTGCAGCTGCCTACGCTGCTTATTATTATTCCGAGTGGTTTATATTTATGCCTTCTTTGTTACGCAGTATTATTACCTATTTCACACAAAAACTTTTACGTAGGATTACTTTGCTGCGTGCATGAGAAATGTTTTAAATCGTAGATGTTTTTTTCAATTTCTGTAATAGTTCTGATGCGGACGAGGTTGCTATTGTTCGTAAAAATCACCCCAATATATCGATGCTCTCTGTTAACGTCCAAGCGGCATAAAAACAAACAAATTTTCGTTATGCGACAGGAATAAATTTGTATATTTATGTGCTATTTGCAAAAGTGACATAATAATCCTAGGAGTGAAGTAAAAGCTGCATGAAATACGAAACCTATCTGCATTCTAAAGACAATATCTATAAATTTGTGTTATCCAAAATTCATTCGTGACATTTCTGGAGCAGTTGCTTTCTATCACTAGCTGTCCAGTTCGATTTGGCTTTTAGATTATCTACTTCTATTTACCGGATCCTGACAGTTCAAGGTATTTTATAGTGCCATGAAACTTATTCATTCTACAGGCACTTGCGTAATATACAGGGTTGGGAAAAAGTACGGAATAATCCAATTATCTCTAATACGACAACTGCGATTTTGACAAAATTTTTTACATTAAGGTGCCGATATACGGCGGATACAATGAAGGTATTGGCGGTTTAAAAGGATTTCCGGTTTAGCCGGAAATGATATCAACTTTTTTATTTTAAATAGATACTCTATATATTTTTTGATATATCGAGAAAACTCTTTTTTGCGAGTTCAGTGATATAAGGTTTTATGCCTTTATTTTTAATAATTCTAGAGATATTAAACAATAATATTTCGTAATTGTTATCTAGCAGCTCGTGAAACAAAGGAATGTGAGAAGCCTAAAAACAGTTTTGTGAAGTTGTCAAATATGCTTGGTTGGTGTTGTGTTGTTTTGATGTTCGATAAATTGAGCAGTGTAGTTGCAGTAATCACTTAATTAACCAAATTAATTAAAACTGCTGAATCTAACATCAGAAATGGTTCAATTAACAGAAAGATTGCAGATTGTTAAATAAGGTACAAACTTCTTTGCTGAGTTCTACGACGTTCACCAAAACCAACCATAATTAAAATTTGAATTCGTTTTCTTTCTGTTAATTGAACCATTTCTGATGTTAAATTCAGCATTTTTAATTAATTTAGGTTAATTAATGATTACTGCATCCACACTGCTCAATCTATCAAACATCAAAACGACACAACACGAACCAAGCATATTTGACAACTTTACAAAACTGTTTAGGCTTCTCACATTCTTTTGTTTTCATGAGCTGCTAGATGACAATTACGAAACATTATAGTTTAATATTTCTAGAATTATTGAAAATAAAGGCATAAATAACCTTATATCACTGAACTCGCAAAAAAGAGTTCTATCGATATATCACAAAATATACAGGGTGTTCTATTTAAAATAAATAGTTGATATCATTTCCGGCTAAACCGGAAGTCCTTTTAAACCGCCAATACCTTCATTGTATCCGCCGTATATCGAAACCTTAATGTAGAAAATTTTGGTCAAAATCGCGGTTGCTGTATTAAAGATATTTCCATTGTTGCGAACTATTGCCCAACCCTGTATTGTAATATTTTTAACATATAATATAGTTCAAATTATGCCCTATTTTTTTCTTCGTTTTGAACCAATGCAATGTAGGTAAACGTTAATTTTAGTTAAAGCATGGAAACTAGTACAACGCATAGCGAATTCTGACAAACTTGTTCATGATTACATCTCTTAATCGTTGTATCGTAGGTACTTCAAAGTTTAACCCTAGTTAAACTTGACAAGATCATGTTAGGAAAGCGTAGTTGATGTTCCCATTGCTCTACATCCGTATTACGTTGTCATAAACGTCAAAGAAAATAATAAATGATATATTTTGGCGATGTTTGTGCAAAAATGCAGTTCGTAAGTATTAGTCAGACGGTTTTGTGGATTTTTACTATCTCTACTTTCAGCACTTATTAGGAAGTAGTGATTTCATTATAATTTACGATTTCTAGAGCTGAGACGCAACCGCCACAAAACCGTCCTTGCATAATTTTCAATTTTTAGCGGTTGTGGGGCACTTGAGGGAGAATTGGACGATTTATCGTCATTTTTATAAATTTATAATTTTTATGGGTTGGGTATGGTTGCAGATGAAGTTGAATTGTATAATTTGCTTCAATAAAAAGAATGATATTATTGACATGCTTACAAATTTTCATTGTTTATGGGGTAGGGCGCGCTTTAAAGTGACACGTAGCTTTAATAAGATTATTCAGGTAGTTGCTCTAAATTTTCAATTTTAAGTAGTTGAAGATGCACTTGAAGGTGGATTGTATGATTTGCTATAATAAAGGGGACGGTTCCCGCCATATTTAAAAAAGTCTATTTTTACGGATTGCGGTACATTTTAGGTTTTTTCAGGGATATTGCTTGAATAAACGAGATGGTTGTCATAATTCCTATTATTTTTAACTTTAAGGGGTTGGCGCTGCACTTCAAGTTCAATTGAATGATTTGCTTTATTAGAGGAGATTACTACCATCATGTTTAGAAATTTTCAATTTTTGGAGATTGGCCTGAGGCTTAATTGGATGGTTTAATACAGAGGATGATATTATCGACATGCTTAGAAATGTCTAATGTTTAGGGGCTAGGGTGCGCTTTAGAGCGACATGTAGCTTTAATAAAGAAGATCGTTCTTGTAGTTGTTATAAATGTTTAGCTGTTGAAGATGCACTTCAAGTTGAATTGTATGATTTTCTATAATAAAGGTAAGGGTTTGCTCCATATTGAAAAGAAGTCTAGTTTTGGGGATTGGGGTACATTATAGGGGTTTTCAGAGATACTGCTTTAATAAACGAGTTGGTTGTCATAATTCCTATTATTTTTAACTTTAAGGGGTTGGCGCTGCACTTCAAGTTCAATTGAATGATTTGCTTTATTAAAGGAGATTACTACCGTCATGTTCAGAAATCTTCAATTTTTAGAGATTGGCGATGCACTTTAGGCTTAATTGTATGGTTTGTTTTAATAAATGAGATTATTATCGTCATGTGTACAAATTTATTGATGATTAAATGCTGGGGTACCCTGTAGGGTACATGAGGGAGGTCAAATTTGCTAATTTAATTTAATAAAGAGGATGATAATATCGACATGTTTAGAAATGTCTAATGTTTAGAGGCTAGGGTGTGCTTTAGAGTGACGTGTAGCTTTAATAAAGAAGATCGTTCTTGTAGTTGTTATAAATGTTTAGCTGTTGAAGATGCACTTCAAGTTGAATTGTATGATTTTCTATTAATAAAGGTAAGGGTTTGCTCCATATTGAAAATAAGTCTAGTTTTGGGGATTGGGGTACATCATAGGGTTTTTCAGAGACACTGCTTTAATAAACGAGATGGTTGTCATAATTCCTATTATTTTTAACTTTAAGGGGTTGGCGCTGCACTTCAAGTTCAATTGAATGATTTGCTTTATTAAAGGAGATTACTACCGTCATGTTCAGAAATCTTCAATTTTTAGAGATTGGCGATGCACTTTAGGCTTAATTGTATGGTTTGTTTTAATAAATGAGATTATTATCGTCATGTGTACAAATTTATTGATGATTAAATGCTGGGGTACCCTGTAGGGTACATGAGGGAGGTCAAATTTGCTAATTTAATTTAATAAAGAGGATGATAATATCGACATGTTTAGAAATGTCTAATGTTTAGAGGCTAGGGTGTGCTTTAGAGTGACGTGTAGCTTTAATAAAGAAGATCGTTCTTGTAGTTGTTATAAATGTTTAGCTGTTGAAGATGCACTTCAAGTTGAATTGTATGATTTTCTATTAATAAAGGTAAGGGTTTGCTCCATATTGAAAAGAAGTCTAGTTTTGGGGATTGGGGTACATCATAGGGTTTTTCAGAGACACTGCTTTAATAAACGAGATGGTTGTCATAATTCCTATTATTTTTAACTTTAAGGGGTTGGCGCTGCACTTCAAGTTCAATTGAATGATTTGCTTTATTAAAGGAGATTACTACCGTCATGTTCAGAAATCTTCAATTTTTAGAGATTGGCGATGCACTTTAGGCTTAATTGTATGGTTTGTTTTAATAAATGAGATTATTATCGTCATGTGTACAAATTTATTGATGATTAAATGCTGGGGTACCCTGTAGGGTACATGAGGGAGGTCAAATTTGCTAATTTAATTTAATAAAGAGGATGATAATATCGACATGTTTAGAAATGTCTAATGTTTAGAGGCTAGGGTGTGCTTTAGAGTGACGTGTAGCTTTAATAAAGAAGATCGTTCTTGTAGTTGTTATAAATGTTTAGCTGTTGAAGATGCACTTCAAGTTGAATTGTATGATTTTCTATTAATAAAGGTAAGGGTTTGCTCCATATTGAAAAGAAGTCTAGTTTTGGGGATTGGGGTACATCATAGGGTTTTTCAGAGATACTGCTTTAATAAACGAGATGGTTGTCATAATTCCTATTATTTTTAACTTTAAGGGGTTGGCGCTGCACTTCAAGTTCAATTGAATGATTTGCTTTATTAAAGGAGATTACTACCGTCATGTTCAGAAATCTTCAATTTTTAGAGATTGGCGATGCACTTCAGGCTTAATTGTATGGTTTGTTTTAATAAATGAGATTATTATCGTTATGTGTACAAATTTATTGATGATTAAATGCTGGGGTACCCTGTAGGGTACATGAGGGAGGTCAAATTTGCTAATTTAATTTAATAAAGAGGATGATAATATCGACATGTTTAGAAATGTCTAATGTTTAGAGGCTAGGGTGTGCTTTAGAGTGACGTGTAGCTTTAATAAAGAAGATCGTTCTTGTAGTTGTTATAAATGTTTAGCTGTTGAAGATGCACTTCAAGTTGAATTGTATGATTTTCTATAATAAAGGTAAGGGTTTGCTCCATATTGAAAAGAAGTCTAGTTTTGGGGATTGGGGTACATTATAGGGTTTTTCAGAGATACTGCTTTAATAAACGAGATGGTTGTCATAATTTCTATTATTTTTAACTTTAAGGGGTTGGCGCTGCACTTCAAGTTCAATTGAATGATTTGCTTTATTAGAGGAGATTACTACCGTCATGTTCAGAAATCTTCAATTTCTAGAGATTGGCGATGCACTTTAGGCTTAATTGTATGGTTTGTTTTAATAAATGAGATTATTATCGTCATGTGTACAAATTTATTGATGTTTAAAGGCTGAGGTACACTGTAGGGTACATGAGGGAGGTCGAATTTGCTAATTTAATTTAATAAAGAGGATGATAATATCGACATGTTTAGAAATGTCTAATGTTTAGCGGCTAGGGTGTGCTTTAGAGTGACGTGTAGCTTTAATAAAGAAGATGTTGTGGTACATTTTAGGGCGTGGCTTTAATGTCGTAATTCTTGTAAATTTTTCATTTTTACAGTTTAACGACGTACTTGAGGTTCAATTGGACGATTTGCTTTAATAGAAGAGATTATTATCATCATGTTAACAAATTTTCAAATTTTAGATGTTGTGGTGCACTTTAGCACGGTTTTGATATGTTGCTTTAATAAAAAAAGAGGTGCTCGGAATTGTTATAAATTTTCCACTTTAAGGGTTGGAGATGCACTTGAGGTTGAATTGAATGACTTGCTTGAATGATTCTCATTAGTATCATAAATTTTCAATTTTTAGGAGTTAGTGGTGCAGTTGAGATTCAAGCCACATTTTACAATAATAAAGGAGATTATTACCGCCACGTTTCAATATTCAATTTTTAAGGGTTAGGGTTCATTTTATTGTATTTTAGGGAGATTGAAACTGATTGGGTTGAAGGTTTACAAATATTAAAGTATTAGGGATTATTGATGCAGTTCAGAGTGGTTTAGAGGTGTTGTTTTAAAGAAGAGGATCTACGTAATTTTGAAAATATTTTTGTAGAGAATGCGGTACTCTTTGAAGTGTTTTAGATTGCTTACTTTAATAAAAGGCGTAATTCTTCTTATTTTTATTAATGTTTAGTTTTTCGGGGCTGGGTGCACTTATAGTGGTTTGGAGGTGTTACATTAATGAGGGGGATGCTTAGTGTCACTTTTAAAGTTTTGTGTGCTGGTCTTTATTTTTTAAATTGTAATTTTTATGTGTGCTAGTGCGCTTAAGGATAGTGTAGAGATTTACAAAAAGTGATATATTTCCGGGGTTTGTGGTGGATTTCAGGACGGTTTGAAGATGCTTTTAGGTAGCGTCTTGGCGAGAATCTGCTATTTACTATTCGTAGATTGAAGAAAATTGTAGCTTTTTTTCAAACTCACTTAAACTGTAATCTAGCACCCCTTTTTCACCACCATCATTTTTTGAAAAAAAAAGCCGCTGGCAAAGTGTACCTGCTAAAATCTGAAAATTTATTTTTCTTCCTGTCATTAGTTCTTATTGGGTTTGAAACTGAAACTCTTTAAGGTAAATGGTGGGGGCACTAGGGGGGAGTAGGGCTATCGAGCGTATGAAAATCGTCTTATTGAAATCCGTAGTCCTGGTTTTATGAATTATACATGCGGTTGCTGTAATTCTACATACTAAGTCCGAATCATTTACAATTTTATTAATTTAAAAGGAATGCGGCTGCAGTTGAGACTATACAACTCAAGCGTTGTTCAACTGGTCTTATTTTTTTTAAGTTACAAACATCCGTATAGCGCAGCTTATGTGAGGAGATAGTTTTTCTTAATTGCGAGCTGTTAGTACAGTCAGTTTTCTGCCGGCGCGAACACTTGCTCGCTAGTTGTAGGAAATCAAACTGTCAATTTGAATGCTTATCCTAATTTCACTTATAATGATACTTCTACTTTTCGGGAATGCTAATGAGTAGTAAGGCCGGTCTCCCACCAGCACTACGCGACTGCGACGCTACCTCGACGCAACAGTTGCTTTTAGGTCGCGCACATTGTTTGTAATTGCAGCTCTCCCATCAAGAAGATCGCGACGTGACAGCAACGCCACGTGCAAGAAACCAGTCTCGCGCGACGCAAATGTTCAGTCTCCAGGTGACCGTTGCGCTATAACTTTTGATAATTTCGGAGTTTTCGGCGTAGTAAAGTGATAATAATTTTACTATTATTATGGATGAGCAAGGAAACTGTTTTAAACATGCAGTAAAAAGATTTGAACCTGGATTCGTTATTTAACAATTTTCTTGCACACAGAAATGCACTACGATATTATTTACGTTGTAGGAATTAACCCAGCAACTGCGTTTCTCTTTCTTCCGTTAGTAGGCGTAATAATGCGCAACTGTTGTTGCAACATCTTCATCACTAGATATTTTCCAACGCTCTAATAACAATAACCTTCAAAGACTCCCAAGTCGAATAGCAAACGCGGTCTCGTAGCTTTGTTGTGCGAACCTCACAAAAATACAGTCGCTGTCGCGTAGCGTAATTTTGATTGCTTGCAAGTAGTCGCGGTCGCGTAGGGCTGGTGGGAGACCGGCCTAAGAGTTTGATAGGTTACGCAAGTCTTAGAACTATTTGTATGTAATACTCTGTCTGATTGGATCTCTTTTTAACGACGCACAGTGGGGTATTTGACCCAAAAAGTTGGCCAAAATTATTTTTTGGTATTTTCTAACCTGAAATGACCTAATAAAGATATTTATGAAGAAAAAAATTTTTCAAACTGGTTTTCTCGAAATATGACAGCAAAACAATTATAGTAATATTTTTTTATTTACAAGAAATTGGAAAAGCTATTCAGACTAAAATATTCCATCCCTCCTCATCTGAACAGTCATCAGCTTCATCCGACTTTTCATTAGCTTCATCAGTATACGATGAAATTAAATTAATTTCGAAAATTCGAAAACCGTCGCAATGACGCTGCTTCAAAATTTTTCAAAAAAAAATTTTCAAAAACTGGCTATACGATTTTTTTAACTTTTTGAGCAGATAGAACTGCATTGAACTACAAATTTGTTTTTTACTTATCTCCCAAATTTCACACTGAGCCCTCCAGGAATTTTTGAAATATTGAAATGATTAATTGTTTGTTAAAAACGCAAACGCTGATTGTTATAAACTTTTATCAGTTCGATAGACTATTTTAAGTACTTTATTAGGATCAGCAAGAATTTTCAACTATTTCAAAAGTTAAGAAAAAACCGATACTTACCAACAACGCGCTTTTCGGTAGTTACCTAATTTTAAGTGCGTCTATCAATTAGCTCTAATAAAAAAAATATATTTTATTCTTTGCATATTTTTGATAACTGTATAAAGTTGTTATAACCATTTTTGACCCGAGGCCGTGAGCTCCTTTTTACATATCTAGCGCTTGTCGGAGCAGGCGGGGCGGGGCGGCTTGTACCGGCTAGAGATAATTTCAATCACTTGTTGACGCGATAATATTTAAAACGTAAAAAGTATGGAAAGTACCAGCGACGTGTTCGTCCATTTTTTATATATCTGTAAATGTAATTAAATGCGCATTGTACCAGCAAATGAAATTGTGGACTTCTTTGTAAAAATATCTACACTCTACAATTATCCAACTAATGACTTATAGAAGAACAAGCATCACAAAAAATACATCTGCGGTATTGTGCGGCTACTTTTTTCTTATATACTAAATAGAATAATTACTCTTTCATAGTACATTAAAATTAAGACAGGGAAGCACACTGAAGTATAAAAAAAACTCCAAGTTTGTGTAAAAAACGAAAGAAAAAATCATTGATGAGGTTTATTTTCAAAATATGCTATGCAACTATAAAACTGTAAAACAATGAAAAACAAATATCAAACACAGTAGTACATACGTGGCTCATCACAATCCATAATGAATATCACCACACTTTACGTAAAAACAGTTCCTAAAATGTTTTTGAATTAGCGTTAAAAGCAAATAAGTTAAAACACGTACACTGCTAGCAAGCCTTCTCAGATTGCGACATGTCGCGGCTCGCTCAAATGCGATAAAACAAAATAAAATCGCTGCCCATTGTTCCCCAACTATTATACTATCGCAAGCAGTAGTTATTTTGTAGAATTAATTGTTTTGAAAAAATGGACTTATGACCAAGTTTTTGGGTCAAATACCCCACTGTGCGACGTCTCGAAGGTTACGCCTAATTTCCGAAGGACAATACCACCGCGTACTGATACGTTTGATAAATCAACCCAATAACAGCGATCTATTAAGCACAAGTAGATAATGCCTTCGAAAAAAGCGTCTTGTCGCAACCAAAATTCCTTACCTTAATCAGCTTCCTTCCTAACAGCGCCTCGACGTTACGACTAATTCAACACAAAAGGCTGTACTCTCGCGTTTAGTACGTCTGAGAAAGTTTACTGATACGAGTAAAAATCTACTCCTAAGCTTATATGAGTTTGCCAAAATGCTCGTAGAAGGCCAAAACACACAGTAGTGATTTGTTTTATTGAAGTTTCAAGTTCAAAACTTGTTATACGTTATTTTTACAATTAAACTGCAACTCCACCCTCTTTTATTTTTTGAATGGATAGAAGTATCAATATTATTTTGTCTGACGCTTTAAGGCTTTCTTGAACACTTGTACTAATTAAAAGTGCCAAGCCTCTTTACTTTATGTTAAGAAATAAAACTCAACATTTAATCTAATTCTTGTTTCCATACAATTAAAAAACATTGATTAAAAAACGAAAATAACGAAAGGGGTAACTCAACTATGAGGTCAGAATAATCGCCGTAGAGGTTCATAATCACCTCAAATGAAAGTAACACCAATTTTAATTATTTAAATGGCAACTTTTTGGTTAATGTAATATGTTACAACTTTTTTCTTTCCACCCGTATAAAATTTTTGAACCATTTCGGGAAAAGCAAAAAATGCATGTTAACATTTTGTGGTTTTAACTGAACTCCTTCTTTAATTATTCTATTTGCACTGCATCCTGTTATACAGATAAATAGATACCAACAAGGCTTTTTTTAAAAATTAAGTTCTGTTGATCTAAGAGTTATTCAATTAATAATAATTGGTTTGGCGCCTGCGGAAAGCAAATGTCTATCTCTTGTACTAGGATAAATTACCATTGGCTTATTTATTTTTAAACATGAGCGTAACATCGTTCCTTTACGACAAACAAATTCAAATTTGTTCCTTCCATCTTGTAGCTAAACCTGAGTATTTATTTTACTAATCTATTAGTAGAGACCGCTTGTAATGTTCAGTTTATGTTTGTCCAATTACTACTGGACTTTGTATATAGATTAGCGTCGTTCGCAAAACAGCTTATTGAAATTCAACGAAATTTGTAATGGAATATGCGCCTTATATAATGTACGCGTAAATATGTGGGTTGTTGTAGTAGGGGCCCCTCACCCCTAAAAGTTGAGACAGGTGAAAGAGATCCAGATTTAGTATATAGATAGATCTTGAATAAAACTTTTCAGTTTTTTCTCTACATATTCTCTAAACGCTAGTATGTCATATACGTATAAATAATTTGTTAGATCTGTAATGAAAGTTTAAAATATGTGAATATCTATCTTCTATTTTTAATATTCTTATACTCACAGTTCTTGCTATAAAAGATAAAAAAGACTGTAAACTTACCTTACTAATATATTCTATGCTTAGTACTTTCTTTGCGGTGATATTCAAGTTTCTGTGATTTACTACACATTAAAGTCTGTGTTCCCTTTATATATGTCGATAAAACATACGCTGCTGACGTAAGTGAACTTGTAATATGGTTGGAAAAGTTCCAAATGACTCGACCAGACATCAAGTGCAATTTTCGTGCCTGCAATAATCACACTGTTTCTTACATTATAGTCGGGGTGTTAAATGAACGCCGCTGATGAATACTGAATCGACGTCATCTTCTCGATGTTGAGGCTGATTACTAGATTGTTTTGAGGTTTTTAGTTATTGTCTTTACGCTTGTTTCTTTGTGAACCATTTGTGATTGACGAGTTCGTTTTTCCGGTCACCAAACACGCAATCCTATTCGGAACTTGATGTCGTTGTGACCTAAACCACTATCGATTTTAGTTTTGCACTAAACTATTATAGCCTTGTTTTTCTATGTTTGTAAATATACTGTTAAAAAACTAGGCCAATTTGAAACTCATTCTATTTTTTGCTTTACAAAATCAAAGTTTGTAACGTTGTCAAGAAAACGAATAAGGCAAGAACTCTCCCACTGTAACTGAAAATGTCCGGATGTTTAATCTAGTATTTAGTCAGTATTTAAATTATAAGGCAATCAATAAATAGTAGTTTTTGGCATAATTTCTTTAAATAAATCGTTGGCGCATATAATAAATTGTAAACGAAATATCTACGAGCTTAGAATGGTAACGCATCCATATGTTTGACCTTATGCCAGCTTGTGTAGATCAGTTATTATTTATTTGGTCAACTGGAATTGAAGCTTATGTAATAGTAAAATTAAATAGGGTTCGTAAGCGTAGAATATGAATAGTCATGAGTTTTAAAGTACTTTACGAAACAATTTTATGAAACTGGAAAAATATTTTTTTAGTTGAAATGTAAAATAGCAACAACGAATTAATGAAAATAGAACGTGTAAATTTATTAATGCAACGATAAAGTTGTAGGAAAGACAACTTTGAATTATAAGGGACGGAAAACCACCGTTGAATAAAAACCTTAAGATTTGCAGTAAACAACATTTTTTTTTTTTAATTCTTCTCCGAAAAATTAGTTTTCTTTTCCAATACGTTTCTCGTATAACTTAATGGATTTGAGTGCGCCCATGTTTTTTTTACTTATTGAATTTTAACGAAATTTTTTGCTCTTCTTCTGGCCGGATTTATATGCACTAACAGTGTTGCCAGTTACATTTATCCTGTTGTAGCAGAGAAAACCATATCGGGCAACACTGTTAGAGCATATAAATGTGGCCACTAAGTTGGGCGATGGATTGGTTATGTGGAAAAATTGGTACACGTGCTAATATCTAAAATTTTATCAATTTCTCTACTTAGTGGCCACATTCATATGCACTAACAGTGTTGCTAGGTATGTTTTTCTCTGCTACAACAGAATAAATGTAACTGTCAACACTGTTAGTGCATGTAAATCCAGCTACTAGTAATAATGGATGGGAATGAGATGCTAATTTCTCACAAGTCTATGTAACTCATGTCTTTCAGAAGGGCCCGATCCCAAATGGTGAGCACTTTGGCATGGATGCGTTTTTCACTGAGTGGGTGTTAAACGGATTTCGGCGTTATAAGCATCTTATTTTACTTTTACAGTTTTTGAGGTATATCGAATTAGTGCACTGAAGATAATGTTGAAGTGGACTCAAATCGTTAATTTGCTAACGACCTCGTCCTGTATGTCATTTGCTTTTTTTTCCATGGTGACACTGGTGATATTTTGAATGCTGAATATGTGAAACGTCTGCGAGCAACATTTTTTTGAATAGTGCGTAATTTCAGTAGCAGTCTTTTGAGAATGCTGCTTGCGTTCGATCATGATTTTTGTGTTTACGTTATGGGTCTGTTCTATTTTGGCATCATTCTGTTAAAGTTAATCAGTTTTTACTATCCTACACTAGATATTAATTTAATTAAAAAATTCAAAACCTTAAATGTTTCAATAATTGTGGCACAACATGTTAGCTTTGGACTATTTAAATTTTTGAAATTAATTTGAAAATCTGGCTAAACATTTCAAAATTTTTTATTGTTACAGGTTTACTGTATCACTCTGTTACGATTTTTCACATATGTCACAATTCAACTGCGCAACTTCAACTCATTATTTTTTAAATTAGTTTTACTTTCACTTTCGGTGTAGAGAAGTAGTGATTTCATGAAAATATCTGATTTCGAGATTTTAAGCGAGGAATGAAATTTAGTGAATTTATAAACGATACGATTTTTGTAAACCTTTAATTTAACTTCATATTACTCAAAAATGAGATGATAGATTTGGATCAAATTTGGTCTTGTAATAGCCTATACAGGATGTATCAAATTGCGTGTTAACTATGGGGATCTCGCTTATTTGCAGAGATACAACGATGGTTGAATTAGAAAAAAGTTGTGGAATTTCATGCCCATTAATAATCTGAAAAGAAATAGCAGCTATATTGCTTAGTTTCTGAATAAACTAAAGAAAAATGAAATTTTGGATTTTTTGTTTTCGGCTGTAACTCATTTGTCATTTATATTACATATTTCTAGTTAACGCATTATTAAGACACTTTTTCATGTTGTATTTATATTTTTGATCAGATTTGGTGTAACTGTTAGCATTGCTCATTTTCGACTGTCAACTTTTTTTTTCTTATGGTCGGCATGTTAAATTTTTTTTATATTTGAATAGAGTTTTTAATTCTGATTTCAACGATGTGTTACACGTTACATTTTGTTTAAGTTTTGAGCATTTTATTACAAAAAATAAAAATTTCCTAAGAGTGCCATGGAAAAACCACGTCATTTAATTTATTTTTAAAAATATCTAGTAGGCCATGAACTGATGGAAGTAAAACAAAACACTACTTTTATTTACTTTGGCCTTTAGATACATTAGGTACGCGAAAATTTCAGGAAACTTTGTTTTGAGCGGAGGCAGCAGGTTAAGTTATTTTTCTCAAAAACGAATGAATGACACAGTTATTAACACACAGATTAGAGAGTTTATTTTAGACGAGCTTCTGAGCATGTTTTACAAAGGTGTCAAATGTTTTGCACATTTATTTAATAATTGTTTGTATTAGTGCAGTTCTATTGTTATCTGTTGTAATTATTTTAATTTTTTATGTCAGTTGCAAAACCTAAAAACTGCAAGTGGAATTTTCAGTAAATTGTGTATGTTAGAAAATTTGTCATTTATTTGTTTTTGTTAAAATTAACATAACCTGCTGCCTACGCACAAAACAAAGTTTCCCGAAATTTTCGCAACCTAATGTATCTAAAGGTAAATAAAAGTAGTGTTTTGTTTTACTTTTATCAGTTCATGACCTACTAGATATTTTCAAAATAAATTAAATGACGTGGTTTTTCCATGGCACTCTTATGAAATTTTTATTTTCTGTAATAAAATGCTCAAAACTTAAACAAAATGCTAAGTGTAACACATCGTTGAAATTAAAAACTCCATTCAAATATGAAAAAAATTAAAATGCCGACCATAGAAACAACAGTTGACAGTCGAAAATGAGCAATGGTAACAGTTATACCAAATCTGATCAATAATTTAGATTCAGCATAAAACAGTGTCCTAATAATTCATTAACTAGAAATATGTAACATAAATGACAAATGAGTTACAGCCGAAAACAGAAAATCCAAAATTTCAGTTTTCTTTAGTTTATCCAGAAACTAAGCCAGAGAGCTCCAATTTCTTTATAGATTATTAATGGGCAATAAATTCCACAACTTTTCTCTAATTTAACCATCGTCGTATCTCTTCAAATAAGCGAGATCCCCATAGTTAACACGCAATTTGATACATCCTGTATATTAGAGAGACTATGTTACTATGCCCGAAAAGTTCATAGTTTTGGAAAAAATAATGTTCAAAAGCTGCTACTCGATTTTTTTTTAAATTTTGTTGGATGATAGAGCTAGAGATGAGCTACAATTTTATTGGTTTATCAATTTCTTAACGTTGCTGCAAATTTTTTAAGATAAAAAATTGGAGCCATTTTAAGGGGGGAAAATTGTCCCCTCTCTGTCAATTTTAAACTGACGAATTTTATATTTGGTTTCATATCTAAAATCCGACAAAATCCGTGTACGGGAAAGTTGTTCAAAACGCAAATTTTTAAAACAGTTGCCAAAAGTAGGTTAGTGGATGAGACATTATTTTTTCTTCCTAAATTTAAGACTGATTTTTGAGGTAATGATTATTTTGTTATGGTTTTGGTCAAAGAAAAGCCACCTCCATACGAGATGACCGGTTCCTTTTGCTTCAACTTTTAAGTAATCGCCCATTCACCGCCGTTTCTACCAGAAACCGTCTTCAGATTGTGAGGAATGTTAATGATAGTGAACGAATAGTTAAGAGACGACCTAATAAAGCTGGACTAAAGGCAAAAAAGCGACTATTGCCCTATTTTGCAACCAAGACACGTCAGAGCTCCATTAAATTTTGCTCGACTTTACTTGCACTGGACCATGGAAGATTTGAGACAAATACTCTCTACAAATTACAAGTTACCCTCATACAAAAGAGAAGAGGAAGAGGTGGTGGAATAATGGTTTGGATAGGAATATTTTTCGATAATCGCACAGAGTTTTATTTTTCTAAACGGTGTTATAACAGATGCCTGCTATATTGAGGAAGTTTTAGCAGAAGCTGTTGCTCCATTTGAACTATTCATTGGCAACGATTTTATTTTAATGCAAAACAATGCAAGACCACACGTTGCAGGAGTTGTGACTCCCTATCTGAACAAATTCGGTATTAACACCTAGACTGTCTAGTATGTAGCCGTGACTTAAATCTGATAGAGCATCTATTTGACGAAATTCGACAAAGAGTTCGAACACTATCAGTTGTTACGAAAACCCGTACATAACAGTAAGTTGCACTTTGTGAAGAATACAACATTTCGCAAGAATTCGTCAAAATTTATTGCGTTTAATGCCGACACGTATGCAGGCTACCATTAAAGCCAGAGGGGAAAATACGGTTTAGTAAAAATATACTGTCTGCTTGATTCTGGGTTAAATTAAGATTTGTTTTCATTTTTTTTTTTTTTTGTTCAAGGTTTACAATGCAATCTGTTACAGCATTAACAATAAGCATTTGTGTGAATTGACAACATTGACGTGATAAAGAGATATGTTCCAGTGAACAGTAATCTCTATATGAAAATTAATTCAGGTGTGTTAGTAAAACTAAACTAAACTTTAAAACTAAACTTTACAATCTGATGTTTATCGATCATGCACTAAGTCGAGTGGCGTTTTACGCTTTAGTCTCTTTGTCTGCTCACCGTTATCAAGCAAATTTATTGCCAGCACATTTGGATGATTTTCCAATCGTTGAATGTATTTTACGCTGCACTGCACAATCGTTTCACTCACTGTGGGCACTTGCAGATCATTGTAGATGTCTTTATTCGTCACAAACCATGGGGCGTCCGTAAGAGCACGCAGCACTTTAGACTGGAATCTGTCGATGATGGCGATGTTTGATTTCGATGCTGTCCCCCAAAGCTGTAGTCCATATGTCCATACTGGCCTGAAGATGACATTGTATGCAAGCAATTTGTTTCGAAGTGAAAGTTGAGACTGTCTTCCCAGCAGCCAATAATGTTTTCGGAATTTAGTACCTAGTTGTTTGCGTTTTTTCCAGATATGTGTGCGCCAAGTCAATCCCTTATCTAGATGTATACCGAGATATTTGACGCTGTCTGTGGTAGGTATGAACTGGTTTCCTATCATTATTTGTGGTGAGTCTCCTCGGCATTTAGTAAAGATGATATGGTTGGACTTAGCCTCGTTTACTTTAATCCTCCACTTCTGGGTCCATTTATCGATTTCATTAATACTGTGTTGTAGTATGTTGCTTGCCTCAATTGGATTTTTGTGAACAGCTAAAATGGCAGTATCGTCTGCGAATGTCGTTGTGACCGCATCATCATTGGTTGGGAGATCAGCAGTGAATAAGAGGTACAGTAAAGGACCCAGTATACTACCCTGCGGCACGCCAGACGTTATTGGGTGTAGTTCTGTTATTTCATTTTCATATCTCACTCGGAAGTACCTCTCACTTAGGTATGATTTAAGGATGATGTAGAGTTTTTCTGGAAGTTTCTTTCTGAGCTTATAGAGGAGTCCCTGGTGCCATACTCGATCAAATGCTTGGCTAATGTCTAGAAATACTGCGGCACAGTAATTTTTATCTTCAAATGTTTTATTTATAGTGTCGACTACACGATGCACCTGTTCAATTGTAGAATGTTTCTGTCTAAACCCGAATTGGTGATCAGGTATCAGGTTTCTCTCTGCGACTATCTTATTTAACCTTTTGGCTAACAGTTTTTCAGCAATTTTAGATAAGACAGGCAACAAGCTAATCGGCCGATAGGATGAAGGCTCATGCGGTGGTTTGCCCGGTTTTTTAATTAGTATTATTTCTGCTGTCTTCCACTGGGCTGGAAAATGTTTTAATCTGAAAACAGCGTTTATGAGCTGTGTTAGCATAATTATACCCTTGCGGGGAAGCTCCTTAATTACTTTGCCTGTGATCAAGTCGTAACCGGGGGCCTTTTTTGGGTTTAGGTCGTTCAGGATTAAATCCTTTACTTCTTTTGGTGTTGCTGTAGGTACAGGTTCGCTAAGTTGTTCAGCCTCTTCTAGGAATCTTTGAATTTCTTCATCCTCGTCCTCGTCAATCTTTGGTAGCGGCTTAAACACATTTTCTAGATAATCAGCAAAAGTTTCAGCCTTTTCCTTGTCTGTTTTCGCCCAGCCGTCGTTTGGTATTCTTATGGGTGGTATATGTTCTCTTGGTTGTTTTAATCTTTTTGTTGCTTTCCACAGAGCATATTCAGTGTCAAATGTTGGTGTTAGCCTTTCCAAGTATTCCTGGAATGATCTGTTCTTGAGTTCTTTTAGCGATTCTTTCAATTGTCTTGCTGCACGATTAAAATTTGTTTTATCTCGTGGATGTCTTGATAATTGCCATGTCTGTCGAAGTCGTCTTTTTTCTAGTATTTTTTCGCGAATGTGTATTGGACAATCAACTGTTTTTGGTTTTGATTTTTCCAGCACTGGTGTTGCCTCCCAAGCAGATTCTTGTATTAGAGAGGTGAAGTTTTGTACTTCTGTTTCCAACTCTGCTGTTGTTTTGAGCGAGACTCTTAGGTTTGTTTTGTCGTTAATTAGTTCTTTGAAGTATCCCCAGTCGGTTTTACGGTTGTGAAGTTTTATCATCTGCTCCTTTTCTTTTATACCCGAATAGACGGTTGCTATCACTGGGGAGTGGTCAGATGCTAAGTCATCACTTGGTTCGATGTCTAGAGATCCTGGAGTAAACCCTTTAGTAACAAAGAAGTCCAGACAGTCTGGTAGCTTATTGGAGTCCGTCGGCCAATATGTTGGTTTATATGTAGAAAGATGGTTCAGGTGTAGTTCGTTAATTACCGCGTATAGTATTTTACCTCTCCCAGGGGCTGATAGTCTGGATCCCCAGCTGGTGTTCTTTGCATTATAGTCGCCACCTGCTAGAAATCTATGTCCAAGCTGAGTGAAATAATTGATAAAGCTTTGCTTGTCAGCAGGGTAGTTTGGAGGGCAATAGGCTGCAGAAACGGTTATTGGACCGTTCCAGTCTTCTATGACAACACTTGCTGCCTGGAGACACGCTTCTTCGATTTTGTCTAGCATATGGTGTTTTATACCGTTTCTTATGATAATTGCTGCACCCGCACTGGCTCGTCGCTCTGTGTCCGGATGTGCTGCATTGTATATTATATAGTGTGGAATTTTAAAACTAGTATTTGTTGTTAAGTGGGATTCCGATATTAGCAAAATGTCGATCTTGTTTAAAGCTAAAAATAATTCTACTTCGTGTTTGTGGCTTGTGATGCCGTTAGCGTTCCACAGAGCAATTTTGTATAGTTGAGCCATTATTTTTTGGATTTTGTAGCATGCCTCATCTCTTCTCTGAGCTGTCTGATTTCCTGTGTTAATTCTAATAAAGATTGTTGTTGTTTTTCTATTTGCTGCTGGAATTGCATATTTTGTTGCAGTAGGTATGCATTTTGTTGTTGTAAAAGGGTTATAATATTATAATCTGGTTTTTGTTGGCATAATTGCGGATATTGGTTGTCTTGAGGTGGTTTTCTTGCTGCTTGAACATCATACTGCACCCCTGGTTGGATTTGTGGGGTTTGTATGTTTTGTGGAGCTATTATCTCTGGATGTGGTGGTTGCGGTAACTCACTTTGTGCATTTGCTCGATTCAGTGCTGTTCCATTCCGTGTTGGAAATCTTCTGCTTATGATTTCTAAATATACTTCGCATCCTTTGAAATTTGTTTTCATGGGTAAAATTGTTCCTTTTTTATTATTTTCTTTTTGGGTTCTTTAAATCAAATAATTGATCGTTAATGTAAGTCAACAAATACATAATTGTGTTGAAATGTTGTAAAGAGTCGATAAAAAGCATATACTCCAAAAGTAATACTATTTTATTTTGAAATACCTAAAGTGGCCACTTTTTTTGCCGGTTAGTTTATTTTAATTAATAGAATGAATAGACTCTCGTAGTACAATAATGTCTCCTCTTCCTTCTTTTTCGCATATAAAGATAGAATTACTAAAGTGATCAATTAATTTCTATTTTATCCATCTTGGACTATAAGCAATGTTATCCGATTTTTCGAGAAAGCCTTCCATTGCTAATGTCAAATCACAACTATGAGCTTTTGATAAGCTTCATATTTTTCAAGATAAGGGCAGGCTTTATTTTGTCACAAACTTCCATAGTTCATTCTTTTTCACATCAGTAACTTTTTATTAAAAATCTAAACCGATGCAAAATTCTTTTTGTTTTCGAAAAAAATTATTTATGGCAATAAATACATTTTTTTGTGGTATGTTAAAAAAGCTTTACATCAAGTTTGAAATCAGCGCAAGAACAGCATAAAAACATGAAGCTCAAATCAGGTTTGCAATATAAATATTCATTGGAGTTGCCGCTCTGAAGGCAGTCTGCCATTTTAGAAAAAAGCAAAAGGAACAATGTTCCCGTACACGGAATTTGTAGAATATCGAATATGTTATTAAAAATGGCGTTCTGAGTCGGGTACCACAAGCATTACTTATCTTACAATTTCTTTAAGTTCCAAAGCCTAGTTTGCCCTGAGTAATACAAAAAAAATAAAATTAACTCATATTGTGAAATAAGTACATCCCAAAATAATTTTCTCTCTGCAATAGAAGCAGTCCAAGTTAATTAAGAAAATAAGTCAAAATACAAATTTTTTTTCTCCGTGTCATGTTTATTTTGCACAATCATCCAAACAACGTACAAAAGTCACTGTGAATCGCACGTGTGCCATTGTTGCCATGTTAAAAAATGGCGGTTTTCTGCTATTTACTTACATACTTATAATACTATGAAAAAAACGTTAAATAACACAGTTACAGAGCGTAAAATTGTGGATCAAATATACAATTTTTTTCTATCATTAACCGTTGCAGATATACGGACGGTTACGTTGCAGTAATGTCACTGCGTCCCATTGGTAATTGTGAATTTTGCCGCGGACTGTTTATTATCGACTATTCAATTCACCTGTCATCTGTCAAAAATTGACCAATGAAAATCCGGAGTTTGGTGTTTCTCAACCAATAAGAAAAAATAGGGGTGCATATATCTTCCTGGAGGGTATTCAAGTGACTAATTAAAACAAATGAAGTTTTTATTAGAAAACATTAATGATTTGGTTCATTGAATACTTCCTCGAATACCATTCTGCTTCATAGGAGGAAAAAAAGTCACGGAAAAGAAATGCACGGAAAAAAGTTCCCTGAAAAAAGCCTCCAGGAAAAAGTTTCCGGAAAGAAAGCCCCATGGAAAAAAGTTCCCGGAAAAAGGTTCCTTGGTAAAAAGTCTCCGGAAAAAAAAGTCTACAGGAAACAAGTCAACAAAAAAAGTGTTTTTCAAAAGCCAGAGATAGAGCCGCTTTTCAGTTAAACCGGAAGTCGGTGATTTTGCTTTTGTGCCCAGAAACTGCATCAGTTTTTTTTATTATACGTAGTAATAATAATCTAGCAATTCAACTTGCCCTGAATTTATCGGTGTAATCAAAATATAAGCTTTTTAATAAACTCACTGCCAACGATGAACACAAAAAAACAAGTTTATCTTCCTGGAACCTTTATCAACCCGGAAGCCTAGATGTTATTAAGTTTATCTTAACGTATGTCATATTTAAAAAAATTCTGTTTTCATTAGTTTATCCCATCTTTTTAAAGTTTTTCAGACTTTTTTCCGTAGAGTCTTATTCGGGGGACTTCTTTTCTGTGACTTGTTTTACGGGGACTATTTTCCAAGAGACTTTTTTCTGGAGACTTTTTTTTTCAAGGGAGTTTTTTTCCGGAGATTTTTTCCAGAAGACTTTGTTTTTCAGGGGACTTGTTTTCCATATACTTTTTTCCGTGATTTTTTTCTGATTACTTTGTTTCCTAGATTTTCAAGCGCAATGGACATTCGTGGTATACCACAGCAAAAATAGTCGACATAACTTTGACTACTGCTGTTATATAAGTGATAGTTTTCCATCCATCCAATGGCGCCCAAATCGGGCCTTGGCCTCCTCTATTTTCTTCCTCCAGCTATCCCTGTCCTGCGCCGCTTTTCTCCAGTTTGGAGTTCCGAGCATGAATCGTGCGTCCTCTTGGATTTTGTCTGCCCATCTCGCCCCTGGTCTTCCAACCGGTCTTTTGCCCTCCATTTTTTGGTTGAAGATCCTCTCGACTACTCTTGACTCTTTCATCCTTTGTAAATGCCCGGCCCATTTAAGTCTTTGTAATCTTATTGTTGTTGATAGATCTGCTTCTGCGAAGAGCTGGTAGATCTCGTGGTTGTATCTTATTCTCCACTGTTCGTTCTCTTGGACCGGTCCATATATTCTGCGTAAGATTTTTCTTTCGAATGCGTTCACCATTGTTTCCGCTCTTTGTGAGAGCGTCCAAGTATCGCTTCCATAGCATAGCACTGGACGTATTATTGTTTTATATAGTCTCAGTTTTGTTTTCCTGTGGACATTTCCCAATCTGATTATGACCGAAATGTGGCAGTATACTTTATTGGCATTACTGATTCTTCGTTGGATTTTCTTTATCTCGTCCCGTTTGCTGGATATGTTACAGCCTAGGTAGGTAAAGTCGTTCACCACCTCAAAATTTTGGTCGCCTATTGTCATGTTCTGGCCTCTCCTCCTATTGCTTCGGGTCTGTATTCATACTTTGGTCTTATCTTCGTTCCCTTTTAAGCCCACTTCTTCCGCAGCGCTTTCTAGTTGTATGTAGGTTTCCTTCATTGATGTTAGGTTTCTTCCAAGTATGTTTATATCATCCGCATATCCTGCTAGTTGGGTAGATTTGTGTAGCAGCGACGCGTTGGTATCTACCGTGGTTTTCCTTACCGCGTATTCTAATGCTAGATTAAAAAGCATTGGGGCGAGTCTATCCCCTTGCTTGAGGCCTTGGTTTATTTTAAACGGATCCGTTAAGTTTCCTTGTATCTTCACCCGGTTTTCAGAGCCTTCCATTGTTAGTCTTGTTAATCTTACTAGTTTCAGTGGCGTGTTAAAGTCTAGCATGATGCTGTAGAGCTTTTCTCTGTCTATGCTGTCGTATGCCTGTCTGAAGTCCAGGTAGAGTTGGTATACATCAATGTCATAGTGATAGTTTTACCAAACCGTATTTGGGGGAAGAAGTGTGTGTTTAATCGTGTTTATGTTTTTTTGCGCAAAACGATTATATTGACCTGAATTACATACGACTGGAAAAACGACTTCATTTTAGTCCACCTGGGAGAAAGAGCAAAAGTATTTTTTCACGCGGTATCCTTATTAGGTCTCTTCCACGATGTAGACCTCCTACGCAAGTTTTTGTCTCTTTGCGTCTGGATACAAACAAGTGGTAATATAATTCGGTGAAGTCTGTTTCGGTAATACTTGACAATATAACCATTATGGTCATGTGTTGTCCTCGATTACAACGTCTCAATTGGAAGTATCTTCGCAGAGAAAGACGTTAGTATATGCTAATGCAACCCCGATTTCTTGCTGATTTATCGTCTGTTATATCAATTCGTAACAACGCAAAGAATATTTTGGAAAGTGATTCTGGAGCTGGTTCCAAAAATTTTTTTCGGTAAATACATCCAATTGCTTCTAGAGGTAAACATTGTTTTGTTTTTTAGTAGCTGCGAAAACTATTTTGAAAAAAAAATAATAAGAAAGTTGTTCCGTATCCGCTAGCGGGATGTATAGAAACTGGGTGGTACTAACGTAGAGGACGAGATGGGCAGGGTGAAAATAAACTGTGGCAAGACGTCTGCGAATGTTGAAGTGATTTCTAACTTACTGCAGCAGCTTCATTACAAGATAGCTTCTCTGCAGAACGCGGAAGCACTTAAATTGGGCAGAACCTCTATGTTTATTTTTTACTTTTCGGTACAAGTTGAACAGACAAAAAAAGAAGCCGATACGATTAAATGTGAATTATGGGTCGCTGCTGCAACGAAACGGTCCCTATTTCCGCAACTGTTAGGTGTTGAACTTTTGAGTGTTTTTTGTAGTACCCACGATAATCGAGTAAATCGCAAAAAACGAAAAAGATTACCATTGTTTTAAGATGACGGCAAAGTCACACGTGCGATCAACTGTGGATTTTAGTATGCTGTTTAAGACGAAAAAATAAGCACCTCTACGAAGAAACTTGGTATCAATTTGATTTAAAAACGCTCATTACTATTACCATGGACTACAAAGCAATGCAAAATTAACTTCTTGAATTGATTTCTATACTCAGTTGTTTTATGCAGAATTAGTCAAAGAATCCATATGCTCCGTGAATTTCAAAACAACAACAAAGCGTACAGATTCTAATACTAATACTGCGTTTATGATTTACTTTGATCTGTTTTCTTTAGTAAATGTTTTAAGTTTTTGTCTACCAAAATTTTAATAAACACCCTTTCAACTTGTATGTATTGTTCATAATGCTAATCTAATCTGTCTTTTAGTACAAGACATTTCTTTAATAGCCAAGAGAAAAATAAAAAGGAAGTAAAGTTTGTTTCTTTAGTAGTTGACGTAGAAAATTGTAGAAAAATTCTAACGTAGTATATTTAAATATTTGAAGATACTTTTTGCTGAACCTGTTCGTTGTTTCTATTATTGTGGTTTCCTGTTTTGTATAAGGATAACACAGCTTTTTACAATTTTTGTTTGTAAACCTTACGGTTTATGTAAAAATTTATATTTAATTAAGCCCTTCTTAAACTTAAAAGTAAATATCTTGGACGTTGGTTGTAAGACTTAAGCTAAAAATTTCCTAATATATAAGTATCAAGTGTATATGAGCATTTTACTTAACTGCGGGAAACTTTCATCAATCCAACTTTGAAATTTTTATAATTATATTCTCTATATTAATTTTCAGTATAAAAAATGCTTTTTTGTATGATTTTTTGAACTAAAAGCATAAAATACAAATTCCAAACATGTAACAGAAATTGTTCAGCAAAATATGTATTGACAACAATATAAAACTTTCTCGTCGTGCTATTCATAATTTGGAAAAAATGAATAATTCAGATAATGCACATAATGTTCCAAGTATTTCAACAATAAACTTGATACACACAAAATAAACGTTTTAGAGGAATTTATATTTAATTAGATATTGACTAGCAGATATTAGATTATCGAAGGGATGAAAATAACGAGCGAAGACAACATGGAGGAGATTTATAATTATGTTATATATGTCAGATAGCACAGTTACACAGCTGCAACTAACAACGAACAGTAGCAAATAACAATATCCATTAGGATGACAGCAACAGCGGAGTTATTGGTCAAGAGAAGAAGATATGAAATAAATTTAGTAAAGGTAAAAGCAAAATCAAGAAAGAAGAACGACTAACAGCTATTAATGCTACAATAAAACCGGTATAAATAGCACGCGAATAGTTTCACCGTTGTAGTTATTGGCATCTAGACTTCGAGCTCTGTCTCACCGACATCGCCGCAGCTATGATGACACCAACAAGACGAAACGTCGCGCCGCGGCCGGTGAGTTCGGTGACGCCGTTCCAGCCTACATGTCATTGGTGCCAAGGGCGAAGTGGAAATCAAGTTTATGATAGAAAGCGATTTTAAAGCAAGAATAAGGTGAGGAATAACAAGTGGGTTGGAGTTTTAATCAGAAAATAATTAAATAACAAAAACAACGAGAATAGTAGTAAGTACGTATACGGACTTCATTCTAAAAAAAAATGACAAATGGTATTATCTACCTAGTAAGAATAGGATACAGGACAATGATGTTGCAATATACAAAAAAAAGATCAAGAAGAATATTTGGATAGCAAAGATGCGGAAAATGGAATATGCTAATAATAGCGCCGCAATAATAGCGTCGCAAACAATACGCCTTAAAAAATAGCGCCCAGTAAAAGTAGCGCCGTCAAAAATTTCTACGTCAAAAATTTCGCCGTCAAAAACAGTGCCGGTCAAACAAATCGCTGCTAAAAATAGCGCCGGCAAAATTAATGCTTTAAGAAACGTCGCCGTACAAATAC
Organism: Ctenicera cuprea; assembly: GCA_958336395.1. Classification (NCBI taxonomy): domain Eukaryota; kingdom Metazoa; phylum Arthropoda; class Insecta; order Coleoptera; family Elateridae; genus Ctenicera; species Ctenicera cuprea. The sequence continues at coordinate 36,146,007 of OY284491.1, read as the reverse complement.
TTTGCATTATGATAGAAATTTTAGATACATTTAATTTGCGTAAACCTTAAATTAAACTGTTATCAAAATGCAAAGTATTTGTATGGCTGCTTTTGCTAGTGACCTTTTTGACGTTGCTATGTTTGCCGGTGACATTTTTGACCCGTGACGTTTTTGCAGGCTCTATTTTTGCCTGCGCTATTTTTAATGGCGACATTTTTACTTGGCATTAGTTTTTTGGGGCGCTATTATTAAAGCGCTATTATTGAAGCGCTATCTTGACCCCAACCCAAAAATTCAACAGATGGCAGGAAGAAGGAACCGTTAAAATAATACAGGATGAAATAGGCAAAAAATACACAAGTACAGAAAATAAATTTAATACATAAATACTCAGGATAAGAATTAGTAAAATAAGTAATGCTTCAGCAATGACCAAAAAGACGTGAAGCTTTGCTTGGCTTTGCTTCCAGGTTAGAGCCGCCTCATTGGCTCTGCTATTGCCGACGTTTCTTTCGCGGTTGCACGGCATATTTTCAGAGCTGTAAATTCTGCTACTGATGGAACAGAACTGACGAAAATGGTCTAGGAACTGTGTGTATAGGCGTAAAGTGGTTAGCAATGTGTGACGGATCCACCTTTGGTTGGCGCGAAAGTTGCGGTGAAAATGGTTTATAAACATTGTAAAGAGAAAAGTTATCCCAACTTTTCTCTTGTTAGGGTTATTAAAATTTACAAGGATATTGGATATTGTGACCTGTTTCAAGTCTATGGTCGCAAACGTCAAACCGGCTAGACGCTTTAGAAGAGTGCCGCGTTTCTGTTTGGAAACTAGAATGATGTTTGGCCACTTCGTTTTACCGATGTAGACTTTGTCACATGAGCAAGGAACTCAGGGCACCTAACTTGTAGACGAAATAATCCGCTACTATAATCCCACACCAGAGTGGCGGACCAAACATTACAAGTAAGTTTTTAGTTCTAATGAACTGCGGAACAACTAAGAGGAATAAAATATAACGAGCTGTTTATTTATTCCGTTTTTTAAATTAAAACACCGCCAAAGAAAAATTACATAAAACAATTTTATAGTAATCACGAAATCTTGACAATGAAATAAAACATTGAGCGACCACATATCTGCACCGCAATGCAGTATATTTGCGACGATGCTATGGAATATTCTTTTCTTTGTTGGTTCGCCAACTTTATTATTTCATATTATCCCGTGTAATCTTCTCGTGGCATTTCTTCCTAGTGTTATGCTGTTTGATATATCTGTTTCACACGTCCGATTTTTATTTAGAACTGATCTCAGGTACCTAAAAAGTAGACGATTTCTTATTACTTTACTTTCTACTATTAAATTTCGCTTTTCTGCCATACCATACAATTTCAAGAAAGGTAACAACTTTAATAGCGATAGACACCATGTCAGAAGTTTCTTGTGAATACTACAGTTCATACAAGACCACAAATTGTACACATTTAAAGAAAGGCGATGTAGAAAATGAGGGAAAACTGTGTCAACAAGAAAAACACACCCTCACCAAAAACTTCTACATAAAAATTTAGAACCATGAAGACGGACGAATTCAGCTCTAAAGACAAAAGAAATCAGAGTTGATGATGCAAATGAAAATATGCTTACTGTGGGACATAGATGTGACGATGTGACTGCAGTTGGTAAGAGTGGAGTTATACGGAAATGACACCGAACTTGAAACTGTTGCTCTTTGCCATAAAGCATCAACTGTTACTTTAGTTAACAAACCATTTGTTGACAGACTTGGTATAAAAGAACGGAACGACACGTTATGCGCACAGTGGACCAATGAGGTAACATTTCGACATAAGAATTCGATTCGTTTTGATGTGAGTATATCCGGATTCACCAACAATGCAAACATGTTTGCCATGAACAACGTTCGACCTTTAGAAATCTGCTACTTCCTGGGCAGACGATTTCTTTGAGCAACTAGTTCCGATATCCACATCTCAGAAGACAACTTCTAACGGACATGAATGCAAGTCCTATGATATTAATTGGTCAGAATAATATCCGTTTAGCGGTAGCATAGAAGGAAAATTCGCTTATTGTTACAAAGATAAATTTTGGATGAATACTTCATGGACCTACGGTCGACAAACCACTGCAAGCGTACATGTTTTATATTTGGGAGCACGAAAGAACTGATGAAGACCTTCATCAGTTACTGCCAATTTTTCACTATGAAAGCTAGCAAACACGAAGTTTGAGCGATGGAGATAATGGAAAAACTGCAAAACGTATAGACGACAGGTTTAAAATAGGGTTATTTTGGCGAGCAGAAAAAATTATCCTATCAAACAGCAAACTAACTGCAATGCGACAACTGGAGTATGTTAACAAGCGCATGTCAAAAAATGATTATTTTCCGTTATAAAAGGACCTTGGTGTTGGTATCTTCCGCAATTTACAGTTGTAAACCTAAATAAGTCAATTAAAATACAGACTGGGAGCAATTCCAAAAATATATTGAAGATAATATTAACTTAAAACAGCGCATAAAAGAACCTACAGATCTAGACAATGTGGTTCAATACCTCACTGAATTTATTCAAAAAGCAGCATGGTTGTCCACACCGAAATCTACTGTAATACAAGCAAAAATTAACAACGTACCCCTCCAAATTCGAAAACTAATTGCTGAGAAAAGACAGGCCAGAAAAGATGGAACCGATCACATAATCCTGAAGATAAACGTATATACCACAGACTGACCAGAAAACGCAGCAAATTATTGAAAGCACATCAAAACTCCTGTTTTGAAAATTACATTACGAAGCTAAACAAAGAAGACCACTCTATCTGGAGGGCCACAAAGACTTTTAAGCGTCCAAAAATAAACATACCACCAATTCAAAAACTAGATGGCACTTGGGCACGATCTGATAAAGAAAAAGCTGACGAATTCTCTCATTATCTGTCAGAGGTTTTCTCACCATTCGATGCAGTGCCAACTGTAAACACTGAGGAAATAGTAAACTTTTTGGATATTCCATGCCAGTTGTCACCACCGATCAAGCCTTTTACTCCAACTGAAGTAAGTACTGGAATTAACGCTCTAAAAAACCACAAAGCGCCAGGGTACGATTTAATAACAGCACAAATTCTAAAGCATCTCCCAAAAAAAGCTGTAGTTCTACTGACCACTATCTTCAACTGGATACTCAGCCTGTCTTACTTCCCCATACAGTGGAAATACGCTCAGGTCCTAATGATACTTAAGCCGGGCAAACCATCACATTTACCTAATTCTTATCGCCTGTTGCCCCAGCCAGGAAAACTGTTTGAAAAGCTCCTACTACGAAAACTTAAAGAAGATTTAGACATGACTACCAAGTCACCAATTCGGATTCAGGGAGCACCACTCGACAATAAACAAGCCCATCGAATAGTCAATTCGATAACTATTGTCCTTGAAAAGAAACAGTTTTGCACCGCAGCCTTTCTAGACGTCAAACAAGCATTTGACAAGGTGTGGCATGTCGGATTATCATATAAATTAAAGCAACTGTTACCGAATACCTATTATCTTTTGATAAAGTCATACCTCACCGACCGTTATTTCACTGTAAAACACAATAACCAACTATCTACATATCATCCAATAAAAGCAGGTGTCCCACAGGGCAGCGTCCTAGGTCCTCTCCTGTATCTGCTTTACACATCTGATGTCCCAGCAACCGAAAATACCTCAATTGCTACATTCGCTGACGATACCGCGATACTCTCTACACACAACGACGCAGCTGAAGCATCACAACAGTTACAAACACACTTAAACAGTCTAAGTGACTGGGTAGACTTATGGCGAATCAAGATAAATGAAAGTAAATCTGTACAAGTAACATTTACGACAAGGAAAACCACATGTCCTCCTGTAACATTTAAGGGCATTCCACTGCCAGTTAGTACAGAAACTAAGTACGTTGGGCTGCACCTAGACAGATTCCTAACCTGGTCCCCTCATCTCAGAGCAAAAAGGAAGCATATTGACCTAAAATTCAAGCAAATGTACTGGCTCCTCGGACCTAAATCTAAGCTCTCAACTGAAAATAAAGTACTGCTATACAAAACAGTTCTAACGCCCATCTGGAAGTATGGAATCCAGCTCTGGGGGTGCGCCACAAAACCAATATAATTATCATACAACGAGCACAATCCAAAATTCTCCGAGCCCTCGTAAACGCTCCTTGGTTTGTCAGCAACCGAACCCTACACGATGATCTCAACATACCGTTCGTGACGGACGCAATAGAGAAGTCTGTGTCATCCTATTTTGCAAGATTACCCGGCCATGAAAACAATCTCATCCTACAACTCATGGACCCACTACCAACACGAAGACTGAATAAACAATGGCCCATTGATCTAAATTGACGAGGAATGCAATTCCAGCCATCCTAGTAAACCTCAAGGGAATCATCGCTGGATGAGGACCCCTACATGCCACAATACTCAACAAATTTACTTAATACTCTTATGTATTTACTAGAGTAGATTGTAAATTAGCGGTTCTATCAATTAAAAAAAAATAAATTAAAATACGTTTGGTTTTTAACGCTGTAGCCAAGCCAGATAGAATAAGCTTAAATAATAATCTAGTTGTAGGGCCGGACTGATTGCAATCTCTGGTAGCCGTTTTAATAAAATTTCGTCAAAGAAATATTGCGTTTTACAGTAATATAAAGGAGGTGTTCCATTAAGTACAAATATGATCAGAAAACTTTCCAAACGTTTCTTATGGCGCGCAGAAAACCTGGACGATCAATGACGTATTTATGAGATGCAGGTTATGACGTTTTGGGAAACTTGTTTTCCTACCTGCGCTCAATTTGCCAAAAATCCTAATGCAAGTCAGAAAATAAAATCAGAAGAAATTTTAAGTACGATAATCCAAAAGCACTACGTCAGTGATTGCCTCGGCTGGAAAGACACTGAAGATAAAGAATTAACAACACTTTTTTAAAAGCGACGTCTTCAGAAACTTGGAGGTTTTGAACTGATAAATTGGATATTAAATTTGTCAAATTTCAAAGAATCTTTTTCTGAGAAAGTAGAGATGATGAAAGATGCAAAATCCACTTAAGTTAGATATGGTCAGTCAAAATGAAGACCAGAAGCCTACTAAAAGACAGGTGTTAAAATTGGTGATGTCAATATTTGATCCTTTGGGTTGAATTGCCAATTTCACAGTAAGTGAATTCATTTTACTACAAGGCAGGCGGGGAAAGGAGATTGGTTGGAACGATAGAATTGACAAAACAAAGCACCACAAAATTGCTGGACGCTAGGGCTAGTTTTTCCTGTTTTAGAAGGCAAGGCGAGAGTTGCTGACTTAAAAACGCAACCTGGGATATACCGACGACCTGAAGCAATGTTATGCCGCCTTGACCTTGAATATGGTAAGGAAAACGACACTCTTGCTCACTATGAGAAAGAATGTTAGGTCGTCACAAAGCAGTAGTATACAAAAAAATAATAGCAAGATTTATCGAAAGATTTTGTGACAATGTAAAAAAATAAATTTATATCTATTGCAATGATATGCGTGTGCATGTACTCACTAGAAAACAATTCCCTAAATGCCCGCAATTCACGCAATTACAAATTATATTTTCTATGAGACTCTTATTAACTTTCTCAGGGTCGTTATTTAGCTTGTAAGACAAGTTATTAATAAATAAATTTGAGATAGGATAAACACAAAACAATATCAACGTTACAAAGAAAGGTTTTATTTAACAAATCAATTTCTAAATGAAGTTTTCAAAAAATCAAATAAATTTTACTAAATACTGTCGTCCTTTAAAAAAAGAACACTTATCTTAATGTCTCCTTATAGAGATGTCCTTTACTCGAGCAAACGATGAATGTCCAACTTCTATTTCACTAGTTTGCAGGTTCCTCAAGGAACCACAAACACTCGCGTTTAATTTGAGTCCTTCTCTCGATTGCTTTTACATTATTTTGAACTTGGTTTTACCACCACCACAACTGGAAAACTTTCTGGATTGCTTTATACTTGTTATTCTTCTGGACTTTTCACAATTCGTTGATAATTAGTTGTATTTTCTTCTTTTATATTCACAATCACTTTTACATTACTTTTTAATCTCGTTTTTCCTCTTTATTTATCCAGAGGATATAAAATTCTCTGTCTTTATTTACAAAGACGAGTCGTAACTATCTAAACAAAATTTTCCATTCTTTTGTCTTCCTTCTTTGATTCCCATTTTTTGACCAAACAAATAAATCTCATGACCATGAGTATTCTTTTATACGTTTGACACTGACATCCATAATGACATTTATCGATGCACACACAAGTAAGTCTAAAACTTCTTATAAATTAAACCTTTTAAACAATTCTGAACTAAATTATAATTAAAACTAACATAAATAAAAATCGTATCAATCTGATTGTGTTTTTCTTTTCTTTCAGTACAAACAAACCTCACAAATATGAAAAATATAAATTATTAGAATTTATAACAAGAAATTGCAGCAATAATACGCAACCCTGAGTTTAAAAGTTAGAAAATCAAAATCTTAAAGTTCTCACAAACCTCCAATCGCAAAATAAATTGCAGCAAGCATCCCCAAAATTGCCTTCCAGGAACCACAATACCCCAGTCAAAACATACCCCTCCAAATATCATAGCACTATATACAAATTTAGAAAAGGTTTTAACTGATTTAAACGACGAAATACAATCACAGATGATGGAACAGCTTCCGATCACGGGTACGGTCCTCGGAGTCGAGTACGAACTAATCTCCAAATCGAGCACTAGCTCCGATCCGGATCAACTTTCCTCCGCAATATTACAATTTACTTTCGGCTTAGACCGCGTCGTCATTTGGAAACTGCACCCAGCATAATCAGGTAAGGACCGACCTGTAGCTTGTCGGTCTTTACAAGCAATTACTCTAGAAGTTTGAGCAATATGTGTTAGTAGGCCCTGCCTGCCTAAACAGGGCCGTGTGCTTAGATTATTTAAACCTTGGAGCGGACAAGAATTTGACCTTTTGTTTGCCAGGACAATAATACTTAATCGGCTTATGCTTGTTAGCTGTTTTAGTGTTCTATTCACTTTGAAGATGCAAGCTGCAATGTTATGCGAAACGTTAGTTTGCATGGGTTCACAAACAGCTAAGCCGATTTTAAGTATTATTGTCCTGGCAAACAAAATACATTAAGATCGAATCCTTGTCCGCCCCAAGGTTTAAATGATCTAAGCACACGGCCCTGTTTAGGCAGGCAGGGCCTACAAACAAATATTGCTCAAACTTCTAGAGCAAATGCTTGTAAAGACAGACAAGCTACAGGTCGGTCCTTACCTGATTATGCTGGGTGTAGTTCCCAAATGACGACGCGGTCTAAGCCGAAAGCAAATTGTAGTATTGACAATTCGAGAAACCGCGAAAGCCTCAAATAATATATTCCTTCCACAAGTCTATCAGCACTCAGCTTCGAGGTCAAACAGCACCCCAGGACTCGATGAAGCCGCTCTCAGCACCACGAGTCTTACAACCATCCACCATGTCCTAACGGCACTGCCCACAGGGTTTGTCACCAGCCAAGACGCAAACTGCAGGGACCGCTACCAGGAGATGCAAGCACCAGGCCCGGTCGCTACCTGGACCACAACCTATAGAAGTTTCATTCAGATTTACTTGTTCCTTTTATTAATCTCATGTTGTTTATAGTTTTTTTGTAAAAATATTAATCTTTTACTTAACTTACTTTATTCCTGAATTTATGTATTGTAATATACATATAATTTTGTGTTTAAATATAACATTACTTTTAAGCAGCATTAATTTGGATGGTGTTCATCATAAAAATCGTTTCTTATTATAAATAATTTTGCGATAAATTACCGAGATTCCGAGACTTCTCAAGCAGGGTAGTGGAGTCATGCTGATTCCTAACAAAAACAATCTGATGCAAAAACTGTTACATTTAATACAGTAGATTTGTTCGAGTTTCCGTGAATTGTTGGCACGAAATGTGCTACGGAAGCATTTTAGTTGTTTGCATCTGATGCTGCTGATATGTAGATTATACTCGTAGATTATTGTACGAGCATTGAACTGCAATCAATTTCCTTGACAACTGAAAGTAAAAATGAAATCTAACAATAATTTTAACTTTATTAATAAATTTGGTCTGTGAAGATTAATTCCAACATGTAATTGATTGTCATTTTCAGTAAAAGAGATTTACAGCTCCCGAATTACTCGAAGAATATGCAAAGGAAATCCGTAAAACAAACTGCAGAAGCAATAAGCTAAACAAAGCCTTTGTTGGAGAAATGATAGCTATTATAATGTAGATCCTTGAATAAAATTTGACATGAGAGATACCGAATAAGTTATAGTAAGACAGAAGGGCTTTATCATTATGTGTCACTGTTATATCTCAAGAGAATAGACCTCTATTGAAATTATTCTACTTACATTGTGACACGTATACAAATCATTGCATTGAGTTTTGATGTGATTTACTTATATTTATGACAACTGCCTTGTTGTTTAGAAAAGAATAATTTAATAATTTTCAATAAAACATATTTTAAAAAAACTTCAAAATATACAAAACGGTTAAAATTACCATATGATATTTTTGTATGGATCTGATGGAATAACTATTTGCTGTAATAAAAGCCATGCTGCTTTAACGATTCTGGAAAAAATAACCCAAGAAAAAAATCCAGAGGAAAAAGTTTAGCAAAAATCCATAATGTAAAGTTCGGTCGTTTATTTCTATTACTAAAAAATAAATTTATATATCTATATGTGCCAAGTACGTGAAATTTAATATTTATTTAAAATAATTACAAACTGAAATATTACCGAATGCTGGAACGTCAAAAAGAAAAATATGTAATTCAAATGAGATTTAACTAGCAGAACCTGTGGGCTACCCTAACAGTTTTTTTTTGTTAACTCCTAATGTGTTCTCTGTTTAGTCGGTCTCGAGTTTGAGAACTGCTCCCAGAAAGAAAATACCGTGAAAAAAACCTACAAAATAGCTGGAAAACAGCCCCCGGGAACAACGCTCTGTAAACAAAATTTTAAGAAAGAATAATTTATCCCCAAAAAATTTTGGTAAACAAACGCGAAAAAAAATTTAACTGTACTTTATCACTTTTCCTCATTTAGAGAAGTGCCTTAACGGAGATTTTCAAATATTTTTGTAACTAATTAATACGCACAAAAAACCTAGTAAGACATTTGCATATAATTCTAAATTAACATTCGTCTTTATTCATATAAATCGATGAGCAAGGAAAAAACATGTATCTGTACGGGCTTGTTTTTTTTTTCGGTGAATGTATCTACTGGAGATTGTTTTTACCGGAGCCTTTTTTCAGACGATGGTTGTGGGCGGGTGTTTTCTCCTTTAATGTTTTCCCGAGCGACTTTGCTCTCAGCAGTTTTTCAGAGAAATTATCAGTGCAAATCGTAAATAGCTCCCATAGGCAAGAGTAATGTGTGGGCGATTTCGTACTGCTGGCATTTGCGAGAGGCCGTGCCTGATTTTGACCGATAGTGCTGATGTAGAGAGCAGTTGGCGTTCTTCTGTGTCACGCAATATTGTTTTATACAGTAAATCTTCGTTAATAAAGTTGACATTTATGTATAACGTTTTTTGCAAGTTAAATGATGATTATTTTAAACTCGACGCGCGCAGCCTCGTATCTTAAGCGGCAACCCGCTTATTACTAAAACACGGCCGATAAACTGAGATATAAAAGCCATCGTCGTGTGATGGTGAGACAGTTAGAGATTTAGTATCAAAATAGCAAAATTGTTTGTTTTTAATTTCTTTTGAAAAACCTAATAACGATTTGAAGCCGTGAAATCTAGCATAAGACTCGAAAAAGCGCCAGGTTTATTTTTTTTTTGTTAAAGACTATTTACAATCTACTCTACATGGAGTATTAAGTAAATGTGATGACGTTTGACAGGCTTGATAAGAGAACCCATCCATCGATGGTACTCCTGTAGTACTCCTTCCACTTAGGATGCTGTTAGCAGATCACGAGGCCATCTTCTATTTAAGCGTCTTACAAGTAAGTGGTCGTAGGATAATTGCTGGACTAGTTCGTTGCTGTGTGCCTGGAGGTTCTGGTGGTAGTTGTCTGCAAATCTCTGGATTTCGTCGACTACTAATGGAATACCGAGATCTTCGTGTATCGTCAGATTGGAAACGTACCAAGGCGCATTCACCAGAACGCGGAGTGTTTTTGATTGAAATTGTTGGATGGTTTTTATTCGTATTGGCTTGGCGCATCCCCACAGCTGTACACCGTAAGTCCAGATAGGCTTCAGCATTGTTTTGTACAGTAACAGTTTGTTGCTTAAGGATAGTTTGGACTTTCTTCCGATAAGCCAGTACATTTTGCGGAATTTAAGATTTAACTGTTGGCGTTTGGTTTTGAAATGTTTCTGCCATGTGAGTCGCTAATCCAGGTGTAGCCCCAAGTATTTGGTGTCCGTCTTTACGGGTATAGTTTTGTTGTTAATACTGACTGGCGGACAGACACTAAATCGCGTGGTAAATGTTACTTGGACCGATTTAGATTCGTTTATTTTAATACGCCATTTACCGAGCCATTCAGAGATACGGTTTAGATGATGTTGGAGGTTTTCGGAAGCAATTATAGGGTTTTCATGAATGGATATGGTGGCTGTATCGTCGGCAAAAGTGGAGGTAATTGTGTTGTCGGTTTCTGGCAGGTCAGCAGTATATATGAGGTAAAGGAGAGGTCCTAAGACACTGCCCTGTGGAACACTGGATTTAATGGGGTAGTATGAGGAGCTTGAGCTTGACTGAGAAATAGCGATCTGTTAGGTAGAATTTAAGAAGTAAGTAGTAGTAGCTTGGGAGTAATTGTTTAAGTTTGTAGAGTAGCCCAGAGTGCCATACTCTATCAAATGCCTGGGAAACATCCAGGAATACGGCCGTGCAAAACTCTTTATCTTTATCTTCAAGGCTCCTTGATATTTGGTTTACTATCCTGTGCGTCTGTTGAGTTGTCGAATGATATTCGCGAAATCCGAATTGGTGGTTGGGCAGCTGAGCTAGTATATCGGTGTTTTTGCGAAGCCTTTTGAGCCTTTCAAACACTTTGCTTGTCAATGGCAGAAGGCTAATCGGTCTATACGACGTAACATCCTCTGGTGGTTTTCCAGGCTTAGGAACCATTATTAAGTGCGCATATTTCCATATTATGGGATAGTAAGAAAGGCTTAACGTGCGATTAAAAATTGTTCTTAACAGTACGATTGCTTTTTTCGGTAGCATTCTTAGAATTTGGCCTGATATCATGTCATACCCGGGAGCTTTATGTTGATTGAAGTTGAGTAATTGGTGCTGCACCTCAGCTGGTGAAAAGGACTTTATAGGTAGCGACATTGGGCACGGCACATTTAAATATTCTTCTATTTCATTATTATCAAAGGCTGGCACAGCATCAAAGGGCTTGAAAACACCAGATAGGTGGTCTGCAAAGGTGTCGGCTTTTTCCCTGCTAGATCTTGCCCAATTTCCATTTGATTGAGGTCTATTAAATTTCCTAGCGGCTTTTCAAATTTATTTTGAAAAAATGTATTTTAATCGCCCTACCCCTGCTTTATCTCAATTTTTCAATCCGTTATCAGAATTTACTCATTGAAGCGGCGTGTTATGCCGCAATAATATTAATGATCTAACAACTGCATTCTATTTTACGAATTTTTTTCGTGGACTGTTTTTCCCCTGGATTTTTTTCTTGGATTTAATTTACCGGTTCCCAGCTTTAACTGTTTTATTATTTTCAGTAATACAACACGTTCGGTTTCGGTAACCAAAAACGTAAGATGTAGCCATAGATTTAGTAGACGATAATAATTAGATGCTAATTTAAAATTTTATAGGAATCGAATTTGTGTTGCATGTTTTACTTATTTTTCTTATTCGCTGGTTTAAAATCACACCAGTTTGTTTCCTTAACATATTATTTTTAAACGCCTTACATGTGACAACAGAAGCTGTTTGTACATTAGGTTTGTGTGACATAAACTAACAAGAGAAACTATCACAAAGCAAAAATTATTTTAATGTGGTAAAATTTAATCTAATTTTTTATAATTTTAGTTTCAGTTTCCTGCACATAGTAAATTACCTTCTAAATTTTGTACATCAAGACGTCACTTTGTGATATATTCTCTAATAACAGCTTTTAATTTAATGAGTTTCGGTTTAGCATTTTTGAACAGAGGGTCGAAGTTAATAATGGGCCTTTTATAAAATAAACCTGTTTATTAAAACGTCGCAAAATGAAGCTGTTAATTCATCAGCTGAAAGCCCGCAGTGAGCGTCCATGCTTGAACTTGCGAACTGTTGGAACTTAAGTTATTTATTTCATGCATTAAAACATTAAGGGGGATCTTTTGCGCTCATGCAATATATTGCCGATACAAAATCAAGCGAAAGACGTGACAACTTTTTATGAAGAACATATTTCGTGTGATCTGAGAAGCGGATATACCACTGCCCTAAATTCTGGAGGAACTAATTTCGATTATGTATTTACCAACTAGAGGTTTTCTTGAACTTGATTGATTTAGTAGTATTAGAATAGATAATCTTTTGGGCCTTATTTTTAAATGACAAACCCGTTTTAAACGATTGCGTTCTCTTTGTAAACTATTTTCTTGTACACTCGGACGACAGCGACCTTCAGTAATTGCGAAAGATAATGGATGATGATAAATGAGCTTTTAAAATTGTTCAGCATATATCTTGCTCGTTTAGCTTGGAATGGACAGAGGAATGTGTCTGGAAAGTAGGATGATCTTCATGCTTTAGCATTAGGGCAATAACAGAAAATATATTTTTTAATGATTATCTATGTATAAAATACTTAATCACTTTAACGAAATTTATTTATGTTAACCTTATACGTATTTCGGCATGTTTACATGCCATTGTTAGCGGTTATATTAGAAAGTAAACAGTTAGTGTTGTTATAGCAATAGAACTTGGTGACTTGATCTCGGTAATCGTCTGCAGATGACTTGATTTCTTACTCCAAAATATTCCATAGAGGAGAACTAAAGAGATCAATTTGCTCATTCATTAACGATACAGTTTTTAAATGTTTGTGAATTTCAAAAGCTTCTAGTGTATTTAATTTACGTTTATCATCACAAAAGTGTAAACATTTTATAGTGTTATTAGATGCCATTAAATATTTGTGCTCTAATAAGTGTTTAGCGTAATTGGATTTATGTGGGTGTTTGTATTTGTAACAACGTACGTGTTCTTTATACCTAATATCAAAATTTCTAATTGTCTGGCCTATATAAACCGAATTACAATGCGAACAATTTAATTAGTAAACGCCTGATTTTAGCAAATCATCTGTTTTTGATTTTGCATTAAACAAAGTGTTTAAGATGTTTCTAGTTGTTTTAGAACTTACTTTATATTTATTTCTTTTGTTTATAATTTTAGCAATTTTTTCTGATTTGTCACGAAAATATGGGATCGAAGCATATTTAATTGTATCGAATGAAGTTAGGGTATTCGGATAAATTTTTTGAATGGCTAATTTATTATCTTTTTTTTTAAATTAATGTATCAATAAGTTTAGTATTATAACCATTACTATATGCAATTTGTTTAATAATTGAAATTTCTCTATTATAATTAATTTCATCATAGAGCTTTGACGGTCCCTTTAGATGAAATTAATTATAATAGAGAAATTTCAATTATTAAACAAATTGCATATAGTAACGGTTATAATACTAAACTTATTGATACATTAATTAAAGAAAAAGATTATAAGTTAGCCATTCAAAAAATCTGATACAATTAAATATCCTTCGATCTCATATTTTAGTGACAAATTACAAAAATTGCTATAATTATAAACAAAACAAATAAATATAAAGTAAATTTTAAAACAACTAGGAACATCTTAAACACTTTGTTTAATGCAAAATCAAAAATTGATGATTTGCTAAAATCAGGCATTTACCAATTAAATTGTTCGCATTGTAATTCGGTTTATATAGGCCAGACAATTAGAAATTATGATATTAGGTATAAAGAACATGTCCGTTGTTACAAATACAAACACCCACACAAATCCAATTACGCTAAACACTTACTAGAACGTAATCAGTTAATGACATCTAATAACACTATAAAATGTTCACACTTTTGTGGTGATAAACGTAAATAAGATTTACTAGAAGCTTTCGAAATTCACAAACATTTAAAAACTGTACCGTTAATGATTGAACAAATTGATCTCTTCAATTCACCTCTATTGAACATTTTGGAATAAGAAATCAAGTCATCTGCATACGATTACCGAGATCAAGTCACCTACTGTTTACTTTCTAATATAACCTCTGACAATGGCATCTAAACATGCCGAAATACGTATAAGGTTAAAATAAATAAATATTGTTAAAGTAATTAAGTATTTTATATACAGATAATAATCATTAAATATGGACTTTAACGAAGTAAAGCTAGAATTTATAAATAAAATATTCTTTTAAGATTCAAACAAGAAACAATTTGAATTTAAATAGGAAACTTGTTTTCCGCAAAATGACGTGTTATTAAAATTAACGAGTAACGGTGGGACAGTTAACGTTAAAATCGATCGACAAGCACTAATTCTGAACTTTATAAATGAGGTGGCTAAGAAGTAAACCGTGCTGTTCAGTTTTTACGTAACAAGCCATAAATTTTCCTCTTAGAGAGAATTAATGGAGAAATTCGTATTGCCTGTGTAATTTATGTGGTTTTTTAATTATCATCAAAAGTGTAGGTAAGTTGAACAAGTTTGGTGCTTTTGTTTGTCTTTTTAAAAGAACCGACATACATCGTCCTGATCCTAATAAATCGTGCCAAACCACGTTTGGAAAACAATGCGTTGTGACTGCCCAAAGTTGAAGCACGATATAAAAACCTGCTTTTTGTACGGATTTCTGTTGATTTAGGACTTTTTAGAAAGTGGGGAATTTCTTAAGGTTGGGAAGAACAAATATAAAGCTTTTTTCATATGGAGATATTGATAAAGGTGTTTAAAAATGAAAAAGGTAGTGCTTGGTTGGTTATTCATTCAAAGTTTGCTTAACCAAGTATGCGAGTGCTTAGGACTAAAGTACCGAGTGATCATTTAAATTTCAGTTCTAGTTATCTATGGAAGTTTAAGACATGAGTTTGATTAATTCACACAAACAATTGGAGAGGTCTGTTTGCTGTGTTAACTTACGGATTGATGTCATAGGTACGTTTATAAGTATTTCTTGAATATTGTTAATATTTTCAGCGGTTCTCATTCTAGGTCGATCACTGCCGTCTTTTCTAGTTACACAACCAGTTTCTCTAAATAAATCCACAGAATGGTTCAAAATATTTACAAACTGTTTGTACTTTACTGTCACTTATGGAGATCTCTCGTGAAATGCTGCCATACACTCCGGAATTGAAAATTGCTTTTCGCAATTAACTATTTGACATGTACAAAATTATGCCTCAACAAAAAAAGCTTTTTTGTGCTATAGTATAAACTATTTTTACCAAAAACACTAAGATAATTAATGTTTACTACTGACAGTTCATAAATTTGACATTTCAATTAATTTTGTTTTTGTGAATTAATCAAAACCATGACTTAAATTTCCATAGATAACTAGAGCTGAAATTTAAATAATCACTTGGTAGAAAAATAATAATGCTTTTAAAACTAAATGTAATAGATACAAGACATAAAATGTGCCTAACAATTTAATAACAGATCAGCCTAAAAAGTAAAATCGCCACCATAACCAACTTAACTAAAATATCTGCCAAACCTTTTGATTTTCAAGAAATTTTAACCTAATATTTCTCTTACTTCTTCAATCGGACGCAATGCATCATTTCTTCGTTAAAAACATTGCTTATTAGGAAATCGCAAATACTATTAATTTGATTTCAATTGTAGATTCTACTTATTTTAAATATGGCACTATAACAAGCAATTTTATTGAAAACAGTGGCGTAGCTAGGATGGTTTTGCCTGGTCCCAAAATAAATGAGAGGGTTCTCTCAAATAATTGTTTTTGGGGAGTGGACGTTGTGTAAGGAAAATTTCAGCTTTTTCTCATTAAAATTACATGCCATTAAACGGCGTAATGTCACTGAATTATATTAAAATATTATTAATTGTACCGTATATATGTTAGTATTCATATGTTAATCACTTTAGTATTTTAAGCAATAATTGTATTATACTAAAATATATTTGTGCTTTAAGCGTTTGCTTAAAAAAAGAGAATTTTATAGAGTTATTCATTATTAAAGTATTTTTAAACCAGAATATTTAAAAAGCTAGTAATATTTAGAATAACTTAACTCACTTGCTTAGAATTAAATTATATTATGCGTTATACGTACGTCTATTAAAAAGGAACGATTATTAACGTTTCGCATACTCTAAACAGTTATGACTAACACGTAAAGGAGTTTTCGCTGCTGAAATGTTTAAGAACATGTTATACCTTAAAGCACTCCTTGCACACTATTTGTTCCACAACCTTTAGCTTTCATATAAGTTTTGGCGACTAAAACTCTCACTGCATTGAACTATTATGTTTTGCTTACGTTTCTGTAACATTATAAGCCTTTATGATTCACTTAATCTCTTAATGTCTTTGCGACGCTCGCTAAGAATTTTTGAAATTGAGAAAATATTGTCTTGTAACACACCGCTCCCTCTACCGGTCACTTCGCGCAGATAGCCGAGACGCACGTAAACCACGCGCCGAGTTACCTTTCACAAACGAAGATAATGTAGTCATATGTTATTTGTGTCTATCTTTTGTTGATTTTTTAGTTGATCTAATAAATTGGTATACATTTTACTGGAGTCTTTCTCTGATTCTTACGATCTAGCTCTGAACCAAAAGTCACTTTTTTTTAAGTGGGGCAAGTCCGCTCTTTTCCATTTAAATATTACAGACAGAACCCAGGTTCTCGCAGTCTTTATATTCAATAAACAGGCGAATGGACAACGATAAGAAATTGACATTTAAGCTATATTGATCGTCATATATAGTTACATAGTAAAACAAAATTCTGTAATTAATTTTTAAATACAGTAATATTTAGAGTAAGATAAACCTACTCCTCCCCCCTGCTTTTTGGCAGACAAATTATTATTTTGATCCTGCTTCTAACCACTTTCTTTGTTCAAAAATAAAAAAATGATCGAAGCCCTTCCCTCGAACTCTCCAATGTTTTACAAATGTTTTTCTATTTTCGAAAGTATTTATGTACAACGTTGTAGCTCCAATGGCACGGGCAGTTATAAACTGCACGCACACTATTTATTCTACAACGGGCCAGCGCAACACATCATACAAACGAATCTTACTTGTTCGCTGCGTTACACAAGGATGGGAAGATACCGGTCGTGCAACGAACAAGATATAAGATGATATATACAGTCAAAAGGAAGCAATCCATAAAGACGGTCGCTTTAATATAAGGTCGTTGGTCTGTCTCTTTTAATGAGGAACAATTGATTTTTCTTACTTTTCTAAAATATTATTTAGGATTAGAACATCCAAAAATCAAAGAAAAAAATCCACATACATATTGCTGTACATGAAAATTAAGTTGTGTAAAGCGGACTGAATTTTCGATTTAAAAAAATTCATGGAAGGCGTCACACAGAAATTAACGCGTTTGCACACTAACTTAATTGTAGCTCATATTTAGCGCCACGAACTTACAAAATTAAATCAAAACGGTCGAAAAACCAGTTTTTGATCAGTATTTTTTTGAAAATTTACAAACTCACTTTTGATTAATAACGCGCTGAAGCAAAATTTTCAAAACCTGTAGTGTCCGCCAATTTAAAACTAGAAAATTAAGAAAAAGTATCATTTTTCCCCTAGGATCTTTCATCAGATTCGGTTTTCAAGTTTAAAAAATTCGATTTCCGAAAAATTTCTACCGAAAACACATGTTCGTTTCCGGTTCGGATTCTTTAAACTTTATTTCGTCGGTGAATTTTTAATATGTGTACCCTTACATTCCCAACCTCTTCTAGTTCGGCTCATCCGTTCAGAAGATATGTCATGCAAATCCACTGCATATGCACCCACAGACGATAACCATTTTTTTTTAATTTTGAGGGCTCAAAACGGGTTCCGTCATAATCTCGAAGTTTAAGATTTTTACGCAATCAATGCTTACCTATACTGAAAGGATAGGAAAGTTAAAATGTGTTTATTTTTTTTTAACTTTCCTTTCAAAAACCCAACAAAAAACACTCTGTTGTAAGGGGACACGGGACACATGAGGTTAGCGATAATTTATAACTTGCAGTCGAGCACGTCAGGAGCAGAACTTTATTAATCGAAATATATTGAAATTATGAAAGTTATTTATTTCAGAAGTATGGGAAAGTCTATGCAAAGTGCTTTTCATATTTATTTATTTAAGGTCACATCAACTTGATATTAATCTGAATAAATTGTCTGCAGAATTTGGAAAAAAGTAAAATGTGCGAAAACAGTAAAATTTATGATTTATTTCTGACTTAAAAAGTACATTTGTTTTATATCCTTTCTAACATTGTTTGCATAAGATAATCTCGGTATTAAAACAACTTTTCATACATAATAAAAATAATGGCCAATAAGGACGACCAACATGTTACATGTGTGTTAGGAATAGGTCACAACAAAAAAAACGGTTTATAGTATTAGTAAACCCCAGAACATCAAATCGCTTTAGCTAGGAAAAATATCAAATTTAATAGGATCTAAGTTTGAAATATTTGATAGATAAAATATTTTTAATTCAAACTATACGGGTTGATTATAAATTCAGGGCCAGTTGATTTGCTCATTGATATTGGCCATAGAAAAAAAAAGTATAAGTAAAAGTTATACGGCGTATACAGTATTTTGGGAATACAAATCAAAATGGGCGACCTCCGGTTTAAGCGAAAGCGATGCTATGTCTGTATTCTTTTTAAAAAGAACACCCTGTTATTTTTAGGCTCCCTCCGATTGTATGATGCATTCTGTTTGAAAAACTATAACACAACCGTAAATTTAAAGTTAATAACAAGCGAGATATTCTGATTTAAAACAACGTATGTAACCAATCGTAACAGTGGCTAACAGTCCTATAAGGCAGGGTAGGCAGTGCTTACCTATAACTTTTCAAAAAAATCAAATTCTAATTTTCAATAAAAAAAAATTGACTTTTACACAGTTTTTACTTTTTAACACCACCGCGTAACAGTACAAATTAGGCACAAATAGACCGTTGCCTTAAACACAGTTTTGCATACGCAAAGGCCGAGCTTATTGGGCCAAATGATTCCAGCTACAACACAATCGACCAACCTATTATTCTTAACACGTTTGCATGTACATTGATACAAATAATGCGATGATCAGATAAAAAGATGCAAAGAAATAATAGAAATTTCAGAACACAATAAGTACGGCAAAGGCACGGCCTCTGTAGTTTTTACTTTACTTGCGCCGGTCAGCGGCAGTTAGTTGCAGCGCGCAGCTATTTTGTATTTATTTATTTCATACGTAGTTTTGCAAATTTACAGTAAATATGGAAATTTTGGTTGACCAGCTTTTAAAAGAAAAATGGAATGAATACTGTTCCTAAAAACAAATATAAATAAAAAATCATGGGCGATGTACTTCAAAATTACTAGAGCCGTTACAGACAGACGGTAGGAAGAAATCTAGATTGTTTAATACTGAATGGTATAAAAGAATGGACTGGCTAACGGATAGCGATAATAAAAATAAGTTGTTATGCTACAATAGCTTACTATTTTCATCTACATCTAACTCCTTAAAAGTACAGTCTAAAACATGATACTCCGTTTTAAACAAATTCCAGTTGCAATTAAAAAACGTGCGTCGACAAAAGAACATTTATCTGCAACTGTTAGCTTAACATTTTTTGGAAAATCATGCATTAACTTGGCTTTAAACGAAGGTTTACCTTATCGAATTAAAGTGCATAATGACAAAGTAGGGTTTTATGCGTAGATTAATTCATTTAACAATAGGTCTTGGTAAATTGGAGTTGCCGTAATTTTTTTTTCCGTTGTAATCTTAATATTTTTCCCCAGGAAAACCTCTCTGGAGAAAAAGTGCATGCACTTCCTGTGGTTCGGAGCCCACGTAAAACTGTAGGTCCCCTATGTCTGTCTGTGCAAATTATCTATCGCCGCGCACCAAACACAGACATAGGAGAGAGGTAGCCAACGCTCAGTATAGGGTATGGCACTATAAGATGAAGAATCTTAATGTTAAATATTTTTTGCCATTGCCTACCCAAATTTTAAACCCACGGAACGCCACTAAATCGTAATGATTATAAATACATTGAAATTGATTGTGGGAAGCTAATAATAAAAGTGATAAAAATCGTGAAACTCGTAGATTTTTTGTTTCGAGATTCTTAAAGTATAATAAACAACAAATGTCTAATTAGCTCGAATTGCCTGTTAATTGCTTTTAATATTTTCTTACTAACATCCTCCTAATATCACTTGATTTAGAATCACTACTATGGGTTACATACGTTGCCTTAAATCAAAATATCTAGTTTATTATTAGCTTTAAGCCTACAGCTGTATTATAGTTTTTCAAACAGAATTTATTTTACAATCAAATTAGCTTAAAAAATTCAGGGTGTTCTAATTAACAAAAATAAAAAAATAGTCGCTTCGCTTTAAACCAGAAGTCGACCATTTTTTTTCTACCTTCAAAATACTCGTTGAGTTGAAACCAAAACCGTCAGGCAGAAATATACATAGAAGACAAAATCATGACAGGGAAATCACAACAGTAGCAATGTACGTAAGTAACTGTTGTAATTCCCTTGTTATGATTTTGTCTTCTAGGTATGTTTCTGCCTGCCGGTTTTGGTTTCAACTGTAGCTAGGTTTGTGTCTACCTGATGAGTTTCAATAGAACGAAACATCTCGTGGTCTATCCTAATTATAGTTGAAACCAAAATCTTTTCCTTAATTTACTGTTGCAACACGGCGTTTCCTGTGCCGTGCCTAGAGGCCGGTAGTGATTGTAGATACTCGCTTAGCGGGCTCCATTCACATCCACATATCGGCTTGTTGCTTTGCAACTTTCCTCGCCGCACATTAGATGGCATTACTGTTGTAATTCCTCTGTCATGATTGTATAACTTTTGCTTTTTTATTGCGAATAATAAATGAGCTAATCAACTGGCCCTGAATTTATAATCAACCAGTATACAAACAACTGAATAAAATAATGAAAACAATATTTCCACATTCACAAGAGTTTTAGTTTATTGTGGAAATTGTTTATATATTCAATATGAAATCAAATAAAATTCCGTTTAATGACATTTATTAAAATTGAATTTTGAAATCAAACAGTTTAGGAATCTTTCCTCGTGTTGTTGTATTTGGCTAAAAATGCATGCCTGCAATTGCTCTAGAAGGATTTCTTTAATCATTTTTTACTAAGGGAAAAAATTTCCGCTTAGTGTCAGTGTACTTTAGAAAATTAGTTTGAACTGAGAATGAATTTATGAAGCAGTGGTGGTAGATATTCCTTCTTAAATTTTAATAAATTTCCATTTAATTCTAGTTATAAGTAATTGATGAGATACGTGATTTCGATAAACTTTTACTTATTAAGCTACAGTACAATAATACAATATAGTATAATTTCTTAAAGTGTACGTTTGCATACTAATGTATTTACACACAAAAATTAGCAGTGGCGCTCTTTGAACTAGAAACTTAAATTTCCTACCTCGTGCAAATAGCGCCTCATCGTTCTACCGGTAACTAAACGGTTGTATTATTCGATTGTTAGAATTCTGAATTTTAGAATATAGGTGCGCGTTTACTTAACTCTTAACATCTAAATATTCTAGTTGTTACTTTGTAGGTATCCAAAAAGCTTACTAACTAGAAGTAGTTATTAATTACTAACACTGATATATTAATTTCATCGAATTTTTTACATGCTTTTTTAATTAAACAATTAAAAATTGACTTAAAATGGAGATTGACTTAATTATGTCCGTACGTGTCGACTCGTGGTAATAGCAGGAATATTATGAAAAGTGCATTAAAATCATTATAGTTGGGGAAGACTATGGAAAATGATTTAGAATATTTTCGAGCATTAGAAGTTATTAACAGCAATCATTAACTTCATAACACGTTCCTCCTTTTCAGTGTATCAAATTAAAAAGCGTTGCACACAGGATCATGATAAAGCCGGTCTGCACAACTGCCGATGAGTTGCATCCATCCATATTGTTGCAGCAGTATGTCTTCGTATTCCAAGATTCTGAAATTAAAAAATAGTATTAACACTGTTTCCCTGAGACGTCCACATTTAATTTTCAAATTCTCGTCCCAACTTTTCCTGATTGCATTTTCTAAGTTAGTAATTACAAAGTCGCTTTCCTAATACACGAGTTAGTCAATTGAATCTAGACGACCCTGTTATTGGAACACGTTTCGCAAACTTTAGAAAAGATTGCTTAAAAACAAGCCAGTTGATGGAAATACTACCGAAGTTTTAATTTGATTGGGAATGTAAGAATTCTGTGTTATTGACACCTTGACACTTAGTCTATTAAAGCAATTCCGTCGTTCGTTTTCAACTTGAGTGGAATTATTACCAAGGGATTTATAAAGAAAATAGAAAAAAGTTTTTGATCTTTATATCAGCAAAAAGCACAAATGGATCGTGGTAGAACTAATTCCCAGACTTTAACTCTGTCTCAGGGATGCAATATTAAAATTTACAAAATTATAAAAAGTTATTGTAATTTCCATTTTCAAACATTAAAATTTATAACAATTTCCTAAATTTTACGTTATTAAAATATCAGTTTATATTTCCATTTGTACAAAAAGTCTTCTTGCATAGTGACATTGTGTTCCCCAAGGATTATTATAATACCAAATTGGATCCCGTCTGTCGACTAGTTTATTACTAATGAAGCGCTAAAACAAAAATTTTCAAAAAATGGTAGCGGCCGTCATTTTGAAGCTAAAATATTGGAATTCAAGATTTAGAATTGCCCCAAGATGTTCTATCAGATTTCGTTTTCGGAATTAGAAAGTTCCCGCTCTGAAAGAAATGCTACCAAAAACATATCTAGCTTTCGCTTCCGATTTGGATTTTTTTTTGTGGATGATGTTTAGATATACCCCTGCATTCGAAAGCGACCATTCGTTCACTAGTTAGGAGACGCACACACGCAACCACAAACAAACATCTTTTCATTAAATTTTAAGTATTATTTAAAATTAATCAAGTGCTTATACTTGATTACTTATTTATTTGCGTTAAGTGCAAAAGTTAGTGTTATGAGTGTGCGAACCATTTACCTAGAATTTGCACGCCAGTTATGTTGAGTAAAGTTGCCACTCTAAGTTTTGACCCCAGTTTTACTTTTACTGATACTTCTTTTTGCGACTGCTTATAAATGTCGAAAGTTTTACAGGTTACGCAAGTAACTGAGTACTCCTTACAGGCATGCCGTGTGTTATCTCTTATTTGTACACAATACTCTCAGTTTGATTAGGTCTTATTCTAACAGCTTCTTCGCCGTTACGCCTAAATACCAAAGGACAATAGCGCCGCTGCCAATACGCCTGAGAATTTAACTCAATAGCAGCGATAAATTACGGGTAATAACAACACTCAAAAAGAGAGTCTTGCCGCCACTAAAGTGGATAAAGCGCCGTCACTTACTTCAGTCGGCTCCCCTGCAAGAGCGCTTCAAATGTTACGCCTAATTCTCCCTTGAGAGGGACAACAGCACCCCGCTTGATACGCTTAATCAAGTACACCGACAAGAGTAAGCACCTACGCCTAAGCCTCTTTGATTGTGACAAAGTGCTTCTCGTAGCCCAAAACCCACAATTACGATATTTTATTTTGAAGTTTCAAGTCCCAGACTCGTAATACTGTGACAGAATTTGAGCAATAATGCTTCCAAACTGCCGGCCGTTAAGATTGCAGCGTATTAGTTAATCCTTGAGAATCAGAAATTAATCCCCCTTTTTTTTGGGGAAAACATTCTTTTATTTGAATTCATGTCTAACCTCCAAGTGGTTGAACATGTTTTTCTCTTTTAATTTTTGATTGGATAGAAATATCAATGAGGTTTTGTCTCACACTCTCAGGCTTTCTTGAACACTTATACTAATTAAAGCTGTCAAGTTTTTCTAATTTCTGTTAATAACTACCACCCAAAATTTACCCTAATCCCTAAAATTTGATAGCGTGAAATTTTAAATATTAGATTGGCTTCAATAATCCACACAACAAGCGGCAAACTCATTGATACATGTCAGCATGTGTTTTACAATCATGGTTTATTTACATTGATGTACAAAAAAAGTGTGTGCAGCCACCCTGAGACGACCACCTGCCTAAATTTAAATAAAATTAAAACAGCAATTTAGCTAAGTCAAATTTGCTCAAAGAAATACAATATTCCTGTATTTCCGTCAAAATTTCGAATCCGAACATATTCATAAAATAAGTAATTCTCTATTAAAGTGTTTAAAATGAGAACCAATATATCTTTATTACTGAGTACTAAGTAACGTAACAATAAGGGGAAAATTATCTATAAGCGTAGTAGTTACTCAGGTATTAGCTCTGTGGTTATCCCATACATTTACACGATATTCCCTTTAACCAAGCTACCACGGAATAACCTGTAACAGGCGTCATATGTCCTATCAATAATATATTATGAGATATGTGTATCACAGGAACGCGCCAGGAGGCACTTCTACTTTTGCACCCTATCTGTTTTCAAGCACGTGTACCCACCCCATCGCAACCCTTGCAGCAAAGCGTGATAAGTTGACATGCGACAAGACTCCACTAGTTAAACAATCTGCAGGGCTTCACCTATGCACCGACAATGGCGCAATATGTTTTCCTGCACCAGATGTGCTTTATCGGCCCTAAAAACGGAACCTCTAGGATGGCAGGATTTTTATTCCGGAAGAAGTGTGCAGAATAGTGAAGCGTTAGATATCGCTCTCATCCATCATAAACTCTGATTTATAACTCTGTTTATGCCTTTTCACTCTCAGCGGCTTCAACAGAACTTTTTAATTAAATTATTGATTAATTTATTATTACATTTGCACGAAATTTAATTTTATGTGCGTATTATTACGCCAGAAGCTATTAGGTAAATTAATTTTATTTCGGATTCAATTACGTTAAGGCAGGTTTCTTTTCGGGGTTTATGTAACTTTGTGTGAATTGCAGCAATTTCAATTTAGGTTAATACTTTATTAGGTTAGTATAATGCCAGCTGTCATATTTTTAAGTGACGGCTACCGACCTTTAATTAAATAAGCTCAACTTCGTTCCTTATTGTAATTTTAGTGGGCGCTTAACTTGATACTGCCATCGTAAACGCAGGGCGTTGGGAACTCTGGCCTCCTTAGCAAATGTTTTAAACTTCCATAGTAATTAGGGTTCCAAATGTGGAACACTTTGCCGTAAGAACCGCGAAAATTATTTGCTAATGATCTGCATTTCGGAAATGAAGCTACATAAGTTAAAATTGTCAAGAGTCGTTGAATTAATGGCTGTGTGTGCAGATTGATAAAGAATGTTGCCCTGGTCTTCAGGTTACGTCCTCAGCCATAAATCGTTACGTGTTAGTTAACAGGATTGCAGTTTTTGACCTCGGAGCTTCTACGATATGACCTTGGCTCCAAAATAATTGGTTCAGAGTTTCATCAGAAGTATGTTTATGAACCAAAGAAACTGCAAATTTTTTGTAATTGTAATGCATCACTATAATAGTACCTACCTAATTTTATGTTGGTTATCAAAAATAATTTTGTACATGATTTTTACTTTCCCATACCTTCGATCTAGGAAAATATTGATTTCGTGAAGTTTTTGAAATCTAAATTTTAACAGAAATATACGTTTTGGGGCTTAGGAGCCCAAAAAAGTGTTTTTTTAAATGTCTGTCTGTAGGTGGGTAGGTGTGTAGATAGGTGGGTGGGTAGGTGGGTGTGTGACGCTTCTAGAGGCGAAAGTACTGGACCGATTTTGATGAAATTTTAAATCAAGAGGTACATCAGAAAAGTTAGTTCTAGTTAAGCATTAAAAAAAAATCGAACGTGAAATTGGTGCGGTTGGAATACCCATTTGAGTGTGATCAGCAAAGTTAAGCATAGCTCTGTCTGGTCGGTACTAGGATGGGTGTCCGAAAACCTGAGTCAACACGACACCTCGTGCTCTCGGAATGGCACGCGAATAAGTGCTCCCGGATGTTGCATTAACAACGCTGCAGTCGTTGGAGTCCCCTCAAATACACAGGTACAAAAAAAACGGTTGATAGGAGTTTGGCATAAGCTGATGGAGCGTGATGGTTTAAAAGTCTAAGGATTCTATCACCTCCTGGAACATAGCGATAAAACTAATCCCTAGCCGACGCTCTAAGGGCATAAGGGATGGCTAAAAAGAAGAAGAAGAGAACGGGACCTGAGAGAAAAACTTGAGGCAAATTGAAAACTTTTTTACGGAGCTTTAAATGGCGGCTGGTACGACTTTTTGAAAATCTCGACTTTTAACGCATATTTACTCAAAAAGGAGTTGTCTGATTAGGATCAGCTACAACTTGTCTAAAAGCCCTATGTAGATAGTATACGATGAAAAAAAAATAGATTTCAAAAATTCAGAAACGATCGCTTCAACGTTTTAAAAATTTTCAAAAAACTATTTTTCAAAAACATTACATGATTTTTGAAAACTTTTTAAACCGATAGAACTTGTCGTGAACTACAAATTTATTCTAAATTAATCTCCCAAATTTTACTCTGACGCCTTTCAGGAATTTTTAAAGAATATGGAATTAATTAATTATTTATTGAAAAACTCAAACGCCAATCGTTTTAAACTTTTATTAATTTAATAGACTATTTGAAGTACTTTAATATAAGCAACAAGAATTTTTAATTACTACAAAACTTAAGAAATAAAACTTTTTAATATCAACAACGCGTTTTCCGACAATTACGTGATTTTAACTACGTCTATCAATTAGCTGTAGTTAAGATATATATTTTTCATTCTTTGTGTATTTTGATAACTCTTTAAATAAACTATTTATATCGATTTTTAGTCCGAAATCCGAAGCGCATCTAATTAGCTGTAGGGCGAGCGGTTTCCATCTTACTATTCTTATACGGTATGCGACATCGTAGGGTTGCCTGTATAAATTGTTTTCCTAGAAATCTAACATATGTTGAAATGAGGGAAGAGGTTAAGGTAAATCGAAAACGTTTTTACCGAACTCTCTAGCTTTAAAATGACGACAACGTTTAACAAATCGCGAAATTAACGCCCATTTACTCAAAAAGTAGTCGTCTGACCGGTACCAGGTACAACTTGTTTGGGAGCCCTTTGTGGGTGGTATACGATGAAACAAAATTAATTTCATAAATTTAAAAACAATCGCAACGGTGCTTCTTTGACATTTTAAAAACTTTCAAAAAAGTTCAGTTTGAAAACTGCCACACAATATTTTTTTAAATTAAAACGCTACAGTTATAAAAATTACACTTTTGCAAAAACGGTAAGTATTAATATCTACTTTGAGAAAGTCCACTCGAAGTCCATACTTCAGCTTTTTTCTATTCCCGTTAGGTAATAAACACTTTATTTCACTGATTTGAGTTAGGTAATAAACTCTATTATTTCACTCAGTGATATAATGAGATCATTTGGTCAAAACAGCCATAGGCAATCTTGATTTTTTGAATTGATTTATAAGTGTTATGAAAATTACAAAAATTAATAATTTCAGATCCACTTTTGTATTTAGTCGAACGTTTTCTGCGTAACTTTCACTTACGCTATATATGATTTGGATTTTAAGTGCAGCTTGCTTAATATCCTCCAAAAGTAAATTTTGTATTGTTTAACAATAGATATTAGACATAATCAAATGTCAGTTGTGTCAAGAATTAATGCATTTTGTTAACTGTATGGACGTTTATACTAATTTAAAAGGATTAAACAGAAATATAAATTTCAGTAGGAAAATTAGAAAAAGAAAATACAAAACACACAAACAAGTATTAAGTATTGAACTGTCGTAAGAGGATAAGTGCAAAAAATTACATTCCCATTTAGGCGCCTTTTGCATAAATTTCTTCAGAAATTCTTCGCCATCTAAATTTGTACCTACTATTATCAGCATTATAGTAATGTCTGTTTATCATTTAAATTATTAGACACGAAGATCGATTTTTAAGAAGCGGGTTTTTAAATGGTAAACAATGCGGAGATCAGGTTGTGGAAAGCTTAACCTACATATTTAATTCGGATCCTTTCTGTTTGATCTTTAACAGTCTCCGGGCAACGCTACTAGACGCCGCATCTATACGCGTCAATTATATAAGGAACATATTTGTGTATCCTGCTGAACTGCCGGCCAGTACAGTTCTCGATTAAGATAAAAGGATGTATGCCTGCCTCACATTTCTAAATCAGATTCCACCGGGTTCAACTTTTACCTATGGCAGGACCGCCAAATGCTCATCTTAGTACAGCTAGTGTTTCCATTTTATTATAATTGTACTAGTTCTAGTACAGTAATAGTAGTAGTAGTAGTAGTAATTTTAAAATACTCTTTTTAAAAAATACCACGAAATACAGTATATTGTACAACCCAAGCAGCGCACCACCGATCATATATTTTTTAAAGTTACCAAAAATACTTTATAAAGTAGCTTCTTAAATGCAAGGTGGTAGTGTAAATTCCGCAGTTTGTTCCTAGAGAGTTTGTTACTGTAACTCGAGTTCCCAATATTTGGGTCAAGTTTTGTTACTGTTCGTTAATTATTAGCTTATGTATACTTAAACATGAGCATAACGTCGTCCTCACACGATAAATAAAATCAAATTAGTTGTTTTACAAATGTACGAGCAAAGATCGCTTTGCAATGGGATTGTTCAATATCTGTTTGTACAATTACTGCTTTTACTTGTACATTATTCAGCATTTAATCTATAGCTTAGCGCCAGCAGCACAATTAATAAACTGCAACTTAAATTGATTATAAGATTAAGGTGTAATATTCTCTGAGTATGTTTTTGTAATGACACTATCGATATCAACCAATTGTGTTGCAATAATACAAACAATAACTAGAATGCCATATTTGCTCTTCTGTATCACAAAAAATTGTAGCAGTGTTCAGTACAAAGCAATTAGCACCTTATGTAATATACGCGTCAATTTGTGGGTTTTCGTTTTCGTAGCAGGGACCCCTCACCACTAAAAGTACAGACAGGTAAAAAAAAACGAATTAAATATATAGATAGCTGCAATTAAATAAATCCAATCATGGTAAATGTGTTTTGCTGCATTCATTTAGAATATAAAATATTAATTCAAACATAATTTAATTTCAGTCCGATTTTAATCTTAAACTTTGAACTTTAAATTAAATTTTAAGTCAATATACCCAAACATGACAAAAGTTTTTTTGCTGCAGCGATTTACATCTTTACATGCGTATTTGAGTGTTATAAATTTCAGTCCGATTAAAAACTTAAAGTTTGAACTTGAGAACCAAACTCCAAGACAATGAAAAAAACTGGAACTGGTTTCCGTTATATCCATTTAAGTATTCAAATCTTTATTCAAATTTAATTAATACCAATTCTACTTAAAAGTTAAACTAAGAGCTTTAAATTGCATTTTACGTTAGTAAATACAAACACAGCAAACTATTTTTTCTGCTGCATCGATTAAGATTTTCAAACTCGCATCCAAATCTAATTAATTTCAGTCTGATTTAAAACTTAAAGTTTGAGCTTAATTAACTTTTAAGTCAATAAATTCCAACATGTTCAACAATCCTTATTTAAATCCAATTATTTTCAATCCACCTGAAGCCTTAAACTGAGAGTTTTAAAATCAGATTTTTAAATAAATCGAACCCAATATAGCAGATGACTTATACTGCTGCATATGCTAGCGTTGCTGTGTAATCCCCCACGACAGCGATGTAGAACTGAGAGTGAGTCTGTGAGCGTAGGCAGAAAATGAAACAACGATCGGCCAAAAGCTGCGACAGCCGAAGATATCAGCGCTTTCAATATATAGCTACAGTTTTAAAATGCATTGCAGCTGAGAGTTTTAGAGAGTGGATTGCTTCAATCCCTAATATTATTTCATTACTCTCGGGTACTAGATTACTATTTACAATTTAAGAAAAAAACAAATGATTAGGAATCACAATCACTATTAATAGGCATTAACGACAGACATTCATTTCTACAGTTAGAAAGGTTTTAAATGCGAAAATTACAACTTAAATTTTTAAAACACTAATAAACGAGGCCAATTTAACGGAAAATGGGTTTATTTTAGAGATTATTTGTTATCGATCATGCAGGATCGGAACTTCACGCGTTCAATTCAGCTGTCAATCATAAACATCAACTTTATTTTACACATTCCAAATTTCCAGTCTTTGGAACAAAATATTTGCAATCTTCAAAAATTAACTTCAAATAATGATGTAGCACAACCTGTCTGTGCTTTTTAAAGCAATCTTATTTCGGTCGGTTGATTTGTAAGTGAGTCAATATTTTTTCGTAATAATTATGATAGTGTAAAATTGCACTGATCATCAAGTATTTGATTTATTTCTATTTTATACTTTAATGACAATTTTCGGTTACAAGATTTTAATTAAAAGAAACACGTGGTTGGGCACAAGGAACCC
The DNA here is from genome assembly GCA_958336395.1 of Ctenicera cuprea. Classification (NCBI taxonomy): domain Eukaryota; kingdom Metazoa; phylum Arthropoda; class Insecta; order Coleoptera; family Elateridae; genus Ctenicera; species Ctenicera cuprea. The sequence goes on along the minus strand of OY284491.1, from coordinate 36,115,119 downwards.
ACAAAACTGCCTTAAAAAATGTCAGTGTATTAAACGAAATGGATTATTCATTTTAATTACCTGCACGTTTGAAAAAACACAGACCTAAATTCCTTCTAATTAAAATTGAGTTGCAAATGATTTCTAATTAAAATTTGGTGATCGAAAAGTTAATAGAGTGATAGTCTTATGAATATTGTTAGGCAGATATCCACCATTTAGGTTGTGTAATTTCAATAATCTCCAGAGGCTCATTCGAATTTGAAACTATCGAGTTTGGTAATTTATCCTATTACGAGAGATAGACATTTGCTTGCTGCAGGCGCCGAACCAATTATTAATAATTGGACAACCCTTACATCAGCAGAACTTAATTTTCAAAAAACCTTATTGGACATCTATCTATAAAACTTGGATAGTGTTCTAGCTGTATAACAGAATCCAATGTAGATACATTAATTAAAGTAGGAGTTCATGTAAAACTACAAAATGTTAACATACATTTTATGCTTTTCTCGAAATAGTTCAAAAACTTTTATATGAGTGGAAAGAGAAAAGCTGTAACATAGTACATTAACCAAAAACTGTTTTTTGAAAATTTAAAGTTACTTTCGTTTAAGGTGGTTAAGAAGCGTAATAACTACAACGATCATTCTGACCACATAATTGCGTTACCCCTCTCGTTATTTTTGTTTCTTACTCATTGTTTTTTATTGTGTTTAAGTAAGAAACATTTTTATTGATACTTCTATCCAATCCAAAAAAAATGGGGCTATAATTTTATTGGAAAAATGACGAATTACATGTTTTGGAGTTATAACTTCAATTAAAAAATCAACACTGTGAGTTTTGGCCTACTAGGGTCACTTTAGCGATATCAGATAGGCTTAGGCGTAGATTGTTATGACTATCAGTGTACTTTCGCCGGCGGCGTATTAAACGCGGCGCTATTGCCTTTCGCGAATTAGGCGTTACGGTGGGACGCTATTAGGAAGGACGCTGATTAAGGTAAGGAACTTTGGTTACGACAAAACTCTCTTTTCGAAGGCATTATTTACTTGTCCTTAATTGATCGCTGTTAATGGGTAGATTTATCAAGAGGCGGTGATATTGTCCTTCAAAAATTAGGCGTAACGTTTGAGGCGCTGTTAGGAAAGGATCTAATAAAACAGAGTATTACATACAAATAGTACTTAGATTTGCGTAACCTATTAAACTCTTGCTACTCATAAGCATTTTCAAAATGGAGGAGTATTATTATAAATTATATTGGGATAAGCATTCAGATTGACAGTTTGATTTCTTACAACTAACGTGCACATTTCACATATATACTTCGCACCTTCACAACACTTACATTTTCACCACAAAAGTAAACGAGTATTTTAATACATCAACACGTTATCCTATTGAACCTCGATAAAGACAGGAAAAAAAATCACACATATCAATAAATAAATCACAATGTAAGTCCAACGTCAATTATAGCCAATAGGTAAGCTATCAAGTGTACTTGCTTGATTAGTTTATTTAATACTGCTATAAAATGTGTTAAAAAATATATCAGAAAACCCACGGTTTCAAGGGAGGCGCAGAAATACAAATTGTTTAGGCCCGCCAATAAATAAATCCTACTATGATGGTAGAACAAAGGTGTGAAAAGTGCTGGTGGTCTGTGACATGATTACATCAGATTGTCGGTTAACCACTAGACAAACAGCTGAGACAACCGACTTTTAAAATGGTAATGAGTATTTGGTTCTTTATAAGGTGTGGCGGTATCTTAGAGGGTGAGAGCTTGGCCTATAACACTTAAGGTCTGAGGTTCAAAGCCCGCCACAGTTATGTAGCAATAACAATATATGCCGCAACCAGTCATAATCCCCAATCCGGTGTAGGAAGTCGTGCGTTAATGCTTAAACCTTCTCTGGTGTTAAATCGTTCAGATTCGACGTTAAACTGTAGGTCCCCTGTACTTTACCTAGCGCTAAGGAGAATACGTGGCAGAGAAGAGTACCGGAAGCAGCAATGGCACGTAAAAAAATTGATTGCGAAAGTGTCAGCAAAATGGATACTCCGAATGTTAACGTGCGAGAGTCAATTCTTAAGAAGCCAATTTAGAACCAATCCGCGAAGATGTTTTGATCACTTTGTTACAGTGGTTGAAACCTGGTCCATCGCTTTCGTCTTTAGTTAAAGCAACAAAGTATGGAGTGGTGTCATTGAAGATTACGTCCTCGTAACTTTCGCGTACTGCTTTAAGGGGATAAAATTGGCAACAATTTTTTGGTATGCCGAGGTAATATTTATTTTCATTACGTAGGCATACTGGTGAATATCATTCGATTTTAATTAAAAATATAGCCGTTATCAAAAGAAGAGCAAATTTATCGCGTCCAATTCCCTTCCATAAAGACAAAAAATCTCCAGTTTAAAAAAGCTGCGTTGCCACGATTGCAATTTATAATTCTGGATTTAAACTTATGAAACATCCATTCTACTCCCCTGACCTAGCTGCTTGTGACTTGTTTGTTTCCAAAACGTCTAAAAGAATCTCTTAGTAAATTTAAAGACGACAATGCTGTTACAATAGCGGTCTAGAAGTTGTTCAGTAATCAATATTTATAGTTCTTCAATACTGGTATTGCATTACTGGAACATCGATGGTAGAAGTGTGTGTTGATGCTAGGAGAATATGTTGCAACATAAACGTTCCTTCTATGTCATAGGCAATAAACTTTATAATCCTTTTATGTAACTATTTCCAGTTCAAATTTACATCCATTGTAGCATTCTAGGAAATAGCTATGTTAAAACATGTTGTCAAATAAAATAAGGTCTTTATTTTGCTTTAAACCAATTTGTTTATTATGCTCCTTGCTGCTGGCAATAATCACACGGGAGATTGAATGAAGCACCTCAGTTCTGTGGTATATACGCTATTTATCGCACTTCCGAATAATTTGAAATCAAAATAGTCGAAATTTTTAAATATGCTGTCAACGTGACAATCCAGCTTTTTAATACGTCAAAATTAAAATCGTACTTTATAATGGCGACAAAACATACTCGGTAACTTAGCAATTTATATACATCTTAGCAATTTTTTAACACTTAACCCTTACTTTTGGAAATATTTAATCCTTCCGGCGTTAAAATTGACACTTTAGTCTTTGAAAAAAAGGAATCAAATTAGTATTTTAGTCCCGGAAGTGCAAAAGCATTATTGAAACCGTTACAACTGGGTAGTGTAAATTTTTTTATAATTTTAGAAATTTTCAGCAAACGTTTGTCAAAACCTGGCCACACAGTTCTGTTTTTAATTACTACGCTCATAAAACGAGGGATTAGATACAATTTGGTTGATGTCACAATCTTCTAATTTTCTGTGGCGCTTTCTATAAATTTTTAAAAACCGAATTTCAATATTTTTTATTTAATAAACTAAAGGCGATAAAATATTTTTGTTTGAGCTGAATAAATTATGAGTGATTAATAGTTATTTATTGTACAAGATGATAAAATTGCACTTTATCTTCGAGAGCGATTTTAGCGTCGAGGCGTCAGCCGAGACGCTAATAAGCATCGAGAAGATAATGAAATTTTATCGTCGTGTGGAATACAACATTTTTTTCTATAGTAATTGTTAAAGAAGACTAAAAAATGAAGAAAAATCAATGATAAATTTAATTTAAAAGTGTCAGGAAAAAAAACAGTTTCACGAAAAAATGAGTAGGTGGCTTTAATAACTTTTTGGTTGCTATTTAGTGTATTTAATGTAGAAAAAAAAATAAAATACTTTATCTATCCTTGCTGTTAAAGTACTACTTTATCTACCCTTGATGGTAAAGTGCTACTTTTCCCTCTAATTTTGGTTAATAATAGCACGTTTTAACAGTTTCTATAGAAAAAAAAATAAAATTTAATTAATTTTTAAGTCTAGTAATACTTAAAAGGGTCAATTCCCTTCACCCCCCACCCCGAAATTTCTGATAATACATTTGCTATTTGTCTTCAATCCCAAGGTATTTTCTCTCACAAACCAATATCAGTTTCTATAACTATATTTTGCCATGCTAGATACATGGTCTGATTCTAACGCATGATGCTAGTCAGCACAACCAGTTTATTACATTTTTCTCGGCAAACCATACAGTTTAAAGGTGTTTGACAAGTTTTCAATTTTTAGCTGCTTTCTTGCTATATATAGTACAACATTTACATTTATATTAAAATCGCTGAAAATCGATATACTACCATTATCCATGTCAACTGTCACACTATACAGAGTGCCCATTTTAAAACTCCGAACCTAAATTTTTTTAAAGAGGCAACACACAATAGAAGTCGCTGCCGACTATTATTTTAAAACAAAATCTTTCTATAATTAAGATCAGGGCAATCATGTTTGTATTAACTTGACAGTTTACTAATCAAATTCGTTAAGCCACATTACTTGAACGGTGCAAAACAAAGATTATCGATCACTAATCTTTGGTGCAAAATGTATTCCAACGCTGACAAAGTGGACATGCTTCTAATTCTAGGTGAATGTCGAAAAAATGCGAGTTCTGCCAGTACTTTGTATGCGCAACGCTTTCCAGGTAGACGAATTCCAACAGACAAAACATTTAGAATGCTTCTTCTGTATTTACAAGAGTATGGGCAATTTTCAAAACCAAAAGGAAGGGCACGGCAAGTTACGGTTGAACATAACGAAGTAGCTGTAATTGAAATGGTTACGGATAATCCCCATACAAGTCAAAGAGCGATTGCAAATGCCTTAAACATTATCAAAGGTTCTGTTTTCAATATTCTTAAGGCGAACAAATTTCACCCCTACCATGTTTATACCATACACCATCTTTAAGATAGGGATTATGAGCATCGTGTTCAGTATTGTCAATTTCTTAGACGGCAATGCGGAATTTTTAAGTATGGTATTATTCCCTGATGAAGCGAGGTTTTGAAACAACGGCATGGTTAATCGACATAACTGCTACTATTACGCCCAAGAAAATCCCTGCTGGATCAGGATAACTCATTTTCAGAGAATTTTTTCTCTTAATGTGTGGTGCGGTATTATTGGCGATTTTGTAATAGGTCCACATTTCTTTAATGGAAATGTAGATGGTGAAATGTATTTAAATTTCTTAATGAACTACCGGCTCTCCTCCAAACAGTTCCTCAAAACGTACGGGATAGCATGTGGTTTTTAAATGATGGTGCACCTCCGCATTTTCATAGGGATGTGAGAAATTATCTTAACCAACGTTGTGAGGGACGCGTAATTGGACAAGGTGTATTGCATCCTTGGCCTGCCCGTAGTCCCGATTTGACTCCGCTAGACTTCTTTTTGTGGGGCAAAGTAAAAAATGATGTCTATGAAATCCCCATTCGAAATGAAGAACATCTACGCGAAAGGATAATTCAATGTTGTCGCTCTATCACACCGGAAATGTTAGCTCGTGTCAGAGGTTCGATGCGTAGAAGAATTATACTCTGCGAAAACGAAGGCGGAAGGTAATTTGAACACCTGCTTCGTTAGTTTTTGTACTATGTTCCTATCAAATTATTGTAGTTATTGTTGTCAAATATTAAATTTGAGTTATTAAAGTAACCTTAAATTTGTACTTAATCATTAGTAGATACATGTACTTTAAAACAAATCTGATCTCAATTTAAAAATAAATGGTAGAAATGCATATTGATCTGGTGGTTGCATTGTGTGTTGCCTATTTAAAAAAAAATAGACTCGGAGTTTTAAAATGGGCACTCTGTATATAGATGTTTTTCTCGGGCGTCATCCAACTATAACCAAATAAAAATAAGTCGACACTAAAGCGACAACAAATATACAGAACTGTCTGTCTTGTTTCACTACACAAGAGGTTACTTCCGTTTCCTGCTACAGTCACTGCAACTCCAAATTTTTGTTCGCTAAACAACGATTTTTACACGTTAAACAATATTAAAAATGCTTCGTCTGAAAACTGTTGTTTCAATTAACATTCAAAACTAAACAAGAGGCGACTTCCGTTTGCTGCTGCGACGACCACGCTTGCTAATGTCTGTTATTTTGCTAAGCGACAACAGTTAATGTTTGTTGCCATGCGGCGATGGTCAAAAAGGAATATAAAAGAGCTGCATTTTCAACGACGGAGAGTTCAGTTCGTTTTCAGGAACGAAAGGACCTCAACCTCCAAAATACGGTCCAAAATTAAACTCCTCCAGCCAACTGTTGGGAAACCCAACGGTCCTACACAGACTAAACCACGCGTACATTTTACTTAAATGAAATTTTGCCACCCCCGAGCTGCTAAATAAATAACTTCGGTCTTTCTCCAAACCCTGCAGCACCCCTAGCTTTTAGCAAAGAACAGCAGCTCATAACTTCACTCTTTCTCTAAACTCCGCAACACCCCCCTTTTATTATAATCCCTTGCGACAGTTTTGCTTAATTAGTAAAATATTATTAAAAAAATTAAATGTTTATTCTAAATACTTTTGCTTTTAATGTTTGAAAATGCGGGGCGGTTCAGAATTATGGTGAAAAATTTGTATGACACAATTAGACACCAAAAGAAGTAAATAGTTACTATAAATATGCGTCGGAAAACGCTTAGTTACGGACATACAGCCTCCTGAAGATGGAACATAGTTATTACGTCGAAAAAATCCATTAGATGTGGAAAAACAACTTAGGAATGAATTTTTACCGTTTGGTCAACCTAAGACGGCCGTAGCTCAGTGATAGGAGCGTGGGCTACCAACGCAGCGGATTCGAGTTCGATCCCCGACCCCGTCGTTCTCTCTCGCAAGGCAACAGGAAACCAGCAAGGTGAATTTTTCCCTAAGAAAAACACTCTGGAGAAGAAGTGCAAGCACTTCCTGTGGTTCGGAGCCCACGTTAAACTGTAGGTCCCCTATGTCTGTCTGTGCAAATTATCTATCGCCGCGCACCAAACACAGACATAGAAGACAGGTCGCCAACGCCTTAAATAGAGTATGGCACTATAAGAAGAGAAGTTCAATACATTGTTTGTTAAATGTTGAACTACTTATTCTTGTTTGTCAAAATGTTGGGTTACAAAACTTTGACTGGTGAATAAAAATACGTTCATTACCTTGAAAGGTGTTAACTGCAACAAATTGATAACGCAATGATCATACCATAACTTCACACTTGTTTATGACAGCTTTAAAGTCAACCTTACACTATCAAAACACACTAGTTAGAAAGTACAATGTACAACACAAAATTTACTAAAGTTACCAGATTGTCAGTTTTTATACGTTCAAGGCGATGCTTAGAACATTATACCGGGTGACCGCGAGAACAGGTAACAACCGGCCATCTTCTCAATTTTTAAATTATTAATTTAAAATTTTTTTTTGGTAATATACACATAAAAATGCATATTACGACATAAAACGGTGTTACTTTTGACTTCCGGTTTAACCGGAAGTGATAACAATTTTTTTATTTTTAATGGAACACTCTGAACATTTTTGCATATTTGGATAGACCTTTCAATTTTCATTACAGCCTTGTATAGAACTTACCCATTAATTGTTAATTTTGGCCGCCAGGGGGCGTTTTTAAAAAACCTTAAATGCCTAATGATGATGTTCATGATTAATTTTTTTTAAGTTGGAAAGCAAAAGAACAATGGACTTTAAGTGTGTTTTTATTAATTGGTTTGAACATTTTGTTGTGGCAAGAGGATATTAAAAAATTAAAGAACAAAAATTCTCAATGTTGAAACGGTCATAACTTATTTTATTTAAATACACCTAGTTGAGTTCTATTGCACTTTGTAAATTGGCAGTTTATTTGCTTTTATTAAATACCAATAACGTACCTTATTGATATTTTGTTTTCAAAGCCTACTTAGTTGCAAAAACGTAGCTATCTTTGATATCCGTTAATAAAACAATAATAATAAAATGTACAATAAAACTTAAGCAGGGGTATTAAAAAAAAACTAAGTTATGACCGTTTAAAAATTGAGAATTTTTACTTCTTTAATTTTTTTTAATATCTTCTTGCCGCAATAAAACGATTAAACAAATTAATAAAACAAAACACTTAAAGTTCATTATTCTTTTGGTTTCAGAGCCAACTTAAAAAAGAAATAACTATGACTATCATTATTAGGCCTTTAAGGTTTTTTCAAAACGCACTCTGGTGTCCAAAATTACAACTTAAAGAAAATTTCAAGGTCTATCCAAATATGCAAAAATATACAGAATGTTCCATTAAAAATAAATAAATTGCTATCACTTCCGGTTAAATCGGAAGTCAAAATTAACACCGTTTTATGTCGTAATATGCATTTTCATGTGTATATCACCTAGAAAAAATTTGACATTATTAATTTAAAAATTGACAAAATGGCCTGTTGTTATCTGTTCTCGCGTCCACCCGGTATAGAATGTGGTGAGGCTTTTTCGTCTAATTTAAATTCAAGTTTTGTATTATTTAATATTATAGCTGGTATTTCATCCTAATGCTTCATATTATTTTCACGTTATTAAAAGCTTTACCTAAAGAAGAGTTGAATTTCCTTTGTCTGATTTCTTAAAATCTAAAACGCCTTGTTTTGACGTCCCCAGATAACATGTTAAATTAATTAACTTCAAGCTACTAATTTTTCCTGGAAAAAAAACAAAATTAATTTTTAGACAATAACGCTGTGTTTGTATTATAAAAACTCGATATGAATATTTTATAATTATTTTTAAAATTCAGGTTTAAATGTTTCGTATTTTCTTTTTAATTTTCTACTAAAACTCAGTAGTCGGTATTCAAAAATTTGCAATTCTTATGCAAGAGTATTTCCGCCGCCGACGGTTTGAAATCCCAATGGAAAACCCACAAAATGCCACGCAATTTTATTAATTTGGGACTTAATCCTCGAGGGTGTTAAAGTCTTTAATTGCTGAAACGCAGAGGAGATAAAATTGTAATAATAAGAATATCGAAGGTGGCTATTATAACGAACAGTTTAAAATTGTCAGCTACAGTGCGAGCATAAACGTTTAATAACCACGTGACCACTGACTAATTTAAATGTAGTGAATTGTATTTTCCAATGTTGCCTGCCGTGCTGATTTCCTTTTGCAATGTCATTTTGTTTCATTGGCGTTCGTACTTCCGGTTATATTTTTGTCCACTTTTTTTGGTAATTAACACAATTATCAAACTGCAACATTTACTTAAAAAAGCAGTTCCTTTCAGAACTAATTGATCTACCTTTAAATCGTTTAAGGTAAGTGTACGAATGCAGTTGTTTTCAAGATTGATATCATAACATAACCTCATATTTCAGATTTGATTTAACATGCCTTTTACAACTGAACAAGATGCATTTATTCTTATGGCATATTTCCGGAGTGGAACTCGGAATGCAGATGGTTCATGGTCATATTCGTTGCAATATTGTATTGAACAGTTTAGTGAAGCTTTCCCGAATGAGAACGTAGGCCATAAAAACTTTGTAAACCATAAGCTAGTTCTTGTCCATGGCTTTGAGAACAAGAACTGCATTTGTAAGGGCAAGTCTACAGGTAGGCCCACTATACTTAGAGAAGAATTTGTAGAGGATATTCAAGCTCGAATTGATAGAAGTTCTCATAAATCAATTAAGGCGTTATCTGCACAAACTGGTAATGTATACAATAAATTAAGTTAACTACAGCTAAAACTTATTTTTTGTACAGGTATTTCTTATTGAACTTGGCGAAAAGCACTCGAAAGAAATCTGCATATGCACCCGTACAGAGTATCGGTAGTGCAACAACTGTATCCGCGTGATTTTCCACAACGTGTACAGTGCCAATGGTTTATGGAGAACTTGAATAATGACGATGTGTTGGATCTCTCCTCTATGTCCGACGAAGCGTGGTTTCATTTGTCATGTTATGTTAACAGTCAAAACAATAGAACATGGCCCACCGAAAGTCCACATACTTACGTTGAAACAAGTTTGCACCCAATCAAAATAGGTGTTTAGGTGGCTATGTCAAGACGACGAATTATTGTTCCCATATTTTTTCCACGATATTATAAATGCGGAGAGATATCGTGATAATATATTGCAACCGTTTATTGAACAGTTGCTCGACGATGAGTTAAACCAGGGTTATTTCCAACAGGACGGAGCGACAGCTCACATTAGCCATAGACGATGGCCTCCAAGAAGCCCGGACCTAACACCTCTGGATTTTTATTTATTTGGCTATTTGAAAAATAATGTGTTCAAAAATCGTCTACACACTCTCGAAGAATTACAAGCGGCTATTGAAAACGAGATACGTAACATTACTGTAGATGACTTACAGAGAGTTTTTAATAACACGAGGAGGAGAGTTCATTTGTGTTTACAAAGCAATGGCACTCATTTTGAGCAGCTATTGTAATTTATAAACCAAATATATTTTTCTCGTAATGTGTACAATAAATTATGCTAACTACAGCTAAAACTTATTTTTTGTACCAGTATTTCTGTCATAGTAAGTAGACTTGTAAGTTATATTCTTCAATAATATTGTCCTGTTGATAGAAATTATTTGTTTCATTAAATGCATTAATAATGGAAATGGTTTGGTGTTATTTATTTGGGGTTGAGTCCAGACATTGATCATGATTTGATTTATCGGGAATAAATCGGATTGTGGTGAACTTGAACAATGACGATTCAGTTTGTATTTACAAAGCAATGGCACTTATTTTAAGCAGCTATTGTACTTTATAAATGAAGTATGTTTTTCTACAATAATATTCTTAAATAAATCCTTTCATTTACTTTTGATTTATTAAATGTTTTTACAGCGTGGTTTTAAGACGTGCCAAATTCATTTTTTTATGACAATATGTTTTCTGTGCCCTAATTTGTACGTGCTACGCCAATGGTAATTGCTACAACTGCTAGATTTAGTTTTCTGAAGCAGGGTAGCCACTTCCGTACAATGGGTTGCCTATGTTACGTGGTCACGTGGTTCACGAGCATTTTTGCTCATCCTGTACAAATAAGCCAGTTAAAACTCACATAATTTATATCTAAAATTCAGCTATTTTTATGTCAACAATTTACCATAATTGACAAAATTAGGTGCTTCCATAATCTTGTTACAAGGGGATTCTGCGTGTTGATTTGATTATCTGGTCTTCTCATCTAGACAATTGTTGCCGCAGGGTTAAATAATTAGCGAGGTTAGAGCATAATGAAGTGGTGAATTATATATGCAAGTTCTCTGTGTCATTGTAGCTCTAATTGCAAAGCTCAAGCAGAGTTACGTAATTAATTGGGGGTAATTAGTACGTGGAAGGTGAGCGGTTCAACAGCGTTGCTGATTTATAGTAATGTTTGTGGCCTTTTGCGGGTTAGTATATTAAAATTGATACCGCGTTGTTTAACCATTCTCTTTGTTACACTTGCTGCGAATGAATTGGAGTTTGTTTGCTTGTGGCTTCAGTCCGTCAGTATTTTACAAACGAATTTGTAGTCTATGGCAACATCAAAGCGCACCCGGCGAAGAAACGGTAGGAAATCCCGGAGAATGCAGAGAATAGGGTCAATGATAGGCTACACTCGCGGGAAAAGTTCAAATTGCCCTAGTAAAGGGGACGGCAATTTAAGCCAAGCGATGTTGTTTAAAATTATAGTGTTTTCTCGGCTGCTCTGCACCCTAATTACATCAAATTAATGATTGCATTTTTATTCTCTGGGTCTTCCTTCATATTACACGACTCGTGAAGCTCTACTTCCTAATTAGAGTATAACAAGAAAATATGAAACCGAAATTTTCACTTGTTTGTTCTAACGCTTATAAGGCCAAATTTAATAAGAGTAAAACACTTAGTTAATTTTCATAATAAGAGTGAAAATTTTAAAAATTTCAAAGTTGCACTCAGTGACGGATTTAACCTTTTCCCGCCCCTACGTTAAACTATTTTTGTCGCCCTTAAAACGGAGCCCATCCTTAATTTGTTTTATAATTTTAATGTTATAGCAAATATACAGAACAACACTATTAAGTACTTATTTCGGTTCAGTCAAATTTACTGGAGCATTTATGGGACCTTCCTCGCATTTATTGAAATTTTTACAATTTGTATATTATGTTTAAAATTTAATGGAAATTCAGAATATTTTAACATTCTCGAAAAAAATTCGAATATATTTTATAGCGGATGTTTCATTAATATTTAACAATTTTGCTTTTTTTTTAATTTATAAAAAATTCTGATTACTATAAAATCTTTCAAAATGTAGATTTTCGAAAATTTTTGAAATTATGTGACAACTTTTGAAGATTATAAAAATTTTGAAAGTATGAAAAATTTTTAACAATTTTACTTTTGTAAGTTTAAAAAAAAAAAAAATTTTAAAACTTTTTGACAATTTGGAAATTTTTATTTTGGAAATACTTGGAATTAATCAACATCTTATCAATATTTTCAAAATGATTAAAAATTAAACAAAGTAAAATACTTGAAACTTTTTTAAAAAGATTCAAATTTTAAAAATTTTGAAAATTATCACTTTAAAGATTTTCAAAATTATAAAAACGTTTGTCAATTTTAATAATTTTAAGTATTTTTAGAAATTTGGATAATTTTTAATAAAGTTTTGGGAAATTTCGAAAATTTTTGTAAAATTTGAAAATTATGGAAACATATTTTTTTTATTGACATCATTTGAATTTTACATCTACTCTGGATGAATATTAAGCAAAAGAGTTGTTAGAGAATAAGACATTGAAGGAGATAATCATCCATTGATGTTACTCCTATATATATTACAGTTTACTATGGTATGTATTTTAATTGTGGAGAGTATGATTTATTGCAACAATAAGTCGGTTGGCCAAATTCTTTGTAGTCTCCTTGGAATTTCTTCGTTTCTCGTCTTGCACGAAAGGTAATCCCAGGTCTTCGTGGATGGTCTGGTTAGTAACATACCAGGGTGCGTTGATTATTGAGCGTACGATCTTGGATTGAAACCTCTGGATAATACTGTAACGAACCGTTACTATTTTTGATTTAATTTGCATTGAGTTTACAAGAATTGTTTAATTTTTACATTTAGTTTATATGCCGTTTTCCGTTTACAATATTATGTTACCGTTAGGGGTTTATTTTTATATTTAAAATAAGTAGTATTCCGTTGGTTAATGCTTTGTATTCATTGTGTGCAAGTTTCCGTAATTTAGCAACCGTTTCAGTATTTTAAAATTGTAATTTTAAAGCATATTTGATTTCAAACATTTTATTTACGGCCGGAAATCAGATAACCGCGTCTCCGCGGATCGAACCGCAGAGATGCTATGTCAACCCCGCTCTCGTAGAGTGGGGATGCGCTTCGATTTCGGGCGCATACCGACCGGCTATAAATTCAAAATTTTGAATTTTCGAGTTCAGTTCGCCGATGTTCCAGCCCAGTACCAGTTCAACCCACTTCTACAAGTCACCAGTGCTCCGACCGAGGTAACCGACCACCGCATCCAGGACATTGGGGTAAGCAAGCTATATTTTGACACCATAAGTTTAACGTAAACTATATTGCTCTCTCTCTCTCTCTTTTATTTTGTAAACTGTGTTTTCCGGGGTGCGCTCTAGCGAAAAACCATAGAGTTGCATTCCTCTAACTCGCCTATGCGAAAATCCTGGGCAAAGTTTCTTCTTCTCTCTCTGACTCTTTTACTTTCCGGGGTGTGCTCTAGCGAAAAACCATAGAGTTGCATTCCTCTAACTCGCCTATGCGAAAATCCTGGGCAAAGTTTACTCTTCTCTTTTCTATTTGTTTGAGAGCTTTGTTGTGTAATTCCGTAGTGGCGAATTTGTCCGCCTGGTGTCAAGATAACAGTTTGTTTGCTTTAGTAACTGGTACCGTTTCCGACCGTATACTGGTGACTACTGTATATATATTGGCTACCGTATGTATGTATTGCTACCGTATGGCTACTGTATTGCTACCTTATTTGCTACTGTTTTGCTACCGTATTTGCTACTGTTTTGCTACCGTATTTGCTACCGTATTTGCTACTGTATTTGCTACCGTATTTGCTACCGTATTTGCTACCGTATTTGCTACTGTATTTGCTACCGTATTTTTGCTTAATATTATCCGCTTTGCTTGTATATTATTAATTTGGATTGGATATTATGTAATAGACGTATTTAAACCATTCTACGTTGTTTTACTTGACTTGTTGAATATATCCGAGTTAAATAGAGCTGCTTCAAGAACCTGCAGGCTGTCATTCCATCAAACAGACCCCTGGAGACCGACAGCTTCAACTGCAGTTACCCAGGTCTTCGCTAAGCCGTTCTGTTACAGCGAAGCCGTTCTGGAGAGTAAACTCCATATAAAATCTGGCGCCCGAGAATTTCCCAGCGATTATACGCATAAGCAGCCGTATAATCCCGCCCACAACAAAATACAAGTTAACTACCGGACTACAGAGTTGCCAAATAGGCAACAGGGGGAAAAGAGCGTCGCAATACTGATATTGGATTTCTTGGCACATCCCCACAGCTGAAGGCCGTATGTCCATATTGGTTTTAATATGATTTTGTACAGCAACAGTTTGTTGTCAGTTGATGATGATGATTTTCTACCGAACAGCCAATACATCTGCCTAAAATTAATGTTTAATTGCTGTCTTTTTGCTTGTATGTGTTTTTTCCATGTTCATTTCTGGTCTAGGTGAAGTCCCAGGTATTTCACTTCATTCTTCACCGGAATGTGGGCACCATCGATATTGACTGGCGGACATGTGGTGAATTTCGTGGTGAAAGTAACTTCCGTAGATTTGGTTTTGTTGATCTTTATTCGCCATTGATTTAACCATTCGTTGACAAGGTTTAAGTGTTCTTGGAGGCGTTCACTGGCTAAGTTTGGATCTTCATGAACAGATAAGATGGCAGTGTCGACAGCGAAGGAGGCAATAAGGGTGTTGTCTGTCTCGGGTATGTCAGACATAAACAGGAGGTAGAGGATCGGCCCCAATACATTGCCTTGCGGGACACCGGCGTTGATGGAATAATACTCGGAAAGTGTGTTCATGTATTTCACTGAATAGTAGCGGTCGGATAGGTAAGATTGTAGGATTAAGTAATATGGGCTTGGGAGTAACTGTTTTAGCTTGTACAGCAGTCCTGCATATCATACTTTAAATTTGAAATTTATTTTTAAAATTTGTGTTTTAAAAACTTTACGATTTTTTGTTTTTAATTGTTAATTGCAAACAATATTTATTTGTTAAACTCTAAAATCGATTTCATAAGTTGGCGAAAGTCTGTTTTTTTAGAGATTAACTAAGAAAACTGTTCAGGTAAACGACCAAAAGGAAACCTCCCAGAAGTGCTTTCTCATTGGAAGATTATTTCTATTATCATTAAACATGTCCATACCGATTTTGAATCTGAAATTCGTACATTTTTGACAAAATATCGAAAAATCGGGGGTTGGCAGGAAGAGGGCTTGCGCAAATCGGCAGTTTGACATGTGTAGAGTACTAATGTAAAGTTCTTTTCTGAGCGCGTCTATATTGAAGTAATGCACCTCTCCTCCCAATTTTGTAAAGCAGTGGCCCGCTTTTATGATATTTTGTGTTTTCTAGCTGCAACCAACGTTTATCCGTTGAAATCTCAAAATCGACTTTATAATTTAGTGATACCCGTTTTTCTATAAGATTTCTCAATTTAACTGATTAGGTAAACGACCCAAAAGAAAACCTCTCAATAGTGTTTTTTTAATATAAAGTTGGACCTGTTGTCATTTAATATGCTCATACCGATTTTGAAATCAAAAAACGTAAATTTAAAAAAAAAACATGAAGTAGATAGTGGTGGTGAGTGGGTGGTGAGTGGGTGGTGATTGGGACATGAGATTATAAATCAGCAAAAAATAGGTACATGCTGCTAAAAATGGTTTTCTACTTGATACTGTGACTTAATGTAAGTTAGTGGTGAGTAGGGTAGGTCGGCCTTGTGTATGGGGAAGTTTGACGGAAACGCCGCCAGACCTAGAGCACTTTACGTGGAACGTTTTCCCAATTGCCGAATACCTAATGCAAGAACCTTACAAATGCAGATCAACATTTACGTTGTCATGGTTCGTATACCCCACTGTTATTAGTGTCTGAAGACTTGCATTTCGCATTGGAGCATTAGCATTTACAATTTGGCGATTTTAAACGAACAGGGTTTGCACTTTTGCACTCACAACTGGTGCAGGTAGTAAAGCCAGGAAATCCGACACGTCGTTTTTTGAAGGTGAATTTTGAGGAAAGTTGAAAAGCAGCCAAATTTTTTAAATTGCTTGATGTCTACCAACGAAGTGTGATTTTCGCTAGATGGAGTTTTCAATGTCCACAACACCCACATCTGGTCTTATGAATATCCTAATGCATTTCGGGAACACCGCCATCAACAGAATTTTTGTGTAAATGTGTGGGCTGAAATTGTAGGTGGCTGTTTAATCGGATTTTATATCTTACCACCTCATCTGAACGGCATTTACTATTTAAGATTTTTTAAAATTGAAACGCACCTTTAGAAGAAGTAATTTTAGCCGTGATCAGGGACATGTGGTACCTCCATGAAAGTGCACCAGCTCATTATTCTCATCAAGTACAAGTGTGGTTACATGATAATTTTCACGGAGATATACCTGCATCCTGGATGAGGTAATCGTCAAGAGTCCTCTTCTGGATGCTATGGTAGACTATCTTCCTTTACAATATGGCTTTAATAGACACTTTAGTGTTTATGCGAATGCTGGACCAACCCAGCATATAGATGGATCACCCATGCATCTAAAACAATGCATGGAACAGGTGCCGGAACGTTCTCCGATGACCTAAACCTACGCCAGAGTATACCACTAGGCAAAATTGCCACTGTCTTCCAAGCGGAGGTAGTGGGAATAATGCATGGTGCAAATGCAATTCTTGAAAGACAAATCAAGAACCAACGTATTGGTGTCTACAGTAGGGTGCAGCGTTGGATATAGGAATTTTATATATAAAAACACAACATCCATCAAAAGCTGGGTTTTATAGAAACAAATCCAACGAGTGGTTTTGCCATTAAAACCAAACCATCATGCGTTTAGGGGGCACAACATTTCTTCAACATCATTAAGCGTTCCAGGTACCTGCCACAGGAACTGAAAAATGTCACCAATCCAATTCTTCGAAGAAATGGTTATTTTGGGCAGCCCGAAAATGTGTTATTCGCGATGTTAGCTGACATCCGTAAAACTATTTGTAAATTGGCATTTAAACAAATTATGATAATTCGTAAAGTCATATCTTCAGACAGAAGTTACGACATTCATCCTACCAACATTTAATTTTAAAGCTACTGAATATTGTAATCTTCTGGAAGGCTGGCAAGGATTTTCTCTTACTAAACCACCCCTTTTAAGAGACGCATCTGAAGATGATTTGAGAGAAATTGTAACAAATCCCTCAGACTCTCTGGTTCTTGAGTTAATAATAAAATTTCCATGCTACAGTCAAGCTGTAGCGAATTTGATAGGAACACCATTCTATCCGAAGCAGTTATGCCAAAATTTAATACAAGGAAAGAATTTTTTCAACAAAATAATTAATTTGTCTATTTTTTTTGTTAGTTTTGTTAATAATGTAGCACGATTTTATTAAACAACTATGATTTACTAGCTGATGGTGTAATTTATGTCCTACAAAACATATTATGTAAATTTTCAGGCTCTTGCGGGGGTGGAAAATAGCCTTGTAACAAAAAACGAAAACAATGATAGTCTGTACACTGCAAATTCTAAATGATAGGTCCCAATGCGTTTTTAAAACATTAAACAAAACTTAAGGGTGTTGCGGGAGTGGAAAAATTTATTGAAAAACAAAATAAAAAATACTTATATTATTCTAATCCTTAATTCTTATGTTTTGAGCCCTGTTACAGTTTCAAAATCAAAAATAAATTTTGACGCTGCACCCTAATCTACAGTGATAGCAGAACCGCTTTACTGGCCCTAGGCAGTTGCAAAATTACTTCAGGAGTGGTACTGCGATGTCGTAAAGCTCTCGACGATATCTCAAAAGATAATGCCGTTTCCCTTGTATGGGTGAAGTACATGGCGGAACCTACGGCGATGAAAAGGCTGATGAGATTGCGAAACTGGCCTCCTAACAACTTCTCTGGGGGCCAGAATCCGTAACTCCCATATCCCTGAAGACATTAAGCTTTATGCTATACCAAGAAACCTTAAAAAGCTTCACACGAAGATGGGTTTACACTCAAAGCTGTCGTCAAGCAAGGGCTGCTGTTACGGCACCCTTGCCAAAGACAGCCAAATACTGCGTGCAACTGTTCCGAAAGAACTTGCGACTAGTTGTGGGTATCTTATCTGGACACTGCACACGAAAGCAACACATTAACAGGATGGGACTGTCGGACAGCCCAAACTGTCGTGCATGCAACGAGGACGACGAGTCAGCAGAATATGTTCTATGTCACTGTCCAGCTCTCGCAACAACCAGAGGATCTATGCTGGGGGACTTCTGGCCTAACATGGCCGAAATCAGCAACACTCCAATTGCGGATGCCCTCAAGTACATCCAAAAGGTTAGATGGCTTGGGTGATGTCTAATGTGAAGAGCTGCTGGGGAGGTAGTACAATGGGCCCACCTATTGTGGCCTAAGTGCGATTGAGGTAACTCTGCCAATTCCTAATCCAGTATCCAGAATTTTCAGGGAAAGCAAATTGGTCGAATCTGCTGGGGTTATGGTCCGCGCGATTGCCGGATTTAAATTCTTGAGATTTGTTTTGTAGGGTATATGAAACAAATGGTACCTATATGTTACCTCTGTAAATACTCTTGAAGAAGTAAGAGCAGGTGTAAAGAATGACGCAGAACCTATTAGCGTAAATTTGATAGATTTTCCAGAGGATTACATTTGAACTCTTATTATAAAGGTAAGTTTTTTATCATGCCATTTAAAAAACTGATAATCATAAATTCATAAGTAAACCGTGCAAGACAAAAAATTATAAAATGACTAGATAATTTCTTTTTGTCCTTTCACATTTAACTTAATCTAGTCACTGAAAGGCTCGTCAAATTCAGGGGGAAGGGATGCTAAAAATATGCGATTTTAGAAAAATGATAAAAAACTACTAGTGGATTTTAATGTGACAAAATCAGGATCACATTGTGATAAAACCACTCTTTCTGCCAGCTGCGTTTGTTAGAGACGGCGGCGCCAAGTTAAGATTGACAGCACCCGAAAAACTACGATTATTTCCGATATAGTGTCTCCTAATTAATTGTGTGGTATAGTTGGGTTGATTTTTAACTCGTTCCAGCTAATTTTGGACATCGTCTTAACTAGCAGCTGTTAACAATCTATCCAAGTTTGTAGTAGAAAAAACGATATCACTAATTGTATTAATTATGAAAAAATGAGTTTCTGCATTTAGAAATTGATATACAAATACAACGATAATATGATTTATTGTTTAATATTTCATTCATTAATATATTAATGACCAACATTAATCTAGCTATTTTTGTTTATTTACTCACTTTGAAAAAAATAATGCTTGTAAAGGTTCGCTGCTCGAAAATAAATAATTTGCATTTGATTTTGATTTAATTGTATTGTTTTATACATTAAAGTGGGAGCTCCCCGAAGTCATAATGCACTTGTCTAATAACTTCGATTTATTTACAGGAATATTATATTTCTTTCAACAAATACAGACTTTAATTAACAGTGATCTTTTGACTTAGCTAAATTGCCGTGATTTAGTTTTACTTAATCTTAAGCCGGTGGTCGTTCCAGGGCAGCTGCACACATTTGTGTACTTAAATGTAAATCCATGATTATAAAACACATGTTGACACGTGTCAATGAGTTTGCCGCTTGTTGTGTGGATTATTAGGGCCAATCTAATATTTAAAATTTCACGCTCTCACATTTTAGGGATTAGGGTAAATATTGGGTTGTAGTTATTAACATAAATTGGGGAAATTCGACAGTTTTAATTAGCACAAGTGTTCAAGAAAACTTGACTGTGAGACAAAATTTTATTGATACTTCTATTCAATAGAAAATTAAAAGAGAGTGGGGCTGTAATTTTATTGGAAAAATAAACAAGTCCAACCTCTTGGAAGATGGGCATGAATTTGAATAAAAGAGTATGTTCCCTAAAAGAATGGATCAATCTTCTGATTCTCACAGATCACTCAGTTCGCTGAAATCCTAACATCAGTGGGGAAGCATTATTGCTAACATTCTACGAAGAGCACTTTCCTAAAATCAAATAGGCTTAGGCGTAGATGCTTATTTTTGTCCATGTACCTGATTAAGCGTATCAAAAGCGGCGCTATTGTCCTTCGGGAAGGCGTAGCAGTTGAGGCGCTGTTGCAGGGAAGCCGATTAGAGTGAGCGACGGCGCTATTTCCATATTGGTTGCGGCAAGACGCTCTTTCCGCGTATTGTTGTTACACATTTGTACGTAACCGATCGCTGTTATTGGGTTAAGTTCTCGGGCGTAATGCCAAGCGGCGCTATTGTCCTTCGAGAATTAGGCGTAGCGGCCAGAGCGCTGTTAAGATGACACCTAATAAGGCTGAGAGTATTGCGTACAAATGAGTGATAGCACACGGTAATCTGTACAATACTAGACATATAAACAGTCCCAAAAAGAAGTATCAATATAAGTAAAACTGGGGTACCAATTTGGATTGGCTACTTTACTCCATACAACTGACGTGCAAATTCTATATAAATGGTTTACGGACGCATAACACCAATATTTGCACCACATAAATAAATAAATACTTTAAAAGGTTAACTGTTGTTTAAATCAGCTTAACATCTAATCCCTTTTAACCTCGATAAAGACAGGGTAAATCAGACATGAGCAATAGTTAAAACACAACGTAGGTCAGACACCGATCACCGCAAATATATAAGTAATCAAGCATAGGCACTTGATTATTTTCATATAATACTCTTAAAATTTGTAAATAAAAATATCTACGGCACTGCACGATCACATTCTCTTCGGCATTTCTCAAAAAAACACCTGATCACCCCTGAGGAATTATAGAAGTCCCTATACTACTATATCCCTCGCTTTGTATTGATAAGAAGCAAGAATCTCAAGAATAATTACTTTGATTTTGTAAATTCGCCTTGCCACTTATAGGGCATCAAGTTACGTTAATTTTATTAAAGTTAGCAAAATTAACTGGAGGGCAATTTCTGACGTCAAATACATAGCTTACATTATAATAGGTACAACTTAGTTTTCCCTAGTGGCCCTAGTTTCCCTTATTCATGTACTAATTAAAGAAGGGTATCCTCGAAGGTTCATCCACATCATATTAAAATTAACATTACAGCTTTATCTTCTACACTGTTTGCCGTAAATAACCCTTAATTCTTTATGTACCTTTATACCTACCAGGTATAACAGCGGAAATATTACACGTATTAACATACTTATGGTAGCAAAAATAAATATTAAAAATAAAAGTTTTCCGTAAAATTATGTAGTAATCACGTGGTATTTTACAGATTTTGATTTAACTGGATGGCATCATCAATTTCAACTAATTTAAAATGATATAATTTCTGTACGCGCATATGAAACAACACAATTTTTGAAAAAATCTCTACAAGGTACGAAGATCGTTCGCCTAACAAAGAAAGCGCAAGTTTTTTGAGCAAAAAATCATACTATTTTTCAATATAGTCTCCTACTCGCTCAACGCACTTATTCCAACGATGCTCTAAAGCAGCAATGCCGTCTTTGTAGGCCGATGAACCCAGGTCCTCAAAATAGCTATTTACAGTAGCGATTACCTCGGAATTGGATGAAAATCATTTACAGCCAAGCCATTTTTTTAGGTTTGGAAATAGATAAAAATTGCTGGGAGCCAAATCTGGCGAATAGGACGAATGAGGCACTAATTCGAATCCCTATTCATGAGTTTTGGCCATGGCGATTGCAGACGTATGTACAGGTGCGTTATCTTGATGGAAAAGCACTTTGCGCCAAATGGGACCGTTTCTCTTTGATTTTGTCGCTCAATTGCTGCAACAAATTGGCATAATACTTGCCATTTATTGTTTTCCCTTTTCCAAATAGTCGACGAAGATAATTCAATGAAAATCCCATAATACAGTTGCCATAACCGAAAAAAAGTCGCAAAAAGTCTTTCGGATTGCGGCAAAAACATGTCGAAAGATCGCAAAAATCAATCAAACGATTCAGTTTTTGCTACGTTTTGATCAAACGCGGCACCCAACGCGCGGAATATTTTTTCATTTCAAATTTTTTAGTTAAAATTCTGTACACACTGTCATTTAAGATGACCGCTTTGTCTGATATCTTGCGCACTTTTACTCGACGGTCACCAATACGATACGCAGGACTTTTTCAATCATATCCGGGGTAGTAGCCGTTTTTGGGCGTTCACTGCGGGTTTCATCCTTTGTGCTCACACGACCACGCTTAAACTCGGCAACCCAGTTTTCAACCATTGAAAACGAAGGAACGGACTTCAAAAATTGTCGGATCCAACTCAGCTTTGATTTCGGTTGGTGTTAATCCTTTAAAATGAAACTACTTTATCACTGCTCGCAACTCAGTTTTTTCCATTATTCAGGAAATCACTCGAGACCGTCACTTTGGCGCACTGTCAAACACAAACTAATTGACAGATCGCTGTATACTGTCATATTTAACCTACGAACGGATGGTTCTGAAAAATGGTAATGCAAATTCTGCCGAATTAGCGCCATCTCTGTGTTAGGCCACGTACATTTCGAACTATCCTCGTAGTTGCGTCGCAAAATTTGAAAAAAATCCAATATTGGATCACTGGTTATATCACGTGTAGAAACAATGCAATGTAAAATTTTCATCGTTGGGAACGGGTAACGCATCTCGTACACGAATCGGGCGCTTTATTTTAGTACGAGCCAACGCAGCCGTGCAATTGTTTTCACATTGACATACTTAACTTCTTGGAATTAGGTTAAAAGTGATAAGGCTTATGATTCCAAACTTTTAAAATTTGTCGTAAAATTCAAATCTTTTAACATTTATGAAAGGTGTTTTGAATTCTATTACGAACCAATTATCAGTCATCATTTCTTATAAATAATTGCAAATAATGTACAACCTGCTATTTGAAATTTATTTCCCTACATGCTTAAGGGAGGCCTGGCTTGTCAAAAAGTATACAAGTTACATTGTAAAATAAACCAAAATTTGGAATCCCAAGAGAAAGTCACGCATTCATGTCGAAAATATGTACTTTATAAATATTTGTTGATGGAAGCTTTTAAGCTTTTAGCGAAGGAAAATATAAAACTTCAACATTTTTTTATAATATGCAGGAACTGCATAAATTGGCGGACGATCTTTACGTTTTCTATCAGCAAAAGTATTTCAAAAATCTTATTAAAAAATGTCTGCAGACGCTTAATTCTTCCTCGGGAGGTCAATTTAAGATACCTACTCGACATTCTTTAAATTAGCTTTGCTGTGTTGTATTAACGCTATTGCTATGGTTTTAGTTTAAAATACTACATAATCCATTGATATATAAAAGCACAAAGGGTTTTTTTCTCCGGTTCCTCCAGCGGCTACCGCTTCACCAATTTGGACCATTTTTTTTAAATGAAAGGTCTCTATCCACAGATGGAACATGAAACATTTTTATATTTTTATTCTACGTCGATTTTTTAATAATAATTATTTTAATTTATAATATATATGACAGTCGGCTAGACGCGCGTCACTTGGGGCGCCATCTATAATAACGTCGCGTGTCATTAATGGAACTAATGCATCACGTGACTTAGCATTTCGCCGGTTCTGTCAACGCTGTCTGTCAGTGGATTGTGTGCTGGGGTAACACTAGTAATTCTTTAACTTTAATTTGATTTTGAATTTGCAGCTTTCTTATTAGTTGCAAATTTGGCTGCATGTTAGGCGAGTAAGCTTCGGAAAACTTTTTTTTAATCGATTATAGGTATATAAAATACTTAACTACTTGAACAATATTTATTTATTTTTATTTGAACCTTATACGTATATCGGCATGTTTACGTGCCATTGTCAGAGGTTATACTAGAAAGTAAACAGTTAGTGTTGTTATAGCAATAGAAGTTGGTGACTTGATCTCGGTAATCGTCTGCAGATAACTTGATTTCTTATTCCAACATGTCCAATAGAGGAGTGTTTGAGACATCAACTTGCTCGTTCATTAACGGTGCAGTTTTTAAATGTATGTGAATTTCAAATGCTTCTAGTATATCTAACTTACGTTTATCATCACAAAAGTGTAAACATTTTATAGTGTTATTAGATGTCATTGAATGATTGTGTTCTAGTAAGTGTTTAGCGTAATTGGATTTCTGTGGGTGTTTGTATTTGTAACAACGTACGTGTTCTTAATACCTAATATCAAATTTTTTAATTGTCTGGCCTATATTTATTTAGTTTAACGTCTTATTCTTGCCCAATAGATAACACTACGTGGAACGTGTTCACCAATTTAAACACACCCTATTTTCGTAACAGCCACATGTTTTTTACCTTCCTCGTCATACGACGTATAGCTGTAGAGGAAGGTATTGTAAACGTCATGTAGTATTTGGAGCAAACTCTTTCATTCCGCAAATTTTTTTCCTGGGCTTACTGGCTGATATACGAGTTATGCCTAAAACTTTTGTGCCAAACATTTTTAACTTAAACATTTTGACTAATAAGCAGGTTTTACGACCTTGGAAGACCAATGACGCTGCAGAGGTGTGTGTGTGGGTGTGTGTGTCATGACATCTACTTTGAGCCTATAAACAAAGACGCAGACTACTTCAAAATAAACCTCTGGTTGCAAATAAAACCACTTATTAGAACACTAAATTCATTGAAACACTATTAAGATTGCAAGGTAAATAAACATTTGCTAATAATAATAATAATGAGGGCATGGACACTTCGTCAAAGTACCACAACGCCCAACTCTGTAAAAAGTTAACAATACCCAAAGAATGTCAACAGCGCCCAATGACTGGAAAGGGACATGTCGGCCACGACGGCTACAAAACCCAGAAATGCCTAGAGACACAATGCCCAATGTACCCATAACGCCCAATTATTTAAGAGGACCATAACGCCCACTATGACCATAACGCCCAAACTGCTACAGGTCCATAAAGCCCAATGTGTCCACAACTCCCAACTATTTTATAGAATCATAACGCACAGAAAAGCTCATAACGCCCACTTGCGCTCGTATAATATCGAGTTTGTTAATCAGAACAAAGGACACAACGCCCAACATTCCCGCATTATATTACTGATATATGTTTTAAAATATTTCTCCTCTTAAATTACCTACAAAAATTACAAAAGAAATGATAAAAAGTTATTAAATCATCGTAAAAATCGATTTTTGTCAATTTTAGGTGGCACCGCGACGGCAAAAGACAATTTGTTGAGGGTCAACAACGTTGAAATTGACATTTTATATGAAACCTATATATTAAAAATTATAAGGTTTGCCTAGAAAAACAAAAAAAGTCCATTTTGCCTAAAATCCGGACTCTGCTCATATCTCGAGTTTTGATTGACCAGTTAGCTCCAGCAAAAATTTGGTATAAGATTTTCCATTTAAAGACTATTTTCCACTTCCAATGCCGTAAATTAAATTGATTCTCAAGACAGTGAATTTAATGTGCCTCAAAAAAAAACCTTGGACTTGTTTTTTAAATAAAGAACGGTTAGAAACCCTATTTGCGGGAATGTTGGGCGTTGTGTTCTGCGTGAATTCTGGTTGACAAAACCGATTTTGCACGAGCACAACATGGCATTATGGGCCTTGTTTTGGGCGTTGTGGTTCTATAAAATAATTGGGCGTTGTGGACACATTGGGCTTTATGAATCTGTAGCAGTTTGGGTGTTATGGTCATACGGGCATTTTGGCCTCCTGAATAATTGAGCGTTATACGCGCATTGGGCATTACACAATGCAAATTTGTGGGCTTTGTAGCCGTGGTGAGCGATGTGTTCCTTGGGCGTTGTGAACATTTTTTGGGCATTGTAGGCTTTTAATACCGTTTGGCGTTGTGGTCCTTGGGCGAAGTGTCCTAGACCCGAGTTACATATTTCTAACTAGTATGATAAGCACTGTAATCCTAAACCGCTTCTTTTACGATAATAAAGTATGCAAGCTTATTTTAGAATTATAATGAGTTAGTCTTCAGTCTGCATTCGCTTGTTCGCATTGTATGTACTCCTACAATTTTCATTAAACTTTATGTAGTAAAATAAATAAAAGTTTTTTTTTATTAAGTACACGATTGTATACTTAATTGGCGCAGTCGGTAGGATACGTAAAGGGCGCAATTAGAATTTTCAAAAATCAAAAATCTATTGTGTTCCTTGAGTATTAACTCTTAATTACGTATTCCGAAAATTCACCACAATCAGAGATCCAGAAGTTTGGCAGAGAACAAGCATCGTCGAAGCCAAGCTGAAAGAAATCTACATCCCGAAAAGGAGCTCGAGTCTATCGGAACAAAAATCGTCCATCAGACCCAAGGCAACTCTTCAGGTATCTGTCTATCGCAGACATCCGTCTATCGCAGACATCTATCCATCGAGGATAATAGGTTCACTTGTCAAACCATACACAAGTGACCCAGGAAATGAAAATAACGTAAGAAATTTATATTCTATTAAAGTGAAAAGTGAAATAAATTTGAAATTTAAACAAATAAATACTAAAATTAGATTTAATAACTAATTTAAGAGCATTTAATTATATAAATTGTCCAAATATCTTGATTTCCTCAGAAGGAGACAAGCCATTGCATAATTTTATAATTAATTATTGCATTTTAATTTATAAGTTCATATTGGAACGTTGTAAGCGAGAAAGTTTGGTGTACTAATAGGGTACTTAATTTTACCATTCTGACTAACGTTCCATGAGTAGGAACCCTGTTAATTATAATAATTATTAACCTTAATATTGTTTTTAAATAAAAGTGAAATAACACTGGCTGATTCCAATTCAGAAAGTTCTTTTAGTGAATCCGAATACCCTGACTACGATATCGAGAATTCTTTAGAGCTCAACGAATTAGTTAATACTTTTGCGAATTTATCCTTTGTAAATTTAACTATGGACCCACCTGTAGCTCAAACACAATTATACCCCCCAGGATTTCATACGAGTCTTTTGAATGAAATACCTAAATATGAAGGCGTACCATCTGAATTATCAGAATATATCAGAGCAGCTGAGGATATTATTAGCCAATTCTGGCAGGAAAATAATCCCAATGCCTACATTAATAAATTATTACTATCAGCAGCAAGAAATAGATTAAAAGGTGCAGCTCTTGAAGTTGTCACAGGCCAAATTATTAATACATGGGTTGAACTAAAAACTATTTTAATCGAAAACATTGGAGATCAAAGATCCGAGCTGAATTTACAAATACAATTATCTCGATTAAGACAATCTAATAAAGAATCACCTATTGATTATTATAATAGATGCAGATGATGGAAAAAGATACGAAAAACTAATTGATAATTTATTTCAAAATAGAAAGTCAATCGATGAATCTATACTAATTAATATTAGCCCAGAATGTGTTGTTCAAATCAATAATAATGATATGTTATTTAATTTAGAATCCACTAATAGATATGATATATCCTTAGATATACCATCTATTGACAAAACTCGAAACGATCAAAAATCAATAAATCTATCCACTATTGACTTAACGCATATAAATATGCATAAACTAGAACAAGATCAACTTAAAATAGGCCATCAAAAAGAAACATTGTTAAGTATTAACAATGCCCCGATTGGCACCAGTTTAGGTATTGGATCTTTTATATTAATCATAATAATTATAATCATAATAATTCTTGTTATTTTATATACCTATTGTAAACGTGACTCCTTCACTCAATTAATTCATAAGCATGTAATACAAAAATCACTTAATGAAAAGACGAATTTAAATGAACCTCGTGAAGTTATTCCACTCGTTCAAATTCGCTCTTGATTTTAATGAAAATTCTAATTTTTTTTATATAGATTGTTTTTGTAAATCTATACAAAAATCTTGCAATGGAGGAGTTACATATTTCTAACTAGTATGATAAGCACTGTAATCCTAAACCGCTTCTTTTACGATAATAAAGTATGCAAGCTTATTTTAGAATTATAATGAGTTAGTCTTCAGTCTGCATTCGCTTGTTCGCATTGTATGTACTCCTACAATTTTCATTAAACTTTATGTAGTAAAATAAATAAAAGTTTTTTTTTATTAAGTACACGATTGTATACTTAATTCCCGTAACAATGTACATACGTACTGTAATTGATTCAGTAAGCTATGTATGTGTTTACAGTTGCCAGCAAGAAAATAGACGTCATTTTATTTATGGAATGCCTTTTTTTCGGGAAATCATTTTACAGGACTGTTTTTTCGGGGAATGGTTTTACTGCAGAATTTTCTTATCGGGTTTATTTCGGACTATTTTTGTTGACTGGTGGTTTTTTCCATGGAGTTTTTGCCGATGAAAGTTATTCTGGATGTTCTTTAAGAGACATTTTCTCTGTCAACCCAAATCGGCTTTTATAAGCAAACCCAAATTTAAGCGCCACTGATGGTATGCAGAAAGTTTATAATATGGCTGCAAATAAACAATCTGCCAAATCAACTGTGTATTTCTGAAACAGACCAAGCGGTAGTGTTAAGGAAGACTACATTTTCGTGCCAACTTAAATCTACTACTTCTTTAGTGTACAACTTTGATTGTATCCTATAAATCACTCCTATTTATATTATAGTTTTTTATGTTCTATTTGTTTACAGTTTTTAGTTTATTTAGCTATTGCTGTCATTGTTATCACATTTATCTATGTTTAATGGTAGAAGGCAATATAACGAAGTACTTTACGCAGGCTTCTACATGAAGGACTATATTTCTATGGAAAAGTATAGCGGTCGACTGTACAGAAAAAAATGGTTTTTATATAAGGGCCACGTAAGTATGCAGGCAGTAGTAGTGGAGGCCCCACACCACTAAAAGTTGCGAGAGGTGGAAGGGATCCAGATTTAATATACAGATTCTGAGCATCAAAAAATGAATTAGGGCAGGCAGGGAAAAAAATCTTGTATATCTTAGCTTGAACTGCAATGAAGTTAGAAACTGCTGGAAGAAACAAATAACAATTCTTGATGTTTTTTCAATAGGTAACTTTACAGGTTTTTCAATACAATAATTTTTTCATTTCAAAGCCGGTCATAATGTCAAATTGTGCCAATAAAGGCAAAATAGACTCTCTCAAAGTTTACCGTAAATCACATTTGGGATGCCGAATTACCGGTTATAAACCCACACTGAGAGAAATTTATTTTAAATATTGCTAAAAAAATATGTTAAAAAAATTATACTTGTTTCTAATACATATATGGTACATTTAGATATGACGATATATTTATTTCAATTAAAAGTTTATATTTATTTTTATATTGTAGATTTTAATACATGTATATTTAATTTTAATACATGTATATTTAATTTTAATACATGTATATTTAATTTTAACACATTCTACCAAAGTCGGCAACATTTTATGTTAGAAACTAATATGTAATTATTGCTGAAAATTTTAACTATAAGTTGTGTTTATTTCAGCAGTGTTTTATGCTTCGGTAATAAACCAGCAAATGCATATGACTGAGCTTAGTATGCAATTTGTTGGGCTAGTATGGAATTTGTTGATAAAGCATAATTTATGTTTAGACTGGCCCCACCATCGAACGATTTCGGGCGCTTGTTCGCGGTCATTTTTATACGGGCATTGTTCTATAGCGAAATTGCTGAGTGTTTTGTTTGTGCAAGTGTTAAAACATGGATAATTTCAAGACGGTGAGTGAAATACTCACAGCATGGGGATTTCCCGAACTTTGTGATGTGTTTGAGGGTTAGTTTGTGGTACATTTGTATAATTATTATTAATATATTTAACGCTAAAATATAGTTTAACTATATTATGCATGATATTTGGCTGATAGCTGATGTGATTTCAGGAACAAAATAAGTTTACGTTTTCATAACAATTTAGTAGCTTCAAATTCATGCTTTACATGTCAAGTTATTGTTAAATACCTTGCGTACCTGTATATTTATGCGTTAAAGTTAAATTATTATACACACCGCATTGTTCGCCATCGACAATGGCAGGTGTTTTGTGGGATAGCGGAGTCCCAGAAACTTCTTTTTTTTATAGAAATGTAACGTAAGCAAAACGTAGATAATATTTTATCTACAACTGTTTTTAAGTGAAAACAATTGGGAAACTAATTTGACAACAGTGACATAACCTTTAAAGCTAACGTGAAACGTCAACTTTTCATATAACGTTTATATTTTTAATACAATTGCTATAGTTACCAGTAAACAACTATACCAGCATAGTTTTAGATACAGAACCCCTAAATAGCCTTTTTAATAGTACAAAATAATTGAAAAACAGTCATATTCGGTGGTTGGAAAAAATAGTATTTTTTATCTTGTTGCATGTTGCCGTTATTAAAATAAGTATATATGTATTTTTTGAATAAAATGTATTTTCATACCTTATATATTTTACTTAATTTTAGTATGAAAAATCATTTAATTCAACTATGTTACATGCTTAAATTTTTAAGCGTCTTCATAATATTCCTTAATATACTGTGTGCTACCAGTAACCATAAAATATGTTTATTTTAAATATATTACATTGCAAGCTCTAGTATCGCCTGGTCAGTTCTAAATATAAAATTGTGTTACGCGCTACCATAAATTTATACTAGTTGCAGCAAGTGTTTATACTTCAACTAGATATGTAACATATTGTAACATTAAACATATCCACATTGTAACACTTGCAATGTATTTTTAGCAAAACGGGTATGCTTAGCTTAGCAATATTTGTTGCTGTCCATATATGTGACATAAAATATGTTTAGCCTTAATATTTTTTTAATAAATTTTAGTATATATTTTTCTCAGTGCAGTAGTAAATTTATTTTGATACCTGTAGCGGTTACCAAACTACGTCACATTCACGTCAGGCAGTTTTTATGTCGATGGTATCGATTGAGGTAATACTACTAGAAAAAAAGCATATAGAAGTTTTGGAAATGGTAAGTAAATAAAAATAAGTAAATGTAGAAATGGTCTGTACAGAGTACGAGTGTTTGAATGATGTAAACGTTTTTACGAGGAAAAGGAGATTGTTACTTTTGATAGACGATTTCGTCGTACAACAGCATCACCATCGGCGCTATAAATCTGAACAAGTCTGTGCCTCCTCTCGGATCCTCCTCCAATGGGTTCTATCTGGAGTTATGGTTCTCCATCTATTCACTTTATAGCACTCAGGTCGTTATATACCTCATCCAGCCATCTTAGAATGGGTCTGCCTCTTTTTCTTTTGCCTTCTGAAAGTGCTCTCTCCATCACGGGACCGTATATTTTCCTCAATAAGGTGTGCAGGAGCGTTTCATCTGCCTTGGTCAGTGTTTTTGTCCATGTCTCTGGGGCGTAGGTAATGACTGACTAAATTAAGGTTTTATATAGCGTGCACTTGGATTTCCGAAATAACCTGATGTGCTTTCGCAGACTATGTAGCACTCCTTAACCTCTTCACGGCCAGACTCCATATATTAATCTATAGCTCAAACATTGAAAGTTTTTGTTCCTGTTTGTCAAGTGTAGAATATTGTGCTGTTCTACCAAGAGATTCAATATACATTTTTATGAAGCACCCTCTCCCCCCGTTTTCCCCCATATTCTTTCCTGCTGCCCAAAAATTTATTTTTCAGTTATTTGCGAAGAATATTGCCTTGTTCTACTAGGAGATACAGAATACATTCAATTTTGTCGCCACATGTTGCACCACTGAACAGTAAGTGGCTGCTTTGCATGTTGCCGCCGTTAGCGACCTGGTCGTGAAAGGGTTAACTAATACAACCCTTTTTCTAATTTCTTCTAATTTCTTTTAATTTTATGTTCGTTATCTATTAACAAACCTAGGTATGCAAATTTATTTATCACTTCAAAGTTGTGCTTGTCCATGGTCTGGTTTTGCGTCACTCTAGCTCGATGTGCCCCTGCTCAGGGTACCACCATAAATTTAGTTTTTGCTTCGCTTATTTTCAGACCAATGTTGTTTGGTGCAGTTTCTTGGTTTACAAGGGCGTCTATATTTGCCAGCACTGTACGACTTGTAATATTTATATCATCCGTGTATGCCAGGAGCTGTATAGATTTTGTATCTAGTTGTTCAATAACTTCAAAATCTGATGAAAACTTCGAAAAGGTCAACACTTTGCTGCAGCATAATCCACATTTTTGTCACTATAATAAATTATATTCAAAGTAGTAGGTGTCAATAGAAACATAAATATTTGAAATAAAATTGTATCTTGACAAGTTAATCCTGCGTCGTAACATGTTCAATATCAATATTAGCCCTTTTCCGTCCAGTGTTGGACATAGGCCATCCAAATCCTGCCACTCTTTTCAAATCATCTGCCCATCTAGTTTGTGGACGTCCTCTGCTTCTGTTTCCTGTCCATGGCCGCCAGTTTTGTATTTCCTTGTTCCACCTTCCATCTGTTTGTTTTATTGGGTGTCCCGCCCATCTCCATTTTAGCGACGCTGTGTGTTCTATTATATCCACGATTTTAGTTTTTTGGCGAATATTTTCATTTCTAACTCTATCTGTTAATCTTATATTCAGCATCTGTCGTTCCATCGCCCTTTGTGTTTTTGCTAATCTGTCGGTTATATTCTTCGTCAGCGTCCATGTCTGTGCTCCGTATGTTAGGATAGGTAACACACATTGATTGTATACTTGTCTCCTCAAATATAGTGGTATCTTCTGGTTCTTTAGAATCTGATGTTGTCTACCGAATGCTGACCAGCCCAATCTTATACGTCTATCTATTTCTGCGGTTAAATTTTGCTTATCAGGTTTTATTAATTGACCTAAGTATATATATTCTTCAGTTTTTTCTATTACTATACCATTCAGTATGATGTTGCGATTGTCTTCTTGATTCGACATGATTTTAGTTTTCTGTATGTTCATTCTTAACCCTACTTTCTCTGACTGTATTTTAAGTTCTTCTATCATGGTCTGAAGTTCGTCGAAATTATCTGTTGTGAGTACAACATCGTCTGCGTATCTTAAGTTATTAAGCCTGCTTTCGTTGATGTTCACTCCTTTCTGGTTCCAGTTTAGTGCTTTAAAAACATCTTCCAGGGCCTTGGTAAATAATTTAGGGCTTATTGTATTTCCCTGTCTCACCCCTCTTTTAATTGGTATTGGCTCTGTATTTTCATGCATTCGAATTGTCATATTTGCTTGTTCATAGATTGAATGGATTAATTGTGTGTAACTGTGATCCACTCTACTATTTCTAAGTGCGTTTTCTACCGCCCATAGTTCCACGCTGTCGAAAGCCTTTTCGTAATCTATGAAGGCTAAGTATAAAGGAGATTATATTCGGTAGATTTCCCTATTAAAGTTCTTAAGGTAAGAAGATGATCACACGTACTATATCCCTTCCGGAATCCTGCTTGCTCGATAGATTGATAAAATTCTAATTTATTATTGATTCTACTTACGATGATCTTAGTTAGTATTTTGTACATTTGTGATAGGAGTGATATGGGGCGATAGTTTTCTAGCTTCCTTTTATCCCCTTTTTTGTACAGCAATACTGCTACGGAGGTATTCCAGTCTTTCGGTACCTTTCCTTCAGATATGCATTTATTTAACAATATATTTAATGTTTGCAGTACCGGTTTTCCGCCCTCTTTCATTAGTTCTGTTAATATTCCATTCGGCCCGGGTGCTTTATTATTTTTCATACTTTGCATGTTTAATCTGATCTCCTCTTCGTCGATTTCTGGGATTTCTTCCGAGTTGACATTTTGAACTTTTCTTTGTAGCTGTTCTTTAATCTGCACTGGTGCTGTTTTTTTTTGTTCATATATGAAGTATTTGATCTCTCTCGCTTATTTCATGACCGTTTTTATCAATAAGTACATTTATATGTTCTCTGCCCAGTCTTCGTTTTACGCTCTTCATGTTTTGTTATTTTCTATTACTTCCATAATCTCTTCTTCTAGTTGTTTCCTTTTGTCTTCCTTTATAGATTTTCGAAGTGTTTTGTTCGTTTCTACGTATTCTATGGTAATGCGTTTATTTTGTTTTAACAAGTTTCTTCTTTCCTCGAATAGGTTTGTCGTTCTTGCACTCCACTTCCTGTTGTTTCTGTTGTGGAAGTGTGCTATTTTTTGGCTACTTTCAAGCATTGCTAATTTTAATATGCTATTAACCTCATCTATGTTTTTATTATTTAAATCTACTTCCTTTTCTTTCTTTGTGATCCTTATTTCTAATTCTTTCTTGTAATCGTCTTTTTTTTTCTCTCAGTATTCTTCTGTCTATTTTCGGGGGTGCTTTGGTTATATATTTCATTCTTTCCATTTTATTATTTATTTCAATTCTTGTTCTGACCATTCTGTGGTCACTTCCAGTGGTTACGCTATTTAACACTGACACATCCTTTACTATTTTTCTATCTGACGATAATATGTAGTCTATCTCATTTTTTATTTTGCCATTAGGACTAATCCATGTCCACTTTCGACTCGGTGTTTTCTTGAAAAATGTGTTCATAGCAAATTGGTTGTGTTGTTCTAAGAAATTTATTAGTATTTGTCCTCTTTCATTTCTTTTTCCTAATCCAAATTCACCTATTTTTTCTTCGCTTTCTTCTCTGTTCTTGCCTATTTTTGCATTAAAATCGCCAATGGTTATCGTATATTTGCAAGTATCATTGTTTAATGCTGTTGAGATTTCGTCATAGAAAGTTTCTATTTTGTCATCGCTATGAGTTGTAGTAGGGGCGTATATCTGGATGATTTTTAAATTACATTTATTTGTTATTTTTAATTTCACGTAACGTGTTACCGTGGAGAAAACAATTTTAACATTCGTCAAGAATTGTTTTGTTGAATTTTATTTTATTTCGGTTCAACGACGGGAGGACTCTCAAGTTGTGCGTATTAACCTCATAATTGTAGAAACTTATTCCATAGCATTTTGGATCTTTAAGTTTCTACAACTGCACCGTAATACCAACTTAAAATCAGTTATTTTAACACAGAGACAGTTAAATCTGCAACTTACCGATAAAATCAAGCAACGCTAAATAACCAGACACTCCGTTTAAAGTTTGTTTAAAAATTAATTAGGCTCGCCGATATACAAGTAACTTCATTTAAAGTTATTTAAATATTATTTAGGTCAGGACGGTTTCACATTTATTTGCAAAGAAAAGATAAAACCGTATACGTTGTTACGAGCAAGATTTTCGTATAAACGACCCAATCTAGTTAATTGGCCAATTTACAAGTTCATTGGATAAATAAACTTATTTACTGTGATAACTGTTTTACATTCTAGGTTTTGAATTGATATATACATCCCGGGATCGGTCGAGGTTGCAGGATCTGTAAAGTGCGAGTTGCAAACGAGAACTCCAGTGGTGTACCATTCCAGAGGGATACTACTTTTCTTTACTTTTGTAAATAAGTATTGTACATGTTGACACTTTATTTAATCATTTAACATCATACATGTTAATATTGTCATAATAGGGTAATAACATATTTTATATAAGTTTTTAATCACAGCCTTTTGTATATTTTTAATTATTCCTGGCTTCTACGTTAATCAGGGTAGTTCAACTTCTCCTGGATCATCAGTTGACTTGTTACAGCGCTACTATAAAAATACTGTACCTTCGTACTAAATCCGAGATGTGAATAATGTTTGACATTTGAGAAACTAGCTGGTAGAGTTTTATACAACATTGTGTAGATGGCGCTTCGGTGACGCTTGAAATGGTAGAAAACAATTGCCGCGAAATTACACACCATTTGGACATTCTCCGTGGTATGGGCACTGTGCATGAAAATTTATTAACTTATTGAGTTAAACAAGATCAAGTTCTAAATGAAACTTCTTAACGTGTTCTAACTGAAAGTATTTTTTGAATTCTATGATTTTACAGAAAACGAATTCGGCTCAAGTTACAAATCTGGTATGAAATACTGCAGTGAATGCAATTGTAAAAATTGTAATAATAGTTTGGCCATATGATATATATTTAAAAGTTTTTTTACTAAGTAAAAACTTTACTAGTACAGCGAAAGCAAAAAATCATATTCTTAGTTTCTTTCGCCAAAAATTAATTTTTCTTCTGAAATTAAAACGAGATCATATACAGCAATAATGCATTTGCCATTAAACGAAAATAATGAAGTTGATATGCCAAGTACTTCTCGAGATAATACGTTATATGTGTTAAAAAAACGTTTAATTTGCAAATTGAAGATCTGGTCATTTTTTGTCAATACAAAAGTTCGGTACCGGTCAAAAAAGTCGTAAATAGACATTTTGTATAGCAAATAACGTACTTAACAAGAATATGTCGATGTGATCAAGTTTTACGCAGAAATTTTTTTATGAAGGAATCGACTTTTACCGTTTAGCGAATTTACATAGAAATTTCATCAATATTTATTTATTTTTATATAAAAATGTTATTAATGTTTCAAATGTAAATATTTAAATTAAAAAAATACATTCCTTGTTTTTGCAAGATGGAAACATTATTCGAAAGTAACTGAATCTTCAATCAAACATATTATCCAGCATAGCTCTCACTAGATGTGCTGTTCGTAGGCTGGCCATATAAGCAAAGCAACCTAATACATTAGTTTAGAGCACTACATATAATAAGTGTATATCGTGGTTTAGAGCTATGTTTCTGTAATGGCACAACTGAACATTGATCGCTTCATTTTGCATCTAGACAACCTCATTCCTATTACTTTCGGCATCACATCCGTCATTACTTCCGTCTCGCATACGAGTGGTCATTACTTCCGTTATGACTTCCGCATTCGCGTGGTAACTCCTGCCGGAAAAGAAGTTTCACTTTGAAATATCTTAAGAACTCGCTGCACGAGTTAGGGCAAAATACAATTTGGGTTTTTCTGCAATGTCCTAATTATTGATCACTGACAGCAGACCTCTTCTACGCTGACTAATATTAGTTTTTGGTCTCTGGTGTCTTTTTTACGATAAAATCAGAAAAATGACTTGTATCCTTGTAAGCTTGCCGAGTAAAAACGCGTGGAGCGACGAAGAAGAATCTAATAACCCGTCCAAGCATGTTAGGGGAGTTTTTATCTTATCGACCTATTAGGTTTAGAATGAAATGGACAAAATGGTGTATGTACAATAACTTTCAAAATATCAAAAAATGGACATGTTTAAAGTGTTATTATCTGTTTGCTTTTAAGCAAGCTGGATTAGTCTGAGTTATTTTGTTTTTGTCAGTTTTTCACATATTTCATGTTTTTAAAGAGTTAGGAGTATAGCGAAACAGACATATAAAAATAAATAGATAAATTTTATTTAAACCGTCGGAAATTTATTACATCGTATACAGTTATACAGTGTGCAATTAGTGCATTAAATTAGTTCATTTTCACGTTTTATCCAGTAAACCAAAAACATTTTTCATCTGAAGTGCACGCTTCTAATTACATCTGGTTGAATTTTTTGTAGTTGCTCCATTTAGATGAAACCCCTCCAAATCAATAGCGTGAGCAGCACATGTTTCGTTTTTTGGATATTTTTTTACGTTTTTGGTAAAATAACTTGCAATTCTCAAGATTATTAGTTTACTTTATTAAAAGTATTACTTTATTAAATTATTAGATTATTACAAATCGCGTTTTTAGTTATTTTTGGCTGGTAATATTTTTTATCAATTAAAACAATATAATAATGCATTCAGCGATACGTGTTCATATTTCATAATTTTTGAGCTGTTGCGCTTGTAGCTGCAATTATTACTATCTGTCTATCTACACCTATCTTCTATCTTCTATACATATTAAATCTGGATCCCCGCCTCCGTATTTATGCGCATATTACATAAATTTTACATTTTTTTGCACAGCAAGTCAATAAAATTTTAGATAAAAATGGCATTCTATAATTTAACTAGATATTTGGGTTATTGCAGAGCTGTCTGTTTATATCTTGGATAGCCAGATGTGAAAAGGTACGACAGCGGGTTTGGGAATACTACTTGCGTAGTGTTTTATTAGGTTGTGCTGTCTATACGGCCAACATTTAATAATAAGCATTATTATTAAACTAACATACAGCTACATGTATAATAGTGTAAGTAATAATATATTTCACAGAAAAAACAGATACTTTTTTTTAAAATAGCACATACTGTTGACGGCGTATTTTGTTCATTGCGGCGACGGGCGGTATAAAGATGAGAACCATTAATCATAACAAACAATTGTTTATATTCTTTGAGGCTTCTGCGGTTTCATAAACTGTCAATATTACAATATACTTTCGGCCTAGACCGCGTCGTCATTTGGGGATTACACCCAGCATAATCAGGTAATGACCGACCTGTAGCTTGTCTGTATTTAAAAGCACTTGCTCTAAAAGTTTGGTCCATAATTGTTTGTGGGCCTTGCAGACAGGTATCTAAATGCAAACTCGCATCACCATCCAATGCAGACACAGAAATTCATAAAGCAATGCGAAAGAGCCCAAGGCTAAGAAAGAAAACACATACCGACAGGTTTTTAAATGCAAATTCGCATCATCACCCGATGCAAAACACCTACAGCAAGAGACCACGCATCTCTTGATGTCGTTACAACAAAACGGTTGTACAGATACAAAAATTTATAGAGCAATCCGCAATGCAGAACAGCCCAAGGCTAAGGAGGAACTGGCACTTTCGGAAGGCTTAGCTTTTCTACCTTACAGTAAAGGTATTGCTGCTAAGATTGGGTATGTTCTTAGAAGCTACAGCATAAAGACAGTCTTTAGGACTGACGAAAATCTGGGAAACGGTTTCAGATCCGCGAAAGACCCAATATCAAATTTAAAATCAGCCGGGATCTACAACATCCCTTGCTCTTGTGGCTCAAACTACATCGGACAAACTGGTCGTTCCATTAAGTTAAGATTGCGAGAGCACAAAGGTGGTTGCAAACACAAACGCATCACAAAATCTGCGGTGGCTGAACATACTGGTTTAACTGGGCATAGGATGAATTTTGAAAAAGTTTGAGTACTCGCCAGAGTACCTCATTGCTTGACTCGCATAATACCTGAAGCAATCGAAATTGAGAAGCAACCTAACAACATAAACAGAGAGGATGTATTTAAACTCAGTAAAGTTTCGACTCAAGTAGTTTATCCTCTAAAGACTTGTTTAAGCAGCATCGATCTCACGATCACGCTCCACAGGATCCGTCTCCGCCCAACGGTGACAGCCAATCATAACTCCGCCGTTCTTCTCGACTGGCTCTGCGGGGTATTCTTGTGCTGACAAACAAACAACTATGGCTCAAACTTTTAGAGCAAGGCAGACAAGCTGCAGGTCGGTCCTTGCTAGATTATTCTAGGTATAGTCCCCAAATGACCACGCGGTCTAAATCAAAACTAAATTGTAATATTGACAAAAAGAAAATATCGCGGAGAAAACCATAATTCATAAAACACAGTCAGGAATTCTACCGCACATTTAGTTTCTAGATTTCCAGATTTAAAAGGTGCTTGCAAAATTTAGGTCACATCAGTAAGCATTTGCGCCTTAAGGAACCAAATAATAATAAAACAGTAATATCAAAACAGCTATTTATTGCAGATAATTATCGAAATTACATTGGTCGAAAACATCTACCTAATAACGATTTACGCAAATCGCAACTCTTTTATACAGACGAGATTTACATTGCAAACACAAAATATTTGTTGCGTAACTACTTGTAGGGGCTTGGAGCTCACGTACTTATTGTCTACGACTATGACCCCCACGGTTCCTATGAGTTAGGCGCTTATCTTCTGGACATGTTACTGACTGAGAACTGTCAAATAAAAAGTATCGAATTATTCAATTGTTGCCAACTGTTTAAAATATTCGATAGCAGAAAACTATTCAAATAAAACGAATGAATTTGGTACATTTACTAATTAAAAATAGACTTATAGCTCTCATTTCCAAAACAATTTCCGCGGAGATGTTTAGCTTATATTTGTTAACGATTTTAAAATTATTTTGGAAAGTTGTTACTATTATCTTTAAGTATTGTAGTGAATACCTGCTGTATAAAGTGGTTCTTATATTAACTATTTATTTTAATATAAAGAAATGTTTCGGCCAATAAAATTTAGTACCTGTCTTACATCTCGAAACGGTTATTTATTATTTTTTTAAAAGAAGATTTCAAAGAAATCGTGGGGCGTAGTCCACGGCTTCGGCTACTTGAAATTAAATACAAATGTTTATGCATGTGACTATGTGTAATTGTGTATGCCAATTTTACTCCTAATGTACACCTAAGAACACGTTTGAGGAACATTTAAGTGATTGTTAATATGTTACAAATGTTTCATACTACTATAATACTACCGCATTACACGTACAATTCCCAACTTTTTAGGTGATATATGTAACAAACCGCAGAATAAATCAATGGTTGTAGCACTGCAGATCGGAAAAAGGTTCAGGATTTGGCCTGAATACAAAGTGCTTAAATAACATTATCACTTTAACCTAAAACGCCAGAAGAACGGAAATGATTTGGCTGCAGTTCTGTTTTTCTTTCCGCAATTTCATTTTACAAAAGTTGATTTAATTTAAGACTGTAGGTAGGTTATAAAAGTGGGTGCTTGTTTTTAATGTAGTGCTACCAAACCGAGAAACGAGCCATTTTACGCTTTTCGCAGGTGATGATTGATGAATGATGAATTATCAATTTACCATAAAATTTGTGTGACTAACAGATGTCATTTTTGAATGATAGTCCAGTCGCATTAGGATCCGCCTGCCGAAAAATCCAAGTGAGCTGAAATTTTGCGTACACCTTCATTTTGACATTACAAATAATGTCTCAAAAGTCCCCAGTTATCCAAGGCCAAAGGTCACAGAAATCAGTTTTTTGCAAATATCTCGCTTCCTATGGGTCGTATATCTTTTTTAGTTATTACAAAAAAT
This sequence comes from Ctenicera cuprea, assembly GCA_958336395.1. NCBI lineage: Eukaryota > Metazoa > Arthropoda > Insecta > Coleoptera > Elateridae > Ctenicera > Ctenicera cuprea. The sequence continues at coordinate 36,073,892 of OY284491.1, read as the reverse complement.
GAAGGCTAGGATATTCTCTACAAAAGCGGTTATATAGATTTTTTCGTACAACCAACCATTTTCACGGTATATTTTAGAGAAATAATGAGCAACGGTGCAACCGTCACAGTTTTCTCCGTCAGTTTAAATCGTGTTCCCGAGCAGTTCAGACGCTTCATCGTTGGCTTCTTCGTCACAAAAATTACACAATGCACGAAAATCAAAAGAACCAAAGCTAGAGCGTACTTTACGAGGAGAACACTGAGATGTACTAGGAGCCTCGTCAACTCGGCGCCTTTTAAATGCCACTATGCTACTCTTACGAGTATACTCCTTGCGACAGTGTGTATGTATCGTCACCGAATCCGCACTCTTTAAACGTTCTGTATGTTCATCTTCTCTTTCCGCACTTGCGTCTCTCAAAGCGTCTATACCGCGTTTTACAATCACCGTATCACCTTCCAAGAGCGATTCATTGCAAATAAAACAATGATCAGCCATCGTGACGATTAATTGAATAATAACGAATAAACTGTGACGGATGCACCGCTGTTCATTATTTCTCTAAAGTATAGCGTGAAAATGGTTGGTACAAGAAAATCTATAATTTTCTAGCCTTTATTTTTTGTAATAACTAAAAAAGTCAGACGACCCATAGAAAGCGAGATATTTGCAAAAAACTGATTTCTGTGACATTTGACCTAGAATAACTGAAAACGCAAGCGCGATATCGATGGGGACTTTTGAGACATTATTTGTCAAAATAATGTCAAAATAAAGGGGTATGCAAAATTTCAGCTCACTTGGATTTTTTCGGTAGATGCTGCTTTTTTCCGCCTAATGTAACTGGACTATGATGTATTTGTTAGATATTGATAAGCAAACCAACTTTTGTTTTACTTTTTCTGTGCACGATAATTGTGGATTTTAATTTGCTGTCTGTAGTTCTTTCAACTATAATTTTCCTTAAGCCTTAAACGACCAAGCTTGTTTCCTATATTATCAAAACATGTTGGAAATCATTTTCGTGTTCTTATTTTGTATTGTTTTTCTGTTTTAGCTTCCTCGCGGGTACACGAAGTATTCCTAAGAAGCAGGTATTGTATTTTTTTAGTGTTCTCTATAAATAGCTGATGGCAACGACCAGGATCGAAATATTGTTTTAAGTTTTGCCCTTATTCAGGTTATTTCTTATTGATTCTCTTATTTACATTCAAGCGTGATTTAATAATGCAACAATATTCGTATTGTTTGAGCTTTAAGTATGCCTTTCCAAAAGCTCCTGCTTCGAAAAAAAAACAACTTCCAATGATTTAGTAAATATTTAAATTTCTCCGCTTTCTTAATTATTACTTCGTTCAATTTTTACTAGCAAGATGGCAATTTTAAAGAAAATTGAATTTAATGCAAATTTATTTTTTCCATAAATCTCAGTAGACAACACCGAGGTCGTCGTCAGAAATATATTAAGAAGAGACCAAGACATAAAAAAATCAAATACGTTTATTTACATTTAAATAGAAAACCATAAATTTACAAGTTGCAAATGACCAACTATGTCGGAGTTTTGTTTGTTTTTTTTCCTATATAAAAAAAAGCAGCTCGTGCTGGAGCTTCTAAAGGTTGTGGTCCACGTAGAATTCGGGCTTGAGAATTTTGCTTGTTCTGCTGGGTCTATCGGATTGATGCAGCGCTCTGTGACAGAGCTTGGGAGAGGAGGGCTTCGCTGGAACCGGGGGCAGCTGATTCGCTTTTGAAGGTACTAACGGTGTGAGGATGCTTTGTTGGAACCTGGAGTAACCGCTACTTCTATCTAGTGTTGAATCTAGACGTAGACTTTGGAAGCAGTTTTTGGGGGTGGTAGTTTTACCCGAGACTGGAAAAGGTTTGGGTTTATGACCGGAAGCTGTAGCTCGATCTTGAAAACCAACTTCTCAAGCGTTTACTTTCTTTTAAACGTTTTAATCGATCCTAAAGAAAGAACTGATATTTTGTTGTAAATGCGGCTGCTTTTATTTACTTAGATAAAAAAAATTTGGCTTGGGTTATACAGGGTGTGTATAAATTGGCGAAAGAACTACACGTGGCGATGTTGGTCATAAAATTCTGAGTCGAAAATCTTAATACCAAAATATTGTACCATGCTTCCTGGGTATGCACGGGATCTTCAAAGTTTGAAAATGAAGTCTTTTAATAAGTGTTTTAATTCAGTGTCTCTTGACAAGAGCAGCAAATTAGAAGAAATAAGAATTGTAATAAATATTTTTTCATAGATGTTGTTTTTCAGCCCCAAAAACATTTCTTCGTTAACTTATTATTTTAAAAAATACATTGTCCAACATTTTGGTATTAAGATTTTCGGCTCAAAATTTTATAACCAACATCGCCACGTGTAGTTCTTTCACCAATTTATACACACCCTGTATATCTACCATAATCTTTTTTAAGTATCGTCGCGTAGCAATATAAACAGTATAAAAAAAACATCTGCAGACAAAGGGGAATTTAATTTTAAAAAATTGTTGCTTAGCTATTTAGTTAGGCAAACAAACATTCATTGACAGGGCGATTATAATATTTTCTAAACAGAAAACTGCGTTCCTAGCAATTTTATTGTTTAAAATCGGAAGGCTTTGTCTAGCAACGTATACGAGAATTGAACCTACGTAATTGCTGTTATCTATATATTAAATCCGGATTCCTCCCACCTGCCTAAAATTTTAGTGGTGAGCGACTCCCTTACTAGAAGCTACATTTTTATGGATCCGTTATATAAGGCGCATGTTTGTTTGTACAGCTGACCGCTACAGTTGTCAATACAGACAAGCAAATTCAGGTTTACACTAAATCTATTATTATTATCTGCTTTATAGTATAGGTCAATTAGCCTGTTTCGGCTCAATACTTCATCTTTTGCGGGGTTTTCCAGGATTCCGTCTACGTCTAGGTTTGTAATTTATTGCTGGCTTTGGGAGTTTCTCATCATCGATTCGTTGTAAGTGCTGCCCCTATTTGGTTCTATGCATACAATGATTTATCGACATATGTCAAGTTCTCTTCTTATTTCTTCATCTCGTATGTGATCGACTCGTACATTCTTTAACAGACCGTACCAACTTCATCTCTGCTGACTGAATACTGTTGACATCCTTTTTCGTTAAAACTCATAATTCACTGCTGGAACTGCCATTGTTTTGTAAAATTTCATTTCTGTATTTTACCGTTGTACCACACATCATTTGAAATTTTGACGTTTTATTGCGTTCCTCATGACAGTAGTCATAGGGTATGTCGCATTCCAGATAATTAAAGTGTGTTACTTGTTCACACTAGATGTTAGAGGGTTATTGGAATATAATCTGCTGTCGTTACGAAAACAAATTCTGATCAGGAAACATCGCATCGGGGTCGCGATGTGGCAAAATCCAGCGAGCAGATCTTAACCTGCTTCACATATTTTTCTTCTATTGAATATTTTAGCCTACTTGCATTATATTTGTTTTTATTATTAAAAAAGTAAATTTCGCTATTAGGTCTATTTCAATCTCGAACCTCAATGCATTGCAAATTTACGTAGACTTCTATTAAGTTGTGCTGTAGTAATCTAATAAATTTAACTCGTTAGGTAAAAATACGTTGATCACAAACCAATAACACTAAAGAATGATCACGAACGTTTTTTAATCGTTATTGAACCCCGCAACGTGATGACCTACATAAATATTGTAAAGCATAAACATGATAAGTTTATTAGGGTATGTTCGGTTGGCTTATTCTTCTTCTTCTTCTTTCATATATGGTTACCCATATAGGTAGGCTATTGCCTGTATTTTTCCTATTAAGCCTCTTCGGATGTTGAGGTCCAGCACTCTCGCCACCTTTTTGCTGGTCTACCCTGTGTTCTCTTCCCCATGGGTTTGTTGAGTTTTACGATTTTCACTAGTCTGTCGCTTCCCATCCTTTGTACACGCTTATTCCAGTACTTTCTTCTTTGTCGTACCAATCTGGCTATGTATGTTGCTCATTTCCCTTAGGTCTTCGTTTCTGATTCTGTCTCGGAGTGTCTTGTTGTGTATTGTTCTTATTACTTTCATTTCTGCTGTGTTCATCATTTGCATTGTCTTCGATGTATCAGCTCTTGTTTCCGCGGCGTATGTCAGAATTGGCCTAATAGTTGTCTTGTATATTCTCAGCTTACTATCAATATTGAGATGTTTATTTTTCCAGATTGTATCTCTCATACATCCTGCAATACGTGATGCTTTCATTGTTATCATCTTTACTTCTTGTTGTAGGTTACCATTGCTTGGTATTTGAGCTCCTAAGTAATTAATGTCATAACCTGCTCTATAACTTTGCCGTCAATTTCGAGTTTGCACCTCGTTGGTTCTTTAGCTATTACCATACATTGTGTTTTCTCTTTATTAATTGCCATATTGAGTTGTTTGCCTTCCTGGTTGAAGGCATGCAGTAGCCTTTGTAGGTCATCTTCTGAATCGGCGATGAGTACGGCATCATCCGCGTAACATATAATGTGAAAGTAAGTGTTTTCTATTTTATATCCTGCTTCTCTAGGGAGGCGGCATATTATTTTATCCATAATCATGTTGAAAAGGAAAGGACTGAGTGAATCTCCTTGTTTTATTCCGTCATTACTTTTTATTTCTTTGCTTGTCGTGTGTCCTACTTTAATTGAGGTCTTACAATTTTTATTGATTTCATACACTACTTGGGTAATCCTTTGGTTTATTTCATTTTCTTTCATTATTTTGATAATCTCCGTTATGCGTACTCTATCGAATGCTTTAGTCATGTCCACGAAGCACTGTATATGCTGGCTTGTTGAACTCCAGCGATTTTTCGGTTATTTGTTTTAAAATGAAAGTAGTATCAATGGTAAATCTGTTTTTCCTAAATGCTTGTTGGTCTTCTCTTATTTTGATATCCTTTGCCAACATTTCCAAAATAAGTTTCGTAAATGCTTTTAGGGAGCTGTTTAACAGAGTTATTCCGCGATAGTTTTCTGGTACCGTTTTCTGTCCTTTCTTGAATATGGGTATCGTGATGCTTGTTTTCCATTCTTTTGGTATTCTTTTCTGTTCCAATATGTTATTGAATAATATCCTTATTTCTCTATGTAATTGTTGTCCTCCATATTTCAGCATTTCGTTAGTTATATTGTCCGGTCCAGGGCTTTTTCGGTTTTTAAGTTGTTTCATAATTTCTACAATTTTTTCTTCTGTTATTTCTATCGTCGCTTCTTCTTGTCCTACTTCTTCTTCGGGTACTTGTGCTTCTCTACTTTCTTCTCCTTTATAAAAGCCTTCGAAGTAAGATTGCCATTCCTCTGCTTTCATTTTATTTGTGTGTACCGTGTCTTTTATTTCATGTTTGTTTCTTCGTAGCATTCCCCAAATTTTCTTCTAGCTCCCATACATATCTCTCTCCATTTCTTTTGTAAATCTTTCCCAGTATGCTTCTTTTATTCTTCTTACTTCTGTATTCACTATATTACGTTCTCTTGTGTATATATTCCAGTTTTCTTGTGTCTTATAGCGTAAATACTGTATATATGCTTTTTTTTTATTTCACATATTTCTTTTATTTCTGGGGAGAACCATGGTGTTTTGTTGGTTTTATTGATATTTACTTGTTTTTCCCTATAGTTTCGTCGGCTGCCCTTAGGATATTATTCTTTAGCGTTGTCCACTGTTGGTGTATATGTTGTTCGCCGCTAATTGGGTGTTGATTTATTTTTTCTTTTAGGCGGTTCTCGAATAGTTGTTTTGTGCTTTCTGTTTCTAATGATTCGATGTTGTATTTGTCAATGTAATGTGCTTTTGCTTTTGTATAACTGGGGACATTTGATCGGATTTTACATAATACCATCTTATGATCGCTACCCACATTGGCTCCATTAAGAGTTCTCACGTCCAGTATTGTCTTAGGGTGAGTTGCCCTGTTTGTTATGATGTAATCTATGACTGATTGTTGGCCTCTCGTGTTTTGCCATGCGTATTTGTATTTCATGTCGTGGTTAAAGAATGTATTATTAATTCTCATTTCGTTGACTGCACAGAAATATTTTAGTAGGTCTCCATTATCAATTATCTCCTCCTCGTTGAATCTCTGTGTTATACCGGGGAGTATTTCTCTGCCTATTCTGGCATTGAAATCTCCCATAATTACGATTTTATCTTGTGGTCTTATTGTATTAACCAGTGATTGTAGCTCTTCATAGAACTGTTCTCTTTCTTCTCGATTTTTACTGATATCGGGCGCATATACTCTTATCAAGTGCATTTTCTCTCCATTTACTTGGATTGTAGCTTGCAGTATTCTGTCGCTGATATATTTCTCTTCTTCAATGTATTGTTTAAATTTTTTATGTATTACCATGCCCACTCCAGAATGTCCCCATTTGTCTCGCGGTACTCCACTATATATGAGAATATAGTCGTCAATTTCTGTTTTTCTTTTCCTTTCTTTCTCATTTCACTTTGCACATATATCAATGTTGCTTGTTTTTTAATTCGTTTATTATTTCTTGGTCTTTTGCTGTCCACGACATAATATTCCAAGCTCCGATTCTTAGAATGTTCTTTTTTTTTCATCTCGTTGTCCTAACTCTCGCATGGGTCGTCGTCTTTTTGGGCTGTCCATATTCCGAGGCTTGTGCGGTTCTGTGAGCACAACTCGTCTTTTACGGCGGATAGGCTGTTAACCCGTTCCGCCAACCCTCCTCCTTTATCCGGGCTTGGGACCGGCAGCGGTACTCGATGAGCTACTTAGTCCGTCCACCAAGCACCTCAGGCGGAGTTGGTTGGCTTATTAAGTTTATTAATTCCCCCAGTGGCGCCGAACTTTGCTTTTGTTGAGAAAGGACAATTTTGGTTTACGGAAAAAAAATTGCCGAAAGAAGACCCAGGACAGATTCGCTCGATAATATTGTCAATAAAATTCCCGCTTTTTTTAAAATGAAGTTTTTAATGGGGTTTTGCTTCCTTAAAATTTTTTTCCTTTTTTTTTGGTGCTTAACGGGATTTTCTATCATAGAGCAGCTATTTTCGATCGCGCACGCCGGGTATAAATATATCAAAAAAAGCGGGATCGATTCTGCTAGTCTTAATATTAAATAATATTATCTAAACATCGTAGAATGTGAATTAAGAATGGCCGTGGACATAAAATTAGTGTAACAATTTAACTATGAGAAACGACAATACCGCTTTTCTAAATAAGCAGTAATCTGCACATAAATTTCACACATTTACAAACTCGCGGTCATATCGGAAGTTTGAACTTTTTAAAGAAATGCACCATTTGCCGTTGCTTGATCATTCTCCAGATAATAGAAAATAATTGTCCACTTCTCTTCGTTCTTAAAATTTGTGGAAACTTGGAAAGTTGAAAACAGAAATGACTGAAAATAATGAAAGTTGTCTTTATTTTCGACATATACAAAATTCTCCGTATAATCGTGCACGCCATCCTTAATGTAAAGCCTGCAGCTTGTGTTGGTCAGGCATGTAACGTAGAGGCCATAAATTATAACGACGGATAGAAATAAGTTTCATATATCCAGCACATGGCATTTAGCACTTATATCTTTTAACAATACCCTCCAACCTGGAAATATAGGGATAAGCTGGTGGATAAGCGTTTTAAGTGAACGCGTCTCAGCACCAAGTTGAGGTGCATTAAATAAATGGATCTTGAAGCCAATGTTACATTAACGGCCTTACTTCGTTTCACATTCAAAATTTTTGTTACCTATAAGTTGTAACAGCTATCTGGTTATCGAATATTTTATGTACGTGTCATATGAAATTTTCACAAAATTCTTCTTTATTCTTTAGTTATACGGTAGTTGTGAAGGTTGATTAATGATCGAAAAGTGGCGCTGTTGCTATCACGTTCGTCAAAATTTGTAGAAGCTTACTAATTTGCCAAATTAATACAATACTTTTATGAATTTTTCTCACGTGAAAAGTGGCGCTGTTGCTATCACGTTCGTCAAAATTTGTAGAAGCTTACTAATTTGCCAAATTAATACAATACTTTTATGAATTTTTCTCACGTGTTTATAATGACTTAGAAATTAATTATTTTTATGACCTTTTGGAAAAAATATTTCAACAAAATAATTTGCCTCCGTGATGCTTGCTCATCAGCCGCCAAACAACCGAAGCAAATTAATGTATATTAAAACCTCTACTATTGACAATAAAAATGTGTTATCTTTCTCTACCTTCTTCAGGTTATTGTTGAAATATCTGATGGGTTTTAGAATCAAATGTAGGAAAGAAGTCCCCGGAAAAAAGTCACGGAAGAAAGTCCATGGAAAAAAGTCCCCTGGAAAGAAAGTCTCCCGAAAAAAGTTCCCAGAAAAAAGTCCCCTGGAAAAAATCTCTTGGAAAAAAGTCTCCAAAAAAGTGCCTTGGAAAAAAGTCTCCGGAAAAAAGTCTCCTGGAAAAAAAGTCCTCGAAAAAAAGTCGCAGAAAAGAAGTCCCCGCAATAAAAGTATCTAGGGAAAAAACCTGAAAAACTTCAAAAGGAAAGGAAAAACTCATGAAAACAGAAATGTTTTTAATATAAAATAAGTTAAGATAAACTTGCATTTTTTATAGTGTTCATTGTAGGCAGTGAGTTTATTCAAAAGCTTACATTTTAATTATACCGGTAAATTCAAGGTTAGTTGAACTGCTAGATTATTATTATTATTATTACATATAATAAAAAAACGGATGCAGTTTCTGGGCACAAAAGCAAAATTACTGACTTCCGGTTTAACTGAAAAGCGGTTCTATTTTTGACTTTTGAAATAAAACACTGTGTTTTTTAGGTTAATTCAATCGTATGATCAATTCTGATTGAAAAAAAGTATGGCACTATATGCGTAAAGTAACAATTAGAGCCAGGATAGTTAGGCAATATAAAACTTCAAAAGTTTTCCAAAAATAAATAACTGCTTAAAACAGATTAATATGGGATTTAATAACATGTTAGTAGAAAAATGGTCAATTTCTGTGACGTAACAACACAGAAAAATTAAAATTAAAAAGTCTTTTTTTTTGTTTTACGTTAATGTTATTTTTAGATATAAGTTTTCTCGCTGTATCGAAATAACAGTTTTAAATTGCCAACAAAAGGGGAGTTTCTCGGTTTTTATTTCCTTTGTTCTGATAAATTGATAATGGATACTTGGGGGACTTACAAATTTATTTTTACTGCATCTTGTACATTTAATTTAATAACAATCAAAAAATTCGAGTAACGAAAGTCGCTACATTATTATTTTCTTTGGAACTTTTTTTTCGGGAATTATTTCCTGAAGACTTTTTTCCGGAGACTCTTTTTCTCGGAGACTTTTTTTGGGGGACTTTTTTTCGTGTACTTTTTTCCGTGCTTTTTTTTAGATCTTTTTTATTGCCTACCTTTAGAATCACCTTGAAATTATACCTAAAATTTTGAAAATTTTCAATATTTTTCAAAAACCGCCCACGCGATTTTCTTTTAACTTTCTGAGCTTACATTGAACTACAAATTTGTTTGTTACTAATCTCCCAAATTTTACTCTGACGCCTTCCAAGATGTTTTGCAAAACTTGAAATTTAGTAATTATTTTTTCAAAATCGCAAACGCCTATCGTTATTAGTTATTTATTGTATGAGTGGATTATGAGGCAAATAAAACTCGCGAAAACGTTTCGGCACAAGGCCGCAAGGCCGAGTGTTTAAATTTTCAAGGGTTTTATTTGCAGGTCATTCACAAATGCAATACAAAATTTTATCCACAACTTACAATATTGTAGAGGCATAATTATGTGTATTACTAATACCGACATTGATCATTTTGATAATCGAAGTAAATTATATGAAAGATCAGAGTAGCAAGTTGTCACTAATCAAAACTGTCAAAATTGTCATAATGATAAATTAAACGGCTTAAATTACATAAATACAAATAATATCAAAGTGAATGTGAGTAAAAACCGACAATATTTTCTCTTTTAATGTGAATATAAATGTAAATGTTGACAAGGAAGTTTAAATATAGTTTGATTTTGTTACGTGTCTTATGGCTTAATTATAAGACCCATGTGTTTTATTAATACCATAAGAAGTCTCTCAGTAGTAGAATTATGCCTTTATAATATGTAAGTTGTGGATAAAAAGTTTTATTAGTTCGACAGACTTAATTTATTATTATACTGTTAATTTTTAATAGCTAAATATTTATATATAAAGTTTTACCACGTGCCTACTACACAATCAATGAAAATATTTTCATAAATATTTAACTGTTAAAAAATTAATAGATTATTAATAAAATAAAACTCTTGGTAATTGTTTCACAATTTGTTGGTATTTATTTTCTCGACTTAAGTTTCAACCTTCACGGTCATCGTCAGGAGTTTACAAATCAAACTAATACTAAAACTTAAAGATGTACAATACTACCCTACCCATTTCCGGAATTTTGCGTCGCCGCCCTGACTCTAAGTGTTAACACATGTGTTTTTATGCTTTGTATATTGTAGGTCAAGGAGCGGTGAATTGCCTAAATCGGTGTGGTCGTTAACTATATTTTTATTATTATTTATTGCCTTTTTACTTTATAAATTTTCCAATTTATTTAAACGTTTGCCCTTGTTTTCTACGTTTAAATAAACTGGAAAATTTAGAAATTAAAAAGGCAATAAATAATAATAAAAATATAGTTAGCGACCACACCGATTTAGGCAATTCACCGCTCCTTGACCTACAATATACAAAAAGCATAAAAACTTATGTGTTAACACTTAGTCAGGGCGGCGACGCAAATTTCCGGAAATGGGTAGGGTAGTATTGTACATCTTTAAGATTTAGCATTAGTTTGATTTGTAAACTCCTGACGATGACCGTGAAGGTTGAAACTTAAGTCGAGAAAATAAATACCAACAAATTGTGAAACAATTACCAAGAGTTTTATTTTATTAATAATCTATTAATTTTTTAATAGTTAAATATTTATTAATAATGTTTCACCATGTGCCTACCACATAATCAATTCGAAAATATTTTCTATTTAATGATGTTAACAAAATCTTTGTAAGTGTGAAGGGAAAAATCCTACAAAACAGGTTTAGATGAGTAACTACTTTTTGAATGTCAATTGTTTTTCGTTTTTAAGTGGCTACCTTAGAAAAGTTTTAAATTACCTATAACTTGGTGCCCCACCCGTCATGATACCGCTTTAAATAAAAAAGTTATGGGTCAGGGGAGTTTTAGGTGGTAGACCCCGTATAGGCGTTTACTGTAATACCGTCGTAGAGTGTAATAATTAAAAAAATAAATTTTCTATTTTCCATCAACATTTTTTGTTATCCAACATGCATCTTAGTGATTATTATCCATTATGTTAGAGTAATGAGTCAAGGCTGGAGAATCTGCTTAGCAGAGTATGTTAGAAATATTCTGATGTTGTGGTAACTGTTGAGTCTAAATCGTTGTGATACATAGTTTTTGAAAACGAAAGAAAGTTTAAACAAAGTTATGCTTTAACGTTTGAGTAGAACACACAAGTTTTGGGACAACTTTAGCGCTTCTTACTGCGCTGTAAACTGATTTTGGAAACTATAAACTCTTCGAGAGCTTCTACTACAGTTACAAGTTTATAATGTGTAATTATAAGTTTACGAACGTCAATATTTGTATTTCCTGGATTATATTGTTGTTGTTTAATTTTGTTAACTTTGAGTATAGTTCGTTGTCGCAAAATTACACTTTGATGCAGAGTGTAGACACTCATGTACGTCTCGTGAATAAGACAAAACATTCCGGGTAAGTAACTAAAATTTCCTGTATAGCAAATAGTGTTTATTTTCCTTCGGAAAATGTTTTTGATGTACAAAATTTATTCGCAAATAACTTTAAAAAAATTGCATATTTGTTTCATTTCTTATTTTTAAAAATTAAATTAATTTTACAGTTCGATGATATTATTCGTGAAATAACCCCATAATAACCCACTTGCGAATTGAAAAATAACCAGCGAAAATTCCCAAACGCTATCGCACCGAGAAGAATTTCTAAGCAAAACTAACAACTGCTGATTCGCAGCAACTTAATTTTTTGACTGGTTGTTTTACAATCCACTCATCGCATAATTGTCGATTAAACCAAAATTAGTGGTGATATAATATATCTTACACCGCGAAATACACTAAAAGAGTGAGAGTTTTTATTAACAATGTGGCCACAATAACAAACTTTTAAAACAACAGAAACAACAAGGACAAAAATAAACCGTTTTTTTTCATGAAAAAGTGTTACTTTTCAAAATTTCGTAATTTAAATGGCCCTCTTATTTCCTCGAATACACATTTTACCACATGCAATAAGGTTTCCAATCACGCGTCAACGCAAATCTACAACCAACTTTTGCAAAACCCAGTGGCGGCTCTAAACTTTTTAGCGCCCTAGGCTATGCTGTATAAAGCCGCCTCCTTCTCCATTAGCCATAACCAGGATAGGTTTTTACAGGAAAATTCAGGTATCTGCTCCCATAAATAATTATATTCATGAAGTGTACTAGGTAACAAAAAACAATAAAGAAAACACCGTGGAAAGACTTACAAACGGAACTGAAATTCGCATACTATAACACAAAGAAAAAAATATTCTTATAATAAATGAAAGCAAAATAGACGGTAGTATTTTAGACCAAAAAAATTTATTCTTAAAACAAAGTAAAGTATACAGGTTGTCTCGAAAGTAATGGGACAAGGTTTAAGTTAAGCATTCTGGGGTCATATTAGACGGATTAACCACAACATGCTTTAGTTAAAAAGGCTTCTTTAAGAAGTTCTTATAGGGCCTTATAGAAAAAAATTATATTTCTATTTTTGACCAAAGCTCAAAAACTACTAATCAGATCGCGTTGAAATTCGGCATAATTATGTTTTATAGGTTTACCAACACGATGGTATTACTTATTTTTTTCTGTTTGTAGAGAGCGTTAGTTACGCCACTTTGGCCTGATATTTTGGTAGATAACTTTTTGCTGTTAACTTTTTAGAGCTTTTGGTCATATATTCGGATGTTGAATATATTTTACGAAACAAAGTATACTTGTTAAAAGTCGATAAAATGAACCGTTTTGTTTGAAATTTCGGCAAACATTGGAAAATACAATCAATCACTCAATGCATTTTATCAAGCACGTATGTGTCATTTTAAGTAACACACAACAAACAGCAAAAAAAATCGTGTTTGTAAACCTATAAAACATAACCATGCCGAATTTCAACGCGATCTGATTAGTAGTTTTTGAGTTTAATCGGAAAATCGATATAAAAGTTTTGTCTTTAAAGCCCTATAACTTCTTCAGGAAGCACTTTTTACTACGGCGTGGTATAGCTATATCTACCTAAACTTTGTCCTGTTACTTACGAGCGCCCTGTATAAAGATAAAAATAAAATAATAAAATTTTCTTAAAAAAAATGAACCTAAAATGCTTAAACGGAATTTTTTTTTCTCAAAACAAAAATGCAATATCGTAGGCTGTTATATGTTGGTAATACCAAAAAAAATCAAAGCGTTGTCTATCTTGTTTTCTAATATCTATTTATATATTTTTATTATTTCTTTTTGTTTCATTTTATTACTTTTATTTTGTGTTTAACGGATTTTGTGCCACCTGCTCGCATACCGCCTGAAGCTGCCACTGGCAAAACCGCCCGCAAAGGTATCTCTATATTTCCGAAGCTTTCTGGACCTGCTTTGATATGCTTCAGATCTTAGGTACTCCCACCGATGCTCCACAGATATCCGGGAGCTGGCAACTCTAGACTCATGCAGGCCATGCTAATGAAATAGACTAAAAGGTAACTTAATATATATTCATACAAACCCGCATGTTTTTAGATTATTAGGCTATTTGAATTTTACATTATCTTCAATACCTAGTACATTTTTAAGCAATTAAGATAAACCTGTTTCGCTATCTTAACAGTTTGTTAACCGGTTAGTTCAAAACAGCTTCAATTTTCTGACAATTATATTATACAGCATTGGCGGCTCGTGGTGTGGTGTACTGGGAGGCATTTAAAGTATTTTTTTGGAAAAAATTTGTTCTTACCCAAGTTTTAGGTAGCTTTATACTTCAAATCTATCCTTTACGTTGGCAAAATGATCTATTTTTACCAACATATTTATTGAAGTCTTTAATAGACTTTCGATAAGCACTCTGTAATACAATTATTAATTGATACCCACATTGCCAAAATGCACAAAAGTTTTCATGTGGTTTACTGATAAAAAATGTGTTTGAATTTTATTTTTTAAATGTTTGCAGTCAATATCACACAATGAATTATCAAAACAAATGAAAACATTTTCTTACAGGGCATTCACAATCTAAAATTATTTTGCACGGACATCGTACAACACCACTAAATTATGATTACACGACCAAAAACTGTTTTCACACTACTACGTCGTGTACCTGCAAATCCCACAAATAATAGGCATACGCTTATCACGGACATCTGACAGCATAATTTGTCGGAGGTTGTGGGTTCGTGACCCTGAAGTCTTTAATACGCAGATACTTCTATCCTGTTTTAGCTTGTGTAATATGAATTTTGCCGCAATGAGCTTTCTATTTCACTCTTATTCATTTGAAGGCCTTTTAAGCCGGCGGCTTTATTCGGTGGCGTATAGCTGAATTGGGGACTGACAGCCAATGACCCTCGCATAGATTCTTTTAATGCGCGCGAAATCCTCAAACATTCAAACGTTTTCGGATCCTGCGGCAGCTCTTTAAAGTATTTTTTAAATATTATAGTGTATAATATGTTATGTACTCAAACAAAAAATAATTATTTATTTTTTCTTATTTTATTGGGAGGTCAATGACCATTTGAACCAATGGAGAAACCCCCACTGTTATACAGTAAAGTTGTACCTAAGTCGTCTATTTTCGTTTTGCTTTCTGTAATTACGGAAACCGTTTAGCAAGTTTAGACTGGTTACAAGTTCTACTTTGTGCTATTTCACTGATTTTATTGTCTCTTATAAAGCCATCTGGCGTTATGAAAACGAGGTAAATTTTCCAGCAAACTAATACACTGCCACCTGAAAATTGCACTGGCGCTAGTTAAAAGCTTGACGCTTGGGGCTGCTACTCTCGAATTCAGCTCACTAACGGATCAACTCCTCCTGACTTTTTTGCTACAGATAAAACCTATCTGCTTCTTCCTGAATAATAAGAATCTTTGTGTTTCTCCTTTTACTCTAGGAACTTCGAAAGCGGTTAATGTTGTTCTTACTCTTTGTGATCCCTAGATATTTGTTTTCAGGCTCTCGCTGCCAGAAGTTCCATTTTATGGTTGTTTAGTGTAATGGGAGTATTTGTAGTATAAAAATCTTTTGGGTCGTACCCTAGGGCTGCAGTAGGCCATAATGTGCTGCAGCACCTTCCCGTAACGGAAGCGGAAACGAAGCGTAAGCAATTTCTTTGATGTATACTAAATTCCATCCGGCGCAAAAATGAGAGGTGTAAAAACAAAGGTTGGCAATTTTTCACACGAGAACGATCAGTTTCTCTCAATAAATAAAACTAGACAGAAAAGGAACACTACCAATACAACATAAATCAACTTGCTTTTTGGAAATTTACCCATTCTTTCAGTCCAAATAAATAGTAACATTAATATGTTTTTAAACGATACAATGTTGTGATTAAATAAAATGTTTCTTCATAAATACTTTAGAGAGAGAAAGAGCTAGATAAATTCAGGTTCCTTTGACCTGTCTCAATTTGAGAGCAATGCGGTTGCAGCAGCGACTATTTAACTTAGGCGGCGCGTGACGGGTATTATAATTACAGTGTGTTCTTCTCAAACTAGGTGGTGCATTTTAAAATTAGAATAAAACTAGCGGAACCCATGGGCTATGCCTCATGGTTAGACTTTTCTTTATTTTTTTTTAATAAATAAGCTAATTCAGTAGGTAGTGTAGCGCACCGTGTATCGAAGTCCTAGTTTTATTAAATTATTTAACAATTACTGTAACTCTACATACTAAATCCAGGTTCTTTCGACTTGTCTCAGCTTGAGAGCAATGCGGTTGCAGCTGTGATTATTTAACTTAGGCGGCGCGTTACAGGTATTATGTTTTTAAAGCTACCAATCAACTGCTAGGGCGTAGCCTACGCGTTTAGTAAGTTCTTCTTAAATACATAATAATAGTATAAACGCAGCAATTTTTCCTAGCGCGTTTAACTTAGCCTATTTTATTTTACACATGAGTGTTACATGTTCCACACACGATAAACAAAATAAAATCCGTTCAATCCATCTCGTAGCTTAACCGGCGATAGCCGTATTTACTTTACAAATTTACCAGCAAAGATCGATTGTAATGTAATTATTCAATATATGTGTGTTCAATTTTTTTTACTGGCACATATTCTCGAATTTAATATACAGATTAGCTTTTTTCGCAACACAACTTAATAAAATGCAACGTATATTTTTAATGCAATTGCATTGAAGACCGAGCTTGAATCCAGCTTGAATTTTTGCCGTTGCCGGCTCCAATGCGATATCTTTGGAGTTTGTTTTCATAATGACCTTATCACTATCAGCAGATTATGTTGCAATAATACAAACAAATATTAGCCTTTCAAATTTGTTTCTCGATATTGAAAACTGTAGCGACCTGCTGTATGTGCCTTATATAATGGACGCGTAAATATGCTGGGTTAGTATCAGGGACCGCTGACCACTAACAGCTTAGACAGGTTGAAGGGATCTGGATTTAGTATGGTAGATAGATAGCGCCGGCCATTAGGGCGCGAGGCACAAGGGTGCGGAAACTGTATTATACTCTCAACGTAAATCTCTTTGACGTAATAATTCGTGTTAGTGGCACATCTATTCCACACAGAGCCAGATCTATGTAACTGTATAGTAATTGTAAATTGTACTTGTAATTGTAATTGTAATTGTAATTGTAATTGTAATTGTAATTGTAATTGTAATTGTAATTGTAATTGTAATTGTAATTGTAATTGTAATTGTACTTGTAATTGTAATTGTAATTGTAATTGTAATTGTAATTGTAATTGTAATTGTAATTGTAATTGTAATTGCAATTGCAATTGCAATTGCAATTGCAATTGCAATTGCAATTGCAATTGCAATTGCAATTGCAATTGCAATTGCAATTGCTATTGCAATTGCAATTGTAATTGTAATTGTAATTGTAATCGCAACTGCAAATTGTGAAATAGAGGTCACGGTTTGGCGCAGCCTAGGATTCTCATTCATGGACGATCGCGAAGTGCAGCAATGCTCTCCGCGGTCAGTAGGTAAATGGGTGTCCCAAGGCTGTGGTAATAAGGCGCCTTGTGGTATCGAATAAGCACGTAAATAGTCGGTCCCGGCTGCTATACTAACACCATGGCAGTCGTTAGAGGGTTTGGAAGTTCCCTTCAGTATAATTGGAATGAATGACTAAAAATGAATGTGAAAAAAGGGTTGTCATAAGCTGCAGGGGCGTAGTGGTTGAAAGGCCATCGGGCCCCACTACCCCCCGAAACATAGCGAAAAAAAACCAAACCCTAAGTGAAAGAAACCTACCCTCGACATTCGGTAAGGGTAAAAGACATGAAAGATTAAGTAAGTAAATAATTGTAATTGTAATTGTATTTGTAAATTGTAATTGTGTGTTTTCGCGCCCTAGTATTCCGCGCCCTAATGGCCGACGCCCTAATGGCCGGCGCCCTAGTACCTTCGCGCCTTAGCGCCTGTGCGCTATTGTCCTCGCGCACTTTTGTTCCGCGCGCTAACGGCTGCGCCCCAATATCCTAGACCGAGTTACGTCACATTCCTCCTCTTGTTGCCCGCACTTGATCCTCAAACGCATTTTTGAGGTAACGTACAGAAGTAAATAAACCTTGTCTACAGCAAAACTCTAACAAGGTAAAGACAAATATTAAACAGCTTACGATTTCAAGGTTGCTCTTATTAGGCTCTAATTCAGTGTTTAATTGTTCGCTAAATTATACTTCTTAAATAAATGACCTCGTTTATAATATTAAATTGCTGTTTACTGTTGATTTATGTCCTTAAAGTTGAAAAGGGAAAGAAGAAAAAGTAGTTAATAAACGCTCCACTAAAGTGTCACTTAAAAACTGAATAATCTAAATTTTATACTCTCGAAAAATACTGGTTTACATAATGCAGACCATAACACACTTCTAAGTAATTCTTCTTTGCTGACAAATTAACTAGATTGCCTTATAATTGTAATTAATGTATTTATATCTTATCCTCCTAACTTTTAGTTAATGCAACTTCAGGGCTAATGATTAATGATGGGGAATGAAGCGCTGACAACTTAATCTCGAATATTTTAGTTCTTATTAAGTTTGCTGTAGTGATTGCAGAATAATTAATGACGTAAAGTGTTTTGTGAAAATGAAGTAAGTTATAAGTACCTGCATTCCCAAATAATGCGAAGCTCTTTTGAGAGATGATGTTTTTCAGATTAATTTTTTCCCGGTAGCTACAGGACTCGTATATCATTCCTGATTTTTCATTCTACGTATTTCGACAAACTGTTTTTGTGTAGGTAATATGTATTAGTCGTCACATTGTTCTCACGTTTGTGTCCCACAGCATGGCGAACTCGGTGTTTTATTAATTCATTTTGTTGGAAGTGCTTGTCTCGCTGTTTTTTTTAAATTCCTATGATAGAAAATAAATTGAAAATGAAAATGAAAAGATGTCCTATGTACACGCACTAAAAAGTTATCCATTAGAGAAACTTTTTTCTAACACTGAGATTACCTTAAGCTGAAAATTTTAATTTCGTTATTTGTTTGTTTATTATCAAAATTATCAGCATTTCTTTTCGGTTTCTATAAAAGAAAGCAAAAAAAAAACGTAAAACTTGAAAATAATAAACTTTAGGAAAATAACGATAATTTGTTTTATGCCCAACTTTGACCACTCCAGTAGTATTTGTCTTTCATTTTATGGTCAGCATATTTTGTTATGTTAACAATTATTTTTATTTTATTCGGTTTTTAAGTCCCAGTAGACTTCATAGTCTTTGAATTTAATTTTCAGATTCTTTATTGCTTTTAAATTAGAAATTCCAATTTTGCTTCGGGGTTTTTGCTTCACCAGCGTGTTACTACGTTTTACGCGAATTTTTGAGGTGCTGCTTACTCACATTGCATATTCCAATCTTTAGAGAATACCAAAATCCAATTCAGAATGAGTGATAACCTTTTTATGCTTAATAGAAACACAATTTATAGAACTTGTCCGTGTATGGTGATGAGTAATGACATTTAATATTTGAAGAGACATGCGAACATTAATTCATATTGATGGAAATATGGATATGAAACCCAAAAGGCTTTCCACTCAACCGTTCAGAAACTAGTTGTTCGCAGATGCAAAGAAGAAATTTGTCTCTAGCAAAACGAATAATGGATAGGTTTAATTGTGTGTAATATAACAGTTTCCGAATTTCTAGTCTAGTGTTTAGTCAGAATTTAAATTATATGGCAATCAATAAACAATACACTCTGGCATAATTCCTTTAAATATATAGTTGGCGCATATTTACTATTATAAACGAACCATTTACGGGCTAAAATAGCAACACACCTACATGTTTGACCTTATGGAGCTTGTTTAGATAAGTATTATTCCTCTGGTCAGCGGATTTACTATCTCTAGCTATTTTATAACGGAGGTGATAAGCTTCGCATATACATGGTAAGGGGTTTTAAAAGTAGTACACAAAACAATTTTATGAAACTTTGCAACATATTTTTGAGTGCAAATCCTCTCTGGCTTAGCTTAACAATACAGTAACACTGAACGAAACGATGTATCTCAAATATTGCAGTTCTTGTTGTAGAAAGGTTGCAAAATCGTGCAACATGTGTCACGCATAACTGAATAGATTTGAGTATGCCCATTCTTTTGGTTTACTTATTGAATTTTAACAAAATTTTTTGCTGTTCTGACACTAAAAGCCCGTTCTTTGGGCCCTATATTAATAAGCTGTTTGTAACGTAAGGTAAATATGTATAATGTGTTAATAGATTATAAAATTTATGTCAGTAAAACTGGGGTTAAACAACAGTTGTGCTGTTCTTTAATATTTTATAAAGTTGTATTGTAGTACAGTCACACATTTTTTTTCCAACAAAGGTTCTTTCAAAACAGAAAAAAGCACTAATACATTATCAGTGTTTGAAGATAGAATGTAACATGCTATATGCAGCATTTTTGGGCAAAATATTCTGAAATGTACAAAGTTTGGTGATTTATCGTAACAAACCAACACGGCATTCAAAAAATGCATTTTGTAGCTTATAGAGCACGTTAACCAATACATACCACGTTGAAATATGCCATTGCCGTAGCTTTTACACAATAAAAAAGTATATAAGCGTTATAGAAAGTTCTTCTTAGTGATAATTGTGGCATTTCACCTTTTCTGTATTCTACAACATTTCTATCAGAGAGGAGTTTTAGAAAAAAAAATTGCTTTTTTAACTTTTAATAGCAGAAGCAGAAGCATGTTTTGAAAGGTTTGGCAGAAAATGTTAAACAACAACAGACGGAGAATCTGTTAAGCTGTCATCATCTGACGAATCTCGGATATTGCTGTAGGGTTTGATTTGAGCAAGGTGTGCTGTCGTTTTAAGTTTTCTATGTAGTAATAAACTGACCAAACGGTAAATGTCACTTGGCAGTACTTCAGCAATTCGAAAAGGTCTTTGATATTTTAGTTTGAGCTTGCTTGACTCTCCTGATGTGGTCTGGCTCTACGTACAAGACTATTTCTCTCACATCGTATCTGGATTTGTACTTTGTTTGCTCTTCTTGCATTCAAGCACGTATCTCGTTTTGTATTTATTTGGGTGGATTGTAGGTCACCCCTGCAACTTCAGCAGCTAAGCGATCTTCTGCAAAGCTTGGTAGGCACCCATGTAAACTTTTAAATGGAGTTTTACCAAAAGTTTTGTTGAAGACAGTGTTTAAGAATAGCTCCACTTTTGGCAGCACTGCATTCCATTGTTTTGCCTCCTCCTGGTAGCTGGCAATAGAAGGGTCCTGTTAACACGCTCAACCTGTCCGTTCGCCTGGGGCCAACGGCTAGCATTCAATATGTGGTGAATGCCCCTTCTCTAGCAGAATTCTTCAATTTTTTTTGAAGTGAAGCATGTTCCTCGGTCAGTCACCAACAATTTGGGTGGCCCATAATTATCAAAACAGCTTTAAATATTTTTAAGGTTTATAAGTGTTGTTATGTCTTTAACAGCATACCGTTTTACAAATTTGGTGAGACCACACACCAGAACGAAGATGTACATGTTACCCCTTTTGCTTTTGTTTTTTGTCTTGAGTTCATTTAAAACTTAAAACCGTTAAAGCATTTAGTACTTTTGTGTGTTCAGCTAAATGTTAGTAATGAATAAAGAATAGTGAATCAATTTGAAGTAACTTTAACAGTTACATTACACCACCTGCTGTAGTGTTGGCCTTTTTTCCAGTTTTAAATAGAATTCAAGTTTTCGAAAGACTAATGGATCACAAGCGAGCACCGTGTTCGTTCCAATGGTTGCAATGTTGATACACATAAATCCTGAGCCTCGTAAAACAAATTAATATTACTTTTAGAATGAAACGTTAACACCTTTCAGGTAATTGATGCAGGTTTTAGTATACAGTTAACCATTTGTAACACATCACTTTAGCAAATAATCGGTTCAACATTTAACAACAGAGCAACGAATGAACGGATGGTTATGCATGAATAATTACAAAATGACAGTTAATAAATCTAAAAAGTAGTTGGTTAATTCGCACAGTGATGTACTCCTCTTTACGTTACTATTTGCACAAACGTAATACACGTCCTGTAAGGGATCACGCACGTACAATACGTAGCTGTTGGGTTTGTCGGATAAGACAGGGGATTGTGTCCTCTGGCGTCTAACTGGGCCTGCGGTGCTCTAGTAAGACCTGCGAGAGCTGCAGGGTTCGAAAAATGAGTGAGGTACAAAAGAGTCTGTGTAAGACCGTTTTATCTATCCGGCAACAGATGGCAGAGGAAATTTCGTTTCTGGACCATATTTGTAGGTTATGCTAGTTTCTATCCTGAAAACAGGCAGCTTCATAGATAAAAAATAAACATAGACAGCTTCGTTGAAAATGCAGCCGTTTTATATCCTTTTTTGACCGTTGTTGGCACGGTAAAATAACAAACATTAGCCGACGTCGCTTAGCAGAAAAACAAACATTACCAAGCATAAAACAACGTTTTCAGACGGAGTGGTCTTAATGTGGCATTTAGAGCGGCTGCAACAGGAAACGTAAATAGTTTGTTGCTTAGCAATGTAAAAGGCAGATAGTCCATAATTGCTGTCACTTTTAGTGTCAACTAATTGTTGTCTGGTTATGATTGAATGTGTGGTGAAAAACGTTCAAAGACAGAATTTATAGATCGTGCCAAAGTAATGTAAGAGATTGACTTAAAGAATAGGAGAAAAAATCTGTAAGCGTGTGCGAAAAAGGTCGCGTGACGGTTGGCCGCCAGCTTATATTGTTGTTTTTTTAAAATATCAATCGCCGATTTACTTTGTTGAATTTTAAAAAAGTTCTTACAGCTTGTTCAAACGTATGATCATATCGAAAATTTGGCACCTTACAGCAAGGTGCGTTTCTTATAAGTGATGATAGAAACATATTCTAGTTTTAATTTTTAGACAATTTACAATCTAAGAAGGCTATCCTTTGCTTCCTTCTCCCCCCAATATTTTCGATAAAGAATTATGTCATTGTTAGTTATTCTTGGGACTACGTTGTTGATACAAAAATACTTTCAAAACTATAAGTAACTATTTCTATAGTATAGGAAAGTTCGGAAAAAGTGCTTCGCTAATTTATTAATTCGGTGTTATGCAAATTTAGCTATTATATTAATTTTATAAGTATAAAGTAGGTATGTAATTATGCATTAACTACGCCCATTTTCAAACCAATTAGTAAAAACTCCAAAGTAATAGTTATTTATTATATCAGTGGGATAAAGGCATTATTATCATACGAATGCGGTGAGTTGCCCGACGAGGGAGTAAGGAGTCGGAGTAAGAGCATGAGTATGTTAATGGCCTTTATCACATGTATATAATACAATTTTTTATCTACGTCTGCTCAAAATTGAAAAAATTACATAATTTTCAAAATTAGAAAAATTGTATAATTTTGACAGACCATCTTTTTTATTTAACATCAGAGTAGCATGGTATTTTATTTAAAAACAGAGTAGCATTGTATCTACATAATTTATTATCGTCATAGCCACCAAACATTTTTTGTCAATAATTGAGTTGTTTCTAATTTTTCCTTGATTTGTGGTAAAAATTGTGTTTTTCCTTGATTTGTGTTGAAAATTGTGAGAAAACCGGTAAATATAATTATGAGTGATTGTGACAGTATTCCGTCGGACATATAAGAAGCTGCAACGATGGTAGTTTCTTCATTGTTACCAGAAAAATCAAAAATGAAGTATGAACAAGCTTATGGACGTTTTTGCGAATGGTGCGATCAGAAGAAAATCAAAAATGTAGCTAGCGAGAAGGTGCTGTTAGTCTATTTCCAGAATTTCTCTGAACTATATAAATAATAAGCTTCTCAAAATGCAAAAATGTTGTTGTTAATGTTTATAAAAAATAATTGTTTTCAATTTCTATTAATAATGTTGTTGTTAATGTTTATAAAAATTAATTGTTCTCAATTTCTATTAATAAAGAAACAATAAAACTTTTGGTCAAAAATTGTCATATCCCACTGAGTGGTATAAGTAATCCTTATCCCACTGAGTTGGATAATAAACATCATTATGCAACTCAAGTGATTGATATAATGGGTTCTTATCCTACCAGACGTAGATAAATATCAATATGCTAAATTTTGGTAAACTGACACTTAACTTGTCACTTTGTGCTGTCCGGCATGCTAATAATAAATTGTGTAAACTGTTCTAACTTTATTTTAGTAAGTATTTTTTTATTTCCTGTTTTACTTTATGAAATGAGCTAATGTAGACTTATAAATTAATATTATCCCTAACGTAAAATTGAGCTAAAAGAAAGATTTCAATTTTAAGTATCAAAACAAACCACAATTTTGTTCTATTTTTTTAAATCAAATTGAAAATTTTCAGAAGTACTAAAACGATAGGTGTGTGTAATTTCCTATACTACAAGACATGTGTTGCGTATTTTATATGTTTTTCAAAAATGGGCTTTTATTTAAGAAAAATTATCAATTTATCGCTCAGTGTGAACCAACCAGAGATGAATGATTTAAATGCGAGACTGAATTCGCGTTGTTGAACAGATGAGATCCGGAATGGTATTGACGTATGCAGATGGCCGTTTGTTTGCGTTGTCCGATCGAAATGCTCTGATTTGCATCTATAATTCATTCTCACGAGTCAGTACATAACTCTTATGGTCGAGATGGTCTCCGCAAATTTTCGATATTGAAATATGAGTGGTTGCGTTTAGAGGGAGGCCTACGAAAACTTTTCTTCTTGAAAAAAAAACTTTGTTTTGTTCCAACTCCTTATAATAAATTTCCAAACGAACAAAAGCGCTTTTACTAAAGAGCGAAATTGAAATAGAATAATAGGTTTTGTCAATTAATGTCCCATAGAGCTGTCAAAGTTTTTGAATTGTTATACTTTAAGAAAAAAGAAAAATAAGGTTTTCCATGATTCTTGGGCTTCTGTTCATTCAGATATGCACTCATAAATTGTGAAATCAATAAATATTTCAAAACTGATCTGAACTGTAATAATTTTGTCTTAAAAAAATTATGTTTTGTCCAAACAAAGCAATAGAAGAAGCACTTCGCTTGGATTTTTCCATACTTCAACAACCTTTATTATACTTCGTGTGTTTTTTTTTATTAACGATGTAACTCCAACAGTTATTTTATATGACCCGAATATTCCTAACAAAACTGATAAAGCTGTTATGGCATTTTGTAACTCAAACCGCTAAGCTTCCACTGACTATAAGAAAACAAGTCTTGTTAAAGGCCTTTACTGCTGCGAATTATGTGCATCATGTATTGATTTTTTTTCGAAAAAATATTGCTTAAGATTGTTACCAACTTTGCGTTGTTAAAATTCTATTTTAGTTCCGATCAGTAAACTTTAGATTTTAACGCAAATTAGTTCGTTGACCTCTTCTCCTATATTATTCTGCGATTAAGTTCTCATCCTGAATTAGCTGGAGTATGAGTGGTTTCCTATCCAGGCCTATAAAACGCTCTCCACACTGAAAGTGAATTATTCACCACCCACACTTCAAAAAGTTCGCTAGCTCTTAATCTCCGATCTTACTGTAAATACGTTTGTAATAATTCAAGAGGACTCATCGAAGATTTTGAATTAAGAATTCATTCCAAAAGTTTGACTTTACCGTCCACCCGTGAATTACAGACTTCCATACGTTTGCAATATTATCCCGAGAACCCATCAAGCACTTTGAATGTAGAGTTGCCAAGATATTCTAAAGAAGTTTCACATTTAAATTCCGCCAAATTTACTAGCCCTCCTGATCTGGTCATATTGCAAACTATAATAAATTATAAGCTATAATATTTCTAAACAATCCGCCAAATAGTTTAAAAGTTATTTAAAATTGACCGTGCAAGATTTTATTGTTAGTTCGAATATTGCAGAAATCGAAGTTCGCTCGTAATACAATTTAGAAAATAAGAATCCTAAGACTGTTTTAAATTAAACTTTCGAGGTAATCTTCGCTTTTTAAAACAATGGATACGGCGGTATTTTGAGACACCGCAGTGTTGAACTCTGGAGTTCAGAAAAAATACCCGATCTCCGCAAATAAGTCTCGTATAAAGCAATTTTATTTCATTTCGAACATCTCTGATTGACTTATTGCGAATTTAGAAGGCTTTTATTAAATTTTTATTAGAATTGGTAAAGGTTTGTTCACGTTCCTGGATTTTGTAAGTTTTCTTCCAGCTGTGTGATAAACAAAGCGAATTAAATGTTGGTAAATCTAATTGTATTTATGATTTTATGATAATGAGACGAGAAATGAGCTTTTCGAAGTGACGATTAGTTTGAATAAAACATTAATATTATAGGTAATCTAAGTTGCAGGCTTCCGCTACTGTTTCCGACTAAATCCAAGCCCCACCCTGCAACCGCTCAACCGCTACAGCCCGGCAGCCAATCACAGACCCAGCATTCACACCTTGTTACCCACCCGTTCCTTATAAACCCGGTGCCTGCACCAGTCTCGCCTCGTTCGAGGTCTCGCACCGAGAACACCACCAACCAGCCAGCTCCAGCAGTACATCTACCTCGGGTCCGGGGAATCTCACCGATTCTCCGACTCCCACCAAACAACTTCACCACCATGGAGACCGCCGCCTCCAACAACGCCGATTCCAGCACCACTCCAACCACGTTTTACGTGTCAGGCGTTCCGATGGACTTTTCATCCAAGGCTTTATTTTGCGCCTGGGAGAAAATACCTGGACCGAAGCCCAGCTACGTTATTAACGCCAGCCCCTACAACGGAAGAATGATCTTTTCCACGACTCAACCCAACTTCCGCGAGAGGCTGATCGAGTTAGGGCAGCACCTTAACTATCCACTGAAGATCTCTACAACAAACAGATACCAGAAGCAGCCCCCGTCCGAACAACCTTCCCCGCCGCAGACCCGCTCCACGAAGAACAAGAAGAGAAAGCCGAAGACCACCGTCGCCGCCTCCCCCACGCCACCGCCCGGACCACCCATCACCACCCTAGAAGAAATCGGCACCACCGAGTACTTCCTCAAGAACCCGCTCCCCGGATCGTCCACACCACATATTCCACCCCTTGTTCCCCTGTCCGACCTTCCCACCTCCGAATGGGTTACCGTTCACCACCGCCGCTCCAGAACCAACTCCATAGCCTCCAACCACTCCGCCGCATCCAACCGCTCCATCGCCGCCTCCAACCACCCCGCCGCTTCCAACCGCTCCGCCGCCTCCAACCACTCTACCACCTCCAGCAGTTCTCCTATTAATACACTTTATGTTTCAGGCATCCCAAAGGAGTACGCCTCCAACAAGGCCGTCCACCAGGCCATGATGAAAATTCCTGGACTGGTTCCCTCCAACATTTCTGTTTTCCCTAACGGAAATGCCACCATTTCTGCGCCTCACTCCGACCTCCGCGAGAAGCTGATCGCCCTAGGACACCAGATGGGGACTCCACTGAAAATCTCCACCACCCGCACCTCACCACGCCACACCGCCGTCGCCGCCAAGCCTCCATCTTTCTCCTGTGTTGTTCGAGGGGTCGAACTCAACATCACAACCGAAGACGCAAAGCAAGCCCTCACCCTCCAATCCATCTCCTTCACAAACGTGTGGAGAATTCGCTCCAAGGCAACGGACCGCGACACGAGGTTACTGCGAGTGATTACCACTTGTCAGGCCTCGCTGGATGCTCTCCTGAGCCGCGGACTGTGCATATTCTCCCACATGTATTCCGTTGAACCATCCCACCCTACCAAACCACAACCTAGCCAATGTCCCCGATGCCTCAAGTACGACCACACCGCCGCCAACTGCCCCGAGAAGAAGCCGACCTGCGGGATCTGCGGAGCCAACCACGCCACCTCCTCGTGCAAGCCAGGAGCCGAAGTCAAGTGTGGAAACTGCGAGGGAGACCATGTGGCCTTCTCTATGCAGTGTCCCACACGACCCAAGGAACCTGCCGCCCCCGAAGCCACCATTCCACTGAAGGATGTTTCCCCCGAAACATCAACAGGAGAGAACCAAACCGATTGGCTGAGGTTCCTTATTACCACCTTCCTCAACCTTTTCCCTCAACAACGTGAATTTACCACCAAGATCCTAACACAAACAATTTCTGCTTTCTTTCTAGAATACCCAATGATCTCCTACGCCGGCAACAAAATCCACGTCACCTTCAAGAAAATCAACGAGAAGACACCAACACCTGTATAACTAGCATAGTAGCACATCCATAAATAAGTAATATTTTTTTTTTCCAACATTAACGTAAAAACTGTTTTTTGTGAATTTTGACTTTTTTGGACTTTTTTTTTTTTTACCCATATGTAATTATAGTAACCTGGCTGAAGAGGAGGAAACTCCTAAAACAGCTTTTGACATGTAATATATATAGGTTAGTTCTTAGTTAAGTGTGACATGTATATATTATGTTTCAATATAGACCTTGAAAACAACCAGTCTCGCCAGTTGTGTTCCAGATCCCAAAGTGACCACAGCCCTGAAGATGTCCCGTGGAACCGAGGACGAAACGTCGGCAGTTCATGCACCGATGACGCGGCTCCTACCCGGAAGCCTAGCTGTTATTAATATTATATTTTAGTTAAACAAACCACAAGACTTTCTAAGTAGGATGCAATCGTGTTTAAATAAAGTCGCAAGCTTATATGTTATTTTTTAGTTACAGGCGACTATATGAAAGTGCGTTCCACCCATTTATAGTTGATAGTTATTTAGTGGAAATCCATTTGGATCTAGTTAAAATTCCTGGAATTCGTAATTCAGAAAACGTGTTTATTTAATAGCACTTAATTTGTTTAAAATTTAACCTAACACAGTTTGTTCACTAAGAGCCACCAGAGAACATCCTGTTGCCGCCATCACTTGCTTCCGTTTTAGCTGTTTTGTCAAATCTTGTTTTACTTCTCTACTTTTTCGAACCAGATTGTTTATTTTAATGTTCATTGCTGTTTTGTGCATACTAGGTTTAATTAAAATAGGTACCAATATTATTTTGTAAATAGTTTAAAACACGGTATAATGTTTTTAGTTGACTTCATTGCACGTTATTGAATTGGAATCTTATGCTTAATGCTGGATATATAAGTTCACGATCTGGCGCTGATCTGCATGTAGTCAGATCTACGCAATCCAGGAAAAACCAGCGCCGTCCGTATCAAGCCAAAATACAAAGTAGTTTTTTTTTCTGAAATTTAAGTTTATGCAAACTACCAAATTCCAGTGGCGACCCTGTCGTTTAATTTTAACGTCCAAAATACGTCACAGTATTAAAGAACGTAAATAACGGGTGTCCAGAAAGTCTTTCAGGCTATGGATTGTATAACGCATGTCTTTTATTCAGTCATATCTAAGTAATTTATTTGACATAAGTCAAAGTCAATTTAAATTAAAAGGTTTTTATTTTGAATTATTTACTTTCTGCATATTTCTTGTTACAAAAAGGTTTACGCAAGAACAAAAAACCTTTATTGTAAAATCTTATTTTCGCAATGGTAACAATTAGAAAACGGAAATTGGAATCATTCCATCAATGCGTGTAAACAAGAATTTCGACAGAGATATCCAAAGACATACGTTATACAATCCATAGCCGCCCAGGACAGAAAGACTTTCTGGACACCCGTT
Source organism: Ctenicera cuprea (assembly GCA_958336395.1). Lineage (NCBI taxonomy): Eukaryota > Metazoa > Arthropoda > Insecta > Coleoptera > Elateridae > Ctenicera > Ctenicera cuprea. The sequence continues at coordinate 36,044,386 of OY284491.1, read as the reverse complement.
ACAACATATACAGAAAAAAATAAGTAGTGAATGTCACAGAGAAATCAGGGACTGAGGAAAATTAGCGCAGCACTTCGCTGAGACTTTTCTACACTTTAGAAATTGGTTTTTTATATATATTCCAATGATATGCGTGGTCTCGTATCTACAAGAAAACAATTCCCTAAATGCCTGCAATTCACGCAATTCCAAATTATATTTTCTATGAAACTCTTTATTAACTTTCTCATGGTTGTTATTTAGCTTGGAAGTACAGTTGTTACTGAATATGAATCAAAAAGAAAAATACACAAAATAATATCAACGTTACAAAGTTTTTATTCAATAAATCAATTTTTTGATCAAATTTTCGAAAAATCAAACAACTTCTACTAAATACTATTGTTCTTAAAACCGAACACTTATCTTTGTGTGTCCTTATTGAGATATCCTTCACTCGACAAACGATGAATGTCCAATTCCCTCTTCTCTAGTTTGCAGGTTCCTCAAATTACCACAAAACTCGCTTTTAGTTTGAATCCTCCTCTGGACTGCATTTATGTTAATTATTACTTGGCTTTTCTATCATCATAACTGGAAACTCGTTCTGGATCGCTTTGTGTTTATTTATTTTTTTGGATTTTCCACAATTCGTTGACAAACACTTGTATCCGTTTTATAATAGGTTCTTTTAAATTCAAAACCACTTTTATATTACTTTAAACTCGTTTTTGTTCTTTATTCATTTAGAGAATATAAAATCCTCTGTCTTTGTTTACAAGGACGAGTCGTACTAATTAAACAAATTTTCCATTCTTCTGTCTTCTCTCTTGGTTCCCATTTTTTGAAAAAACAAATAAATCTCATGACAATGAGTACCCTTTCATACATTTGTCAAATTGACATTCAAATCCATAACCCCCACAAATGACATTTCACAATGCACAAACAAGTAAGTCTAAAAACTTCTTATAAATTAAACCTTTTAAACAATTCTATACTAAATTATAATTAAAATTAACATAAACAATAATCGTATCAATTTGATTGTGTTCTTCTTTCTTTCAGATCTAAATATTGCATCTACAGATCAAGTTGTGAACCCTATTCTTTTATCACTCATAAAGCTATTTAGCTTAAACAAAAATTAGGTATTTATCGTGTCCAAGTATTCATATAAAAAGCAATTTTCAAAAATTCATGAAAAACGTCACATAAAAACTAGCGGACTAAGACACCAACAAATTGTGGTCTATTCCTATGTCTATAAGCCTAACAGATTAAAAAAAACGTGTAAAGTGCAGTTTTTGATCAACGTGAGAAAATAAATTTTTTGGCAATAGAAAAACATTTATTGACGTCAAAAAATATTTCTTAATGTCAATAATCTATTCCTTGACAAAAATAAATAATGTTTGACGTGAAAATACTGTTTGTGGCCTCAAAAATGGTTTTCGGACATCTTAAATTTGATTTCTGACGTCTAAAATTAGGTTTTTGAAGTCTGAAAATTATTTTGTTTATATAGAAATATTAAATGAAACTCTTTAATTAATAATAAAAAAAAGAATTTTTTGACGCCCATGAATAATGTTCTTACGTCAAAAAATCGTTTATTGACATCGAAAAATTATGCTATTTAACGGCGCAGCTGGTGTAGTAGCGAGGTCTTAGTCGTTTACCACACCAAAGCATTTGCTTATATTTGATGTATATGATATGTATACCGTTGCCTCAAGACTGTCCTTTATGTTGCGTTTATACTAGCTTTATATCAAAGAATATTTGTACGTTCTATCCCAAGGACTATTTTATGTTGTGATTCTATGATTTAGGTATCACCTATTTGCCCCAGTGCATATGCCACATTATTACTAATTATTGTTTAACGTATTTGACAAGCCAGTCTTCAAAGTCAGCAGATTTAACAAAGTTTATTAATACTGTGCCAAATGTTTTTACAATTAGAGAAAGTTATAGTTTTTTCCAGTGAAAGCACTTTGCCCGGTTCAAAAGGGAAGCTAAAATATTCAAAACAACAACAACAACAAAATATCAAATGTGATAGCGACTGCAGACAGTCTTGCGGAGAGTGCATTGTTACTGTTGCCTTTCGACAAACATCAAATCGTGTCGTTTGCCAGTCCGTACAGCAACTTGACATAAAAGATAAATATAAACAAAATTTGTTTATATAATCAAGTCACACTGACTAATAGCACCCCTATCAGTCAGTATTTACAGCATGGTTTTAGCCTATACTACTGCCATAGGTATCCCGTTAGGTGGCAGCATTTTCCAACGTTAAAAATTAATTTGTTTGCATCAAAATAACATTTTTTGGTGCTACAACATTATTTATTGATGATGCCAACATTTATTTACACTTCAAAAACTCAGTTACTGACGTGGGAAAATAATGGTATTGTATTTACCGTGTAGTGTTGTAGTTAATAATTTTTTCGATTTTTGATATTTTACGTTAAGTTGCTTGAACGGGTTTCAGACGTCAGCAAATAATTTTCGTTGTTAATAAAGTAGGTTCGAACGTCAAACATTTGATTATAAAATTTAACAGAAAAATATTTTTATGCAAAATTAGGTATTACTTACACTTCAAATAATTAATTGCTGACTTCAAAACATAAATTTTTGACAACTGAAATTCAATTTGTCACGGCTAATATTAAATTTTTTAAGTCAGAAGTTATTTTGCGACTTAAGAGAAACGTAATTTTGTTTTCCATAACACAAAATTCAAAGTAAACCAGGGTTTCGTACACTCAGCTATATTAACTCACAATTAAGATAAAAAGATTCCGTTGCCGTTTTCAGAGAAATAATTCTTTGAAAATTTTCAAAATATTGCAATTTTTTTATTTTTACGGATAAAACTTAATTATAAGTAAACAAACTTTAAGTGTCATTTTTAAGTTTGCTGGGATTACTAAATTTATGAGTGGCGGTAGCTCAGAGGTTGGGCGCTCAGTCTCTAACGCTGAAGGTCTAGGGTTCGATTCCCCGCCGAAGCCATGCAGCAATAAAATCTATGCCGCAACCCGCGACTCACATTCCCCAATCCGGTGTAGGCAGCCGTGGGGTCTTAATGCCTGAAACTTTCTCTGGAATTTAGTCGTTCGGATTCGACGTTAAACTGTAGGTCCCGCGTACTCCACCTTAGCGCTAAGGAGAGTACGTGGCAGAGAAGAGTGCCGGTGCCCAGCAGTGGGACGTAAAGGCTGATTACGACTATATTTAAGCTAGAAAGCGTTGAAAAAGCATAATTACGTTTTGTGTCGATATCTGTTTATAAAATTCTACTTTCAAATTTCTAAATTCTGCGTTTGAACAAATTACACCGATAAACCTGTCTAATTTCCGCCCCCGGTTTTAAATATTTTTTTAAAGTAATTTTTTTGATGAATTGTCTAAAGACGTCCATATTTCAAAATTTATAAAAATCGGGTCATGCATTCGAGAGATACAAGGGAAGCAAGGGGCAAACAAATGAACAGATTTTGGTCGGCAATAATTTACTACAAACGGCTAAAATTTGATATCAGTATCAATGTGTCCCTCGGAAACTGAAGCGATCTCCAATATTAAATTATCTAGTCAGACTTTTCATTTGCGGATTGATCTGGCTCCCTTAAATCACGTTGTTCACAACGTAGAGCGACCATCAAATCAGTTCAGTCTTTACGCAGGTCACGTGCCATTTAATATTGTTATTCAAGGAATCATAGCAGAGGGTTGAGCAAAATGAAACAATCAACCCTTTGTCTATCATGCGGCTAATAAGAGCAAAATTATGATTCATAACAACGCGGTTTGCGCCGTATTTGAGGAGAGCGTAACTACAGTGCTACTAACCGAAAACCAGAAAACGCATTTCGCGAAAATGTCTTTGGGACGTTTGTTCCTTTTCGGAAATGGCTCCATTAGGAACGAATAATGGAAATGGATTAAATTAAGCGTGTGGTGCTGGACTGAGCGTGAGGTTGTATTCGTTTACAAAATCTTTGGAAGTGTGATACTGCAAAAAGGAATGTTTAGAAAACCCGAAAGCTAAGGTTAAGAAAAACCCTTTTAGAAACACTCACCCCTTGAACATATTGCTGTATATACATACTTTTTTCTGATACAGTTTAGTTCGTAAACCACCCCGATCAGGAAATTGAATTTTCAGAGAGGTTTTCTGTTTTAGAAGCTTCTCTTCCATGTTATATAATAATCAAACCTTTTTATCTACCAAAAAATTACATTTTAAGCCAACCTGTAACGCATAGGCTTCAAAAAGAAAAATGAAATGACAAATCTACGGTGCTATAAAAACGGAATTAACTGGAAAATCCGTATGCTAACTTTGAACAGATAAAAAAGTTTAACAAGTTGCTAGCTATATTAACTTTGACATGAAATACATCCAATTTCCTCTAATTGGAGGACGTGGGACAAGAAATAACTTTAGACAAATTTAATGAAGCCAACAAGCTTTGCTGGCGATATAGTAATTAGGCGTTGTAGTACTGTGTGAATAGTACATTTGTTCATTACGCCATAAAACCTTAACGATAAAATTTATAATTGTAGACAGCATAACCTGTTTTAGAATAAATTCGCCTAAAAATAAGTAATAAAAAAGTTAATTTTTTAGGTATTCTTTAATAGAAACTAAATGGTATTTGGTATACTAAAAATTTCCATTTGTCGCGCCAAAGTCTAAAACATTGTTTTAAATCAGTAATGCAGTAAAGTTCAAATAACCCAACAAAACTATTTAACTTACACTGTTACGTTATCATTAGTGCCAAGGTAAGTAAAAAAAAACATTTACGGAAAATGAAAAAATACAAGCGGAATTGTGCACCTGAGCTGGAAAACTCAATGCGTCTTTTCTCTGAACTGAGATGTACACAAACAAAAGCCTTCAAATACCACTGCCGTAATTAAGGTTAAGAAACCGTTCATGGCCCTCGTACTGTTTTATTACTTGTACAAGGAAAATAAAATGTCTCGAGGACAAAATGAAAAGAAAAACTTTAAAACGTTCTGTGGCTAAGGAAAAGCCCTTGTTCGTTCTAACAAATTCGTTTTTCATAAAAGTGACGCATCACAAGAACAAAATCGAAAAACAGTTTGTGGTATTTTTACTTTCCCATATTTCTACTAAAGTAAGGAAAGTTGTGATTTGATGTAAATTTTCAAATTTCAGATTTTAACGGAAATATGCGTTTTGGGGTTCAGGGAATCCAAAAGCGTTGTTTTTAAAAAATGTCTGTCTGTGGGTGGGTGCGTGGGTGGGGCGGTGTGTGCATTTCCCTATATCATTTCCCTCTAGAAGTGTTTGAAAATTTTGAAAATGATTAATATTTTATTCCTAACGGCAATAGCCGATCGTTATTAATTTTTATCAGTTCGATAGGCTATATGAAATACTTTATTAGGATCAACGAGAATTTTCAACTATTTTTTTAAAATAAGGATACTTTTTAATATCAACAACGTGTTTTCCGGCAGTTGCGTGATTTTAACTACGCCTAACAATTAGCTCTAAGGAAAAAGAAATAGTTTTCACTCTTTGCATATTTTTGATAACTGTATAAATAAAGCTGTTATAACTATTTTCGTGAGCGCATTAAATATATGTCTTAGCGCTTTTCACGTAGTAGGAGCGAACGCAGCCCGTAAGTAACCAACGCCATGAGTCTGCAGCGGGCTTGTACCAGCTGGATATGTAAATTTCTATCACTTCTTGTGTGACAGGGTAAAATTGTATTCAAAGTTTAGAGCGCGCAGAATTCGCGTATTTGTAGTTTTACAATTTTAATTACCTGAAAACCGCCCTTAGTTCACGAAAAAGGCGCGGATGGCGCTTCTAGTACCGACCCATCTCAGATGACTGAGCGATGACATCTCCCACTACAAACAGAGAGGGAAATGCGCGACAGTCGAACCGCAAGCTGAGCTGGGTTAGCTATAAAAACGAAAGGAGCTGCCGAAAAAGAATCAGTCTTCGAATCCGACTCCCACAGAGAGTCGGACACAGTCTCCGACTCCGACTCCGAGAGAGGAATCCGACTCCTCCAGAGACTCAGACCCGTGGGGTCAAACCGTCCGGTCAAACAATTCGCTAGCTTGGCTGGCGAATATACAGTTTGAACTTAGCCTGTGTATTTGAGTTCACATTTAAATAAATACAGTTTAAAAGTAGTTAAAGAATTCATACCAGAAAATCCAGCCGTTTCCGAATTGTTTTACTGAAAACAAACCGAACCGTTCATCCGTGCACGCAGTCAATTGAATTATAATTGCTGTAATTATTTTATTACTGTTCCAGTTACCAGTATACCGACATCCGAGAGATCCAGCCTGTTTGCATTCATGTTCCAAATTCCGGCAAGTATTAGGGTGCATTTCACAAATCATTTATTACCTGAAAATAAAAGTTGCGTTAAAACTTATCAGTTGCGATTTGGGATCACTGTCGATGTACGAACCTGTTTATGTCAGAGGACAGTAATTATTAACAGTCAACTCTTGGAGCGTGGTGCTCAATGCTTCAGAGGCCAACTGTTTCTTCCGTAGTGAATTAGCGATAAAGTTGGAGGCGCAGGACCTTCAAGTATTGTCAGTTCACTATCTTGCTAAATAACTGTTGACTTTTTCCTGGGTGAAAAATCACAAGAGAAAGCGATGTTAATCTCAGATTACGGGGTGCAATATCCTAGAGAATCTTGAGGTGTGTTATCCGGGGAATTTCCAAACGTACTAGGCGAAACTGTCAGTAGTTTGTGGTTAATTTAACCCCTCCGTAAATGTACTTCATCGCATGGCGAAAGAAGTTAACATTCATTAAACCAATTAGTATGATACTCCCTGCAACAGATAAAACAACGAATAGTTGATACCCAAACGCAGCCTGGTTGTTTAAAGCGTAATCAACAGGTATGATTTTAGTGGAAAGTATTTTAAACTAGCATTGTTTGTTTCACTTACATTTTGGTAATTGCAGGCAAGGTCACTACTTTGTACTATATTGGTAACCGTTGTTTTTAAAGTCAGAAACTACCGTTAAAACGTTTAATGACACTTATGAACTGTTCCCGAATTTATTCGTCCTGTATTGATACAGAATGCACGACGAAAACGTACTAATTTTGCTTAGGTTTCGAATACCAACCGTTCGTCCGATAACAAGCGTAGAGACTGGCGCGCAAACGTACCCAGACGTCCGCAGAAATTTGAAGGCCAGCGAATTCGGAAAAACCGTACCATACAGAGTGCGGCCGAAATTCAGATGCCACCAGACGCATTAAAACAGCGTTTCCGAAATTAATATTTTATTTATTTATAACTGATTGAAGTACTTAATTTTATTTTCCAGTGAATACATACATTTAGTTAAATTGTACATAGTTATATATATTATATTGATATTAATTTAACCCGTGTCCGATTTGTACATTATTGAAAGGTTCTGGTAACCCAGGTGAACCCTGGACAACTCCCTGCAGCTACTCGAAACAAATATAAATAATTTAACGTGATTCGAACGTAGTAAAGACGAGAACGTTACACGGAAAACGTCTTAAAGCGTTGAAAACGTTACATGGCGCCCGTAGCAGCGACGTGAGCTTGGGGAGAAACCAGAGACCAGCCGTGCGGAAGCGATACCCGCAAATCCAGATTAAAACAGCCAGAGAACCGTTAAAACCGAAATCCGACTCTTCAACCGGAAGAGAGAGGGCATCAGGTCGCCAATGCGTTGTCGAGAGCACGGGAGAACACGGAATCAGCATCTCCTGCCCCAGAAGCTCTAGCCGCCGTAATCCCTGAAGAAGCGTGTACATGGTACCGGCGTATGAAGAGGAAGGTAGAAACAGAGCCAGACTATTCTCTTCATATAAAATTCAAGAAGGCAAGTTATACCGTTGTTTTCCCAATACCAGTACAGCCATCACTGAAGGTTTTCATCCGCTATGGAAACTTTGAGTACCGAAATCCCAGAGGACAGCCGCTCTGGAAGAATGCCAGGACAACACGGAACCGCAGCTGTTAAACCGTCAACCGGATGGTGCAGCTTACTCCTGGCCAGATATGTGTCGAGATACCGCTCGATACGTCCGTTCCTGTTAAACCGTCAACCGGATGGTGCAGCTTACGCCTGGCCAGGTATGTGTCGAGATACCGCTCGATACGTCCGTTCCTGTCAAACCGTCAACCGGATGGTGCAGCTTACGCCTGGCCAGGTATGTGTCGAGATACCGCTCGATACGACCGTTCCTGTCAAACCGTCAACCGGATGGTGCAGCTTACTCCTGGCCAGGTATGTGTCGAGATACCGCTCGATACGTCCGTTCCTGTTAAACCGTCAACCGGATGGTGCAGCTTACGCCTGGCCAGGTATGTGTCGAGATACCGCTCGATACGTCCGTTCCTGTCAAACCGTCAACCGGATGGTGCAGCTTACGCCTGGCCAGGTATGTGTCGAGATACCGCTCGATACGACCGTTCCTGTCAAACCGTCAACCGGATGGTGCAGCTTACTCCTGGTCAGGTATGTGTCGAGATACCGCTCGATACGTCCGTTCCTGTCAAACCGTCAACCGGATGGTGCAGCTTACGCCTGGCCAGGTATGTGTCGAGATACCGCTCGATACGACCGTTCCTGTCAAACCGTCAACCGGATGGTGCAGCTTACTCCTGGCCAGGTATGTGTCGAGATACCGCTCGATACGTCCGTTCCTGTCAAACCGTCAACCGGATGGTGCAGCTTACTCCTGGTCAGGTATGTGTCGAGATACCGCTCGATACGTCCGTTCCTGTCAAACCGTCAACCGGATGGTGCAGCTTACGCCTGGCCAGGTATGTGTCGAGATACCGCTCGATACGTCCGTTCCTGTCAAACCGTCAACCGGATGGTGCAGCTTACTCCTGGCCAGGTATGTGTCGAGATACCGCTCGATACGTCCGTTCCTGTCAAACCGTCAACCGGATGGTGCAGCTTACTCCTGGTCAGGTATGTGTCGAGATACCGCTCGATACGTCCGTTCCTGTCAAACCGTCCAGCCGTTCAAAATGTCGCAACAGCCTCCAGGTGGAAAGATGTGTTGGTCGAGGATATAAGGTCCTTGGGGAGTGGTCAGCACAAATTTGATTGACCCGTCGCCGAAGACACCGACCTACACTGCCGACCCGATGCTGTGTTTGACACCGCCACCGAAAACACCAGAGGGGATCCTGCCGTTAACCCCTGGTACACCGCCACCGACAGCACAAATTCGATTCCCGACGAAAATGTTACATGGCATGGTTAACACCAGAGGGGATCCTGTCAAAGCAACCACGTAAACCCGATCCGCCAGAACCGAAATTTTCCGCAACCCATGAAGTCAGCATACACCCGCAGCATCACCTTCAACCGAAGGGAGGGGCATGTGTGACAGGGTAAAATTGTATTCAAAGTTTAGAGCGCGCAGAATTCGCGTATTTGTAGTTTTACAATTTTAATTACCTGAAAACCGCCCTTAGTTCACGAAAAAGGCGCGGATGGCGCTTCTAGTACCGACCCATCTCAGATGACTGAGCGATGACATCTCCCACTACAAACAGAGAGGGAAATGCGCGACAGTCGAACCGCAAGCTGAGCTGGGTTAGCTATAAAAACGAAAGGAGCTGCCGAAAAAGAATCAGTCTTCGAATCCGACTCCCACAGAGAGTCGGACACAGTCTCCGACACAGTCTCCGACTCCGACTCCGAGAGAGGAATCCGACTCCTCCAGAGACTCAGACCCGTGGGGTCAAACCGTCCGGTCAAACAATTCGCTAGCTTGGCTGGCGAATATACAGTTTGAACTTAGCCTGTGTATTTGAGTTCACATTTAAATAAATACAGTTTAAAAGTAGTTAAAGAATTCATACCAGAAAATCCAGCCGTTTCCGAATTGTTTTACTGAAAACAAACCGAACCGTTCATCCGTGCACGCAGTCAATTGAATTATAATTGCTGTAATTATTTTATTACTGTTCCAGTTACCAGTATACCGACATCCGAGAGATCCAGCCTGTTTGCATTCATGTTCCAAATTCCGGCAAGTATTAGGGTGCATTTCACAAATCATTTATTACCTGAAAATAAAAGTTGCGTTAAAACTTATCAGTTGCGATTTGGGATCACTGTCGATGTACGAACCTGTTTATGTCAGAGGACAGTAATTATTAACAGTCAACTCTTGGAGCGTGGTGCTCAATGCTTCAGAGGCCAACTGTTTCTTCCGTAGTGAATTAGCGATAAAGTTGGAGGCGCAGGACCTTCAAGTATTGTCAGTTCACTATCTTGCTAAATAACTGTTGACTTTTTCCTGGGTGAAAAATCACAAGAGAAAGCGATGTTAATCTCAGATTACGGGGTGCAATATCCTAGAGAATCTTGAGGTGTGTTATCCGGGGAATTTCCAAACGTACTAGGCGAAACTGTCAGTAGTTTGTGGTTAATTTAACCCCTCCGTAAATGTACTTCATCGCATGGCGAAAGAAGTTAACATTCATTAAACCAATTAGTATGATACTCCCTGCAACAGATAAAACAACGAATAGTTGATACCCAAACGCAGCCTGGTTGTTTAAAGCGTAATCAACAGGTGTGATTTTAGTGGAAAGTATTTTAAACTAGCATTGTTTGTTTCACTTACATTTTGGTAATTGCAGGCAAGGTCACTACTTTGTACTATATTGGTAACCGTTGTTTTTAAAGTCAGAAACTACCGTTAAAACGTTTAATGACACTTATGAACTGTTCCCGAATTTATTCGTCCTGTATTGATACAGAATGCACGACGAAAACGTACTAATTTTGCTTAGGTTTCGAATACCAACCGTTCGTCCGATAACAAGCGTAGAGACTGGCGCGCAAACGTACCCAGACGTCCGCAGAAATTTGAAGGCCAGCGAATTCGGAAAAACCGTACCATACAGAGTGCGGCCGAAATTCAGATGCCACCAGACGCATTAAAACAGCGTTTCCGAAATTAATATTTTATTTATTTATAACTGATTGAAGTACTTAATTTTATTTTCCAGTGAATACATACATTTAGTTAAATTGTACATAGTTATATATATTATATTGATATTAATTTAACCCGTGTCCGATTTGTACATTATTGAAAGGTTCTGGTAACCCAGGTGAACCCTGGACAACTCCCTGCAGCTACTCGAAACAAATATAAATAATTTAACGTGATTCGAACGTAGTAAAGACGAGAACGTTACACGGAAAACGTCTTAAAGCGTTGAAAACGTTACACTTGACGAAAAATATTTAAAAAGTATGGGAAAGTATCAGCGACCTGTTTTGCCCATTTTTAAATGCATTATTGTTTTATTAAAAGAATTTTTTTACATTATTTTTAATTATGCAAGGGGTCCTATAGAAGAGTGACATACACTTATGTTTTTGTAATACAACATTTTCCTTTCGGTATAAGGAAGTATTGATTACATGAAAATATTCGAAATTGAAATTAGTTTTTTTTTAATTATTGCTCCAAAACCAGTCTATTTTTTTTACTTTTGTAAACTCATAGTGGTAGGAATAAGCTACAATTTGGTTTGTATCCCAGACCGATAATTTGTATGTGACGCTTTCCACGAATTTTTGAAAATTTGTGTTTAACGCCTATTCATACCGAATCGAATTATCAGATCGGGTTGCAATTTGGTATTGGAAATGCGCTAGGGGTACACAATGTTACAAGGTACAACATAATTTGGGAACTACTAAACTGAAAAGTGAAAGAAAATATCAAAACTATGACTTTTTCAAAAAACTATTACTCAAAAACTGACAACGCAATTGTTTTAAATTCTATAGGCTAACAGAGATAAAATATAATTTAGTTCGTGTCCCAGCTCACTAGTTTGTCTGTGATGCCTACTATGAATTTTTGAAAATTGAATATCAGGCATATCTGTTTAACAAACCGAATATTATAAAGTTTTTTTAAGTAAATTAATTGCAAATAAAAAACCGTCGCTTATTTTTGCTTATACTTATTCGGGTTTTAATTGTTTTTGTGAATGTTTTTGATTTTGGAAATTCTGTTACGACGTTGCCAAGTTATTCAATTGTTTTTTTCAAAAATTTGCTGCCTGCACTTGATCAACAGACGCATTTCTGAGGTAACCTACACAACTAAATAAACCTTAACGCCAGACTACATTTGCGTGCCAACCTAAACCTACTGTTTCTTTAGTGTAAAACTTTGATTGCATGCTATGAAATACTCGTCTATTGTTATATTTCTTTATTTTCTATTTGTTCGGTGTTTTTAATGTATTTAGCCATCGCTGTCATTATTATCACATTTATTTACTGATAGTATAAGGCAGTATTGACAAATCACTCTACGATAAAATGCCGCCGACTTTGCTGTACACGCGGCTGCGTTGCGAGGTGTTCGCAGATTATGCTGCAATAAGACAATCAAATATTTTACTTAAAGAAACCGTATTGCTATAAAATACTATAACGGTCCAATGTACAGAGGAAAATGGTCTTTACATAAAAGACGCGTAAATATGTGGATTATATTAGTAGAGGTCTCACACCACTAAAGCTTGCGACAGGTGGAAGAAGTCCGGATGTAATATACAGATTATTCATCAGTAATAAAAAGCCTGCATCATCATACTGAGCGCTATTTACGACCAACGGTTATAGGTTATAGCCTAAAACTAATTTGACCAATAATGAGTTATAATCTAAAACTGTCACAACAGATAACCGGTCAGAATTTATAACTGGTACTAATAAGCGATTGCCGGAACTCATAACTGGTCATACCGAAAACCGGTCGTAAACCTCCGGTTTTAAATTGACAGTCTTAATGCACACCGCGTGCAATCTGCATCTTTGAAAAAGCATTTTGTGAGAGATATTCATTAATGAAGCTCTACTTTTCGTATAATTTTCGTGAAAATGAACCAACCAGGGGTAACCCGTGTTCCAATTATTACTATATTTGACAAAAAACTCAACTTTTTTACACAAAATTACATTAAAAAGTTATTCTATTTACAAGTAGCAAGTATCACCATTTTCGAGATAATTAAACAATTATATCTTAATGCGGTGATCATGTAGCTAAACTGATTTTTATACAGAAAGTTTTGTAGTAGATAGAGAACCTAACTACAAAAAATAAAAGCATACTTCTTAAAATATTTGCTTAGAGAGTTAATCCATGAGAAGGGATTATATAGGTTCAGAACGGTTTGATAGTTTATTTAAATCTGGTACATAAATAGTTTCCTTAAAAATTAATTCCTGCCACTCGCAGAAGTATATAATAAAAAAAATTAACTTTATGACCATTGTTTTGAAAGTATAAAAATTCAGATATAAACAACGCATTGAATAATTATCTCTTATCTCTTCTAATGAAAACAGAGTACCATTTTTATGAAATCTTGCATACTAGAATTTTTTGTCAAATAATGAAAAAACTAAATCTCTAAAAAATACAGTTCAAAGTACTCCATGAAATTATACAAGAAGTAGATGCTCATTATCGAAAATTTAAGTAAATAGATCGAACGGTGTCCAAGTATTAGTTGAAAATGTGTTCCAGCTGCCGCTTTTTCTAAGCATTATGTCTCCCTAACTGTTTTTTTCTATAGGTAAACTGGGTTAATTGACATAATTTGGTCTAAAGTATCAGTGATTAAATTTATGATAGTTTTTTTAGAAACACATTGTATTACAACAATAAAGTAAGAATTGTTTTGCTGCTTGTTGCAGTTTCGTACACGGCATACGACTTGTTAGTACTCAAAAATATTTATACGAAATTGAGAGTAAGTGAGTGTGTCGATTTTCTTTTAGTTTCCTAAATTACCTTTGTAACATTTAACAGTAGTTCTCTACGCATGTTCCAAATCAGAAAAATAATTAGGAGAGAGCTGAAGTTCATTTAGGGTCGGGTCTGTATCGTGATCGAGCTTTAGATTATCAGTTTAAAAGTAGAAGAAAACCAACCCCGCTTAATCAAGGAGAACCGAGATCGAGAGCTTATCTGCTACAATTGAGAGAGGACATCTCCAAACTTTCCTTAGTTATTCTGAAAGGAGTTGTTCGACGCAGAAAATCGAAGCATTTTATCTCACTGCTGTTCCGATTTATGTCAATCTTCCCAAACCGATTCGAATGCATGACATAGTTTTCTCCGATATCCCATGCATTCCACGGGCAAGCTCGTAATACGTGTCAACGCAATCTAACAAATAATGCATCTTAATTATGAATGGGAGAATAAAGCTACGTAGTAAAGTGTGCCAATGAACGCCAACGAAATAATGATTGTTAATAATGAATGTAATCGAGGTTTATTACTGTAGGTTGTTAAACTTGCTACATAAAGATTAAAGATTAAATGGTTTTAGGGGAGAAAAGGCTAGCTAGCTATTTCGGTTGGAAATCAAAAGAATTTTTTTTTTAAATTTCATTCAACTCTGTGGCTTAAAAAAAGATGTAGCAACCAATAATACATAAATGTAACAGTTAATGAGGTAATTAGATATTTTAATGTGTTCTATAATCCATATTGCATATACTACGTACAATGTCTACCTCGGGGGATATTCGCAAAACAATTTGATTATTTTGCATGTGCTTCTACAACATTCGATTGGTCAACGTCAACGGGTTTGCTTAATATTATAAACCTATTCCAGATTAATTTGTCAGTGCAGTCTGTATATTTTACCTCAATCCAATAGAGAAAAATTATAAATTAGCTATTCAGAAAAATTATCCAACTACTTCATCAGATAAAATGAAATACACGTCAATTCTATATTTTGGCAATAAATCAGGAAAAATTGCCAAAATTATAAACAAAACAAATAAATGTAAAATAACTTTTAAAACAACAAAAAAACATTATAAACACTTTGTTTAATGCTAAATAAAAAAACAGACAATTTACTAAAATCATTAAATTGGTGGCTTTGTAATTCGGTTTGTATAGGACAAACAATTTGAAATTTTGATATTAGATACAAGGAACACGTACGTTGTTACAAGTATAAACACCCCCATAAATCCAATAATAAAATAAAATAAATCAAATTACGCTAAAGACCTATTAGAACACAATCATTCAATGACATCTAATAAAACTATAAAATTTTTACACTTTTGCGATGATAAACGTAAGTTGGATATTTACTGGAAGCATTTATAATTCACAAACATTTAAAATATGTACCATTAATAAATGAACAAATTGATCTCTTAAATTCATTGTTACTGGACGTTTTGGAAAGAAAAATCAAGTTATCTGGACGCAGATATAGAAAATCAAGATCAAGTTATGAAGATTTATTGTTCCTATAGTAACACCCCCGTGAGGGGTTGCTAGTCCCCCATCGGGCGCCTCCCCAGGTGGCGGATAGGGGAAAGCCCACCAGATATGGTGGGTACCGGGGAAATAAAATACCCGGGGCGGACCAAAACTAGCAGCCGAACGACCGCCGGGATAAGCGGCTCCCTGCAACCTGCCAACAGTCTATATATAAATAGAGTGGACGAGCAGATACAGATAGGGCACTCTCTTGCCCTTGGTGCGAGAAATCGCACCGGAAGGCGTATGAACCAAGAATTTGGTCAACGGCATAGGATGTTGAACGCAACGGGAAACGACAACATTGAAGATCCCATGGATAAACCTAGTATATCATAATGGCTAATTTCAGTAAGTGAAATGAGATGGCCAGGCGCAGGACAGTTAAACATCAACGATTATAAAGTATACTACTCAGGAACAACCAACGGAGAATATCAACATGGAGTAGGAATGATTGTAGAAAGAAACATTGCAAGAAATGTGACAAATTTTGTGCCTATATCGAAGAGAATATTGTTACTTCAAATATCAAGTAGCTCAGTCCCAGTAAACATCATCCAAGTATATGCCCCAACTACTGACTATACTGATGAGGAAGTGGAACAATTTTACTCACAGATATCAGAAATATTGAATAAGATCTTACAATAACAATGGGGGATTTCAATGCAAAAGTGGGTAAAGGACGAACTGGAGAACATATTGGACCACACGGGCTGGGTGATAGAAATGAAAGGGGAGAAAGACTAAGTGTTTTTGCAGCAGAACATCAACTTATAGTACTAAATACCTTCTTCGAACTCCCATCAAGAAGGCTGTATACCTGGAGATCACCGATGGACACCCCGGACACGATTGTGAGAAATCAAATCGATTACATCCTTGTAAATCAGAGATATAGAAACAGCTTCAACTCTGTGAAAACGTATCCAGGAGCGGACATACAATCAGATCATAACTCGGTAGTAGGAGAAATAAATGTTAGAATGAAAAAAGTAAAAAAGAAGAATACCAACACAAGATGTGACTTATGGGAAATGAAAGAGACTAATGTAAAAACAGAAATATAGAAGGAATTAGCTGGAAGATTTATAGCATCAGACGATACTAGGAATATAGAAGAAGATATAAATAGATTGAATGATACAGTAGAAAAAATTAAAAAAGAAAAACTGAAGAAAGATGATACAATCAAGAAAAAATCGTGGATGACTAATGAAATTCTAAAACTGGTGGAAAAGAGAAGAAGTTTCAAGAACGTAGATATTGAACAATATAATGGGACACAGAAAATTATAAGACAAAAAATAAGAGAAGCGAAAGAAAAAGACCTCAGAGAGAAATGTGAAGAAATAGAACTTCTCCAAGAGAAACACGACAGCTTCAACGTACACCGAAAAATAAGAGAAGCCACTGGAAGATATAAATCGAAACCGACAAATAAACTTATAAACAACGAAGGAAAGATAGTAATTGACAAGAAAGAAATCAAGAACACTTGGAAGTTATACATTGAACAACTTTTCCAAGATGAAAGACCAGAACCACCCGCAATAGAAGCAGAAACCGGACCAAATATCTTAAGTGCAGAAGTAAGAACTATAATAAAGCAAATGAAAGATGGCAAGGCCCCAGGCCCAGATAATTTCCAAGCTGAATTCTTAAAACTTATGGACGACGAGGGAATCAAATGGCTGACTAAGATATTCAATCTTATATACAACACGGATATTATTTCGCAGCAATGGCTTAAATCGGAGTTCATAGCTATACCAAAAAAGTCGGGAGCCAAAAAGTGCGAGGAATATAGAACAATAAGCCTTATGAGCCACCTATTGAAAATATTTTTAAAAGTCATACACAGAAGAATCTATAAAACATGCGAAGAACAGATAACGGCCACGCAATTCGGATTTAGAGACGCAGTCGGGACAAGAGAAGCTTTATTCAGTGTACAAGTCCTCGTCCAAAAATGCAGAGATATGAACTGTGAGGTTCATGCCTGTTTTGTGGACTATAGAAAAGCATTTGATAGGGTTCAACATCACAAGATGACAGAAATCCTGAAAAAGACAGGTATAGATGATAAATGATAAATAATAATAAACCTATATTGGAACCAGATAGCGAGTGTGAAAGTGGAAGAAGACCAAACTGAGACAGTTAAGATTTTGCGTGGAGTAAGACAGGGATGTGTATTGTCGCCACTACTATTTAACATTTACTCCGAACACATATTTAGAGAAGCCTTGGACAATGCACAAGAAGGAATTCTGGTAAATGGACAGCGCTTGAATAACGTCAGATACGCTGATGATACAGGAATATTTACCGATAATATTGAAGACCTGAAACAACTAATGGATAGATTAACAACCAGTAGCCACCAATATGGACTGGATATCAACATGAATAAGACTAAATATATGATCATTAGCAAGAACAACGTTCCCACCCGACAACTAAGATTAGAGTCGATAAATACACATATCTCGGCACCATCATAAATGATCAATGGGACCACTCGCAAGAAGTAAAATGCCGAATTGAAAAGAGCAGAAATGTATTTATTAAAATGTCAGCAGTCTTTAAAAGTCGAGACCTAACCATGAACACAAAACTAAGAATGTTACGCTGCTATGTGTTTTCCGTGTTACTATACGGAGTGGAGTCATGGACACTGACAGAAGCAATGACGAAAAAGATCGAAGCATTCGAGATGTGGCTCTATAGAAGGATGTTAAGGGTATCATGGACAGAACATGTAACTAACATTGAAATCCTTAGAAGAATGTCAAAGGAAAAAGAAATCATGAATACAATTAAAACAAGAAAACTACAATATCTAGGCCACATCATGCGAAATGAAAACAGATATAATCTCTTGCAGTGCATATTACAAGGGAAAGTGAAAGGAAAGAGAAGCGCCGGAAGGAGAAGAATCTCATGGCTAAAAAATTTAAGAACTTGGTTCTCCATGACAACCACCGAACTATTCCGAGCAGCTGTAAACAAAGTTAGATTAGCCAATATGATAGCCAACGTCTGGAACAGATAGGCACCTGAAGAAGAAGATAGTAACACCAGCTGTTTACTTTTAATCTTGCCTTTGATAATGACGTGTAAACACGTTGAAATACGTATAAGACTAAAATAAAAGACACTACAGATATACGACCCCTTATACAATATGTCCGCTCATATTTGAAGGCGAAATTAGCGTTAGTTTGGCGGCAACGCACTAGTCCAATTTTAGGGCGCTGCTATCGCCATCCGTTTATTACTGTTGAAATGTGTTGGAAACTGTTTTATCGGGGATTTGAGTGCATTTGTCACAAATAACTTTAAAAACCTAACCTTATTTGGGATTTGGTTACAGCGTGTATTTTATATTTTCCTTGTGTTTACTGTTTACTGAAATTTGATATTTCAGAAAAAGTAAATTATTGTTGAACTTTTGTTTGTTTCTTCTTAGGTTCTCGCAGACGTAATGTGTATACCTACTTTCACATTTCACCAAAAGCTAGCTCATTCTAATGTTTTTATCTTTAACACTGCAATCTGCAAGGTTGGGGTTACCTTATTAGTTATTACAGACTGCAGTTTAAGTGCCAGAGCTGAAGAGGTTTTTATAGCTTCGACACATAAAGGTGACTTCAAAGTGATGCTATACCTAGATATTTACCTTATAAATTATATTGATTATATTTTAAAACTGTAATATGTAATGGTTCCAGAGGTATAACAAAATAAATTGTAATTTAAATATATTTTGAGGTTACAATTCTACTGATTTTATTATTAATACACTAGAATCCAGACTGTATCATACGTCTTTGTAGTCTTATTTACTTGGAGTCTGTCACATCATGAATATAATTTAAGTAGAATTGGCTTCAATATTAATTATTTACGAAACATTGCGTGTTGACAATTAAACATCTCAAATGAAATCGTTAAACATGGCAGATGGCTGTCTAACTTTTGGTTTGAATATGTGCTAAGTAATCTGCTCAATCACAGTCATCTGTGACTTAATTATTTGTGAGAGTACAAATTGTCATTGTAGCGCCATCTTTTTGCAGATTATTAATCATATAAAACAAGCTGCCCATAGCTCACATATTTTACCGTATATCTGTAGTGTTAACCTTATCTGTGGTGATAACAACAGTGACAGTAACAATGACGGTGACGGTGACGGTGACAGTGACAGTTAAATATGGGTAATGCTGCACAATAATACGTGTTTTAACAATTTTTGGAATTAAAAAAATTAATAAAATTTTGACATTTTTCAAAAACACACTACTTAGAAATCGGCTACACGTTTTTTTTAATTTGTAGATTGATAGAGCTATAGATCAGCTACAATTTTGTTCGTGTTTTAGTCTGCTAACTTCCTTGTGACACCTTCTATACATTTTTAAATATCGAAAATTACAACACCCTTATCGGAGGCCGTAAAAAATTTCAATTTAAGTTAAATTGTTTATGAGTGATAGTAGAATAATGTTCTTAACTTAATTTTTACATACGAAATATTTAATGGGGGAGCTAATTTTCCGCCTTCCACCCAATTTTTGGTGACCGAATTTGTCCTTCCGTTTTTGGGTTTCTTTAATTCCAAGGTTTTTTTTTCAAAAAATTAAAATATTGACCGCTCAACTAGTAATCCTGTCAAGGTTTATGGTAAATTTGAATGTTGCATTTTAAGAGTTCCCTAATTTTTTACTCCCTGGTAGGTAGGTAACAAAAATGTAGATATTCGATTATAACTTACAGTAATATTAAAGTTTTATTTTAAACTTATTCCTGTTCACATTGCTTTATAATGCCGAAATGTGTTGCGCTAAACAGTAAATTACAAATTATTAAATATTACTATAACCTTTGATAATGTCAAGTTAACATGTCGAAATGCGTATAAAGTTAAAATAAGTAAATATTGCTGTAGTAAAAGGTATTTTATTTATACTCAATAAATATGGACTTCAGCGAAGAAAAGCTAGAACCTATAAATAAAATAATATATTTGACTACGTAGTAATGAAAATTGTCTCCTTTATTCAGACTATTTTGCAACCAGCCGCACAACACAATTGTGTTTTACGAGTACGTTTAAAAATTGTATTATTAATCTTTTTCAACACTGAAATGCGTAACACTGAATTTGTAACATGTCACATTAACCTTCTAGACAATGGCGTCTGACTTTACTAATTACAGGGATGTATCTAGTAAAACTATTTCACCCAAACCGGTTGTAATTATAAATACATTATCAGACTCCGTAGACGCCACGATGTTTTTGTTTCTGTTTTGTAATAATAAATACGCTAATTAGGTAGGTAGTGTAGCGGACCGCACTGCGAATCAAAGCCTTAGTTGTATGAATTATATAGTAATTGCTTTAATTCTTTCTATATATTAACCGAATCCTTTTCACCTGCCTCGACTCTAGAGGAATACGGATGCAGCTGAGATTATGCAACACAAGCGGCGTGCAAAGTGTATTTTTTATAAGAGGTACTAAAAACTGAGCAAAGTACTTGTCGTAGGTTTTCTAATACTTTAGATGATGTTACTTATCATATATTCAAAAGTATCTCAATATTAACGTTTCACGCGCCAACATTGACTGCAATAACGTCCTACCATTCTTACTACTCTGCCGAGATCATATCTACATAATAGGTAGTCATATTATAAGTACACTAGTGTTACCCCAGCACACAATGCACTGACAGACAGCGTTGACAGAACCGGCGAAATGTCAAGTCACGTGATGCATTAGTTCCAATAATGACACGCGACGTTATTGTAGATGGCGCCCCAAGTGACGCGCGTCTAGCTGATCTTCATATATATTATAAATTAAAATAATTATTATTAAAAAGTCGACGTAGAATAAAAATGTAAAAATGTTTCATGTTCCATCTGTGGATAGAGACCTTTTAAAAAAATGGTTCAAATTGGTGAAGCGATAGCCGCTGCAGGAACCGGAGAAAAAAACCCTTTGTGATTTTATATATGTATGGATACTATATGATACTGATGCTTACACATACAAATAGTCTAAACTTTTTGACAATTTGAAGTTTTTCTTTGTTGGAAATAAGGAAAACTAGAAAACTAAAAATGAGAAGACCAATTCGTCCGCTAAATATTGAGTGAGAGGGGAAAATTAAGCTCCCTTATTTTTGCGACACCTAAGCAATTTAGCTTCAATAAAATAATTATCGTCCCCGTTTATTAATTAAAAATTCATAAGAAGCATAACAGAGAAATTACGGAACTGGAACACAAACCAAATTGTAGCCTACCACTATCTGTCAGAGTCTATGTTTTTGAAAATTTTCCCGCCACAATTTTGTTTTATTAAAGAAATCTTTTACATAGTAACGTTTTGCTACCCTAGAACTATTATAGTATCAAACTGCATCCCTTTCTGCTAACTCCTTTTTTAATAAAAGAGCATTAAAATTAAAATTACCAAAAGTTCGTGGCAGCGGCCATGTTAATGTTAATACATTCCAAACAAGCATTCGCTCTACTCTAACATCTTTTGTTAGATTCCGTTATTCATTTTTTTTATTCCGCTGAACTACCTCCGCATTCCGCAACTCAGCGAAATCGGACGATCCATTCTGGGGTTACGAAATGCCACACCAATTTACATACCTTTTTAAAACAATTTTTTTAGTTCTTGGAGGTACAACTTATATATTTCCGTCGGAGTTCAAAATTTTTAATTTTTCATGAAATTAATAGTAAAAGTATAAGAAAGTAGAAAAAGCGTAGGTAGTAGAGTTCAGCTAGTTCTTCGTAAATACTGTAGACGGAGCAGTTTCTTATTTTGTTATTGTTATCAATTCTTATCCTGATTTGAAACATAAGCGTAAAAGTCGTCAATCTACGTATAACAGAATCGTTCATTTTATCTCATAGCAGCGCCGTAAGCTTATTGTAAAATGTATACAATCGCTTGCAACGTAATAATATTCGTAACGTAGTTGCATTAAACCAATATTATTCCTTAATTTAAATAAACAAACAAAAATGTATCATTTTAAAATAGCAGATTTTTTTTAGTTTCATTAGAATAAATAGAGGATATATTACTGCTTATTTGTCCCGACTTCGACCTTTATTGGTATTTGAAACGTCCAGTGTAAACTACAAAACATTTCTGTCTTGTCTGAAGGCAAATTTCATAACAACCTAGAGTTTATCTTTAGTAAACCATAAATAATCAAATTATAGCAACAGCAGTGGCAGTATTTATAAATAATTGCCCAAAACAAGCAATACACTGAGTAAAGTTGCAAGAGACCGCCGGCCGTCATATGGTGATTAATTTTGTCGAGAAGCAAGATCGCGTGTTGTCATGGCGAGATCGTTAGAGATTTAATATATAGATTGCGCTAGGTAAACTGACTTGAATGGACATTGACAGATTTGAAACATTTGTCAATGCCATTCAAGAGATTCTAGCGCTAGGTTATAAAAACGTCACCATTCAAGTTATCAAAATATTACTTAAGTTAATCAAAAATATTACTTAAATACTAGCTAATAAGTAAAGTCGTATAGTCGTACGAAATTATTTACAATAAAAATACCCTAACAGTTCGTGGCGCCATATTTACTTATCTGTAGCACAAGCCCGCTCCGCTAGTATCTATATGGTCTTGAGAGAAAGGGGAAGTGGGGAGGGGAGGGTGCTCTATTTCAAAATAGACGCACTCGAAAAAGAACTTTTGATTCGTATTCTACGCATGTTGAATAGCCGATTTGCGCAAAGGCGATGCGATCTCCTTATCACCCTCCTTCCCTTACAATCAATTTTTTGTTATTTCAAAAATTTACGAACTTTGGCTTCAAAATCGGTATGAGCAAATTAAATGGCAATAGGAACAATTTTTCATTGAGAAAACACATGTGGAAGGTTTCCTTTTGGTTGTTTATCTGAACAGATTAATTGCGTAATTGCCAAAAATACGGCGTCACCAAATTATTAAATCAATTTTGTGATTTCAAAGCAACTATAAAACAAAATATCATAAAACCACTCAACTGCTTAAAAAAAATTGAGAAAGGGTGCACTACTTCAATATATACGCACTCGGAAAATGAATTAGATTCGTATTCTGCACATGTTCAATAGCAGATTTGCGCAAGCCCGACCTTCCTACCACCCTCAGTGTCACCCCCAACGATTTTGATTACAAATGCAAAACAATATATAAAATAGCTGAGTAGCAGACGATAGTGTATTTAGTGCGGGCGGTAATCTCACTGACGCCGACCGCGATTGTTCAATTAAACGTCCAGTTCAAACAACCACAAAGCATGTCTGTCTTACATGTGCTACAGAAGGCAAAATTACTACAACTTAAAGTTATTTGTTAGTAAACCATAAAAAAACCAAATTTAGCAACAGTGGTGATAGCAACATAAATAATTGCCCAAAACAATCAATAAACTGAGTCGAGTTGCAAGGACCCGCCGTCGTATTATGGTGATAAATTGTGTTTAGATGTCGTGGTGTTATGGTGAGACAGTTAGGGATTTACAATATAGATTGATAGATGCTCTATTTCAATACCATAAGAAACAGAAGTATATGCACTTTAAAATTATTATTATTAATTTATTAATTATTGTTTTTAAGTGACTGTAACCTAATATTTGCAGTTGTTTGTTATACAAGACTTGGGAAAACCAACGAAAGTACATAAAATGCTTTGACGCGTTCAAAACAGATTTTTATATGCTCAGAAAAAGCTGTACATTAGAAAAAAACTTGCTTACTGTTTCTAGAGTCGTTAGAAAATTTGTGTATGCAATTATTCGCCAGGAAATAATAGTAAGCACGTGCGATTTAGACAATAATTGCATTGCTATATATCAAAAACTATGAAATTTAACTTTTAATATTAGTTAACCGATATGATCCTTTGCTTTATAAATAATTATGACTGTACATGCTTGTTGTTCAAACATCCGTTAAAAAATTTGTGTTTTTCTTCAAATTAATAGCGCTTTCTCGTGGTGCATAAAAAGTGAGGCGTTGGCGAAACGGTATTAAATGACATCGTGACACTTAGCTCCGTGAAAATAGACATTAAATTTTTATTACAATACATAAATATTATGAAGTTTGCGAAGCGAGCGAAGCATAAAAATTATAAAATGGTGATAATTTTTGACCATTTTGTTAATTAAAATCTTGGGGTGTTGATAAATTATCACTCGATACTGGGCGTTTTTAGAAATAATCTTATTATTATAGGAGATACAAAAAATAGTGCAGCAGGTTATTAATCTCAGATTAATCTACAAACTGATGTAATTAATAATTACACAGAGTAATCAGTTTAAGTTAACCTACAGTTAGCTGTTTTTCTTAATATAATTAAACACGTGCAAATTACCACAAAAATAAACAGTGAAATTAACCTTATAAAGTACACAATTTTTAATAATAATTTTTACTTTCATATACCTTCAGCATAGCTTCAACTCCGAAACGGATGATCCCATTTCGATGTAAAAGTGTATCGAAAATTCAAAAATCCCAAACATAACATATTTTTTTTGATGGCGAATTTTCCAAATTTAAATTCAGAATCTGATAGGAGACTTTCGGGAAAATCAAATGTTCTGTTTTGATCTTTGTAGCTTTAAACTGGCGACCGTTACGACGTTTTTTTAATTTTTACTATAACGACTTATTATTCAAAAACAAGTTGTCAGATTAGGATCAAATTTGGTTCGTAGTAGATCTAGACCCAGGTAGAATGGAAATTTTCTCGAACATATGGAACGTTCTAATAATGGCACATTTGTGTTCCAAATGGAACGTTCCGCGGGGATGTTTTAAAAGACTATCTCTGGAACGTTCCATCGGGATGTTCCAAAATGGTGCTGTGTTGAGACTTTTAAATGCATTATTGCGTTTGCGCTAGGCAAATCTTTGGCCGCTACGTTGCAGGTTGGCTTGGGTTCGGTTTATGCGTCAGAATGAGTGTTCGATAAGTGTCATTGTTTCAATTTTTACGCAAGTTCAGTTATTTTTTTGTGTGTGTACCTACAGTCATGCCTGAAAAAATTCGAAATTTATGTTGGCTGTAACATGAAGTCATGTTTTAATTCTCGCCAACATTGTTTGATTGTTGATTGTCAAGTTATAGATTATGTTTGTTTTTTTGTAGTTATTTTTAATTTACGTTTTTACAATGTCTTGCAGTGATGATAAGATATGTGGTTTTATTTTATTTTTGTGATTTTAATTCAATACTGTATTATAAGTAGTTGATGACGGAGTATGCCTGGCAATGCACATTGTCGGCAGTGTTCCTGAACAGCAGCAAGCCAAAACTGACTAGCGTCTACGACCTGACCATTCTGC
This sequence comes from Ctenicera cuprea, assembly GCA_958336395.1. Taxonomy (NCBI): domain Eukaryota; kingdom Metazoa; phylum Arthropoda; class Insecta; order Coleoptera; family Elateridae; genus Ctenicera; species Ctenicera cuprea. The sequence goes on along the minus strand of OY284491.1, from coordinate 36,018,580 downwards.
AGCCTTCGCGCAGGTGCAGATTAGGAGTAATTTATCAATGAGTGAATGCATCTTTGTTTTCGTATTTTTTCTTTAAAATTATAGATGCTCTTAACCATAACCTCGCGTAAACAGCAAAGATCAACAACAATGTTTTAAGAAAATAAGTATATAAAATTTAAAAAAATTGGCCCCAACTGGGATTCGAAAACGCTGTACAGCCGTATTTCCATATGACCCACGATGAACTTGCAGGCATTCGCTAAAACACGTAATATAACTTATAAGCTTCTAAACAGTCCGACCGTGGATGAAGCCGCGCGAAGCCTGCAGCATGGTCAGGTCGTAGACGCTTTTCAGCATGAAAAACACATTAAATTGCTCTGCTAAATATTTAATTAATTAGAATGTAAATTGATTAATTGTAGAATCGACTTAAATGAAACTATTACTCAATTCCGTGTTTGAGAATTTATTTTATGGTTAAAAAATTTACAATTTTTTGTATTGGCAAATTGCAGATAATTTAAAGAATGGGAAATTTTAAATAATTTTCTGTTTGTAGGTGTGCTTACAAAATTCCACCTCACCCCGATGAAGCACCCGTTCAAATTGCACGTTTCAATCTGGTTACGCAGAGCATCCACAAAGCATTTTTGGCTATGCTTGTTGTTTTTTTTATTTTATTGGGTATTATAGTTTATGTCTATTTTTGTATTCAATAAAATCAGATGTTATTAACTTACTTCTGATACTTTTGTTTTATTGCTGAACAAACTATACTTACAATTAATGGCTTTATTTTATACATTTTAAGTAATTGTAGTTTTGGCTAGTTCCAAATAGTTCCCTACTCGTTTCAAAATGTTTTAACATTTGAAATAATCTTACGGTTGTAGTTCTTTAAACGCCCCTATACAATTTATAAGAACGTTAAGTGTTCCGACTTATTTGAAACATGTTTGTAACGTTTAAAAAATGTTTTTGAAAAGACTCGGCTACAACGTTTTACTGAGACGTTTCAACGACGTCTTTGTAACGTTTCAGCCGAGACGTTTCTGAGTACCTTTTTAGAACATGTTTAGAACGTTCCAAAAATGTTTTTGAACCGTCTCAGCTGGAACGTTCCACTGTAACGTTCTAAATATGTCATTGGAACGTTTCAGTGGTGAGTTCTACTGGAACGTTCCTGAGGTAAGGCATTGTACGTTCCAAAGACACTCTTTGAAAAGTTCCATATAATGTTCCATGTTCCATGTTTCCTACCTGGGGAAGGACACAAAAATATTATGTACGAGAATTTTTAAAAGCATAAAAACTGTGAAGTAAAAGTCATTTCAAAGTTTTAAAAATTTACAAAAACATATTCCTCAGCAAAACAACATGATTCTTTTTAATTTAATGGGCTAATAGAGCTAGGGTTAAGCTACAATTTCGTTGGTCTCCTAGTTCGGTAATTCTCTGCGACGCTTTCTATGAGTTTTTGAAAATTGATTTCACGTGTTGCTTAGATGCTATGGAATTTTGTAGCTCTTATTAGAAAATGTTGCGTGTAATTCCATCCACATTACTGTTGTATTAGTCACATTGTATTTTTTTCAACTAATATGTTACATTATATTATATTTTATTTCTTGTTTTAATTTTTTGTTTACCATATAAAATAGTATTTATCAAAATTTTTATAAACCAATTTTTTTAACTTTTTGGAGCTGCTAAATAGTGGGAGTCTAGATGCGCGCATACTAATTTACGCTCGAATGAACGTGCCACTGTTGTAACTGGCGGGACGGCCCAGGACCTTTACTGCGGGGTCGGCGTTGTAGCGGTCACTTCGGCGATTTCAACTTGGTACGTCCACCTCTCTTCGAAGAGGTTCAAGGTTTACCTTAATCAGGACCATGGAGAACTGAGTGAGTGAATTCAAGAGGTGAGGTGTTGCTAGCTTTTAGTAAGTTTACCTAACACCTTAGCGGTAGCGCGTTCTGTAACGGGATCCGCGCTCTCTGGCTGTGGCTATAAATTTGCCTGCGTCCCAGTCACTACGTCTACTAGGTGACTCATAGGGGTTATAAATTTGCCTAGGCGATAAACTGGGTAGTTGTGGGCCGACGATTTAGGTAGATGAAGGTGAGCTCCAGGATGGAATGGCGCGGCTGTTAGTATTAGAGAATTGGGCCCTAGGGGTGAGATGCACTTTGCCTGCTCACGCCCACAATTAAAGTGTCAACCCAGAGGTTCGTGCTTAGGTAAACCCGACGCTGTTAAGGTCATATTAGACCGACTACCGACTAATCTGGGCGGTGCGTAGTCGACCAGTACTGGGATTGAGTAGCCTAAACTAGTAAGAGTAGCACTGCCTTTGGCACGTGCTTGCTCTGAAAGGTCCAGCCAGTGATTTCTTTGACTGATACCATGGGGATCTGGTCCAAGCCCGCGAGAGAATTGCAGCCCCGTTTTGGTTACTGCGTAGGACTTGTGGTGGCAATGATAAGCCTATGCAGGATAGGGCCCGCACCAAGACGGATGAGCTGCGTTTTCAGCTCGAGCACTGATCTGCAGAATCAGTAGAGATTCAGGTAATCTCTCACGATCAGTGGGGACTCAAGGCTCGCAGCTTGATGTCAAGACTAGTAGCTTGTTCTCCTTGAACCGTTGTTACCTGAGCAGGCGCGCTGATTAAGCGTCTCTCGATCCCGAAGAAGGATGTGGCGGATAATGCTCTCGGTAGCTGCCGCCACGTTAAACTAAAGAGGTAGGTCGTAGTGGCCGCTTCACATTGGATCTGTTGTTGTTACTACAACGTTGTGCACACTTTTGGAAACAGAAATTGTAAAAGATTTTAAAGAATAGGAAAATCTAGTCAAACCGCCTCGCTTATTTTAAAAATTAGATAAAGGATAAAAATTAAACAACTTTTATTGAAAATTATTTCACGATTCTTCATTATATTGGCTGGTCTTTGTAAAAATGTAATTTCTACAAAGAAACGGGCATTAAAAAAGACGGCAATTTTGGGTTGGCGTTTCTTTGATATTAAGTGTTTTATATTTTCCCCGTAACTGTTCCAAAATTTAAATTTCTTAAAATTGCTTTCCAGAATGCAGGTATTTTTTGTGCAGCTGCTTTACTAATAATATAGTATAATAGAGCTACGGCACATTTTGCGCCATTTTTGAGAAACTTCGTATATTATAATAATTTTACAACTGCTTAAAGGAAGAGGAAAGTTATAAAACTATACAAAATGAAACAACGCCATTGAGTTATGTGTCTCATACGAATAACGTGTAATATTTGCAATATAATTCTAATTATTGAATATCATTCTCAAGTAATGTTCATTAGATGATTTAATCGTCTATTAGGGTGACAGCTATTAAATACAGTAATGAGCAGTCAGTGTTATACTCCCACCTTCAGCAGTGTTGTTGATTTTGCCCTTTATTAAATTTTGCTGTGACAACGTGTCACTGAAGATAATCACGAAACCTTAATGTGTGTTGTGTACCAGTGTTGTACTTCTTTTAGTAAAGATAAAGAGTTTTAGTAGTTAGTAAAACATATGTCAAGGTTGGGCGTTTCGGTTCTCTTTTGCAAAATTACAAAAAAACTTTGAAATAAAGTATGCAACTTTTAAGTTAGTATAAGACTAAGTGCAGTTTGCTGAATACGCGCCTGTAACAAATCAGTAATTCAATTAAAAATCCTGGCGGTGTTAGTTCCTTAAATTTGGGGTTTTACAAGTGAAACATTCATTTACATAAAAAGCAATATAATTTAGACATACAGTGAGTTTTTCGTTTATGTATACATATCAGCTATGTATACTTTTATAAGAACCATGTCAATGCATTGTTTTACTACAATCTATAGGAAACTAACTGTACAGAAAATAATAAAGAGAGAAAAGTTATTCCTCATAGTGTGAGGTTATGTTCAATGAGTATGTTTATGAATAAAAATTATTTGAATATCAAAATTTTTTTAATAAAACTATTATTTTAAAAACATAAAATATCAACAATACACACATTTTATGCTAAATTCAAAAAATCAAAACTAATTGCTATTAATTTCACATTAAACCATTTGATTACTGTTTCCACAGCAAAAAATTGAAGCTTTGAAATGTAGTGTATAGTTGGTTGCCTACAGATTGCAATAAAACAATGCATTGACATGTTTTTTTATAAAAGTATACATAGCTGGTATGTATACAAAAAAGAACAACTCACTGTATATAGATTGCATTGATTCTGAGGTGTTCTGTTATGTTTTCGATTTCCGTTCGCGTCATTATAATTCTACAAAGCGTAGAAACATACATTTATTTCCCACTAAGTCAAATTTATGAGAATAGCCTAAGCCTTTCTCCATTTATTATTTGATTAATGTTGATTAGTAATCTTTTAACAAATTATAGCTACGCTTTAACGGTGCGGTGCGCTGTACCTTTTGCTGGCGCAGAAGTAATTCATGTGAATATATCGCTTCGCTCTTCCTTCTATCGCCACAATCTGTTATGGCTTTGGCAGCACTAAATTTTTTGGTTTTGGTCGACAATTTGACACATTGCGTATAAGTTGTGCTCGCAGAGAAAAATAACGGTTGTGCTGGAAATAGAATGGAAAACGTGATAATGAATACGTAACAATGTTCCCGTCTCCCACATTCGATAGGCATCCCGGAAGAAACACAAAACTGCAACTGACGAGCTTAGCACGTTTCAGTAAGCTCTCATTTTAACTTTGGTGCGTGCAGCGACTACAACAATTTGTCACGAAATTCCCGATACGATACGACATAAAAACTGTCCCTCTAAAACTGCAAAAGTTTTCCTGCAATAAAGTGCCGTTTCTCACTTGGACTGAAAACAGATTTGATAAAGTTGCTTTTTGTTGAGGTAAATTCGGCCGTTTACGTTATAACAGAAAGCTTTTCCATTGCCTATTTTATCGAAATTGTGTTATAAAAAAGTTAAATGTGTTTTTTAATGGATTTTACTGTGCTAAGGCGGCAAGTTTAGTTTTACAACAGCAATTTTATCCTACAATATATTTTTTAATATACTTATTTATACAGGTCCTTGATACATAGAGCTTTGACGGTCCCTTTAGATAAAATTAATTATATCTTTGATTATATACCTTTATAGATACGCAACCAATGTAATTCGTTTACGCTTAAGTTGAAGACAACTACACTAAGGGGCACTGTGCGCCACGCGTCTAGTTTATACTAAGTTCTAGGTCGCATACCTGCTCCTGTTGGAAACGTACGTCATTTAGCATTCTTTGGGTAGGTACTTTAAACTCGACCTACAGTCAACAAAGCATAGAAACACATGTGTTAACACTTAAAATCGGGGCAGGGCAAAAAAGGCAGAAGTGGAGCAAAGATACAAAAGAGGCTGCAATAGCTTTGTACTATACTTCACCTGCAGCGTATAAAAATTTGAAACGCCAAAATGTAATTTTACCGGGTGTACAAACTATTCAACATTGGCTGAAAACAATTGATATATATCCGGGTTTTTCAGATATTATTTTTAATATTTTAAAACAAAAAACGAGATATAAGAAACATATACGACCTCGATAATGAACATCCAATAGCTAGAGCTTTACCCCGCCTAACTAAAATTCACATAAATCCGAACGCTTTTCAGAAAATGCGGTGCAAGTACGCGCTTCAAATTTTTAATAAAAGCGTCGCCGCTGCATTAAGAGTGGCACATTCGGGTAGGCAAATAAAATCGAAAACCATATTAAATACGGAAAAATTTTGTGAAACATTAAACGATGTATTTGACAATTTAAACAGTAAATTACTGTTTGACAAAAATAGAAATAAGTGTGCGTTAAGCGAAAAAAATAAACATATCGAGGATAACTTAACAGCCGCTCTTAGTTGGATTCGTCAATGGGAAACAGTTGAGAAACGGAAAAATCCCCCTTGTTTTGAGGGGCTTTTGCTGTCTCAATTACGGCTATTTTAAGCTTTTACGCAGACCTAAAAACGGAAGGTATCCCGTTTTTGCTTACGTCAAGATTAAATCAAGACATCCTTCAAAATATGTTTTCCATAATAAGAAGAAAGGGGTGGGTACAATAAAACTCCTACGGTACGTACATTTCGGACAAATTTGGGACACATAATTAATATGAATTTAAATATAATTATATCTGACCAGGCAAATTGTGAATCAGATAGTGACAAATCGCTCTTTTCAAATACAGTAATGCATCAAAAAAGCGATAAGAAAGGCGATGAACCGGAATGTGTTTTTACTGTAAACGTAAACAATGATGACGTTACAACTTTGTGCTATTACCTACACCGCAGGCTATGCAATTCAAAAATTAATAAAAATGTATAAGTGCAAAAAACGTATGTCGCTTTTGATCGCTTCGGACATTAATAATGTGCATACAGAAAGAGAATTACTATACCAAATAGCGTACGCGTGCCGAAATAACGCGAGAACTGGAAATCTTTGCGTACCTACTAAGACCGCAGTTAAAATTACAAAATTAATACTCTGTACTTTTGTAGAATTTTATAAAAATCATAGAAGTGAGGATAATATTAGGAGCAAACTATGTAACGTCGCCAAAACTGCAATTATCAGTGAATATCCAAATTTCTTTGACACTGAAAACGACTGCATTATTCATTTTGATTTTTAATAAACTTTTTAATATTAGTGCGCATATATAAAGAAACTGTGTGGATATCGAGAGATGTAAGAGTAGGAAATGCGGGTGTTTGTGATAAACTTAGAAATTTAAAAAATGATTAATTAATGTTTCATGCAATAAAACCAGGGACTTAAATCGAAATAAAATAACGTTTCGCTTTTCGGTTACGGTTAAAAATTTTTAAATTTCGGTTACGTTTTCGGTAATGGTTTACTGTTCCTAAAAATTTCGGTTACGGTTACCGGTATTTCTTGATTTTTCTCGATGAAAGGCTAAGAAAATTCTCAACGAGATTATGTGGAAAAAATTATGCTATGCAATAAAATCAAATGTTGAAATTATCAAGAAAAATTTGAGATATTAAAAAAATTGTAGAAAAACCTGCTGCTGGGGGATTTTATCAAAAATAAATTAGCTATGATTTTCGGCCCTTTTAAAGAACAGACTGTCTGTAAGTCGTAGTCTTTGTCTTTTGGTCACATCAGCCAGGTAGTAAACATCTTTAATTTTCATGTTGACCAGGACAGACCTTTCATCAGAATAACCAATCCACCAGCATATTTTTATTTAAGAGTGTTGTTTATAACTTGCTTGGTTGACTGCTTTCTAGATCTCTTAGTACAAACAGCGCAATCTGTCGCTCACGTCTACTACTATTTCAAGAAATGTAATAATTCGTAAACGTTGCGGGTCTATAAGGGTATAGTCATGATTATATATAATACTAAAATTTTTGATACATTAATTTAAATAAAGATTATAAATTAGCCATTCAAAAAATTTATCCGAATACTCCAACTTCATCCGATACAATTAAATATGCCTCGATCCCATATTTTGGTGACAAATCAGAAAAAAATGCTAAAATTATAAACCAAACAAATAAAAATAAAGTAAGTTTTAAAACGACTAGAAACATCTTAAACACTTTGTTTAACGCAGAATCGAAAACAGACGATTTGCTAAAATCAGGTATTTACAAAGTAAATTGTTCGCATTGTAATTCGGCCAGACAATTAGAAATTTTCATATTACGTATAAAGAACATGTACGTTCTTACAAATACAAACACCCATATAAATCCAATTAGGCTAAACACTTACTAGAAGACAACCATTCAATGACATCGAATAACACTATAAAAGTTTTACACTTTTGTGATGACAAACGTAAATTAGACATACTAGAAGCTTTTGAAATTCACAAACATTTAAAAACTGTACCGTTAATGAATGAGCAAATTGATCTCTTAAATTCTCCTCTATTGGATATTTTGGAATAAGAAATCAAGTCATCTACAGACTATAAACGAGTTCAAGTCACCAAGTTCTATTGCTATAACAACACTAACTGTTTACTTTTTCGTATAACCTTTTTATTTAAGACTAAAACTAGAAGGGCATATGCTTCGCTGCGTGTTTTGCGAGTTATACGTCGGCCATATCTGGCAATTACATAAGAACGTTTTCACTAAACATTGTGTGGTAATTTTAACGTTTTTCACGTTCTGTATGTTTAGTGCGGTAGGGTACGCTGCATACCCCTACGTCGGCATGTGACCGCGTATTCGTGTATTTTTGTGTATTTAAACTAATGCTTTTACACTTCGGCGCTTAACTCGCCGCACGAAATGACTAAATCCGTGTAGTTCTAGCTTTAACTAGATCACATATTGATAAATTTAATTCTGTATGAAAGGAACACTCAAATCTTCAAAATGTGAAAAACGCAAATGCTAGGAATCTTCGAATATTATGTAATGATAATAGCATTTCTGCATACAGTTATCTAAAACACAAAATTATTAAATCTCGTCATTAGGCAAATGGAAAAAAGCAGATCTAAAATAAAGAAGAATTCAATTTAACAATAATTTATTTAGTGCACCGAGAAAAAAAGTAGACGAAAAGAGAGTAAAAAATAGGGAAGATTTAAAAACACTAGCTAAGGCACTTGAAGGCCAATTCGAAAATGTACCAACTGTAAAACTAGTTAATTCACGAGGCACATGGAATAATTTTCATGTATATTAAACATTCCATTATACATACGATAATGCTTTGTTAATACATTCAAATGGTATAACTGGTGCAGTAATACACAAAAATATAACGGGGATATGTAATTGAAAAAGTAATATTTGTTAATCAATAAAGTGACTACATTTGGTGGCGGGAGCTATAAATTATAAAAACTGTCTAGCAAACGCCACGGGAACTTCCTCGCGTTTATTGAAAAGTTTCGAAACTTTAAAAATTTTTTTTAAATCTTTAAGTATTGAATTCTTATACGTTTTTGACAATTTGATGAAAATTTAAAACTTTTTTTAGAAAATTGTGAAAATACTGAAATTCTTAAAAATATGAAAAAATTTATTTTTTCAAAATTGTAAAAATGGCAGAAATATCTTTTTAACTATTTAAAAATTTCGAAACTTTTAATAAGTGTTTTAAAGCCAAACTGTTTTTAAATGTTTGAAAATTTTGAAGCAAAAACATTTTTAAATATTCGTAATTATTTATCAAACACAAAAAATTGGAAGTGGAAAATGTTGAGAATATCTTCAAAGTATTTTCCGCTGAAAGCTCGATTTTCCCAAAACATGTTAGTTGTTTTATTTGCAATTACTCAATTAAATTGTTCGGATAAACGACCAAAACAAAACCCTATAGAACTTTTTTCAATGAAAGGTCGTTCCTATTGTTATTTTTTTCGTATTTCCAAAATTTTGCAAACAAAAAATCGATGGTAGAGGTGATTTTCCTACCACCGGGGAGTGGAAAAAATTTACGCTTGCGCAGATCGGCTATTCGATATGCGTAGAATACGAATCTAAGCTTCTTTTTCGAGTGCCTCTACACTGAAGCGGAGCACCCATCCCCACTCCGCATTTTTAGTCGGATTAACTTCGTTACTTTGCAGTTTTATCCCACTGTAATACTATTTTTACATATAATTTAATTTTCTGGTTTAAGGTGTCTGGGCCGTAAGGTGTAGAGACACAAGCACATTCACCATAGAGGAACTTGGTTTTTCGGAATCTAAATCGTGCATATCCGTTAAAATCTCAACTTCTAAAGTATTGACGATAACAATACCTTCTTATAGCTGTACTCGGTACAGCGGAGAAGGTAGAAAAGCACTGAAACTGTTATAATATTTGAAATAAACGAAATTGAAGTGTGACAAACAGTTGTTTTGAATATGTACTAGAATGTATACTAAATTCAGTTAAATCATATTCAGATAGACCATCGAATTACATATTACAAAGTAGGAAGGGCTAAATAGAAATTATCCAGCAATTTTAACTAAAGGCAGTGTAAAAAAATAAAAATAAATAAACACGGCGTACCCCTGGATCGAAAGCACAAAAGGAGTTAAGCACAATTGTTTGGGATTAGCAAATTACCTTATTTTTGAAAAATAAAACGACCAATTATTTAATAACATTCTATAAAAGCGTATTTTATAGGTACTTAAATTGTATAATTGATAAAAATGACGGTCACTATTGACCTTATTAGACATTATTGTTTAATTTAACCGGCCACACATGCGCTTAGAAGTTTTTTAATCCCACCTTTAGCGCTAGAATCTCTTGTCGCTTGATTTTGTTTATAATTAACATCCAAATAAGCAACTTTATTGAAATAAATGAGGACTGGACTACTTTATCCCTAACATTAGGTTTTGAATGCATAATGGAAAAATACAGCAACAATTTACAAATAAAACTAGATTAACCCATAATCATAAACCTAATAGTTTTTGTTTTTATTAAATAGATGCTAACACAAAAGTGACGAATTAAAAAAATCCTAATAAGGAATTAAAATGATTATGAAAAAACATAGCAAAATCCTAAAATTAATAAACCATAAATAATTATCAAAGGTATGGTAATCAATCTAATTATGTTTCAACGCCTTGCGGCTTGCTCTCCAGATAACTATTATGTAGTCCCGTCTACTGTTGCCAGATTACACCACATGTTTAAAGTTTAACCCATTCCACGTCCCTCTCCACTCCCGTGGTTACCGGCTTGATGCCATATATCAATTCTGTTTCTTGTGTCAGACAAGCCACATCGTCCCCGATTCGGCAATTTTGTTGTGTAAGTATTTTATTCTTCACCTCATTCTAGGGTATTTTTAGCTATGAAGCATAAGAAAAACCGCAGAAACTCCTTTTCTGCTTCCAGTTCGGAAGAGAGAGAAAGCCAAGTTAGCAATGCTGATCTTTTGAAGAGATTAACCAAGCTTGAGCGTAAATTATCTCGGCGTAAGAAGCGGGATCGAACACATTCTAGATCTCGTAGCTTGTACGCCCCTTCTCGTTCCCGTAGCCGAAGTTCCAGCCGGCGGCGGGAGGGCCATAGCAGACAGGATGATCGAAACGCGAGACTTTCGACACCTGATCGCGTGCTGCGACACGCGACGTCAGCGTCTGCTAGGCACCCAGCGCGGAACGAGCGAATTCCGAGAAATTCGTCGCCGCGACAGGCTGTTTCTTCTGCTGAGTCAACCTCTGATAATGAACAAATTTTGAGCATTCACAATGACGTTTCCTTGGACGATGAGCTCATGGACATTCTAGGAAACGATCCCTGTGTCTCGCAAACTAAAACGGAAGATTTTCATGAGGCGCTACAATCCAGGTGGGCGTTTCTTCTCATAAAGGGTCTTGACGCAGAGGCCAAGAGGGAGTTATTAAAGCATTATACTTCTCCACAAAATTACCCTGCCTTAAAAGCACCTATTATTAATCTTGAAATCTCAGCAGCGCTTACACCGTTCTCTCTTAAAAAGGATAAGTATCAGGGGGACTATCAAAATCAACTAGGCATTGGGCTTTGCGCTTTAGGAACAGCCATAAGCCGTTTGCTCGAAGATAGGTTTTCGGAAAATATCGCCACAAAGGAAGACACGTTGCTCCCCTTATGTGATGCGGGCAAGATTTTAGCTGACCTTTTCTTTAACTTATCTCAGGCTCGAAGACCCTTTATTACACCTACCTTAACCAAATCTGTCAAAAACCTTGTTGAACAGGTTCCCTCTGGCCAATGGCCTTTTGGGGAAAATCTGGGACACCGGATTACGGCCTCCAAAGCTCTTGAAAAAAGCTCTTCTGATATTAGAGCATCACGACCAGCGTCTTCCACTGTACGGGTTGCGCGTGTCCAAAGATTTTCTCAGGCCAGGTCCCATCCTTTAAACCGACAGGGCCCATCTCGACAGCCGAGGACGTCGCGACAGCTAGGGCGATTTCCTCACGCGAATTTCCGACCAAGGCGCCCAACATACAAAGTCAAATAGTTTACGAGGTAAGTTATAGCAAATTTGCTGGCAGGCTTCGTTTCTTTTTATCACAATGGCAAATTATTACTTCTCAGCCACTGCTGCTACAGTGGGTGGCGGGATTCCAAATCCCTTTTAAACACAGACCGTACCAACGGGGTCTTGTACCAACACAACGTTTTAGCTAGACGGAAACTCAAACTTTGGCTGCCCTTATAAAGGAAATGCTACTCCAAGGGGTCATAGTTACCGTCAGCGCATGCCGGGGACAGTTCCTATCGCCTTATTTTTTAGTAACGAATCCAAACAGTAAACAACGCTTCATTTTAAATCGCAAAAAATTAAATGCTTTTATTAATTCCCCTCGCTTTAAAATGGAGGATTCCAAAACAGTAAAGAAACTGACCTATAAAAATTGGTATATGGCATCACTTGATCTAGAAAATGCGTATTGCCTAGTTCCAGTTTGCCCATCTTACCGAAAATACTTAAGATTTGTTTTTGACGACACCATGTACCAGTTTACTTTACCGTTTCGAATTTACGTGGCTTCGTACACTTTCACTAAACTTACAAAGCCTGTTGTACAATTGATACGAAATCGAGGGGTGTGCTGCGTTGTTTACTTGGATGACTTTAAGTTTGGGCCAGGCCGAGTCGGAAGGTTCTGAAGGTGTCAAATTAACACTAGTTGTGTCAAAAGCTTTAGGCTTCCTAATTAATCCGGCCAAATGCTGTATTACTCCTTCCCAACGTTGTAAATACTTGGGTTTCGTTTTCGACAGTATCCATATGACTATTGAACTGACCCCCGAAAGGCGGCATAACATTTAAAAAAAAAACTTAAATTTCATTTTAAAAAGTACAAAATTTAAGATACTAGAGTTTGCTCGTCTTGTGGGCTGACTGGTCTCGGCCTGCCCGGCATGCAGTTCGGTATGCCTGGCTTTATATCAAACATTTTGAAAGGAAAATTTTGTTGCTCTAAGAAAAATATCGGTTACAACAGTTACAGGTCGCTATCCTCCTGTTCTAAAGAGGATCTGTTTTGGTGGGCCAAAATCATTCCGTCAGCTGTAAATAAATTAAAATTTCCCCACTTTGATTTAGAACTCTACGGATGCCTCTCTCACGGGGGGGGGGGGCATCTTGTAAGGGTGTTACTACCTTCGGCTGGTGGAAGAACGCATTGAGATCGGAACATATTATTTTTTTAGAGCTACAGGCTGTGTTTTATGGTCTCAAATGTTTTGCCAGGGACGCTACCTCAGCAAACATATTAATCCGCGTAGACAACACTACCGCTCTCTCGTATGTCAACAAGATGGGAAGCGTTCAACATCCAAAGTCCGGACACCGTGCTAAACAAATTTGGCAGTGGTGCGAGGAACGACATATAGGGATTTTTGCCTCGTATGTTAACACCAAAGACAACGTGGTTGATAAGGGTTCCCGTGTTTTGCCACCTGAAACCGAGTGGGAACTGTCATCGGAGGCATTCTCGATTTTATTTAGAGTTTTTAGAAAACCGGATATAAATTTATTTGCTTCCATCGTTAATCACATATGTAGAAAATACGTATCATGGTAAAGAGACCCTGGGTCTATTATAGTAGACGCCTTCACTTTTAACTGGGCGTCTATTTTTTATTGTCTATGCTTTTCCTTCATTCTCTTTAATATTAAATACATTGAACAAAATTGTATGGGATAAGGCGGAAGGGATTCTCGTTGTGCCTTTCTGGCCAACGCAAGCTTGGCATCAACTGTTTTCTAAATTACTTATCAAGGGACCAATATTTTTTGATCTAATGATGCGCAGAAACTATCTATGTAAATTCAGTCGAATTTAAGTCTACGACACGGCACAAACATATACATCTAGATTGACGTTAAAAAGAGTAACACTATGAATCTGTAAACCAAGCAGAATGTTTTAAACGCTTATAGAGCTAGGGCTGTGCTACACTTTGTTTCGTGTTTTAGTCCACTAATTTCTCTGTAACACCTTCTAAGAATTTTTGAAAATTGTTAATTCATGACCTTTTTTTAACAAATGGAGGATGATAACAAATTTCTGATTAAGCTAAAGTGCTCATGAGTAATAGTAAAATAATATTTAGAACTTAATTTTTACGCGCAGTAATATTTAAGGGGGTTAACTTTCTTCCTCTCTCTCTCTCTTTAATTTTGGCAACCATATAAAATTCATAAAACTAGGACGTCGATCCACAATCCAATACTTTTAAGCAGCTTATTTATTATTCTACTAATAAAAGTGGGGCGCAGCCCACGGGTTTCGCTAGTCCAAATTAATCAGTTTTACTTACGACTTACAGCAATCATTTTTCAGCGTCCCAGCTTTCAGATTACTGCAACTTGTACGGGTAGAGATCTTTTGTGTTTTCAAACACAACGCGTCCTACAGACTTTATTATGATGCATAATTCTCTAGCAACATCCCGTCTAATAAGATTATATTCTGGCGAGAAAACAAGTCAACCTTAGAGATTAAGTTAGCCCCGAGGAACACACCTTTACAGGTTTCAAACCAAATACAGCCTTTAAAGCAAAATTGAGTATAATTCAAATCACGGTACAAAAGAGTGTTGTTTGCAGGATTAGTTGTACGAGTAGAGATGGTATGTTTAGCCAAAAACGTAAAACTTTGCTTATTTTTTTTCGAAGTGTATGATTTTCTTGCATATAGCAAGAGGTACAACAGATAAAATTTTAATCAGAAAGAATTATGCTAGCACTAAATTTCCAAAATACATTAAATGTTGTAAGCACAAGAAGCCATTAAAAGTTTCTAATAATTTTAGTCGCAGATATAAACGCCAACGAAGTTTCAATTTTTGTACAATATACGCAAAGTTTTTATTTGGGAAAAGACAAATAAGAGCATGTTTTTTCAAAATTTACTTTGCGATATGCAAAGTATTCGTAGGTAATTCTAAATGTAATTATCTTCTAATAATTGTGCATTTTTCTTATTGTAAGGTGCGATTCTTTGCAAAACTGTTAATATTCCACCAAACGGCAGTGGTCCACATATTGTTACCAAGAAATGTCAATTCATTATCTGGAATACTACGTATATGTAATATCTATATATTAAATCCGGATGACGTCCACCTATTACACCATTTTCTGTCGCCGGGGCCTCTGTACTACAAGCCCCAGCGTTGCGCGTCTATTATATAAAGTGCATATTCTTATATTCACCGTGGCAATGCAGCTTTCAAAGCGAACAAGCAAATTGCGCTGTTTGTTTGGATTAATGGAAGTTCGAACGCAGTTCAACTAGCCTTCACTTACAAACGTGACCGAGACAGCAGTATTGTCTTCGATAAGATCTCCAGTATTTATTTTCAATTTACTTTGACTTTTAGTAAGTTGTGCTGCATAGAATGCCAATACATTATAATAGTAATATAATTTACGACCATTCATAACGAATGACTTTGGTTTTGTTATTCTTGCGATCGACTTTGTTGATATCTTATTACAATTACAACTCGGTTAGGATGGTGTCATATAAACACGTACTCACAAATCATAACCATACTGCCTAAGTAGTCTAATACATCTTACAACCAATACATTATGTTCTTATTTTTAACAGTTTTATGCATTATGCTTTTCTCTCCTATATAGGATTTAATACATACAGATTAAAAAACAAATATGGAGCATGCGCATTTATTATTTCAAAACATCAACAAATTTTCTCAGGCATCAAAAGCCACTCTTATAAAAAACCGGCAGACATTTGTATGCATGATAACTTCTGTTGGTCTGTCTAAAAATGACCTTACGCTGCTTCTGGTATTTCTTTCGCTGGGTCGCGGGTTATCCCCAAAAGCATAAATATTCACATAATGTGGTAGTAGTAACTCATATTCATTTCTGCGCATTTACTATTTCAAAAAAAAAAAGTAATTCAAGGCTACCGAACATTGACTTACGGTTTGATTACAGATATTCAGTGGTAAGGAGATAAACTCGCACATATTTATTATTATTATTATTATAAATATTTTGAGAAAAGATTAATTATAAAGTACAAATGCCTAACAACGTTATAATGTAAGGCCAAATTTAATACAAAGTGGTCATACACATATTACGCCGCTATTTAATTCCAAAACGGGTCAACATTGAGAAAACCTGGTTAATAATTTTTTTATTCAAATTTTATCTAGCTTTCTGCATACTTTAAACAATTTCTTTACGGCCTGCCGCATCAGGCATTTTCCAACAAATTCCGCGTACTGCAAAGGTGATGTAACAGCGCATCAAAAATGTTATATCTGCGATTAAATTAGCGGAACTACTATACCCTTACATAACAAAAGTTTCGAGTAAAATTCGATAAACGTTATTGATTCAAACAGTAGTCTGATACTATGCTGCTGAACATCAGGCAGCATAGAGAAATCAGTCGATATTAATCAATGTGGCCGTGCTAATAATTATTCATGTTTTGTTGGCAGCACTAACATGTTGTTTTATTACTTGTTTTTGGTTGCAAGAGAAAATCAAATGAATTTCGAAGCACACTACTGTGATTTCGGTAGGCTGCTGTTTGAATTCTGGGCCCGCTAATAGGAAGAAGTTTCAAATTTATAATTTACTTTCGGCTTAGACCGCGTCCTCATTTGGGGATTACACCCAGCATAATCAGGTAAGTACCGTCCTGTAGCTTGTCTGTCTTTACAAGCACCATTTGCTCTTAAAGCTTGAGAGATTGTTATTTGCTGGCCCCGCCTTCCTAAACAGAGTCGTGTGCGTAGATTGTTAGACCCTTGGGGCGGACAACGATTTGATCTTAATGTATTTTCATTGTCAGGACAAAAATACTTGATACGTTTATGCCTGTTAGCTGTTTGTAAACCCATAAACTAACGTTACGAAGACATTGCAGCTTGCATCTTCAGAGTGAATAGAGCAGAAACAGAATTCAAATCTGGGATGCGGAGGTATTTAAACCCCTTTCAACCAGTCGGGCAGAACGGCGGAGTTCTGGTTGGCTGTCACCGTTGGGCGGACACGGATCTGGTGGAGCGTGATCGTGAAATCGATGATGCTCACGAGTCCTTAGAAGATGAACTACTGGAGTCTAAGATTTACTGTGGCTAAAACCATCCTTTCTGTTTATGTTGCTTTGTGTATGATACGATCTGATACTATAGACCCAATGAAAGCAGTGCATAATACCCAAAAACTCCATCACAGCTCGTATATATAGTTACCTAAAATACACAAAGTTGGAGTTTTACTCAGACTTATTGTGAGTGCGATCAATTCTCCCACACATGCTTTAGCACGATACTTAGCCACTAAGCTTTGCTCTAGTTTTAAAGTAAAGAAACTTCTAGATAAAATTGTATGTGATAAGGGGCTAAACACTTTAGAAAAACACAACAAATATTATTGCAAACACGATGTTGTAAAACCATGAAAACTGTGAAACAAAAATTCAAATTTTCAAAAATTAAAAATTAAAACATTTAATAAACTGACTACACATTTTTTAAATGTAGTTGTAGTAACAGTAGTAGTAGAGGATTTTATTAAACCAATTTTTGTGTTTGTTTTTGTATATGCTAGTACCAAGCAATATTTTTAAGAAAAATGAAAATTTCGACTTTTTTGCCTTAGATAATTTGGTATAAAAAATTATTTTCCACGGCTAACACAACTTATATACTTATGATTCAGTAGACTACACTCTCTGACGCGCCGATCAAGTCAAAAGTATATCTGATTTTATGTCCGAGTTCAAACTTTATATCAAATATTAAAAGTAATTAAATTTTGAAGTATGGGAAAGTGCAGGCAAAATGTTTCGCCATTTTTTATTTATATTTCTTTATTCCACTATTCTCCAATGAAAGATGTTCCATACAAAACTTTATTTTTTTAATTCGTTTATATAGTAACTACCTATCTATCTGTATTTATACAGGTTTGGGCAAAAGTACGGAACAATGCAAATATCTTTAATAAGGCAACCGTCATTTAGACAAAAGTTTCTACATAAAGGTTCCGATATACGGCGGATACAATGAAAGTATCGGCGTTTTAAATAGAACACCCTGTATATTTTTTGATATATCGATAGACTTTTTATTGCGAGTTCAGTGGTATAAGGTTTCATGCCTTTATTTGCAATAATTCTAGAGATACTGAACAATAATGTTCCGTAAGGGTTATCTAGCAACTGATGAAAACAAAAGAATGTGAGAAGCTTAAACAGTTATGTAATGTTGTCAAATATGCTTGCTTCGTGTTGTGTTGTTTTGATTGTTCGATAGATTGTGAGCAGTGTGGTTGCAGTAATAAATTAATTAACCAATTTAATTAAAACTGCTGAATTTAACATCAGAAATGGTTCAATTAACTGAAAGATTGCAAATTGTTAAATAAAGTACAAACTTCTTGCTGAGTTCTACAACGCTTACCAAAACCAACCATAATTAAAATTGGAATTCGTTCTCTTTCTGTTAATTGGACCATTTCTGATGTTAAATTCAGAAGTTTTAATTAATTTTGGTTAATTAATTGATTACTGCAACCACACTGCTCAATTTATCAAACATCAAAACAACACAACACGAACCAAGCATATTTGACAACATTACAAAACTGTTTAAGCTTCTCACATTCTTTTGTTTTCATCATTTGCTAGATAACAATTACGGAACATTATTGTTCAGTATCTCTAGAATTATTGAAAATAAAGGCATGAAACCTATATCACTGAACTCGCAAAAAAGAGTTCTATCGATGTATCAAAAAATATACAGGGTGTTCAATTTAAAATTAAAAAGTTGATATCATTTCCGACTAAACCGGAAGTTTTTTAAATCTCCAAATCCTTCATTGTATCCGCCGTATATCAAAACCTTCATGTAAAAATTTTTGTCAAAATCTCGGCTGCCGTATTAAAGATATTTGCTTTGTTCCGTACTTTTGCCCAACCCTGTATATTAAATTCTTAACTGTCTTACCATAACAACATGATGGTCTCTTGCATGTCAATAAAATTTATCACCATAATACAACGCAGCCACTTGCATCTCGACTTATTTTATTATTGTTTTCGGAAATTATTTACGTTGCTAACACTGCTGTTGCGATAGTTAGCTATTAATGGATTACTGACAAAATCTTCCTAGTTGTAATAAAATTTGCCTTCTGTGGTACAGACAAGGCAGAAATGTTTTGTAGTTGTTGATACTGAACCTGTAAAATAACAGTTAATGTCGATTTCAATGAGATTACCGCCCACACTTAATAATCAGCTATTTTGTATATTGTATTACATCGATACACTTTACGAAAATTGTTTAGTTGGTCAAGAAGCAGCTTTCGGTGTAGATGTTCTGGTATCACAATAGCCGTAGAAGAACACAATTTTACTATGTAAAAGAGTTTTTGAACAAATTAAAATTTTCAAATTCTGGCGATTTAAAAAAAAACTATTATTTAAAAGCTTAAAAGGCTAAGGCTGAGCTACAATTTGTTCCGTGTTTTATTCCACTAATTTCTCTGTAGCACCTTCTATGAATTTTTGAAACGTAAATTCATGCCCTTTTTTTAAAATGGCGGACAATAGCAAATTTCTGATTAAGGTTAAGTGCTCATGAGTAATAGTAAAATAAGATTTAGAATTGAATTTTCACGTGCAGTAATATTTAAGGGGGGTTCATTTTCTCCCCCTGTCCCTAATTATAGCTACCAAATTTGTCAAAATCAATTTATATAGAATATATCTATAAAATTCATAAAATTATAAGGTCGATCTACAATCCGCTACACTTAAGCAGCTTATTTATTATTTAAAAAAAGTGGGGCACAGCCCACGGGTTTCGCTAGTCTAAATTAATCAGTTTTACTTAAATTCAAATTAATTAAGATGTCCTTATTTAATATTAAACTGGTTTGAGATTAGGCAGATGGGCTTTCTCAAATACACCCTATACAAAGTTTAGTTAAGGATCATTCAAGTACAAAAGCGAAACCAGCCGTAATTGGGGAGCTTCTACCCAAAGATAAGCGGCTCTGAACTGTGAATTGATTAAATTTCATTAATAACTGCATTACTTTAAGTTTTACAATTAACCGTATATATTTTTTGTGAGAATTTCAGAAAAAGGAAGCCGAACTTTTGTACTGTTTACAGTAGTTAAAAGACCTTGGACTAAATTAAGCAATGCATGTTTTAGGGTAAAACTCAAGCTGTGGTGTTTGTTTTCCTAGCACACATGGGTGATAAATCATAATAAACGTGTATATGTAAACTTTAATTAGCGGTTTGTAAATTGTAAAATTAGATTAAGATTAACTTTCAAATGCAGTTGTCATAGAAACTCAGAAACGCTCGTTCTCAGCTTAAGTAATGAATATACTCAATCTCAGTAATTTTAAATTAGTTCTCATATTGTTATGAGGGTAGTCGTAATCTAGCCACCTAAACTCGAGAAGATGCTTTAAAATAAATTTACTTCTACGTTTTCTTTTGTTATGTTTGCAATCAAAAGTGCTTTAACTTTTTCTTGTAATAATTTAAATACTTAAAACAAAATCGGCCAATATAAGCTTGAAAATAGATTCACGCTTCATTTATATAAGGCGCAAATTCGTAAGTACTGGGGAGCAATACAATGTTCGTGACAAATAATCGCGATGCTTTAACAGTGAACGACAGAAAAATAGGAACTCGAAGCGATGGCACCTTTCATTGCTAAGCCCGTTATATTGGTAAGTATTTGCCAAAACGATTCAGTAAAAGACCCACAGAAACATATTAAAAACATACTCAATATTATCTTAACAGTTTTTGAGGGCAGACTTTCATAATTTATAAGTTGAATTCAGAACTGTCCCAACTTTACGCGACACGGCTTTATTTATTACTACGTTTGCCAGTTCCGACTTTTACTTTACTGTCACGTAGAACGACGCGGCGCTTGAGCATGTTTTAAAAATTTAACAAAAATGTGTGGAGCGTCGGCCACTGGTTCTGCTACATATTTTCATTTTATTAAGCCGTGGTTTGTTTTAGCAATTATCGAATCGAATCTAAGTTAAATGACTAATTTCATATCTTCTACATATTAACTACAGTAAAGCCTTTGACACAATTAACCACGATTTGTTGTTTACGATTTTGCACTATATTGGCCTGGATCCTTCGGCAATCAATTTAATAAAAAGTTACTGCAATAGCAGGAAACAACGTGTTAAAGTTAACAACATTGTCTCTGATCTTATAAATATTGAGAGGGGAGTACCATAGGGATCTATTCTTGGGCCGTTATTATTCTCTGTGTACACTAGCAGTTTCCATAGCAGAGTGACCACTTGTAGTATTCACATGTACGCGGATGATACCCAAGTATATCATGCATTTAAACTGGATGACATTGATCGTGCAATCCGTGGTGTAAATGGTGACTTGGGTGTCATTTCTCGCCTTTCCCTGCAGCATGCAGTTCTTTTAAATCCTGCAAAATCTTGTACCCTACTTTTTGGTAAAACAAATGAAAACATTGCTGTACCATCCGTAAAAATAGATCATACTGTAGTACCACTAGTAAATAGTGCTAAAAATCTAGGCTTAATTATCGACAAAACTTTCAGATATAAAGAGCTCGTTTGCAAATGTATTAAAAAAGCATATTATAATCTAAAACTATTGTATCCGCACAGGGCATATTTAAATCAAAGTGTCAAAACCATGCTTTGTGACTCACTGGTGTTATCTCAGTTTACTTATGGTGCTCCAGTATATGGGCCATGTCTAGATTATGAGACATCGCAGCGTATCCAACGTGTTCAAAATTCCTGCTTGCGTTTTATTTATGGTATTCGCAAATTTGATCATATTTCTCATAAACTGTATGATACGAAATGGTTCAATATGAAAAACAGAATATATTTTCAAAGTGCATCACTGTTTCACAATATTATTTCTGAAAAGCAGCCACCTTATCTTTATAACAAGATTGTTTTCAGGACTGACGTGCATAACTTGAATTTAAGGCATAGGGGTTTAATTACAATACCGCAATATCATACGTGTCTTTTTCACAGAACCTATTCTTATAACATTGCTAAGATCTACAACTATATTCCCCAGTCCATTAAAAATTTATCCCACAATCAATTTAAAAAGAAGTTATCTCTAATGTTACTTGGTACTCAGCGTTGACAGTGTTATAGCGTTCGAGCATCTTCCTGGTTTATTTTCCTTTTTGTTGCTTGCATAGACATATTTATGTTAATGTTAATTTTTAGTTGTATTTACAAGGGTGGAGTGGAAGAACAGCCTTGCTGAACTCCATTCCCTTGAGATTCTTTTTTGAATAAAAAATTATTATTATTATTATTATTACTACATGCAAACCCCTTCTATCTCCCTCATCATTTACTATACCCCGCTGCAACAAGAAAGGTCTACACAGGTCTATTATATAAGGCGCATATTTGCATGTGCTAATGTCTGCTAGACCACTACATTTTGCTATGTGAATTAGCAAGTTGATTTACAGGGTATGTATGGATGATTGGTTGTGCTAGCGCTAGGAATTTATGTACAATGCGGGACTCGCGATGAGCAAACGCATGCAGATCTCGGTTACTAACTACCACATTTGCACAAATAATTGTTGCAATATGTCATGGAATATTACTGAAATCATTCCTTAGTATATGAAAAGTATAGTCAATAATTGGGCAAATAAATAATTATTCATGCGAACAAAATAGGTAGGCTGGGTATCTATAAAATAAATTCATAACAAAACCATTTTATTAGAAATTTCTTATTATTCCAAAAATAATGGGCAAAGTTGATTTTTGGTAAACTAATAAAACACGAAATTTGTTCGCGTCACCGTAAAGAAGCTCTGAACAGTTGCAGCTCTGCGTTAACACATTATTTCAATAGTTATTTAAGTAACAAGGAATGTAAAGACGTAATAACATTCGAGGTAGGTAAATACGAGCCAAGGCGAAGCCGAGGCTTGTGGCCCGCCGAGAATGTTAATAGTCGATACATTCCTTTACAGCAGCAACTAAACTGGGACATGTGCAACGTCGTGCCTGTCTCAGCATTACAGGGGCTATGCGCTCAACCCCCACGGCGGCATTAGAAGCGGTCCTATGCATACCTCCACTCGATCTTCTTGTGGAGGAATTAGCCATAAAGACTGCTTTGAGGCTACGCCGTAGGGGGTTATGGTATACAAGTGGTGTGGGAGGCAAGCACACTAGCATCCTCGACGAGGCAGTCGTAAAGACCCCTCTTCTTGACGCGGTGGTAGACTGCCTCCCTCCCAAGTTTACCTTCAATCGACACTTCAGTGTACACGCGGACGCTGGGGCAACCCACCATCCGAACATATCCATCTTTACTGATGGATCCAAAACAAGGCACGGTACGGGCGCCGGGGTTTTCTCCGATGACCTAAACCTTCGCCAAAGTATACCACTAGGCAAACACACCACCGTCTTCCAAGCGGAAGTAGTGGGGATAATGCACGGTGCAAACGCAGTCCTTGAACGACAAATAAGGAACCAAAGTATTGGTATTTTTAGTGATAGCAGAGCTGCCTTATTGGCCCTTAGTAATTGTAAGATTACCTCAGGAGTAGTACTTGAGTGCTACGAAGCTCTCGAAGATATCTCTAGAGACAATGTCGTTTCACTCGTTTGGGTAAAGGGACATGATGGCAATCGAGGCAACGTGGAAGCTGATGAGGTCGCAAGACTGGCCTCGGAACAACTTCGTTGGGGGCCAGAACCTGTAACCCCCATCTCCCCGACGATACTCAGCACTATGCTACATCAAGAAACCCTCAACAGCTTCATAAGAAGGTGGGAAAATATTCAAAGCTGTCGCCAAGCGAAGGCTGCTCTTGCAGCACCCTCACTGAAGATAGCCAAGTACTGCGTGCAGTTGTCCAGGAAGAATCTCCGACTGGTCGTAGGAATCCTAACGGGGCACTGCACCCTAAAGAAACACATGCACAGGATGGGGCTATCCACTAGCCCCAACTGCCGCGGATGCAACCTTGAGGACGAGACGGCAGAACACGTTCTCTGTCACTGCCCTGCTCTCGCAACAATCAGAGGATCCATGCTGGGGGACTTCTGGCCTGACATGGCCATTATCAGCAACACCCCAACCGCGGATGTCCTCAAGTTCATCCAAAGAATTGGGTGGCTTGGGTGACTCCCGGGCTGAGGAGCTGCTGTGGAGGCAGCACAATGGGCCCGTTTCAGCGGCCTAAGTGCGTGTACCCGTACGGGTACCCTCCAACCCAAAATCCAGAATCCAGATACATTCCGTGTTACTTATTAAATTTTTCACGCTACATGTAGAAATTTAATCACATTTTTAAAAGTTCGTTTTGACTGCTGTCATTGGAATTATTTTTTAAAAGCTCCATTATTCCAAGTTGCCTGTGCTTGTTACCATATCAACGAACAGTTAAAATCAACATTTTAGTATTCTGTTTAAAATAAAATATTGGAATCTGTACCTTGTTGCTTTAATTATTATCCTAGGAATGTAAATGAATGTAAATGTTCCGCAGTCAAGGGCAAAAGTAAACGATTGTTATTTGCCATTTTCATCTTTTGTAGCTATGGATGTATCGTCTATTTACTTTGCCTGTAGCGTGAAAATAATAAACAAACCAGATGAATTGAAACTATCATATATTAGGTCAATATTACTATACGCATAGCAGCGTAACTTTAAAAAATATGCCCCAGTTCAGAACTTTTCCCATGCCCATTTTATTTTGTTAATTTTATAAGTGTTGATGCGACGAGTATAAAATATAAAACGTAAACGTACTACTATAATCTACATTATTAAATTAGAAATACATAAAAAAGATTACGATTGTATAACTGCAATCGCATTGATGCTTCTTTTTTATGGATTGAATTAGAACGTCTGTGATAAACTAAATTAGTTTTCCTTCTTATATAATTACATTTTACATTTACATAATAAGGGGTATAATAAGGGGCGGCGAACCGATTAGACTCTTATCAAACACAAATCACACGATGCAAGTACATTGAAGAAAAAAATAAATATTTGTATATGTATGTTTGGTACTACTAATAATTTGTGTACGCTAGCTAGGGAGCCAGAACCAAGAAGTCATATAAGTTTTTAAACTTATTAATGGATTCCGTATTTACCAATTTAGATGGTAGATAGTTTCACGCATTTAGCACTTTGCAAGAAAAGAAATGCTGTCTTGGCAGTTTATTGAATCTAGCGCACTGCAATTTAAAATTATTTCCACGTAATTGGGTGTTCTGACTTAGTGTAAACAGCTGTAGTTCGTAATAGTTGTGAAGTATTTTGTAAATTTCAATCAAGTCTAAGCCCCTACGTATTCGACAACTTAGCGTTGTGAGGTGGTTTCTTTAAACGCTTTTCATAACCTAAGCATTGCGTTGCCAACGAACATTTAGTGAATCTGCGTTGATCTTTTTTAAGTAAGTCGATGTCCTTTTGCAAAGTAGGGTGACCAAACTACAGCGGCATAATCGAGAATGGGACGAACGTACATTTTGTAAATTTTTGGAAGAGTTTCAGGTTTCAAATCTTTAGCACACCGAATTAAGTTTTTTTTTCTGACATTTAGAAATTATATACATTCAGTGGAAGAGCATAGTATAAGAGGTGTACAAATAGGTTTACGTAAATATAAATAACGTTTTGGAACGCAATTTAGGTTGGTTCCGATATCTAACATTAATGTTTGATGTCAATCAGAACTAGTAGTACTAGAAGGGGCGTAAATATATACGGAAGTGTACGCACCAGCAAACCAACGGAAATCATCAGAAGCAGCACAGTACCTACCATGGAACAGGAAACAGTATACGGACAGACACAAATTGACAGTGCGGAAAATCCCAGGAGATGGAAATTGTTTATTCACCTCAATAGCAGACCAAAACAAAAATGTCACGGCAACGCGAGAACAGCTCAAAAAAGAAGCTTTCATCTTAAGGAAAAAATCGTGTCATACATCAGAGAAAACCCACAAAATATCCAATTGCAACTGGAGGGAAATGTAAGAAACTTGGCTCCGCACATACCTACGGCCCAGCACTACAAACAGAAGCCTACTTAGAAGACCTAGGGAAAGAAGGATTGTGGGGTGGAGCCGAATCAATAGCAGCAGCAGCAGAAATACTAAAGGCGTCAATAGAAATACACTACGAAGCAGGACCAACCTCCACACACTCCGGTAGACAACAATCAACCACCCAGGGCAATAAAAATAGCGTACAGGACATCAGGAGAAGGTCCCAGAAATCATTACGACAGCATCACAGCCAAAGAAAAAAAGAAATCCACGAAAAGTAGGAATGGAACGCTAAATATGATCATGCTAGATCAAAGAATAAAGGAACAAAGTGTAGCAATACCACCCGGACGATACGTAATATTAAGTAGTTTATTAGCTATTAGGAAATTAAGATATTTTCAATTTGTAATATTAGAACAATAGATATGTGTGAAATAAGAACAATGTGAAACTTTGATACCAAAGTTTATTAAGTTAAAATGCCTAATCGCATAACGGTCTTGGTTACGTACTCAAAACCCCCATTGATGCGTAGCTTACTAACTACCCAGTGTTGCAGCAGCGGTGTCTTGCGGTATGCATTGCAGACATGCTAACGCGGTTCAACACCCCACCCGATCCCACATATCACATAAATTCCTACCCACCTACTGGCATGGGGTGGGCCTGGCGTAATCCAGGATCGACCCTTGAGTCAGCTCCATGTCAGATGATGATGATAATGAAGAAAGATGAGGCCGTGCGTGAGCACGAGTCCATGATTCCCATCCCACCCCCTTACCTGGGCTTAGCACACTTCGGCGCTATTCACCGGTCTAACATGCCCCACCCCTGAAAGACATGCAACCCAACATACACACCGCACACACCATCCACGGACACGACGGATTTAACTTATTCAGAAAAATTTCCGACGAGCAAAGGACTCGAACCTACTGCCGTTGAGAGTCTAGTTTCAAAGCCTGGGACTTTAACCACTAGACTACCCGCTGGCCCACCGAATTAAGTAAATTATAGAGTTTGCTTCACTGTTTTAATTATGTGCTCTGCCCACTTTAGGTCAGAAATCAATAATATGCTCACGTTTTCCTGCTTCGGGACTGATCACAGGGTATCATTGAACTGGTAATCCACCCGAGAATTGTTGTATCCAAGTCTCAAGACGGTGCATTTATTGGAGTTCAGTTTCAAAAACCAAAATTCCGACCAGTTTTCAAGACGCCTTAGATCATTTTGAATTAAATTATAACTGGTTGTTAGACTACCAAAGATCTTAGTGTCGTCTGCAAAAAAGATAGCGTTAGATTGCAGCACGTCTCCGAGATCACTACTATAAATAATAAATAGCAAAGAACTTAAAACGGACCCTTGCGGAACACCACCTTTAACAGGAATAGACAATGACAATGTTGAACCAATGCGAACACGGAATGTCCCACCTCTAAGAAAATCCGAAATCCACTCTAACAGTTTGCCACGGATACTGTAATGTTCAAGTTTCAACAGTAGTCTTTTTATCAGTACCTGACCGAAGGCCTCTTCAAAATCCAAATAAATGACATCTATGGGAATGTTGACATCAAGCGCTTTCGTCCAATAATCGATGTTATAAATTAAATTTGATGAAGTGGACCGTCTAGGAGTAAACCCGTGTTGACTATGAGGAATAATGTTGTTCCGAAAAAATTCGCGCATTTTAGTAGCTACAAGTCTTTTCATGGCCTTGCAAATAACGAACGTTGAACTAATGGGTCTGTAGTTTTTTGGTAACAGTCTATTGCCGTTCTTGAACAAAGCACACCAACCGCGTATTTCCAGATAATCGACAGTCTTCTGTAGTTTAAGGATGCACTCATTATATGTATATGTTTCTTAGGGTGGTTGCACAAAAATTAAGAACTGGAGAATAAATACCATCAGCTCCAGGAGCAGATTTTAGAGATTCTAAGACAGTAGTACTTCGTCTTTACAGAAATCAATTTGCTCATAGCTATCAAACACACGAATATTGCGAGGGAAGTCAGTATGTCGATTAGAGTAGGAATCCTCAACCATTAAAGAAGAATTGTTATTATTAAGTGATTTTTTCATACATTTAAAAAAACGTTTCTTACCACTAGATATAATGGTATGCTCGTAATTTGATTTGGCAGATCTGAAATGATATTACATTTCTACTTGTACGCCTACATTTGTCTCAATGTTCCGAGAAAAGTAACGAATTTCTGTTGTGCTATATCAGTAGAGGACTTTTATGGTAATTACAGAAAGAGAGCAAATGATGATACGTTTTGCACAGTTTACCGATTTCAATAATTCAAAACATTGAATTTTCTATAAAATCAACAACAATATTAATTACGCTTGCCCCAAACGTCCCTGCCTTCAAATAGCTAGCGTTAAAACGTCCCTGAGGCCCACACGTCCTTGCACCCAAACGTCTTCGCGCACAAACGTTCCTTTACCCAAACGGCCGCGCCCACTCGGCCATTCCAGAAATATTTTATCATTCCGCGTTTATTAAATCAAGGGGTATACGTTTTAAATTTTCCAAAATCCAAAGAAGGCGTCACAGAAAAATTAGCGGACTAAGACACGAACCAAATTGTAGCCTCTCTAGCACTACAAGTCTAGAGAATGAAAAAATCGCGTGTTAATGATTGAATTTTTTTTTATTAAAAAAAATTAGTTTTGCAGTTTTACAAAAATTAAGTTCCATGATCGCTAGTATTATACCAAATTTTATCCTTTTTTCTGTCTACTCGCTTTTTAATAATAGAGCGTTAAATTCAAAATTTTAAAAAAGCTCGTGTACCGCCATTTGAAGTTAGAAGAGTCAGATAAAAGCGCTAGACTAATCCTGGGCTATCCGTCCGTTTTAGATTAAAAAATGCAGTTTCTCAAATATCGAACCCCTTTCGGATCTGAATTCATTTAACAGCTTATTTTGTCAATGAATTTTCGATAGGATTATCAGTTTTGGAGTTATGAAGCTCAATCTACCCACACACTGTATTAAAGTTGATGAAACTTGAAATGTGGCTGGATGAAAATCCACAAAATAAACTTTTAAGAAAATACGAAACAGGAAGAGGAAATACAGAACACGTTTCTTTGATAATACTTTTGTTTTGATAAACCGAACGCATTTTATTCCAAACTCCAAAGCTTCAAAATCTCGTCATTTTTTTAATGTTTACCATTTTACAATACTTGAAAAACTGCTTGGTCAAAACCTCGCAAATATAAATTTCCTCTATTTTTAAGCTCACGAGTGATAGTAAAATAAGATTCGAACTTATCTGTGGATGCAGTAGTTCTTATAACATTACATACCTGCTTCTCCCCCATTTTTTGGGGGCGAATTTGACTTATTTTATTTTCTGACAGTTTAAGTAAGAACACGTATAAAATCATGTATATCCCTCCCGTTTTCGCCAACGCAGTCTTTCTTTCAAATATAACATAGCCAGACATTAAAAAGCTGCAATATCCTTTATGTAATATTGTACTAAAGATATTATTATTATTATCATCTGATCTAACCTTATTATCTAGTAAATAAGTATTATTAACAATGGCACTAATAAAATTTTAAGCGTCGGGGACTAAACTGTAATGAAGTTAAAATGCTTATAACATAATTGCAAAATTTAGTTATTTGCTGTTAAGACCGTTGCCAGGATTTGTAATGCTATTAATGGATCTACTCTACGTGAAAAGGTCAAATCCAACTACGTAAATATTTAAGGGTCACCGATGTGAAACGGATAAAGGTAGCTAGACAGTTTTAGATTATTCACAGACCTCTGCACTATTAATTTTGAAACGCCGAGCAGTAAATTGCATTTTGATGTTTTACAAATTATAAACTTTGATACCTTGCATAAACTTTGTAATTCAATTACTCCATTAATAACTTTCAAAATGCAATCCATTGGGATACATTTTCTACCAACTTTAGGCATAAACCACCCAAACTAATATTTCTATCAGAATCTACTATGCTGATTCCCGAGAATGTTTGAACAAGCCCTACTCTCTAAGGCATAAGGTGACCTAACCGCACAACACACATCTGGAAAGGTTGAACATTCAAAGATATTTTCGGTATGCAGTAAAATCACGAATTCTGCAATTCAGTCCTTTTATGGAAAAGTTGTTCAGTATATTAAGGCTAACGAAAACCCCGCAGGGATCTTTTGGGTATTCGAATGCATTTACCGCGAAATATTATATTCAAAATTATTTTGAGTGTGGCATTCGAGAATTACTACTTGAGTAAACAACTTCTTTTGCCTTCCTCACTATACGAAGTAATGCTAGCTATAGGAAAATATTAGCATCGACAAAATTTCGGGAATTGAGATTTTGACGGATATGCACGTTTTTGGGTTTAATAATACCGAAAAACTAGATTGCTTGAGAAAAATGTTTAGGTTCGTATTCTACGTATGTCGAATAGCCGATCAACGCATGCGCAATATTCGGCCACGCAACCATCGATATTTTTTTAAATTTACGAGTTTTGATTTCAAAATCGTTATGAACACGTTAAATAACAATACGAACAATCTTCCATTGAGAAAAGACCTATACGGTGTTTTGAAATATTGTCACAGCTACCTACCCCACCAAATAGTCTTGGTGAACTAGAAACTAACGTCGAAGAATTATTCAAACGATCTCAACCAGCAAAAATGAAATTGTATTTATGCCCATGTAGTTTAAATAAAATATTTTGTGGAAATAATGCCTAAGGATAAATTGAGATTATGCGTATGAAACCTTAAATTTCATCTATAAATAATTAGAATTTTTAAGTTTTTCTTTTTGTTACGATATTTTAACGATTTGTTTGTGTCTTCTGTAACAGTTGGTTACACAAACAACGCTAATTAAATTGAAGGTATATAATGTCGGTATTATACGTACAAGCCAACATGTAACGTATGATTAAAAAAATTTCAGATCTCGGGCGGCCATGGGATATAATTTCATGTCTTAGCTAACTAATCGGCTCATTGCTGTCATGTTGACATTTTGAATTTAAAATTTAATTTTGTATCAAGCATACTTAAATAATAAACTACTAGTCAACTAAACTAATTTTTATTATATAACTTTACAAAATGGTGTTTACTACTGAATAGAAGACTTACATCGTAGAATCTTACAGCAAGTGCCATTTAACCTTGCAAAAAAAATGACGATAAGTTTAAAAGGCGAGAAGCCGTTACACTCTCAAGCAAAAGCAAAGGTTTTTTATTACATTTCTAGTTTCTTTGCTGTATTTTTTATACGTAACCTAAATTATCGTTAATCCCTCCTCAAAGCAAACTGTTTATAATCTTATGGCGCACGGCCTTTTAATTTGTCAAAAAATCCACAATTTTTCGTAAACCATAAATAAATTGACCTTCACTTTTTAGTAGAGTGTACCACACTGTCCCACAGCCAATTAGAGCTAGTTTAAGTGACGACTACCGACGAAACAAAGCGTAAGTAGTCGAATCAAAGCCCACTAAAATTTGCAAGGTTAGGTGGCACATGCTGTATTTTCGTACTGCTCAAAAAGTTGATGGAAATTGGAGGTATT
The DNA here is from genome assembly GCA_958336395.1 of Ctenicera cuprea. Classification (NCBI taxonomy): domain Eukaryota; kingdom Metazoa; phylum Arthropoda; class Insecta; order Coleoptera; family Elateridae; genus Ctenicera; species Ctenicera cuprea. The sequence goes on along the minus strand of OY284491.1, from coordinate 35,986,857 downwards.
CCATTCAAGACACTATGGTCGAATTTCAAGAGAAATTTCCAGGTATTCTAGTAAATTATAAAAATTTTGTAAATGGTTTAAATCATTCGGTGGCATTATTCAGAGAATCTGGTAGTGTTACAAGGAAAGAAGGTAAAGGCCGTCCTAAAAAAAAACTGGTGAAAACATCAATGCTGTTAATCAGATTGTAATTGAAACACCTACCACTTCGATTCGCAGGATTTCACAAGAAACCAACCTCTCTTACAGTACATGTCAAAGAATTTTAAAGCACGATTTACAGATGCATCCTTATAAATTAACTGCTGTTCAAGAACTGTTGCCTCCCGATTATGAAAAAAGAAGGCAATTTTGTAGATGGTTTCTTCACAACTTAAATAACAACGATGTACTGGACAGAACCTTCTTCTCGGATGAAGCATGGTTTCATGTTTCAGGCTATATTAATTCGCAAACAATGCGGATGTGGTCTGCAGAAAATCCACATTTTTACAGGGAATCTCCACTACATCCACAAAAGGTAGGAGTTTGGATAGCCATGAGCCGTCGAAGACTAGTTGGTCCGATATTTTTCAACGGTTCAGTGACAGCAGCGCGATATCGACAAGACATCTTGGAACCATTTATAAATGAATTACACGGGGATGAGTTACATACTGGGTATATGGAACAAAATGGAGCAACACCACATGTTACTCAAGAAAATATTCAATATTTGAGGTAGTTCTTCGACAACCGATTAATAAGTAGAAACACTGAGATTCCATTTCCTCCACGTTCCTGCGATATAACTGTTTTGGACTTTTTTGTCTGGCCATACCTAAAAAATTCAGTGTTCAAAAGGCGCATCAATGATTTAGAAGAGCTAAGACAACGCATTACCAACCTTGTTCAAGAATTAAACGATTCTCCACATATCTTACAAAATGTGTTGGAAGGACTAAAAAGAAGGGTTCAAAAATGTCTTGAAGGTGAATGGTGAACACTTTAAACATTTGTTGTAAATCGATGATGATGATATAATAAATTAAGCATTTTAATTGTGTTTTTGTATAAACGTGTTATCTTTAATTTCTAGGTTATTTTAGGGTAACGTTTTGTTTACTTTAATAAATCGCGTCTGTTCTAAGCTAAGACATGACTTCTTTTTCAGCCCCGCCCGATATCTGAAATATTTTGAATCATACGTTACTTTACTTATGCTGCTTCATCACCCCAGTGAGGCGAGCTACGTTAGCGCGTGCGCAGCCCGTCGAATAGCTCAGTACCTTACATACGGCCATCCTGCTTGTGGTATGTTCTCAGATCGCCTTTGAAATTTTCCTTTGCCTTACAACTTTAACGGAGGGCGCACCTTGACCTCTACTTCATACCCTCTAAGGCGTTTTGAACTCTGGAAGTCGTAACCTACTACAAAATCAATTTTCATATAGTTTTTCAAGACATTTTGTGAACCTGATTGCAACCAAAAACAGCTACTTCTCTCCTCTCATTTAAACTTTTCTACGAAGGAAAGCCACTTCTCTCCCGTCATTTACACTAGTCGTTCTCGGTTCAGCTGGTACAAAACAACTTTTTTACCAAACAAACTTTGATGCTAGTATAGCTACTTCTAGCTTCACTTTTAAAGCTTAATCTTCAGGAAACTACTGCCCACTCTTTGCGTTAACCCTACTTACAAAAAAAGCTGCTTTTATGCCGTTACACGAGATTCCACACGAGCGGAAAGCTACTTCTCACCGCTACATAAACTTCAAGTCTGGGGAAAGTTACTTCGTTCCCACTATACAAAATTCACACTTAAGGAAAGTTGTTTTTCTCCCTCTGTAACTTGGATACTTACTTACCTTATCTTATCAAAGGCCACGACCTAGTACGAGACTTATTACTACCGTCTTGCACGCCCTCTACTTCGCAGCGATCGTTATATAAGACGCACACCTCTCGGAGAGTTCCCTAAACTTCTGCTAGTACATTTATTCTATGGAAGTTACTCGCGTACATTTTCTCATCTAGCAGTTTACCTAAGCAACCGTGGACTCTGTCGTTTGTTACGACCATATCGGCAATGCCCTCTGGAGAACCGCTGCGTTCGGGAGGCCGAACCCAATACTTGAACCTGTTTTAAAGTGACCTTGAGGTGCACGAGCATGGCAACTCGTCACGACCTTCTCGCCCTTCTAGATCTACGATGTTGCTGTCCAAGGTGGGTAGCGACGTTTTTTGTCTTGGACAATACCGTACCATTTTCCGACATCTTCAACACCTGGCAATTCAGGCTACTGAAATTGGTTTCGAAAACGTCCATCTATATACACAGCGCGCCCAAACGTGTTAGTCATGTCTTCTGTCACGGTGGAGCATAAAGAACACGACTCGCAGATAACTTGGTTAGCTTGTAATTCCTTAATTGTATTACGCGGTACCCTCTTTTTAACCACCTGCATTTGATATTAGTGATATACTATAGGTGTGAAACCCTGCCTCGTCACGTTTTCTTAAATTCGGTCTATAAAGTCAATTATGTTGTAATACTACGTCATCGATCTCCAATACTATTTTAAACTCGTCAATTCACCGAATCTCCAATTCTCGGTTTGCCTTCATTTTGTTTTACGGCTCCTGATTGCCTAACATAACCTTGTCTTCGTTCTTCACATTGACAATGTCATCATATTTGGTGGTTCTAAGAAGTTGCAGCAGTTGATGCAATAATCAGTTGATTATTGTTTATGACTATTCCGTACAACGTGCACGCAGCACTGGTCCTATTCACCCACACATTCTTATATCTAATTTGACTTGTCCTTATAGAGGTTAAATAGGATGATGTTTATAGCTGATTTAAGTATTTATTTATTTTTGTGATGCAAATGTTTTTGTTATGAGTGCGGGAACTATTTATCTAGATTCTGCACGTCAGTTGTTTGGAGTAAAGTTGCCAATCTATGTTTATACTTCAGTTTCACTTATACTGATACTTTTTTTCTGGGACTGCTTATAAATGTCGAAAATTGTACAGATTACGAAAGTAACTGTGTACTCTTTACACGAATCCTGTGTGCTATGACTGATTTGTAGGCAATACTCTCAGCCTGATAAGGTCTCGTCCTAACAGCGCTTTGGCCGCTACGCCTAATTCCCGAAGGACAATAGCGCCGCTTGCCAATACGCTTGAGAATTTAACTCAATTACAGCGATCGATTATGTACAAATGAATAATAACAACACACGAAGAAAACGTCTTGCCGCCACCAACGTGGAAATAGCGCCTCAATTGTTATGCTTAATACCCCCCCCCCCACTATTATCATATTTTATTTTGAAGTTTTAAGTCCCAGACTTGTAATACTTTGACAGAATGTTACCAATAATGCTTCCAAAATGACGTTAAAATTTCAGCAAATTGAGTTATCTTTGAGAATCAGAAAGATTGATGCTTTCCTTTAGGGAACATATTCTTTTATTTACATTTATGTCCAATCTCCAAGAAGTTGGACTTGTCTATTTTTCTAATAAAACTACAGCTCTACTCTCTTTTAATTTTTGATTAGATAGAAGTATCAATAAAATTTTGTCTCAGTATCAAACTTTCTTGAACAGTTGTGCTAATTAAATCTGTCAAGTTTCTCCAATTTATGTTAATAACTATAACCCAATATTTACCCTAATGCCTTAAATATGAGAGCATGACATTTTAAATATTAGATTGGCTTCAATAATCCACACAACAGGCGGAAAACTTATTGATACATGTCAACATGTGTTTTACAATCATGGTTTATTTACATTTATGCACAAAAATGTATGCAGCTTCCCTGAGACGACCACCTGCTTAAGAATAATTAAAACTAAATCACAACAATTTAGCTAAGTCAAGTGATCACTGTTAATTAAAGTTTGTATTTGCAGAAAGAAATATAATACTCCTGTAAATAAATCAAAGTTATTAGACAAGTGCATTATGTTTTCAGAGAGCTCACACTTTAAAGTATAAAACAATACAATTAAAACAAAACCAGATGCAAATTATTTATTCTCGGGCAGCGCACCTTTACAAGCCGATTTGGGCAAGCGCGATATTTCTACCACCCTACCAACGATTCTTCGTTATTTCAAAAATTTACCAATTTTGGCTTCAAAATGGATATGACCATGTTATTTTGACAGACGTGCTCAATACGTTGCCCTCGCAATTTGCAGAAAATAAACTCCGAGTTCATTAATGTGAGTGGCGGGGTTTCCCAAGGCTCGATGTTGGGTCCCGTATTATTCTTATTATATACAAATGACTTTCCCTATACTGTTTTTAACATAAATTTTGCAATGTATGCTGATATGATAATCGTTGACTGTTATCTGGAATCAATCTAAATTTGTTTTTAAAGACAAATGTAATGGTCTACTTCAGATACTGCATGTTTGGTTTTGTGGGAATAGTTTAAATTTTAATTTAGGAAAACTTCATTGTATTTTAAAGCCGCAAAAAAGAATCTGTTCATAAATTTTTAATATTTCCTATGCATAAAGACGTGTTGATAGATATTGCTTTATTTTATTTTAGAATTGCAAATTTGGAATTTATTAAATTTGCTTTTGTCACAAATTTTATGTAGATACACTAAGACAGTAATAATTGCAAATTATGTATTCATATTATCTTTAAATTTTGTTATTATATAAAAGAAACATGTTTTTCATCATTTGAATCGTATCTGCTTTTATTGCCGTTACAATTACAATTTGTTTTCAGTTTAGAACATGAATTTTATTGTAATAAACGTTCCATCTTCAATGTCAGGTTCAATTTTGAAGATAATTTTCAAGAAAATATATGCGTTGTTGAACAGCTGGCTGTCGCCGGGCTTACGGTATTTGTTGGCAAAAAAAATCATTTACCTAAGCGTGTTATACATTATATGTATACACTGTCATATTGATTTGATAATGTCACGTAAGTGGCTGTCATTGGTACAAGTTCTTATTATAGTCTGACGTTGATCAATGTATATTCAGCATCCAGTGGTTTCAACACAAGCGCTCCCTCAGAACGTTTTAATAGCTTCGGGCTTTCTCCTCGTATACCTACTATTCGTTTTGACGGGGACCCTTCTATTAGAAAATTTAAAAGCAATTTCAACGTTACATAGATTGCTTAAATTTTTAGTAATTTTTAAAATTGCATATCATCTCACACAGGGGCGGATTACCCACTAGGCTATAGCCTACGGCGCAACGGCTCAAAGGGGCGCCTCGTTAGAAAAAAAAATTGTCGCATAATAACTGTCTCTGCGTTCTGCAGTAGCACCGTAGCTTGTCTGCTTCTCTCTTTTTCACAGACAGGAGACACGTCCGGCCACCAACTGTTCTGCAGAAAGATCATTTTCTACTTTACGGAGAGCCAAAAATTACTTACGAAGTACACTAGAGGACAAAAAAACTAGCGCTTTAGGTTTATTATATTATATTATATTATATTATAAACTGGTTAAAACTTACAATTTTAATGATATAATTGATTAATTCGCAGCACTTAAAAGTCGAAAGAAAATTTAAAGCGGTATCTATGATCAACTTTATTTCTTTCTAGAAGAAATTGCCTTTTTGATATTGTTGTTGTTTAAGTTGAATTGAACTTATCTTTTTTTTGTACCACTGTGCCTTTATTTGTTTTTGTTATTATATTTTTAATATACCGAGTGATCATTTAAATTTCAGCTCTAGTTATGTATGGAAATTTAAGTCATGGTTTTCATTAATTCACACAAACAATTGGAGAGGTCTGTTTGCTGTGTTAACCTACGGATTGATGTAATTATTTCTTGAATATTGTTAATATTTTCAGCGGTTCTCATTCTAGTTCGACCACTACCTTCTTTTCTAGTTACACAACCAGTTTCTCTGAATAAATCCACAGAATGGTTCAAAATATTTACAAACTGTTTGCACTCGACTGCCACTTATGGAGATCTCTCGTGAAATGCTGCCATACACTCCGGAATTGAAAATTGCTTTACGCCATTAACTATTTGACATGTACAAAAGTATGCCTCAACAATAAAAGCTATTTGTGCTGTAGTATAAACCCTTTTTAATAAAAATACTAAGATAATTAATGTTTACTACTGACAGTTTATAAATTTGACATTTCAATTAATTTTGTTTTTCTGAATTAATCAAAGACATAACTTAAATTTCAATAGATAACTAGACCTGAAGTTTAAATGATCACTCGGTACAACTATGTATGTTTCTTTTATGAAGATTATACATATATTTCTCTTTTATTATCGGTTCAACTAATTGTTTTCATAAAAATAAATTATGTAACGTTGATAAGATATGACTGTGGAGAGTTCAAACATATTTTTACATTTACTATGAATTTCCATCGCCCACTTTAAAAATTTTAAGGGCGCCGATATCTATTTTACGATAACTATCATGAATATCGGTTTTCTTTAATTCTTTCCACGAGGTACTAAGTTCATGCTCATGTAATTGAAAATTCGGATAGGATTTTTTCTCTTGTCTAACTGAAAATGTAGCATAGTTACGTAATTGTTATTATTCAAAAGTATCTAGAAAAGTATCAGATTTAGCGACTTTCAACGTGTATATTTTTTGTGTGTATTTTTGTCTGTGGAATAAGTTTTTATAGACAAAACTCTAAAAGTTGTAAAAATCGAAAGAATTCAGACAAAAATATAACGTAATTCAACAGTAATTATAGTAAAAGTACTAAGCTAAATGAGTAATGGTTACATATCAAATTTTATAATGTTAGTGCAGCCATTGCAAAAGTTATCGACAAAAAAGTTAAGAAAATGTCCGGTTCCGGAGGCTGCAGCTCTATACACAGATACCAGATAGAAGCTTTGTTTTTAATGTATCTACAATTTAATACGAGATCTTTAAATAGGACCTAAATCCAGTATTATAGATACAAGTATCTAGATACTACTCAACACAGTTTAGAAAGCTGTATCTCGAAAATAGTGCGTTTCCGTGCATATGTTTATTGGACCTTTTCGCCTGGAATTAATTCAAATGCAAGACGCCCTGTAGAGTTAACTAATAACTTACTAATAATATAATAAATTTACATGTGTAGCATGGTTAAAAACAGATTTACTTAAACAGATCGGCTGATGCAGGTAGGTTACATTCTCAACAAAAAAAAAACGCGCAGGTCTAGTCTAACTACGTACGTACTTCTCATAATTATGGTAATCGCAGACGCATCAAACATTTATCATTTGGAGTATCACCTTTATTAACATGAAAAGCAAAGCAAATATACATTACTATATTAGTAAAGCATGATCAAAATAGGTTAATTACGTGGGAGGTATTTTCCCCCGTGGAAATTGCACGTCGCCTCTAGTAATTGACCCTTTGAGTATACTACAGCTGTATTTTAGTGCACCAACTAAACATACCTAACAACACGTAAGAGAAGAATAGAAGGCTTATCGCTTATGTCAATGTGTTCACCTTCCCCCCACGCACCCGCCCACCCGAAAGATAGGACAACACAAGGAATGTATGAGGAACACTGGACATCCTCCTGATCTCCAAAGGTATATGTTTTGAGGTTACTGGTTAATACACTTTCAGTTAATCAGGTCAAAGATCTCAACCCGTCCCGCTGTGCTAGCTAGATCCAAGAATACAAGTACTTGTTTCTACGATCTCAACTACAAGAATAAGCAGCCGCAACAACAATAATACGAAGCAGAACAATCAACAATAACATAAACACTTTAACAATATAACACAGGTACTTTTAAACAATCAAACACAATCACTGCATTGTTATTTGTATACTGAAAATACATTTTTCTACGACTATCACTGAAAGTAGGTTTACCAGCTGTCACACAGTGGGCCAGATTCTCAAGAAGCTGGTCAAAATTCAAAAAGTCATCGAATTTGCATAAAACTTGAGTTTTAAGAGTTTGCGAGGTCGCTGATCTCAAATCTAATGTCATAATTTAAAAATTCAATATGGCGGATGCACCATGGCGGACCGCAAGTTTTACAATTTTTTTTACATAAAGCTTCCGATATACGACAGATAGAATGAAACTATTAGCGGTTTAAAAAAAACTTCCAGTTTAGCCTGAAATGATTCCAACTTTTTTATTTTAAATAGAACACTCTGTATATTTTTTGATATATTTATAGAACTCTTTTCTGGGAGTTCGGTGATATAAGATTTCATGCCTTTATTTTCAATAATTCTAGAGATATTGGACAATAATGTTTCGAATTAATATCTAGCAGCTCATGAAAACAGAAGAATGTGAGAAACCTAAACAGTTTTGTAAAGTTGTTAAATATGCTTGTTTCGTGTTGTGTTGTCTTGATGTTTGATAGATTGAGCAGTGTGGTTGCAGTAATTAATTATTTAACGAAAATTAATTAAAACTGCTAAATTTAACATCAGAAATGGTTTAATTAACAAAAAGAGAACGAATTCAAATTTTAATTATAGTTGGTTTTGGTGAGCGTCGTAGAACTTAGCGAGAAGTTTGTACTTTATTTAAAATTTGCAATCTTTCTGTTAATTGAACCATTTCTGATGTTAAATACAGCAGTTTTAATTAATTTGGTTAATTAAGTGATTACTGCAACCACACTGCTCAATCTATCGAACATCAAAACAACACAACACGAACCAAGCATATTTCACAACCATTACATAACTGTTTAAGCTTCTCACATTCTTTTGTTTTCATGAGTTGCTGGATAACAATTACGAAACATTATTGTTCAATATCTCTAAAATTATTAAAAATAAAAGCATGAAACGTTATATCACTGAACTCAAAAAATAGTTCTATCGATATATCAAAAAATATACAGGGTGTTTCATTTAAAATGAAAAAGTTGATATCATTTACGGCTAAACCGGAAGTCCTTTTAAACCGCCGATACTTTCATTGTATCCGACGTATATCGAAACCTTCATGTAAGAAATTTAGTCAAAATCGCGGTTGCCGTATTCAAGATATTTGCAATGCTCCATACTTTTGCCCAACCCTGTATATGCATTTCCAAACACCTGCACGGTTCTAGCCATTCTAGCACAACCTGGTAATTCAGGCGTAACACTTAAACCTTTCACACATTCTTAAGTAAATGCAACGTTAATGTTTATTCCAAAATACAACAAAATTTAATATAAGGAGTGCTAAACAGTACAATATAATAAAGTAATTCGCCTCTTTAATAAAACGTATATCTTATACATGTTAATACAAACATGTCCAAAATTATTTATTTTAGATCAGGCGATATAGATTTATAAAATTTGTGCGATTATTACTATTAAGTACCTAAACATTAAAAAATGTTATCAAATGCCTATAAATTTAATGTTTTTTCCTTTTTTTGTCAAAAACCGAAATTTATATTAGTAAACCAAAAAACCTTCTATTTAAATTTATTATCATTATGTATAACCAATTTTTTTGGTCTAACACCCAAAAAATCTATTCGACTATTAATATCTCACTATCACCCAATTATCCAAAAGTTAGTATCTTTATTGCCAACAATTTTGCTAAAACTTTCAGTTTCAGGTCCTTCAGTTTTAAACGTAAAGAAACATCAGACTTAAATATTTACCAGAAACCGATTGTTAAAAAATAGGAACGAATTCAATACAGTTGGACTAAATTTGACTGCAAAGTTAACTGGCAAAAAATCTATGGCATGCATACCTTTAAACTCTCAGGAATGCTTTGTATTGCTCATAAGCGCACACTAGATCTCATAATCCACCTATATGGTAATACATGTATGTATACTCTATCGTGAATTGACTTGGTGTAATGCTCAAATTAGCTGTCGAAGTAATCTTAAACCCCTATACGTTTTCTTGACAGGAACGAATAACTGAGCTTTCAGCCAAGATTCTCCCGGAGGATTAGGCCTTATGACATAGACCTAAGACACGAAGTTCGTCTTAGTTTTAGTATATCCCATCCGCTATCTGTTAATTAAAAGCTTATATCTATTTCCTCGCAGTAAGTTGCTTTATTTCCGAAACAAAGAGCTTTATTTGTAACACCTACAGAAACGTACAATTCATATACTAGGTAAGTTCTTACAAATAATATATCTCCGAGTGTTATTTAAGAGAGCAGTATATGTGCGCGTTGAGAGAACGACATCATTTACAAAGTAGGCTTTAGCTCGTTCATCCTTATTTTGCGGCAAACGGAAAGGGAAGAAACTTTCCTGTTACGCATTATGCTGTAAATTCATATTTTCGTGTTTCGAGGCGATGCGGTGGATGCATGAATAGCATTTACACAGTACAAAAACGCGATCAGCTTTTTTCCAGTGACAGTAGTTGTAGAAGAGTGTAGTTGATGCCGTAGAAATCAGTACAAATATTGAGCCTGATTTTCTATACTTGTTAAGTGAAACTTCTTTGTCGGCACATACATCTTTCGTAGGACCAATTGCCCTTTTATTTGTAACTGTAACACTACTATTTTTACATTTTTATCTTTAATAATAAACTTAAAAACAAAATAATGTAAAATGCTGGAAATATAACCAAACTTCATAGCCTCGATTAGCCTCTGGGTCCTTCTGTCCGTCTCTCCTATACTGTGCGTACGCATTGACGTTTTACCTGATTGGATAGGAGAATCGTATTATCTAAGCTAGCTAACAGTGTCGGAGAGAGAATAGTTGTTCGGTAATGTAATCTAACAATAAAATATGTTTAAATACTATCAATGCTTATCTATCCTGTTACGGGTCAAACGCACTTTCCGCGTTCTTTTCTTTCCGGAACTTTGTTTCTCGATTTGGTACGTTTTATAAGCGACCTTGGTGATGTATTTTGCGCAAGACCCACTTTCCTTTCCTTCCTTTCGAACTTAACGCTTTTCAAGATCTGACGTGTTTTAATGTCTTGCTTCCCGGTATAAGTTTTTAAGTGGGCTAAACTTATCGTATTGTGTTGGCCACTTCGATCTCGTTATTGAGGATTTATGGGGAGCTCGACTAGTTATTTCATTTTCGAAATATCACCTACGTGCGATTTTACACGTTAGAATCTGTCAAGGGCGAACATCTGCCGTGAGTATTTGTTTCACTAAAACTCCTAATCTTCTAACATCAATCGACGTTGCAGCTTTTATATTCTAGCATCAGTCTGCGGCTTTTACATTCTCGTATTGGCGTGGCAGCCTTTCTTATACTAGTTTTGATGTAGCAGCCTATTGTGTTTCATCTACCGGCTACGCATTTCGTCCGGAGGTTATATAACCTTGAGTGCTGAAGGTCACCACCTGGGGGAACATCTACCACCTCGGTGGATCAGCAATTACGAGGGAAATTAGGTAGCACTCTGCCGTTCATGGGTGAGCATAAACTCTAACTACCTGCAAGTTTAAGTACTTTAATTACCACCTGCATTACCTCCGCCTGTGATATCTACGAAATCTAGTCAGTCATTGTTAGTTGTCAATTTGTGTGCAGATATTTATTTACTTTTAAATGTTGTATGTATAAACCAGTGCCGTCCCATATATATTTATTGATACAGTATTTTTGTTATTTGTGTGTGGGGTAATTTCATATTTATACTTGGGGACAACCTGGCGTTAAATTCAAGTCTTTTGGAAGTCTGTATTTGCCTAGAAGTCTCTATTGTTAAATCTATTCCTTCAGAATATCTAGCAGAGCTTCCCAAAGACTTATTGTTATATATATAAGGCCTCTTGTAATTCTAGTGATCACTCGGAACCTACGGCCCTCTTATATGGTTTCCCCCCCCCCTGCACCATTTTGTTAAACATATTTGATGGTAATTTTATGCTGGGTACAATTTGACCCATCTCAGCAAGCAGCTACTATAATAAATAACTTGCCTATACTGTTGTGTATTATTTGCCGGTTTGGTGATTTTCCTAACTTTCGTAATTTGACATCGACATACTTGGAGCTTACCTTTTACTTGCAATTTAAAGTTAGGTGGCGCTCACCCTTACAACTTCCGGTTTTTTTTGAATCAACCCACCCCGTCTTCACTGAAGCTGGTCGGGGCCTCCAAGTTTGTCGTAGCCAAACCGAATCTAGTTAGCATTTGGTACGTTACAGCTCGCATTACGTTGCAAGTAAATTTGGCGCCCAACGTGGGGCCTTTCATTTATTCAGAATTTTATACTTCTACACTGGACTTAAAATTTCATTTATACATTTCAGAACTTTTTTTTAAACCAGTGTTAGAAATTTGTGCAACGAATTGGGATTTGTAAGTTTTTTGTGTGGATTTATGCTGCATGTTAGTTCATAAGTTTATTATCGTCATATATTTTCCTGCATTTAATTGTTTATATATTATATTTTATGTGTTAGGTAGGCTGTATATTTACGCATTTATCCACTTATTTAGTAAATTCGGGTTTATGTTATTTGCTGTTTTATCATTTGTAAAATTATTTGCATTCATATTATATTGATAGAACAGTCGTGTCTTTTGCATGCGAAGGGTTGCATGGAAATTTAAAATTTTAAATTTGAAATTTATTCCAAATTTCAACAAAAAAAAAATATTTATTGTTGTGTTTGTTAAAATTTTGGTTTGAGATTTGCTCACCTTGGCTTTGTTTATTACCTGTAACTTATTATTCGGTAATTTTTTTTTTGGGGGATTCCTTTTCTTGAAATTTTTCTTGTTTCGTTTCTCTGGCGATTGTTGTCATCATGGACGTAGATAGACTTAGGATTGACGAATTGAATTTTGAATTACACGTTCGGGGAGTTGCTTTAGAGGGGAATGTAGAACACAAACGCAAGCTATTACGAGCTCGGTTGCGAATCGAAAAGTCTGTGGCTACTAGTTTTGCAGCGGTTGAGATAGAACCTAGTGAACACTTACCGGTCTGTGAAGATAAACTTAACGAAATTGAAAGCGAACTTAGGGACGTTATTGCCCCTATACCTGTGAATACTTATAAACGTTTGCATACCCGGTTATTACACGTTCATGGCCGCTTAGATCTTATTGAAGCTAGCGATACTTTTGTTGAAGCAAAGTCTCTTGCGGTTACTCGTTGTCTTGAACTTTTTGAGGACCTACAATCGAAAGTAGATTCTAACGTTCTGCCTGATGTTGCCCCTGATGTAGGAAATTTGTTAGGAAACCCTGTTGAGGAAAATTTCGACCCTTAAGCGCCTGCGATTTTTAATAACGATAATTTAAATCAACAACCTTCGTCTTCTATGCGTAACGTTACGACCGATCATGTGCCACTGGCTCGGGTTCAAATTAATTCACCGGTTCCTAATTTTTCAATGCAACAAAGACCTAGTGTACCTTATCTTTGTAGGCCATCTCTGTTAAATAGTACCTTACTTCCTCGTACTGCTACGATTTCTAGCGTTAACACCTTAGCTATTAATAAATGGAGAATTCAGTTTAATGGCGATTCAGGATTATCAAGTTTCTTAGAACGTATTGAAGAACTTCGTATAGCTCGGGGGGTTAGTAAAGAACAATTATTTACTGCAGCTGTTGAACTTTTTACCGACAATGCCCTTATTTGGTATCGCTCAATTAGAGATACGGTCAGCAATTGGGACCATCTTGTTCAGGCCTTGCGCACTGCTTTCTTACCTGCCGATTATGAGTCAGCTTTATGGGAAGAGATACGTAACCGTACTCAAGGTGCTCTTGAACCAGTCACTATTTATATTGCCGTCATGGAAGCCTTGTTCCGACGTTTACCTAATCCACCTTCGGAATCTACTCGTGTGACTTTTATCCGTCGTAACTTGCTCCCTCACTTGTATTCTCAATTAGCTGTTGAGGTAATTTCAACTATCTCGGGGCTAACTGCTCTCTGTAAACTTTTAGAGGACGCTCACAAGCATGCTGCGAAATATAGAAGTCCACCTTCCGTGAATCAAGGTGTTATGGAACCTGACTTAGCTTATCGTAAACCACGTCATTTAGCTCACGTAGCTGTTGTTGATAACCCTACTTCGGATTTTGGTGCCACTGTTTCTGTTGGTAGTAATCCTATCCCGGTAACGGCTATTAATTGCTGGAATTGTGGAGAGGCTAATCACCGATCATCTACGTGCCCTTCTCCAAGGTCAATGCACTGCTACCGCTGCGGTAAACCTAATGTCACCGTGCGAACTTGTCCTACGTGTGCGGGAAACGCCAATCAGCGTCGTTAAGCGGCCAATTAGCGCGCTGTTCTCTTAAGGCCAACCCTTCTTGTCAGAATAATGAACTTCCGCCTTCTACAAAAGCCATCTTGGATTTTATTTTAAACAGTTCCGGTACCGACGAACGTCCTTATCTTCAAGTTAATATTTTCGGAAATTCCTTTTTGGGTCTTCTCGATTCCGGAGCCTCGCGAACCATCATCGGTAGAGATGGTTGGGCTAAATTGAAAAACACTTGTACTCTCGACACCAAACAAATTCAATCGTGTGTAGTTGCTAATGGTACGGAGTGTCAATCGTTAGGAACTATTTCCGTCCCTATTTCATTACGAAATCGTGTGTGTATTATGGACCTTTTGGTCGTCCCTTCTATTCCGCATGTGCTTATTTTGGGTACTGATTTTTGGCGACGTATGGAAATTATACCTGACCTTCGTCGTGGCGAATGGACATTTTCTAAAAACCCTGTCACTACTGACGTCTGTGCCATTCAATCAGCTGAACATCTGTCTTCCGGTCAACGTTCTGAACTTAATGCTTTTATCGAGACCACTTTTACCTCCATGGGTACTACACTCGGTCGCACTCATCTAGTGGAGCACGAGATTAAAACCGATCATCCTCCGATTAAGCAGCGACATTATCCGATATCTCCTACGCTACAAAAATTCGTTGATCAAGAATTAGATAAGATGATGTCCGAGGATATTGTTGAACCGTCTTCCTCTGCGTGGGCTTCACCCATCGTCATGATCAAAAAAAAAGATTCCACCTACAGATTTTGCGTAGATTATCGCCGTTTGAATAAAGTTAGTCAGCCTGATGCATACCCTTTACCTTTCGTCAGTTCCACCTTAGATAAACTTAGGGATGCTCGCTTTTTAACCACATTGGACATAAAATCCGCGTATTGGCAAATTCCCGTGGCAGAATCTTCTCGCCCACTTACTGCTTTTACCGTACCGAACCGCGGTTTGTACCAATTTAAGCGAATGCCTTTCGGACTTCATAACGCACCTGCCACTTGGCAGAGGTTAATCGACCGTGTCATAGGAATAGATCTCGAACCCTATGTTTTCACTTACCTTGACGATGTAATTATATGCACCAACACTTTCGACCGCCATCTTGTCGTTTTGAAGGAAGTTATATGTCGCCTTGTTAATGCGGGCCTTACTCTGAATCGAGAAAAATGTTGTTTTTGCAAACCTGAACTTTGTTATCTCGGTTATATCGTTAACCATAACGGACTTTTAGTGGATCCTAATAAAGTTGCGGCTATTCTAAAGATCCCTACTCCGACTTCTGTTTCTGAGGTTCGTCGCGTATTAGGAATGGCATCTTGGTATAGGAGGTTTGTTCCTAATTTTTCCACTGTTGTAGCGCCCTTGACTTCTTTGTTAAGGAAAAATAAGAAATTTCTTTGGGATGAGAATTGTAATCAGGCTTTACGTACGATTAAACAACACTTAGTTTCTGCCCCTATTCTGGTTTGCCCAGATTTCTCGCTGCCCTTTACAATACAAACGGATGCTTCGGCATACGGCCTTGGTGCAGTTTTGACTCAGGAAACTCCTGACGGCGAAAAAGTCATTTGTTATATTAGCCGATCCTTGACTAAGAATGAGAGGAACTTTAGTACTACTGAGCGTGAGTGTCTCGGCGTTCTTTTTGCCATCGAAAAACTCCGTCCTTATATCGAGGGTTCAAAATTTACGGTTGTCACCGACCACTATAGTTTGAAATGGTTAAATGATATCAAAGACCCTGTAGGTCGCATTGCTCGTTGGGCCGTACGTTTACAACAGTACGACTTTAATATTGTACACCGCAAAGGTAAAGACCACGTGGTTCCTGACGCTTTATCACGTGCCGTTCCCGTCGTTGACGTTATTGACGTCCCTCCTCCTGTCGCGTTTCAAGATCCTTGGTATCTACGTATGATACAACGTGTGAGTGAGAATCCTCGTCGTTTTCCCTTGTGGCGTGTTACCGATAATCGTCTATTTAAGTATGTTTCCGTTCCGTATCCCGATCTCGCTGATGATGCCGATTCTTGGAAAGTTGTCGCTCCTAAGGAACAACGTAAAGATGTAATAAACCGTTTTCATGATAATCCTACCGCTGGGCACTGTGGTGTCAATAAAACCTTTAATCGCGTCGCTCAACAATTTTATTGGCCGAAAATGCGGAAAGATATTGCTAATTATGTCCGTCACTGTGAAGTTTGCTCCCGTATTAAACCAGAACAACAAGCTCCTAGAGGACTTATGGGTGGTCACTCTCAGATTTCAAAACCCTGGGAAGTTGTCTGTACCGATATCGTAGGTCCCTTGCCTCGATCTTCGCGTGGGTATAGGTATATACTTGTGGTTGCGGACTGTTTCAGTAAATTCCCTCTTTTCTTTCCTTTACGCTCCGCTACCGCGTCTGCTGTCACTAAGAATATTGAAGAGAACGTGTTTCTGTTATTTGGTGCCCCAAAACGGATTATTTGTGATAATGGCGTACAGTTCCGAAGTAGAGAATTTCAGAATATGATTAACCATTACGGCTCTAAAATTTCGTTTACCGCTTACTATCATCCGCAGGCTAATCCTACGGAAAGGATTAATCGTGTCCTGAAAACTATGTTATCGGCCTACGTTCACGATAATCAGCGTCAATGGGATAAATTTCTTCCGCATGTAGCGTGTGCTATTCGCACTTCCAAACATGAGGTCACTGGTCTCACTCCGTATTTTATTAATTTCGGTAGAGAAATCTCCTTTAACGATTTCCAGCCTAATCCTGCTGATCCTGTTGATCAAGAGTTACAATTCGACCGTGATGAAGACTTAGATCTCCGTTCTAATGCCCTTAAAAAGGTTTATGTTGATGTTAGAAAACGTCTTGATAAGGCTTATCAAGCCTCGAAACCTCGTTATGATCTTCGTCGCCGTCCAGAAGAGTTCCTTCTTGGACAACGTGTTCTCCGGAAAATTTATATCTTGTCCGATGCTGCCAGGCATTTTACTGCGAAACTTGCCCCTAAATTTATTGGACCTTTTATTGTCCATCATAAGCTTTCTCGTTGGGTTTACCAACTTAAAGAGCCTGATGGAACCATTCATCCAGGCACTTGGCATGCAAAGGACCTAAAACTACCATAATTCTCAAAATTAATGACCTTCTCGTCAAACCACAGTCCACTAACGTGGCATGGACTGCTTCATCTGGTTGGGGTCATCCAACGCAATGTTTGGAGTGTCGTTTGGACTGCGTTTTTTTTTGTATTCTCTTTTCGATTTTCCGATTCCGTTTCCTATCTTTCCGCTCTTGTCTTGTCACTTCCGTTTCTACGTTCCATGAGTATGACTGAGATCTTCGGTATGGTTCTGTTTTGTTTCGGCAATTTGACTGTGTGATAAACAAGTAGAAGTGGAACTTCCCTTGGGCGTTCGCGAACATGTGGCCCACTTCTACGGAGAGGATGTTTTCAGAAGAACGTTTGTGGATTCCAAAAACCTATCACTTCTACCTCTTCAATAGCACTTTCCCGCAGCGTTCTCTGTTGTTGGGAAAGGTTGTAATGGGGTCTGCCCATCCATACAATATGGTTCCGCCCATCCACCTATTTGGCAGATGTGGCTTCACCACTCTGTTCAACTCTTGCTTTGTTTTATTTTCCCGCTCCGCTCCGTTAGGGGAATTTTCTTCAGTTGGTATCTTTAGTTTTGGGGTTTCGTTTTTTGTAGTTTTGTTGCTCAGCTCGGCGTAGCTGTGGCCTGGGAATTTGGGGATTTTTAGTTTTCGGGTTGGTAGTGTGACGCGCTTTAGTCCGTCGGGGTTGGGTAATTTCGGAAGTGTGGTTGATTAGGTTGTTGGTGTTGTTGATGACGGGGGTCTGGTGTTGGGTATGAGATTACGCCAGGCTAGTCGCCGGCGCAGCTTTCCCATCTAGCAGCGAAGACTAGTCTCGGTACCTGTACTCGACACGGGTTCCTCGAAGTCACCTTCGCCGGCCGCCTACTCTCCCACTCAAAATTCGGGTTGGGCTTTGGGTTTTTAGGGTTATGTCCTGGGTTAGTCCCGAATTTTCTGTTTCGTCCTTTTTTTGTAGCGTCGATTACCTTAACTTTTTTTGAAAATTTCTTCGAAATTTTCTTCTTGGTAAGGGGGGGGTTTGTTACGGGTCAAACGCACTTTCCGCGTTCTTTTCTTTCCGGAACTTTGTTTCTCGATTTGGTACGTTTTATAAGCGACCTTGATGATGTATTTTGCGCAAGACCCACTTTCCTTTCCTTCCTTTCGAACTTAACGCTTTTCAAGATCTGACGTGTTTTAATGTCTTGCTTCCCGGTATAAGTTTTTAAGTGGGCTAAACTTATCGTATTGTGTTGGCCACTTCGATCTCGTTATTGAGGATTTATGGGGAGCTCGACTAGTTATTTCATTTTCGAAATATCACCTACGTGCGATTTTACACGTTAGAATCTGTCAAGGGCGAACATCTGCCGTGAGTATTTGTTTCACTAAAACTCCTAATCTTCTAACATCAATCGACGTTGCAGCTTTTATATTCTAGCATCAGTCTGCGGCTTTTACATTCTCGTATTGGCGTGGCAGCCTTTCTTATACTAGTTTTGATGTAGCAGCCTATTGTGTTTCATCTACCGGCTACGCATTTCGTCCGGAGGTTATATAACCTTGAGTGCTGAAGGTCGCCACCTGGGGGAACATCTACCACCTCGGTGGATCAGCAATTACGAGGGAAATTAGGTAGCACTCTGCCGTTCATGGGTGAGCATAAACTCTAACTACCTGCAAGTTTAAGTACTTTAATTACCACCTGCATTACCTCCGCCTGTGATATCTACGAAATCTAGTCAGTCATTGTTAGTTGTCAATTTGTGTGCAGATATTTATTTACTTTTAAATGTTGTATGTATAAACCAGTGCCGTCCCATATATATTTATTGATACAGTATTTTTGTTATTTGTGTGTGGGGTAATTTCATATTTATACTTGGGGACAACCTGGCGTTAAATTCAAGTCTTTCGGAAGTCTGTATTTGCCTAGAAGTCTCTATTGTTAAATCTATTCCTTCAGAATATCTAGCAGAGCTTCCCAAAGACTTATTGTTATATATATAAGGCCTCTTGTAATTCTAGTGATCACTCGGAACCTACGGCCCTCTTATATGGTTTCCCCCCCCCCCCTGCACCATTTTGTTAAACATATTTGATGGTAATTTTATGCTGGGTACAATTTGACCCATCTCAGCAAGCAGCTACTATAATAAATAACTTGCCTATACTGTTGTGTATTATTTGCCGGTTTGGTGATTTTCCTAACTTTCGTAATTTGACATCGACATACTTGGAGCTTACCTTTTACTTGCAATTTAAAGTTAGGTGGCGCTCACCCTTACAACTTCCGGTTTTTTTTGAATCAACCCACCCCGTCTTCACTGAAGCTGGTCGGGGCCTCCAAGTTTGTCGTAGCCAAACCGAATCTAGTTAGCATTTGGTACGTTACAGCTCGCATTACGTTGCAATCCATCTATTAACACGCAGACCCCCTCTACATTGTCTAATATGTTATTAAGCAGTACAAACTTGAAAGTCAGGCAAACCGCGATTTATACCAGCACGACTGCTTATCGGTAGTATTGATGAGAGATTACGGGTCATCACCCATGACCGATTATCAGTCACCGTTAATGATCCGATTGTCAACGGTCGTGATCCTATTGCCAGTTTTTCATCGAAAATAATTCATATCAATTATCGGTCCTGACTGGTTATCGATCAAAATTGGTAACCAAAATGATAAATTTAATATGATGTAGTTGTTTATAATAATATTGATTATAAGTGTGACCTACAATCATAATTCCTAACTGGTCACAACGCCAGACTGATTATGGTTTATGATTCCTTATAAGTTTTTGTTCGTTTTGATAAAAATCTAGGAAAAAAGTTAGGTATCCATACTAAAAACGAAGTCTATGGTAATATCGAGAGAACCGGTGAGATGCAAATTGGTGGCCGACAACCAAATAATCGAACAAGTATTTTCATTTAACTATCTTGGCGTTACTGCATCCAGCAATAAGAACATAATCAAAGAAGTGCGAGCGCAAGCCAATAAAGCAAAATTAACATCAAGCTATCTGCGCGACACTATATGGAAGAACAAATTCATGTCTACAGAAAACAAAGTTCGCATTTACAAAACAGCCGTACGTCCGATACTAACTTATGCAGCAAAAACAAGAGCGGAAATCTCAAGGACCCAACAAATACTAAGATCATCAGAAATGAGAACACTAAGGTTGATAACAGGTGTCACGCTAAATGACAGAATAAGAAGCGAAGAAATGAGACAGAGATGCAAGGTATAAGACGTAGTGCGCTGGACAAGACCAAGGCGGCGTGAATGGAACGCGCACGTGGAAAGAACGAACCAAAGCCGGTTAGCGAAAATAACTAAAAACGGAAGATCGCACAGGGGAAGGTCACCAGGACGACCTCCAAAGCGTTGGGCCGACTCATGGACATCAGCGTCGCAAGAAGACCACGGGCAATAATGTCAGATATTACAGGGCTAAAACCCTAAACCAAGAAAAAGAAGAAGAATCATTTTCGTAAAAATAAATTTTAATATATAATGCTTAGATTTGTTAACTATTTACAATTTTATGTGCAACCGTAATTAGCTTATACCAAATACAATAGACACCGATAATCGGTGATAACTGAAAATCGGTCACAGCCGATAAGTGATAACCGTCCATAACCAGTAACCGATAACCGGCTATAACGAACAACCGATAACCTTTCACGAACACCGGTCATTATCGCCTGGTTATAAAAACCGCCGGAATAAAATTTTTTCTGAAACGGGTTAATATTTCCAGTAACCGATTCTTATAAATAAAAATAAAATATGACAGCCTTAGTTATGTGTTCAAACCTTGATAAGGTCTGTTTTAAGTATTCTTCTTATTACTGTAAAAAGACAACCAGGTTTCTAACGAACCGCACTAAACTAAACCTTTTTCAGCTGAAAAACACAATTTTTGGTGTTAAGATTAAAATTAAATGTTTACTCATGGTTATTTTGTAAAATTGCACCGCAATGTATTGTTTACAGTTAATGTACCTATTTTTTCAGCTGCAAAGAGCCTAGCGTTAACTTTTCATTTTTCACCTAATGAATTTTAACAACAGTAACAAAAATCATTGTGAACACGGATTTCAGAAAAAAAACGGTTTCTTGCAAAACCACACAAACATGTTTTAAAAGCTGCCCTTCTGAATTAAAAGAGATCCAAAGCGTACAGTTCCATCAAATTCGATCACAATAATTATGATTTAGAAAGTATGGAAAGCAAAAATTTGATTTGTTTGCACACAAAATCACTAAAATTAAAAAATATTTTTATCATTATAATTGAGACGGTCATAAGAAGAAGAAATAAAGAATACAAAAAATTATTATTATGATTTTGTAAGTTTGTACTAATTTCGCTCATTTTTACTTTCTTATTGTTTTAGTAAGTATATGAAAATGTTTATAGATATAAACATTTTCGTTTTCAAGATTTTGATAAACATGTTTTAAACCTCAGGAGTTCAGTGATTTTTAAAGATATCTCACTTTGGTTTGCTTTGATCATTAGTCCCAAAACCATATTTTCCCAAAATATCAAACAATCGATTTTTTTCTAAAATACAATAAACCAAGAACCAAGTTGTATAACGAAACATTGTTGCTTGGCACCGCACGAGAACACAAAGCATGCATTTAAAATTCCCGACTGCGGAGCAGGAGAGAATTTTGCATGCTTTGTCATTCGAGTGCGTTTACCAATAAGCAATAATGTTGAGTGACATACCACTAAAATTACTAAGAAAAAAATGTGAGGTCGAATTATATTTGGCAAGACAAATGTTCCAATAATTCAAACACAAATTTTCTAAATTTTATTAAACAATGTAACTGTTGTAAACAAATCTTCTTGCCAACGAAAACATAAACCTCGCCTACGAAATTTTATCGCAGCAACGAGATTTTTTGGCAAAAGCGATTTTTGTTTCACGAAATGCTATTAGCTCAAATTTTCGTTGTTGCTAGGCAACGAATAAATGAAGAATTTTTTTGCAGAAAATGTTTTTAACTACAGTACAAACAGGCGTGGGAGTGGTGTCATCTTACAGGCAGTCTTCAATGGGGACTTACAAGTACAATGTCCTCTAATGTGCAACAAAAAAAGTCTTTTTTATTATTATTTACTTATAGTTGACGTTATAACGTTGATACAAAAATGCTTTATAAATATAAATAACAATGTCTAAATTTTGGGAATGTCAAATCTATTCAATTTGGAAAGTAAAACCCAATTACATTGTAATATTAAATTCTGTTAAATGCTGTTTTATTGTTGTCGATAGTTTAAATTTGCGATTTTGTTTTATAAATGAAGTTAATGCAAACTTTATTACTAATATAATAGATGCCTTAAGCAGTGAGAAAATTACAGATCTTTATTACAATCTCAATGGAGATTACAAACTACTTCAAAACAAATTTGAATTAAATATTACAATTATTATTTATTTTGCAGTATTTAAAACAAAAAACTTTTATGCTTGACAATTTCACTTCAGTTATGCTTTTCAAAACGAGGAAACTGAAATTCTACCTTCATCATAGCACAGACAGTTTATAAATGTGTTAAAATTATCTGTTAGCACAAAAGCACACCATTACGTTGGTTAGAATTGTTTACTTTTTATCTACGTGAATTTTAGTATATCATTCTTATCAAGCAGATAGTATACGTGCAAACTTCCTTTCGATTTTACCCCATTTTGTACAGTTACTTGCGTCTGCATACCAAACAGTTTAGCCAAATTCCTTTTGCACTAAAAACAGTTAAACTTTAAGATGACGTAAAAGTCTTGTTTTTTGTATTTTTTATATTTGGTCATTACACTAAGCTTTATTTATCAATTCCAGCTTTACTTCGTTAAAGTCCATATTTAATGAGTATCTGTATATAAAATACTTAATCACTTTAACAATATCTATTTATTTAAACCTTATACGTATTTCGGCATGTTTACATGCCATTGTCAAAGGTTATATGAAAGTAAACAGTTAGTGCTTTAAAACAACTAGGAACATCTTAAATACTTTGTTTAATGCAAAATCAAAAACAGACGATTTGTTAAAATCAGGCATTTACAAATTAAATTGTTCGCATTGTAATTCGGTTTATATAGGCCAGACAATTAGAAATTTTGATATTAGGTATAAAGAACACGTACGTTGTTACAAATACAAACACCCACATAAATCCAATTACGCTAAACACTTACTAGAACAAAATCATTCAATGACATCTAATAACACCATAAAATGTTTACACTTTTGTGATGATAAACGTAAATTAGATATACTAGAAGCTTTTGAAATTCACAAACATTTAAAAACTGTACCGATAATGAATGAGCAAATTGATCTGTTAAATTCTCCTCTACTAGACATTTTGGAATAAGAAATCAAGTCATCTGCAGGCGATTACCAAGATCAGTAAAAAAGTTCTATTGCTATAACAACCCTACTGTTTACTTTCATATAACCTTTGACAATGGCATGTAAACATGCCGAAATACGTATAAGGTTTAAATAAATAGATATTGTTAAAGTGATTAAGTATTTTATATACAGATACTCATTAAACTAAGCCATTCAAATCTAATAAAGATATTTAATGTTTTACTTTTTTATGTAAATACTCAATGGTGATCGTGACTGACCGAAGAAAAGTTACTTAGAGTGTAATTATTCAGAATCTTTAAAATTATTTATCGATTTCTCCTGATTCTCCTAATAGTTTATAGGGGTAAAATCTGGGGAGTTTGCTAGCCAAATTTTTCACAGACAAGTAGATTACCAAACAAAATTTAAACTTATTTTACATAAAATTAACTTCTTGTTTGATTTTGCTTTCCTATAATTTTAGTAATTAATAATATTCTTATGTAAAGGGGCAAAAATACTTCAGAACTAATCAAGTGGTAGGCTTTAAATTTTCTATTTGAAATAAACTATTGTCTTTAAGCTGTTTATTTGTTGCTTGCACATTAGTAAATTACAATTTAGCAGTAACCACAGGAATGAAACTTATGATACACAAATACATTTCGAAGAAATATGAATATAAATTTTTTTTAATAAATGGAAGTAGTTTGTCAAACGTAATTAACATTTAAAAAAATTGTTTTATAACGTTTTAGTTCTCATCTTAAATAGATCTTTGCTTTGCATCTTTTGGCATGCGGTACAGTAGTTTCCTCTTTCCAATACTTTCGTCAAAATTTTGGTTGTTGAGATTTTGACAAATATACACGTTTTATTAGTATACAATTTTAAAATTATGACGCAAATGCGTGCTTTGCACCTACAGAAACTCAAAAATATGATTTGTAACATGTCTGTTTGGGGGTCAGACATGAAAGGATCTTTAAATTCAGTACCCACTTTTTCTTCAAATTGGTTCCATTCATCAATGATTTACATTTTAATCTTTACATTATAAACTCTTCTAACTGTAGAGATGAATGTCTGTCCTTGATTTCTATTAATAGTAATTGTGTATGGTAGGATCCATTAGGTAAGGTTAGTCGTATCAAAAATTGTGTTTTTGAAACTGTAAACAGTACTAGCGGGCGATTAAATAATTGTTGGTAATAAAAAAACATTTCCAGATATCTGCCCTCTTGAAATTTCAGTTGCAATGCAACTTGTAAACCTGATTTGAGTTAAATATGAAATATGAAAATGACCTCGCGGAAACTGATATAAAAACGCCAGATATTGATACATTATGTTCTAACCATACACACAAACCTTAGACATTATATTTTGCTTATCTTTATTGAAAACTCCAGGGGCCCGCTGTACAAACGAATATGCTCGGTATATAAATAATGCTCTCGTAAATATGTGCCGTCTAGTAGCGGATCCCCGTCACCACTGAAAGTTGAAGCACGTGGAAGAGATCCGGATCTATAGATAGAAAGTGGAACCCGTGGGCTATGCTGCCCCCGCTTCTTTTTGTTTATTTTTATTAACAATAAATAAGTGAATAAAGTAGGTAACGTAACGGGCAGCGTATCAAAGTCGTAGTCTAGAGTAGACGATATATGTAATGCGGATCTATTCCCCTCTCACAACTTTTAGTAACGAAGCATTCAGTAGCATGTCATACATCTTATTAATTTTAATTGCGGGTTTCTATTTTTAAAATCTACGTATGGTAATCGGGACTATGAATCTGCAATACCGGCGCAATGTATTAGTTACATCATTATATCCCTTCTAACAAATTAGCTAGCAATTATATGTGAAAAAATTCGTGGGGGCGACCCACAGTTTCTGCTAGTTTTATATAAATTAATTTGCAATTGATTTAATTCTAGTAATCCTATTATGAAATGCGAACGTTTGTTATTGCTTCCAGTATTTGGGTTAGTGAAGTGTGGTTTCTGATTATGAATTTGCAGCCTACTACTTAATTGTAAACATGACCCTAACATCGTCAAACACCATTTAAGCATAATGAAATTGGTATAGCTGCAACTAAGCAAAGTTTACTTGTAATATAATTGTTATGTAATGTTAGGAATGATTTAGTTTACAAAATTATAAAAAACCCTTTACTTAACGTGTTAACTATTTGGATTTCACCTTGACATTATGAGTTTAAGTCTTGGCCGGCATGACAGTTAATTATTGTTTTGGCTGTGAAATATCGCGTTTATTGGGGGAATCAAGCCGACAAACACGGGACAGATAAAAATAGTAGACGATGGGTTTTAGTGGTAAAGAGCAGATGTGTGAAAGAAATTATTATCAATTGTAGCTAGTTTTTGTAACACACTTTTTGTGAAATAAAATAAATATTGCCTTGCACCTTGCTGTCCTTTTATCCACTAAATTGGCGGGTTAACAATTTATAGCTAACTACTATCGCTTGTTAAATATGAATTATGAATCGTTTTGAAACATTCACTGGCTACTGAAATGCGATGCGATATGCTCTAAATTAGGTTCTGTAATGATGCTATAATTTTCAACAAATTGTGTTACTACAACACATAAAATAATATACATAAAGCAAGATTATTACTGTGGAGTAATATAGCAGTTCACTCTACAAAAGAAAATTGTCTTTATGTAAGACATGCGTCAAAATATATACCTCCACACCACTAAAAGTTGCGACCGATTTACGGAAGAAATCCGCATTTAATATACATAGATTCTGATAGAAAATAAAAGGCTTTTGTTAGAATTTTCTAACTGCAAAATGGCGTCCACTACAACTTTTTGAAGATTTTCGCTGTATCACTTCAAAACGGATTGTCAGGTCGGCATAAACTTTAATGCATATAATAGCCCGAGAAGAACACAACGTAAATATGTACAAAACTGTATACTAACTAAAGACTGTGAAGTAAAAGTATTTTCAAAATTTTAGATATTTTCAAAAACATGCTGCTCAAAAACTGGCTTTTCTTTCTCTAAATTTTGTGAGTTTATGGAGCTAGGCATGAGCTGCAATGTAGTTGGGGTTCTAATTCTGTAATGTTTTTGTAAGGCTTTCTATTAATTTTAAAAATCGAAAATACATGCCCTTTTATTTAATAAAGAAAGTGCAACAATGCAGTAATATTTATACTAAATTGTTCTAGAGTGATAGTAGAATACGGTTCACAGATTAATTCTTAGATGTACTAATAATTAGGAGAATTATTTTTCTGGTCTTCCCCAGTTTTTGACCGATGAATATCCTCTTGCAAAGTAATCAACGTCTGTGTAACTTGTCTTACTGAGCTATTGCGTTTATGCCTAAATTTGCCGCTACAAAGTTTTGCATAAATATAGTTTTAAAAACTTGCAAAGTAGAAGGTTCTGATGTGTAGGACGTTTAAGTATATCTGCCCAGGCTCTCCCCACACTCTCGCACGAACGCTTTGATAAGAAAGATAAATCTTACTTTTGGAAATCAAATTCGATTCACGTAATTGTCTTTTATGTAATTGTCTTTGTCGATACATGCGTCCCTGTTGCCTCATACAGTTTAGATTGTAGAGTTCTTGCGGTAATGAATTGTGATTGTAGTGCTACTGTGCTAGAACTGATACAAATCGATCTTCTCGTGCTGTTGTGACACAGGGATTCGGCCTCCTCCAAAGTAGTGCTTAATAGATAACATTATGGCTTACATCAATCGTTTTGTAACGTCTCTATGTGGAACACTTACTTGGAGCATTTCTATAGATCTGCTAACTTTTTCGACAGTTTACAACCTTTGACGCTTTTGCAAACATTATACAACCTTTTCTGGATTACCAACACACACAAATACACACAATAAAAGTTGTAAGATTAATCCTTCGCTGCTTTTCTTTCGAATTTCGGTTTTCAATTTATCCAAAACTTTTTTCTACGGCAGCAGCATCTCTCTTACTCCTGTGGTCTTAATGTGTTCTAATCTGGAGATGCATGGCATGCACTTCGGTTAAGTAGGTCATTTTACTACCATTTAATTTTATTCTAGTATCGGCACTTAGCGTTTATTTTAAGTTACTGCATTTGTTTTATAGTTGTCTTATTAAACTAAACAATTTAGTACTCTTACACCTTGCCAATAATTGACTACTAAATATTTTGTTTTTATTAGTTTTTTAATCCCAATTTGTAAAAGCATTCTTTAGTCTTTGCAGCGTCAATTTAAGATCATTTTCTGATTGAAAGTTGACAATTGCTACTTAGCGAGAGCAAAATTACTTTTTGCACGACCTGTATATAAAGCGCCCTTTTACTACCGCAAAAGCGAGACTAAAACAGCACTTTTTCTCCCAATGTAGAAAAAGTGTTTCTATGGTGACAACAATCAACTAAACAATACAATAGTAATTTTGCTCCCGCTTAGCAGCAATTGTCAACGTTTAACCACAAAATGAGGGTCGAAAAGCCTACTTTCTAACAAGGCCTACGAAAAATATTTTTTAATGAAACGTTGGTAGAGCATGCGTGACATTTAAAAAATCATCAAAATCTATTTTATTCCACGAGAAACCTTTAACACTTACAAGAGTAAACAACCAATAAAATAGTTTATTAGGATAATAACTGCTACATAACCATTGACATTTTTCGCACTAAACATTTTTAAAATTTATGAAAAGCATAATTTGCCGTTTTTGTTTACTAATTTATTAACATTTAAAGTTGGCATAGGTTTCTCCATCCGTGAAACTTCCTTTCTATTTACTTCTTAAAATCGTGATTTATTCGCAGTTTCAAGTAAAACACAAATTTACACACCCATCGATACCTCCAGTGAAAGTGAAAACCTGAAAAGCGTCTACAAACGCATCTCGTATTCGAGTATGCGAGCGGTCGTGGGGATATGTTTCCATGGCAACCATGCTACTGTTTCAATCCAGAGAGATGCGGTTTACAGGTCGAAAGTGAAGTCGCCTCAGGTTAACAGCATCTTTGTTGAACGGTAGTGGCGGTTAAGTATATCGCGCTACAAAAATTAAACTTTTATCCAATTATTATATTTATTTTTATACTATTATTGCACTATTAGTATGAAAATAAACTAATTTTAAAATTATGTATAGCGCGCAATTAGGTGAAGTCACTCGCTTCATTATACGAGTCCTCACAGCTATTTCTTAAGAAAACAAAACGATTGATG
The DNA here is from genome assembly GCA_958336395.1 of Ctenicera cuprea. Lineage (NCBI taxonomy): Eukaryota > Metazoa > Arthropoda > Insecta > Coleoptera > Elateridae > Ctenicera > Ctenicera cuprea. The sequence continues at coordinate 35,957,875 of OY284491.1, read as the reverse complement.
CGAATTACGAGGGTGCCGCATTACCTACCGACACGACGCAAACTTTTTAAATAGTACCTCGTTTTAAAGTTCTCTGTGCTCCGCTTGCGATAGATTTATTTTGCTGAAATTTTTTTTGAGTTTAATAAGTTCCGTGGTACCTTCAACGATATTTGTTGAAAATAAAAAGAGAAGATAGTAACATGAAAAATAAAAAACGCTAGGGTGTTTAGAGGACCGAATTGAGCAGTACAGTGATCACTTGTCATACTTGTGATAAAGTAAAACCTTAGAAAAACAAAGGAAAGGAAACGAGCAGGAGATCAAAAAAATAAGAACCTATAAACTGAAATATAGCAAGAATCAAGTTAGATTCCAAGAATGCATAAGAAAAAAAATGAAGACTGAGTGAGAGAAATAGAAGACCAAATGAAAAAAAAACAAATATGAAGAAAATTTAAATCAAGTGTATTTAATTAATAGTGAGGAAAAGGGCTGCGGTAAAATTACGGAAAAATCTGGAAATAGACAAACTGCGTGGTGCACGTCAATGGGATAAAAATAAAAAACGAAAGGCAAACGTGTTGTACATGCTAAAGCAAAATCCACGAAACAATGAGGTAAGAGAATGGAGAAAACTTACTTTAGCCACCCGAAGCTATTCTAGCGAGTATTGGAAAAAAAGCCTCCTTAAACAACTGAAAGATGAAACAGACAGGCCACTTACAAATTACAACGTGAGAGGAAATAATGGAAATGCGGAGAATCTGCCATACAGATCTTCTAGAAGCAGAAACAAGCTGAGTAGCTGAAGAGAAATAATAAACAAGAAGTAAGTTATGAAAGACATTAGTTGGTAAAAAACAAAGCACTACAAGATGAAATCACTAACGAGGAATTTATAAAAGCCGTTACCTACTTATAGCACGATAGACGACATAATTAGAGTTGAGCCGTTAACAAAGAGAATTCAAAAAAATCAATTGCGATTGTTGGGGTACATGGCTAGAATGGGTGGTGACAGATATCCTAGATTGACTCGTAATTTGAAAATAGAAAGTATAAGAAGCACAACGAGGCCGAAAAATATAGTTGGATATTTAGGTCACATAATGGGTTTTGCGATCTATAAGAAATACCAAATTTCTTTTTTGTATTATCATAAATAAAAAAGAAAAGAGGGCGCCATATTTCATTAACGCTCCGTAGTTAAAATCAGATATTTGGTTTCAACTGTAGCTAGGGTAGTCCATTACACGTGTCGTTCATATTTGATGTCATCAGATGAATACAATCTCAACCACAGTTGAAACCAAAAGCGACAAGCAGTGATAAGCCAAGAAGAGAAAGTCTAACGACTTGTATTGCTCGCTAATGTGAGGGGAGGAACGTTGCAAAGCAACAAACCGTTATTTAAGTATGAAAAATACTTGCTAAGCACCTGTTCTTTTAATCACTACCGACCTTTATGCACAACACTCAAAACGCCCGTGTTGCAATCAGTGGCGGTTTCTCCATTGGGTCAAATGGTCATTGACCTCCCAATAAAATAAGACAAAATAAATAATTACTTTTTGTTTGAGTACATAACATATTATACACGTTAATATTTAAAAAATACTTTATAGTTAACTTTTGTATAAGAATTCTGTGCGAGAACATTTATTAAAGAGCTGTCGCAGGATCCGCGAAAACGTTTGAATGTTTGAGTATTTCGCGCGCATTAAACGAATCTATGCGAGGGTCATTTGGCTGTCGGTCCCCAATTCAGCTATGCGCCACCGAATAAAGCCGCCGGCTTAAAAGGTCTTCAAGTGAAGAAGAGTAAAATAGAAAGCTCATTGCGGTAAAATTCATATTACACAAGCTAAAAGAGGATAAAAGTATCTGCGTATTAAAGACTTCAAGGTCACTAACCCACAACTTCCGAGAAATATGCTGTAAGCTGTCCGTGATAAGCGCATGCCAATAGCAGCCTAATTTGCGGGATTCGCACGTACACGACGTAGTAGTGTGACGACAGTTGTTGGTTGTGTAATCATAATTTAGCGGTGTTGTACGATGTCCGTGCAAAATAATATTGGATTGTGAATGCCATGTAAGAAAATGCTTTCACTTGTTTCCACTGTCTGCTGTTTTATGATATTTCACTGTGTGATATTGACTGCAAACATTTAAAAACTAAAATTCAAACACATTTTTTATCGGTAAGCCACATGAATAATTTTGTGCATTTTGACACACTGGCAATGTGGGTATCAATTTACATTAATTTTATTAAGGAGTGCTTATCGAAAGTCTACTAAAGACTTCGATGTAAATGTTGGTAAAAATAGTTTATTTTGCCAACGTAAAGGATGGGTTTGAAATTTAAGGCTACCTAAAACTTGGGTAAGAACAAATTTTTTCCAAAAAAATACTTTAAAATGCCTCCCAGTACACCAAACCACGAGCCGCCATTGTCAATAAAATAAAAGTTGTTGTTTCAACTATGGCTGGGATTGTGTCCACTTGGCGAATTTAAATAAGAACGGAACGCGTAATGGTCTATCCTAGCTATTGCTGAAAACAATTTTTTTATTTTATTGACATTGCAACTCGAGCTTTTTCTCCCATACATTTAAATTGACACAGAGACACGTCACGTTGAAAATCATGATAAGATCGCACTTGCGTCTTATTACGATTTTCACACCTGCGTTTATTTGCGAAAACTGATTTTCAGTTTTTATAACTCTACGCAGGCGACGACATAGTAAAATAGATGCCATTGTGATTTATTAGACAAAACTCATATGTTTTTTTACATAAGCGTCGACTCCTGTGAAAATTACATTGATTATATTTGACAAAACATGTGACAAACCACACGACATATTAGATGATGTAAATCCACATCAAATCTATATAGACAATCCCTTATTCGCTTTCAGATTTTTGAAATTAATTTGGCTTCATCGTATACCACCTAGAAAGGGCTCTCAAACAAGTTGTAGTTGATCTCGAGTAAATGGGCGTTAAAATCGAGATTTTCAAAAAATTGTAGCGGCCGCCATTTTAAAGCTAGAGAGTTCGGTAAAAAAATTTTCGATTTGCCTTAAGTTCTTCTCCGGGGTGCTCTGCTCAAATTTCCAAAACTTAATGTTGAAAATAAACGCTACAAAACAACATGTGACAAACAACTCCGCTTCCGGTTTTGTATGTTTTTGAAAAGCTTAATTAGAACTTAAATATTTGATAAATCTCTTCATTTAAAATTCTATTAAAATGCGTCCAGTACTTTAGCCGTTAGAGGAGTTACACACACGCAAACGCAGGCAGGCACCAACGAACCCCCAAACGCGCGCACGTAAGAACGCACGCAACCACGCACGCACGCACATACGTACACATGAACGCACTAACGCACCCACTCACACACGCACACGCATGTATGCACGCAAGCACGCAAGCACGGACGCACCCAGCACGCACGTACCTACGCATGCACATACGCACGCACGCACACACGCACACACTAACGCGCGAATGCACCCACTCACGCACGCGAGCACACACAAACGCGCACACGTGCGCGCACGCACACACGCCCACACACACAATTTTTTAAACTACTTTCTTTTGTTCCTTGAGCTCCAAAACGTGTATTTTTGTTAAAATCTCGATTTCGACCGTTTTTCATGAAAAATCATTACTTCCCCGTACCGAAGGTAGGAGGAAGTAAAAATCTGGTGATGGTTTCGCATAATTCTAATCTGATCGCCCATCTAGGTAGTATACTACATTCAACATAAAAAGCTACGCTAAGTATATTGCTTCCCATATATAAAATATAATAAAGAAAAATAAGTTACACGCCAAAAACTAAACTGGTAATTTTCAGTTTTTTTTTAAATTATTGTTGGATACAGCTTTGGCTCAATTTAACCGACTTGCCATCTCTTCGAATAAGCGAGATTTCAGCGTATGTCCCGAATTTGAAACAGCCTGTATAAATAAAAATACGTGTGCCACTACGTCAACATTTTGGCTAATAATGTATTTCAATTTTCGTATCACGTTTATTACAAACCCTCTGCAAATTTATTTAGGGGAGTTTCTTTTACCTTTACCAAAAATTTCAGTTACAAACTATAATGGAAATTCTCATTCAATTTACTAAAGCAAACTGGACCCTTTATCAGAACAGTTTATTCCCTACAATATCGCACCATTTCGTAATTTGATAACCATGTAATTATCGTTCGGTTTCGACAAGTAACTGCGGTGGTCAACCTTGTTTTTGTGCGACACGGATTGTGCTTGACACGGGACAGCCTTACAAAATAGTTTTCCTGCAGCCAAAATTTCCGAACCTCAAAACTTTTGTCGCCTAAAATTAACCCTAGCGCAGCAGTTGGTTTGGGAGAAATATTGCCTCCGACGTCCTACGCTAATTGAAGTTCAAGAGGAGGTTAATGGGTGTTTGCACTGGATTTAGACTTGTTTTGAACGATTTGAAATTATTACGTAGTTCAGTTTTAAACTAAAGCAATGTTCCGCGTACGTGGTAAAATTGATGGTGGCTAAATTGAGATTAACAATGCGGTTCCGATTCGTACCAAATGCGTGACTATTAGCATATTTGATTGCAACATACATTGTGACTGTGTACTTTAAAACACATTTGTATCAACACAGTCGATTTGTTAATGTCACCAGTTCAGACAAACAGCAGTGAAATTAAACGAGAAACTGAATAAACAGCAGCTTTAAAATAGTGATGCGTTTCCAACACCCTTTTCGCTGTTAATTACATGGTGGTTTCACTCCACTCATCCGTTAGTTTTAGTGTTTTAGGCTGTTTATGGACTCTAGACCTTCTTAAATTTATGTCTATCTCGCAGTGCTTCTCCGCAGTTCTTAAGTGCACGTTTCTGAAAATAAATATCCAAAGAAACAAGAACGCTTAAACTCTCCAACGCCTTTTCGCTTTACGAATAAATTAAATAACCGAATAATATTATTGTAATAATCCAAATGGAAACAAAATTCCTGTCGAAAGACAGAATAAAAAATATGACTTTGATGAGGGTTTTGTGAGTTTAAGGTCACTGAGATTCACACCAGCGGGTGAACTTAATTTTTTTTAATTTTAGAGAATGTAAAAGAGTATATAGCGATCCGTCAGTATTAAATCATTGGAATTCGTTTTCAATGTGACGTGTAAAAGGGTACAATAGGTTCCACAAACTACAGCAAAAATTTCTTTTTATTGTAAAATTCAAGAAATTTTTCTAAAAAAATTTCAGTTACTTGCAATATTGACGCCATAACCCCTGCAAAATTAAGGTTTATATATTTATAACAAACATCGCGATTATCCGTTTCTACTCTCAATTTTCACTGTAAAGAGCAAACCAGTATTGCATTTCAAGGATGTTTTTTGTTATTTCTGATTGGAGTTATACATTACGGTCAAAAAAGAATTTGAGTGTTTTCCAAAATATTCCGCATGTTTTTGATAGATTTATAGTGGCAGTTTTACGCTGTGCATGCACTTCCTGTGGTTCGAAGCCCACGTTATACTGTGAGTCCCTTATATTTGTCTGTGCAAATTATCTATCGCCGCCCACTAAACACAGACATAGGAGAGACGTCGCCAACGCCCTGAATAGGGTATAGCACTAGAGAAGCAGAAGAATACGAATCTAGGATTCTTCTTCAAGCGCATCTATTTTGAAATAGGCACCCCTTCTCTTTGGCGAACTAACCTCATTTTCTTGCGGTTTCGTCCGACTGCAAGTGCCAATATTGAAGCCAAATTTGGGTTTTCGGCGTTAAAGTGTAAACAGACAGACAGACAGACGCACCTACGCACGCACACACAAACGCACGCACAAACGCACGTACAAACGCACGCACAAACGCACGCACAAACGCACGCACAAACGCACGCACAAACGCTAGCACAAACGTACTCATAATCGCGCACGCACGCACACACGCACAAATGTACGCACGTACGCATGAACGCACTCAACCACGCACGCACAAACGCACACACTCAGGCACAAAGACGAACACAGCACACACGCTGCAACGTCCTCTTTGTCGGTTTCCCAAGGCCCTAAAACCTGCTTATTGGTCAAAATTTTTAAGTTGAAAATGTTAGGCGTAACTCGTATATCGCCCAAAGTGAAGCATCAACAATTTATTTCTAAAAGTTTAATTACATTACGGTGACATGTTTCACAAATTGTATGCCGTCGACCAGCTTTGAATCGAATTCTATGTCAAAATAAAATTGTTTATTTTAAAAAATGTCACAGCCTCCCGGATTAATATCCACTAGGTCTAAATTCCGCGTGCTGCAGTGGCATTACTAATCGATGCAACCCATAAAGTACTTTCCAGACCTAGAGACACGCTTCCGAATCGAACAAAAACTTCTAGTCCGTACAAAACCTGCACAGAAAGGTCTTTCTATAGCCCAACTTCCAGATCGAGACCACGATTCCAGTCTGAAGCAATTGAACCCCGCACAGCAAGCCTCTCCTAGAATCCTAATTCCGGAGTAGCACAAACTTACGGTGCAAAGCAAACCAGTGCCGTAAGCTCCTTCTGGGAACCGGCAGCACACAGCTTCTTCTAGAACCCTGCATATCCCTGGTAGAACCAAGCCTACACGGTGCCTGTTCGGACTGGGAGAAAACCTTTCAAACCGTCATAATATGCAAGCCCCCTGTCTGATCTCTAAGCGAATCCAGTACTTCTGAGCCACGACGCCCGCACACCCCGCTATTCCCCTAAGTTTTACGAAATGGAAACGTGATTATCCCGTAAGACGGCGTGTATTTTGTTGCAGTTAGTACAATATTTCATAACTAATCTATGTTTTTGAAATGTCGCAAATAATAGTTTAGTTTGTCCCAAAAATCAAATGTTTTGAAAATGATTTACGGGTACAGAGTGAGAAGTACTTTATTTTGTTTGATCGGTCTAATCATGAATGTTTCCATGTTTATTACCGGATTAATTACATCAGTATTCCGTCTAGTACTGTAATTGCAGAAAATAGAATGTATTCGGTTATCGCTTCTTCCGATACGTTTGTTTGTACGTTTCAGAAACATTTCTAATTCTAAAGTATTATATGTGTCATACCATGCTGCGTGTTAGTGTAAAAAGACATTTTACAGCACCAGGTGACAACAAATTTTATTTTTGCATCAACATAAAGAATCATTAACAGCTGTTTAATTATTATTTCGTCTAAGGATTTCTTGAGCAGTGGCGGCTGGTGTGGCATAGTTGGAGGCAAATAATAAAAAATTTTGAATATTAACAGTAAAGTGACAGGGAATAACTTTTTTTGATTATTTTAACACTGTTTTAAGTCTTTAACAGACGTACCTTAGTAATTTTTTTTAAATTTGTTTTGTTGTTGGTTTTCTGAATGTGTTCTTCTTAAAGTGCTGGCGCCGTCAAATTTATTAATCTTCGAAAAACACTACTATTTGCACTTGTTTCTTTTTCATCATGGTCCAGCGATTTCAAACATATCGCAAAATTTAATAGAGTCTATTTTATTTTACAACGAATGTGTCGATTATTTCTTACATTCTCACTGTGCTCAATTATATTTGAACGATATGCGCTGTTTAATTTGCCAGGCATTCATAATTCGACAAAATTATATAAATGTCTTTTAATCACTTTGTGCCGTTTTACTTTCTCGCCTATGTGCTTAACGTCGGTGATTCCCCATAAAGGGTTGCTTTCCGGAACGTTTTTTATCAAACAAACGCAACAAAAAAATGCGTTACGCACATAATCCCCGCCTAAGCCATTTACTAAATCATACGACTTTTATTACACTTTGTACCATTTTTATTTGGTTTCTCCTAATCGTTTCAAATTGTAATAATAATAAATCTAGCCTGGGTGGTTGTCGGTTTTTTAATGTTATTTTAACATCATAAATCAAATTATTTTGATTAATTAACTCGATCAAACTGCTTACCAAATTGTACGTAGCCTTTTTTGTGACAATTCGGAGCAAACTATGCCGTCCGCATAATAAACAAACTCGCATGGCAATGACCTCGTTACCCTATTGAAACGCTGTAAATCTCCAACGCTTCGGTAGTTCCTTCATCGTTGCGCCAAGACGCCACTTTTTGACATGCCCCGGTGTCCGCAACAACCTACAAAGTCTCGCTTTACTCGCTGTTCCAAAAACACTTGTTTCATTTAGATTAATTCATACTAACTTCGTGCTACTAAAGATCTAAACAGAATTTGTTTTATTGGATTTTCAATTAGATAAAATGTTTCAACAGTAATAATAGAAAAAACTACGGAATTGTAACAAATAGCTGATAGAGCAGTGCCCCGTTGCCCTCCATGTACAAGCCGCCACTGATCTTGACTGTGTAATTATTGTTTTATTCTACTCAACTTTATGAAACTTCAATGTGGCCCCATAAGAAATTAATAAGTTGATAATGGTTAAATGAGGTGAACGTTTTTTTTTAATATAAATGTATCAGCTTTTTCTTAATAAGAATTTATTGCCGGATCAGCATAAACACGCTATACATGGCAGTGTTAATTATTAATAATTATCACAATACATAACTTTATTGAGGTCGGCTTCTGCAGCTCCTCTGTCACTATTGGTTTTAACGTTTATGACACTTCAGTTAGTGAGCACTGTACATGTATCAGCTAAGAGTGAGTTAAAAGTAACTTAAAAACTAATATTTTCTTGAAATAATAAGGTTAAGAAATAAACAATAAATATTGATTTTCTTACCGTAAACTTAAGTAACGGTATAATAATTTATTATTACAAAATAAACTACAAATAATGCCAACGTATGTTACCGATAAAAACTGCCATTTTAGTTGTCTAACTTGCGTGATTTAATACAGTGAAATAATTTTAGTTAGCTGATGTAAAATGAAAAACCCACGTAATATTTTATGGAATACCGCTAAAATGCTGCGGCTTCAGCATTTCTGCACGGTCAACATCACCAAACAGAAAAATAGCACCCGACCAAACTTTACGAAAATTCCAGGTCATAATACGAAGAAAATGAGCCGATGCTTAAAAGAAATAAATTCCGAAAACAAATAAATCAACAGAACATAGTTGTGGTAATTGAAGCAACAACACATAAGTCACAGTTACTGCCATATAAACTGGAATAAATCGGTCATGGGTTTGCAGAATTACCTATAAGAGCAAAGAAATTGCATCCATACCATGTTATACTGGAATAGAATGTTCAAGAAAATTGTGTTCCAAAGAAACCTCAGTTCTACAAATTCTATTAAAGAACAATCGAATTGAACAATAAGTTTATAAATTACGTAATATTTAGCAAAAGGCATAATTCAATATCACTGGAAATCCAAATAAACACCATTGGTACTATTATGATCAAAATAATAATCTACATATTAAATGCGAATCTTTTCCACCTGTCTTAACTTGTAGTGGTGGGGGCCACATATTTGCGCGTTCATTACATAAGGCGAAAATTCTTGTATACAGCGGTCCGCTACTGTATGCAATAGAGATCAACAAAATTGGATGTGTACGCTTTGTTTGTATTATTGGAATACAATCTCCTGCTGTAATTTCCAACACAAACTCCGAGGATGAAGTATGCAGGCGAGTTTCCTGCGGTTTATGCGAAAGGCTAGCGCAGCACATGCTTTCGACAGCTTGCGAAGAGTTGTTATTACACAGATACGAGGCTTCGCGCGGCGAGTTTAAAATAATAATTACTAGTGTTACCCCAGGGCACAATGCACTGACAGACTAAGCGTTGACAGAACCGGCGAAATGCTAAGTCACGTGATGCATTAGTTCCAATAATGAGACGCGGGGTTAATGTAGATGTCGCCTCAAGTGAAGTGCGTCTAGCAGACTTAAATATATATTATAAATTAAAATAATTATTACTATGGAAAAATCGACGTAGAATAAAAATATAAAAATGTTTCATGTTCCATCTGAGAGACCTTTCATTGAAAAAAAATGGTCTAAATTAGTGAAGCGGTAGTCGCTTGAGGAACCGGAGAAAAATACCCTTTGAGCTTTTATACATGTATGGATTTAACTAATTAAAGCATTAAATAAGCCACAAAACAAGAACATCAACCCCATTTACAAAGATTTACTGTATTACACAATATTGCGTAACACAGAAGAACGGGATCGCGGATTTTCTTTCCGGGAGCAGCACTCATTCCCGCTACCGACTGAACATAGGAAACATTCGGAGCGGCAACCGCCGGATATGAAGTTACCAAAAAAATATATTAAATCCGAAACTGTATCAGTTTTGTGCTACCAAGCACTATGCTTATTAATTTTTTTATGCTACGGTCACGTAGGGAGAGACAGCACTTGATTTCAAGACCCTGGAAAAGTGTTACATCCGTCCATATTCTTTTTAAGAAAATTGTGCAGAAGGTATTTATTAAATGTAGTGTAAAATCAATTGCTTTTACCGCTTGAAGATGAAATTGAATGTTGGACGACAATTATAATATTACGACCATATTAATTTAAGATAAAATTTGAATCAAACATTCGGAAAGGAGGTAAGGGTTTTTCAGACAACTTTTATTATTTTTAAGGATAAACCGCCAGATTATGCAGCTTATGAACACATTTTAAGCACATATTCGATGATCCAAAATTGTGGTTGCCACGATTTCATGAAAAGTTCTAGTTTAACGCCTGTCTACTCAAAAACGAGTGAAGAAATTGTTACAACGTACCGGCTATAATACTCTTAATACGGCAAAATTTTGTAACTAACTTTCTAAATTTTGATGTTAATATCGACACACTTCATTGAATAAGATTACCTAAAAATACAAAATATTCTATTTATGATACAAAACACCCCGACGCCGCCACTGCTCATAGCAGTACAGCTATCATCATAAAAAAATTATATCAAACACTATAATCCACACCAAAACGTACCAATAAAATTTTTTTGATCAATACTATATATAGCACTATTAGATATAAAACGTTCCTACGATTTTCGGTAATAAAATTAACACTTGATAGTTAACTTCGCCTAGTTAGTTTAAAATAATACCGCTCGCACTTGTTTTAACTGGTACTCATAAACAACTCAGTTTATGGCTAAATCGCGATCACTAGTTGTATTACTCGTGATTATATGCAAGCAAGAAATAATTATTTAGGTATCTGGAATCAACTAGACTTACAACAAATAACTGATCAAAATAATGTAAACGGCGATGCTCATACATTAAAATTTCTTCTCTTGAAGGCTTACGCACACGGAAAGCGCTTGCTTTTTTTTTATTTCTTTCTCTATTAAAGTTGATAGGTACATCTATCTATAGATACATACGGGACTGTTATGACTTTTACAGAATTCGGTAGGCACGTTGCTCATAAACTTCAGAATTTAGATAAGCAAGTCAAGCAAAGAAATATAAAGGAAATATAATAAAATCCGGAGAAATATCGACAAACAAAGCAGAATGATTGGGTTTGTAAGTAATACAATAGCGGTCTGAATATGAAAAGAAATTATTCGCCGAGTTGAACAGCATGATTTTGTAAATCCATATAAATAGAGTTTTATTTTTTTAAAGTTTTGAAAAAACTAATTATTATATATATAATAATTAAGCAATATTTATTGCTTGATCACTGTTTTTGTTGAAGTGTAATCAGTCATATGTTTAAAATTATTATTTGAATCAATGTCAGTACTAGGGATGTACCGATCAGATTTTGGCCACTAGCCGAATACCGAATGTTCGGCTAGGCTCTCAGAGCCTAATACCAAATTTCGGCCAACTATTCGGCCAATAATTAGCAAACTATACGACCAGAGCCGAATATTCGGCCGAGTACCTACTAAATATTAGATCAAATACTCGGCCAAGGACTCGGCCAAATACCTAATATTAGGTCAACTTTTCGACTAAGAACCGAATATTACCTAAGTCTAGCTAATTATGTCGACATGTGCCAAATACTTAGTGGTACCTAATAAATGTGTAGGTTAATTGATTTACATAAGCAGATAACGTTCAGTTTGGTTACCAAAATTATAATTTTGTTTTAATGCATTTTAATTTTAATTATACCATTAGCACTTCAAAAAATTGCAATATAGTATTGTTTCTATGTAGTATACATGTGTAATAAAGCAGCCGCACATAACTTGTTTGATGTTTATACTTCCCAATATTTATGTAAGGTTATTGCACGTCTGGGTCGCGGCGGTTAACAAACGTGTGCTCTCATCATTCTTTCTGTGCATGCAAGTATTTCGCTTTTCGCTGTATATGTATTAGACTACTTATGCTTTAATAGAGTGGTACTTTAATATTAGTTAAATATTAATGTTCTTATTATGAAATATTACTCTTATGGACTACACAACCTAATGAAAGTGAACGCAAGTTGTAATCCAGAAGTCAGGGCTCCGCCGGCCTCTTGCATCTGCCACTAGTACAAGACAGATTGGTTTTTACCTGGAAATTTCAAATAACAAGCTGCAATTTGAAGGTTATGTTCATAAGCTCACTAGCAACAAATCCTAAAAAGTTTCTAAAAAATCTCTTGGGCAAACGCCGCCATCTTGAAATTTCATGCTACAACGAGCTTTTTTCGATTTTAGCTCCTTAGACTAGAAATTTTTGTTTATTGCTCCTATTGAGGTTGTCTAAAGTAGACATGCGTAAGCCGATACTTGTAACTCATTAATTATGCAAAAATACAATTTGAAAAAATAAGTTGAACTGACTTCCATGAAATCCTTGGTAAAAAAATCTTTCAGGGAGATCCACTTGAAAAGGAAAGACAACGTCCGATTACTAGCAACTATGCAACTATGAATTGGCATCGCTACCTCCTTCTCTATTTAATGGTTCCTCCATGAAAAAAGAGATTAAATCAACTCTACCAAAGCCTCTTGAAGCGTTGGCTCAACCTGCACACGAACTTGACTCTCCACCGGCTTCCTAACAATCAATGGCCAAATCTTCACAAGGTAGGTGTCATATGTAAGTGCAATAACTCAGCTAAAAGAAGTGATTGTTGTCTTCGATGGTTACTTTAAGCCAAATGCAGCAGCCGCAGGTTCACAGGGAAGAATTTCTTGTAAACACGAACAACAAGATCCAGATGGTATCTAATGTGGCATCACATTTGCCAGCTGCTGGCATCCATGTCCTTCAGGCTTCCGGTGATGCTGATTCTCTAATTGCGTCCACGGCAACCAAGGCTCGTAAACCAGCTATTCTTGTAGGCGCCGACATTGATCTCCTTGTGCTGCTCACAACTTTTGCTAATAAACGCAGGATGTGAAAATGCTAATTCCTGGGAAAATTTATGAAGCCCGGAAAATCTTAGCAGTGTGGCATTGCAAGAAGCTTTAGGCGATTTTACAACACTATTGTCTTTTTTGCATGCTATGACAGACTGCGATACTACATCTTTTTTTACTTTCAAGATTGGTAAAATCACTGGTTTTACGAAACTAAAGAATAGCAAAAAGGCTTCAAAATGTTGTGCAGGTGCTCAATATTGCATCAACTCAAGCAGACGAGGTTGCGACAGCTGGAGAGTTTCTACCATGGCAAAACCCCCTCTTAACACCAGAAGGTTTCAAATTAACACTAGAATCTCATCCAAAACACTAGTCGACGGTACTTTCCTGTTCACTTCTCTTGCACCCACTTCAAGTGCAATGCAATCGCATTTTTATGATTCAAATGGATCCCTTAGACTGAATATAAGAATTACAGAACGGAATGTACAAACCTGAAACGTCAAATCAAGAACCTAGGCCTACTAACTTGCTCAAAATGATTTCTTGCAACTGCAAATCAGGATGCGAAAGAAACAGCTGTAATTGTCGCTGAAACGGTCTGCCTTGTACTATAATGTGTATGTTTCTGCAATGGTCATAGCTGTAGTAATAGGTCGGTAGATATAGATGAGGAAAATAAGGACAAAGTTTACCATTATGCCGAAGAAGAGCTGGATACCTGCCGCGGAATTGCAAATAAAAAGATTGTGACGGTAAAGAACGAAAAACCGTAGCAATTATTTTAAAAGTTAAGATAACGGCGTTTGTCCAAAGGCAATTTTTGGGGACTTTTCAGGATAAGTTTCTAGTGAATTTCTAAACATATTCTCTAACTATCAGCTTGTTAATTGAAATTTCCAGGTTTGACCAATTCTTATTTTAACTGGCATGTACTACACACTCCGAGGTATGAGCGATTCCCGCGGATGCCGCCACCGGCCACCGAGTCTGATATATAAATGAATGGGAGGTAGCGCCCGAGAACCCAAACATCTATTGTGAGCTTGGATTTGCTTATCTGCATTGAAGTGTAACGGTCCAATGTACAAACGAACATGCGCCTTATATAAGAAACGAGTAAATATGTGCCTTTCTTTAGCGGGGCTTCCTCGGCATCAAAATTTGACACAGATGGAAGGTATCCGGATTTAATATATAGAATTAAATTATAATACAAATTTTGAGGAGCCCATGAACAAAACGTTACAAAACACTTTCAAAAACACAAACAATATGATATTTCATGTGCTTTAACAGCAATGGACACTTAAAATTTTATTATGTCCATTTTTGATTAGAAAATTAAAGATTATGAATATTTCTGATGTTAACCTGTTTTTAAAATAAATCTCTTCAAATAAAATGAGACTGTGTTATTTGAACTTGTGTCATTTATAGCGTACAGAACTCGATTGTTTTTCTTTATTCATGGTTATGTTATATCTAAGGCAAATTCAACTTTACAATAGGCTAGTCAGTAGTTCGATACAAATTGAGCTGAATAGCACACACAATGACTCTAGGGGCTCGAAAAAGCCTGCCGAAGACGATTCCAAAATCAACTTGCCAGAGATTAAGATGGAGATGAGATTGACTTCATTGTCGGATCTGAATCGATTATCACTTTACAAACGTAACAGAAGAGCTTTGCCACTGTTAACGGAAAAGAACGTCGTATTTTTATTAGTTTCATTTAAATAACTGGGGTTACATTCTGAAATCATAAAGCGAATTCGTTTATTTGTAGACAACCGTATCATTTCTTAGACAACTGCGATGATATGCAGCTAGCGATAGAATAAGACGAATGCTGAATGTTTTTCATTCCTTTAAAGCGACTTGCGCGCTAAAAAGATTACAATAACCGCGCTAGTTTGACCTAGATGTGTCACAGTTGGCGATAAAATAACTGAACACTCTGCAAGAGAAAAACAAGTAACTTGTCGGGAACAGTTCGTAAGATGGAGACAGATTTTCCGCTTCACATCAATTACTGCCTCATAATAAGAGTACTTTCTGCAGCAAATGTTGCGAATTTAATTTTACAATTTGGCGTGTTCGAATTGCTCCAAGTTTTCTACAAATTACATTTTTTGCCGTTTTATACAAGAATGGGAAAAGGCGAAATCAATTTTTTGACAAAACATTTTACTTTCCATACGTTTGGCACTAAAGACGGAATTTAAATCTATCAACAATCAAGGCATCATGCTCGCACTAAATATAAAATTTCATTTAAAAAATTACAAAAATCTTGTTCTAGCTTCTACGCTGGAATAGTTGATTGATGATTGATCAACACCTGTCTAATTTATATTTCACTGTAGAATTCTTTCAAAACCGTAAAACAACGCAAAATTGTGAAGATTACTAAGAAACGAGTCCTGACATTACCAGTAGTTTTTTTTGTTATTTACGAGATGGAAGAACTTAAGGGTGGTGGTTTGGAGATACTTGAGGTATTTCTTGATGCCTCTAGCGATTGTTATTGTTCAAAGGTTAGAAGTGTACTAGAAGGTGTTTTCAAGTGATGTTTCTTAAGAAAGAAGGTTCTTCATGTTTTACGAGTTGTTAATTTTTAGCTTATGGTCTGGGACGATACACGGGGTTCTGCCAGTGGCGGATCCTAAGCGAAATACGCAAACCAAACAAAATTACCTACAGGGTTGGGCAAAAGTATGGAACAATGCAAACATCTCTAATACGGCAACCGCGATTTAGACAAGATTTTCTACATTAAGGTTCCGATATATACGGCGGCGAATACAATAATGGTATTGGCGGTTTAAAAGGACTTCCAGTTTAGTCGGAAATTATATCAAATTTTTTATTTTAAATAAAATACCCTGTATATTTTTTAATATATCGATAGAACTCTTTTTTTGCGAGTTCAGTGATATAAGGTTTCATGCCTTTATTTTCAATAATTCTAGAGATATTGAACAATAATGTTTCGTAATTTCTATCTAGCAGCTCATTAATAGAAAAGAATGTAAGAAGCGTAAACAATTAGTTCGCTTGTTCTTCGGATCTGAATCCATTGGATTTCTTTCTTTGGGGACATTTAAAATCTAGAGTTTATACTAAACGACCAAATAATTTGGAAGAATTAAGACTTAGTAAAATAAGAATTCTTGCAGAGCATCTTGTTAATGTTACTGAAGCATTTGTACATACACTTGATCATTGCCAACAAGTAAATGGTGGTCATTTCGAGCATCTTCTCAAGTGATGTTGGTTGTGTTTGTTTATTTGTTTGTTTTTCATTGTTTTGTTGTCATGTGTTGCTAGGTAATAAAACAAATTACGAATCATTATTGTTAAAAACAAAGGCATGAAACCTTAAATCACCAAACTCGCAAGAAAGAGTTCTGTCGATATATCAAAAAATATATAGATTGTTCTATTTAGATTAAAAAATCATATTAAATCATTTCCGGCTAAACCGGAAGTCATTTGAAACCGCCAATACCTTCATTGTATCCGCCGTATATCGAAACCTTTATGTAGAAAATTTTGTCGAAATCGCGGTTGTCGTATTATAGATGTTTGCATTGTTACGTACTTTTGCCCAACCCTGTATAACTTACCACTTTTTTAAAACGCATACAACCGTTTATATTTTGTTACGGGAAAACGACGTTTTTAAAAAGAACTGTAAACGGGCAAAAAAACTAGATATGCGCATGCTAGGCGGACAACATTGTTTTTTAAAACACTAGGGCTAGGCGATGGGGGGTATAGGGTAAGTCCGGGAGAGATGCCCCTCCGGGTGAGATGGGCAATGCATTTATTTCTTTTATCTGCATACAGATGGCGGTAAATGTTAGCGCACAGTAATTTCTTTATTATTTGACATTCGTGCTAGCAAGTGGGACCTTATAACTGCAGATATCGGTAAGTTGTATCAATTTATTTGTTTTCTACATCTTGAAACCGAATTCAACTTTTGAATTATAGTTTCGTATACAAGTCAAAAATAATGTATGCAAATTGTTTCTAACCTATAAGCAAGGTCATTGGCCAAACCTGAAATAAGTTACTCGCTGGGGCATCTCTCCCGCAATAAACGGAGAGACGCCCCAGTTATTTATGGTAAAGATGCCCCACAAATTAAATGCTAGACCAGAGCTGAAAGAAATATTTAATCCCTGATTACAGATTTTCATTCAAGAAATGCCCACCGAATATAAACGGAAATGTCTAGAGAGAGGAAAGTGGACGAAAGATCAGTTAGAATTAGCTTTGCAAGCGATTATGGATGGGCAAATGGGTGTTAACCAAGCTTCTCGTTCCTTTGGAATACCATCCCGGACTTTGCGGAGAAGGCGATTACAAAATAATTCTGAAAAAACATCGATGGGGCGGGCCTCCCTGTATGTTTGGAGTGGAAAACGAGAAAAAATTAGTAAGACACATACAAAAATTACAAGCAAGGGGTTTTGCACCAACCAGAGACGACTTACGAAAAATTGCCTATAATTTTGCTGAGGCTTTAAAGATTAACCATAAATTTCATAAGGAATCAGAGAAAGCGGGCCATGATTGGTTAAATTCCTTTTTACGACGTAATCCTATACTATCAATTCGCAAAGCTGAAGGTGTATCTCTCTCCCGTGCTGAAGGTATGTGTAAGGAACGAGTCACAGCATACTTTGATTTACTACAATCTGTGCTCCAAGAAAACAATTTATTCGACAAAACAGGACATTTATACAATATGGACGAGACAGGATTGCAATTAAACAATAACCCTTCCTTTGTGATTGCAACAAAAGGATCTAAAATTGTTTCGTCTGTCACTTCTGCCGAAAGAGGTGAAACGATAACACTAGTGGCATGCTGTAATGCTGAAGGCACTTTTTTACCTCCTGTCATGATTATGAAGGGCAAAAACAAGAAACCTGAATATAAAGATGGAATGCCACCAGGATCATTCGTTTGTATGTTTCAAAAGTCGGCCTACATTAACTCCAGTATTTTTACGGACTGGTTCAAGACCCAATTTTTACCAGGAAAACCAAAAGGTAAAGTTCTTTTGCTTGTGGACGGACATTCATCGCACTCTAACCTCGAAACATTAGAATTTGCCGATGAGAACGACGTGATGTAAATCTTCCTAGTCACACAACTCATTTTTTACAACCACTGGATAGGGCAGTATTTAAATCTTTAAAATCTGCATGGTCTATTGAGTGTAATAATTGGATGAAAATACACCCATCAAGAAAATTAGGCAGGCTTCAATTTGGTCAGTTACTCTCTGAGGCGTGGGGCAAAGCAGCGACCAGCACTAATGCAATATCTGCATTCAGATCTACTGGCATATACCCGTGTAATCCTGAAATAATTCCAGAATCCGCATATTTATTGCAAGAAGACCATACAACTGCGGAAGAGCAATCTGCAACGGAACCAAGAGAAACAGAACAACCACCGCTTCCAATGGAAGTAGAACCGACACCTGCACCTTCTACTGGATATGACTCACCGCCTCCAGAAGCAAATAAAACGGGAATATCCGAAACTATTACTCCAGGCAAAATGTTAGAACAACTGTCTCCAGTTCCACAGCTTTTAACTATAGAAACTACCCGTAAGCGTGGAAGAAACGTTGCCACCATATTAACATCCCCAGAGAGTATCAAACTCAAAAAACTAAAAGTAAAACCAAAAAGTAAATCTACTGGTAAAGGAAAAGAAGATAAAGGAAATAAAACCAAAAAGATTGAGATTTCAAATAAACAATCGAAGAAACCGAAAAAGAAAATTGACGATACATCGAGCGATACGGACTGCGGTGGCAACGTTTGCTTGGATGACACTGATGATGATCTTTCTTCTAATAATACATGTACGGGGTGTGGAGAAGAGTATACTACCACCACAAAAAAAGATGATTGGTTACAGTGCCTTCATTGTAGTAGCTGGTTTCATGAGGGATGTAGTAAATATGCAAATGTTTGTGACTCATGTGGATGACTTTTTGCACGTAAAAAATAAAAAGTTACTAGCATTTGGCCATATCTAAAGGCTATGTTCATCCAACTGTACATTTGAGTGTATTTTACTTTTTTGAACCTAGGGCATCTCACCCTACAGGTGAGGGCATCTCTTCCCTATGGTAAGGAAGAGATGGATGGCCAATTGCATTTTTTTTTAAATAATTAATAAACAAAGATTATTTTGTTTTCTATTAAAACCAGTTTGTGTTTCTGTTGGACTATTAAATAAAGTTTTGAAATTCACTTTTGCCGTTATTTTACACCTAAAGGGAAACGTGTAGAAACCGTAAACAAAAAAGTGGGGCATCTGTCCCGGACTTACCCTATCAAAAATTCGTCGGAAAAATAAAGTTTAAAAAAATTCGAAACTGGAACCGGAAGATATGTTTTTGTAAGTACTTTTGCGTGAACCAAATATATAAATTTGAAATTAGAATCTGATAAATCATCTTATGGTAAATCTAAAGCTTTTTTTCCAAACTTTTCATCTTTAAAATGGCGGTCACTACGATTTTGTGAAAATTTTGGGAGAAAATTGGGCATTGTAAGAGCCTGATACAATATTCGGACTTAATTTCTTTTTCAAAATTTCGAAATATCTCACCCGAAAACTGACCGCACAATTGTTTTTTAATTATGTAGGCTTACACGTATAGGGACACAATTTAGTTGATGCCCCAGTCTACTAATTTTACTGTAACGCCTTCTTTCTTAATCTAAAATTCATCTTCTTTTATTTAATAAAACATTTTTGTTTAAGCTAAATTATTATTCATGAGTAATAGTAGAATAAGGTATACAACTTAATTTTTAGGTGTGTCAATTTAGCGTGTTAAATGTACACTTACCTTTCCAATATTTGGTCCGTCTTTAGACTTCCTACTCCCAAGTAAAGTTTTTCTAAAAAAGCTGTTTGGCAACCGCCACGGAACTTTCCTCACATCTGTCTAAGTTTTTGAAAATTTGTAAATATTTTGAAACTTTTAAAGATTTTATGGATATTTTCGAAATATGTCAAATACATTTTGTAGCTGTATAACAATTTTTGTTATACATTTTTGAAACTTCTGAGAACTATAAAATTGTTTTAACTTTTCTAAATTTTTGAAATATGAAATAACTAAAAAGTTTGAATATTTAGAAAATGTTTGAATACTTTGAAAATTTTTTGGTTTTGTAAACTGAAAAATTATAAAATTTTGAAAAATTTAAGAAACTAAAAATTATTGAATGTTTTGAAAATTTGAAATTATAAAGAATTTGAAAATTAAAATAGTTGAGATTAGAAAGTTCTTGTCAGTTTAGTAAAATTTCAAAATTTTCAGTTACTTAAATTTTTTAAATTTTGTAACTTTTCAATTTACAAAACTTTAAAATTTTCAAAGTATTCAAAAAAGTATAATATTTAATAAAATTAAATAGTAGTGACTTTTCCGAAAATTTATAAAAATATTGTTACACATGGACATAGTACAAAATCTATTTGAAATATTTCCAGAATAAAATTTCGAAATATTTCTAAAAATTTCAATAGATGCGAGGAAGGTTGCGATTGCGCAACAGCTTTTTTAGAACCAAATTACTTGTGATAAATCCAAAAACGAACCACAAATTGCGAAGGTGGAGGAAAGTTACACTCGCTAAATTAGTGCATCTAAAAATTAAGTTGTAAACCTTATTCCACTATCACCTACGAATAATTCAGCTTAAACAGAACTGTTTTACCATCCCCATTTAATAAATAAAAGAGGATAAGTTTTAGACGACAAAAGAAGGCGTTACTGAGACATCAACTAAATTGTGTCCCTATATCTATATATAAGCCCCAAAAATTAAAAAAAAATTTGTAGCAAGTTGTTGAATAACATTTTTTTGAAAATTTTCATAATTTTGAAAAACATCGCATCGCAACTTTATTTGTGCGAAAATTGTTTTAAAGAGGGTTGCCCTAGGGCAGGCATGGGCAACCTACGGCCCGCGGGCCGTATGCGGCCCGCGTACAACTTTTTTCCGGCCCGCCGGACATGTTTCATTTGACCACCAATCCGGCCCGCGAGACCGATTATTATTTTAAACTGATTAACGGCGCTTGCCTTGATTACTGGCTGACCAGGACAAGTAACAAAGCCACACACAACATTAACATACAAATAAAACACATGTGCGTATGGCTTGAATGAATGTGCATGACGGGTGGCATAAGCTTCAGGAGCGTGGTGGTTTAAAGGCCAAAAGCCCCACTACCTCCTACTACACAAGCGAAGAGCCTACCCGGAGTGAAAGACCTCGACACCTTCAGGTATATGAGGATACATTATGATGATGACAAATAAACGACAGTAACGAATTATTTCTTTTGTTTGAGGAAAAAATGCGGACTACGCCGGCTTTATGCGTAAGTGAAATATTATGTATACCTTTTACTTGTTGAATTTTTGCATTTTAAAAAATTTCTGTTTTTGTTGAATATATTTCTGTATACATACCTTTTTGTATTTACATATTTTAAAAATATTTATCCAAAAGAATGTAGTTTTTTATCTTATTTACGGCCCGCGATACATAAATGGATCTTCACTTGGCCCCAGCTACTCAAAAGGTTGCCCATGCCTGCCCTAGGGCAATGTCTAATTTCATCTAGAAATGTCATCACAAAATCGTACCGGCTGCCATTTTAAAGATAAAAAGTTCGGAAAAAATGCGTTAGATTTGCCATAAGAAGTTCTATCAGATTCTTCTTCCAAATTTATAAATTTAATTCCCGAAGAAATGCTTCCTGTTACGGTTTCGAATATGTTTAAAGCTTATTTTTTAGATGAATTTTTTATGTACCCCCATATTCCAAAACTTATCGAAATTGGTTCACCCGTTCGAGAGCACCCACTCACAAACATCTACCTACCCACCCATCCGCCCACAGACAGACAATCTCAAAAACTATTTTGCTGGCCCAAAACATATATGTATTTCCGCCAATAATTATAATTCGAATATTTGTAGGAAATCAATACTTCCCTATACTGAAAGTATAGGAATGTAAAAATAAACACTTAAAAAGCCATAATGTAAAAAAATTCTTTGCAAGTTTCTCTAAAAAAGAAGTAAAAATAATTACTTTTAGCAGCAACGCTGGAAGCGGATGCGAACACTGCAAACACCTTGAAAGTTATTCTGATTGATCTTCTGGAACTAATTATGTGAATGATTGCTTCTTCTACAGCTTGACTCGAAGAATGCTTTTTACCTTCCTCGGTGCTGTACGAAACGAAGTATACCTAAGAGGCGGGTATTATTTTCAGTGGCGTTCAGGCGAGCTTTGTTACATTTATCTGCTCAAGGCGTGAGGTGTAATCCGTATGCGTAAAGTATTTTTACAGGTCACTTGAAATTAAAACGCTAGAATAGTCAAATCATATTTAAAAATATAATCATGTCATGGACGGTTTCTATTGACATTTACGGAATAGCTGATCTCAATGTTAAATTATTTTTGCATTTGCTCAACTTAAATTATAGACATACAAATTCAATACCCAGCTAAGCAACAAAAAGCAATGTTTCAGTTCAATGCTAGGAAATCATACACGAACCAAGTTCTAACCGTACTCAGAAGGGCTTTAATTGACATTCCGTAGAAGTTCTGCGTGTAAGACATTCATGCCCTATAACAGCTCTCAAACTAATCTTGAACAAAAAGTGGTGATAAGCAGTGACGTTCCGTTGGTTTAAAATTTGGGTAGGCAATGGTAAAAATTATGCAACATTAAGATTAAAAAGTAAAACTATAACGGCAACTCCAATTTACCAAGAACTGTTGTTAATGAATTAATCTACGCATAGAATCCGTATTAAATTTCACTTTGTCATTATGCACTTTAATTTGATGAGGTCTAAAGCCAAGGTAATGCGCAATTTGCCAAATAATTTTAATCTAACAGTTGCAATAAATGTTCTTTGATTGACGCACGTTTTTTAAATGCAGCGGAAATATTTTTTAAAACAGAGCATCCTGTTGCAGACTATACTTTTAAGGGGTTAGATATAGATGAAAATAGTAAGCAATTCCATCAAAATAGTTTATTTTTAATATTGCTACCAGTTAGCCAGTCTATCCTTTTACGCCATTTAGTAATAATTGATCTAGATTTCTTCCTACTGTCTATCTGTAACGGCCCTAGTCATTGTGAAGTACATCGCCCATGATTTTTTATTTCTATTTGTTTTTGTAAGAGTATCCATTGAATTTTTCTTTTAAAAACTGGTCAACGAGAATTTCCATATTTACTGCTAGTTTGCAAACTACGTATGAAATAACTAAACAGACATTAGCTGCACGCTACAACTAACTGCCGCTGATCGGCGCCGCGAGGCCGTGCCTTTGCCGTGCTTATTGCGTTTTAAAATCCCTACTATTACTTTGCATCTGTCCATCTAATTAATGCATTATTTGTACCAATGTACAATGTGCATGCAAACGTATTATGAATAATTGATTGGCTGATTGTGTCTAAGCTGGAATCATTTGGCCCGATAAGCTCGGTCTTTGCGTATGCGAAACTGTATTTAAAGGCAACGGTTTATTTATTTGGCGCCTAATTTTTAATGTTATGTGGTGGTGTTAAAAGTTAAAAACCGTGTAAAAAAATCTTTTTTTTTTGTTGAAAGATAGAATTTGCCTTTTTTTTTCAAAAGCTTTGCCTACTATAGCCGAACCGCCACTGGTGATAAGCGTTATTAATTTCATGTTTTTAATGCTGTAAAACATCCGTATTTCCAAATAAAGTAATAACTCAAAAAGCAGCAGGTGTATTAAAATTGCGTCGTTACTGGAAATGAAACAAGACATTTAATTGGGTTTATTAAGATTGATCTATTCCGTAAACATTCTGATCTCGGGTGTTTTTTTTTCAGAAAAAATACATCGAAGCTGCAACTGAAATTTGAAAAAACTTTAATAAAATTTGAACTAAAGGTATAAAGTAAATCTGTTTTATAGTAGGCAACCTTAGTCGTCATATAAATTTAAACTAGTGTTACCTCGCCGAAATTCGACGGTTGACCGACCCGGCGAAATGCTAAGTCGCGTGATGCATTAGTTCCAATAATGAGACGCGGCGTTAGTGTAGATGTCGCCTCAAGTGAAGCGCGTCTAGCAGACTTTCATATATATTATAAATTAAAATAATTATTATTGAAAAATCGACGTAGAATAAAAATATAAAAATGTTTCATGTTCTATCTGAGGATAAAAACCTTTCATTGAAAAAAAAATTGTCCAAATTGGTGAAGCGGTAGCCGCTGGAGGAACCGGAGAAAAAAACCCTTTGAGCTTTTATATATGTATGAATGAGACGCGAATAGCGAATGTTTAATTCTGATAAAAATAGAACGTTTAATGGGATGGACTTCGTGATGAAATCTGATTGTAGAGAAAGCTCATTTATTACAGGAAGGTAGAAATCAATTCCAACAAACTTACTTTTTTGTTAGGTTTCTTATTTCTCGTCATTAACATTATACCTTTAAACGTTCAAATTTATAATAGTAGAATGCTTTTCTTTAGTTCGGCTGACATATTCTAATGCATTTTTAAAGTTCATGATGTCCTTTTGTATTTTAGGATATTATCGTACTTTTCTATGAATTTATAAAAGAATGGCTGTAATGTTTACCATAACATATCGAATACAGAGGCGGCTTGTGGTGTAACATAGAGGAAGGGCGATTTATGAAAGTATGTGAAAAATACGCCGCAAGCAATTTTTTTTTTAATGGACGTAGCTTATTTGAAGTTGTCGTCTTAAGAACACATAAGACTTTAACGTATTTTTTGTAAAACTCAAAGTTCTACATATCTTTAGGAATAAAATTTAAAATGCGAGCAGTAGAGTGATAGGTAATAACTTTGTCGATCTTTTTGTTTTTACCACTTTTTTGAGCATTTAACACACTTCTACCTTAATTAATTTACTTAAGTATCAAATTCATGCACCTTTCTTTCTGATGTACAAAACGTTTAATCACTAGTTCATTAAAGTTTGCAATAGTAGTTAAAAGCTTTTTTTTTATGTTGAACACATTGCTACAGCACACTGTCTGCTTGTCTGCAGGGCGTTTCTAGCAAAAGTTAATCCTTTTTAGGATTGAAAAACGGCTGAATCTTTTGTGATTAATTAATTTTATCACACTGCTTACAAAATTTTATGTAGCAATTTTTATGACAATTCTGAGCAAACTATCCCAATATCAGCGATTAATTTAAGACAGCTACAATTCAACGATAATTTATTGATTGAAATACGTCTACATTCAATCTCAGTCTAAATTATTCTCCCTTCAAAGTTATATTCACAACTATTCCCATTACCATTATAGGTGCTTAAATCACCCAGTGGTGTTTTTATGTTTCCAGTACCCCAAACTGCTGGGATGAGGTCACTGCGGTAGGCGTCGAATACTGACGCTCACGCCTATAAAGAAACTCAAACTGCAACGTATTTACTGGTCTCGTTACGCTACTGAAACGCTGTCAGTCCCCAGTCCTCCGGCAGTTCTAATATTGTTTCGCTAAAACGACAATTTTTTGACATACCCAGCGTCTCGCATCAACCTACAAGGTCTCTGTCTACTTCTTTTTCTTCTTCCTCATATTATAGGTCAATGGCCTGTTTAATACCCGCAACTAGTGCGGTTTTTGTGAACCCCCTTGGCACGTATGCCGGGCAGGAGGCTGGCCTTACCCGTCCAAAGGGGAAGTTCCACTAAATGGTTTATGATTGCCAAATATGTTAGTACGACAACCGGGACCGACAGCTTAACATGCCCTCCGAAGCACCTCCAAGATCTCTGTCTACTTGTTGTTCCAAAATATTTGTTTTGTTTAGACTAATTTATACTAACCCCTTCCTGCTAACGATATCAAGAAAATTTGTTTTGTAGGATTTTAAATTAAGTAAAATTTTTAAATAGTGTTAATAGAAAAAAATACGGAATCGTAAACAATACCTGAGAGGGCAGTGCACCGTTGCCCTCCCTATACAATCCGCTACAACTGGTTGAATGTGGCAATCGTCGACTTTTCGAGTTATCAAAAAAAAATATTTGTTTTTAAATCTCTTTTCTTTCTTTCATCACTTAGCTTTTGCAAGCGTTTATGTGCCTAGAAACATTTAAAATAGCTTTATACATAACACGTCACTACTTCCGGTTATACGGGAAGAAACGCTAAGTTTTTTTCTTAAATAGCACCTTATATTTTTCTAGCAGATTCTGATAGACCATTTAATTCTCTACTCAGTGACGTATAAAAGTAACTCAAAATTTTGTGTACTTCGAAACCTTTAAATTCGCTTTATATACATAATACGCCACTACTTCCGGTTACGCGGTTACAAGGGAAGTAAAGCCAAGCTTTTTTACTTAAATGGCAGTTTTCATTTTTTCTAGCTGTTTCTGATAAACCATTTAATTCTCTACTCAGTGATGTATAAAAGTAACTCAAAACTGATTACAACACTATTCAGTTATTTATTACTACAAGAATATTTAAAACGTTCAAAGTATGGGATACTACTGACGTGTTTCGTGCACTTTTTCGCTTTAAGTTTGATTTCGAGCCCCACCATAGAGATCTCGCTTATTTGAAGAGATAGAGAATTGGTTAAATCAAAGCAAAGTTGCGTAATTTATGACTGTCAATAATCTGTAAAGAAATTTAAAGTAGAAACTCTGGTTTTTTAAATATCAAAAAAAATGATTTTTTGTCGCTAAAACACTTTCTTACCGTGATCATTATCGTCACAGACACTATTAACTTATCTTTAATAAATTAGTTGTAAAAACAATAACGGCACTTAAATTAAATGCTTGTATATTACATATGTCTAAATAGACAATTATTTTTAGAGATCGAAAGTCGTTTCTGTTGCCTAGGTCCCTCCAGCCTAGTATGTCGAATGATCACTTTAAAAAAAGGATAAACAGACTGCAATTAATATAAATGTTCGTAATTAGTGAACTTTGAAGATTTAAGCTAATATTTTTGTCTGCATTTCAATGTACATATGACGTTGTGGGCTGTTCACCTTCACTATAATACTCTCGTTTTCTTCGAAATGATGTAACGCTTCCATAAGCTTAACACAATTTTATCAAACAAACTTCACTTTACACAGATCCAGAAGCAAGTTTAAAGAAACTTGGTGGGTGAACAGGTTTTTTAAATTTTTTTACGGGTTTGTAGAAGCATTTTAACTTCTAAATGAATTCATCTGGAACGCTGAATTTCGTTGCTATAGCGCTTAAACTTTTATTCGGGGCCTATTTTTGAATTACACTTCCAGAGCTCAAACATAGATTTATTGGCATTCACTCCAAGTATTGGTTTTGAGGAACAGTGACATTCTCTATAGGTCAATTTAAAATTAAACTAAATCTTTGATTTCTGAATAATAACATGGATCAAAAATGGTTTCTCAACGGATTAGAGTTTGCATTAAGTTTAGCACGGACCATCAATACAATTTAAATTTTCGGTTTAAATAAAATTCAAAATTTTTATCAGGTTCTCTGGAATTATTACAAAGGAGCTTTGATCGCTCTAATAGTTAAGTGTGCAATAATATTGATTTAGAAGGGCTATGTAACTATTTGAAGTTTAAATGTACAATGCTTACTTTTCTGAATTTACAGCACGTTTTAAAGGCAAAGTAACCTGAAGCGGAACTACTCCCACTTATAGGATTAGGTTTGTGCGCTCCGACGCAAAAGAATTTAGAGGGGAAAAATTAAACAACTCGTCTTGAGTTAAATTAGAAATAGAAATAAAGAGAACAAAGAATTGATTTTACAATTTCAGCCGATAAACATAGCTTGGATTTAAGTAAAGAAAACTAGAAATCAAAAATTGGAAATTGGATCAATAAAATATTAGGAATTGGGAACTGCATTAATGACCACAGCGGTAAGTATAAATGTAATAAATTTCTTAAAGAAAGGGTTAAAAAAGAAATCGCTTTGTATGCAACGACGATCTCGTGAGGTGGGTCTGACAACTAATGCAAGGTTTGTGCCTTGATTTACAAAAAATGATTTAATTTCTGAGGCACTCTATAAGTATTTATTTTAAATGTTATGTGGTTTTTACATTTTCTTTTTAATATAAGAATCTTATGCCAAGTTTTGAAATGCACGAAATAATTACTACATATAGTTGTAACAAATCTTAGGAAGGCTGTTGAAAATCGAATCGGATTTTTCTAAAACCTTCTTTAATTTGAGAAAAGTAAGCGAATCTGAATTTTAATTAAAACATGGAATAATTAAGGTAAGTACGCATATTAAATTTCAGCAGTCGTTAAATTCTTCACTTATAGTATAAAAGTTTAAAATACCAAGTAAACTTGCATTATTTTTTTAAACCGTTTTACTTATTTTTGATTTAGAGATTCACGTAAACAGACACAGATGTTACGTCTTCAAAGGAAACATTTTATACTTTTGTAAGAAGACATTTACAAACACTTCTGAATTATGCATAAGGGCGCGTGGAAAACAAAACAAACTTTTAGGTAAATAGATAAAGTTAGTACTGTCACTACTGTCGCTGTCACCAAGAAACAAGAAATCGACTATAAACAATTTTGACCAACTTTCGTTTTAATGAACAAAGTTTTGAGATTTCGTTGTTCCTCGTATTTCTGTTTTCTTATGTTCCGAATCTGACGTAATTCTAATATAATTCCTGTAATTTTATTTCTGTTTCAATTTAAGTAAAAAGTGTTTTCCCGGAGTACGATAATGAGTATAAATTAGTACATTCGAATGGAGTTCATTTCTAGAGAAATAACTTGGGCAGTGGCGTAGCTATCAATGGTCGAAAGACGATGGGGTCTCAAAGATTTAGCAGTCGCTTGGGGATGCCGATGAAAACAAAATTCAGTTAATTCCTAAAGTAAGTGGCGTATTTGCAGTCAAAAATGCTGTAATTTAATGTTCACATATTAAAAATTACTTGACAACGCCTTGAACGCCTCTTTCCCAAAACAAATGTCTGAAAGGGGCCCTATTTTGTGACCAGGCCAAAAAATCTTAGCAACGCCACAAAACTTAGGGCAACAGAGTGGATACACACGTTTATCCTAGTAAATTTACTACAGCTTAGTAGAACTACTCATAATACCACCGTTTTGTTGTTTGCGAAAAATGTTTCCTCACATTTGTTTTGCTTTTAAAAGGAAGGAAAAAGGAAATCGGTGTTGGTTCATCCCCCGTGAAGAAGTGGGCCGCTATAGGGGTCTTTCGGACTCCGCACCGGAGTCCTAAACCCATCTTAAACCGAGAAAAGATTCTAAGGATAGGTTAGAACCAGTAATTTGAAAAAAGGAGGATTTCCGCGGAAAGTACTGCCCCAGTATTCACTTTTTTTGAAAGAAAACCGCGAAAAAACCTGAGCCAGAACAGTCGGCCAGGTCGGGAATCGAACCCAGGGCCTACCGAATAAATGCGGACGCGTTGACCTCGAAGCCACCTCTCTCGGTAATTTATAAGGTATATCTAAGCATACAACTTTAAAGAGTTATCGACGAATTTTAAGTAGATACTCAATTGTGCATTAAATGTTAATAACGTTTACGAGTAGGCAATTTCTTATATAAATGCATTTGCAAAAAAAGCTAGCTTCAAACATTTATTACAGTAAATATCCGGATATGTTTTTAAATATTTTATCTCCTGCCACTCATTGGACGTATCGCGGCTTCGCTATATAAATCTTCTGAAAGCGCGTAGTTTAATAAAATATATAACCGGAGAAAATTTATACGGAAACACTCTAGCAAAATTATTTTTAGAATGAGTTTTTCATAACTCGGTACGTTATGTTAACATTAATAATATTAAAGTAAATTTAATTGACTGTGCAATCTCGTCTTCGCTGTTATTACTGTGTAAACAAGATAAAATAAATTCGAGTCTTCAGTCAGAATTAAATTTATTTTGCAAAAATTACTGCTTTTGATTACAACTAAGTTATAAAAGGCCTTTTGCGATCTTTATGAATGTAGCTTCAAAAAGACGCGTTCAATTTATTTTATATGATCCCTTCAAACTTCAATTTCCGCCAATGCTTTCAGAAATTTTTTTTTGGTAAATAATTAGAAGTTCGTATTTAAACCGAAGTTTCCGGATTATTTCGGTCTTTTTCGATGTGACAACTTAAGGATTAGAAGCTGCATTTTTGGTTCTATTATCTGTATTTGGCTGTGACTCATATTTCTCTATACGTGAAAGTGTAGTATCTTTAAATTTTAGTTCTGTCTAGTTTATCGTAAACCTACTTTAGTACTTCCAGTTTTTTATTTGTTTATCTTTTTCTAACACATGACACGTTTTATCTAATTTTTGCAACGCATCTACCATGTTTCTGCGTAGTATAAAAAACTAAATTTCTAATAAAAACATCCCACATGTTTGTACCTACATGAAATTTTTATGATCGTTCGTTCGTCCTCCAATATTTTTAAAACGACAAGATCGATTTTAATAAAACTTGAAATGTAGAGGTATATAAAAAAATCGTTCATAGTAAGAGCTTTAAATTTTCTTTGACACGTTTTTTTGCCAGCGGTGACGCCGATGGTATCGTGGTATGCACTTTTGTATTATGACTCAAAGGTTGCACGTTAAAAGATTCCAACTTTGTAAACAGATTCAGCCACATTGTCAGATATAGTGGCCTAACCTGTAATATTGGTAAATAGTCCTAGCAGTACAGCAGATATATTGATGTAATTCATACATTCTGCCGGCATCTCAGCTTTATGGTACCGATTACAGTGCTTGATTGTTACGGGTATTTATATAAATTAGATATCCTTCCCCAACGGTTAGTGGGAAGCGGCGCCCACTACTAGAAACAACATATCTACGCGTCCATTATATAAGGTGCATATTTGTTGGTACAGCGGGCCGCTACAATTTTTGATAAAGGTAACTGCTATATTCGCTTATTTATTGTTAGATACCGAAAACTACGGAGGGTATACCTCTTGATAGTTGTGTTATTCGGGAACCCTTCTTCCTTACTCAACGTTTAATGGCGAAGGGCCCCCGCTTTATAAGCCACATATTTACGCTTCTATACATTTGTAAATAATCTTAGCTGTACAGTAGAAATATACTAAACGAAAGATTACAAACAGTTTCAAAGATTGCTGTTTAAGTAGGGTGTAATAGCCGATTCGAACACCTGCCGTGTCTGAGGTAACTACTGCATCGACCGGCGAAATTTCACCGTTGAGACTGTGGTGCGGTAAAAAGAGGTTTATAAAAGGTCTGCAACAGGTCTGGAACAGCAAGACTTTTTTGCAATTTGACAAAAATAAAAATTTTTGTAGTGCCGCCAATTTTTCGTGATAACTTCAACATTTTTTTCCAATTGCATAGCATAATTGTTTCCACTTAATCTTGTCGCGAATTTTCTTCGTTTTTATCAAGAAATATTGGTATATACCGGTAATTGTAACCAATACCGAAATTTTTAGTTGCAGGAAACCATAACCGAAAACGTAACCGAAATTTTAGAAACTATGAACCGTAACCAAAAACCGAAACGTTATTTTATTTCGGTTCACGTTCCTAAAGGTAAGCAATTCATAAATATTCATTGACTCAGATATTTCGGGATACAGTTAGATTACAAGAATTATAACAATCGCACATTAATTTATAAAATCTTCTTTACAAACAACTGCTAACTGCAACTGATTTTATTGCTAATATGATACTTATTCGTTAAGCGCGTTATAAACATTGCAATAACATAGCAGAATCCATGAACACACCCTTTTCTTTACAAACAGTTGCTAACTACGGCTGATTTTATTGCAAATATGATATTTCTTTGTTAAGCGCGTCTGAATTCTTACAATATAATAACAGAACCCGTGGACTACGCCTAACACTTTTCTTTAAAAACATATGCTAACTGCGGCAATTTTATTGCTAATGTGATATATTTTTCTTAAACGTGTCTTAAACTTTACACTAAAATAGCAGAACTCGTGGGCTACGGCACACGCTTTTCTTTGCAGATAATTACTAGCAAATTAGATAGAAGAGATATATTGATGTAAGTTATACATTATGCCAGTATCGTAGCTTCACGGCACCGATTACACTGCTTGACTGTTATATAAACATTGAAATCCGCAAACATAATAAATAAGGTGCGTCAAGAATTTTACTGAATACGTCGTCAATAAACTTTGGCACAGAGGAAGGGAATTCAGGTTTACTATAAAAAAACAGAGAGCTATGCTCTTTGTTTTATTTTGCTAACAGGTATTTATGTTAACCAGATATTTTTCTACCTGACTTAGCGTTAAGTCGCAAGAGACCCCCACATAGAATCCACATATTTACGCGTCCATTATTTAATGTGCATATTCGGTGGTACAGCAGACCGTTACAGTTTTCGTTAAAAGTACCTACTTTATTCGCTTATTTACTGTCACCATAAGCTACGGAGGGCATAGCCCGCAGGTATTTATGTTAATAAACCCTTCTACCTGACTCAACGTTTAGTCGCGAGGAGCCCCTGCTACTATACACCAAATATTGACGCGTATATTATATAAGGCACATATTTATTAGTACGGCGGGCCGCCGATAATAAAGATAAGCAAACCTTCTTGTTTGCGGTTTGGTTTTAGTTTAATTTAATTTAAGCATCATAAAGACGTTTACAAAAAATAATCCATTACACTTTACATATTTACTTTACATATTGCTATGATATTTGGATGTGTTTGATTTGTCTGGAGCATTGTAGTTCCTGGAAGGCAATTTTTGGGATGCTTGTTACAATTCAATTTATGATTGGAGGTTTGTGAAGACTGTAAGGTTTTGAATTCGAACCTATACACTCAGGGTTGCGTATTATTGCTATAATTTCTTGTTGTTAAAATTCAAACAATGTGATTATCATTATATCATTTATATTTCATATTTGTGAAGTTTTGTTTAGACTGAAAGAAAGAAGAATACAATCAAATTGATACGATTATTGTTTATGTTAATTTTAATTATAATTTAGTTCAGAATTGTTTAAAAGGTTTAATTTATAAGAAGTTTTTAGACTTACTTGTTTGTGCATCATTAAATGTAGTTTGTGGGTTTATGGATTTGAATGTCGGTTTGACAGATGTATAAATAAATACTCATTGTCATGAGATTTATTTGTTTTTTCAAAAAATGGTAATCAAAGGAGGACAAAAGAATGGAAAATTTGTTTACTTAGCTACGACTCGTCTTTGTAAAAAAAAAGGACAAAGGATTTTAGATTATCTGAATGAATAAAGAAGAAAAACGAGTTTAAAGTAATATAAAAGTGGTTTTGAATTTAGAAGAACCTATTATAAAACGGATACAAGTGTTTGTCAACGAATTGTGGAAAATCCAAAAGAACAAATAAATACAAAGCGATCCAGAACGAGTTTCCAGTTATGATGATAGAAAAGCCAAGTATAAATTAACATAAATGCAGTCCAGAGGAGGATTCAAACTAAAGACGAGTTTTGTAGTTATTTGAGGAACCTGCAAACTAGAGAAGAAAGAATTGGACATTCATCGTTTGTCGAGGGAAGGATATCTCAATAAGGACACACAAAGATAAGTGTTCGGTTTTAGGAACAATAGTGTTTAGTAGAAGTTGTTTGATTTTTCGATAATTTGATCAAAAAATTGATTTATTGAATAAAACCTTTTGTAACGTTGATATTATTTTGTGTATTTTTTTTTTGATTCATATTCAGTAATAACTGTACTTCCAAGCTTAATAACGACCCTGAGAAAGTTAATAAAGAGTCTCTTAGAAAATATAATTTAGAATTGCTTGAAATGCAGGCATTTAGGGAATTGTTTTCTTGTAATACGAGACCACGCATATCATTGCAATATATTGAACAATATTTTTTTAACCTGCAAACACTATTGCTCTGCTCGGCTTCGTCTAGCATTTCATTATAAAATTTCAACCCTTAATAGTATAAACTATTTTACGAGCAACTTTTCATGTTTAATGGTAGCCCAACTTTATTTATATTTCTGGTGTCATAATTATAAATATCTTTATTAAATATTATAAATTGATTCATTTAATCAGGCATTTTATTGTTAGTTATTTTAAGAATCAAAACCAGTCTTAAAATCAATGCGTTGTTTCATGCTGAGCCACTGTAATGTTTCTAGCATTAAAGAAATTCTCGTTCGTTTATTGCACAATAAAATGAATCTCGTTACTTTATTTTGCAATTTCTGCAGTGTCTTTCATTTTTGCAAAAATTAAATTAATGCACAATAATCAAAATGCGGTGCAATAATAGTTTTAATAGTCGATGGCTAACAATCTCACATCAAACTCCTCGGAAATACACATGTTGGTTTACGAATCCTTTCTATTGGGCTAGACTTTTACTTACGGCAGGCTCAGGGACAGATCAGTACCAAAAACTCTGGAGCGAAATTCATGTCAGATCATGCCAACGATGTTGTGCGCGAAGATAATCATAAATAACTCAGATCAGATTTGCAAATTGCATTGTAGCTAAGATTCCAAGAGATATTATGAGATGTTTATTACCTACAATTATTTTATCACTCTCGCGTACTGAATAATCATTTACAGCTCAAAAACACAATTTCAGATGAAACTAACCTATCTAACTAAACCTGCCATACACAATCACCATTAATGTGAATCAAAGACGGACATTCATTTTTTTAGTTGGAAGAGTTTATAATGATAAAATTTAAATTGAACGCAGTAATGAACGGCGCCAATGCGAAGGAAAAGTGCGTACTTTTATTTTAAAGAATATTTGTTGTCGATCACGCTAGATGGGGATATAAATACAAAATAATAAATATTTAGATGATTATTAGTAGTAACGTATGTTCAGTTCAGTCGCCGACTTTCCGTATTTGAATATACAATACTGCCGGACACATTTGGTACATGTGCAACTCGAAACAGCTTATTTATTACATTTTAAAAAGAATTTACTAAAAAACGCGTGGGTCGTAGACCACGGGTTCTACTAGTAATAAATTAAACAACAGCGTCTTGACTAGTGTTCGTAAACTAAAAGTCCCTATTATTTGTGGTTGAGGACTAGAGTCACTAATGTCTGAAATTTTATATTATATAAACATAAAGAATGGTCACTACCTTGTCATAAAATACACTTTTATTTTTATTTTTACCATTAGTTGTTACTTGGTAATATGCTCAAAATTGTTGATTAGTACCGTAATGTTTGCCAGTTAACTTAGAAATAAATTATAATTAAATTTTATAGAGCGCAGCGCAGCAATCACTGTTAATTTATAGAATACACTGTACAACCCTAAGCAAACAAGAAGTTTCCTAGAACCACGAGATTAAAAATTTTCTATTTCTAAAATAATAGTCTGGTTAATATGAAGATGGGGTATTAATAAAACGTTGAAACGTTTAAGTTATTTAAAAAAAAGTACAGAACAGAAGCCGTCAAAAACTTGCTACATTCTTCGGTTAATAGCGCATTTAGGTGCATTGTAACAAGCTATGGCAGTAGTTTATTTTTAAGGTCTTAGCCAATTACACCTAGATGGCCGCGATAATCTTTTTTTAGAAAGCTTCTGTGGTATCGGCGTTGTAATCGTAGCAACAACGTCAACCATTTTTTTTCTATTTCATTTTAATATCTAACCAATCTTACAATTTTTGTTTATGTTTTAATGCACTTTAATAATTAATAAATCTAGTTTGTTCTGTGTCCATTTTTTAAAATATCGTCCCATATACAGGGTGTGACACTGTGACAGCCCGCTGTAATTGGTTGATTGCAGGTTAAGTATTAGAAATAGAGAAAACTTTCTTAAATAAAAGTTATTTAGGGTCGTGTGTACTATCACATAAAAATATTTTGCATTATACTGGGTGTTCAATATCAGAGTGGCATAGCAAACTTATATTTTTTTTAAATAAATACCTTGCATATTTTTGCAAATTATTATTTGCCTTTCAATTTGCTTTCCGACTATTTTTGTTTTTTTAATTCCGTTGCGGTGTTGCCATGCTATTCAACTTTTAAAATCTGTACAAGCCGTATTGTTGCAGATTTAACAATTTTTATTTGGGAAATATTAATCAAGACCATGTGCTATTTTTCAGATGAATTACAGGCAGAACCTGATTTTTACAGTTTAATTTTATGGACAGACGAAGCTACGTTTCATAACAATGGATTTGTCAACCGTCATAATTATCATTATTACTCTGATAGCAATCCGCACGCTGTTGTTGAAACCCATCGCCAAAATAGGTGGTCTGTAAACGTTTGAGGTGGCATTATCGACCGGACAAACCTATTACAACTTTCTGAACAATGATTTTATTGAATTGTTAGAAGATGTACCACTAATAACTAGAAGAAATATGTGGCTACAACATGATGGTGCTCCTGCACATTATAGCGCCGCAGTACGGGAGTGATTAAATCACAGATTCGAAAGAAGATGGATAGGAAGGGGAGAACCGATGGCTTAGCCAGCCCGATCTCCAGACCTAACCTCGTTGGATTTCTTCTTATGGGGTTACATAAAAAATCTGGTGTATCAGGAACTACCAACTACCTATGAAAACATGCAGAAACGTGTAATACGGGCTTTTGGACAAGTTACAGTGGAGATGTTAACTAGAGTACAAGCATCCTTTCGCGAACAAATTGGTTTGTGTTAGCATGCAGTAATGTAATGTAATTGTTTAAATAAAATTAAAATTTTATTTCCCAAGTCACTTTTCATCTTTTTTCATTTGTTTTACACCCTGTATAATGCAAAATATTTTTATGTGATAGTACACACGACCCCAAACAACTTTTATTTAAGAAGGTTTCTTCTATCTCTAATAATTAACCTGCAATCGACCAATTACAGCGGGCTGCCACACCCTGTATAGATTTTTTTTTATTGTCTGATTATTACTATTGACAATCTACTCGCAGAGCAATAAGTAAATTATATAAATGAGTATATGTGTGACAATGGAAGCAGATATTCATTAATATCGCTTCAATTACCCTGTATAGATACATGCATACTACATATTGTTAAATAAAACGAGCTAAAGCAGATATAATGCTTATAATGATGTAGGTATAATGTGTCATTAGGAAGTCGTAAAAGCTTTATTTGTCGTAAGCTTTACGTATGTGGATGAAAATAGATTTTAAAATGTGTGGAGTACTTTGATATAAATTAATAATTCAACTGGCAGGGCTTTACAGTAGGTAATAATAAGTTTGATTTAACATAATTGCAAATTGATGTAGTTAATTTGTGGTACTACGAATATCTATTCTTTGTACAGAGTCTTCGTTAATTACTGATACCCACGTGACCTTTGGTCCGCAGTGACTTAGGGAGTTTTAGATTTAGATGTTGAAGTCAGTTGAAGTCATTCAGTAAGTGTCACTGTTAACACTCAAAGTGAGGTTACGTATGTAAACAAGCAAGCCATGATAAGTTAACAAACGGCTTGGGAATTTTTGGATAAAAGGCAACAGTGTATATTGGGTTGCCTATATTTTGTGGTCACATGGGTACAGTAGTGAAGGCTGTGAGTTAATGTTAAAAGTCACGTAAAAACCACTCTTTTTATTGTAAATAATTTACAATTTGTGATTAATATTTTCTGTACATGCTTTATAAATAACGAGAGTTTAAAAGCTATAAGTGATAAGTAACGTTCTT
This sequence comes from Ctenicera cuprea, assembly GCA_958336395.1. Classification (NCBI taxonomy): domain Eukaryota; kingdom Metazoa; phylum Arthropoda; class Insecta; order Coleoptera; family Elateridae; genus Ctenicera; species Ctenicera cuprea. The sequence goes on along the minus strand of OY284491.1, from coordinate 35,919,720 downwards.
TTTTTATTGGAAGTAAATTTCAATGATAAGTTGCTAGGGATATACAGATACAATATAAAAAAAATTTTGACTAAAACATTTCTGCCATAAAAATAAACAAATAACTAGAATGAATTTTGCAATGCTACCAAAAAACGTTATCTTTTATATGTACTTTATATTTAAAGTAATGAATATTATGCATTTGAAAATAGCAACGACACATTGTAGATAAGTTAGTAAAATATTTCAAATTATTTCCAATAAGTAGATCATACCTGCCAAGTAATAATAAGTTTCGTTAGGGATATATTATAACCAGGAGCAAATTATGAACAAATCTGTTTGAAGGGAATCTTGACATTGAATAAGATTAATTCCAAAGTACTTCTGAATCAAGGACTACTGCAACGGTGGCCGCTAAGAAGACACCGCTTCAGCAGCAATGAGTATTTAATCGGAGTAAAATTGGTCTAAAAATGAGAATTTGTTTATGATAAAATTATAAATCAACAATTGTTAAGTGTATATTTTTTAAAACGTGTATCTGTGGCGATACCTTTACTTTTCGAAATAATGAATTTAGAAACATCAAAACACAGTAAGCTGCTATCAAAATGTTGCTTCTAAAACAAGTTATGTCTTACTAGAGACCACAGTGTACAAATGTTCTAAAAGTTTTCTTTTACACAAAGGAAAACATTCACAGTGGCCTACATAAACTACAGTGTGTATTCCCTAAAGAAATGTAACAAACTGCTGCTTATTGTACTTTGTGCGACATCTCGTCGAACGTATCGGCCGGTAGTCCTATGAAATATTGAAAAGCCACATTATTAATAACGAAACCGGTCCGTATATTTAGAGACCGGATTTTCTTTCCATGTGTGCGGAGAGCGTCTTTGTGAAAAACATCAATCAAGTGTCAGAGAGAGTGGCATTTTAAAGTAAAGTGGCGAAAGATAAGCTGTAAAGGAAAATCTCGAGTGGAGACCATTTGTACTTCTAACACAAGGAAAATAAAGTTTGGTAATACTTTTATGTTGTCAGGGGTGCGCACATGGGTTTAACCTGCTGGGCATTTGTCTTGATTTATTTATCTTTACGCCCAAGAGAGTTGTCTTTTATATATAACCACTCCCAACGTCTTCATCTTTTAAATGTACAATACATAACTGTATTAAACTGTTAAAAATTATTTAACCACCAAGCATTTCTTTTGAGTTTTCTTCATTTTCCTAATTAAAAATTTGCTTTGAAAAGCTATTCAAAAACTTTGATCTGTCGGCAACTCAATACAACTGAAATTTAATTACTAACGCTCAACTGCTGTTCTGAATTTCAAAAATATTTCCCGTAAAAGGTTTAAAGTGGATTCTAAAATATAGCTTTGTGTTTTTGATCTGAATGTTTCTTTTTCGATAAACGTAAAGCGAAAAAACCAACTCGAATATTTGACTAAATCGTTTCAAAGGCAGAATTTGCAAACCTGCCGGCTTTAGTGAGGTCTAAACTCTAAAGCATATTGATTTGGCTTGCGGAAGCGTAGGTGAAGAAAAAGTTTTCGTGTCCACAGATGTTATAGATTGAGTTCCATCAAACAACCCGATTGTAATGAAATCACACCATGCCATAGTTCTAAATTACTTTGAATCGTACTAGTAGTTGCAGTATTGTATCGCAGTGCCGGTTTTAGGTGTAAATCGCCACTAGGCACAGACACCTTTTACGCTCTTGTAACAAAGGTTAGGGGTCCGATCGGGAGGGCCCGGGAGGTTCTCCCCCGGAAAATTTTCTATTTTTTTTTTAACAAAATACACAGTTTTACGCATCAAATTGGCTATTCTTGTGATACACAACGTATCCAGGTTTTGTATTAAAACGAAAAGTTTAGTTTACCGAAAATATTTTGGCATTCATTAATATTTACAGAAAAGGTTTTTTGCTAAACCTCGGGCGCCCCCCTTGAACCGGCGCGGCAACGCTAGGCACGGGCCTTTAAGGCCTAGTCGGAAAACCGGCCCTGATTGTATGCGATTTGTAATGTTTATCTTTGTCTTTTAATTTGAACACAATTGTGACACATTTGACATTTGTGGAGATTTGTACTCCTAGTAACATAAATTATTTGCATTTCTTATAAAAGATTATGCATATCGAATTAAAATGTTGTCAAAATTGAAGTAAAATATGGGGCATCCTGTTGTTTTCGGCACAGTGGCTTAGGTAGAAAATAAATTGAAAAAAGCATATAAACATCTTGTGCAAGTCCCATCTCACAACAATCTGAAATATTTTAGGTGAAAGTAAAAGGAACCTTTTAGTTTCCAAGTAAAAGGTATGTAATTGTAGCAGCGCATCAACTGAGCAAACTACTTAACTTTGTTCGGATATTATAAAATGATTTTAGTAAATTCACTTTCAAAAACCATGCATTCAGTTTTTGAGAGTAGAAAAGATTTCAACCATTTCAGACGTTTGCGGTGCATTTACGCCATTTACTTTTACATCTGCGAAAATAAAGTACGTATAAAATAGCAGAAGAGGAAGGTGCATTTCCTTGCTTAAGTTTCCTAAACTAAAAAAATATAAGTTTAACATTTAGTTCCAACAGTTACTATAAGATAAAACTCGTTTGAGACTTTCGCAGTTTCTCGAAGTGTTTACTAAAATTTACTTTCGGCTTAGACCGCGGCGTCACCTGCCACTTGTCTGCCTTTACAAGCATTTGCTCTAAATGTTTATGCCGAAGTGCTCATGGGCCCTACCTGCCTAAACAAGGCCGTGTGTTTCTGCTTCTACTGTGTGTCTAGACAAGGGCTAGAACTACGGCTACGCCTGCTTATAAAGGTTGAACCTTAGGGCGGGCAACAGTTTGATCTTAGTACATCTGGTTTCTCCATCCAAAAATAATTAGTAGGCTTATGCCTGTTAGATGTTTGTGAACTCATACAAACTAACGTTTCTAAAGACATTGCAGCTTGCATCTTCAAAATAATGAAGGCACTAAATTCAAATCCGGGATGCGGAACTATTTAAATCCTTTTGAACTCGCCGAGCAGAACGGCAGAGCTCTGGTTGGTTATTCAAGTCGGGCGAAGATGGGTCCGATGAAGCATAGGCGTGACCGTCAAATCGATGATGCTTATGAGTCCTTAGAGGATAAAGTCCAAGATTTACCAAGTATAAAACCACCTTCTCTGTTCATGTTGTTAGGTTGTTTCTCAATTTTAATTGCTTCACGTGTGATCCGAGAAAAGTAATAAGGTATTCTGGCGAGTACTCGAGCGTTTCCAAAGTCCGTTTGATGTCCAGTTAAACCAGTACGTTCAGCTACCGCAGATTTAATGATGCATCTGTATTTACTATTACCTTTGTGCTCTCGTAATCTTACCTCAACGGAGCAACCAGTTTGTCCGATGTAGTTTGAAACCCAATCGCAAGGGATGTTGTGGATCCCGGCAAAATTGTAGATCGATATTTGGTCTTCTGCAAATCTAAAACCGTTTTCCATAGTTTCTTTAGTCTTAAAGGCCGTCTTTACTCTAAGGTAAAACGACTAAGCCTTATGGAGGTGAGGATTCCTTCTTAGCTGTGGGATGCTCAACATTGCGGATTGCTTTGTAACTTTATATCTTTGTATAACTATTTTGCTGTAACGATAGCAACAAATATGTTTTCTTTTGTTGCAGATGTTCCGCCTCTGAGATTCTGACTGCTCTGGTTACTAGAGTTTTAGCCAATGGCTTTCTGCAGCGGCTGGTGATGCAAGTTAGCATTTAAATATCTGTCTGTATGTGTCTTCTTTTGGTAAACTGCGTGCTCCAAGCTACCATCTATTTTACATATAACAAGTTCTTCTAAAAACGGAATACTGCCATGTTTCTCTACTTCCATGATGAATTTGGATATTGTTGTGAATTTAGTTAAGGTGTTGTAGAAAATGGTTTAATGTTTGCCATTCACGCCTATTGTTACTGCTATCAATTCTACCACATATGCTTTAGCAAGATACTTAGCCACTAAGTTTCGCCCACTTAGTAGGTTACGTTACAGTAAAGGCATTACTGATAAGATAAGGTCTATTTTTAAAAGGGGCAGCATAAAAACAGTCTCAACAGGCTCAAAGTACATCGGACAAACTGATTGTTCCATTGTGATTAAAACTACTCGAGCGCAAACGTGATTGCAAACACAGAAGCATTTCTAAATTTACGGTGGCTACTCACAGTATAGAAAACACGGCTCTGTTTAGGCAGGTAGGACACACGAATCAATTTCGTTTTTAGAGCAAATGCTTGTAAAAGCAGACAAGCTGCAGGTCGGCCCTTTCCTGATTATGCTGGGTGTAATTCTCAAATGACGAGGCGGTCTAAACCGAGTGAAAATTTTAATATTAACAAGATGTAGCTCCTTTCATCATCGAACACTGCTCAGTGCAGAACTGCTATCGGGGTCAATTCAAGATCTGAATGCGATAATATACTAAGTTATTTCCATTAACCCCACACTAATATAAAGCGAAAAGTTTAGCCTTTGACAAAAAAGATAATTTCATAATACAGAATGTCGAAAGTGAAAAAATAAAATGGCAAAGACTGCACTTTCACCCTCGCGCTAAATATTAGTACATAGGAACTAACTTAGCACCTTGTTCTACAGTCTAAACGTGTAATTTTTTTGCGCATAATTCTTTGGCAGTTATTTTTCAAATTAAAAAAATTGATAAAGAACACTACAAGAAAATTAAAACCAAAATCCATCCCTAACTCTATCGGCGATGACATTAAAAATAATTTTATGGTCACTTAAATAAAAATATGTAGCACTTACTATTATAAACTAGAAGTTTTGTAAATAAATGAAATGTTTTCTTTCTCTTTATGTCTGTTTTCATAATCTTATATTATTTTAAATTTTGGTTGTTCAAAGGAAATGATACCGAAGATGCTCCTAACTTCGCTGTATGTTGCGCAGGCGTAGAAGTTTATTTAAAAATCGATTTTTTAAATGCAATTAGGGACCAAAATCCATACTTCTGTCAAAAATTATCAAATCAATATCTTTGATAACTGTAATACATTTCCATACTAAGGACGATCTAGCGCGTTTGATGGAGCCGATTGGTCGCGGTTTGCAAACGCGCAAGGAAGTTTGAACGAAATGCCTTTGGGCGCATGAACGCTTTGAACACGAGCTGTTCTAACGCAAGACGTTTTTTTTATTATTTTTTTATTAATTATTATTTAATCACCACTTGTTTATGTACCATTTAACGCGGTATTCAAAAATTTGACATAGTTAGCAAAATTATCAACTTACCTACACTAAATAATTATTTTATTCAAAACAAATTGAACATAAATTTGCAATAAAAGCCAAATTAGAGCGATTGCACCAGTACATCACAAAGCTACAACTCATAGAAGAGAAAATGAATATAATCGCTACATATCAATTTAATAAGAATGGATGACTGCGGAATGTGAATTATTGCGGAACAACCTCCCTACTTTCTTAAACGTTTAATACTGGTACTTGTTTTATGATTAAATTGTTTTATTGATTGCATGTATTTATTTATTGATCAATTTTAAAAATAACATTGATTTTACGATAAAATTAAACACAATAAATCACGCTCAAATTGCGCGTAAACGCCTCTGCGCCTAAATATCCTGCGCTTAAATGTCCCTGTGCCAAACATCCCCGCGACAAAAGGTCCCTGCGCCAAAATGTCCTGGCGCCCAAACGGCTGCTTCTGTATTAATTTTAGAAAAGCAAATGTAATTCAGTATTTTCAGAGAGGCCATTCTTTACTTAAATAATTTATAAGTATGTTTCTATGAGAAGACCAACTTTTATTCATTTAATAAATAAAAGCTGTTGAGCTCTCTTTTGTGCACTCTTTTCAAAAGTTTTGTAAATAACTTCAATTAATACAATCCGGGGCTTTTAAGCAAACTTCTGAAACAGTTGCTGACAAAGTTTGCAACAGTTCTTAAATATTAATGGGTATTTTGAAGGGACCTGAGCTGGCGCGGTTAGAATAAGCATTCGCATGCGATCAGCAAAGTTAAGCATAGCTTTGCCTGGTCAATACTTGGATGGGTGCCGAACGCGGAGTCAACGCGGTCCTCGTGCTCTCGGAATGGCACGCAAATAGGTGGTCCCAGATGTCGCATTAACAACGCGGCAGTCGTTAGAGAGGTTGGAAGTCCTCTCAAAATGTAGATGGATAAGCAAATGTACGAGTGAATGAAGATGAAACATTAAAATATTAAAATAATTAAAAATCATTATAAATAAAATATACACTACTCAAAAGAATGAAGGGGTCAAAATTTCAAAAGCTTGAAGTTTTTTTAGGGCCGATGGCATTTTAATGAAACTTAATATACGCATTGTCGAAACATTTATTTTAATGAAATGCTATAAAAATTGAATATCATCTTAACATCTACCACATCATTGAACACTATATTATATATCATAAGGAAGATATACCTTCTGAAAAAAGTGACGCCTTAATTCTTTTGAGTAGTGATAAATCTTTCACTATTTGTTCTGTACATATCCGTATAATATTAACTGGTAAGAAGAGACGAGCTTGTAAAATGTTTATGTGCTGCTTGTGCTTTCTCTTCCTTGTTATGCCATTGTCCAAATTATTTCTTCGCGCTGATTTATAACACAAGTACAGAATGCAGAATATATCGTCAGGTATTGCCATTCCAATTATTTTTATAATAACAACTTATAATTGACAACTAATCACCTAAACCTTACTTAAGAATATCCAAAAGGTTTGCATTACGTAATACGCTTTTCAAAACTTGAGTTTAAAGTTTTGGTTTGTAGCATGATTTATCAATTTCCAACACTAAATTTGTAGACATTTTTATTTGATTTTTTATTCTTCGTCTTTTTTCCGCCGTCTTTATTCCCTCTGTTTTTTTTCGCCGACTTTATTTGTTCGGTTATTTCCCCGGATTTTTTCCAGGTTTTTTTTTCGGGATTGTTTCCACTTTTTTTAAGCGTTTTATTTTTCTCTAGTTTTTTTTTTCGCTTATGGTTATACTACTTACTTTCTAACAGAAAGAGTGTTCGTTATTTACAGTATTTCTTTATTATTTCTGAATTTTGTCAAATTGCCATGAGTGAAAATGAAGAAATAGTATAGCGGTCTGGCAGTATCATAAAACATTTGTTTTCTTTGTAAAAAGTGAAATCAGGTAAAATAATCTAAGGAAAACACAACCTACAAAAAATTCCGGAAAATAATTTAAGACAAACAATTCAGAGGGAGAATATTCCGCGGAAAAACTTTACGGTATACAATGTAGTTACTAGAGTTCGACAAATATGCTGTAAAGATAGACTTTAATTTGTTATTTAATACAATTTTTGACTTAACTGACTTAACTTAACCATATTTAAATCTGAGAATATTTTTGGGGAAAGCAACTACTGAATTTCAATGTCTAAATTTAATTACAAACATACAAAATATAAAAAATTTAATTTAAACTATAATCGTGATTGATTTCTTGAATTAAAATCTATTTTCATGATTTTTCTAATTAAAATTCTTAATGTTGAATTTAAGTAATTTTTTATTTGGTGAATTGGTAATGAATAACAAACATTGCATGCCGCGCTGCATTTTTAAATAAGGATGTTTGCTTACTAATTAAAAGACATTAGTAAGATTGGAAATTTTAAAAAAGTTAACAAGGGTGAGTTACTGATTTCATCCATAATCTCTTGCATCCTGGCTTCCTAGGGTGGCTGTAGAATGTACATTTTAGAGTATTGTACTTGGCGATTTAAATTAAGTTATAAATTGCATTCAATAACAAATTAAAGTCTCTCTTTACAGCAAGTTTGACCAACTCTAGTAATAATAATGAAATAAACAACTACATTGTATAAGTAAATTTTTTCGGTGTACTATTTTCCCTCTGAACCTTTTTCTGTTTTTTTCGTAGATTTATTTTCTTGGATTATTTTACAGTTTCCCGTATACAATATAAAGGTAAGCAAGCCTTTAAAGCACGCGCGGCGGGTTTAAAAGCACGAGACAAAACCGAGTATCTTTTAACGGAGCAGTGCTTTAAAGGCTCTTATACACGTGTATTATACGCTATTTTTTATTATACCTGCACTACAATCTGAAAATTATAGCAAAAAAAGGAAATTGAAATCCCTTTGTCGAAGTTGTTGTTTCGCTGCTATGTATATTTATTATAAATTTGTTGATTTGTGAAGTTTGTTTCGATTTTGTGTTCGTGAATTACAAAATGAACAAAAACATGGATATTTCATCCGAGATTAGAATGTTAGCCAAACAAGCTGAACAGCGATTAATCCCCGAGAAATCTAAACAAGCGTATTGTAAGAAATAAGAAAAATTATTTAATTAATTATTAAAAAGAGCAATTAGTTAACGTAAAATTGTGTTTTATGACAGTCAACTATCTATCTACAAGTCGTCAGCACTGTGGTGCATCCATTCTAAATTGCAAACGATGCTGCGAATCAAGCACGGAGTGAACATTGCTTCTTTTCATAAACTACATGCGTTTATGAAGGGCACAAACAAAGGGTATGACCCTAGAAAGTCTTTGGTGTTTACAGAAGAGCAACTGCGCAAATTTTTCATTGCAGCCCTTGACGATTACCTTTTTATTTTTGAAGGTTTGTACTGAGTTGACAGTTGTCACAAAATGTTGACAGTAATATTTCGAGTTTCAGGTTGTCGCTATTTGTGGAATATTTGGGGCTTGTCGGGGCATGAAATGTACGACCTCCGCATGTCGGATATTAAAAAAGAGGGGTCTGTTTTAATAATTAATATTCAACCATGTAAGATAGAAAATTTGCCGTAACTGATGACTGTGAAATACCATATCTACAGATTTTTAAGAAATACCTTTTATTACGCCCAGATCAGATGCCTACGGATAGAGTATTCTTAAAATATAGCAAAAGCAAATGTATCAGGCAGGTTGTCTGAGTGAATACTTTTGGCAGATGCCCTTTCTTGTAGCGAAATATCTGAACCTTTCAGATGCTGAGAAATTCACCGGCCACGCGTTTTGGCGGACGTCTGCGACAATCATGGCAAATAGTGGAATGAGCGTGGATGAGCTTAAGCGGCAGGTTCGATTGAAATTATCGACGGTAGCTGCTGCTTATGTTGAAAAGTCCATTGAGAACAAATTAAATGTTTCGAGACGCATTGTTAGGGCTGTTAATGGAAGTAATAATACTACATCAACGTCCTCAAAATTGAACGTCCTCGAAAATGCAGAGGATCAGCAGGATGCTAGTTTACAAATAACTAACAATGAGCTGATTAAAGCTTCTGGTTTACAAATTTCAAACAACACCAATTGTATGTTTCATATTCATTTAAGTAAATAAAAATTAGTTCTGATTATCTGTGTATTTATCATTGTTCAAAATTTGTAGGTGAATTTGTTGTTACCTTGGCAACTGTAAAGCACTAGTGCTTTAAAGGCCCGATTTTGCACGTTTTTTAGTTTCAAAAACAGAGATTATGATTCAGGTATAATAAAAACATTTTTAACAGCTTTTGTTTTAAGTCTGTGGATACACATAATTTGTATGCTTGTAGCGTAGCTAGCTAGTTTTTAAAAGTTGCTTTCCTACCTCTGTTTATAAGTATTATAACCAACCAATATATAAACCAACATACTGGCCTAGCGATAGGAACAAAATACCAGACTTAGTTGATTTTTGCGTTACCAAAGGGATTTATAGAGATCGTCTTTTAATAGAGGAAAACTTACAACTTTCATCAGACCATACCCCGATAATGATTACGGTAAGTAACAAGATAATCGAGAAAATAAAACCTGCAACTTTATGCAATAAAAGGACTGACTGGGAATTATTCAGGAAATTACTAGAAGAAAGATTGGAGCTAAATTTCTCTTTAAAAACTGCGGAAGAAATAGATAACGCTGTACAGAAACTAACATGCGCAATTCAAAATGCAGCTTGGGATTCAACTCCCGAAACAAACACACTCAAGAAACAGCAGAATTGTTCAAACTCTATTAAAAAAGCTATTCTTGAAAAGAGAAAATTACGCAAAGTGTGGATGAAAACAAGATCTCCACATGATAAGGCTAAATTTAACAAATCTGTTCGAGACTTGAAAGTACTAATCTCAGAAGAAAAAAACCTGGCAATACAACAATATCTCATAGAGTTATCACCAACTGAGGCAACTGAGTACTCCCTATGGAAAGCCACGAGAAATATGAAGCAAGCGCAGGAGCATATTCCGCCCATAAGAAAACCTGATAGAAATTGGGCTAGAGACGATCAGGAAAAAGCAGACACCTTTGCAGAACATCTAGCAAATGTATTTCAGACATTCCCCCGGGTGGTTACTGAGGAGGAAGATGATGTAACCGTAAAAGCACTGGATATTCCTCATCAATTAGCTATTCCTATAAAGGCAATAAAGATCAACGAAGTGAAAACCACGATTACAAAAAACTTAAATCCTAAGAAGTCTCCAGGTTATGACCTAATCTCAGGCGTTGTCATCAAACAACTACCAGAAAAGGCTCTTATGTGCTTAACCTACATCTATAATGCAATTTTAAGACTGGGATTCTTTCCATCTCAGTGGAAGGCCACCCAAATTATACTAATACCTAAACCTGGGAAACCGGCAGAGGAAGTTACATCTTATCGTCCCATAAGCTTGTTATCCATTTTGTCAAAGCTATTTGAGAAAATATTTCTCAAAAGGCTAAAGCCAATATTGGAAAAACAAAACATCATCCCTAAACATCAATTTGGCTTTCGAGAACAACATGCTACGATCGAACAGGTGCACCGCGTAGTCGAGATCATACGAGAATGCTTCGAAAGCAAGATGTACTGCTCAGTAGCTTTTTTGGATATTACACAGGCTTTTGACAAAGTGTGGCACCACGGACTTTTATATAAACTGAAACAAAATTTACCCCATCCATATTATCAACTTCTCAATTCATACCTGAGTGATTTATGGTGAAATACCAAGATGTAATCACAGGTTTATATCCTATTCAAGCTGGTGTACCACAGGGTAGCGTTCTGGGGCCTGTGCTCTATCTCATTTACATATCTGACATACCGACATCACCACATACAACCACTGCTACCTTTGCCGATGACACGGCAATAATGGCAGTAAATGAAGAACCAAGGATCGCATCCCAGTACTTACAACGATCACTACATGAGTTACAAGAATGGCTAAAAACATGGAGAATAAGGGCCAATGAAACTGAATCGGTGCACGTAACGTACACCCTACGTAAAGACACCTGTCCTACAGTTCTCCTAAATAATCAGCCGCTACCACAAACCGAATATGCCAAATACTTGGGAGTGCACATTGATAGACGGCTCACCTGGAAGAAGCACATTTTCGCTAAACGTAAACAGCTCGGGCTAAAATATTCTAAACTCTACTGGCTAATTGGCCCGCGATCTAAATTATCTATAGAAAATGAACTTCTTGTTTATAAAGTACTTTTAAAACCAGTGTGGACTTATGGAGTGGTACTTTGGGGCACTGCAAGTTCATCAAACTTGGAAATCTTACAAAGATTCCAATCCAAAACACTTCGAACTATTACCAATGCACCATGGTACGTGGCAAATGATATAATACACCGTGACTTACAAATAGTGTCTGTGAAAGAGCAAGTTCAGTGTGCTAGTGCGCGATACCTAAAGAGACTGAAATCACATCCTTATACGCTAGCTGTTAACCTATTAGATAATAGTAAAACAACATATCGCCTTAAGCGATATCACATACTAGACTTACCTAATCGATAAGATGTAATTATATACGCCCATATCTACTAAATAATTAATTAGATTAAGAAATATTAAGGCTTTAATGTAAGTCATTAACATCTCGTTAACTTTTACTTGTTTACATACGCCATTTGCTTATTGCCTTACGGCAGATTGTAAATAACATGGGAGATAAAAAAAAATAAGTATTATAAGCTTTTTAAGTAAACTGTAAAAGCTTGATTTTACTTAATCGACAAAATAAATGGGGTTAAAATAAAATTAATAAAAGTTTAACATAATTCAATACTTTTATACGTGGTTATTTCTAATTGTATAAACCCTCACTGGAATCATCTAGTTTACCAGACCTTAATCTATAGATGTCCTTCCTGTGTGGCACAAAAAAATAGTTTGAAATTGTGATATAAATTTTTATGCAAATAAAGAAACCATCGTTTACTCACCCACAGACATCAATTTAAGGTAAGTTACTAGTTTGTTAATCAATGTTAATATTTGAACCAATTTGTGTTTTTTTTTAATTTCACTGATTTATTACGTATTTATTCATTATAGTTATCAGCAATGTTCTTAAAACACGTATAATACAAACGTTACTAGCAAATAATTATAAAAAATTGTTTATTCAAAAGCTTTTCTTCAAACCATTCTTTGAACGAGTAATTGAGGTTGCATTTAATAATGCGCCACCTTGCGTATATTAGATAAATATTAAAGAAAAGATAAGTTGTAATATAACGTAGCCAAACCTTTCAGCTCGTTAGGGGGCAACATGATTCTTTGTATTATAATCGATAGATTACAAATTTTTAAGTACTTTTTCATGCTACTTAAAAATAAGGAGTCTTCTAAATGCGTATCTTATAGTATTTCAAGGGAGAGGTTTCAGTCCCTTGGGTCTTTAGCTACACCATTACTAATAATTAATGCTTACCTAAAGGCAATATACAGGGTGTCCTAACTAAAACTCCACAGCCTTATAAATTCTTTATTTTAAGAGATACGGTTTTGAAGGTTTTTACAAATTATTTTAAGCGTTCAACACTAAATCGAAATCAACAATAAAATGTTAGAAAGGTAGTGCCGTTTTTAAATTAAGACATTTTGAAGTTTTCTTTTAGAAAGTTTTCGTTTTTTTTTTTAATAGGGCCGTATATTTTTAAACACGCTTTTAAATTTTTTTTAAATAATTTATCACTTTCACATGCCTGCATAATTAAAAATCTAAATTTTATTTAAAATTCTTTAATCAATCTTATTAAAAGTCATTCACTGAAATTATTTATGATGAAAGTAATATGCTATAAATTAGTTAACAAACCATAAAAACAAAATTAAATTAAACATCAGGCAGCCTGGGAAAGCTTGTCATAGGCTATCTAATGAACCATGCAATTACGTTCTAAAGCATTGCAAACTAATTTATAGCAGAATAATGTCATTATAAATAATTTTAATGTATGAGTTTTAAGCAGAATAATTATAACAAATTACTACTAATAATGATATTTACGTTTTCTTGTATTTATTTGGTAATTTTAAAGGTTTTTCACAAAAATTGTTTTTTTTTGGAAAAAATTGTTATGCAATAATATAAAAATGATAAGTCATTTAAAATAGAAAATAATTCTCTTTGCAACGGCATTTTAAAAAATATATGGTTCTATGGAAACTACGAAAAAGCTAAAACAAAATTTTAAAATGGCTTTATTTGAAAACGGCAATACATTGACACATTTTATTGTTGACTTAGATTAAGCGATGAGCGCTTAAAATATTTTGTAATAACCTTCAAAACCGTATCTCTTAAAATACAGACCTTTTGAGGCTAAAGAGTTTTGGCTAAGACACATTGTATAACAATAATCTAAAAAAAAACTTACACGTACAGTGCCAGATTAAGATTTCCCACGTCATGTCAGTGTGGGATCAAGGTGAAGCTCCCTGGCGAAATAATATTTTGTGGCCCCCTTGTTGTCGGTATGAAACTATTATTTGACAGAAAGAATAGAGAAACCCTGCAGCCGACGCCGACGCCCGACAGTTACTTAGGAAGGGCGTGAACTGTCGACGTGTATTTGCGCATATAGTAGGTTGATTACATCAAGAGCGTTGTTTTATACATACCGGTTAAGTAAAAAGTAACGCATAATGTCTGTAATTTCTTAAATACTGATTTTATGAAATTAGTTTCTAACTAGTTTATTGTTGAAAAGTCGTGTGTTAAGTTTGAGCGCGTCAATGTTCAATTTTTTATACTTATAGTATTTTGAATTCGGTTTTTCTTTCTGGTGCAATATTTTTGTTAACTACATTTTTGAATAAAGTATCTTTGAAGTTTAAAAACGTATTAGTATAGCAACCAAATAACAAAACGTATAAATATTGAGCAGCAAGACAGTATGCGCTTAAATTTTTCCAACAACAATAGTTTACAAAGTTAGACATGATGCCTTACTTATTACTCGCCCTGTATAGCGAGCACACAGGCAATTATTGTGTCAACATACAGCATTTATAGAGTCGTTTAAGAAACATAGGGAACGCCACGTGCAAGAAAAAGAAAGCAGGTGCGATTGAGTAAAAAATATGGGCAAGGGCCATGCAAAGCGGGTTGCTTCGGATCATGTTGTTCCCTTTTACTAGCAGTATTCTCGGGTGCGTTCGTCAAAACGTCCACGCCCCAGTATCATCAATCTCTTTTGTCGTAATGCGGGACTGCCGTGTAGGCTTTCTTTCACACATCATTTCAGCTCTTTCGTAAAACGAATATTTATTCTAAGTAAAACAATACGTTTTATGTGAACAAACGAACAGTTGCGCGCCTAAAAGTTCACAGTGCGCGTCTTGTCTTAGCCAAGCCACCATCTCTACTGGAACATGAGTGTGACTACAACAGCGGCTGGATAGTTAGTGCAATGCTTGTGTAACTCCACAGGCAAAAATTAAGAAATGTTTAGTTCTATCTCCATTCACCTACACTTAACTATGGCGCTGCTTCGGTATCGATCGTAAATATTCGAAAATTAGCGAACGCCAACTTTAAGAATATTTACCAAAAATTTTAGTTCCAACTACATACACTACTGTCGCTAATATCAGGCGCTTTGAAAATTCAGCTAACAGTTTTTTGAGGAAAAATCATTCATTTCGAATAGATTATTATTGGTTCATATCGTTTTTCAGAAAGACCCTTTTTAACGGTTGTACCGATACCCATAACTCTGAACTATATATTTATTACATTTTTAACTAGTGAAATTAGGTTTTAATTAGTTGTTGAATAGGGACATAACTATGGTCAATCACAGTCGTTATACTTACAACATTTAAAACAAAAGAGGAAGAAAGCAGATTATTAACAAAAACAAATACAAGTGAAGTAGACAGTAAATAAACAGCAACTGAGAACGATTTATTTATAATAATGTAAAATTAAATTTTAAAATTAACGCGGGAATCAGTCAAAAGACTAGAAATAGTTTATGTGCATTGAGACTATTATAATCAATGGAATTATATTAAAACAATGAAAGTTGTTTACAGTTTGCCCTGTTTATGTATTTTTACTTCCTTATTGTTCTACATTTTAAATTACTTAATTTCGAAGTTAGTGTAATAATAATATTTGCAAAATGGAATGCACAAGAGTTGAAAAAATGGATATGACTTTAATTAACGGTGAATGTGAAAGAAATTCTGTTCAAGTAGCTTTATTGTATTCATAGCGTTCTCCAAATAAACGCCACTCCACTGGACAATACTTTCCAAATCTAGAAAGAAAATTCAGAGAGGAGCCTGATGAGCAGGAAAATTTCATAGCAGATGAAGACAGCGAGATCAACCATGCTGGCTTATACAGAGTTAAACTCAACTCTTTCCGTTCAAGAAATTGGACATGTTTGCAATGTATGTCATCAATCTGTTTGGAAAATTTTAAAGAAACATCATTTTTTTATAAATACCAATCGCACTAAAATCTTTATAAAAACAACTGTGAAAGGTGGGTCAATTATTGTAATTGGTTTCTAAACAGTATTCAACAAAATGGACAGTTTCATTATAGTATTTTACTTTCGGACGGAAGCCGTTTCATCAATAATGTATAATTTAACAAGAATAATACTCGACATTAATCTAGAGAAAATCCAAGATTGGCTAGAGAGGGAAACTTTTAAGGCAGATTTTGATTTAATGTGTGGATAAGCATCCTGGGAAATCAAATAATATGGCCAATAATTTTTGATGGGCATTTGACAGGAGATCGCTACTTGCATTTTTGGCAATATGCAAAGCGTCTTCTTTCAACAAGACGAAGCCCCGCCTTATAATCCAAGAAATGCCATTGAATTCTTGAACAACAATTTCAACGAAATGTGGATAGGAAAGAATGGTCCTATTAGGTGGCCTCCCCGTTCACATGATTTCTTCTTCTCTTCGTGCCGTCTCTATCAGAGGTTGGCGATTACTATAGCAAATTCTTCTCTATTTTCAGCCGTTGTAAAGAGCCGTTGGACGTTCATCCCAGTCCATTGTCGTATATTCCTCAGCCATGATGTTTTTCTTCTCTCTATACCTCGTCGTCCCTCTATCTTCCCTTTCATGATTAGTTGAGGAACGTTATATTTATTATTACGCAGTATGTGGCCTAGATATGCTGTTTTTCGTTGTTTTATCGTTTTTATTAATTCTTGTTGTTTATGCATTCTTCTTAGCACTTCGTCATTTGTTGTGTGTGATGTCCATGATATTTTTAACGGTCTTCGGTATAACCACATTTCAAAAGCATTCAGGTTGTTTATCATTGCAGCGTTTACAGTCCATGCTTCAACCACGTATAGGACTAAGGGTAGTATGTAACATTTTACCATTCTCCATCGAAGCTGCAGATATAAGTTTATATTACATAATAGTGGCCTCATTTTTATAAATGCACTTCTGGCTTTTTCGATTTTAGTTTTTATATCAATTTCTGAAGTTAGTTGTTCGTTTATACAGCATCCGAGGTAAGAAAACTTGTCCACCCTTTCTATTTTTTTGTCATTTATTCTTATGTTTATGTCGTTGTGTTGACTTTTACTTATTATTAACAGCTTTGTTCTTTCTGTGTTAATCTTTAATCCTATTTGTTCACTTTTTTCATTCACTCTGTTGAGGAGATGTTGAAGGTCCTCTGCGTTGTCAGCTATTATTGCTGTGTCATCTGCAAATCTGATGTTGTTGATCGTTACGCCATTGACTTTAATTCCTTCTTCCATTTCGTTTAGCGTTTCTCGAAATTTGGTTTCCGAATATACATGGAATAACACGGGGGACAATATACACCCCTGTCTCACACCTCGTTTTATGGGTATGCTATCACCTGATTTAACACCTCTAAATATCTATGTGTGGGGTTACATTAAAATCAGCTGTACTGAACTGCACCAACAAGCCGTCAAGAGCTGGAAAATAGAGTTATCAATACTATAAACAATATTATCCCAGAAAAATTAAATAAAGTGATGCCTGAAACAGTGGAAAGAGTCGTATTATGCAGCAATCACAATAAAGAACATTTTGAACAGTTTTTATAGTTTCTGGTTCCGTCATTCTATAATCTTCTGTGCACATAAACTATTCTTCATCTTGTGTTCGTTCAAATGTTTTAAACTGATTCGCTCGCTAAATTTAAAATTCAATTCTACATACATTATTATACATAGAACGTTCTCAATTGCTGTTTATTTATTGTCTACTTAATTTGTTTTTGTTTTTTAATTGAACTGTTTGCCTCTGTGGTTTTCAATGTTGTGATTTTCTTTATTTGAAAGTTTGAAGAATGTAGTTGACCGTAGTTACGTCGTTGTGTAACAACTAATTAAAACTTAATTTTTTTGGTTAAGAATGTAAGAAAGTATCGAATTATGAGCATCGCAACCGTTAGGAAGTGCTCTTTCTGAAAAACAACATAAACCAATATTGCTCCATTTAAAATTTCTAAATTTGTCTCAAAAAACTGTTAGCTAAATTTTTAAAGCGCCCGGATATAGACAGCAAACGATAATAAACGGTTTTATGGTAACGCCTGGCTGCATAGAAACAGTTTTATGACCGTAGTGGCACTCTAGACGCAAAACTAAAAATTGAGTAAAACTTTTAAAATTGTCAAAGAAACAATTAAAGTACACAATCGTATGCAGAATTTTCTTCAGATTTCAAATATGTAAAAATATAAAGGGTGCTGTTTTTAAAACGAAAGTTGTGGTTCCTTCCGGCGAAACAGGAAGTGTTAAAAAATTGCTAATACTATCAAATAATTGAGTGTTATAGATATATTACACATACCAAATTACATTTGTTTATCTTAATAAAGAAAAAAAAGGAGAGTGAACCATGTTTCGTTTACACCTGGTATATATCTTTTATCTGTGGTTCGTGCTTGTCAATATATAAACATAACCGAAACTCACAGGATGCGTGAAGATCAATAAAATATATTTAAAAAAAAGAACTAGCAATTACTGAAACAATACAATTATTATAATGTTTTGGCGATACACGGTTACTATACGACAGAAGAGTTTTACCAACAACAATATAACATTATTGAAACAAAAATTGTAAGCAAATGCGGTCTCAAAAAACCTGAAGCCCATAGGCTCGGCTTTCTTTAGCCCAATGGTTAATCCGGACTTTAATACGTCCGTACTTCATATTAAACCTGTTTATAACAACAAATTAATTGAATTAATTTAAATTCATATTGCAGTTCAGTAGACAATTGATTGGCATGAATTGCATAAACTTAATTAATTAATCACAAACTTTTTAGTTTTGGCACTCTGCATTGAAGCGCAGCAAACAAAGCGAGCAAAACTAATTGAATATCGATTGAACGATAATAAATTGAAAAAAAATGTGAATAAATGGAGCATTCACTCACAAACTGCAATTTATGCATCTGCTAATTATTAAACAATTAAAAATAGCAGCAATCAAAAACGTGCAAAAGTAAACGGTCCCTTGAAATTTCTCATTCAAATTAATTGCTTGGTAAAAAATTACCGCTGTGACACCGCAATTTCCCCTCGTCTCACAAGACTAATATATTTTCCAAAGATACACTTACCTCGCTCCGTACATTGGCCAACGCAGTCTCTCACCAAAGAACCCTCGCTTTGGTATTTCTGGAACAAAGAAAGCACATTCGTTATCCACAAACGCAAAAATTTAACTGCCGCATTCAGAACCATTTCAGCGGTTTCTTTATGAAATATGAAATTAGAGTCGAGAAAACAACACTGCTTTGGATCCTTTTTGTCTTGTTGTCGTTGCGCAACTTAAAACCTTCTATTTTTTATGTAACGAAGAGTGTTTTACGCCCTTTTTTATGAGTTTCACCTTTTGTTATTTGATTTTTATTTAAAAAAAGCTATAGTGATAATAAAATGCCTTTGCAAATGGGCTATATTAACACAAAAATTAAACAAACAGTTTACAATAAGTAAACAATTACAACACACTTTCTCCTGCATTTCTTGACCAATTAAACAGTGAGATATAATAAAATTATATGTAGCAGAGTTGATTTAACTTTACGAAACTATTAATTTATTCTATCTTCAGTAAAATGTTGTCGTGTTCGGCCAAATACAACAAAACTAAAAGTAAATTTTACATATGTATGCTTACATGTTTATAACTGAATATGAATTTATAGTGTGCTTCTAATTCAATGAGTTTGAATTCACTTTTAAATGTCATGCATAATTCCTCTATTAGACTTTCATTTGAGAAGTTTCCACGCGTAATAGTAAGAGAATCAGAAGAGATATCGAGATGCGGTTTGTGATTGTGGAACCTTTGCAGGTGTTAAGGGGGTCACATTTTCAGGTATAGCAGTTGCTTACAGCCTACTTAACTTTAAAATTTTAAATAACACCATACCCCTTATGTGACATCAAATTATGCTCTAGAAAATTGTAGTTTGTTGGTGCAAAAAAAATTTAAATTAGTTGATTTGTTCACGAGTTATTAATTAAAACGGATTTTAATGTGTAAAAAATTGGAACTAAGAATTTAAACAAATACACCCCGTTTCTACAGATTTTATAAATTATTTAAGTAACTTTCTGTCAATAAGAATAAACCAGCTCAACATTGTAGGGACAAACTTGTAGGGCTTGCAAAACACAACAAAGCAAACAACTTTTGTTAATAAATGTGTAGCCAAAAGTGTTTCCTTTAGAAAATAGAACCCCTTAACGATTCTTTAAGAAGTACCTGAAAATAGGCAACTCAAATTGCATTTTCAGTTATTTTGCACAGGTCACACCGAATTTTGAAAAAAAAACGATCTAGACATACATGCATTCAAATATCGTCGATTTTGACACAATTCGATATTTTTGTGATATTTTTTGACTTTTTTTGGATTCGTTTCTATCTGTGCCTTTTATAATTAGTTTTTTAAGTTCTGTGATTTTTTTGATAATTAATGAGTATCTGTATATAAAATACTTAATCACTTTAACAATTTCTATTTATTTAAACCTTATACGTATTTCAGCATGTTAACATGCCATTGTCAAAGGTTATATGAAGGTAAACAGTTAGCGTTGTTATAGCAATAGAACTTTTTTACTTATCTTGGTAATCGTCTGCAGATGACTTGATTTCTTATTCCAAAATGTCCAGTAGAGGAGAATTTAACAGATCAATTTGCTCATTCATTAACGGTACAGTTTTTAAAATGTTTGTGAATTTCAAAAGCTTCTAGTATATCTAATTTACGTTTATCATCACAAAAGTGTAAACATTTTATGGTGTTATTAGATGTCATTGAATGATTTTGTTCTAGTAAGTGTTTAGCGTAGTTGGATTTATGTGGGTGTTTGTATTTGTAACAACGTACGTGTTCTTTATACCTAATATCAAAATTTCTAATAGTCTGGCCTATATAAACCGAATTACAATGCGAACAATTTAATTTGTAAATGCCTGATTTTAACAAATCGTCTGTTTTTGATTTTGCATTAAACAAAGTATTTAAGATGTTCCTAGTTGTTTTAAAGCTTACTTTCTATTTATTTGTTTTGTTTATAATTTTAGCAATTTGTTCTGATTTCTCACCAAAATATGGGATCGAAGCATATTTAATTGTATCGAACGAAGTTATGATATTCGGATAAATTTTTTGAATGGCTAATTTATAATCTTTTTCTTTAATTAATGTATCAATAAGTTTAGTATTATAACCATTACTGTATGCAATTTGTTTAATAATTGAAATTTCTCTATTATAATTAATTTCATCTAAAGGGACCGTCAAAGCCCTATGTATCAGGGACCTGTATGCTGCTAATTTATGTGTTTTATGGTGACAAGAATCGTGTGGTATTGTAATGTCTGTTTGTGTAGGTTTTCTATAAACTGAGTACTCAAATTTATTAGTTGAATTAATTTTTATGTTTAAATCTAAAAAGTTAATGGACTTATTTTGTTCAGTTTCTAGTGTAAATTTTATGTTTGGGTGCAAGCTGTTAATAAAAATTAAAAATTCATTAATTAAATCAAATGAACTATTAAAACATGCTAAAATGTCATCAACATAACGAAACCAAAATATAACTTTGTCAGATTGATTTGATTCGAATATTTGATCTTCTAGATTTTCCATAAATATGTTAGCTAAAAGAGGTGAAATTGGACTTCCCATGGGTAAACCATCTTTTTGGAAATAAATTTTATTATTAAAAGTAAAATAATTTTGATTGGTGCAAAGTTCAAATAATTGAATCAACTCAGTCCGTTTTATTAACTCAACGTTTTTGTTAATAAGAATATCATTTAACAAAGGAATACACTCTTGAGGAGGTATTTGGGAAAACATATTAGTAACATCAAAACTAACTAGCTTGCTTTGTGGTGGTAAATGTAAGTTAGACAACTTTTTGATTAATTCGGAAGAATTTTTAACTGAATATTTTGGTTTATAATCAAAACTGGTAACTATATTATTTAGTATTTTTGCTAGCATATGGTTGGGTGCATTTATGTATGATACTACTGGTCTAATTAAACAAATTGCATATAGTAATGGTTATAATACTAAACTTATTGATACATTAATTAAAGAAAAAGATTATAAATTAGCCATTCAAAAAATTTATCCGAATATCATAACTTCGTTCGATACAATTAAATATGCTTCGATCCCATATTTTGGTGAGAAATCAGAACAAATTGCTAAAATTATAAACAAAACAAATAAATATAAAGTAAGCTTTAAAACAACTAGGAACATCTTAAATACTTTGTTTAATGCAAAATCAAAAACAGACGATTTGTTAAAATCAGGCATTTACAAATTAAATTGTTCGCATTGTAATTCGGTTTATATAGGCCAGACTATTAGAAATTTTGATATTAGGTATAAAGAACACGTACGTTGTTACAAATACAAACACCCACATAAATCCAACTACGCTAAACACTTACTAGAACAAAATCATTCAATGACATCTAATAACACCATAAAATGTTTACACTTTTGTGATGATAAACGTAAATTAGATATACTAGAAGCTTTTGAAATTCACAAACATTTAAAAACTGTACCGTTAATGAATGAGCAAATTGATCTGTTAAATTCTCCTCTACTGGACATTTTGGAATAAGAAATCAAGTCATCTGCAGACGATTACCAAGATAAGTAAAAAAGTTCTATTGCTATAACAACGCTAACTGTTTACCTTCATATAACCTTTGACAATGGCATGTTAACATGCTGAAATACGTATAAGGTTTAAATAAATAGAAATTGTTAAAGTGATTAAGTATTTTATATACAGATACTCATTAAATATGGACTTTAACGAAGTAAAGCTGGAATTGATAAATTTTTGATAATTATTTTCTTCGTTATTTTCGTTCTGTGTTTCGTATTTTTGTGTTATGGTGAATTATATCGTATATTTGGAACGGTGCGCAGGAATTTACTTTTTAGATGTGCTTCGTGTGTAGGAGCCGGGGGCGACATTTTGAACATTTACTATAATTTAGTTAATTTTTGAATTAGTTATTGTAAATTTTTCAAATTGTTGATTTTTGCTTTGTAATTTTGGTTTTTTCTATTGCTTAGTTTTGAAACATTTTGTTAATTAATTTATTTTAAATTTAATTTGATTTTGAAAAGTGGGAAAGAGTAAATTAAGTTGCCTACATTTAGGCGCTTGTTAAAGAATCTTGGAGAAGCTCTATCCCTGAAAAGAAACACTTTTGACCACACATTTATTAACAAAAGTTGTTTGCTTTATTGTGTTTTGCAAGCCCTAGAAGTTTGTCCTTGCAATTCATTAACACTCTGTATATACAAATAATGGTCCCCAGTTGGCGTGGTTAGAATAACCATTCGAGTGCGATTAGCAAAGTTAAGCATAGCTTTGCCTGGTCAGTGCTTGGATGGGTGTCCGACAGCAGAGTCAACGCGGTACCTCGTGCTCTCGGAATGGCACGCAAATAGGTGGTCCCGGAAGTCGCATTAACAACGCGGCAGCCATCAGAGGGGTTGGAAGTCCCCTCAAAGACTAGATGGATGAGCAAATGGACGAGTGAATGTAATGCCAAGATGACTGTGAACTTTCTACAGCAATATTAATATCTGAATGTTGCGTTAATAGTAAGGTGTCGTCCGCAAAGTAGCCAGTTTTTCTGGCGTAGGAGTTGATATATCGTGAGTGAATATGCTAAACAATATGGAACGAAGCACAGAACCTTGCGAAACACCAGCATATATTTATTCCTTTTGTATCTGAGTACGAGGCGCTGAGTCTTACTTGAAAAATTCCGTTACTTAAAAATGACGTAATCATATTTCTAGCGTAAGCAGGTGGTGAAACTTGCAGAAATTTGTAAATAAGTCTATTAATCTATACTTTTTCAAAAGCTTGTGCCGTATCTAAGAATACGGCACATGTGTGGTAATTGTCTTTCGTATCCGGCGACTATAATTTCCAGGACTCTAAGTAGTTGGTGTGTAGTGGAATACTAACTCTTGAATCAAAACTGGTGCTTTGGTATTATGTTGTTGGCATTTAGGTAGTTGATCAACAGTTGTATGACATTTTCCAGAATTTTAGAGAGTACTGGGAGGAGACTCATCGATCGGTATTAGGTAACCGTTTTTTTGTCTTGTTCATGCTTGTGTATCATGATCACTTTAGCGCGTTTCCAGATTGTCAGGAACTACTCTTTGGATAAGCATGCGTTAAAGATTAATGTAAGGAATGCAATCGCCTTTACACTTAGGTTCTTTATTACTGTATTTGGAATTAGATTATTACCAGGCGGTTTTTTGGTTGGCAACTTTCTTATAATAGCCGTCATTTTTTTGGAGACGTACACTTAAGTCTATCGCTATCGGCAGGTTATTATCAATGTACTGATCCACCTCTTTTGTAAATGGTTTACTTAATTGGTCAGGTTCTAACTTAAAGGTATCTTCAAGGTATTCCGCAAATTAGTCGGCTTTGTCTTGGTCACCACAGTAACTACTATTGTTTTTATTGAGGGGTGCCGTCTGACATTGCCGTCTATTTCTCTTTCAGAAAACAAATCGTGCGGAGGTTTAAGGGTGTTATCAACACTATCTCGAAACATATCCCATTCAACAGGCGCTGTTATCTTGGTCTTGGCCTTGGCATATGTGTTAAGGTTTGTGGGTTATGTATAAATGTAGTAATTACAGGTAAGTGGTCAGAGTCCAGTTCATCATGCACCTGCTGAAAAAACGGTGTAGAGAAGTTTTTATGAGACCAATGTCTAAGATGTCTAGTAAACGATTACTTCTATAGGGATAGTGCGTTGGCTCATTAGGAGCCGAAACCATTATCCCATTTCGCGAAGTAATATTGTTGAGGCGTGACTCATTAGGTTTACTTACTCGGCATCAGTGGTCAGAGTCCAGTTCATCATGCACCTGCTGAAAAAACGGCGTAGAGAAGTTTTTATGAGACCAATGTCTAAGATGTCTAGTAAATGATTACTTCTATAGGGATAGTGCGTTGGCTCATTAGGAGCCGAAACCATTATCCCATTTCGCGAAGTAATATTGTTGAGGCGTGACTCATTAGGTTTACTTACTCGGTATCCACAGATAGTGCTTTTGAATTGAGATTACCAACTAGTAGAGTATTTTGAGTAAATTAGAACTGAATATCTTCAGCTATAATTCTTCTATTAGGTGATAGGTGGCCAAATATTATCTTAACTGTTACTTTGTTATATAGTTCAAACGCTTCTTCCACAGATTCAAGAAATACTAAATTTTACAAGGTATTGAGTAATGACTAAAGTTTTTCCACAGTTATACTAAATTTTTCAGATTCTATTAAATGTGTTTTGGTGATAAACGCTACATCAACATTGTAGGCCGCTAGGAAGGTTATTAAAATTGATCTTTTCTTTTTACCTCCGTCTGCGTTCCAATTAAAGATTGTTAAATTTTGTACGGTATGGGAGGGATTGAGGGTCATTAAGGAATACGGGTATTAATTACAAACGATTTAATTTTATCCATGTAAGGTGTGATTAGTTTTATAAGAGTTTTAAGAATATCAGAAATGTTGTACGTTATTTATTAAATAATGGTAAAGTGTTTTCAAACTCAACTTTAGTCTTAAACCAGAAATATTTCTTAGCGGATGGCCTTACATTCCCTTGATATTCTGTTTCGTAAATCCTAAATAACCCGTGGATCTGTCTTGTAAACTACAGATATGTGTCCCCACAAAATCAATTTAGTGACTTAAGAACTGGAAATGTGGGAGGCCACTCAATTGCTCCACCTTTGCCAATCTCCTTATTAGAAAATCAATCATTTAACAAGTGCCAAACGGGTAATACGTAACCAGTTGATAATAAGGGTAGTCTTCATCCAGTTGTGAGTTTCCATGATCGCCACGTTGGTTTTTAACAGTCTGGGTTTTGCACGTTTCTTATTTCCAACAGACCCAATTTCCACAAAATTTTATACAAGTTACAAAACGTATGTGTGCCACAGATTTCTATTTGAGTGCCTTTGGTTGAAAGCAGCCGCTTTTTCCCAGGCACATTGATTCTCTGCTCCATAAACTCTTTATTTAAAGTGTAAATCATATTTAAAGTAATAAATAACTACTGCGAAACTACCTAAAACAAAATTGGTTGAAATTTATAGTAACGAGATGCATTTGTTTAAATACTTGGCTCCCATATTTTACACAATATAAATTCTTTTTAAACAATAACTCGGAAACTAATCAACCGATTTTTAATTTCTTTGGGCTAAAAGACTACATTTTCTAGGGCTTTAATTAGATGTCACATACAGGGTAAGGTGCCATTTAAGATTTTAAAGTTGAGTAGGTTGTGGGTGAATTGCTATCCATCATCGATACCTGAAAAATGAGTCCTTTTTGACACCTAAAAAGCTTCTATAAACCGCATATATAATATGTCTTGTGATTCTCTTAATATTACGGGCGGAGGCTTTTCAAAATGAGCAATCTTTATGCAAGGTTTCCGTTTATCGATGTTCACCGTTGGAATCTCCCTTATTTAAAGAGATACGAGAACTGTTGAATTGATACAAAATTGCGCAATTTAGTGCTCACTAATGATCTAAAAAGTAATTTAAGCTACCTCTCGTACTTCTGAGAAAGCTGAACAAACCGACAATTTTGATGTAGAAGTTTTGACGAATGTCGACGGGCAAATGAATATAAAGTTTCCAATTGAACAAAATAACATGTTCGAAAAGTGGTAATTTTATTTACAGATTCTAGGAGATCACTAATTGATCAGGCATTAACAACTAAATCCTTGCAGCCCCAAGTTAAAGAGAATTTGCAAGAACGAAACTGCTACATTATTACAAAGATAAAGACTAGTCATTAGCTTGTTTACGATAATTAATGTGGCAAAAAAACGATGCACTACGTTACAATGCACAGAAAGTTAAATACACTTTTAACGAGTGTTTCCAAAAATAAAAAAAAGTGTGGACTTCGAGTGGACTTTCCCATACTAGATAATAATATTTACCTTATTTGCAAACGTGCAAATTTTATAATTATAACGTTATACATTTCACAGTCTGTTAGATTTTTAAGAAAACAGTCTTTAAAGGCAATCCTCCACTCTATCCAGCCAAATTCATAGAAAGCGCCACAGTGAAATTGTAGCTTTTAGAAAAAAATCAAATTATAGACTCTTTAGTTCTAACAATCTTCAAATTAAAAAAAAATTGTGTCAGTTTTTGAACAATATTTTTATGAAAACTTTCAAAATTTTGTGCCATTGTTGTAACGGCCGCTACTTTGAAGCTAGAGAGTTCGGTAAGAACGTTTTTGATTTTCCTTAAGCTCTTCTCCCGTGTCGCCGTATGTTACATTTCTAAGAAAACAATTTATTTAGACAACCCTACGATGTCGCTAACCGTATATGAATAATAAGAACGGAACCGTCTACTTTACAGCTAATTAGATGCGCTTCGGGTTTTGGACTAATAGTCGATATAAATACTTGATTTAAAGAGTTATCAAAAATATGCAAAAAATAAAAAATATATTTTTTAACTAGAGCTAATTGATAAGCGTAGTTGAAGTCGCGCAACTACCGGAAATTTTTACTACTCCTAATAAAGTACTTTAAATAATCTATCGAACTGATAAATATTTGTAACGATTGGCGTTTGAGTTTTTAAATAAATACATAATCAATTTTAAATTTTTCTAAAATTCCTGGAAGACGTCAAAGTAAAATTTGTGAAATTTATAAAAAAGAAATTTGTAATTTACTGCAAGCTCTCACAAAAAATATTATTTTTTTAATTTACGTACTGTTTGCTAATTTTGGATAATTTCTTTCAAATTTAATTATGTGACACTCAGTTTTGTGTTTTATATTTTAGAGATCGTAATGGAATCACTTAAATATGGACATTTGCAAAAAGAACAAAGAGCGGCTAAAATATTTCAGCAAATGACCACTTCAAACTCGGAACAGAATCAATACAAAAAGCATTAATCCAGACTTTCCACTGGTCGTAGTAGGCTAGGGGCAAATAAATTTAATAACAAGCATTTCAAAGCTATACTTTTCTATTAAATAAAGATATCTAAATATTTTGCTGGTTTCGTGAAAATACATTAAGATAACTGGTTGTGCTTCCTGAAACTGTCGGCATTTAAAGTTTTGAACTCTAAGCCTTCGTTTACTTATAAATTCTACCACAAAATACCTTTTTGAGATTGAGTTTTTTTTTACTAAAATGAGTGTGTACATTCCTGCTTTATTTTATTGTACGATATGTAAGAGAAAATTAATTTCAAAACATTATATTTTATAAGCATATTTTACCTAAAACTATTACCATGTCATGTCTGTACGAAAACATCAATTTTTTCTCAAACCAAGAACATGTTTCTTTTAATTTTGTCATACAAACAGTTAAGTAAACGAAATGCGAATAATCTAAATTTGTACTATTTTGATGTAAAAAATTGTACTTAAATATTTCGATTTTTATTCAAAATATGATATAAGCAGTATAGCGTAAACTTACATTAAATGTGGTTTCAATCCTTTTTGCTATAAGTAAAAGCGTCTCACCAAAAAGAGTGGTTTATTCTACAAACGGTAAGAAATGTTTATGCAGGACATTATCTCTTATTGACTTGAAAGTGACATCCAAGGTTGACGGTGCGTTTGATTTTTCACCAACATTTAAACTCGGAATCGGGCGGTGTTGTGAGAAATTAAATACAGCAAGGTGCTGGAAGTGAAAGTTAACGCGGTGTTTCTGTCACTGAATGAAATTTTGGGCGTAAGTTATTTAGTAGTATAAGTGTGATATAATAAAGTGTGCAGCTTATGAAAGTGAGGTTAAAAGATAAGGAAAGAAGTAAATAAATTCTGCCTAGATCCAATTTGTAGCGGAACAGGAGGGTAGGCAACAGGGCCGGCAGAACACGCTAAGCCCGAGTGGGTAGTGGGGTAGAGAAGCCCCCCCCCCCTTCCCACTTTGCTTTGATTTTTAGCAATTAACTTATTGTCTTTACGTTAAAGTCGTATGAATGAACTCAATCGTGGAGTGTGACGTACGTCGTCTCTACGCTAACGCACACATGCGTTAACTCGTAAGTCGTAGTGTAAAGGTACATTTTATGCAAGCATTTTTGACGCGCTGACGTCAAATGACTGCGTGGAAGTGTAGAAACGAGGTATTGAGAATTGGTCGGCGTGTATCGAGTGCGCGTGCCAAGTAAGCGCGCGTTTTTCAAATATCATATCCCGGATATAGGTTTGAAATACAGAATTTCCGAGTGGGTAATTACCCACTCGGGAATTTTTCAAGTGGGTAGTACTACCTATACTACCATGCCCTTCCGCCGGCCCTGGTAGGCAACCAGTTAGGCATTCGAACATTGGGTGGTGCAGGTGCGTAAAATCTATAATAACGATGATGGAGGTGGCGAAAGTGGAAGAAATGTTTGAAAAAATACAAAAGAGTCAGGAAAGTATGAATAATAAAATGGATCAAATACTACAAGAAATGGAAAAAATTAAAACTGAAAATAATGTGCTGAAAAAGCAAGTAACAGAGCAAGAAAAAAGACTGGAGTTTTTAGAGAGGGAGATAAGAAAGAGGAACCTTGTAATAAAAGGGGTGAAAGAGGATGAGAATGAAAAAGAGGAGCAAACAATGGAAAAAGTTGAATTAATAATGCAACAAATTGGAGTTGAAATAAATACTAAGGAAGAAGTGGAAGAGGTTATAAGGATTGGAAAGCAGAAGGATAGGGGAGTGAGACCAATTCTTATTAAAGGTATAAGAGAGGGAACTAGAACGAAGGTATTTAAGAACACGAGACTACTGAAAGGAACGGACATTTGGATTGAGGAGGATCTACCCAAAAAGGTGCAAGAAGAACGGAAAATACTGGTAGGCGAAATGAAAGAGGCTAGGAGTAACGGATTAAGGGCGTTTATTAGGTACAATAAACTCATAATAGATAAGAGTGAGCATAAAGGAGAATTTAACAGTGCGAAGCGTACAGTTCTGGAGAGATCACCTGATGGGGACTCCTCTGAAGAACAGTTACGAAAAATAACCCGAACGAGCTGGAGAAAAAACTAGTTAGCAGATGGACAGGGGGTTATAAGAATGACAAACACTGCAATGAAAAAGGTAAAGATTTAAGGATATGGAATGACGTAGAAAAGGAAGGAAAATGGAAGATGGGACTATGGAATGTTCAAAGTATAAGTGGGAAGGAGGAGGAACTTGTTGGTGAGTTTGAAAGGGCTGATATGGCTATATTGGGTGTAACCGAGACTAAGAAAAAAGGGAAGGGATGCATTACCCTAAATAACGGGCACTGCTTAATTTATGGAGGAGTCGATGAGGCTGACCGTGCTAGAGCGGGGGTGGCAGTTTTAATACACAAAAAGTGGATCCAACATGTCAAAAATTGGAAAATTATCTCGGAGAGATTGTTAAGAATTGATGTTGAGAAGGAACACAATGAGGTAAAGACAATATTAGTAGCTTATGGGCCGTCGGAAAATGAGGCTAAAGATGTGAAAGATGTGTTTTGGGAACAGATACAGGATGAGATAGATATTACAGCAGATAATGTAATAATTATTGGCGATCTTAACGGAAGAGTTGGGACAAGAAAAGAAAAAGATAATCAAATAGGCCCATTCGGGGAGAGTACAAAGAACACAAATGGGCAAAGAATAATTGATTTTTGTATTATGAATGATATGCGAGTATGCAATACGTTCTTTCAACATAAGGCAATACACCAATACACAAGAGTGAGGGACTCACGAAATGAGCAATCAATTATAGATCTGGTTTTAGTGCATAATAAGTATAGAAATGAAATAATGGATGTGCGGGTGAAGAGAGGGTATGAAATTGGATCAGACCACTTTCTTGTGGAAATAAAAATAAAAAATTTGAAACAACTACATGGGCCTTGTAAAAATAATGATGAGGATAGGTATAAACAGGAGAGTATTAAAGTATATAAATTACAATTGGCAAATGTCAGGAAAGCTTATTGTGAAAAATTAAATGAAAAGATCGCAAGAACAAACTGGAGGGAGGAGTACAGTATTGAAGTATTATGGAGAACTTTTAGAGAAAGAGTATGGGAAACAGGAAAGGAAATATGTGGTGTAACTAATGGGAGAAAAATAAAAGCTACGGCATGGTGGAATGAAGATATAAAAATGGAAATAGGGAAGAAAAAACACTTTTGGAAAAAGTATTTAAATAACAAAAACAATAGCAACTATGAAGAGTACAAAGTACAAAGAAGGCGCGTAAAAGAAATAATTAAAGAAGCTAAAATACGACAATGGGAGGAATTTGGTGAAAGAATGGAAAGAGATAGTAATGGAAATGCTAAACTACTCTATAGAACTCTGAAAAATTTAAGGCTCAGGCGGAATGAGAAGACTAAAGGTATAAGGGATGTAAATGGGAATTTACTACTAACCAATGCGCGAATTATGGAGAGATGGCAGGAGCATTTTATGGAAATCTTGGAAGGTGACACAAGAGAAATAGAAAATGAAGAGAGGGAGCTAAGTGTAGTGAGGGATTACGAGGAGGAGATAACATTGGAAGAAACCCGGAATGCAATACAAAAGCTGAAGAATGGAAAAGCTGCAGGACATGATAATATCAAGGCGGAGCTCATTAAATATCTGGATGGAGAAGGACTCTTACTACTGCTTAAAATAATAAATCTGTGCTGGAATAAAGGGCGAATACCTAGAGATTGGACAGTCGCAACGATACTCCCAATATACAAGAAAGGAGATAGACAAGTATGCTCTAATTATAGAGGAATATCACTACTGCCAGTTGTCAGCAAATTATACGAAATAATATTAGAGAGGAGACTGAGAGAAATTATAGAAAAAACGCTGGACGACAACCAGTGCGGTTTCAGGCCTGGCCGGGGAACAACGGATCTAATATTTACAATAAGACAGTTGATAGAAAAAACACTACAATATAATAGCAAATTACTCTTATGTTTCGTAGACTTGGAAAAGGCGTTTGACACTGCACCCAGAGATAGAATATGGGAAGTGTTGGAACGGAGGAATGTAGGAAATAAGCTAATACAAGCAATTAAAAGTATATATAGCTGCACGCGAAATACGGTAAGAACCCATAATGAATCATCTAGTGAGTTCGTAACCAGAAATGGTGTGAGACAGGGGGGAGTTTTGAGCCCATTGTTGTTTGTTACCCTAATGGATGAAATTGCTAGGAAGTGCAAGGAAAGAGTAAAGAAAACCAGAGTGGGAGTAGATAAGTTACAGCAGGTCGTTATGACAGAGATGATATATGCGGATGACCTTGTGATAGTGGCTAGGACGGAAGGAGATATGCAATTAAATGTAAATATATGGAATGAAAATTTTAAAGAATTCGGAATGAAGGTGAATAGTGCTAAAACTGAGCTCCTAGTGATAACAAAGGAGCATGTGAATGTAAACATTACTATGAATAATGAGAGTATAAAGCAAGTAACGGACTTTAAATATTTGGGTTCAAAAATAAGTGCGAGGGGGGAGTTGGAGCCGGAAATTGAAAGCAGAGTAGGCAGTGCAACGAGATTATACTATGCCTTGAACAACAGTTTTATTAGAAAAAGAGAAGTGAGCCTCAAAACAAAAATTAGAATATTTAATGCGATATATGAGCCGGTGCTGCTGTATGGTGGGGAAACATGGGTAGTAAGTGCGCGAAACAGAAGTAAAATCCAAGCGTGCGAGATGCGGTACTTACGTGCGGCAGTTGGAGTAACTAGGTGTGATCGCATCAGAAATGAACTAATACGTGAACAATGTAACGTCAAACCGACATTGGAAAGACTGGAAGGGATGCGGTTAAGGTGGTTTGGGCACATGGTGAGGATGGAGGGCAAGAGGAAGGTGAAGAGTGTTTGGAAAATGGGAAACGATGGGAAACGAAAGAGAGGAAGACCAAATAAGTCCTGGAACGATGAAATTGGGGGAATATTGGCAAGGAAAAATATGAAGTGGAAACAAGCAGAAAGGATGGCTCAGGATCGGAAGGAGTGGAAGCGGCTAGTGATGTCGTTCACCTCGACACCGTAAGGTAGAAGAGGAAGGATTATGTATGTATTATCTCTTATTATTTAAAATTACAACAAAATATTTCTGCGGTGCATAAATGTATTGGAAATATTAAAAAGAAAGTATTTATATATTTACTGCAATTCTATAAAAATGTAATGCATAATCTTTGTGCAGTAATGTTATGTCTTATGTGAATATGTATAGCATAATAGGTTTTTGCGTTTCCTAAATAAACTGTAATATGTTGTTATTTAGCATCTACGAAAGGAGTCATTCATACATTACATATTATAAGATCCGGCTTATCCGATTAACTAAAATGTTGGCAGAAATGTTATGCAACACATTTTTCACTAAAAACAATTACATCGCAACAAATATTGCATGCAGTAATTTCGTCAAAATGTTGTTCATATGCATTAAAATTAACAAACAAATTTTGCAAAACAGTTGTCCTTTAAAATGTATTGTCATAGATGTTTGTTGCATATATTTATTACGAACATTAACTGCGTATGGTTTTTAGGCAAGATTCGTCTATATGTAATAAAACTAACATTTGTATGCACCAACATTTCAACACGGAAGTTATATGCAAAGCATTTGTAACTTAAATGGTACTATAAAAACTGTTTATATCGAATAAACGCAATGCAATAATTTCTTGTATTACATAAAATGTAACACTGACCATTTCTGCACTGCAACTCGCGCAGGCGCATTTCTGAGACAAATTGAGTCTGGTTATGTTGCCTGCTAATAAGCAACTTCTTAATTAGCGCACGTATAATGTATTTTATTATTCGCACTTTTATTAAAATAAATACCATTAATCTTTTATGTTATTCCACAAATGCTGAAATATTAAGTAATACATATGGATGAATCGCTTAAATATTACCGTAAAAGCACACGTTTGTATTAAATTGTATGTGACAGAAATGTATGGCAATACACTTTAGGCAACCATTATAATGCTTACCATAACTTTTGAATAGCATTCTTTTTGAATGTAAATGTTTTTAGTGTATATAAACAATATTTTTAACTCTCGATTATTTACCTACATAGTAATTTTTGTATTTGATATTATGTAAGGTAATAAATGGTTTTACGTTTTAAGTGAAAAATGTGTTTGCATGAAACATCCGTGTTACATTTTTGCTGAACGAAATTGTTTGATATTGCATGTAAGAATGAATATTTCAATGTGCTGAGAACATTTGTCTAAAATTTTATATACGTAGGTACCGAATCACTATCGTAACTACAATTAGTATTCCCCCCCCCCCTTCCTTAGGAAGGGGCATTCACACGCCACGAGGAGCGACGGAACAACGGGGGAGTCTTCTTGGGGACCTTATATGTACGAAGTATAGTTGTAGAAGAAGATATTGTTACCGTCGTGTAGGAATTGGAGCAATTGCGACCATTCATCAAAGTTTTTTGCCATTGAGTCTCACTCCCCGATATACGAGTTATGGTTACAAAACATGGTTTTATGCGAAACATTGTTAACCCAGACATTTTGACTAAAAGGCAGGTTTTAGGGCCTTGGGAGACCGATAAAGCGAATGCTGCAGAGATGTCTGTGTGTGAGTCTGTATACACTTTACAGCCCAGACGCCATGTCGCAGAAAACCCACATTTGGCTCAAAGATTGCTAATTGCAATATAATGACATAGCAAGAAGATGAGGTTAGTCCGCCAAAAAAGAGAGAGGGAGGAGGGGTGTTTATGTCAAAATAAACACGATCGAAAAAATTAAATTCGTATTTTACGCATGTCGAATAAACGATTTGCGCAAATGCGATTTTCCTATCCCCCCCCCCCCATTTCCCTTACCATTAATATTGTGGTATTTACGAATTTCGGCTTAAAAATCGGTATGAGCGCGTTAAATGAAAATGGGAATAACTTTCCATTGAGAAAACAGCACTGAGAGATTTACTTTTGGTCGTTTACCTGAACATAACAGTTTCATTAAGTGATTGCAAAAATACTGCTATCAGCCAGGTGTATAGGAGGTGAAAAAGCAATTTTGAGATTTTATGGATAAACATTGGTTGCAACTAGCAAACACGAAATATCATAAAAGCAGGCAACGCATTGAAAAATTGGAGAAAGGGGTGCTCTACTTCAATATAGACGAGTCGAAAAAACTTTAGATTAGTTCTTTGCACATGTCAAATGGCCGATCTACGCAAACGCGATTTTCCTATCACCCCACTGTCCCCTACCTTCAATATTTTGTTTTTTTTTAATTTACGAAGTTTGGCTTCAAAATCGGTATGAGCATGTTAAATGACAATAGGAACAACTTTCCATTCGGAAAACACGCTCAAAAAAACACTGGGAGGTTTTCTTTTGCCTAAACAGTTTGGTTGAGTTGAGTAATCGTCTAAAAAACGGCTATCACAAAATCATGAAATCGATTTTGAGATTTGAAAGGATAAACATTAGTTGCAACACGAAATATCATAAAACCAACTGACTGCTTCAAAAAATGGGAAATGGGAGAGAAGTGCCTATTTCAAAACATATGCGTTCAGAAAATAACCTTTGATTCGTTTTCTACACATGTCGAACAACCGATCAGCTCAAGCCCGATCTTTCTACCATCTTCTTCCTACAGCACTCAACGAATTTTCTGTATTAAAAGAAGTACGAATTTCGGCTTCAAAATCGGTATGAACATGTTACATGACAATAGTTTCCGTTTGGTCGTTTACTTGAACAGTTAAATTGTATAATCACTAAAATAGAAACTATAACCAAATCATGAAATCGTTTATAGATTTCAACAAATGTTTACAATTAGCGAAAACTAAAAACAAAAAAAATTTTTTTAAAATTTTATCAAAACTCATAATTCATTTAAATTTTCAAAAATTTTCGAAATTAATTAAAATATGTTATTTCAAAATTTTCAAAAATTCTCACAATTGTCAATATAAAAAGAATTGCACTCAAACTTTCAAAACTTTCAAAAATTTTCAAATTTTAAAAACTTTTTGAATATGTACATAATTTTCAAAAATTTTTAAGCATTTTAACATGGTAAAAATTTTAAATAAATGTTTGAAATGTTTTACTTTTCAAAATTTCATAAAACTAAATTTAAAAACTTTTTGTTCTAAATTTTTAAACATTATTGAAATAGTGTCAAATAATTCAAGTTTTTTGAATTTCAAAATTTTCCATTTTAAAACTTTCTATTTTCATTTTCTAAATTATCAAAAATTTCCAAATTTTCAATAAGTTCCAATAAGGCAAACAATTGTAGCTTTTCTATAGCTAGGTGCAACTTTTGCAAATTGAATTATAACGAATTAGGTTAATTTTTGACTACAATTTACTTTTTCCTTAATGATTAAGATAGTTGCAAATTCTTGCAGATCTTAATAAAGTACTTTAAATAGTCTGTCGAACTAATAAAAGTTTATAACGACTGGCATTTGAGTTTTTGAATAAATAATTAATCAGTTTCAAATTTTTCAATAATTTCTGGAAGGTGTCAGAGTGAAATTTAGAAGTTTGTTAAAAAACAAATTTGTAGTTCAATACAAGCTCTATCGGCTCAAGATGTTCTAAAAAAATCGTGTAAACAATTTATGAAAAATATTTTTGAAAATTTTGAAATGTTTGAAGCATCGTTTTCGTTTTCGTTTTCGGATTTTCAAAATTGTTTCTATTTTATTGTATACTACCTACGAAGAGCTCTCAAACAAGTGGTAGCTGATCCCGATTAGACAACTACTTTTTGAGTAAATGGGCATTAAAATCGATATCTTCAAAATGCTGTAGCGCCCGCTATTTTAAAGCTAGAGATTTCGGTAAAAAGTTTTTGATTTGCCTTACGTTTTTCTCTCAGATTCCGTGCTTAAATTTTCAAAATTTGGTTTTGGTAATAAACGCTACAAGAAAAACATGTATAACCTCCGTTTCCGGTTTCGGACTGTTTTGAAAAACTTAACTAGAACTACAATTTATGATATACTTTTTGATTTAATATTTCATCAAAATCGGTCCAGAACTTTTGCCCGTAGACGCGTCACCCACACACACACCCACACACCTATAGGCAGTATTTTTTAAAAACCACTTTGTGGGTCCCTTGAGCCCCAAAACATGTATTTCCGTTAAATTCTAGATTTCGAAAATTTTCAGGAAACCAATACCTCCCTAGACCGAAGGTATGGGAAAGTAAAGACGTACAATATGAAAAATACAAGTTACAAATGTATTTCTTTTGCAGCTGTGCCTAGTTTCCATTATCATTTTTGTAAGTTTTATGACAACAACATGGCTGTAAAAGCCCTATGAATTACCCAAAAGCTACTTTATGTATCAGTTTTCGCGTCATCTCATTTGATAGCTCTTTTAGGGGATAAAATACCCGACGTAAATATATCGACTGAAATACGAAAATTATGAAAATGGTAGAGACCAAAGTTGTAAAACGAACAATGTCGGAAGCAAAACGACGGAAACGGAAACGATATTTACCGGCAATGTTAACAAAAACCGATATTTTTTATCGAAATAGCGTTATATTATGTTGACAATCTTCATAATATTCAAAGCTTAATAAAAAATAGCGCTCAGTCTATACCAACTAAAATATATACGAATATTTCAACCTTCAACTTTTCGTTTTCTGAAATAAATAAATCTTTAATGTAGGCGATTTTAAGTAACAGTAAAAACGCAATAGTAGCAGTCAGTCAAAAGAGCTTCTGTTACGGTTTATTTAAGCTTTTCTGATTTAATGCGACGTTCCGTAAATTTGATTTAGTTACTTTAGCATTTGCGACATTCTCTGAATTAGTAGAACGGTTTACCGGCGTGTCTGTAATTTCTAAATATTTCCGGCATCGCTTTTAAATTTTGCATATTATACGTAAATATTTTACATTGTCTTAACAACACCAATTAATACATCAAAAACCCAATACAAAAATGTTCTTTTGCGGAAAATTTTGGTTAATTACATTAAAGTCTGATAAATTATACTATGCAATTTTAAAGCTGCTTTGCATAGTCAAAGATAAGTTATAAGTACGTATTTACGTAAAATATTCAAATTTTATTCATTTTGAGAGGCTAGAAATTACTAACTCAAGCAAACTTATAAAGTAAAAGGTTTTCTGAACTATGTATTTTCTCATTCCTTAAATACAGTTTTAAATGTTAAACTTTGGAATAAGGTCTTCGTGCATTTTAAGCAAGAATATAATAAACAGTTAATATTTAAAATTGATAACGTTCTGGCTAATTTTTCTTATTAAACTGCTAATTTTTTGCGAATGTATTTTTAGTTTTATCTGCAAGTAATAAACATACGAGGGCGGTTTGAAATGTTTTGAGCTTCAACATGAAGATGGCATTACTGGTCAAAACCATCTTGGTACTACAATCGTACAATTGGAAGATACCTGTAAAGTTTTCAACCTTTTTGGACGCTCAGTTGTTTTTTGACAGTTGTTTGTATCAAGGAGCAGAACACATACAGAAGACGTAGTTGGAAAATTTAGAAGTTTAAAATGGAATTGGTCCGGCCATATATCAAGAATGACAGATGAAAGATGGACACAACTGTTAACAGATTGGAAGCCCTCCGGAGATCGAAAACAGGGAAGACCCTCAACCCGATGGGCAGATGAAATGTTAAAGAATGGAGGTTCGGATTGGAGACAAACTGCAGAAAACAGAAAAATCTGGAAGAGAATGGGGGGAGGCTTTTGCCCGCAACTGGGATGGATGGGCTTAATAATAATAATAATAATTGTATCAGTCGATGTGAGTCGATGCGTATGTTTTTGTAAAAATGGACAAAATCGAATATCGTGCCGTGATTAAGTTCTTGCATTTGAACGGCAATACGCCTACGCAAATTAAGGCCGAGTTGTAACGCTGTTTACGAAGAGTCTGCCCCATCATTTGCTTGCATTTAAACGTGCTCCAAAAGAGGCGAAGAGGTTTCATCGGCCGGGAAGATGATGGCGACTGTTTTTTGGGATAGTCAGTTCATCGACTATCTGGCAAAAGGTAAAACAATAACAGGGCAGTACTACGCATCGTTGTTGGGCCAGTTGGAACAGTTGAAAGCAGCAATTGCCGAAAAACGGCCCCATTTGCAGCGGAAGAAAGTGCTCTTCCACCAGGACAACGCACCGGTGCACACTTCAGCGGTCGCCATGGCCAAAATTCACGAATTGCAGTTTGAATTGATTGACCACCCAGCCTATTCACCAGATCTGGCCCAAAGCGACTATTTCCTGTTTCCTTATCTCAACGTTTGACTCGGAGCACAAAGATTTTCATCGAACGAGGAGGTCATCGCAACCGTAGACGCCCAGCTAGAGCAAGACGCCAACTACTACTTGGACGGGTTAAGAAAAGTTGGAGCATCGTTGGAAAAAGTGTATTGACTTAGAAGGATACTATGTTGAAAAATGAAACTAAATTTGACAGAAAAAAATACTTGTTTCTACGTTAGGCTCAAAACATTTCAGACCGCCCTCGTAACTACATCAATATATGAAATATTATTATTTTTAGAGCTATAATAATAAATATTGTATGGATCAGTCGTCCTGCTTTAAATTTTGTGAATATGTGCAATTTGATGTCCATCAATTTTATTAAAAGCATGCCACAATGAAATTTTAACAAGCGGAAATTAGAAATGCCCTGGAAATAACATCGACAAAACCTCATTTCGCTTAATAATGGTACGTTTTTTTTTTGGAATGGCAAAACTGAATATTTAATTGGCGTCGCTTTTGTTATACCGTCGGAAATCAGAAATATAACGGGAAAACGTTGAATAGGAAACCGCACCGTGTGAATAAACGTAAATTTGGATAGAACAAAAAACTATAAAACAAAATGCGTGTTTTATTATACAGGGTTTTTCAACGAAAAGTAGCCACCCTCAGCATCTTTCAAAATTATTTTTTGCTTGAAAATCGCCAAGACATGTCAACAAAGACAGCAAGGGAGACATCTTTTTACGTAAAATCTGGACGTCTGTCATCAACCCCTTAGCCGCCACAGCCACCCCCTCTAAAATTTCAAATGGCACCATACCATGTGTGGCACATCGTTGGAAAGGTAATTTAATAAGGAATTCATTCTACTGCTTAATTTTTTTATTCACTTGAAATTGAGACATAAAAAAATAAAAACTATATTTTGTTTATTTCGGTTAAGCTGCTGAATATAGCAATAACCGTTAAAGTAATTGTTCAAAATGACTTCCGTTAACTTCCATACAATAATACAGACGACTTTGAAAGAGAGAACGAACATTTGCGAGAACTTGCGGTGTCAATTCTCGACATTCTTCTATTATTCTCTGCCTAAGATCTTCAATGTTGGCCGGCTGTGTTGTGTATACTTTGGATTTCAAGTGCCCCCATAAGAAATAATCCAACGGAGACAGGTCGGGTGATCTAGCCGGCCATTCGATGGGACCACGTCTTCCAATTCATCGTCCAGGAAACCGATTGTTCAAAAATTCTCGAACGGGAATCGCATAGTGAGGAGGTGCTCCATCTTGCTGGAAAACTAGTTCATTTTCAAACAAATGTTCGTCATTTTCCAGTAGTTCTGTTATACGCGGATCAACAGTGGTGCCAAGAAGCTCAAGGTAAATATTGCCATTTAAATTACCGTCAATAAAAAACGGGCCAACGATGTGGTCTCCTAGAATACCTGCCCAAACGTTAAGTTTCTGTGGATATTGGGTATGGGTTTCCCTATACCAATACGGATTCGTGTCTGACCAATACCTACAGTTATGTCTGTTGACTTCTCCGCTCAAAAAAAACGTACACTCATCGCTGAAACAGATATTGTACAACAAGTTCACGTTGTTCAATAGATTATTAGACATAATTTCGCAAAACTCTAGTCTTCGATCATTGTCGTCTTCGTTTAGTTCTTGAACAAGTTTTATCTTGTATGGGTGAAATTTGTGCTTTTTTAAAATTCTCCATACACTGCTTGTTGAAACCCCCGATACCTGGGAAAGTTGATTTAAAGACTGATTGTTATCCATTGCAACGTGTCCCAAAACAGCAACTTCAACATGTTCATTAATAATTGGTCTTTCTGGTTGATGTTTTTTGTTTGTCACTGAGCCAGTTCCCATGAACTTTTGCATCAACTTTATAACATACTGATGGCGAATCAATTTATCGGGATGAATTTCATTGAAAGCACGAGCTGCAGCTCGTGCACAGTCGTTATTTTTGAAATAAAAACGCACAATCTCGATTCTTTCGGCAGTGGTGTAAACCATGTTGACACTTTTATAATATTCAAAATGAACTGAATGTTGACTGACAGATGAAAAAACAAAAGATGAAACCAAAGCATCGGTAGGTACTGCTATATTCAGCAGCTTAACCGAAATAAACAAAATATAGTTTTTATTTTTTTTATGTCTCAATTTCAGGTGATTAAAAAAATTAAGCAGTAGAATGAATTCCTTATTAAATTACCTTTCCAACGATGGTACACATGGTATGGTGCCATTTGAAATTTTAGAGGGGGTGGCTGTGGCGGCTAAGGGGTTGATGACAGACGTCCGGATTTTACGTAAAAAGATGTCCCCCTTGCTGTCTTTGTTGACATGTATTGGCGATTTTCAAGCAAAAAATAATTTTGAAACATACTGAGGGTGGCTACTTTTCGTTGAAAAACCCTGTATGATTAGCAGGTTAACTTCCGGTAACTGTAATAATGTATGTTTTTCTTTCATTGCACTAGTAGAGCTAGTACCGAAATATTTGCACGAAAATAATCGAATCATTTAATTATCTAAATATCTCCAGCGGTTACAGAAAACCATTTGATTGGTTTTACGATTTTAAAATTTTCGAGTTTGTCCATTTCGGAAGCGCGTGTTGCAGCAATACCCCCTTACAGTAGGCAACTTCAAATGCCCAGTGGAGATACGTAATACGATGATACTGCAAGTCGTGGTATTATGATGCTAAATGCGAATACATAATCACTGGATTGCGATTGCATAAAGACGACCTCGACCGCGTCTTTCCCGCGCAGCACCACGAGATAACAATGTTTTGTCTTGAACATTACTATTTACTAGGCATAGCAAACACAGTAGTTTTAACTTCACCTATTTGTTTCTCGTATCCATTTAAACACAGGGTCGTATACACTGTGTCCATAAAGTAACCCCCCCCCCCTAACTAACTTTTGAACGACTTAATATTTTACTACAAAATTTGGTGTGCTTTAATGGGAAATTAAATACCATTTTTTAGCTCATAATTAAATAATGTATCATTCAAAATGGCGGCTGGGCGCCATTTTGAATTTTTTTTTTGAATAGAAAGGGGGGTCGAGTGACACCTCATTTGAAAGGTCTTTTAGTTCTGCGTCTGATCCTAGAGTTTCAAAGAAACATATTTAGCCATAACAAAATGACAAACGTTTGAAGTAAAGAAGTCTATTAAAAAAAACTAAGAATTAAAGCAGCAAAAACAAATGAAATTAAGTGTTCGAAATGTTCACCATTCACTTCTTGGCACATAAAAAGTCGGTTATGACATTCCTGCCTTACATTTTCATATGTTTCTGGAGTGACATTTCTGCAAACTTCTTTAATGCGTTTTTTACAGAAATGTCACTCCAGAAACTTATGAAAATGTAAGGCAGGAATGTCATAACCGACTTTTTATGTGCCAAGAAGTGAATGGTGAACATTTCGAACACTTAATTTCATTTGTTTTTGTTTAAATTCTTAGTTTTTTTTAATAGACTTCTTTACTTCAAACGTTTGTCATTTTGTTATGGCTAAATATTTTTCTTTGAAACTCTAGGATCAGACGCAGAACTAAAAGACCTTTCAAATGAGGTGTCACTCGACCCCCCTTTCTATTTAAAAGAAAATTTCAAAATGGCGCCCAGCCGCCATTTTGAATGATACATTATTTAATTATGAGCTAAAAAATAGTATTTAATTTCCCATTAAAGCACACCAAATTTTGTAGTAAAATATTAAGTCGTTCAAAAGTTAGTTAGGGGGGGGGTTACTTTATGGACACAGTGTATAAAAAAATATAAATCGACTATACCACTATATATATAAAGTTCACTAATCATGTTTGTTTTATATTGATTAAACTGCATAGTGCTGTTTTAATAAGTGATTAAGCCCACAGCTGCTTCAGATAATTGCTCTTAGGTCTTAAATTAACGCGTTTAAAACTGATAAACA
The DNA here is from genome assembly GCA_958336395.1 of Ctenicera cuprea. Lineage (NCBI taxonomy): Eukaryota > Metazoa > Arthropoda > Insecta > Coleoptera > Elateridae > Ctenicera > Ctenicera cuprea. Next base: position 35,876,462 of record OY284491.1, on the reverse strand, counting down.
CTGATTGTTGGGCATATTTATTATTATTTTACTATAGTTTTTCATTGCTTTGGCCAGAAGTAAGTATCATATTTAATTATGACATAATTAAGAATTAAAACAATAATCGTTTTCGTCAGCCACACGCAAAGAATATACGAGAAACGTTGACGATGGCTTATGAATACGATGTCAACCAACATGAATCGCGAGTGTTCAAATCATGATATACCCAAATTCTAGTGTATAACTACCTAATAACATGCTAATGTGCATTGAAAAACGTAAGCACATACGAGGATCGTTCGAAATGTACGTGGCCTAACAAAGAACACGCAAGTTTTTTGGACAAAAAAAATCATTTTATTTTTTAATATAGCTTCCTGCTAGCTCAACGCCCTTATTCCAACTATACTCCAAAGCAGCAATGCCGCCTTTGAAGCTCGATCAAAATAGCTATGTACAGCAGCGATTACCTCGGAATTAGATAAAAATCTTTGACCGCCGAGCCATTTTTTCAGGTTTGAAAATAGATAAAAATCGCTAGGAGCCAAATCTGGCGAATAGGGCGAATGAGGCACTAATTCGAATCCCATAGCGATTGCAAGCGTGTGTACAGGTGCGTTATCTTGATGGAAAAGCACTTTTTTTCGCCATATGAGGCCATTTTGCTTTGATTTTGTTGCTTAGTTGCTGCAATAAATTGGCATAATACTCGCCATTTATTGCTTTTCCCTTTTCCAAGTAGTCGGCGAAGATAATTCCATGAAAATCCCTAAATACAGTTGCCATAACCTTTTTCAATCATATCCGGGGTAGTAGCCGTTTTTGGGCGTCCACTGCGGGGCTCGTTTCTTGTGCTCACACGACCACGCTTAAACTCGGCAACCCAGTTTTCAACCATGGAAAACGAAGAAGCGGACTTCAAGAATGTCAAATCCAACTCTGCTTTGATTTCGGTTGGTGTTAAGTTTTAGATACCATTTTATTTATGATTATGTATATAAAAAATTATAATCAGATACTGGTTTTGTCCCTGTTTGTGTCATTTTGAAAAATAATTGAGATATAACATAAAAAAATGTATCTACTTTGGCAGTTTTATGAAATATTATTCAAAAAGCATGCCGGAATTAGCAATGGAATGTGATGAAATTAATAAAAATACTATTTATAGCTGGAGATTTACGCTGTTTTGCCAAACGACCAGAGAAAAGACTATGAGAACAAAAATTCCTTCATAGGAACATTCGAGAGGCAAAGTGGAGGCGTTTTTACTACTTTTAGAGCATAGAAACCTCTCAAAAATTTTATTCGAATGAATCATTCGATTATGAAAATTATTCAATCATGCCCATCACTAGTTAGAGGTGTAATATGTTTGTTTTAACGTTAGCTATTAAATAAGAAAAAAGGTTTTCTACACAGTGGAATTACAAAAAATCCTTTAAAAACTGCCTTTAATTTGCGTTAATGGACGTGCACTGAAATAAAATATGGTTTGGTTTTCGATAACGATTTAAAATGTAATGTAGCTTACCCACACCTTCGGTATAAATGATTTTATGAAAATTTTCGAAAACTAGATTTTAACGGATATGCACGTTTTGGGGCTCAAAAACCCTAATAATTGGTTTAAAAAAAATGTCTGTAAGTGAGTGTGTATGTGACGCTTCTACAGGTGAAAGTAGTACTTTCACCTGTGACTGATTTTAATAATATTTTAAAGCAAGATGTATATCTAAAATTTTAGTTGTAGTTCTAGGTATTTGTAAAAACATATTGGTAACATCAAGACTAACTAGCTTGCTTTGTGGTGGTAAATGTAAATTAGATACTTTATTGATTAATTCAGGAGAATTTTAATTAAATACTAGTGTTACCCCAGCACACAATGCACTGACAGACAGCGTTGATAGAACCGGCGAATTATCAAGTCACGTGATGCATTAGTTCCAATAATGACACGCGACGTTATTATAGAGGGCGCCCCAAGTGACGCGCGTCTAGCCGACCTTCATATATATTATAAATTAAAATAATTATTATTAAAAAATCGAGGTAGAATAAAAATATAAAAATGTTTCATGTTCCATCTGTGGATAAAGATCTTTCGTTTAAAAAAAATGGTCCAAATTGGTGAAGCGGTAGCCGCTGGAGGAAGGGGAGAAAAAAACCCTTTGTGCTTTTATATATGTATGGATTTTGATGTATAATCAAAACTGGTAACTGTATTATTTAGTATTTTTGCTCGCATGTGGTTGGGAACATGTACGTGTGTACTACTGGTTTAATGGACATATTGGGTTTGTATATATTTAATAAACCGTATAGTTCTGGTGGCTGTTGGTTTAGAATAATAACAAATCCAAATCCACAACTACCTATTAAAAATACAGAAACCCAACATGCCCATTAGACCAGTAATATCATAATACACAAAAATACTAAATAATATAATTACCAGTTTTGATTATAAACTAAAATAATCAATTCAAAATTTTTCCAAAATCAGCAATAAATTATCTAATTTACACTTGCATTTGCATTTCTTTTTTAAATAATATTCTTATTAACAAAAATGATTGATTCAGTTATTTGAACTTTGTATCAATCAAAATTATTTTACTTTCAATAATAAAATTTATTTCCAATAAGATGATTTACCCATGGTAAGCTAATATATTTATGAATAATCTAGAAGATCAAATATTCGAATCAAATCAATCTGAGAAAATTATAGTTTGGTTTCGTTATGTTGATAACATTTTAGCATGTTTTGATAATTTATTTGAAATAATTAATGAAATTTCAATTTTTATTAACAGCTTGCATTCACACACATAAAATAAACTTTTTAGATTTAAACATAAAAATTAATTCAACTAATAAACTTGAATACCCTGCTTATAGAAAACCTACACAAACAGACATTACAATACCACACGATTCTTGTCATCATAAAACACATAAATTAGCAGCATAAGTTCATGATACATAGAGCTTTGACCGTCCCTTTAGATGAAATTAATTATAATAAAGAAATTTCAATTATTAAACAAATTGGATATAGTACTAATGGTTATAATACCAAACGTATTGAGATATTAATTATAGAAAAACTTTATGCGAATACCCCAATTTCATCGGATACAATTAAATATACTTCGATCCCATATTTTGTTGACAAATCAGAAAAAAACTCTGAAACTATAAACAAAACAAATAAATATAAAGTAAGTTTTAAAACGACTAAAAACATCTTAAACACTTTGTTTAATGCAAACTCAAAAACAGACGATTTGCTAAAATCAGGCATTTACGAATTAAATTGTTCGCATTGTAATTCGGTTTAAATAACCCAGACAATTAGAAATTTTGATATTAGATATAAAGAACACTACGTTGTTACAAATACAAACACCCACATAAATCCAATTCCGTTAAACACTTACTAGAACACAATCATTTAATGACATGTAATGACACTATAAAATGTTTACACTTTTGTGATGATAAACATAAATTAGGTATAGTAGAAGCTTTTAGAATTCACAAACATTTGAAAACTGTACCGTTAATGAATGAGCAAATTGATCTCTTTAATTCTCCTCTACTGGACGATTTGGAATAAGAAATCAAGTCATTTGCAGCATTAGATTACCGAGATCAATTGTTGCTATAACAACACTGACTGTTTACTTTTTTAATATAGCCGTTGACAATGGCATGTTAACATCTCGAAATACGTAGAAGGTTAACATAAGTAAGTATTGTTGAAGTAATAAAGTATCTTACGTATACTTAATAAACATGGACTTCAACGAAGTAAAGCAAGAACGGATAAAGAAAATATCATTAGTAATTGCTTCTCGAAAAACGCTTCCTATTTTGTAAATTTTGTTGTTAAAAATAAAAGATAAATAAATTTTAAGTAATCTATATCGTAACAGAGAATAACTAAAGTAGTTGCTACAAAATTACCATAAAATATTCAATAAAACTGCTAAACCTTAAATTGACAAAACTGGTACGTTATATAAAATTTTTATTTTCAAATTTACTTTCAGCTTTATGAATCCAAATCAACTGATTCAACTCAAGATTTTTGCTATTAAAAAAGTTTGTTGGAACTTTAAAGCTGAAAAGTCCGCTTTCATTTCCTTTCCTATTACAAATCCCACAATACGGATTGGGATATGTTATTATTGTTACATGTGTTCCACCGACTATAAATAATATTCTGTTCTCTCATCATATTTCCATTTTGTTTTCACTCTTGGGAATGTGGTGCATATTTTATGCGAATAAATTTCCAGGAAAGAACTTTTGTAAGAGAGGAAGCTCAAAACCTATGCAAATCTAAAATAAAATGCAGACTGGACCAAGGCTTTACATTGAATAATTTATGAAAGCTTTACTACTCGTCCAAGCCAGACCATGATTTTTGCGGAAATAAAAAGCTTCCCTGTTAAACGTAAATAGTAGTTTTAGCGTGTAAGTTTCTTAAAATATGAAAATAAAAGGTATCCAAAGGCAAACTATCTAACAAATTACAAATTACTACATCCACCGTAAGCTTGCCTCATAAAGGACTCAATTAGAGGTGTCTGAAATGAGCAGCATTCGAGCTCGAATGATTGCTGCGATTAACGAAAAAGAAATGGTTATGAAAAGGCGCATTACAAACGTTGTTTCATTTTTTGTAACTCAAAAACATTATTTTTTTTATTAATATTATCCTTTTTTAATTCTCCTGATTTGCGTGTAATGATCATAGCAATTTTCAGACATTGATGGAAAGGTAAAATTCTTTGACTAGTATTTCAAATCAAGTCAAAACTATAAAACCGAACCAAAATAGTTTGTTAAATTTCATACAGAAACACAATTCCTGTTCCTACTAGTCAGAAACTCTTTGACAAACATAAGTTAATATGGTTTTATAGCTCTTGAAAAATACTAAAACATTTATATGTAAATTATATTAGGAACGTATAATGTATCTCTCTAACAGAAAATCGAAAATAAATTGTTTGGAAAGTATATGTTTGTTTACCTCTGTTTGTTTTCATATCCCTAGGATCAGTAGGTTATATTTTGATAAATCGTGAGATGAGAACGCATATCAAAACTGCTGGAGAAAATAAGCTTTTAAAAAGAAAAATCGGAAACGGAAGTTAGTTACGTTTAAAGGTATCATGTTTTTCGTAAAGATAATAGAGCGAGGTTTTGTGATCGTCGTTGTCGTTATATACCAGCACACGCGACGTTTCATGAAAATTTTCTTCGCTTGGTGGGAGTTACTTTTATGGCAAACCTTTTATACCGACATTCCTTGAATAATAAGGACGTTTTAGGTGCGTATACACCCTGAGTACTATTTTGCTGCGAGGTCTATATTCCTACTAAATCCTATTTTGTTCCAAGCTGTGTACACCAACTTTGTTAATACGAAACAAACAAATAAAACATTTGACCTGTTTTGGCTCCCGCTTGCTCAGCATTTCGGCCATGCGCACTTAATTTCTATAGTAAAATATATACTATTTAATTGAAAATCGGAAAGGAAATCACAACTAAAAGTGTAATATTTTATTTTTGTTATATGCACCAACATAAATTGCTGTAAACACTACTAGAAATTAAAATGTAACCTGCACATTTAGTCCTGTTAGTCTACTACTATTTACACCGCATTTTTTGCCGTTCAAAAATAAACAATTCAAGCAAATGTGGACCAAATGCTTTACTCTTGAGTGTATACATCGCTTCTTGGTTTAAATTTGATTGGATGCGATTCGAATCTTTTTAGTGAATCGTATCATACGACTCTGTATTCAAAATGATTCGTATCAAAAGATTCGTATTTCGTACCAGCTTGCTTCCCGCATGTCATTTGACACAGCTTAATACCCTCAAGGCTGTCGCAGTCCGAGATGCCACGTCGGCGGCGGCACGAGATAGGCAAAATATTGCATTCTTCGAAATGCAGCCACACTAATAGCATGGTCGTGCTGATGCCAATAAAATGTCGTCTGGTACAAACCGCCCATATTCTAATAATAAATCGCGCAACGCAATGCGCATAATTGCCACGATTTTAATAATACCCAACACGATTCAAACCGAACAATACGAATCTTTCCGATGTGAGAAGCTTATTTCTAAGAGATTCGGAGTCTTCTTACTAAGAACCAAAAATAACTGGGTGAGTGATTTAGTTGGCTATTTTCCAAAATGCGTACCAAACATATGAGCAATAGCGCGTCGTTCTGGGAATACAAACTTCCAACTCCCTAGCCTTTGCCTAAGCGATATACAGGGTGGTTGAAGGCCAACGATAGACAGGTGACGTTAACGTCCAGGAAAGAGTGGCGTGTCTGTTGACAAGTGTCAACCGACGGGGCTTACATTTCCCTCTTTACGTCGTTGTTCAGGTCAATATGATCAGATCGGTTATCAACCTATCTTGGCGGTGCGTAGTCGACCAGTAATGGAACTGTAAGTAGCCTATACTCGAAAGGACTATTTTGCTGTTTTGAAAAGTCGAACAAGCGACTTGGTCTGGCACTATGGAATCATGGCAGTGCAGGTAAGGGTGTCTAGGTTCGGCTGGGCAATTGAGCTGCTTTTCAACTCGGTTACAAATCTGCAGAATCTTATGTAACATCTTCCCACCAATGAGGACTATGGCCTGCCCTACAGCCTGATATATGACACTGGTAGCTTCTTCTTGTCTCAGCTTGGGCAAGCCCGCTGGTTGAGCGTAAATCAATCCGCTGTCAATGACGGCTGTGGCGGATTAAGTAAAAGGATAGGTGCTTCCACGTTAAACAAAACTCATGTGACTTTTGTGTGTGTGTGTGCGTGAGATATATCCATATATCGATATATCGATATATCGATATATCGATATATCGATATATCGATATATCGATATATCGATATATCGATATATCGATATATCGATATATCGATATATCGATATATTGATATATTGTTATATCGATATATCGATATATCGATATATCGATATATCGATATATCAATATATCGAATATATCGATAAACTAAATATATTGATATTCCGAATATATCGATATATCAAATATATCGATATATCGTTATCTTTAACATAATCGATATCGAAACAATATCAATACTACTACAAGTTGTGCGAACAAACACGTATTATAAAGCGACATATGCAAATATTATACAGGGTGTCACATAACAAAATATTTATAAAATAACACTAATACTCATATTTTTTTATCCTAATGTGTTTTTATTTCAAATGCCATAGTTTCCGAGGAACAACTAATTTCATAGGTATTGTAAAGGCGCAAATAAGGAAATCGTAGTACGCTATAGAAAACAAATGACGTTGACAGGTGTTATTCAGTTTTATTCACTGAACTATACTTATACTGCAACGCGCGCTCGGCCCGCCAGCCCGATCCGAGAGAGAGGGCCGCAAGGATCATCTCTGTCCTACTCTCGAGAGTATGCGCATGCGTAGAGCAGTCGATTGTCATGTCGCATGTTTTAAAATTGGGTTAGTTTGTTTTGATTTGACAGCTCTACCGCTGTCTTCTCCCTCGCGCAGTGCATGCGCGAAGCGGTACGAAAAGGACAGGAAGGATCCTTGCGCGCTATCTCTCTCGGCTCGCTTCTTTTCTATGGCAGAGACCGCCAGTGCGCGTTCCAGTATAAGTATAGTTCGGTGGTTTTATTACATAAACGTGTGAACCGTGACCACGCTAGCTGTATGACAATACCTACGAATATTGTTTTGTTCTTGAAAACTATGGCATTGTGAAAACAAAAGTTATTTAGTTTTTTTGTTGGGAATTAAACGGATTCATCAATAAGACAAAAAAATGTGGCAATCCATTTATGAAAAATATTATTTTATTTTTATGCTTTTTTATGGGAAACCCTGTATACGATTTTCATATGCTAGTTTATAGTACGTGTTAGTTCACACAATTTTCATGAATAATTTTTTTGCCTATCTTCTCCAATAGCAGAAATATATTAAAATCATCTGTTGACTCTATACATATATCCGATATATTCAATATATTTGATATATCGATTAAATCTAATATAACGATATATCGATATATTCGATTTATCGAGTACCTATATCGATTATATCGCTTATTTTCATTATATTGATATTTCGATGATTTCAAAATTCCATGTCGTCTTTCGACGCATTGATGTAAATACCGATATATCGAGAAAAAATACCAGCTCTACACAGAAGTAACATTTCGTTGCGAAGAAACTTTTAAAATAATTTGTTTGGGACGTTTGCAAAATTACCTTTTTCTTAACATTTTTACCGCCACAACCCTCAATAAATAAGAATTTCTAGAAATGACAATTATCATACCATTATTTACAGAAGTAACTCCAACCCAACTTTTAGAAGCAAACATTACTAGAATCAGTTTTCTAAACCCGTTAGTTCTACAACACCCTCAATCGTTTCTTCTTTAAAAGCAATGTTTCTTAACCGCCCTTTAGTGCACCGCTAAGCGACCCGGCATAAGCGCCACAACCACCTCTAATTAAAGAAAAATTTAAGAAGGACTATACACATATTTTTTTTCAAAACAACATCTTCAAAAATTGTTTTCAACCCTTAAAAAATAGTTCTTAAAATTATTATTTCTAAATATAATGAGAATCAAAAACTAGAAGACGTTTTTATTATACAACGGATTCTAGAAAGTTCAATACTTATACCGTGTAGAATAATATAATAGACGGAATAGGAAAAAGGCAGCAAATGTATGCGAGGAAGCTCTCGTAGCGTTTGTCTAACAGCTACTACTGCTTTAAGCAGTAGAAACTAAAGGAATTTCATGTTATGAGATGAAATCGTCCTCAGACCACGACCCGCTCTTAAATTCGTCAGTTACGTTAGTTTCAGTAGAGCAATAACATTGCACGGCAGTAGTTACTACGTACAACTATAACGAAGCTCATGCAACAGACCACCGCAGTACCAGCTCTCGGTTCATCAAAAATAATCGAATTCGACGTTAAACGTTTCATAAATATTAATTAACATATAGAGACTTCGTTAATGGTAGCCCATTGACTTGATGTAACGGAAAGCAATAAAACACGTAGCTAAGAGCATATTTTCCGCTAATATATTATTAAAGAAAGGATCTACCTCCCAAGTGAGAACACCTGCTGGAGGCCAAGCTTTTTCTAATTCTTCGTTTGGAAACTTACGATAGGCCCCCTTTTTCGTCGTTTCTGCGCTGCAAGTTTCAATTGTATTCGAATATTTGAAAAGCTAGAATACGGCCGCAAATATATCTCAAAATAACCTGCACTTCTGAAATTAGTGTGTATTATTGTTCACGTTAATTGAAATGCTTTTAAGGTTAAATTACTGCAAAAACGGATATCTAAACCCCAATTTAAATTACACGAGAGAGTTTTCGATAAGTGTAAAATAAATAAAACCGTCCAAAGCAAATTAAATTAACCATTATCATAAAAGAGGGTATTCCGCACAAATCCTTGTTTTGAAATTATCCACAAACAACCTTGATTCAGTACTCATAGTATTTAAATATTTAAATAACAAATACCAAAATCACTACGAAGTTAGGTATTTGTAACTAAGTGACGAAAAAAATACTGCCTATAGAACAGTCAGTGGCGGTCGTTGTATTACGCCGGTAAGGCCTGGCCTAACTGTAGTTACTAAATAAAATAGGAAAGTTTTCCTAATGTTAACATAAATATTATTAAAATTTCTTTTTTTTTAAATTACTACAACAGTAATTATCAGTAAATTATTGATTAAAAAATATATAATACAGGCCAGCCTCAGCCTGAGCTTAAACACGCAACATTGAATGTAGTGGTGTAAAACTATTGGTAGTACTATCGATATATCGATAGGGAGCGGTGCTAACGAGCTATCGATAGTAAGCTTTCAATTATCGATAGTTTTGGTTTCATTCTTGTTTGCAAAATATATCTAAGTTCGCGATAACCGTGTGAGTGGCTAAGAAATTCAGAAATTTCTAATAAGATAACCAACCCCAAGTATCCTCTGCCACGAAAGGGCTTCACTATTTCCTCAGATAAAATGTATGATGTAATGGGTCAACATTTCCGGCTGGAAATTGTTTCTACTTTAGCTTCTTAACTACTGAATGTATTAAGGTTGATTTGTGAAAATATGGTTAGCAAGCGGCAGCTATGTAAAAGGTTTAGTGTTTGAGGAAAGCCGACACTTTAGCTAGCGCCGATGGGCTAAAATTCAAGCCGCCTAATGGAACTTCCAGGTTAACCTACAGGAAGGAAGAATGGGGTACACACGACACGTACCGGGGAGATGACAGCCCGCCGTTGAACAGAACGGACCCACGGGCTGTAAGCGTGACTTGTAAAAACACGAATAAAGCGATTCAGAAATAGATGATTTAAGTGCGAGGTGTGTACTTAAGTGTAAGTAAGTGTGTTTGTGACGTATCGTGTTTTGGTCACCAAACAACGCCCAAAGAAGGCAAAACAAATCCGTCTTCGAAGTTTCGAATTCACGGAACTCGCTAATCAAATCGGACTAGACCAGCAAACCAGATCCGCGACCCAGCACTATCCACGGATGGAAATATCACCAGTCGCTCCAGATCCACTGTCAATATCGCAGCTACGGCAGCCCAGCGCTCCACCGCTAACCACCTAACAGCTAAGTAGTATATAAGGATATTCGCATTAAGATTGTACAGATGTATGGTCAAGAACCACGTGACCACGTAACATAGGCAACCCATTGTATAAAAGTGGCTACCCTGCTTCAGGAAACTAAATCGGACAGTTGTAGCAATTACCATTGGCGTAGCACGTACAAATTAGGACACAGAAAACATATTTTCACAAAAAACAGAATCTGACACGTCACAATTTAAAAAAAACTCGGTAAAAACATTTAATAAAGCAAAAGTAAATGATTCATTTAAGAATAATATTGTAGAAAAACATATTTGATTTATAAATTACAATAGCTGCTCAAAATGAGTGCACGAACGCCAATGAAACACATTGTCATTGCAAAAGGAAATCAGCACGGCAAGCAGCAGTGGAAAATAAAATTCAGTACATTTAAATTAGTCAATGGTCACGTGGTTCTTAACCTTTTATGCTCGCTCTGTATATACCGTTAATAATTTTGGACATACTTCTTTAGCTATTTGATCAAGTAGTCTCAAACTACAGCAAAGGTATATGAAAGGTTGTGATTACCAGCAGGGAAATACGTCCAGGATTCCGTTACCCGAATTGCCTGAAGACACAAGATTGAGCTCAGCCAAAACTAAATTCATCTAAAAAAACATAACGTTACAGTGATATCAAGCTTGTGTACAGACGAATATAAAATTGTTTGCGAAGTAGTCTAAAAAATCACATTAAAGTGATAGAACTTTGTCAAAGCTGGAAAGAAGTAGCTACATTTACAGGTTCCCCTGTAACTAAAAAGCAGCGACAGTTTGCGTCATCGTTACACGAAATTTGTTACTCATTAGTTATTACCGTTACTTTTTGCAAGGCAACGCGTTACAGGACGCATTACTTAAGAATGTAACGTATTACGTATAACCGTTACTTCTAACGACTGATTTTAAATTAGTAAATAATTTAGTTTTTTGGTTTTTACCTTCCTTCCTACGAAGTATAGCTATAGGGGAAGGTAATGTAGGATTTGGAGCAAATGCGTTCATTCAGCGAAGTTATTTTCGCTTTGGACACACTGGCCGATATACGCGTTATGCCTAAAAGTGAGGTAATTTTATGGCGAACAGTTTTAACATAACTATTTTCACTAATAAGCTGGTTTTCTGACTTTGGATAATCGGACGCTGCAGAGGTGTCTGTGTGTGCGTGTCTCTGTGTATGTATGTCTGTATGTCTGTATACACTTTACAGTCCGACGCCTTAACGCAAAAAAAGATTTGCTCAAATATTGCTAATTACAATAGGATGAGGTTGGTCCACAAAAAAATGGGGAGGGGTGTTCTATTTCAAAAAAGACGCGCTCTAATAAAAACCTTAGATTCATGTTCTACGTATATCAAATAGTCGATCTGGGCAAACGAGATTACCCCCCACCATCGATGGTAAGGCCCATCAATTCTTTCTTGTTTCAAAACATTGTGACTTTGGACTTAAAAATTGGTATGAGCATGTTAAATGGCTATAGGAACAACTTTCCATCGAGAAAACACTACACCAAATTGTGAAATCGATTTTGAGATTTCAAGGAATAAACATCAGTTGCAACTAGAAAACACAAAAGATCATAAAACCACTCGACTTCTTCAAACAATGGGGGGGGGGGGCTACTTCAATATAGACGCGCTCGGAAAAGAACTTTAGATTCGTATTCTACACATGTCTAATAGCCGATCTTCGCAAGCCTGATCTTTTTACCATCCCCCAAGTGTCCCCACGAATTTTCGGTATTTAAAAATATGTAGGAATTTCGGCTTCAAAATCGATATGAACAGGAATAATCTCCCGTTGACAAAAGCATCTCTGGGAGGTTTTCTTTTGGTCGTTTACCTGAACAGTTGAATAGGATAATCGCAGAAATAAAGACTATAACCAAATAATAATAACGATTTTAGATTTCAACGAATAAATAATGTTTACAATTAACAAATACTAAAAACAAAAATTCCCCTTATTTTAAATAAATTTTTCTAAACTAGAAACACATTTCAACTCAAATTTTTTTTGCAACATTCCCTAAAACTTTAATATCAAAATTTTTAAAATATTTATTTTTTTAATTTAAAAAAAAATTCAAAATCTTCAAAATTTTTTAAGTTTTTAGTAATTTTCAATATTTTCAATTTTATAATATTGTTAAAAAGTTTTCATAGTAATCAAAATTTTTCAAACAGATCAAAAAAATAGGAAAATTTTTAAAATGTAAAGAAACATCCGGTATAAAATATACTAAAATCTAATAAATATTCTAAATTTCCATATAGTTAAGAAAATTTCAGTTTATTGAAAAATTTCAAAAATTTCCAAAATGCGAGGAAGGTCCCAAGCGGTTCCCTGACAGCTTTTTTGGGATATGCAGGTTTCTTCGCGTTTCTATTGTTACGAGTCACTTCAAAATTTTATCAAAAAACTGTGTACCCATGACTTTCTAGGGTTAGTTTTTTATTGCGTATGATTAAATAATATTCTAAAGTTAATATGACTGAAAGTGAATAGTTTATCATTTTTGTCTGAATCTATTCGGGTACAGCCGCAGATCACGATGCTTTTTTTATGAAAACACGAGCGTAGAGACAAGCTTGTCTGATGGAAAGTAGCGAATTGCATGTTTTTATAACTCAGCATTCCCTTTCAATATTTATTTGCAAGGGGTTTGTAAACTTACAGAGATAAATTGCATACACAGAAAAACAACTAGAATAACTACAACAAAAGTTGATTTTTATTTTACATTTTTTTTTTAATTATTAATTTATCAAAAAACATAGAAAAGCGCTGGTAGCGACGCCTATGACATTTTTAACATAAAATTTGGGTGTTTTTTTTTAATAACTAATAATAAATTTTCGCCTGTAATGTGATATGTCAGACAGAGCCGTTTTTTTCTGAAAAAGTTAGTTTTATTAAAATGGCTGTTACTAGCGGGTTCTTTAACAACGAAAGTTTTATACCGTTGTACGTAAATCTATTATTAATTAAAAATTTAGTTATTTGATTCATGCTTATGAAAGCTAATTTGTTTTTAAATAAATTGTTTCTCTATATAGTATTGTTACAGCTCGTTTGCCACCGTTTCAAAAAAGAATTTAATTGTTTCCGGCCTTACCATTTTCCGCCGTTAGCTTTCTATACCGATTGTTATATAATTTTGTTGGGTTGGCGCACCTGTTTTTGATTCTGAAGCAGGAAGGTAACGGTTCTGGTATCTTTTGAGACTTTTGAGTCATGTCGTGTATAAACTGCCACTGAGTGAATATCAAGTTGTAATTATTTCCTGATCATGCTATTTTTGCATGGATTTGTATGACTTGTCATGACTGCTACAAATTCAAATCTCTCTTGCAGAGGATTTATTTGATGCAAGGATTAAAAATTTCTTTGAGTTATATCAGATTTATGTGTAACTAATTTTTAATTCACTTTCAACTTTTATGGGTGTGTTTCAGCTACAAGCTCTTTTCGTCACATATACAGAGTGAGTTATTTAAGTGTTACTCATCTATTAACTCCTAATCTATTGGGACTATCACTCATCTCCGTTTCACCTTCCCTAAATACCTTTGCGTAACCTTACTTTTTCTCACAGAATTTTTCATTCAAAGCAGTTTTAACATTAAAAACTTACAACCTCCCAGTGCTGCTATATCTAATCATAGTCTCACTAACATCCTACTTGGGAGATTTCAGTGGGTAAGTCTTGAACAATTATACTTCCAACTCGTTCTTCGTTACTTTGTGTGATTTATGCGCTGCAAGCAAAAATTAAGGAAAAGAATAGCCCATTCTACAGTAACGTAACACTTTTGTCTAGTGAACTAGCGACTGTTGTTTTCGAAAATTCTAAAACACTTTGTACTTAAGTGGTAAACTTACCAATGATTATTCTTGTTTTTTTTTAAACTTATCATTATTTTTTGTATATCTGCTTTATTCTACTACCACTCGTGAGTAATTTAGCTTCCACACAAATATCTTATGGTCCCCCTTTTATTAAATAAAACGACACAAATTATTTATTCAAAAATTTATAGAAGGCGTCACAAGAAAATGAGAAACAACTACATCGCAGATTTCATTTGTATAAAATTTTTTTATTATATAACCACATTGGGTTTTCCTACGGCAATTATAATACCAAATTTTACCCCAATCTGCCTACTCGTTTTTTAGTAATATGGCTTAAAAATTTGTAACACCCGACAATTTGAAGCTACTATTCATATGTGTGCCAAGCACGCAAGTTCTAATTAAAACTTCTTGACGATTTCTCACTAAAAGAGCTTCTCCCATTAAACATTAAGACACCTATAAGCTCTTTACTGCAAAGACGGCAGCTAAACTAGAAAACATTGGATTTGTGTTGAAGGTGTAAAATGTTGCAGAGAATGTGGATGTAAAACTTGTAAAAACACGCAAGTAGACGAGTATGATAGATTGGAGGAAAATTTGTAATTTTCTTTTCATTCGTTTGTCAGGATCTTGCCCATTTGTAGTTGCATTGGAGCATTAGAATAAAACAAAAATTGCTGGGTCAGAGGTTCAAACCAGCGACGAAGTAGGTCCGAAAACGCGGTACAAGCTACTTTTATACCTGTGCCACCAGGCTTGTAAAGACAAAATGCCAAAAACAAATTATAGTTTAGGAGATTACAGGCTCCGAACATTGTTACCGGTACCGGCACCGTCGGTCTTTTATGTACCTGTAGTTCCGCTCTTCTATTCTAAACTAATCATAAAACACTACCGACTCCGAACTTCCCCTTCCTCCGCCCTCAAGCTAGCTGCTACACCAATACATCTATAGCCTAAAGTGAATTTCAGTTAGCATTTAGTAATTAGCCGATAGCAAAGTTTAATAGACTGCTAAGTGTCTTGTAAACGTATAAGGTGCGTTTGACTGCAAAACTGTAAAAGTCGCAATACATGTTTTCAAGTTCAAGATTTTAATCAGAAAAAGATTTTTGTTTCAACTATAGCTAGGATAAACCACTACATGTTTCGTTTTATTGGAACTCGTCAGGTGGACGCAAACCTAGTTACAGCTGGAAGCAAAACCAACAGGTAGAAATATAACCAGAAGACAAAATCATGAAAACGGAATTACAAAACTATATTGGAAGATAATTTGTAATTTTTTTTCGTTTGTCAGGATCTTGCCCGTTTGTACTTCTCAACATAACATTATTTTATTTTGTAACATTCTAAGAATTTTTTACAGCTGAATGTTTATTGCAATATTAAAAAATTGCTGTTCTGCACGATTATGTTTCTTAAGCAAATATTTGCATCACTGCCTGAATAATTTCATGTTAAAGCAAAATAACATTATACGTACAATTCTTACTCGTCCAACGCCCAGAAAACCGTATTAGTACATCCTCTTCGCACCCATGCTTTGGCTGTTCACAATAAGGACAGCCCAGCAATTAATGGTCTCTAGCGAGTTTAGTTTTGCGACGCGGCTATACATTGTATAAGACATAATTTTATATGTAACAAAAAACATAATTGATGCCGTGAAAAAAAAAGAAATCGGCATGTAACATTAACCGAATTAGTTAAGATTTCGTAAAAGTTTACAACAAAATTGTTTGTAACATAAATGTATTACTTATACCTTATAAATTATATCTCAAAATAAAAGACAATTAATAAGCTACATGTTAAACAAAATCCAAGTCAGTAGGTCTTTTAATTATCAACCTAGAGCTCGAAAAAAGCTGAAGTACTCGAAGGGGCCATTTGAATAGTTTTCCGCTATATTTTTATTCGGTACTGACAAAAAATCGTAATTCTCCAATGATATGTCCAACTCTATGTGTAAGTTTTATCTGGTTATAATTCTGTATCGCGTACTACCAGAAATAACCGACACTACAATTTCTAATTTATTTTCGTATACAAATGTTAGTAGTGTACCAAATGTCAATATTTAAATTAAAAATTATATGTTCTTTGTTCAATCTTACACAAATATATTACAAATCATATCTCTCGCATGATATGCTGGTCGTAGGCTGGGTATAAGCAAAGCCACAAAAGAGATTCGTTTGGAGGTGTGTTTCTGTAACGGCACAACGGAACATTGATCGCTTTAGTTTACATCTAGACAGATCTGCTCTTTTTTGCGCAGCTCCAAATTTCCTTTTCAGCATTTCCGTTTCAGTTACTCTCGCTAAAGAAGTATCACTTGAATAGTGTTAGTTTGCCACAAGGTTTTCTATCAGATTTCGGTTTCAAATTTAGAAAATTATTTTTTTATAAGCAATGTTAGCGAAAAACATGTCTATTTTTTTGTTAAAAGCTTATGTTGTTGACAAATAAATATTTGATAAACTCTTGTGTTATAAAGAGCGCCGAAAACGGTCCAGCCGCATAGATAGATATTGTTTTTAAAACCATTTGTTAGTTTGTGAGTTCCTGGAGGACCAAAATATATATTTCCGTCAAAATCTCAAATTCGAAAATTTTCATGAAATCAATACATAGGAAAGTAGAAACGCTATTGCTCTTAAACAATTCGTAAAAATAAAACGTTGTTTTACTAATTGTACGTCTAAACTCATACTGAAAACCGAAAACCCAATTTTAATGATAATTAAAAAACAGAAAATTTTTCATGAGAAAAATTCTGCTCACTTCTTTAGTAAGGCCAACAGTTTCAAAGCTACAACCGCTAGAAATGAGGTACTTTGTTGCAGAAACGAGCTATATTGGGTTTACTCCGCCGTATCTCAATTCCTACTCGCTTCCACGATTGGTTTAACATTTTTAATGACACTCATAAAATTTTCCATTAATATTTAAGTTTGCAGTAATGTTAAATTGTTATTTATAGTCACAAATACTCCAGCTTTGTACTCGCTTCTGCACTAGCTGTAGAGCTCTCGGCGTGTCGTTTTTGTAAGTGGTATCTTAATGTAGGCCTAGTCCACTGTCACTGACTTATTATAGTCTTCTCTTTTTCAATATGCGTAGCTCCTCGTCAGTCACATCTACTTTATCTCTAACAGGATTGTCGTCTTCTCCTTAATATGAGTCGTTTTTAGAACAAAGTTGTTAACCTTTACTTATAAATTTGGGAAGGACGTTTTGCAGTTGAATGTTGATTTTATTATTTTCATCTTCATCGAATGTACAAAGAAATAGTGAAACGCTCTTTGTACAACCGCAAGCTGCATTATTGTGTAAGCTTTTGCATGATATAATTGTACGCAATTCCCGGAACAAGATTTTTCAGTCTATTTAAATTGTAGGGAGAACTTATTTTGAGCTTCTTCCACACTCTTCTTGAAATGTTTTCTCAATTCTGTACCACTGCTGAATTAGGTGGTACGTGCGGAAAAAGTGCTGTAGAGCTGCTGCGTTTGTGGAAGGTATAGGTGCATGTAATTTAATTAATTCTTTGTAATTGATTTTGCAAGGAAATGGTATCTATTTGTCGTAACGAACTTATTTTGGGTCGTTTAAGTTATTTTTAGTAATTATATAACCTGTAAAATTAACTCAAAACTAGTTCGTTAATTCATCTCCTTTCATAGTATTTTGATCTTGAGCACGCACCCCGCAATTTAGTAAAAGTGGGGGGCGCTTTCTCTTCGGGTCATTATTCTTTTGAAATTCGCTCCACGTTCGAAAAGTAGAGAATTCCAATCCTGAACTCGAAATAACTCCATTTTTTCTGCTCCGAAATTACTGCAAACTAGAACATTGGAGAAATCAAAGTTTGTTTGTAATAATTCCGAAGAACTTACCAAACACTTTGAATTGTTATTCAAACCGAAAGTCGAACTTTACCGCCCGTTCGCACTAAAAATAGTACAATATTAAATAATTAAGCAATCATAGTTTATTTGTATTATTTTACCGAGATCTCGTCGAAACTTTGAATTACAGTTTTAAATAATCGAGCGATTATAGTTCGCTTGTAATATTTCCCCGAAAACCCGTCAAGCCATTTGGTATTTAGAGCGCCCAAGAGGTTCTTATAGAATTTAAATTTTCATACAAACCCATGCGAAGTATTAGAAAGGTATGTTTATCTACCAGGTTTTGTTAAACTTCTTCCAGCTTTAAGATCAACAAAGCGAAGTTAGTCTGATAAAGCTAAGAAATATTTATCGTTTTATTCCTCGGAACATCTTACCAATTTTTAATAAAACGAGAATATTGTATTTGAGATAAACAGCCCACAACGTCAGATGCACAATAAAACGCAAACTAAAATTGTAGGCAGTTAAAAGATAGTCACACCCAGATTTATTCTTTATTTTATGTGCATATAATATTTAATTTAAGTTGAATACCATATTTTGATCTGTACATAGTTTCAACACCAATATATTCTGTTCCTTTAAATAGCCTTGTGTGTACTGTTATGAGATCTCAACGTATACTGAACGTATAATGAATGGAGTAAAATTACGACAGTTTCAGTAGGTTATTTTGGACAGTTCTGGATCCACCCCCCACTCCTGGCCTTGAGTTCAAGGTCAAGGACACCCCCACTCCTACCCCCACCCCTGGCCTTGAGTTCAAGGTCAATGTCAAAAAAATTTTTCGGCCTGCGGCCGGCTTGTCCTGCGGACGGCTGAGATTTGCGCCCCGTCTGGACTGGACCATCCCCCCACTCCTGACCTTGAGTTCATGTTCAAGGTCACGGTCCAAAAAAATTTTTTAGCCTGCGGCGGGCTTGTCCTGCGGACGGCTTCTCCTGCGGACAGTAACGCTTGTAATTGGAGTCCTATCTGAAGAAGTGCTCGCAGCATACCCTCACTAGCCCCTTCTAATCTCAAGACCATTCTCCTCCTTTACCCGACGGCCACGCCGTCCACCAGCTTCGTCGCTCCAAAAGAAAACACCAAGTAGATTCAAATATATTTATTAATTAAATATACATAATGATCACTAGGGTAGGTTATTGTAATTAATTGACCAATATATAAAGAAATATATAATACACATAGATAAACTAAGTAATAAAATAGTTCCGACAATTATTGTAGAAATACAACAATAGTGATTGCCATTAATAGCAACTTTTTGTATACTAGGCTTTTTATTGTTCGTCACGATAGTTTGCCAATTAGTACTTATCGTGTATTTAGGAAAATTAAATTTAATCTTGAATGTTACGAAACCATTTTCCGTTAAGTTCTTGACAGACGATTTGAAGACTGGAATGTCAGCCCAGGTATCAATATCCATTTTGTTCCAAATCACGCTGTTATTACCATCACGATCGTATGCAATAGATGCCGAAGCGCAATTCGATGGTTGCAGCACATACAGATGACCATCGTAGACAGCTGCTAAGGCTGCTAATAATTTTATAGGTATCATGTTGACCCGCACACAAACAAAGACTGAATGAGTATATTACATAAATGGCACTACACTTTTTAATTACACTTATCCACTTCCCCCACCTCTTTAGCTGCGGCTTTTAACTCGTTTGACCTCTCGAAGACATTAACGCGAAGTTCCAAATTATGTAGTGCAGGATATCTATCCAAGCAGATCATCTGATACGGATTCTTGGTGTACAGAGTGGAGGCATCGTAATGAAAGAATCCCGAGTCATTTCGGAAAAAGTTTGCTAGTGTAGTGTTTAATGGATGAGATATCTTAGGGAATTTAAATACCAGTTCAGGATTTATAGTTGGCTCTTCATCAAAATTATAATAACGACTTTCGGCAGTTTCATCTACGTGATACACTCCGTCGTCAGGAACGTACAGGAATAACATGTTGCTCGTGCGAGAGCTCGAAGAAAACTGAGATTCTTCTAACACATGGTGGCGGATAGTTGGCCTTAAGCATATGAGACTGAACCGCTTCTGCGCAGTCTTGCTCAACGGATAATTTGTTTTTAGAGCTTAAGAAATTGTAGAACCCAGACAGGCTAACCTTGGCCTTGGAATCTGTATAGACAAGATAGCCTTGGTCCTCGAATTGATTAAGTTTTCCAAGGTTAGGTTATTTTTTATTTTTTAAGTTATACTATCCTTGAGTCTTTGAAGATGGTACTTATACCATTTTCAGCCCACTATCGAACAGTGAATCTCCATCCGACACCAACGATCATGACTCCTTTCCCCACCAATGACCATACTTTGATTTATTCTGGTAATTTTGATATTTTTGCGTCTGTGAACTTATTTTACAATTTGAAGTGTTTTAGAAGACGAACAAAAATTAATGTGGCGCGCAGCAATGGCTGTAATAATCATCAGGCCCGAATATATGTTATATCAATTGTCGACGTGTCGCAACCTCCCAAATAATTCATTTGAAAAGTTATTCGATTTGCAAGAGGGTTCGTTAGTTGGCGAAGTTTACTTGGATGCGGCCCAGCAAAAGCTCTTCCTATTTATCTGTAAGTATTTCTAAGCTTCCTTAATGCTCTACTAATTTTATTTTTTTTATGTTTTCTTTCTACACTCCTCAACCACCAGCGTGAATGTATGATATATAAATTTATACATAAATAACTTAATTGAAATATATTGTTTTATTTCAAGTTTCACCTTGAGGTGAATTTTAACTTTATCCAAGCGGAGTTAGCATGGACTACTACTTTGACCTTGAACTGATTTTATAAAATTTCCCTAATTTTTATGTTGCATCCCCACCATTTTGCCTTGGGATCAAGGCTAAGGTTAACCTGTCTGGGTAATAAACATTCCACAATGTCTGGGAAGCCATTTTACGTCGAACTCTCGAGCGAAATGGGTGCTAGTGCTAACTGCGGTTCTTGTGGTGTTTGTGGCGGTGTTGTGTTGGGGTGTAGTGATTTTCCTCGAGGTGTGCGGTCCATGTGGTGGCGACTCTCTTTGAGGAAGTTCCAGCAGTCCAAAGCTAAACTCTGTGCCTGTTCGCAACCGAGCGCTTCCACCAGCTCTGAGGTTAGTAAAGCATTACCTATAGAATCGACCAATAAAATCAAAATTTTGCAAAATGTAATTGTTCAAAATGCAAAGCAGCTAAGACCTGAAAATAACCGCCAAGGAGAACAACGATTGACTCAGGACGTAGTGTGTGAAAGCATTTTGAGGAATTACTTGTTAAACAAAATCAAAAGTGTTCCGCGACCTAAATTGAATTTTAATGCTTCAGTGCAAAATGTTGCGAATGAAAATCATGCTGAAATCTCTGACCATTTCGAGCAGATTTCTGCAAATAATGTTGAAATAAATGAATGTATTTTGCAACCGAAATTTAATTTGGCAGAATGCGTTGACCAGATGCTGAACGGCGTCGGGACGGATAATTCAAATAGTTTATATGAGAACATTTCTGCAGCTAGCACCTCAAATTCTAAAATTAGTAGAGAAAGTAAAAATGTGGATGCACTAAAAAAGAGTATTGCCGAATTCTTACTATTTGAGAACAATCAACAGAAGAATAATTCTGTCATTAGCTGCAATATTGCGAAACCTGCAACAATTATTGAAATTTCTTCTCGTGATTGTTCGCAAGCAGTTAATAACTTTTTGGATGGAAGTTTTGATCAGGGGGATATATCTATAGCTAGCATCCAAAATTTAATTAGCAAGGATTCAAAATTAGATTCAAATGTTATTTATGAAAAGCCCCCCTTGTCTCAAAATACCGCTAATTCACAAGTCGACTCGGATATTATCATGACCCCTTTGGACCAAATGTTAAATGGCGTCGATTCAAAATTAAATTCAAATAATAAAAAAAATTTAAATTTTAGTTCTGATTCCGAAGTGCGTTCAAATACCACAGAAATGTCTCCTTTGGCTCAAAAGCTCGATTGGAGCACTATTGAAATGTCTCCTTTGTCACAAAATGTAAGTCCTTATTCAACTTTCAATTCCCATGTTATTAAAGCAATGTCGACACAAACCTTTTACCAACAATTTACACAAAACAGCATTTTGTCCCGAAATCGTTCTCGAAATCTGAAAAAAAGTTTGAACATTGATAACTCTTTTGAAGAAACATTTGATTACTGCGATTCTCAGGGTAGTGTTTTAGAACATGGGTTGAGTTTGGCTGCAGACATCAGTTTGGCTGCTGACACTCCACAAATTACCGCCGCAACCCATGAGAAAACATCCATGGATCTTTCTGATAGTGCAGCTGACCCAACCCCCGCAGGTACTTCAGTTTCTCCGCCAACGAGTGATGATTCAGCTGCACCATCACAACGTTCCACGCGAGAAAGTCAAAACGATGGTTTTGAAGATTGGTGTGCAGATGGAGTCCAATTACGCGCCAGCGAATTTCTGAAAACGGAGATTCTCAAAACCATCGAGATGCTTGACGCTAGCGGGCGCAAGCTGAACCGTTTCCAGAGAATTATTTCAAAGCACCAAGATAACCTTAGGAGGTATAACTACAATCATACTATCCGCCAACTTAATAAGACACGACGGTTGTGCTTGAATGAGCTGGCCAGAAAGTTGAGGTTATCGAAGGTGCTTCGGGTGCAGCAGACGCTAATTGCTTAATATGTATTTTTAACAATCCAATTCCATAGTAACATTGTTGAAACCTTCCCGAAAATCCTTTCCAGACTGGAGAGTTCAACGTCCGCGTTCGTTCCAGTTGGAGGTCTACACCGAGTCTAGTAATTTTTTTATTTAAATGCTCTCGGTCTAGGTTGCCAAGAACAAATAACAAAGTTCTGCTGCTAACATTTGTTTATATCCTTCTGGTGTTGGTAGGTGTGTTTAGTCTTTAACTACTAGCCAACTAGCATGTTCAGGTGCGACAAATGCAGCAAGTTCTTCACCAGATCGGATGCATTGTACCGCCACCGACGAGAGAGTTGCCGTCAGGAGTTGGGTCACCCATCTACGAGCGGTAAGTTGATTTGCTTCTGATTAATAACGTAAAAAGAATATTCGATTTTGCGGTTTTCAGGCAACGGTTTGGAGGCTTCGGCGGCAACCGATGGTGAAGGACCCTCCACAAGCAAAAGAGTTAAAACAAATCCTCCTAATGGTAAGTCGAACTGCAGCGTTTCAGATGTTTAGAGTAATGTGTTTTTCTTTGTTTCAGATTCTCGACCTTCTCCTATGCGCTACTGTGATGTGTGTGACGAAAACGTTGCCCGCTCCGGGTATGTAGGACATCTCAGGAGCAATCGCCACAACAGCCGATCTGGTGTAGCAGCCTTTGGAGAAGGAGTGGTGATCCGTCAGACCGCCTTCAAGCAGCGCATTGTTACCTACAGAGTAACTCCCGTTAACAATTATATAAAAGTTGCTGAATTTATGGACGAGATTAAACATAAAATTGTAACTTTAATAGAAAATAAAATGGCGACATTTAAAAGCGTTAAGATCAATTTGGAGCTATTTGGATTGTTTGTTTTGGAAAGTCAAGAAATAGAAGATGTAAAAACGTTTCAGACGGTTAATGAAATTGCAACAGTTGCGACCGACTTGAATGACTTATGTGATCGTTTTACGGGGATGCTGGACGCGAAGGTGTCAGAATTTCAGGAGCGAGATTCGGGTACATATATTTGCTTTTCTTGTCTTTTGTATCGATATTTATTGACCATATCTTTTTACAGGGTGGCGTTTGAAGCACCTAATGTATTTGGATGTAAATATTAACAAGTACAATCCGCTTCGAGCCTCGTCCTACATCCCGCTCCCAAAACAGATTCAGAACAAGAAAGCGGTTGTAAATGTGCAAAATGAGGATGAATGCTGTTTCGGCTGGGCGGTGACTTCCGCCATTTGTCAACCGACAGGACCTTCCAACCGAACCAGCTCCTATCCAGATTGCCGGCAGTTATTGCGCTTCGACGGCATCGAATTTCCGGTGAGATTAAGCGATGTTTCTAAATTTGAAAAATGTAATCCACAACTTTCTATTAACGTGTACGGTGTTGAAGAAGTTTTTCGAAATAATGTTACGAAATACGAAATTGTAGGACCCCTGCATTACACCCACAATAAAAAATTTATTCATATCAATTTACTGCTTATTACTGATACGGTGGGTAATAGTCATTACTGTTGGATAAAAGATTTGTCTAGATTAGTTTCGCAACAAATAACGGCTAGAGATGGCGCAAAACACTTCTGTGACGGCTGTCTCCATTACTTTCGTACTGAACAACAGTTACACATGCACCTTCGTTTTGACTGTAATCACGTTTACACAAAATTGCCAACTACTGACTTGATAACGAACAAACTGGGAAAAGTTGCGCCTCAAAATATTCTTAAATTTGAAAATTATCAAAAACAATTAAAAGTTCCCTTCGTAATTTATGCTGATTTTGAAACCATTTTAAAACCACTTGCTACGTCGCATCCCAATCCTACAAAACCATTCACGGTAACCGTGTGTGAACACCAACCTTACTCTTTCGCGTACTTTATTAAATGTTCTTATGATGACACTTTATCCAAATTCGAAATTTATCGTGGTGAAAATACCGTTGATGTGTTCATGGAGCGTTTAGAAAGGGACGTTCAAAATTTATACTCCAACCATTTAAAACATGTTGTGCCCATGAAAGTTTTGACCGCAAACGAAATTCAAAATTTTAATGATGCTCTTTCATGCCACATCTGTAGTTTACCGTTTGATGACGATGGGCAAGATAAAGTAAGAGATCACTGTTATCTCACAGGAAATTACCGAGGAGCCGCCCATTCCAATTGCAATCTAAATTTTATTCTTCCAAATTTTATTCCCATATTTTTTCATAATTTAAATTATGATTCCCACCTTTTTGTCAAACAAATTGCCTTAAAAAACGAACAAATTGATGTTATTCCACAAAACAAGGAAAAATATATATCTTTTAGCAAGCACTTTTTAGTTGATGAAATTCAAAATAATGCTGGCAAGAACGAGAAAATATACATCCATTTGCGATTTTTAGACAGTTTTCGGTTCATGAACAGTTCTTTGTCAAGTTTGGCTGAAAATTTAAATTCCGATCTGTGTTTTCAAATACAGAAAGAATTTGGCAACGGCGTTAAATTTAATCTTATGAGGCAAAAAGGTGTGTTTCCATACTCCTACGTCGATTCGTTTTCCAAACTACAACAGCGCGATCTGCCGACAATAGCACAATTTTATGATACTTTGAACGAGCAGGAAATCTCGGTCGAAAATTATAATCGCGCTGTTGATGTGTGGAAAACGTTTAAATGCAAAACTTTGGGCGACTACTCTGACATCTATCTAAAATCGGACGTACTACTTTTGGCTGACGTATTTGAAAATTTTAGAACTCTTTGCCTACAGCATTACCTACTAGATCCGGCCCATTATTACACGGCTCCGGGTCTAAGTTGGGATGCTATGTTGAAATACACTGCTGTGGAATTAGAGTTGCTAACCGATTTGGATATGCTACATTTTTTTCGAAAGGGAATACGCGGAGGAGTCAGTACTTGTGTGGGGAGGAAAGCTATTGCTAACAACAAATTTGTTGAAAATTATGATTCGAAAAAACCCACTTCTTTTATCATGTATTTAGATGCAACTAATCTGTATGGCTATGCCATGCGACAGTATTTGCCGCAGCGCGATTTTATTTGGCTAACCGCGGAGGAAATTGAAAACTTTGACGTTTCCAACATTTCGGACGAATCGGATACGGGCTACGTTTTGGAAGTTGACTTGCACTACCCACAAAATTTGCACGAATACCACAATGAATTCCCATATTGTCCCGAGTTGCTAGTTCCGCCTGAAGGAAAATTTAAAGATGCAAAATTAATTCCAAATTTATTTGATAAAAGCAAGTATGTTATTCATTACAGAAATTTAAAACAATGTTTAGATGCCGGCTTAATCTTGACGCGAATTCATAGAATACTGAAATTTACCCAGTCTCCGTGGTTAAGATCTTATATTGATTTGAACACCAAATTTCGAAACGATAGTAAAAACGACTTTGAAAAAAACTTTTTCAAGGGTATTAATAACAGCGTTTTTGGAAAAACAATGGAAAACGTGGACAAAAGGGTAAACATTAAATTGCTTAGCCATTGGGAAAAAATTGGTAAAAGAGTTGGGGCCGAAAATTTAATTGCAAAACCAAATTTCAAAAATTTATCTATATTTTGTGAAAATTTAATAGCCGTTGAGATGAACAGAACTTCTGTTTTCTACAACAAACCGAGTTACGTTGGTTTCTCTGTTCTGGATATATCGAAAACTGTCATGTATGATTTTTTCTATAATTTTTTGAAACAAAAGTATGGTAATAACGTTGTTCTTCTATATTCGGATACTGACTCCTTTATATTGCTAATTTACACTGAAAATTTTTATGATGACATGAAAGAGCATTTAGATAAATTCGATACTTCTAATTATAAAACTCGGGAACACGGAATGCCGCGAACCATGTCTGTTGTTGGCAAGATGAAAGACGAATATGCTGGTACCCCTGTTTTAAATTATTACGGAACGGGTGCAAAATCATACTGTGTAAATGCGCGCGATAAAACAGATAGAAAGGCTAAGGGTGTGAAGAAATGCGCTATCGAAAAATCTCTTACGACGGAAACGTATAGCGCAGTAGCTACAAACATGCAGTCTAGAGTGTTTTGTATGATGACCGTTTTTCGCTCTAGTTTGCACACTATGTACACCAAACTGGTTAATAAAGTTGCGCTGTCTTCTTACGATGACAAACGTTTCATTATTCCCGGTTCTACCAATACTTTAGCATGGGGACACAAGGATATTCCTAGCGTTGGCAGACTTAACGATTTGGTGGATTTATTAGAGGCAGCCGTTTCAGAACCAATTTAAATTAATTTACAGTTGTCGCGAGTGAGCAGTACTGGTTGTTAGTTTACTGCAGGAGTCCTACCATAATCGTTTACAGAAACTTTCTTGTACGTTATTACTCATATTTGCTTTGCGCTTTGTAGTTTTTAAGTAGATTGTATTAGCATTATTTATATGTGTATATATATTATAATAAAGTAAAACAACTAAAAAATGTGAGAAAAATGTTTATATTTTACGTGACTTCGTTGAAGTCTATTTAATATCAATTATTTGTAAATGACAATCTAAAGAACAAACACGTTTGTATAGCAACATAATTAAACTAAATACATATTAAAAATTATTTTATTTCATCATAATTACAGTTCAGAAAATTATACAAGATCTGTTTTAGATATCCATGAATTATGCCTCTTATCTAAACCTAACCATTTAACGAACAGTTGATTTCCTTTTCTCCGAACCACTTTTTCCACTAGGAATATATCTGGGTGTTTAGTTTTCTGCAATTCGTACTCGTAAAATCCTCCTTTTATTTGTTGCTTAGTTTCATCTTCCAATATGTAGGTTGTTGGGTTAGTAAGACGAACTTTTGCAATTTTAAATATTTCGTTGCTCCAGCTGGGGGTATATCCTTTGGCAAATGCAGCTCTATATTTGCTCACCCGAACATGATCGCCCAAGTGAAATTTTTGTTTCTTAGGATCTACCGTTTTGGTATGACTGTATACAGATTGTAAAATTTGAGGTGCGTTTTTGTTACTAACATCTTTTGGCTTAAACCCAGTTGTGCTGTGTTTCTTTGAATTATACGCTTTTACGATTTTTGGTAAAAGATCTAACCATTTGTAGGTTCCCTGAAAGCTGAACTGCTTCCACATCATATTTTTTAGAGTTCTATTACATCGCTCAACTATGCTACTTTTTAGATTTGAATAACTACTGTAATGGTTTATGCCGAATTTCTTCATCAAATTTTGAAATTCTGCATTATAAAACTCTTTTCCCATATCTGTTTGCAAATTTTTAGGCTTTTGTGTTGCAGCATTAAGCGCTTTCTTCATAGCTTCGGTAACTGCTTGACCCGTCTTTCGCTTGACGGGGTATGCCCAAACGTATTTGGAAAATGCGTTGATCACAACTAAAATGTATCGGTATCCCTGGTTAAGTTTTGCGTAGGGTATCATTTCTACCAAGTCAGCTTGGAATAAATCGTTTATTCCCTTGACAATCACGCGTCGCCGCTTAAAATTTTTTCTAGCTGGTTTGTGCAATTCTTCGACAACTTCATGTTTAACGTTCATGTTAGACTGGAACCTTTTCCTGCTGCAGTGAACATTTAAGAACTAACTGCATCGACATGAGAACATCCTTTCCACCATCGGGAAGCTTAAGTCGGAAAGCATCTCCACGTTTCAATGTTTGACCGATCAGATTAGTTACATGAACATTGTTGAGATACACTTCCACGTTTTCTATAGATTTATTTGTTTGTAAAACAACAGCCGACGTTAACGGAAATATGTATTCTGTTTGCCCCTTTCCGAGTTTGAAGAATCCCGCTTTGTCAGTTTTCGATCCAACGATGTGTAGAGGGACTTCGTAATACAATTCCGATATATTTTTGACTTTAAACAAAACATGAGTGGGATAGGCTCTATAACGAGAATCGTGTAAGTGTCTTCCAAACTTATCGATCGGCATTTCGTAACTATGTGATGAGAAGTCAAGCTTGGGTCTCTATTTAACCATCGGTTTGTTTATTTAATAATTTTTTCTGTTTTTAAAGCGTCAATGATACTAAGAATTTCGTTATTATGTCCGGTATGACCTGCCAACTGCGAGGCTATTAAAATCTGTAATCTGTTTACTAACGTGTTCGGATTTTTCCAGGGAACAAATTCAATCTGCTTGTTATTTAAATTTAGGAGTCCTTTACCTCGTCGCTTGGGTTCAACTAAACGGCGAACAACGTTTTTGTACTTTTGTCCTGCATTACCACTTATTCGATCGTTGGGATTGTAATTTTGCCGGTTGGCTGCAGACCGATTAACGATATCTTTATAATTGTCTTCGTCAGCTTTACTGTAACCTATGGGTTTCTTTTTAAACATTAACTCATACATTCCAGGCGTTCCTTTGTAAACCACCCTATTTGCACCATCCATTATGACCATGTCTTCCCCATCAAAGTCTAATTCTTTATTGCCTATAGAAAATTTATTGCTCTCAAGATCCCATCGTACTCCGTAGTGCATATCAAATTCGTCCTGTGTGTCATGTATCATGTTTTCGATATATTGCCTAGCTAATCCGTCATACTGCTCTAAGAACTGGTCCAAAACTTGAGACTGCATCATTTGCTGTACGGTTTTATTAGCTTCCCGGATGCTTTCTTCATGCACTTCATCTTCTGCGGTTTGTTCTGATTCTACATGATCCTGTAATTCTGTTTCTGGTGAAATTTCTCCAATGTCCTCTAACTTTAGAAAATTTGGTTGGGGAATAATAGGCTTGGGTGGAGAGGTCGCATGCTCAACTTTACTTTTTATATCAGGAGTATCTACTCTTTCAGTTTTTAGAGTTGATATTAGATCCTGAAGGGGTTGGGAAATTGGTTTTAATTGTTCCGCCAACTGTAACTGCGATTGAGCAATGTCTGACCTTAAACTTTGATATTTCCTTTTTACGGCTTTTCTCGTTTTAAGCAGTTCGGCAACTAAACGTTTATCCATCTTGCGTTTACAGTTGTTCGCCAACCACTAACAGTTTGAAGTAAGTTTTAATTATTTATGTGGAAATAGCAATCAAAGCCTTTCCGGTATCTTCCGGAATTTATTGCACTATCTTTATCTATAACTAAAAACCCGTAGTCCTCCTGCCAACAAATAGAGCACAATTCCTTTAACTGATCGAACGACATGTCCACAATGACGTGGTCGTCGTAAATGTGTTTGAGATTTGTTTTATCTTGTTGAAATACTATTATCAGATTAGCATTGTCTCTAATGAGTTGTTTGGGAATCGATGAATACGTTTGACATAGGTAAAAGCAGTCGATATTTCTATGACGTCCGAAACAATAGTAATTTTCAATTATATTTTGATTTTCTCCGACCACATCGTCAAAAACAATTACAGAATTGGGTTTTGCGTTCATAGGTTGTGGGACTGCAGCCCCATCTTCGTATTCCTCGTAACCAATTTCTTTTATCGGAGTTAATAAGTTCTTAAGATATGCATACTTAGGCTGATCTAGCGTCTTACAATATAAATAAACATTTTCAAATCGTAGGCCGTTAGGGTGTTCTATCAAAGTAACCATCACGCTTGTTTTACCGCTGGCTGAGCTGCCCACGAAAAGCCCTCTTTTACAATTCTTCCCTAGTAAAACACTATGCCTTTGAAATGGTTTTACCAATGACTTAGCATCGTGATTTACGATCGGTAGGGTTACATTTTGTTTTTCAATTGTAATCCTTTTCATTTCGACACCGTTCTCTCCAGTACACTCGCTAAACACTAAGCTAAACCTAACCAGTGATCAAGTTATATATAAGAACAAGTTTTAAAGAAATGTTTGCAGTTCAAACTTTGCAATCGATCGCAATAGTTTAATATGAGAGTTTACGCGCACAAACCAGGTATTCGTCGACGAACCGTGAGAAGGAAAGGTTGTGGTGTTTTAAATACGCTTATAAATAATTTGCCAGTGGAACTACATGTGCCTGGATATAAGTATTGTGGTCCAGGTACTCGCTTAAAGAAAAGACTTGCTAGGGGAGATCAGGGAATTAATCCGCTAGACGAAGAGTGCAAAGAGCACGATATCGCATATTCTCAACATCAAGATCTTCAGAAACGACACGAAGCTGACAAGATACTTTCCGAAAAGGCGTGGCAGCGTTTTCGTTCAAAAGACGCTAAATTTGGAGAAAAAGCCGCAGCACTAACCATAACAGGTATTATGAAAGGAAAAACCAAACTAGGAATGGGTGCTCTACGTAAAAAGAGAAGTTCAAAAAAAGTGAGGCAAATACGTTCTGGTGGAGTTATTAGCTTTACCGGTGCGGTCACGCGTGCGCGAAACCGTATTAAAGGTAATAAAGGATACGATGTAATGAAAGCTGCAAAGCTAGCTTTAGCAACCATTAAAAAAAGTAAAATTGCTCAGCCAAAAACTAGAATAATCAAAATCCCTAAAACTGGTGGTATTTTACCACTCATACCAATATTTGCCGCTTTAAGCGCCCTAGGATCCTTAGGAGGTGGAGCTGCAGCAATCGCCAAAGCAGTGGGAGATGCTAAATCTGCTGCAAAGGACCTTAAAGAAAAGGAGCGACATAATAAAGCGATGGAGTCGGTTGCTCTTGGAAAAGGTCTACATTTGGGACCCTACAAAAGAGGATTTGGATTATATTTAAGACCCTACCAACCAAAAAACTAACTGTGAAGCTACCGCGACGAGCGTTAACAAACGTTGATTTAGCGAAGTATGCTAAAATATTAAAAATTCCGTATTTTAGAGGAGTATTCATGCGCAATGCTTTGCCATCTAGAATTCATGAAAACGAATGCGGTATCGTAAATCTCGACGATAATATAGGTCCTGGCACCCATTGGACTGCCTACGTGAAGCGTAGTGAAAACGTAACATACTTCGACAGCATAGGGCATTTGAAACCTCCTCTTGAATTAATAAAATACTTTCGCAGCGACGGTAGCAAGAATAACATCGCGTACAACTTTGATAGATATCAGAACCTAAATTCCTACAATTGTGGTCATCTGTGTTTGCAGTTTTTATATAGCTACGTAAACTGACATGTACCTGCAGTGCGCTTTGAGTTCTTGAATAAAGTACTTCAGAATGTCCACCATTTTTACTCTTACCGGTAACTCATCAGTATTAAGTGCAGATTTTAATCCACCACTTTTTTTGGAAGAAGACAGCGAATATGTAATGGGTTTACTTATTTTTGAGTCGTACAATTCTATTCCCAATATATCACCACCGAAGAACGTCTTCAAACTTACTGGGCGAGAAGATATTGTGATACCCCAAGGAGCTTATGAAATTAACGACATCAACGACTACATACAAACTAGCCTGAATCCAGCTAACCGAGAATACGTTTTAATAAAAGGTAGTAACAGCACGCTGAAAACGATGATTAAGTCGTCGCACGAAATAGACTTCACTGCGGATAACTCGATAGGAGATTTACTAGGATTTCTACCTCAAAAATATAAACCCAATGTGTGGCATTCGTCTGAAAATATAACTAAGATAATGAAAATAAATTCCATATTAATACATTGCAATATATCGTTAGGATCTTATAAGAATGGGGAAGCAGGTCATATAATTCATCAATTTTTTCCTACTGTACCGTCTGGATACAAAATAGTTGCGTCTCCAAATCCAGTCATTTATCTTCCAATCAGCACTAAAATAATTACCAACATAACAATTAAAATACTCGACCAAGAGGATGTTCCTGTCAGTTTCAGTTCAGAAACCGTGACGGTCAGTTTGCATTTGAAGAAGCTATAATGGGTTTCAGATTCAACACCACTTACCGCAATTTTAGCTCAGACACATCATCTACAGCTCCAAAAGGATATAACATGAGACATACCAAACGTTCCGCAGTCAGTAAGAGGTCGTCAGCCGATCAGTTGACAAAGAAGAATAAAGCATTTCTTAAATCGTTAGGTTTTCAAGTGTTACAATGAGTATTTTAAACATTAGTGAAAAAGTTCTTGTTGACAATTCAATTGTTAGCAATCAAATACATACCCATCAACCCTATACGAATCGCTTTGAAAATAATGACGAAATCCGGATTCCGATTCAAGAAGATATGTCAACACTACCCGGTTTAAGTTACTTGTATATACAAGGAAAATTGTTAAAAACAGCTGGAGGAGCTACAAACGCAACATTTGTTAACAATGGAGTTGCCCACCTATTTAGCGAAATTCGCTATGAAATGAATGGCGTTGTAGTTGATTCGGTAACGAAACCTGGTATAACATCTACTATGAAAGGTTATGTTTCCTACAGTTCTAACGATATTAAAAAGCTTCAAAACGCTGGATGGCTTCCCAACGCAACAAGCAAAATAGTTGATGCATCTGGTAATTTTAACGTTTGCATACCCCTCAGCATGCTGTTGGGCTTTGCGGAGGATTACGGAAAAGTGGTACTAAATATCAGGCAAGAATTGGTGTTAATTCGAAGTAATACAGATAACGATGCGATATATAGTCCAAATATAGATGAAGATGTCAAAGTTACAATTGAAAAACTTTATTGGAAAGTTCCCCATATTACAGCAGGCCTTGCTCAAGAATTAGCTCTAACAAAATACATAGATAAAAATATCGACACTCAAGTACCGTTTAGAAGTTGGCAACTTCATATAATCTCAGGACTAAATCAAGTTACGCAACATTCTCATGCGATTGCCACCAGTACAAAATTACAGACTCCGCGACAAGTTATACTGGGTTTCCAGACAGATCGTTCTGGAAAAATCGACAAAAAAATGAACGAATTTGATAATTGTAGTATTACAAATCTTCGAGTTTACTTAAACACCGATAGATATCCATACGATAATTTGAATATCGATTTCGCAAATAATCATTATGCAACTCTATACGAAATGTATTCACACTTTCAATCAACATACTATAACAAACATAACGAACCTCTATTATCCCTACAAGAATTTAAAAAAATTGCTCCTCTGATTGTTGTGGATTGTTCGAATCAAAAGGATTACTTACAAGCTAATGCTGTTGTGTTTAGACTCGAATTTGAAACGGCAGTCAACATGGCGGCCGATACAATAGCGTATTGCCTGGTTTTGCACGATCGCGTGTTTACATACAACGCGCTAACAAAAGCAGTTAAACAGCTGCAAGATTAAAACCAAATGGTTAGTTTAATCAGTGCCTTAGGAGCAACAACATGTTTGTTATAATAGATCTCCAAGGTTTCATGATTTCCGAAAAAAATTTTTCACCAAAAGAATTAGCTGCATACGATGGAAACACCATTTCACATTACATTTTTAGAGCTCCGTTTCATTTTTCTGCGTTACCCCAAAATTTACAACAAAAAGCTAACTGGTTGATGAAAAATCATCACTGTATTAATTGGGATGAAGGATTCACGCCTGTTTTCTTATTTCCAAAAATTTTGATGCGACTTGTTCAAGATGCTGACGTAGTCTACGTAAAGGGACATGAAAAAGCTACATTTTTAAGAAGTTTCATCGATAAACATATAATTGAAATTGAAGAACAACCAGCACTGAGTGTATCAAAACCATCTTGCATGCATCATATGAAACCACTATGTTATTGTGCATTGTCTAATGTTTATATTTTATACGAACACTATGTAATGCAATAATTTTCAAATAAATTTTTTTATGTACTTACTAGTTTTATTTAATAAAATACAGGTTTCGTTAAAACGATAGATATATTCGTTAATAATACATTGTAATGCAAAAACATTTCTAACATACTACAAGCTATCAACATTATTAATAGTAATACATTTTAATTTCTTTATACAATTATGCAAAGCGTTCTAAGTATATCTTATTTCTATGGTTCAAACTTAAAACTTTCACAAGCGTTTTATGTGTATCTTCAATTCTTCTTTGAAATCTACATCGATCTACAGCTACAAATTCCCAAAACTTAATTCTACTTTGCCGATATGCGAAACTCCATACTATCATATTGTGGATTTTATTTTTTGACATATCAAACTTCACTTGGCGAACCATTTTATGGCATTTATGCATGCACTATAAGGGGGCTTTGCAAAGTTAACGTCAACATCAACGCTTGGTAGCTATTCTTTATATTATATATAGCTGTAATCTCATCGTCTACCTTCAGGTCTACTCCAACCAAATCAGTGTACTTAATTTCTTTGTCGTTAATATAAAGTTTAACTTCCTTCACCGAGATTCTTACATTTGTAATGGTTCCCCTTATTGGACACTTATACACGCGTCTGTCGCCTTTAGCTTCATCTCCAAGAAAAACAAAATTGGCGTTCTCATCGGTCCTAAGAGCCAGTAATAATAAATTAGATTCGCTTCTTAATTCCGCCTCACCCATTTCTGCAAGAAAAATTTGAGGGTCATGATGGCTATGCAAGTGTCTTCCAAATTTATCGATCGGCATCTCAACACCTTATAGAACTTTCACGTAATGATTGCCTGCTCTTCAACTGATCGTTATATATCAGGTTTTAATCTTTACCCACAAATATTTCAACTTCAGCAGTAAACTCCTCTAAATCAATATCGATTAGACTTTCCAGAAGGAGCTTTCCACATATTCGGTTCTCCAAAAATTTCCGACATAACTTGACCCCCTTCTGATATTTTTTTTCTAACTCCTCAAGCTCGCTGATAGTTCCGAATCGTTCAAACCCATACACGCTTTCGTGTCCAGCATCGAATGCCAAGTCTTGAAGCAAACTCTGAAGAAGTATAACTGCTGTGTGTAAATCTGTAGCCACAGGACGCGATGCTGCAGAGTATACCATCCACATTCTGACACCTTTTGTTAATTAATCTTATTTGCAAAGTTTTCAAATTCAACGTCACATGTAATTATTTGTTCACCAAATTTTAACATCTCCAACATACACACAACATTTTCAGACTTTATATTTAAATTCATCAATACGCTATGAATGTTGCTTTTTATGTCGCCAGACATACAGGCAACCCCTTTGATAACGCTTGTGTAAAACTTTTCAAACTCCAAACTTTTTAACAGACCCAATCGACAATCAATTAATGCTAGGAGTTCCCATAATTCCACAAGAGACTCCAATCCCAAATAAATTTCAGATGCACCCTGGTCCTGTATGATTATCACTTTTGTTTTTGCAACAGTTTGGAAGGAAATGGTTTTTGAAGGACTTATGCTCACTGGTTGAACTTCAAAATCTCTTGAAAAGAAATAGTTTGTTATCACCCCTTGATTCGCCAGGAACACTTTCCATTCTTCTTCATTGAAACTTATCCAGTCATTTTTACAACCATACAGTTGCACTACAGGCCAATGCGGTGTATAACTTGACAGACCAACCGCTACAAACTTGCTTCGCGATTTATTTAGAGGATAACTTCTGCAATGTATCAATATTGGATACGGTGCAGTTTGTTTAGCATTTACACAACTAACAATCTCCCCCGATTTCATTCGCACTTGGTTTTTCACCTTTTCGATACTTTGTAATAAATTATCCATCACTTTTACGAACTCGATCTTCTTTCGCGAACTAAACAAACTCAACTAAATATCGAAACAAGCATGCTCTTTATATTGCAATCAGTCAAGGTCGCACTTTGTAGTGGTGGTGGAAAGGGGCACCCATAACCTTGACTTTCACGGCCATATTTCACGAAGGTTGCGTATTTTACTTTATATTTCGTGTAGAAGCTTTACAGCATCAGTTATCGTCTGAGTCTAAGTCTGAAAATCATGTCACTTTACAACTTTTCCGACGAAGATGTCTTCTTCCAACCCCCAAGGACCAGTCACTACCAACGGTTCCAGCAGTTTGTGGAAGAGGGGGGAAGCTCCTTCGAGGGTAAGAAAGTGTATGCGGTTGCCACGATCGAGTACGATCTAGATCTGCAAGGGGAACTGCTTGCCGAGTTTGCAAGACTAAAAACGTTGGAGGCACCCTTGACGAAACCCTTGGAGGAGTGGTACAGAAACAACGTGGTTCGGCAGGTGCTGAGCTTTACCTCACGATATAGGAACGGGGAACTGTTGTATATTAATTATTATTGGCAATAAATATTTATACTTTTTAATTTTAATTCTTTATTTTAAATGTTTAAATCCTCACAACCTTGAACCTATTTAGCCTTGAGTTGACTCCACCCATCCCCCACTCTTGTACCTGGGATTATATAACCTTGTTTGCAAATCCAAACTTCAGTTGCACAGTGTCAAGTCTGTGAAGATGTGGTCTAACCCGAATTACCAGTCTTATGTTAAACGACTAAAAACATTCGACAATTGGCCTGGTGAGCTAACCCCAGAATCGCTTGCTGCTGCCGGTTTCTACCACATCCCCACTGGTGTTGACGATACGCAATGCTTCTGTTGTGGAATTAAAATATATTTATGGGAACCCGCTGACGACCCCCTGTCTGAACACCTTCGATGGTCAAAGCATTGCTCATTTGCGAATCTTATAAAATCCTTGAAAACTACAAAGGGGCTACTTGAAGAGACGAAGAAGGCTTTCGATGGTTTGGAAAGGCTAGTTAAGTTTGATGGTGTCGATGTTGCTGGAAATGGTGTAGAATCCGAAGACATTTATGATCGTCTATCGGCAAAGAAGCTACTACTACAATTTTTCCATTCTTTGTAGAGCTCGCGTGCAGTTAAAATACACATCGCACATATTTATTTCCCCATTCGCAAGTTTGACATACTCGTATCAACATGGTGCGTGAAACGTTGACTCTTGAGTACGTATTAGATGAAACAGCAAGCCAAGGCAAATGTTTCAAGTATGTCAGTGAGAAACTCAAGCCGCTAGTTATTAGTAATATCGATGAGATGCAATATTTCTCACATCAGCATTATATAAAAATTAGTGGTAATGCAACATTTATTCGGAATAGTGTAGAAAAGGTTATTATTCCCGTTACCGAAGTAAATTATCATACAAATTTGCGTGAGTGGTACGAACACAACATATATAACATTTGTGTTCCGACGGATCACTTGACTAGTTTATATCTGGAGGTTACTGGAGATTTTAAAACTACAGACTTTCATGGTGTCAACAACTGCAAGAAAATCCGTCTGATTTAAGTTAATACTATATATTGTATATGTGCAAATATTATGTAATGTAAAAACTATAAAATTTATTCTTTTAATTTTGTGTACAAGAGTACAGCTTTTCTTTATATATTGGTGAATTAATTACAATATGTATATTTAATTAATAAATATATTTGAAATCTATTTGGTGTTTTCTTTTGGAGCGACGAAGCTGGTGGACGGCGTGGCCGTTGGGTAAAGGAGGAGAATGATCTTGAGATTAGAAGGGGCTAGTGAGGGTATGCTGCGAGCACTTCTTCAGATAGGACTGCAACTATAAGCGTTGCTGTCCGCAGGACAAGCCCGCCGCAGGCGTAAAAATTTTTTTGGACCGTGACCTTGAACATGAACTCAAGGTCAGGAGTGGGGGGATGCTGCAGTCCAGACGGGGCGCAAATCTCAGCCGTCCGCAGGACAAGCCGGCCGCAGGCCGAAAAATTTTTTTGACATTGACCTTGAACTCAAGGCCAGGGGTGGGGGTAGGAGTGGGGG
The DNA here is from genome assembly GCA_958336395.1 of Ctenicera cuprea. Lineage (NCBI taxonomy): Eukaryota > Metazoa > Arthropoda > Insecta > Coleoptera > Elateridae > Ctenicera > Ctenicera cuprea. Next base: position 35,837,561 of record OY284491.1, on the reverse strand, counting down.
TGTCCTTGACCTTGAACTCAAGGCCAGGAGTGGGGGGTGGATCCAGAACTGTCCAAAATAACCTACTAGTTTCCGTTCATTATTTTTTTCCCTGAAACTTAAGTTTGTACACAACAAAATTTTAGTGACGACCCTCCAATTGTATCTGTCTTGTCTTGTGCACGTAAATACGTTGCAACGTGTCAGAAAGTTACCCCCTTGCGCGTTGCCCCTTGTAGTGTTAGTGGAAACTGTTGTCCTGCTTTTGTGTGGGTGAATATTCGGATCCTTGAAAACTTGAATGCTGTTTTGTAATTCTGAGCCCTTGAACTAAGAATTTGTAGCGTCTTAACAGTAGACTTTAGAGTTAACAGCGCTTGAGCACTCCAAAACAAAAGAGATAAAACTAAACCAGACGTTTAGAAAAACCACCATCAGTACACACTATGACACAACTACTGCAGTGCAGGTTCATACATGAGTTTGAAGTTGAGCAATAAGCAGCGGGTCGTATCCTTCTCGAACACTGGCGGACACTTTCTACTCAATTTTTGCACAAGCGCGCGTTAAGTGTAAGCGCACTCACACTGTCTTATAACCAGACCACATGTGTTTTGCCTACCGACCTGCTAGATTAATAGCGGTATATGCCTAGCTTCGACTAGTTGGCGCACTGACATATTTATTATCCACTAAGCTATTATTTCCAAAAATTGAAAAAAACCGATTATGAAGCTATAAACTTAATTTTATTTAATGTAGTATTGTAGAGAATAACTATTTGAAACGATATATCTTATAAAGCCTTGCTCAGCGCTTTTTAGTATCGGCGCCCTTTTAGACCCGGCGCCCTAGGGCTAAAGCCCAATTAGCCCAATGGTTAGGACGGCACTGGCGATGCCCAAGGTTAGTTGGCGACGCTTACATGTTTCAAGTTTTATGGTAGATTCTTAATTTATTTAATTTTGCATTTATTAATTGCATGAATGCGTTTTTTGTTAGTTTTGATAAATTAATTTACTCACAAAGTTGTGAAACTTGTTTATATATTTCGAGATATTTCAAGTTAGCTTACCTCAACAGAACCTAACCTATCACAACTTAACCTAATCTAACTGCAATATTTTAGAAACTGTACGTAAATAGTATCGTTATTTATATAATTCTTGTCTTGCGTCCAAATGTTCGTGTGTCTAAATGTCCTTGCATTTAAATGCATCTGCGTTCCACCGTACATGCGTTCAAACGGCCGCGTCAAAATAAGCGCGCATACAAAGCGGTAACGGGTTAGGCGCTAATGCACATGAACATTGGAGAAATCAAAGTTCGCTTGCGGTTATTCCGAAGAACTTGCCAAACACCTTGAATAGTTATTCAAACCGAAAGTTTAACCCGTCAAACCATTTGTTATTTAGAGTTCTCGAGATATTGGTATAGAATTTAAATGTTTATACAAATCTATGCAAAACATTGGAAAGGTTTGTTTATCTACCGTGTTTTGTTAAACTGCTTCCAGATTTAAGATAAACAAAACGAAGTTAGTTTGGTAAAGCTAGAAATATTTATCGTTTTATTCCTCGGAACATCGTAGAAGAAGTAATCACTAGCACAAAACTACGGTAACATTGTTTTGTATGTGTTACGCCGAAATTGTAAAATTGCCTATTTGACGATTTCACGTCAGTGACAAAATTTTACGCATTACATGAAATAGACACACTTAATCCTAATTACGTGTTTCGACAACTAACCTAAAGACTCTGGAGTCGCGACAAAGTCTTGCCAAAGTGACTCTATGGAAATATTGCACTCAAAATTTTGCTGTTGCTCTATTTTCCCCTCCCCAGCTTGATTCATGTTCTTTATAAACTTTGTACAATGTTCTTGAAAGGTTTGTATTTTATCGTCAATAAGAAGGGATTTTGACGAGATCGAATAAAAGTTCTTCCAATGTTACGCGTTCTTCGTCGGTGAACTTGGTTATATTTAAGACGTTTTGAAGCAGAGAGTTAGGTGAGCTAGCTAAGCTAAGAAATTGTTTTCCAGTATTAAAACGAGTACGAAATTGGATTATTTATGACGATAAGTGATAAATTAAAAAATATCGTAATGAATTTTGTACTTTTAAAACCACCGTAAGGGAGTATTTTCCGCAAAACTGTCTTTAAACGCCATTTTTCTAATACGGTAAACAAAACAAATTAAGCCACTAAAATAAATTTATCCTAATTTAATTTCGTGTTGTCAGATTTAAAGCAATATTTGCCTCTTTTTAGCTAACTGCCGACTAGCCTGTCGGTGTGGAAATATGCATTTTGTTTATTTTACACCAGGTCACGTAAACCCTAAGGAAATCGTTGGCAAGATTGCTTAACATCGTACCTGGCAAGTTATTAAATTTAAATGTTTCAATTTCACATCAGCTTGAATCTTGGGCCAGGAAGGTGGCGTTTTTTCAGCAGAATAATCGTAAAAATAAAGAAAACAGCTTTTAGTTTGACACTTTTTAAACTGAATAAGTAAGTATTGTACAACAGCGAGTTTTGAACAAGAAAATATTTTGTATTTGGTTTTGTTCTTACAAATTATTGTTTCATTTATTGGAGGTATAATAGTCGCAATTATATTTATGAAAGTAAAGTGCTCATAAAGAAAACTGTCAAATAAGATAATGGAACGTTTCCTGTTCTCAAAGTTCTTTTACGTACAAAGTAACCCAAAGCTTTGTCTTCTAATAAATTCGTTTTGTCTTCTACGGAAACGTTCTATTCTATTATTTTCGTTTCTCTTTTTCACCCAAAAACCTCAACAATAACCGAATTGCATTAAGTGGCAGAAACCACTAAGAATATTTATTCTGCCGTATTTCACGGTTGCTTTTCCCAACCGGATTTCTCCCTCATGCCTTTAATTTACATGCGAAGTTTGTCATAAACAACAGGAACTTGAGCAACTGTTGTTTTAGATTCGACTAAAACCGCGGTTATGTTTAGAACTAACACAACTTTTGATGTAATAGTTTTCAATTCGCGAAAGCTCAACGGACGCTGCCATAGAAGAGATTGTAGAAAATCAGTGAATTTGCTGCTCCCTACAAATTCAAGAACAAGTTCTGAGCGACTTTTATAACGAGTCCCGTAAGAGTCGTTCTAAAATATATATAAGTGAAATTGTTTGTATCGACAATTTTGATTTTGTCAAGAGCGCTTCTGATTCTTATCGACGACCGAAAAATAAAATGTCTCAAACAATATAAAACTGAAAACGAATAAATTGCAGAACAGGTGCCCTAAAAACAACAAACCTGGAATGATAATCCATTACTGCTTTCGGTTCTAAAATAAGTTAACACATGGGCAACGTTAACGCTTGCTTTTATATGTGAAATTTTTTTTATTGTTGAAATGTTAAAACGAAAAACATTTTTTTGTTTATTGGCTGTTGAAAAGTGAAAACAGCACTTCATTATTTATATGTTTTATAGTTCGTCATTTGTTTGAATTTAGTTCTAAAGTGTGACAGAATATCCGCGAATTATTAGAACCAAGAATATCATGACATGCTGATGCTGATGGCACTGGGGGCTTCTAATAAGCAAGCAGGACGAACGGTACGTTTATACCTGACCGGTTTTTCGCACTTTGGAACGATGTAAAAATTAGGAACTAAATTCGAACAATTGACAAACTATGAAGCAAATAAATAATGACTTGCTGTTTTCAACAGCCAATAGCGTGCCACTGCTTAATTCAACGCGTAAATTTGAGTTTTGAGACACTTTAAACAACATTTATAATTTTTTCTGTCAATTATCGTTTGGAACTATTTCTTGTTGTTGTAATGTATCATGGATTTATTTTGAGTACTTGATCAAACACTTTAATTTTTGTCTGAATGTGGATTTTTTGATTAGTTTCAGATTTTTCAAAACTTGAATAACTCCAAAAATATTGGTCGAATCGAAAAACCGTAGATGAACTTTTTGTTCAATTTTTATGGTAGAATACCGTCGCACAATCTGTGTCCGCGAGTTTTGGAACACTGTGTACGTCCACTCAGTTTATTATATATTTTCAGCGAATGTTTATGTTGCAGTTACTACTGTTACTGTAATTTGGTTATTTATGGTTTACTTCTATTCTGGCGAGTAGAAACAATATACAGTATACATCTTACCTTCAGCGTATTTAAAGCGTTAATATGCGAATCTCGCACAGCACATTCGATATAATTTCGTTCAATAACAGACAACTAATATAATAAAAGCATTACACACAAAACATTATTACAATTTTATTAGCGTTTGTTTATCGCGAGCTATGTGAATACAAACATAGGTATGATTTAAATGACATGACAAGGTAACAATTGGACAAATAATTAATAGTGCGGACAAAATAAATAGGACTTCTCCTTGATATTTCGAGCTCAAGTTTTAGTCGGCGCAAAGTTTGATTATTGTTTTGTCTATCAAATATCGCACACATTTAAGGAATCGATGTGATAAACTCGAAAAAGTCGAAATACTTTTAGTGAAAATGAGAAAATATGTCAAGGAAATTTGTTGTAGTCAGTTTTTGTAAAATCAAATAAATGTTGTCTTGCACATTGTTGTGCTGTTATAAATAAATAAGCTTCAAAATAATATTTAAAGCAACGAATTTTAACACGTATAACGGAAACAGAATCCTAATTTTGTTCATCTGCTGATTTCTAATACTAAAACTAGCCGGTTCTTATAGTATACAAATAACTAAAAAACATATTAAGCTGAGAACTTTGTAAATATGTCTGGCAGCTGCAAGAGTGGTCTATTATGACAAGTTCCGCAATTCATTTGCTCAAATATTGGGAGCTCCAGTTAAAATAACAAACGCTCACATAAACGAACGTTTAGAGGAATTAATTCAATTGCAAATTATTCTATAAAATTAGCTGAACCCGTGCACTACGCTCCACGATTCTCTCTTACAATGGTAGCAAATTTATTAAAAGAGATATAGTAATATAACCAGTTGCGAGATGCAAAACATGTTACTGAATGCGCGACCCGCTACGCTACTAACAAAATAAACACAAAAGCGGGGGGCAACGCCTAAGGTTAGTTGGCGACGTTAACATGTTCCACTACTTTTTAGTTAATTACTTAATTTATTTCATTTTGACATTGATTAACTACATGAATGCATTTTTTGCTAGTTTTAGATAAATTAATTTACTCACAAAACTTGTTTATTAATAAAAGTTTGTCACAACGTTTTGGCTTGACTCTGAAGCTTTCTCAGGTATCCTAATGTGTATAAAAATAAATAAATTAAAAATAATTAACATCCACTGTTTTATTTCCTTTTTATGGTCTTTTTAATTAGTTAAATATTTACTATGCACAAAAACTCTAGTTTCAATTATTTGCAGAGTTTTCAACTTTTAAAAATTTTACTTTACACGAAATTTTGAAAAAAGATCTTCTTGTGGATCTTCCTGGAAAATTTTTCTAGGTTCACCATTCATAGCCCCTTCACAGGGAATTTTTACTGTCAATTCTTGATATGACCTAAAATTGATTCCAATTATTAATGTCACTCACTAAAGTTTGCTGCTTGAATAGCAAATGTGAATTAATAATTTAATTTTCTCGAACTGGCAGGAGTTAATTGGTTATTGATTTAATTGTTTCTTTATTCTCCATTCCAACTACACTCAAATTCATTAAAAATAAAGGAAAAACTTTTAGTGTTCGATCAGCATACTCGTATTGTTTCATAACAACAAAACTGGATGGGCTCTTATCAGTAAAACTTTTGGAAAGTGTTACAAATTAGATATAAAGGAACCATTAATTAAATTAATTTAAAAATTTTATAAAAATTGGAATGCATTGGATGCAGTCGTTTGAACGCGGCCGTTTGGACGCAAGGACGTTTGGACCCTAAGATGTCTAAACTCAGAGACGTTCGACGCAAGCAATAATTATGTAAATAATAATAATACTATCTTACTTAATAATATAATATAATACTTCGTACAACAGAACCCGCTCCAACTGCGGGTTTTAAACAAGCCATTGGCCTATAATAGGAGAAAGAAGAAGAAGTACAATTGCGAAAATGTTTAACCTAACTTAACACAACTTAACCTAACCTAACACAACCTAACCTAAGCCAACCTAACCTAACACAACCTTGGCGCTAATGCAGCCTATCACATCAGTAGTAGAACGATGTATTAACTGTTTTTCAAAAATTAAACGTTATTAATTATTATGTATCAAGTATGCAAAAGCGCAAAAAGTTAGGTCATGCGCTTGTACCTGTAAAAAGTGAAATGGATCTTACAAAAAAGGCGGTACACTACTTTATTATAAGCGCACTAAAGAAAGGAACTTAGATCTGTATTCTACTCATGTTAAATAGCTATACTGCACAAAAGTGATTTTCCCACTACCGCCCGGTGCCCTCCTACAACTTTTTGTTATTTCCGAAATTTACCAATTTCGGTTTCAAAATTGAGTAACAAGTTGTCATTTAAAAAACTCTCTGAGAGGTTTTCTTTGGGTCGTTTACTGGAACAGTTTAATTAAATAATCTCCAAATTATAAAAAAACTATTTTGACATTTGAACCGATGAACTTTGTTTGAAACTAGAAATATGATATGCTATAAAACCAAATGACTCCTTCAAGAAATAGAGAGAGACTCTACTTCAATATGGTCCCACTTGAAAAAGAAGCTCAGATATGTACTCTACGCATATCAAATAGCCGCTTTGCGCAAGTGCAATATTTTTACCACCTCCCACTGCTTTCAATTGTTCGTCTTTTCAAAACTGTATGAATTGCGGTTTTAAACACGTTATAAACGTAGTCAATAACAATCGGAACAACTTTTTATTGCGGAAAACCTTCTGAGAGGGTATCGTTTTGGTGGCCTACTCGAAAATTTAAGATCGGAAAAATGAATTCAGCTGATAAACAATGCCTACGATCAGAAAATACCAAATATTATCAAACAAAACAACACTTTCAAACTATAGGAATGTTTTAGCAAGGGGTACACTGTTACTACATACAGACGGGCTAAAAATAAAACTCAAAGTCATCTTCTACGGATACCCAATATCCGATTTGAGCAGGAGCTATATCCCCAAAATCACATCTAAGCCACACCCAAGTGCAACTCCTGCTCCTGAGAATTTTAAATTTATAAAAAAAAAGACAAGAATGATCCCTTTTATTAAAACAAAACCTAAAAACCACACTAAAGTCTACCCCAACCACTAAAGTTTTAATGTATAACAATGACGAGGAAGACCTTTTAACTAACTTATCTAACCACCTCAAGTGCACCTTTTATTAAAACAAATTATTCCCCCTACCCTCAAGTGCTCCCCCCTCCAGTGCACTTCCAAACCCCAGAAAATTGAAAATTTGTGAAAAGTATCTCTTCTATTAATGCAATATCTCTGAAGCCTACATCAAGTGTTCCAACCCCTAAAAACAAACACCCACCTTCTGCAACCCACCCTAAAGTGCACCGTCAACCCCTGACAATTGAAAGTTTAAAGAAATGACAAGAACGGGTAAACATGACGTGTACAAAGGAAAGTAATTTAATAGTTTGAATCAGATGACAGGAAAGGAAGCAGTGGGCTTATACAAGGAAGGTCTTGTGCTAGTTGCCCGACAGATTTTTTTATTACAAGGTCATTTTACTATTCCAACTGCAGATTACGGAAGCTTATTTTTGTTTATTACAATAGAATAGGTTAGCAGCAGTGCTCGTATGCTGTTTTTAATTCATGCAACCTTTTATAAGGGCATAAAACAAACTTGAAAGGTTAATCCAACATATAAAGGCTAAGATTTTAATCGTATTATTTCAGATTTTAATTAGGTTTTCTTTCAAATAGAATTTGTATAATTTATCAACTATCAAGTTTAAAATCATTATATCAAATTATATCAACTTTTGATAAAAATCAAATACAACGGAAATTTAAAGTATTTCAATTTTGTCCTCGTGTTTGTGAATTAATAACACGGTCGTTTACTTTTCTGGTATTTGCGGTTAAGTTGCGGTTACTCCAGTTTCCGGTGCAACCTAAAAGCAGGATTATTTGGGTTACATTCTATTTTAAATTTAATAAAACCCGGCCTTATTAATCTAAAATCAGTAACTTTTATTTATAATTTTACAATATTTTCGTTAACTTCCATACTATTGCTTTACGTTGTTGAGACTATTACCAAGCAAAATACATTTAAACCATCATAATCTAATCAATTTCTTACTACATGAATTTTAGCTCAGATGTTATAGTGCTGAAATAGAACTATTGTAGGAATTATCTAACGGACGAGAATAAGACGGTAGTGTAGCCAGAAATTCGGAAATACATCGATGGATGGGAAAAGGCCGCTCGTGTAGCCATTTAGAATCATCAGTTAATTTCACATACGCTACGTACGTCAAATTGGCGTATGTGTAGCCTTATACGTAGTCTAAGGCTTCATGGACGTCTTTTTGACGGACGTCGACGGATCCGGTACAAGTGGCTAGGCTAGGCTAGACTTTTACGTACGGGCGTCCGTTATAGCATATAGAACCATCATAATTATACTATATTTATTCGTCTCTTTGGCAGACCTGTGGTGGCTAGGCGAGCGCCTTTTGACGTACGTAACGTACTGTAAAATAGAGCTCTCCGTTGACTGTGAAATGTTCATAAGCAAGCATAACTAGTGATGGGTCTAATCAACTGGTTTTTATAATCGAATTATTGTAAGTTGAATGGTTTTAATAATCGAATGATTCATTTGGATATACCCATGCAGCAGAAAGTAGTAAAAATGCTTTTCGCCTACTTCTCGAATGCTTTTATGAATTAGTTGGCGTTCTCATCGTCTTTCCTTGGGTCGCTCGGCAAGAACAGAGTAAACTGTCGGCTTTGAACAGTATTTTTAATTTCAACACATTTCATTGCTAATTGCGGTTTGTTGTTTGACTAATATTTAATACACCACGAAAGTGGATCTACTGTGCTTTTAATGAAACAATTATTTTTATAAATGTAACCAGGGACCAAAACAACAGATAGTCGTATAGTCGTATAGTCGCCAAAAGCAGATAAGATTCAAGCTAATCTGGGAATGCCTGCAAAACCTGAAAACCCTGGCAAAACACAACCGAGTAACACTGGTGTGGGTGCCAGGTCATAAGGGCATACCAGGCAATGAAAAAGCAGACCAATTAGCAAGGAAAGAGTCTGAGGCTGCCTTTACTGGTCCCGAACCAGTACTAGGTATTACAAAAGCAACAGCACGTGGGGTAATAACTGAGTGAATTAAACAACAACACCAGCAATATTGGAACCATGTGCAAGGACAAAGACACAGTAAACGGATGATGGGAAGACCATCTCAGACTCTAACAACTGAAATACTGAAACTCAAAAGAAAAATCTTAGAATTGCAACGGGGCTACTAACCGGTCATTGCAGTCTAAGGAAACACATGCACAGAATGGGCGTATACACAGAAGAACCCATATGCAGACTCTGTAATGAAGAGGAAGAAACTGCCTCTCATGTAATCTTTGAATGTGAAGCATTAAACCGCCGACGTTACAACCTGTTGGGCAAAATAGACTCACGTCCCACAGGTAGGCATACCGGAAAAAGAACTGGTCCACAGGCTACTAAACCTAGTAAAGGGCCTTAACCTATTCACCTAAGATCAAAGCACAAATGCAGAGAAACACAATAGGCCTTATTGGCCGGGGTGTTTAGGGACCCAAAACCGTGCTCTGCAATTGCTGGTACCAATAACCAATAACCAATAGTCGCCATTGCTTATGTAGCCTCGGTGTGTTGCCTTCGTGTTTTCCATATTTTGAAAAATATAGTAGGTACCAAAAAACATGCTTAACTCCCGTGTCGGGTCTAGGACCGTTTTGAAAACTTTTGCGCCTGATATATTTGTGTTTAACTTGGAAATTCGAAATTCCGCAACGATCGGTGTAGCTGATGAACATCTGACGTTAAGACCAAAGTTTCCAAAAACTATTAGGTGTAAATACTATCAAAAAGAAATATTTAATTGTCTCTTTTCATTTTATTTAAACGCTCATTTTGTCGAATAGATTATTCATACATATTAGAACCTATCAGAATTCAGTATTGATCAACCTACATGGTATTGTACCGGCAATTTTTCATGTAGTTTTCTTAACAACCGATAAACAAGCGTTTAACAATATCTTGGCAATGCTTTATTTACATAAAAAAACAATCAAATTATAGATAATTTTAGGACACTTGTATGTTTCAACTATGACTAGAATACACTGTTTTAGTTCTTAGTAGAACTTCTCAGGCGACCGCAATCCTAACCGTAGTTAAAAGCAAAAGGGCCAGCAAAAAGACAAGATCTTCAATGAAGAATTACAAATACAATGCGCTGTATGTGCAGCGAGAACAGTTGCAAAGCAAAAATCCGGTATATAAATGCAAAACAAACTCGCCAAGCGAGTATCTACAATCACTCTCGACCTCTGTACATGCGCACTGCACCCACCGCGGCTTTGAAACCACATCTGTGACTCGCAGCCTTTTACTTAGTGATTAAGGTTGCGGCTAGGTAGGTAGCTTACAGGCTAAACTGAGGATAACAGTGGGCAAATACAGAAGAAATATTGGAGCATACCACAGTTCTGCCACAGCTGCCATCTTGAATATAGGAAGTGACCGTAGATTACCTACATTGCAAATCAACAAACCGGTATATAAATGTGAAACGAATTCACTAAGCTAGTACAGTAGTAGTACAATTACTACCGACCTCTGTACATGCGCACTGCACCCACCGCGGTTCAGAAAGCACCTCTGTAACTCACGCCTTTTCACTTAGTGATTAGGGTCGAGGCAGGAAGCTTACAGGCTAAACTGTGGAGTACAATAGGCAAATGCAGAATAAATATTGGAGCATACCAGTCCTGCCACAGCTGCCACCTTAAACATGAGACTAACTACATTCTCCTTCTATATACTACACAAAACTGTCTTCCCTAGTAGAGAAGACCAGAACCTTCTGGTTTCTTATGGACTTGTCTGGCTTGTACGGGTTGTTTATGGCGATACATTAAGAGTAAGACGTTTTTTTCTCTCTTGGACAATACTCAGACATTAAGCTCTATGCTATAATAAAAAACCTTAAAAAGCTTCACACGAAGATAGGTTAACACTAAAAGCTATCGTCAAGCAAGGGCTGCTGTTATTACACCTTCGCCAGAGACAGCCAAATACTGCGTGCAACTGTCCCGAAAGAACTTGCGGCTAGTTGTGGGAATCTTATCTGGACACTGCATCCTAAAGCAACACATGCACAGGATGGGACTGGCGGACTGTTCAAACTGTCGTAATAATAATTTAGTGTTAGAAAGAGTACATCTTTATACACTCGTACATGCAGCGAGGACGACGAGGCGGCAGAATACGTCTTATGTCACGACCTAGCTCTCGCAACAATTAGAGGATCCATATTGGAGGACTTCTGGCCTGACATGGTCGAAATCAGCAACACTTTAGTTGCGGATGTTCTCAAGTACATCGAAAAGGTTGGATGGCTTGGATGATGCCCAACTTGGAGCGCTGTTGGAGGGTAGCACGATGGGCCCACTTATTGTGGCCTAAGTGCGCGTGAGGTAATTCACCTTCCTAATTTTTAATCCAATCCAATCTAATCCCTCTTGAACAATACGCCACTATTTGTCAAAGCGAGGTATATGTTACACTGACCTGTGCATACGAAAACCTTAACATGGGTTTTTCAAATAAACATATTTATGCTTGTTCGGGCAGCCAGGCGGCTCCCGACCCTGAGCTCTTTGAAGGTAACTTCAGAGCTAGTGCTGGAATGCCTATCAGCACTGACGAGGATCTGCGCGCAGAACTCGGTCAAACTGCTGTGAGTACCTGGCCACACCAACATTAAAAGAAACGAAGAAGCGGACTTACTGGCCAGACGGGGTTCTAGCGAACACTGCCTGAACCGGAAATTATTCTTGAAATGTTCTACTGCAATACCAAGGTGGAAATAAAAAAATGGTCTTAACGTAATTCTCACAAAGCTGGTCTTTGCAACAAGAACTAAGACAGTCAAAGTTCTTCATTAGAAAGCTTTTGCCATCCGCATTCAAACTGTTTCTACAGTACAACAGGAAGCAAATTAAGATTGTGACAGGCCTCTTAACAAGCCTCAACAAACACTTGCATAGGATTGGTAGGGTCAACGATCCTCAGGCTGTGCGGTGAAAATGAAGAATCATCACTTAACATATTGTGACAGTGTGTCAGACTTACGACTCTGCCCCTGAGACGCTTTGGACTGAGAGGAATCATGGTTATGGTTAATCTCTCTAAACAAGGTACTAGCCTTTCTGACTGGCACGGGCTTTTTCTGTGTCTTTGTTTTCAGGACGAGCCGTAACTAACTAATAAGTTTTCACTAGCTTTTGTCTTCTCGCTTGATCTCCCGTTTTGTTAAAACAAATAAAGTTCTCGACACCTTCGGGTATAAGAGGTGAAAGATAAAGAAAAAGAAGAAGAAATCGCATGAAACAATGAGTGTTCTTTTTATACATTTGTCAAATTGACATTCACATCCATAACCCCCACAAATGACATTTAACGATGCACAAACAAGTAAGTCTAAAACTTCTTATATATTAAACCTTTTAAACAATTCTGAATTAATTTATTATTAAAATTAACATAAACAATAATCGTATCAATTTGATTGTGTTCTTCTTTCTTTCAGAGTAAACAAAACTTCACAAATATGAAAATATAAATGATATAATGATAACCACATTATTTGAATTTTAAAACAAGAAATTACAGCAATAATACGCAACCCTGAGTTTATAAGTTTGAATTTCAAAACTTTACAGTATTCACAAAACTCCAATCGTAAATTAAATTGTAACAAGCATCCCAAAAATTGGCTTCCAGGAATTACAGTACTCCAGTCAAATGAAATAACTCCAAATATCATAGCAATATATTTCGTATGGCAAACAGAAAATAGATACGGCAAACTTAGACAAAAATCCAACATGAACAAACACAAAAACAGAGCATAAATAAAACACAAAGTGTAAATAGAACACGGAGTGTGAACAAAATGCACTATATGTATATAATATGTAGAATAGTAATAAATTATTCAGTCAGTTATACATTTGGTGGCAGCGTCACAATTGTATATCGAGGGCGGACAGCCATGCCACTGCGTACCCACCGGCTTCATGGATGTTGTGCATTGAACCATTGAACCTTCGTATTGGGCACTCTAATGCAATGTGTTGGATCGTATGTGCTGGGTGGCCGCAGTCGCAGTCAGGTTCTTCGGAGATGCCCCATTTGCGTTTCAGATACTCGCACCGACCATGGCCAGTGCGCACCCGGTTTAGCGCGGACCATGTTTTCCTTGGTAGGTTGAATCCGACTGGCTGAATTGTGGGATCTGTTATTAGGTCTCTGATGATTCGAAATCTCTGGATTAGGTTGGTAGTGATTGTAGATACCTGCTTAGCAAGTTTCTTACGCGCTCAATAGCGGCTTGATGGTTTGCAACTTTCTTCGCTGGACATAGAAGGCATTGTATTTAGAAGTCCTCATTGTATAAATAAATTATAGAGTTATGGCTTAGTTTTTTTCGCGTTTTAAACGAAATAACAATTTTGTATTTATTATTTTGTCTTCATAAAATAATCTTGTCAATTAGCATTCGAGCTTTAGATTTCTTATAGTAAATTACTGAAACTTCCTAAACAGCAACACACTTAAACCATGCAAGTTCTTTGTTACTAACACTTCCTGCATAGTAACATATCGTATCACTTTAACAGAAAACCCCTCGCGTTCTTCACTCTTTTTAGCCGTTACATTGACACTCTTTGTTACTATGCAACAAGTATTCGTAATATAACCGATAATTCTAAAAGTCTTATAGTATTACTGCAGATCAATTTTGGATAACCCTCCACTCTAAAGCTTATTGAAATCGCATCGTGCGTTCTGAACATATAAGGGAACAAACAATACCACCTACCGACAGACAGCCGTTACCAAGAAAACGTGCTATTTCGATTTCAGATTTTTTTAATTTTATTTTTCTTATGAATTTTTATATCTCCACAATCTCAGTTTCAACAAAATCGGACCATATGTTCGAAAGATATAAGAAAGCGGACGAACGAATAAACGCCTACCGACGCGCCCACTCAGGCAGACATTTAAAAAAAATTGTTTATGGTGTTCGTTGAGCCTTAAAACACGATTGTTATTAAAATCACCAATTATAACATTTTCATGACGCCACTGCTTTCCTGTACTGAAAATATGGAAAAGTTAAAAGTCAAAATGTGAAGGTATTTAACTGTAGTGTTTTCTACGATGCTTTTAGTAATAATAGTAGTAGATTTTCAAGAAGAAGGCTTTGCAGATTGAAAGGGGAGCTTATAAGATTGCCCCACACCGTTAGTAATTAAGTAGCAAAACATATTTGCAAATTTCAGAAACAAAACATCTAAGCTCTTTACGACCCATGCTAAGATATTAGCATACGGCAATATATTTTATTGAAATATTTAAATAATTTTGAATTTATAGTCCCCAAATACCGTTAATCATAGCTCCTTGTACAGCAATTTCAGGTTTATGCAATAAAATGTTTTATTAGAAAGACTTTAAAATAAATTACTAGTAGGCGGTACAAACCGCACGGAATGTCGTAACTTAAAGCGCACGCGTACTAGTCATCATAACCTTAACCATAGGTTCACAAACCTTAGTGAGCTTATTCGGTCAGCTTTGCAAGAAAACGCGTTTTCTTTCTGATAGGAACTTTTGTTATCGAAATTGGAAACTTTTCATTAATAAATTAACAACTAGGTACCATATTTGTAATTCAAATACAAAAAAAAAGTTTAATAATATTTTTTTAAAGCTTTCTCCTGCTAAGGCTTAACATTGGTTCTAGGGAATAAACCCCTAACACCTTAGCTGTATACTAGTTTGACAGCAAATGCTGAGTATAAGATGAACGTATGATACACAACCATAAAAATATCCCCATAGGAAGAAATTTTCTTTTATGGCAAAAAATGTACCGGTTTCATAAAAGATAATAAAAAAACACAATTTGACGTTATCTTATTTATAAACTGTTTTACTTTCGTGGAAACAAGAAACAGAAGTAAGAAGTTAACATTTTATATGCTATAAAAAATCGCGTAATTAATGTTCTTGGGATTTATTAAATGTAGCGATGAAACTGGATCTTCTTATCCAGTAGACGTGTACCTTCCAAGTTTCAAAGTTTTTTACGATGTTTGTCCAAGGGATGCTGTTTTAAGGGATTCTTGCGCAAACGTGTTTTACGATCTTTCTTACAAAATTGTAGTTGGCATCACAATCATTTGTGATTTTTAAGAGCTGTAAAGGCACAATTTAGCAGAGTGGTCAGTTTACACAAGAGATATAATGTATCAATAGGTCCACAAAACTATACCAAATGATCTGATTTTTAATGAAATAAGCTACGCTTGCAAATATAAAAAAAATGTGTGCTAAGCACGCAAGTTTTAGTGAAATTTCTTAGCGTATTCTCACTAAAAAGCAGAACGAAAACGGTTATGTCAGGTTCGAGCTAGGATGTAGGAATCGATCTATAGACAATTAGACAATGTACATCTTTTTTAAAAGCTTCAAATTTACAACACCAAGTGTCTGCGTTTTAATACAGAGTGTCAATTTGAAAATGTAAAATGTGTTATATCTCTGGAAGTAAATGAGGTATTAAAAATTTCTAGAAACCGTTTCTACAACATGGAAGGGGAATCATCATGACTCATAAGATAACACTCCCCATTCAACCCCTTATGCTGTGGCTACCCCAACAAAAAATTTTCAAATGGTAACACCCACCTCATTGAAAGGCTCTCAAAAAATGCTATTTAATAGTACCAAATATTTTTTTACCTGATTCGTTTCGGAGAAATTAAGAAATAAAACTCAAAAAATTTAAGACCAATTATTTTAATTCAAATTTAAAAATATTAGATTAAATGTTCAAAATGATTTCTATTATTCCCTAGGCAATAGTAAAGTCTACTCTCAAATTCGCTCCGAACGTTTTGGAAGGTTTGGCACGGAATAGCTCGGCACTCCGAAACTATTCGTTGTCGCAGTTATGCAATGAACTAAGGCTGATTTTTGTAGACAACAGACTTTAAGTCATCTCATAAAAAATTAATCAGGTAAAAAAATGATTGCACTATTGAATACCATTTTTAAGAGCTTTTCAATGAGGTATCACAAGGTGGGTGTTACCATTTGAAATTTCTTTTTGGGATAGCTTTGGCCTAAAGAGTTGTATGGGGAAGGTTACCTTATGAGTCATGATGATTCCCGCTCCATGTTGTAGAAACAGTTTCTAGAAGTTTCCAATATCTCTTTTACTTCTACAATATAACATATTGTACGTTTTCAAATTGACACATTGTGTGGATAGATAAGCAGTGATAGTATTGAAGCATATTTTAATGTAGAGTGCATTACCGAACAACTATTTCTCTCTTCGATTGAGGTTCACTGTTACCTAGCATAGATATAACACAATTTCCCCGTCCGTGCGTGCTTACAACATAAATGCGAACCAGCGTCCGTTCGATCCGGGCAGATAATGGCCCAAGCGAGGCAAAATACGTGCGTGCACAGTATAGGACCCAGGTAGAAAACTTACGTTCCTGGTACAGCGTCAAATGTGTTCCACTGTAACATGAACCATTCTCTAAAACGTTCCAAAGCCGTTGCAAAGAGTTCCTTAGAAACGTAAAATGTCCTATCTCAGGAACGTCTGAGTGGAACGGTTCACCAAAACTTTTCAAAGACATTCTTGGAATGTTCCAGTAAACATTCTAGCGGAGACGTTTTAAAAACGTCCTTGGAACGTTTAAACATGTTCCTAAAAAGTGCTCAGAAACGTCCTAGTAAAACTTTCTAGCAGAAATGTTTTAAAAACATTCTTCGAACGTTCCAAACAAAATGCTCAAAAACGTCGTCTCAGTAGAACTTTCTAGAATATATTATTCAGAAACATTGTTAACACTGCCATAAACTGAATTAGAGGCGTTTGGCATGCACTTTAAAATCATTTTAAATTTTGAAACGGTTTTAAAACAAGTAGGCAATGTATTATACGCTGGTTGGTACTAAAAACAAATATTTGATTGAAGTTGTTATTTTGAACACGCTGTTCGCGGTAGCGAGTTAACCTGGTGACAACAATTTTTAAAACGATCACAATTTGTTTTGTTGTTTTAATTTCACGAAGAAGCGCTGGGAACGCTGCAAATGGAGACTAACTTGCAGGGCGTTCGCGCCAAAGCTCCCTTTTTAAAAAGAATCAAGCAGCAACCTATCTTCCCAACAAGTATCACGAATATAAAACCAGGATGTTTGTACAGAAAACGACATTTTGTCCAGCTTTACACTACAAGCCTGATTCTTCTGATTTAGAAAACCGGACCTGTACTAAACCGACTATTTTTCTAAATTTTTATTTTGCTTTAGTAACAATTGGGCGCGCAACTTTCCAATTATTAAGCCGACTATTTTCAAGAATTTTTATTTTATTTTAGTGACAATTAAACTAGGCAATTTCTTAATTTTAATAAGTCGTCTATTTGTCTAAATTTTTAATTAATTTTAGTAACAATTGCTTTACCTTCCAATTTTACTGAACCGACTAGTTTCCAGAATTTTCAACGTATAAATTCTTATTTTAGCAACGAAGCAGTTAAGTCTTAAACAATTTAATCAATATCAAGTCATTCAAATGTGGTTTGTAAATTAATTAATCTCGTCGGAAAATTCAGTAAACCAGTTCAAAGAGGATAAGAATGATTTTTATTAGAACAACTCTGCAATTCCGTTTCACCAAAATACCAACGCTGCTAGCATATATTTTCGTAGAAACTATTTTTACCTAACCCATCAGTCAATTAAAGGATACAATTTAATTATTTACGAAGCATAAACTACCGAAGCCTTTCACTGAACATCAAACACCAAACTGAAGATAACAGTTTAGAAGCCGAGGTACTCCGCAGAAATAGGATTTAATAGTGATTAGCATAATTGAATGATTTTTATAATCTAATGATTATGATAATCACTTTACTATGTGTCTGTAATCTCTCGAGATATTTCGATAATCCAATAGTTCAATTCTTCTCATTGAACATATCCCATCACTAGCATTTAACAACTGTTTAATTTATTTCATTGGCATGCATTGCACCAGTTCCCACGACTGACAAACTTATTTAGTATGTTAACCGCTTTACATTTTAAATTATTGCATCTTTCCAAAACCCCCATCGAGATTGTAAGTGGAAATTTCAGTACCGTACCGTTTTTGAAGGATATCATTTTTGCTCCACCGTTGTAAACCAATATTGTAAATAAAATAACAACTTTATTTCATTAAGTACACGCAGATATCTTAGAGATTCTACTAATAGAGTAATAGAAATTGTATCACATTCTTAATTTACAATCTTCTGTTTATTTTAATCGACTCCTAGTTTATAAGCTAACCAGGGTAGTTCAACTTCTTCAAAACCATCGGTTCAAAAGAAAGTTGACCCGTTGTTGCCAGTCAATATCTATTATTGCGCAAATGCCCTGCTGTAGGGTTTTGTATGTTTTATGTTGTTTGTTTACATTTCGTCCCGTTTTAATAACAACGGCGTCAGCCTGGCTAGTGAATTTCTAAAGTTTTGCCACCGAACAATTGTTATATAAAAACTATAGTTAAACTTTATACGATATTGTATGTTTTAGAAAAATGGAGTATGTAATTTGTATGATAAGGAGGGGGTAACTTCTTTACCAAGCTACCACCGCATTTACACAAAACCGAGGCAGAGCAAACAACAGAATCGGATCGCTCTTTCCTAGGACGACCACATATGCCTCCTACGTACAAAAGTTGTTTCTAAACGAGACATTATTATGTCTTCGAATAGAATAGAATAGAATATGCTTTATTCCATATAGCTTTATAATACAAGCATTGGAAGCGTCATTACATTAATAATTTCATACACAAATTAAAACATGATTAAAGCGATATATGCAATACAAACAAGAGTTTTAACGACACTAGTAAATATAATAAAAATTAAATAATATTAATGTAAATAATAATAATAGTAACGATAATGTAATATGTCACAAAGTATATCACAGTAGTCCTTATCACACTAAATACAAAACATATCAACGACCCAGTTTATTCAAAATTAAGCGAAAAATATTCATCTACTTTATAGATTGGATTTAGAACCAATAAATCTTTGACCTTCTTTTTAAAGGGAGCTGTACGTTGAATTTCCCTGATATTAGTAGGCAAATGATTATAACATTTTATTGACATAATGTGAGGCCCGTTGGCTATAAGACTGAGTCTATGGGTTGATAAAATTAGATTATGTTTATTTCTTAAGTTATAAATTTCAATGTCCCCCACTTTTTTGTAATGATGCAGATTTTTTTTAATAAATACTACACAATTTAAGATAAAGTTAGACACCACAGTTAAAATTTTAAAATTCTTAAACAGTTCTCTACATGAATGCTGCCTAGGCTTGAAACATATCGTTCTCAAAATTTTCTTTTGCATAATTAGGACATGATCAACTCCAGTTGAGTTTCCCCAACACATAACACCGTAGTTAAGGGTAGCATTAACGTAGGCATGATAGAATGAAATTAATATTTTAGTGCTAACAAAATTCCTTAATTGCCAAAGCAAATAGTTATATGTCGATAACTTTTTTATAACACTATTTGTATGCACGTCCCAGTTTAAATTCATGTCTATGTGAACACCTAAAAATTTTGTAGCTTCACTTTAACGCAAGCTGTTCTCACTTACTTTAACCAAGAGACTCTGATCAATTTCTTTGGTGCAGAAGAGAATTAATTCAGTTTTCTGAGAGTTCAGAATTAGTCCGTTATCTAGACAATATTTTTGCATGGCGCTTGTACTATTGTTTGCTCTCCTACTTAGTTCATCCAAGTTTGCCGCAGAAACCAACGATGAAGAATCATCAGCAAATAATGATATAAATTGAAAATTTTTATTATTGACAACGTCGTTATGAAAAATTATAAATAATAATGGCCCCAGTATGCTGCCCTGGGGCACGCCGACATAACTGCTTTCATGGTTAGAAGTATAAGTTTCACCAGACTTTCTTAATACCACTTTTTGGGTGCGATTAGTTAAATATGATACTAACCAGTTACTTGCCACCCCTCTTACTCCATATTGATTTAATTTAGTTACTAATAAGTCAGGACTTACTGTTTCAAAAGCTCGTGAATAATCGTAAAATATACCCGCGACTTTATTTTTGTTGTCTAAATTGTGCAAAATATGCACACACTATTGCGTCATTTGTTGATAAACCTTATCGAAATCCAAATTGTCTATTACTTAATAAATGTTTTATATTTATAAAATTAAAGATTCTAGTGTAAAATGCTTTCTCGTAAATTTTGGAAAAAACCGATAATACCGAAACAGCTCTGTAATTCTCAATTTTTGAATTATCACCTTTTTTAAAAATTGGAATAATAATTGAAGGTTTCCATTTTAAAGGAAAAATACCCTGTTCGAATGAGCAATTTATAAGATGTGTAAGTACAGAAACAATGTACTCAACAACATGCCCCAATAACGAGCATGGAATGCCATCATATCCTGCAGAGTCTTTATTGGATACTTTTTTTTACAATATTTTCTACCTCTCGTTCTTCCACGGGTAGTAAAAACATTGACTCACGAATAACAACATTGCTAATACTGGTTTTAGTTATTTTTGTGGTGAGTTCTTTTATAGAATTTTAAAAATAATTATTAAATACCTGCACAGCACTACTCAGATCGGTAATTTTATTATTGTAGATAGCGGTGAATTCGTGGGGATATGTAGAATTAGGTTTAATATTAATTTCATTCTTAATCATGTTCCACGCAGCTTTAGATTTATTAGTGGCTCTATTATAGGTATTATCATTAAATGCCTTCTTTGCCAGAATAATTTGTTTTTTATGATTTTTCATTAACTGATTATAATAAGCTAGCAGCCCATCATCGTTTGAACTTTTGCAAATTTGGAAGAGGTCTCTTAATAACCGTCCTTAGTTTATTATGTTTGGGGAGATCCAAGGTTTTTTTACAACTAAATTATTTTTACATTTTACAAATTGATTTGGGAAAGCAGTATCAATCAATTTATTAAATGTATTAAAGAAGATCGTAAATTTATCGTCTGCATTTTCCACCAAATAAGTTGTTTGTCAGCATTCAGTAGAGAGTAAATATTTAAAAATTTCGTTTTTAAAAAATTTTTTATAAGTGCCTTTATCTCTGCCCAAATTTGAGCGTTTACCAAGTGTAAATTCGACATACTGCATGTAGTGGTCAGATAAATTCGCATACACTATACCCGCATTTAAATGTGCGCTGTTATGATTGGTAAAAATGTTATCAACAATTGTTTTCGATTTCCCTTGAACACGTGTAAAGTCTTTAATACATTTGATAAAACCATACGATAACAAAATATTTTGAATGTCTCTAGCACCTGAGTCGAAATTTACGTCTTCGCCTTGTTTCAAACGCGTGCGTGCTCCGATGTGTACGCGGCTCTGCTAAAATCTTACATTGAGAACAAGCCCGTTCCTGGGGAATCTCACCTGCCTGCGTGCAAAATATTTTTTTCCATGCCTTTGTTGAACATGTCATAATTACCTAATACATTAAATAAAACAAAAATAAAATTAATTTAATTAAGACAAAATAATAATAAAATTCAAAACAAACAATAGGTGTTGTATGAAATATAAACCCTCAAAACATCTTTGTAAAGATTGAATTGTGGTGTCCATAATTAGAAAATAAAAATTAATTTTACATTGTTGTTTTGAAAAATTTGAAGGTTTTGATGTTATCTAGTAATGATTGTGCCTTGTGTTTAGTATTCATATCTCTTTGAATTATCTTCGGTCAAATCATATAAACTTTTACAAACTTCATTTAGTTGAAATCTTGAAGGGCGAATGGCTTTAAGCCTACTTTCCCATTTTCCCACCGATTTTAACGTTAAGTGGGGTAATTTATTTTTTAAATGTCCCACCGCCCACTGGTAAGGTAAAGCAGAAATAAAAATTTAATAATTATTTAACGATAGAAAACAAACCAACTCAACTATTGTATCTTGCGCACTTTCACTCTGCGGTCTTGCAATACAATATCATGGATTTTGTCATCATTTCTGGTGTGGTGGCCTCATTTGGGCGTCCTGGACGTTCGGCATCAGTTGTGCTTGTACGACCACAACGAAAAGCAGTAAAACACTCGAATCGATGCTGAAGACTCCCCAGGATATTTATCAAGTTTTGTTTTGGTTTGCGTAATGGTTTTTCATGCAAAAAATAGTGTTTAATTAACACACGAAATTCACTTTTTTCCATGTTTGCAAAAACACGAGAGGTTGTCTGCTTTTAATGGCTGTCAAAACTGAACTAAATGACAGATCTGTTTGAAAATTTTAATGTGGCCTAGTGGAAGATGGTAGTGACAAATGTCATCTGGGATTTGCGATTGTGACGCCCTCTGTTGCAATTTTACCAAACTTCTCACTCCGCCCTCGTATACACCATCAACGCAAAAGCTGTGGTTAGAGTTTGGTTTGTGGGTTATTAGCTACGTAATAAACCAAGTTTTCTACATGCAATCAAAATATAACATTACTGAACACTTTCACCGAAATTACAACAGAAAATGTTTCTACCGGTTTCATATTCGATAAGGTGACCAAAGAGACAATAAACAGAGCATGAATGAAATATGCTGAAAACTGAAAAGTTTGCTTTTCACTTTCCCTGTACGTGACAACGTACAACAATTATTTCCAACAAAAGAGATTTCATTACAAACCGTCGAGCCAGTTAACTTGACTGTTTCATTTAAAACTTTTTATGAAAAACGTTAAATCTAAATTATGCACAATAAAGAAAGATTTGCTGCTCCAACTTTTGTCAAGTAAGCACCACTTTATTATTTATTTAAAAAATGCCTTTAGTAACTAACCATTTGCTAAATAGAAATTGATATTTTTGATTAAAATTGCAATTTTTGGTAAATTTTAAAATATTTACTTATGCAGGTTGTTTTCATTTTTTACCCAATTATAACTTATTTATTTGCAATTAAAAGTATCAAAGATTGCCAAATTGGCAAAAATAAAGTTTCAGTGTTACTGAAAATAATTACATTATCTAATTACCTAATTAGCTTATTTTTAAAATTTAAAATTTTTTTTCTTATTTACCATGCATGTTTCTGTTTCACTTCATTTATCATAAACGTGAAAACAATAAGATGTATACAGATAATTGTTAATATTGCATTAAAAATAAGTTTGTACACTTTATTGTATCATACATCAGCAGTGTTGTAAAGTTAACTTTTCCTGTAGTTTTTGTTATTTAGAAATATTTTTTCCTGCAATTAAAATAGAACTAATAAACTGTCTTATTGCAATACCTTAATAAGAACAACTGTGATTTGTCAGGAAAGCTTTTTAAATTTGTAAGGCATAATAAAGTGTAATTGTCTGAAACGTTGAAGAAGCAAAAATTTGTAAACATAAGAAAATAAATTTTTTGCAATGTTGTAATGCAGGTGATCTATATTAAAGAAAGCAGTCTTACTAAATCTTCCTACTAAAAGAATTTTCTAAAGAAAGAGTTCCTCCTTCGCAAAACAACTTTTTCCATCCTGACCTTAAATAATAATTTCTGTTAATTATAAATTCATTAATTTCTCTGCTGCATCAGCTTGCAAGAATTCAATTCCATTTGTCTGATTTATTGTAGCACAAAACTTTTAAATAAAAGCCCGGAATGCATTATTTCCGTCGCGTCCCTTATACGCGCGGCTTTTCAGTGTTCAGAATATTTCAGCCATTTGTTATTTTAACCGATTGAAGAAATTACTGCAAAAACTTTGAAAGTTTTCAAATAGAATGGCGGAATTGATGGTGCTCCACCCTAATTCTACTTTTTAGAACTGCAAATGCGGCGTCTATATTATTTTTAGAAATCATAAATTCGGGATTTTTCTACAAGGAATTAAGGGATTAAAAACAATGATTTTTGTTCATCTAACTACTTACAATGCAATAAGCATCCTTATGCGGGCATTCCTTGAGCGTCATGTGTGTATGATTTATGCAGGGTGTTATAGATCCAACCCCATCGTTATACTGCCCACAAAGATAACATTTCAAAGCAATCGTGGTGGCAAGAAAACCAAAAGCCAAAGTTACGAACAATAAGCAAGTTGCTCCCATTGTTGCGTTTAGAACTACTAGAACTTTTAATAACTCCAATTCCTGCTGGAATATGTAGGAACGCTTTTATAATTTTAGTTTCTTTGGGCTTTGATTACTTGGTTCTATTTTTTTTGTTTATCACGTCGAAAATGACAAGCGCGTTTATAATACAGGCTATTGGATATATCTTCTCGGCACGGACGTTGCAAGCAAACTAACTTCGAAAGTGCGCCCTGGATGCTGTCTGCACCGGCTCCGTCGATAAAACACGGATGGTCGGAAAATATGCCCACCCTCAAATTAAGGGAGTTTTTCCATTTCATTTGTAGCAATAACCCCTGATCCTTCTGGTTTATGACAGGTCGCGAAAATTCACTAACTTCAGTATTTATTTATGTTTTTCCTTCTTGGTTCTTATTAAGTTTTCTAACCACACGAGGCCCTTGTTTCAATTACGTGAAGCCAATATAAGCTGCATCTGAATTATGAGATACTTAATGAAAAATGCGTACAGTCAATTTTTTCAGTTATTAGTTTAATTATATTAAATTTGATTTTACCAAAGAGAGAAAACTATTTATATAAAGCGGAAACTTATAAGAAGTATTGGCGGCAGCTTTTATTCTACTGAATAACTAGAAGCTTAGGTAAAATGAACCAAAATTATTGTACGGCAGTCGCTATCCTGGAAAAACGGCCGTCTTTCGTTTTCAGCTGGCAGCGTGACTCGTCGCAAAATTACGGAAACAATATGAAGAATAACATTCTCTAGTAGAATAATATATACATCATTTTAACATAATTCTGTTATTAGTAGAGTTGGGCAAATGCATATTTGCATCTTTTTTCCTATTGATCATAAAATGTTAATTTTTCGTATATACACGTTTCGTGATGTTTAGAGTCATAAAAAGTAAATTTTATTTTGCATATTTGGTATATATTACAACTTTACGGCATACGGCATATATTAGTGCATATTTTAGCTTTTAATGGCATGAAAATGCATATTCTAGCAAAAAAAAAAATTTCAAATAAATTATCAAATAAAATATTCGTAGTTCTTAGAAGAAATTGCACAATTTCTTCTAGTGAAACCACATGAACCCTAGACTTGCACTTTCTAAATTTCCAAGTAGGGGTAGAGGAAATAAAGGATTAACTGACAAAGGTTGTATTATTTGGGTAGGTCTTATTCCTTAGGTACAAATTTCTTTGCAAATAATATTTGGAAATTTTTCTTGTACTTATTCTTAGAAATAGTTATTTATAATTTTAGTGCTTGACTAGTTCATTTGTTGCCTTGACAGAGAGCTGTAAAGTGTAATTGTCCAGTCTATACCCTGAAAATGCCTAAAGTTACTAGTTCAATAAACGATTTAATTAAGAAGTGGTTG
Organism: Ctenicera cuprea; assembly: GCA_958336395.1. Classification (NCBI taxonomy): domain Eukaryota; kingdom Metazoa; phylum Arthropoda; class Insecta; order Coleoptera; family Elateridae; genus Ctenicera; species Ctenicera cuprea. Next base: position 35,811,709 of record OY284491.1, on the reverse strand, counting down.
AAGCCGTATACATGTTTTAAATACGGTGGAAGTGTTGTGTTGTCCATCATCTGTGAAAAAGAGGTATTTATCTGTTTATTTTAATTTTGAATAAAAAAAACTGTTTACTCTGTTTAAAGTTAAAAAACTTCAAACAAGCCAAAACAGCGAGTTAAAAATTTAATACTAATTTGTTATTTTATTTTGTAATTAAGCAAACAATTTAAGAATAAAATTAGAAAGTTTTTTTTTGTGATATCGCAAAGGATGGCACAGGCCACAGGGCACATTCAATTATTTTCCTTTGTGTAAGCTGTAGTAAATTGTACTTAAATATTGTTTTTACAGATAAACGTTAATAAAAAGTTTCAAATTGATCAGCACGTAGCCACCGGTCCGCATCAAAAAAGGAAAAATAATACAAACGAGCCAAAACAACAATTATTGCTGAACTGCTTAAATAAGAATGTCAACAATTTCAACGACGATTTGTGTAGAATGATGGTTTCATGCAACATTCCATTAAATAACATGAACGTTCCCGAATTTAGAAGTTTCTTAGAAAAATATACAAAACAAAACGTCGCTTCCCGGAGAACAGCTTCCAGAACGTGAATTCCAAAATTATATGAAGAAAATCTTCTCAAAAAATAAGAAACGTTGTTTCGAATAATTGTATTTGGTTTTGTGTTGACGAAACCACCGATGCTAAAGGAAGATATATAGCGAATTTTATTGTAGGTGTTTTAAACAGCAGTCCTTCTTCCAGTTATTTAATTGCTGTTAAACAACTAGAAAAAACCAACAATTTGACAATTTCACGTTTTGTCAATGAAACTCTTTCGTTACTTTATTTGGCAAATCAAATACCACCAGAAAGGATTTTATACATGGTGACCGCATACATGGTAAAAGCAGGTCAAAATTTAAAAATCTTTTTCCCAAATTTAATTCATGTAACTTGTTTGGCCCATGCGATGAATAGGGTGGCCGAAGTGGTTAGAACTGAGTTTCCTTTAGTCAATAAATTAATTAATAACGGAAAAAAGGTATTTTTAAAATCACCACTTCGCGTCGAAGTTTACAAAGACTTGCTTAAAGATGTGCCCTTACCTCCACAACCAATTCTCACCAGGTGGGGAACGTGGATAGAAGCCGCTCTATTTTATTGTGAAAATTACAGTGTATTTAAAAATGTTGTTAACACCTTTGATTCAACTTCTGTTCAGTCTATATCAGATTGTCAAGATATTTTAAAGTGTCCGGAATTGCAACCTCAGTTGTCCTACATAAAGGCTCATTTTTCGGAAATTCCTAGCATCATTAATAAATTAGAAACACAAAACCTGCTTCTCACTGAATCTTTAGAATTAGTCGAAAAATTTCATTCAATTTTGAATAAAAATAAAAATAAAATATGCAAAAAAGTTAGCAGCAAAATGGACGATTTAATTCAGAAAAACAGCGGACCTTCAGCTCTGAATTCCATAAAAAATATTTTAAATGGAGATTTCTTAAGCAATGGCCACAATGACGAATGTTTTGCATAATAAATATATATATTGCAAGATAAGCGGCAAAATTTTCTCGTTGACACCATTGAAAAGCACATGATTATTTATTGTGATAAATAGGTTGTGTTATTTATTGATTTTACTTCTACCTGTATTTTTGTATATGCAAATAAAAAATGCAGTTTTAACTGAAAATAATAATGCGTTTCTATATTATGTAAGCCCTTTTGATTTTTTAAATGTTGAGTGTTTGTAACTAAAAATAATGAAAATCATTAATTGTATTTATCTTTTTCTTTCAACGAAAAATTGCATTGGATGCAAAACGTGCTTTAACTCATATAATTATTACTAGTATTAAACTGCAGATTCAAATAAACATCAGATTTTCATATTAGGCACTAAATAAACAAACTAATTTTTTTTTAGTGCATATCGCAAAAGGTTACTGCATATTCTTGCATATATTGAAGGTTTTATGCGGCATATTTTAGTGCATATATTGACAGTTTTATGCGACATATGTTGGTGCATATATGCACTATCTTTACAGCATATTTGCCCAACTCTAGTTATTAGTATACATATAATTTATGAAGGTTGAAGTTCTAAATTTTCTTCCCAAAAATAATAAAACGTAGGTTGATTGGACATTGACTTTATAGTTTCAGGAGTGGTGAACTATTAAAACATTGCGAAATTGTTGTTCGACTAACTTTAAGGAGCATTTCTTTGCCTAATTATAGAGCATTATATACATAAAATTTAAGAATAATATATCTAATATGCATTATGCATATTAGATAAGATATTTAGTAATGTATGTAACACAGCAGAAGCTAATAAAAGCGTTTTCTAGCAGAGTGTCTCTTATGAGATTTTGCATGTATTTTCTTTGTAATAGGACATAACTTTTGGTGTGGTATGTATGTGTGTAAGAGAGAAAGGTGCCGTGGCGTAGGTGGTATATGGGTGAGAAGTCATTAATTGAGATAACGCGCGAAACACATTTTAATGTGTGTAAAACTGCGGATGGAGTGACTACATTATTTGAATTGTGATAAAAATTAAATTGCACGTTTTGGAATATTTATAGATGTGTTAAATAGACGTAAGTATGTAAATAAATATGAATAAGTGTTGTTATCAGAGTCCGAATTTTAAGCGCTAAAAACGATGTTTAATAGAGAGGCAATTAAGCAGTAAAAGTGATTAAAATAGGCAAGACATAGGCATTAATAAATAAATAAAATAAGGAGTTTTAAATTACTCATTGTTCATATTAGGAACGAAAAAAACAATAAAAATCACAAAATTAAGAACAGTTTAAAAAAATGTTAAATAGACAGGCAATTAAGCAACAAACTCACTAAAATATGTAAGTGATGGGCATTAACAAATAAAATAAAAGTTTTTAAATTACAAAATGGTCATAATAGAAACGAAAAAAGCTAAAGTGTAGACTTCGAGTGGACTTTCCCATACTAAAACTTATCGTATTTGCAAAAGTGTAAATTTTATAACTATAACCTTCCATTCCATCCATCCAAATTCATAGAAAGCGCCACAGTAAAACTACAGCTTTCAAAAAAAAGCAAATTGTAGCCTATACTAGATACTAATACTTGCCGTTGCCGTATTTGCAAAAGTGTAACATTTAATAATTATAACGCTGCACAGTTCAGCGAGTATTAGATTTCTAAAAAAACAAGCAGCGGAAAACTGAATTTGAGATAGCCTGTTTACTTGGTTTTCAAACCGTAACTCTACCCATAGAAGCAGCGACTACCTGCACCACAAAAGCAAGGTGGGCGGCCCTAAACTGGGCCTTCTAAATTGGGCACTGGACTCCGGATTAGCAATTTTGTTTACAACTAAACTGGGCACTCTATGGGTTTAAGGAAAATCTTAAGTTTGCTTTCTTGCAAGTCATTAATAATAATTAAATCTTTAAAACTAATTTTTTTACATGAGAATTATTAAAATAAAACTACCATTGGGATGAAGACTCGTTTTGTTAAATATAAAAAAAACGTTTATACATAAATACCAACATTATATTTAGAATTAATTATATCTGCAAAAAAACACAACTATATTTGCTATTTTTGTTTGTAAAAATACCTCAAAGATTTTAAATAGTGTAGCGTACCTATTTCATTATACTGACTAATTTTTGTTCTTACAAATCATGTCGAAGTCTTGTTTTAGGATCCTTATCGCTAGTTGGTTGATAAATGCTTTATAATTTAACACGTATCAGTTTGAAAATCAAGTAGAACATTCACAAATATATACAGTGACGGGTGCGTTTTATAAAAATTGCTATTAAACCTGGAGTGAAAAGATTCACATGCAATTGTATTTCTATCTATGGTCGTACTTAAACTTGCCGAAAGAGGTGGAAAAAACAGAGCATCAGGAAAAAAGATTACCTGTCTGCTTATTTAACAATTTTACATTTTCTGGGCATTTGAGTTCTACATTGCTTCTGGAGATTACTTTTTCTACCCCTACGGTCCACACTTTCGCCTGGCATGTTCTTATAGCACATCGCCAAACGATTCGCTGCTTTTTAACACTTTAGCGAATGTAAACTTTCCATTATCTAGTAACAATATTCCTTTGCTCCGTTCACTAAGTTTAAAAGTTGGCTGCATCATAAACACGGGCAGGCATAAGCGATGATTACAGAAAAGTGAATGCTAAAATCAAATTTTCTAGTATTTATTTGAGTAAATTAAAGTTTCAAATTTACACAGTTTCCTAAACATAAATCTGATTAGCTAGAGGCTCCAAATAACGTTAATGAATAATGACATGCAAAGATGACCGAGTGCTCAGTTTAGGTAACTTTCAAAGGTGAAGGTAGTTCCGAAGATTAAGGGATTAAGAAAGTGCCCAGTTTATGCACGCTCAGCAAGGTAGGCGCCCGCCGCCGGCGCGCTCATCGGTGGATTCCAAATTCCGCTTTAAATGTCGGACAAAAGTGGCTACATTAGGTTTATTTGGGAAGTTATCAAAAATATGCAAAGTATGAAAAATATATTTTTTAACTAGAGCTAATTGATAGGCGTAGTTAAAATCACGTAAATGCCAGAATACGCATTGTTGATATTAAAAAGTATCGTTTTTTTCTTAGTTTATACAATAGTTGAAAATTTTAGCAAATCGTAATAACGTACTTTATATAGTCTATCGAACTTATAATAGTATAGTATAATACAAGTGTATAAGCAGGCCTTTAAGGCACGCGCGACGGGTTTAAAAGCACGAGGCAAAGCCGAATGCCTTTTAACGGAGCAGTGCTTTAAACGCTCTCATAAACGTGTATTATACGTTATTTTTTATTATACCTGCATCATAATCTAGAAAATAATAACAAAAAAAGGAAATTGAAATCCTTTTTTCGAAGTAATCTGTGTCATTAATCGTTGATATAGAAACGGTTAGCAATTGTTGTTGTTTCGTTACTATGTATATTTATTATAAATTTGTTGATTTGTGAAGTTTGTTTCTGATTACCTGTGTATTTATCATTGTTCAAAATTTGTAGGTGAATTTGTTGTTACCAAGGCAACTTTAAAGCACTAGTGATTTAAAGGCCCGATTTTGCACGCTTTTTAGTTTCAAAAACGGAGATTATGATTTAGGTATAATAAAAAAGTTTATAAAAATCGGCGTTCGTTTTTGAATAAATAATTAATCAATTTCAAATTTTTCAAAAATTCCTTAATGGTGTCAGAGTAAAATTTGGGACATGATTAACCTCTATCGGCTCAGAAAGTTTAAAAAACATCGTCTGGACAGTTTTTTAAAAATTTTTTTTGCAAATTTTCAAAATTTTGAAGCAGCGTCATTGCGATATTTTTCGGTTTTCGTATACTACCTATGAAGGACTCTCAAATAAGTGGTAGCTGATCCCAATCAGACAACTACTTTTTAAGTAAATGGGAGTTAAAGTCGAAATTTTCAAAAAGCTGTAGCGGCCGCCATTTTAAAGCTACAAAATTCAGTTAAAAGATTTTTGATTTGCCTTAAGTTCTTCTCTCAGATTCCGTGCTCAAATTTTTAAAGTTTAGTTTTGGAAAAAACATCCACAAAAAAACATGTCTAGCTTCCATTTCCAGTTTTGGATTTTTTTCAAAAGCTTAACAATTTTCGATATACCTCTTGATTTAAAATTTCATCAAAATCGGTCCGGTACTTTCGCCTGCAGAGGCGTCACTCACCCATCCACCCACACAACCACCCACAGACAGACATTTTTTTAAAACATTTTTTTGGTTCCTTGAGCCCCAATACGTGTATTTCCGTTAAAATCTAGATTTCGAAAATTAAAATCATGAAATCAATACAGACAGACTATTAAGCAACAAAAGTAATACAAATAAGCAAACAAGTTAAATCTATGAAAACAAGCAAAATAAACTATAGCTTAGAAAGTCGGAAATTTTGTGAAACAAATTTTCATTCACAGTAAGAATTTAGTTGAAGACAAGAAATAAGCATTTTGCTTAAAATCCAGACTCTTGAACGTTATTTTCATGTTATTGTAATGAAAACACACACACGCACGCACGCACGCACGATCTCACGCACGCACGCTCGCACACACACACACACGCATACGCACGCACGCACGCACCCACGCACAATTATATTAATAATAATTTTATATTTTATAAAAACAGGAAGGTTCTAACAAGTTCATGTATGGATTTACGACATATTGCTTAGGTAAGAAGAGATTTGTAACAACCTACACAGATGATCGTAAGGTAATAATAAATCTATTGTGTAACAAATTTTACTAAAATTTCGAATATTTTTGATGACTAAATCTTCTGCGTGTGACGTCTGTGGCAGTAGGCGTTCTTGATTGAATTCGTAGCTTTTGGTGAAGGATTCATTGGCGGGCAATTCATTTTCTGGGAAGTTATTTGGTCTAATATCACCGATACCATAATCATTTAGAAAACTACTTGAATAAATCAGAGTATTTTCTCTGTTTCGTGCGGTAAACATTGATGGTTGATGATCGTTGTCAGCATCCCAAGAGTATAAGGAAAAAAAGGCATTGTAAGAGATCATCTTTGTTGCATAAACCCACTCTCTCCGTCTTTGTTTTTATTGCATTATATTGAGTTTTATTAACTAAGTACACAAGCGAAGCAATGGGGCTTATGCGCGAATACACTAATAAGCAGATCGAGTTGAAATTTTCAAAACAGAACAGCCCGATGTGGGTAAGTGAGTTTTCTGCTATGGAACTATGGAAATTTTGACTACTGCTGCTACTGCTACTACTACTATAAGCTCAAAGAAGAACCTTCTATTTAGTTATTAAATAAATATTTATTAAAAAACTAGGGTAGTCCTTCTTTAGACATTAAAATGAGTACGCTAGTTGTATGATGAAACTGGAGGCCAAATGGAACATGAAATGCATAAAATTCAGAAGCTCCACATGTTATTCAATTTAAAAATGGGTAGCCAATATTCTTTACTAAGTCACTTAAGATTTCCAATATGTGTCAACTTTAACTTGTCCACAGTTGCTAACTTTTTTAATTTTAAAGATAAAAGAAATTCGTTAAATGGTAAAAGAGCATTACAAGCATTTAGAACATCAAATGTAATCTTTTATGATATCTCCGATTTAACAGAAAACAATACCAACTTTTAATTTTTAAATGCGGAACACTTTGTAAATTTTTACAATATTGAATAGGAAATAATGTTGGCTTTACAAAATCATTTGACATATGTATGCTTAAATCACTCATAAGGAGAGTATTTCACTTTTTGGTTTTGCCTTATTTAATAGTCATTTATGTTACTAGTGGGATAAAGGTGTTATTATAACACGTGTTTGATAGTTGCACAACGGGGTCGTAGACCAAGTCGTGTAATCAGTTTATTATTTAAAATAATTTTTATGTCTAAATCTAAAAAGTTAATGATAAACTTAAATATTCTGTTTATAGAAAACCTACACCAACACACATTATAATACCACACGATTCTTGTCATCATAAAACACATAAATTAGCAGCATACAGGTCCATGACACATAGGGCTTTAACCATAGATTAAAAATATAATACGTTTATAGCTTTAACGGTTCCTTTATGTGAAATTAGTTATAATAGAGAAATTTCAATTATTAAACAAATTGCATACAATAATGGTTCAACTTATTGATACACAAATTAAAGAAAAAAATTATAAATTAGCTATTCAGAAAATTTATCTAACTACTTCATAAGATAAAATGAAATACGCCTCAATTCCATATTTTGGCAATGAATCAGAAAAAATTGCCAAAATTATAAACAAAACGAATAAATGTAAAATAACTTTTCAAACAACACAAAACATTTTACACGCTTTGTTTAATGCTAAAGAAAAAACAGACAATTTACTAAAATCAGGCATCTACAAATTAAATTGCTCGCACTGCAATTTGGTTTATATAGGACAAACATTTAGAAATTTTGATATTAGCTACAAGGAACACGTGCGTTGTTACAAGTATAAACACCCCCATAAATCCAATTACGCTAAACACTTATTAGAACACAATCATTGAATGACATCTAATAACACTATAAAATGTTTACACTTTTGTGATGATAAACGTAAGTTGGATATACTAGAAGGATTTGAAATTCACAAACATTTAAAATCTGTACCTTTAATGAATGAACAAATTGATCTCTTAAATTCACCGTTATTGGACGTTTTGGAATGAGAAATCAAGTCATATGAACGCAGATATAGAAAACCAAGATCAAGTTATGAAGATTTGTTGTTCCTATAGCAACACCAACTGTTTACTTTTGATCTTGCCTTTGATAATGACGTGTAAAGAGATTGAAATTCCATATAAGGCTAAAATAAAAAACTTGTTGCATTTAAGAATTGTTTTATTTACAATAAACTAAAATGAACTTCAACGAGGTACAGCTCGAACTTATAAATAAAATACATATTATGATGATTTTGTACAATTAAAATGATTTCCTATCTAAAAAATGTAGAAATATACAGGGTATTTTATTTAAAAAGAAAATGTTGGTACTTGTTAACGGTCAAACTGGAAATATTAAAAAAATTTAATTTAATGCTGAAAATAGCGTAAAAAATTCTGAAAGTTTTCCCATTTAACCAACTTTTTATTTTTAAAATTAAAAATGTTTTTAATTTCGTGTTAACGGTAATATTGTTTAAATAAGACAAAAACAAAAAGTGAAATATCTGTGTTATGAGTGATTTAAGCATACATATGTATAATGATTTTGTAAATCTAAATTTATTTCCAATCTAAAAAATGTGTGTAGAAGTTCACAGCCTTTAGAACATTTCTTATGGAAGAAATCTCTCATCTTATAGACCTCTAGATTCTTCATTTCAGGTGGACTTTGCTGTATTTTTAAAGATACGAGAATGAAAAAGAATCAGAAAATTGGAAAACTTTTGATATCGCTCGTGTTCGGATTTTTAGTCTAGTATTTAGTCAGTATTCAAATTATGGGTCAATCAATTAGTAAATAATTCTGGCATAATTTCTTTAAATATACAGTTCGCACGTATATTCAATTTTAAACTTATTATTTACGGCCTTAACCCTAGAATCCTAAACTTGTTTTGGTGTTGCATGATTACTAAACCCTCGTAAATTTTACTACGATTTAAAAATACATTAAATGAATGTTTTTATTTTTATTTTGATCAACTGATAGAAATTGCTAGTGGTACATAATGTTAAATATAAATTCTAATGGTATAAACATATTAATTAAATTAATTTGCACAGTCCATACAACAATGCGTACGATGTTCACCACAGATAGGTTTTTTGCATCTAACACAATAGTTGGTTGTCATTCTACGAAGCCTGCTTGGGCATAAACCACAAACTGTACGTTTGTTTGCAGCATGAATGGGTGCTTCTATGGGCATCTCAGTTTCTAAGATATTATAAATATCTTGCCGAATCAGACGCCTCAAAGTGGGTGTATCTTTCCTTATCTCCAGCCAGGGTTTTATTAGTCCATCTTTCAACTTTAACATGAAATTCTGGCGAGACAACGGCTTTTGATTAGCCTTACTCATATTGAAGCAATACACGATAAAAGCATTAATTGTCGCAATATTTATCATGTCATAAAACACGCATAATGGCCATCGTCTCGTCTTCCTGCCGCAGTTCATATTTGAACACAGTTGGTCAAACGAATCAACGCCGGACTTTGGTCGCGTTATAAAAATGTATTATGTCTGGTTTACCAGTTTCAGCATTTATGTTTCCTTCTTGATGCATTGTAGATAATAAAGTTACTACTTTTTTTTGTCAAAGCAAAACATCGATGTACCAATTTTTCTGTCTTTTGAACAAATCATATCTGGAGGTAGTTCGGGTTTATCTTTTCGTATAGTTCCTACGATAGTGAGTTTATATGGAGCTTTTAGAAGTTCTTCTGCGACTGGTACTGACGTAAACCAATTATCCATGGCTACGTTTTTCTTACTGCCGCGGATGGTTTTGGTTAACTCCTTGACATAGTAGTTGGAAAGGGGAAGTCCTCCTGTATTAGTTCCTTTACCCAAATATGGGCTTGCGTCAATCATGTACTTAGTGCTTGAATCACATAACATAACAATCTTGATGCCATATTTCGCAGGTTTACTTGGTATGTACATTCGAAACTTACATCTTCCACGAAAAGCTAGAAGCTGCTCGTCGATTGTTGTGTAGGAAGTTGGAATGTAAGATGTATTACAATTCTTGATAAGTAAATCCCAAATGCCACGAATGGGTGCAAAAGGATCAACACTTTTTCTCTCAGCCCTAGTGCTTTTATCATCAAATCAGAAATTGCAAACTCTCAGAACTCATGGTTGCTCTATATATAGAACCTGATAATTTGGGATCAAACATTTTTCTTACCAACCATGATTGTTCTTCATAACTGCCGAAAAAACCAAAAGTCCAAGAAGCGCTCGAATTTCTTCTTTACCAGTCTGACTAATGGTGAACGTTTGCTTAGCATACTTTTGCAGATTTATCTTCAATATGTTGATTTGTGCGTCTGACTATTTCTTGAATTATTTCATCACTAAAAAAATCGAGAAGCAATCAGTGGGATCGAGTAGTTCTCTTGCGTTATTAGTGCTTCCGGGAAAAAAGTGTATTATGTTTCGAGCAGCCGTTCTCCTGGATCTCGCAGGTTCTTTGGTGGACCATCGATGTTTATTTTTACCCTTCAGAGATTTAGCGGTCAAAACAATTATTTTGCTTTGAATTTCCGCTAGTCTTGCTAACGGTATGTCATCCCCTACTTCATTTGCAGATTCATCCTCTGCACCATCCCCTAATTCCTTTTCAGCTATGTCCATTGCTTCATTATCTACATCAGATACTTCTTCGCCCTCCTCTTCGTCTTCGTTAATTCGTAATACATTATCTGTACAAGTAACTTTTACAGCGTTATTCAAAGCATCACCAATAATTTGAAAATTTTTATTGATTTCGCTATCATCACTAGCTTCGTCTAAGCTATCATCACTATATATTTCCTCAGCCTCTCCGACATCATCTTCAATATCACTATAATCTTCTTCAGAGTCTTCAACTTTGTCATCTGCATCCAATTCCCCACTCATGATCTTTTCAATCTCATCACATAATTCTTTATGTGATAATGGTCTACTGCTTGAATAGTCGGCCATATTGCTGATTATACTAAGTACTGGCTAACTGTTGAAAATATAAGAACCAATAAAGTAACTTACTAGACAGACGCTTTACGACTTACCAAATTAAAAGTAGCATTAATACTAATCACTCGTAAATTTGACGACGAGGTACCAAAAAACACGATAAAAATTCACAACATAAACAACTCTACTACACAAATGTCCAACTAATACTATTTTAAGAAGGTACTGTGAAGGGCATCGGCGTCACATTTACGGAAATAGCCGAACCTGCAAAATGGGTAGTGTGGGGTCGTAAATTTTACCACAGTTTAGTATTCTAGGGTTAAAATAGCAACACATCAACATGTTGAACCTTGGCAGCTTGTTTATATACGTACTATTTATCTGGTCAGCTGGTTTATGATCTTGAGCTATTTTATAACGGAGTTAATAAGCGTAGAATATGAATGGTTAGGGATTTTAAAAGTAATAGCCGAAACAATTTTAAGAAACTTTCATAAATATTATTGACTAAACCTCTGGCTTAGCTCAACAATAAAGTAACACTGCACGAAACGATGTATCTCAAATATTGCAGTTGTAGTTTAGCGAGGTTGCAACATCGTGCAACATGTTTCACGAATGGATTTGAGTACGCCCAATTTTTTGTTTTCTTATTGATATTTAACGAAATTTTTAACGGTTCTGGGACTAAAAGTCCGGCTTTTGGATATCGCTGTACCTTTTTACTCACACTAATTCAATACTTTTTGTTCTAAAAACGACTGCCCAATTGTTAAAATATAATATATCTTACAACCAAAACAACATTTTATTCATTGTGTGCCAGTTCCATTGTTTTCTTTCTTTGAAGTTGCAAACAGGCATAAAAATGTTATCCTTTTTCTGCTCAAGATGACTGAAGAAATATTTGTCGACGGTTTATTACGTTTGTTGTACAATCTGTAAGCAAAAGTTGGTTTCAATAATTAAAAAGTAGAATAATGTCAACTACTATATTTGAGGAAACTCCATATTAGAGCTCAAAGTACCAGCTTGAAAGTAATCGCCTCCTTGGCAATATTCCTCTTTATTTTGAAAATATAAAAAAGTTTATAAAAGACTTTAGTAACCAAAAATCTGTTAAAGGGTTTGTCGATTACTACTACTACAGAATATAAATACTTCCAGAAGGGTTTGATGTTTTGAGCATCAATTTGGGTGACCTTTGCCGTATTGAAAATGGGTAACGTCAAAATTCAATGGCGTCAGTTTTAAATATAACTTATAGAGGTGCAACACGTAGAACTAAACAATACTACTAACGGTAATTCGCAGGAAGCCGAAGCACGCATTAAATAAAGTAATAAGTAAAAATAATTCTGTACATTGAGTAGGATTTTTACAAAGCCATCATAAATGCTCGAAGACCACGTGATTAGTAACTTTTGTAGATTTAGTGAATTTTACTTTATTATGTTGCTTGTAAGCAGCGATTTGACGTTTCTAAACATTGGCGTTCGTAGTTTATTGTTGATTAGTTTCCTTTATTCTTAGCGCTTTTGTTGACGGTTTTGTGTACGCCACTGTCGCTGCCACATTTAGTTTTCCAAACCAGTGGTGCCAATCTGTTAAATGGGTTGCCTATATTACAGTGATCACGTGGTCTTCGAGCATTTATGATGGCTCGTTATTACGTGAAATGCAAATAAAATTACATTGTTTAATATTTAATACTGGTTATTGTTATGTCCATATTGTCCGAGTATTAAACAACTTTTGACTAACATTAATTGCTTTGGCGCTTTGGGTAAAATTCACAGAACACAATTTACTGCAAAGTCAATCAAACCGACATGCTCTGTTTGTAATGCTGTTGTGGCATTGAGCAACATTTCACACGCTAAATAACTGTAGTACCCTTAAAAACGATACTTAAATAAAATGGAAGAAAGAAGAACCTCACATGGAGTGAAAAATAATGTTATTGTTTCTACTGTTAAGTATTATAGATGTTTAAATGTAATAATATAATAATAAACACTAAGTTGAACATAACCTCCAACTTACATCTGTCAGATTGACAGGAAAACCATTTACAATATGGCCGACTGAAGTACAAAAAAATACCCAAGAGATGGTTCTGGGTGTTTTAGTATTCTCTGCTACTACTATTTAACAGAATCCAATCGTGGCGAAAATATAGGTACGCAAACATTGGCAAGCACCGAAACTGCATTGAGTGGAAAATGTTTTTATTCAACAGATAATAAAAAGACTCAAAATTTGTCAAGGGCATTTGTTTCTCTCTTCGAAAATCATTGCTTGTAGAAACTTTAGAACTCGAATTTAACGCAAGGTTTTCAAAAAAACTAAATGAAATAGTTAACGACGGATTATTTGATGGTGCGGGATGTTATCGTAGAACAGATTCACCGGGTCTGGTACGATTCGCCGTCGCCGATTAGCCGTCGCCGATTCGCCGTCGCCGTTTCGCCGTCGGCCCGGTTCGCCGTCGACAAATTCGCCGTCAGGCCGGTTCGCCGTCGGAATATTTTAAAGTTTTAAGTTAATACAAATAAAATGCGTCGTTTAAAAAGAAAAATCATTTGTCATTAATTCAACATAATATTTATTATATTTAATATAATATAATGTTATTTACATTTCATAATTATGTGCTAAGCCCCTAAGATATTCTAAAATATCGGTGTTATCATCAAAATTCTGAACTAGCGATAAAATACGCTCGTCTGCATCCCTATATTTTTTTAATTTTAATGGTGGAGGATTACCAGCAACAAGTTGTTAATAACATTACTTATAAGTTCCAAATATTCTTTGAACAACAATTGCATGGTTTAGTAATAATTCTAATTATTCGTTAAACTGTGGTCATTAAAATTCTATTTTACAGATAATATCTTTATTATTTAAGCACTTACAGCTTTTCGAGATAGATGTATGAATATAGTTATTATTATTTTACTTTACTGTAATATTTTGTATTTTCAGTTTTTATAATGCGTAAATGTCTGCCTTTTGTTTTAGAAATTTTTTGTTCCGGGCTCTAATAATAATATTTACTGACTTGCGACGGCGAATCGGGTCGACGGCGAATCGGCTCAACGGCGAATCGGGTCGACGGCTAACCGGCGACGGTGAACCGGCGACGGCGAACCGGCGACGGCGAATCGTACCATTCCGCAGATTCACCACCTGTCGGCTTTGATTATTTCTGTTTACCTCCTCACCTCGTTAAACATTGCATGAATGAGTTGTTTAAAGGAGTTAAGCAAGAGCTTGAAACTACGATAAAGAATTGGTATGAAGTTGCACCACCATTTTTTAACAAATTTTCTATTTTTTAACGGAAATGGCCGCACTGCAAGACTTTTATTATCTCACTTTGTTATCAAGCAATTAATCATACCTATCTCTCTGTTTTAGTCATATTTTAGTCGTTTTAAGTCTAATAGAATATATTTGCTATGTCTAGATGAAGCTCACAGATACAACAATTGCTCTCTTTTGAGTCCTTTAATAATTGAATCTGCTATCGCACTTTAGGCAATGTTTAGATTTAGATAATTCTGAGCAATAATATTTATATAGCATATTTTTATATTTTCTTCGTTTTGTTAAAAAAGAACTTATTTTTGTTTAAATTGTAATTTTATAATTATTTTTCATGTTTCACGTACCATCTCTCATGGTAACATACAGACAGACATACATACACATTGAAAGTAAATGACAGCCAGTGCTGTTGTTAGCGGTAGATGGGGACCCCCCTAATGAGGTTAGAATTAATCGTTGGTCAGTAGCATTGTCATGCTGTGTTCTAGTCGCGAGATATATTTTGCTTTAAGTGATGACTAGAGTTGGGCAAATATGCTGTAAAGATAATGCATATATGCACCAACATATGTCGCATAAAACCGTCAATATATGCACTAAAATATGCCGCATAAAACCTTCAATATATGCAAGAATATGCCGTAACCTTTTACGATATACACTAAAAAAAATTAGTTTGTTTACTTAGTGCCTAATATGAAAATCTGATGTTTATTTGAATCTGCAGTTTAATACTAGTAATTATTATATGAGTTAAAGCACGTTTTGCATCAAATGTAATTTTTCGTTGAAAGAAAAAGATAAATACAATTAATGATTTTCATTATTTTTAGTTACAAACACTCAACATTCAAAAAATCAAAAGGGCTTACATAATATAGAAACGCATTATTATTTTCAGTTAAAACTGTATTTTTTATTTGCGTATACAAAAATACAGGTAGAAGTAAAATCAATAAATAACACAACCTATTTATTACAATAAATAATCATGTGCTTTACAATGGTGTCAACGAGAGAATTTTGCCGCTTATCTTCCAATATATTTTTGTAGCTGGAAAAACTTCTTTCTACATCACAAGAAGTTACTGGACAATATTTAAATAAATGTGAACTTTTAACTGCAAAACATTCGTCATTGTGGCCATTGCTTAAGAAATCTCCATTTAAAATATTTTTTATGGAATTCAGAGTTGAAAGTCCGCTGTTTTTCTGAATTAAATCGTCCATTTTGCTGCTAACTTTTTTGCATATTTAATTTTTATTTTTATTCGAAATTGAATGAAATTTTTCGATTAATCCTAAAGATTCAGTGAGAAGCAGGTTTTGTGTTTCTAATTTATTAATGATGCTAGGAATTTCCGAAAAATGAGCCTTTATGTAGGACAACTGAGGTTGCAATTCCGGACACTTTAAAATATGTTGACAATCTGCTATAGACTGAACAGAAGTTGAATCAAAGGTGTTAACAACATTTTTAAATTCACTGTAATTTTCACAATAAAATAGAGCGGCTTCTATCCACGTTCTCCACCTGGTGAGAATTGGTTGTGGAGGTAAGGGCACATCTTTAAGCAAGTCTTTGTAAACTTCGACGCGAAGTGGTGATTTTAAAAATACCTTTTTGCCGTTATTAATTAATTTATTGACTAAAGGAAACTCAGTTCTAACCACTTCGGCCACCCTATTCATCGCATGGGCCAAACAAGTTACATGAATTAAATTTGGGAAAAAGATTTTTAAATTTTGACCTGCTTTTACCATGTATGCGGCACCATCAGTCACCATGTATAAAATCCTTTCTGGTGGTATTTGATTTGACAAATAAAGTAACGAAAGGGTTTCATTGACAAAACGTGAAATTGATAAATTGTTGGTTTTTTCTAGTTGTTTAACAGCAATTAAATAACTGGAAGAAGGACTGCTGTTTAAAACACCTATACAATAAAATTCGCTATATATCTTCCTTTAGCATCGGTGATTTCGTCAACACTAAACCAAATACAATTATTCGAAACAACGTTTCTTATTTTTTGAGAAAATTTTCTTCATATAATTTTGGAATTCAGGTTCTGGAAGCTGTTCTCCGGGAAGCGACGTTTTGTTTTGTATATTTTTCTAAGAAACTTCTAAATTCGGGAACGTTCATGTTATTTAATGGAATGTTGCATGAAACCATCATTCTACACAAATCGTCGTTGAAATTGTTGACATTCTTATTTAAGCAGTTCAGCAATAATTGTTGTTTTGGCTCGGTTGTATTATTTTTTCTTTTTTGATGCGGACCGGTGGCTACGTGCTGATCAAGTTAGCTTACACAAAGGAAAATAATTGAATGTGCCCTGTGGCCTGTGGCATATCCTTTGCAATATCACAAAAAAAAACTTTCTAATTTTATTCTTAAATTGTTTGCTTAATTACAAAATAAAATAACAAATTAGTATTAAATTTTTAACTCGCTGTTTTAGCCTGTTTGAAGTTTTTTAACTTTAAACAGAGTAAACAGTTTTTTATTCAAAATTAAAATAAACGGATAAATACCTCTTTTTCACAGATGACGCACAACACAACACTTCCATCGTATTTAAAACATGTATACGGCTTCAACCACTTCTTAATTAAATCGTTTATTGAACTAGCAACTTTAGGCATTTTCAGGGTATAGACTGGACAATTTGCACTTTACAGCTCTCTGTCAAGGCAACAAATGAACTAGTCAAGCACTAAAATTATAAATAACTATTTCTAAGAATAAGTATAAAAAAAATTTCTAAATATTATTTTCAAAGAAATTTGTACCTAAGGAATAAGACCTACCCAAATAATACAACCTTTGTCAGTTAATCCTTTATTTCCTCTACCCCTACTTGGAAATTTAGAAAGTGCAAGTCTAGGGTTCATGTGGTTTCACTAGAAGAAATTGTGCAATTTCTTCTAAGAACTACGAATATTGTATTTGATAATTTATTTGAAATTTTATTAATTTTTGCTAGAATATGCATTTTCATGCCATTGAAAGCTAAAATATGCACTAATATATGCCGTATGCCGTAAAGTTGTAATATATGCCAAATATGCAAAATAAAATTTACTTTTTATGACTCTAAACATCACGAAACGTGTATATACAAAAAATTAACATTTTGTGATCAATAGGAAAAAAGATGCAAATATGCATTTGCCCAACTCTAGTGATGACGTCACAGGGGAAGTGGTGAGATAAAAACTGCAAATTTAATCTACTGTTAAGAGCCACTTCGAAGTTCGAACCCCTAGTAATATTGAAGAAATTGATAGCAATGCCGGTCCCTGCTTGAAATACTTCGGAACATTTAGCATATTGCAGAAAATACAACTATTGGTTTCCTGACAACGACAAATGTCCCGCTTGTATGGGCCTCGACTAAAGCGGTGGCGTTGCAGAATTTTGCCGATTGCGCGTAAACTCAATCCAAAACTTATAAAAATAGATTTGTAATGTAATACAGTTGTATCTAATAGAGATGTTTGTAAAAATAAATAAATAAGAAATTTATATAAAATAAATAAAAACAATCTGATAAAAATAACCAATTACAAAATTATTTTTCAAAAACTAAACACTGTGAAAAAACGTTCCAGTCTGAAGCTATTTACATGTTTTAAATCGTAACTCAAAATTGAAAAAAGCTTAAATTTCTAAAGATGCCTAGTTCAAATTCTTAAGGGACCATTATTAATGTTTTAATAGACTATATTAAGCGTCTATTTTCAAGTTTCCAAGCGTTTAAAATCCGGTCGCCAAATAGTAAAATCTTCAAACGCAAACTACACGATTCCGTCAAAAACGTCACCTGCTAGCTCTTTCGCCCCCACTCATCGCACGGTCTTAGCGGCAGGACCTAGCGGCTGAGACCGTTAGTTTACGAATGCGAACCTAGGTTGTAGCGTACCAACCTGGGTAGCTTAGAAGCTAGGGTTCGTTGGTAAAGAGAGAGAAACCTGAAGATAAAATTATTTACAAAGTGTATTATCGTTATATTATAAATTAAAAATATCTGTAGTTTAAGTACTTTAGTTATTTTATTTACAAGTTAAATAAAATAACTAAATAAATAAAAATATACAATAAAACAATAAAATGAACCCTCTGGAACAGATCGATTCTGGTTGGCCGACTTTGATGGGCCGTCGGCGTCGTCTGCCTATTGACCAACTCTATCCTGAATCCTAAAATGGCTTTAGCAGTTCAGCTACTGTAAACTCAATTCAATGTTTTGTGCACACAAAGTTAATTTATACACTTAATTAATACAATCACAGATATCTGGAAAGAACTAAATTTGAATGTTATGCTGGAATTAGCCTCGTCTCGCACAAGTTTCTCACACAAGTTAGAGACGCGAAGACGAACCGCGCGCAAGCTTCTTTAGTTGACAAATCGTTCTCACTATAATATTTTTACATGAGCCAAAGAATGATATTTAATCTAGACCCGTCAATCAAGATGGAGAATCGACTTCAGGCACCAACACCTAGTTCAGCCCAACGAGAGGGAAAATTTAGCTAACATTGGTGCCAGTCCGGATTTACTAGTACAGTCAAATGTAATTCTGAATCCGGTACTAATAAATATTAAAGGTATTCCTTAACCTAAATACTTGAAACCTGCTGTCAAGGGTTTCACGCGCTTCTATTCCTAAATAAATGGGTAAAGTTGACGTTGAAAGATTTCAAGCATTTTGTTCTCTTTTCCTAAATTACCTGAAATTCCGGAAGACGCCATTGAAAGGTACACCGCTCTGCCACACCGAACCAGTAAATAAAGGGTTAAACTCGGCGTTGAAGAGCATCGACTCACTTTAATTCTTTTTTTCTTGATTACATTAATCACTTCGGAAAGGTCGTAAAATATCCAACATTATTGACATAAATTGAGCCTGGACAGCAGAATGGTTAGTAATGTAAAGCGCGGACACTTAGGTAATTGTTTTGAGTATTAGCAAACCAGCTTGTGAAGAAACTCTATATATACGATGTTTAATAAATGATTAAATGTTTGCAATTAATTATAGTATTGTTTATAAGCGGAACCTGTGGGCTATGCCCGCTTTTTTTGTTGGTAGTGTAGCGGACCACAGATCAAAGTCCTAGTTTTATAAGTTTTATATAGAGATTGCTTTACTTCTGTGCAGGGTTCGCCACCTAAGATTCTCCAAATCCATAACTCTTTTATTTGAAGAGGTATCATGACAGGCTTGGCATCAGATTGTAAGAAATTTAAAACTCTCTAAAATAGCCACTGATAATCAAAACAATTGACAATCAAATAGTTGTTATTTATGTGGACCTGTATGTTAAAATTTTTTTTCTCTGCACACTTACGAAAATTTTATCATCATTAAATAGAGAATTTTATTACCTTCAATTTGGTTTACTAACATGATCAATTACATTATTTTTTTTCATTGTACAGGGTGTTTGGAAATTCTTGTCTCTTAACAAAAAAGCATATTGTACGTTTACAAATAAGACGAAAAGACCTTATAAACATGTTTCAAAAAATGTTTTCCTGGAGAGTCACAGGCAGTTGAGGATGACCTGTATGATACAGCTGTCCTTGAATAACTGTTGTTCGCTTTACGTACCCTATAAATTTGATATGCAGTCATCTTTAACATGTTGATACAACCTCTGTAATTTTTATCATAGTCGGTTTTGTGGGACTAGTTATTTCAAGGTTACCTGACTACGTTTCCGATTAGAACTTTTTGAATAGTCGCGTGACCTTGAAATAACCAATTCCACCAAACCGGCTATCATAAAAATTTAACAACTTTTTAGGGATGACCTTATATTAATTTTAAAGTACCTAACTCTAAGCGATATACAGTTGTTTTAGTAAAGCTGCATCTTAGAAGTAATCTTCAAGCGCCTGTAACTCTTCAGGGAAGCATTTTTGGAACCATGTCTTATAGAACCTTTTGCCTCATTTTTAAACGTACAATAATTTGCTCCTTTGTTAGAAGGCAAGAATTCCTGAACATCCTATATAATGAGAAAAAATTAAAATGTAATCAATCATGTCAGTATTACATTTCAAACTGAACGTAATAAAATTCTCTATTTCATGAATTTAACAAAATCTTCGTAACTTTGCAGAGAAAAAATATTCTAGCAAAACAGGTTCAGATAAAAAACAACTTTTTGACTGTCACTTGTTTTTCGATTTTCAGTAGCTATTTTGGAAGAGTTTTAAATTACCTACAATTTAATGCCCCGCCCTTCATGATACTTCTGTAAGTAAAAATGCTATGGACCTGGGGAGTCTTAGGTGGTAGACTCTGTACAAATCGCTTTTGACAAATTGTTTTGCCAAAAGTTGGGAGGGCGGAATAACCCCCCCCCCCCCCCTTTTAGTTTCTAGTTCGCTAAACTAACAATAAATTATATTTATGATTATATAGTCATAACTTGTTTTCGGTGGCAGGAATTGTCGCGGTGGGGGCGGTATAAATAGCTATTTGTTTAACGTAATACCGTTTTCGTAATTAATTGTGCATTGCTAAAAATGAAAGATTATTTTTTTAAAGTAACGCCAAACATGCATTTGATGCATGGTTTAGCATACTGCAATAGGGTTGAAGCAAGACGACTTTACCCAGAACATTTATCACAACGTGTACCAAATGGCAAAACTTTCGTGGAAAACGTTTTGCGTATAATCGTCTTGCTTCATTTTACACCATATGTTTACATGAACTTCTTTGATCATTTCATTGAGTGCAATACGGCTATGTATAGCCAGCCCACTATTTTTGTTCCAAACTGTATAGAAACCCAAAAACGTAATAAATATCTAAGCTGCCTAGAGATCTAAGATGTGTAAGAGAATGTGTCACTAAAAGTGGAGTTTTTATAAAAGCATTTATATTTTGTAGTAAATAGTTTTAGAAGAAACACTTTTTAATAATAAGCGAAATCAAGCCTGCAATTTTTACGTCAATGAATAGTGGAATTCGTCTGGTATGAGTTTGTTTGTTGTCAGCGCGATAAATACACATTTTCGAACTCTAGAATTAACAGAATCCATAACTAACCAAAGTATACCAACATAAGTGACAGCGATAGAAAAACAATCAATCAACTGAGCTAACATGCAAGGGCCCACCCGCGTGCTATAGTGATAAATCTTTCCGAGATGCGAGATTTGGTCGTGTTGTTATGGTGAGACAGTTAGGGTTTTAATATAGATAACCCGTCTTTAACTACATACGCTTAAAAATGTTAAAGATTGTGTAAAAAGTTTTTGAGAAATCAATCATATTGTGAAATTTTGCAAAATGCTGAAAATATTTATTTTACAAAGTTATTGTTTCAAACAATCATGTACACAGCAACACTATGTGTATCTGCAAACTGAATCCATTACTATGACCAAAGTTTTTGCCGAGATGCATATTATCTCATTTCCGTTAAAACTGGCCCAGCATTACTGAATAATTTAAAAGACATTTTTTTGAAACTACTTCATTGAGTTGCTGCAGTCCTGCAGTTCAAAACCTCAAATTAATTTTTTTAGAACCACAAAACATTCTCATACTGGAAATGTAAGAAAGTAAAAATCACTGCAAGCAAAAATGCCGAGAGATTATTTAATGTTTTCCAGACACATTTAATTTTTTATGGAGAAAAGAATAAACTTAAAGTAAATTAGAGAGCCAGATCTGCAATCTTCAGCCACAGTTATAGTACTGATGCTAAATTTTTTCTTTGTATAAAGCTTTTGGGGAGCTGAAACTTTTATCCCAGAGGTGCAATTCGTCATCGACCGTCCTAAAATGTGTTCGAATAAAACTTCGCGCTGATTTACCCAACAATACCTCTACATAAATATGTATTTCCAGAAAACTCAAATCGATGTTATAAAATTTTTAAATCTAGTCAACAACAATAACAGAAAAAAATATTGTTATTTTGTAGATCTGCATTTTCTCATTCGTTTTATACTACATGAACTAGCTGAAACAAACGAGAAATTGAAAATAGGAAAATTCGAGAGTAACAATTCTTGATACACTTACTTTCTTACGTTGATAATAAGACGCCACCGAAAACCTTAAGGGCTTTAGGATAAGAAGAGAAAAATGCTTTGACCAGCCGCTCTCTTTTTCTTTATATTTGAATATGCAGTAAAGCTGAAAATTAGTTCTTTTATTGGAATTTTATGTCCCCATAAAAACCACTCGCTTATATTACCCTTGCAGCAATCCCATTTGTAAAACGTATTTTGGAAATTACTTTGCACTCTGTATTTTACTAAAAGCTAGTGGTGAATTTAACTGGAATTTTAGTCAGCTACAGCCCTCCAAGCACGGTCTCCTATATACTTGTAGTAACTTATTAAATAATCATAGTTCTTAGCGCTAAGTTCACTTGAAACAGACGGTGTTAAAATTTGTCAACTGTTTGATAGCTGTAACAGTTCTAACGTCCCCTAGTACATACTTTATTGCCGTAGCCGGTTAAAATTTTCTCTTAAACGATTTAACCGCATATAGATTTACTGAACGTTAAGTAATATAAACTAAAATTTATGTTATATACTTTTTTACATTCCAAGTCTTAACCTACATAATATACTGGTCGTAGCGGAATACTTAAATAAGATAACACCAAAAATTACCGAAATATTAGAAAAACATTTTATTTAGTAATGATTGATATGAATGAACAATAATAATGGAAAATTAATGTCGATTTAAAAAGTGCTGGAAGCTGCTTCTTGCTGAATACAAGAAGTACAACGATTAGTAAAACAAATAAAATTGTTTTTATAATATAAGCGCGTTGAAAGATAGCGTGGTAATTTTTTGAAGTGAAACGTCTTTAGTGGCGGGTCAAACATTCGATCGTCCATAACGGAAGTCATTTAACGGGCGCGCAGCTATATTTCCAGCAAGTAAGCTTCTAGACTCTAGCATCGGTGCGTCAGTAGTTTAGTACGAAATTAGTCACAAAGTGGGTTCCACGCGGATCACATAACTCTAAACGAATGTATTATGTTGCTTTGCATATACAGCCAGCCTACAAACAAACCATTTAGTGAGAGATATGATTTATAATATATTCGATTGAAGATTGAATTATTCTAAAATAATATTTCTTTTCTACAAAATCAAAAAATAATCATTTTCAATTTAAATATTGGCATTTAAAACATTAATAACATTTGTATATAAAAATAAATTAGAATTTGATGAAATTTCCATGTAAATTAAGTAAACGGTAAAAGTCACTTCCTTCATAAATTTCTTTTACTGCGTACAACTAGATCATACCAACATATTCTTGTTAAGTACGTTATTTGCTATACAGAATGGTCATTTACGACTCTTTTGACCGGTACCGAACTTTTTATTAATAACAAAATGCCCGTCAATTTTAAAATTAGGCGTTTTTATTTAACACATATAACGTAATACACTACTCAAAACCGTATAGGGATATTTTGAAATATAAATGCAAAAATTGTAAAAAGTAAAATATATTTAAAAATTAGTTTGTCAAACAATAACCCCAATTGTTTTTAATATTATAGCGTAACCACTGGTTATTCTTTTGTTTCTTGTATCTTTTATTCGTAAATGTCATAACAACGAGTTTTATGTTTTCCACCCACTAATAGAAAAACTCCGTTTTTTGTTAGAAATTTAATTAAATTGCAGTTGAATTTAGTGTTAAACTTGGTTTGTTCACCAATGGAAAGGCAACATTTATCGCGAGAAGAAATGGTACGTGCCGTTGGCATGATACAAGCCGGCCGACGCCAAATTGAGGTTGCGGCAGAATTTCAAGTATCGCAAAGCGTCATAAGTCGGTTATGGTGGCGTTATCGGGATACTGGGGATGTACGCAATCAACATCGAGGAAATTTACTGATGACAACTGCAGCACAAGACCGTTTTATGCAACTTAGTGCTCGTCGTAATCCAACCTGCACCGCTCGTCAACTTCAAAATCAGTTGAAACGGACACATGGCATACTGGTTAGTGACCAAACTGTGCGCAATAGGTTGCATGAAGTTGAGTTAAGGTCTAGGCCGCCGATACGAGTTCCACCTTTAACAATAGGGAATCGCGGAGAGCGACTTTTGTGGGCACAGGAACGCGGGAATTGGACAAATTAGCAATGGTCATTTGTGCTCATATCCGATGAATCCAGATACGGCATATACTCTGATTCAAGAAGAGTACGAGTTTGGATAGCTCCAGGATCATTAAGTCGACTGAAGACATTCCAGGAGGTGCATTCTTACAGAGGTGGTACAATAATGATATGGGCTGGAATAAGCATCGGAGGAAAAACCGATCTCGTTTTGTTGCAAGGCAATATGACAAGCCAGATTTACATAAATCAGGTTATTTTACCTGTAGTAGTGCCATATGCAGGAGCTATGGGTGAAAATTTTGTTTTCATGCAAGATAATGCACGTCCACATACCGGCCTAATTGCAATGAATACACTAGATGAGCAGGGGATTTCATTGTTGCCGTGGCCTGCTCAATCCCCAGACATGAATCACATTGAACATGCTTGGGATATGTTGCAGAGGAGGGTTTTGGCTGCTAACGACCACATAAATAACTCCCGAGACCTTTTCGCAATCCTTCAAAGAGAGTGGAGGACAATACCTCAAGGTGACCTAGACCGCCTAATTTTAAGCATGCCCATTCACATAAGGGCATTATTAAATAATCGTGGAGGCCACACGAGATACTAGAAGTCACATTATGTGACATTTGTTGAGCTCTGTTTCATTATGAAAGATGTTAAGTTTATGGCTATTCTTAGTAATTTAGTTCATAAGCGTAAATTGCTATTTTTGAAAATTTTTGTTCTCAATTTATTTAAAATTAGTTGTAAACAGTTAAATGTATAAAATAAAAAAATTTACGAAGCAAAAATACTTTAAAATTTTTTAATCTGTTAAATATCCTTGTACGGTTGTGAGTAGTGTATTTCAAAAAATACTTGGCATATCTACTTAATTTTTTTTGTTAAAAGCAGATGCATCAGCGCCATCTATGACCTCGTTCTACCTTCCAAATAAAAAATTGTTTGTACCAAAACATATATCCGAATATGACTTTTTGCTTTCGATGTTATGATCTTTTTACTAAGCGACAAGCTTTTTTATTTGTAAATTTTAACATACACATGCAGCGAATAAAATCAAATTAAATTTCGATAAATATTTTAAAGCGGAAAATGTATAACATATAGCCATGATTTTGATGGTATAAAATTTTAATCGAAACGCTGTTACGCACACACTACCTGCAGTGAATTACTATGCATCTATAAATCTGATGGTACGTTTTTCTAGCGATTTCTACATCAACTAAAACATGCCATAATTCTTTTTAGTTTTCTGTGAAATCAATAAATCTGAAAAGCACTTTCAGTGAGAACACTTTAAGAAGTTTCACTTAGAACTTGCGTGCTCGGCACACATTTCTTTTTGTTTTCATTAAGTTAAGCTTCCTTTAAAGTTTCAAAGTAATTATTTTACTCAATTATATATCGACCAACCACTACGTCGAATTTGCCGTTTGAGCAACCTATAGGATAGTTTAAACCGAGTATTTTTGACATACCATGGTTTATCGGGAGCTAATTTTTTATTTAATTAAAATTATTTTAAGGCGAGTGTTTGGATATCATGGTAATAACTCGAGAATCAAGGGCATGAAAAATCACTAGAGCTGACTTGGTCGATTTTTACTGTCCCATAAATTCAATATTTATTATACCATAAACATTGTGCCAAATCGAAATTTTGACAGAAATGGATGTTTTAGACTATGAAGAAATAAAAAAAAGTAGTTTTCTATAAATGTCTGTATGTAGGTGGACGGGTGGGTTGATGGGTCGTGTGGTATGTGCGTGTATACGCTCCATAATTCCCGAGCGGATGATTCAATTTCGATGAGTTTCATATTGTGAGAGTACATCAAAAATGTATCAGGAAAATTAGCTTTTTACAAGATCGCAAACCGGAAGCAAAAGTTAGAAATTTTTTGTGTCATTTTCTCGAAGAAAACGTATTATCTAAATATGAAAATAAAATTTGGTAGAAGATCTTAGGGCAAAGCAATTCCCCCAAATAGAGGTGCAATGTTACTACAATACGAAAGTTTTTAAACGTATGACAACGGCGGCGTAGTAAAAATTATTTCAAAATGTTGGAAATTTTTAAAAGAATATTTCTCAAAAACTAACAACACGATTAACAGAATAAAAGAGACATCAGACTGGCCGTATCGTCGAACCCCTCAGTCTCCACCGCTGAAACTGATCGAGTCAGACCCTATTCTATCGACTGGATTGGTGATTGCCTCAAAGGTCGTAACAGTTAACAGCAGGACCTGATGGCATTTTCCCGGTTTTCCTTTAAAGGGCCCGTTCTTTTCAACAAAACATTGCAAACTTCGGGTGGGGTTAAGTACCTGGAAGTCATCTTAAATGCCAAACTCACCTGAGCAAGTCATGTGAAAAGACAAAAGCAACGAGCTTGCGCGTCTTTCTAAACATGTAAGCGCGCCTTAGAGAAAACATGGGGACTAAGGCCAGGAATCATACACTGGTTCTAAACGCCCCTTGGTCACAAATGCAGCTCTTGTATAGTGGCCTAGAACAGAAAAATCTACCACAAGAACAGCACTGACCCGCCTGCAGATAATTGCCTGTGTATGTATAACGGCAGCAAAATGCACAACCCCGAATGCTTGGACTCGTAGCTCTTCACCTTTTAGTGGAGCTCGAGGCCCAAGCAGCGGCCTACAGGCTAAGCTGTATGGGGCAATGGAAACCTACACAGGATAATGTAGGAGATGCCAGGGTTGCTTTATGATTGAGGTCGACCAATCCTATCTTTCGGATGGGAAGTGATCTTATGGTTCCCTACTTCTCCTTTGGCAAATCATACGATACCCTCAACCCAAACCAAGATGAATGGTTATCGAGAGACCAGTTTTTCTTTTAGCCTTGTAGTCTTGTATGGTTTACGAATGGATCAAAAACTACGGAGGGATCAGAAGCAGGTGTCTATAGAGAAAAACACAGAGTCAAACTTAAATTTGCTCTGAGTAAATATCCAACCGTCTTCCAGGCTGAGATCTTTGCCATATTAGCCTGTGCAAACCAAAACCTAAAAAGCGGGTATAAAAGTAGACATTTACATCTGTACCAACAGTCAGGCGACCATCACTTCCTAAGATCGGGTCACGACTGGTCCAAGAATGTCGGCAAACCGTAACAAAGTTTTCTGCTAAGCAGTATTTAAACATTATTAGGGTTTCCAACTTTAATAAAATTGAGAGAAATAAACTAGCTGATACCTTGGCTTCTGTTGGGGCTAGGCACTCCCTAATGAGTTTAGAACCAGCCGTTGTTATTTCCTCCAAATGCGTATGACACGAAATATGTAGCTGGACGTTGTCACACCTTCAATCATGTTAAACCTCTCGTTAATCGTAAGACCGGCTTGACTTTTTATTAAAGATTCTACGCCTACGATGACAACAATTCTTCAGCGCATAAACAGTAGAGAAATTAGAATTGTGACAGGCCTACTGACAGGCCACGGTTACCTTCAGAAACATCTTCACATTATCGGGCAGCGGGGTTGCCAATAGCCCGAAGTGCACAACATGTCAATCCTGACAGGAAACTTCCGACCACACCCTCTGTGAATGCACCGCTTTTGCGGCCCTCCCACACAAACATCTTGGCTTCTCCTCTTTAGAACCAAGTGAAATACAAGATATATCATTAAATAAGATTTTGTTCTTTGCTGAAGCGACCAACCTGTTCAATAAAACCTAGATCATTTAAAGGTCCCAATGGGCACTAGTAGCCTAAGTACGGGGGGACGCTTGTCTTCCGATCCATTGCTAATAATCATCGTGCATGAGATGCAGTTTTTAATACCGAATAATTTATTTCTTCACCGTTTTGCTCTAAAATAATTAGGGGAGCCAATATTTTCAATAGTTTCATTTTTTAAAGTAAATTAAAAATATTATATTTATTAGCTTACCTCAATATCTACCTGATACGCAGGTCTATTGAAACTAGTTTCTAAAATAACTGACTAAATTTTGAATTACTTCTAACGATAACGGTTTTTAAATATTTTTTGGCCGTAAATGTTGTTGCGTTAAAACTGGAAGCGCTTTTTCGGGTTATTCACAATTTATTGTCTGATTATTTTAGTTATAAGTCGGCTATGGAGACAATAAAGAAACAAAAGAGAATTATTTTTCTCACGACCCTCCAAGAAAGCGTCTACTCGTTTAATGTAGCAGTTACGAAAATTAACGGCTTCATACATGTGCGTTGTTTTCCTGTAATATACATAACAACAAACCCAATTCAAATAAGTCAATATTATAAACCGGCAAAAAGTGTAATCCCATAACTGTAAAATTCTGCCACGGCGTGGCGCGCTCGTCACATCAACGCGACGAGCGTATTACAATTCCTCCAATTTGGTTTAGTAACTCGAGCTGTAAAAGTTAAAATGTCTAGGCTTAAATGGAAAATTATTTCAATTCGAGAAAAGGTTGACATTATACGCTTGTTGGAGAGTGGCCAAAACAATTCTATTGTATTCTATTGTTAATATTTGCATTACTGAAAATCAATTTCCGGACTGTTGGAAGGCTGCTTTTGTAATACCGGTCCCTAAGATAGCGCAGCCTGTGGATCATAAGGATTATAGGCCAATAAGTATCCTGCCAGCATTGTCAAAAGTTGTTGAAAAAATTATTAACAATCAATTGCGTGATTATCTGCAAAACTTTCGTATACTGCCTGAATAACAATCTGGGTTTCGTTCATTTCATAGTTGTACAACTGCGTTATTGCATACAACGGACGATATACTTAAGGCTCGCAGGATAATGGCAGTTGTACTATTTTGGTACTTTTGGACTACAGTAAAGCCTTTGACACAATTAACCACGATTTGTTGTTTGCGATTTTGCACTATATTGGCCTGGATTCTTCGGCAATCAATTTAATAAAAAGTTACTGCAATAGCAGGAAACAATGTGTTAAAGTTAACAACATTGTCTCTGATCTTATAAATATTGAGAGGGGAGTACCACAGTGATCTATTCTTGAGCCGTTATTATTCACTGTGTACACTAGCAGTTTCCATAGCAGAGTGACCACTTGTAGTATTCACATGTACGCGGATGATACCCAGGTATATCATGCATTTAAACTGGATGACATTGATCGTGCAATCCGTGATGTAAATGGTGATTTGGGTGTCATTTCTCGCCTTTCCCTGCAGCATGCACTTCTTTTAAATCCTGCAAAATCTTGTGCCCTACTTTTTGGCAAAACAAATGAAAACCTTGCTGTACCATCCGTAAAAATAGATAATACTGTAGTACCACTAGTAAATAGTGCTAAAAATCTAGGCTTAATTATCGACAAAACTTTCAGATATAAAGAGCACGTTTGCAAATGTATTCAAAAAGCATATTATAATCTAAAACTATTGTATCCGCACAGGGCATATTTAAATCAAAGTGTCAAAACCATGCTTTGTGACTCACTGGTGTTATCTCAGTTTACTTATTGTGCTCCAGTATATGGGCCATGTCTAGATTATGAGACATCGCAGCGCATCCAACGTGTTCAAAATTCCTGCTTGCGTTTTATTTATGGTATTCGCAAATTTGATCATATTTCTCATAAACTGTATGATACGAAATGGTTAAATATGAAAAACAGAATATATTTTCCAAGTGCATCTCTGTTTCACAATATTATTTCTAAAAGCAGCCACCTTATCTTTATAACAAGATTGTTTTCAGGACTGACGTGCATAACTTGAATTTAAGGCATAGGGGTTTAATTACAATACCGCAATATCATACGTGTCTTTTCACAGAACCTATTCTTATAACATTGCTAAGATCTACAACAATATTCCCTAGTCCATTAAAAATTTATCCCACAATCAATTTAAAAAGAAGTTATCTCTAATGTTACTTGGTACTCAGCGTTGACAGTGTTATAGCGTTCGAGCATCTTCCTGGTTTATTTTCCTTTTTGTTTCTTGCATAGGCATATTTATGTTAATGTTAATTTTTAGTTGTATTTACAAGGGTGGAGTGGAAGAACAGCCTTGCTGAACTCCATTCCCTTGAGATTCTTTTTTGAATAAATTATTATTATTAATTCTGAGGTGCAGAAAATACGAATTCGGTTTTATCTACTGTATCAACGGTATGAAAAACTAGGAGACAATTTTATCAGCGTTTAAGAACAACTTACGTACATGCAAAAAACTAAAATAGTGTACAAAAATTGGTGTTGATTGATTAGTGACAACTTGCTACTCTGATCTTTTATATAATTTAATTCAATGTTTCAAAATGATCAATGTCGGTATTAGTGATTCACATAATTATGCCTCTACAATATTGTAAGTTGTGGATAAAAAATTTTATTGCATTTGTGGATTACTTGCAAATAAAACTTTTGAAAATTTAAAATTTAATAGTTATTTAAGTATCAAGGAATGTAAGGACGTAATAACATCCGAGGTAGGCGAATACGAGCTGAGGCGGAGCCGAAGCTTGTCGCCTGCCGAGGATGTTATTAGTCGATACATTCCGTGTTACTTATTACATTTTTCACGCTACCGGCAATATAAGTAGGCCTCCAGGTAGAAATTTAATCATATTTTTAAAAGTTCGTTTTGACAGCTGTCATCGGAATTATTTTTTAAAAGCCCCATTATTCTAAGTTGTCTGTGCTTGTTACCATATCAACGAACAGTTAAAATCAACATTATTTTCCTAGGAACGTAAGTGACACTATTAAGTTCCGTCGTCAAGGGTAACTAGTACACGAATGTTATCAGCCATTTACGATCCCTGTAGCTATGGATGTAAGGCCTACTTACATTGCCGGTAGCGTGAAAAATCTTTTTCGCGAGTTTTATTTCCCTTATAATCCACTCATACAATAAATAACTATAAGTTAGTATAGTAACGATGCACTACAATTAATCAATTATTGATTTTTAGTATCTGGCACACTTATAAAATTTTACAGTAATATTATAAACGGTTAAAAATATTACAGTGAAATTGAAAACGCTAAATTTAAAATATGTGGTATGGCATTTATAATTATGTCTATGATATTAAAAACGGAAATATTGCTGCGAAGTTTAAAATTTTGATTTCAAATGTGTGAACCGTTACAGAGCGCGCCGATTGCTACGGGTGTTTAGTATTTAGTAAATTGTAATGTAGAAATATGCATCAAAAGGAAGAATTAGTTTGTCGCCAGAGTTTAAGAATAATAGCGTTCAATTTTATCGACAATAGCACTGTGGAATTATAAATGTACCAGATATAACAACAGAAATCAACAATTTGTTGAGTTTTGTGCAATATTTTGACGTTTTTAATAACACAGTCATATTATAAATGTGCTGTAACGAACTTATTATGCGCGTTAAAATTATTTTGATTCATTTCAGTGAACTTTAGATTTTAACGCAAATTAGTCCGTTGATCGTCAAAGCTCTATGTATCAGCGACTTGTATGCTGCTAATTTACGTGTTTTATGATGACAAGAATTGTGTGGTATTGTAACGTCTGTTTGTGTCGGTTTTCTATAAACTGAGTACTCAAATTTATTAGTTTATAGAAAACCTACACAAACAGACATTACAATACCACACGATACTTGTCATCATAAAACACATGAATTAGCAGCATACGGGTCCATGATACATAGCGCATTGACGGTCCCTTTAGATGAAATTAATTATAATAGAAAAATTTCAATTATTAAACAAATTACATATGTAATTTGTTTAATAATTGAAATTTTTGAAATTTGCTAAAATTATAAAGAAAACAAGTAAATAAAAAGTAAGTTTTAAAACAACTAGAAACATCTTAAACACTTTGTTTAATGCAAAATCAAAAACAGACGATTTGCTAAAATCAAGCATTCATAAATTAAATTGCTCGCATTGTAATTCGGTTTATATAGGCCAGACAATTAGAAATTTTGATATCAGGTATAAAGAACACGTACGTTGTTACAACAACAAACACCCACATAAATCCAATTACGCTAAACACTTACTAGAACACAATCATTCAACGACAACTAATAACACTATAAAATGTTTACACTTTTGTGATGATAAACGTAAATTAGATATACTAGAAGCTTTTGAAATTCACAAACATTTAAAAACTGTACCGTTAATGAAGTAAGTTTTTCTGTTACTAAATCTTGTCTACTGGATGAACCAACATACTTACTAATACTTTTTTTTGAATTTAATTGCATGCATCTTTTTTTTGTAATGTATAAATTTGCTTTTCTTTCAATTACGGGCATTATAAATTTATGTATTTTTTCTTTTCCACAATCTAGTGAATTAATAAATACGATTATTATTAAAGACGATTATTATATTACAAACTGTAATGAGTTAGTAATATTTCCAAAAACACTCGTCAAATAGTTTTAAAAGTTGTTTGAAACCGACTTGTCCGTGCTGTATTTTACTGCTAATTTGAATATTATAGTAATCGAAGTTTGATAATAATAAAATACAGAAATAACAATCCTGAAATTGCTTTACAAAAATGCCTGGGGCGTGATCTTAAGATACCTTTACAATAAACTCTGGGAATTAAGAAACGTACCGGAACCCCGCAAATAAGTCACAAGTTCCGTTAAAATGAAATATCACTAGACACTGCTTCCTATTTAAGATTTTTGGGATAATATCTTTTGAATGTTCGCGTCCTTTTGAGGAGAGGGAGCACTAATATTTACTTTTTGCTCTCATGTGGTACATGGTTAGAAAGTTAATTTGATGAACTTTGACGGTTACTACTAATTTTCTGGGTACAATAGTTCATGTGCGGTTGGGAAAGGTTTATGTAATGGCCGTTTTTTGATGTAAGTGGCCGCCATTTTGAAACAGTTTGCGCTATCAATATTTTTTTTTTAAGTTACAGGGTTTAAAAATACCTTTTAAATGAGGTGCGGCTTGACTCACCTTCGTATTTACAAATCTCAAGGAGCCCTTCCCCCCCCCCAAACTACCCTTTCCGGAGCCACAAAAAATGTATAAATATTTTTACTAAAAACACCGTGTACAATTTATACAACAAATGTTTTATCCCATCCATGTAAGTTCAATGGTTTAGCCGTAAAAGATAGTGCGTGTGTGGTCTGTTACCCTACTGTATATAAAGTTTCTTCTAACTTACCTAATTGACTTATTGTGTGACTAAATTGTATAGACACGAACAAAATTGTAATATTAATTGGTCCATTAACAAATTTCCTTAAAAAAGACTATTAAAAATTTGGCACTGTGATCGCCATCTTGTTATTCCATAAGTGATCAGTTTATAACCTTAAAAAGTTATTTGTAGTTTCACGTTACTGAATATTAATTTTTATTCTGGCTCTGCGACAAACGATGCGAATTTAATATTATTAAATCCTAATCTGTATTTATTGTTTTATGATAATTAGACGAGGAATGAACTTTTCAAAGTAGAACATAAATAATTAATTTCGTTGAACAAACCACACGAGAGCATTCTAAAATGTACCGCTTTAAAATTTAAATAAAGTTTCCAGGAAAGCTAATTTATCATTTATTCGCAACGACCATATAGCGAGGTCGTTATACTCATTTATAGTTTAAAATTAACTTACTTGAAATTTCTTAGTAATTAGTTTAAATTTTTTTGGAATTTGTACTCTTTGATTGCATGTTTATTTAATTGAATTTAATTTGTTATAATTTGGTGTAACACAGTCTATTCCTGAGATGCAACCATGAGAAATTCGATCCACTAGCTGTACTTGTTTTTTCTCCTAGCTATGCCGGCAAAATTCCGTTTAGTTATCACTGTTTTGAATCCAGAATTCATCGTTGTGTTTAATTTTATCATTAGTAATAAGTTGTACATATTAGACTAATTTTCAAATACTTACATTGATTTTGTACATTGTATTGTATTGTTTGATTTGACGGGTTTGTGAGTTATTGACTTGAGAATGAATGCTTGCTGCTGGCGATATAACTTCAGATCTAGACACTGCTTACGCTGTTAGATTTTCGCAACATTAAAGGAGCCAGGACACAAGACGCAGTGCGAAGTAAATTTTTTTAAATTTAGGTTTTATCGAAATAGGCTAATTCCAGTGGCGACTGCTTTTGCAACCGTAATTTTTGTTAATGATTTACAATTTGAGAAAGAATTAATTATGTCGATTAGAAAATTACTGGAAAATGCATGTCTTGTTATATGTATTTTCCCTTTTTCACGCAGCCACTGGGATTCCAGTGCGCAACCGTCCGCGTCCGGACGTCTTAAGCCCGCTCCGGGCAGCGAATTGAGGCAGTCAGCTTACAGCAACTGTACTGAACAGACGTGTTGTGTCTTAACGCGCTCGTTTATGAGCTACCGTCTATGTAAAATTCAACACCTTCTTCTGGGAAAAGCCTAGTGGAAAGCTTTGGCAGTGAAACATCTCGTCACGTTTGAGTACCCCACATACCGTACCGCGTATCGTCTGATACTTTGCTCGACTTAGTCGGATCAAAGCAAAACAGTGGTGTGTAATAAGGGAAATTAGTCTCGTTTGCCGTGCCGCACGTTACTAATCGCCGAAGGCGGATATAAACGTCACTGCCTGGTCCACCACCGAAGCTTACCTGGAACATCTCGACCTACTTTTCCCGTCATCGTTTTAAGCTACTCTCTGGTCACGAGAAGCTCCTCGTACCGTCATCAGAATATTAGAACACCCGCTACCGTCCCCTATCTACACCTTTATCCCGCTGGTGAGATGCCCATCGATTACCCACAAGCAGAACACCAGGTGGAGTACATTCCGAACTTGTCAGTACATTTGTACACTACTTTTAATCAGTGAAAGTGATATACAACAGCCGTCAAACATTTATGTGTTTCGGTCCTGTATACTACATCAAAATCAATTATATTATAGGTATATTTGCATGTGTAGGTATTAATATATTTAATGTGTTTTGTTCAAAACCCACTTCGGGCTGGCAATACCTCGTACGTTGAGGAAACCCTCCCCGACGCGGTGTTTTTGCTTATTGCAACGTTGCCAGATTTGTTTGTATTAATCTAACCATATATCTAATCTTTATTCATATTACTCCGTTTATAGCTGCAATCTGCGGCCAATCATATTTTATTCAATATATTTTGTGTTCAAATTAAACATTGAGACATTTGACATCGGTACTTAGCCTCAACAAAATTATAAGCATATATTGTAAACTCCATTTAGGTGGGAAGCTCGAAGGTAAGTCATCTCCGAGAAAGCTGTCCACAAGGGAGGTTCCTGTTTCTTCCCCCCTGTACATAGGCCTGTCTTCCCTATTTCAACAACCCTTAATAAGACATCAAAAACAGGTGGCGCCCTCTTTATTCAACCCCCTTCATTCAACCCCAAGTTTATCTGCGAAGAACCCTTCCGTTTTACCGGTCGAACCACTCCCTTCTTCGGCTTTGAGCTTAGCTGCGTGCACTCCTTTTGTTACGGGGGCTCTAACAAATCTAATCTATCGTCCAATTCTTTTGGGCCCCTTTTTACCGTTTGGCCCGTAACAGTCTATATTGTTAATATCAAAACTTGAAACGCTAACCTGCTACTATTGATACAGTTTAAGGTTTTAACGTAACGTTCTACTGTATAGTGGTATTTTCACTATATGCTAGTTTTTGCTATCTGAAATTAATTCTAGATATCAGAAATATTCGTGTGATCTTCAATAAATCGGCTTTGGGGGGTGTCTTAAAAACAATATATTGTTTTATATAAAACAAACTTCTCCGCAACCGCCCACCTAGCATAACCCAACACGCAATTGCAGAGAAGCTGTTCTTGGAAACAAGAAGCTTGAACGTGGAGTGAAGAGAAAAAGGTAGAAAATGGGGAGTTGGTCAGCTTAGTTTTTGATACATATTTTGTTTTATATTTATTAGTCGGCGATATTTACGAATATTCAATGTATTACGCTCAAAATTTTTTTATAAAAAATTTAATAATAAAAGAAATTGAACACTTGGTGTTTGTTTCACAATTTGTATTGTGAAACAAGCACCAAGTATTTTATTATTGTTATTAATTTTTTTTGTTAGATTTTGAGGAATAGTGTTTCACCGCCTGCCTACCACACCATCAAATCAAAATTTTAAGATTAGTATTCAGTAAATCAATTTTTGTCACTTGGCATCCCATTTATAGCATATTCAGGGGGCTTCGAAGTAATAAACTTAAATAAACTCAACTAATCCTTGGTATTAAATCTTACATAATAATAGATTATATGCATTATTACAGCATTACATTACATTATTGGTAAAATTTTTATTAATAGAATTTTCCAAAAACTCAATTTTGGGATCGCTTCTGCATCTCAGATAACCTAACAATTAATTTAAACTTAGGTCACGTGACTTCAGGTTCGGCGGAAAGTTAAAAAAATGTTTTTTTATAATTGGCGACAAATCGCCTTATTTAGGAAAATACCTAACGAAAAACGATTCTCTGAATTAGTGTGCTAAAACAAAAATTGTGTTTGATTGTGACTTAAACATATTACATTCGCTGGAATTCCATCGTTCCAAAGAAAAAAATGGGGATTGTGTGATTTAACATAAAAATATTTCGGTTTTAAAATGTTCACATGGCATTAGAATTGCATTTTGATCACTTTTTCTAATACATTTTTCTTATATTTCTTAAATAATGTTATTCTTTTTTTTTTCAATTTCCCGCCAAACCTGAAGTCACGTGACCCGTTTAAACTAATTATTAGGTTATCTTAGATGCAAAAGCGATTCCTAAAATTAGAAACCTAACATACGGTGAAATGAGAGACGAGCCGAAGGCAAATCGAAAACTGTTTTACCGAACTCTTTAGCTTCAAAATGGCAGCTGCTACAACTCTTTTTAAATCTCGACTTTAACGCCCATTTACTCAAAAAGTAGTCGTCTGACCGGCATGTCGGGTTTCTATCAATTTATTGTACGCCTTGCGGTCGTTTGCTAGCCTTTTTGTTTTTGGCATTGTCTTTCGTTTCTTTCCATTATGGCTTTTACATCTTCCTCCCATTTGTTTCTCGGCCTTCCCCTTGCTGTGCGTCCCTCCACACCCATCTCCAGTACTACTTTGGATAATTTATTTTGGTCCATCCTTCATATGTGTCTACTGTCCAATCCATTTCAGACTCCTGTTTTAGTTTGTCTCATTTTTTTTTAGTTCATTTCTTATTCTATCTTTTCTCGTGCTTCCTGTCATTTTTCTTGGGCATTTTATTGTAACTTCGAAATGAGTTTAAATGTAGATTTTTACCTTCCTCGCTATACAAAGTACCTATAGAGGAACGTATTGTGATCGTCAGGTAAGATTTGGAACAAATGTATTCATTCAGCAAAGTGTTTTAAGCTTTGGGCTTTCTGGCCGATATATGAGATATGCCTAAAAAAAGGTACTTTTATGGCAAACATTTTTAAACTAAACGTTTTGACTAATAAACATACTTGAGGGACTTGAAGAAGACCAATAAAGCAGATGCTGTAGAGGTGTGTGTGTCTGTCTCTGTCTACCTGTGTGTATGTATACACTTTACAGTGCAAACGCAGAAAACCCAAATTTGATCCAAAGATTGTTAATTCCACTTGGATGACACCGCAACAAAATGAGGTGGACCCGGTAAAAAAAAGAGGGGGAGGGTGCTCTACTTCAATATAGACGCACTCGAAAAACAACCGTAGATTCGTATTTTACCATCATTATTTTATAAAAAGTTATGATTTATATATATTTTCTTTTCTTTCCCCACCCCACTTATCCCAAATCAGCACATAACGGCTGCATATGGATCTACCCCTTATCTCAACCCCAAAACCTAATGGATTCTCTTCCTAGACGGCCCAGAATTGTTGGAATAATTCTGTCCGAGAGCGTGGTTGCAGCGATGAGTGTTAACCACTGCGTTAATCTCCCGGCCATGTATTTTCTAAATTCTACAATTCGAAAAACATCTTTTTGAACAAAAATAAAGTTTAATTTCTAGCATAGGCTACAGATGTTTTATATTTTTAAAATACAGTTACTTTTTTAACATTTTTTGAGACTGAATTATTTCACATTTAAAAACCACAAAACATAAACATTCTTAACTCCTACAAAATTAGCTCCAGTATGATGTTAAAAAGCTTCATTTAAACCGCGAATATTATTTGAGCGGTTTGAAAAAGTTAGCTCTGGGCAGTCAGATACCTAAAGCCAGCACTACCTTTACAGTCCCAAGCACATGTTTGTTGCAATTTTAATGACCGCATTCTATTACTCAAAAAATTGTTAACAAATCACTCTCTCTTATTATACAATATATGGCAAGCAAAAGAAAACTTAATCAAAAGGACAGTAAAAACAAATCACGTCTTTGATAAAGTTTTAAATGTCATTATTAAGAAACTAATGACAAATAATGCAAATTGTGTATCAAACTGAGACATGTAATTTATTTTTCACCATTTGATAATTTTATCTGCTTTTTCTGAGGTTAAATATTATTTGTAGAAGGGTTAATAGTCAAAATCTTAACTAAAATAATCACTTTTTAATCAAATCTGCATCATATTACAATACCAGTCAATTTTTTAACTTCTTTCAAGGGAGTCAACAGATTCCATAGAATCCTATACATATGCTTAGATTTAAGCACGGATATATAATAAGAACTAGATGCCCGTCAAACGCATGCGGTAGTGAAGCAGGTCTGACGTCACGGCGGCCATGTTAGTTGTGGGCAAAAAATTGTCAACTAACATTGTGCTTATGCGTGTTTCCTAGTTTTTATTAAAATATTTTAAGTGTCTTATGTATATTTTTAATTTCCACCGCTGCTAACATATATTAATATTATTTATTTATTAGTATTGGGACTAGTTAGTGGTGATAATCAACTTAAAAATGCCGCAATCTTGTGTGGCAGTTGGTTGTACAAATCGACATACAAAAGGGACCTCTTTGCAATTCTTCTTGTAAGTACTAAATATATAAGTAATATAATAAATTAATTAAATAATTTACCGCAGGTTTCCACTAAAAAACGAAAATAAACTTAAGAAGTGGATGAATGCACTACACAGGGCGGATAATTGGACACCTACAAAGTATTCCAGAATTTGTAGCGAGCATTTTAAACCCGAGGATTATTGTGGACCAGGAATGAATGTTCCATATTTGAAAGAAGATGCTGTGCCTTCTATTTTTAAAGCATTTCCCCGCACACCTTCAAAAGCAGCCTCCGAAACCGAGGATAAGGAAAAAACGAACTATTAATGTTCGTGATGTGTCTCCCCCAAAGCAGCAACCCAATATTGAAGTGGAATTAGATTCAGAAGCATCTACTTTAAAAAGAATAAAGTTGGAACCAAGTCCAATGACAGTACACCTTCGCAAAAAAAATAAAAATGCTCAATCGGAAAGTGAGAAGGAGAAATCGAAGAATAACGCAATTGGTCGCCAAATGATTATTAATTTTCCAAGTCCAAAGCTGAAAGTAGTAAAAGATAATGTGTTGTTTTACATATGTGGTTATATAGTGAAAAAATCGTTCTATAAATTGTGTTAACTGTGCCAATATGCTGATAAAAGATACCAATGAACATAATTACGCACATGCAGGTCCTTATACCAGATACGTAGACACAATTAATAGAGGAGGTCTTGTATCTGCATCAGTAAGTGTCTTTAAAATCGTATCTGAATAAGAAAACGAATTTATGATTGTTACTAACAATGCTTCAAATATCAATAAAGTAAATTTAGATAAAACAATTTTAAATAAAGTTGTAAACAGGTTTGCACTTGATGGTACTATATTTACTAATCATTATGAATGTAATTTCACCGAAATAGCATTTGAAGTTCCTCACAAACTACAATTAATAAATTCTGTTGTCAAAAGATACCTTAAAATTACATTTTTTTCGTTTGGTAAATTTTATACCAATGAAATTATGAAACCAGTTAGCAAACATCACCAACTGAATAAATTAATTTTATTTAATAGCGAATAACGGACAATCTTAATCATTTATAATAATTTGTAAAATTGTATTTTATTATAATATTTTATTGTATCTAGTTTTATTAATACTTATTAAAATATATTTTACATTATGGAAATATGTATTCCATTGCCAAAATATCATGATTTTTGTTATTCTTGTATATGAAGAATACCTACTTATAAAATTAATATAATAGTTTCTGACAAGAATAACATCACAATTTTTGCTGCAAATTTCTTAAAATGTCGCAGAAATAAAAATTCGCGAAAATTTCGCGCAACTTAAAAGTTAATTAATCCAAACCAACAGGAAAGCTTCCACAGAAAATTTCTCGCGAATTCGCATCCATAGGAACTGAGTTTTACATTACATAACAGGTTGCATAAAAAAAACTAACTATTACTGCAGAGAAATTCTATAAAATAGTTTAAATTCTAATGCGTTACTTGAACAAATTTAAATATACGCCCACAACTAACATGGCCGCCTTGACGTCAGACCGGCTTCACTTCCAGTATGCAGAGGGACTAAACAGTCGGGCATCCAGTTATATTTATATCCGTGGATTTAAGCTTTAAATTTGCCTGCAGAAGGAAGGTGTAGTTAACATAATCATAGAATACACAGTGTGTCTACTTAAGTTGGCAGCACATGGAAAACTTTTTTATTATTAGTTTTAGGGAAAAAAGTTACTCTTTTTAAAAAGTTCTGCATGGTCCAAAACCTAAAATGCAACCATCAGATGTCAAATTTTGTATAATATATATTTACTCTATTACAACTAAAAGCTGTTAAGAAAACATTTCATTTTATTACTATTGATTACTTTATTACAATTAAATTTTTGCTACAGTACATACAAAATCCTTGCAGTTAGTCATAAATCTGTCCATGTAATTAAGTACCTACTTATTCACTGTGACTGTGTCAGGCGGTATTAATCAGTAGTTATATTCCATGTTTCGGCGTTTTCCTGTAAGATTTTGCTACAATGTGGTTGCAGAGTTTCAAATTCCAGTTCAGCCCAACTTTTTTTAAATTATACTCGCAGTTACGAGGTTTCATTTGTAAGCAGGTCGTTCTTCAAAAGAATATTCAAAAATAAAGTTGTATTCGCTCACCACAATTGGATTTTTGTTAGCAAGATAGCGACAAATCCACCCACCAAATGCCACATCACAGGGTCTATTATTAAATTATACCTATACATTTAAAAAACTATATAATAAAATCATGTTTACATAAACATATATATCAAACCTAAAAATACTAGTTAGCAGATTCACAAGCATCTATCCAATCATTATAAACATCTACAGGTTCTGACAAAAAATTAATTGTAGTCTGAAAATCCTCCATGCATACACGACACGTTATTCGAGCAGTGTTTCGGCCTTTGTCCCTAAAAAACAAAGTGATTTATTAAGATTTAAAACGCTCTGACATGAACTGTTCTGTTTATATGACTTACATTTTAACATCACAGGATTTCTCGTGGTTACAAAACGGACAATTAAATTGTTGATCCAAAGGTTCAATGTTTTTACGTTTTGGTGGCGGCTTTCTCTTTGATTTACGGCGACCCATGTTCTGCAATATATTACCAATTTAAATCTATTAAACGAAAAAATTATACTTACATTTCACAATAGCTTTCAACGTTGGAATGCAATTAATTATTGAAGTATACAGATGTAAATTATTTATTGAGGTTATATTTTATTTGTGTATTGTTGGCGATCAGTGTTGCCACCCTGTATTGACACTAAGCTAAAGTTACATACGTATGTAAAATAAAAAAAAGCTGAACTTGTATACGTATGTGATATTGCCAACCTTATAAAAATTAACCAACACATAGTTGTACACTAATGCCAAAAGTTTTGAAAAACTAAAAAACTTTGTTTTTCCAGGTAAAATGACAATTTCATTTACTTTTAATAATAGCAATGCAACAAATTATTGATGTTTTATGTGTTGTAACAAAATTAGATAATCATTTTCAAGTCTAATATTAATAATTGAGTATTCCTTTCAGAAACATAGCACATACAATTTTTGAATAGAGTAGTTAGTTTTAAATTATCACATCATTTGTGAACATTTCTATGCCTAAAATCTGATTTTTAGAAAAAAAATGATAATTTATATATAAAATAATTGATTCCAGCGCTGATAGTTTAGTCGAGTACACACTTGTTGTTGGCCTTAATGGTTCGGGTTCAAATGCCGAGGCTGATGAATTTCTGACTCCGCCTGCTGCCTCATGATTTCTCATGTTCATATTATAAACAACTGGATATATATCTTCATGTTGTGGAATTGTATGCAAATTACATAAAAATAAATATCAAAGACATACTGGGTAACAAAACTAAAAAACAATAAATGAAGATCAAATATGTTGGTTGTTACAATAATTATATTATTGCATAAATGGCCTCCT
Organism: Ctenicera cuprea; assembly: GCA_958336395.1. Lineage (NCBI taxonomy): Eukaryota > Metazoa > Arthropoda > Insecta > Coleoptera > Elateridae > Ctenicera > Ctenicera cuprea. The sequence goes on along the minus strand of OY284491.1, from coordinate 35,768,507 downwards.
CTTCTTAGGCCATTAACCGTACTTAGGGTTCGGACATGTGACGTCATCCGACGCGCACGTGGCACCCCGGTGGGTAAACAAACCTGCACTTTGCTTCATAGGTTAGCTCAGATCAGGTTTATGTTCTGTGGCTCAGATATTCCTTTGCTTCGCAAGTTTATAGTATTGGCGATTTTTGTAGTGAAATTTAGTTTAAAAGATGCCCCAGTTTTGTGCTGTAGCAAATTGTGGAAGTAACAGTGCAAGGGACAAAGGAATTTCGTTTTTTAAGTTTCCTTCTGAGCTGGATTGTAGCAGGAAGGTTAATAAAAAAAAGCAAATTCGAAGATTGCGTTGGATTCAAGCTTTGAAGAGGGACGATCTTACAGAAAAGAAATTAAAAAATGAACGAGTGTGTTCCAGGCATTTTATTTCTGGTAAGTTTCTATGCAGTTTCCATAATTTAATATTTGTGGTACACGTATTTTACGATTATTTGTTAATACTCATTTTTTTCGTAGAATATTGTATTTGTAGGTGCACCTGCTAGTTTGGATGATGAAGACAATCCAGATTGGACGCCGAATGTGGCATTAGGTCACAAAAAAGCTGTATGTGAGACTAGTGTAGCTGCTGAACGCTACAACAGAAGAATGGGTCGAAAGAGACGACTAGAAACCGGGGTAAGAAAAATAGGCAAAAGATTATTATTTAGTAATAAGGGTAATTTAAATAAAAAATAATTATATTGATTTTATTTGTATTTAATTGCAGTTAGTGTTTTTTTATTAGTTATCTAATATATTTTTTATTGTAGGTACTGGCCAATATCCAAACGACTACCACTATTTTAACAAATGAAAATATTGACGAAAATTTAGCTCCTCGGTCTGAAGAATCGAATAACATTTTACAAACCCTACTGCAAGAAAATGGAAACTTGAATAAAGCATTATTACATGCAAATACAACTATTTATGCATTACGTAGTGAAGTAAAGAAATTTAGTTTTAAAATCGACTCATTTCGATGTGACAATGAAAGGACACTTTTTTTCACAGGCTTGAAAAGTTTTGATTTGCTTTTGCATGTTTATAATTTTATTGAATCTGAAATAGATTTTAGTCACTCGTCCAGTTTATCCAGGTTTGAAATGCTTGTTCTAACATTAATGAAATTGAGATTAAACAGTAAATTTACTGATTTAGGATATAGATTTAATATTAGTCGTAGGACAGCAAGTCGCATATTTTACAAATGCTTAAATTTACTTTATTTTAAGTTAAAATGGTTGATACATTGGCCTAGTAAAACTGAACTTGTAGCCACAATGCCACAAGTGTTTAGGGAAACATTTGATAACAAAGTAACTGTTATTATTGATTGCTTCGAAGTTTTTACAGAAAAATCCTCTAATATGAATGCGGCTGCACAAACATTTTCTTCCTATAAACACCACCAAACAATTAAATTTTTGATTGGAGTAAGTCCTCAGGGTACCATAATGTACATGTCACAGGCTTTTGGAGGACGAAGCAGCGATAAATTCATAACCGAAAATTCAGGGTTTTTAGATAAACTAAATGCAGGAGATTTAATTCTTGCAGATAGGGGATTTGTAATTAATGACTCTGTGGAATTATATTTGGCAGAAGTAAAAACACCAGCGTTTTTAAGTGGTAAGAAGCAGTTACACCCTAGGGATATAGAAAATACCAGAAGTTTGGCAAGAGTTCGAATTCACGTTGAAAGAATTATTGGTACTCTTAAACAAAAATACACTATATTCAGTGAAACACTTCCAATGTTAACCATTGTTAATGAGAATGACAAAAATTTAGCATTTATCGACAAAATAGTTACGGTTTGTTGTGCTCTATGTAATTTGTGTCCCTCTGTAGTACCATACTAATACCTTTTAATAAAGTATTTCTAAATAAATTAAATGCTATTTTAATTAAGACTTTATACAGAAAATAATGATTTAAAAACGAACATTAATAACATTAAATACAGCAAATTTTTTTTAATTAGTTACATTTTTTTTGTACAAAAAGCACAACACCAGTTAATATTAGGCTTTTTCTTAAGGCTTACACATTTATAGTGGAACCACTGGATTGTACAGTCAGTGCTAGTACAACGGATCATACGTTTTCCTGCAGGTTTACGGCATAAACACTGTTCTTCTTCGACTAATGAAGTAGATGTCTGCTTTTCATTTATTACCGTTTCAGTAGATAGAGGTCCTGCGTTTCCACTTGCATCTAACGTGACAGTTTTAGTTGTAAAGTATTTACCCAATATTTCTGGCATTATAACGTTTTTGTGAAACAGTAAAGCAATTTTACTTTTTTCTTCCCAGAACTGTTCATCAAATACAATTGTTTCTACATAAATATTTTGTGGGGACCATATCACAAAGTCACAAAGCTGATTATTTGTGATGGCCAGTTGCATCTGCATTTGATAATAATATGGATGGTTTTTGTCTAATTTAATAGTTCCTTCGTCTAATTTCAAGCACATATTTTTCTTACCAAGCAGTACTTCTACACTGGAATCTTTGATACAAAAAGGGCATTTAATTTCTATGCATCTCTCTCCATGGCAACTGCATTTTAGTATACCATCAGGACTAGCCCCAAAATGTGGGTACTCGGTACTTACTATAAGGCCCACTTTTTTAATTTCAATATTTGTATGATGCATATTCATGATATTTTTGTAATAGGGTAGTGCTACAGCTTCATGAGTACACCCATAAGCAGTTGCTGCACTTTTAAAAATGCACTGCTGTGGATAACAGATTTGTTTTACTAAAGAGACAGATGGATTTTCTATTTTGGTAGAGCACACCCTTTTAAAGACTGAAGCCGTAACGCGACCTGCACGATGCTGGTGCCACAACTTCGATTTATTTTGCTTCCTCGTATTTTCTTCTATGAATTGACACTGTTGTTTTGACATTGAAAAGTCAACTTCTTGTCCAATTTCTACTAATGTTTCTAATGATTCCTGCTCTAATTCTGGATCGTATAGAGCTGTAATAAATTGGAGCTGTAGTTGTTTTCTTTCCTCCTGAATTTGGTGACAGTATGGGTCCATGACATTTAACACCCCTGGCCAGTATGGTAATGAACTAATATTAGCCAAAAACACCAATTTTTGCTCTTGTGTGGGTTCAGAAATGTTCCTAATAGGTACAGCTTCTTCTAATTCCTCTAGAGGTTCATTTAAGCAACTATACTTTCTCTTTCCAGTAGTTAAATCGATTTTAACTAGTTTTTCTTGCTTGCCAACTTGAGCAGGGACAACCCAAGTTGACTTTACTCCAGTAACGGAGGCAGGATCACTTGTTCGCACTGTATGTTCAACAGCGAACAATAAAGCACCCACATGGGAACAAGCTTCACCTAATCCTGCCACACAGTCGCAGTGAGCACACAATATTGTACCCTCTTTTTTGCAAATGATCCACGGTTTCAACGCTGGTTCATTTAATCTTTGTGAATGTAAAACCTACAATACAAATTACAATTTTTAATTACAATTGCAAAAGTTACACATCTGATAGTTTCAAAAACTTAGTCAAACTTACCCTTCCAGCAATAAGAACATTTTCATCAAATGTTTGAAGATTGACATCTTTTACCCAGCCACAAGAAAATGCTATGTACGCCTTCGTTGACTTAATCGCTTTTAATTCGTTCTGTGTGTAAGGGCTTCTCGCTGTTTTTAAATATTCAATTACATCAAAATAATGCACATTTGGCAATTCTCGTAGGTTAGATTCACCTTTTTTGAATTTTAAACAATATGGATCTGTATTATTTATTAACGAGATCTTCTGCCGATATCTAGCACGCACTTCGCCCTCTAACTGTTTATAAATTGTACTTTCTCCCATCTTTCGTATTTATTTAATACACCACTGAAATATTTTACAAAAACTTAAAGAAATACGTGAAAGGTACCAAACAATAGCAATTTAAAACTTCACAACACCATAAAAACGCAGAATATAAGTAAAAATTAATGTTACAGCCACGTTTAAGCGCCTAACCTCATATCACAAAATGTTTGTTTACCCTCCGGGGTCATTGGCAGATCACGTGATGTCCGGAAGGTACTGCTGATCACCTTTAAGCATTTTTAGTGGGACCCAGACAGTGCGAATTAAGGTACTGCTGATCACCTTTAAGCATTTTTAGTGGGATCCAGACAGTGCGAATTAAGGTACTGCTGATCACCTTTAAGCATTTTTAGTGGGATCCAGACAGTGCGAATTAAGGTACTGCTGATCACCTTTAAGCATTTGCAGTGGGATCCAGACAGTGCCAGTTAAGGTACTGCTGATCACCCGAAATACAAATAAAGTTGACATTTCAAATTATCTTTGTAATTGTTTAGTACCATTAACATATTATGCTATATATTTACCATTAGTTTCACATAAGATACAAGTAAACTTAAATTTTGCACTTTGTATTTCTTTTTTACTTATTGTACAATACCTTTGTATATACCTACAATTTTCAAAGTGTAACCATCTATTACACATGCAACACTCGGCCCACATGATATTTTGTCCAATTTCATCTCCCAAGCCACACATAACACACTTCAATACTGGTCTTGAGTATTCTAGAGTCAGTAGCTGCAACTCCTTGCGAAATTCATCAGGTCTGAATGGATGCTTTAGTAAGGGCTTACAGTCCACATTGTTATGTAAAAGATTCATAAAATGGATTATGTGAATTCCACAATTGAAACTATCCCTTTGTTTGGGATGGCTGTGCATTTCTATATCCCAATTATCAATATTAAAATAATCTCCGCCAAACTTCTCATAGCGATCTCTAGTCAAAGGTCTCTCCTACCACGCCCTTTCAATGGTTTTGGTGGGCAAAGCTTTATAATCGAGTAAACGAATTTTGAAGTTTGTCAAGTTTTAGGATTATTTCTGGTGCAGAGATGAGGGAAAAAATTATTTTCTCCCGAAAAAAGTAACTTTTCGGAAAACCGCTTTTGTAGAGTTCTTGTCGAAGGTCTCTCCTACCACGCCCATGCAATGATTTTTTTGTGCATATGCCTAAAACTGTTTAATAAAATTTTGAAATTTTTAATTTTATGGGCTATGTTTTTTAAAGGAATACTCAATTATTAGTATTAGACTTGAAAATAATTATCTAATTTCGTTGCAACACATAATTTGTTGCATTGCTATTATTAAAAGTAAATGAAATTGCTATTTTACCTGGAAAAAGTTTTCCAGTTTTTCAAAACTTTTGGCATTAGTGTACAACTATGTGTTAGTTAATTTTTATAAGGTTGGCTGTATCACATACGTATGCAAGTTTAGCTTGTTTTTATTTTACATACGTATGTAACTTCAGCTTAGTTGTATTGACTGAGTACCGGTGTGAACTTATTACAGATGGTTAGGAAGAGTGATGTAAGGAAGAGTATGGTGCTGCAACTCCTACATCTAATTATATAAATAATTCATCCTAAAAGTTTGACAATCTCCGGACTCTTTATGAGATTTGTGCATAGATGACGCTCTTAAAACTTTAAATTTAAGGTACATTTCAAATTTATCGCGGTTTGATAATTATTTATATTACTACTGAACTATTTTTAACACCTATCCTGCATACAACACTTATTTGCTAACGTTAGGTTAACAAGTTATTTTCGTTTTTACTTTTATTAATGAAATATGCAAGTAAGTGAAACATTTATTCTGCATTTTTACGTAATGTTTATAGTTTATTGCGGTTATTTTTGTGGTGTTTTTAGTTGAAAGAAAGGTATAATGATACTAAAATTCAAATAATACCAACAACTAACAACATTAGAGACAACATTAGATATTTTCTTGTTTTTCAATTCAAAGAAATTTATTAACACATAGTATTTACAAACCACTCAATAATAACAAATTGAAAATAAGCCTACGACTAATCTGTCCATACTACATATCAAAAGCTGTTTAGGAGTTTTCCTCCTCTTCAGCCAGGTTACTCTAATTACATATGGTTAAAAAAAATCAAAAAAAAATCAAAGTCAAAAAATAGTTTTTACGTTAATGTCAAAAAAAAATTACTTATTTATGAATACAATATATGTGCTACTATGCTACTTATACTGCTGGTATTGATGTTGGTGTCTTCTCGTCGATTCTCTTGAGGGTGACGTGGATTTTGTTGTCGGCGTAGGATATCATTGGGTATTCTAGAAAAAATGCAGAAATTGTTTGTGTTAGAATCTTGGTGGTAAATTCACGTTGTTGAGAGAAAAGACAACATTTGAAGCTAACCAAAAATCGCCAAATCTTTAAACATCAAGCTGGTCGAAGAAAATAATTAGAAATAAACGCAAAATAATGACTAGACAACTTATATTGAAATAAACATGAATCTTAAACCTATATCATCCATATAACACAAAACGGTTACAACCAACCCGCACTACTACATGATATAGTCATGGCACTATTATAATAAATAATGACTAATGAGGAAAAGCCCCAGGACTATGTTAGTTATTTATGTTACTAGTGTGACAAAGGCGTTATTATAACAGGAGTTTAAAAGTAATCAAACGAGTGCCATAAGTGCATTATCTCACGTGTGACACAAAATTTTATCTACGACTGCTCAAGTTTTGTTAAAAATCTAACTTTTTTGCTTGAAATAATATCTGACATTTCGCATTAATTTATTTGCAAATGTCACTTTTAAAATACTTTTGTTTTAAAATCAAAGGAACGAGATAGATTTGATTTGTTCAATACTACGGCAACCAGTCACTTTTCTTATAAACAAAGCTTCATTTTTGTTGGTTTAAATAAAATGAGTTGCGTAATGAATCCATTATCACACTAGTGAAATAACAAACTTCATAGTCTAACGCAAATGAATGACATAACTGAAATATTATGTTCTGTGCACCGAGACAAAACTTAAAATGGCAAATAACAATTAATACCGTTCAACTTTCGGAAATGCCAAGGATTCCAACCGTGTGTGAACATGGTTGCAGGGTAATTTAATTTAATCTAAACATACCAGGAAGTCTAAGAAATAGAATCCAACCTACATAGTAAAAAAATAATAAAAATACATGTAGGTAAGAGCGTTAGAATTAGAAAAGTATCCGGCATGGGAATTTCATCACGCACGATCAATACTCCAAAACTCTGTGCACGCATTCTCCGCTTATGCTAACCTAAATCCATGTCTAGTATGATTCCTGCAATCAGGAGCTGTGACAAACCCAGCATTATTATAATCAACTAGTGTTACCCCAGCGCACAATGCACTGACAGACTGAGCGTTGTCAGAACCGGCTAAATGCTAAGTCACGTGATGCATTAGTTCCATAAGGGAAACGCGACGTTGGTGTAGATGTCGCCTCAAATAAAGCGCGTGTAGCAGACTTTCATATATATTATAAATTAAAATAATTATTATTAAAAAATCGACGTAGAATAAAAATATAAAAATGTTTCATGTTCCATCTGTGGATAGAGACCTTTCATTAAAAAAAATGGTCCAAATTGGTGAAGCGGTAGCTGCTGGAGGAACCGGAGAAAAAACCCTTTGAGCTTTTATATATGTATGGATATGGATTTATTCTGATTGCAAATTGCGCGTAATATAAAATGTCTTTGACGTCTGTGACTGGACCCCAAAATGGTGGTCAAATATTATGAATGTAAATTTGATTTCTACTTACCTTAGTGCTACCACACCTGTAACGACAAAATGCTAACAAATGGAATATAATTTCGCAATTGCAACGCTTTCCAAAGTTTGGCGGATTATGTATAATAAACGTGGTAGATGTAGATTTTCGTCTTATTCATTGAAAACAATTTACCAAACAATCAACAAAAAAATACATTACAACAAGCTCTGACCAGTATTGTATCTAATGTATTTTGTGAGAGCGTTTGGTATCAATTTACAATTAGTTTTATTAAAAAACATTTAACGTTACAACAAATTAAAAACATATTGCAAAAAGATTTGAAAACGTAAAAAATATAATGTAAGTAGTATAATATTGAAGTATTAATACCTAACATTAAAAATAAGGTAAAAAATTATTCATTATCAACTAGCAGGCAACGGGGAAAGTACATACCTCCATTGAAAATAAGGGATTGGGTAAACCCTATACGGCATTTATTATTATTTAATTATTTAATTTAATTATGGGATTCTGGATTTCCTAATTTAGCAAAAATTAGGAGACTTAAAGAGGTGACAAAACTTATTATGTGCATCTTTTTTCGTAGTTTCTGTAGAAATAAAGGAAGTAATTTCGGTGGATTAGTCTCAAAATCTATAGATCTACTGAAAATTCGCCAGAGGTGGCAATATTATTGGCAATGTAGGGAATTGTTATTCCTGTAGTTTGTGTCCTGGCTGACATTTTCCATGTCATAATTTACATAACCTAAAAAGGAATTTCTGAAATAAATTTATAAAGTATACCGTGAATTAAAGTGCAGACGTAAAAAGTAAATATTTGTGTTGTAAGTACGTCGCTTATTCAGTAAATTTATAACAGTATAACTTTAATAAATTTGTAGGTTATCGTATTTTTTTCTACCATATTGAACTTGCACAACCAAAAATGTTGTTACAAGAATTTCAAGCAGTAGTATTGGCTGCTGGGAAAGGATCACGAATGCCTGAAATTACAGCTGGAAAACCAAAGTGCTTATTACCTGTTGGTAATAGACCACTTGTTTGGTATCCGCTACATAAGCTTCAAAAATTGGGTTTTACTGGTACTATCTTCTATAGCAACTCTAAAGATAATTGGTTGTGACTTTTTATTAGAGAATTACAAATAGTTGAATCTGATATAATGTATTAAGAACACATAAATTAACATGCGATCAAAAATAAAATGCCTCGAGAAGATTATGTATACCCCACTGTTCTGCTCTAAGTGGGGATGCCGGATGCACAGAATATTCTGTGGACCAAATATTTTTCCCATTTTTTGGATCTATCTGGATAAGCTGAAAAATTTTTTAATTTGGCCGTGTATTCAGCAAATATTCGGCAATTTGTGCATGTATTCAAACAATACTAAATTGCAATTTGTTGGTGTAATTACAAATAAAATACGTAGTAAGAAACATAATTTTGACGACTTTCTTGTGCAACCAGCACACACATTGATAAGTACCTGGCACTTAATATCGAATAGTTGGTTGAATATTCGCCGAATAATTTGCCAAATATTTGTTGACTAAAAGCAGTATTTGGTAAATCTGTAATTATAAGCATAGGGTGCCCCAGATAGCATGTACATGGGGATCTCGTAAACTGTAAATGATAAAGATTTGGTTAAATGAGGCAAAATGCACAGGCACAGCATGTCAGAACCAATAAAAGTTCACAATTTGAATCTATGTTGTAAGGGCCAAATTAAGGAAATTTTAATTTTTTTTGTGTTTAACTCATTTATTTGAAATGATCAAACAAAACTGTTTCACCATTGTTGAGACACTTTTAAAGGCAGATTTTGAAAATATTCTTGAATTTTAGCTAAAAGAATAATGAAGTCCAATCTCTTGGAGAGTATGTTCCCTAAGGGAAAGGATCAATTATCCTGATTCTCAAAGATCATTGAGATCGCTGTGATCTGAAGGAAGCTGGTTAAGCTAAGGGTCGCGACAAGACGCTTTCTTCGAAGCCCTTGTGCATTATCGATTGCTGTTGTTGGGTTGATTTCTCAGACGTACCAACACGTGCGGTCCTTTATCACCATTTGGCAGCCAATATGTTTTGCAGGGCTCATGACTTCATTTGAAAGATGTCTTTTTTGCTTGTGTAATTATACCCTATTTTATGCATTTCTGTTCAAAAATATCAAAGGTAAGATAAAATTTGTAGTTTTTTTAACATTTAATTAAAACGAAATGTATGAGCAGCTGAAAAGCAATGCAGTCCCCTTAACACTAGGACATGCAGAGATTTTTTGATAAAAAAAAAATTACAAAACTACAAATATTTAGGTACAAAATGATTATTTTACTTTTCAATATAATCGCCGTTAACATGTACACATTTTTCCCAACGTTTTACAAGTTGCCTTCAATGAAAAATTCTGGACCTTCTCCTCTGATCCACGACTTCACCGCGTCATTCGAGTTGTAGTGAGTGCCTTTCAAGTCTTATTTGAGTAGAAGAAGCAAGTAGAAATTACACAGGGCCTAATCCGAGCTATAAGGAGGGTGCAGAATTGGAACACTTCTTCTCTATAGCGGTCATTGTTGCACACGAAGTGTGGCATACTATTTCTTTATGATGTGTTTCAACACGACCTTGAAGGATATGGCAGTCATCTTTAATTAATTTATCGACTTTATTTCGATGTTTTTCATCTGTCACAGAAACTGGTATTCTCTTACATGATTTGTTCATTATTTTGGTTTGACTGTCTTCACATTGCTTAAATTCTAATACCCAGCGATTAACTGTAGTTCGGTCAACACACTAATCGCCATGTATCAGCTTTGATCAGCGGTTAAAAACTCTTGTTTTAATCGAGTTGACAATGTCTAAGAGCTAGCAAAGTCAGAAACTACATAGAATACTTTTCGTATTCTAAAATTGATTTCATCTACTAAAATGCAAGTCTGGCTGGCGAAATCGGTTGCGTGTCGTTAGGGGTGGCTCCGTAAGTACCACAAAAATAGGAAACATACGTTATAGTATCAAAGCTCAGTTTGTTTTACTTAATATCTAATAATATTGTAGTTATGTTGCCAGACCATTTTGGGCTTGATAAGGTTCTGCAAGACTTATGTGAATTTGCGGAGGTGGGCACCCCATTAACAGTATAATGACAAAACAAAATGGTTTGTATCTTTACTACATGTCAAATCCTAATTCGATAACCCAAGATACCAACCATTTTGCTTTGACATACTGTCAATAGGGTGCCCACCTCCGCAAGTTCACATAAGTCTTGCAGAGCCTTTTCAGGCACGTAATGGTCTGGCAACATGACTACAATGTTACTAATATTACTAGGTTTTAAGTAAAAAAAACTGAGCTTTGATACTATAATGTATGTTTACTATATTTTGTGGTACTTATGGAGCCACCCCTATTGACAAGCAACCAATCTCGCCAGCCAGACTTGCATTTTAGTGGATGAAACCAATTTTAGAATACGGGGAAATATGAAATTAGTTGATGAAATTCTGTAGTCTCTGACGTTGCTAGCTCTCCGTCTAACGCTCCTATCAGTTTGCATTTTAACACGTACTATTCGAGAACCGTTCAGCTGATTGATACAAAACTTCTCACGTTTCTAGCCACAGAATGTTGCAACATAATGCTACTACATGCGCAATTCTATCTATGTTAGTTCGAGCATGACGAGGTGGTGTGCGTTACTTTTCAGCCGACCCTTGTAGTTAATACTCAACAACAATTTCAAATTATACATTAAAAAGTGTCTAAATAATGTTAAAACAGTTTTTTTTGATCATATCAAATAACTTAAGTTACCAGCATAATCCAAAATTTTCATAATTTGGTCCTGTCATACGAAGTAGGCTTAATTGGTAAGCTTCTACCATAGATAATAAATATAATATGGCTTCTACTATTTATATCTTTTAACTGAATCTGTATCTTTTATTGTTTTTGAGATCCTCTTGTTGAGCACGCTTTCTGGGACAGTGTAGTAGAGTGATTGTCCATGTCTTTGTAGGCATTTTTTTTTCTGATTGCATGGTGCAATAAAATGTAACTGATGTTGGTCAAGTAGTAGTAATGTCGGCGAATATTTACATTTATGTGATAAAGCATGTACTTTTGAGCCATTTACGTACATTGAACCCTTCTAATGCACAATTAAAGTCTGAAAAGTCATTACCAATTTTCGGAATAAGTCTTATGAAATTTTGTAGATTTTATACTCATAATAAAATACATTTTAGATGTTATTCTAATAGTGGCGGATAATCAAAAAGTAGAAATACAAAACGCCATTGATAAAACAGATTTGACTATCAAAATAGATTACTTGTCAAGTGGTGGTGAAGAGTCGGGTACAGCCGATTCTCTTAGGTCAATCAATGACAAGATTAAATCAGATGTATTGGTTTTGTCATGTGACTTGGTTACTGATGCAAACCTGGCGGAAGTTTTAGACCTATTTAGAAGGCACGATGCCTCAATATGTGCACTACTCTTTAATCCACCAGCCAGTGAACAAATTACTGTGCCCGGACCAAAGGCCAAGCATAAACCTGGTGAGTTTATATATTCATATAAAGTTAACGTTTTTATCAAATATTGTTCTAGAACGTGATCTTGTTGGAGTGGATGCACAAACTAATAGATTAGTGTTTTTGGCTTCAGCTAGTGATTTTGAAAGTAACGTAAGTTTTCCAAAATCTTTAGTTAAAAAACACACAAATATAACAATGTACAGCAACCTTATTGATTCGCACGTTTACGTATTAAAAAATTGGATTATTAAGTACTTGTTGCATGAAACAAATATTTCGACAATAAAAGGTGAACTTTTACCTCACGTTATAAGAAAGCAGCTGTTGAAACCTTCTAAAATTAATGAACAAAATGTATCAGTAGTTAACACTAAGGATAACAATGACATATTTCAACATGCAAAGGAATCAGAGTTGGATTTGTTAATTAGGGAAACATCCACGTTTAATGATCATTATGGTGATTTAAAATCGAGTTATCATGATGATGCAATTCGATGTTATGCATACATTGCAAAGCCAGAAGTGTATGGTATTCGTGTTAATACATTACCTGCATATTGTTCGCTTAATGCTAAGGTAAAAATTTCTATAGTTGAATAGTTTAGAGCAACTAATCGATGAATTATTGTAGATTATAGACAAATGGGAAAAGATATCAAATGGAAAGGAATTGGTCCGTATAGATCCTAAAGCCGACATAAAATCAAATCAAGTAGACAGCAGATGTATAATTTGGGAATCAAGTAAATTACATGAGAAAACATCATTTAAGAATAGTATTATTGGATCAAATTGTGAAATTAATAGTTTTTCTCGAGTTTTTAACTCTGTTCTTATGAATAACGTTATCATCAAGGAGAGGTATAAAATATATTTTTTACGGGGTGTAAATGAAGCATGGCTCACCCCCCATTGTTTCAGTATTTGTCAATGTAAACAAATTAGGCAGTGACTACTGCACGGTCCGATCGCGCAGCAATTTTTTCTTCGTGCTACGGTCGGACTTGCGCAGTTAGTATGCCGTCAATCTTTTGCGGCTTTATGCACTCCTACGCATGCGCAATTGATTAGTAATTTATCAGTGAGCGAATGCAACTTTACTTTTTTCTTTAAAAATATAACTGCTCTTAACCATAACAACATTGTTTTCAACAAAGCAGTATAAAATAAAAAAAAATTACTGGCCCCAACCGAGATTCGACCCTCAACCATTTATGCAGTAAAAGGCTGTACCCGCATTTCTATCTGTGCCATGACGAACTTACAGGCAAACGCTGAAACGTGAAATATAAACAGTTCGACGGTGCACGAAGAAAAAATTAGTATGTAGTCAGACTGGTGTCGTTCTTTTTGTTGCTACACAGTCCGACCGTGCACTAAGAATAAATTGATGTGTGGTGGGACTCTGCAGTAGTCACTCCCAACAAATTAAGTGAAGTGATTAATACAGGGATATTCAAATTCGATCTTCACCATCGGGATCTCGCTTATTATAAGAGATAGACATTTGGTTAAACTGCGGTAAAGCTACGAAATTTTATGCAGATCAACAATCTAAAAAGAAAATTGATTTAACTGCTTTTGTTTCGGAGATAAAGACCAAAAACGAAAAAAATCGATTTTTGGTTTTTGCCCCATCTTCTTTATTAACAAAACTATTGAATTTTTTAAAATTTTAATTACAATCTATTCACAAAGGAATAGTAAGTAATTGGTGTGACTGTGAAAGTGACATGTATTGGGCGTTATCCAGTGATGACGCGCCACATTAAATTTATAAGTATGTCTATATTGAGCCTAACAAAAATAAACTTGCACAATTACATAACACATAACAGATTAAGACAACTTTCAATGATTTTGGATCTGATCGGCAAACCTGTCGGGTAGGTCTACTAGGTTGATTCTCTTCAGTCTTTATAATGTGGAGCTGTTGTCCAGCAGTTTAATGGCTAGGAGATTTCTTAACCAGAATTTATTTTGAAGTCGCGTTGTATAACGGAATTATGCACATACCATCGGTACCATTTTTGGTGAATGTTCTAAGAACTTTAGATTGAAATCTCTGAATCATTTCTATGTTGGAATGACTTGCAGTACCCAACAATTGAACTCTATTTGTTCAAATTGGCTTTAGAACTGTTTTATAGACTAGTAGCTTGTTTTCCATTGACAGTTTTGACTTTCTACCCATATGCCAGTAGAGTTTGTGTAGTTGGAAGTTTAATTCTTTTTTTCTTGTTCCATATGTGAGTGCACCAATAGAGACGTCTGTTGATGTACATTCCGAGGCACTTCACAGTATCAGCTTGATTTAATGTTTTATTATTTAACATGACTTGAGGGCAAGTTCCTCTCATATTTGTAAATGTGACGTGCGTTGACTTGCTTCCATTAGCTCGTATCCTCCATTTTTTTAACTACATTTCTTCATCGTTTCCATTTTCCTGCAGGAATTTGCTTTCTGCTACCGCATCACTATGAGATGCCAGGATTGCAGTATTATCTGAAAATGTTGCTGTGACTGTTTTAGCATTTGTCGGGAGGTCAGCTGTGAATAAGAGATGGAAGACTGGTCCAAGGACGCTGCCTTGTGGTACTCCTGCTTTTATGGGGAACAGTTCAGATTTCCCATTAGGTAGCTTTACCTGGAATGTTCAGTCAGAAAGGAATGACTTCAGAAGATAAACATATGGATAAGAAAGTGTATCTTTGATTTTATAGTGAAGGCCTGTGAGATATCTATGAATGCCGCTGAGCAATATCTCCCTGCTTGAAGGTCTTCGTCAATGGTGGCTACAACTCAGTGTGTTTGTTCCATTGTCGAGTGTTTCTCTTGAAAACCAAATTGATGGAGAGGGATTATGTTCTTTATTTCAAGGATTGGTCTTAACATTTTTAACAACAGCTTTTCGAAAACTTTTGATATGGGAAGAAGACTAATAGATCTGTAAAATTCAGTTTCACAGGGGGGTTTACGTGGTTTTGGGATAAGGATTATGAGTGCCAGCTTCTATTGTAGGGGAAAGAAACCCAGTCGTAGAATTGCATTGAAGATTGTTGTTATAAGGGCTACTGCTTGTATAGAGAGGTTTCTGAGTATTTTGCATGTTATGAGGTCAAAGTCAGGAGTTTTTGTGGGAACTAGTTTGTTGTGTATTATGTGTAGTACTGCTTTTGGTGAAAATACGTTGATTGGTTTGGACATCTACAGGGGTACCTCTAGGAACTGCTTTATCTGATTTTTGCTATTCGGTGGATTTTTTGAAGGATGCGGTATGAATACTTTGGACAGGTGCTTTGCAAAAGCTTGAGCCTTTTCTTTGCCACTCCTGGCCATGTACCATCTTCTTTTAAAATTAGGGGTATTCTAGTCTGTGGCTGTTTTAACTTCCTTGTGGCCTTCTAGAGTGAGTAAAATTTATCTTTTTTTGCTGATAGATTCTTCCTACAGCTTCGTTTTTAAGTTTATGTAGTAATTTTTTTAAGTTTACTGTGTTGTTTAGTTTATTCCTATCTTGCTGATTTCTTGTCGATTGCCATATTTTTCTAAGTTTACTTTTTTTGCTATCTGGTGTTTGGTATTCAGAAGTACATACGTCTCGTTTCGAAAATAGAGAAAATAAGCAAAATAAAAGTGGTGTCAAATGATTACGTTTTTCATGAATTGTGGAGGTACAAAAGGATTTTCATTTGCTTACAATATTGGCACATAAGCAAAATGCTTGAAATCGGCGCTCTATTAATCAGCATAAAATTTCGCAATTTTGCCGCAGTTTAACCCGTATCTGTATCTCTTATAATAAGCGAGATGGCAATGGTGAGGGTCTAATTTAAATAACCTTATACACAAAAATTCCTATTATTTAATGTAAATTTCAATTTTTTTGCATTTTTGATTTTAACAAATGATCTCAGATTTTTTAATTTAAATTGCATATTTTGACATTTTTGGTATCAGAATAAATTTCTATAAGTATGATCTTTAAATAAATATTTAAGAACCATAATTGTGTTGGGCAAACATTTACTTTTTTTAGACAAGAGTGCCATGACTTGCATAAAATGTTTACAATGAAGTAAAATATTAATGTACAAGTAAAAACCGTAATTTGATGGCTATATACGTTTTACTGTGTGAGAGTTGAAAGTTACTATAAGCATTTTTTTAAGAGTAAATTAGCTTGTTATGTTTTTTAAAAGAGCAATTTGTTGTGATTTGCATGAAGAGAAAAATTTTAGCTGTAGATTTTGCACATTCAAGCATGTATCTAATCAAAACAAAATAATGAATTTTTACTGAATTTTGGACGAAAGAATGGGAACAGATTAATTTGTTTTTCACTACATATGGTATGTACATGTGTATGAGTGTTGGTGAAATCTACTTCTTATTTTGAATTTTTTAACGAAAATTGCTTAACGAGGATAATAGGCAGTGATGTAAATTTTCCAGAAAAACAAATGCGTAAATTTTTTCGGAAATGTTCCAGCAAAGCTTTCTTTTTACTAAAAATGCAAAAATAGGGTTGTACTTACTCTAATGAATCAAATACAAATATATGTGTAAATATAACAACTAAGTATTTCACTGGAACTCTAATTTGTATGCATTGTATTATAATGTGAGGAAGTAAGTAAGAAAACACTCAAAGTTAAAATTATTAAGATTAATATTAAGGACAAAACACATTTTCTGACCCTTTAAAAATTGACGTATGTTTTACTTGTTTACTCAAAACTGCGGCAAATTTAAAAATCAGAAAATTTTTCAAAAGTGCTTGGAAAAATTTCTGGAAAACTTTTGGCAGAAAAAATACTGAACTTACATCACTGACAATAGGTATCATAATAATTGGAGAAATGGCTCTTTTTAAAGAACATAATAAGCCGATATCAGTCCATGGCATTTGAAAGAATCCACTTACAAAGAAACTGTTTGCAGTAAATTTTATCTCTCATGCAGTGAAGCATGTAACGTATAAGCACAGTATACTTATTTACACAGTAGCGAAAGCGCCCATAGAACGCCTGGTAAGCTGTAACTAGTGGCGCTCCAAGCGGTCGACAAGTTAAACTATCGTTTAAATTATGGCGGGTTTTAAATTCCAATCCAGTTTATTGTTGTTACCATATTTTTAATAAGCAAAACAGAAAAATTACGAGCTACATTATATAATGGTTTTTAAATAATACAAAGATAATGCCAGTAATATGATGTATTAACATTTATAAACTGCGAATCTTCAAAATGCAGCGTACACAAAGTGCAGTTTTTATTCAAATATCCCACCTCCTTTTCACGTAAATCTTCACGTCTACAGTTTACAACCCCCTGTTTTGATCTAAAACGACGAGAAAGTTAAACTTTAATGTATTGATATTTATCAGAATTTATTACCTTTTTGAATCTTTGGGAAATGTAAAAAAACTAAGGAGGATTCTTTCCTTTGTTGTTTTCGCAGTTTACTGCGGAACATGCGCTCCCTTTCGAGACTCTCATAATAGATTGGTATATCACTAATCAAATTTTTATAAAAACACGGGCAAACAACTTGAAAATTGTTCTTGTAACGTTCAAAAAGCAGAGAAACACTACTACCGTTAGTTGTCAAATTTTAGTGTAACTTGTTCGCCGCTTGGTGCTATAATTACCATAAATGACCTTTACTTTCGCTACTGTATGAATAAGTATACTGTGGTATAAGTTGAGATTTTTATTTTTAAATTAATATTTTACCTTATTGGAAACATCTTATGCCAGCCAGACTACTCTTGACGAAAAAAATAATTTTGGCCTAAAAAAAGTTGGTTCTTAAAAATTTATTTAAAGGGTACTATCATAATTATGTAAAATTACATATGTGCAGTTAAATCAAATTAGTACGAAATAAAGCAAATGGCGGAAATAATTTATAAAGAGTTTAAACTTGGCATACATGCTCTTGAATACTGTACAAGTAAATACCTAAAGAGTTTTCCTTTGTTTGAGGCTGGCTTCATCTCCTAAATTCCAAAAGACGCTCCCAAGCGGGTACCCCGAACTGGTTTCTTTACCGTAGACAAAACTGTAGGGAATAGAATTTCAAACAGAAACGTGTATATGCATTTTTGCCGTTAAAGCTATAGTTCAATAGCTCAATCGAGGCAAGAAGAAGGGGTGAAATATAACGCACTCCGAGAAATTTATAGTTACGAGTTGTATAGCTAAACCTCTAGTATAGATGGGACAGCATAGAATTCGTAGGTGTTATTTAGCGAATAGAAACTGATTAACTTACATATAAGCTTTTGAAAAAGAAATCGTTTTTCTAAAACGAAATGTTGATATATTTTCAACTTAAAAAATTTCTCACAAACCTCCTAACAAAGATGTCGAGTTGGGTTTTCTTGGATGGATGCAACTTTTAAATAGTTCAAGAAATTTGTCGAAATCTTCTTTTACCGCTATCTGCAAGTTACTTCAAAGTTTAGTAATGTTTCACCTTAATTTTCGAATTTTAAGTCTGCACCAGTAGCGTTCGTCATCTGGTGCCAAGATCGAAACTGACACCCAATATGGTATACCTACCCTGATGTATCTCTAAGCTGTTTGCAGAAGTGAATCCAAGTCCGACCCTGCAAGAAACTAGTTTTTGATGTACAGGGTGTTTCAAAAGCCTTACGATTTTGACTTATCACATGCATGGTTGTAGATCTCGGCAATCCTTAACCAGCTAAACAAAAAAATTTGATGCCCTCTGGCAGCGAAAATCAGAACTTTTCAAAGCGGTTTGGTACATCTGGCTAGATTTTGACGAGCTTTGCATGCCGCATGCCGCTATCATTGCTCCAGCCTAAAATATAAACTAGCAGCACGCTGGACTTCACCCACCTCTTCTTGCCTCGGTTCGAAGTGTAGTTTTTACCGCAAAAATGCATACTTATAAACTTTTTTGTTCGAAATTTTGTTCTGGGTCTCTGCTCAGCGTGTTTTTTAAATTTAGGGGATAAATCTATCCTCGCAGGGAGGGTAACTCTTTAGGAATTTATTTGTACAGTGTTCACGAATATACAGGGTGTATCAAATTGCATGTTAACTATGGGGATCTCGTTTATTTAAAGAGATACGACGATGGTTAAATTAGAGAAAAGTTGTGGAACTTTATGCCCACTAATAATCTGAAAAGAAATTGGAGCTATCTTGCTTAGTTTCTGAATAAACTAAAAAAAACGAAATTTTGGATTTTTTGTTTTCGGCTATAACTCATTTGTCATTTATATTACATATTTCTAATTAACGCATTATTAAGACACTTTTTCATGCTGAATATAAATTTTTGATCAGATTTGGTATACCTGTTACCATTGTTCATTTTCGACTGTCAACTTTTATTTTGCTTATGGTCGGCATTTTAAATTTTTTTATATTTGAATAGAGTTTTTAATTCTGATTTCAACTATGTGTCATACTTTGCATTTTGTTTACGTTTTGAGCATGACATATCATTTAATTTATTTAAAATAAATTCTAGTAGGCTATGATATTTCCAGTTGTTTAGGAAATAATAGTGAGGTGACACTTAAATGACTCGCCCTGTGTACAGGAAACAGAATTGCGAAACAATTGTAATTTACAACAATTAATAGGAATGGCATAAAAGCTGGTTGCGAGTAGGAATTTAAGTGTATATTAAACACTCCAAATTTAATTTTTTTAAATTAATAAGTAATGAAAAAAGAGGGGGGCTGAGCCATATTTCGTTTACATCTGGTATGTACTTTTGAAATATAAATATTTTTCCAGAGTTGCTCTAGAAAATTGTATAGTTTGTGATGGAACAGTCATTGAAAATGGATCACAGCTAAAAAATTGTTTAGTAGGAAGTCATCATACTATTCCTGAACAATCAGTTCATTCAAATGAAGTTTTAACAGTAACTGACGGATTAATGGAATTTTAATTTATTTTGAACTTCTACAATCATGGGAGTTTCATAATTCTTAAGTGTGTTAAATATTGTATGTAATATTTTATTCACAACAAATAAAAATATCTAAATATTAGTTTCTGCTAACTTATCAATCAATTTTCGCGTCGCCTCCAGCTTTTACATCAAAATCGGTATGGAAATTTTTTATACCTAGAAGTGAATTCTTTTGGGGTTTGGTGGTGTTAAGCTTCTTTTTGTAAGCATGAAGGTAGAAATTTGCAAAGAGAATAACTAATGTCCATAAATACGTTACTGTAAAATAAATTAACCACAAGGGTTTATTGCATCCATTAATCCATCCAACTATAATGTGAATCATAACCATAACAAATTGAACCTGAAAATATTACATTTTATTATTTATATAAACATTTAAATTTAACTGTTGTCGTTATATTCATTTTTAATATGCAGGATTTAATGTAAATGATGGGCAGAGCGTGTTGTACAAACTGAAATGATGAAAAAAGTTCATAGATGGGTCGTGTGGGTGTATACGCTCCATAATTCCCGAGTGGATGATTCAATTTCGATGAGTTTCATATTGTGACGGTACATCAAAAATTTATCAGGAAAATTAGCAAGATCGCAACCGGAACTAAAAGTTAGAAATTTTTTGTTTGGCATATTTTCGAAGAAAACGTATTATTTAAATCTGAAAATAAAATTTACTAGAAGATCTTAGGGCAAAGCGATTCCCCTGAATAGAGGTACAATAGTACTACAATATGAGAGTTTCTTAAATGTATAACAACGGCAAAGTAAAAATTATTTCAAACTGTTGGAAATTTATAATAGAATATTGCTCGAAAACTAACAACACGATCTAGCAGAATAGAAGAGACATCAGACTGGCACGTATCGCCGAACCCCTCACTCTCCACAGATAATCACAGGTACATACACTTCAGTCTTAGATTCAACCTACCTACCATAGAGACGTACAGAAATCCGAGGTTTACCAACTGGACCTTCTATAGAGAGACCCCATCAAGTTGGAGTTTTATAAAAACCCAAGTGTACGGGTGAAATTGAACTATAGAATCCATACATAGAACTATTATAACGTCATATGAAGAAAACTGTCCTCTACGTGTCGTTAAATCGAAATGTAAAAGCCCTTGAGAGCTCGACTTTAAACAAGCTTCGCAAAGAAACTAGCAAACTATTTAAGCTAAGCATACTAGAAAACCGTGGACTGGAAGCGCCATAAGCAATCCCAGCAAAGGTACAAGAACGCCATTAGGCATGCGAAACAAACAACTTGGAAGACCTATTGCGAGGGGATAGAGAGTATTCCACGAGCATGCATTTGCAAGGTTCTCCAAAAAGACTTGGTACTCAGCTAGGAGTTCTACAGCTTCCCAATTGTGAATTTACCACCAAACTTTTATTGAGAATTCACTTTGCCGACTTTATAGAGATACTTATAGGCAATACGCCGACCGCTAAAACTCCTAGTCAGACCATATTCTATCAACTGGACTGGTGGTTGCCTCAAAGGTCGTAACGGTTAACAGCAGGACCTGATGGCATTTTCCCGGTACTCCTACAAGAGGGCTTGAAAATATTAATCAGGCCTCTCTACATACATATTACGGTGCTGCCTAGCCATTAATTACATTCCTGTGCCATGGAGGGTGGCAAAGGTAAATTTTTTCCTAAAACTGGACGAGATTTGTATTCCTAGGCTGTCATTTCGACCTATCAGTCTTACCTCCTTTTTACTAAAAGTGCAGAAAAGACTGGTAAACCACTGCATTAGAGACAGATCTTTGGCATTATCTCTACTGCATCTAAATCAACACACTTACCAAAGAGGGAAATCCACATACACAGTTTTTTTATCAAATCGTCTACAAGGTCAAGAAGGCGCTAAATCAGGGAAAATACGCACTAGGAACTTTCCTAGATATCGAAAAGGCATTTAATTGCACGACCTTTGACTCTATTTGTAATGCTTGACCTGAGCGTGGCATGGAACCCACCATAGTAAGGTGGATTGAACACATGCTCAGACACCGTAATATAACTGCAACCCTAAAGGGAAACTCCTGTGGTGCCATGTTGCCAAGGATATGCTGACGACTTGGCTATCCTTGTAATTGGAAAATTCTTTAACACAATTTGCGAAGAGATCAAAAAGCCCTTGCAATAGGTCAAGAATAGTGAATTTTTTCGAAAAAAAAGGAAGATTCACAGGCTTTAAAGAGCCCGTTCTTTTCAACCAAACATTGCAAACTTCAGGTGGGGTTAACACATTCGATGCCACCGGCTCTTCAAAGAGCCTGTATGATAATTACGCCTGTGCCACCGGCGCTATAAGAGCCGAGCGTCCTTCGCATTTCTATGTGATGTATTTTGGTGTGGCACAGTCTAACGCGGAGCTTGAATGGGTAGGCACTGAGTAAAGGTTTTACTCGAATTTTCTGCGACCGCGGTTTCAGCTTTTTTGCTACACGTTCAGTATATAAGCCAATTAAAAATGGCGGACTTGGATACTGCCTCAATTGTTGTAATATAGTTCATATTTAGTTTAATTGTAAATAATTATTGTTTTATTGACAGTTTCAAGCTTTACTTCGTTGAAATTCCCAATTAATTAATTATTAGTCAATTTTCATAATTTACAAATATGTATCTTTGAGAATGTCTTTAGAAAGCGACGAAATAATAAATACCTTATAACCAAGTTGAAATTTCTTATTATTTTACTTTTTTCAAATAATTCTGTTAGTTATTTCTAATAAATGTTGCTATATTTTAGTTTTTATTTCAAAAATAACTTTATTGTAGTATGTTTTCAGCGCCACCGGCTCTCGCAAGAGCCCAAAAAAAATGGCGCACCAGGTAAAAAAAATAGTTTACCATCTCCATAGAATAACCTTTAGTATTTTCAAAACACAAGCATAAAGATTTTCCAAAAAAAAAATGGTGGCACAGAGCAAATGTGACTCCCACCAAGTAGGCAGCGAACGTGTTAAGTATCTAGAAGTCATCTTAGATACCAAACTCACCTGGACAAGTCATGTGAAAAGACAAGAACAACAAGCTTGCGCATCTTTCTGTACGTGTAAGCGTGCCTTAGAGAAAACACGAGGACTAAGGCCAGGAATAATGCACTGGTTTTAAACGCCCCTTGGTCACAAATGTAGCTCTTGTATGGTGGCCTAGAACAGAAAAAGCCACCAAAAGAACAGCACTGACCCGCCTGCAGATAATTGGCTGTGTCTGTATAACGGGAGCAATGTGCAGAATCCCGAAAGCAGCATGGAGGTGCTGCTTGGACTCGTAGCTCTTCACCTTTTAGTGGAGGTCGAGGCCCGAGCAGCGGGCTACAGGCTAAGCTATATGGGGCAATGGAAACCTACACAGGATAATGTACAGTGGTTGGAAGTAATGAATTACAAGTAATGCATTACTGTAATTAAATTACTTTTTTCGGTAATAAGGAATATAATGCATTAATTTAATTGATAAGTAATTAGTAATTTGAATGCATTACCTTTTTTTGGTAATGTGATGAAAAAATACATTACTTTTGTCATTACTTTCATATTCAACAGAATAAATAATCAGGATATTCAGAATATCATTCACGAGTCATGACATGACAAATCCGGATAAACCTGGGACCAACAAAATCCTTATTTTCCTAGAATAATGTGTAATACCTACAGCGATGAGTGAAGGAATGTTAAGTAAGGTTTCATAGGAAATTTGTTGCTTAGTTGAGAACGAGGTACTTAGTTCGTGATCCAAAAATTAAAATACTTTCGTGCAACATATTAGCATCGTCTAATTTAAGAAAACATCTTGTGGTAAGTACTAAGTACCTAGTATAAAACAACCCTTTTATTTGAATGTTACAGATATTTACTTATTATTAATTCCAAATTTGTAGCTATACCTAATACTCATACATTTTGCCAATTACCTTTATTTGATATGTACAATGTTGTACAGTGTGAAATATCTGTATTGTAACATTTTAGGAAAGCTTAATTGGATGTTGATTAATTTTTGCTTTTGTGGCAGCAGACGTTTTTAAAACGAAACGTCACGCTCTAGCAGATAACAATTTTGAAACGCAATTGTTGTTAAATTTAAACACGGAATATGTAGAATACATTTCTTTTTAATTATTGTGTTTTGTGTGGTGTAATTATTAGTAGTATGTAATAACGACAAAAGTAATGTTAAAAATAATGCATTACTTTTTTCGGTAATTAGTAATTGTAATGCATTACCTTCCACGTAAAGTAATTAGTAATGAGAATGCATTCTTTTTTTGGCTAAATAATGAGTAATTGTAATGCATTACTTTTAAAAAGTAATGTTCCAATCACTGATAATGTAGGACATGCCAGGGTCGACCAATCCTACCTTTCGGATGGGAAGTGATCTTATGGTTTCCTACTTCTCCTTTGGCAAATTATACGATACCCTCAACCCAAATCAAGATGAATGGTTATCGAAAGACCGGTCTTTCTTTCAGCACTGATCTTGTATGGTTTACGAATGGGTCAAAAACTACGGAGGGATCAGAAGCAGGTGTCTATAGAGAAAAACACAGAGTCAAACTTAAATTTGCTCTGAGTAAATATCCAACCGTCTTCCAGGCTGAGATCTTTGCTATATTAGCCTATGCAAACTAAAACCTAAAAAGAGGGTATAAAAGTAGACATATTTACATCTGTACTGGAGCTTTCCACTTATGCAGCTTTTATCATATTTGCAAAAGCTGTTCATAGTGTCCTTTGGATACACGTGTACGTGTATGTCGATAGAGTTACCCCCTGCCATATTTACGGGACGTATATTGTCAAATTTACGATTATTCAGTGTTTCCCTACCTTACATATCTGCAGTATACTTTACGAAGATGAGGAAAACCCCTTTAGTTCGTACAAATAATAATTGTTCTTGTGAGAACTAAAAGGGTTTTCCTCATTATTGTTATAATTTTCTCACAGTCACTCATTTTTTTGTTAAGTTAACATTCATGCTGGATCTAAGTGACGAACTGATGAAACCATTGTTAGAGATGTGCATTAACACCTCAACTTTGCATTGGTCAATCAAGCAATATGCGTGCAATATTTTGAACATTAACATGTCAGATGAAAGACCTACTCAAGGTAAGAAGAAACATCTATCTGTAATATCTGTCCACCTTATCTTCGAAGAATGACAACAAATTATTGTGGACGCCACTGCGCTATTTGTGGAGAACATATTAAGTAAACTTTTGCGTCGCAGAAGGAAAATTCGGTTTACAGCAGCTATATAATACAAACCGCAAGTTTTTTTTTTCATTTCTCATTTCTTTTTGTCTTCTTCTTCTAGTATATTTGGTAATATTATTTTATGTAAGAGAGATACAGTCAAATATCGGTTGATCGTAAAAAGCATGGTTCAGAGCAGGCCATGACCGAAGTGTTAAAGTTGGCAATACTTAATATAAGCCAATTATCAAATGTTGATAGCTGTAAAAATTTTGGTTAGATACATTAAGTTAAATCACAGATAAGGTTAACACTACAGATATACGGTAAATATGGGAGCTATCGGCAGCTTGTTTTATATGATTAATAATCTGCAAATAGATGGCGCTACAATGACAATTTATAATTAAGTCACAGATGACTGTAATTGAGCAGATTACTTAGCACATATTCAAACCAAAAGTTAGACAGCCATCTGCCATGTTTAATTGTCAAATCGCAATTTTTCGTAAATAATTAATATTGAAGCCAATTCTACAACAGTCGACATGTTGAATATTTATTATTTATCACAATTCAGAACTGATACTTTTTCTGATATATCAAATTTCAGTAAACAGTAAATACAAGAAAAATATAAAATACGCGCTTTAACTAGACCCCAGATAAGGTCAGATTTTTAACGTCATCTGTGACAGATGCATTCAAATTCGCGATAAAACAGTTTCCAACACATTTCAACAGTAACAAACAAATAGCGATAGCAGCGCCCTAAAATTGGTCTGGTGCGCTGTAGCCATACTAACGCTAATTTCGTCTCCAAATATGGGCGGACATTTTTTATAAGGGGTCGTATATCTGTAGTGTTAACCTTATCTGTGGTTAAATGTATCTAACCAAAAATTTTTTCAGCTGTCGGCATTTGAAAATTGTCTTATATTAAGTATTGCCAACTTTAACACTTCGGTCATGGCCTGCTCTGAATCATTTTCTTTACAATCACCCGGTATAACTATACATATACATACAATTAATCTGTCTTTATTCAAAGAGGTCGTTTAACTCTGAAGGAAATGCTTTTAAAATCCATTTATTTTAATTTCCACTTAAACGAGCTTATGCTTTTCATAGTTTTTGTATTTAAATGTAAATTATTGTAAATAATTGTTGATAAACACCTGGCACTTCTCCGAACTATTATTATAGAAACTTTAGGAATTAGAGAATGGCTATCTTTAGTCCTCGTGTTATATTGATGACTAAATGTTGTAATTACGTTAGGATTTTAATAAGAAAATTTTGCTAGTTGTTCAATATATATTTGCGTAGGACTGGGCAGATTCGCTTCAAGGTACAACAAAAAAATATTACATAAATAACTCCGTTTGAGACACCGCTGGTGCAGTTATTCAAACAAAAATTAGAAGAAAAAATAATTAGTTTAGTTACTAAATACTATATATTAGAATTTCAAAATATTACTGCAACTACTACGAAATTTCTGACTGAAAAGTTATTACTGTTCCATCGCCAGGAGGCTGTAACTCCATAGGGTAGCGTTTCCGGACCCGTGTTTACATAAACTTTTATAATCATTTTAATGAGTACAACACACTCTGTAAACAGCACCCACCATTGTTTACACCCTATAATAGTCCTATACCTATTAATTATCTTATTGTCAATCGTTATTGGGTGCCTCCAGAGGACCTCAGCAGCTTTGCTGCTGACTCAACAATACCAGTTATGTCATTGCTGGCCGCCTGATGCAACCAATCCAATAATATTACTGTCTGCAACAAAGCTACTATGGTCCTCTGGATGCAACCATTTTTTTACATACAAGCTGGATTTGGGTAAGATACTTTTTCCACCATAAATATTTTTGCATCTTCGGTCCCATTGCCGACAGAAGATAATAAGTGTACATTATTACATGAACGAATGTATTTATACCAGCACTAAAAAAAGCTGTAAAATGAGTAATAAAAAAATGTAGGTAACTATTGGTGTTTATATTTTTTGGTATAATTGAAACTTACCTTGGCCTCCTGGTACATATAAGATGCCTACATACCAATTGAAAATCATTGATGTGTGATGGTAAATATGCAGAAATGTCAGTTGGTTGTTTTTTTTGCGGAACACAAAAAATACCTGTTTATGCAATTGAATAAAAATAACATAAAGTTAAAATGCCCAAAAATACATACTGTGTCGATTAAATCCACAAGTTTTGACAAATAGAAGTACCAAAATGCTGTTGCCATCTACGAATTAAAAAGATAAAGATGCTTATGCATTGAATCAGTAGTACTTACTCGAAGAGCCAGTTTGTTATTACTAGAATCTAAAGGTGTGCAAGATAATTTATATCCAGCAAGATATGCAGATAGGAATATTTCTTTACAAATATATGCTGAAAATGTGATTTGAATGGTATTATATAATATAAGAGCATTCTTTAAAGGTAGTGGTTTTCTATTTCTCATTAAACGTTTTCCACTTATTATAATTGCAGCATACAACAAGTAGATACCCACTAAACTAAATGGAGAATTAAAGAATATCCAATTTTTCACCCTTGCATCTAAATTAAAAAATAGTTTTAATAGAAGGAAAAAACAAAAAAAAACATAATACCTGGCTTTCCCAAGTAGTTTTGAATACAGAGAGGAATTGGTTCAGAAAAAAACATTTTAAAAACATATATGTGTGTTTCTCAATTTTACAACTTAATTGTAATGTAAACAATGTAGAATGTTTTTATGACAGCTTTTGTTCATTTTCATAGTCACTGTGATGTTAACAGAAAAAATATAGAGTGAGTGCAGAAAGGAGCATTGTAATCAAAAAAAGCTTTGGATGAAAATTTACTACGGAATAATGTTTTAGTTTTAACCATTGTGGAAAATTATAAATTTTTGTAATTACAATCAAATTCGTTGACAGATTTGTATTCTTAATTGTCAACAAAAAACAGTATCGCGCGAATCAGCACATCCTTGAAATGGTACATTTAGTAGTTTCCTTTTCTCGGTGCTCTCTTTCTAAAACGCTACAGAATGAGGCCATAGCAACCAGTGTTTAACAAACTCACTGAAATGGTCAAAAAAGTTCATGTAAACATGTGTCCTAAAATGCTTCTGAGGGAGCTAGGGCCCCTTAAGGGGGCGAATGAAATTTAAGTTATAATTAATATCTTAGACACCCTCTGGGCGGTAGAGCTCTCAATAGCCTTGTAAAGGAATACTATTGCGTAATTTTCATTAGAAGTAGGTACTAAGTACAATAATTTTCACGTAAATTCCAAAAATATTTTGATAAAAATCAATTTTAATATAAATAGTAATTCTTCTAATAAAATGATACAGTCATCGATATAAATCATAGTTCAAAAACTCCTATTCAACTATATGTTACTTAAAGGTTCTTGCAGGACCATCTTAATACACCGGGCCGGCTCATGCTGTAGCGCTGTGGAGGGGATGGCGCCCGTAAAATGCATGCGGTGTATAGGGCGTTTTATATGTTTTAATTCATTTACGATATTGAAGTATAATAAAACGTCACCATTTTTCGAATATTTATTTTATTAGGGTTTGCATTAATAAGTAAATAACACAAATGCAGAATTTCATATTTATTTCCATAAAAAGACGTACGTCGAAGATACATATATTCAGTATAATGTTAATGAATAACTACTAAATTAAACATTTAAAGTGGAAATAAAAAATAGAACATTGTACTTAAAAATTAAACACTATTTAGTTCAGATACAGTACATAGTACATATTAATTTTAATTGACAATAACAATTCTTTATTATGTTAAATGAAAGGTATTCAATTTTCTTTTTTTAGACTCACCTTTAACATCATTTTTAGTTTTTGTATAATTATTCAATAATATGTTAGAAAAAATCATTGTTACTTTATCAACAACAGATTTTCTGCTGTTGCACAAACAGTTGTCGAGATCTTCAAAATTAATTGAATCGAAATGCTCCACACTTAATTTGCATAAAAGACCTCTTTGGTTTGTAGCTGCAATATATTGTTCTTCGTATATTTCACTAATAAGTACTTTAAAAGTTTTAAACATTGTTATTATTATTTCTAATAAAAATTCTTTTGGCACTTTTAAACCACCCCTGTCTAAATCTTTTATATAGGAATATGCCTCCGGGCTGCAGTCGTATTCCAAAATTTTGTCAATAGTTAAACAATTAATGCAATTTTTACATGTAAGTTTTGATCTTAAACTATTAGCTATATATCCTGCTATGTAAATTAAAACCATATGGTCATTTTTTGTAATTTCAACGACGTCAATGTGCCTGTCGAATTCTTCATAAATTGCGTGTATATAATCATCTTCATTATCAATAAAATGCACATCGTTTATTTCAGAAATCAGCGTTTTGATTTCAAACTGGCCTTTACTAGCAGATTTAATTTTCAGTAAACTTAATAGCTTAATTTTCTTTTCGGACTCTAATATTTGAGTTACAGAAACGTTGTAACTTCCTCCACTCATTTGTCTGTATTGGCCAAACCTTCCTTCAAGAGGGTCTGTTTGAAATTTTCCTAACAACACATATTTAAAATTTAGTTCTGTTAATAAATACTTGCATATTAAAATTAACGTTTCACAAGTATGTATTAACGCCTCTTGAGTGTGTCGTGTAAGTTTACCATGCCGCTTTTCTACGTTTTCAACTTGTAATTTGTCCCAATTTTTTAACCACGTTATAAATTTTTCTAGAATTTGAATATTTTTGTCATCTACTTGTTTTATAGGATCACAATATGGGTCTCTAAGGTGAATACCTTTGTAAGGGCTGTCTCAATTAACTATTTTCCACCAAGAAGGTATTGTGTCTAATTTTTAAGTCGCTCTGAAGTATTCTAAGAGCTGATATATTTTTTTCATCAAATAATCTGACGCATAATGATACATTTTGTCGTTGTATGCCATTAGGATTTAATACTGCAGCATTTAATGCCGGAGCCATTTTAACAATCTGCGATTTTTCAAAAAAATATAAATTGCGCAAATGACAAACTTTAGCCGTTAAGTAATTTTGCAACGTGTTTATAAAACGTAATTCTGCACAACACAATTTAAAACAGTATATTATACAAAATAGCACACAAAAACAATATAAGCAATAGCAATAATTAAGGCAAAAGTAATATGAACTATTGGTGCCTACTATTTCACTGTTTCGAGTGGACAAGAGTGGTCCTGGCACGACCAGACACGGCATCAGCCGTAGGGCGCTTTCCCCTCCACTTTAGAAACTTTTTACGAGCATGAGCCGGCCCGGTGTATTAAGATGGTCCTGGTTCTTGATGTAATAGTTAACTTAAAGATTGATTTAAAGGAAAGTAAGAAGAGACTATAGACTGGTGGCCTATAGGCAGGCCCTCGAAGGTAGATTAATAAATGTACTTAGACCTCGTAACATCGAAGAGATGGAATCTCAAACGAAACTTTTGCAAGGGGTGATTATGGCCTTTTTTAAAGACAGTTGTCCCCTAAGGATCGTGATCGTGGTGGAACTAAAACCTCCAAACATTAAGAAAAAAAACGAGCAGGCTCGTCGATGGTTCGGCTGCACATCAATTGAAATCTTCCGTGCAGCAGTGTCTAAAACAATGATGGCTATTTGGATCGCCAACCTTCGAAGGGAGATGGTGTGAGAAGAAGAAGAAGGCTCGTTAACAGAGCAATGCGCACTCACCTTGAAACGGACTGGGACAGCTGTCATCCCTAAAAGGGAAGACTGGGCCCGAATCGAGGACCTTCTAAAGTCAGCCGATCTAGTTCATAGATGGATCGAAGACAGCAGAAGGTTCCGGTGCAGGGATCTAAGGCGATAAGCCTAGAGCAAAGTTTTCTTTTGCTCTTGGCAAGTTTGCCACAGTGTTCCAGGCAGAGATTTATGCTATCTTAATCTGTGCCCAAGAGAACCTAAGCAGAGGTCTAATAAGAGCATATGCAGCGATAGCCTAGCGGCTCTCTATGGGGCACCAAGTGTAAAGTGAACATTAGCTGTGCATTTCACGGTATTTAAGGCAATTTGTTCCAATATTTATTATATATACACACATTTGGCTAAATGCTTTTTATTTTAATAAATCATTCTAGATTTAAATAAATTCTTAAACATTTGGTTTAAATATTCTAACATTTAATAAAGCATTAGAGATTTAAATAAATCTTAAAACATTTACTTTAAATTTTCAAATATTTAATCTAAGTTGCAGGCTTCCGCGGCCGTTGTTAATTACAGGCAGTTCATGCACCGATGACGCGGCTCCAACCCGGAAGCCTAGATGTTATTTTCAAATATTTAGTAAATCTTTATGAATTTAGATAAATCTGTACATATTTGTTTTAAATCTTTCAATATTTAATAAATATTCGCCGATTTAAATAAATCTTTACCGATATATTTAAATCCTTACAGATTTAAATAAATACTAGTGTTACCCCAGCGCACAATGCACTGACAGACTGAGCGTTGACAGAACAGGCGAAATGCTAAGTCACGTGATGCATTAGTTCCAATAATGACACGCGGCGTTAGTGTAGATGTCGCCTCAAATGAAGCGCGTCTAGCAGACTTTCATATATATTATAAATTAAAAAAATTATTATTAAAAAATCGACGTAGAATAAAAATTAAAAATGTTTCGTGTTCCATCAGAGGATAGAGACCTTTCATTGAAAAAAAAATGGTCCAAACTGATGAAGCGGTAGCCGCTGGAGGAACCGGAGAAGAAAACCCTTTGAGCTTTTATATATATATAGATTTCATTTAATTTTAAGCTGTCATATTTAATGTTAACTTGTCATATTTATTTGACCTTGGTAGACCCATGCTACATAGAAGACCAAGACCGTTTACATTGGTGGTAACGTTCAACAATTATGAACACGTTTTCCGTATTTCAAGAATTTGTACAATGAATGTTAGTTCAATCATCAATAACAACATAAACATTGCATAATTTATTATTCATACAATGAAAGTTTCCTCAACATTCCCTTGAAAACGTAATCTTCAGTCTGTTTTGTTTAAGTGTCGAACGCTCCCACCATGACCCTGCCTTGCCCCTTACTACCGGTGTAAACGGTCTTGGTGTCCTAAGTCGGCTGGGCTCATCAAGGTCAAATAAATATGACAGGTTAACGTTAAATATGACAGCTTAGAATTAAATGTTGAAACATTTATTTAAATATGTAAGAATTTATTTATATCGGTAAAAATTTATTTAAATCTGCGAATATTTATTAAATATTGAAAGATTTAAAACAAATATGTGCAGATTTGGCTAAATACATACAGGTTTACTAAATATTTGAAAATTTAAAATAAATGTTTTAGGATTTATTTAAATCTCTAATGCTTTATTAAATATTGGAATATTTAAACCAAATGTTTAAGAATTTATTTAAATCTAGAATGATTTATTAAAATAAAAAGCATTTAGCTAAATGTGTGTATATATAATAAATATTGGGACAAATTACTTTAAATACCGTGAAATGCAGAGCAAATTTTCACTTTACACTTGGCGCCCCATAGCTCTCAAGGCTCTTGATTCAACCAAATCAATGCTGGTCGAAGACTGTCGTGAAGCCCTAAGCAGATTCGGCTCACACAATTGGGTCAAGCTACTCTGGGTGCCCGGCCAAAATAACATTAGTAGAAACGAGGAAGCCCATGCTCTGGCCAGGAAGAGCTCTAAGAAGCCCTTCTTTGGCCCTCGGACTCCCCACGACTGTCGCAAGGCAAGAGACTGAGAACTGGGCTCGCTCCCAGTTCAAAATCCACTGGACCTTGCATCCAGGGCTGCGCCAGTCAAAGCTTCTTATCCGAGAACCTTAGCCATGGCGTTCCAAACAACTCCTACGCTTACGTAAGGAAACACATCAGGATCGTGGT
The DNA here is from genome assembly GCA_958336395.1 of Ctenicera cuprea. Lineage (NCBI taxonomy): Eukaryota > Metazoa > Arthropoda > Insecta > Coleoptera > Elateridae > Ctenicera > Ctenicera cuprea. Next base: position 35,735,081 of record OY284491.1, on the reverse strand, counting down.
AGGTTTCCTGACCGGCCATGATTCTTTATGGTTCTTTTAATAAACACCATAGGAGTAGTAAACGACCCCATGTGCAGGTTCTGCGAAGAAGAGGAGGAATCTTCCCTCCATCTTCTCACCCATTGCCCCAGACTAATTGTATTGGGGCACCAACACATCGGCATCCTGTTTCTGGAGCCAGAGGAACTACAGGATATCTCTCTCAGCGGGGTACTAGCCTTTGCTCTAAGTACCGGCCTGTACGAGGAGAATCCCGGAACTAGCGGTGGATGTAGAATGGGCCAATTAGGCTTATATGCTGCGGAGTTCCGCAGCGCCGTAAGAAGTAGAAGGAGAAGTACCGTAAACAATTTCATCTACGAAGTGGAAGATATGTAAATCGACATCCATTCGACTTGTTTGGTGATGGTGAATCCCAGTGGTTTGATTGTACGTTATCTTTCGAAGTTTTAAACGGGTGAATACCAACTGGATACGCATGCATGCGGCGCTACAAAGAAACTAATCCAAGGGGAGTTGGAAGACCATGACAGTGGTGCCATACGTACAGTAATTACCGTATTTGTATGATAGATTACGCTAAATTACGGTATATGGTCCAAATCCCATTACCGTACACAAATGTACGGTAATTAAAATTTTTCTATTTCCTATTATTATTTATTTAAAAATAAAAATAAATGGAACTACTTATATCTCTGGCAAGCCTAACATGCGTGACTAATAGAGGTACTTAAATGTCTTTTTAGAATTGGGGATTCCACCCAACTTTGTGTATAAGGAGTGAAACCGATTTTTTTGTCAAACACTATTTTTTTTACAATATTTTTTAATAAAATGCTGTTTAAATTTTTATAAACTGCAGTTTTTTTATTATTATATATACATCAGCACTATAGGCCAGAAGGCCTTTGGCTTAATCTTCTTCCATTCCTTCTTATTCCTTGCTTTCTCTTCCTATTCCGTTATGTTATAATTGTTCAAGTCTTCTTTTACACTATCCCACCAAGTCTTTTTGGGTCTGCCACGTCTATTTTTTCCACCTACTTCACTTATGAGCGCTGTTTTGACTGGAGACAGTATCACTTATCCTCTCCATGTGCCCTAACCACCTTAACCTGTTTTGTTTCACTACAGTTCCTATCGGTACTTCTTTACAACACTCCTCTAGATCTTTGTTTGTTCTTCGTCTCCAAAACCCGTTTTCACACACTCCTCCGAAGATTCTACCCAGCACTTTTTACTTCCAACTTTCTATCTTCCTTTCGCTTTCCAATGTTGTAGTCCATACTGCACTTGCGAGAGTCATGTTGGGTCGAATTACCGTTCTATATACTCTTAATTTTGATTTTCTTGAGATAATTTTGTTATTCAACATTCTTCTAAACGACCCTATACTTTTAGATCCTGCTAATAATCGTTTTCTTATTTTGCTCTCGTAATCTCCTTTGCCTGTCAACTCAACGCCTAGATAGGTAGCTTTGTTTACTAGTTTTAGTTTTATCGGTTTATGCTCCTCCTGTTTAATTTCTAGATACTGGTTTTCTGGTTGTTGTTCATTACCTAATATCATATATAACGATTTATCCGGATTTAATTCCCAACCGACATTATTTGCATTAATTTTAACAGATGTTTGCTGGTGTAAAAATTTACGCCGTATTAGCAACCAAACCAAAACAAAGTTGGTTTTTTAATTTTGCATTTTACTATAACAAATCAACATTTCTTATTAAAGGTCTTAAAAATAATTTTCTGGTGTACCACAGAACAATCAATAAATCAAGACTCAAGAAGAAAGTGGCGCAACTCCGCAATTTATGTATGTTCCGTGGTGCAACTCTTGTATTGCATCAGCCCATTCAACTTGTACATTGTTCTGTGGTACATACGTTGCAGCAATTCGGTGATGATGTCGGTTTATAAGGATACCCAGGTTAGGGAACCTATAACATCGCTGCAGCTGTCTGCTTCTTCTCGTTGCCATGCTAACCAGGAAAAAAATGGTTGGTGGCCGAGGTGCGCCGCACGCTGCCGCCATCGCAAAGGAGGCTATAAATCGTTTTAAAAAAGCAAGTAAATAAACCCGAACCATCCGGAACCCTCCCAGAACATAGTTTTTTGTTTATTAAATGTAAACTAGTTCTCAGCATTTCCGTGCAACCCAAAGTGAATATTATAAGTTTTAGTTTTTTTAAATTTATTTTGTCCTCTGGGTGAAGATAAAGTAACAATAAATACAATGGTGCATAAATTGTATATTTGCTCAAATTTTTCCGGTTCTCCCCCAAACACCCCTTTACATCACTGCTTACGATGGATGCGCCAAAACAAAAGATTTGTACACAGACGCCCAAACCTTAACGTGCGGGCCTATTTATAACGACTAAAATATTAATAGTTATGTCCTGCATTGCTTTTAGCTTATGCACGCATGTCTGCGAGGTCTATCTGCCAGAGATTGTCAAATCCCTTGCATGTTACTTTTCATTGTCGTAATTTTTTTGGGATGGTTTATGTAGTTCCTCTATCACCTCTCCTTTTGTTGCCGTTTGTATTGTGCATTTTTCAATTTTCCTATTCATCTCGTTAAGTCTTCCTGTCCATCAACGGATCAATTTTACAAAACAAGCTCGAAAATGCTGTACTTTGAGAGGTCATTGCTCGCGACCTATTTGTTAGTGTTTTTTTTTTATTTGCAGAAAATTTACTGTACTTCAACTCATTTCTGGATCACTTTTACATGTAATCATCAGCGACAATATTTCAAGAAATCTGCAGTGTGCGATTTTAGAAAACTAAAAAAAAGTTTTTTTTTTGGAAGAGTGTATTTTGGAAACTATTAGGGCCAGAACATTCTATTTTTTTTAGTTTTACGCAGAATTTTCTCAGCTTATTTTTAGGACTACTTTTCATGTAGGATGCAATGAAAATTAACAATCCACGATTTTGTAACTTTTGCACTTTGCACTGACCCAGTTAGGATTTTTTGACGCTCAAATAAAGGGTAGCATAAAATTCCATTCCTGAGTTATTTCCTATTTTTGCGACGTGATGACTTGCCTATTTTGTTTTTTCCTAACACTTGCACCATTGCAACCTACACCATTTGTTCTCCAGTTTCAACATCAGCGATGTTCTCACAGATTGGCGATATTACAATAAAAAACCACATTTGCTTTCACATTTATTTACAAAAAATACTATACAATTCCATTTGCATAACATTTTGAGTACAATAAATATTTACATCTAAATAACAAAATATGATAAGCCTTTTTTAAAATTTTAATGTCGCAACACCAACTTTGATTTTTTAGTTAAAACTTATTTGAGAATTTGCAATATACCTATAATTTGCAGAAACATAATCGAATTATTGTATATACTTGTGTTTATAAAAATTGTGCTTGTAGTTGTTGAATACATGTCAATAAAATAGCTAATCCATTTTTCATATGTGGGTAGTAAAAATGGCATACTCATAACAAGCAAAAACGTTTTCAAATACTGAGAGATTAAGTATGAGAGCTGTAAAAGCTGTTACTTATTTTGCCGCCTAACTACTCCGTTTCTATGTACACTTACTAAACAATAGATTGAGACAAAAAAATGTAATACAAAACACATTAATAAACATTACCTATGAAAGCAATAGAAATAAGTACTAAATTTAAACTTACATTATTATAAACAAACATAATAAATATATCAACCAGGTATACACACATTAAACTTACACCTAAAGCTTACGATAACAAAGGCAATACTTTACAAAAGTAAAAAATTGCAAACATTTTTAACATTACCTACCTACCTACATGCAAATGCATTGCTTAGGCACTCGTGGCATGTCTAACAAAAATCCCAAACAATATTTCAACATTTTGCTGTAGAAATAAAGACAGATGGTCCCTTGCAGGCACAAAAATCACATTTTAACATGACAAATTAACAAACAGCACATTGCCAACTCAAAATATGCTTTAGTTTTTGGCACTTTATTTAAAATTGCAAAATACGAGTTAATTCTTTCAAAAAGCTCAGCTGCACAGTTGCAACAAACAAATTACGGTAAATTCACCCTGAGCTCAAAAGCTAAATATATTTACATTTAAAAATTTATAGTACTATTCAAATGACTGTAAGATATAAACAGGTATAGAACATTTATATATATATATATTGAAAAAAAAAGTGAATCGAAACCTTTGTACCCAAGTGAAAAATTTTACTACAAGACTATGTTTTCTTAGTCTATCTTTTTACCATTACTTTGAATACTTTGACTAACAAATCCATTGTTAATTCCATTCGAATAACAGGGTTTATAAGTATTTGATAATTCACTTTCTAGATAACTGTCTGCTACATCAATTTTACCATTTGCTACTTTTCCATTTAATAATGATTTTTCTTCTTCCAAAACAGGCTGCAAAACATTACAAAAAAATATTTAAAATTAACATATAACCAGTACAAAATTACTTACCATGCAAGCACCGGTGTTATCACTTTTCACAGCCTTTTTGTCATCAGTATATTTGATTTTATAAAAATCGGAAAATAGAAACAGGAACATAACCCCATGTAAACCAATCCAAATCATGAAGGACTTAGGATAGTTGCACTCCGTGAAGAGCAGTTGGAATTGATGCGAGAATATCAAAACAAATTGCACCTATAAAAATTCACATTTATGATAATTTTCAGAAGTCAATAATTAGCATCAGTCGATGAAGAATACTGATTAGGAAAGTTTTTTAGAATCTGTTTATTCTACAGTCTTAACTGATCAAGTAAAAATAAAAGTAAATTTATCTAAAATAGTTCCTTCAAAAACAATCACATTTTTCTGTTTCTATACAATTAAAAAAAAGTTTACACTTAAACACAAAAGTTTAAAATAATGGATTAAAATCATTTTCACGTCTATTTTAAGACCTACTGAGTTATAAAATATTTTTCCAATTTGTGCTTGGGAAAGAACCTTCTTACTACAAAATATCTATAAGTAATTTTAACAATTACATAACCCAACCATCAAAGACACTAATAGTTTTTACAATATAGAACATTGTCATTGGTTGCATTCAGCAGACTCAACTGTTTCTGTGATCGCTACTTAGCCCAATCAAATTAGCACAAAAAAGGGCAAATAGCGTAAATAATATATAAAGAATTTAAACTTAGCATACGTGCTTTTAAATACTGTACAAATAAATACCTAAAGAGTTCCCCTCTGTCCGAGGCTGGCTTCATCACCTAAATTCCAAAAGACACCCCCTGAGCTGTGATCCAGAACTGGTTTTTCGCAATTATCTCGGAAACCATGCATCGTAGGAAAAATGTTATATTAGACAGGGATAGGGAATACAGTTTCAAACAAAAAAGTTTATATGCGTTTTTATCGTAAAAACTATAGTTCGCGCTCAATTGAAGCAAGAAGAGGTTTTGGTTTCGAGAAATTTATAGTTAGGAGTGGTACAACTTAACATCGCAGTAAAACACTATTACACCACGTGGGGAAGCACAGAATTCGTAAGTGTGCTTATTTGGCAAATAGGAACCGATCAACTTGCAACTAAGCTTTTAAAAAGTAATTGTAGATCTAAAAAGAAATGTTAGTATATTTTCAACTTTAAAAATTCCTCAAAAGCCCCCTAACTAAGATAATCGAATTGAGGTTTTTTTATTTATAAAAGCACTTTTAAACAGTTCAAGAAACTTGTTACTCTTCTTTAGCGCCGCCTAGAAGTTAATTCAAAGTTTCATAACGTTTTGCACTCTAATTTTTGGAAAGTTTGCACCAGTGGTATTCATCGTCTGATGTCAGAATCAAAACAGGCACCCAATTTTTTATACCCTAATCTGTTTGCAAAAGCGGAACGACACAATTTCCATAGGGCCAAAACGTGTGATTTTTAAGTTCGACCCTGCATAACTAGTTTTTGGTATACAGAATGTTTTAAAAAGCTTACGATTTTATCGCATGGAGGGTTGTATATCTGGACGAGCTCTATTCAGCTGTGCAGACCCCATCTCACTAACTAGTTTGATTTCCAAGTTACAGCGTGTCAAAAAAAAGATTGCCGCACTCTGGAGGCAAAAATAGGAACTTGTATAAAGCGGTTTACTACATCTGGGTAAATTTCAACAAGCTCTTTTGTTTGGCAGAAACCACATGCGGCTATCGTTGCTCCTTCCCAATATATAAGCAGCACGCTAGACTTCACCTACCTGCATTGATTGACCGCGAACTATAACTTACTTTTAGGGAAACAATGCACATAAACTATTTTGTTTGAAAGTTTATTCCCTACAGTTTTATACCATGTAACATTTTTCATCCGATGCACCGTTCACAAGATAATCGCAAAAACTCCGTTCTGGGTCACCACTCAGGAGCGTTTTTTGAAATTTAAGGGATGAAGCTACTATCAAATGGAAAAAACTCTTAAGGTGTTTATTTGTACAGTACTAAGGAATAGGTATGCCAAGTTTAAACTTTTTATAAATTATTTCCTCTAAAATGTCTAACTTGCCTGGATTAACTCATTTTTTTGAACATAAATAACCTACGCTACCTTGCTACTTAAAGCAACTGAGCACACTGCATTCAATAGACAAGAAGCGATCACTAGTAGCAGTAATGTTGATACCTGATATTTATCACACCTGCTGAATGCAACCACGCACTGCATTGCTATATTCCATGTTTTTAAGATCTACATTTATTGTTTAATGTTAACTATCAAGGTACCAGTAAGTATTTGTGATACTACGGTCTACCACCCAATTTATCATACCATTTGGAATGTGGTAAGATACTTCTTCCACCAGATGTATTTTTGGTACTTGGGGCCCATTGCAGCAACCATGTAATAGAAATACATTACTACATGAACGAAGGCATTAAGTAGAGCGAAGAATGTGCTGTGGCCACCTAGAAATAATTAAAAGTTCCTAATTAATATTTAATATATTTAATACTAGGTATACAATGTGTCCCAAATTTGAAGCTCAGAATTGGTATCTTAAAAACACGGTTGGAGATGTGTTTTAAAAGCACTTTTTTTATTATTCCATATAACTTTAATCTGTAAAATCTATCTTCTGGATAATTTTCGTCTCTATAAATTAGATGAACTTATTTTTTTTTATCAAGTTTTGAGATTTTTGCAGAACAAAAGCGAAAATTTACATAATTAAAAAATATATCATACATTTAATTAACATTGTCTTAGATATTTTTAATTATTCCAAACTATCTTCGATATTTATAGATATTTAAAAATATTTCTGAAATATTTTGAAAATCGCCTATTTGAGAATAACTTAAGAGATAATTTACAATCATTTTAAAACATCCTCGTGTTATAATTTAATAGGGGACATGTGTTTATTATAGTACTTACATTAACTATTTTTTTGTTTAAAACTTTAATTTGGAATTTTGTAAATAAACATATTAGCAATATCTTAGATATTTTTTTTATTTGAACAATAGTTTAGCTATTCTTAATAAAAAATAATATTTATAAGATATTTGTAAATTAATTAATTAAAAATATTCTTGAAATGTTTTGGCTGTTAATAAAATAAGCCAAGAAGTACCTTTATGATATTAAAAAATGTTTTAAACGTTTACAACTAATTCGTTTCTGTCGATTGTATTACAAATATCGTAGATATTAATATTTTAGTTGAAAAAACTTCTGTGAACAGGGTTCCCACCAACTATCAAGAATTAGAATCCATGACTTTTCCAGGATATCCATGACCAAAAATCATATTTACCCATGACTCTCGACAAAAAAAATCAATAAAATTAGAGAACACTTGAAACATTTTTTAATGAAAAAAATACATACATGAAACAGGATATTAAAATAATGTTAATAAAAATTACCAAAAACTGACGAACAACAATATTTTTAACATAGCGAAAAATTATAATATTACTATGTTACAAATTCGTCTTCAGCACTTCAATTTTTTTTCAATTTCTTTTACTTCTGTACTAAATGTTACATCAATTTTTCTTTTCTTTTCTTGTAACTCTTTTATTTCCGTTTGTATTTTTCTATTTTGAGCAGAGATTTTCCACATTTTTTTCTTGCTTATCTTTTTCTAATACTTGTTCCTATTTCCTACTACCTTGCTTGTAATATAGTAGAATAGTATCGCTTATTATATTTTGGGCTCGCCCACACTGTATTACATTATCGTAGATGATTCTTTGAATAATATTTTTATAACTTCCCAAAGACCTTTATAATCATCATTATTTAACAGTCCAAAATAAAAAGCATCCAATCTTTGTGCACATTTGTCAAGTACTGGCAGTACAATATCTGCAAAACTGAGGAGTTGATTTAAAGTTGCATCCAGCCAGTCTGATTTAAAATAGGTTGGTTTGGCCATATCCGTTTAGCTTAAATCAAGAATAATTACACTTCGCCGCATTTTTGTATGTAATTATTGTATTTACTTTGCAAATTAATAAAATACTGTTCAACTAAACAACTGTAAACACCGAACTAAAATCAAAACATAACCTGCTAGCTACAACAAACCATGATTCGCCCGAATGTCAAATCAAACTGAAAGATTTCAAAAAAACACGCAGTGCGCCAATGCAAAAATAGTCACGTTTATGCGTTTTTTTTTTATCAATTCACAAGACAGTATACGGCGGTCTGACTTGCACCCAATCATAAGCCATATTACGTTCCTTGGAATTTAACAAGGATAAGAAAAGTACCTCAATGATCTTTTAAAAACCTTTAGCAGCAAAAGTTTTAATAGCGGCAGTTTTAAAAACTCAACCGGAAATCTTTTAATTTTTTTAAAATTATGTTAACATTACTGCAAGAAAATCAGGTTTTTACTGTAAAATAAGAGAAAAATCAAGACTTTTGCCAAATTTTGCATAAAATCCATGATTTCCAGGTTGAAATTTTAATTCCCTGACTTTTCCATAACTTCCAGGTTATCCAGGGTCAGTGGGAACCCTGGTGAAGTTTAAATGTTCTAAACATATCTACAGGATATTTATAAACACCAAAAAATGGGCTTAGGATATTTCGAATTTAACTATTTATAAATATCTCAAAAATACTTTAAAAAAAATTTATTTATATTATAGATATTTTTTAAAAAGTTTTATAATTAAATATATCGTAGGTATTTTTTATTTGAAAACAATTGAATTCAAAATACCTTCCATAATAAAAAAAATAAATTTTTTATATCCAAAGATAATTGAATACTGGTCTGTTTTAAAATATTTTAAATTATTTTAAAACATGAAGAAATAATTATTGAATATCTAAAATATTTCGAAATTACCGCCATCTATAAAGTTTGTAGGTCTGCTAGGTTACAAACTTAAATGTAGCAACAGTGTACAGCTGCAGACTTGCTTGTTTAAGTTACGCTAGTGCACATAACATGCTAAACAAGATTTGTAAATTGTTGTTGCAGTCACAAAACATGTACCATTAGTCTATTCCAGCGGTTTTCAACCTTTTTGAGTGGCGTACCACCAAAAACTTTTTATAATTTTAGGTACCACCTAACTAAAATACCTATCTAGGTAATTTAAATAATTGCAATTTATGTGCAACTGAAATTTTTACCAAGAGTAAAAATAAAATTTAACAATATTAAAAATATTTTTTATTATATTTTTAGGTAGATACATGGGTACAATAATAAAGTGATTAGTGGAAAGGCTGTGCTTGAGTATTTATTTTATGTGGTGTTGATTTTGTCTTATTTAACTTGCCACCGGAAATAATTATATGTACCACCAGTGGTACATGTACCACAGGTTGAAAACCGCTGGTCTATTCTCTATTACTTTAGCAACCCAGTTTAAGGTAACACATAAATAAATGTATTATTAAATGAAGTTAAATAATAACTTAGCGGTAGTACAAACCTTATTCATGGCAGTAAATAAATATTCACAATGTTTTATTACAAAACATCTAAAATATTTTAAGTTAAATTTATTGTGTAATATAAATTTGAAATATCTGAGATATTTCGAAATAGAATTTTTTTTAAATATCTAAGATATTGGGAGAATACATTTAATTAAAAATATCTAAGATATTTTATTAAATTCAGATTGAGTTTAAATATTTTAAGATATCTATAGTATATTTCTAAGCAGATAATAAAAAACATCTGAGGCATTTTGAAATAATTAAAAATATCTTAGATATTTCTAGTTTAAATATATTTACAGTACAAACCTATAATTCGTTAAGACAATATTTTTCTGGAAGAAAGTGGTGCACACATTTTAGAAAAAATAATGTATATACCTCGTTTCTGAAGTGCCTTTATGACACTCATGTGTTGTAAACCTCGGCATCCTCTGCAAACTCCACACTCGTTGCCATAAAGTTCCACTTTGGAAACTTGATATATAAATAACTATTAAAAAAATGTCAATAAATAATTTTATTTTTTTGAAATTCGCTTCCACTAAAAAGGTAAACGGCATTCCATAGCTTTTCAAAAAAAAACAATGTCAAAATTAGTGTTATTAGAAAGCTTATTTTTCTTCCGTTTCAATGCTATAGGGGTTGACATTTATTTTCGCAAATTAAAATATTTAGCAAAAACGCTCTTGTTTTACACTGAAGTTGTATGTGTATCTCCAACCGTTTTTTCGAGATCCCAATGATGAGCTTCAAATTTGGGACACACTCCCATAAAGGACATTTAGAAAGTTGAAGGACAATAGTTTGGGGTATCATTTTGAACTAAATTTCCCATTATAATTTTTTTTCCAAATTACTATGCATTTCCAAATAAATCAAATTTTGATTGACATGTGGTAGATCCATTTTAATTGCAAAATGATATGATAAATTTAAATTCATTGTTGTACCGAAATTGCATTGGATATAGTATATTACGTAAAAAATACTTGTTCCTAACTAAAACCTTGTGTCTAATTTAGTTTGATGTCATCTATTTTCATCCAATGAAATTATTCCACACATTCGAAATTTTGCTTATAGTCCAGTGTAGTAATGGCTGAAATGGTTTTAGCAGAAATAAAATTGAGTGTAAAAAATAAATTCAAATCGTTTTTTACAAGTTTCTATACTATATAAATAATGTTTGTGGTAAAAAATATGACAGAAATTTGTAAGTTAATTAGTATCAGTAAAAGGGTTTTAAATTGTGGCTCGAGCTTTAATCATTTGCCTATTAATTATAAATTTGACTAAATTCGTAAAAAATTAGATTTTATCTACAGATTAGAAAGATACGTTTAATATCTTTAAACGAATTTTTTCTTTATCTTTTTAACGTTTTTTGTAACAATTAAAATTTTAAGTTAGAATGATTTTGTTAAAACAATAAATATTTTTTTTTACCACTTTGATTATATGGCTTAAGTTTATAAAAATATAGAGAATTTTATGGGTTATTGAAAAATTAAATAACATTGTTAATAACAAATTGTTTAACAAAAATTGAAAAAAACTTTTTGGAAATGTTTTAATATTCCTTGTTATTTTTCCATACATCAGTCATGATTTTATGCAAATTTTCGAACTTCAGATTTCAACGGAAAAACATGTTTTGGGGTCCAAGGAACCAAAAAAATGGTTGCAAAAAATGTCCGTCTGTGAGTGGATGGTTGCCTGCGTTCGTTCCCCAAAACCCCCTGACCGATTTTTATACGAATTGGTATGTCGCATATGGAAGTTTTTTAGTTGTAGGTACTGCGCTGTAAGGTTTTCAACCGGAACCGGAAACGGAAATTTAGACCAGTTTTTTGGTCTCGATTTTTTGGAATTTTGAAAACAGCATTGTAGTGAATCTAAAGGCAAATCTATTATTTTTTACCGAATGCTGCATCTTCAAATCTAAGGCTGGTACGAATTTTTGAAAATTTTGACTTGAGTGCCTGATTACGAAAAAACAAAATATCCAAACAGTACAAGTTGTCATATTTGTTAATAACCCTTAACAAGTATAATCATGCAATGTAAACGTATTTTAGAATAAATAAAAAATATAAAAATACTAGTTGCTCAAAATTTTGAACATTTTCAAAAAATTATTCCTTAACAACTGCCCACGCCATTTTTTTCTAGACTTTCTGAGCCGATAGAGCTTGCACTAAACTACAAATTTGTTTTAATAATCTCCCAAACTTGGCTCTAGGAATTTTGGAATAATTTTAAATTTATTCATTGTTTATTCAAAAACGTAAACGCCAATCGTTACAAACTTTAAACAGTTGAATAGTCTGTTTGCATTAGTGTATTAAGATTAACAGGAATTTTCAACTATTTGAAAAAAATTAAGAAAAAAACGACAATATGAACAACGCGATTTCCGAAAGTTACATGATTTTAGCTAAGCCTATCAATTAGCTCTAGTTAAAAACATTCTTTGCATATTTTTGATCTCTTTAAATAACGGACTTATGGCGATTTTTGGTCCGAACTCCGAAGCACAACTTCTAATTATAGCTTGCCTCAGCGCGGTTGTCGCCGGTTCAATATCTCAGCGTTTGCTGTCAGCGGCCATAGTGTTGAAACGTTTCTTTATAATCTGTATATAATATGTTAATTGTAACATGATAGAAAATTTTCTGCTCTGCAGAAAAAATAAAACAAAACGTTTCGTTATCAATCTAAGTTTTCGATAGGCAGATGATTAAAGCTCGAGCCACAACTTAAAATCTTTTTGTACGATATTAATTAACCAACAAACATCTCTGGCACGATTTTTACCACAATCGTTATTCATACAGTATAGAAACTGGTAAACAACGATTTGAATTTATTTTATACTCAATTTTATTTCTGTTCCCCAACTAACCACACTGGACTACTACAATATTAAATTTACTACTAGTACTACAAAGGTTCCCAGTAATTTTTAAATTTTTTGCTTTACTCAACCTTGTTAAGAAAAATAAAAACTCTTAAAATGTTTTGAAATTGACATTGACTAACGGACTCCCCCATTTAATCCTTGAAATCAATTTATTTACAGAGTTGGAGGTACTTAAAACAAATCTAAGCAACTCTAGTTTAGCTAAAATTACTACAGATGCTATTTAAAAACAAATTAAGTACAAACCTTTTATAAAAATATTTGTGTAGGGCCCACTTTTATAAATTATAGATGAATTAATTACAGTAAGAGGGGCGGGTCACAGTTAGTATCATAATTCCCAGTAGAACCCCTGTTAATGTAATACCTCCTATTATAGGACAAACAAGTATGTATTTTAAACTAAAGAGGAAAATAAGCAATGAGGTTGAAATGTTCCTATTTCTATACCAAATAACAGTACTTGAAAGAAAGTTATTTCATAAATATTTAGGTCGTTGTAAATTAGTTTTCACTATTACTTATAGGTCTATGAGATAAATTACTTAATCGTCATGGTATGTTAACACTTTCTTATATAATAACAGTATACACAGGAATTTCATGTGCGTGTGTGCTCTTACCTGGAGCAAATTTAACGCCCATCCATACTGAGAATGGCATGCATCCATGGTGTATGACATGAAGCGTGGATACATGACTAAATTTCTTCCGCAAAATGAAGAATATTGTGTCCATCAATTCTGTGAATTTTGAGAAATAATACCACCAACACGTATTTGCCATCTGAAAAACAGATTTACATATTATGATTATTAGATGGAGTGTAAAAATGCAACATTTCGTGATTTACCCTCAGTGCCATGGGGCTATAGGAATAATCTACTGGTTGACATCTAAAGCTATAGCTGCCCCACCATCCACTCATCAGGTACTAAAAAAATAATTTACAACTTAATTTTCATGCACAAAAAAATATATAACGAAAGTTATGTTAAGTAAAATTCAAAACAGTACAAGCTTACCTCATAAAATATCCAGGCACTAAATATAGTTTGTAAAAAATTATATATAATTAAAACATTTCTAAGACCGAAAGGTTTTCTATTTTCCATCAATTTTGGTCCCATAACTTTAGAAAAATATACATAAAATAGACATATTGCTATAGTTGGAAGTGGACTCGACATCATTATCCACCCATTCACTCTGGGATCTGTAAAGAAATTTCAGCGTTATCAAAATTATCTGGAAGTAATTATATACAATAAATTTAAGAATATAAAATAAATAAATAACGTTCGTTTCTTTCAGCTAGTTACTTTCAATGACAGTATCTGCTAATTAAATTGAGAAGTTTACGAAATATTTTTAGGTTCAGCCAGAAAGACTTTGCATTTTGACGTGTATATTCAGTTTATTCTAATTCTTTAGCCGATTTAATAAAAATAAATGCAGGAATATTTATATCAAAACCTCGAGACAAGTTTCTGCCACTGATGTGGGACCGAAAAATTTGCTTGGTATAATTGTCTGAATTGGTAATTTTCAGGAAAAGTTTCCCAGGGGTTTTGAAAGAAAGTTTCTCGCCTGCCTTATTTGAGGATAGGGGAAAAACCCTGAATAGACAAGATAAGGCTTTAGTTAAAAGCCTATTGTGTTGACGAGTGACGACCTCCACATTCGTTAATTAGGTTGTTACAGAATAGAGAGAAGTGTCTCAAAACTCCTAAGCGGTGTTATTACTGTCTTGTGTTGTAGTGCTTTTATTATTTACCTTTAAAAGGACAAGGCCCAAAATATATACGTAGTAATGAGCTTTAACGTTTATGTATTAACTATAATCACACATAATTTAATGGCAAGCCGTTTTACTTTGTATTCATAAATTATAAATATGTGCCAGCAATTTCGCATATCCAAATTTCAATTTTACATATGTGAAAAGAGTTTCACATATTTACAATGATTTTCATTTACGTGAAATACATTTGCGGTATGTAAAATACAATTAAAAAAAATAAGCCTGTAATTTTTTTATTTGATAATAAAAATATAACTGGCATATTTTCAATTCAAATAAAAATATGCCTGTCATACGTGAAATTGATTTAAAAATGTAGGTATACACAAAATACTAAAAAATGCGTGTTGTATGTAAAAATATGTCCGACATAATTTTAACCGAATTAAAAGTACGCCAAACATAGTTTTATTTGAAATTCACATATCATTAATTGCCGCCATTTGGTGTTAGGTAGCTTAAGTGGTACCACATAAGTAAAGACCGGACTTTTAGTCGCAGAAGAGCAAAAAATTTGGTTAAAATTCAATATGTAAACAAGAACCATGGGCGTACTCAAATCCATTAAGTTATACGTGAAACATATTGGACAAGCGAACTAATTTTTCAGATGGGAATTTTGAAAATTTTGTTGTTGTGTACTGCAATTCTTAAGTTTTTTATTCAACGGTGCTTTTCCGTCCTTAATGAATGTAGACAGTCCAAATTTTTCTTTGGTAGAACTTTCTTGTTGTATTAATAAATTTACACGTTCTACTTTCATTAATTCGTGGTTGCTATTTTACATTTCAATTAAAAAAAAACGTTTGCAGTTTTATAAAATTGTTTCGTGAAGTATTTTTAAAACTCATGACCATTCAAATTCTACGCCTATGAACCTTGTTTTATTTAATTTTATTATTACATAAGCTTCAATTCCAGTTGACCAAATAAATAATAACTACCTGCACAAGCTAGATTAAGGTCAAACATATGGATGTGTTACTATTCCAAGCTAGTAAATAATTCGTTTAAAAGTTTAGGTATGCACCAACTATACATTTAAAGAAATAATGCCAAAATTGCTTAATAATTGATTGCCTCATAATTTAAATACTGACAAAATACTAGACTAGAAATACGGACTATACTGATATGTGAAAATAAGTTTAAAGTAACCCTGACATATTTTCAGTTCAATTAAAATTATGTTAGGCATCATTTAAATTTAATTTCATATATGACACGCATCTTTCTAATTGAATTCAAAATATGTGAGGCATATTTAAAATTGATTTAAAAATATACAGTCACATTTTAATTCAATTAAAAATATGCCTAAAATGATTTTAACTTAAGTAAAATACATATGTAATAAGTGAAATACAATTAAAAATAAGCCTGTCATATTTTTAATTCAAATAAAATTATGAGAGGCATCATTTAAATTTAATTTGTTATATGACACGCATACTTTTAATTGATTTAAAAATATGTTAGGCATATTTAAAATTGAATTTAATTATATATTTTATTTTATATTTATTATATATTTTAATTCAATTAAAAATGTGCCTAAAATGATTTTCACTAAAGTGGAATACAAATGTGATATGTGAAATAAAATTGAAAATAAGCCAGCCATATTTTTAATTCAATTAAAAATATGCCAGTAATGTTTTTAATTCAGTTAAAATTATGTCAGGCATCATTTAAATTCAATTTTAGGTATGATATGCATATTTAAAATTGAATTAAAAATAATATGTCAATCATAATTCTATTTTATTATTTACATGAGTGGATTAACATTTTGGTACGTATTTAAAATTCACGAATAAAAAGTAAAGCGACTTGCCATATATTTTTTTATCAGCTCTATATCATTTTTTCACAAGAAAATTTTCCAGGCCATTTATCGACTTAAAATTTTTTAAAGAACCCAAAATTTCATATGATATAAGAAATTGGCTCCAATTTATGTGCAAGTTAATATGAACCTACCACCTACTAACCGAGTTTGTCCACAGAATTCTTAACGGAAATCGCGTCAAGTATTATTTACATACCTACATCACCTTTACTGTAATATAAGTGACAAATTAGGAAACACACTTAAGAACTACTAGAATGAAGAACTCTCATAGCAAATGTAATACCCCGTAATACGTGCCTTCATAAACACGGATACTGTATTACTTTTACAACGATCTGTTTTCATTATAAGGTTAAAATTAGCAGCTAGGTATCTAAAAATAATTAGCTATTCTAAAGCTGTTATAGCGAGTGACTGACGAAAACGTCTATAAATACCAACTTTTATTTTATAAAAGTATAAAGTGTTATTATTAAAAGAATATCTAATTGTTATAGCTCAGCTATTATGAAATATATGAGAAAATTTGCTATTATTTCGTCTTGCGTCATAATGCAACAAATCAATAAGATAATGAAATTTTCCTAATTTTATTTGTGAGGTTCATTCTATGTAGGATTAGTTGTTGATAGTTGGAAACATAAAAGCTTATGAAACATGCGGCGCAGCACTTGTTACTAATATATTTTGTAATTGTAAAATAAAATAATAAATAGACTCCAAACAAAAAGCAACTATCTCAGAAAAGAGCATTATTTTATGTATTATATATTATATTATGCGACAATTAAATATAGGGTTTTTGTGTTGCGTTTTTCTACGCAACTTTTTTCTACGCAACCTTTTTCGGAACGTATATCAAAACTACATTTACTGTTTTGAAATCATTTACCGGCGATACCAACAAAAGTGCATGACGGTATTTCAGTACGCCACTCAGGTACGTGTACCATCGAGTTGTGGATCAATTAATGTTCAACTTTTGAAGTGGGCATAGAAATCGTAGTTAAACTTGACATGAAAGTAAAGAACTGTGTAAACAACAAGAACACTTGCGGAAACAGATTCATGCCATCTAAAGTAGTAGTAACCCTATCACGATTTCTAATTTATTAAAATATATTGCAATCTTTTAAAATATATTGATAGTGAGATCGTGTCGCGTCGGAGGTATTTTTATTTATTATTTTTTATATTTTAATAGTATACCTTTCAAAATATTTATTTATATTTGTAAGTGTTATGACATTGTGAAGTTTGTATCTGAAATTTGCACGTCAGTTTACCCCAATTTTACTTATAATGATACTTCTGCACTTCTTGAAACTGATTCTAAACAGCAAGAGTTTTATTAGTAACGTAACTGAGAACTCTCCACAGAAACGTTGTTTATCACGTATTTGTACGCAATACTTCCAGCATGGGTCTCTTACTAACGATGCCTTAGCTGGTACGCCTAATTCCCGAAGGACAATAGCGCCACGTGATGCGCCTGAGAAATTAGCGCAATAACTGCGATCGTTTACGCACAAATGGGTAATAGAATCCGAAAGGAGCGTCTTACCGCAATCAAAGTGGAAATAGCGCCGTCACTAACCCTAATTAGCTTCTTTCGTAACAGCGCCTCAACAATGATACACGCCTGATAAAAATACATTGACAAGAGTAAGCATCTACGCCTAAGCATCTCTGATTTTGGCAAAATAATCCTCGTAAGCCAAAACCCACAATAGCGATTTTTTAAATTGAAGTTTTAAGCTCAAGACTTGTATTGATTCGACAGAATTTCAGCAATAATGCTTCAAAAATCCCTACTATTTCTTTGCATCTGTCTATCTGATCATTGCATTATTTGTATCAATGGGCATGCAAACCTATTAAAAATAATAAATTAGTTGATTGTGTCGTAGCTGGAATCATTTGGCCCGATAAGCTCGGACTTCGCGTATGCAAAACAGTGTTTAAAGGCAATGGTCTATTTATTTGGTGCCTAATTTTTAATGTTGCGCGGTGGTCTTAAACAAGTAAAAACTGTGTAAAGTAACTTTTTTTTCATTTGTAGAGTTACGCGTAGGCACTGCCAATAGGACGGACCGCCACCGCTGACATAAAACAAAGATTATTAAACAAGTGCATTTTGTCTTCAGTGAGCTCACACTGACGTTAAAACAATACAAATAAAAACAAGATACCAACTATTTATTCAGGGCGCGCACTTTTACAATAGTGCAAGGGATTTAGTTTATATGGGTTTGTGTGTGTACTACTGCAAAATTTCTGTTGGTGTTAAAATACTCGACTCAATGATAAAACCGAATTCTAGTGTAAATACCTATGTCTACGCATGTTAACACGCCAATTTAATCAAGGAGAGTGCACGCGGAACTGTTCAACCAAATGGAAGAAGAAACATTGAACATTTGGAAATTGAATTCCTTCTATCTCCCGATGAGAAGAAAAATGTTTTCGAAAATGAATTAAATGACTGAAAACTTACATCCACAGATATTACCTACATTAACTTCTTGAAACGTCTTCCATATAAATCAGCACACTTTGCCATAGGCGCCGACTGCGGGGCAAAGGGTCGGGGGTCCAATATCCTCGCAAGAAAAGTTCGGGGTCTGGGATTTAGTCAACTTTCACTTGAACTAGAGTCGATTTTTTTTGTTTAAAAAATGGATTTTTTTGATGAGTACAAAGTATTTATTGTAAATATAATAAAACGACAGTTGCAAATTCAAATTACATATGACCTTTATTAAACGATGATAAAATAAAAAGTTTACGAAAATGCCGAAACTTTACGTCATTAAAAAACCTATTACTATTAGAGTCCTTTCTAAGAAGCGATTAAGCGAAACATTAAAAATCGGACTTCACTGTTTTCAGTAAGTACTTAAATATTATGTTATCCTACTTTAAAATTCTAAACGAATAAGAACTTAGAATACAGTACATAGATATATTCTTAATTTTCTTGGAAAGATAAAAGAGTAACGCCAGTAATGGTCAAAATGGTATTGAATGTGATTATCTGCAACTCTTGTAAACAGCCACAGGGTATGTGTGATTAAGTAAATTGTTTTGGAGATGTTACATTTGCAGGCACCCAAGACCTCGAATCCAATTAAAGGATTACGGATTATTCAGTTTATGACCTGCGCTCGTCTTACCTCTTACGCGGCATACCACATCCGTAATTTAATGTCTGTGGAATATTTTCTTAACCGCTTTACCAATACACAAAACAATTATGTCTGGTGTGTAGAGTAAAAAATTAATTAAATTTTTTTAAATATTTTGGAACTTTAAAATAAACATCAAAGTAACATTACTCGTTAACAAAACAAAGTAACGCGTTCCCGTTACTAGTTGCCTGTGTGCAAAAGTAACGCGTTCCCGTTACTTTAATGCGTTACTTCCAATCACTGATGGTTATCCTCTGGTGGTCATCTTCTCTTCGAGAACAAGATTTCTTACAACAGAAAAGGAGCTGTCAAAGTTCCCAATTTATAGAAGGCCATGATTTAGCTAATTGTCACATCAAGTAAGTAACTAAGTATGGAGGCTGTTCATTTGAAAAGTTTCCAACCATATTATTAAGAGAATCAGAAGAGATATTGAAATGCGGTTGGTGGGAGTTTTTGAGGGAATACATTTTTGAGGTATTGATGATAGATAGCAATTCACCCCCACCCACCCACAGCATACTCAACTTTAAAATCTTCAATAGTACCCTACCCCTGATGTGACATCAAATTAAAGCTCTAGAAAAATGTAGACTTTCGGCGCAAATAAAATTAAAATCGGTTAATTCGTTTTCGACGTATTAATTAAAAAGTAGTTATATAGTGAAAAAATGGGAGCCAAGTATAGATTTTATAAATTATTTTAGTAACAAAATGCAATGCATCTTCTGCCAACACTACAGTAAGTGTTCGCCGTTATTTTTCCAATAATAGTAAAGTCTGTTTCCAAATTCAACTCTCTAATCGTTTGAAATGGTTCTCGGCGGAAAGCCCTACACTCTCTTGTTATTCTATTTCTTAAATCTAAAACATTCACTAACCGCGTCTTGTAAACTACAGATTTTTAATGTCCCTACAAAAAAAATCGAGTGGGTTAAGATCTGGAGATCTAAGTGGCCACTCGATTTCTTCTCTTCTGTTAATCCACTTATTAATATCAGGAAATCTATCACTTAACCAATGCCGGACGGGTAATACGTAATGAGCAGGAACTCCATCTTGCTGATAGTAAAGGTTTTCATGCAGTTGTAAGTTTACACGTTCGTCATGTTGGTTTTTTAGAGCTTCCGCCATTAGAGGATCGATGCCATTTTGCAGCATATTCAAGTAAATTTCCCCATTCAAATTTCCTTCCATGAACAAAAAACCGATAACAGTGTCCTCCAAGATACCTGCCCACAAATTTAGTTTTTCTGGCTACTGAGTATGTCCCTCTTTTGCATTCCAATTCCAGTCACAGCAAAAATCTGTTCTAATGAGTTAGTTTTTGCTGCAAACTGTCTCAAAACTTCAATTTGCGTTCCTTTTTCACACACGCTTTCCACAAAAGTACTCAGAAGTTTCAAAACGTGTGTGTGCCGTGTGCGAGACATTTCTGTCTGGGTGCCTTTGGTTGAAAGCAGCCGCTGTTCTCCGGGCATATTACTTGTCGGCTCCGTAAATAAATATAAAGTGTAAACCATCTTTAAAGTGATGATTAACTACTGTGTAAATTTTCTTGTAAAACTAAAACCAAAATTGGTTGAAATCTATGGTAACGGGATTCATTTTTATAAATATTTGGCTCCCATTTTTTACTTAATGAAAATACCTTTTAATTACTAACTCGAGAACAAATCAATTGATTTTAATTTTCTTTTCGCCAAAAGACTACATTTGTCATTTTGATGTCACGTAAGGAGTAGGATGCTATTTAAGATTTAAAAGTTATGTAGGCTGTGGGTGAGGGGGTGAATTGCTATTCCTCATCGGTACCTGAAAAATGTGTACCTTCGACACCTAAAAGATTCCCACACCTCACGATCTATTCCGATTCTCTTAATATTATGGGTGGGAACTTTTCAAACAACCAGCCAGTGAGGCTTATCACTAGTGAACTCGAAAACAAAAATTTCTTGAATTTCTCTACTTAAAAGCTACAGCCGTAAATTTAATTTTGTTACAAATAAATCTGCATCGTAAAATGTACGTGCAGATTTGTAATTTTAAATTCCGTACCAAGGTGTTTATATTAATTTATGGGGAGAAATACATTCCTGCCGTGATTTTCTTCGTACCCTCTGGTGGCCATCTCGCAAACTTAACTTAGTGATAAGCCTCTTTGCATATTGTGTTAAAATATGTATGTAATGGATGAAGTTACAAGACGACAAAGTGATAGAGTGGAGACGTATTCCTACGACTTATTCCAGATCTCTGAAGCAGTACAAATGTTGGGAGCTTTTGTGAAAAATATCTGAAATCCCACAACACAATTTGGGAAACCCTATTAAAAGTTTATAAAAATACAGATAGTAATAAGAGTTTTTATAACAAAAATCTACAGCCTAATTTATAATATATAGTGCAAATGAAATTCTTATTTGCTTATAAATAACATTAAAAATTATATTAGTACTTAACAACAATTGAAAGAAATTTGGCAAGTGATATTTAAATCCGTAAGCTTTGCGCGGCCTTGCCCTCTACAATTCAGTTAACTGAAGTATCTCACGTCAAAGAAAAACAGGTGCTTACTTTTGAGCACTATATCTTGAAACATAATTATTTCTAAGTATTAATTTTTTCCTACTATACTAGGAATATTATGTAATTAACCTGCTTTACAAATAAAAACTGCTTGTGTACAGATATTACGCACAAATGTGACTGTCGTATTTAATTAATTCATACAAAAAGCTTTAAAAATTGGTATCGTACTCGTATACAGTACAATAAATGTAAAATCAATTTAATAACGAAATCTTATGTGAATGTCGACAAAGGGTTAGGTTCTGTAGCATTACTTAGCAATAGAACAACGGAACTATAGCAATTTTCACACAACGTACGAAAACTTTAATCTAAGCTAATCAATTTATATTAATTTCAGAGTTCAATTAATATAGTGCGTATTTCATTAAAAAGAAGTAATCAACTTGCAAAAAAACTGAAGGTTATCATGTTTTTACAGCAAACAAAAAATTAGAAATGTAGTGACCATATCACTCACATTTCGTCATTCTAAGGTCTTGTCGTCTTGGCGACCACATTACAGCAATAATTCACACGAATGCGAATGCAGGTTATCGCTTGGTTGCAAGACAAGATTAATGTTTGATATCATTTCTAACGTTCTTGATTTTTTTAAGACATCAATAAGAGAAAATATTTGATGCGTCCGTAGCTCTCAATATTCGTATTAATAAACGGAGGCGAAATCTTGGAATCCGCGAGATCAAGCCCCAAGCTTAGGGGTCAACATGGATACCCGCCGAACGTGGGTCTCCGTGTAAACTTAACTATATTACTATACGGCCATACTGAGACCCCCCCCCCAGATTAACTAATTTTTTTTAAATTTTGGGTACCTTGCTTTTGAATTGCTATGAAGGTGTTGAATAATCGTAAGAACAATACGCTACTTTGCGACAAAAAAACCTCCGGAAGTTTCTTTTCCGTGGCTTAACAGTTCTATTGGGCCACCGGGTGTTCTAGTGGTTAAAGTCCCAGGCTTTGAAACTAGACTCTCAACGGCAGTAGGTTCGAGTTCTCTGCCCGCCGGAAATTTTTCTGAATACGTTAAATCCGGCGTGTCCATGGATGGTGTGTATGTTGGGTTGCATGTCTGTCAGGGGTGGGGTGCATGTTAGACCGGTGAAAGAGCGCAAGTCCGCTGAGCCCGGGTAAGGGGGTGGGATGGGAATCATGGAGTCAACAGTTCTATTGAGTAATCACCAAAAAAAGCGACAAAGTTCCAAAGGTATATAAGAAGTGCAAAATTGATTTTGAGAGTTCAACGGATAACCATTATCTGCAATTAGATAATACCAGATATCATCAATCGGGTTGGGGAGTGCTCAACTTCAATGTAAGCGAGCTTCAAAAAGAAGCTCAAATTCGTATTCTAAGGACACTAAGTGGGCGGTCTGCGCAAGTGCTATATTCCTACTACTTCCCAATCAGATCCCACCATTGATTTCAATTTCAGCTCAAAAAATAACAATTTCTAATTATTATTAGAATCGTTCCGTTAAAAAAAAACCTCCAGACAACGCTGTAGCGCATCCTTAACCTAGTTCGGCTTCACTCGTGGCATGAAGACGTGATATAATGAAAAGAATACGTTTTCTTTTCGCAAACGCTACAGGAAGGTTGGTTCTTTCACTCATATAACAGAAAGTAATGTCGTAACCCGAATAAGATAATGGGGAAAAAGCAAGGAGCGTATGCGAGGAAGGTGGTCTCGTGACTTAACACTCGTCAAAATGGTTGAACTTGAATAACTTCTTTACTATGTTAAGTAAGTTATAGCAGTGAACAAGATTAATTGAAAATTATATAAAAAAAACTATAACGATTGCGTAGTTACCTCCGAAATTAATTCCCCTTAGCGTATTGGAACAAAAATTGCTATTTTTGGAGAGATATTGACGCATATTATCTATTATAATTTTACATGCAGCTAAAAACTGAAATTTTTTTAATTAATCTGTGTTTTGGCCAGTTTCATACGATAACGTAAGGTAGCATTTAATAAAATACTAGCCGAAGCCGTGGACGACGCGCCACGCAATTCCGACCCAATGAGCAACATATCAGATGTAGTTCATGGTCACTTTACGACTGAGTCAACCCAAAGCATTTCTACCGGCTTTCTATAAGATTGGCGCCTCCCGAAAAGTTGAGACAGGGGGAAGAGATACGGAATTATTATACAGGGTGTCCTAAACTTCACTCCTCACACCTATATCTCGATTATTTTTGAGAATAACGCCATCAAACCCTATATATTCCAAAAAAAAAATTTTACTCAAAACAATGCCGTTGTAGGTCCTAATTTTTCCTTCGTTGTAATTCTACTATCAGGATGGTGCACCCCACATAACGCTGGTATAGTAGGTACCTACTTAAATAATCAGTTTGGAACATATATGTATCTACGTTGGCCCCCACGGGCACCTGACATGAATCGCAAAATTTTTTTCTTTGGGGATATCTACAGGATAATATTTCTTGAGATAGATACAACAGTGTAGAGATTTGGTCAAATCCATTACAAATGCATTGTAAACATTGACCACGGAATGCTATGTCGAGCGTCGAATACTGTAGTTCTAGAATTTACTGCTGTCTAGATAATGATAGTGTCCAAGTTTGAACAGGTACTATAATAATTACTCTTATACATATTAATTTAATGATATTTTGACCTATACCATAAAACAAATAGCTTTTGTTTCACGGCTGTTACGATTATGTTATTAAAACATTAAAAGTTAAAATATCGCGTTATTTGCCAATTTAATCATAGTTTGACCTTATATTTTTTTAGAGTAAAATGTGCACTTCAAAAATATAAAAAAAATACAGAGCGTTCCGTTTAAAAAAAAGTCATTTTAACAAATAACTCGAAAACGCGATGCGCAATTGTTTTTTCGTTTTCACCATCGTAACCAGAAGAACAAGTTACACTTTTTTTCTAATTTAACCAACTTTGTATCTTTTAAAATAAAAAAGTTGGCAATAGTGGCCCGGTTCCCAAAATCACTCTGTATAGGTCAGAGAAGCGACATTCAACTTTTCTTTCTAAATACCAATAAAGGTATATTTTTAGCTATTCTAATAGATCTTTTTTTTCTCTTTTCAACCATGTAACCTAATACCACTGTTACATTACAAAATTTTCGAGATAAACGCAATTAAACTTTGTGGTTGTGGTCGGCCGAGAAATCTAACCATTTTTAGAATTTCATAAAGCGCGCTTTGAAAACTGCCGTTTTCAGTTTGTTGTTAGTTTGAATATTGTTACTGGTTCTTTCGTTATGATGAATAAACAAATGTATTAAACATAATAAGTATTTTGAACAGAAAACCAAGTAAAAAATCCGTTCACTATAAGAATTGCTCAAAATTGTCTCATTATTCTGTGAGCAAATCTCTAGACGATACAGGAAATGTATATTTGTCACTTCTAATAAAGTGTCTCTGGTAATGTTTGCGTATTCTGCTATTATTTTGCTTTTTCAGTCATCTAAATTTAAGCAAGGCGTCTTATAAACGCGCTTCTTTAACTAACCCCACGGAAAATAGTTCAAGGGCGTGAGGTCGGGAAAACGCGGTGCGAATTGTACTTGACCATTTGTTTCCATGCATCGCTAACGGAAATTATCATTCAAGTAATTCCCTACGGTAGCATTGTTATGTGTATCTTGTTGATAAAACATATTCAGTCTTCCACGAAGAGGTACATTTCTCATCAGTTCTGACAATTTCTTCTCCAGAAAATGCAAATAGCGATTGCCAGTTAAAGTTCAAAAAAAATACGGGCCTACTCAATAGCCATCAAGTATCCCACACCAGACATCAATTCGCCAAACACGTTGATCATTCCGTTCCTTCAGCTGCCCTCAGCCACCGAGGCTGTTCCGTGCACCAACCAGTATTATCTAGAACTTTGTGTCGAAACTAATCCATTTTTATGGAATCGACCGCAATATTTTTTCAAGAAACCATGTTGTTAAGCATACTGCACTAAGAGACGGTTTTATCATTGGTAATACTGTTGAACAGGCTATAGCGAAAGAAACAGTAACACCTTATTCAAACTAAGAACAAACTGAAAACAGCAGTTTTCAATGCGAACTGGATGAAATTCTAAATATGGGTAGATATCTTGACCAACCACTACTAAAAAATATAACTGCCTTTATCTCAAAAATTTTGTAATGTAACAGTGGTATTTAATTGCATGGTTGAAAAAACAATAAAAAGTTCTATTAGAATAGCTAAAAGAATACCTATGGTGCTATTTAAGAAAAAAAAAAAGATGAATGTCGCCTCCCTGACCTATACAGAGATATAGCCGACAATCCCCCCCCCCCCATCTTGTAGAGAATTTTATCCCATTTACAAAGGTTTGATGAGGTTATCTTAAAAAATAATCGAGATATAGCCTGGGGAGTGAAGTCTGGGACACCCTGTATATAGGCTAACGATAAAACAAAAATTCTAAAAGTGTTTTAAAAATAGGTGCACTTTTTCCCTCAAATTGTCACTTTTACTCTGTGCGGTCGCTTTGCCTCAAATTTAAAACCAACCCTTTAAATAAATCATATTGTGACATCACATTCACTTCGTATCGCTCTCTCAAAGCATCTACTTAATTATTAATTACCTTCAAGCTTCTATCATTAATTTTACTTGAGTGCGTGCTAACAATTACATTATTATGATGCTACTGAGTAGAAAGCATTTCGGGAGTTGCTTCTCGTTAACGTTATTAGTTTGTCCGCATTCCTAAATTATGTAATAGGAGAAATGTTTACCAAATGTTTTTCGGTGGCGTGATTAAATCAATCGGAATATTTTATTTTACGCGCATAAATATGCAATTTGCCATGTAATCGCAAAACACTTTTGCTTAAATTAAAGTTGGAACGAATTTTTGTACAGTATTCGCTTTGGGCGCCAAAATCATTAAAGCGTCATTTCATCAACCTTTGATTATTATTTTGTTAGCATGACACAGACAACATGGCACACTTTCTTTGCGACTGCAATTGTCAATAATCGGAACACCGTCCATTCAGCACAAAACTATCAGTTACAAAACCTTGTCCGTTAAATTTACGGTTCCCGTTAAAAAAAGTTGCTTAACAATAAGGAAGACTGAAAGTGGAAGTGACTCAAGAAAACTGGTATAAAAATGTGGGCCATCGACGCGCGACACCAGAAAGTAGACTGATATAACCGAATCCAACCTGTTTCATCATTTCTATCGAAAGGTAGTTACGAATTATTTCATAAGCTGTTAATTGATTGAATTGAATAGATAATGATTATTAAACGTTAGCTGCATTTAAATCCAATGATGTGTTAATTTTACATAGCTTTCAATTCAATCAATGAACAAACTTGCATAACATTCGGCTTCATCTGAGGTATGAATTTAATTTCTGTATAAACCAAGTGGAATAGTAAATTTGCATTTTCAATTAATAATTCTGTAAATACTTTAAGTCTATTTTACGAGGTTTGTTCAAAATGTCAATTAAAAACAGTTGACATTGTGTTTAGACTACAATATGTAAGAAAAGCTGTTAATTTACACAACAACAAATAATTTATTTAGGGAACTTAAATTGTGTTGCATGTTTTTAGAACGTATGTTTAAAATAACAGATTTTACTGAAGGCTGGCTGAAAGGATTGTAGCGCCTTGGGCCGATTTTGCTTTGGCGCCCGCCACCCTCGTATTTTTACCTTCCCCGCTATTATACGAAGTGTAGCTATACATATAATATAGCAAATGCGTTCATTCAGAAAAAAAAACAAATTTAGCTTAAAGTTTGCTAATTGCAGTGGGATGACACCGCAAGAAAATGAGGTTGGTCCGCCAAAAAAAGGGGGAAAGAGAAGTGCTCTATGTCAAAATAGACGCGTTCTAAAAAAAACCTTTAAATTCGTATTCTACGCATGTCGCATAGCTGATATGCGCAAACGCCATCTTCATATCACTCCCATCGCTCCCTACCATCGATTTTCGTTTTTTCAAAAATCTACGAATTTCGGCTTCAAATTGGGGGGGGGGGGGGCTACTTCAAAATATATGCGCTCGGATAAGAACTTTAGATTTGTATTATACACATGTCGAATAGCCGATCTGCTATGATATCGGTATGAACATGCTAAATTACAAACAATCTTCCATTGAGAAAGCAGCTCCTCATGGAGGTTTGCTTTTGGTCGTTTGCCTGAACAGTTTAATTGGATAATCGTCAAAATAAAGACCAAGAATAATAACCAAATAATGAAATCGATTTGGATTTTACCGAATAAATATTGTTTACAAATAACAATTACTAAAACTAAGAAATAATTTCAAAATTTTTAGGAATTTTACATAATCAAAATAAAAAAAATTCAAAATTTTCAAATATATTAAACATTTTTAAAAATCTGAAAAGTTGCAAAACATGACACCGACGAATCTGCAGAATCGTAAATCCAAAATAATTCCGGCGCGCTGAGCCCGTGAGATGTAGGCTTGCCCTCTAAGCCGGCCCTCACATGCTTTTCCAGTAGTTTTGATGTCTTTCATTTGTTTATATTTGCAACAAGAATTACATTTTCTGAATGCTAAAATTGAACAATTTATTCATTTAATAAACTACAAAATCACAATTTATTTATTTTCAAAAATTTAACAGGTGTCATACTTTGACATTTCTTTTTCTTCAAAAACACTTTTATATTGTATCATTCTACTATCTAACAAAACACACAACATTAACGTGGATTCCATCATCACTATAATAATACATTCAAATATGTGTAAGCTGTAGGAGGCGTTCTAAAGTAGTACATGTTTCATATGACCAAATTCTGCTCTACCCATATTTTCAGAAACATCATACCATTCTACCGTCGAATAGTTTTTTAATATTTTAGATCTGCGTACTTTTTCAGTAAATCGGCATTAGGTTAGAAAGAGAAAGAAAACTTAAAAATAACAAGTAGTAAATTTAGTGCTCGTAAAATTAGTTCTTATACATGTTACGGCAGTTACTCTACTCTAAACAAGAAACTATACATAACCGTTGTCATGGAAACCGTCCGCTTGTTATTCAACATGGTCGATGTAAATGTCAACTGTACCGTGAAACAGCGCATTATAATTCAATTTCTCGCTAAGATTTCTCATAAATGAAGGATGAAATTGCTGAAATTTTACGCAGACTCGGCTTATAGTTCTAGAAGAGTACATCCAAGAAGGCGCAAGTATTTGATTGGGCTTTGTTTTAAAACTAGTCGTGAGACTGTTCGTGGCAATCCATGAAGATGAGGTTCAAAAAGGGTGTCAGTATTTCAGAAGCGATTTACATTGATCAGATTTTCCGCACATTAAATGACAGCAGTTGTAGTTGCACCTACTCTTCCTGGATTGTCACGAATAGTCTCATCCATTTTTAAAACGGTTAGTCTATTCAAACTTTGACGACTTCTTGAATATATTTTCTTGAAAGTGTGAGCTGTGTCTCCGCCAAATTTCAGTCAATTAACGCCATCAATAATGATAAATTGAATTATTATGCGCTGTTTCGGGATACTGTCGACATTTAGATTGGCTATGTTGAATTACAAGTAAACGGAATGTAAATTCCGATTTTGGCGCTAACTGTACCCTCGTAAATGTGTATAACTGTGTATATTAAATTCGATCGATGTAATTTGGTTTGGGGTATAATAAAGTGACGGGTTTTGCCTTCTAAACGTAACTCTTTTGTGCAATTTCATTCGTTTAAATTAATGCCTAATGAATTGAAAACCATACGGGTAAAAAATGAGGAACTCTGATACGGAAAGCCGTGTAGGGGATCTACAATTAAAAAAGATAAGCATTTTATTTGGTATAACATAGGGGAAGACTAATTGCGACAATGTGTTCCCAAATACGATTTTTAGAATTTGTTAAATAGTGGTAAATGTTTCACATGAATCTGCACCAGCAAGTAAATTCTATTCATGAAACCACCTAAGGATTTTAGTATCTTTACAGTAGTTAAGAACAATATTACACTTTCACCTAAACATTTTTCCTTTATTGACTTCATACGGTGTGTGGATAAAGTTTGGAACAAATTCAATATCTCCCGAAATATTATATTTCAGTTAAAACGCCCGGACACTAACTTCAGTTTTATCCCAGCCACATCTTAAACATATTGCTTTTGCTAAAGGGTCACGTGACACGGCGCAGTGACTAGATCCTTTTTTTAATAGAACAGTATGCTGTGTGACGGCTCATTTGAAAGCTCTTTCCAAGAGGAATTCAGAGCACCGTTTTTTCTCCAATTATTGACTGATAATGTATTGCAATGATATGCTTGGTCTTGTGACTACTAGAATACAATCCCTAATCTGTCTGCAATTCATGCAATTAAATTTAAACTTGCTATGAGACTCTTCCAACTTTCTCAGGGTCGTTATTAGCTTGTAAATAAGTTATTTAAATTAATTTTAAATAGAAATAAACACACACAACGATATCAACTTTACAAAATAAGTTTTTATTTATTAAATGAATATCAAAATGTGGTTTCCGAAAATTTAAATGAGTTTTTATTAATTACTATCGTCTTTTTTTTATTATAATTAGAACACTTATCTTAGCGTCTTCTTATTAGGACATTCCTCGCTCTAGCAAAACGCTGAGTGTCCAACCTCTATTTCGTTCTGCTGGCCTCTCGAGCAACAAATAATACTCGCCCTTAGTCCGACTCTTCTTGTATCTCCGTTTTATATTCTTTCCAATTTATTTTTACCACTATCACAAAACGAAGAAACTTCCTCGATCGCCTTTTACTTATAATACTTCTGTACTTTTAACAATTCGTAGATAATCACCTATATTTTCTTCTTTTATATTAAACATCAGTTTACATTACGTTTTAAACTCGTTCTTTCTGTTTTCATCCAGAGGATATCAAACATAGGTTAGATCAATTATAATCAAATTCTGTTTTTTTTTCAAAGACGAGCCGTAACTAATTAAACAAATTTCTTTATCTCTTTTGTCTTCCTTCTTTGATTTTTATTTTTATAAAACAAACACATAAACCTCATGTCCAAGAGTATCCTTTTATATATTTGTCACAATGACACTGACATCCTAACTGACATTAGTCGACGCACAAATCAAGTAACTCTAAAACTTCTTATAAACTAAACCTTTTTTAACAATTCTGAATTAAATTATAATTACAATTAACATAAATAGTCTTCGTATCAATCTGTTGTGTTTGTCTTTTCTTTCAGTAAAAACAAACCATATGAAAAATAACAAGTATTAGAATTTATAACAGGAATTCTAGCAAAAATACGCAACCCTGAGTTTATAAGTTAGAATATTAAAATCTTACAAGTCTTCATAAATCTCCAAATGTAAATTGAACCGCAGCAAGCATTCCAAAAATTGCTTTCCAGCAACCACAATACCCCAGTCAAATCAAACACCTCTAAATATCATAGCAGTATAGATAACCATTGAATATCTCACAAAAAACACCTTTGGGACAAATCTAGTGTGCGATTTTTAGTTTTGTTTTAATTTTGACGTTTACTCAAATTAATTAATACAATTTTATAAGAAGTTTATTAGATTAAAAAAAAATTCTTTAGATTCTATACTTTTTATTATAGTGTAGTTCAAATATGCTTACTGGATAATATCATCGTAATTAACATCAAAATAAAGTCAGTTCAGACATTTGTAGGCAAGGCCTCGTCGGCCGATATCATCTTGCAGTTTTTGAGATAATTGAAATGTGCTTCCTCATCCTCCATATAGCCTAGAATCGCATCTTCCGATATTATTCATTTAGACCCCTAACAGAGTCAATAAGAGATCAAAGATTCAGAAGCAATGAGTTGCCAAATGGTCTCAATAACCAAAACGTTTCTTTGAAAAAAGAAATACGAAACATTGTAGTAGGGCTCATAGATAAAGAAATAATAGCATATTATACATCAAGGTTGAGAAGACTACTATGTATTATAGCCAAGCGCCAAGATTGTATACCGAGGTGCGAAGTGCCGAGGCATACAAGACGCGAGGGCTATAATAGTGGTCTCAACCGTGGTGTATATACTATTTGCTTTATTATCAGCCCCTTAAATCCTATTATTTAGCGATTTTTTATATTGATAATTAAGTAAACAGTTTATGTTTATTAATATCAAGCAGCCTGAATTTCAAATTAAAGTATTCTTTTGTGTAATGATTCACATTTTTACAAAGAGTGAATAATTTGATCTGACGTTTTGTTTGGGGTTTTCTTGGGTTTAATAATTAAAATAGGTAAATAATGACTCCATTATTCCACCTATTCCAGTCAAGCGGTGGTGAAAAACAATTTGACGGCTCAAAAATACGTCAATAACGGTAGGTTTTTAGGCTAGTAGTAAATAAATACGTTAAAAAGTGGCAATGTTCGTTTTATACAGTGTGTCTACTTAAGTTGGCAGCATATGTAAAACTTTTTTATTATTAGTTTCAGGAAAAAAAATTATTCTTTATGAAAAGTTCTGCATGGTCCAAAACCGAAAATGCAACAATCAGATGTCAACCATCAGATGTCAAATTTTCTTAGTCATGCACGGGGTTTGTCACAAAATATGAATTTTGCTCAAGAGTAAAGTACCTTTATTTTTGATAATATCAAAAACTGTTATTAAAAAAAAGTTATTTAAAATTGAAAATTAGGTTCAAATATACAGTCATGTCTACCTATTGTTAAAAATATGATTTTGTAATTTTTCTCATTCTCTACGCTATAACAGTGATACATGCACTGCACATTGATATTAATACATTTCTAATCTAAGTTGCGATGACATGTCTGTCACTGAACGTCTAATATTATTTTAAAATTCTAAATAAGTAGAAATGCTGGTGACATTGAGTTTAGAAGAAAAAATAGAAATTGTGTTAATTGTGGGTGACAATTATAAAACGTATCGGGAAGCAGCTGAAATATTTAATAACAGATATCCAGGCAAAAATGTACACAATACAACAATAATGAAAACTATGAAAATATTCAAAATATATGAAGATGTTAAAAATAAATTCAGTAACAAACGTCGAAAATTCGTTGAAAGTGAGGACACGACTTTAAATGTAATGTTATCCACAGTAGAGAGTCCTAAATATTCGCTGCGCTAAAGTTATTAAATTTTTAATGAATATAAGAGATAACTGTTTATTACTAAGATGTGCAAAATTCATATTTTCTGACAAACCCCGTAAATTAGACATCTGATGGTTGCATTTTAGGTTTTGCACCACGCAGAACTTTTTATGAAGAATAACTTTTTTCCCTAAAACTAATAATAAAAAAGTTTTCCATATGCTGCCAACTTAAGTAGACGCACTGTATATTAGTATCACACTTCAATAAAATATTTTTAAATATTCTCATTAATATTTGAACCATCCTCGTATACCTCATACCTATGCTGTTCACACTTCAAAGCTATAACTCGTAAATCTGTTGTTCGTTTTTACAGTTGTGGTTGTGTAGACAATTTTAGCGCATTTATAACTGTACCTAACGAGCAACAAAAAGTACACTTACTCATTTCTTAAAATACATAAACGAAACGCAGAAAATTACTATTTTGAAGGCAGCGGTTTCAGTCATTTATAATAGAAGTATAATTAAAATGAAATATTAAAAACATGGCTTTCTTTGTGATTAGTAATCCGGCCACGCTTGTAATTTGAATTGAAAAAATTGTTTTCCATCGATATTGATCGTGACTCAACAAAAAAACCTAGTTTCCCCCTGTAAAACCGACATCTATATTTTATAACGTAATAACTATCGCTATCAGTATATTGTTATGTAATTATTGAACTTACCACTATTATTATCGAGAACGTCATGGTATTTGTCGATAACGCTCGTCACCTGATGAGCCATTATTCTTTCCGTTAGGTATACTGAAACAAATTACAAAGGTTACTCATTTCAGCAAAAAAAATAATCTAAAACTAACACAAACAGTGGAGATAAGTTAAAAATCAAAAATGTTACTGATACATCATTTATTGAAATCGATACCTTGATGAGATTATTATTTTATACCAAAAAACGACTGCATTATTTTGGTTTTTTATTAAAAAAAAACGATTAAAAAAACCGTTAGGTAAATACAATTACCGCAGTTGTTGCACAGGTGCTGCAAACACGTCAACTAAAACACGTAGATTTAGAAAATATAAATACGTAAACGGTTTCTATTAAACAATTCAGACAAGAGGTCAGAAAAAAAAACACACATTGTTTTTTTTTGTAAAAGTACATGCTTTAACAGTAGAATCTGGACAGCACATAAATCGGCAAAAGGGCCTGATCGTTATTCTACTTATGAAAACTACCCGAAAACACTTTGAGTATACAACAAATAAGGAATAATAGGTAAGAGAACTTTGATTGAAAAGGCCAGCGAATATAACCTGCCTTTGTACCTTATATTTATTGAATTGGATAAAGCTTTCTACACAATAGAAAAATGGGCAATCGAAAGAGGATTGCAAAACAGTCGAATTGACTGAAGATGTAAAATAAATTAACAATAAACAACATATACAAAAAAAATCCAGCTGTGTAGTGAAATTACACCAAGAGACAAATCCAATCCCTATCGAACGTCGAGGCGTCAGACAAGGAGACACGACGCGATCAGCCCAAAACTTCTCATAACAGGTTTAGAAGAAATCGTTAAGAAAATGAAATGGGAAAACAAAGGAATCAATATTAATGACAAAAAGATCGAACAACCCGAGATTTGCAGACGACATTATTTAATGTCAGACAATCTACAAAACATAAAAGAAATGTTACGGGATTTGAAGAAAGAATCGGAAAAGATAGGGTTAAAAATCAATACAGCGAAAACAAGTATATCAAACACAGACCAAGATATATTCGTTATCATCGCAGTGGAGAAAACTAATTTAGAGAAAGTAAACGATTATTATACCCTGGACAAGTGATAAAAACCAATAAAGAAAATCACACCGAAGAAGCCCATAGAAAGGTCAGATTAGGATGAGCTGCATTTGGAAAAAACATCGTATATATTTAGAACTCCAAAGTATTTAATCAATGCATTCTCCCGGTACGGACGTATGGCGCCCAAACATGGACACTAACGAAAGCAAACGTAGACAAAGTCGTCAAAGCACAAATAGTAATGGAACGTCAAATGCTCAATATTAAACTAACAGACCAAAAGAGAATAGAGTAGATAAGATAGAAACCCAAAGTAACAGACGTACCAAGACATATAGCCTAACTCAAATGGATATTTTGTGGCCACACCGTAAGGCACACCGACAACAGATGGAATAAGAAAATACAGTTTTAGATACGATGGACAGCTATACGAAGTAGAGGACGGCCACAACACAGATAGGCAGATGACATCAAAAGATCTGCAGGACTAGGATGGAGGAATAACACACAAAACCAAGAAAATTGGAGACGAATGGGAAAGGCCTTTGTTCAAAAATGAACGAATGAGGACTAAGAGATGAGAGAGGTAAGAGACGGAAATAAAAATAAACCTTTAGCTTGATCTTTATTATATAGTTAAATCTTATTGGGCAAAACCCAAATCTTACTGAGCATTTATAAACTGTTAAACCCTAAACAATTGTTTGAGATCCGAATGTTCAAGTCTTGTTGGTCAGCAAAGACCGGGCTGTTAGTTCCAGAACAGCCAAAAAATTCGGTAAAATTCAATAAGTAAACAAAAAGTATGGGCGTACTCACGATTTTTCAAAGTTTCTAGAACTACAACTCCAATATTTGAGATACATCACTTCATTCAGTGTTACTTTAAAGTTGAGCTAAGCCAGCGGTTCTGCACTCAAAAATATTTTTCCAAAGTTTTATAAAATTGTTTCGCGTATTACTCTTGGCCATGCATATTCTACGCTTATTAACTTCGTTATCAATTAAACAGCACGAGATAATAAACCAAACGAATAATACGTATCTAAACAAGCTCCATTAGGTCAAACATGTGGGTATGTCGCTATTTTAAGCCCGTAAATAATTCGTTTAAAATTGTATATGTATATGAGCCAACTATACATTTAAAGGAATTATGCCAGAATTTATTATTATTTGAAAACCCCATAATTTAAATACTGACTAAATACTAGACTAGAAATCCGAACACTGTTGGTCAGAAACTGCAATCACAAATGGCTAACAAAAACCTTCGGTTCAGTTTTTATTTATTCTATTAAAAATAAATCTGATAAAAATTACGTTGTTTGAAGGTAATTTCAAAATTTCAGCGGTTGCAATCTGTTCAACGGCACAATAAAGTAAACTAGGGTAATCAACAAGTTACGAGCAAGTAGTAATTCAAGGAAACGTCCAATATCTGTAGCAGTATCACACAATAGCTACAATGCACAAACATTTTTTTTTAAATTAAATGAACTTTTCTTTAAATGCAATTAATTTGAAATCAAACAGATGCTAATTCAATGCAAGTCCATGTATTACTATTATTATTATTTTTCTACTAATAAATTAGTATTACAAAACATTAAATCATTATACGGCCTAGATTTTTTAATTACCCTTAAATTATGTGCTTCCTTCAATATTGCTTTCAACTTTCAGAAATTTTTAAAATACGCTTATATATGGGTGCGTGTGTTTATGGCAGGGATTACCCTTGAATCATGTTGAAGATTGTGGTTTTATTATGAATTGAATGTTTTCTGGTCTTTTCAGGACGGCAAGCATACGCGATTGTAATGGGAGATGTTTAATGTTTTACTTATGGCTAATATTAGTATAATTAATATTATAATTCAATTAAATAGAATATTACACATTTAAATACGTGCTTGAGAAGTTCATATTCCTAGGTAATGTACGATATAAATCTAGAAATTGCTTGAAATACTTTAACGTAAATAGTACAAGATTTAGCTTGCAAGGTGGCTTATATTAAAAACTATAATTATCAAGAATGATTGTGAAGAAATATTGTACACTGCCTTGAATTGAAATGATTTTGCAATTATCTATTAAACTAATAATACGGTGATAGTTATTCGGTGGCATAAAGAAGGCAGATTGTGAAATCGCCAGTGAATATGTCGTCAAATGATAATACAAGTCCGTGCCACAACGGTTCGTATACTTACAACAAACTTTGCAATATTCGGAGAGCAACAGTTTCTGGAGAAAATTTTAACGATGTCAAAACAAAAATAACAAACATAACAAAAATCCAAAGCCCTCTTGACCATTCTTTTTGAACACTTGTTAAAAGATCATTAGTTAGCACATTTTGGTCACATGTCGTATTCCATCAAAAGCCATTTGGTGAACATGATCTGTACTCGCACACTAACTATCACCGATTACTGCAAATTTCCAAGTAGCGGTTAATTTGAAAATCAATGGGTTCGTCAATAGTTCCATACAGTTTAATCGACAATTAACCTCACATACCTTCAGCCAATAAAATCACTATATTTTAGGCACGTGAACCAATCGAAATCTGATTATACTGACAACTGGTGATTGTCAGTGTAATCATCCTTAATATAGCTTTTTGCTAGATGCAAAAAAAAGGGTAATTTGAACGTATGAACCACTAGAACCATAAAAACCGTGGTTAATTTACAAAAAAAAAATATGCTTTGTTTGATTAGTTGTCTTGCCGAATACCACTCCTGACTTATTTTCCTTCGGCAATCTTTGCTTGATCGCACTCCTACGCGTTGCTTTTGAAAAATCGGCACTAGTGAAAATTTTCGCCGCAATAAGCACTCGTGATCTCGACGGCATAGATTGCCAAGAAAACATTGTCACTCGTGGTATCATACAGACCAATCAAATAAAAACTTAATCGCAATCGCCTATGAAACAAGCACAGCATGTCGACCATTAGTTTGAAAATCGTGGAGCTATTATGATAGTTGCGCGTTGCTCATATTTAACATTTTAAACAATTAGCAAGCGAGTATGGTGAATTATTTTTAATACTTATTATATTTATTTTACAAACGCGCATGATAAATGTTAGTTGGCAACCGTGACCCATTTAACTCGCACAATGGAACCAATTTTAAACGATATTTTGGTTTAGCG
Source organism: Ctenicera cuprea (assembly GCA_958336395.1). Classification (NCBI taxonomy): domain Eukaryota; kingdom Metazoa; phylum Arthropoda; class Insecta; order Coleoptera; family Elateridae; genus Ctenicera; species Ctenicera cuprea. The sequence goes on along the minus strand of OY284491.1, from coordinate 35,696,610 downwards.
GTAACATGCAACCAAAATAAAAGCTTTTGCTGGTAGACTTTTTTTCAGTTTACGGTGAAAACATCTCTGAAAAAAGTACGAGAACAAATTCGCTGCGAAGAACATTGATGGAAAAAACATACACCGACAAACATCGTCTGAGAAAAGGTTCCGGTAAAGATATGCTCCAGTAGAAACCTTCCCGGGAACAAACAACCCGGTAAAACAAACACCCTCTAAACAAAAGAACGTGTATGTTCTTGCTAGTGGATCACTGCATAATTAAGAAAGAGCTTTCCCTGAAAAAGATACAAGTTTTACGATGGTTTTCTTTCTTAATCTTTTTTTTGGTGCTGTTTTACGGGCTTTTATTGTCTTTTTCCGGTTTTTCGAGAGATTGGTCTTTGAGAGATTATCATTCTGGGAGCAGCTCTCATTTTCGAGACCCGAGGGGTAAAGCGCAAGTGGAAGTAGGTATACAAGGTAAAGGAAGTACGTTGGAAGTACGTGGATGTAGTGGGAGTATCTGGAAGTAAAAGTGGAAGTATGTGGAAGTACGTGGAAGTACGCTGAACTACAAATGGAAGTAGGTGTACAAAATTTTTAAGTGCGGTTTACCTCTCGTCGAGACCGATTCAGCAGAGGATACATTCAGAGCAGCGAGCGCCTTGTATGAACTTACCTAAAAATTCGGAGGAGCACACGAGTTTGCTAGTTTTCATTAATCAAGACAATTCAAACTGAAATTATACATACAACTTTCCTTCAAATTCAATTTAATTCGAATTCACTTATACCACAATTCTGTTGATGTATATGTAATTAACTGCAATTTAAAACGACTTTAAATTTTAATTTGTAGTAAACTACTTGAATTTCTACGATAAAAGACTACGGTGTGCAATTACGTACTTATATTGTGTAAAATAAGCACATTTTATTATCTTAGTGCGATGAATAGATTTTGCAGCTCGTTGTGGATTTGCTGAATTTAAAGCAGGAAATTGTCAATGTCATATTAGCTAGCTAGGAAAATTGTTGCAGTTTTAACTATTATTCTGTTTTATAGTTGCTTATAAGTAGAAACCATCTGTGATATTACAATTTTCTTGTTATGGTAGACAAATATTAATCAGTCAGCTGCTAATTTACACGAAATACTTTTTTTAATTGAAAATTGAAATACAGCTCTTGTCATTATTACAATACCATACATTCAGTTGAGCGTAGCGTCCTGATTCATATAAAATTTTATTTACAGATTTTAACGAAAATATAGAGGGTGATTCATAACATGTGCGACTGGGTGGATTCAGAATCTAAAAACAATGAAAACAGTTCCGATAAAGATGAATCCGGAAACCACTTCGCAGTAATTGCTCTGAAGTTACACAATTTATTTTTGTATAGTATTATTACTAGTTTTTGTTTGAATCAGTGCACCAGAGGTGTATCACAGCGCAATATTTCCTTCTAAATATTTTAATCTTTAAAAGTTTTTAATTTTTGGTTATTAAAGCTTATTCTCTATACAAAAAATACAAAAAAAGTGCTCTTGTTGAAAGTCGCTAGATCCACCAGTTTTCGAGTTATTACAATTTTTGTGAAAAAGGAAATTGCCATGAAAGTTAAGTGTTTTTTTTTTCAAAATGCCCAAATAGTTTCCACAAACTTAACGCATCTAAACAATGAAAAATGTTCCTATAACTATGGGTCCCGGACACATTTCGGTACAACCACCAGAAGTGGGACAAGTTACAACAATTCAGACGTTTGCCGCTTCCGGAGGCCGTAACTTCACAAGGAAACGTTTTCCGTACACTGTTTATGGGGACTTTTTTCAGTGCTTTGATTTAAAGAACTTATTCTAACAGTTTGTACGAACTGTTTTTGAATTTTCGGGAAAAACTCAGATCTTCATGGCAACTTGTTTTTTTACATAAAACTGAATTATTTCAAAAACTGTTTTGCGACATTCAACAAGAGTGCATTTTTGTGTACTCTGAACTGAAATATTTAATAGGAAATATTCAAAGAAAAATTAGTAAAAATATTAATCTAAACGAGTAATGCAGTATTTCAAAATTTTAGTGCAATGTATAAACTATTCATTAAAATCATTACAAATCGTTTGACCACGAAACTAGATAATTACCAACCAATAGAACAGGCAGGATTTCGCAAAGGCTTCAGCACCTCAGACCACCTCTTCACTGTCAGAACATTAATAGAAAAAGCAAATGAATATCATATCCATCTATATTTAGCGTATGTAGACTACGAAAAAGCCTTTGATACTGTAGGGCTGTAGAACAAGCATTAAATAACAGCAGAATTGATTATCGCTATAGAAAGTTAATACATAACACTTATGAGCACGCACAGATGGTAATTCAACTAGAAACAGAAATGCGATACCAATTAGAAGAAGAGTTAGACAAGGCGATGTTATTTCGCCGAAACTATTTACACTTGCACTAGAGGACGTCTTTAGATCGTTGACATGGGAAGAAGTGGGCATCAACGTAAATGGAAAAAAATTAAATCAGCTAAGATTCGCTGACGATATTATCCTGATCTCAAACAAATATGAAGAATTACAAACAATGCTAGTAGAATTAGCAGAAGCTTCTGAAAACATCGGCCTAAAAATGAATATTGACAAAACAAAAACCATGACCAACACAGACGACGAAAGAAATATAACAATTAAAGGACAACCGTTGGATAAAATAAATGAATATGTATATCTGGCACAACACATAAAAGCTAATAAAATCAACAGGCAGAAATTGTAAGGAGAACCCGTCTGACATGGGCGGCATATGGAAAATTAAAATACATATTGAAAAACAAAAAGATTCCTCAATACCTAAAAACCAAAGTTTTTAATCAGTGCATATTGCCAGTTATGACGTATGGTTCACAGACATGGACACTTACAAAAAATAACGTGGACAACATCGTTAAAACTGAAAGGGCAATAGAAAGAAATATGTTGGACGTAAAACTAAAAGACAGGAAATTAAACATCTGGGTAAGAAAACAAAAGTAATAGACGTAGCAGAACATATAGCACGGTTGAAGTGGAGCTACGCTGGTCACGTTGCTAGACAGCAAGACGGACGATGGAATACCATACTACAACAATGGAGACCTTGGTTAAGGAAGAGAACACGCGGAAGACCACAGATGCGATGGACAGACGACCTGAAGAAGACGGCGGGTTTATGCTGGTTGAGAAGTGCCCAAAACAGGGACCAATGGCGTCAGATGAGAGAGGCCTATGTTCAAAGATGGACAACAAAGGGCTAATGAAGAAAAAGAAGAAGTGCAATTACTGCGAAAGTTATAGACAATAAGATATTAGATAGTATTATCTTCAAGGGGCCGCAACTTCTTTACGGATGTATGTTTATAGGTTTTTTCTTCATTTTCATATTTTGAATCCCTTGTAAAAGGGCTTCTTACACATGATGGACATGGAACAGCTTTTTTTAATAGGTCCAGCCGTGGGGTTTAGAGCAGCACTATGCTATAATTTGAAAATAACACTTTCTACAATTAGCGGCAAGACTTCTTTTTAAGTTTCTGAGCTATTTAATATAGAACCAGCTACATAGTTGCATAGTTGAAGTATTCAAGCCTAGAACTATTGAGGGAAACGAAGAGGCTGATGCCCTGGCTGTTGCGGGGGCCAGGGAACCCCTAATGGGTCCAGAACCGGCCTTCGGAATTTCCCCCAAATGCGTGAGGCACGAGATATGCAGCTGGACGTTGTCACAGCTCCAATCATCCTGGACCTCTCGTCACACACCAAGACAGGCTAGACTCTTTATTAAGGGTCCTACGCCTAAATTGACAAAAATTCTTCTGGGCCTAAACAGAAGACAAATCAGAATTGTGACAGGCCTACTAACAGGCCACGGTCACCTGCAAAAACATCTCCACACTATCGGGGTTGTCAATAACCCGCAGTGCAGAAGATGCCAAGCGAGGGAGGAAACTTCCGAGCACATACTCTGTGAGTGCGCCGCTTTTGCGGCCCTCAGGTACAAACACCTTGGCTCCCCCTCCCTAGAGCCAAGGGAAATACAGAACATATCATTGAACAGGATCTGGTTCTTTGCTGAAGCGACCAACCTGTTCAATGAAAACTAGATCATTTAAGGGGCACAATGGGCACTAGTAGCCTAAGTGCGGGAGGACTTAAGTCCTCCGACCCACCATAAATCATCATCAAGCCTAGAACTTCATAAAATTTTAAAACATAAGTATGGGGAAGTATTTCGCCTGTTTTTACAGTTTCGTAATACATATACAGTATAAGCTGCAAAATTGTTTATTTCTAAAACATTTTAAACAACTCATTTACTACGGATGTAATCAGTATTGCGCCTAGGGTATATTATTCGCTAGGCAGGAAATGGCAAGGGTATTTGGGATCAAGTCAACACAGTGTATATTAATTTACCCAAATGTATTTACTTTATACGCCCTCTATGTTGTAATCAAGCAGTGATGCGGAACACTTAGCTTAATCTTTGTTTCTGAAAGCGCGAATATGATAATGTAGAAAAGCGAAGCGCCGGATTAACTAAGACACTTATAATATATAAGGTTAAGATGGCGTGTACAAACAACGGGAGAAACCTCGCAAAAAATGCATTCGTAAACGAAAATATAAATAAAAGAAAGTATACCTTAACAAATGAAAAACTAATAACTAAGTAAAAGCAAAAATAATATCGGGAAAAGAAGAAAAAACGGACAGAAAAGAAACGTATATTAAATAACACAACAAAAAGAAGAATGAATATATAAGTAAATATACCAATCTAGATAAAATACCCGAAACCTAATAAAATAAATTAGAAATGTCTTACAAAAATTCTTCACGGTATTTCAAGCGAACAGAGATGGAGTAAGTAAATTTTAACAATTATATGTAAAACTACGTTAATCAGATAGCTTAACAACTAATATTTCACAAAAACATGATCGCAGGGATTCTAAAAAGCATTTTCCTTCAAAGTTCTTTTTAATATATGTATGTATACGTGCATTAAATTTACAGAACCCTTCGATTCAGATTTACGAAGCCCCATGGCACGGTATATGAATTTTAATAACTACGATCACGTTTTGCAAGCCAGGTTCGAATGTTGTAACTGTCGTTGCGAGGGTGAAACTTGAGGAAGGTCTTGCAGGGGTTAAAGGTTAATACAGGTCAAATCAATAGTCTTGGACGGTCCTAGGAAAGTGGGTTAGACAGGCGAAAAAATGATCTTTTCAACAATTTTCTTGAAAGTTGTTAGTTTCGTTCTTGGTTAAAATTAATTATTCAATTTAATTGTTTCGCATCACTATTCTTACAATTCAAACATTTTATTAAATAATTTCTTCTGTATTTACTTATTTATTTACCGTATGTATGTATATTTCGGGAACTTAATCGTAAAAAATTCGATTACGAGATTTTGTCGGAAATACATACTTTTGAATAACTAACATCCCCAAAAGGGCACAATGTTACTACATGGCGGTAGTTCAAAATTTATTTCTCCTGAACTGACCAGATGACTTTTTTAAATGTTTTAAGCTAACAAAGATTGGGAGAAGCTATCATTTTATTTTTTGATATTCTTTTTTACCAAGCCATCAAATAAAAAGCAATTCATAGGTATGAGTAAATCCCGACGAAGTGTTTCCTCCATTTGTTTGCTGGAACGATGAAAAGTGACAACTACTGTTGTTGTATTACCAGCTTAAATACATTTTAGGCGAATCTACCACCCCTATCACTAAAAGCAGTTTTAGTTTTTAATTTTCAAAAAGATCGCTTCGAATTGTTCTATTTAAATGATGTAACTTGTTAGTTTGGCAGGGACCTGTTCTCAATTCTATATAATAAATTTGGATTCCTTCCATCTTTTCAACTTTTAGCGGTGAGAAGCCACATCTCTACGCGTCCAGTATATAAGGACCATATTCAATTGTACAGTGGACCGCTATACTTTTCAATGCAGATAAGCAAAATTTGCTGTATACGCTTTCTTTGTATTATTGGAACATAATCTGCCGATAGCTGACAGTCCACATCAGACTACGCGGGGAGCACACATGATATCGCCCTTACGCATCCTTCCCATCCACCTCGATTTTTCTCACGTCAGGAGCCGACGCAGATCAGTACCGAAAGAGCCTCTGCGAATAATATGTAGGTGAAATCATGCCAATGAAGCAGCGCGCGAAAACAATCGAATTTAACTAAAATAAGTGTTACCGACAAATTGCTTTGTAACTGAGATTACAAAACGGGAGATATCTGGAAGCGTTGTTTTATTATCTACAATTAGTTCATCGTCCTCTGGAGTACCATTTACAGTTAAAAAAACTCAGATAAGACTTATCTAACCTCACTAAACCTACCATACACAATCACCACTAATAGGGATCAAGGACAGCCATTAATTTCGACAGTTAGAAGAGTTTCAAATGAAAATGTGAAAACTATAATTTTCAAAAGGAAAAGTGGGTTCATTTACTTCAAAGATTATTTGACGTGGATCACGCTAGGGAGATTATAACTACAAACTAATAAAAATGAACATGATTACTTAGTAGTTATGTATGTCCAGTTCAGTTGCTGACTTTGTGGATTTGAGAATATACAATACTACGGGATACATTCCGTATATTACTTTTATTTCGACTTCTTTGGTACCATACCATACTAGGGGCGTTGGCGACCTCTGCCCTATATCCGTGTTTGGTGCGCGGAGATAGATATTTTGCACACACATACATAGGGGACCTACAGCTCAACGTGGGCTCTGAACCACAGGAAGTGCATGCATTTCTTTTCCAGAGAGGTTTTCCGTTGCCTTGCGAGGGAGAACGACCGGACCGGGAGTCCAACCTAGCTCCGCTGCATCAATAGCCCGCGCTCTTACCACTGAGTAACTCGACACAGCTTATTCACTATTTTTAAGTTACAAACAAAAGTGTGGGGCGTAGTCCACGGGTTCCGCTACTCTATACAGGGCGTTTCCTCCTAAGTGCGTACAGAGTTTCCATCTAATTGAATTTTTAATCAGAAGTCACCATTCTGAAAAGCTGAATAATTGAATTGAATTTGTTAATACTGACGGTATGGTAAGTTATTTTTATTACTAATTTGCAAATTATACAGATACATAAAAACTATTTTTCTTTAATAAAACAAACTGGGTAATAAATAACTGATCATCATTACGTGATAAGACTAGCATATTAAGGTTATAGAAAATTCCACCAATTAATAAACTTTCCTATGTTGTTTTACTTAATATTCCTGCCTTGAACCTTTAACTGTAGGTTTTTTCCCAATACACCTGCCTTGGATCTACATCAATGTCGCTTTTTATGTTCACACTAATTCAAAATAGTATTTTGGAGGCCGAGCAAACTTCAGTTTAAAATCTCTTCAGGCAATAGTTGACGGTTTATTAGAGATCCAAAATTAATTCTCTTAGCGCTTCCATATTACCCACGTTTGTTATTGCTATTCTGTTACTTCTATAACAATCCCTTTAGAATGAACCTTATAGTTAGATTACAACATAAAACAAAAATATAGCATAATAGTAAACGAACAGAAACGTTTAGGTAAATAATTAAAAAGGCGAATGTGTATTTGTTGTTATATAAATAATAACAACAGTTACTAAAGCGCATGCTTAAGTAAAGGAGTATTTAGTCTATGGTATAATACAGGGTGTTCCGAAACTCGCGGTCACGGACTGCGGGACGGTATTCTACCGCAAAAACGGAACAAAAAGTTCTTCAACGATCTTTCGATTCAAGCAATATTTAGAGGTATTAAAGTTTTGAAAAATCTAAAAGTAATCAAAAAATAAACATTCAAACTCAAATTTACATGTTACAACAAGTACTGAAAATAAATCCATGATACATTACAACAAGAGATAGTTCAAAACTATAATTAACAGGAAAAATTACAAATGTTGTTTAGTGTCTGAAATACTCAAATTTACGTGTTCAATTAAGCAGTGGCACGGTATTGGCTGTTAAAAACAGTACGTCATTATTTATTTGTATCATAGTTTGCCATTTGCTTGAATTTAGTTCTAAAGTGCAACAGAATGGCCGCGTATTATTGGAACCAACAGTATTATATGCCGATGGCACTGTGGGCTTCTAATAAACAAGCAGGACGAGCGGTACGTTTATACGCTACTAATCTTCCGCACTTTAGAACGATTTCAAAATTTGGAACTAAATTCAAACAAATGAACTATAAAACAAATAAATAATGACGTGCTGTTGTCAACAGTTTATTTTTAGGTTATTTTCAAATGTTTCAAAACTTAAATAACTCCAAAAATATTAGGCATAATGCTAAAGGGTCACGTGACACGGGGCAGTGACTTGATCCTTTTTTTTGTTTTAAATGGAACAGTATGCCGTGTGATAGCTTATTTAAAAGCTCTTTTCAAGAGGTCTTCAGAGCACTGTTTGTTTTTGCCAAATATTGACCGATAATGTATGGATATTGGATAACCATTAAATCTCACAAAAACGTAATTTTTGAAAAACCTAGTGTAGCCTTCAGCAACAGCATTATGCCTGAAATGTGGCTGGGATAAAACTGAAGTTTAAGTGTCCGAGCGTTTTTACTGAAATATATTTCCGGAGATATTGAATTTGTTCCAAACTTTATCCACACACTGTATAAATGGGCGATGCACTTTGCTTGATTGTTCCTTAATTCAAAATTGCGTTTTATATTTTTAAACATATTTTATATCATAATAATTGTCTAGCCCCAACAGTTGCTACATAGGCTCAGAATTAATACTGCCGACGTACTCGGTACATTAGGTTTTGAGTTTGTGACTCGTTAAGTCGAAAGTTCGCATAGTTTGCGAAATTAAGAAACCAGTCTTTGCTCTCCTTTCAAAATTACCAAAATACACATATACTTTTCGGTTTTAGTTTTTAAAGCTTATAATATTGCTGCTTCTTTGATTTACTTCACATTTCATTTAAAACTGACAATCGGTTCTGGAAATGCGAGTATAAAGGAACAAACAAACGAACGTACTAATACCCTGCTTATAATAAAAACAATTTGGGAAAGTTGGTCTCAAATTGTTTGTTTTTACAACAGCCTTGTTGATGGCTTCCTAGGACTTTCTTCAACTACGAAAGACAGCGCTGTTCATAAAATCTTATGTAATTAACTACAAGAAAGTCTACATTCATTACTAAACCAGTTTCAGAAAAGTTACCAAGCCGTAGAATTAATATCCATTGAAGAGCAGGCATTAATTTGGAATTTTTTTTATCAAATTAGGTACTTACAAGAAGTCATTAGAGTTTGATTTCTATGGTAGTGTTCTTTATAAATGTACGTACATAGTGGGAAAGTAGTAGAATGACAGTGAAGTTTCGGAACCATCAAGGAAAAAACAGAACGCAAAATACGTTGATCTAAAATGCTAATAGCCGTGAATATCATTGACTTAATTAAGTTCGTTTGAAATTCAATAAGGTCTATCAAAATATAAAGCAAAAATTTGCTCACCTATTCATAATAGTTTATTAGACACTTAGAGCTGTTAAAATAGCTTCGAAATACTTAATGTACCGTTAGTAATCCAAGAAACAAGATCACATCTACATAAAATAATTCACCTTGTGCCACTTAACTAAATAAATTAAAAAAGTTTTTATTAACTAATATTACAAGTTGTACATGTAATGTAAGGTGCTTGTTGAAAAATTTACAACTAACACTGTTTTACATGTGTAACAATGTTGATGTTACATAATTTACGGTGTACGTACTTTGGTTAAATCTTCATTTCGCTTTGTACTGTGTAACTTCCGCAGTATCCATATATGATATGTTTGATATTCTAGTAATTACTTGATGAGTTACCTGAAGGTTTCGGGAAATAGTAAAACGTAGTAAATAAAATGTGTACCTTTTGTAACGCGCAATATAATGTAAATTATGACACCATAAACTGAAAACTAAATAGGTGCATATTACACGAAACAAGCATAAAATTAAACTTTCTGGATTTATATACAGGGTGGCCTAACACTTATTAGTATTACGTCCCAATGTAATTCTGAAACAGATTAAGATAGAAAAAAAATGTATCTGTAAGACTTTGTCATAAAGTTAGGTATTTCTAATAATTTTTCTATTTAAATAAGTGCATCTGAGGGAATTGGGTAATATTGTTTTCTATATCTTTTTCATGTTTACACCTATTGAATATTTATGTACTTTAAGAATCTTACTTTCCCTGCGAAAATACTCAAAAAAGATACTCTTGTTGCTACATCCAATGGTTTTTAAAATATTTTTATTTTCATTTAAAAAAAGTTTTTGAATGGCGTTTGGCCTATTTTAAATTTAACCTATGCTGTCTATTGGCGCTGTAAAACGATTGTCGTTTTTTCAAATAGCAACCTAGTAATTTCTGCGCTTATTCGATAAAGAATTTTCTTCTCTTTTCAATAGTATAATAGTTATTTATGTCACAAGGGAGAAAAGTAATAATTTTTTCCCCTGAATTCAAACAACGGCCTACTACAATCAGACCAGTGTGCTTTGAATTTCATTTGTTATCTCTTAATCAAAAACAATTGAAACAATAAAATGCGACTGTGGTAGACTGTTGTTTGAATTCACGGCCTGCTAATATGAGAACGATTTTTGCGTTTTTCTCCAGAATTTTATTATGTGAAGGTATATAAGTTATATACCATTAAAAAGAGAAAAAAATCTGTCAAATGAATGCAAAAAATAGGTTTGGTGCTATTTAAAAAAAAGACGATCCCGTCAAAGCGTTTACAGCAATATTTAAAAAAAGTTTGAACTAGGCAGAAAAGTAGATAGTAAGTAAGTAAGTAAGTATTTTATTCGAGACTGTTTAGAATCCTGTCGTATAAAATTACAAAATTACAGAGAACATAAAATTTGTGTTGAAAAAAAAATTACATATACATAGTTGCTAATTAAAAATTTAAATTTCAAACAGTTGCCAATCAAAAAACAAATAACAAAAAATAACAAAATAACAAAGAAAGAACGAAAATTAAAGCACTTCAGGGGAAACTTGTTAAACTGTAGGGGGCGCTCTGCTGCAGGTGTTTAGCAAAGACTGTTTTGAATTTTTTCCAGCTGAAAGTTTTCCAGTCAGCTGGGCATTTGTTGTAAATTGTGTGTCCAGATATGAGGAATTCGGTGGTGTGTAGACGAGTGTATGGTGGGCGTAGGTGTTCTCTTGAGCGTGTTAGGTATGGGTGATTGTCTTCTTGTCTTGAGAGGCTGCTGATGTTCTTGTGGATGTTAATAAGTGTCTTGTAAATATATGTTGCAGGTGCCGTAAGTATGGCGTATTTTTACAAAAAGCGGTTTACAGCATGTCGTGCTTGAGGCTCCTTCTAAACTTCTTACCGCTTTTTTTTTGCTGTTGAAACACCCGATTCAAGTGTGGAGAATAGCCCCAGACCTCTATGCCATAGGCATAGACTTTTCTGATAGCGTAGGTAACTTTTGATAATTTGCAGCAGAGGTGCTCAACTTGGTTATTCCAGGAAAGTCTAGGGTCGAGGTAGATCCCCAAAAAACGTGCTTCGCCTTCAACATGCACCCATCTGTCGGTTACGTAGGATATTGACACTGTCTTTTGTATATTAAGGCGGAGTTGCTTTTGTTGGAACCATGTTTCAGCTGATCGCATGTCGGACGTCATTTTATCAGCAGCTACAGTCGCTGTTTGTTAGGGTGGTATCATCGGCATACATTATAGTGTGACAATCCAGAGCATTTGGTAGGTCGTTCACATATATTATAAAAAAGACAGGTCCAAGTAGTGATCATTGGGGGACTCCTATTGTAGTTTGTTTGAGTTCACTGTTTCATTTTTTATTGTTACCAATTGCCTTCTGTTTTGTCAGTAAGACTTCAAAAACTTAAATGGCATTCCGCGAATTCCATAGTGCTGGACTTTTTGAAGGAATATCTGGTGGGACATGGAGTCAAATGCGCGGCTTAGATCACAGAGTTGGGTAGAGCATTTTTCCTGATTTTCTAATGCATTGCAGATTTTTGTTACCAGTGCATTCATAGCATCCTCAGTGCCACGTCTGGACCTGAAGCCAAATTGTAGATTCCTGAAGTGAAGTATTTATTTATTTCAAAAAAGTTGTTGATTCTAGTTAATGCAATTTGTTCCAGGATTTTTGATACTGCGGGTAATATGGCAATCGGCCGGTAGTTACTGCAGTTCGAGGTGTCGCCTTTTTTGTGAACAGGGTGTACTTTGGTTACTTTGAGCTTGTCAGGGAAAATGCCTTTGAACAAGATATTTGTTAAAAATCGCTACTAAGGGCTTATATGGTTACTGACCTCCTACAGAGTCTTTGTTGTGATATCGTACACGTCTGGCGAGTTCTTTCCTTTCATTGTTTTTAGGATTTTTAAAATATCTTCGCCGTTTGTGGGCCAGAAAAAAAGTGATGATCCGTTGACTGGAATTTGAGTAGCTGTATTGATGAGGGCATCATTCTTTCGTTCATGTTCGGTTTTGGTGAAAAATTCATTGAACTCATGGCATGAGGGTGGATTTCTGAGGCTTTTCCTTTGTTTGCGCCCAGTTTCTTTATTGATGGTTTCCCATATAGCCTTTGATTTATTGTCAGACTCTTGAATGCGAGTGTAGTTTCTATTTTTCCTATCTTGTTCTGCCATTTGAACGTAATAAGCTTTATAGTTTCAAAGCCGATTGAAGGAGTGTTCATCACCTCTGTCTTCTTGTATTCTATACATTAGGTCAAGGGTGTTTTTGATTTGACGAATTTCATCTGAGGGTCTATTTTGTTTTTTACTTATGTTACATTTTTTAGTGGAAAGCTGACTCAAGATGGGTAACGAAAATTTGTAAAAATTTGTCAAGCATATTTGGATTTCTTGACTCATATAGTGGGGACCAGTCTGTTAGCTGGAGTAATTCCTTTACTTTATCAGTGTTTTTTTTGAATATATTCCCCTTTTGCCTACGTCTGGTTTGGTTCGGGGGGTTAGTGTCAGGATTGATATTATTTGAGCTTGGTGATCACCAATATCCGTGTTGAATGTTCTAGCGTCACAGCTCGGTGTTGGTAAAGATGTTGTCTATACAGCTTGCAGTGGTGTTGGTGATTCGAGTAGCATCCCAGATTGTCCTCTTCATTCCGTGCATTAGCATTAGGTTTAGCATTGCGCGGCTTTCTTGATTTCCCAGGTTAAGATTTATATTTACATCGCCGCGCCTGCTAGTATTATTTTAGTATCGGCGGGCACGAGGTTGGATGTAGCAATGAGTGAGTTGTCTACTGCTTCTAAGAATGTCTGTTTATTACCTTCTGTGGATCTATAGATGGCGATTATGGCAATTTTTTTATTTGGCATGAAAACTCCCACTATTTCGCAATCTCTTTCTTTGGACAAATTCTCGATATGCTCTAATGCATGGCAGATATACACTCAGGTTTCACGTATATACGAACACCACCACGTTTACGAATTATCCTGTTGTATGAACACACTGTTGTGTAATTGTCGAGGTTGTAGAGGGTGCTATTTTGATTGGATAACCAGTGTTCTGAAATGCAGACCACGTCTGCATTTTCTTCTCTTGCTAGAATATTTAATGCTTCAAGTTTATTCGTTATAGATTGCACATTCAGGTGCATGATTTTGAGATTGGTTTCATTTATTTCTTTATTTCTTGCCCCCTGTGCGTAGTAGCATTTCTCGTTTTTATGTTTTGCAACTTCATGCAGGTTATTGTGGTTTATCCAGGGGTTGCTGGAGGCTCCATTATTCCAAAAAAAAGAGGAATGGCAAGGAGAGGAGTTTGCCTGTTTCTCATAATTACACTTACTTTCTCTACTATTGTGTCACGTTTGTTGGTACAATATTGTGATATGTATTTGACTAATTTTACTTTCCCTTCGTACGAAAGGTACTTCCCTTGATTGCTAAAGTCATCTCTTGAAAATCTCGAGTGGAGTGGTAGAACATGTGCATGTTTGTGTAGTTGTGTAGATTTAAGAACAATCTCGTTTAGTTTGTCAGGATGTGGGTGCTTTGTGCAGTGGTTGTCGGGTATGGTTGTGATTATTACATTTGTATGGGCGGTTGCTTCGAGTGAGCTCTCTAGATAGCGTTTGAAGCTAATTAATGGTGTATTTCGTTCAACATCATTTGATCCAGCTATGATTAGCACTCTTGATCAGTGGTTTGATGTTGTAACAAACTTCTTCGAGAGTAACATTTGGTTTCATGAAAACAGATTGCTGGAAATGCGGTAACTCACCAAGTACTTTATTTTATTAAACCCTTCCCGTGTTCATCAGTAAAGGCAAGCAGCTGAGGTTTTTCCTCTTTTCCAGTAGTCATTGATCTTCCTCCTTGTTTTGGCGACTGGGATTGTGATTGGGTGTCTGTGTCACTTACAGTTTCGCTTTTATGTTGGTGGGTGATATTTCTTTCTGTCTAGTGTTTCTTTTTCTTCCTTCCTATAATTTTCAGTTTGAATGCCCAGGTCTGTAGTTTTGATTTCTTCAGGTTGCGATTTCACAGTCTTTCTACTAGTTTTTGTATGATTGTTTGAGTAAGCTGTTATTTCTTCCCTGCTGATCGTTGTCTGAGTGGATTGGGATGACCAAATTATTTCCCTATTTGCAATATCGCTCTTTCCGGCATGTAGGTGGTGTTTGAGTTGTGATTTCAGTTTATTCCTCACCTTGTTACTTTCTTTAACTTGCTCTGTGAGAGTGGCAATTTGCTGGATGAACGTCTCTTCCATCTCATTAGCGTCTTCTTGATCTAGCCTGATTTGTGTTTTCTGTTTAGAAATGTGTGCTATAAGACTCTTTAATTCGTCTTTCATTGTTTTGGAGATTTCCCTACGGGTTTCTAATTCTTCTGTATTTATGACTGATGTCATCGAGTCACAGCATTGTATTTTATGCTTGCTTATCGGTAGGAAGTGTTTTCTTTCTAGGCAGCTTTTATGATATATACTATGACAATTAATGCATACATAGTTACTGTGCTCTTTTTTCCTACAACATGTAAAGCTGAATCTATTTGATTCGTGTTGATTTTCTGATTTTGAGGTCATTGTATATATTTGAAATAGTATCATTAACAAGAAGTACATTCATTTAGGAATCTAGAATAATGCATAACAATTTAATTTTCGCACATTTGCATTAAGCCGGTTGTCTGTAAATGTATGCAAATAGTAATAAATTCAACTTAAAACTTTCACCATTAAGGGATTTCGCTATTTTAGCGTAAGGGCCCCAAATAGTTCCTATAATCAGGTAAAATTGATGTCCTTAACATGCGACCGAAAAGCAAAGCCCTACCTGAGATTTTGAAGTTTATACAAACCAAACCATCAGAGTTTTTTCAATACTCATGGAAAAAAGAGAATACAAACATTTAAATATCTAAACAAATATGTGATACAAATTTGAAAATTAAGTGATCATTTTTGACTTCGTACAGGTGCTAAGGTGTAAAGTAGCTATTTAGATAATTAAATTAAAAGCTTCACAAAATCAAATGCAGGCAAGTGTATTATATGTCGTATACACATATTATTCAAAAAATTGCTGCGAAAAATAATACCTGAATAATCTAAGTTGCAGCCTTCCGCGGCCGTTGTTAATAACAGCTACGCTTCCGGGTTGGAGCCGCGTCATCGGTGCATGAACTGCCGACGTTTCGTCCTCGGTTCCACGGGACATCTTCAGGGCTGTGATCACTTTGGGATCTGGAACACAACTGTTGTGTTCCAGATCCCAAAGTGACCACAGCCCTGAAGATGTCCCGTGGAACCGAGGACGAAACGTCGGCAGTTCATGCACCGATAACGCGGCGCCAACCCGGAAGCATAGCTATTAATACCTGAATGCCTCAAACTATTTAGCTAATCAACAAACAATACAAAATTTCCGTTTGTTTAGTAATTTGAAAACTAATAACCAGTTTAAGCAATACAAATATGTGTACATAGAAATAACTGCAAGGAGGTTCCTTGGCCTAATCAAAACATTAAAAATTCCATTCAAATTTAGTAAATTTCCAAGTGAAACATACGTATTTTAACAGATTTCCCATTATAACGTTTCAAGCGTACATAAACTATACTGATTTAAATGCCTTCCTGAACACAGTTGTAATATACCGATATACTTTACTTTTTTTTTTAAATATTCAAATCAAAATCATAACTGTAAAAGTCACATTTACGTTATCGGTATTTAATACATAAAATTAAAACGCAAGTTTTATATTGAAAATAGTATTATATATTGCTATTGATAATTCATTTTTTTGGGTAAAAATAATGATTACCGAATTTTCAAGACCATACTACAAATAAAAACTCAAACGAGTTGTTTTTGAAAATATGTATAAGTTACGATAAATCAGTGCGATTATTTGCATCAAGCAAGTACAAATACATACATCTACATAATTTGCAATATTAATTAACGTAATTAATTCTCTCTTTTTCATTGAAACGTTTACCTTTTCAAAGTTTTTCGTTCAGAAATGTCAAGTACATTTCCGTAATTGGGTACGTTAGATTTATAAATTGTAAACTTAAAAGTTCGGTTACTTAAAAAATATTTTGAATTTAATATGCATCTTATAAAAACCTAATTACAGGTTGCTAAACTAAACAACGTAATTATTAGTACGCAAACCTAACTAGGTTGTGATTCAAACCCGCTACGTTTATCTGTCTATCTTCTATGTATATATTAAATTCCGATCACTTCCGCATGTCGCAAATTTGACCAATGTGAGGACCCTACCACTACAGCCCACGTATTTACGCGGCCCTTATATAAAGACAATTTTTCTTTGGACAGTGGGCTGCTAGTCTATAGAAATTCGTTTTCTTAATGTAGAATATTTGTGTGCCTCTTTGGAGCACAATCTGCGGACACCTCATTGCGACAACCAAGTCAAACGAAAACACTTTCGCCTGACCCGCTCAGCACCAACAGGCAGGTATGCGATATTTCATTTCATTTCAAAAGCCTGCGTAGAGTGGTTCGTCAATACTCAACTGTCTTCTTACTAAATAATACATAAATGTGATAACAATGACAACGATGATTAAATAAATTAAGAGTAGTAAATAAATAGAAAATAAATAATAAATAATAATACGAGTATTTCATAGAATACAATCAAAGTTCTGCACTAAAGAAGCAATAGATTTAGGTTGCCACGAAAAAGTGATCTTGCGTAACATTACACTTTGGTCCCTTCCGAAAATACACCGCTGAAGGTGACAAAACTATATACAAACAGTTATGAATCATCAGCAGATTGTTTGTGTGCGGCTAGATTTCATATCATCAGTGGCGCTCATATTTGTTTTTGCTTACAGAGGCCGGTAAAAAGATCCAGCAGTAGAACCATTCCCCAGAAAAAATAATGGCCCGAAAACAAAACACGCCAAAAAGCACCCCATAAACAAAAGCAGCTATTTTCTTGCCGATGAGTGGTGTATCACGCTATAATAAAGGTAGAGTTCTCCCTGAAAAAGATACGTGGTTTTTATTGCTAATCGATTTTTTGGTTAATTTTTTTGAGTAGGGGCGAAACTCATTTTGAACTTATATGCAAATATCTAACAATATTTTTTACTGGGTATATTACTTACAAATGCGTTTTACAAATCTCCGTTAATGCAGTCCCCTGGAAATGGAGAACAGTTCAACTAACCTTTTCCCCACATTTTTAAAGACCTTTTGCAGGGGATTTTATACGATTACGTTCTAGGGATTGTTTTCTTGCAGTTGTTTTAAGGGGGTTGTTGTGCTACAGATAAGCATTTCTGCGAATACGAAAAAAGTTTTATTATTGTTCATTGTTTGCATAGTAGCCACATGTAAGTCTTATTTACAACAAAGACTAATAAAAATGAGAGAGGCACTTCGCCTGGATTTTCCTATACTTATATTATAACAGATCACACCATTTATTCCACTCTAGGTGCATACGCCACATCGAAGACATGATAAACGCGAGCACGGTCAACTGCATACCGTACTATAACGTAACACAACGGTTTTTCTAATTTATTGTGAGAAAAATTAATTTTTTGATATTCCTAAAAAAAGACTTATTGAGATTAAAAACACCCGAAGCCCAATTAAAAGAAAAAGGTAAAAGGTTCGACAAAAACACGTTCGATTTCTCTGAAGACGTAACAGCTTATAAATTCACAAAATTTAATTTCTGAAAAAAGTCACCAGAAAATAATGTTTTTTTTACATTTATTTTGTTATTGAATTAGTGCGATATACTCCCACATTACGAAACTGTTCGTGCAATAGGTCCATCCCTTTGTAAATTGAGAAGCTCACCCACACAGATTTTTTTTAAACAGTTTTTTAGGGTCCCCTCAGCTAAACGAAAGAGATAATAGAAGAAGCTTATTTGAGTTCCTGGTGGTCCAAAAAACATGTATTTTTGACAAACTAGAAATCTAAAATTTTCATGAAATAAATACTTTCTTATAGAAAGCCATATAGGAACGTAAAAACGGTGGATTGAATTTCATAAACAATATTGAAATGAACATTTTATAAGTGTTAAGTATATCAAAAAATTATTCGCTCTTTTTGAAACCATTATAATGTAAACAATTATTTCTATTCCGAAGGAAGCGTAAGCAAAGGTTACTGTGTCATTTGTGCTGAATTCCAAATTAGATTTTCGAAGAGGTTTATGCACTGGAATTGTGTCAGTTCTTGAAATTTATAACATGCACTTCATTAGTAGTGCAGGGTCAAGAACCGTTTTGTTTTTCAGCCATCTTTAAAATTCCTTTGTTATTCAAACGCTCTGAGAATGCTAATTATTCTCATAATGAGCTCATTCCAATATTTTTTAAACAACGTACACTTCCTCAAAAATATTAATAACACGACAAATTTACCGCATTTTCAAGGCAAATTTATATACGCTTAGTGTAACAACGCTTTGTAATATTCATAAATAATACAAGGAGTGATTGCGATTTTTCGATAAAGCTGTGGTGTAAGTTCTCGAGTGCTAGTTAAGATGGTAATTCCACGAGCGCGCAGCGCAAGTGGAATTACCTAAACATTAACTAGCACAAGTTAACTTGCACCAAAATTTTATCAAAAGAAAACTCGTATTACGAGTATTCGTTTTAAATATATCACTCATATAAATTTTGACGCATTTTTGGTAACGCTCAACGCTTTCAACGTGGTAGTTTGCTTGTTTTCAAATGTTTTGAAGTGGCGTCCTTTTGTAAATTTTATTTTTTATTTTGACGTTCTTATTTACTGTTCCTGTGAAGTACTGTTGTAAAAATGGATCATTTTGGAGAAACATCGCTAAGTGGTATTTCATAAAACTTTTGAGGTTATGTACATTATTTTGGTCTAAGATTTTGATTCATATAATCTGTCAAACAAGATACAACTTTAATGTAAATATATATTTGTTTTATTTTATTTCTTAACTTCAACAGGTTTTTTTATTTTAGCCTTATACGTATTTCGACATGTTGACATGTACGTATAAGGCTAAAATAAAAAATCCGTTGAAGTTAAGAATTGTTTTATTTAAATAATTAAAAAAACATTTATGTTTGTTAATGCATATTAGCATGTTATTATTATACTTATTATAGGTTTACACTAAAATTTGCGTCGGTCATGATTTGAACACTTGCGATTCATGTTGGTTGACATCGTTATCATCGGCTACCTTCGACGTTTCTCGAATTTTGCTTTTTGCTTGTGGACGACAGAAATAATTACTGTTTTTAATTCATGAATTACGTTATAATTAATTATGATACTTACTTCTGACCGAAGCAATGAAAAGCTATATTAAAATAATAATAAATATAATACCCAAAAGTCAGTACACATCAGTTTTAAATGCGTTCATTTAAGACTTAAGGGCGATTATCCAAAGCTACTGTGGGTTTAATCATTTATTTTAACAGGACCATGCAGTTTAATCTAATAAGAATAAATAGGAAATATTGTATTTCCTCTAGAAATTTTCCATTTAACTAAATATCAGAGCCACTGATCGTTACGTTATCTGAATCAGATAATCGGGTTTGCACCTTTAATATTTTACTTTCTGTTTTCTCCAGCGAATTTGACTGCAAAACCCAACTATCGCTAATTAACAAACTCTACCTTAACAAATTATTCAAGTAGTAGCAACATTAATAATCAGTGAATTATTGTGCTGAACTCTATTTCTAAACTTCTGCATTTCTGCCTCGGTGTAACTGTAAACGGTACACTTGATTTTAATTAAAACGAGATCAACTGTTTATGACAAATCTAGTAGGTGGTTTTGTTTAAACCCACGAGATATTATGCAATTTCAAGTGACTACACGCAAAATAAAGTGGTACAGAAATGATGATCAGAGACTGTTTATTATAAGATTATAGCTTATAGCTTAACGGCTATCTGTCAGGTGTTGGTTAAGAAAAATGCTCTTCAAGCTATGTTTCAGTTTAGTCTTGTACTGCTACTACTTTAGTAAAAAAAATACTGATGACTTATCGGAAGTATCAGCTAGAGATAACCTCACTGCTCTGATATTACGCTATTTTATTTTTAATTATTTTCATTGCTACTACTGTAAGACTTTCGATACCACAAGTGACAGGGCATCCTTATAGTAATTTTATCTAACATCGGGTTAACTACCAACGCTGTTAACCCTATCAACTATTAAATAAACGCTCTCAAAATGTAAAAATAGAAACTATAACCACCTCGCCCTTGACTTAACTACTGGTTTCGCGCAAGGTTCTATTTTAAGGACCGCTTTTATTCGCTATATACAGAAATGACCAATAATTTCAAACGCATTTTTAACAATTTTTGCGTTTTGTTGTAATTTTTGTTTTTGTTCAATTTAGAGTATTCATACGCTCTATTCATGCCAAAATGGTAAATATCATATGTTAGTAAACGAGTGCACTAGAAAATACTCGGGCAAAAATTATGATAACTTGTTGCGTGGCAATAGGTGTTATTTTTGCTTTAAACAAAACACACGAGTTGTACGTAGGAAGTTTGAGTAATTCTATCCGATTATTTTTTAATTCACGAGTGGAATTTGAGTAGAAAATTTTACGATTCACGAATAATATATCCAACTATCAAATAATATCATCTAACTAGCAATGATGACAAGAGGTAAATATAACCACTTATAATACCACGACTCATGTCCCTTGCGCTTGAAAATAATCGCGTCCAAGCGCAACGGACATTCGTGATATACCACCGCAAAAATAGTCAACATAACTTTGACTACTCGTGGTTTTATAAGCGATTATATTTACCTCCTGTCATGATTGCTAGTTCGATACCACAGCACATGAAAAAAAATTAAAAGTACACTACTCTTGCCTTAGATGTAACATGCTTTTAAAAAAGAGCCAAGTGGGCTTTGGACATCACTGCTTGCGGATCCTATTACTCAGTATATCAAACTCGGTGCATATGCTATAGTGGATAAAATCGACACAACCTGATGTTTTTGAACGCGCGTTTAATAAATTCACAAAGTAGTTGATGTTAGGTGGGTATATGACTATAGTTACTTCTAAAGATGCATCGAGTATTAGGTATAAGGTGGGTCAATAAAATTGGCTAAATATTCGGCCATTTTTAGAGCTTACCAGAAAGTTTTTCGAGTCAGCCGAATATTCGCCAACTATTTCGAATTTTGTGCACTAAATATAAAATACTAAATGCAATTATTTATTAATTGTCATGGTATAATTAGAATTAAAATTCCTAATCTTTGTCACTTAGCCGAATATTTGGAAAAATAAATGGCTTAATTAATAATCGGTACTTCGGGGCGAATATTCGGCACCTTGGTCGAACACCGAATAGTTGACCGAATACTCGTTATTAGGCCGCCAGGGACTGGCCTAGTATTCGGTATTCGGCCCGTGACCAAAATCACTATTCAGTGAATCCTTACTTCTAAACAACCACCTTATCTGTACAATGAAATAACCTTTGAAACTGATGTGCATAACGCAGACATCACATAATTCATCCGATTTAAGAGTCCTGTTATAACTCCCCCTGTACATCGAACAGCACTTCAACGTAATGTTTTCAATACTAACTTCCGCTAGACGTCAAAGCAGCAAATATGCAGAAATTTAAAAATAAAGGTTCTCTAACTTATATAAAATACTAAAATGACATACATTCATAAAGCACCATTGCAGAATGTACGTTATTTTAGTTAAGTTTAGTAATGTAATAATCTTTGTATGTTATTAGTATACTCACATTTTTCCGCTGACTAGTAGTTGCAACAATTACGTATTTTTTTTTAACCGTAGCAGGCTAGTAGGTAAAAACCGCCGCATGTTCGATTTTAAATGCTGGTGTCGCTGTGAAAGTCCGAGTGATGAAGGATGGGGCTTACGGTAATTTAACTCAGTACGACCGCACTAAATCAGTGTGCCCTCAAACGACTGTAGAGTCACGTCTCGCAAATGTTGCGTCTCTGTCACCTGTTTTTGTAGTATACATTACTTTCTGCCGCATGCCGACCAATCACAAAGAACGGGCGGAATTTTCTACCTTTGCTTTAGCAGACACGTGCATGACGTCATACAGTTTACTAGCTTGTTTACCGATTTCAAGGCTGCTTTAGCAACGAGTATCGGTAGTGTAGAGGCGTGAAGCGCCGTCTAGTAAAACAGGGGGTTTGCGTTCCATTCCGGGCACCGTCGTTGTTTTCTGTAATTTTTAATTTTATATACAGCTTTTTTTTATTAATGTTTTTGGTCTTGATTGTCTACCCGAGGTTATGGTTAAGAGCATTTATATTTACTTATATTAACTTTTACCACTTTTCCGTATTTTTAGAGGAGTGCCCTAAGAGCGATTTTCAAACTGTTTTTGGAACTAATAAATACGCAATAAAGAAATCTTGTTAAACATTTGCATATATTTCCCTGGTGGTCCACCAGCAAGTAAATACACGTACTTTTGCTTAGGGGATGGTTTTGGAGGTTATTTTCTCCGAGAAAATATTTTCCCGAGTTTGTTTGTTCCGGTGACTGTTGCATGTCTTTACCGGTGCCTTCTTTCAGACGATATTTGTCGGCGGGTGATCTTTTCTATCAATGATTTCCCAGCGAATTTGTTCTCTGACTTTTATCAAGGTGCTTTCACCGTAATCCGTAAATAGTCCCCATAAGCGAAAGCTTTTTGTTGGTCGCATGTTAGTAGTATGACCGCATTTCGGAGAACGTAATGTTTGGTCCACCCCGTGCCGCCGCCGAAGTGGCATCGCGGACTGCGACAGTCCCTTGAGAGGATTTAGCGATCTTCTGTGTTACGAAATATTTTGTAATGCAATCAATCTAGGATAATAAGGTTGATATGTTCTTGTTGCTAGTAAAAAATGATTATCATATTAATAACACCGCGCGCGTCTCCTCATCTTTACACCAACTCTTGGCAAGCTATTAATATCAAGTGCTGCTTGTTAAGCTGCATGCTTCTTCCTGTGTGTTAGTTTTCGAAATGATAGCAGCAAAGCGTGGTCGAAAAGAAGCTGTTTCGTTCTCTGCGACTCTCTCAGCAATTAGGTATCAACAGATTGTTATAATATCGCAACTGAATCCTGCACACTATAAAATCCTGTTTCCATGGTATAACGTAGCGGGCTATTCCGCAAGCGAATTGATGCTTTCTGTAATCAAGCCTAAATATGTGGGTTGGTGGCGGGGGTCTCCAACCACTAAAAGGTAAGCCTGGTGGAAGGGCTCCGTATTTAATATGATCTACAATACAGAGTGAGCATAAAAGGTCAAGAACTACGTGACCACGCAGCATAGGCAACCCATTGTACAGAAGTGGCTACCCTGCTTCAGGAAACTAAATTTGACAGTTGTATCAATTACCATTGGCGTAGCACGTACAAATTAGGACACGGACAACATATTTTCATAAAAAATGAATTTGGCACGTCGCAAATTTAAAAAACTCTGTAAAAACATTTAAATAAAGCAAAAGTAAATGAAATTTAAGAAAATTATTGTAGAAAAACATATTTGATTTATAAATTACAATAGCTGCTTAAAATGAGTGCACTAACGCCAATGAAACACAATGACATTGCAAAAGGAAATCAGCACGGCAGGAAACATTGGAAAATAAAATTCACTACATTTAAATTAACGGTCGCGTGGTTCTGAACCTTTTATGCTCGCTCTGTATTTCAAAGAAAATGTTATGTGACCCCCTCCCCCTGTACGAGACACCCCTGGTGCACTTATTTACATAAAATTAAATAAAAATACTAAACTAAATCAACAGCGTCCGCAGATAGAATTTCAAAAGTTTAACACTACCATTGGCAATGTTATCAAAACAAAGCGATCGAACTGTTCCCTCTTCCGGAGACAGTAAAACTCCGTAAGCCGGATCCATGTTATAGAATATCGCACATAAGAGAAAGCCTTGTATTTCAGAAACACCCTTGATATTTTTGCTGCAAATCTAAATATTGCCTACAAAATGTAGACTAACTAATTTAGATAAACGTACAGTTACATGCTTTGTTAACGTTAATAACTTTTATCACAACGCAAACATTTTTATCAATATTCGAATTTTTTTCAATTAGAGCTGCTTTTAGACGGCAAACAATTATTATCTATGCACCTTTCTTATCTCCATATCTGCCATAACTATTATCATTTCCGATTTCAACAAAGCCACCTACGACAAATCTATAAATGACAGGCCTAATGAAATGGTTCAGTTAATGGGTAGTATTACTTTATTGTTAGTAGGCGACATCTTTTTGAAATATATGGTGAAAAATCAAAGAAATGCTATAATCTCTTGTAGTTTGTTTATTAGCTTGACAGAAATGATTTTGGGGGTACGGAGAACTGAAATCTAAAAAAAATTGTCTGTGGGAGGGTGCGTTCGTTCGTTCGTTTCCTGATGTCTCTCCTACGACTGCTTCAATTTGAAATTGGAAGTTTGAAATATATAACTTTTTAAAAATGTATACCAAAAGCAAACGTTGTACATATTCTGGGCATCTTTCACTTTTTGGCGGAATTTTCGAATAAATTTTGTGAATAAAATATGACTCTGACATGTACCCCAGCTAAAGCACGTTACCCTGCGAAACCTAAGACAATAATTTGTGTTATAGGCGTTCTAAGTCTAAGCGAGCATGATAAGCGGTATGTGTAGATGTGTAGCTTTGCATGTTAGTAGTATTCTGGTTACAGACAGAATAACTGTTGGTGTTCGAACGTTAAATATAGATAATTTAATTTCTACATAAACTATGCTCAGTACGTTGACTCATCAAACTGTCATTAGACAAAATTGCTCAACCTGCGTTTTAGTGATTTTCTCACGGCAGCTTGGCTCATCAAATTACTAGACAACCAAGTTTTCGTATGAAATCAAATTCTATACTATAAAACGAAAAACCCTTGTGTAA
Source organism: Ctenicera cuprea (assembly GCA_958336395.1). NCBI lineage: Eukaryota > Metazoa > Arthropoda > Insecta > Coleoptera > Elateridae > Ctenicera > Ctenicera cuprea. The sequence continues at coordinate 35,671,001 of OY284491.1, read as the reverse complement.
TTACAACAAATTACATGAGAAACGCGTGTTTTTCTTTCTTATGCCGACTTCTAAAAATGTCCTACGCTAGGAAAATTAAACAGAAATGTATTATATCAATTTAATAGACACGAACTTTCGTGCTTTTGCAATAATGTCACTTTACAACTAGCTATTTGAAAATCAAGGATATCTTGCAATTTTAAGTGTAACCTACTACGTATTTTCATCAGCTTATCGACTTCATAGAAGTTTCTGATTTCAAGTCATTTAACTGAGAAAACTACTTATATTTGCTTATCAAAGTATTTACTCTACTTACTGTCCATTTTTCTGCCTTTGTGATTTATTCAAGTTTAGGAAAAATGCGACAACAAAATCCTTTACCTATTCCTAAAATTTATCGTAATCGCTAATTAAAAAATAAAATTTTTATATATTCATGCAAACACTCGGTAAAAGATATTGTAAATATAAACATTACACCACAAAAAATGCTGTCCTGCAAAAAAATTAAAAGCAAGAAGTGTGTCATGAAATGCAAAATAAAAGACTTCTATTAGCTACTTACGTAATAATACACATGCGGTGTAAAAGATAACAAGTAGTTCGGTATTATTTATTTACGCTCTACGTTTCCACATAAAAAATCAAATAAACACTTATATGCAACTGTAATTTGCTAAATTAATGTAAGTGAAATGTTTCAACTGAAAATCGTAAAAGTAATAGCTTTCGGGGTGAATTCCGTGAAAATGTATATAAAACATATACTTCCAATACAGGAACGAAAAGTGTATAGTAACTATTAGTGCTAGAAAACCATGATTTAACAAGAAATTCTGGGGCTCTGGGTAAAAAAAAATATAAAAATGTCTGTCGTTCTCGTTCGATTTTGACAAAATTTGAAATGCGGATTATATATAAATGTCAGAGCCAAAATAACTCTTTAAAAAAATTAGAAACGAAAATTAGACTTCATTTTCTTTTTAAACTGAGACCGTAAGGTATGTTTTCTTCACCCAACTCTCCAGAATCAAAACCGCAAAAATGTGTCTCAAGATTTTCACTGTGATGCATATTAAATCAAGAATGGGTTAGCATACTGTTATAAAATTTGCTATGCTAAATAGTGCTAAGAGACTAAAACACTCCAATTTTTTAAAATCAAAGCAGCTGTCAAAACAAACTTTGCGCTACTTTTACCTTTTCAAAAAAAATGTTTCTTAAAAACTGAAACCACAATTGTTCATAAGTAGTAATATTAAAGCGAATTTTTAACGTATTTTTTAGATGCAGTAATTTTTAGAGGGCTACTCTTCCCATTTCCCATTTTTTGTGCTTACGAATTTTATTTGTTATTCGTTGGTGTTGGCTACACCTGCGCTTTTAGTGATTTTCTCACAGTTTAAACTCTGAACAATATGCGGGTGTACTACGTTTACGCACTGCTCTTTACTGGTAGTAATATGTTTCGGATGCATAATTTCCAAACGAGATTTCACTTTCTAAACCATTTTGATTATACTAATTAATTTATTGCTTGGCTACACGCTCTTAAATTAAGCAAAAACAAGAAATTATTATGACTAAACCACTCACATTTCATTGAACCAATCACAAACTTCCCCTTTCATAAAACGAACGAATCGCGTTTGTTTTATACTGATTAAACTGCATGGTCTTATTTAATACATGATTAAACCCACAGTAGCTTCGGATAATCGCCCTTAAGTCTTAAACTAGGTACCACATTTAAAACTGATGTTTACTGACTTTTGGGTATATTTATTATTATTTTAATATGGTTTTTCGTTGCTTCAGCCAGAAGTGAGTATCATATTATTATTTATGACATAATTTATGAATTAAAAACAATAGTTGTTTCTGTCGTCCACAAGCAAAAAGCAAATACGAGAAACGTCGACAGTTGCCGATGATAATGTTAATGTCGCCCAACTTGAATCGCGAGTGTTCAAATCATAGTTTAAATCATAACCGACCCAAATTTTAGTGTACATCTATAAAAAATATAATAACAACATGCTAATATGTACTAAAAAAATAAATATATATTAACATTAAAATTGTATCTTGTTTGACAGGTTATATGAACTAAAATTTTAAACCAAAATAAAATACACCCTCAAAAATTTTATGAACTTAATGATTTTTCTCCAAAACGATCCACTTTTAGAACAACACTTCACAGCAACAGTAAATAAAAACGTCAGTGTAAAAAATTAAATTGGCAAAAGGAGGGCACTACAAAACATTTAAGAAGCAACAATTCCATGTTAAGAGCGCCGATTTCCGAAAACACTTCGGACTAGTTAAATGTTACCAAAAATGCGTCGAAATCAATGTGAGTGATATAGTCAAGACAAACACGACTCGTGATACGATTTTTCTTTGATAAAATTGTGGGGTAAGTTAACTCGTGCTAGTTAAGATTACGCTACGCGGTTGTGGAATTACCATCTTAACTACCACTCGTGAACTTACACCACAATTTCATCAATCAATTGCAATCATTCGTTGTATTATTTATGAATATTCCACTCACATTACAACAACCAACGGCAGCCTTAACCAATCACACCCTGACTGACCGCGATAATACTTTTTTAGGAAGCTCGGGTGTTATCACTGTTGTTTAGGGGCGGAAAATTGCGAAAAATATAAAAAATACAGTATCATCAAAAAAAATGTAGATAAAACTTTGTCATGAAAAAAAACATCACTTATACAGAGAGAGTTAAAAGTATGGAGACACCGATATGCTGTCGTTAATATTCATTTTATAAGAAAATGTTCAATACAAAAGTTTTTTATGAAATTTTTATCTACATATTGATATACACGAAAAATTTTATTATTCAATTGTTTTTGAGTTATCACTTTACGCAATATTTTTTTAAATTGCATTAATGTTATACTACTATTCGATAGAGAATTCTTTTCTCTTTACAATGGTATAAAAATTTTTTGGGTTTGCATAACATTTCTTCGAGAAAATGCACGTTAAAGTTTTTACAATTAATTAACTTCCCAATTAGTAAACGATGCAGCCATCATAAACAAAAGTTAAGCGATAAACAAAGGCGAGCGAATTTAATATTTTTATTTTATGAAAAATTATTTGCAACAAAGTTGTCGGTCAAAATCTTATTGTTAGAAAGAAATTAATAACTAAATTAAACAAGGACAAAAAAAATACAATGATGTTACAAACTACAAAAACATTAACAAAAACAAGTAAAGCATAAATAAATACAAATAAACACTTAATTCTAGTAAATTAAATGTTCAAACTGTCCTCCATTTACAATTTGACAATGACCCAATCAATTTACAAAACCCCGAAGAGAATTTTCTAAGAATTCACGGGGAATTTCTTCCATCGTTCTGGTAATTCGGATTCTTAAATCTTCCATGTTATTGGGCCTATCTTTATAAACTTTGTTTTTTACGTATCCCCAAAGAAAAAAATCTAAAGGGCTTAAATCCGGCGAACGGGCTGGGTTTCCTCGTCTCCAATCCATCTAGTTGGAAACACGTTATTCAGATGTTGACGAAAATTTGCACCACAATGTGGTGGGGCGCCATCTTGCTGGAACCAGATATTGGGGAGGTGTCCATTGTTTTCGTGGGGATAGAGAGTAGCACAAGCAGGTATAATTTGATTTTGCAATAACTGCAAATACAGAGCCGAAGTTAAATTGCCATCGATGAAAAGGGGACCGATAATATGACCCCCTAGAATGCCCGCCCAAACATTAACCTTTTGAGGATACTGCGTATGGTGTTCCAAAACCCAATGAAGATTTTCCGATGACCAGTATCTGCAGTTATGTCTGTTTATTTCACCATTAAGGCAAAACGTAGCTTCGTCAGAGAAAACAATATTGTTGACAAAATTTTCATTATTATTGCAAATATTTGACATTTCCTCACAAAATTGGAGTCTCCTATCAAAATAATCCTCCATCAACTCGTGTATAAAGTGTACCTTATAGGCTTTATACTTTTCACTTTTTAAAATTGAAACGACCGAAGACTGTGAAATATTGAGATTGGCCGCTAATTGCCTGGTTGGTAAATGGGGATCTTCAGATACAGCCAATAAAACATCCAGTTTTTTTATCATCACTTGTCGATGTTCTAGTTCTACCACTCTGGGTACATTTTTAACGCTACCCGTTTGTTCAAAACGTTGTAAAGTTTTACCAACAACAGATTTAGAAATTGGATTTCTATTTGGATGCGTATCATTAAATAAATTACAAACGTCTTGTAAACTTCTACGTCTATCTCCATAACCCAGCATCATAAGTATTTCAATTCTATCACGTTCACTTAAACTCGCCATTGCTAATGCTAACAGCAATAAATTACACAAAATTGAAAAATGTTGTAAACAAACAAATTCAGCCTTAGTGATATCGCCTTTGTTTATCGCTTCGCTTTTGTTTATCATGGCTATATCGTTTACGAATAGGGAAGTTAATTAATTGTAAATACTTCTTCAACTTCAACGGGCATTTTCTCGAAGAAATGTTATACAAACCCAAAATTTTTTTATACCCTTGTAAAGAGAAAAGAATTCTCTATCGAATAGTAGTATAACATTAATAGATTGCCATTTAAAAAAATATCGCGTAAAGTGATAACTCAAAAACAATTGAATAATACAATTTTTCGTGTATATCAATATGTAGATAAAAATTTCATAAAAAACTTTTGTATTGAACGTTTTCTTATAAAATGAATATTAACGACAGCAAATCGGTGTCTCCATACTTTTAACTCTCTCTGTATATGAATGAATGCATTTTCTCGTTTAATTATTTAAAATAGTACAACTGCACCAATGTATTTTATTCAAGAGGCGGCATCGGAAACCTGGCCTAGGGGAGGCAGAATTGTGAAACCGCCGCTGGGTACAGCACGTTAAATGTTTCCAGCAAACTACAACTATTAAAATTGTCTTAAAAGTGTTTACCCTGTTTGTAAACTAGTTGTAAAAACATTGTAATGAGCAATTATAATGTGATAATTACAGATATCCATGACAGTAGTAGGCAGTAACATTAATATAAAATCAACAAACTACTTGATTGTAGAATGACAATATCATAAGCAAACATGTCAAACTAACACCGAATCAATTTCTCTAGAAAAGAAGTTATGGCTGTTAAGTACGGACGCGTCGACGTAACAGTTCCGCATCCTAACTAACTGATTAACTTTTCGCTTTCTATTTACTACAAAGTAAACGGACAGGAAAATAATAAGTTGTGTGCAAATTCTGCGACAGTTTGCAAAATCGCAAATGAGGTAATAACGAATATATTTCATATACAGTGAACAATACGTATTTCATCATTTATATGAACATGCAAATAGTGTGTTAACACCGTAAGACTCAATAAGTATAGTATATATTTGAAAAAAAATACATATATACAGATTGATTTATAAGTAGTAGATTAACACGTATGTAACCCCATGTTTTGGGAATGAAAATAAAGTGAACTATAGCTGTAGAAGCAACAACATCAAAAGGCTGCTTGCTTTCTGTTGTCCACAACACTCTTTTTTCAGATTCTCTGATTGAATTTTATTTTATTTTTACTTTCCACTGTAGAAGTAATGTTCACCGATCACATCAATAGTGTTCTTTGGTCTCAAAATGTGTTTAATCGTTGAAATATCCAAACCGATATTTTGCTTCATTTCACCATACAATGTTTGAAACCGAAACTGGGAAAGTTTTGTGACAACAAATAATCGACTATGAGATGGTAGACCTCGCTTAGAAGTGATTTTGCACATTTCGTGGGTATTCTACAATCGACGTCGAATGCGGCAATGTCGGGGAAAATTCGATCTGAAAATATCGTTGTCCGTTCATAGATTTAATTCACGTAATTTCTTAATGTTTATCGATATTCTAGTATCAGTCGTACAACTTTAAGTTGAAAGAGCCCAAATATTTTAAATTTGGCACGTATTGCAGTTTCTTTTATTTTAACCTTATAAGTATTTCGACATGTTAACATGTCATTTTCAGAAGCAAGAATAAACGTTGGTGTTATAATTTGATCTTGGTTTTCTATATCTAAAGGTACAGATTTTAAACGTTTGTGAATTTCAAATGCTTCTAGTATATCCAACTTACGTTTATCATCACAAAAATGCAAAATTTTTATAGTATTATTAGATGTCATTGAATGATTGTGCTCTAATAAGTGTTTAGACTAATTGGATTTATGAGGGTGTTTATTCCTGTAACAACGTACGTGTTTCTTGTACCTAATATCAAAGTTTGTAATTGTTTGTCCTATATAAACCGAATTACAGGGCGAGCAATTTAATTTATAAATGCCTGATTTTAGTAAATTGTCTGTTTTTTCTTTAGCATTAAACAAACCACTCAAAATGTTTTTTGTTGTTTTAAAAGTAATTTTAGATCTATTTGTTTTGTTTATAATTTTGGAATTTTTTTCTGATTTATTCACAAAATATGGAATTGACGCGTATTGTATCTGATGAAGTAGTTGAATGAATTTTCTGAATCGCTAATTTAAAATCTCTCTTTAATTAACGTACCAATAAATTATAACCATTACTGTACGCAATTTGTTTAATAATCGAAATTTCTCTATTATAACGAACTTTACCTAAAGGTACTGTTAAACCCCTATGTATCATGAACCTGTATGCTGCTAATTTTAAATGTTTTATGATGACAAGAATCGTGTGGTATTGTAAGTATCTGTTTGTGTAGGTTTTCTATAAACATAATATTCAAGTTTATTATTTGAATAAATTGTTTGGATGCAAGCTGTTAATAAAAATTAAAAATTAATTGAATAACCCAAATGAACTATCAAAACATGCTAAAACGTGCAACAAAACACAACAAAAAAACATTTTCAACGCTTTGTTTAACGCTAAAGAAAAAACAGACAATTTACTAAAATCGGGCATTTACAAATTAAATTGCTCGCATTGTAATTCGGTTTATATAGGACAAACAATTAGAAACTTTGATATTAGGTACAAGAAACACGTACGTTGTTACAAATATAAACAGCCACATAAATCCAGTTCAATGACATCTAATAACACTATAAAATGTTTACCACTGTACAACAGGTCCACCGCGTCATCGATAACATAAATCAAGCCTTTGAAGAAAAACAATATTGCACAGCTGCTCTTCTCGACGAAAGTCAGGCTTTCGATAAAGTGTGGCATACAGGCCTCCTGCACAAACTTAAAAAAATTCTCCCACACTCCCTCTACGTTATCTTCAAATCCTACTTAGAGGAACGACATTTCCACGTAAAATTTGGCCAACATCAAACTGATCTCCGCCCAATCAACTCAGGAGTAGCAGCGTTCTTGGTCCAATTCTATACTTGATATACACAGCAGACATTCCAACAAATCAGCGCTCCCACACTGCCACCTTTGCGGATGACAAGATCATCATGGTAAAACACAAAGATCCAGTAGTAGCTGCTCATCTCCTCCAACAGAGCTTAGACCAAGTAATTCAATGGACCAGACGATGGCGAATCCAGCTCAATGAAGCAAAATCTTTTCACATCACGTTTACTAAGCGCAGGGGAAGTTCACCACCAGTCTTTGTAAACAACATCCCAGTAACCCAAGTCAACGAAGTAAAATATCTTGTAACATTAAAGGGGAATTACACTAGTAACGCTCTCTGTTATGTGCGGCGACGAAAAGTTGCAAAAGCAACAATCCGGCAAAGTTGCGATCAGAACCTGCTAAGCAGGTACCTATCTGCGATCGCACCGGCCTCTAAGCAGAAAACACAGAAACGCCGCACATAATAGAGGGCGTTACTAGTGTAATTCCCCTTTAATGTTATACTTTCTGGCATATATCTGCTTGTTTGCTTTTGGTTTCAATTATGGTTAGAATTATGTCCACCGGATGAGTTCAAATAAGAACGAAACATGTAGTGGTCTATTCTAACCATAATTGAAACCAAATCTCTTAAAATATCTTGGCTTACACCTTGATAAAGGGCTAACTTGGAAACCCCACATTTGAAAAAAAAACGAAAACAGCTCTACTTTATAAGAAATAAAGACATTTTAAGTGACTTAAAAGTTGACACCGTAAAAGAAGTGATAGTGAAGTTAAGTGACAAGTATTTAAGAAAACTAGAATATCATCCAAATGCCTTAGCTCTTAACCTACTTGATAATAGTGAAGGCATAAATAGACTAAAAAGACACAAACCGCTAGACCTCCCACATAGATTTGATTAATCACTAACACAGACTCCTGCATTGTATACAATACAGTATGTAGAAACTTATAAGTTGTAACCACGCCACTGTCTCATGCCCTCTATTCACTAACATATGTTTTGCTTATTGTTAAATACAGATTGCAAAAAGAGATATAAAGGAAAAAATTTTTAAAAATATTTACTCTTTTGTGATGATAAACATAAGTTGGATATACTACAAGCATTTGAAATTCACAAACATTTAAAATCTGTACTTTTAATGAATGAACAAATTTTACATTCAACGTTATTGGGCGTTTTGGAATGAGAAATAAAGTCATCTGGACGCAGATGTAGAAAACCAAGATCCAAGTTATGAAGATTTATTGTTCCTATAGCAACACCAACTGTTTACTTTTAATCTTGCCTCTGAAAATGACATACGTATAAAGTTAAAATAAAAACCTGACGAAGTTAAGATTTGTTTTATTTACAATAACAATTAACATAATATAAATATTCAAATATCTTTAGAAAACGTACCTATCATATTGAAAAACTAATATACACATCTTGTAAGAACAGTCTTTGTGTTGACTAGAATTTAATGTGCACTTCAACTGTGTTAGGGAGCAAACAATTATTGTTTGGAATGGGCAATGCGAGAGAAAAGAACTACACAACTGCATAAAATTTGCGAACAAATATTTACACAAAAACGTCATATTTTGCTCACTTACCGCGCTATCAAAAAATATATTTATTTCATACTGTACGCTATATACCACTTTACGTCATTGATTTGAGTCCGGGAAATGGCACATTACAGGCCAAGGTCGGGAAGTGTTGCTTAGCAGCCCTTCCCGGACTGCTTGGAGAAAAATTCATCAAACACATCTATTTGTAGCTAAGCAACGAGAAATACCAACAGCGAATGTTTAATTTGACAGAATATAAATTTTAAAAATGACGTTTTTATAAAAAGAAAATATTCAAATAAAAAATGGTTTTGGCAGTAATGAAATAAAATTTTGTACGATACACGTCCGTGAAGTGATTATTAAAGCATTCGTTTAGAAATTTCGCAAATATCTAAACTCATACTTTAATGTGTCACTTCCCGGAGTAGTGACGTAAATAACTAAAACAGCAGATCTTAACTAGTTTTCGTTACGTCTTAGGTATATTAAGAAAACCATAATTAAGATTGACACCGATACTTGCAATATATTTTCAATATAGCTACGCCGTGACGCACGCTAGTCAAGACCTGCTCTAAGCCTCTAATGCACTTTTTGTAGATCTCTCGGTATAACAAGAGCACTTTTTACGTATGTTTTTATTGTGTAGACATTGATTTTTCAATATAGTAGCCGATTTTAAAACTAAAACGCTCGAAGTCTGTGCTGCTTCCGCCCAAAAATGTGTGCCATTGATGAAAATCGGTACACCACTCACCTCAAGGGCGACTGTGAAATATAAAAAGTATGTCATTTCATAATTCACATGCATCTGTCATTCCTAGCATTGTCCGTCAACTTTTAGAGTCACGAAATAATTTTCCACGCTTTTTATTGATCTCACCCAGTTTTTTTTCAACAAAGTTCTCTTCAAAACAGCTTATTAATTAAACTAGGCAGATTACTGTAACAGTGTTCTCTCAACAATAGCAAATATTCATGGTCGAATCTTACTTTCTAAATGGGCGCCTGGTTGGCTGTACATGGCATTATTCTATTCACGATTGTTTAGGAGAATTTAGTGCTCAAAAAATTTGTGTTTGGGCTGCTGTTAGTCAAAGAAGGATAATTCGGCCTTGTTTTAAAGGTAAAAAAACTTGCATTATGGTAAAAGTTTAGTTTGTTTAATTTCGATAATGTTTTCAGATGCATTCAATGCAAACAGATACCGAGAAGAAATGTTGATACCATTGCATTCAATTACTAAATCTTTAAATATCTTACAAATAATTAAAACTGGACCATTTATTGTTAAAATAACCCTTACTTTATTTTTTCTACAAAATAACAGATGCGTGCGAATTATGAAATTGAAATGACCAGCCAACCTTGAGGTGATTCTTTGTGTACCTCTGTTATATTGCAATCGTTATTTATTATTTATACCTTATTGGTATTTTACTCGATACTTTGTCAGATACACAATTATAGTGTAAATCCCCAGATACATAAATTACATCTGGAAATGTATGTTTTGCCTTGTTATGTAAATACGGAGATATTGAACTGTTTTAGCGACCCTTGGCTCTGCATTGCGGATTTGTTTTATCAATTCCAATCGAGGTTGTTGGTAGTTAGTTACTAAATGTCTAGGTTAGTCTATAATATTACTAATGTTCTTCGTTTTCTATTTGTGTGTTTTATAACAAGTCTTAAATAAAAATAATGTTTATTATATTGTACTTTCGACTAAATTTCAAAAAAGTGATATCAGTATGGTTTTACAATCTCAAAAATAACTGACTGTGAATATTTATTTTGATCGTTTTTGCTGACCTCTGCTGTTTCTCCAAAAACAATTAACAGAAACACGTCAGAAAAATTCTTCCGCTACCGGTTTGACATTAATTAGTTTAGAACTAGAAACAGGAAAAGTTTTTTGTTTCACTCTCTTTTTTTGGTTTTTAAAAGAGCTGCTGGCACTTGCCAATTATTTAAAATAAAATCAATAGCACTGTATGCTCCATATAATAGGTATACAGCACATTAAAATTATTTACTTACACCAAAAACCAAACATGTCAAAATTATTGATGCGCACAGAATGCCCGAGGACATTACGCTAATTAATAGATTAAATGCGCAGTACAGGTATACATATTAAATTATTCCACTGAGCTTCAGACTAACTTTTTACATGGATTTTTTACAACTTAAATAATTGATTGGTTTTTGTGTAAAATTCCACGTGTATCCTATTTGGAACTTGTTTATTTAAAAAAATATCTTTTAACTGACGTTATTCTTTTTCGGGGTAAAAGTACACAATTAACGAAGGTAATACTTCAAAAGCAGTTCTTCATGGAGTAGCAATTTGTTAATACGTCAAACCTATACGATTTTATTTCTACAACTTTCAGTTTAAATTTGTAAATTAAAGTCATCCTCTCGACAAATATGGTGTGTATAAACTTAGGTGGTCGGAGTGTAATTGTGTGTACGTGGGACAGTCCGAAAGATCAATAAATATAAGATTCAAAAAATATATGAGAAGGTACCAACTACAAAAAACGGACTAATTATCAGGCCATAAATTGTCCCCAAATTTCGAACAAAACTTTTGCATGTTTGTAAAAAATTCTGATATTAAGAGCACGCCGCCGTGGCACCTTTTTGTTTTTGACGCTAGAGGCGCTAGTCATTCTAAATTTGAAATTAATTACTGATGGTTCTATTAAAAATAAATAGGTAGCGTCACATGCGTTCTGTTGACGTGCACATATTTTTCTTTACAGACTGTACTTGCAGAATTATTGATTCTCGCATAAAATTAATTCTCAGCATTACTTGCTCGTGGGTTTGTGTGCAACTAATCTCTTATTATGCGCGAAATTTGTTAAACGTTTTAAATTAACGCGCCAAATGCCTATCGCCGTAGCGCCATCCGTGCTGATTCCTATGAACTTTTGTTCAAAAACATGGCTGACGTTACTCACATCGAATTTTTAATTTTACTCAGCTGGCACATAGTTTAAACAATTGACAAAAATTTTAAATTGGTGTACCTATTATAACAGTATCTAGATGATCAGCGTAAATACAAATGAGGAATAGTGTTAAATTTATAGTTTTGTGTTTGCTAAGAAAAGTAAGTTTTTTAGCTTATTTGCATATTTCACAAGAAAATAATTATCTGAGCATCTAAGTTACTTTATTAAGTAACATCTATTAACTTGTTTCATTTCGTTTTCTTTTTAAATAAGTCGCTGAGTACATATAAAAACGCCTATATGATGTCTAGCGCCATCTGTTTCGTGTGCTTCGGCGCGGCGCGGTCTTAATTAAGAAAAAATAAAATCCTCTAAATCGAAATAAAACAAGTTCTTGTGAGAATTAGGTTTTATTTTTTCTTAATTAATCATTTTCTCGCAGTTGCTCGTTTATTGACTTGCTTCAAATCTTAAATTTTCTGGTAGCACTTGAAAATATTACTGTAGCTAAAAATTAAATTGTAAACTTTATTCTGCTATCACTCATGATCAATGTGGTTTAATTCGAAATTTTTTTTATTGTATCCCATTTATTAAATAAGGGTGCAAGAATTTTCGATGTCAAAAATTCATGTGTCGCAGAGAAATTACCGGGTTGGGACAGAAACCTAATTGAAGTTCATCTATAGCTCTATGAGCCTACAAAATTTAAAAAAATGGTGTTATCTGTTTCTGAGCAACATTTTCTTGTAAATTTCCTTTCCAAAATATGAAAATATATTTCACTTCATATACTTCATAGTTTTTATGTTTTTTGATAGACATTCCGAAGCTCGTCAAAATAGGACTATCCTTTTGGGCATTATGGAGCGAACACACCCATTTTTTAAGCCACTTGTTGAGTTCTTAGAATTCTCAAGCAAGTATATCTGTCAAAATCTCAATTTCGAAAACGTTCAGACATCAATACTTCCTCACTATCCACTGAAAGTATAGGAAAGTAAAAAAGAAAATACACTTCGCCGGGACTATCTCATACTTTGAGACATATTTTTCAAAAACCACATTTTTGAGTTCCTGGAAATCCAAAACATGTCTATTTTCGTCAAAATCTCGCAGCAATAATTTTAATAAAAATAAAATAAAACATACAAATCGTCACAAAATGTGAGAAGGGGATGGATTAGCCCCTTAATTTTATTATATCAAAAACTAAGTATTGAATCTGTCCTCTGTTTTCCTGTTCCTAACTTTATCGCGGAAGTTTTATCATTTCAAGTTAACTCTATAAGAGCTAAGCCAATAAAATTAAAAAAAATTGTGTGACCTATTTTAGTTATAATTTTTTGAAAAAATCTAACTCCAAAATCACTTTGTGTATAAGAAAATACAACTGGTAATGATAATTAGTAAGCAAATCCCAAGTGATTCTCTTCTGTTTTTGGAATTAAAATTAATTCATCAGTGTAATTTTCCCCCAATATTTCTCAATTCCCGAGTGGTACACTATTGAATTATATCGTAAATAATATCGAACTGCCAAATTAATTTTAGCTTTAAAAATAATAATACAACAATAAGTAACTCCCCTTAAATTTATTCGCAATACAATTATTATTTAAGACACAAAAATGTTTTAAGCAAAATTGAACACGATTTGCTATGCGGAAAATTTGAGTAACATATCCCGATTGCTTTTTCAGGTTCACGATCTGTCAGTAAATATTTGTTTCCGTTAACATATCGAGATGTCTAAGTAAATGTATTTTTAGGACGCGCAAATAAAATAAATTAGTAGGTGTTTAAATTTAGTCGTGGTCAAATTTACTGATTAAACATGCGGCAAATGCGACGTAGTGATTTGTCGATATATGACGAGCGGAATAATCACTCTTATGTCATAATGCCACGACATTGCAATTTTCTGCTATTAACTAATCAGATTTTGTTTACACCGGTTAGATATTTATTAATTACATAAATACATATTTTTTTAAATCGCTATCAATTATTGGAGTGTAACATCTTTTAACGTGCCGTATCTGACGTATATGTTTCCATCAGCGAATAATTTCTTTTCAAATAAAAATTGAGTTTGTGTTGCTCTATAAGTCAAATTTGATTTCTACAATTCAAACGTTGTTATTTTTTAACAATAATTAACTTAAAAAAAAAAGAAAACCGACTTCAAATAACACAAAAGTGACATAAGTTAACTAAAAAGCAAAAAATAAATGTTTTTATACAACAGTTTAATACTTATCTGTTGTTCCGTTTAATGTAATTAAGAAATTGTTGTTTATTATATAATTATTAATTGTTTTATAATTTTTAAGTCGGTGCCAAGTAAAACATAAAAATTATATACCTTGCTGCAATGGGTCGCCAGCTTTGTATCCACGGGTCGTGGTAGCCACGACAGTAAAATAATGAAATAAAATTTTAAACACAAAGCTGTCGATGTGTTCACTGTAATATTTAGCTTAAAATGCCAATTGTCGATGTATCCACGGGTCGTGGCAGCCACGACAGTTAAATAAGAAAATAAAATTTTATTCAACTACTGTCTTTGTGCCCACTGCTAACTTTGTTGGATTTATTAAATATACTTGCTGTCGATGTATCCACTCGACAAGTTTAGTTAAAATAAGTATTAGGCGATGTGCCCACGATGCGTGGTAACTACGCCAGTTGTTGGCAATATATTACCTAATTAATTAATTATGGTAAACTGTCAATGTGCCCACGATGGTATTTGAACATATTGACGGTTATCCCTGTAACAAACTTATGTTTTTACTTCGGAATATGGAATATTAATTTCATGAAAACTTTCGAAATCTAGATTTTAACGGAAATATATATTTGGGGCTTAAGAAACCCAAAAAAGTGGTCTTAATAAATGTCTGTGTGTATGTGTGTTTGGGTGTGTAGGTTTTACGTTAACTGCGACGATATTTACATGAATACAACCAGACTGTGGCGGATCCTCTAATAGTGGAGGATTTTTCAGTCCTCCACAATTTTTTCTCTTCGGAAACCGAATTCTGACGGGTTGTTTATTAGTTTAGTGCAAAAAAAAAATCCTCCACAGTAGTAGTAGGATGTCAGGTGTGTATATTTCAACGATTTGACTACATTTGTGGAGGGTTGTAAATTCACTGATATTTGCGCCCTCTACAGGTGTGATATTGAGCGGGTGTTGCAATAACTGTGGCGGTTGGTTTTTAAGCGATTATTACTAAGCGGTCTTTCCTTCTAGCTCATACGAGTTCATACAAAACACAGCTTTTAAAACGACTATATCTGTCACGCTTACCATTACCATGCTACAGATCTGCTTATTTAATTTTTTGTACTTGACCTGTCAGAATATTATTTTAATAGTGCAACGGTTTAGATTCGGTTACGGTTTCTTTTTCAGTTAGTAATAGTTTCGGAACCTATCGATTCAATTTCTTTTTTAGTTTTTCAAATAAAAAGTTACATTTCTATGAATTGTAATTTCACATTTCCTTGAGTGGGAGAAAATTCCTAGATTTAAATATCATAAAGGTCTGAAAATGAGGGTTTAATATATTTTTAGAAATAAAAATAAACAACAGAAATTCATTATAAATTAATTTTTAGAAATAAAAATAATTAAATTAAGAAGTCAATAAAAATCCTATTTTTGTATCTTATTGATATTTGACTTTTGGCGTTATTTTGTATTTGAGAAAAGACAAATCACAACTTATATTTAAAAACTAGTTATCGTCAATTGAAATGGGAATTTTAAGATTTTTTTACAAAAACTTAAAAAAACGCATTTTAAGCAATATAGTTGATATATCAACTGACTACATTTTTTTTAACTATTGAGGAATTAAACAAATTTTAATTTATTATATTATTATTTACTTATGTTTGCTTACAGGGTTAAGAAAAACTTATGTTTGGTTCGAAAAAACAAGTAACTTGGTTTTTTGAGAAAATTTTCCTGTTTTTTCTGTACTTTTCTAAGTTTTTGTGGTACTTGTTTGGAGTTTCGGTTCTTTTCCATTTTGCTGTGCTAATAAAAAATTTAATACACAGTAAGTAAGAACAGCTTTACTTTAATTTTTAGTTTGTTTTTTTCTTCTTCAACTTCGTTTTCCTTTGCTTTGCTTTCCTCGGTTTCTTTTCCTTCGGCCTCTTTTTCTCAGCTGTTTTTTCAGACTTTATTTCCGTGGCTTTTTTCCTCGACTTTTTTCTGCTCCCCGTTGTGAAGTTTACGCTTAGACAGTGTAGGAAATTAGGGATAGTTTAGAATTTCGGGAGTTTGTTATTTTAAAATTACCCTGTAAAAGCTACCATTCTTCAATATTTAAATATTTGCATCCTTCGTAAATTCATACCTACCTAGAATTGTAAAGCAGGATTACAAGGGGTTCAAGTCGTTACGTCATTAAGCATTACTAGGAATAACCAATGTTGTGAGTTATATGGAGAATTTATAAATTATAAAATAAAACTTAAAGCCTTTCTTCATAAATTTATTATATAGTTAATGCTAAATGCACATTTCGATTACGATGTAACCATCTACAGTAGCAAATAGGGCTGGGACAATAATCGAATATGTAAAATTCCTATGTTTAACCAAGTAAGGAATTATTCCACTGCGATAATCTTAGTTCCGTCAATTTTAAAGAATTTAGGTAAGATACCTCTCAGATTATTGATGCCTTTTCTTTAGTCCGCAGAAAGAACAGAAAAATTAGCCACAGAAATGTTCTCTTTAAAATGATGTAGGTATTTACTGTTTTTTTTTTTAGTTAATGCTTTACCTGGAATGTGGGACTATAGTAAATAAATAAAAGCTTGATGTGCTTGTTTGTTAGTGAGCTAAAAATTTGTTTAGACTTAATATTTCATTTTTCCATTGCTTTTAATTTGTCAATGGTTTTTCATTGGTCAATTGTTTTTCATTTGTCAATTGTTTTTCATGTGTAACTAAGTTTTATCATGTGATAAAACCGAAAAATGCTCATAATTTTTTTATTTTAAAAATTAATTGTAACAAGTTATATCGTTGAAATCAGAAGAAAATAATCTTTTTAATGGCTTCATAGGCAACTATGATTTACATTTAAAAAAACACAACTTTATGATGTAACTCGAAAACAGAAAGCAAAATTAAAAATCTAAAACTTTTATCTAAACAATTTTTTTCTATCTCAAATAATAAGAACACTAGAAGAATTTAAAGAAAATGGTAAATTCAGATTTTTGAAAATAATATTAGTAGGCCATGCATTATAAAAAACAGCATTAAATAAGGCTTGTAAATCTGCACTACTTTTCCCATTTAACCGTCTTTCTATCTGCTGTAGTTTCCGATATCCCTGTAGTGAACATCAAAAAAACTCACCCTGTATATTATGTACACTACAGGGTCCTGCAACAGTGCGTCGGTCTTCCATATCTCAACACCGTAGCAGAAATAAAAATCTTTTGAGTACAGATTTATATTATGGGTAAATGCGCATTTCTATAAATTATTTGCAAATCTTCACTTCAAAAAAGTGTGGCACGCCGAAACTAATTTATTTTTAATGGAATGACCTGTATATTTCTGCATATTTAGAACTTCTCTAGGGAAATTTATTCACACCTAAAATATTAACGCTCTCCAATGTCCAGTTTAGAAGCTATAATTTTTTATATTGATTATTACATTACTCCCAACTTAAAAAATACTTATCTATAGAAGTGCAAGAATATAAAAGTGTAGGTATGTAAGCACTGTACTAATAAATAAAAAGCTAATAAATCCAAATTTCTTGACAAGAAATCAAGATTTCTTGACAAGAAACTTGTTTCTTGATAACATTGTCTTGTCTTGAAATCTGGTTGGACATTCTTGTATTGATTTTTTCTTGAATCAAGACAAGATCAAGTCCTTTTTTAAGTGATACGGATTACACGATTTTTTGGTTTATTGTATTTGCATTAATACTGTAGCTGGTTGCTGCTTGTGAACAACTCGTCCGTTTTAGCATATTTCAAACTACCTGGCTACCCTTTTAAAGGGATGTGACGTAAATGAGTAAGTAACTTAAAAATAACACAATGGTTTCTGGCTTTTCCAGGTACTAGCTACTTACTAATTAACAGCCGTAGTTAATGTAACGTAACTGCCGAAGAACGCGTTGTTGATAATAAAAAGTACCGTTTTTTTTTCTTAACTTCAAAAATAATTAAAAAGTCTTGCTGATCCTAATAAGGTACTTCAAATAGTTTATCAAACTGGTATAAAGGTTTATAACAATCGGCGTTTGTGTTTATGAATAAATATGTAATCAATTTCAAATTTTTCAAAAGTTCCTGAAAGGCGTCAGAGTAAAATTTGGGAAATTAATAAAAAATAAATTTGTTGCTCCATGCAAGCTCTATCGCCTCAGAAAGTTGTGATTTTTTTTTCAAATTCACTAAAATTTAATCATTTTATTCAATATTTTCGACGTTTGAAGAAAAAATAGCGTATTTTATTTGGAGTAGAAGTTACTTTTTGTGGCTCATCAAGCCTACTGATTCGCCACAAAAAGTAGCACTTCTACTCCTTATAAAATAATATACTATTTTTACTAATCTCCCAAATTTTACTCTGACGCCTCCCAGAAGTTTTTGAAAAAACGTTTTTGCGCTGTCAACTTTACTTACAAAAATTAAAATACCGTTGAATACTACTGTAAGGAAATAGATTTAATCTTGTTCATCAAGTTAGTTTTGAGTTTTGACGTAAAAGAAATACATAATTTTATTTTTTTTTGGATTTTCTTCGTGAATTTCTTTTACTTGGATTTTTTTGTGAATGTTGTTTGAATTTTTTTGCCGTTACCCAAATCAATTATTGGCGTAATGTTACCATGGCCTTCTAAATAAATTTTTTTTTTAATCTTCTTCTTCCTCTTGTTTAAGGCCAATGGCCTGTTTAATACCCGCAACTAGTGCGGGTTCTATGAGCCCTTTTTGCACGTATGCCGGGCAGGAGGCTGGCCTTACCCGTCGAAAGGAGAAGTTCCACTAAATGGTTTACGATTGCCAAAGATGTTAGTATGACAACCGGGACCGACGGCTTAACGTGCCCATCCGAAGCAATTTTTTTTAATAATAAATTTAAAACTAAAACAAACTGCGAAGTGTGATACATCAGTGAAATCAGAATAAAAACACTCTGTTTAATTTAAATATGGAAAAAATGCTTGTCCACCCGTAAGAAAATAAAATTGACAGTCGAAAATTAACCATGAAAGCTGTTACATGAAATGTGATAAAAGAAATATATTAAGGGTAAAAAGTGTCTGAATAATGCATTAGCGAGAAACATGTAAAATAAATAATAAAACAGAAAATTGAAAATTTCGTTTATTTTTTAATTTCCTTTAGAAACTAAGCAATATAGCTCCAATTTTGTTTTTTAGTATGTAATTACGCCTTTTGCTCGGAAACGGCTAGTCTAATTTTGATGCGCCTGGGAATGCGTAGGTATATGAAATATTGATTGAAAAAATAAGTTTTTAATAAACTAAACTAAATTTTGAAAATTTGTTAAAATATACAGGTGTTCGATATAAAAAATTCATTTTTATAAATAATTTGTAAACGCGGCGTGTAATTTTTTTAACTTGTAACATCGTAATCTACGTAAAAAAATCGTAATACTTTGCTAATGTAACCGACTTCGTAGCTCTAACAATAAATATGTTATAAACAATTATGTTATCCCGTGACAATGTTTTCGTATCTCTCTCGTATAAGTCATAGCGCGCATAATGTTTTCTCATTTGCTCTCATAAGATTTGCTGGAGTCGAGTTCAAATGTAGCGTTGAAAGTTACTTAAGTGTTGTTCTACGCACATATACTGTTATTATTTAAAGTATGGAAAAGTCCAGCGTTGGTGCCTCACCGCCTTTTTTCATTAATTTACTTTAAAATAGTATAACGTTCGGTTACACATAAGGTTTGTCAAAGCTATGATTAGCTAACTAATCAGTCAAACTTATGATTTTTGTTACTCTTAAATATAGAAAGACACTTATAAAATCTAAACTCTGTAGGTCAACCCGTTATGAAACTATTTAAAAGAAACAGGTCGGAGGTCTTCACTTTCGTGGAAATTCCCGGCCATTATGTTTTTTCTAGAAATACAATAAAGGCACCTAGACTGCGGGAACTAAGCCGTGGTCTAGGTAGATAAGCAGCTTTAAGTAAAATTTTTTTATTACTTGTCCACTTTATTCGAATAATACCAGTACCTGAACAAGTGAACATGCAGTGATTTGTATAATTTGTTCCTTGCAGCTACCGAGTTTTAGAATTAGTAGCTATCAAATTAAAAGAAAGATATAAAGATTTGCAACGATTTTGGTATTTTATTAATATTTTAAATAAATTATCTGTGAAATTATATTTCTATGCCAACAGGTAGTGGGTACTTAGAATAGCGGCATTACATTACTTGCAATCAGGTGCCGCCGCCGGCGGTCTTTACAGCCTACTGCGTCTATTGTGTTTACGGCGCGGCGGCGCGGCGTGAGAATCCCCAAACATCTGTTCTGCAAGTTATAAAACCAATAGTTTTGAAAATTCCCAGAAAGTACATAAAATTTATTTATGTTTATGAAACGTTGTACGAGAACTGTAGGTAAAAACATCAAACTGTGTTCAACAAAGAAAATATTGCCAAAAAACAGGTCACATGGTTTTTTCTAAAATTTGGCTGGTTAATTAATTTGCAAGATGGTACACTTACGTCCGGTTTTACTAAACTTTTTAGCCAGCAGTTAAATATTTGATTATTGATTAACATGAACCAATGATTAGTTAGTTAATCGTTAGCGGGGTTGAAAAGAAACGTTTTTTTTTTATTTAAAACGAAAAAACATGTTTTTTATGTGGCTAATTAAACCCAAATACGAAAAAAGAACCGCCTAAACTTCCGGTGTATTCAAACTGCACGCAAACAGATAATTCTAACTAATGGATTTTTTTAATTTCTTAAACAATATCAGTTTTATATCAGTACGTGTTAATACCGTATATCAGAAATGGAAGACGTTCAACTAATGTTAAGCGAACCAGGAAATACTTTGTTGGTGATAAATAATTACCAATTTTATAAATCTCGTGAACTTACAGTCCATCAGAACTGTATTGGCGCTTCACAGTGCAGTGTGAAAGTGGTGGGCAGAAAAAGTGCCGGGGGTAAAGAACGCCGCGGAAAAAAGTGTTGGTTGATAAAATTTTTCTGGCAATTCTGCAAAAGCATATAATGCCGTAATTGTTATTTCAAGAAAATCAGAAGATCGTAATTACGAAACTGAGCCCATTTTTATATTATATTTGACAATAAATTAAATAATTTAATTTATTACATATTCTTTCATGTGTACGCAAGACAGGAAGGTGATTTGATGAATCTGCTGTCTTATGGTAAAGAGTAACTTGCGTGCAGTTCGGTTGGGTTATTAACAGAGATTAAAGTGACTCAGGATTATCGCCAATAATTGCCTGCCTCGAGTGCAGCCTAATACAATTATTTCCAAATTTAAAATAAGACACGGAAACTAAATAACATGAATTCAGAAAATAGTATTATTTATAGAATATCATGTTTTGCAACTATAATTTAAAGTTTTTACATTTTAACAAACCCCCTAAATTTTCGACCGACAACATATGTATATAAACGGTTATTTTATTCTGCTATACACTCTTTTAAAAAACAATTGTAGGAAGGACACCAAGCAGCCGACAATCTAAGACTATCAATGCTAAAACAAATAATTAAAATGCGTTGGTCGGCTTTTTTACAGCATTTTATCTATTTTTTTATCAAAGGATTTTTTATGACATTTTCAGCAGGTTCGTTTTCAAAACTTTTTTCTTAGATTCAAAATCTTCATTTACAGGAGACAAATTTAGCAGCTTTTAAAATACAACTTGCGAGCCCGCCACCGCACCGTGTGCTACGTCAAACCTCATTTTGTACGTTAACAGATATTACAATAATAAGAAATTTTTATAAATAAGAAGAGATTAGTACACATAATAAAATAACTTAAATAAAGTAATAAGTATCTCCGCTTGACGCAGGTAGCATTAGGTTAAGTTAAAGTTAAGGTATCGATTACCTAAAAAGTAAATTCCCATATAATCATAGTTTCTTGGGGTTCGCTGGTATATTAAAAATGTAGGCAACCATTTATACATATAACACAACATTAGAATCTTCGAAAACATAATTTTATTACAAAGAAAGCAAGAAACTGGCGTTGTTACGACGCACTGTAGACTATTCGCCAAAGGCCTATTTTAACTAAAAGTTGCAAGTGGATACATCGACAGCAAGTACATTTAATAAATACGACAACGTTAGCAGTGGGCACAACGACAGTAGTTAAATAAAATTTTATTTTCTTATTTAACTGTCGTGGCTACCACGACCCGTGGATACATCGACAATTGTCATTTTATGCTAAATATTACAGTGGGCACATCGACAAAATTATTTTTTAAATTTTATTTCAGTATTTTACTGTCGTGGCTACCACGACTCGTGGATACAAAGCAGCGTCCCCTGCTGCAATAACAAATTAGATTCGAATTTTTATGTTTTACTTGGCACCGACTTAAAAATTATAAAACAATTAATAATTATATAATAAACAACAATTTCTTAATTACATTAAACGGAACAACAGATAAGTATTAAACTGTTGTATAAAAAAACATTTATTTTTTGCTTTTTAGTTAACTTATGTCACTTTTGTGTTATTTGAAGTCGGTTTTCTTTTTTTTTTAAAGTTAATTATTTTACAATTTTAAGTGATGGGTAGACCTAGTAAGGATGCTTCTCGAATGAGTAAATGACGGCTAGTTAGTTGAAACGGAAGATGAAATACGGAAACACTAAAAAGTCGGTTAAAAAAATAGATTTTGAGGAGTATCTTCGAAGTTCAAGCTCCAATACCAATGAAATTATAATGGGACCACCTTGGAACTATACTGAACCCAACACAAAAATCATTAAAATCGGTTGATAAACAAAAAAGTTATGCCCGAACATACATAAAAAAAAATAAAAAAAAAAACATATACAGACGAATTGAGAACCTCCTCCTTTTTTTGAAGTCGGTTAAAAATAGAATCACTTGTCCTACGCACTCGTCGTTTTTGTATGTAGTTTGTTCATGTGTTATTGCCAAGCAACAAAGCTTACATGAAAAAAAAAACAAAATTTTACAGATAGAAACAGAAGGTCTTTGTTATATTACCCTTGATAATTTACTTTTTTACTTCTGTAAATATAGCTGATTTTGTGTTCAAATTAAAACACCTTAAAATTAGGGATGCAACGGATATTCGGCTATTATCCGGCTTCTTCAGCCTATTTGAACGAATATCCGGTTGAGCCGGATAATGTTTACTATTCGGCCGGATAGGCGAATTAATAATTTATATGAGAAACTTATACAAAAAAATGAAGACTACTGGGAATGATAACTAGACATTTGTTAAATTTTATTTAAAGAAATGATACTTCTTTATTTTGTACATTAATGACATCTTACGTTTTTTTAAATATATATCAAATTTTTTCAACGTAGGTTACGTACTAATAAGGAAATGTAATACTTAAGTCGATTCAGAAATATTAATGTGCCAATATATAATAAAGCATTAGAGATTTAAATAAATCCTAAAACATTTATTTTAAATTTTCAAATATTTAGTAAACCTTTATGTTATTTATCAATTCCAGCTTTACTTCGTTAAAGTCCATATTTAATGAGTATAAGGTTTAAATAAATAGATATTGTTAAAGTGATTAAGTATTTTATATGCAGATACTCATTAAACCTTTATGTATTTAGCCAAATCTGCACATATTTGTTTTAAATCTTTCAATATTTAATAAATATTCGCAGATTTAAATAAATTTTTACCGATATAAATAAATCCTTACAGATTTAAATAAATGTTTCAACATTTAATTTTAAGCTGTCACATTTAATGTTAACCTGTCATATTTATTTGACCTTGGTGATCCCAGCCGACTTAGGACACCAAGACCGTTTGCACCGGTAGTAAAGCGCAAGGTGGGAGCGTTCAACGCTTAAACAAAACAGAATTACATTCTCAAGGGAATGTTGAGGAAATTTTATTGTATGAATAATAAATTATGCAATGTTTATGTTGGTAAATATGTTGTTATTAATGATTGAACTAACATTAATTGTACAAATTCTTAAAATACGGAAAACGTGCTCATAATTGTTGAACGTTACACCAGTTTAAACGGTGTTGGTCATCTATGTAAGCTGGGTCTACCAAGGTCAAATAAATGACAACTTAACATTAAATATGACAGCTTAAAATTAAATGTTGAAATATTTATTTAAATCTGTAAGGATTTATTTATATGGGTAAATATTTATTTAAATCTGCGAATATTTATTAAATATTGAAAGACTTAAAACAAATATGTGCAGATTTATCTAAATACATAAAGATTTACTAAATAGTTGAAAATTTAAAGTAAATGTTTTAAGATTTATTTAAATCTCTAATGCCTTATTAAATGTTTGAATATTTAAACCAAATGTTTAAGGATTTATTTAAATCTACAACGATTTATTAAAATAAAAAGCATTTAGCTAAATGTGTGTATATATAATAAATATTGGGACAAATTGCCTTAAATACCGTAAATAAAATGCACAGCAAATTTTCACTTTACACTTGGCGCCCCATATACGCTTACGTGCACAAAAAGTTAAAAATTTGCTTGCTAATATTATACTCCTTTTGATTACAACTCTTATTTTAGCATGAATTTTAATAGGTCAATTACATAAGAAGTGTATTTTATAAGCAGCATAAAAGTATCTAAACTCTAGCCATCATCAATATCTTTTTTATTGCATTATCAAGAAATATTATTGTTACTATCTCCACAGCAGATGCTGCTTGATTGTTACTCAAATGTATCTAAAATTATGATCTTTGACAAAGAAAACCAATTTATGCCATAAGTCTTTCACTTGTTGCGTCCATTTAAGTCTCAGCCCAGATCAACCACTGTAAATGATTAGTTGATTGAGTCGTTAAGTATGCCGCATGAGGTAATTAAACGACCTTCTGTAAATGAAATACCACCTTAACTACCTACGTAAAAGTTCAGTAGGTTACTAAAGTTGTTAAAGCGGAAGTCATACTATTTACCATCAAACATCCATTTATCCAATAAAATTCCAATTTCTCCTTATGCACGTTGTGTGTGTTTATTGCAATGACGCGAAGCGGTAAGAAAAAATATATCTTACAATAAGTACGTATATTGACCTTGCACATAAAGGGCAGAATATGAAATAACGTAAAATTTATATTGTATTACCAACCAGCATAAATTGTATATTTTTTTTGTTTTATTTATACACTGTGTCCATAAAGTAACCCCCCCCCCCCCATCTAACTTTTGAACGACTTGATATTTTTCTACGAAATTTGGTGTGCTGTAATGGGAAATTAAATACTATTTTTCAGACCATATTAAAATTTTGTATCATCCAAAATGGCGACTGGGCGCCATTTTGAAATTTTTTTTAAATAGAAAGGGGGTCGAGTGACACCTCATTGGAAAGGTCCTTTGATTCTGCGTCTGATCCTAAAGTTTCAAAGAAAAATATTTAGCCATAACAAAATGACAATATTTGAAGATAAAGAAGTCTATTTAAAGTAACTAAGAATTAAAGCTTAAATTAATTAAATTAAGTGTTCGAAATGTTTACCATTCACTTCCTGGCACATAAAAAGTCGGTTATGAAATTCCTGCGTTACATTTTCATAAGCTTCTGAAGTGATAATTCTGCAAACTTCTGTAATGCGTTGCTCCAGTTCTTCAATTGTTTCTGGACGAGTTCTGTACACTTTTGATTTCAGATATTCTCATACAAAAAATCTAAGAAAGTTAAATCTGGGGAGCGAGCCGGCTATTCTACAGGCCCCCGCCAAACAATCGATCTGCCAAAAAAATGTCCGTTGAGAAAGTCAGAAACAGGCCTATAATAATGAGGCGGCGCACCGTTTTGTTGGAACATAACGTTTTCAATATTATTTCAAGCCACCTAAGATATTTCTGGGAAAATTTAGTCCTGCAAATGAAAAAGTGGACTACTGGATAAGAAAATCAAAACAATTTTGAACTGAGTGAGTCCATTGGTTTACAATCCGCCATTTTGTTATGGTTCAATATTTTTCTTTGATATTCTAGGATCAAACGCAGAACTAAAAGACCTTTCAAATGAGGTGTCACTCGACCCTGGATAAAAAAATCAAAACAATTTTGAATTGAGTGAGTCCATTTGTTTAAAATCCGCCATTTTGTTATGGCTGAATATTTTTCTTTGAAACTCTAGGATCAGACGTAGAATTAAAAGACATTTCTAATGAGGTGTCACTCGACCCCCCTTTCTATTTAAAAAAATTGAAAATGGCGCCCAGTCGCCATTTTGGATGATACAAAATTTTAATATGGTCTAAAAAATAGTATTTAATTTCCCATTACAGCACACCAAATTTTGTAGCAAAATATCAAGTCGTTCAAAAGTTAGTTGGGGGGGGGGGGTTACTTTATGGACACAGTGTATATCGTCGGACTTTATCTGCTGCTATTGCTTATTACCCACGCCGCCGCAGAGTAGACCACATTCGAAAAATTATTTTCGGTGCAGACAAATTATCTTTTAACTAATGTGGTCGCTACAAATTGTGATATTTAATTTATTCTTGTGTGTGTAAGTAGTAATACGACGATTTACATTTTCATTCGCCGCGAGCAGTTGTAGCAAATCCAGTAATCAGGGTCGTAGATGGGAAGGGGGGCTGCATAACATGTCCCTTAACATATTTTTAGACATGAGCGATTTATTATATTTCAAATTTAAAATCGTATTTCACCATGTATACAAGGTAATTCAAAATTATGATGAAACATTTCACCTATATGAATAGAATACAATAAAGCGATTTGCATGCGAGGGGTAAACCGCAGGGGAAGTCTGGTGTACACGTCAGAGGAAGTTCCGGATTTAATATATAGACTAGTGGAACCCAAAGGCTACGCCTCCCACTTTTTTTTACATAATAAATGAGCGAATAAAGCAGCGTAACGAGCCAAGTATCGAAATCATAGTTCTATAAATTAATTTGCGATTAAACTCTTGTTATCGTAGTCTTACATACGTTTGTTATTTTAATTTGAGCTCCCCATATTTGGGTCAATGATGTGTTGTGTGAAATCGTGGTCTATTTATGATTTCTGCCTGTACATATCTTAAGAAGTGTCCTATTTTTTAGAAATATTGTATGACTTTTGTAGCACAATTTTATAATTGCGTATCGGATGTGCCGGTGTTCTCAGTGCTGGTAGAATTGAAAATGAATGATCAGCGCCTCGCTCGCGACACAATCATTCAAGCACATGTTATTCACCGAAAGTGGCCTATTTCCATTGCACAATGTACCAGTTTACTGTGCAAAGAATTATGAGCCCTATATAATGAACGCGTAAATGTGTGGTTTCTGAAAATTTCTGACATTTTGACAATTTAATATTGAAACTGAAACATTTCGTCTATTTAGAAAATATCAAAAATTTTGAAAATTTTGAATAATTTCAAAATTTAGTTTAAAGAACAATTGCGTGAATATTAAAATTTTCGAATATATTTAAAAATTTCCAAATTTTATATTTTTAATAAATTTCGTAATTTTGAAAATTTCAAAAACAAAACATTTAAAATTATCAGATTCATAATTTTCCAAAAACGTTTTTATTTTCAAAAATTTAGGATGTTCATTTTTGTAATTACGAACCAATATGTATCCGCTGAAATCTCAAAATCCAATTTGGTTCTTTTGGCGATGCAAAGCTGCCACAATTTTCACTCACTAATATACATAGGTAATTTTAAGTTCTCTTTAAGCCCAAATTTGTAGGACTACTGAAATATAGAAACGTGCACCGCAACAGAAACGAAAACCGAAAAGCGGAAAAGACACAAAATTTTCCAAACCGTAACCGAAAACAAAAATGTCTTGAACGGTAACCGTAATTATTTTAAGAATATACCGGTATTTTTTCGTTCCGACCAATGTAGGACCGACATTAATATTTACTATTTAATCTTCGTATTCCGCATGTTCAGCCCTTTTGGTTTACTCTTAGGGTTGTAGCCAAAACAATGATTAGAGTTATTATAGTTTCCAAAACGCAAATGCAAAGTTTTTGCATTTATAACTTCATCGTATAACATAATATGAATACTTTACCAGCAGGAAACTCCTTTTCACTCCCAAGTACATTTTTGTCTTATTGGCAGTCAGAGAGCCGACAGTGTGCACATTGCTGCGCCTTTCGCGCTGCTACTATCGCTAAATATTTCAGGGAACATAAACATTAGCATGTCTTAATATACACAATACCTAACCTATGTACCATATTTTTAAAAAGTAGTGAAATGAAAATTCTAAAAATGTAACCCGCACGAGTTTCGAACTCTCAACAAACCTATGCCTCACAACACTGTACACGCATTCTAGCACTGTGGAAAGCATACATAAGTAATATGTCATCCGCCGGCCAAATTTAAATTGCCCGGTAAACTACGCTACATGTTATCAGATAACAGTATACCGACAAAATGTTGCCAGCCGGCACCGGCTGGCTAGTTACTCTGATATATCGTAGGGAGATAGTCAATTAAGCACATAGAGTCACAGATTTCTATATGGTTTACTAGGGACTCCAGCTTCTGAACAATCAACTAAGTGAAGCTAGGCGGCCATTTTGTAGGAGGTTAAAATGCAATGTAGCGCGCTTACAGTAATACAGCAACAACAAAAGTACTACATTTAACATATGATTGCATATATACTAAACCTAAGATAAATTTAGTTAACTGGTAATGATTGGGAACATTCTGTTGCTATATTTTAACTTCAACACCGTTGAAAAAAGTTTATTTTTTAATAGTTATTTTAGAGAAGAGAGGAAGCATTCTCCTCATTGAGTGAGAAGAATGAGCGTGACTTTCAGAAAACTTTTATTTGTTTATTTTTTACGTTCCCATACCTCCGGTATACGGAAGTATTGATTTCATAAAGGTCTCCAAAATCTAGAATATAACGGCAATACACGTTTTGGGGCTCAAGAAACACAAATTAGTGGTTTTTAAAATATTGTCTGTCTGTGGGTGGGTAAGTGTGTGACGCCTCTACAGGCGAAAGTACTGGACCTATTTTCATAAAATTTTAAATCAATAGGTATATCGAAAATTGTAGTTCCAGTTAGGCTTTTCAAAAAAACCCGAAACCGGAAACGGAAGTCATTTCTTTGATACTGTTTTTGTTCAAAACTGAAATTTTCCCTCCAAAAGTGGTTGTCTGCTGGGGATCGGCCACAACTTATCTGAGAGTCCTGCGTTGGTAGTATATTATAATGAAGTAAAATTAATTTCGAAAATTCGAAAACAATCGCAATGGCGCAGCGCTGCTTCAAAATTTGGAAATTATCGAATAAATACATTTTTCAAAAACTGCCTAGACGATTTTTTTCTAATTTTCTACACCGATAGACCCTGCAGTGAACTAAAATTTATTTTTTACTAACCTCCCAAATTTTATTCTGACGCCTTCCAGGAATTTTTGAAAAATTTGAAATTGATTAATTATTTATTTAAAAACGCAAACGCCGATCGTTATAAACTTTTATCAGTTCGATAGACTATTTGAAGTACTTTATAAAGATCAGCAAGAATTTTCAACTTGATTAAAAATTAAGAAAAAAAAAACGATACATTTTAATATCAACAACGCGTTCCCAGTAGATTTTAACTACGCCTAACAATAAGCTCTACTTAAAAAACATATTTTTCAATCTTTGCATATTTTTGGTAACTTCCTAAATAAAGCCAATATAGCCATTTTTGTCCGGCATCCGAAGTGGAATTTGTAATCCGCCGATAGGCGCGCCGGCGGGCGCTTACCTTGCTTTGGTGGTGCAGGTAGTCGATGTTTCTGTGGGTAGAGTTACGGTACGGAAACCAATTGAACAGATTGTCAAAAATTCAAATTCCCGCTGCTTGTTTTCTTAGAAATCTAATCGTCGGTGAACTGTACAACGTTATAATTATAAAAAAATACACTTTTGCAAATACGGCAAGCATTACTATCTAGTATGGGAACGTCCATTCGAAGTTAACATTTCAGCTTATTTTTTCATAGCACTGCCACTGCCTTAGCAATTGCATGTCAGGCTACTTCTTTTTTATTGTAATAAATACCAACTTTAAAAATTAAATTTTTACATATTTTTAAACAATTTTATTCGACGGTGTTGGAAAAAACATGTGTACAATACGTGAAGACAGTGTCTTTCACTGACTCGCGCAGATATTTTGCCGAGCCAAAGGAAAAAAACTATTTCATGACATTTTTTAAAGAAAGTTGTCATGTTTTCAGGGTTCTAGGCTATTGTCGAAAGAAAGATTTTTTTTAATTAAAAAAAATTATTTCATGATCTGTACCGTCTGGGTATTTCGTGAAAAGACAGACTTCACCAAAACACTACGACGTACTGTTTGTACTATGAAAAGAGTCTAAGACCGTAGCTACTTTATTTTTAATTTAACCCCCAGCCAGCGGCAGGTTTATCTACAGTTTGACAAAAACGAAATTTTTTTAGCGCTGCCATTTTTTCGTGATAACTTCAACATTTTTTTTAATTGCATGACAATTGCCACATAATCTTGCCGATGCTTTTCGTTGCTTTTCATAAAGAAGAGCCAAAAAATAGCGGTAGCCGCAACCGAAATCGAAATTTTTAGTAGCAGTAAACCGTAACCGAAATTAAAAAGAATATGAACCGAAACTCTATTTTTTTCGGTTAACTGAAATATGAACTAAGAATAACAAGAGATAAAAAAAAGTGAGCCAATCAATATTTTCACTCCGTATGTTTATTTAGTTGTGTGTCGTTATAAAACGGAAACAAATAAAGCTATGCTGGGAACGCTGATAAGAGGGAAAGCGCAAGGTTTTATCAATTACAATATCCTATGATAAGCTGCTGCAAGAAAAATTTCGCAAAAGTGTATATCTAAATAACGGCAAGATTAACAAAAGTGCTGAAACACACAATATGAAAACAGAGTTGAGGTTTGTAATAGAGAGACTGTTAAATCGAGAAGAGGTTACCTACATTACAATATAAAATGTCTAAAACTGCTTCAGAGAAAAGAAAGAGGTGAATCCCGTCAACATGTAATGCAATTTTTAATTACATTTTTGGAGACGAGTCGAAATGTTGTTGAGTCTTTTATGGGCTTGCGGTAACTAAAAGAACAGACGGATATTGGAAAAGTAGTAAAAAGTCTTTTATAGCTTTCACGGTTAAATAGATACCAATCAAAAACTAGATTAAATATTTTCATTAACGGGAGAAATGCGAGCCAGGTATATTATAACAATTTTGCTTTATTTCACGGATACGGTAAAAGCTCTTTGAACGGGAATAGCAATATAACATTTATGTTTCTTACCAACATTATTGTGATTAATTTCTTCTCGATTAAAAATAAATAGTAAACATTAGTTTTGACGATATCGCTAGTAATAATAGGTACTTGTGGATTGTATAGTCTGTAGTCCTATTAATTGTCGCATCCCCCACATTAAGAAATGACAAACTAGATAGATTAACGATACATAATTACTTTTTAAGTTAAATATTACCTAACATCAGAATGCGTAATGTAACGTATAAAAGTTTTATACGTTACCTACACAATACCTCTAGTATTATACCTATGTATAATATGTATAATACACACGAAATAGCAATTTAGTGTTTATATTTATAACTTCTTGTAAATAAAATAACTCTTAACTTCAACAGGTTTTTTAATTTAGTTTTATACGTATTTCAACGTGTTTACACGTCATTATCAAAAGCAAGATTAAAAGTAAACAGTTCGTGTTGCTATAGGAACAATAAATATTCACAACTTGATCTTAATTTTCTATATCTGAGTCCAGATGACTTGATTTCTCATTCCACAACGTCTAATAACGGTGAATTTAAGAGATCAATTTGTTCATTCATTAAAGGTACATATGAATGAACAAATTGAACTCTTAAATTTACCGTTGTTAGACGTTTTGGAATTTAAATTTCTAGCAGATTGTTTTGCAGACAAATGTCATTGGATGGCTCTACGATGTCTAATTGACTCGAGAATCTATTTTTAGGGTAATTACCAATATACAAAATCTATGTATTTGTGTTATTCTTAGTTATTCCCCTAAATCTCTAAATCTGACACGAACGTTAATTAACCTCAATTAAAATAACAGTTTGAATTTGTTGAGTTGTGTGCTCGATCACTGAGTTGTTTGCGTTTGAAAGCAAATTGTCTGGAGGCACACCAAGTATGAGATTTGGTTTGTTAGTAGTAGATTCAGAATCAGTTCGAAGCCACATGTCTTAATATGCTTAAAAAACATTTAAAACGCACTTCTATGGAAATATAAAAAATGCACGGAAAATCTTGTAAGAATAATAACAACGAAACTCTGAGTTCCATTGAACCTGAAATGGAAAGAGGCATCCCAAACCTGGGGGAGAGGGGGCGGCTGGGTCATTTTTACATTCCCATACCTTCGGTATAGAGAAGTATTGATTTCATGAAAATTTTGGAAATCCAGATTGAAACAGAAAAACGTTTTGGGGCTCAAGAAACCCAAAAAGGTGGGGTTTTAAAAAATGTCTTACGTAGTTGTCTGATCGGGATCAGCTACCACTTGTTTGAGAGCCCTTACTAGGTAGTATATGATGAAATAAAATTAATTTCGAAAATCCAAAAACGATCGCAATGGCACTGCTTCAAAATTTTATAAATTTTCAAAAAAAAAATTTTCAAAAACTGCCTACACGTTTTTTTTAACTTTTTGTGCTGATAGAGCTTGCATTGAACTACAAATTCATTTGTTACTTATCTCCCAAATTTTACCCCGACGTCTTCCAGGAATTTTTGAAAAATTTGAAATTGTTTAATTATTAATTTAAAAACGCAGACGCCGATCGTCATAAACTTTTAGCAGTTCGATAGACAATTTAAAGTACTTGATTAGGATTCGCTAGAATTTTCATCTATTAAAAAAATTAAGAAAAAAAACGATACTTTTTAATATCAACGCGCTTTCCGGCAGTGACGTAGTTTAAACTACGCCTATCAGTTAGCTCTAGTTAAAATATATATTTTGATTCTTCGCATAGTTTTGATAACTTCCCAAATAAAGTTATTATAGCCATTTTTGTCCGACATCCGATGCGGAATTTGTAACACGCGCTTCGGCGGGCGCTTACCTTGCTTTCGTGCAATAGTCGCTGTTTCTATCGGTAGAGTTACGGTACGAAAACCAATTGAACAGGCTATCGCATCTTAGAAATCTAATACTCCCTGAACTGTACACCGTTATAATTATTTAAAGTTACACTTTTGCAAATACGGCAACGGCAGTATTGGCTACAATTTGTTTTTTTTTGAAAGGTATAATTTCATTGTGGCGCTTTCTATGAATTTGGATCGATGGAATGGAAGGTTATATTTATAAAATTTGCACTTTTGCAACTACGATAAGTTTTAGTATGGGAAAGTCCACTGGAAGTCTACACCTCAGCTTTTTGTTTATTATTTTTGTATCATCGATTTTTTACCAATTTGGGTCAGGTAGTATAATTCTACGTAACAAATGGTACTCTATTTTTTTTAACCCGTTTCGTCTTCAGAATGAGATAAAATAATTTTTTTTTATTTTGTACTTATTTACTAACTTTGGATTCATTAGAAAACTTAAGAATATTGAATAGTAACTAACTAATAACAAAACGTAATTCTTACAGTTCCTAAACATTAATGGTTGTCTTTATTTATAAGTTCTAGCTTTACTTCGTTAAAGTCCATATTTAATGAGTATAAATATAAATAAAATATTTTTTATATTGTTGAAGTAAAAAGTATTTTATTTATAGTCATTTATAATGGTTGTCACTTTTTTGTAAGCAATGTTATTTCGATTTTTACGTATTTGGACAACCATTATTGTTCATGAACTGTAAGAATTACGATTTGTTAACAGTTAGTAGTTACCCATTGCCTTTAAGTTTTCTATATCCACAATTTAACAAATAGGTATTAAATAGAAAAAAGTTTTATTTCCTTCTGAATAAGAAAATGTTTAAATCGATTTTTAAATGTAACGTATAATAAGAATTATACTTTGAATGCTATACGTTACGTATTATACCTATAGATACGTATAGTACGTGCATGTATTGTACTTACCCATCTCTGCCTAACAGCCCTAACACCCATCTACTATCCTTTTAAATTTGTTACTAATTATCTAGATTTGCGAGTTTGTTTTTTATTATTAAGACTAAAAATTATATAACTTTTGTTTTCCATAATAATATAAAAATAGTGTATGGAAATGAATCGGTGATTATGCTAATAATATTTAATGTGATTTTTTTCATATGTATGTAACTAAAAAAAATAATAAGTGCAATAATACTGGAAGTTTGAAAAATTATCACAATCTTATAGTTGACCTTTAGGGCATAACACTATAGGTGTTTTCTGTTTATATTTATTTTTTTCAGTAAATACCTAGACAAGAAATTCTTCATCACAACGTCACTGCTTTAACCTCATTTAAGGTCTATCCCCTACCATAAACTAATACGGGGATGTACGCCAGGTGTTTAATAAAGTTATTTTCTCTTTTGCCCAAATTTTACAGTTTCACGCTCTGAATTACGAAACTGCCTATAACCTCAAACACACTCAACGGTTTTTCGTTTCTTTAATAGATTGCAGCCGTATCTTAATTGTGAGCGATCGATGCATCACTGCATTTCGTGAGTTTTGACCCAGTTTTAGTTTTAACAGGTTAGGAAGAGCTAAGCTTCTACACGTTTTCACACTCACATGCTATAATTGGGGTGGAGTCAGCCGTTACCCAATTTAAAAGTCGTGCTGGAATTCACTTACCCAAAAAAAGTAACAGCAAGCACGTGTCCACCGAAGCACAAGAATTTTTTTAGTTACACAAACAACAGGAAGTTTAATATGTAACAAAAAATTACTTTTTCAGTTCCAATACTGATGCTGATGGGGGATCGCCACCAAAAATATAGGTATCGGTGGTTCCAAGGTGTTTTTTCCAAAAATAATAATCCAGGCAGTTGCAAGGGTATAAAACACGGTCAACTTGATTGATGATATCACTAAATTGAACACATTGTATAATATTTCGATAGGCGTGTCGAGCCGGTGTTGCACGGACACAACTACAACACCAAGTACTTACACCTTTTACGAAACCCAGCACTAGCCTATCTGTTAACTAGCGGATATATATAGCTTCAGAAAGCGAATGCTTGCGGAAACTGCCGAAAGTAGACGCTCAATGAAATAAAGCCTGATTTACAATAAGTTCAGTTTTTCATGCTACAGTTTGTACGGGATTCTTGCATAACTGTCTGGTGGGTAAAGCAGTGTTGAAATTTTGAAATTGGAACCTGTAATATTTAGTCAGCTTATTTGCTAAATGTTTAAACTTTAAAATATGTAAGAACATGGATAATGTGTAAAACGTGTTGTAACTTCTTCGAACCTAATTTTACAGGAGAGCGTTTTGAAATTTTGTCTTCTAAAAAACCGAGTTAGTGACCAATGGTCGATTCTAAGTTTGCTTTTGATGCTAAACCAAGGAAACCCCTTCAAAAGTAAAAACTCTGAGAACGCTTGCAGGCAAAGTCATTGCGTGTAATATTTTTTTAAACAGCGACTTGTAAATAGAACCATGGGCGCCGAGTACGGGGGAGGTCAGGGGCTGCAGCTGCCCCTGAGAAAACTAGCATTTGTTTTAAATTCATGTTTACATTGCAGCATGAAAAATATTGACCTGGTATTTTTTTAAGTTTAAATAGACATTGAAATCTGTATTTTAAGAGGCCTTTAAAAAATACCCTATATTATTGTAGCAAATAGAAACACTTGTAAACAGTTCAAAGCAATTATTATAGCCCAGATTTCTAGTCTAGTATTTAAATTATGAAGGAATCAATTTTTAAGCAATTTTGGCATTATTCCTTTAAATGTATAGTTGGCACATACCTAAACTTTTAAACGAATTATCTACGAGCTTAGAATGGTAACATATCCATATGTTCGACCTTAATCTAGCTTGTGCAGGTAGTTATTATTTATTTGGTCAACTGGAATTGAAGCTTATGTAATAGTAAAATAAAAAATACAGGGTTCATAAGCGTAGAATATGAACGGTCATGAGTTTTAAAAGTACTTTACGAAACAATTTTATGAAACTGCAAAAATATTTTTACTTCCGCATAATTCCTGTTAATATTTAAACTAAAGTAGTTGTCACTTATGTGCAATTTTAAAAAAAATTACTTAGGTGATAAAAACTACAGCACGAATATATGTTTGGCTTTATGCGAAATGGTTTAGTTACGTATTATTTATTTGGCCAGCTGCTGTATCATTTGCAGGTCAGGGGCTGCAGCTGCTTCTGAGAAAACTAGTATTTGTTTTAAATTCATGTTTACATTGTAGGATGAAAAATATTGACCTGGTATTTTTTTAAAGTTTAAAAAGACACCTTTTTAATCGCAAAATTAATAATTGAAATGTGTATTTTAGAGGCTTTTAAAAAATACGCTATAATATGACGTCACCGGGCATTGATTCATTTTTTAGTGTTTTCGTTGCTGCTGTTGGTAATCAAAATGGTAACATATGTTGTTTACTCTGTTAAAATATGTTTTGCGTGTAACAAGCGCGCTGAATAATCTAAGTGACCTTTTATTTCCTTATTTAGCAAAACACTTGTAAACAGTTACAATTATTATAGTCCAGATTTCTAGTCTAGTATTTAGTCAGCATTTAAATTATGAGAGAATCGATTGTTAGGCAATTTTGGCATTATTCCTTTAGATGTATAGTTGGCGCATACGTACACTTTTAAACGATTATCTACGAGCTTAGAATGGTAACATATCCATATGTTTGATCTTAATCTAGCTTCTGCAGGTAGTTATTATTTATTTGGTCAACTGGAATCGAAGCTTACGTAATAGCAAAATACAAAATACAGGGTTCATAAGTGTAGAATATAAATGGTTATACGTTTTAAAAGTACTTTACTAAACAATTTTATGAAACTGCAAAAATATTTTCACTTCCGCATAATTCCTGTTAATATTTAAACTAAAGTAGTTGTCACTTATGTGCAATTTTAAGCAAATTACTTACGCGATAAAAACAATAGCACGACTATATGTTTGGCTTTATGCTAAATCGTTTAGTTACGTATTATTTATTAGGCCAGCTGCTGTATCATTTGCAGTCAACAGATAACGGTGTTTATAAACATTGAATATGAATAGTCACGAGTTTTAAAAGTAATACACGAGACAATTTTATGAATAGGTATGTCATTTTAATCACGATGGTTTATTTCTTCCTTTAACTTAAGATACTGAGTGCAGAACCTCTCTGAACTAACTCAATAATAAAGTAACACTAAACGAAACGATGGCTCTCAAATATTGCAGTTGTAATTACATACGAACTTTGCAAAATCGTGCCATGGTTTTTGTTGACATACTGAATTTGAACTAAATTTTTTGCTGTTCTAGGACTAAAAGTCCGGTCTTTGGACAGGAGTACGTAGCAGTGCTAGTTGTAAAGGATTATTTAACAATCTAAAAATATTAACATTACCTTCAATTTTAATTATGCAATTATTTCTGCATGCAAAAACATAATTAAAAAATCCACAAACACTAAACAGCTACAACACTCCGCATGATGTTGCACTTAAAATTACAGGACGCAAACTTAAAATTTATGAGATTAGTCTAAAACTTTTAGCGATAAACCAACCATATTAAGCGATTAAATCACATACAATTAAAAAAAAGTTAAACAATTTCTTTTGTCACAATGAATTTTTAAGGTGACTTACCTATTATTGTATAAACTGTAATGATCACTATCATTTTTCTATTGTTTATTTTTTAACTATTGTATCAATACTACTATTATTATCATATGTAGTATTGATACTATATTTTTCTTTTTTGGACAATGTCGATGCTATATACATGGTCTTATGACAATAAACTATTATAAATAAATTATTATTATTATTATCATCTCTATTTTTTCTCAAAGAAAAATCTCTGGGTTTACGATACCTACGGAGTTTCACTCAAGGTAAGTATCGGAGTAATTATATTGAGTAAGCATGAATTGGACCATTTGTTTAACACCTTTTACTTATTTTCAGATTGTTGTTTAACCTAAGAAATCTCTCGCTATATTGCAGGTGCTGAGGATCACTGCCTTTTGCATTCTAGGGATAATATTCTTCGGTATTTGGAGCGTTTCTAAGGCGTCTTTTAATTGCTTTGGGATCACACCGGTCGCCGAAATTACTACAGGAACGATTATTACCTTATCCATATTCCATAATTGTTTTATCTCTCTTGAGAGTTCTTGATACTTGGTTTTCTTCTCGACAATTGTAGCTTCCAGTTTAGATGTTAATGGAATTGCAACGTCTATTAGGTAAGTTATTTTTGTATTCTTATTTAATACGATCAGATCAGGTCTATTGTGTTGTACTGCGACATCTGTTAATATTGTCCTATCCCAGTACATCTTGTATGATTCATTTTCTAGGACCACTTCAGGAGTATGTTTATAGTAAGGTGGCGGGGATTTTAAGAGTTCATATTTTGTTCCTAGTTCTATGTGGATTATTTTTGCGACTTGGTCATGACGTTTTTTTATATTGAAGTTGTACCAGAGCACTGCAGCCAGATGTTATATGCTGTATACTTTCGTGAGATTTACTACATTTCCTACAATTGTCGTCGGCTAACTGTTCTCGCATTATGTATTTCCTGTAGTTTTTCGTTTTGACAACTTGGTCTTGTATCGATATTATAAAGCCTTCAGTTTCAGGATACAATTCCTCCCTGCTGAGCCATTCGTTCGACGCTTCCTTGTCGACATTGGGCTGTGACAGTTCGTGAATATGTCTTCCATGTAAGGCTTTTTGTTTCCATGCTATTATCAATTCCTGTTGCGATGTTATTTGTAACTGCACATCTCGATCTGTCAGATTTAGAGGTGTATATCTGGTATCGGCGTTTACTATTGCATGGTGCAGTATGGAGTTCTCTGCTTTGTCGTAAAAATATGTTCTTAATGCATTGATTTGCTTATTATGAACGTTTGTAATTTTCAGAAATCCTCTTCCGCCCTCCTGTCGCGGTAAGTATAGTCTCTCCAGAGCGGTTCTAGGGTGGTGATAGTTATTTTGGGTAAGTATCTTAGAAGTTTTTCTTTCTAAATTTATTAGGTCTGTTGGTGTCCAGCGTACAATACCAAAAGAATAGGTAAGTACGGGAATGGCGTAGGTGTTTATAGCCTTAGTTAAATTTTTTGCATTCAATTTGGCATCTGCTATCGCATTAACTCTTTCCAGGTATGTTCGTGTAAATTTGGTTTTCATTACAGAATGTTCTACTAATCTTGATTGTTGGAAGCCCAGGTATTTATACACTTCATTTGTAGACATACCGCCAATAGTGTCTCCGCTGTCTAAAAGATGTCCCGATTCCTCCAGTTTTCCTTTGTTTATGTATAATGTCTTGCATTTTTCAGTTCCAAATGTCATCCGTATATCTTCCGAGAACTTTTCAGTTATTTTGATTAGTTGTTGGATTTGTTTCTTAGTGCCACCGAATAACTTGACATCGTCCATATACATTAGATGTGACAATTTTACCTTCATATTTTGATCTGTTTTGATGTCAAATCCCAAACCTGTGTGTTTTAACATATTAGATACCTACAGTTTAACGTGGGCCCCAAACCACAGGAAGTACATGCACTTCTTTTCCAGGGAGGTTTTGCTGGGGAACATTCACCTCGCTGGTTTCCCGTTGCCTTGCGAGGGAGAACGACTGGGCCGGGGATCGAACCCGGATCCGCTGCATTGGTAGCCCGCGCTCTTACCACTGAGCTACGGCCGATAAGGAACATTTTTACTAGGTCGTAGCTTTATTACGTCATAATATTGCGTTAATATTTTGTACGTGCGAACTACCTGTTGTATTGAACCCATAGGTTTGTACAATTTTGTAATATGCCTATCATGTTCCACGACAATCAAGATAGAGTTCGCCTTGCACCCTACTATAACGGTGAACTCTTTCCCTTGAAAAAAGAATTCATTACATATTATTAAATTAAAGACAGCTCGTTTATTGTAATTTTTTTATCATTTTTATAATCATAGGTATTGGTACATACAGGATGCCCGTTTTTCAGTGCTCACTATTGTGATCTAGCTTATTTGACACAAATACGAGTACGGTTATGTTGCTAAATGTCTTGCTCGCTAATAATCTTAGAAGAAATATTAGCTATCTCACTGAGTTTTTGAGAAAATTAAAAACAATTGAAATAATAAATGTTTTTTTGGCTATAACACATTAGTCATGTATTTTGAACTTATTTCTTTTGTCAGATTTGATGTAATGTCGATTGTCGATTATCGATTGTCAACAACTGTTTTATTTGTTTCTGGGCGCCCTTTTAAATTCTGTCATATTAAAATAGAGTTCTTCGTTCATATTTAAATGAGGTATCATACTTTACACTTTGATTAATTTTTTATTAAAAAAAATAGTATCATAAGAGATCCATAGAGAGATTGCCCCATTTAATTGAAATTAAAAATATGTAGTAGTTCATGAAGAAAACGTTACTATGGAAATAAAATTATTTTTAATTACTTTGACGTCACCTCTACGTTTTACGTTAAGATCTCCACTAATATACATATATAGCTTCAAGCGAATGAACGAGACAACTGGAAATTTATTATTCTTCTAATAAAAATTGTAAAACTTAGGTGGCAAAGTATTTAGAACAATCTTCAGAAGGGCGGCCGCAACGATCATAATTAATTATATTGTTTACGTTTACATAGATACGGAAATTTTGAACAGCGTCGGTGGGCATGTCGATCTACGACAAAATATTCCACAAAAGTTGACACAACAGAACATTACTCTAAAACTGGTAATTTTATTTACATAATAATTATGGTAGAGTTTACACTAATTGACCAAGACATTTACGAAAAAACTTTACAGCCTCAAGTTATGAATAATTTGGAAGAACTTGCCTTCTGCATTATTTTGTAGACTTGCTATTAACTCGTTTGCGACGATATAGATGGCAACTAGTCGGTGTCCTACGTCACAATGCACGGAAAGTCACTAACTGACGTGTGTTTTCCATAATTAGAAGATAAAAACCAATTTAAGTGGTTTTTTGGATGACCACGTTTTTTCACTTCAGTACTCGATTAAATTCATATGCAAACTTAATAATTACTGGCGGAACACGTGGGCTACGTTCTACGCTTTTTTGTTAGATATGTACTTAATGTATCCGGCAGTGGTGTATATACTCAAATAATCATTAAAAAATAATAATAATAATCAATTAAAAATAAACGTACTCACTTTTCCTTCAAATTGGACTCGTTCATTATTATTTACAATTTTGATTTTTACGTTGGAAACTCTTGTAGCTGTAGAATAATCTACGTATAATTCTTCATGTGAGAATACAGGCTACGGCTTTTTATTTCTTTATGGCGCTTGCGTTTGCTGCGTCCGGTTAGGCTAGGTTAGATTAGTTTATTTATAAGTTCTACCTTACATTCGTTGAAGCTTTCGAATTTATTTAATTTTTCATCAGGGTCTACAATGACATTAGGCAAAAATAGAATCATTGAATAGAATTACCAATAATTAACACTACTTACAAAAACGTGAGTAGGTATGAAGCTGGTGAAAATCTCATCGGGTACATTGATTATATCATAAATTGGATATCCAAACACATTGTTTAATATTAAAATTGTGGTAAGATGATTGCAATCTATATAAATAAAATTTGTGTAAACGGATCAATATAACGTAAAACTGTGCTTAGATTAAGAAAAGCTGGAACTAATATAATCGTCCAGAAAAAATCTATCTAGTATATAAACGCGTAGTGTTTAATGTTTGAACTGT
Source organism: Ctenicera cuprea (assembly GCA_958336395.1). NCBI lineage: Eukaryota > Metazoa > Arthropoda > Insecta > Coleoptera > Elateridae > Ctenicera > Ctenicera cuprea. The sequence continues at coordinate 35,628,784 of OY284491.1, read as the reverse complement.
AAAAATGAATATTTGTAAGCAGTTATGTAGGTGCTATAATCGTATATACATTCCACCAGGTAATTTTTCGATCATAATAAGAAGCAGAGATCCCTTTTTGTAAAACACGCTTTGGTAGTTTAATTGTAATTACTGGAATGTTAACGCATTTTGTTTTTTTTAACGAACACATATACACTAACCTTTACTTCCAATCGCTTAATGTTTACTACATTTGATATCATAAATTTATTTATTGATAAAAGAGGTATGTGTGCGTACAGGAATGCATAAACATTTATTGGCCCAGACATTTTCTGATACAGTTAGATTACAAGAATTATAGCAATCACAAATTAATTTATGAAACATTTTTTACAAACAAATGCTAACTGCAGCTGATTTTTTGCTCATATGATATTTCTTTGTTAAGCTCCTTAAACTTTACAATAAAATAGCAAAATCCGTGGATTACGCCACACGATTTTGTTTAAAAACAATTACTAACTGCGGCTGATTTTATTGCTAATATATTTCTTTGTTAAGCGCGTCTTCAACTTTACAATGGAATAGCAGAACCCGCGGCCGTGGACTACGCCTCACGCTTTTCTTTACAACTAATTACCAATAAATTTATTGAAAGAGGTATATTGATGTAATTCATACATTCGCCGGTATCGCAGCTTTATGACACCGATTACACTGCTTGAATGTTACATAAACATTAAAACTTCTAAACATAAAAAATAAGCTGCTTTGAGAATGTTACTGAATACGTGGTCACTATACGTTAAGACAGGGGGACACGGGTTTTTGTGTTAATCGGAATTTTTAGCGGGCAATCCCACGTCAGACTCCTCGGGGAACAGACATTTTTGGTTACGTGTCTCTTCCATTAGACTAGACTTTTACTTACGACAGGATCAGGGACAGATCAGTACCAAAAACTGTATAGAGAAATGTCAGTCAGGTCGTGCATAAGATGCCGACTATCATAACTAAATCAAATCATATTTAAAAATTGCATTGCAGCTGAGATTTTAGGAGGGCAGATATCTGGAAACGTTGCTTTATTACCTGCAATTATTTTATCACCCTCTAGTACTGGATTACTATTTACGGTTCAAAAACACAAAATTTTAGTTAAAACTAACATTACCTTACCCAACCTGTCATAGACAATCAGTATTAATAGGAATCAAGGACAGATTTTTATTTCTACAGTTGAAGAGTTTATAATGTGAAATTGTATATTCAAAACACAAATAAAGAAAAGTGAATATTTTTATTTTAAAGATTATTTTATGTAGAGCACGCTAGATAGAGATATAAACACAAAATAATAAACATTTAGATAATTACTTAGTAGTTACGCATGTTAAGTTCAGTCGCCGACTTTCCGTATTTGAGAATATACAACATTGAGGAGCGCATTTGGTACATGTCGTGCAACTAGACACAGCTTTTTGATTACATTTAAAAATAATTCCAAAAAAGCGTAGGTCATAGACCAGGGTTCCGCTAGTATACTATTAAAGATATACTTACTTAGTAATGCAAATAGCAAGTTGTAAGACTAAAGGGCCTTTTTCTAAATTAATATATTTTAAAAATAGAAGAAACCACGCTGCACAAGGAAACTATTAATTACCATTTAAGCTTTTTAATAGAAAATGGTGTAACAAGATATTAACTGTCGAAAATGAAATATATTAAATATATGTTTGTTTTCAAGTTTTTCTACCTATTTTGTTGGGTTTTTTTTTGTATAAAAAAAGTGTCATTATTGAAAACGAATGTTTGTTTAAAGCGAAATATTTTGTTTTTTTCTTATAATATGTTTGATTTTTTGAACTTAAATCGTACATGTGTATGATCCAATTTATTTATAAATAAAAGCACGGTTGGTAAATCTTACAGTAGTAACGGATTGAAATGAATTAACTGTGAATTAAATTGATTCCGGAGCATTTAACCTTATTGGAAAGCAGCAGGTAATAATTATCAATTTCTCTCATCAACTTTTCTATGCATTTTAATTATGCTGCAATTTTATTCTTATTTAGAAGAAACTCTTTTGTACCTACCTACAAGTGATTTTTTAAATGTCCTACTTTAAATTAAATAACTATAACTTTCTGTTATATTTTAATAATATAGTTCATATGAAATGTCTATCTTATTTTTTTGGGTTCTTTCTTTTTCACATACTTTTGTTTTTGATTATTAAAAAACGCTGAATTGGAAACTTGCAATTTGTTATTTTTTTATGTTGATTAATTTATAACACTGATTTTGTTGACTAATTGGGAAAATTTCTTTATTTATTGATTTAAATTTAACTAAATATAATTAAACTTTTTATAATAACAAATGAAGTTCCGAAATAAACTGTATTATATTTGTATACACCGCTCCAGGAAAGATGGGGGTGTTACTGTTAAAAAAAATGTGTGCCGAGCACGCAAGTTTTAAGTAAAACTTCTTCACGCACTGAAAGCGTTTTTCCTTTTAAAACTTTAAGACATTTAATATCTCTTTACTGCAAAAACGGCACCTGCACTAGCAAAAATTGCGTTTGTGTTGGAGAAGATGTAAAATGCTGTCGGGAATGTAGATGTAAAAATTGTAAAACCGCCCAAGTAGACGAGGTTGATATATAAGAAGAAAGTTTTATATTTTGATTTATTTGCAGGATTTTGTCTGTTTGTATTTTTCAACTTAACATTATTTTATTTTGTAGCATCTTTCGTATTTTTCTTACAGCTGAATGTTTATTTCAATATTAAATAATTCCTTGATGTTCTGCAGGATTACGTTTCCTAAACAAATATTCGCATCACGTGAATCATTTCATGTTACAGTAAGATGATAACATTATACGTACAATTCTTACTCTTCCAACGCCCAGCAAACTATGTTAGTACATATCCGTACTTTGACTTTTAACAATACGAAGAAGCCCAACTGTAAGGGTACTAGTGAGGTTCATTTTGCTACGCCACTATACATTGTATGACATACAGTGTTCCTTCGATCGTAACGAAGTTTTGTATGTAACAATAAACAAAATTGATATTTTGGAAAAGAAAATACATCAATATGTAAAATTAACAGAATTAGTTTAAAGTTAGTAAAAGTGTACAACAAAGTTTTTTTTACATACATGTATTTACTTATACCTTATCCATTATATACCAAAATAAATGGCAATTAACGGGCTACATGTTTAAAAATTATTTAAGTCTTTTAATTATCAACTTAGAGCTTTAAAACTGAGAACGCTACTGACGTTATTCCTTTTTTGGCCTGCGTAAACACGTGCAACCCACTTTGTGACCAATTCCATACTGAACTAATGACGCACCGAGGGAGATGCTAGAATCCAGAAGCTTACATGTCGGAAAAAATAGTCGCGCGGTCGTTAAATGACTGTTTTTACGGTGTTTGCATATTGGACCCGCCGCCAAAGAAATTTCACGTAAAATATCAACAAAAGGAGAATGCCGTTGTGTGCTATTGCATGCTGTCACGAAGTATCGGGAAACTTACCTACAACACCCTTTACTTTTTTGGAGCAAGTGGTTAGTGATGGGCTTAGTCCGGATTTCTAGTCTAGTATTTATTCAGAATTAAAAGTATGAAGCAATAAATTTATAATAAATTCCCGCATAATTTCTGTAAATAATACAAGTATATACTTGTCGCTTCTATGTAATTTTAAACGAATGATATACGACATTATTACAGCAACCGACTATCTGATTGACCTTATGCCTCGTTTGTTTGCGTATTATTTGTTATTATTTATTATCGGGTTAAGAGAAATAATAATAATAATTTATTATTAGTTGTTTGGCCAGCTGGTTTATTATTTGCAGTGATCGACTTTCTTCATCTAATACCATTTCTTTCCCATTTCACAAAGCTTAATTTCTTCCTCAAACTCTGGGACTAAGTATTGTCTTTAGCTGATGGAAAAATGCCGAGAGCTTATTTCTTTATAGAAAATCCCAAGTTTTACTTGAATATTCTCGAAAAAATTCTTAATACTTTTTAAATCTATTTTTGGTTATAATTAGACGTGTTGCATTAAGACATTTGCTTTAATGTCACATAATTTTATTCTTTTTGTGTAGTTTTCCCGGTTGCTCATAAAAATTATAATAATTAATAATTTTCAAATATTGTATTAATATTTCATGTTGGTAAATTGTAAAAAATGCAAACGGAATAAAGAAAAATAAATAAAACATTCAGGTGCGTAAAAACTAACGCATAAAGTACCTTCGTTAAATACGGATTGTATAAAACAGTAGCTTTAATAATAGTGTATTTCATTAGGAGTCTGGAAATAAGGATTTTTTCGTGCGCGCGTGACAAATTTTCGTGTGAGGCGAAGCCGAACACGGGAAGTCATGCAAGCACGGAAAATCCATTTCTGTGTAATGAACGATACTCTTTATTATACTTATCTGAAAACAACGCAAAAAAGGATAAGAAGTAAATTTAGAACATTTTATTTTCAAAGTAAGAATAATACAATGTGATCGAAAATGATTGAAGGTCACGTGACCACGATCTGGTCCCATTATTATCAAAAATGCGTTTCGATGTGTCCGCGAACCTGTTGTTTATCAATACTTACATCCCTGGAATCCATTAGCGTACGCGCATTGTACCTGTCAAATGTCGTAATAATAACAGTTATTGTTTTCTTTTGTGTTATTGTTCTCGTTTTTGTAATCCCCACGTTATAACAGTTTTTTTCAAAACTCAAAGTTTGTATTCGTTCCCTTTATTAGGTAAGACAATAAAATTACAAAGTTTATTTTAAATGAGGATGATAACAGGTGTGTAATTTTAGGTTAATATGGTGTTTACAATAGAGCATGATAAATTTATTTTGGAGGCGTATTTTAGATCCGGAGAACATGACCAAAATGGTGTTTGGCAGTACTCTCATCCCTCCTGTTTCAATCAGTTTCAAGAGCATTGTCCCAACGAAACAGGCAGCGTCTGCAAAGGAAAGTCTACGGGCAGGTCATCTGTACTTACAGAAGACACTGTACATGATATTCAGCAACGAATGGATGCAAGTCCCAACAAATCGTTAAGATGTTTATCTGCTCAAACAGGTAATGAGCATAATGTTGTTTTTGTAATTGATTTATCTATGTTAGTTTCAGGTCTTTCATACGGATCGTGTCAGAAGGCTTGCAAAAAAATACTTCATATGCACCCGTACAAAGTGTCGGTGGTGCAAGAGTTGCTACCAGCAGATTTTGGAAAGCGTCGACAATACTGTACATGGTTTAATGAAAACTTCAACAATGATGACATTTTGGATCTAACATTTTTCAGTGATGAAGTCTGGTTTCATTTAAGTGGCTACGTAAACTCGCAAAATTATCGTACGTGGTCAACTGAAAATCCCCATGTATATCGGGAGACCTCATTGCATCCCCTTAAAAATTGGGGTTTGGATTGTAATGTCGAGAAGAAGAATAATTGGCCCTATTTTTTTTAATGAAAACATCAATGCTAACAATTATCTACGACTACTTTTAAGACCGTTTATTGATCAACTCCACGATGACACGAACTGCAGCATGGGTTCTTCCAGCAAGATGGTGCAACAGCTCACACAGCAGGTGCAACGTTGAACTTTTTAAGGGAATTCTTTGATGAACGAATAATAAGTAGAGGTCGCTGGGCACCGCGATCGCCCGACTTAACACCTCTCGACTACTTTATGTTTGGCCATCTTAAGAATGTTGTATATGCAAATCGTTTACACACAATTGAGGAGTTACAAGAGGCCATAGTAAATGCCGTGAATGAAATCAAACCGAGACAGTTAGTAGCCGTTTTTGAAAATATGAAGCTCAGGGTCAATGTTTGTTTAGACAATGATGGAGGGCATTTCGAGCAGTTATTGTAACAACTATCTTACAAAGAATTTGGTTTTTGTATTCATTTAAATTGTGTTATTGAAAAATGTGTTTTTTATTAATTTAAACTGTTATTAAATTGTTAAATTGAGCAATTATTGTAAGCAACAATCAAGAAAAATGTTTTTTTTTATTAATTAAATTGTGTTAATAAATTATGTTATTAAATTGTCTTGTTTTTTAACCTATAGATTAACTTTTGGAATATAAAAATTTACTAACATAAATCGTAATTTACAACAAGAAAAGTCTTTGAAAGTCCCTAACAGTAATTATTTCGCTAAGAAAAATGGTGCACCAACCTTCATATAAAAACACGCCACCCATTTTTAAATTTCCCGCGCTATTTAAATTACCATTGCACGCCAGTGGAATTAGTCAAGATCACTTTAAGTAGTAAGCGGACAAGATCAAATCAGTATGAAGCGGCACGTTCAATCATTTTCGATCGCACTGTACATCGTAATAGTACCAAACATGATTAACATTTCCATAGCAACGATTTATTTATTATCGGCATTTTTTTATTTTCTGTCAGTTTAATTCATGTCAGTTTTAAAAAATTTACTCGTTCTTTTTATTTAGCGCACGGAAAAAAAATCGGAGATCGGGAAAAGTTTTCCGTGCGCTGTTCTGAAAATGTCACCTTTACGTCATTGTAAAAACGGATGAAAACAAGGTGTTTTCAGATAAGTATAATAAAAAAGTTATTTCAGCGTATACATTGTTCATGTTCAATTTTTTTTATAAGTTTAGTTACTTGGTTGCTATAGCAATCAAATTTGTTTTTATTAAATAGCATCTAATATTTGGTTTCTTACAATTTTAGAATCGTCGCGTGTTTATTTTTCCAACCAATTTTTTTGCATAAATTACATAAGAAAATTTATAAATTAAATATCCTTGCAACTTAAAAATTTTCTATTTACCATAGCAACCAAATAACGCAACGTATTAAACAAATAAAAGTGGATAAAGTATGCGCTAAGATTTTACAAACTACTTTTATTAAAGCAATTTCTTTATAGGGTGAATATGTACGAGGTTATATTACACTTATTACTCACCTTCTGTAAATTTAAAATAAAAAAAATTAAATATGAATTATCAAATTTTGCCAAACTGTAGTAAAACTGGCATTCTACTTACAGTAAAAAATCACAATGCCCTTACCGCAATCTAAAATATTCACTCAGAATACGTATTTCGGTAGCTAAGCTACCATCATCAGCCCAAACTAATGCAGCACTAATAGTATTGGTGTCGGGTGATGATGCTTATAGCACAGATAAGGTTAGGTGCTTATAGCTACTGAAATACGTATTCTGAGTGAATATTTTGGATTGTGGTAGAAGCTTTGTGATTTTATATTGTATTTACTACAACAGTTTCCATATCTTGTGTTCTGCTTACAATTAAAAATTTACCATTTCAGCTTCGCGTTTTACTACTTAACTCTCTTTAGTGTTTACAATTTTACACAAAGATTAGTTTGATGTTCTGCCACCAAATTTAAATTTGGAAATATTCGGAAATTTTCAATAAGGTTTGCTGGAAAACCCCGTAGTTGGGAATTTTCCCAGCCGCTTATCACTGAGCGTAGTTGTTGAACGCAGCCGGAGGGCATGCAGGGTGTAATCCCGTGTCCGAGGTCGGTACATTTGGGTATTATACGCCTAGACCTAAATAAGTAATTTTTTTTAATATATTCGTCTTCTAATGATCTAATTAGGGGTACAAGAGGTCAGGATTAGGCAGATTAAATAATATATAAACATGCGCGCTTATATACAATCACTAACATCAAAAAAAGAAAATTGTATAATAAATAATAATAATATAATAATAAAAGAATGAAGCATTAGGAAACACAAATCCGTTAATTCTTTAATACAGGATCTGCATTGCGCCGCTTAAAATTTTCCTTAAAGAAGCTCTTCTTAAACGGTGAGGTACCTATTCACGCTTTGCGTACCAGCGGGCCCAGTATTTCAATGTGCTAATAAAGTAGCCATTAACAATTTGACAAATAATGTTATTTCAAAGTTTTATTTGCCAAATATCTGTATTGGGTATTTTAATTCCTATTATTTGTCAAATAGCTATTGGCAGAACTTTAAAAGTGTAGGTAAACGCAAATTGGAAAATAACTTTAAAAAGTAACTTATTATGACATTGAAATACCGGTCCTAAGATATGTACGTTAATAATTTTCCATTATGTTAATGAGCGGAGGAAAATGTAACCAATCATGCTGCCTTAATAATATAAGAAAAACAATCTACGAGCAAACGGCTTTAGGCACATTTAGCGAATTCGGAGATTATTTGATAGGAAATTATATCTAGATCGACGCTATTTTTTCTTTTAATATTTGGCCTGAAAACCCGGCTTGTTTGTCGAAACCAATTAATTGCTGCAAATCTTTCCACTCGCAGTTTAAAAGGTGAGCGTTCCTCCCCACACGCTAATAAACAGGTTCTTTGGACGTCATACAAAACATGCAAAAAAAGAGTTACATTACAACGAGTGCTGTAAATATAAATAAAAATAAACAAATAAATCAAGGCAAAACGACGAATACCAAAGTTATAAAGGAAGCAGAAAATAGTTTATTCGGTGTGTATGGCAAATTTTATTCAATAAATTTGTAAAATTATTTAGACACTTAATGTTGTAAGGTGAATGTTAAATTAATAAAACTGACTGAGTTGATTTAATTATTTGAACTGTACAATAATCAAAGTTATTTTACTTTTAGTAATAAAATTTGTTTCCAAAAAGATGGTTTGTCCATGATAAGTCCAATTTTACCTCTTTTAGGTAATATATTTATGGAAAATCAAATATTTGAATCAAACCATTCTGAGAAAGTTATACTTTGGTTTTGTTATGTTGATGACATTTTAGCATGTTTTGATAGTTCACTTGAGTTAATCAATGAATTTTTGATTTTTATTAACAGTTTGCTGCCAAAAATAGCATTTACACTAGAAACTTAGCGAAATAGGTATATTAACTTTTTAGATTTAAACATAAAAATTAATGGAAATAATAAACTTGAATATTCTATTTATACAAAACCTACACAAACAGACATTACAACACCACACGATTCTTGTCATCACAAAACACATAAATTAGCAGCATGCAGGTCCATGATACATGGAGCTTTAACAGTTCCTTTAGGACTTTAGGTGAAATTAGTTATAATAGAGAAATTTCGATTATTACACAAATTACATACAATAACGTTTATAATATTCAACTTATTGATACATTAATTAAAGAGAAAAATTGTAATTTAACTATTCAAAAAATAAATATTTACCTATTAAAAATTAATAGTTTATTAATAAAATAAAACACTTGGTAATTGTTTCACAATTTGTTGGATTTTATTTACTCGACTCGAATTAGGGCGATGACGACAATTCTAGAAATGGGTAGTATTGTACATCTTTAGGTTTTAGTTTTAGTTTTGTTTGTAAACTCCTGAAGATCACCGAGATGGTTGAAACTCGAGTCGAGTAAATAAAATCCAACAAATTGTGAAACAATTACCAGGTGTTTCAATACAAAATATTCAAAAAATTTATTCAACTACTTTATCAGATAAAATGAAATATGCATCAATTTTAGTACATTGGCCACTGTTCTATGAACAAATTCCTATACACAATAGGACTCTTAGAGGCCTGCGCCATAGGTTTGTAAGTACGATGAGACACTCTTTCACTGCTTATGCTACTGTGGGGTATAAACAGCTCGCAGATTAAGACATTTTAGAGTACCAGAAGCGGTTCCTAAAATGATCAGTAAAATCTTCATTGACAACGTCCTGAGCTTCTTTGAAGGTACAGGGCTATCATTATGAGGCCAAATAAGTTTTGATTGGGGAACAATGAGCTTTTTAGGCCGCGATGCTTAGGACAAATGTTTAATTAATACCAGCTACGTAAAATTTTAAAAAATCTTCTTCTCTTTCTTCACTGGCAATGGCAATGGCAATTATCTTATATCCGTTTCTTTTCCTTGTCATATTCTTGTTCTGCATTATGTTTACTTTATTTTTCCATTTTTCGAGTTTTGCAATCGTTATACACTTTCTTGTTTCTTCTTGTCAAAGTTGATTTCTTTTATCATTGTATTATTTTTCTTTAAATTTCACGTACGTTTTGTACGTTCAAATCTCTCGTTTTCAATTGTTGTTCTGCTCGATTTTCTTTTGCACTTTTATATTTCTCCGGTGAGTACTGGGATCTTTTTTTTTACTGTCTTCAGATATGGTTTTTACTTTCTTCTCTTTTCTCCAGCTTGTGTCATATATTGATTATTGAAGTTTCACCCTCTGTTTTTTACTATTCGCTCAGAACAGCATTTCCACTGAACGTGTGTATATTTCGCCCAAGTCGGTTCTGTACTTGTTATCGCACATACAGGACTGGATGGTTATACCAAAAATTTTGCGGAAAACGAACTTTTTATAGAAATCCGAAACCGAAAATTGCCAAATCGTCATAAAATTTAAGCATTTTCTAGCAAGAGCTAAATAAAGCTAAGTACGAACTATAATTTGGTGTATTTCCTTTTTGCTCATATTCAGTTCTGACCTATTTTATGAATTTTTGAAAGTTGAAAATTATGAGCTATGTTTTAATTACAAAAGGAAGACGTTTAAGCTAAATTGCCCATGAATGACAGAAAAAAATAAAATTTCAAACTTATTTATTTCTGACATTTTCGTTATCTCAAGCCGCAAAATAAAACATCAATTATGTTTTAGTTTATTTTGCGAGAAAAATATTTTCGGCTTCAAGGTATGCTTGTATTTGTAGAGAAGAGGTCTTAGCGGAGGGCTGGTAGCGATTAATTGTCACAATATGCCATAGCGTCGTCTATAGGGCGCCGCCGTTTACGACATTCAAATTTGTATATAGTTTTGAAATAAATGTATTTTTATTTTTAAGAAATATATATGACAAGGAGTGCATGCATGGGGATCTTGTAAACGATAAGAGATAGAGAGTCGGTTAAATGAGAAGAATTGTTCGGCATCTCAAGTACTACTATGATCCACATTCAAATCCTAGAATTTTTGCATAATTTTCCGTACAGACTGAATAAACTAAAATTTTCAGTTTTCGTTTTTTTGTGTATAGGTTAATTATTATAAGAGATGGCGCAAAGCGGTATTGACATTATTAAGACACTTTTTTACACAGATGTCGAATCTCAAATTAAAATTTTTATAGGTCCTTAAATAGAGATCAAGATATTGATATTAACTTTGTACTTTTAAATATGCGACAGAGGCGTCCATGTCATCATTAGATGGAGCTCTTTTTTCTCTTCTCTCTGATATAAGGTTTAATGGTTTTATTTTCACAAATAACGCAGTTATAAGCAAGAAACCTTTTTCTTATAATAGGCTGTGAAAAACAGTTTTCTTGAGTAGGCTGAAAATTAACAAAAAAACAAGAAAACAAAAGGCTGCATTTGTTTTCATTGAGGATTGATCAGTTTATCGTCCCAAAGAATAAAGTTATAAGCGAGAAATTGTTTGCTCATGGTAGGCTGTGAAAAAAACAAAAAAAACAATACCTTAATGTTGCAGGGAATAAAACTTAAAAATGTATTTGTTTTGGCAATATCTGCATTTTTCCACGAGTTTATTGTCATTAAATATAAATGAGCAACTGTGAGAAAATTAAATAAAGAAAATTTAAAACCCTTTAGTTCTCACAAGAACTTTTGTACTCTAAATGTACATTTCGACTGCTAAGCAGTCATCATCAGTAGAAAAATACAAAAAGGAGAACTACAGCGAAAACTGAAATCACAGTTACGGTGCAGAAACGTCCCTTGTGCTTGGTAAGTCAGAACTTATTTATTGTCATTCTAAATTTATCTTCCTTTTTGTGTTTTATTACTTAGCAGGAGTATTTAAAAGTTAAACGTCTTTTGATTGTTATACGAACATACATTTTAAATAGTTTTATTCTCTGAAACATTCAGCTGTTTTGTTTTTCATTTTTTACAGCCTCCCACGAGAAAACAATTTCTCACTTATAAATTATAACTTTATTGTCTGGGAAGATAAAGTAATTAAACTTCAATGGAAACAAATGCAGCCTTGTTTTTTATTTTCTTTATTTTTGTTAATTTTTAGCCTACTACAAGCAAACAGTTTTTCACAACACACTATAAGAAAATAGTTTTTTGCTTATAACTCCGTTATTTGTAAAAACAATCTTATCAAATTTTGTATCGTAAAAAAGAAAAAAGGAGCTCTATTTAATGATGAGATGGCCGCTTTTGACGCATATTTAAAAAAGCGAAGTTAATGTCAATATCTTGAAAATTGAACAACCTATAAAAATTTTAATCTGAGATTCGAAATCCGTGTAAAAAAGTGTTCGAATATGTTAAAATCTCTTTGCGCTATCTTTGATAATAACCAAATTATACGCAAAAACCTAAAACTGAAAATTTTAGTTTTTTCAGTCTGTACTGAAAATTAAGCAAAAATTGTAGGATTTGAATGTGGATCAAAGTAGTGCTTGAGATGCTGAATAATTCTTTTTATTTAACCGAATCTCTATCTCTTGCCGTTTTCGAGATTTCCATGCATGAACTCATAATAAAGAAAATCTGGTTAATGCCCAACCCGCTGAAAATAAAAACGAGGCGGCAGCTACAGACATCGAAATTTCGGAGTTGGTGCTTCTATTCAGTGTAGCGTAGCTGGGAGGACAGATAAAAATATGAAATACAAAGTGGGTAGGTACTATGAGTATAATGTCTCGAATTGGTGCCTTCGCAACTCTCATCTACATTTCGCATATTTTAAGTCAGTCGGTACGTATGGGACTCAATGCCACAGACCAAACCACAAGGGCACGGATGAATATAAAAAGAATAGAAAATGTTGCAGTACATTGTAATAATAAAGAAAATATGGTTTTTGCTCATTTTTACCGTTTTAAATGATTATTCTAGAATTTATATATTTTTACTGGATTTTGCATGTAAATATTACCTACCATTTCATTTTATTTCATTTCCACGGCGCGGCGTTTGCAATTTTTAGTAATGCCAGGCAGTGAAAATTTGATGAGTAGAACGGATAAAGGCCAGAAATTGTACCTGAAAGTAATTCAATATGGATTATAAATTTAAAAAGTTTTAATATGCAAAAATACCTATAAGTATAATATTGCATTCTTCATATTTAGGAATAAAAACTAATAATCTTTAATTTGTATGCGTTTTAAGAGTGTAATTATATTAATAATTTTAACTGTGCAAGTTCCAGGCGTTTGATTCCATAACCCGTAACATACCATATTTATTTAATATGGACATAAACTAGTATTCAGTTTCGGTAGAAATAATTCAGTTATTAATCAAAGTGTTTGGGGCCGAATAACTTAATATTGTTTATTATTATTATTATAACCAAAATTAAATTTTTGTCTAAAGTTTTCAAAACTGCGGGACTATAATAACCGAGGTATTTGAATTTATCGATTCTCTGACGGATAAATAATAAAACAATAAAAGATTTTAAATATAATATACACAATTAAATAGCCCTACTAATTTAATCCAGTAGAAATTGTTTCTTTTAAGAACTAGTAATAAGATACTCTTGGAAATCTGGACTATGAAATTAATAAAAATAAATGCAAGTAAATGCTTGAAATGGAGGATTGTTGCGCTTTATTGTTAAATCAGTTACAAATAATGCTACGGGTTTAATTAAAATACGTTATTGAAGGAAAACGCAAATCATTCCATTCGCTTTAAATAATGTGTAGCCTAGAAACAATACTTTCAAGATCTTTATACAATTCCTGTACTTGTTTTAGGTACCATCATTTAAAATTATGATTTTGTGTATTATTTACATGTTAATGTTTGCGGAAGGCAAATGCGCTTCAAACTGTATTCACCGTTATTCGTAATGAAGGTGATTCAACATTCCATTAATATTTAGGATTAGGTTAATTAAAGAAACATAAATTACTGTAAAAGGAAAATTGTGTAATTTTAAATTTGTTTATTTGGCTAATAATAAAGCGCTTTGCCTTGTTATTGCATAACTCAAATTATCGGTAATTTGATTTTATTACGAATTAACTGAGAAAAGTGTTTATTATGCTGCAAGTTTAAAAGTTTATTATCTGACAATAACTGAACAAATTGCATACAGTAATGGTTATTCTACATACATATAACGCATTTTTACATATTAATTAAAGAGAAATATTCCTAATTAGCTATTAAAAAAATGTATCCAAGTATTTCATCCCACGCTTCTGTTTCATATTTTGACGATAAATCAGGATCCGTTACGGAAAGCTAAAGCTTTACACGAAAAATAACGTAACGTAACGAGTAGATCCGTAATCCGTAATCTCGATCTGCCAGATTTAGAAGTGTATATCTGCATCAGCGTTTACTACTGCGTGATGCATTATAGACTTCGCTGCTTTGTCGAAAAAATATACTCTTAATGTATTGATTTGTTTTTTATGACTGTAATTTTTTGAATTCCATTTCCGCCCTGCTGTCGCGGTAAGTATAGTCTCTCCACAGCTGTTTTAGGGCGATGGTAGTTATTTTGGGTAAGTACTTAGTTAAGTTTTTTGCATTTAATTTAGCATTTGCTATCGCATTAACTCTTTCCAGGTATGTTCGTGTGAATTTGGTTTTTATTTCAGAATGTTCTGCTAATCTAGATTGTTGGAAACTTAAGTATTTATACAGAGTTCCCATTTTATAACTCCGAGCCTAAATTTTTTTAAATCGGCAACACACAATGCAACCCCCAGATCACTATGCATTTCTACCATTTTCTTTTAAATTGAGATCAGAGTTGTTTTACAGTACATGTATCTACTAATGATTAAGTACAAATTTAAGGTTACTTTAATAACTCAAATTTAATATTTGACAACAATAACTACAATAATTTAGTAGGAACATAGTACGAAAACTAACGAAGCAGGTGTTCAAATTGCCTTCCCCCTTCGTTTTCGCAGAGTATAATTCTTCTACGCATCGAACCTCTAACACGAGCTAACATTTCCGGTGTGATAGAGCGAACATTGAGTTAACCACAAAAAGAAGTCTAGCGGAGTCAAATCGGGACTACGGGCAGGCCAAGGGTGCAATGCACCTCGTCCAATTACGCGTCCCTCAAAACGTTGATGCGGAGGTGCACCATCATTTAAAAACCACATGCTATTCCGTACGTTTTGAGGAACTGTTTGAAGGAGAGCCGGTAGTTCATTAATTAAGAAATTTAAATACATTTCACCATCTAAATTTTCATTAAAGAAATGTGGACCTATTACAAAATCGCCAATATTACCGCACCACACATTAAGAGAAAAAATTCTCTGAAAATGAGTTATCCTGATCCAGCGGGGATTGTCTTGGGCGTAATAGTGGCAGTTATGTCGGTTAACCATGCCGTTGGTTGTTTGAAAACCTCGCCTCATCACAGAATAATACCATACTTAAAAATTCCGCATTGCCGTTTAGTTGCCGTCTAAGAAATTGACAATACTGAACACGATGCTCATAATCCCTATCTTCAAGATGTTGTATGGTATAAACATGGTAGGGGTGAAATTTGTTCGCCTTAAGAATATTGAAAACAGAACCTTTGCTAATGTTTAAGGCATTTGCAATCGCTCTTTGACTTGTATGGGGATTATCCGTAACCATTTCAATTACAGCTACTTCGTTATGTTCAACCGTAACTTGCCGTGCCCTTACTTTTGGTTTTGAAAATTGCCCATACTCTTGTAAATTCAGAAGAAGCATTCTAAATGTTTTGTCTGTTGGAATTCGTCTACCTGGAAAGCGTTGCGCATACAAAGTACTGGCAGCACTCGCATTTTTTTGACATTCACCCAGAATTAGAAGCATGTCCACTTTGTCAGCGTTGGAATACATTTTGCACCAAAGATTAGTGATCGATAATCTTTGTTTTGCACCGTTCAAGTAATGTGGCCTAACGAATTTGATTAGTAAACTGTCAAGTTAATGCAAACACGATTGCCCTGATCTTAATTACAGAAATATTTTGTTTTAAAATAATAGTCGACAGTGACTTGTATTGTGTGTTGCCTATTTAAAAAAAATTAGGCTCGAAGTTTTAAAATGGGCACTCTGTATATTTGTTTGTAGACATACCGCCAATAGTGTCTCTGCTGTTTAAACGATGTCCCGATTCCTCCACATTTCTTTTGCCAATGTATAATGTCTTATATTTTGTAGTATCAAATTTTATTCGTATATCTTCCAAGAACTTTTTAGTTATTTTGATCTGTTGTTGCATTATTTGTTTCTTAGTGCCACCGAATAACTTGACGTCGTCCATATACATTAGATGTGACAAATTTACCTTCATATTTTGATCTGTTTTGATGTCAAATCCCAAACCTGTGTCCTGTAGCATATCAGATAACGGAATGAGCGATAGACAAAACCACAGCAGGCTTAATGCATCTACCTGGAATATCCAGTTTGTATCTGGATTGGTCGGGTCATTAAGTTGTTCAGGTTTAGTGCTGTCTGCCATTTAGCCATTACATGTTTAAAAAAATCTTTTATTGTGGGATCAATTTCATAAATATCCATCACTTTGGTAAGCCAGCTGTGAGGTACCGAGTCAAATGATTTGCGGTAGCCTAGCTAAAAGCTTCTTTTTTTATGGTAGGCTTGTGGTATTGCTACCGAATCTGTTACAAGCTGTTCCTTACTGCTTTACGATTTTTGTATTAGTATGTTATTGGTCACACAGTTCTTGTAGATCTTCTCTGCAATACATGACGTAACAATTTTATAGATAGTCATCAGGCAAGTAATCGGTCTATAGTTTGCCGGATTTCTGGTATCTTCGCCCTTTGGCATAAGGTGAGTAATTTCTTTCATTAATCAGTTAGGAGCTGTATGTGGATGTTGTATGAATTCATTAACATATTTTGTAAGTTCTTTATGCTTAGCGGTAGGTTTCTTGTACCAATAGTTATGAATACTGTCGACTCCTGGGGACTTCCAGTTATGGATTTTCATTAGCACTTCGTTCAGTTCGTCCTTACGCAGGTCATATTGCGTTTGGTTAATTTGTGCTGCTCTGCGTGTTTCTGCTGATGTCCAGCTAGCATATTCTTAATGTATTATTATTATTATTACGATTTAAATAAGCCAGACAATAAAAGTTTTAATATGAAGTACAAAAAAATGCATATGTTGTTACAGTTTTTAAATGTTTGTGATTTTCAAATGTTTCCAGTATATCTAATTTAAGCTTATCATCGCAAAAGTGTATAATGTTTATACTTTTATTAGCTGTCATTAAATGATTGTGTTTTACTAAGTATTTAGCGCAGTTGGATTTATATGGGTACATTTGTAACAACGTACCTAATATTACAATTTCTAATTCTCTGGCCTGTATAAACCGAATTGTAGTCGGGGCATTTTATATTTCGAAATGCCTGTTTTTAGTAAATTGGGCTTTTTAAGCAATAGCCCAAACTTTTAAAATGATTATAGCTGCTTTAAAAATTACTTTTTCTACGCGTGTTTCAAAGGTGACAGTTTTTGACACAGTTTTTAGTGTAAAAATAGTTTTTTTAAACAGTAGTGCAAAAATAGTTATGTGTGCAATTAGTGCACAAAATGATACTTTAGCGTACGAAAATGAAAGGTTTTTTGAGGACGCGTCAGTCGAGTCCAAAAATCAATTGATGGCGCTAAAGACACTTTTCGCATGAGTTTCACACAATATTTTTTTACAACTGTATTCCAATAAAGGAAATCTACGTAAAATCGTTTTAATTTAAATGCAAAAGAAAATGAAACTGTTGATGTTGCCCATAGTAGCGTACGCTAATAGTATATTAAAAAACAAGTTTCATAAGACATGATTTTAGAGCACGCGTCCAAGTTAGAAAACGAGCCGCTTGCGGCGAGTTTTCTAATGGACAAGTGCGCTTAAATGTCTTATGAAACGTGTATTTTATACTATTTTTTCTATTTTGGTCCAAAAAGTTAAAAATTATCTTATTTTATATTTCAATTTGAAAATATAATCGATTAGGAAAATTTTTGGTTTTTTGTTTTTGTTATGTGGCTGTTGGTAACATTTTAACACATTTCAAACAATTCAAACTACTGTCAAATTAAAATTTAGACAAACAATTTGAAAGTGAGTTAATTTTTAAAATACCTAAGATTTGAAGATAAGATGGAAGAAGAATTATCTTGCACCCCACCCAAGCTACGCAAAGTAGCGGAAAATACGCTAAATAATCTTAATTTTTAGAACTTACAATTTGAAGGTTATGTTTATAACGCGTGAAGGTTGTTGTCACATGGTTGTCACCAACCTAACAAAATAAAATTTTGAATTCTTTTAGGAGTTGCTTTATGAAATCCAAATGAGTTTCATAAAGTAGTCAGTAAAGAACCAAAATAGAAAAAGTACTTTAGAGCACGCTGCCATGGGAAACTTTAAAAATAGTTACATTTTTCAACTCTGTTATGGGAAAAAAGAACAATCACTATTAAAAAAGGACGTATTTTGACAAGCAAAAACAGGAAAAAGTTACTTTTTTGACAGTTGTAGAAAAAAATGTACTACAGTTTCATTTACATTTGCAAATAAATAAAAACGGTTTTACACGCTACAGGCAAGGTAAATAGACGATACATCTATAGCTACAAAAGATGAAAATGGCCGATAACATTCGTTTACTTTTTGCCCTTGACTACGGACCTTCATAGTGTCATTTACATTCCTAGTATAATAATTAAAGCAACAAGGTACAGATTCCAATATTTTATTTCAAACAGAATACTAAAATGTTGATTTTAACCGTGCGTTGATATGGTAACAAGCACAGGCAACTTAGAATAATGGGGCTTTTAAAAAATAATTCCGATGGCAGCAGTCAAAACGAAGTTTTAAAAATATGATTAAATTTCCACCTGTAGCTTGAAAAATTTAATAAGTAACACGGAATGTATCGACTATTAACATTCTCGGCAGGCCACAAGCCTCGGCTTCGCCTCGGCTCGTATTTACCTACCTCGAATGTTATTGCGTCTTTACATTCCTTGTTATTTAAATAATTATTACTGCGATTACTTTTATTGGAATACAGTTGCAGAAACAATATTGTGCGCAAGTCGTGCCAGAAATGCATTTAGAGCCGTCGAATAATTTTTTGACTCGTATAACGCTTCGTCAAATACTTTCATTATCGCTGGCTAAAGTGGCGTTTTGCGCCCTAATTGCACAAATAACTATTTAACACTAGTGCAAAAAAAAGTTTGAAACAAAATTAATCCAAACAGCAACGGCATTAGAAAAAAACCAAAGTCAATATTCACAGATGCTAATCAAAGGTACCTTAAAATATCGGTTTTTTAGTTTTTTCCAATTATGGTTGTAATTTCTCTTTACTTTTGACAAGCGCATAAAAGAAATAGCGTATAAAATACGTCCCAAAGAACACTCATATGATTGTAGACCTGATCTATCGGCTCGGTCTAAGTCATTGCATTGCATTCATGCAAAAAATGTTCTTCTAGCACTTGTTGCATAATGTACTATTTTTTACAACTGTAAAAAATAAATTTTTAAGGCTAATTTTTTTTGTAAAAATACGTCTTTTTTCAACGGTGTCTGTAAGTATTACGTTGCCCATAGCTGTGAAAAAAGCTAAAGTGTTAACTTCGGACAGACTTTCCCATGAATATTAATACTTGCCGTATTTGCAAAAGTGTAAATTTTATAATTATAACCTTTCATTTCATCCATCCAAATTCAGAGAAAGCACCACAGTAAAATTAAAGCTTTCAAAAAAAAACATATTGAAGCCAAGATACTAATACTTGCTGTTGCCGTATTTGCAAAAGTGTAATTTTTTATAATTGGAGCGCTGTACAGTTTACCGACTATTAGATTTCTAAGAAAACAAGCTAAATAGGCAATCCTCCATTCTAATCTCTACTTCAACCTTTATTACAGCTCAGTCAGTCGTTTATTGTGACGTCGGCAAAAATGATGTACAATTTATATAAGCAACTCTACGATGTCGCATACCGTATACGAATAGTGAGACTGGAACCGTCCGCCCTACAGCTGATTAGGTACACATGCAAAGAATGAAAGAATTGCTATTGCTATTGCTATTCCTATTACTATTACGGTTACTATCATTATCACTATCACTATCACTATCACTATCACTATCACTGTCACTGTCACTGTCACTGTCACTGTCACTGTCACTGTCACTGTCACTGTCACTATTACTATTACTATTACTATTACTATTACTATTACTATTACTATTACTGTGTATTCTAAGCAGGTTGCGAGCATGGTTCTGAGTTCTAATGTGAAAAGGTTACTAACATTAAATGATATCGTATTCAGGCACCCACTAATGCAAAATGAATTTCTGTTCCCTACTCATAAAAGGAGTAGGGAACAGTTTAGAGTTCGATATTTTCAGAGTACAGACATGGTCATACATTTAAATTCTAAACAACCAATCAAAAGTAAAAAAGCAGTTTTCAATAGTATGATTCACAGAGCCATTCATATCACTGTCTACCGAATGTTTTGATAAAAAACTTAGCCCAATTAAATTTATAGCCTCAAAAAACGGATACACGAAGCAATTTGTAGATAATATTTTAAAGAAAAAATCAAATAGACTGTTCTAATTGCAAACAGGCCACAGTTTTAATACAAGTATTAAAGAACACATTAGATCAATTAAATACATTCATAACTCAACCGGCATTTCCCAACATGGTATTACAAACACTCATTTTTTCAAACACACAGATATAAAAATATTACACATAGAAAACAAGGGCAACCGTTTAAATAAATTAGAAAATTTAGAAATTAAAAAAGCAATAAATAATAATAAAAATATAAGTTAACGACCACACCGATTTGGGTAACTCACCCCTCTTTGACCTACAGTCAACAAAGCATAGAAACACGTGTTAACACTTAAAATCAGGGCGGCGACGACAGAATTCTAGAAATAGGTAGTTTTGTGCATCTTTAGCTTTTAGTTGTATTGTAAACTCCTGAAGATCACCGAGATGGTTGAAACTCGAGTCGAGTAAATAAAAACAAACAAATTGTGAAACAATTACCTAGTGTTTTATTTTATTAACATACTATTAATTTTAAATAGTTAAATATTTATTAATAATGTACCATCACGTGCCTACCACGCAATCATTTAAAAATATTAATGTAAATGAAACTATTTTGTATAATTTTATTTGGTTTTCGTGTTCTCTAGAGCTGTTAACTTGTGTTTTCATATAGAGCGCGGCATGATCCTTATTTTCTACTAGCATTCGTACATCTGTTTTCATTACTACTCAGAAACCTGAGTTATTAAATAGGCTTAAAATTAAATCAAGTGTTCGGTCATTACAGTTAGTGATGTTATTATGTGACGTTAATGCATATAAATGTAAATCAACTAAAGCATTAAATTTCGGGGTCGCAGTTATTTCTCTTAAATTAATAACTTGTAATAATCATATTACCTCCTGAACTACATACAGAGCTATCTGAAACAACAGGTCTTGGCCAGCGTACGTCAATATATCTAATAAGACGTGACATGACGCACGCTGGACAAGACCTGCTCTAATTTATTTTTTCCACTACTAGCATTAAACGATATCATTATTTACTTTGTTTTAGAGCCAAGAAGATGAATTTCGTTCCTAGTGGTTAATAATATTTCATTGTTAACTACTGGTTAATAATGAAAACAATTGCTACCAATCTTTAAATTCACCATAAACATTCATGTAAAGAATTTTTGATTTTACTGGTAATAACTGTTCACCAACACTTTCTGCACCTTCCCTAATTTCAGGAGGAGTGCAGTTTTCACCCAAATCATCAAAATTGGACATTTTATAACCACTATTGTAAAATATATATTTTACATAAATGTCAATTGAAATTAACTATTCTCTTGGTTTCAAGCAAGGCTACTTTATTTTTGTGCATATTTGCATTTGTAATTTTATTTTTTATTCATGTAAAATCAATTAATTATAAAAGGAATAAAGGTGCTAGTAGTGGAAAAAATAATATGTAAACCACGGTAGAGAAAACTTATCAGCCTCGCAACTTATTTCCCTCGATGCTTCGCATCTCGGGAAATAATTCTGCTCGGCTGAGAAAAACGTCTTCTCTAACTTGGTCTATAACATACTATTGTTTGGTATGTGTTCAATTAAATTGACGAGTTCGTGACAGTGGTGCAAAGAAAAGTTATCCGCAGGAAAATAAACAAGAACAACTTTACAACCTTTTTCTATTTTTTCGTTGTATTTCGGCAGTTGTTCTTCGATATCAATTTCGTAACTTTAAATATTTTACTTACCCCAATAAGTACACCATCCTTCTATTTTCTTGTAGTATCGACACACCTATCACATCTAAAAATTTTGTAACATTTTAAGCCAAGAACCTCGTTATTTTTGTTGCATCTATCAACCACGTTACCGTTGTACAAACTACAACTGTATTTTTGGCAAATTTGTTTTAGTTTTGTAAATTTAATTGTTGTCATCATCCATTCATTCATATATATATAAAAGCTCAAAGGGTTTTCTTCTCCGGTTCCTCCAGCGGCTACCGCTTCACCAATTTGGACCATTTTTTTTAAATGAAAGGTCTCTATCCACAGATGGAACATGAAACATTTTTATATTTTTATTCTACGTCGATTTTTTAATAATAATTATTACATATATAAAAGCTCAAAGGGTTTTCTTCTCCGGTTTCTCCAGCGGCTACCGCTTCGCCAATTTGAACCATTTTTTTTTTCAATGAAAGGTCTCTATCCTCAGATAGAACATGAAACATTTTTATATTTTTATTCTACGTCGATTTTTTAATAATAATTATTTTAATTTATAATATCTATGAAAGACTGCTAGACGCGCTTCACTTGAGGCGACATCTACATTAACCCCGCGTCTCATTATTGGAACTAATGCATCACGTGACTTAGCATTTCGCCGGTTCTGTCAACGCTCAGTCTGTCAGTGCATTGTGCGCTGGGGTAACGCTAGTTATTATTATTACACCAATGTTCGTTTTTGGAAATAAACTTGTCTATCACCATAATCACACCTTCTACAGTTTAAATAGAAAAACTGTCGGGCAACCGCCACGGGACTTTCCTTGCATTAAATGAAATTTTTGAAGATTTTAAAAATTAATCGAATTTCCAAGATGTCTTTTATTTTATAATTTTAAAATTTGACAATTTTAAATTATATATTTCGGAAATTTAAATATTTTTTGGAAATTTTAAACACAATTGAAAATTTTGAAAATGAAACAATTTTTAGAATTTTCTAATTGCAAATACTATTTATTCGTTTAAATCTAAAATTGAATGTCTAATTTAGTCATTTTCCAGCGATTATCTAATTAAACTGTTCAGATAAACGGTCAAAAGTAAACCTCCCAATGAAAAGTTGTTTCTATTATCATTTAACATGTTTAAACTGATTTTGAAGTAATAATTCATAAATTTTTGGAAAACACAAAATAAATGGAGGGAGGGAGTGGGTGGTAGGAAGATCGTTCTCGCTCAGATCCGCTATTCAACATGCGTAGAATACGAATTTAATCGTGTTTATCCGCTGATAGCCGAAAATCAATTTAAGTAAAAATGCTACCATTTTTTGACAGTTATTCAATTGAACTGTTCAGGTAAACGACGGAAATGAAAGAAACACGCTATAGCCTTTTCCCAGTAGGAAGTTATTTGTATGGTCATTTAACATATCCATACGTATTTTAAAGTCAAAATTCTCAAATTTTTGTAAAAACATAAAATCGATGTTGGAAGTGACCGGGGGGTGGTAGAAAAATTGCTTTTGTGCAAATCGGCTATTCGAGATGCATAGAATACATAAACGAGCTTTTTTTTCGTGCGCGTTTATATTGAGGTAGAGCACCCCTACCTCCCTCACCACTTTAATTTTTGCAGGATATATCTGGTTCAACAATACTTGATATGCAGTTTTTGCAAACCACGCTTATCCGTTGACAGCTAAAAACTGATTTTTCAAAAAATGATAATCGTTTTTTGTTAGTTATTCAATTAAACTGTTCAGGTAAACGACCAAAAAGAAATCCGTTATCTGTTTTTTCTCAATAGGAGATCGTTTCTATGATTATTAAGCATGCCTGTACCGATTTTAAAATCAAAATTCTTAAATTATTGTAAAAACATAAAATCGATGTTGGAAGTGACCGGGGGGTGGTAGAAAAATTGCTTTTGTGCAAATCGGATATTCGAGATGCATAGAATACATAAACGAGCTTTTTTTTCGTGCGCGTTTATATTGAGGTAGAGCACCCCTACCTCCCTCACCACTTTAATTTTTGCAGGATATATCTGGTTCAACAATACTTGATATGCAGTTTTTGCAAACCACGCTTATCCGTTAACAGCTTAAAACTGATTTTTCAAAAAATGATAATCGTTTTTTGTTAGTTATTCAATTAAACTGTTCAGGTAAACGACCAAAAAGAAATCCGCTATCTGTTTTTTCTCAATAGGAGATCGTTTCTATGATTATTAAGCATGTCTGTACCGATTTTAAAATCAAAATTCTTAAATTATTGTAAAAACATAAAATCGATGTTGGAAGTGACCGGGGGGTGGTAGAAAAATTGCTTTTGTGCAAATCGGATATTCGAGATGCATAGAATACATAAACGAGCTTTTTTTTCGTGCGCGTTTATATTGAGGTAGAGCACCCCTACCTCCCTCACCACTTTAATTTTTGCAGGATATATCTGGTTCAACAATACTTGATATGCAGTTTTTGCAAACCACGCTTATCCGTTGACAGCTAAAAACTGATTTTTCAAAAAATGATAATCGTTTTTTGTTAGTTATTCAATTAAACTGTTCAGGTAAACGACCAAAAAGAAATCCGCTATCTGTTTTTTCTCAATAGGAGATCGTTTCTATGATTATTAAGCATGTCTGTACCGATTTTAAAATCAAAATTCTTAAATTATTGTAAAAACATAAAATCGATGTTGGAAGTGACCGGGGGGTGGTAGAAAAATTGCTTTTGTGCAAATCGGCTATTTGAGATGCATAGAATACATAAACGAGCTTTTTTTTCGTGCGCGTTTATATTGAGGTAGAGCACCCCTACCTCCCTCACCACTTTAATTTTTGCAGGATATATCTGGTTCAACAATACTTGATATGCAGTTTTTGCAAACCACGCTTATCCGTTAACAGCTTAAAACTGATTTTTCAAAAAATGATAATCGTTTTTTGTTAGTTATTCAATTAAACTGTTCAGGTAAACGACCAAAAAGAAATCCGCTATCTGTTTTTTCTCAATAGGAGATCGTTTCTATGATCATTAAGCATGTCTGTACCGATTTTAAAATCAAAATTCTTAAATTATTGAATCAACAAAAAATTAATGGTGGGAGGTGGTAGAACAATCGCGCTAGCGTAGATTGGCTATTTGACATGCGTAAAGCTTCTCCTCACCTTCCTTCCTTTTTTGCAAGAGTTATCTAGTTTTATGATATCTACTATTTTGTAATTGCAAACAATGTTTACCCGATGAAAGCTGAAAATCAATTTTTATTGTTAGCAATTACTCAAATAAACTGTTCAGGTAAACGACCAAAAGAAAACATGCAATAGGTTTTTCTCAATAGGAGGTTATTCGTATGGTCATTTAATATGTCCATATCGATTTTGAAGTCAAAATTTCCTATTTTTATTTAGAGTTTTAGACCTACTTTTCCCCGGTTGAGTCAAAACCCTTCCCACTCTAGAACATCTGTCAGGCTGTCGATAAAAATCATTTAGATCAGTGAAAAGTTGACGTGAGAATAATTCATGCAAAATACTTGGTACCAAATTTAAAGGGCACTTACATTGAAAAGTGAAAGAAAATGTTTTACAATATTACAGGAAAATGGTGTTTTAAGATTATTTATTATCACATTGCAGCTTCATTCTGAACGGCGAAATGTATGATAAAGATTAACAATGAATAAAGAAATTAAAAAAGAAATAGTAAACGGTCAGTTATCTGTGCTTTAGATAAACTTGAGGACAACTGTGTGGCCATTACAGACAAAGGCTCTTGCTACTCTGTAAAGTAGAGAAACCACCCACATCTTCAAGTAAAGTTAGTTATAGTTAACATTGTGATTTTTTAAGCGAGTTTTAAAAAGTAACTACTGGAAAATTTAAGGCGTCTTTTGGCTGGTGGAAATTACAAGTACGAACTAGATCAATGTTTGAATAGAACGGACAATGATGCTTTACAATTACTGCCATACCACTGTCAATATATTAGTATTGAATTTGCATAGAGTTTTTTTTAAACATAGTACAATCTAATTAAACGCAGTGAGTATCTAATATTTCGATTGTAAAAATGGATTTTTGGAATTTTTCCATGCAAGCAAGAAGCAGAAAATTGTGTTTGTTGGCCGTGTTTTACTAATACATGCTTTGTTGCTAACGACGAGGCCCGCATGAGGCATGTTTAAAAAATAATCCTATTTTAGGCACGTTCATAAAAGAATATTCATTGGTATTATTGTAACATAATCTGCTGATAGCTTTCATACTGCTAACCAGTACGCAGCCGCCCGCCCACGTAAGCTAGCCCAGCAAACAACTTCGGTGAAGTCGTTTTTACACATTACGTTAGTTTACACTATTAATAAATAGACACTACAATTTTTAGTGTTGGTACGTACGGTTTCATACACCCCTTGATAATTACTAGCAACTAAGCTTCAATTATTACGGTTAATGTTAGTGTTCATAAATGCCTTCTGGTGGATTGTTGCATAATGCATAATTAAGAAAGAAAGTGTTTTCTCCTTGCTGATCAATTTCTACGAATAAGGGTGAATTTCATTTCGGAATTAGATGCAAAAGCTTAATGTTTTTTTTCCTGTGTTTTATTGGTTACAAAAACAATTAGAAAACCGCTGTTAAAGCAATCCCTTGAAACTGAGAAAAAGTGATAAATTTAACTCTTTTTTTTGCTTTCCTTTAAAAGCATTTTCTGGGTCTAAGATAGAATTTTTTTCTGTCCTTACAGTTTTTATGAGGCTGTTTTCCGGACTTTTCTTCTGGTTGCTTTTCCGGGGTTGTTTTTCGGTTTTGTTTTCGATTTTTTCTTTCAGGGTGCGGCTTTCAATTCTGAGACCAGCTCAGCGAGGGAAACCTTCAGAGTTACAAAAAGAAACGGAGGACGTAGCCCACAAGTTTTGCTTTTTTATGTAATATTTTATAATAAGACACAATTAATATAATATAACCTTTGCACATAGAACAATGTAACAATTTATTAATCAGTTCTAGCTTTACTTCGTTGAATTTCATTTCAATTTTTTTATTTATGTTGCTGAGGCTGATACATTTTGCCACTTCTAATGCTTAAAAACTGCCGGAGAACAGCAACAACAAATGGCTTCTCACAGATATTTTACAAAATAAACAAATATACGTTTACTCATTCCAGGTTCCATTGGGTACATAGTGGGGTACAAAAAAATCTGTTGCGTGTACATTACTAGCTCGCATTTCATGACAAACTAGCTGAATCCATACGCTTTTGTACTTTCCTATACTCCTAGGACAGAAATATATTGTGATCAAAAACATTTTCGGAAGCGACATTTAGACGGAAATACATATTTTAAGCCTCTGGGAATACCAAACAATTGTTTTGAAAAAATTACGATCTGCACGAGCGTGTGTCACGCGAAATCTTGGACCGATTGGACTGATTTTAATGAAATTTGCTATACCTAGGTACAACGAAAAGATGTCGAGCTATTAAGTTTTATTTTACGAACCGGAACAGGAAAGGGAAGTTACACATGTTTTTTAGAGCATTACTTTCACAAACGGAATTTCAAAATATGATAGGGAGCATTGCGACAAATCTAAATGTTTACCGACCACTCTGACTTTAAAATGGCTGCCGCTACGGTGTTTGCAAATTTTTGATTTTAACACCTATTTACTCAAAAACGAATTGACGAATGAGGATCAATTTTGGTATTAGAATAATAATAATAATAATAAAGTTTACTGTGTATGACACAAAAGGCTTGAGTTCAGCATAGCTGATCTTCCACTCAACCTAAAAACAACATATTTATAAGTAAATAATATTGCGGAAAAGAGTTTACAGTGACCTACAATTAAGAAAACTGCACATATTTAACACAATAAAAAATAATATTTTTATTATTAAAATATTTAACACAGAAGGAAAGAATAGCTCTAGTAGAACACAAAGTTACTATATAGACTATAGAAGATTTTTACAAATAAAAACTGCGAAGTGAAAATATTTTCAATAGTTTGAACATTGCGAAAAACCTATTGCTTAAAAACCGGCAAAACGATTTTTTTAAACTTTGTAAGCTTATAGAGCTAGAGATGGGCTACTATTTGTGTCGTGTTCTAATGTACTAATTTATCTGTGACGCCTACTATGAATTTTTGAAAAACTTAAATTCATGGTCCTGTCTTCAGTAAACGCAGAACGTTAAAAAACTTCTGTTTAGACTAATTTGCTTATGAGTAATAGTGGAATCAGATTGAAAACATAATTTTTAGATTCAGCAATATTTAAGGAGGTTAACTTCTCCCCCCTCCTCCATCGTAGTTTTGACGAACATATTTGTTAAAATTATTTATACAGAATTAAAGCGATATCTATATAAAATACATACAAGTAGGACGTCGATCCACGCCACGGTCCGTTACACTAGCAACTTAAGTATTTTATTTATTATTTTTAAAAAGCGTGAGGCATAGCCGACGGGTTCCGCTAGTACATATACAAACATGCAAAACATAAATCCGCATATCGTTAGTTTTCAATTGTTTTGAATAGCAATATTCAGGGTATCTGTAAAACGCTTTGCAGCCTGTAATTTCGTTGTTAATAAAGATATTAACATAATTTTTTTGTTTTTAATGAGGGGATGTATACTACAAAGTTCCATATTCCAATTTTAAACATTTGCTACTGTTTTAGCATAACGGCATACAATCTTTGCTTTTCAAATAGAACGCTCTATATATTTAAAAATATTTGAAATCGGCGATAAAAATGCGTTATGGTGGTTATACCTAAATCGGAATTTTGCAGTACAAATTTTTTACATTAAAAAAATGTCTTCTTACAGTAGGCCATGACTTATGTACCTAAACTCATTAACAATTGTTCAAAAAATTTTAAACAAATGCTACTTGTCTTTAAAAACGCACCACGGCTGTTCTGATTACCTTACGGAACTTATTCCTTTGTGACACCATCTATAAACTGAACTTAATATTAAATATAAAAGAAGAAAGGTTGCACTGATTTTTTAGCTGATAATTTTTAAAACTGAAAACTTGCACCTTTTTATTTAGTATAAAACAATTTTTTGAACGATCGGGCTTTTATTTACTTATTAGCGTTGCTGTCAACGCAGTAAGTTATTACCCCCGTAGAGCTGTTATACGTCCGTTCTATAAAAACCGACCAGCACAATAGCGCTGTTATTATGAATTTTAACTTCAATAAACCATATAACACATTAAGTATCATCAAAAACTCTATCTTTTGGGGATGTCCGCTTTTTTATGTCTTCAACTGTTCGAGGTTATGGCGTAGTAGTCAGTGTTTCTAAATTGCAAATTATATATTGTTTTCCATTTTATAGTATAGCACTTTCTTCTGTTTGCAACCGTATAAAATTTTATATCGTTACATAAAAATATTTTCGCAAAAAAATGTGAAAAACTTGACTACCAGGTTGGCCATGAATTGTAATAAAACGAAAGAAAAAGGGACGAAAGAAACAATTTAAACATTGAAACAAACAAGCACCATAAAGCTGTCAAGTCACTTGACTTTTTGTTTCTTAATTTCGATTGTTTCTTTGCCGTTTTTGTTTAATAAAATTTGTGGCTAACCGAATAGGAAAGTTTTTCGAAATTTGTTTGCAAACATTCTTTTATGTAACGATTTAAAAATTATGTATAGATGAAAAGAGAAGAAAGCGCTCTACCACAAAATGGAAAAAATATATATCATGCAACTTAAAAATATTGACGGCTGCGCCATAACCTTAAAACAGCCGAAGATATAAAAAGGTGAACGCCAAAAGATAGAGTTTTTGGTAATATTTAATTTAATATATGGTTTAATTGACTTAAAAACTTATATTAACAAAATGGCCGCTAGGCAAAAATGTCGCCTGCAATAATAACGCCTGGAAAAATGTCGCCGGTCAAAAATGTCGCCGCTAAAAATTCTCCATCAATAATGTTGTCGGCAAAAATAACGCCTGCCAAAATAGTGCCTATCAATAGTGTTGCCGGAAAAAATAACACTGGTCAAAAATGTCGCCGGAGAAAATAACGCCGTCAAAAGTGTTGCCAGCAAAAATAGCGCTGGTCAAAAAAGTCCCCGACAAAAATAGCGCCTTCAAAACTGTCGCTGGTAAATATAGCGTCGTCAAAAAGGTCGCCGTAAAAAACAGCGCTGTCAAAAAAATCGCCGGCAAAACAGCGCCGTCAAAATTGTCGTCGGAAAAAATAGCGCCGGTCAAAAATGGCGCCGGCTAATATAGCGCTGTCGAAAATGTCGCCGTCAAAAATGTTGGCAGCAAAAATAGCGCTGGTCAAAAATGTCCCCGGGGAAAATAGTGCCGTCAAAAATATCGCTGTTAAAAATACCGGCGTTAAAACGGTCGTCGTAAGAAATAGCGTCGTCAAAAATGTCGCTGGTCAAAAATGTTGCCGGCAAATATAGCCCGGTCAAAAATGGCGCCAAAAAAAGCGCAATACAAAAAGATCGTCAGCAAAAATAGCGTAAAAAAAGTTGCTGGAAAAAACAGCGCCGTCAAAAATAATGGCGTCGTCAAAACTGTAGTCGTAAAAAATAGCACCGCCAAAAATGTAGCCGCTATTTTTGCTAGCGACAATACTGATAGGCGCTATTTTTGCGGACGATATTTTTGCCGATGACTTGATTGCCTGACGACAACAATGATGGAGCTATTTTGGAGGCAACTTTTTTGGCCGGCAACATTTTTATAGGCGTTATTATTGCAGGCGACATTTTTGCCTGGCGACATTTTTAACTGGCGCTATTTTGATGGCGCAATTTTTGGCGGAGCTAATATTGAGGCGGTATTATTGATAATATTAGCGTATACCCTCTTTTTGGTGCATAAGTGAACCATAGTACAACACAGCACTTCCGTAGCAGGTCCCTATATTCTTATCGCTTGCAAAACAGTTACAAAACACGTTATAGTCTAGGAGCTGGAGCGATACGGTGGAACTGAAAGTTAACCCGATGGCACTAGGGTTTATTGTTAGAGGACGGTTCAATGATCAATTCATCTCACAGACCGAATCTTCGCTCTCATGTAGTTCCGGAGATACAGCTTCCGCAAATTTTTGATTTTTTGACTGCAGGTTAACCCTTTTCAAGTTGCGGTTACTTGAAAAGCATGCCATTCTTATACACTTCCACCATGTGCCATCATTTTTTATCGTGTCCGTTTATCGGGCTGGCCAGTTCAAATGGGAGCAAAAATGGATTGCAAGTTATGCCTCCCAAACCTGGTGGAAAATGTTTATTGGTGTTGCCAATTGTTAAGATACCATATGCCATCAAAAGTTACCGGTCCATTTCAGAGTAATTGGCTATTATTTGGCCAGAAAATGGACATTTTCGTCATTTTGTGGCTAAGACTTACGGATTACAAGTTAACATGATCGCACCGTGTCAAATACGTTAATTTGAGGTCAAATAATAATATGTATGAGTGCCATCATTTTTTTCCAATTCAACGCCTCCCACAAGCCCAAAAACCTGCCCAAAAAATAAACGATTTTTCTATTTTTGTGTGCGAAACTTTATTTTATTTGCAGAAATCGCAGAAGGAAGCCAGCAAGCCAGCAACCATTTTTGTTTAAAACGCATATCGATAAATAGTTCAATTTGACATCCCAACAAGCTTCACGACCGACATTACAATATTAATACTAACTTTTTTCAACCAATCAACAACCAGAGAGAGGGGCGTACCGTTCCAGAGAGATCAAAAAGGTGGATAATTAGACCAATATTATGATAAATTACTCAGTTATTGAGACTCCGACAACG
The DNA here is from genome assembly GCA_958336395.1 of Ctenicera cuprea. Classification (NCBI taxonomy): domain Eukaryota; kingdom Metazoa; phylum Arthropoda; class Insecta; order Coleoptera; family Elateridae; genus Ctenicera; species Ctenicera cuprea. Next base: position 35,596,553 of record OY284491.1, on the reverse strand, counting down.
GTTAAATATCGAAATTACTGATTATTTTTTTGGGGGAGGTTTTTGGGCTTGTGGGAGGGGTTGAATTGGAAAAAAATGATGGCACTCATATCTATTATTATTTGACTTCAAATTAACGTATTTGACACGGCGCCATCATGTTAACTTGTAATCCGTAAGTTTTAGCCACAAAATGGCGAAAATGTCCATTTTCTGGCCAAATAATGGCCAATTACTCTGAAATGGGCCGGTAACTTTTAATGGCATTTGGTATCTTAACAATTGGCAACACCAATAAACATTTTCCACCAGGTTTGAGAGGGTTAACTCGCAGTCCATTTTTGCTCCCATTTTAACTGGCCCAGCCCGATAAACGGACACGATAAAAAATGATGGCACATGGTGGAAGTGTATAAGAATGACATGCTTTTCAAGTAACCCCAACTTCAAAAGGGTTTACCTGCAGTCAAAAAATCAAAAATATGCGGAGGCTGTATCTCGAGAACTACATGAGAGCGAAGATTCGGTCTGTGAGATGAATTGATCATTGAACCGTCCTCTAACAAAAAACCATAGTGCCATCGGGTTAACTTTCAGTCCCACCGTATCGCTCCAGCTCCTAGACTATTAGTAAAGATAAAGCAAACTTCATTTGAATGGCTGGGAAAACTATGTTATGTTAATGTCCAAGTCATGGTGTCTAAGTTAACCTTGGGTAGAATTTTGATGCAGGTTTTCTTTAATGTGACGATATACCTTGTGTCACAACAGAAATAAAACGGAATTCTAATTATAGTTTGACGTAGTTACAGCTTCATGATGCCGCAATTGTTTGTCAAAAAACTACTAACGACTTGTTAATGACTTCACAAATTTGCCTAAATATTACTGATTTCCAAAATGAATTTTATCTTAATTTAGATCATTGATATCAAGCTAGTATGGAAAATATGCTTACTAATGGTTAGAAATAATGTAAAACATGAGCCAAGCACTTTGCTTAAACTTTCCCATACTTTAGATATTGCTACTTACCGAATTTGCAAAAATATATTTGTATAACTTGATACCGTGCAACGACATTGCCTGGGGCATTAATCATTTGGATCACTCACTAAGTTACAAACGAAACTTTTTTTTTTTTTTTTTAAAGATGATTGCTTTATTACGATACCAAATTTCATCCCGATATGTCAACCCGTTTTTCATTAATGCGGCGGCGTTAAATTAAAAAAAAAAAACTGTAGCGACCCTCATTTTAAAGCAAAAAATTCAAGGAAAGGCGTTTGCTCTACGTTTTATTAGCAGAACTCGTGGGCTATGCCTCACGCCTTTTTTGGTAACTGCTTTAAAATTCAAAAAGTTGTAGACTGAAATCTTTATGGAGCGCTGATGCGCATTACAATAAATAGTTGTAACTCTTGGGTAAAGATGTATAAAGCCCAGACTCCCAACAATAAGGAGCACATTTACTACCAAATGCCGATAGGTCCATAATTATAATATATAAGATGTTCCAAGCCTACTAAAATAGAGAAAAATAATTGCAAGTCTCGTACAACATCTCCCTGAAATACGCACGTCAATTTTAAAGGTTATAACTATGTAGAACGGATACGTTTGTATTACTTGGTAGACATTTTGATAAGCTTCTAGTTTAACCCTCGCATACCGGAAAGTGGGTCAAAAATGACCCAGATGTTTTTTTTCGATTTATCTTTCTGAACATTTTTTTCATAACTAGTTCTTCTAGCTATTCCTAAAGTACACTTTAACTCACCTGATGTTTAGGTTTTGAAAAGGAAATTGTAACCTATCGAAACGCTAGGAAGACTGATTGGGGCTCATACAGGGAGGAACTTCAAAGTAAGTTAACCCATGTTAAAACCCAAATCCAGACCCCAGGTGATATTGAGGTTATTGTGGACCAATTAAATGACGCCATAATAACTTCATATTAGAACAACTGCCCCGTAATCACGAGGGAAACTAACAGGAAGGTCCCATGGTGGAACGATCACTTAGCCAACCTGAAGAAAAGATCAAGAAAACTTTTCAACAGGGCGAAAAATACCGGAGAGTGGGACCGACACGCCCAAGCTCTTACCGAGTATAACAAAGCTCTGAGAAAAGCAAAGACAGACTCATGGAGGAAGTTCTGTGGGGAAGTTGAAAACACAACCCAAACAGCACGTCTTCACAAAGTTCTGTCAAAAGATCCTTCAACCCCAGTCGGGAACATGAAAAAACCGACAGGGGAGTAAGCTCAGTGAAGAAAATTTTCTAATGTTTTTTTCTCATTTTCGTCACGCGGGTCATATTTGACGCGGTTGTGGGGTTCGACGCTCAATTTCATCCGTAGAATAAGGTGGGTATATCAAAAAGCATTTATATAATTTACTAGTTTTTTTTTGATTTGTATGGATGATGGCCGGAAAAATAAATTAGGAATTTGTTCATTCATTTTCGTTATAAGGTTTTTCATGAATTTGTTGATTTTTTTTGTTATGAGTTTTTCTTTGAATAAAAAACTGTTTGAGTTGTATTATATTTCGTTATATATTTCGTGTATATGATAATCGTGCATAGAATTCCGATATTTTCAAAGAAAAACGTTGGGTCAATTGTGACCCAGTTTTCGGAAAGCACGAAAAATACATATTTCCGGTTGGCAAGGGTTAATTAAGCTTTAATTAATCAATTTACGATTACAATAACGATAGCCGCCAATTTTTTTTATTTTTTTTTCATTATTAATAATAATCAGTTTTATTTTATAAGAGCCAGCCGAAGCGGTCGCGTAGCTCATTTGGATATCTGCGCTGAGAATACTGTAACCGCTCGGATCAGGTTTGTTAGATTGTGTCTTTATACTATACCAAGTATTCGTAAATGAACGTCTTTAAGTTTAAAAGCTTTGTATCGTGAAGAATTATTGTAATTTAATTATCACTACATTAATTTTTATTTTTAATTTTAGTAGGAACGATTTTTGATGATTGTTTTCATGTTGATTGTTGCAAAAAGGAATATGGTACAAAACATGATCGGTAAAGTGGAAAAAGTTAAAAAAAAAAGTGCCGCCCGTGCCGCTGGGATTTAAACCTGTGACCAAACTAACGTGATTTAATCGGTTACACTATAGCCACAACACATCCAACTGAGCTACGTAGTCACTTCCCGCTCGGCTAGTTTATCGCGCGATAAAAGTGACAATAACTGTTTTTGTAACAAATTTGTTTTTTTATACCGTTGGTATTATTTTAATTAGCCAAATGTTTCTACTTTGGAATCTGCATTTCAATTCTGATCATTGATTAATAAACCAATTTAAACCAAATTGTGCTTAAAAGATAATAATGGTACATTTAAAAATTTACATGTCTTTCCCTATGGACACCTTGTCAATTCTGGACTTTGTACAATTGAGGATCCTTTTCAGCTAGTTGAACGTTTTAATAGCTTCTAATAATGTTGTTATGTTTATTAGTAGAAGCTATCCTTTGTGACTTGTTGATAGTTTTGGGCCAACAGCACATTTATGTATTAATAGTAGAAAGCAGTCTTGAAAAATTACTCTACTCAATATATTGCAAGTAACCTACCCGCCGCGCCAGTATTTGCAGCTCGTGTGCCTGTTGCGATGTGATCTCGTCCGAGTTTGTTTTTGTAATGAGCTATCAGCAGATTATGTCCAAATTATACAAACATATAGTATACACCTGAAGGAACTTTATGGAAGACTATAGCGGGCCAGTGTGCGTAAATATGTGGGTTCTAGTAGCACTAAAATTTGAGGCAGGTGGAAGGGATCCGAATTTAATATACAGGGTTGGGCAAAAGTACGGAACAATATCTTTAATACAGCAACCGCGATTTTGAAAAAAATATTTACATGCAGGTTCCGATATGCAGCGGATACAATGAAGGTATTGGCGGTTTAAAAAGACTTCCGGTTTAGCCGGAAATGATATCAATTTTTTTATTTTAAATGGAACACCTTGTATAGGATACGTTAATAGAAATATTGCAAATTGTTAAATAACGTACAAACTTCTTGCTGAGTTCTAATTAAAATTTGAATTCGTCCTCTTTCAGTTAATTGAACCATTTCTGATGTTAAATTCGGCAGTTTTAATTAATTTTGGTTAACTAATTGATTACTGATTAGTGTGGTTGCACACTGCTCAATCTATCAAACAACACAATACGAACCAAGCATAGTTGACAACTTTACAAAACTGTTTAGGCTTCTCAGATTTTTTTGTTTTCATAAGCTGCTTGATAACAATTAGGAAACATTATTGTTCAATATTTCTAGAATTATTGAAAATAAAGACATAAAAGTTTATATCACTGAGCTCGGAAAAAATAGTTCTATCGATATATCACAAAATATACAGGGTATTCTATTTAAAATAAAAAAGTTGATATCTTTTCCGGCTAAACTGGTAGTCTTTTAAAATCGCCGATACTTTCATTGTATCCGCCGTATAGAGAACCTTCATGTAAAAAATGTTGTCAAAATCGCGGTTGCTATAATAAAGATATTTGCATTGTTCCGTACTTTTGCCCAACCCTGTATAGAAGATAGGCATAAGAGCAGCTTTACAGTCATAGGTTTAGACCTAAATGATTACAGTTGATACTACTTAGGACTAGATTTTCATAAAGATGCAATTCGAAATTTTATTTGTCTGGAAAAGATTGCTTGATATTAAAAAAAAACCACTGGTGAGCAATTTAGCTTAAAGAGAAATGTTTTATCATTCCCCGTTAAATGGTGAACGATAAATATTATGAAACAAGAGGGCGTTAATTATAAAATAGCTAAAACTCGTAAAAGGCGTCATAGAGAAATTACCTCATTAGAACAGACATCAAACTAGTGTTTCTCGAGTTCTATAGGTATGAGCAATATTTTTAAAAATCCGCAAAAGTTTGAATATACTTTACTTCACAGTTTTTATTTGCCAAATCTTGCCGTAGAGCTTCAAATCTGCAGATAGCTACTTACCAGTCTAACATATATCTACAAACTTTGTAGAGTGTAACATTCTGTCTCCCTCTGGCTATTATGATATCATATTTCCAAGCGTTCTGGCAACTATTTCAGGAAAAAGGCGTTAAGGCTATATTTTTTTTAAACAATCGTAGCAGCCGCTATTTTCAATTCTATACAGTATCAAAATAAACGTTGGTTTTCTGGAAAGCCTTTATTAGATCTCGTTTTGAAATTTACAATATTGAGTTTCTAAAAAAATGTGTCCAATTTTTGAACGAACAAACGTACTTACAGAAAATCACCCCTAAGACATACAGAGAGATCGAAAATAAACTTAATCGCGGGAGCCATTGAAAACAATAAAACTTATTGTAAACAAAATAATTCTTAACTTCAACAGGTTTTGTATTTTAGCCTTATACGTATTTCCACGTGTTTACGCGTCATTATTAAAGGCAAGATTAAAAGTAAACAGTGGGTGTTGCTATAGGAACAATAAATCTTCATAACTTGATCTTGGTTTTCTATATCTGCGTTCAGATGACTTGATTTCTCGTTCCAAAACGTCCAATAACGTTGAATTTAAGAGATCAATTTGTTCATTCCTTAAAGAAACAGATTTTAAATTTTTGTGTATGTTAAATGCTTCTAGTACATCCAACTTACGTTTATCATTACAAAAATGTAATAATTTTATAGTGTTATTAGATGTCATTAAATGATAGTGTTCTAATAAGTGTTTAGCCTAATTGGATTTGTGGGGGTTTCTACTTGTAACAACGTACGTGTTCCTTGTACCTAATATAGAATTTTTTAATTGTTTGTCCTATATAAACCGAATTACAGTGCGAGCAATTTAATTTGTAGATGCCTGATTTTAGTAAATTGTCTGTTTTTTCTTTAGCATTGATGCTAAAGAAAAAAGTTAAAGTCACACGAACTAATACTACAGTTAATTGTAGTTCAAATGTAGTTTTATAAAGTGCAGTGTAGATAGTGGTCATATTTTTCATGGGCTCCCACGATCATTTTTATTTTCAATCACTCTGTATAATTACGGTCAAAATCTCGAAATCTAAAATATTCATGAAATCAATACTTTCCTGTAGGTACTGAAAGTGTGGGAAAGTAAAAAGATAGTAAAAATGCCAGTATTCCTTTCGAAATAGACAAAAGTTTAGGAATTATTGTTTGAACAAATTTACGTTGCGATATACTACCTATACATATTCATTTACAAAATTAAGATTTCTTTTCAGTTTACAATTCGTTAATTATAAGGAATTAGAAAGTGTAAATGATTAAATTATCCTAATAATTTTTATCATAAAAGTTTATTAAATAAACATTAAATTCCGCATATCTCCCAAGAACGCCTTTCTTCGCAGATTATTTCTAATAATAGCATTTTGGTGAAATTCTGTTATAAAACTGTTATTCGCTATTAGATATCTGTATTAAAAATACCTACATTTCAGTGAAAGCGCACAATGCTCTGGTACAGTCAGTGAAAGTGCAAGTACCTACCACCGTTTAAGATGAAAGCGAGATGAAATTTCACATTACGTGGTCGTTATGTCACTTTCCAAAAAAATGTGGTGTGGCATGGGCCTACTGTTTTAGGTTAACAAACAAGCTACCTATTTCTGATTAGTAATTTTAGGTATAAGTAGTTACATTATGTACACAAATAAGAAATTGAAATAATATTGAACATAAAATTAATTGGTAAAAATTCTACAATTAGTCGCCCAACCGAAAAGAGAGATGCCTTCGGAAAACTTTGCATTCGTTAAGTTCCAAATTAGTTGGCTAAATCTTTAAGAAACTACAAAAATAAATAAATAGCAGAATGTATGAGGCGCCATGTGTGCCAAAATTAAAATTGTTAAAGAAGAAATACTTTGAATAAAGAAAAATAAAACTTCTGAAAGGAAAATAAAGTCTTTTAACGGAAAATAAAATTGCTTCGAGGAGAAAAATTTGTATTAAATGATTTTTTAAGCTTTCTTTTTTTTTTCTTTTAAAATTTCTGTTTCTTTAACAAAACTCTTTTATTTATTGCGCCCTCGACATTATTTAACAGCTCTTAAAACTTGGAAACTTGAACATTAGGTAAATATTGGTTTGTTATGCCACATGCTATATTTATTATTGAAGGAGATGCTCTAAATTGATATTATTTTAGATAAATATGATAAAATACAAAAACGTTGATTACTAAACAGTTTTACTTGACCGCATCCAGTGGTGCCAAACTCTACTTTTGCTTACGGGGCCAAATTCACGAGTCCTTGTAATAGTTTATCAATTTCAATTCGACATGCGTCACAGGGAACCAAATAATAATAGAATATTTTTAAAAATACACAAAATTAAAAACCTTATTTACCTGAAATTATTGAATAATTTAAATTGGTCAAAAACATATACTTAAAAGCCTTGTACACATTTGATTTTAATTTAATTGTATAAAACAATACTTTAAAGTGGGAGCTGTCCGAAGACGTAATGCACTTGTTTAATAACTTTGATTTATTTATATAACAGTGATCACTTGACTTAGCTAAATTGCCGTTATTTAGTTTTAGTTAATCTTAAGCCGGTGGTAGTTCCAGGGCAGCTGCACACATTTGTGTACCATCCATGATTGTAAAACACATGTTGACACGTGTCAATGAGTTTAGCGCCTGTTGTGTGGATTATTGGGGCCAATCTAATATTTAAAACTTCACGCTCTCACATTTTAGGGATTAGGGTAAATATTGAGTTGTAATTATTAACATAAATTGGGAAACTTGACAGCTTTAATTAGCACAAGTGTTCAAGAAAGCTAGAGAGTGTGAGACAAAATAATATTGATACTTCTATCCAATCAAAAATTAAAAGAGAGTGGGGCTGTAATTTTACTAGAAAAATAAATAAGTCCAAACTCTTGGAGGATGAGCATGAAATTGAATAAAAGAGTATGTTCCCTAAAGCGAGGGATCAATCTTCTGATTCTCAAAGATCACTCAGTTCGCTGAAATCTTAACGTCAGTTTGGAAGCATTATTGCTAACATTCCGTTACAGTATTAAAACTCTGGGACTTGAAACTTCAAAATACAATATCATAGTAGTGGGTTTTGGGCTACGAAGAGCACTTTGCCAAAATCAAATAGGCTTAGGCGTAGATGCTTATTCTTGTCGGTGCACCTGATTAGGCGTATCAAAAGCGGCGCCATTGTCCTTTGGGAATTAGGCGTAGCTATTGCAGGGAAGTCGATTAAAGTGAGTGACGACGCTATTTCCATATTGGTTGCGGCAAGACGCTCTTTTCGCGTGTTGTTGTTACGCATTTGTACGTAATCGATCGCTGTTATTGGGTTAAGTTCTCAGGCGTATTGGTAAGCGGCGCTATTGTCCTTCGGGAATTAGGCGTAGCGGCCAAGGCGCTGTTAGAATGAGATCTAATCATGTTGAGAATATTGCGTAGACATGAGTGATATCACATGGTGTTCCTGTAAAGAGTACCCAGTTACTTGCGTTATCTGTACAATACTCGACATTTATAAACAGTCCCAAAAAGAAGTATCAGTATAAGTAAAACTGGGGTATAAATTTGGATTGGCTACTTTACTTCATACAACTGTCGTGCATATTCTATCTAAATGGTTTTTGGACGCATAACACCAATATTTGCACTACATAAAGAAATAAATAGTTTAAAAGGTTTACTGTTGTTTATATCAGCTTAACATCTTATCCTTTTTAACCTCGATAAAGACAGGGTAAATCAGACATGAGCAATAATTAAAACACAACGTAGGTCAGACACCGATCATCGCAAATAAATAAGTAATCAAGCATCAGCAATTGATTATTTTCACATAATACTATTAAACTTGCCAAATAAAAATATCTACGGCACTGCACAATCACAATCATTCTGTCGTAAATGTATTACGTTACAGTTAAAATTTACATTATGCTGTTACATTGCGCCAGAATGGTCAAATATTCGTGGATACAAGACCTAACAGGAATTTCTGGAAATCGCAACTTTTTATTTATGTAGGGTACGTTTAAATTACAAACTCAAAAATTTTTTTCGTAACTGCGTGTAGGAGTCAGGCCCCCACGTACTTGTTTGCCGTGGGAGCCATGGCCCCTTGGGGATAGACGCCTATGGCACCAACTAACTTTTCAAAGTTTTTATTTAGTCTGACACACTTTATGTTTATTTAGTATGAATAAAATACTTTATTATTTATAAATAAAATTTGTTTATTACCTAAACTTAACTTTTCACAGCAAGGTTCAATTTCTGTCCCAGTTTTCCTATATTCTACAATTTTGGGTCACCCACAACTTACCTTAGAATTTATCAAATAAAGGTTGTTTTTTAAAATACGTATTTTACCATTCTTGAATTTGGTATAAATAATCTGGTACCTACTGACTTGAAATAATTATTCTGTTAAGCAAATAGTAATTCAGATTTTAAAAACCTGTAGATTCCTTGAATTTGGAATTTTAAAGAAGGGATGCAAAGAATTTCTGGAAAGGCTCCAAAACTGATGTATAAATACATGCAAAAATGTTAACATGGTTTAATGTACAGTATGTATTATTTATCATAAGTCTGCTTATAACATTGCAATGCTTCTCAAAACTTTGGTGATGCTTTTCAACTGCTCGAGTATCTATACACTAAAACAATATAATTTATTCGGCTACATAAAAAACTACTACACTGTAATTCATTTCACTTTTGTTTTCACAGAATTTTCCCAGGTAACGGCAAAATTTTCCAGAATACTGAAATACAGAGATTAATATTTCAAACTTATACTAAAGACATATTACCATAGATTATTAATCTATGATATTACAATACTTCCGATATTTAATATTCAAATTTCCAAGTTTAAAGAGCTGTCAAGTAACGTCGAGAGCGCCCTGCAAGGCAGGATATCTACCGACTACGCCGTGCAGCTCCAGCACAACGTTGCCAAAGGGGAACTCTCGTAAAGAAAGAAAATTTAACCAAGGAAAAAAACTTTATTAAAATACCAAAATTTTTAAAAGAATATAGAAAAATATTTTTTTTGTTAAAGAGATTAAAAAGAAAAGAAAAATAATTTCAAAGGAAAATATAAAATACGAAAGAGTAATTTAAAACTTTTTTTTTTCTTTTAAAACAATTTTTTTTTCTTTTAAAAATTTGGTTTTTCGGTAAAAGCTTTATTTTTCTTTATTTAAACTTTTTGTTCCTTTGAACAATTTTCATTTTAGCACAAACGGCGCCTCATAAAATAGTTTCTATTTTAACTTGTTTGTTTAACTTTTTGTTTGAATTACCTGCAAACGAAAACAAATTCTTTTTGGTAACCTAAAATAATGAGGCACATGCTACGCCACATTTTGCACCTCTATTATTTCTTATTTCCTAATGGCAAAGCTTCAAAATCATAGGATGTATAATTTGAATGTTAAGTCGTTACTCGTTCATTTTTATATTTTAAATTATTTCTAATTTAAAAACAAAAAACATAACAAATTAACGCAAAATAATAAAATATGACTTTGGTCTCAATAATTCACGACAGCGGTGCTAATCATGATTATTTCTTGTTAACAATCGAAATACGTTTTAATTTTAATTCGTCTGCATACACGCTTAACAGGTTTGTAAAAAATAATTTATGGATATTTCTATAGTTTTTACAAACTAATCGTGAAATTTGTCATTCAACTTGTGACGCCTACGATATCTTCAGAAATAAATTATTCTTGTTAGTTGGTTAATACAGTGATTAGGCATTTGTGAAAAGTTACATTTACATGCATTTCCTGCATTACAATTAAACAATAGCACTTGGAAAAAATCTACTCATATTTGCGTAAAAAGTTCAGGGTTAGGTACAATATTACCTACGTAAATACATTTTCTTACTCGTGCGAATAATTAAAGTAAATACCATAATTAGAGAAGCAGTATATTTTCAAGTTTTAGGTAAATAAAATGCTTCTTTGCAAATATTAAGTGATCGAGTGGAAAATTCCCGTGTTAATTTTCTTCGTAAAATATCACTTTAATGGAAAAGGTCATAGCACGGGCATTACTAACCACTTACAATTAAAAAAAACCTATTAGTGCATAAATAACACCTTTATTAGCATTCCTCTACTTATCATCTTGAATGAGAAATTACTGTTAAATTGCTACATTTAATGTTTATGGCTATAAACTGTTTCGAATGATAGTAAACTATCTGTCCAGATATCCTTAATTAATGAAGTTACTACAATTAAAATGTTCTTCTAAACTGGACTTTACTACTACATAATATATCTTATTTTACGATTTTCATTGACATATCCGAAACTAGAAAAGTTAGATAGTTTGTTAAACGGGGAAAGCAGCGAGGGTATAGAAAGTAGTGTAAATTTAGGATGCCAAAGTAAACCTGTTTTTGTTTATTTGCAAAATATTCGCGGCTTACTAATTGGTATACGTTTAATAATTTGGCGCAACCGGAAGCGGATTATTGGAGGAAAAAAACCTGATAGATATGTTTATGTTTGTTACAACAGAAATGCTTCTTTTTTATACTTTTTCTTGTTTACTTGTTTCATAAATTTGCATTTTCTAAATAGCAATCACAGAAGGCCATAACTTCTTCAAAAGAATACTTTATCTTGTTTTTAAGGATTTGGCGAATTTTCAAGTTATTTCTACAAATCAATAATCAGTAAAGCACTGCCCTAGACTTTCCCATATGTTGGAAACGTGTATATTTCATATTCTGACAGGTATTTATACACAACAGTGCAGCCATTAGGCGCCCGTCTAGGTTTCCCAATGCTTACGGACGTAAAAAAGCTGAAGTGTGGACTTCGAGTGGACTTTCTCATACTAAATATTAATACTTGCTGTAGTTTCAAAAGTGTAACGTTTAATAATTATAACGTTGTACAGTTCACCGAGTATTAGAAGAAAACAAGCAGCGAGAAATTGAATTTGCGATAGCTGTTCAATTGGTTTCCGTACCGTAACTCTACCCATAGAACCAGCGACTAACTGCACGAAAGCAAGGTAAGCGCCCGCCGCGCTTCGGCGAATTAAAAATTCCGCTTCGAATGTCGGACAAAAATTAATTGGGAAGTTATCAAAAATATGCAAAGAATGAAAAATATATTTTTAATTAAAAGCTAAACGGTTGACAATTCTAGCAAATCTTAATAAAGTACTTTAAATAGTCTATCGAAATAATAAAAGTTTATAACGATTGACGTTAGCGTTTTTGAATAAATAATCAATTTCAAATTTTTTAAAAGTTCCTGGAAGGCGTCAGACTAAACTTTGGGAGCTTAGTAAAACAAATTAGTAGTTCAATGCAAGCTATAGCGGCTCAGAAAGTTTAAAAATAATCGTGTAGGCAGTTTTTGAAATATATTTTTCTGAAAATATTCAAAATTTTGATGCAGCGTCATTGCGATCGTTTTCTGATTTTCGAAATTAATTTTATTTCATCGTATATTACCCACAAAGGGCTCTCAAACAAGTGGTAGCTAATCCCGATTAGACAACTTTTTGAGTAAATGGGCGTTAAAGTTAAGATTTTCAAAATATTGTAGCGGCCGCCATTTTAAAGCTAGAAAATTCGGTAAAAAAGTTTTCGATTTGCCTTAAGTTTTACTCTCAGATTTCGTGCTCAAATTTACAAAATTTAGTTTTGGAAAAAAACGCTACCAAAAAAACATGTCTAACTTCCGTTTCCGGTTTCGGACAATTTTGAAAAGCTTAACTAGAACGACAATTTTCCATATAACTTTTGATCAAAATCGGGCCAGTACTTTCGCCTGTAGAGGCGTCACCCACTCACACACCCACCCACCCATAGACAGACATTTTTTACAAACCACTTTTTTGGGTGCTTCGAGCCCCAAAACGTATATTTTTCCGTTAAAACTAGATTTCAAAAATTTTCATGAAATCAATACTTCCCTATACCAAAGGTATTTGAAAGTAAAAAGAGACACATATTTCCTCAAAATGTTATGAATACATCTTTACGGTAAACTAAAATTAAAACAAGAAATAAAATAATATAAAATAATATTTGTTGTGGCAAGTACAATCAAATAACGTGTCATACACCAATCTTTCTACCAGGAGGAGCTGCAAAATCTTATAGCTTCTAACAGCATTTATACAGCAGTACAACAAATTGCACTAACTTTGATTACTACGCAAGGGGTACATGCACGCCGTACAAGTATATTCCATTTCTTTGCTAAGGCTACTAGATGACGGTGGTACAAAAAAAAACATAATGTGATGTGCAGTCAAAACGAACCACAGTCTTTCTAAGAAACGAAAATATATTTTTTTATTATTTTACAGATTTCTTAGCAAAGGACTAACGTAAGTCACAAATTGGGAGAGAGAGAAAACAAAACATCAACCGCCTAAATATTTATGAACCTAAAAATTAAATTGTAAATCCTATTCTGCTGTTGCTTATTAGCAGTTTAGCTTAAATAGACATGTCGCATTGCCCTTCCCCCGGGTCATTAAAAAATACATAATTTTGAAAATTATTTTAATTCACAGTTTGTGGGTGCGGGTGCGGGCACGGGTTCGGGTGCGGGTGGGGTGCGGGTGCGGGTGCGGTTGCGGGTGCGGGTGCGGGTGCAGGTGCCGGTGTGGGTGCGGGTGCGGGTGCGGGTGCGGGTGCGGGTGCGGGTGCGGGTGCGGGTGCGGGTGCGGGTGCGGGTGCGGGTGCGGGTGCGGGTGCGGGTGCGGGTGCGGGTGCGGGTGCGGGTGCGGGTGCGGGTGCGGGTGCGGGTGCGGGTGCGGGTGCGGGTGCGGGTGCGGGTGCGGGTGCGGGTGCGGGTGCGGGTGCGGGTGCGGGTGCGGGTGCGGGTGCGGGTGCGGGTGCGGGTGCGGGTGCGGGTGCGGGTGCGGGTGCGGGTGCGGGTGCGGGTGCGGGTGCGGGTGCGGGTGCGGGTGCGGGTGCGGGTGCGGGTGCGGGTGCGGGTGCGGGTGCGGGTGCGGGTGCGGGTGCGGGTGCGGGTGCGGGTGCGGGTGCGGGTGCGGGTGCGGGTGCGGGTGCGGGTGCGGGTGTGGGTGTGGGTTCGGACGCGAGTGCGGGTCCGGGTGCGGGTGCGGGTGCTTATTTGGTTGGTCATAAGCAAAGCAACTTGTATAATTCTGCAGTTTTTAAGATCAACAAAACAATAAGCGAAGTACTTCGTCTCAACTTTCCTATTCTTCACAAATATGTAAGTTTAAAATTTTTAAAAGCATTTTATCTACGACTGCTTGGATAAGAACTTATTAAGTCATTCATTTGCTTTAAGTAATGTAGTTCATTATGGCATTAATGTAAAATGAGTTATAAAATGAATTAATTACCTAACTCATTTTATTAACCCGAACAAAACCAGAGGGAGTACTTTGCCAAGTTTCTACTAACAAAAAGACGAAATTCATAAGCGCTGGTTGGGTTGCGTAATCTCAAAGGCAGCCGTATTTCTCGAGTTGAGGCAGGTCGAAGAGCTCCGAATTTAATATATAGAAAGAATAACAGCAATTGCTAATCATCGACATCGCTACGTCGTAGGGCGTCGACCACAGGTTGAGCTAATTAATGTTTAAGGTTTAAGATAAATTCGGCATTAGCAACACTTCCTTGATTTTTAGATGCAGTTATAATTATGTAAGCTAATTCTCCCTCTCCTATTTTTTAGTCGATGAATTTGTTTTTTTTGTTTTCTGGTGCGCTTTAATTTCAAAATCAATTATTCATTTTCCGTAAATATTCAAAATCGATTAATTTGTCTTAGTTTTGTATGACATAGAAACTAGTTTTTTCGTCTTCTAACTACATTTGTATTCTTATGCTTATGCCGACTGTAAACAAGGGTGTAACAAAACAGGATGCTACCGCAACAGATTGAGTCAAGAGTACAGTTGTTAGGGCTATAATTTGACGCTACAAAATATATTTTTGAAAACATAAAATGTAATTATTTTAAAGTACGGACACGTTCGGACGAAGTGCTTCCTCAATTCATTTAATGATTTTGTCGGTTGTAATAACAATTAACTTTTGTAGTTATCTAACATCGTACACTGATCTGTATAGTGTGTTGCCTACATATATTGGCGGAATTTCTCATAGATTTCTTTAATCATCGATTGACAATTGTAACAATGATTACATTAAATTAAACAGATTAAATTAAATATAAAATTGTAACGATTACCAAATAATAGTTTTTTGTTTTTAGAATTGCGTTAAGTTACGCCGTCTACCGCAAAATTTTTCGTAGAGAACCGCTTAATAACATTACCAATATAATAATAATACCTAATAATTTTTTTTAATTAATAATTTTATGAATACTGACAATAATAAGAAAATTTTTTTAATAGCATTGCTAGGGACAGGGAGGCAAAGGAAGCAACTGCATCCCCTCCACCCCGCCCATTGGATACGGCGCCCCCGAGCAAAACATTCCTTACCTTAAACAAATAAAATTTAAGCAACGAAATGGTAGGAAATGAAATATTATGGCAATCAAATATTATGGCAATCAAAGATGTATGTCTTTTTATATAATAAAGATATAGATTCGTTCATAGGTTTGTGCAAAAATATTGGTAAGGCTGGTAATGACTTTCCAATAAAAAATGTTGAGGATGTATTTATTACCTTTTATTATATTTATTTTAGAAAGTATATTTACCCTATTAAATAAAACTTTTTAAAATATTTTTAAGGCTGTCAATTAGTACTGTCAGAGCTTAAAGAACTTTCAGTCTAATGACTAATTATTTAACAATCACTGTGGGACAAGAGAGGCTAATCTTGACACTTTAAGTGTTAAGCCAAAATATGCAGCCAATATTATTTTTAAAAATATGAATACTTTTAAAAAATACAGAAAAATACAGTTATAATTTTTATTTACATTGTGTTGTACTTTATTTTGGTTTATATGCTTAAATAAAATATTTTTTGTTTTCTTTATTCAGGTTTAAACATTTAAATGTTAGTGCCTTTTGGTGCTTCTTTTAGCTCTTCCCCCAGCCGCGGCTGGGGCAAGAGCTTCTAAATGCTGGCTACGCTACTGAATTTCTCCCAAAAATAATATACAACAAAGTGGCCCATTAAAGCTCATATGTACATATTTGACATCAGTGGCGTAGTTATCATACCGCCAATAGTCGCAAGACGATGGCGCCCTGAAGATTTAGGAGCGAGCCAGTGGAAATAACTAGATTTCTATATACCGATGATTTGGTATTAATAAGATACTCGTAGAACCCGTCGGCTACACCCCCCGATTGTTTTGTTTATTGCATTGATAGCTTTGGCAGAAGCGTCATTTCGCGTTTTATTCGGCCCCTGGCCTCGGGGAGGGGGGACACGACACCATAATGAAAAGTTAGTTCCTGATTATAAAATGTACGAGATAAGGGTTGCTACTACCCTCTCTTGGCTAGAGTGCTGAACACTAGCAATGACGTTTAGAATGCATAACAACATTATATAAAGATTGGTAGATTTTGAAATGTAATCGTTCGTTTCGAAGAAGAACATTTGGTACCTGCTACGACAGTTTGACATCAGACAAATTAGTTATTTTTTCTGTTGACAGTTGGAAATAATACATTTCCTACTCATGAAAACACTGTGAATTAGTTGATAATTTAAATTTGGTGTTATACCTATTGTTTAAAGTTTAGTTTTCAAAATCAGAGGAAGGCATTATCTTTCCCTGACCCTCCTAAAGCCTTTTGCGTAGCGGGCCGCAAATGAAAGATATTTTATAGTAAATCCAGATCCCTTCCACCTTTCACAACTTTAAGTGACCGCGCATTCAGTAACATGTTCTATCTGTACTAAACCGAAATGCTTTACCCCACTCTCAACTTGTAGTGACTGTGTGTTTAGTACCATTACTTACATCTCGACACAGGTTATATTATTATATATCTTTAACTCAATTTTCTGTTATTGTGCGTAAGAGAAAAAGCGTAGGGCGTAGTCGACAGGTTCAGCTAGTTTCAAAAATTAATTTGCGGTTGCTTTAATTCATGTGATATTAAATTTTAGCGTTTGTTATTTTAATTGAAGCTACCAATATTTGGGTCAATGAAGTGTCGAATTTGTACACACGACCGTCCGCTCATGTAGCTGCCAGACATGGATTCAACGTTCTAAGCAAAATATGTAGTAAACTGTAAAAACCCGCTCGGTTTTGGTATTAAAAACAAAGAAACAGGCATACAATATTTTATAGGAAAAGTTAATACTATGTTCTTGTTATAGGTGTTAAAATTCGTTGGTTTAATTGTTATTTTGATGCTAATTCGTTTGACTATTTATTTAAATACTGTTTTTAATTAAATTGTAATAATGTTCTGTGTGCAACGCTTTTATTATATTAATTGTTTGTGTTTGATAGAAATTATATCGAATGTGCTGTGCGAGATTCCAGATTTGTCAGGGTGGAAGTAACCCATAAATAACTAAATTATAGTAACAGCAACATCAACATTGGCAGAAAACAACCAATAAACTGAGTGGAGATGTCGTCGCGTGTTATAGTGATAAATACTTAGGACACCTAAATAGAAGCATCGGAATAAGTAAGTAAGTATCTACTAACATAGGCGGCGACTGCGAAGGTGCTCGAGCACCCCTTGGAGCTAAGTTAGGGTTTCTAAGCACCTCTCAGAAAAACCACGATTAAGATATACTTAAAAATTGTTGAAATGTTTTGAATGATTAGAGGAATTCTGAAACATTTTATAAATCTACTTAGATTTATTTGTTATATAATTAATAGGGATGCACCGAATGTTTGGAGGGCCGAATATTTGTACATTGCTTGTTGAATATTCCGTTAACCCAAAATATATTTTTTCGAAACAGTCAAATATTTGGAGAATATTCGGCATTTTGTGCACTAAATGAAAACATCACTAAATTGCAAATTTTTCGTATAATTTGATGGTGTAATTAAAATTATAATACATGTAATAAAGTTATAGTTTTGGTTGCCAAACGGGAACGCTTTCCGCTTACGTAGCCGAACGCACTCACTGATAACCAGTAAGTATTCAGCACTCGACGGAACAATTGGCTAGAGTTGGCTAATATTAGATACTTAGCCAAATGGTTGGCCTAATAAATCAATATCTGATATTTAACCAAATAATTGACTTAATATTTGGTACTTGGCCGAATATTTGGCACTCAGCTGAATATTGAATGAAATATTCGGTATTGGGCCAGTGACCGAAATCACTATTCGTTGAATTGCTAATAATAAATATTAATTTTAATGAAGTGGCATACAGTGATATAAGTCTTCTATCTGTTCATTAAAATACGTTCAACATAATAAAGCTACGAGATTGTATTAACTTATAGCTCTAAATTTTATATACCAACCTACACATGCAACACCTACCTTTAGTAAACGATCCGTTTAGCCCATTAGACAGCAGCTAATTTCGTGGAACTATTATATAACACACAATTTATTTAGCCAATCAGAGTGCTCCATCTCCATTTTAATAAGTGAAAAAATCATGATAACACCACTCTTTGGTACCGCTGCGTTTTTTAGCGACAGGGGCGACCAATTAAGATCGACAGCACGTGAAAAACGACGATCATTTCCGATATGATTCGTTAATTTCGTATACGTCACAGTTAATTGTGTGTAGTATAGTGTATAGTTGGGTTGACTGTTAACTCGTGCTAGCTAATTTTGACATCGTTTTAACTAGCACTCGTTAACAATCAATCCAAATTTATAGAAAAGATGGAATCACTATTGCATTAGTTGTGAGAAAATAGAGTTTCTGCATTTAGTAATTGATATAAAAACACAACCAAAATTTGATTTATTGTTAATGTGAATATTCCATTAATTGTTTTATTTATGACCAACATTAAAAAAAATGTTTGTGACTACGTACCGACTTAAAAAAACGCACTTGAGTATTTCTCAACAAAATACTTGATCACCCCTGAGGATTTATAAACGATAATGCTTTTAGAGAATTCAGGTTCCAAATAAATATAAAAATCGTTCTTTTAAACAAAATAGTGTAATGAACGAAATAAATAGATAAAAGTACATGTCATACCTTACTAAATTTTAAATTTATGGTTTCTATTAATACTATTAATAAGAATTTATCAACCACTAATTTTTAAAAATAAATATACAAATAGTATTCTAGTCAATAATAAAGAATCCATATTTACCTAATGTTAGTTGTTTAAGACATGTTTCTTCTATTTTGTAAACGATTTTTAAGCGATCACATCATGCTTTTATTGATTGTACAACTAAATACACTATTATACTATTCTAAATTCTGGTCCCTTGTGAGTTTAGCCTACTGTCATTTTTACAGATTTGGATGTTTGAACAATCGATTTCGCTGTCTACTTTTAACGAAACTGCCGTCTGTATCTAAATATAACAATTTTTAAAATCCTTACATTTTCTTATCAAAACTGGAACTCAATACTCAATATTAATATTATTTATCTACTATTCGAAGGAATGAAAATGGTCTTCTACATGAATACATTTAATATGAAATGATATCTAAGGAATGTAAAACTACTGAGCTTAGTTAGGATTTGTAACTATCTATATACGCCCTGTTTCGAAGAGTTGCATTGCCTTCTGCGGTATAACTTCTTGTAATTTCCTTAACTTTATCAGACGTTTCATAAAGCGACGTTTGGGTTGGGAAGCACACACCAATATTTGGCTTCTTAATACTACCATTTGCCTAAAATATTGTTTTTAGTAAGTTGCACACAAACTTGTTTTTGAAAATGTTACCTCATTAGCAAGTTTTCCAGTTTTCTTTTTGAGGTATGTTTGTTTGTAGAAGTCAGAGAATAAAAAGTAAAACATAACTGCATGGAGCCCGATCCACCAAACGAATGCTTTTGGATAATTGCAATCTACGAAGAGAAGTTGGAAAGCGTGAACCATGACGAGAATGAATTGTACCTGAAAATAGATATTGTTAGGTAATGTTCGTGCGGTTGTTTTCTGCTTGTCGGGAAGTCTAAGTAGTCTTGTAATAATGCCAAAAAGCCATATTATCGTGACAATGCAACTAGTTTTTGTCAATAAAAGAAGGCGTGGAACTTAGGGAGTTTTAAATTTAGATGTTGAAGGCAGTTTAGGATTGGTACTCGTGGTAACTAAAAATTCCTTGTAAGTGTCACTGTCAACACTCAAATGAGGTTATGTATGTAAACAAGCAAGCCTTGATAAGTTAACAAACGGCTTGGGAAGTTTTGGATAAGAAGCTTACCAACAGTGTAAGTTGGGTTGCCTATATTTTGTGGTCACGTGGGTATCAGTAATTAATGAAGGCTCTGTACCTGTGTTACTAAGAAAAAATGTTCAAGAATTTGGAAGTAGTAAAATATGTTTAATGGCAGGAAACAGACAAATAGACATTTCAAAACGATTACACGTAAGACTGCATGCCAAACTGGTTTCCTCATCTAACACTTGTACTAATTTACAAACTAAAAAAATGTAATGGGTAGCGTAGCTTCAATATTAACCACTCACCATTTGAAGAGTTGTTAAATATTTCTTCCACCACAAATATTTTTGCATATGTGGTCCAAAAGCTGCGAGAAGGTAATAAGAATACATCACAATGTGAACGAAAGTGTTGAGTAGCCCAAAGAAGGTAGAATGGCCACCAGGTGTGAATTTAACGCCAAACCAGACTGACATTGGCATAACTCCATGGTGAATCACATGAAGTGTTGAAATATGGTCGTTTTTCTTACGTAAAACGAAGAAAATCTGTTAACAAAAAACCATTCACTCATTTTTGTCAAATAATATTAGTATCTATAGCTTACCGTATCAAAAAATTCCGTGAATTTAGAAAAGTAGTACCACCAACAACCATGTGCCATCTAAAAAACAAATAAATAACTCTTCCTTGTCAACAAAATAAACGCAATTTTATAAAATATGTGTTCAGAACAGTTTAACTTCACCGTTTCATTCACTTTTCGGTCACGTAATAATGCAAAAACAATCAAAAAAAAAACAGAAATCAGGTTTTACCTTCAAAAGGACAAGTAAAGTCAGGCAGTTGGAAACCGAAAACATGTACATGCAATTCAAATTGGGCAAACACTTTTTTTTATCTTATATCTAAGCGTTATGAGTAATAGCAAACCGTTTTTGAGTTAACCATAACGAACATGAGAAGTCTCTTTAAGCACACAGCACTTATACAGCGTGTTCATAAAAAGTTTTTTATACATTTGAAGATAGGTTCCTTGGTTTAAAATAAGACAAAAAGTCTATATCAGGGTCTGATTTCTTTAATCCGCAATTTAAATCGAGTGACCCAATGAAAACATGAATTAAATCAAGATACTTAATCAGATAAACCAAGTGCTTTACTCTGCAAAAAATACTCAAAACGTACACCTTGCAGACACTTCACGACCCAGCGTGAAAGGAATTATGGATTAAAACAGGGTTGACAAAACTCATAATTTAAAAAATATTAAAAATACGTGTTTTGTTTTTAAATTGAATTTACATAATTATACCTTAAGTTATTCTATAGAAGCCATTATACGGTATTTAAAAAATACTGCAAAACAATTCTTCGTAAACTATAAGCCAGAATTAATTTTATTGTATAATGATTTAATAATTGATTACAATATAAAGAAGTTTATTTGAATCATAATTAATAACGCAATTTAAATAAAATTATTATGCTCGTTCCAACCCAAACCGGTTTAAATAACAACAAACCTATTTTCTTCATGCGGTGGTCCATAATAACAAAATTTTGTTCGAAAACGCACACTTTTCAAAATAGAGCTCTCCAAAGAGGGGTAACGCCAAATCACGTTTTTTGGATGAATGTATTGCTATTGAGTGTTCAACGCTATATCACAAGAACAATGCGATGCTTCCTTTTTCTATATTTGACCAATCCAAAAAAAAACTGTAATCGAAAATTCAACGTGTAGAATTTTCACTATCAAATTAAGTAAGCGCTTGTGAGCTACGGACAATATTGCAATATTTAGCAATATTAATAATAATTATTTTGTAAATAAAGATAATTAAAGTTGCTGGTTAAGTCATATTGTTGAATGACCTTTCAAATACCACTCGTGACAAGAATTTTCTAGATTTTTATACAAATTATTGCAAATTTCCCCCAACAAAATTACCCTAAAATTTTTTGTGCTGGTCTTGTTTTGTGAAATTATGACGCAACCATTTCCACGAAAACGACATCATTCTCAAAAAATTCTTGACGCTTGTGGTGTTGCCTGTGATAATTTACGGTTTCGATTGCTTCGTTAAAATCTATCTAACAGAGACGTAGATCGAGGGTCCTCAACGTTTTTCATGTATTTTTTACACACTCAAAACTTTTTTTAAGTTTTGACTTGACAATCGTTTCCGCTGATACAAATACAAAATTCGCTTTGTTGAACAGTTTTCGAGATAATTCGATCTTAGTGAAAAATCGAGTTGCCATGAAAGTCTGGATGTTACTTCAAAATGTGAAACGTAAGTCCTTAAATGATTTTGTTTAATTAAAAAAAATAAATTTATAAACATTAGACACTGGTTTAAGCAATGAATTGTTGAATCAAAAGTGTCCTAGCGGAATTTGTGAACTTCGCCCAACGTGTTTTTTGTAAACTTCTATTGCAAAAATACACTGTGCCAAAATGTTAGATATGTTCTTCATGCTTTCAGCAGTACTTTATATTGTCAAATATCCATGAAGTCAGCGACTACGAACATGCGTTCCGTTAATTCGTTGTTCCTAAATAATAAGCGCGCATATATTGTAAGTGTTTTTCTCTTTTTATGTGTATGTATTAGATCTTGTCTAAGAATATAGTAACATAATATATATAATTGTAAAAACATAACAGCATAATGTATTTTTTCTATTTTGGTTCTTTACTGACTATTTTATGAAACTCATTTGGATTTCGTAAAACAACTCCTAAAAGAATTCAAAATTTTATTTTGTTAGGTTGGTGACAACCATGTGATAACAAAACCTTCACGCGTTATAAACATAACCTTCAAATTATAAGTTCTAAAAATTAAGATCATTTAGCTTATTTTCCGCTACTTTGCGTAGCTCGGGTGGGGTGCAAGATAATTCTTCTTCCATCTTATCTTCAAATCTTAGGTATTTTAAAAATTAACTCACTTTCAAATTGTTTGTCTAAATTTTAATTTGACAGTAGTTTGAATTGTTTGAAATGTGTTTTAAATGTTACCAACAGCCACATAACAAAAACAAAAAACCAAAAATTTTCCTAATCGATTATATTTTTAAATTAAAATATAAAATAAGGTAATTTTTAACTTTTTGGACCAAAATAGAAAAAATAGTATAAAATACACGTTTCATAAGACATTTAAGCGCACTTGTCCATTAGAAATCGACAGGCTGTAATGAAAGTGTATGCGACGACTTAACTGAGCAGTTAAATTTAAATACGGACTTTTCCCAAACACCGGTTAGTAGCACCTCTGCAGCAAGCGGAATTTGCAGAAAAATGTGTGATGCGGCAGGCCGTATATAGGCGTCAAGTCAATGTCAATCAAATAGGCCGCGATTTTAAGTAGGGACTTTTGCGCATCTCAATTCTTCACATTGATTTATCTAGAAAATGGTGGCGACTTTTAACAAGAGCATCTTTTTCGTGTATTTTGTGATGCAGAATACGTTTAAGTCAAAAATTACAAGTGTGTTTAAAGAATACGTTAAATAAACGTACTTCGAGAATCTCCCACATTTACGCTCCTGAGCTGGTTGCTGAATTTGAATAAATACAAGTAAAAATGTAAATTATCAGTTAAAATAACTGTTCAAAATTTGAATCAAATATGTTAATTTAAGACGGAGATGTTAATTAAAACGTAATTTGATTGCATCGCGTTTAGAGGGCTGGTGCGTTTTCAAAAATTAGTCTATTTGAAATTGTTTTTAATTTTCGGCACAGAAAACTAATCAGAAATTCATAAAAAACCTTTTACAAACATCCTGTAGAAATTTAAACGTTCAACATTTATTAGTTAACAGGATATGTTAAAAACATTTCTATGATCAAACTAAAGTTTGTGGTTTTTGTGTTTGTAGAATAAAATGTTTTAAAATATTATTCAAAATAATAATCTAAGTACGAAAATTTAACAGTTTTTGAGACTAGTATTAGTATATTTTAATTAAAGTATATGACATTTTAGATTTTTTGTTTTCGACTATAACTCATTTGTCATTTATGTTACATATTTCTAGTTAACGCATTATTATGACACTTTTTTATGCTGAATCTAAATTTTTTATCAGATTTGGTATAACTGTTACCATTGCTCATTTTCGACTGTCAATTTTTTTTCTTATGGTCGGCATTTTAAATTTTTTCATATTTGAATACGATGTGTTACACTTTGCATTTTGTTTAAGTTTTGAAGAAAATAAACATTTCATAAGAGTGCCATGGAAAGACCATGTCATGTAATTTATTTTGAAAAAATTCTAGTAGGTCATGAACTGATGAAAGTAAGTTTAGATACATTAGGTACGCGAAAATTTCAGGAAACTTGGTTTATAACGTAGGCAGCAGGTTAAGTTATTTTTAACAAAAACAAATGAATGACACAATTTATTACTAACACACAGATTAGAGAGTTTATTTTAGACGAGCTTCTGAGCATGTTTTACAACGGTGTCAAATGTTTTAAATATTTATGTAATAATTGTTTGCAGTTCTAGTGTTATCTCTTGCGTTTATTTAATCTAACATGTGAGCAAACGAAAGTGATATGGAGTTTGGCTTTGAAAATTGAAACGTATGTCTGTTAGAACTTCAACTTTGACATGACGTTGACACTTCTAGAAGTAATAATGTACATAACAATGTGATTTCGCTTTCGTTTGTTCACATTGAATTAATCACAGACATATGTTTCAATTTTCAAAACCAAACTTGATGTCACTTTCGTTTGCTCACATGGTATTATTCAAATTTGTTATGTCAGTTGCAAATATAAAAAGTGCAAGTAGAATTTTCAGTAAATCGTGTATGTTAAAAAATTTGTCATTCATTTGTTTTTTTAAAAGATAAGATAACCTGCGGCCTACGCTCAAAACAAAGTTTGCTGAAATTTTCGCGTACCTAATGTATCAAAAGGTAATAGTAAATAAAAGTAGTGTTTTATTTTATTTCCAGTTATTTTACCATGAATTCATGGCCTACTACAATTATTTCAAAATAAATTAAATGACGTGGTCTTTCCATGGCACTCATATGAAATTTTTATTTTCTTCAAAACTTAAACAAAATGCAAAGTGTGACACATCGTTGAAATCGGAGTTCAAAACTCTATTCAAATATGAAAAAATTTAAAATACCGGCCATAAAAAGAGAAAATGTTGACAGTCGAAAATGAGTAATGGTAGCAGTTATACCCACTGAACTATACTTATACTGGAACGCGCACTGGCGGTCTCTGCCATAGAAAAGAAGCGAGCCGAGAGAGATAGCGCGCAATGATCATTCCTGTCCTTTTCGTACCGCTCCGCGCATGCGCTGCGCGAGGGAGAAGACAGCGGTAAAGCTGTCAAATCAAAACAAACTAACCCAATTAAAAAAAAATTATTTATTATGGTGTAAAAAAAATATGGTATAAAAAATAAATTTTAATTTATTATTTTAAAATAATTTTAAATTCAAACGTTGCGACATGACAATCGACTGCTCTACGCATGCGCATACTCTCGAGAGTAGGACAGAGATGATCCTTGCGGCCCTCTCTCTCGGATCGGGCTGGCGGGCCGAGCGCGCGTTCCAGTATAAGTATAGTTCAGTGGTTATACCAAATCTGATTCAAAATTTAGATTCAGCACAAAAAAGTGTCCTAATAATGCGTTAACTAAACATACGTAACATCAATGATAAATGAGTTATAGCCGAAAACAAAAAATCCAAAATTGCAGTTTCTTCCAGTTCTTTCAGAAACTAAGCAAGATAGGTCTAATATATTTTTAGATTATTAGTGGGCATACAATTCCACAATTTTTCTCTAATTTAACCATCGTGGTATCTCTTCAAATAAGCGAAATCCCCATAGTTAACACGCAATTTGATACATCCTGTATATTATTTAAAATACTCACTCTCAAAGCCGAAGGACTGTTTGAATAATCTACGGGTTGGCACCTGAGGCTGTAATACCTCCATGCTACAACACTCTGAAAGATACAAACACCATTTATTAAATATTTATCGAAATTGACATATACTTTATTAAAACATTTGAAATTATGTTATATGTAATAGTTGTATACTTTGAACTAATATTAATAAATTATAACTATTTGGAACGTTAATTAGAGCATTTAGGGTCATAAAGAAAAATTAAACTAATGTATCGTGGACGTTTCGGCTGATATCTTCGAGCCTTCATTAGAAATAATGTATTAGATACACTTGCTTTTACAATTCATGTTGTGGTACGTAAAATTTTATACATTTTACACTAAATTATTTTTAACAACACGTTAGTAATAACAAATTAAAATTGTTCCAAATACATAAATAAAATAATGACAGATAACATTATATACAATGATAACATGCTTGAAGTTGGTTACCAGCTTAGTTTAATTTTTCTCCATGACCCTAAATGCCCCAATTGACCTTTCAAATAGTCCCAATTAAAAAAAAGGTCAAATAAATTTTCATATATTAATTATTGAATTATATATAAATACTAATTAAAATATTAATAGTTCAGTTCCATTCATTCAATTAATACAAACGTCCTTAGAATCTGTAATATAATTATGTTTACATTATACTTGAATAACCATACCTCATGAAATAAATATGTGCTAAACAAAACTTGAGCCAAGTTGTATACAATAAGTACTTTCTGGAGGTTAAAAGGTTTCCGATTCTCCATTAACTTTGGTCCAAGCACCTTGACGAAATATGCGTAAGACAAGCATATGCATAACGTAGGAAATGGAGAACTCATTAACAACCAATCGTTTACTCTTGGATCTGAAAATTATATTAACAATCTAAACAATTAAACACAATGCTAATTTAACTACGTAAACCTACTTTCCTGTCAATCGTGTTAAACATCGGCAGAGCATTAATTGCGAAGCTGGCAAAGAATAATACTTTGACAATTTAATGGACGTTGAAAGAATTAATAATAATGCATTGATTATAGGTATATTAAATGCTTAATTACTTCAACAATATTTATTTATTTTGACCTTATACGTATTTCGGCATGCCATTGTCAAAGGTTATATTAGAAAGTAAACAGTTAGTGTTGTTATAGCAATAGAACTTGGTGACTTGATCTCGGTAATCGTCTGCAGATGACTTGATTTCTTATTCCAAAATATCCAATGGAGGAGAATTTAAGAGATCAATTTGTTCATTCATTAACGGTACAGTTGCGTACAAATGTTTGTGAATTTCAAAAGCTTCTAGTATATCTAATTTACGTTTATCATCAGATCACAAAAGTGTAAACATTTTATAGTGTATATCGTTATTAAATGTCATTGAATGATTCTGTTCTAATAAGTGTTTAGCGTAATTGGATTTATGTGGGTGTTTGTATTTGTAACAACGTACGTGTTCTTTATACCTAATATCACAATTTATAATTGTCTGGGCTATATAAACCGAATTACAATGCGAACAATTTAATTTGTAAATGCCTGATTTTAGCAAATACAAACACCTACGTAAATCCAATTACGCTAAACACTTACTAGAACACAATCATTCAATGACATCTAAGAACAATATAAAATGTTTACACATTTGTGATGATAAACGTAAATTAGATATATTAGACGCTTTCGAAATTCACAAACATTTATAAACTGTACCGTTAATGAATGAGCAAATTGATCTTTTAAATTCTTCTCTATTGGACATTTTGGAATGAGAAATCAAGGCATTTGCAGACGATTACGGAGATCACGTCACCAAGTTCTATTGCTATAACAACACTAACTGTTTACTTTTTAAAATAACCTCGGACAATGGCATGTAAACATGCCGAAATGCGTACAAGGTTAAAATAAATAAATATTGTTGAAGTAATTAAGTATTTTATATACCTATAATCAATAAATACAGACTTTAACGAAGTAAAGCTAGAATTTATAAACAACAGTAATTCATTGGCAACCTATCTCAGTATATAAGTTAATTATTATTTTGTACTGTTTATTAAGTAATTAATTCAAGTAAGCAGTTTCTTTTACGTTGATTAAAAAATGTATTAGTTTTATTAAAGTTTTGATAATTACAAGGAATGTTTCCAGTAATCATTTATTGATGTCTAATTTTACTTTGCATTTCGTTGTGCTTACCAAATTTTAAAATATTAGCGTAAATAATAATAACATACTAAATAAAACAATAAATTTAACTATTAAAAACATTAAAAAGTGGCATTTTTGTTGAGCGAATTTAGGCATTTTTCTTACACATCTTCTGAATGTATTACGTTTTAATTTTTATCTAATTTCTAATTTCTTCGCAATAGAATATTTAAAAAGTTGATCAAGGATGCTGATTTAAAACATACCACAATATTTCAAAAAAGACATCTGAAAAGCGAGAAAAACTTTTGGAAGTGAAAGTTGTTGAAAATTTTGCACGCAATTTACAAAAATTCAATCAAAATCCTGTAGGTCATTTTGCAATTATTTAGCGGTTAATGCAAAAACATGTTGTTGAAACTACTTTAATAAGTTTAATAATTTCTCAGTAGCAAACGTCATTTCGGTACATAAACAATTACAGATTTTTACTCAATTTATTGTCAACGCAATTACATACGTATTAGATCAGAAAAACGTAGGCAATTAAAATAGTTGATGTAGCATTTCTGAGCATGTATCTCTAATGAGCATAATTGTCATTTATTTGTCAATAATTTAAAACCCAACTTAACTACATCTCAATAATAAACGCAAAGTATATCATTAAATATCTTTATTATGGCAAAAGCAATACATTTTGCAAAGATATAACAGGTCTTACACGCGCAAAAATTGATTGCAAATAAGTTTTCAGAAATGGAACTAATTTAAGCAAAAACTATTATACCGGGTATTCCAGAAATGTCGTCGCAAAAGTTAGGAGCGCTTATGGCTTTATTTTTAAACTTATAACACGCTCCTAATTTTTCGGAGACGTTTCCGAGCCATTCTGTATAACTGAAAAAAAAGCATTCCAAGCAATGGGGGATAAAAACTATTTGGCTATTGTTGAGAGACTTTGACCAAATTTTCCTACTGTAATTTTGCCTTCAGCTCAGAACTACAAATTTGATTAACTTATAAATTATGAGCGTCTCCTTCTGCTAGATTCATATTTCACATTTCCAAGCCATTTTTCCTTAATATGACATAGAATAATTATTTATTTATTCCGTTACTGACCATACTGGAGAGTTATACAGGGTGTCAAAGTTATGCAAGAAGATCTCGTAAACGGTAATACATAGAGATTTGGTTAAATCAGAAGAATTATTTAGCATATCAAGTATTACTATGATCCACAGTCAAATCCTACAACTTACCCCTAATTTTCAGTACAGACGGAAAAAAATAAAATTTTCAGTTTCGCTTTTGGTGTATAAAGCGGTTTTAACATTATTGAGACACTTTTTTAGACAGATTTCGAATCTAAAATGCAAACTTTTATAGGTCGTTAAATTTTTTCGATATTGACATGAACTTAGTTCTTACTTTCCTATACTTCTACTGAAGTAAGGAATATTATGATTTCATGCAAATTTTCGAATTTCAGATTTTAAAGGAAATACGCGTTTTGGGGTCCAAGAAACCCAAAAAAGTTGTTTTAAAAAAATGTCTGTGGGTGAGTTGGTGCGTGGAAGTTTTTACTTGTAGGTGATTCTTTGTGAAGTTGTTAATCGGAACTGGAATCGGAAGCGGAAATTAGACCTGCTTCTTCGATAAGGATTCTTATCTAAAAACTTTTTTGAAATTTTGAATACATAGCGTTGTAGTGCATCTAGAAACAATTCAAACGGTTTTTTCTCAAATGCTGTATCTTTAAAATGAAAGCCGCTACAAATTTTTGAAAATTTAATGCCCGATTACTCAAAAACAAAATATCGAATCATTACATATTGTCATCTTATTTGATAGCCCTTAATAAGTATAATCAAGTGATGTAGAAATATTTTGGGAAATATAAAAATTATAAATATACTAGCGGCTCAACATTTTGGATATTTTCAAAAAATTATTCCCCAAAAACTGTCCGCACCAATTTTTCTTAACTTTCTGAGCCGATAGAGCTTGCAATGAACTACAAGTTTGTTTTCTACTAATTTTCCAAATTTTACTCTGACGCCCTCCAGAAATTTGTGGAAATTTTCACATACAATAATTATTTATTCAAAAACGAAAACCCGAATTGGTATAAACTTTAAACAGTTTGATAGCTTATTTAAAGTAGTTTATAAGGATTAACAAACATTTCTAAATATATTAAAACTTAGGAAAAAAACGATACTTCTTAATTTCAGCAAAGCATTTTCGAAAAGCTACGTGATTTTAATTACGGTTATCAATTAGTTCTAATAAAAAAATATATTTTTTATTCTTTGCATATTTTTGATAACTCTTAAAATAAAGCTTTTACGACGATTTTGGTTCAAAGTCCGAAGCGCATCTAAATTAACTGTAAGGTGCGGTCTGCGCGTGCTTCTATCGTATGCGGCTAGCCGAAGTTACCATGGCAGTATTATTATGCGGTACACGATATCGCATTGCACAAGCTGTTGGCGTTTTATCATTTTTTTTCTTTAATTTTTGTAAGAAAAAACAATGTTATTTACTCAGTTATTGGCGCGCTAACATTTAAAACGTAAGAAGTATGGGAAAGTACCAGCAACCTGTTTCGTCTATTTTCTTAATATGCACCAAAGGGGGCCCATGACATCGTTAGATAGAATTCCTTTTTCCCTTTTCTCGGATATAAAATTTGATTGGTTTATTTTTACAAATAACGAAGTTACAAGCGAAAAACTGTTTTCTTATAGTAGATTGTGACAAACCGTATCGATGTAGTAGGCTGAAAAGTAACAAACAAAAAACAAAAAATAAAAAGCTGCGTTTGTTTCCATTGAAATTTAATTAGTTTATCTTCCCAAATCAGAAGATTATAAGCGAGAAGTTTTCTTCTCCTGCTAGGCTGTAAAAAACAAAAAAGCGCGCGATTGTTTCAGAGAATAAAACTAATATGCATGGTCTTATAACAATTAAAAAACGTTTCACTTTCTTAATACTCCTCGTAGGTAATAATACGTGAAAAGTAAGATAAATTTAGAATAAAAATAAACTCGTGTAGAGATGCAGATATTGCTAAAACACAATTAATAGTACTCCTCTGTGATTATTAGACAATCATAAACATTTTATGGTTTTATTTCTTGAAAAATGTAGGTGTTTCTTTTGTTTTGCACCCTTCTATGGGAAAACAGTTTTTTAATTACAACTTTATTATTCGGGAAGGTAAACGAATCAGACCTTAATAAAAACAAAGCCATCCTTTAGTTTTTTTTTCTTTGTTAATATTCAGCCTACTACAAGAAACGGGCTTTTCACAGCCTACTATGAGAAAACAGTTTTTCGTTTATAACTCCGTTATTTGTGAAAATAAACCTATTAAATCGTATACCAGAGAAAAGAGGAAAAAGAGATCTATGCAATGATGGCACGACCGCTTTCGACGCATATTTAAAAAAGCGAAGTTAATGTCAATATCTTGAAAATATAACAACCTATAAAAGTTTTAATTTGAGATTTGAAATCTGTGTAATAAAGTCTCTTAGTAATGTGAAAAACGCTTTGTGCTTTCTTTGGTAATAACCAAATTATACAAAAAATGCAAAAAGTGAAAATTTTCGATTTTTTGTCTGTACTAAAAATTAAGCAAAAATTGTGGGATTTGAATGTGGATCATAGTAGTACTTGAGATACTGAACAATTCTTCTCATTTAACCGAATGTGTATTTCTTACCGTTTACAAGATCCCCATGAATGGATTCCTTATCTTCGACACCCTGTAGAACTGATATTGGAAGCATTGTTGTCAAAATTTGTTTTCGAGCATTTAAAATAATTCTGTAGTAATATTTTTTGAGACCTTATTAAGGTATTTGTAATAATAAGGGGTCCTAAATGACAACTCTGTTAATGTCTCTAGTAATAACTTTGCAACAATATATCTTTTTGTAAATATTATTTTAGATAATAAGAGAAGTTGTAATATTTTCTGTTTCTACAAAATCATTCTGAGGTGAAATTTGGTATTTTATGAAATGAAGATCTCACGTACAATACTCAATAATAATATAATTGTAAATTTTACGTTTCGAAAGATTTAATTACAAAGTATTACGGTTATTAGCCCCCAACTAACGCCTAAATTAAAACGCCAGAAAACCCCAAGGTAGAGTTACCGAGAATTGAACTCAGTACTTTTGAGAAAATATAGCCAAGCTTGGCAACATTAAGCGCTAACTAAAACTGAAAGAAAACAAAATTTACTTACCGCTTTTATTTTCCATTAGATCATTGTATCCATCTACTATTATTCTTACTAGATTTGACATATTTCTATTATCTGAAAATAAAAAAAAACACCGCTGTAAAATGTGGGTCTAATGAACATGTATAATATAAACACACGTTACTTAGAAATACACGATAGGTGTATATTATAATATAATACGCCGATGGTAAATTTTAAGTTTGTTTAATGACATAATGTTGGTATACAATGATGCACGGTAGTTTTTTTTAATTTCTTGTTACGGATGTACGCATTAAACATTAATAAAAGAAATGAGATATTCCTGAATATAAAAATGAAAGGAAAGTGGCTTATTCACGCGCATATTGTAATTTTCAATTTATATTTAAATATTACCCAACGTTACTAATTTAAAATTTGATGATAACTTTTAAGGAAGTTCCTCCTAAACAAAAAGCTAATGCAATTTTGCTGTTATATTTAGTGAGTGTACCGAGTGTGTTCTTCAATATACTGTATTGTTATAGTTTTTCTATTTAAAGTTCTGACAATTCTTGGTTAAAGAAATAAATGTGTCCAAATGACATTATATCTTCTTACAATGCCGGAATAATATTGTCATTATGTAGATTTTGATTACATAATAATAATAGTCTGAGCAGTTTTTATTTAAATTTTTGCGGCTTGGTTTTTACAATTTTCCCTGGTAACTTAGATGCGCACTTGTGTTATTGGTAGAATTTTAATAAATTAAGGTAAAATATCATATCATATAATGATATAATAAACAATACTTTGCAGTAATTATCAAAGTTTAGCATCACAGATTCTCGGAGAAAAAAAAACTTAAATTGCTCTGGTAGTGGTATAATACGAACAAGATTATAAAAGTAAAAAGCAAATAGGTTGTTGAATGACATCAACATTTGTTCAAGTCGTAGCACAACTTGAAACATAAACATGAAATGTTATTAAAATTGCATTCAATTTCCATAAACTCAAGATCAATTAAATTACTATAAATTATGAATCATAATAAAACACGTGCAATCATGCTAGTAAAGAATTTGTATTATAGGTATACTTATATAAATTTATTTTCTATCTTTATAACTTAAACGATACCACCTACACAACAATTTCTTGACATTCAAAGATGTAATTTCAGATGTACTTTTTATTCCACTAATCCCAATGGTTTTCTAGTATTATACTGCATTAATGTACCTAATTTGACATCAGTATTGAATTAAGACCGTTTAAGTCTCTTGATGCAAACGGAACTAGCCTTGGTTTAATAATGTAAAGAGTTGTAACTCAAGGATAATTAACCCACTGTATAAAGAGGTAAATCATTAATCTTAGTTGCAATATTGTTTGATTAAATAAAGATATATTTTGTTTAGAGATTTGGTTGTGGTTTTCATAAATTTTCATAACTTATCAAAATAAAAATGTACAAATTTTCCAAAATTTTTAAAATTTTCAAATTTTTAAACGTTTTAAAATTTTAAAATTTCATAGAACTTCAAATTTCTTTTCACAAATTTTCAAACAATTATAAATTTACATAATTATTACATTTTTCAAACTTTGTCAATTTTGAAATTTATTGAAAATTTCAATAAACGCGAGGAAGGTCCCGTGGCGGTTGCCCGACAGCATTATTGTAGAACATTCATTTCATTTAAATCGGATGAAGCCAATAAATAAATTATTTAAAATATATAGGGTGATTTAGAATTATTAGACAAAATAAGTTTGAAGTATTCTAGTAATCACAATGATTAAAAAAGTTTTCGTAAACATGAATTCGGAAACACTGCGTTACGGAGCTACAGCTTCCTGAAGATGGAGAAGTTTTATCACTTTTTGTCGGTAACTTTCGCCGTAGTCACACTAAAGTTTAGAAACTTTATATCTGAGCAATGCTCGTTTAACTTAGTATTTCTACCTAATCCTAAAAGTGGACAGTTTTCTTGGTGTTTCTGCATATAGAAGTAGAAGTGTAGTAGAAAATACTAAAAGGTTGAACATCGACTAAATCTTAAATGAATTCGCCATAGAAAATGCGCTAAAGCAAGTCATTTTCTATAAAGTAATGGTTATCAATAAACAATATTGTATTTTTACCGCACAAGAATATCACCAACGAAAATAAGGTATTCCTGCTGGGGTGTTATAGTTGTAGTAATGTTTAAAATTTAAATTTTTTTAATAACCGTGCTGGTGTGTAACTGGTAAACGTAGATATGTCTTATTTTTAATTTGACTTAAACAAAACTGGAGGTGGGACTAGGGATCTATTATAAAATTCTGCGGGGCGGGGGGGTCTTACGGTTTGCGTTACGCCACTGCAACTAATGATATACGAGGGTGGGATGATAGTTGGTTAGCCTAGCAATGAAAGACCGATTTTATGTTTTCAAAATTATTATTTTTTCAAAATAACCTCCTGAAAGTTGAATACATTCTGTACAACGATGCTCTAAGTCTAAGGCTTTGATCCCATCACGGAACGTGTTTTCCTCAAGGCCTGCAAAATAGGTGTCAACAGCGGTCTTGACCTCTTCATCGGATGAAAATCTCTGTCCATCTAGGAAAATTTTCAGCAGAAGTAGCCAAATCCGGCGAATACGGTGCGTGTGGAAGCAAATCGTACTTCAATTCGTTGATTTTAGCCATGGCAGTAACACAGGTGTGAGGACGAGCATTATCTTGGTGAAAAATGTTTTTTTTACGCGCTAATCCTGGCCTTTTTTGATGAATATTTTGGCGTAGCTGGTCCAAAAGGTTAGCGTAGTATTCGCCATTTATCGTTTTTCCTTTTGGAGGATAATCGACCATCAAAATCCCTTTTGCATCCCAGAACACTGATGCCATGACCTTGCCAGCTGATTTTAAGGTCTTTGCTTTTTTGGAGCCGAGCCACCAGGTTCTGTCCATTGCTTTGATTGCATTTTCGTTCCTGGCGTATAGTAGTGGCCCCAGGCTTCTCATCGGTGGTGACAAATCGACGCACAGTGGTATTCTTCATAAAACGGTCCAGACACTCTTTGGAAATCTGCATTTGCACACGTTTTTGATCGAGTGTAAGCAAACGCGGCACCCATCGCGCGGACAGCTTTTTCTGACCCCATTCTTGGGTTAAAATATTGAACACTCGCTCTTTTGAGATGCCCACAACATTAGCTACTTCAGCCAATTTCAGTCGTCTGTCTTTCAAAACCATATTATGGATTTTGCTGACCATTTCTGTTGTAGTGACACTTCTTGAGCGTCCAGAACGGTGTTCATCTTGGAAGACCCCGTTTGAACTCAGCCAGCCAACCTTTTACGGTCGCATATGATGGATCACTTTCACCCAATACACTTTGCATCTCTTCAAAAATGTCTGCACCTTGTAAGCCTTTTAAATGCAAAAATTTAATAACAGCACGATGCTCAATATATTCCATTGTTACAAAAACACCAAACACGTTTTCTCTGAACAGCTGCTAACAACTATTTGACAGCTAGCGCCACATATGTGGAGGCTAACCAATTATCATCCCACCCTCGAAATAAATTGGAATGTTTAATTAGTAGACATCTTGAACTATATATTACTTTATTTCAGAATACTCTAAAACTTAAACGCCACAATTTAATACATTATTTATCAATAATATACCAAAAGTGAGATCGGCAAGCATTTTACCAATGAGGTTTCAGTGTAAAAATCCTGAGTAGAAATTGAGTGGTTGTATGTTTAGGACAACATGTAATAAAGCAGAAGAATCTCTACATTTTGCTAAAATTTAATTTAATGGTTTTTAACGATTTTAATACGAGCCGTTATATTTAAAATTTTTTATATCCAAGCAACAAACACAATATTTTAATTTCAACAAATGCTGCATGTAACACTATTTGTGCTGTAAACAAACATAATTTGTTGTGAGCACAAACAAAATGCTTTGTTTCGAGAACTATTACCATTTGTTACAACAGCCAACAAGAATTTGCCACTAAATATTTACTAAATAACCACTGGTTGCTGCAACGAACTTTTTCTCAGTAAAATCAACAAATAGCTGAACTAAAATTCCTACTATACATATAAAGGCGTGCGCACGGTTAGCTACATAATGCAATGTAGCCAACTGATTTTTGTGAAAAATAATCAATTTGCTGGTTTTGCTGGAATATGTTATTTTGAGATTAAAGTAAAGCAGACAATAGACAGAAAACTCGTTAACCGGAAATGAAATGCGAGGAGGAAAATATCCAGCGTTTATTACCTTCTTATAATTTTGGTATAGGGCAGTATATATTTCATAAAAATTTTTGAAATTGTTGTTTGACGGAAATACATGTTTTGGACATCCAGAAACCCCAAAGCCCGGGTTTTGATAAATATTGTCTGTGGGTGGGTGTCTGTGGGGTATGAGTATGCGCTTTATAACTCCCAAACGCATGCTCCGATTTTGATGAGCTTTGAAATAGGGAGTATATTATTTTTGGAGAATAGGTTTTTAAAAGAATACGCATCGGAAGCGCAAGTTATGTATTATGTGTTTTTGGTAACATTTTTTTGCAAAGCCAAATTTCACAGATTTAAAAACGGAATCTGATAGAAGACCTTAGGCCAAATTTAACGCATTGTTTCCGAATTTTCTAGCTTTAAAATGGAGGCCGCTACATGTTTTTGAGGAATTGGATATTAGCGCCTTATTATGTAAAAAACATATGCAGATCGAGTTCAAACAGTATATCGCAATAGCCTTTAAGAGGCACAATGTTATCGTGCACAAACATTTTCGAAAAGTTGAAAGTTACGAAATGAGAAAAAATCCCAAAATTTCAAAAAATTTTAAAAATAATGCTGCTCAAAAACTGGACTTATATTTTGTAATATATAGACTTATAGAGCTATTAATCAGCTACAATGTAGTTTAAACAAAACAGGAAGCAAACGGCATTGTGGAACAACAATGTAAAACAAAAAGTAAAAATAAATTAAAAAAACGGGAAACATATCTACGCGATAGAAATGAAGCTACGTATCAAGATTAATAAAGACAAGAAAAAAAAGTCAAAGAGATAGTCTTAGAAGCAAATAGGGTAGCCTGGAAGGTTTTCGGAAGCAAAATGGAAGCTGGTTTCCATACAAATAAAAAATTGTTCTATAAGACACTGAAAAATCTAAGATCTGAGAGCAAGAAAGAAACATTTAAGAGAATTAAAGATAAAAATGGAGTAATATTATCAACTGAGTCAGACGTAATAGAAAGATAGAGAAGATATTTCAAAAAACTGCTGAGACAAATGACAAAAATAATAAACGAAAATCAACGACAAAGAGGGCACATACAATTAGAAGACATTGAAGATTTCATGAAAAAGCTCAAAAAAGGAAAGGCTGCCGGGTACGACAGCGTATCCAGAGAAATGCTACAAAACATGAGCAAAAAAGAAGTTCAAATGTTGACTAAAATATGTAACAAGGCTTGAGACGAAGGAAGAGTACCGCAAGACTCGTAGACAGGTGTCATTGTACCAATACTTAAGAAATTAGATAGAAAGGATTGTAGCAACTATCGTGGAATCACCCTGCTTAGTGTGGTATCAAAGGGATATGAGCGAATTCTGGAAAAAAAATTGTTGCAGGAACTACATTCACAGTTTGAACAGTCTCAAAGTGGCTTCAGAAAGAGTAGGAGCGTACAAGATCACATATTCACAATTAAATAGATGACAGAAAAAATAAGGAATCCAAATGCAGAAATATATCAAGCCTTTCTTGATCTGACATTTAACACAATATCAAGATCAATCATAGAAGAAAGCCCAATAAAAAATAGACATGAAATGAATACGAGCAATAATGAGCATGTCATAACAGGATTACTGTAAGAACAGACAATATGCAATCACGCGACTTTTCAGTAAATGAAGGTGTACGGCAAGAAGGTGTATTACGCCCAACGTTATTTAACCTGGTCTTAGATGATGTAATAAAAAAAACACGAAATAGAACATCTAAATTAATTGTGGGGTATAGACACTTAGAACCAGTCTGGATAAGAGAGTGTGCATTTGCCGATGACCTTGTTATATTTGCGAAGAATGAAAAATAACCGAAGAAGAATTTAGACATATGGAACGAAAAGCTAGCAAAGAAGAAACTAAAGATAAATGAAGAAAAATCAAAAATTATGGTTACTGGGAAAAGCAGTATGCCAGAACTACAGAGGCATCAGTATACTACCAACAATGGTCAGGCTTTTTGGAAGAATTATTAAAACTAAAATCGAAGACCATATGGAAGATTTTAGCGAGGAACAAGGAGGATTTAGATCGGGAAGGTCATGCATAGACAACATTCACTGTATCAGACAAGTGATTGAGAAGAATCAAGCAAAACATATTGACACACATATAACGTTCGTAGACTTAGAGAAGGCTTATGACAACGTGCCCCGATGTCAACTATGGGAAACAATGAGACGAATGAAAATCAAAGAAAAATGGATAGAAGTGACTAAAGCGCTGTATAAAAACTCAGAAGCCCAAATTAGAGTAGGAAATAAAGTAACAAAGGCAATAGAAGTGTCAAAAGGATTGAAGCAAGGCTGTACGTTGTCACCAATACTGTTCAATATATATGCCGAACAAGCGTTAGAAAAATGGTATCGGAAATGTGGAGGAATAGGTATACCAATAAGAGACAAAACCCTACACTCATTAATGTTCGCTGACGACCAACTCATTGTGACACAAGACGAGGAGGACATGATTTACATGCTACGTAAATTGAAAGAGGAATATGATAAGTGGGGACTCTTGATTAATTTTAAGAAGACTGAATATACGTGTGTTGGAAGTGTAGCAAACAATTTACACATAGGAAAGGAAATCATAAAGGCATGCACAGAATATAAGTATTTAGGGTCAATAATATCTGACACTGGTAAAATGGAGAAGGACATAGAAGATAAGGTAATAAAAGGAAAAAGAGCGACGAAAGCACTTCACGGAACAATCTGGAACCGTAACCTCACGAAACAAACCAAGAAAAATATTTTTAATGCAATTGTAGAGCCCATAACAACATACGGGGGAGAACTATGGCCTATGACTAATAAAATAAGAGATAAAATCCGCACAGTAGAATTGGATTTTATGCGGCGAAGCCTACAGTATACGCGAATGGATAGGATAAGAATGGAATATATATGGAGAGAGATAGAAGTAGAAACATCAATTAGGTACTAGAAGACTTGAAAATAAAACATTAAGATGGTATGGTCATGTGCAAAGGATGAATGAAGAAAGATGGCCTAAGGCGATTATGAATTGGTCACCGAGGGGAAAAAGGAAAAGGGGTAGACCAACAGTAAAATGGAAAACATGTGTTTACAATATTATGTTAGAGAAGGATCTTAGAGAAGAAGATATAGAAGATAGAGATTATTGGAGGTTGAGAATGGCAAACCTGTAAGGGAAATAAGCCAAGAGAGAGAGAGAGAGAAACTAAAGATAAATGAAGAAAAATCAAAAATTATGGTTACTGGGAAAGCTGACGTGCAATTAAAACATTGAGCTAAATGGAAAGAAAATAGAACAAGTAGACAATTTCAAATACTTGGGAGTACACTTAGATACTCGTAATAAGTGTAACCACGAAATACAAATAAATGCCAAAATCGAAAGTGCATCTAAGGCGTACCATAGCCTTAGAAATAGATCTCTGGGAAAGAAAGAAGTCTCAGCAAAAACGAAAATGAGTATACACAAATCTGTATTTGTACCTATTTTAACTTTTGGCTGTAAAATCTGGGTTTTAACGAAGAGACTCAAGCGCAATATACAAAGCATGGAAAGGAAATATCTAAGAAGAGTGTTATGAGTCACAAGAAAAGATCGTATTCGAAATAATAGCATAAGAGAACAGTTAAGGGTGCAACCAGTAATAAATCGGATAGAGGAAGACCAACTACGGTAGTATGAGCACCTTAAGTGAATTAATGAGGAGAGACCAGTCAAAAGAGTGTGGGGAGCCAAAAGATAGGAAAAGAAAAATTGGGAACACCAAAGACAACATGGAATCAAAATATAGAGAAGCTAATAGAAGACAGAGAGCACACAACAGTCCAAGCATCAACAATGGCGAAAAATAAGAAGAAATGGAAAAAATTTACTTTACAATATCACTCGCTCTCTTTCTATCTGACTCCCCTCT
This sequence comes from Ctenicera cuprea, assembly GCA_958336395.1. Classification (NCBI taxonomy): domain Eukaryota; kingdom Metazoa; phylum Arthropoda; class Insecta; order Coleoptera; family Elateridae; genus Ctenicera; species Ctenicera cuprea. The sequence goes on along the minus strand of OY284491.1, from coordinate 35,555,646 downwards.
GTCGTCCTCTGCTTTACTATTCTCTCTTTGTAGTCAGTAGTTGAATAAATGAAAATATTCTCACTAAGTTTATAGGTACCATTATTTTTATATGAAAGCTTTAATATCATGTAGTATGTTCTCATAGTATTAGTAGTATGCAGCTATATTCTCAGTACAGTGGTAAGAGTAAAGGGGTGTTACTGTAGTCAGTGTTGGGGCGTAACATCTTAATATTTAGATACTTTTGAGTATATGATAAGTAACAATATCTAAAGTATAGGAAAGACCAGGCGAAGTGCTTCGCTCATTTTTTCAATTTAAAATATTGTATTCCCGATGAGGTTACATCTGGATTTTCCAGAATTCATTGAAATTAGTCTAGTGGTTCCTACGATTTCAATGCTACACACACCCATTTATTTGTTTGAGTTTGTCAAGGTTTAATCAAGATGTTACATGAATTCTTGTAATACGCTGTCATATTTATGGTACTTACATAGACAAAGTAGTTTACTAAGCATGCTGCATAAATTTACTAAATTACCTATTGAACTGGTAACTAATGACAATTCCCTTTTATTGGTAGCCGTTTATTTTTAAGAACTTTAAAGTATACCATCTTCAAGACTAGAATTATTGTTAACACCTGATTTTTATTTTTATTGCTTTAATCATGTTTTCTAATCTACAGGTAGTTATTTTCATTATTATAGCTGTGTCCAACAATTAATTTGTAAAGAAAAGAACAGTCAGAAAGTTTAGTGTGCCAGTGCATGCTGCACAGAGTACACAAGAACAATATTACGGCCCGGCAATACGATAATTTAAATTTTAAACAAAGTGTAGGTGTTTTCTGAAATTAGAAGCTAAAATATTTCATTATCATTAGCTAGGTCTGTATGTATAGTGGTGTAATGATTATTTTACCTTCTTATTTGGCAGTACAAGGTTTAAAATTTTTGACTCCTGGGATAAGAGGTTGAGTATTTGCATTTATGCAATAATGTAATTATTAGAAGGTTAATTATTACAAATTGTACTAAGTGCTATTTAAATAAAATAATCAAAAATATTTACGTCTTGGATTTAAGTAAACGCCTGTTATTCATTAATTTATGTTTGTATTATCATATGTGGTAAAGCTGGCGTTTTCTCTTTCAACGAACGCTGTTTATATTTGCAAAAACCGAATATAATATGATCATGAAATCATGATCAATGTCATTCAAAGTATGCTAAGTGTCTGGGTTAAGTTAATAAGATTGACAGTAATTATTATTAACATCGAAGATGTGAATGTTTTAAAGTATTTTTTCTGTTTATTAACTAAATACAAATTGAATTGTGAAAACTATTTTAATTTAAAAAGGTACTTAGTTGGATACTTAACCGTAGTGTACTAGACCAACTTTGGTGGTGTAGGTTGATCAATGACTGTAGCTCTACTGTGCTAGTTGCAAAGCACTGCTTGCGCTGTGGGTTTGGAACAATACTACATCCTAAGACCATCATAATAAGTTTTAGGGAGTTACCGATCAAAAGCAGGTAAAATGTTGCAAGGCTTGTGTGTCTGTGTCCGCAAAAACTGTTCTAGATACTAGATGGTAAAATCAAACTTGCATGAACAAGTACGTAGTTTTTCAAAGAGACGCCCAAAAAAGAGGATGTGGGCGACAGTTACTTATACAAAATATTATACTATATAAAAATAAACAATTAATTCTTAGTTATCAACTTCTAAATAGTTGTTTTGGGAAAACTGAGACCTAATATCACTGTCATCACTCGATCTTAGTATTACTACAAGCATTAACTATTGGAAATGCGAAATTTTTGCGGCTAACTGAGGGGCGTATGGTTTATGAATACCTAATGTGATAATTTACATCAATAGCATCCAAAGAATGTTTAGCAGTAACTTCTATTCTTTAGTTTACCTAAGAAATGAATATTTTTTTACGAACATAAACCTGGATCATGCAACAAATCTGAGGTGCACAGATTACCAGGGAGAGACTAGTGCAAATTTTAGTATTTTGTAAGAGATTTGGGTGTCATAATTAATATAATGGGCGTTTTTGTACAAGCTTGGTGATTTCTTTATTAATAAATATTTAACTATTTAAAATTAATAGTTTATTAATAAAATAAAACGCTTGGTAATTGTTTCACAATTTGTTGGTTTTTATTTACTCGACTCGAGTTTCAACAATCTCGGTTATCTTCAGGAGTTTACAATACAACTAAAAGCTAAAAATGCACAAAACTGCCTATTTCTAGAATTCTGTCGTCGCCGCCCTGATTTTGAGTGTTAACACGTGTTTCTATGCTTTGTTGGCTGCAAGTCAAGGAGGGCTGAATTACCTAAATCGGTGTAGTCGTTAACTATATTTTGAACATTACTTATTGCTTTTTTAATTTTCAAATTTTTTAATTTATTTAAACGATTGCCCTTGTTTTCTATGTATACAAAATCCGAATAAACTCCATAAACATCTAGTAAACAATAAAGACACAATCGAAAAATATTCAAAAAATGGTATCTATCAAATAGACTGTTTTAATTGTGATGCAATGTATATAAGACAAACAGGCCGCAGTTTTAATATAAGAATTAAAAAACACATTAGATCAATTAAATACAATCAGAAATCAACCGGCGTTTCCTAATATTGTATTAAAAACAATCATTTTTTCAAACACACAGATGCAAATATTTTACACATAGAAAACAAGGGCAGCCGTTTAAATAAATCAGAAAATTTAGAAATTAAAAAGGCAATAAGTAATAATAAAAATATAATTAATCACCACATCGATTTAAGTAATTCACCCCTCTTTGACCTACAGTCAACAAAGCATAGAAACACATGTGTTAACACTTAAAATCAGGGCGGCAACGACAGAGTTCTAGAAATAGGTAGTTTTCTGAATTTTTAGCTTTTAGTTGTATTGTAAACTTCTGATTATAACTTAGATTGTTGAAACTCGAGTCGAGTAAATAAAAACCAACAAATTGTAAAACAATTACCAAATGTTTTGTTTTATTAATATACTATTAATTTTAAATAGTTAAATATTTATTAATAATGTTTCACCACGTGCCTACCACACAACCAACTCAAGATTTCTTTATTGCTTATCGTTTAGAAGGCATTAAAATTGTTTGTTAAAAGAAATTAATTGATAATTGTTGTCATTTTTAATTTGTTTCGCTGTTTATGGATTAGGAGTTTAGAACTGCATTACCGGGGGGTTTGAGAATTATATTTGTTAATCGGAAAACTCTCGAAACAATTGTAATAATGTAATTTTTAGTTTTTAGGGGGTAGAATATAGAAATGCAGTAGAGATGGTTTGAAGGTTATATATTTGCTAACAAGAGGGAAATTCCCGACAGTCACTGTTGTCCCTGCTGTTTAATGATAGAACGTCCAGCATGTTGTCCTGCCGGTAGTCCCTTCCGGTAGGCCACTTGAACAGTAGGATGATGACCTGTCGACAGGACGGTACGAAATGATACCTTTATATGAATAATTTGTCTTTCCAGCAGTACGCGTTTGGCACTTTCACAAATATTCAATAATAAGGTAAGCAGTGGCGTCCTGGTTATTTACATTGCCTTCGGTGTTTGTGTTTTCGCACTCACATTCAAAAATAAAAAGCAATTCATCAGTTATTTAATTTAAAATATGGAAAAAATTATTTGGAATCTAAAATTACAGTGGATCAAAATAGTTAAGTACCCATTTTGTACTGCAAATTAGCACCACATTATTTTTGATTTTGTTTCTATCATACCACGTAAGATTCGCAAAGGTTTTATTACATGTCGCGGACAAAATAACGCCATATCATTTTGCAGTTTTATATACTGCACCGAAAACTGATTTACTTCAAGAATTATCGGTACCCTTTGCGTCGAACAAGGTCGCAATGGCAGAAACACGTGACACGGTGCGCTCTTGATTACTGCTGAGACGCTCCAACACGTCTGCATTTAATAATAATCTTGGTAACTTCTTAATCAATAAAATTGAGCGTTGTGCTCGCAATTTTGTACACAGACTAATTCGAAGGAGCTTTTTTTATTAGTACATTGCTGCTGTAACATACGAAAATATCGTCCTGCTGGCAGGACTCCCGTTACCTACTGCCGGTAGGTCGCTTGAACGTTCTATCAAATTAGGAGGTAAGAAAGCGCTAGGGGTGATTTGGAGATTGTATCTGCTAATAAGCAACAACGTTTAAATGTTAAACGTTAGCTGAGAGGTTCACTAGAAGATTCTTTGCGAGTTATATTTATTGCAAAAGGGATAGTACTCGTTAGGTTACTATTTAGAGACAGAACTGTACGAGGACGTAAAAGTTCAGGTTCTATTTGCCAAAAGAAGACAATTCGCTACATTATTAGTTAGTATTGCTGTTTATGGGGTAGGAACGTAGGATACTTTTATGACTGTAGAAAGTGTTCATACCAAATATTAGATTATGAGTGTTTACTATATCTGTTGTCTATACAAACTAAGGTACCACGAAATCATACGAAAATATAGTATACAGGGCAACCATTTTATCGTGTAACTCCCTGACTCTGCAGAGGAAGTTGCATTTAATATGTTGCTTTACTGTTAAAAAATAATTTTATACGTAAGAATAATAGCTTGCTGTGGTTTAAAAGTACCTCGTTTAATTTTTTATTACGGAAAAGTACAGTGGGCTAAAGTTATATTTTAATAGTACAGCAACCTATGACATGCAACGTGTGTTGCCTACTCTGAAGAGTCAAAGAAGTTACACAATAAAAAAGACACCCTGCATATTTACTTGTTATTTTCATATATTATGGGCAATGAGTTTTAATAACGGCGAACGTAATACATTAAAGCATTTGTGATTAATGTTATTGAAAAGTAAAATTTTTCTACCAACTTATTATTTAATATAATATATCTAACACAGCTCTTCTCATTGATAATTGTTTTAAGATACAAGTTTTCAGTTAGTATTATTTATAATACAGTTTGTACACATTTCAAGGTATATTTAAATTGAAATAGTTGTCCTATATTAAAATACAGTTTTTTAAACGGGTTCTTGAGATAAAAATTTTTGTTAAAATATGAACAATTTTTACTTTATTTGTCAATTTTTACTTTCCTGTACTTTCAATATAGTCACCACGCTCTTCCAAGAGCAAAAAACGCGAATAATACTTTCGGTGTAGGTGAGTGGTTATTTATTTCATAAATATTTTCAGTTTTTTGAGATTTCGACGAAAATACATGTTTTGGGCCGCCAGGAACTCAAAAGTGGTTTTTAAAATATGCCTGTTTGTAAGTGGGTAGGTTGGTTAGGTGTGTGTGTGTGTGTAGGGGATAACTTCCGAACATATGGTCTGATCTCGACGGACTTGGGAATATGGAGATACATCAAAAATAAACTTTAAAAAAGTAAAACCGGAGGCGGAAGTTAGATATGTGGTTTTGGTAGCATGTTTTTGAAAAATTCGATTTTCTACATTTTAAAACGGAATCTGATAGAAGACCTTAGGGGAACTCCAACGCAATAGCAATAATGCCCAAAAACAGTTCACAAGATCCTTTTTAATTCTGTACACTCATGGAGCTGGGGATGAACAACAATTTAATTCACGGATTAGTCGCAAATTTGTCTTTGCCGTCTTCTATAAATTTTTGTAAGTCATAACCCTTTTGTTTAATTTTGGCTGACGATAAATCAATTCTGTTAAAGCAGGCTGACAACTTGATTTTTAGGTGCAACCTTATTTAGGGGGGTTCATTTTTCAACTCCCACTAAATTTTTGATAAAAGAAGTTCTGGTTTAAAAGTTGACTAGCGTACGGCTTGCGCTAGCCGATCCGATACATTGGCAACACTGTTCGTGCGCAAAACGTTGATACGAAATTACAAACATACTACTGAAATATCATAAGACAATTTTTAAAGTATAGGAAATATTAAGTGAAGTGCGTCGCTCGTTTTTTCTAACAAAGATGTGTGTATTCAATTTCGGGCTTATGTTAATGTAACCTTCATAATCTCACTATTTTTTCAAACTTGTTTTTAATGGTAACATTTAATTTATTTAGATGTAAATACATTTTGATTGCTAAACTGATCTAACACATGACATTCTTCTCTCAATTCAACTTGATATTAATATTTAGTAGTTTTCTAAACTAATACAGTGGTTTTGTTTATCTAATCAAATTTAATGTGACGTACTGAGTGTCACCGAAATGTATTGATTCTGAGCATAAAATTACATCCAAGATGCGCGTAAGAAGAAGGTAACTTGAGGTAGGTTGTAAAATCTGGCACACAGTTGTTAACTGTGCACCAACTCTGAGGAAAATTCCTCAAGGAAAAAGTGTCAATACAAGGTTGCTCTCGGAGATTTATTAATAGTGAAATGTTTCTTAGGCCGACTGATTAAAGATACATGTTTTTGAAAGTGCAAGATTTATTTTCCCCGACATCTCCTAAACCGGAAGTCTAATTTTAATAATAATAGCCTCTTTAAACATATATTTAAATTAAGAAAGAAGAGATTTGGTTTCAATTATGGCTAGAATAGACCACTACATGTTTCGTTCTTATTTGAACTCGTCAGGTGGACATAATTCTAACCATAATTGAAACCAAAAGCGAACAAGCAGATATATGCCAGAAAGTATAACATTAAAGGGGAATTATACTAGTAACGCCCTCTATGATGTGCGGCGAGGAAAAGTTGCACATCATAGAGGGCGTTACTAGTGTAATTCCCCTTTAATGTTATACTTTCTGGCATATATCTGCTTGTTCGCTTTTGGTTTCAGTTATGGTTAGAATTATGTCCACCTGATGAGTTCAAATAAGAACGAAACATGTAGTGGTCTATTCTAGCCATAATTGAAACCAAATCTCTTCTTTCTTATTTCTTGCCACACGGGCGTTTCTGTGTTTTGTGCTTAGAGGCCGGTGCGATCGCAGATACCTGCTTAGCAGGTTCCGATCGCAACTTTGCCGGTTTGTTGCTTTGCAACTTTTCCTCGCGCACATCATAGAGGGCGTTACTAGTTTAATTCCCCTTTAATGTTATATATTTAAATTATTTAAATTATTCCGTTTTTACTTGCCTATACTTCCAGTATGGGAATGTATTGTGATTCCTGGATGTATTTAATATCGAAATTAAAAAAAAGTTAAATAATGTTTGTCTCGCTGTATGTGTGTGTGTTACACACATACATTCGGTAAAATAGTGCTGATTTCATAAAAGTTTTTCGGTTTCGAGATTTTCGCGAAAAATACGATTTAGGGTTTCAGGAACCCAGGCAGTTCTCTGCCTGTAGAAGGGTGGGTTAGTGGATGGGTGTGTGAGTGCATGCGTTGATATTCTCTTATCGCCGGAACGGATGGTCCAATAATAATCAGCTCAAATTCATAGAAAATACAAGTTTTTAAAAAATCCGAAACCGGAGGCAGAAGTTACAGACGTTTTCGAAACAGTATTTATTTTCCGAATTATTGAACTTCAAAATAACACCTTAAACGACTTTTTGGAAATTTTGAATTTAATGCATCTTCACCGTTACGCATAAAGTCAACAACTGATAATTTAAAAAAAAAGTTAAAATTGGACGACCAATTGCCGTGCCATGCAAATCTGTCACTATTACTTTTATATGTACTGCAATTTTTAAAACCATGATAGCTGTGAGGTCAAACAACACTAAAGTTTTGGAAATTTTCAAAAATACGTTCGAAAACCGTTTACACCTCTTGTTTTAATTTTATAAGACCGTAGATAAAGAGTGGGGTTACAATGTGGGTCCTCATACCCTGATTTTTAGGAAACTGTTTTTTTTTTAATATTTTGAAATGCAAGTCTTTTTATTCTATAAACGGGAAAAGATATTGCTTATCAGGAATGATAGAATTAAATTCTAAACTTAATTTTTAAAAGCAGCAGGATTAATATTTCCTATTTATCCCAATTTTTGGCTAAGGACTTTTTTATTTTCCGATGTTCCTTAACTCTAAGCACCAAATTTATTTCATATAAATAAAATGTTGTCCATTTTTATTATAGTTATTTATTATACAAGACGATAAAGACTCCTTTTCTACTTTGGTTCTTTACTGACTACTTTATGAAACTCATTTGGATGTTATAAAGCAACTCCTTAAAGAATTCGAAATTTTATTTTGTTAGGTTGGTGACAACCATGTGACAACAAAACCTTCACGCGTTATAAACATAACCTTCAAATTGTAAGTTCTAAAAATTCATATAAAATAAGATAATTTTTAACTTTTTTGGACCAAAATAGAAAAAATAGTATAAAATACACGTTTCATAAGACATTTAAGGGCACTTGTCCATTAGAAAACTCGCCGCAAGCGGCTCGTTTTCTAACTTGGACGCGTGCTATAAAATCATATCTTGGGCCGGCGGCGGGTGGTCTAGTGGTTAAAGTCCCAGGCTTTGAAACTAGACTCCCAATGGCAGTTGGTTCGAGTCCACTGCCCGTCGGTAATTTTTCTGAATAAGTTAAATCCGACGGGTCCATGGATGGTGTATGTAGGTGTGTATGTTGGGTTGCATGTCTTTCAGGGGTGGGGCATGTTAGACCGGTGAAGAGCACTTAGTGTGCTGAGCTTGGGCAAGGGGGTGGGATGGGAATCATGGGGTCGTGCTCACGCACGGCTTCATGATTCTATAAAAAAAAATCATGTCTTATGAAACTTGTTTTTTAATATACTATTATCGTCGTGTACAATATACTATTTGATTTTGTACTTAATGTTAAATAATAATCAATAATTTATTTCTATAATAAAATGTCAACTCGCACAGATGTTTTATAGTAATTGTTGCGATCGCGTTAGCAGTGATCGTTGTTTTGGTAGTTTGTTTACTTGTGGCAACATTCAAACATTTTCACGAAAGTATTTTGCTTGTGAAAAAACATATGGACATTGAAGCTACAGTGAAAGAAGAAATGGCTAAATTGTTGCCTGAGAAGTCCAGAGAAGCATATGAGACAGAGTATGAGAGTATCATTAGATAAGTTACCTTCAATGTAATAATTTAAATTTGTGTTGTATTATGCACGAATGTATTATAAATAAAGTGTGGATAAAATTCTACTTTATCTACAGTTGATGTTAAAATATTTCTTTATCTACTAAAAATGAACGCATAAAGCCTACTTTTAACACTAAGTACAAAATAAAAAAAATTAATTAGTTGTGGACCGGGTTGATATCTAAGCCATGCGCTGTAGTTTTTAGTGTTACGTCTAGTGGTAAAATTTGGAACCACAATAAAAAGCAAAACAAAGATGCAACACATTCGTTTTAACTAAAAATTAAAAAATAAATACATTTAAAATGACTTCTTTAACACTCCGGCTTGGCTGTTATAGTACTACTTGATATAATATCAATTTCATGGGGAGGTGATTAAAGTTGTAAACATAAGCCGAAAATTTCATTTCCCGCTTCTACGAGGGATGTCCGGTTACTAAGGTACGTTTTCTGGGCACACCGCATACGTTGATCCGATCAGGTTGAAACTTGCACGCATTTTAGATGCACATATGTACTAGGTACTACATAGGTAGCTGTTGTCATTGCCTTAGGTTAAGTACAACGTGCTCAGTGACAGCCGCAAAATGTCAGTTCCGATCGAAACATACTCGAAGTTTGAATTGCGAGCGGTCATTCGATTTTTGCATGCAAATAACGAAAAACCTACCAAAATTTATAAAAAAATACGGAAGACTTACGGAGAAGGCGTTATGAGTCGAAAACAAGGTAGTGTTTGGTGTAATGAGTTCAAAAGTGGCCGCACAACACTGAACGATGATCCCGAAGGTGTGCGACGAAAACCACCAACAACGAAAACAGATGAGAATCAATTAAAAAATTCAAAGTTCAGCAGTCTGCTAAAAAGACAATGGCTAACAGTTCGCGCTTTTACTTAGTGTATGTTTGATTGCTATAAATAAAGTAGTCTGTCTGTAATTCACAAATGTACCTTAGTAACCGGACATCCCTCGTATTTTATAACGACACATTATAACGTGTGCTGTGATACTTTTCTGTGAGCCGCACTAATTTTGATTATTTAAATTTTAAATAACAACTTAACACACCATAGAAACATATCGCAAGCGGTACGTTTTCATTCCTAGTCAACCAATTTAAATTTATAAGCGCCATCTATTGCGGGTGGCGATAGCGGATAAGTCACTTGAGTATTAAAGACACAAGTTACAAGCATATGCGGCGAATGATCATTTAAGAGATAAACTAATAATAAGTCTACTAATAATAATTGCATTATCAACAATAATTATTGAAATATAAGAAACAAATTCTTTAGCCGAAATTAACAAACGAACCTAACCATATGAGGCAATTTACATCTAAGTGGTTTTAGACCGCTGACCACAGCTGCAACTGACAATAAGACATCTACTGACAGCAAATTTTGTGTACAGGGTGTTAATAAATTATGGATACAAGTTGATATCTCAATAATTTTAGGTTTTTCGAAAAAAACCTCGGACACGTCAAAAAGTCTTTACTCGTCCAGATATTGTGCTGTATTATAAAACAAGTTCCTCCACTCCTTTTAAAGTAGCGACGTAATCAAGGTTTTTTTAAGCGACATTATATATTTTTAGATTCAGGTTTACCTTACGGAATTTTACATATTGAAGTGTAAAATTTTTTTACGGTTACCTACAAAAATTTCGATATTTTCGTCGTTTTTGTATTCTTCTGAACGTATTATTACTTTTAATTCATTCGATTAAGCTACCTCTTTAACTATTGCTTAGAAAACAAATAAAATAGATGTGGCACTGTTTATTTCATAAAGTAAGGGTTACATTTTGAAATTAACTGTAAGAAATGTTCACCATCAACAGCTTGGAAATGGTAAAAATGATGTTCGAATCTACTAATTGTTTTGTGTTAAACATTTTTAAAGACTATAAAAGTTTATTAACACACTTTGATAAAATAAACAAAGCAACGCCTGTTACATTTGTCATTTGAACAGTGGTTACAGAGTTGCTTGATCGAATTAATTAAAATTAATTATTTTACAGGAACACGAAAAACGACGAAAATATCGAACTGTTCTTATAAAACTTAAAAGAAAATACTACCAAAGAAAATAAAAGGTACCCAAAACCCAAATTAAAAATATACAGTGTAATTAAAAAAAACCTTAATGACGTCACTACTTAAAAAATGGAGGAGAAAAGTACACCAAAACATTTGCAAGAGTAAATACTTTTTGACATGTCCAAGGTTTTTTTCAAAAAACGTAAAAACTGAAATATAAGCTTGTATCCATAATTTATTATTACCCTGTATATGCTGCAACTACATAATCTTTTGTTATACAGCTGAAAAGTGGGTCAAGTAGGGATACAATAGTATCCTCTCTCAAGATTATTTGCATTACAAGAAACAACTGCATATTACCTTAATTGATACGTGAAGATGTATTCATAAAATTTAAAGCAAAAATGTTGTTATGTATTAAAATTTTCGAGGCCCCTATGCAGTGGACCCCCTAGGCACTTAGTACGACTATGTGTAGACGCGCTTCCGCTCTTGAGGGTTGAAGGTAATTCAAAAATATTTTTTAAATATGAAAAGCAAAAGTTTTATAAATTTTAGAAAGTCGCCTCTTTTTAAGTAATTATTTATACTATTTTAATTAAGGATTTTTTCAGAAATAGTAATTGAAAGTATCTTAAATTTCAATTTGGTAAAACAAACTTAAATGGTAATTACCATACGTAATGAGTGTTATTGTATATTTCTTAACAACCTATACGAAATTCGTATAGGTTTCAAAAGCGCAGTTAATGTGCCTTTAATAGTTATCAAGTAAACAAGCACAACAACCTATAATTAACGCAAAGGTTGCAAAGGTTGCATAGGAAGAAAACATTCCCAAACGTGGTTTCCCAAGGATAGTATTTTTAAGCGTTGTCATTAACTTTATTGACGTCTGATCAGTAGCAAATTTGTGGAAATTTTCAGTTATAATTTACATCCACATATATTATGGTTGTGTATGATGCAAATTTCTATGGAGTTTTTTTCCTTGTGCTTCTAAACTCGCAAAAGGATGGGGATATTCCACTTTTAACACGTGCTCCTTAAAACTATTCTAGACAAGCCTAGTTACAAAATTATTGCAAAAATAAAAATCTCAAATGTAATTTGTGGAAAATAACTTCTCGAAAACAATCAATACTGTAAAAGATAATCGGCCTTGTTTGAATTCTGAAGAATTAAAATAAGCGTTTTCATTACATTTTGTAATACATTGGAAGTGTGTAAATGTTAGAAAGTTGTTTTAATTTTTTTTGCAGATTATACATTGTTGCCTCTGTGTAGTTACTAATTATTCTGGTTGTTTAACTTTTAATCTGTTTGCTAGTAATAAAAACCTGCAGCAAAAATACTTATTACTATCTATTTAATGAATATATAATTTAAATGTACATATTGCCTATTTTTGTATTTTTAATAATTTAGATTAAAATAATTACTTTTTGTTTTCATACACTTACATTACGGAAATGTTGCGTAGGTTTTGAAAAAAATGAGTTTTTATCAACATTCTCAACAATATGGAAATAGTCAGCATCTAAAGTTAGGTTAAGTTCGATTCAGTGGCGGCTCGTACAGTGAAGCGAGTGATACGGCGCTGCACTTAATTGCACCGCTTCATTTAATTGTATTTTAGTTTATTTTCATATTAATAGTATAATAATATGGCTATGAACAAAGGCACAAAAATAAATGTGTATAACAATGCAATACTAAACAAAAGTTCAATTTTCGTAGAGCGATACACTATCCACTCCACTTCTAAACCGCATCTTTCTAGTAGAGGTTGCCATGGCAACATAAGCTTACGCCCGCCCGCAAGCAGGGCTGTGCGATGCGGCATGTAGAAGCTTTGCAGCCTGCAGGTTTTCAGTTTTGTACCAGCCGGACGCATAGATAGATAGCTGCGTCTGGTAAACTGTAGCTTGCGTTTACCGTTCACGTGCATATAAAGAAAATGTTTCCTATAAACGAAGCATTTGTATTTTACATGAAACTCCTTTATTAAAATTTAAAGAAGATGGTAGAAAGCAAGTTTTAAGGATGGACAAACCTATGCCTTCGTTAAATGTTAATAAATTGGTAAACATTAAACTGCAGAAAATTTAAAACGTTTGGTACAAACAGTACCAGTACCAGTATCGCAGTAAATTTATCATCACCTAATATTAGTGGATCATAATTTTATCTATACAGAGTGGCTAGGAAAACCCCGGCCACTTTTCTTGCGGCTGTCAAGAGATGGCGCTTTAGTAAAGAAAAATTAAATTAAAATACTGGCATCAACGCAGAATCCAAGACGTTTTAGTTGTTTTGATTTAATATGGGGCGTATTTAATAACTAAAACGTCTTGAATTCTGCGTTGATGCCAGTATTTTAATTTAATTTTTCTTTACTAAAGCGCCATCTCCTGACAGCCGCAAGAAAAGTGACCGGGGTTTACCTAGCCACTCTGAATAACGTAAAATTGTCTATAATGATATGATGTCGCTATATATTTTAAAATTTTTTACTTATTGAGATGCACGTCCTACATGCACTTTTGCTCATGTTGTAGACATTATTTTAACCCAAAAATCATATTTTATTGTATTATTATCTTTATAGTATCAATAGAATTTGATTGTACATGCGAGACATTTATTATTTTCTATGGCAATTTCGGTGCAATCTAATCTAAAACTGTTCTTGTTGATTTATACCAATTAAAACAAACATGCATGTTATTTAAAATTTATTTTTCGCAAGAAATCTAATTAATGGCTTCAAAACTACGCTCAGCTCTAGTGTATTATAAAAATTAGACCTGCTGTTATCTGTCGACAATTTCGAAAGGGTATTGACTAATACAACAAATTCTTAAATTAAGTACGCCATTTAAAACTGACGTACACGACAATTAATTTTTGTTCTTTGAACCACATAATTTAACACGCAAAATCATTCTTAGACGTATAATAGATCAATTCAAATGATCGTTACAATACGTAAACACAAACTTCACCCCGTTTCGTTTAGTTACAAAGTTTGCCGCAAGGCGACTTTGAGAACGCTGTTTCAGCCGAATAGGTTTTGATGATTTATTGAATATTGTGCATGCTTTGTAACAAGACACATTAATTTCTGCCTCATGCTGACCAATCACCAACAAGAAGCGGAGTTTACAGATTTTGCTAAATTCTAAAATTTTAAATTTCAAAAATACGCCTACTGGTTAAGCAACCCAAGATGCACTTACGTGTGGCAACAAATCAGCATTTTTACTTCTGCTTTAGCTTTGCGCGCATTATCAGTGAGTGAATGCAACTTTGTTCTCGTATTTTTTCTTTAAAAATATAACTGCTCTTAACTATAACCTCGGGTAGACAGTAAAGACTAAAAACATTGTTTTAAAAAAGCAGTATACAAAATTTAAAAAAAAAACAACGGCGGTGCCCGGAATCGAACGCAGACCCCCTGCCTTGGTAAACGGCGCTTCACGCCTCTATACTACTGAGACTCGTTGCTAAAGCAGCCTTGAAATCGGTAAACAAGCTAGTAAACTGTATGACGTCATGCACGTGTCTGCTAAAGCAAAGGTAGGAAATTCCACCCGTTCTTTGTGATTGGTCGGCATGCGGCAGAAAGTAATGTATACTCTTTGTAACACCCACTTAAAAAAAAGTTTCGCATGCGCTTCGCTCCCGATGTACTATCAGGTTTTTAAAAACGCTTCACCCATTTCTGAACCTACGAGCCGTCACTGGTTTATTAAAGAAAACGTTTTGATATCATAAAGCCCACTACGGTTTTTTACTATTTACTAAGTACTACAACTCCCTGGACTATTCTATTTTATACATCCTCCACGTGTCACAGTTGACCATAAAAGAATTTTATGTAGTTGTGGGCAACAAGGCTTTTGTTTGTGCAAAAAATCAGTTCATTTAAGTTCCAATACTTTAATTAAAATAAAAAACAATCGTCGGAAACAATAAGCACGAGTTAATTAAATTGAAATCAAATTGCTGTGAATTTTATTCTATTGTTGATCAAATTTCTTTTGTTTGTTAAATTTTACGTCTATCGTATTATGTAGTGTTTTTTATTATGTCAAAATTATGGTAAAGATATAATTTTGCACGTATGTTTTATATAAATATCCACATTTTGAATAAATAATTTTGAAGCATTCTGTGACGAAAATTCGTTATGGTTTTAAGAGGAGTCTGAATCGAACATTACAGCTGTTTTAATTATTTCGAGTTTCAATTTGCGTCTTGTATTTATATTAATCATGATACAATTAAAAATGATAATTTAATGTAGTTATATGTAGATTTTAATTGTTTATTTTTTCTATAACCAGCAAATGAATATTGGAAAAGAAAATCGAGTAGAACAGTGAGCAACTTTAGTTTCTGAGTGTTTGTTAACGTCCTTGACTTACTTCTAATGGTAGGTTCAGATGAACGAATAGATTTTAGCAGTCGACAGCCGTAAGCAACAAACGCACACAACACATCAAAAATAATTTTTTGAGATACTCTAAGTAAAAACAAACCTATTAGTAATGATATTTAGTGGAAATCGAAAATCCAAACGTAGAGATTGCACTGCTACGATATATTTCACAGCAACGGATGCTTGTTTTATCTCTTGCGTAAAAAATTTATGCCTCAAGTACTGCAAGAACATACTAAAGAAATTTTTGTTTTCCTCTAAAAACTTAATTTGCTTTGTTTAAGTTTTTATGTACGCCAACGTTTTTAAAATTATTGCTTGAACAGATTGTTCTGTTTTTGTAATTAGAGTGCAAATAGAGTTTCACAAAACGTAGCTTTTTAACGTAAATGCTACTTTCTCAATACGTGATCAGTTGCGCTAGATTTGCAAGTTTGACAATATCAATTCATATTTAATTTTTATCAGATTCCGTGGAAATCAATTTAATGCCAAAATAGTAAAAAAATTGCTCGGAGGTAAGATGTAATTTGTTATTAGAATCTATTTTAACTAATCTGCAGTCATATATTGAGAAAATACTCAGAGCCCGGGGTGCCTGTAAATTATCTTATACTTGACAGAAAAGAGACTACAGCGGTTGGAAAAACCCTGCGCAGTAATTTGTTCTTAAACAGAAACATTTTAATAAAAAGAAAGATTAAATTTATTTAATTAAATAAAATTATGTAAATTTTTGGAAGATTGAAACCCTTGTTAACCCTGACGTAAATTAATATTTTACTAGCAGAACCCGTGGTCTACGCCCGCGCTTTTTTAAAATGTACAAATATGCTGTGTCGAGTTGCAAGACATGTACCTAATGCGTCCCGCGGTATGGTATATTCTCAAATACGCAGTCAACGACTGAACTGAACATACGTGACTACTAAGTAATTATGCAAATGTTTATTATTTTTTCTATGACCTTGCGTAAAGTAGCCTTTTACGCTTTCATTTTATAACGTTAAGTTGACATATACTAAAGAGCGAGCAATACAATACTTTTTCTACGACCGTCATTGAATGTAAGCTTTTCCAGCTGTCTGTTGAGAACGGAAAGTTGACTTTGTAACTGAACGAGTAGAAAAGTGATTGCCGCTCGCCGAGCAGAGAGTGAGTTTTTCTGATAGGGTACAAAAATAATCTCCTTGGAAACGGCTTAACATGGCTAACTCTAGAATAGAAGCGCTCAGAGCAACAGCAAAATTCATACAGAGAATGGGGTTTATTAAGTATTTTTATTTACTTTCTGTTTATTTTTTAAGCGGTCGTAAAAAAATAGTGCGTATATTGAGCAGAAACCGTCCTTGCCGCTCTCGCATAGTTGCTAGTCTCGGCTACGCCTCGACCACCAATGTACTTGCGCGAGCGGCAATAGAATACTTTCTGCTGTAGCTACACCAATAACTATTATGCTCGTTTCCCATGGCAGCGAGCGGTAAAGATCTTTACGCGCTGCTTTATTTGCTTCGATTCCATAGATACAAACAGAATTACATGCCAGAGGTGGTTAATAGTCGTCCCACCGAATGCAATTATTTTCAATAAATATACCTTTGTTTCGTTAATTTTTGTATAAATCGTAGTGCACCAGAGTATCTTTTCGGCATACAAATAACTATTGTAGTTAAATCCATACCCAACGTGATTGACATCAAATAATCTTTAAAATAAAGGTACAAAATTTTTTTTTCAAATTGGCGTCGTTCATTAGCGTGTTCAACTAAAATTTCCACATTATAAACTCTTCTAAATGTAGAAATCAATTTCTGTTCTTGATTCCTATTAATGGCGATTGTGTATGGCAGGTTGGGTTAGGTAAGGTTAGTTTGATCTGAAATTTTGTATTTTTAAACTGTAAATGGTAATCCAGTACCCAAGGGTGATTAAATAATGGTACGTAATAAAACAACATTTCCAGATATCTGCTGATATCTCTTGAAATCTCAGCTGCAATGCAATTTGTAAATCTCATTTGAGTTATTTATGATTATCTTCGCGCACGGCAAACATTGTATAATCAGACCAGCATTTCTCGTTTTTGGTACTCATCTGTACCTGCCGTAAGTAAAAGTCTAGCCCGATGGAAGGGATTCGTAACTCAACATGTGTTCCCCGGGGAATCTGAGGTAGGATTGTCAGCTATCGACCGATTATGTTCCAATCATACATAAACCGTAGACATTAAACTTTGCTTAACTTTATCGAAAATATGTGACTTCTAGTAACGAGAGACCCTTGCCACTAAAAGTTGAGTTAGGTTGAAGGAATCCCTATTCAAATAAAAACCCGTAGGCTATGCCTTTCGTATTTTTGTTGACAATAAATAAGCGAACAAAGTAGGTATTGTAGCGGGCTTATAGTAAATCCGGATTTCTTCGCTCTGTCTTAACATTTAGTGACGACGTATTCAGTAACATTCCTCAATACACCTTTTATTTATTATCTTTACGTAACCGTCACGCAGTGTAATTGGAGCCATGAAATAAGTTACATCAACATATCTCTTCAAATAAATTTGTGAGCAAAGAAAAACGTGTGGCGCAGCCCACAGGTTCAGTTATTTTATTGTAAAGTTTGAGACGCTCTTAACAAAATAATATAAGCAATAAAATTAGCTTGTTAGCAATTGTTTGTAAAAAAACGCATGTGGCCTAGTCCATGGGTTTTGCTATTTTATTTTAAAGTTTGAGACGCGCTCAACAAAGTAATATTATACTAGCAATAAAATCAGCTGCAGTTAGCAATTCTTTGTAAAGAAACGGGTGTGGCGTAGCGCACGGGTTCTGCTTTTTTATTGTAAAGTGTAAACGCGCTTAACAAAGAAATATCAATTTAGATATTTCCTTATTGAAATATAATTTATTTCAATCCAATTAAAACCTTAAAATTAATTTCGGATTGCTTTTAACTGTATCCCAAAATATTTGTAACAATTACCTGTGGTTTATGTTTATGAATTTCTAACTTACGGATGTTTGCAAACACGTCAAACAACCATCGTTTCTGTTTGTAAAATTATAGTTTTTACCTGATCAAGAGCCCCCTTAGTTTTAGTATTATAAACAGAGAAACGAACGTTATTTAATACGATAAATGAATATTCTGTAGACGCGCACAAAATAGTTTAAGCTGTTAGATGTGATAACTAATGTGTAATTTTAGAGCCTACATATTTTATAGTTTATAGCTTAAACAGCACAGAATATATTAGAGCCCCACAGGTTTTACTCTAAACATTACGGGAATGTAAAACGTTTATCTCGCAAAGCCAGACAAAAGCTAAAAATATTTTTTAAAGTATTTTTACGCAATGTTCAAGATTATGATTTTCAAAAATTAATAAAATTTTAAAAATTTTCAATTTTTGGAATTTTCATAATTTTCAAAATTTTTATAATTTTTTAAATTTTCAATTTTTATACATTCTAAACAATCTTATCATACTTAAGCGTTATTTAAAAAAAAATTGAAAATTATCATCTTATTATTAAAATGTTTGCTAATTTCAGAAAACCCTGTGGTGCTTGCCCGACAGCTGCTTCGCATTGCGCTTACTCGTTAATATACCTGTTTCTCCTAAAAAAAAATTAATTTGATCTTTATGGCAAATCATTTCCTCTTAAAATTCTTCACTCATTTGTAGTATTTTAGATCTTCCGAAAGGAGGGTGGTCGAAAAGCGCTCTAATTCAATTTAAACTTGGTCGAAAAGAACGTCTACGTATGATAAATAAGATTATTTAAAATTTTCAAAATTTTCATAATTTGCACCAAATTATCTACGTTTTGAATATTTTCAAAATTTTTAAAATTATTTAATTGTTTTAAAAATTATCAAAATATTAGTATAGTCTTGAAACATTTCAAAATTAAAGTGTATAAATTGTTTAAAAATTTTGGATAAATAGAAAATTTGAAACAATAACAAATTTAAAAATTCAATAAACAGCGGCTGTATGCGGGAAAAGTTCTGTGGCAGCTTCCCGACAGCTTTTTATATTTAGGGACGTTAAGAAAAGTATTCAGAAGTTATATTTAATAAGGCTTCGGTTTTTTCGTAACTGAATATAAGCCCATTTCGATTTTGTAAATTGCGAGTAGAATATACTTAATAATGACATTTATTTTTAATGCTGCTTTTCTAATAGTTTATTTAGTTTTGTTCTGTTCAACGATAACTTAGTAAGTCTCCATAAACTTAATTATAATTCACGCAGTTTAACGAAAATATTGTAATAAACAATATTTATTTAACACATTTAGTTTTCAGCAAAAATTCAAATATAAATGTGTCCTTGTTATTATAGTCCATTCACCTAAGATCTGAATTGTCAAAGTTGACGATTCTTGATAACATTGTGAAATTCATCCTAGTTATTTGTTTATTTTTGTTAACATTGGCAATTCAGATCTAAAATGAATGGACACTACAAAGATTTTTTAGATAGTTGTAAACAAAGATGTATTACAGAATTTAACTTATTACTAGAACGAATTACTATAAATAATTATTTTTACAGATAGTTACAAAAACCACAATTGGTCTAAAACGACTACATTAAGTTTACATTATTTACAGCAGTACAATAAATTTATTAAGATTATGTATGTCGAAGTTATGCTACTGTAATGGCCAGACAATACTAACAAATAACTAGTGCATTAGTTTATCCTTGAGCATTGAATCACCTTAACCTAGCGAACGCATAAACATCTATAGCTAGCGGTCTTGGGGTTACCAAGTTAATAATAATGTTTCTATTCAATGTTAACCTCCGAGCAATATTTACAAACTAGCAGCTTGTTTAATACCCATTTTGAAAGTTTATGAGTTGAACCGGTGCATATAAAATCAAACTTACAAGTATGGGCAAAACTGTAAGGGTCTAGCGGGGACTAGGTCCCCCTGCTGAAATTATATTAACCCTCTCCCTCAAAGAATTGGTATTTTGTGTTTTCTGTACGTGTACATATAAAAAATAAACCGTGAATTTACCTAGTAAATTAATTTAATAACATTGACGCTCCCATAGCTATAGACCAAAGTCCGAAAGTCCAGCTGTGCTTATAAGACACTCAATAGTGCAGTTTCGATATAAGTGACTTTGTTTATGTATACAATCCCCCCCCCCGCTTCTTGATTCTATTAAGTTCTATACTTTATTCTATATTTCAGTGTATTAATATTCTGAAGAATTTTACCATAATTCACGTCAAGAAACTGAATGTAAACAAATAGTGACTGTTGAGAATATTAATTTACAATATATAGATAAGCAATTCTGCGGAATTCCGCTACTATAGTTGAACCAAAGAAGTAGGTATCTGGTTGAATATTACTGTACCAGTAATGTTGCAAATTTCATTAAAAACTGTGGGTGGGTGGGTGGGTATGCGAGTATGTGTGTGGTGCATCATAACTACCAAACGGATGGTCGGATTTCGATGAGCTTTGGAATCTAGGGGTATATCAAAATTCCACCGGCAAAATAAGCTTTTAAACAACCAAAAACCGGAAGCGAACGTTTTTTCTGATAGCATTTTTTCCTAAACCAAATTTTATTATTCAAAAACGAAATATGATAGAACACTTTAAGGCAAATCTAACGTTTTCTTTATCCGAACGTTTTAGATTTAAAATGGCGGTCGCTACGATATATTTGTAAATTTTGAATTTAGCGCCTTACTACTCAAAAACAGGTTGACAGATTGCGTTCAAACTTTTTATCGATATAGCCGTATAGAGACACAATGTTACTGTGCACAAAAATTTTGGAAAAGTTAAAAGCTATAAAGTGAAAAACTTTTCAAAACTTTGTAAAGGCTCAAAAAATAATGCGTATACCCCGCGTTTATTTTTTTTATTTTGTAAGCTCAGAGAGCTGAGTATGATCTACAGTTTGATTTGTGTTCCACCAAGCAAATTTCTCTCCAATGCCTTTTATAAATATTTGACTGCTTGACCTAAACCGTAACTGGATACGACGACGAGTCTTAATGTCAATTTGCTCAAATAGTTAGAAAAAGTCCTAACGGTACACAATGTTACAAGCTACTAGAATTTTTGTAATTAGTAAAACAGTGAATCAAGAAAAAGATTTTGGTTTCAACTATAGCTAGGATAGACCACGACATGTTTCGTTCTATTGGAACTCATCAGGTGGACGCAAACCTAGCTACAGTTGAAACCAAAACAGACAGACAGACATTTCTTGATTTACTTTTGCAACACGGCGTTTCGTGTGCTGTGCCTAGAGGCCGCTAGTGATTGTAGATACTCGCTTAACGGGTTCCTTTCACAACTATATATCGGTTTGTTGCTTTGCAACTTTTCTCGCCGCACATTAGAGGGCATTACTTTGTAATTCCCCTGTCATGATTTTGTCTTCTGGGTATATTTCTGCCTGTCTGTTTTGGTTTCAACTGTAGCTAGGTTTGCGTCCACCTGATGAGTTCCAATAGAACGAAACATGTCGTGGTCTATCCTAGCTATAGTTGAAACCAAAATCTTTTTCTTGATTTACTTTTGCAACACGGCGTTTCGTGTGCTGTGCCTAGAGGCCGCTAGTGATTGTAGATACTCGCTTAGCGGGTTCCTTTCACAACTATATATCGGTTTGTTGCTTTGCAACTTTTCTCGCCGCACATTAGAGGGCATTACTTTGTAATTCCCCTGTCATGATAAAACAGTGAAATAAAAAAACTATCAAAATTTTGACTTTTTCAAAACTGGTAACACAATTTTTTTAATAGACTTATAGAGCTATAGATCAGCTATAATTTGATTCTTGTCTTAGCCTGCTGACACGTTTCATGAATTTTTGAAAATCGAAAATTCTTACCTCCTTATTTGATAAACGTATATAATACATAATAAATAGAAAATTAATAGAAAATTTCCTTTTAGGCTAAGTTGCTGATAAATAAAATTTTCAACTAAATTTTTAAATATGACAATATGTGTGGGTGGGGGGAGTTAATTATTCCCCTTCCACCCAATTTTTTAGGTTTCTTTAATTTCAAGAAATTTATTTCCAAAAAATAAAAAAAATAATTTTCTTCACAAAAAACGTGGATAAAATTCAGCGTACTATTAGTTTACTTTACAATATCACTCGCGCTCTCTCTATCTGACTCCCATGCGTTGACCGAAGTCTTTCTACATGTGACCAATGTACACGCACACAGAGCTACCTGTCGACCTTTTACTATTTTCTCTTGTAGTCAGCAGGTTAATAAATAAAAAGACTTAGTAAGTTTGTACTATTATTTTTATAAGAAAGCTTTAGTATGATGTAGCATGTTCTTATATTTATACTATAATGCTGCGATGTTCTCGGTACATTGGTAAGAGTAGAGGGATGTTATTGTAGTAAATTTTGGGCCGCAATACATTATTAATTAATTACTTTTGAATATATGACAAATGACAATTTCTAAAATATAGGAAAGTTCAGGTAAAGTGTTTCGCTTATTTTTGATGGTAGTTTGATGCGTATCTACGTACTTCTAAAGTACTACAAGGTTGTCTGTGAAAGTAATAGTTACATCGGATACTACGGTATGATATAAAGTAATTACAACCTCTCTCTTTAAACAATCACTAATTAAAGATAAAAATGCCGATGCCGTTTTATTCAAATTAGCAAAAGATCTTCGCGATTTGCGAAATGACGTTCCAAGGTTTGGTAAGTAGTAGTAACTTTAATGACCCATAAAATTGATTTCACTTGCATTAAAGCCAATTTGTACACAGTTGGTGTTGTGCACTAGGATGTCATAACATAATAATGGCATCGATGGCCGCACACATATGTGCACACGCAGAAATAAACTACTTATTCCTGTCTATGGCTTTAGTCGCTACTTCGTCCTTCATCTGTATTTCCGTGTTTACTATTTTTGCATACATTATTTAAGTTGGCTTTGGTAATTTACGTGAAACGGTAATGCTTGAGTAGAGTAAATACTATAATACATCCACCTAAATTTGTATTATTAAAATTCATGAAATAACTTCATTAATATTAATAACATTTTCAAGTTGTACACAGACTATTTTTGATTATCATAAACAAAGCAGCTTCAAAGTACTGTCATTTTTTCATATACGGAAGTTTCTAAATTTGAAACAAAATCGGATAGGGAATATTCTAACAAAGCAAATCGTAATAACTACAGCGCAACATAATGTTATGTACAGTGGAATATTATAATAATATAAACGAAGTAAAAACCATAATTTGTTATTATTATACACGCAGTGTTTTTGTTTTCTGCATTCTTAATTAAGTCTTTTCTTTTAATATGTTGAAACATCGAGATCCACCAAATAATACTATATAGCTGGCCTTCACCGCCGTCTTAGATATATTCAGAAAAGTACAATTTAGATTGACATTGAGGTTTGTAATTGTTTTTTGAATATAGCTAACATGTGACGTATGCTAATTAAGGTCTATTCTAATGTATTTTTGTGGAATGCTCGGTATACACAATCGTGCTGTATCACAATCAACAAGTAGAATAATAATCTATAATAAAGAGAGTGATTTGCGATTTTTCAATAAAATTGTGGTGTAAGTTCGCGACTGCTAGCTAAGATGGTAATTCCACGACCGCGTAGCGGGAGTAGGATTACCTAAATCTTAATTAGCACGAGTTAACTTACACCACAATTTTATCAAAAAAAAATCGTATCACGACTCATATTCGTCTTGACTATATCACTCACATTGATTTTGACGCATTTTTGGTAACACTGAATTAGTCGGAAATGCTCGGGTGTTTTCGGGAATCGGGGCTCTTAACATGGTATTGTTTGCTTGTTTTAAATTGTTTTGTAGTAGCTTCCTTTTGCAAACTTAATTTTTTATTTGGATGTTTTTATTTACTGTTGCTGTGAAGTGTGTTGTAGAAAAATCGTTAGTTGGTATTTCATAACACAATTGAGGTTACGTGCATTATTTTGGTCTAAGATGTTGATTCATATAATCTGTCAAACAAGATACAATTTTACTGTAAATATATATTTGTTTTTAATGCATATTAGCATGTTATTATTATGTTTATAATAGGTGTACATTAAAATTTGGGTCGGTCATGGTTTCAACTATGATTTTAACACTCGTGATTCCTGTTGGTTGACATCGTTATCATCGGCTGCCGTCGACGTTTCTCGTATTTAGCTTGTTGGACGACAAAAACAATTATTGTTTGTAATTCATAAATCACGTTATAATTAAATATGACACTTCTGGCTGAAGCAATGAAAAACTTTATTAAAATAATAATAAATATACCCAAGAATTATTGCACATCAGTTTTAAACGAGTTAATTTAAAACTTAAGAGCGATTATCCAAAGTTACTATGGGTTTAATCGCTTATTAAAACAGCATCATGCAGTTTAATTAGCATAAAACAAACGCAATTGTTAATTTTATGAAAAGAGAAATTTGTGATTGGTTCAATGAAACGTGAGTAGTATAGTCAGTACAAATCAATTACAGTAACATTTACAAATAATAATCCGCCATCTTTATTGTCCTAATATTTTGTATCGTATACGCAATGCGATATAATGTGCAAAATAAATGTTTACAAAATTATTGTTTCCAAGTACTAAACATAATAAATGCAACAATGAAGTGAAATAAACATGCAATAAAACGATTTCAAACATCGAACTACAATTAACTTACACTCTCATGAAAGAAAGAACAGAATATGTTTATTTTTTGTTTTGTTCGAACGAACCTATTTTTCAACAAACTGGGAGATTTTCCGATTAGCTACTTTAGCTATTATTCCTGGAATATAAAATGTTTTATAGATCGTTTGTCAACATTGCTTTTATAATTTCATTTAATAATGTTACTAGTATTTATTTTGTTAAACTATTTCAATTTGAAATCTTTATTTAATGCGTTTTACAACAACCTCTTGAATTTGTAAGCCAGTTTTTCCCTTATTGCAACAAAGTTTATATGTAATTATCTAGTTAAGTATGTATATTTTTATATGGAAGGAGAAAGACACTTTACAAAAACTGAATCAATCAGTGAAGTGGTGACAACTGTCAGCCTCTATAAATAGAAACAAATTTATTTACTTTACTTCCTCGCCGTATAGTAGAGGGCACTACTTTTGTAAGTTTGTGTTCTTGGCATATTTGGTGCTACGGCTAGGATTGTTTCCACCTGACGAGTTTTTAAAAGAACCAAACATGGAGTGGTCTATTCTAGCCATAGTCGACACCAAACCTCTGTTTCTTATTCATTGATTTGATTCTTTTAATATTGATTAAAATTAAGCATTAATTTTAGAAAATCAAAAGGATTAAGATACCACGACAAAAAAATTAAAGCTGAAATATTAAATAATAATTTAATCTACTCGCCCTGATTAACAACGACTGGACTTTTAGTCCCAGAATAGCAAAACAATTCGGTAAAATTTATTAAGTAACCAAAAAGAATGGGCGTATACAAATCAATTAAGTTATACATGAAACATGTTGCACGATTTTGAAAGGTTGCTACTACCACAACTGCAATATTTGAGATACATCGTTTCGTTCAGTGTTATTTTGTTGAGCTAAGCCAGAGGTTCTGCAGTCAAATGTATTTTTTCAAAGTTTCATAAAATTGTTTCGTGTATTACTTTTGAAACCCCTGACCACGCATATTCTACGCTTATCAACTCCGTTATAAAATAGCTAGAAATAATAAACCAGCTGGCCAGATGAATAATACTTATGTAAACAAGCTCCTTAGGTCAAACATGGGTGTATTGCTTTTTTAAGCCCGTAAATAATATGTATGTGTGTATAAAACGTTAAAGATTCGAGTTATGTATCATAGGCTAAAACTGCACGGACGTATTCCTAGCTGCGTGTTTCGCGGGGTAAGTACACGAGCATAACAAACGCGAAACATGCAGCGTAGTCCAGTCATCAAGTACAAAGATGTAGAAATAACTCAAGAATGATTTTTTGCTTAAACCCTTTATTGTAGCATCAAAATAAAAGATCTAAGTTTTTTCCTTTGGCCGAGCCCTGCAACCTTTCTAGGTTTCAAGAAGTAGGTGCACCAGCTGCACCCAATCTCCATAGTAGTTCTCGGATCAATAAAAGTATATTAAGTTCCCCACAAAACTAAAAAAAAGTAATTTCCTAGCTCAAACAGTTTCCGAGGTATGAGCTCCCAAAAGTTACCCTTTTTTCGCAATTCTTAGCCAATAAAAACTTTTTATATTTTATGAAATTGATCATTTCTTGAAAAAGTGGCCTAGAGATGACTGAAGCTAGACCTAATTCTCTGTAAATCTAACCAAAAACATTCTAACCGAAGTTACGACATCTCAAAATTGACCATTTTGATGCTATTTTACGTAATTGAAGTTTTTTCAAAATAACTCGTTTCCAGGGCATTTTGTAAAAATTTCTTACCACCGCTAACAAAGCACAAAATTTCATCCAAAACTTAAAAAAATGTCCCAACTCAAATAGTTACCAGGATGTTTCTTGAAGTTTGCCTTTTTTCGTATTTTTTGATAAAAAAAAACATACTGTTAAATGAGTATCTGTATATCAAATACTTAATCACTTTAACAATATCTATTTATTTAAACCTTATACGTATTTCGGCATGTTTACATGCCATTGTCAAAGGTTATATGAAAGTAAACAGTTAGTGTTGTTATAGCAATAGAACTTTTTTACTTATCTTGGTAATCGTCTGCAGATGACTTGATTTCTTATTCCAAAATGTCCAGTAGAGGAGAATTTAACAGATCAATTTGCTCATTCATTAACGGTACAGTTTTTAAATGTTTGTGAATTTCAAAAGCTTCTAGTATATCTAATCTACGTTTATCATCACAAAAGTGTAAACATTTTATGGTGTTATTAGATGTCATTGAATGATTGTGTTCAAGTAAGTGTTTAGCGTAATTGGATTTATGTGGGTGTTTGTATTTGTAACAACGTACGTGTTCTTTATACCTAATATCAAAATTTCTAATTGTCTGGCCTATATAAACCGAATTACAATGCGAACAATTTAATTTGTAAATGCATGTCGAGAATTTCAAAATGACCTGAGATATATCATATTTTAAAGAAATATTTAGAAATTTTTAAAACAATAAAACGAATATGAAAATGTATATTTTTTGGAATTACAGATTAAACTGTAGAAGTTTAAGTATACTAGAAACATTTTATAGAACCTGAAAAACTGTTCATATATGGTTTACTGAAAACAATGGAGTATTAAAGTAAATTATTGTATAGTTGTGCCTTTTTCTAAGACTAATGTTAATTTATTTATGCCACCAAAACTAATAGACCAAACAAGACCCAAAAAGTTTAGCTACTTTGGTATAGATGGCTAGAATGAAAGCACGATTTTTTGGTTGTCATCATCACTAAATTGTGAATTGTTTTGTAAACAATTTCGCTTGAGTTTGGATGTTTAGAATAGCGTACAGACATAGAGGCTTTTTAATAAATGATAAGGAAAGGCATCAGGATTCGTATATTGAAACGTGGGTTTATGTTAAGAAAGGTCACGGATGCAAGATAAAGCGAAATTAAGCAATAACTATATTGTAAGTATTATTTGACCGTTGCTCAGAAGATTTGCCAATATTATTTAGACAACCAAATTATTATTCGAATGTAAAAACAGTTTTAAATAATCAGTTATACTTTTGCAAAATTTTCACAAATCCTTCGGTACAGAACATTTAAAAATATAAACTTTGGCAAGTTTTAAAACAATACAATCTATGCATGGAAAGGGTAGAGGGAAGCCGAAAGATCACATTAAAAGTACTAATAGGTAATAACGTTTTCACTCGATGGACAGATATTAGATAATTATGTTTCCCTGGTAGAAATTTTTCCAAAAATAATTTTTGATGGAAGGCGTTAAAACAAATCGAATACCTTACTTTAAACATCTCTAGCTACAAAACAACGGCGGCCACAATGTTTTGAAAACTATGAATTCTACGCGAGTTCACGCAAAAATTTAGCATCGTAGGTACTAATCCTACGAGAATCGAACCATCGTGTCGATTGCCATTTGAAACTACGAGATCGGAAAATAAGCATTCCATGTGTTGTGATATTCTCTATTATACGCATTTTATTTTCTTATAATAACAAAACACTAAAAAGTCTGCGAATATGTACATTTTCCGCTTCCGTTTTCGGCTTCGGTTGCTTGGTTTTGACTGTCAACCTAATATTCCGATGAATTTTTGACGT
The DNA here is from genome assembly GCA_958336395.1 of Ctenicera cuprea. Classification (NCBI taxonomy): domain Eukaryota; kingdom Metazoa; phylum Arthropoda; class Insecta; order Coleoptera; family Elateridae; genus Ctenicera; species Ctenicera cuprea. The sequence goes on along the minus strand of OY284491.1, from coordinate 35,526,739 downwards.
AACATTTTTATTTTATAAAAATCGTTTTTTTAAACTACATATGCTTGTTTAAGCTGTAGATATTATTAAAACATTTGTTTTAAAGTTGTTTCTTTTTTCTTAGCGATGGTAAATTCGATAGTTTATTAGCAGCGAAACAGTATACCTATTGTGCTTATATTTCACTATCAGTCGATTTTGTCTCTGTTTTATAATTACATACGTCATTCATTATCGAGATCTAAGAATGAAAATTATCATGCGGTGTATGTTTTATATTTGACAGCCGAAACAAATTTGTAAGACATTCGCTTTCAACCAAATTTTTACTAGCGTCATCTATTCTACAAAGGAATGTTCAAATCGTGTATAATTTGGATCTTAGCAGTAGTAATTTATAATTTTCGCGATTTAAGACATTGATACACGAATGATAACATTCACACAAACGATATTGCGAAAACTGTTAAAAGGTGTTTATTATTTATGGTTTCTGCAGCAGACACTCTACTACACTATACTTAATAAGCGATAACTCATTTATCATAATTGAAAGTGTTATTAATGACAAACTTAACAAATTAGCAAATACCAAACAGGAAACAAACTGAAATTAAAGATGAATAAAAGTAAAGGTATGTTAATATAAACATAAAATTATTGGGACACACTTAAAGTAAATAATCTCAAGGTTATGATAGATGGCTACGGCATAAAGATTGTAGAAGAACAAACAGTGATAGATGTCCCTAGAGACATCTATATAATGTACGGTAAAGAAGGTAGCAAAACTACAAATCTACGCAAAATTGGGGTAAACCGGCTAAGCTTGTATCAAACCGCCACACAGTGCGCTAAATTGAATAAAAAGTGGAATAAAGTGCTGTATAAAAACGTCACTGCAAATTTAAAAAAATATGTAAATATGTTAACCGATAACTACTTCATTGTGCTTAGCCATAAAAACGAACATACGCGCATTTGGCTCGCCATAACAACATCGCAAACAATAGTTTCGCAGGACTCGCAAGCTCTTGTTTCTTTTTTTCCATTGAGCGCTACCGTTAAATAGTAGTTTATTTTTTAAGATTTCGTGATATTTCCAATTAAGATGGCGAACGAGAATCGCATTCCAAATGTGGCACGACATTGTAGCTTGGACTTTTATTAAGCAGTACCAAACTTGTTCACTTTCCTTTTTTGTAATTTTTTCTAAATTTTCAACTTTTGCAGGGAGGCCTATCACTATCGAGCGCAGTGAACTATTTGAAGCATTGCGGGCCAGGGGCACTATTGATGCTACTACATCAAGGTCAAGGGAGTTCTTAGTGAACTATATTAAAACAGTTAAGGGTTAAGTTAAGGGTAAGATGCTCTAGTACTTAAGAAGTGCATGTAAATAATGACCAATATTAGGCAAAGCAAGAGTATCTCCCTTATTTAATAGAAGAACAAAGATTTTACTTTTTGTTTAATCTAGTTCAGTGTTAAAACTTAAAAGTAGTTTTAGATCTGCAAATAATATTTGTTTTTTCAAATTATTTTTTGTAGCAGACATTAAAAACTAGAATTCTTTTCTCATAATTGCATAGAATGTAGCTCTTGCTTGGAACAGCAGTACTTTCCTCTTGTATTCAACCCAATCTGATCCCCAAATAGATAGAATTTACAAAAATCAAGTTTTCTTTTCAGTTTTCAAAATTTTTTTTGCACCTCTATTACATATGAAGATTGTCAACGTATTAAAATTCAACTAGAAAGTTTTATAATTATAAAGAATTGAATAACATTTGGTCAAATACTCTGCCATGTTAAATCCGTTATTTTAAATTTTACAGTTTTGACACAAGATTTAAAATCAGAGCACAAAACCTTTAAAACCCAAATGTCGTGTAAATCTAATAAAATGTTGTGTAGTAGTCCGCTGTATTGAATCCGCCATTTTTAATTTTACAATTTGGATATAACATTTGAAATCAGCGACCACGAAAATCTTTAAAATCCAAATACCGTATCAATCCGATGAGATTTTGTCTAATAATCCGCCATATTTAATTTTTCAATTTTGACCTCGGATTTGAAAACAGCCATTATAAAAACCTTTAAAACCCAAATATCGTATAAATCTGACGAAATTTTGTTTAGTAGTACGCCATATTGGATCCGCCATACTGAATTTTTTAATTTTGACATCAGAATTGAGATCAGCGACCTCGCAAACTCTTAAAACACAAGTTTTATGCAAATTCGATGACTTTTTGAATTTTGACCAGCTTCTTGAGAATCTGGCCCACTGTGCGCCAGGTGGTCTTTTGTGTACAAACGATTTGCATCGTAATAGATCAAGTAAACAGAAAGATATTTACATATTAACAAATACGAACAACCTAACGCTGTTTCGTCTCTAAATTGCCTCAAATGTGATCATCTTTTTGTTTACTTGATCTATTACTATGAGTTCGTATTCGTACACAGTAGAACACTCCGGCGCGGCGGTTTGATAGCAGCTTAGCCGGTTCGTCCTAATTTTGCGTAACATTATACGGTACATTATATCACCGTTTTTGTTATTGTTGGCACGCTTAAGTACAAAGAGGAAGACTTGACTGAAGAATCCTAATAAGAACGAAACGCATCTTAGGTTGTTCCTATTTGTAAATGTGACCATATTTTTGTCTAATTGCAGAAGCAGTTAAATAATTTGGACGTATTTATAGCTATAAAACTGTAAAGGGTTGTAGAAGTAGTTTAAGGAGTTACATTATAAAGAGGAGAACAAAATAGTTCTTTTTTTAAATTTTATTGTGGTTTTGGTCCATAATTATATACTAGTGTTACCCCAGCACACAATGCACTGACAGACAGCGTTGACAGAACCGGCGAAATGTCAAGTCACGTGATGCATTAGTTCCATAAGGGAGACGCGACGTTATTGTAGATGCGCCCCAAGTGACGCGCGTCTAGCCGACCTTCATATATATTATAAGTTAAAATAATTATTATTAAAAAATCGACGTAGAATAAAAATATAAAAATGTTTCATGTTCCATCTGTGGATAGAGACCTTTCATTTAAAAAAAATGGTCCAAATTGGTGAAGCGGTGGCCGCTGGAGGAACCGGGGAAAAAACCCTTTGTGCTCTTATGGTATGGATGTTAATTTTTCTGTATTAATTTGCATTGTGGTTTTATAGTTATATAACCTTGAGTTATTAAATAAATTATTTATTTATCTGGCGCAAAACAAAAAATTTCGATTAACATTTTTCGAACTCTCAAAATGCGATTGAAGTACACTTTCGTGTTTAGAATTTCATTCTGATCTTAAAAATGTAAGCATATACAAGATGCTAAATTTAAAATTAAAACGTTGCGATCGTTTTCCGTTAAAGCGAAACGTCCTCAATATTACGTTTTGTTATAAATCAATAGTCGTATGCACAATAGCACATAGTCTGAAAATGTTTCAAAAGTATTTTAAAATACCATTCTAGTCCGACCAATTGCTAGAATATAACACTCCTAGTAAAAATACAGGTATTGTTTGGTCCCGTAATTATCTAAGTTTCAAGTGTTACGCACAGAGAAACAGACAGATACATACATACAACTAGACATTTTTAAAACACTACTTTTGTAAAATTCTAGAGATCCAAAACATGAACTAGGAGGATTTCCGTTAAAATCTATTTTTATCACAGTCCAGTTCATTCCGAAAGTTTGGTAAAGTAAAAATAGATGAAGCAAAAAACCTGTTTATGTTTAAATAGTTTTAAGCCTGAGGTTAAGTTCTACTTAACCTATAATTGATCGAAGACATTTGCACTTGAAAACGTTTAGAAATCATTAGCATTTCGTACAGTAACAACATACCACACATTCATATCACTAGTTTTTCGGCAAGGTTTTGTAGTTTTCGAATCTATTTCTAGTATTTCTATAATTATTAATAATAATCTTTGATAGGATTCTGATTGCAAAAGAGCACCAGTGGTCTTTGGAAACAAAGAAGGCGCTTTGTCACGTGAAATATTTAAAAAGAAATTTTTTGCGACAAATACATTACGTCCTGCTGAACGTAGGAGTTACTACCTCAAATATAAACAATTATATTTTTCTTATGCACTTACGAAATGATTCAAGACTTCAATTTTGATGCATTTATCGACATTAATTGGCTGTTATGTTATGGCACTGCTGTCGAAAGAAGTCTCAACATTTTTAATTGCACGTTGTGAAACTTATTTGCGCAGAAATCATCAAGCGAATAGTATTGTCAAGTTGTAACTGTTAACTATAGAATACCTATAGCACTTTCCATTTCATATTCATATAAAGCTTAGTCATTACCTGCTATGAGAAGTGATTCAAATAGGCGGGTACTCGACACAGTTAGGAGCAGTTAGGAGTTACATAACTCTTCTGTAACTGCAGGCCACGCACTAAAAACGTCATCGACGATATACTGATTTCTCCCACAAAATGCATTTTATCAAATACGTGAAAGGTTGAAAGTGCAGTCAGCTGCAACAAGTTCATTGCAGTAGTTGTATGCAAGACTAGTGCTAACCATTTGCATTGTCTGCATTCCTTTAAAGCAATGCAGACAATTTCTTTTTTCCATGAAAGAAAACTTATTTATTTGCGTTTAGTTGTTTAGTGAGCCATATACGTGATCTACCAAAATTCACTTTCGTACATGACTCTTGTACAAAAACATTCTGTAAATATATTTGCTTTGATTTTATGAGTGTAAATGATGATATTTTTTTTATTTCATATGTACGTAGTGGCTTTGTGAAACTGATAATCATAGTCTACTTGAAGTGCACAGTGGCGTAACTACAGGGGTTCCACAGGTTCTTTTTGGTCAGAAAATGTTTACCTTTTCTTATTTTTAAATGTCGTCAAAGTATGAAAACAATGTACTCTTGTTGTGTTTGAATAGAATGCATCGTTCTTGAAAATCATGCAAAAAACCATTTTAATATCAGGCAATCCAAGTAAAACATGACGATGATTGTTACTTTTTCCAAGAAGGCCGTAAAAGTACCTTATTAAAGTACTTTAAAAATGTTGTAACAATTTTTGAAAATAGAAATAGATTGGAATTTTCTAATTAAACATAGCCCGTAATGTTTGGATATTCTAAATAACATCCACATACGAATTTTCAGAATTTTATGTGGCACCGTTTCAGAGATATTTCCAATAAACCGATTCCCTCGAATCTACTTCGACCATTTGTATTTCTTTCACTTTCTTACGTTTGAGTTAGAAATCCACAGCACCTATCAATGTTAATATTTCACACACCCTCTATATAATAGTTTATGTTAGCTTAAAAAACATATAAAGCTAATTCTTATATAATTCGTTGCAAAGGGTTATGATCTTCTTAAAACATTGGCGACGAATACGGGGGGTTCAGGGACTGGAGCGCCCTTGCAAAAAATCAGGACTGCCCCTCTAAGAAAAATAAAAAAATCTGAAGTGTTAACTTCGAGTGGACTTTCCCATACTAGACATTAATACTTGCCGTATTTGCAAAAGCGTCATTTTTTATAATTATAACGTTGTACGGTTCACCGAGTATTAGATTTCTAAGAAAACAAACAGCGAGAATTTGAACTTGCGATAGCCTGTGCAATTGGTTTTTGTATCGTAGCTGTACGCATGGTAGCAGCGAAAACAAGGTAACCGCCGCGCCCTACGGCTTACAAATTCCGCCTTGGATGTCAGGCAATTATTTGCTATAATAAATAAAAAGCCATACAATCAACCTCCTTCGAGAAAATCAAAATAAAAGAACAGTGTCCGGATTTCTGGTTTAGTATTTAATCAATATTTAAATTATGGGTCAATCAATTAATCATAAATCTTGGCACAATTCCGTTGAATATATAGGCGCATATATGCTATTTTAAACAAATTACTTACGGATTTAAAATGGCAACACACCCACGTATTTGTCTTGAAGAGCTTGTTTAGATACGTATTATTCATTTGGCCAGCTAGTTTATTATCTAGAGCTATTTAATAAAAGACTTGATAAGCGTAGAATATGCATGGTCGGGGGTTTTAAAAGTAATACACGAAACAATAATATGAAATTTTGTAAAAATATTTTTGAGTGCAGAACCTCTGTCTTAGCTCAACAATAAAGTAACACTGAACGAAACAATGTATCTCAAATGTTGCAGTTGTAGTACCTTGCAAAATTGTGCAACATGTTTCACGTATAACTTAATGGATTTAATCTGTAAGCAATATAAAAAGTATGTTTTTCGTATGTCACTTTTATTAAGCATATTTAAACATGTTTTTTTAGTTTGCGACATTTACTGGGCATATTTTTGAAATTAAAAAGATTAGCAAGTACGTTTTTCTTTATTTTGTCGGAATTTACGAAAATTAAACTTAATAGAAGTCTAAAAACTTCATGATTCCATACTTCATAGCCTGCGTTCATAAAAGCTCTCTAAGAACAGTACAGTATCCGAGCCCTCCTTGGAATTTGTAAACGCGGCGGCTATGTTACAAAGGTACCTTTATTTTATTTCAAACAATATATGAATATAATTTATTATACTTCCAAGAATGTAATTTTTAATTTATTATAAATAAGCAGTTCTTCTATAGTTGATTGTCTTCCAATACGCCACGTCCTCAATCGTGGTTATAATAAGCAAGGCAAATTTTCGTTTTAATCAGTTGCAGATCATCTCTGTTTGCTATTTTCTGATCGATTTTTTGGAGATATGTTTTCTCAATATCTGCGCATCAAACAAACATCAATCCAACAAAAGATGTTGTACCTATAGTTCTGGAAATATTGTTGCTGTATAACCATGCAAAATTGAGTGAAAAAGGGTTTCTTATTAATATCTAATGTCTGATTTTATTATTTTCACGGATCTAGATTGAAGATGGTGTTATTCGTATTTTCCAATACAATTTTGCAGAAACATTGTTGTTCATTTTCTTTCTTTTCATACTATTTTCAACATGCATTATTCAGAATATCCTAATATATGTGCAGAGTTGGGCAAAAATACTGAACAATGCAAATATCTCTAATACAACTGTGATTTTGACAAAATTGTCTACATGAAGGTTTCAATATACGGCGAATACAATGAAAGTATCGGCTGTTTAAAAAGACTTTCGGTTTAGCCGGAAATGATATCAACTTATTTATTTCAAACAGAACACTCTATATATTTTTTTATATATCGATAGAATTTTTGCGAGCTCAGTATTTTTAATAATTCTATAGATATTGAACGATACTGTTTCGTAATTGTTATCTTTTTTTTTTTTTAAAGAATCATGAAGCCGTGCGTGAGCACGACCCCATGATTCCTATCCCACCCCCTTACCCGGGCTCAGCGGACTTGCGCTCTTTCACCGGTCTAACATGCACCCCACCCCTGAAGACATGCAACCCAACATACACACCTACATACACCATCCATGGACCCGTCGGATTTAACTTGTTCAGAAAAATTACCGCCGAGCTTTGGATTCGAACCAACTGCCATTGAGAGTCTAGTTTCAAAGCCTGGGACTTTAACCACTAGACCACCCGCCGGCCCAATTGTTATCTAGCAGCTCATGAAAACAAAAGAATGTGAGAAGCTTAAACAGTTATGTAATGTTGTCAAATATGCTTGGTTCGTGTTGTGTTGTTTTGATGTTTGCTAGATTGAGCAGTGTGGTTGCAGTAATCAACTAATTAACCAAATTAATTAAAACGGCTGAATTTAACATCAGAAATGGTTCAATTAACAGAAAGAGAACGAATTCAAATTTTAATTGTAGTTGGTTTTGGTGAGCGTCGTATCAAGAAGTTTGTACTTTATATAACAATCTGCAATATTTTTCTTAATTGAACCATTTCTGGTGTTAAATTCTGCAGTTTTTATTAATTTGGTTAATTAGTTAATTACTGCAACCACACTGCTCAATCTACCGAACAACAAAACAACACAACACAAATCAAGCATATTTGACAACATTACATAACTGTTTAAGCTTCTCAGATTCTTGTGTCTTCATGAGCTGCTAGACACCAATTATGAAACATTATTGTTCAATATCTCTAGAATTATTTAAAATAAAGGCATGAAACCTTATATCACTGAACTCGCAAAAAAATTCTATCGATATATCAAAAAATATAAAGGGTGTTCTATTTAAAAAAAATGATATCACATCAGGCTAAACCGGAAGTTCTTCTAAACCGCCGATACTTTCATTGTATTCGCCGTATATCGAAACCTTCGTGTAGAAAACTTTGTCAAAATGCGGTTGTTGTATTAGAGATATTTGCATTGTTCCGTACTTTTGCCCAACCCTGTACATATTTTTATTTGTATCAACATAAATCACTGGATCTATTCTTAGAATACAAATACACTAATCAGATGCACTGCAATAACTTAAACAGGTTGTCCGTGTATAAATTAAAGCCTTTTTTTTTTAAATAAACTTCATAAAATTCACTACCCGTAAGGTGTTGGTAACAATTTCACTTTTACGGATTCAACCAGATCGAGAAATTTCTAGAATGAATAATGACCGAGGACGGTTACTTCAAGGGTAGCAACTACTGCAATTTTCTCTTGTTTATACTGCGTGTGGTTCATATCTCCAAAAGTAAAAGAAGGCTTGCTTATTTTGCTGTCTGATTGCACTAGTAGAAGAGAGATGACAACATCCACATAGGAAAGTTTAGTTATAGCTTATAGACATATCCAAGCAAATTAAATTTTTTTCTATATTTTTTTAAATATAAAGGTTACATTCAACTTCAGGAAGTATTATTGTGCTGAGTTGATTAGCTTTTTTTTAATGGGTTAATATTAAAAAAGGGCCTAGAACTCGATACCATAAGCAGATGTAATTAATATTAATTGTTTTCGTTTTTATTTCTTGTACAAAAATTGCATAATTATGACATTATTTTTATGCAAAATCAATATAAGCATTAATTTTTAAGAACGCACTAATTTCTTAATTAAAACAAGTACACCATTAAAAATTCAATAGTCGTGCTTGTTTACTGAAACATTACATTAAGAATTTCAAATTTAGAAATTGAGAAAATATTATCAATAGAAATCAAAGACGACAAAAATTTCTTTCCACGACTACTTCTACTATTAATTACTTGATTTTTAACTGTAAGTTCTATACGTTTAATAGATCTAGTTATGATATAATAACTCATTTAGGCAAAGTATTTAAAATAAAATGTGCACTTGAACTCAACGTAATTTCCGAATAAACCAACTAATTGAGTTAGAAGGTAAAATGAATGCAGATCATTATTTCCTAAGGAATTTCAATTTTCTTTACACTTTAGGCGAACTACGTTTGAAAGTGGATTTAAATGTCACGTTTCAATAACCACAACCGGTGCCGTTTGTTTACGTATTGAATAGATGAAAAGATTGCAGTTCGTAAGATCTGTTGCATGTTTTTTGTGAAAGGTGTATTGCAAAATATGGAATTGTTAACTGAGAAATTGAAAAGTAAAGAAGGAAATGCAAGTATGGTTTTTCCTTTCAGGAACTAATACGATTTTCGTTGTTACAATTTTAAGCTTATGGTTAGATTGGATAACATTTTTCATTGTTGATGAAATTAATAAAATATAAACTTAGCCAAAATTATGCCTGGTTAAGACTTTTTAGCTTGATAAAAACATATTATGTTATACCATACAATTAAATAAATCGTTCACTTACCTCGGAACTATAAATAACAATCCAAACACTTTAAATCACTAAACTCGAAGCAAACTTGTGAACTAAAACAAAAGCAGAGATTCAATTACTTCTGATCGGCTGTACTCAATACAGGTGTGCTTACAGGTGTATTAAAGCTCTCACTTATATGTGATCCCCACTTAAATCACGAATACACGCTTGAACCGGCCTAACCCGACTTAATCATAGTACACGTGCGTTTGTAGCCACTGTTTTCAACAGAAAATAACAGAATTGGAAAGATTTTCCCAAATGGATGTAATTATTAAACAATATTCGAGAATATCGGTTACTTTGTTAATAAAAAAAGTTACTATAAAACCGTTTGCGTCTGGTTAAGCTAGTTTTTTTTTACAGCGAATTCAACGGTGAAAACAAAAGTTATAAATTCTCATTTGTGTTAGAACTACAGCTATTAGTTTTTTTTAAATCTAAATAAAACGCCGCAGTAGTTTTTAATATTTTTTTTATGTAGATTACAGTGGCGTGCGCGAATTTTTTATACTTGCGGCTGTTTTTGAGTTATAACTAGGCTGAGGATAATTACGTACTAAAAACTGCAAATATACACTAATAATGGCTAAAACACGTCGCTGGGACTTTCTCATACTTTTACGTTTTAAATAGTCTCGCGTCAATAAATGACTGAATAACATTGTATTAACAAAATTAAAGAAATTCTGAAAAAGTTAAAAATTGCAACGCCGCAGCGTGAATTTGAACTTGCCATAGCCTGAGCAATATGATGTCGTACCATAGCTGTAAACATAGTAGGCAGCAATAGCTTTGGCTAAACCGCACCGAAGCAAGCTAACCGCCTTACGGCTGAGTACATATTGCAGTTAGAACGGTTTTTGACATGTCGCTGGTACTCTCCTATACGTTTTTTTCTAAGAGATGTTAAACGGGACCTACTTGTTCGTTGGGTTTTGGTTAAAAATACGATATATCGATACAACATTTATGAGGATTAAAATCGTTTTTTTTTTGGGTACTTTTACAGTTGTTAACTACTATTTACTGGTTTTAGATTATAATTCAGCAATTTCCTGATGCCGAAATGAGCTGCATAACTCCGAAAAATTTTACTCTTACAGTATAGCATTGGATTTTCTTTCAGTGGAGTAGGAAGTACTTTTTCTAGGGGGGGGGGGGACAAAAATCCTAATTTAACCTAACCAACAACATATGTACGATTTCTGGTAGGTACTTTTTTTTGCACTAATGAATGTACGACGTAAAACAATGGGATAGTATTTGCATTAAAAAAATTGCTATTAATATAGTTAGTGTAAAATACAAACTGATTTTTTTATCAAAGTTATTTCAAATAGGCACTGGGCCCCCTGCTTCATTTTTCAGGAGGGCCTGGCCCCTCTCGATCTCCCGCTTTCTGCGCCACTGTGCACTTGCATCTTCTGAGCTCCTGTTTCTGTCGCCACTTGTCGCGCTATACCTGGTCTGCGAACTGTCAGCTACGAGTGTGACAGACAGAGAAGACGAACGGTGAAAGTACAATCACGTTAACATGAAATTCGAAAAAATCATATCGGTATTGATAATTTTGATTAAATATCGTATCGATACAAAAATAAATATCTATATCGTATCGATTGTCAAAAATATCAATAAACATAACTGTACGTCGTCCGACAAAGCACGGTACTTTTGATTACCTACTCATGTAAGCCCTTAACTTGGGACTTAAAATCGCTGTAAATCGTAATCAGCCTTTACGTCCCACTGCTGGGCACCGGCACTCTTCTCTGCCACGTACTCTCCTTAGCGCTAAGGTGGAGTACGGGGGACCTACAGTTTAACGTCGAATCCGAACGACTTAATTCCAGAGAAGGTTTCAGGCATTAAGACCCCACGGCTGCCTACACCGGGTTGGGGAATGTGAGTGGCTGTAAATAGTTTATTTAAGAAATTATCAAAAATATGCAAAACAAATATATGTTTTAACTAAATTAATAAGTCAGCTATTTCACAACTGTTAAAGCATAGGTAAACATCTGTATCTACCTGTAAAATCAAATCTTTTAACGAAGCTTGATATTGCTCATGATGTCGCAAAACCACATTTAGTTAATAATTTATAACAATAAAGAAAATCATGTTGTTGGTTAAAGCAAATACTATAAACCACCTTCACGTGCACCCCCAAACCATAATTATTAAGACTATGTAAGCGAAGAAAATCATTCACTTTTTTGGAGCAAATCATCCAATCCAACCCCCAAAAATTTAAGGTTTTTTTAGAGGTATATGTAGTGATTATTCTTAAGTTGGCTCTCTGCTTGTTTCGTTTAGTTACCTTTGTTGCATCCCAACTCCCAAAAATTACAATTATCTAAAAATAACAAAAATAAAGATAACCTGACTTCTACAATGGAAAGCAATGCAATAATTTGAATTAAAGAATATGGAAAAAAGCAGCGGGATTATGCGAAGAAGGTCTCTTGGCAGTTGCCCGACATTTGTTTAAATACTGCTTTGTTCGGCGTATTTGATAGGTTGTTCTACTAATTAAACACGTAAATTATAAACCCTTCAAAACAGATTTTCTCAGGAGAGCGAAACACTTCATCTAAATTTTCTATAGAATTAAGTAGGGTAAAAATGCAGCAACCAAAAATTAGGGTTAAAACAAAACAAGCACGTAACTAATTAAGGGATAAATTTATGGCAAAATTGCAATTGATATTATTTCATTTATAGTTTCGTCAAAATATATAAAAATATGAAGCACTTATTGCCAAATTTGTAATGTTCACCAATTTTTTTCTTAGACAGTGAAAAAGCATGTAAAACAAGTTTAATTTTTTGTTGCAAACCTTTATCTATTTCTGCAAAATTAATGTACATTTGTTACACCCATAACACGCACCCCATACAATAATATGCTACTACACCACGAGCAAATCCAGTCGCGCGTCACTCGACTAAGCATCAGCAATACGACCAGACCACCTTAAGAGGGCTACAGCAGCGTATATCGCTAACAAAGTTAATGTCGAGTCCGTATATAGACCAAGAATTAACTGTCAACGAAAAGGAAAAAGCCGAGCGTCTTGCATTGGGATATCTGACCACGCTCAACTACTACGCTTGCAGCTTATTGTTTTATTGTGCTTTGTTATTTAGACATACATATATCTCTGTGTTTGTCGAACTGTAAGAGACGTTTAATTTATTATTTTAACCATTTAAAACTTTTGCTTTAAAGTTGGTTAGTAACTGCTTTACTTTCTTTCACCTTCTAGCAAGTGGCGCTCAATTAGGTGGCCGAACCACAAGTGCCACAATAGAGTTGCAACCATTTCGCCTATCACGAGATGGCAAACAGCAGCCAACACCACGATAGGGACAACTGTAATAGAAAACATTTAGCCCTAACAAGCCGACACACCAGCTGCTAAGGAAAATCTTCGCCACAGAACAGACTGAAAATACACCCGCAGAAACTTGATCAGCCTGATCCTGGCCGATTGAGCTGACCGTCCTCAAGAATTACTAAGCACCTGAGTCAGTGTAGACCTCTCAAAAGCCGTCTTGTCTTGACGGAATTCACCGTCCTACCCCAGGCGCACAATCGCACCTTGCTAGGACTTGATTTCATAGAAGATACCGGCCTACTGCTAAACCTGCCACAGCAGTCCTGGCATTTTGCGAAAGACCCACTCTGACACCACCGTTTCGAAGGAAAGGCGGACCTTAGCAAACAAAACTAGTAGCAAACCCTGTAGCAACCGGATCTAAGTACCAGGGGCTAACCGCTTCTCCGCTCCCTAGTGATCTACGAGCTTTTCCTATTCGAATGACCGAGCTGTTCGGCGGCACCTCGGACATTGAGACGACGATCCGAACTCTCAAACTACGAGAAGACCCGTATGCCATCTTTGCTACGGCCATATTCGACATTTATCCGCCAATGGGATATTCGGCGCTCCTGTCATCTCCAATATATTCACACTCGCCAGGAAAGAAGGCCCCACGAATGAAAATAAGAATAGTAGAAATAGAAGAACTTCAGCTACGCCCTGTCGAGAGGCAGACCCTCACCCAAGCTAAGAAGGCAAACCTACTCCAGCTATTCCGGGAGTATGAAAACGCATTCGCACCAAGGAGAGTACTCAGCCACTTTGCGGAACACCGCATAGAAACGGACACTTATTCTGCAGTATCGGTTTTCTATACCGTTTACCAGCACTCAAACAGCAGACCTTAAAAAGATAACTGGACAAAATGCTGGAAAATCAGGTCATCGAGGAATGCGATTGGTCATAGGCCGCTCAACTAGGTAACCACATCTGCCAAGCCTCTCTAACCTCATACGAAGTCGCTACCCTAGACACACCGCAGCTACCTATGAGAAAATACCACAGTTCACCCGTCACTACATTCAAGGAACACACAGAAAGTGAACAGCAGCAGTCCAATCAGACCACCGCAAGAAGGCAGCAGCGGCATATACCTCTAACGAAGTTAAAATCGAGTCCGTTGATATAGACCAAGAATCAATTGTCAACGGCAAGCAAAATCAGACCGTTTTGTATTAGGACATCTTCTCTTGTAGAAATGTCTGACCACGCTAGACTACTACGCTTTCAGCTTATTGTTTTATTGTGCTTTGTTGTTTATACCTGTATTTTTGTGTGTTAATCAAACTCTAATTTATTTCATCCATTTAAAATGTTTACTTGGAAGTTAGTAACTACGTTACTTTCCACCTTCTAACAAATTTAAATTTTATATTGTTTGGTCACAGCAAACAATTTTGCAGCAAGATTCTGCAGTTCTGTGCAAGTTTCTGCAGGTTGATTCAAATTTTGGGAAGATATGTGTTGGGGACTTTGTTTTAGTATCATTCAAAGGTGGGGAAAATACCTTTTAACAAATATGTGTTTTAAAAATATATGATTCTGACATTGAAAGTAATGTGATTAGAAAACTTTGAAAAAAAAGACCCTTTTTAATTGATGGAAAAAGATATATTTGTGGTAGATCAGAAGCTTAAGAATTCTTTCAATTCCACAAATTGTTAAAATTGGTGGGAAAAGATAGAATTATGTTTTTCCAAAACTACTGCCTGTGGTTGAAACATCTATTTTACCGGTATTTTTCATGTTTTCGTTTAATTAAAGCGTATTGTTCATTTTTATAGTTCTACCGAATTTGGTATTGTTCTGTTCAGTGTAGTTTTAGTTAATTATCATTGTAATGTCTTCTAAATAAAACGCAAGACTATTTATTATACTTTATTTAACGAAGACCAAACATACACTGACTGGGAACAACTCAGTTCCCAAAACTGAAAACTCCCCTCCATGTACACTATACTTGTATTAACCAAAATAAATACATATACATTACAATCATAGTTTTGGTGTTTATTTTTTATTACTCCGAATAATTTTTTTAAATAAAAAAGCTCCAGAAAACCTATCCAGAGTAGGACACTTCGTGTTCTCAAAATAGTCAAAATAAAGTGAAGTTTCGTTCATAGCAAAATTATAATGCAAGAGGTTCATGATTTCTCATTTATATAAAACTAGCGGAACCCGTGTGCTACCACTAATGTTTATTTTTAAATAATAAATAAGCTACCCAAGTTGTTAGTATAGGGAGCCATGGAGCTAAGTCCGATCTAAGTTTTTTTGTTCCATTATTAGAGTCTTGCTGTAATATTTATTACATTCAGCTGCGTTTTATTTTATTTTGTTTAGAACTATGAGTTACAAAATTGTCTCACATTTCCCATGTCTGTTTCACTTTTTCTCAAAATCATAGTAAAAATAAAACACTGCTTTTATTATTTTTGTTGTTTTCTATTTTGTTGCATTTTTACCGCACTTGACTCTACTTTAAAACTTACTGTTTGTACTTTTGTATAGCTTTTTAGCTTAAACACTTCTGGCCCACCACGCACACGCGCGTCCACAATATCTCACGTTTAGAGGCTCTAAAAGATATTAAAAATTAAACTAAGAAATAAAATAATATTCTGGATTAGGAATTGGAAGAGTGAGTTTCCTCACGCGCATTTAGGCCACAATAGGTAGGCCCATTTTGCTACCTCCCCAGCAGCTCTACAAATTGGGCATCACCCAAGCCGATTAAACTTTTTGGAGCTACTTGAGGGTATTCACAATTGGAGTGTTGCTGATTTCGGCCATATTACGGCCAAAAGTCTCCCAACATGAATCCTCGTATTGTTGCGAGAGCTGGGCAGTGACATAAGACGTGTTCTGCCGTCTTGTCGTCCTTGTTGCATGCACGCCAGCTTGAGCTGTCGGCCAGTCCCACGTTGTGCACGTGTTGCTTCAGGGTGCAGTGTCCAGATAAGATACCCACAACTAGTCGCAAGTTCTTTCGGGACAGTTGCACGCAGTATTTGGCTGCCTTTGTTGAGGGTGCAGTAATAGCAGTCCTTGCTTGATGACAGCTTTGAGTGTTAACCCATCTTCGTGTAAAGCTTTTTAAGGTTTCTTGGTTCTGAGGCAACTTTGCAACTGCCCAGGGCCAGTAAGGCAGCTCTGCTATGACTGTAGATACCAATACGTTGATTCTTGATTTGTCGTTCAAGAATTGCATTTGCACCATGCATTATTCCCACTACCTCCGCTTGAAAGACAGTGGCAATTTTGCCCAGTGGTATACTTTGACGTAGGTTAAAGTCATCGGAGAAAATTCCGGCACCCGTTCCATGTCTTGTTTTAGATCCGTTTTAGATATGTCCATATACTGGGTTGGTCCAGCATTTGAAGGGAGGTAGTCTACCACAGCGTCCAGAAGAGGGGTCTTGACGATTGCGTCATCCAGGATGTGGGTATGTCTGCCTTCCTTGCCTGCTGTGTGCCACAGTCTCTTATTGGGCAGCCTCAAATCAGTCCTCACAGCTACTTCCTCCACAAAAAGATCAAATGGTGGAAGGTATAAAATCAACTCTAAGGCGAGCGTGGGGGTTAAGCGTATGGCACCTGTAAAACTAAGACAAGCGAGACCTTGCACGTGACTTAGTTTAGTTGTTGCAGTAGCCTATCTGAACCTGGGCCACCAGACAAGTGCTCCTTAGCTAAAAATAGTATAGCATAACACATTATTTGCAGCAAATACAATCTCAACACCTGGAACAATAATGTGAATCACTTAATTTTCTAGTATTCAAAATCCCATAGCATCCAGAGATTTTAACAGCTATAAAAAATAGAAGCACTCAACCGCCCAACTACAACTACTATGCAATAACAATATTTAGCACTGCACCGGAACGGATGGCTTGGTCTAGCCATAGGCTCGAGGTCGACATTATTTAACTGAGGTGAGCAAATAAAATTTGTGACAAAACAATCGGTTGAAATAAACGAACACCGGGGGTTAAAAATTTATCAATAAGAAAATGGAAAGTTGGGGGAAAATCAATTCCCCTAAAATTATTACTGCACCTAATAATTAAATTTAAATATTATTGAGCGGAAATGTTTTATAATTTCTTCCAAGGCTATTCGCCGAAAACCATCAATTCATTGACAGATAATTCACCGACAGAAGTTTATCGAAACGCAATTCATTAAAACATTAATTTATCGAAATGCAATTTATCGAAAAGCAAATTTGTCGAAAAGCAAATGATCGGTAGAATTATTTGCGGAAATAATATATTTCGATTGAATTCCCTTCACACTTATTCCAGGCTTAAAAGTGACACCATAACATACTTTAATACTCTGTGCATTAAAAGTGACAAAAATCGTTATCTCAGAAATCAATTTCGTTGTAAAAACGTTTTAAATGGGATTACTAATAACGTCATTACATTTGCCTCTGACGTAGTTGACACCAATAATTGATTTTTGTTTGGGAAACTAGTACACCATTTTGAAAGTCTATTTTTTGAAGAGTTAGTTTACTTTCGAATTCATCACTACTTCGGCGGGCTAAATTAATACTTAGTGCAAAAGAAGTTTTTGAAAACGATTTTTGATAGTTTAATTTCAAATCAAATATTTTTTGGAGCGCGCTGTTTTACTTTGGTGTTTGCATTAGATTATTAGAAAGATGATATAACTTTGAAATGCGTACCTTTAAAAATTAAGAACACTACGAAAAATAAAGATATAGGATTTTTCTCGAAAGAAATTATGAGAAAAAAACAAAACTGTTTTCTGTTTTTATTATATCTTAATTAAGGTTGTTGTAGTAATTCAAGATTAATAACAAAAAGTAGATTAATATCTATCTTCGTCTGGACTTTTTCACACTTAATAAATAACTAACTGTTATACTTAAAAAAATATATCTATATAAATAACAATCAATTGACGCATGTTTGGTACATCATCACTTAAGAATGGCTCGACCGATTTGGCTCATTTTTTTTATTGTGTTCGTAATTGTCAGGACAAGGGTTTGTATGAAAGAAAATTTTGGGAAAATGCACCGGAAAAGTAGGAAAATTCGGAAAATCCAAAAGATGATTTTGTATGGTATTTTTGTATGAGATTTCGTATGTTTTTGTTTTTGAATGGCTTCTCGAAGAGAAAAATGGAAAAATCGAAGTGGAAAACTCGAAAAACTCATGATACAACAAAAAAGGTTTACTTAGGACCACCAACGCATTAGTAATGAGAGGTATACTATTACAAACAAAACATGCAAATAATTATTTTTTCGCCGATGATGGTCAGTAAATACATGATATTACAGACAGTTGACGGTCGGTAAAGTAACACATTGAATGATTAGGCAGTAAATACATTGACATAATGACTAGGCAGTAAATGAATTAATAACCTAACACTAGCTTCACAAACATAGACAATTGAGAAATAAACAAACAAAAAATGCAATAGCAACGACGCTGTATAAGCCACCTCAGTGCATTCGTATTTTCATTTGAGTACAGGACAAATTATTAAAAATGTAAATCTTAAACGATCGACAAAAAAATTATATGTTTGATACGGCAAAAAAGCAGATTTAAAGCCTTAGCTGGATCAAAGCCTCGACTTCGTCTCGGCTTTGAAACTGCCAGCCGCGGCTTGAAATCATATGCTTTATTGCCTTATTAAACAAATAACTATTATCGTACCACGCACTGAAAATTGAATGACGCTTCTGAGCTTGTTTCGTACCCAAATTTACATAGAATATTACACTTGTTAACAAGTTGTGATTCATAATGAAATTTCTTGGCAATGTTATAACAGAAAATGAGTAAATGCAACATTTAAATCATGCAAATCAATGCCCAACTAACAGAATACAGTTGTGACTTTGGTTTTAGCCAAAAAAACTGGCAAGGAAATGTCACTTTTAATGATAGTCTTAAATTACACCGAAACAATACGAGAAGCGACATTCAGTTTTCAGTGCAAACTTGACAAGTTATTTGTTTTCAAACTGTGGTTGTACCAAGCGATCAAATAACAACTTAATTGCAGTCGCCTTTGAAACAAACACGTCATGTCGATTATTAGTTTGCAAATCGCAGAGTTATTATCATAATTGCACGGTTTATTATTTTACTGCAATTGCTCATATTTAACATTTTTTAACAATTAGCAAGTGAGCATGGTAAATTATTCTAAATACATATTATTTTAATTTTACAAACGTGCATGATAAATGTAAGCCGTGACCCATTTCAGACACATAATAGAAAAAGCGAGTACTTGTAATTTGGTGACTCCAGTTCAAATCCCGTGACAGTCCTGTTTTTTTCTTATTTTTTATATTTATCTTTCGACATTTTTTAATACAGTCTTATCTTGGTCCATGTCTATAAGTTATTTTAATTTTTAACTTGTATTTATTTAAAAAAATTATTTTTTAATTTATTTTTAAAAATGTAACACAAACCTGTAGAATAATAATTGCGTGTATAAAACAACGCAACGACGTTTCCAATTTTTACATACGTTTATTTACTTACTTTTGTAAACGGTACTTAATTTTGTTTGTTTATCAACGTGGTTTTAACAAGGCAACATAAAACATTTTTAAATTTAAATGAAAATAATTTTTTTTAACGTAAATAAATACAATACAAAAATTAAAATAAATTATAGACATGGGCCAAAATAAGTAGTAAAAACGTCAAAGAACAAAATTAAAAAAACAAACAGAACTGCCACGGGTTTTGAACTGGGGTCACCAGATTGCAAGCCCTCGCCTTTACCGCTAAACCAAACAACCTTCGAATGTTTCCATTATGTGTGTCAAATGGGTCACGGTTTACGACTGACAGTTATCATGCACGTTGATACAATAAAAATAGTAAATATTAAAAATAACTTGCTAATTGTTAAAAATGTTAATATGAACAACTGCTGTAAAATAATAAACCGAGCAAATATGGATGATATCTCCACGATTTGCAAACTAATCGTCGACATGACGTATTTTTACCTTCCTTGCTATACGAAGTATAGCTATAGAGAAAGGTAATTGTGATCGTCAGGTTGGATTTGGAGCAAATGCGTTTATTCAGCGAAGTTTTTTACGTTTTGGGCTTACTAGCCGATATAGGAGTTATGCCTAAAAGAAAGGTACTTTTATGGCGAACATTTTTATGCTACACATTTTGACTAATAAGCAGGTTATGGGGCCTTGGGAGACCGATAAAGCAGATGCTGCATGTGGCTGTGTTTCTGTCTTTCTTGTGTCCGTATATACTTTACAGTCCAGACGCCTTAACGCAGAAAAACCAAATTTGGCTCAAAGATTGGTAATTCGCAATAGGATGATTCATCTTCTAAAAAAAGAAGAGGGGAAGGGGTGGTCTGTGTCAAAATATAAGCGCTTGAAAAAGAACCTTAAAGTGGCTTCCCAGAACAATTATCTGTAGCGTGCTATAGAACTTTGTTGCTACAGATATTACCCGCTCTTTTACAGTTGACCCGATAGAATGTATTATGTATAACTTAACCTATAAAAAAATTAACACTGAAAAGAAAATCAAAGTTTTACATTTGGTTATGCAAAATTTGTTTTAAGACTTCTAGCCATATTTCGGGCTCCTAAAAAGCACACGCGTCGAATTAATAATTTTTTTTAAATAATTAAATCACTGCAATTAAACAATTAAGGAAACAAACATAGATAATTAATTAATTCATATAATTATGTTGAACAACTGCACAATATCCACACGTATACCAATCTTCTTCTCCAACAATCGCAACTTCAAAATAATTATAAAGTGCAGCATAAAACATCAACACAACTTCAGGCGACAGTGGTCCTAACAGCAGTTTTATTTGAACTCGTTTTGTGATTGGTTGCTGATATGGATAAGCATTGGTTGCAACTAAAATACACAAAATATCAAATATGAAAAAGCGGACGACTACATTAAATAATTGAGGGAAGGGGGATAGGTGCTCTACTTCAATATAAATGTGCTCGGAAAAGAACTTTAGATTAGTATTCTACACATGTCAAATGGCCGATCTGCGCAAACGCGATTTGCTTCCCCGCCATCAATATTTTGTTTTTTCAAAAAATTAGGAATTTCGGCTTCTAAAAATATGGGCATGTTAAATGTCAATAGGAACAACTTTCCATTGGAGAAACACTACTGAGAGGTTTCCGTTTGGTTGTTTACCTGAACAGAATATTTGAGTAATCGTCAAAAAAACGGTTATCACCAAATTATGAAATAGATTTTGAGATTTCTAGGGATAAACGATAGTTCCAAACTAGAAAACACAAAATATCTTAAAACCACTCAACTGTTCAAAAAATGGGAGAGGGGAGTGCCTATTTGAAAATAAATGCGCTCGCGGAAGAAAATAGAAATTATCTTCCATTTAGAAAACACCTCTGAGAAATTTTCTTTTGTTCGTTTACCTGAACAGTGTAATTGGATAATCGCCAAATAAAGACTATAACTAAATAATGAACACGATTTTAGATTTCAACGAATAGATATTGTTTACAAAGATCAAATACTGAAAACAAAAAAATTTTAAGAAATCCAAATGATTGTAAAAATTAAAAGTTTTTTTAAATTTTAAGAAATTTTGGAAATTTAAAAAAAAATGATCATAGGAAAACCATAAAAGCTTGGAAATTTTCATTTTCAGTATTTGTACTGTCAACATCATCAGATCACATATTAAATGCTATAAATAGGCCCTCCTATTAGTATCTTTATTATGTCGGTTCTGATGAGCTATGCAGTGTGTTTCACTAGCACCGCTCAGGAAGAATAACTTTAACCAGAATCGGGGTTTTCACTTTTTCACTGCATTTCTATGAAAGCGCAAGAAAGTAAAATTGCAAATTTGGTAATTTATTAGATCTAATAAAAATGAATGTACAGTCCCAAAGCACTTACCTTACGACAATTTTTGAATGCCTGTATCTCACAATTACTAATTATTTTAGATGAATTTTTTTAAATCTCATGGTGGTTATTAAACTTTAGGAAAAATAGGGTAAGATGAAATAAACAGAAACACACAACGAAATATCACGTTACAAAAGTCTTTATTAAATGTCAATTTGATGTTATACTAATTTATATGGGATTAAGAAATTTTAAAATTCTACTTTTCGTAAAACAGAAACTCATCTTAGTTTCTTCACAAATACTGTTGTGGTCCTTGACTTGATAACCCCTGTATGATGTACTCCTTCTTCTCTGGTTAGATTATTTCCAAAAAACAAACACACCACTCGGCTTCAAATAACAATCTTAATAACATTTATTTATTTAAGATCGTTAGTGTAATTTCTAAGCTTCCTCCACTGTAGCCTCAAACACGTATTGGATTGCTTTTACACTATCTTACTTTTGAATACTTTCAATATGATTTAAAATACTTCTATCTGCATTGTTGTAGATTTTATTTAAGTAGAAAACACTATTTTCATTCAATAAGACTCGTTCTCCTTCTCTTTTCTTTTAGGAGTCCAAAATTCTTCGTCTCTGTTTACAAAACGGACCGTAACTAACCAAACATTTCACTTCCTTTTTTTCTTATTCCCTGATGTACTATTTTTAATACAAATAATTCGCATGAACAACGAGTGTTCCATTTTGCACTTTCAAAGTATCAAAATGACATAATTATGCATTTATAATTCCCAAAAATTACATTTAATGATGCACAAAACAAGCAAGTTTAAAACTTTATATATCTTGAAACGTTTCAACATTTCTAAACTAATTCATAACTAAAATTAAACAATAAACCTACCAATCTGATTGCGTTCCTCTTTCTTTCAGTGAAGACAAACTCCGCAGATGTTGAAAAATATAAATGATACAAAATAACCACGTTATTTGAATTTTAAACAAGAAAATATACCAAGAATAAGCATCCCTGAATTTAAAATTTTGAATACCAATAACTTACTGTCTTTACAAATCTGGGACTGTAAAATAAAATGTAACAAGCATTCCATAAACTGCCGTTAAGGAATTATAATACTCCAGTCCAAACAAACCAGCTTCTAGATATCATAGCAGTATACAGTAACAGAAATAATGAATGAAAAAAATACTTTTTTATCTCTGAAAAAAAAAACATTTTCAATACGCCTGTTTTATTGACATTTTTCTTTGACTTACTTATGGAGTAGGGATCCTAGATGCCATTGATAATACCAGATTTGTTATATGAGAGGGTTAGGACACGTCGTCCTTTCCTCTCACTCTAACTTCTTCGTTCCCTCTTTCACTAATTTAGTGTTTCTTACTAGATATTCCTCAGTGTCAAGTTTGTAGGTTATGGCACGGTTATGGTATTAGTCATGTGCGTGCATTTTAAGAAGGGAATTGATTGTTGTATTAAAATACGGATTTAAACTTTGCACATGCAATGTGACACCTTTAAAGGCGAAAGTACTGGACCGATTTTGATGAAATTCAAATCAAGAGGTATATCGAAAACTTTCGTAGTTCTGGTATTTATAAAATATTAAATTTATGACACGCCACTAATTTTAATTTTAAATTTGTTCGAAATTATCAGCTGCGTACAGTATAGGAAACCATGAATAATAAAATCACTATAAACAAAAAGGAGATAGGAAATAAATGTTGTCCCAAAGAAGTAATAGAGGTTAGGAAGGAGCTTATGCACATTGGCCAGTAAACCTTAAAGGTGTCTGAACATGGCTGCCAAACTGTGACGTAGCGGAAGTGTCACCAGTGGCGGCGTCAGAAAATTATATTTAGGGCATAACGAACAAATTATAAAACATGAGTATGCTGTTTTAGTTGCCAATTTATTATAGAAGGAAACAAGAAATATTGACCTCTCCGCCACTGTCTTAACCTTATACGTCAAATTGACATTTATTATTTACATTTGGTAAAATACTTACCTATGGAAAGTTATTCCTTTCTGCTTGTTAATTTTAGTACTCGAGCAACCACAGCAAATACAACTAACCATATTTAATAACAAAATTTGTAAACATCACCGGCACAAATGAATCACCAAAAGTGTCTGAATATGGCGGCGATGACGTCACATCCGTCACAGTGCTTTAAGTGCAACTAACTCGAAACCCTCCTTCCTAACCTCTATTACTTCTTTGTGTTGTCCTAACCCTCTCATATAACTCATTATCAATGGAATCTAGGATTCCTATTATAGAGGTATTTCGAGTGTTGATGTTGTTGGGGATGTAAAATTTGAAAAAAAATTTCTACTTTTTAGAATCGGGCTGGGGATAA
Source organism: Ctenicera cuprea (assembly GCA_958336395.1). Lineage (NCBI taxonomy): Eukaryota > Metazoa > Arthropoda > Insecta > Coleoptera > Elateridae > Ctenicera > Ctenicera cuprea. The sequence continues at coordinate 35,502,287 of OY284491.1, read as the reverse complement.
CTTATACATTTTTTTTTACCGAAGTCGTTAATTTCAATGGGCAATTTATAACTTGCTCTACGACTACGGTAGGTACATGGACTTTGTCCATGTAGTCTGCGATCTTATAAAAATAACGCATAATCATTTTTCATAATATGCATTGATTCAAATAAATGCTGTGACAATGATGACGTCTTTTATTAGAGAAATTTCCATACGTGATAATGAGTCCTTGTTTATTGTAATATTAAAATAATTTACCTGCGGAATTTCCTGTAGTTACTTCATAATAACGAAAAAATAACTTTTACACCGAAAAGTTACGTCGGCTTCACTATTGTGGCGCACAAAATTGAAAAATTGTTATTGTCTCACATAAATTTATAATATTAGAAACAACTACCCTTTTAAATCTTCATTTTTACTTTCTGATGCTTCTACTGAAGTAAGGAAAGTTATAATTATATGCAAATTTTCGAATTTCAGATTTTAACGGAAATACGCGTTTTGGGGTTCAAGGAACCCAAAAAAGTTTTTTTAAGTCTATTTGTGGGTGGGTGGGATCGTTCGTTTGTTTCTATATACCGTCTGTCTATAAAGTAACTCCACCCAACTAACTTTTGAACGACGTCATATTTCACCGCAACATTTAATGTGCTTTAATGAGAAATTAAATACTATTTTTTAGCCAATAATTAAATTTTGTATTATTTAAAATGGCGGCAGGGCGCTATTTTAATTTTTTTTAAATAAAAAGGGGGTCGAATGACACCTCATTTGAAAGGTTTTTTAGTTCTGCGTCTGATCCTAGAGTTTCAAAGATAAATATTCAGCCATAACAAAAGGACGGATTTTAAACAAATGGACTCACTCAATTTGAAATTGTTTTGATTTTCTTATCCAGTAGTCCACTTTTTCATTTGCAGTACAAAATTTTTCCAGAAATATCTCGGATGACTGGAAATAATATTGAAAACGTTATGTTCCAGCAAGACGGTGTGCCGCCTCATTATTATAGGCCTGTTTCTGACTTTCTCAACGTACATCTCCCTAGAAGATGGATTGGTAAACGGAAGCCTGTAGAAAAGCCGGCTCGCTCCCCAGATTTAAACCCCTTAAATTTTTTTCTATGAGGATTTCTGAAATCGAAAGTGTACAGAATCCGTCCAAAACAATTGAATAACTGGAGCAACGCATTACAGAAGTTTGCAGAAATATCACTCCAGAAACTTATGAAAATGTAAGGCAGGAATTTTATAACCGACTGGTTAGGTGCCAAAAAGTGAATAGTGAACATTTCGAACACTTAATTTAATTTCTTTTTGCTTTCATTCTTAGGTTTTTTAAATAGACTTCTTTATTTTCAAAGTTTTGTCATTTTGTTATGACTGACTATTATTTTCTGAAACTCGAGGATCAGGCGCAGAACTAAACGACCTCTTAAATGAGGTGTCACTCGAACACTCTTTTCATTTAAAAAAATTCATAAATGGCTCCCAGGCGCCATTTTAAATAATAGAAAATTTAATTATGGGCTAAAAAATAGTATTTAATTTCCCATTACAGCACACCAAATATTGTGGTAAAACATCAAGTCGTTCAAAAGTTAGTTGAGAGGGGGGCGGGGTAACTTTATAGACACAGTGTATATCCGGAACCTCTTGACCGATCTTTTTCATACATATTTGGTATGTGGAAGTTTTTTAGTTGCAGGTAGAGTTCTGTAGAAGCTTTCTAATCGGAACAGGAAACAGAAATTAAACATGTTTTTTCGAGATAGATTTTTTGTACCCACTTTTTGAAATTTTTATAAACATAGTTGTAGTGAGTCCAAAAGCAGATCCAATGGTTTTTTTCGAATACTGTATCTTCAAAACGAAGGTTGTAACGAACTTACGAAAATTTTGGCTTTAATGGCCGATTGCTTAAAAAACAAAATATTTAATTAATGCATATTGTCATTTTATAGCCCTTAATAAGTAAAACCAATCGATGTTTGGAAATAGAAAAATTGTAAAAATTCTAGCTGCTCAAAATTTATCATCTACCAAACCACCATTTTATTAAATTTTTTAAACTGATAGAGCTTGCAGGAAATTTCAAAATTATTTTGTATGAACCTTCCAAATTTTACTATGGATTTTTTTTAATTTGAACTTATTATTTATTATAATTATTTATTCAAAAATGCAAGCGCCAATCGTCATAAACTTTAAGCAGTTCATTAGACTATTCGAAATAGTTTATTAGAATAAACAAGAAATTTCAACCATATTAAAACTTAAGAAAAGAACGATAGTTTTTAATATCAACAACGAGTTTTTGGGAAGTTACGTGATTTTGACTACACCTACCAATTAGCTCTAGTTAAAAAATATATTTTTCATTGTTTCGTGTTTTTGATAAATCTTTTATAGCGATTTTCTGGTCCGAAGTCTGAAGCGCATCTAATCAGTTGTAAAGCGGAGTGTGGCGGTTTGTCGTGCTTCAAGCTCATATCACCACTGGCGCGTCATCTTTTTTAAATCTTTCGTTCTGGTTTTAATTTTTCTTAAAACATTGTTATCAGTCATTTATTGGAACGAGAATATTTCGAACGTAAAAATTATAATAAAGTACCAGTGACCTGCTTCGCCAATTTTTATTTATGTTCTTGCGACATTTGTTAATAACAAAGTAAAAACCATTTTTTTAATATTTAAAATTGTTCATAAGGTATCTAACGTCTTCATTACATTTTGCCGGCTTGTTGCCGGAAAAAATGTTTCACGAACACTTTCGGGTATTTAAAAAGAAAACACTTTGATCATTTCATATTTCCCAAAAACGTTGCAACAACATAAATAAAATATTAATAATAACTTAAAAGAGAACTTTATGGGAATTGAACCAGGAACCCTCGCGTTAGTAAACGAGTGCTTTGTATCAAAACCATTTCCATCACATATGTGATTTGCTTTTATTTGGTGGATTTCAAGCCAATCTTGCATTGTGATAAAATTCTATACACAACTTACTTTGATTCTAACCAAAATTCAACGTCGTGTAAATGTTATAGCCCGCATTACCGAATCAGACTGTATAATACTCAAACATGACGCACGCAGCATGTTTTTAAATATCAAAGTAGTGAAGAAAAATATAGCATTAATATTGGAGATGCGGTTTTTTGATACTTTAATTATCGTCGCTACTTAATTTATAGCATTATTTATAAGGCAATAAATAAACAACGCAGTAAAATAAGAGGCGAGTGATGAAATTAAACATTTGCAACGGTTAAAAATTATGAATGGGTATATAACAACTTTGAAATTAATAAACCAATTTAAGACACCAATTTTCTTTTAAAAAATTGATGAAAACAATAAAACAAATTTTGAGCAGGATATATTTTTGATTAACACGAAAATGCACGTCTTGTGATAATCATGTATTTGCACATGACTTTAATTTTCAATAATTTATTTTCCGAGTTGGTTTCAAGACCTTACTTAGTTTAATAATGCAATTGTAAATTTGACCAAAACTGAAAGAATAAAAATGTTAATAATTGGTAGGTATGGTGACAGGCAACGGTCTGATCTTTTTTTCTTTTTATGCAGATATTTAAGAAATTTTACTTTATAGAAATTTTTCTGGTAGGTAACATCACTTTTCTCCCAAAACTCCAGCTTAAAAAAGCGAAGCTGGAAGCCTGGAAATTGTTCCATATCATATTTTCGACAATATTTTCTTATCAACCTCTTATGTACCAACAGCTGCTATAGCCCCACGTTACCGGGAGACGACACATCGGCGAGCTGCAGGCATTGTCAACTGGCAACAGTGTCGAGAACGGTCAGCTGCATGCCGTACTGTACTTAATCACTTTCTAAATTTTCTCTGAAATGAATAAATAATTTTAAATTTTTGAGGAAACGATTCATTGTAGTTAATAAACCTACAAACCAAAGAAAAATACAGTTGGCCAAAAATATTGCTTTAGAACCTTATTCCACTATCCCTCATAAGCAACCCAGTAAACACAAATTTGTAACTGTTGCATTACAGTTTAAGAAATCATGTTCTGTTGGATATCACAACTGCATCACAGTCGCTATAATTGCAGTGCAGTGAGACTTCAAAATGCCCATCTCATAAGATGTAACTGTAACACTTATGTAACGGTAGTAAAACATGTCTTTTTACTTTGTCACACTTCTACTGAAGTAAGGAAAGCTATGATTTTATGCAAATTTTCGAATTTCAGATCTTAACGGAAATACGCGTTTTGGGGTCCAAAGGACCCAAGAAAAGGTTTTTATAAAATGTCTGTCAGTGGGTACGTTCGTTCTCTTATATCTCCAGAACCCCTTTACCGATTTTTATCAAATTCGATATTTTAGCTGCCGGTAGTTCTTTGTCAGGTTTTTAATTGCAACCGAAACCGGAAGCGGAAACAAGACATGTCTTTTGGTGTAGATTCTGAAATGCATTCTTCTTTATGCACATTTTTGAAGTTTTGAAAACATGGCGTGTGGTGTTTTAAAGTCAAAATTTTCAAAAGTTTAAAGCGGCCTTAATTTTAGAGATGCTGCATGCGCGAAGCCCTCAAATACAAAAATTCTGCAAAGAGTCCAATCTAAAGTCCTAAGGATGATATTCGACGCCCCATGGTATGTCAGTAACAAGACATTGCACGATGACTCAGGCATCCCACTAGTACAGGAAGAAATTCGCAGACTCACCACCAACTACTTAGACCGAATTGCAGGACACCCAAATGAACAAGTCAGTCAGCTGAGAGACCCTCCCGAAATCAGAAGACGACTAAAACGAAGATGGCCAACTGACGTTAACTGAATTAGCACATTATAATAATCTGTATTATTTCTCACTGGAGTGCTGTCAGTGGACAGCGTCTCCTCTCAAAGTTTAACTTTCAACCCATTTACTTATAGCTCCTTGGAGCAGCTTGTAAATTTGCATTAAATAATAAAAAAAAAAAAAAAAAAAAAAAGATGCTGCATTCTGAAAAAACATTTGATTTGCCTTTAAATCAAATGTTTTTTCCGAATGCAGTATCTTTAAAATTAAGGCCGCTTTAAACTTTTGAAAATTTTGACTTTAAAACCCGATTACTCAAAAACAAAATATTCAATCAATACAAATTGTTATACTTCTTAATACCCCTTAATAATTTTTTTCGACATATAGTAATTGTAAAACTGATAGCTCTCAAAGTTTTAGATATTTTTTTATTAATCTCCCAAGTTTACTTTAACGCGTTTATTAAGATACATAAGAAACATAATTTTAAATTATTAAAAAAAAACGATATTTTTTAATTTTAACTACGCCTATCAATTAGCTCTAGTTACAATATTTATGTTTTATTTCTTGCATATTTCTGATAACTCTATACAAATAAACCATTTATAGCAGTTTTTGATCCGATTACCAAAGCGCAAATGGAAATTAGCCGTAGAGCACTTATCTTCCGTGCGCTTTAGTGGCTGCTACTACGCTTACGGTTACAGTACAAAATCCTTACTTTTCTTTATTTCTTGTCCTTTTTTTAATGTTTGTTAAAACTATGTTGTTCAGTTATTTATTGGCGCGAGAATATTTAAAATTTAAAAATTGTGGAAAAATACTAGCGACGTGTTTTGCCCATTTTTTACAATTGTCACTATTTGACTGTAAACATGAGCAACTAATCAATGCCGCAAGGAAGGGATACGTAACAGATGAGTAGGCAAGCTAAGTAGGGAATCACGTATTTATGGAACTATTTAAATTAATTAAAAAATTAAAAATCCGTACTTGGCCCACATACTATTTTCTTTTTTTGTCACGCTCACTAGTTGCCCATACCTTCCTTGTCGCACTCATTAGTTGCTTATATTTCCGGTATACGCGTGATTAGTGTGACGTAGACGTGACGTAGACTGCTAGACAAGGACGCCGTTCAAAATCCAAACAAACTTGACAGCTTATGTACTTTTGCATTGCTGATTGTTAAAAGTGTTCTTGTGAAGCCTTTTTCTTATTACTAACGAATAGTAAGTATAATAATGCATATACTGATGCTTAGAGATTTATACTTTTATAAAAATTTGCTTGATATGTGTTGTAACTTCAAGTTATGAGCGCATAAACAAATATAACCTCAAAATTGACTTTGTATTTTTAATAAATTTAAAAAATAAATTAAATTTTTATTATTTTAGATAAAATTTGATTTTAAAAAGTTTCATGTGGCATAGTTTATTATATTATATTATGAGTTGCTGGACATGTCCACTTTCAACAGCAATTTCTCCCCGTTTCAGCTGCTTGTTATTGTCTTTAAAAAAACTCTGATAACATCGAGAACTTTAAAACATGTTTCTGGGCCATATTGGCTGTAAAATCAAAAGCAGTGTTAGATAGATTATTTTACTGACAAATACCTACACGTAGAAATTGATGCTATTAGTTGTACTCCGAAAGTTTATCAAATTATAAAGTAAATTTTGAGGTTATATTTGTTTAAATACTCATAACTTCCAAGTTTCAGTAAATTTTTGTATGAATACTTTTCTAAGCATCAGCGTATGTATTAACTACGTATTAATATACTTACTGATCGTTAATAATAAAATACAGGCTTCATAAAAATACTTTTAAAAATCAGCAATGCTAACGTATACACGCTGTCGCGTTTGTTTGGATTTTGAACGCTGTCTTTGTCTCACCCTTGTCTAACAGTCTACGTCACAACTAATGGCGTGTATTCATCGATACTGAATCCTCAGTTGGCCCGCTCGTCATCACCCTTCCGTGTCACGCTCAATAGTTGCCTGCCTATCCCTTCCTTATGGTACTCATTAGTTACTTATGTTTACAGTAAAATAGCGTCAATATACACTCACTACATTCCAAACAAACTTATAAGGATTTGACGTAATTTGAACTGTTTGCTAATTTTTTAACATTGTATTACTTTTATCTGTACATACGATACGAAGCAGTCCTTGATATAATTTCTTGAAAAGATAAGTGAATTAACAATGTAATCAAACTTTATTTGCATAGAGCGTAATTAAACATACGAATACGACGCAAATCTTATATTTTATTTTATGCTATTGGCTTTTTGTAATCGTTTCACGAGTGATTAGTTATTCTTCTGAACCTCAAGTAATTAATTACGCAACTTACAGGTGCATTTACATAACTAGCTAAGTGTTTACATTTAATAGAAAATACACACAGAAAGCTGAAGTATTCTTGATTTTCACCTTGACCCTTCATTAAAGATTATACAAAATAAATAATCTATACTAATTAAATAAAGCCACGTAAGCTAAAATTTACTAAAGACATTAATTATTACTTGCAATTTTTGTTGTCAATCACACTTTACTGACTTTTATGAAACGCAAAGAAAAAAAAACAGGCGAAACGGGTCGCTGGTACTATTCCATAATTTTTACATTTTAAATATGCTCGTGCTAATAAGCAATTGAATAACATTATTTTAACAAAAAACAAAGAAAGAAAAAAAATTTAAATAAGAAGTCGCGCGTCAGCGGTGATTAAAACTTGCGACAGCCTGTGCAATACGATGTCGCATACCGTATAAGAATAGTAAGCTAAGATAACTTCGGGTAAACAGCATAAGAGCACGGTAAGCGCCCGCTCTACGGCTGATTAGATGCGCTTCATACTACGGATCAAAAATCGCTAAAAATACTTGATTTGAAGAGTTATCCAAAATATGCAAAGAATAAAAAATATTTTTTTTATTAGAACTAATTGACAGGCGTAGTTAAAATCACGTAACTTCCGGAAAACACTTTGTTGATATTAAAAAGTATCGTTTATTTTCGTAATTTTTAAATTTTTTTAAATTATGTTTTATTCCAATAAACTTTAAATATTTTATTAAACTGTTTAAAGTTTATAACGATTGACGTTTGCGTTTTTGAATAAATCATTCATCAATTTAAAAAATTTCAGAATATAATTTGGGAGATTAGTAAAAAACAAATTTGTAGTTCACTACAAGCTCTATCGGCTCACAAAGTTTTAAAATATTTTATGGGCAATTCTTAAGTAGCAATTTTTTTAGATATCTAAAATTTTGAAAAGTATGAATTTTTTAATTTATATATTTCCAGAAATATGTTTACATCACTTGATTTTCCTTATTGAGAAATATTAAAAAATATGGTAATTTGTATTAATTGGATATTTGGTTTTTGCGTAATCGGACATTAAAGTTCACATTTACAAAAATTCGTAGTGGCCTTAGTTTTCGAAAATTTAGAGATCAATTGCAAAACAGCATTTGATTTGCTCATTTAGTTTTTCAAACTTTTAAAAAAGTTGTTACAAAAAATCTATACCAAAACAAGCATGTCTAATTTCCGTTTTCAGTTCCAGTTCCGGTTCCGGTTAAAGATCTTACAAAGAACTACCTGCAACTAATAAACTTCCACAAACCAAATCTTATAAAAATCGGTAGGGGTTATGGAGACAAAGGGGAACGAACGCAAGCACCCACAGACAGAAGTATTTAAAAAACAATTTTTTGAGTTCCTTACTCCTCACAAAGTGTATTTCCGTTAAAATCTAAAATTCGAAAATTTGCATGAAATCATACTTCAGTAGCAGTATGGGAAAGTAAAAATATCTGAGGATATGCGAGAAAGCTCTAGTTAGTACCCTGTGACGTCCTTTCCATTTTTTGAAATTTCGAAATAACGAAATATTATTGCCCCTTAAAAACAGTTGAATGAGATTTTAAGATTATTTTTTGGATTTACAACTGGATCTCTGCGTTCCTGTGTATGTAGAAAATATTTTTATTTCATGGCAATTTTTTGAGCTAGAACGTTGTGATATAAATATTTTTGAGAAAAGTTTAAGAAAAGATTTAGAAGCTAGAATGTTCAGACAAAGTGCTTAGTTTAATGTAAAATTAATGTTTATTTTCATTATTTAATGTTCTTAAATTCTCACTAAAACATGAATTCCACTTAAGAACTTTCTATCACATTTAACGATTTAAAGCTTTTTTGTAAAAAGAAAACCTTGCATCAATTCGCTGTTTTCTTGCATTTAAAACAGCAAGTCGCAAGTTTTTGAATTTTTATTAGATTATGCTACTACTTTATCAAGGTTAAAAGAACAATTGAATTTGGTAAACACGAAAGGTCTTTAGGTAGTTAAAATTTATGAATGTCATAGTTCGTTCTTAAAAACGAGTTAACATATTAACACGTTTGTGATCATCTAGAGTTAATTCGAATTTAAGAGGTGAATCTTAATATATTATTTTTATCCCTATCACAACATAGTTTACAAACTGCTTCACATGTGTACAAAACTATAGCATACAGCTACTAAAACGTTTAATTTTAATTAATAAGCTCTAGCTTTACTTCGTTGAAGTTCATATTAATGTATTGTAAATATAAACACCCACATGAACTCCATTACGCTAACCCTTATTAGAACACAGCCATTAAATAACATTTAATAACACTATAAAATGTTTACACTTTTATGATAGTAAACGTAAATTAGATATACTAGAAGCATCTGAACTTCACCAACATTTAATGAATGAGAAAATTGATCTCTTAAATTCACTATGATTAAACGTTGTAGAATAAAGAATGAAGTCATTTGCAGATATAGATAACCAAGATTAAGTCATCAAATTCTATTGTTTCTATAGCAACACCAACTTTTAATTTTGCGTGTGATAATGACATATAAAAATGTCGAAATACCTATAAAGCTGAAATAAAAATCCGTTAAAGTTATTAATTGCTTTATTTACAATATATTACTAAAATGTTTCAAAGATTGTGTATTTTAATTAATTTTCAGTGATGGGAAATCAATATTCATCTGAGCATGTCCACTGTCGCACAGGCGTGAAGCCAGCAGCTAAGATATTTAACCGATAATATGCCAAACACTAAAATTGTAAATCGCCGACATAATAACAAGAAAACTTTCAAATTCTAGATTGAATTCCACACCGATGCTTTATCAATAAATTACCGCCTCGACAAATTATTATTGTACAAAATCAATAAATACCGTTTAGTGAGGTGCCAGTCACCCCAAATATCAACAAAAAATTAATTCCTTAAAACCGTGCATAGTTCAATCAGCAAATGGTATCCATAGCATTATTAGCATCAAAAAACCTTCGCGAGCTCACTAAAGGGGTAGCACTCAGACACTCCCAAATACTTAAAAAATTAATTACAGAAAAACTATACATAGCTCCACAACCAAATTTGCTATACAGATAACGTAGTCAGGGGGTAATGTCTAATTCTGAAGGGCGACCAGGATTATTACACTAGTAAGTATATGGTGAGTGAGTGAGTAAGTAAGTGAGTGGTGGTAACTCAGAGGTTAGGTGCTTAGCCTCTAACGCTAAAGGTCTAGGGTTCGATTCCCCGCCATGCAGCAATGACATCTATGCTGCAACCCGCCACTCACATTCCCCAAGCCGTGGGGTCCTAGTGCTTGAAACCTTTTCTGGTATTCGTAGTCGTTCGGATTCGACGTTAAACTGTAGGTCCCCCATACTCCACCTTAGCGCTAAGGAGAGTACGTGGCAGAGAAGAGTGCCGGTGCCCAGCAGTGGGACGTAAAGGCTGATTGCGATGAAGTATATGGTACAGCATTTTATATATGAAATATAATCTCTTCACGGTGTATTCCAGTCTGCAAAAATAGCTTCAATCTAAAACACATAGTTTTTATCACTGTAAATTTTATCCCAGGAAAACCTCTCTGGAGAAGAAGTGCATGCATTCCCTGTGGTTCGGAGCCCACGTTAAACTGTAGGTCCCCTCTGTCTGTCTGTGCAAAATATCTATCTTCGCGCACTAAACACCGACATAGGAGAGAGTCTAGCAAACGGAAAAATGCTATCGGGTAAGTACCCACGGGCCGTCTAATGCGGTGAACGTATAATGTCGTAATAGATCAAAAACAAAAGAAAAGATCCGCAACATTTACAAATAGGAACAACTTAAGACGCGATTAGTTTTTATTAGGACTTCTTAGTCAAGTATAGTTCCTATTTGTAAATGCAAGCATCAAAAGCACTTAAGGCGTACTGGCAATAACATAAATGAGGATAAATGTCCCTAGAGACATCTATACTAGCTTAGCTGGTTCATTGCCTTTGTGTGGATTGTAGGTTTGCTACAGTTATTCTCTTGCCGTGCTTCATATAGATGTCTGTATCTGCAAAAAGGCAATTAATAGCAAAATAATTTTCGTGTGATGTCTGGAAAATGTGGGTTGACGTGTGTAGTTTACAACGGCAATAATTACAGCAATCAAAAAGAATCGAAATCATTTTTCAAATTTCATAGAAATGAAAACACGCAAGTATGTTTTGTAAATTAATATCACATAACTGTCATGTTGCAATGTAATGTAGTTAGTCTCATTTATGTTATTATTATTATTATTATTTCACAACATTACAGTCATTATTTTTCAAATTGAGTCACTAAGTCATTTTATTATTTTTCAAAAATATCTGGAAGCCTGGTGTTCAGGTAATATAATTTAAAATATTGTTTGTTAGTTCTAAAGATAGGATGTACAAAAGCTTAATAAACGTTTGATAATTTGTGTTAACCTTTTATTTATAATATAAGACGACCTATTTTATCTTATTGTAGCCGTAGGAAGTTAGGAAGTAGGAAGTTCAGAAGAAAATAAAAATTGTTTTTATGGTACTTATGCCATTGAATAAGCTATACTTTAGTGAAAGCTGTAGATTAATTCAACTTTTACTTTTACAATTAGAAAAAAATTCAAATTATTCCGTTTACAGCTCTTCTTTGTACAGTAAATCTTTTGAATGCTGCATGAAAACGCAAGATGATGTTTACGCGAGTGTCGCCACTTTAGTAATGCGAATTAGTCAACACTTTCCTGTATTAAGCGTAGCGTATTAAGAGTATTTGCTAGCCTCACCGCTTGCGGCTGCTTCAGCGTAGTGTCGTTGGTCTGGTTTGCATTACTTAAAACCGCCCGCTCAGTTAGCGCGAGCTGCTTATGGACATGCCATATTGTATTAAGAAACCTAACATTTTTCATTTTTTTAATGAGAAATTTAATTTAATTTTTGGGAAAATATTCCTTGTGTTAGAGGAAATTAACAATGGAAAAACACATTCGTCCGCCAAAATTTGGGTGGCAGGGAGCAACTTTTCTAATATACTAAAAATGATTCATACTTAATCTTATAATAAGGAATCGTAGTAAAAAATAAAAAAAGAGTTTTCGAAGTCTCTTTACATATATTTTAAACAATAAAATAGAAATTGCTACAATTGTTTTCACCGAAACAAGTAAATAAACAATCGGCCATCATCAGGATAAGTAATAAAAACCCAAATAATTGAAAAATATTAGTTTGCCTTATAAGAAGATACAACCAAGGCTATAAAATACATATAATATTATAAGGAGTAGTCATAAAACTAATCATAAACATTAATAAAAGGAAAATATCACAAAACAGGTGACTGCATTTGTAAACGAAAATAGAAATTAAAAATTTGTTAAACTGGAATGAGAAATCTTAACAAATATGAAGGTTATATGAAATCGATCTCAAAATACAGAAAATCTACACCAATACTCACGATCACAAATAAAGTTATCAAATACGGGGGTGGCAAGATGGCACGAGAGATAACTACTTTGTACCAAAAAATATACGAAACAGGAAAAGTACTTAATGAGTGGAAAAAGGGAATTCTGATATTTAAAAAAGGTGTTAAAAAGATCCAAAAAACTATAGAAAAATATGCCTTATAAGCTCTATAACAAAAATGATGACCAAGATAGTAGCGGAAGAAATCAACGAAGAACAACAGAGGTTCTGTCTTCTGTGAGACTTTCGCGGTTTCTCGAACTGTCAATATTACAATTTACTTTCGGCTTAGACCGCGTCGTCATTTAGGAACTACACCCAGCATAATCAAGTAAGGACCGACCTGTAGCTTGTCTGCCTTTACAAGCATTTGCTCTAGAAGTTTGAGCCCTGCCTGCCTAAACAGGGCCGTGGGTTTAGATTATTTCAACATTGGGGCGGACAAGGATTTGATCTTAATGTATCTTGTTTGCCAGGACAATAACACTTAATCGGCTTATGCCTGTTTGGGAACCCATACAAACTAACATTTCGCAAGACATCGCAGCTTACGTCTTCAGAGTAATTAGAGCACTGAACTCAAATTCGGGAAGTGAAGGTATTTAAACCTCTTTGATCCAGGCGGGCAGAACGGCGGAGTTCTCGTTGGCTGTCACCCTTGAGCAAAGACGGATCCGGTAGAGCGTGATCGTGAGATCGATGATGCTTAGAAGTCCTTAGAGGATAAACTACTGATGTCCAAGCTTTATTAAATCTAAAACCATCCTCCCTGTTTATGTTGTTAGATTGTTTCTCAATTTCAATTTCTTCACGTATGATACGAGGGACGTAATGAGGTACTCTGGCGAGTACCCGAGCATTGTCAAAGTCCATCTTATGCTCATGTTATGCCCCTCCGCTTCTCGGATTTAAATTCAGTGTTTTTATTCACTCTGAAGATGCAAGCTGCAATGTCTTGCGAAACCTTGTCGGCCCCAAGGTTTAAACAATCTAAGCGCACGGCCCTGTTTAGGCAGGCAGGGCCTACGAACAGCTATCGCTGAAACTTTTAGAGGAAATGCTTGTAAAGGCAGACAAGCTACAGGTCGATCCTTACCTGATTATGCTGGGTGTAGTTCCCAAATGACGACGCGGTCTAAGCCGAAAGTAAATTGTAATATTGACAACAGAGGTTCTACCAAAATAGGTCCACAATGGGCGCAATCTTCAAAATATTATTCAAAAACTGCCCACAAGATTTTTTAAAACTTTGTAGGGTGTTAAAACGGAAGATTGGCTACAATTAAGTATTAATATCTAGCATAGGAAAGTCTACTCGAAGTTAACAGTTCAGCTTGTTGTAAAACTACTTTTTAGTGTTCTTGGGGGTCCAAACATGTATTTCCGTCACAATTGCAATTTTGAAATTTTGCATGAAATCAATATATCCCTATATTGAAAGTATAGGAAAGCAAAAATATATAACATTGGAAAGCTAAAACAAAATCTGATCAGTCAATATTACAATTTACTTTCGGCTTAGACCGCGTCGTCATTTGGTAACTACACCTAGCATAATCGGGTAAGGACCGACCTGTAGCTTGTCTGCCTTTACAAGCATTTGCTCTAGAAGTTTGAGCCTTATGTGTTCGTACGTCCTGCCTGCCTAAACAGCCGTGTGCTTAGATGTGCGGACAAGGATTTGATCTTAATGTATTTTGTTTGCCAGAACAATAATACACAATCGGCTTATGCCTGTTAGCTGTTTGTGAACCCATACAAACTAACGTTTCGCAAGACATTGCAGTTTGCATCTTCAGAGTGAATAGAACACTGAATTCAAATCCGGGAAGCGGAGGTATTTCTACCTCTTTGAGCCAGTCGGACAGGACGGCGGAGTTCTGGTTGGCTGTCACCGTTGGACAAAGACGAATGCGGTGGAGCATGATCGTAAGATCCATGATGCTTAGGAGTCCTTAGAGGATAAACCAGTAGAGTCTAAGCTTTACTAAATCTAAAACCATCTTCCCTGTTTATGTTGTTAGGTTGTTTCTCAATTTCAATTGCTTCACGTATGATACGAGGGAAGTAATGAGGTACTCTGGCGAGTACCCGAGCACTGTCAAAGTCCATCTTATGCTCAGTTAAACCAGTATGTTCAGCCACCGCAGATTTTGTGATGCGTTTGTGTTTGCGCCCTAGTAGCGGTTTCTCCATCGGGTCAAATGGCCATTGACCTCCCAATGAAATAAGAAGAAATAAATACTTACTTTTTGTTTGAGTACATAACATGTTATACACTATAATACTTAAAAAATACTTTATAGTTAACTTTTGTATGAGATTTCTATCGGAGAACGTTTATTAAAGAGCTGCCTCAGAATCCGAAAACGTTTGAATGTTTGAGTATTTTGCGCGCATTAAACGAATCTATGCGAGGGTCATTTGGCTGTCAGTCCCCAATTCAGCTATACGCCACCGAATAAAGCCGCCGGCTTAAAAGGCCTTCAAATGAATAAGAGTGAAATAGAAAGCTCATTGCGGTAAAATTCATATTACACAAGCTAAAAGAGGATAGAAGTATCTGCGTATTAAAAATTTCAGGGTCACGGACCCAGCACTTCCGTGAATTATGCGGTCAGCTGTCCGTGATAAGCGCATGCCAATAGCCGCCTAATTTGCGGAATTCGCACGTACATGACATAGTAGTGTGAAAACAGTTGTTGGTTGTGTAATCATAATTTAGTGGTGTTGTACGATGTCCGTGCAAAATAATTTTGGATTGTGAATGCCATGTAAGAAAATGCTTTCACTTGTTTCCACTGTCTGCTACTTTGTGATAATTCATTGACTGCAAACATTTAAAAACTAAAATTCAAACACATTTTTTATCGGTAAACCACATGCAAAATGTTGTGCATTTTGACACACTGGCAATGTAGGTATCAATTTTCAATAATTTTATTAGAGAGTGCTTATCGAAAGTCTTTTAAAGACTTCATAGAAAATGTTGGTAAAAATAGATTATTTTGCTAACGTAAAGGATGGGTTTGAAATATAAGGCTACCTAAACCTTGGGTAAGAACAATTTTTTTCCAAAAAAAAATACTTTAAAATGCCTCCCAGTACAGCACACCACGAGCCGCTACTGTTGTGCCTTCGCAATCTTAACTCAATGGAACGACCAGTTTGTCCAATGTAGTTTAAGCCACAAGAGCAAGGAATAATGCAGATCCCGGCTGATTTAAAATTGAATATTTGATTCGTTGCGGATCTGAAACCGTTTCAAAATGACGACGCGGTCTAAGCCGAAAGTAAATTGTAATGTTGACAGTCCGAGAAACCGCGAAAACCTCAAAGAATATGAAAATCTAATCATTTTATTTGCAACTTAAAATATAAATGATTCCCGTTAGTTTGTTAAAAGCGTAATGAACAGATTATATCTACAATCTTAAAGAAAAAACTGTTTGATTCGTACTTTTGAACTATGGAAGAATGGAACTTAAGCATATTGTTTCGGATAGAATTGGTGTTTTTAACAGTGCAATCCAATATCCCAATACAAAATACAAACCTACTGTTGTATCATTAATATAGATTCGCATGCCACGGCTATGTAGTTAACTGGTTTCTTAAATACCTTCTGGGCAGTTGAGTTGTACTTTTCCATAAGTTATTTCGCATATTACACAATTTTGTTTTTTAATAATATTTAAAAGTTTTCTGATGTTTACTTTGTTGAAACAAAGAATAGTTTTTATGAGTTAACATTTGCTAAAAAATTTTCCTAGTTATTAGCCTAACAGCCTTTTACCGTACTTTGAACACATACAAGTTCGCATCAACTACTATTGTTGCAAAAATGATAAACTTCGTTTTAAACAAACATTTTTCGGTCTATGTCGTCATAAGAAATTCAGCGATGCTTCTCTTAATCTCAATATGAATTTATATAGTTTTTTTAAATATAATAAATCGAATTTAATAATTTTTCCATTGCGAAGTATTAGCAAGGCCAAATAAACGGTTAAACTAAATTATTCTGCAAGTTGTTCCTGACTGTCAATGGAAACGTTTTTCAATGTTCTCCTGTAATTTAGGAATGCGTGTTTCGTGGACCGATAATAATACTTGGTAACGGAATTTACTCTTATTCTAATAGCCATGCAAATTATTTTGTGACGATGTACACTTCTGTTCAAAAAATTCCTAACAGCATATTTGTTTGGTGTAAATAAAACTATGTTTAATTGCAGTTCTATTATTTAATTCAAGTAATTTTTATTTGATCAGTATTTGTTGGTAAAATATTTAGAAAAAACCTAAGAAATAAGTTTCTGTTTCTACTCTATAAATTAAAACTAATTTATAACCTTGCCGTAATAAATTTCGTGACCAGAAGTGTATGTACAATGTTCGCATTTCAAACATTTTTTTTTCTGTAACATAATAAACTGTAAAAATACGCGTTCATAACTTTATAAATCTTATTAAGAAAATTTAAACAGAATCTCAATTATTACTTTTCTATACTTTCAGTATTATACGTTACCTTTTGATTTCATGAAAATATTCAAAATCGAGATTTTTACGAAAATGCACTTTTTGATCCGCAAAAGTAGTTGAAAAAATCGTCGGTCTGTGAGTGATGGGTGGGTGGCTGGGTATGTGTTTACTGTTTTATGTGTGCGGTGCATCATAACTCTCTAGCAGATGGTCCGATGGAAGATGTATTTCTTGTGGCATTTTCCTCACAAATCAAATGTTTTAAATCTGAACTCGGAAAAAAAAACTTTAGGTAAATCCAAAGATTTTTGGAATGTTTTTTTATTGTGTTTTAGGGTTTATTATAATTAAACAATTTTCACTTAATTTCTTTGTTACGTTTAGACTCTGTAATTTCAGCCGTCTTCTGACATTTATTTCAGTGTATTCTACAAAAACATAACAGTTTTACATAATAGAATTATTTTGTTTATAATTGTATACAAAACACACCTTTTGATCAATATACAAGCACAAGGATAAGCTTAAACTTGTTAAAAATATTAAACCAAACAATTAATTACTACGACTGACCCAGCTAATACTTGTTTGAATGCACAAAATCCTTCAGTATGTGTGTGTCATTTTACTTTAATATGTATCATTTTCGTTATTATTCTTATTTTATAATTTTATTCTTTACTGAAGATTGATATGTGTGCTTCTGTTTCATGAAATGATGCTTCTTATAAACGGTTTTGTCTGCATTTTTATCGTCAAAATTGTTTTTATGTACCTTCATTGTATTGCATAAATACTGTTTTTAAACAATCACTTTTATAAGTAACAAGTGCTAGTTTCTCCTTTTCTGGTTTACTTCTTTAATTTTTGTTTAAATCTCTTAAATTATTATATTACAGTTTTTATGTGCTATTTTCATGCCTTGCATTTTCAATAGTCTGTTAATGGATTTATATTTATATACCCTTTGAGGTGCAACATAGCTTTCTTTGTCTGTGCTTGGGAATATTTTGCTGTATATCTAGTATTATTATGATTATTATTATTATTACTAATATTACTAAGTTAATGGTAAGAGTTGCGGGCAGAATTTTATTAAAATTAATAAAGAAACAAGAAATCAGGGTGCAACAAGTTGAAGTATATATAAAATAAATAAAATCACACCTAAAATTTAAGAATTATAAACTCTAAGCACGAAGAGTGATGTAATGAAGACTGGTGTTTGTACTCTATTCAATTGTTTTCATCTACAAACTTTGACAATCTCAGGTCTTCTTGTAAATTTTATCAACAGATGGCGCAACTGTAAATGTCAATTTTTTTAAAAATAGATTTGAAAAGTAAAAAGTGTTTTTATTTACTTATGACCACGGTAATATTCTAGGCAAAAATGCCGGAATACAGTTGTTTGCGCGGCTTATCAAAAGGTGAAAGAAAGATTTATCATTATTTGCTGTTCCCAAAGTGAATTTACCTAATTTGCTTACCTATAATTGCTAATTATATAATCAGTAAATAAATGGTTTGTATTAAAATTATGCTTTGTACCAAGTTAAGTTCATGCAGTGACTGGAAGAACATTTCGTAGTAGTAAATAACGAGTCCTATACTTCAGTTATGAATACAGTTTGCTTTTGCACTATAAAACCAGCTAATTGTGGCGACTTGTTTGTCCAATGTTGTTGGTTGTTGGCATTATGTGGTTTTTAGTATCACTATACCGTTTTACCAAACAAAAACCGCCAGAAAAATAAATACAATAAATATTACGTAACAATGCAGAATAAATGTTTCACTTACTTGCATATTTCACTAATAAACGTAGAAGAGAAAGTAACTTATTAACCTAACCTTAGCAAATAAGTGTTGTATACAGGATAGGTGTCAGAAATGGTCAAGTAATGATATAAGTAATTATCACACCGCGGCAAATTTGAAGTTTTAAGGGCGCCATCTATGCGCACATCTTATAAAGAGTCCAGAGATTGTCAAACTTTTAGGATGAATTTTTTATATAGACAAATGGTAGGAGTTGCAACCCTTACATACTGTTTTTTTTTCGTGAGTGGACAGTTGTTCACGAGCCGCGTTAGCAGCGAGTCGGGCAAGTTCGCAAACGAAAAAAAAAACGTATTTTATCTCGAGTAGGAAATGCTATTTTTTCTACGATATTGCAGTTTCAAGTTCAATTTAATTTAAAACGAACTGTCACAATGCAAATTACTAAAATTACTGTTTGTAAAGTCCCTTCCATAGCAATAAATGCATTCTTTCCATTAAATTTGTCATTCTTATTTTCATCTATAGATGTGAAAATATTTTCATCTCTAGAGTTAAAAAATATCACTTTCATGTAGAGTAAGCCGTGGAAAAATTGCTATTTTTACATACCATGAGTAGAACAAACATATTAAGGAGAATGTACGAACTGCTTGTTGCTATGATATGCAGGTCTTAATTTTGCAGTAAATGTGACAAAGAGATCCGAGACAACGAACCTATAAAAAGAACTCGATCGTCAATTGTCTATTTTATTTTAACTGTCGATAAAGACCGTATATGTTAGGTTATGTCAGTTGCTGTCAGTTGATTTCTTGACAGTGTCGGATCTATCAGTTGAAAATTGTAAATTTTTGTAATTACACTGCTTTCTTTCTACAACACTACAGAATAAGGGTTAGTCCATACTCTTAAATTAAATTATGCTCTGTGATACAAAGTAAGCTAAAATTTTTAAGAAAGACTATTATATAGATTTTTGGAATTACTGAGTGTAGTCTCTGCTGTTACTAGAGAAGGCAGTGAATTCCAATCATGGAACATCCTGTGACCCTGATCCAAAGAAAAGTGTTTCCTGGACATTGTATGGAAGTTGGCTCTCCTAATTTTGAAAGGATAACCACGTAATCTGTCATTATTGAACAGTGAATAAGGATGACGAATAGAAGAATGGTCGGCATGTAGATTGTTGTATGTTATTATTAAATCGCCTCTAAAGCGACGAGATCTTAATGAAGTTAATTTCAGGATCTGTAGGCGATCTTCGTGTGAAGTCTTGTTTCTGCCAAAGGCGAAGAGTGCTGCTTCATGTTGCACGTTTTCTAGTAAGTTTTCGTCGCGAATCAGAACTGGATACCACACACTATTTGCAAATTTCAGAATAGCTCTCACAACGGTTTTGTATAATTTGGTCACAATATTACTATTAACGTATTCAAACGATTTACTCACTAAAAATAAAACGGTTTTTTTAACTGAACACACTTATTGTTCGGACCACGATGAATTTGAAGTGATCACAACTGTGATCTGTTTGTGGAAGTTGACATACCGCCGTCAATGAAGTACGGATTATGCAGATTGTTTTTGCCTAAATGAAGAACTACACACTTGGAGGGTAAAAACCAGTCGGCTGACCACTTGGATACATTTGTAAGATCACGCTGAAGCAGTGCATAATTCTCGTGACAGTATTGTATATTTTGGTGTCATCAGCGTAAAACAAACAGGTTCATATAATCTGCAGCAGCAGATCGGAGGTGCAGACGACAAACAATAGCGGTCCCAGTACAGAGCCTTGTGGGACGCCGCGAAGAACTAGCTATTGATGACTCACAGAAGAACAAACTTTTACTTGAAAATTCCGGCCAGATAAATAATCTTTTATCCACCTCAACAGATTAGCTCAAATTTCGTAGTGATCTAACTTGCAAAGTAACCTTTTTAATGGAACTTAGTCGAAAGTTTTGTTAAAATCTAAGTATACAATGTCGACTGGTTTCCTGAAGTCCAGACTGCAACACAATATAATATATTATTGGCTATGGACTTCCTAGGGATAAATTTAAGCTGGTTGCGAGGTATAACGTTGTTAGACTGAAGAAACTGATGCAATTGATTAGCTATGATTGACTCCATCAGTTTCGCATTTATAGACACAAGGTTTTTTTTTAGTTAGGGCTGCTTTAAAGAATGTTATTTCTTTAAGTTCGGAACACGATTGACGTATATGATCAAGACTAGGAAGTTATTCCAGCGGGTTCACGTGTAGTATATGTGTTCAAAAAGGAATCAAGAATCATGCTACTTTATTGTTATTGTTAGTAATAGGATTTTCAGATTGTCAAAGTTGAGGAGTACTTACAGTGGTGTCGTTTTGGCTGGCACAAATGTATTTAAAGAAACGTTTGGGATTTCCACTGGCAGCGATATTATCGTCGTAAGCTTTTTTTCTTTTATTTGTTATAAAAGTTGATTGGAGAAATCTTTATGTGCAAGGTAGTCGAAAGGAGAGCGGAACGCTTAAGCGTTTGTCAAAAAATCTTTCTTCCTACGAAAAGAAGACATCAAACTTTTGCTAATCCATGACTTGAAAAGTATTTAAATGACTTTTTTATTGTAAATAAACCAATTCTTAACTTCAATAGGTTTCGTATTTTAGCTTTATACGTATTTCAACGTGTTTACACGTCATTATCAAAGACAATATTAAAAGTACACAGTTGGTGTTGCTATAGGAACAATAAATCTTCATAACTTGATCTTGGTTTTCTATATCTGCGTCCAGAAGACTTAATTTCTCATTCCAGAACGTCCAATAATGGTGAATTTAAGAGATCAATTTGTTTATTTATTAAAGATACAAATTTTAAATGTTTGTGAATTTCAAAAGCTTCTAGTATATCCAACTTACGTTTGTCATCACAAAAGTGTAAACATTTTATAGTGTTATTAGATGTCATTGGATGATGCTGTTCTAATAAGTGTTTAGCGTAATTGGATTTATGGGGGCGTTTATACTTGTAACAACGTACGTGTTCCTTGTACCTTATATCAAAATTTCTAATTGTTTGTTCTATATAAACCGAATTATAGTGTGACCAATTTAATTTGTAGATGCCGGATTTTAATAAATTGTCTGTTTTAGACAAAGTGTTTAAAATGTTTCTTGTTGTTTTAAAAGTTATTTGCATTTATTTGTTTTGTTTATAATTGCGGCATTTTTTTCTGATTTTGTATGACGTGTGTCGTACTGAGCATGAATTTAAACTAACGCAGAAAGCTTCTCAGTTTAGGCCGGAGTAACATAATATGGTATCCCAATCAATGCTCCGCAATTGATTTGTTAATGCGGAGTAGTTAATGCAGATTTTGATTGATGAGAATGATTCATTCTGATAACCAGTCCAATAAACCCATGCGGCAAATAGTAGTAAAAACGCTCGTAGCAGTCGCTACCGTCCTCTCAGGATTTATGGTGCAGTAGCGTAACTAATTTGTCTATTTACATACGTAAGTTAAACTTCCGGTGTCTCTATTGAAACAAAACATTCATTTCTTACAGTATTTTTAATCACATTTTGTTGCCAATTCTAGATTGTTTCATTGAGTAATTTTTAAACGTCGACTGTAGATGCATTTTTCTGTTTAGCAAATCATTTTTTTTAAATGAAACCACGGACCAAATTATCTCTTTGGAACTGTTTCGCAGAGTCTTCAGACAATGAATTTCCTACATGCTATTAGTGCAAGCAAAACTGAAGTTTTTTAAAAGCATAACTAATTTGAGAGTCTTGATGAGATTATTGTTATGTTTTATTCGTTTTTAACTTCTAAGTACGATCATTAATTATTTTCTAAAGAAATTATTTTTATTTTTGTTGTTGTGAAATGCTCCACTTGTTTTTATCTATACTTTCACTATAAATATTAATAAATCAATTTATATTTCCATACTTGTTATTATTTGGAGTTTTAGAGCAATATAAAAATTTTCAAATACCCATGGGTTGAAATGACGCAAAACAGGACCATTCGCTGTGTCTGCTATTCTAATATCTGAATGTTTAGATCAAATTATTCTTATCTTGTTGTGTCCCGTATTTCCTTAGCGAAGATCGGCGTTTTTATTCATTCGAATTAGACATTTGTATCTGACTAATATAACGACTAACGGTTCAACGCTCACTTCTGAAGCAGACAAAACCGAAAATTTTAAATTGTAAAATCATTCGAATGATTTTACGTAACCTCTAGTGCAAGTCTGTCCAACCTTTTTAACAGTTGGGCGAAATTGACGATTTAAAAATCACTGGCGGGCCACTGATTACTGACGGTTCCTATTTTTGTTACCTAAGCTTTTTAAAGTCTTGTTTGGTGCAACAAAAAAATCAACATTTTGAAATTTAATTGTCGTTTATTAAAATAATAAAATAAATAGCATATACTGCCAAATAAAGAAACAAAATTTTATGTAACGAAAATCTAAATCCAAGTAATCGGTACAATCAATGTGATTTCTGACATTGTTTTTGTTTTAATAATTTTCCTATGTTAGGCGTAACAACAAATCAGATATACAGGGTGTCTCAGACATGACTCCCCAGTCCTATAACTTTGTTATTTTAAAAAATAACTATAATAAACTATATATATTCGTAAATAGGAGCAAATTCTCTATAAGATGAGGAAAACAAATTTTAGAAAATCCGTACTCATATTATGGTAGCGATATTCAACTCTTTTTTTTTAAATTGCACACTATGCTTTTTTTTGGTCATTCTGATAGTTCTCTTTATTCTCCTTACAACCATGTAAACCAATATGGGTCATACATAAGAAAATTTTCGAAAAAAATACGATTGAAAGTTGCAGTCTAGGTTTGCCATGGAAACAACTGATTTTTGTAATTTGTATGTTGCTCAGTTAGAGATGTGCGGTATTTATTTTTTACAAAATTAAGATTTGAAAAAAACTTTTCACAAACATATGTTGAACCAAATCTACTTAAAAATTGAAAGGCCGGGTCAGTTATTGCAGGAAAGTCTTCCTTTGGCACCAATGTCCAAATTCTTCTGAAGAAGTTTGTGACTTTGAAGATATTTTTTCTGCAAAAAGGTTTTTTAGTGCAGAATGATTTTGCAGTTCAGTGAGTTCCAACTGTATATTGGCAGGATAACTGATTATTCCAGTCAAACTGATTGTGAAAGGATTAACAAAAATTTGTAAATTTTGTTTTGTACTTTCAAAGTCCGGGAATCTGCTCTCAAACGACTGTAATAAGCATCTAATTTTAGCTTCGTACTTAGTACAGTTGGCAATATTGAGCTTCTCTTTCAAATCTTTGAGTATGGGAAAAAGGTCAATATTTTCGTTGGCTAAATTAATTAAAAACAAAACAAAAGGTCTGTCACTTTCCGAGCGGGATAGCTAATCACGTGACCGCGCACAAGGCGCATCGTTTGTTTTACCGCGGCGCGCGACACTTTTTCAAATTGGCGGGAATTTTGAAACTGGTTCACGCGGGCCACTTATAATTCGTTCACGGGCCACAATGTGGTCCGCGGGCCTGGGGTTGGGCAGCCTTGCTCTAGTGATTTCTCGATGTATTTGGACAATTGAATGATTCGATTATTTCTATTCAAAATATACCATCACTACTTTATACGCACAGATATACTGTAATGCAAGAAAGAAAACAAATGTGGTTTGATACAAAAACAATAGAAACATTATGATTAGGTATATTATGGACTATACCACTCACATGTGATTGAACTAATGAAAACTTTCCCTTTTCATAAAACGAACAAATCGCGTTTGTTTTATACTGATTAAACTGCATGGTCCTGTTAAAATAAGTGATTAAACCCACAGTAGCTTCGGATAACCGCCTGTAAGACTTAAATTAACACGTTTGAAACTGATGTGCACTGACTTTTGGGTATATTTATTATTATTTTGTTATAGTTTTTCATTGCTTTGGCCAGAAGTAAGTATCATATTTAATTATAACATAATTTATTAATTAAAAACAATAATTGTTTCTGTCGTTCACAAGAAAAAACAAAAATACCAGAAACGCCGACGGTGGCCGATGATACCAAAGTCAATGTCTACCAGCTTGAATCACAAGTGCTCAAATTACAGTTCAAATCATGACCGACCCAAATTTTAGTGTACGTTTATAATAAATATAATAATAACATAACATAAATATATATTTACATTAAAATTGTGTCTTGTTTGGCAGGTTTTATAGACTAAAATTTTAGACAAAAATAATGTACATACCTACCCTCAAAAATTTTATAAAATACCACTTAACGATTTTTCTCCTGAACAATTTATTTTTACAATAACACTTCACAGCAACAGTAAATAATTATGCCATAATAAAAAATTGCATTTACGAAAGGACGATACTACAAAACGTTTGAAAACAAGCAAACAATACCATGTTAAGAGCGCCGATTCCCAAAAACACTCATTTCCGAATAGTTTAGTGTTACCAAAAATGTGTTTGTGTTTTGGCAAGAACGACACGATGACAGAAAATTATATAATACCTGGGAGAGAGACAAAATGGCTCAAAAAATGTACTCAAGATCTGCGTAAGCAGAGAGAAAGCAAGAGAGTTCAAAACTTTGCAAAATACAAATAGAATTTAATTCTAAAATTATTATTACTATTAGACCTAACTCAAAACGCAATTGACCAAAACATTAAATTTTAAGCTACACAGAAACGCCAAATTTTCTATATTTAATAAGAAAATAGCAAGGTACAATGTGTTTTCTAATTTGACCTAGAGTATTCAAAACCTTAACCTTCATTATCGCGAACTTGCTACGCTTTAAAAAAATAGAACAAAAGAAGAATGCGGAACAACCTTGAAGTAAGGTTGTCTGGTATGAAAGTACATTGTTAATTCAGAAATTGAATGGATTCCACCTAATAATGTGGTGAATCAATTAATTTCAAGTCAAAATTCAATGAACTTCCGAAAAATCAATGAACTCTCGAAAATGAATTGCGTCAAGGTTACTGGATAAAGCAACTAATAATAATTCATGCCAATTGTCGACGCGTGTGTTGTAAAGTGTACTAGCAACCCCGTGAACGACGCCCTCTTTTTTGGTAACATCGTTAAAATTTATAAGTTTTTTTTTTAAATAATTTTGGCTATTTCTAGGTTTTTATGGCTACCATTTAGATTCTCACGTCAATTTTTTTCGTTTTATGCCTATTTTGGTAGTAGTTATTTTTAATAAGTTTTTCATCAACATAAAAAATCACTGTATCAATAAGTTCCAGCTTTACTTCGTTGAAGTTCATATTGATATCAAATAAAATAGTTTATTTTACTTTAAAAATAATTATCTACGTATTTCGACAGGTGTACATGACATTACCAAAGGTAATACTAAAAAGTAAACAGTTGGTGTTGCTGTAGGAACAGTAAAACATGGTAACTTATTAGTGTTTGCAGATGATTTAATTTCTCTCATTCTAAAACGTCCAATAAAGGTGAATCTAAGAGATCAATTTGTTCATTCTTTATAGGTACTGTTTTTAATGTTTGTGAATTTCAAATACTTCTAGTATATCTAATTTATGTTTATCATAACAAAAGTGTAAACGTTTTATAGTCTTATTCTTATTAGATGTTATTAAATGATTATGTTCTAATAATAAGGGTAGTTAGATACATATAATATGTGGGTGTTTATATTTGTAACAACGTACGTATTTTTTGCACCTTATATTAAAATGTCTAATTGTGTGGTCTATACAAGGTGTTATTGAAATGCGTGCAGCTATTTTAACCTCTAATAGAACTTACCTAAACTGAATCACTTTTCTATTTTATTATTTTTTCGTAATCATATTTTTTTTATAATTCCCTTCTTCTTTTTAATTTGACGAGCCGTTGAGTAATGTGAATTGAACTAATGTGGGGGAACAAAAAGAGATTATGCAAACACTGTATAGTTTTATGTCGCGCACAAAGGTTTACTTACGATTAATATTTTTTACTTTCCCATCCATACCTTCGATATAGGGAAGTATTAATTTCATGAAAATGTTCTAAATCTAGATTTTAACGGAAATACTTGTTTTAAAGCTGAAGGAACCCAAAAAAATGGTTTAAAAAAATGTCTGTCTGTGGGTGGGTGGGTGGGTGTGCTGGTGGATGTGTGTGTGGGTGACGCCTCTACAGGCGTAAAGTACTGGAATGATGATGATAAAATTTTAAATAAAGAGGTATATCGAAAATTATACTTCTAGTTAAGTTTTTCAAAAAAAACCCAAAACCGGAAACGGAAGTTACACATGTTTTTTGTAGCGTTTTTTTCCGAAACAATATTTTGGAAATTTGAGCAAGGAATCTAAGAGAAGAACTTAAGGCAAATTAAAAACTTTTTTACCGAACTTTCTAGCTTTAAAATGGCGGCCACTATAGTTTAAAGAAAATCTCGAATTTAACGCCCATTTACTCAAGAAGTTGTTGTTTGATCTCGATCAGCTACCACTTGTTTGAGAGAAATTTTTAGGTAGTATTCGATGAAACCGAATTGATTTCGAATATCTGAAAAATATTGCAATGGCGGTGATTCAACCTTGAAAATCTTCAAAAAAAATTTCTCACAAACTGTCTACACGATTTTATTAAACTTCCTGAGCAGATAGATCTTGCATATTTATTTTTACTTATCTCCCAAATTTTACTTTGACGACTTCCAGAAATTTTTGAAAAATTTGAAATTGATTAATTATTTATTCAAAAATGCAAACGCCGATCGTTATAAACTTTTATCAGGTCGATAGATATTTAAATTACTTTATTAAGATTTGCTAAAATTTTCAACTATTGCAAAAATTAAGAAAAAAACGATACTCTTTAATATCAAGAACGCGTTTTCTGGCGTTTACGTGATTTTAACTACGCCTATCAATTAGCTTTAGTTAAAAAATATATTTTTCATTCTTTGCATATTTTTGATAATTTACCAAATAAAGCAAGAGACGTACCAAATGATGTGTCTCAGGAACTGGTGAATTTTTCTTGGTATTTTTTACCAGGAGTTTAAGAGTACAATACATTTTCAATATTTTCCCTTTGAGCTTACGCAGAATGCAGGCGAGCAACTTGCATCGTTTGCAGGGTGTTGGAAGAGAGTGAGTGCACTTCCGTCAAAACAACCCTTTGAACTTGTTGCTGAAGGATTATGGTCTATGCAGTCTACAACGGCTGTTGTTAAACAGCATGATACAAATAGTAACACACCACGATTCCCAGAATTGGCGGTGAATTTATTATGTTTGCTGATGTGTTTATGTGAAGAAGAGAAAATTACGTTCTAAGGTTAGGTTTGAACTCATCGGGGTCGATTTACTTAAAATAGCTTAAAGAATATTTCAAAGACTAGCGATTTTTGTGAAAGTCTAGCGTATTCTTTCAGCCATTTTCAAACTGGCGCTTATGGCAATAGTGAATAGTGAATAGTGAATAGTGAATAGTGAATAGTTATATAGTGAATAGTGAATAGTGAATGGTGAATGGTGAATGGTGAATGGTGATTGGTGATTGGTGATTGGTGATTGGTGATTGGTGATTGGTGATTGGTGATTGGTGATTGGTGATTGGTGATTGGTGATTGGTGATTGGTGATTGGTGATTGGTGATTGGTGATTGGAGATTGGTGATTGGTGAATGGTGAATGGTGAATGGTGAATGGTGAATCGTGAATCGTGAGTAGTGAATAGTGAGTAGTGAATAGTGAATAGTGAATAGTGAATAGTGAATAGTGAATAGTGAACAGCGAACAGCGAATAGCGAATAGGGACTGTGATAGTGATTGTGAATGTGATTGTGATTGTGATTGTGATTGTAATTGTAATTGTAATTGTAATTGTAATTGTAATTGTTATTGTTATTGTAATTGTAATTGTAATTGTAATTGTAATTGTAATTGTTATTTTTATTGCAATTGCAATTGCAATTGCAATTGTAATTGTAATTGTAATTGTAATTGTAATTGTAATTGTAATTGTAATTGTAATTGTAATTGTAATTGTAATTGTAATTGTAATTGTAATTGTAATTGTAATTGTAATTGTAATTGTTATTGTAATTGTTATTGTAATTGTTATTGTTATTGTTATTGTTATTGTAATTGTTATTGTAATTGTTATTGTAATTGTAATTGTAATTGTAATTGTAATTGTAATTGTAATTATAATTGTAATTGTAATTGTAATTGTAGTTGTAGTTGTAGTTGTAGTTGCAGTTGCAGTTGCAGTTGCAGTTGCAGTTGCAGTTGCAGTTGCAGTTGCCGTTGCAGTTGCAGTTGCAGTTGCAGTTGCAGTTGCAGTTCCATTTGCATTTGCAATTGCAATTGTAATTGTAATTGTAGTTGTAATTGTAATTGTAATTGTAATTGTAATTGTAATTGTAATTTTAATTGCCGTGAGTTTCAAAGAAATTTCTGTTACTTGCTATAAACTTGTTTCGGTTCTAGTACTTTTGGTAATAACTGGAAGCGGCAATAAATTTGTTTTTTAATAAAACGTTCTGTATATTATTAAATATTATAATAAAGCTTGTTATTACGAAAATAATGAGTTCCTTCTCCCATAAAAAGAAATTTTAGAGAGTATTAATACTAGGAATTTTGAACTTTCCTAAATCACAATTTCCATAAATTCAAGCGTAGAAACAAAAGAAAAATATGACACTATCTTATTTCAATAACTTCTTTTGTATTAATTTCCTGTTAGCCTATTTCATAAATAATGGAAAATAATCGAAGTATTCGTGTATTGTGTGAAATGTATGAAACTTACATTTAAAGTGAAAGAAATGGTGCTGAAAGGTTGCGGCAATACCTTAGTTAACATCATCAGTGGTAGATAACAAAATATATTTTTAATTTGCATCAATACTTTCCTTACAAGAGAGGCATGTTTTCTTTTGTTTTTGTAATTAAATTCATAGAAACTGTGATCTACAAAAGTTCACAATTTCCAGTTTTAATACGCTGCAAAATCTTTATTTTTCATGGTAGAAAATGTTTAAACAATTTATTGATTCGCAATAAAGAGCTCTTTGTAAGATAGTTAACAATACACGGGATGTATCAAATTGCGTGTTAACTATGGTGATTTCGCTTATTTGAAGCGACACGAGAATAGTTAAATAAGAGAAAAATTGTGGTATTTTATGTCCACTAATAATCTGAAAAGAAATTAGAGGTATCTTGCTTAGTTTCTGAATAAACTGAAAAAACTGAAATTTGGGATTTTTTGTTTTCGGTTATAACTCATTTGTCATTTATATTACATATTTCTAGTTAACGGTTTATTGTGAACACTTGTTTATGCTAAATCTAAATTTCTTATCAGATTTGGTATAACTGCTTTTTTCTTAAGAATCATGAAGACGTGCGGAAGCACGACCCCATGATTCCCATCCCACCCCCTTACCCGGGCTCCGCACACTAAGTGCTATTCACCAGTCTAACATGCCCCACCCCTGAAAGACATGCAACCCAACATACACACCTATATACACCATCCATGGACCCGCCGGATTTAACTTATTCAGAAAAATTACCGACGAGCAGTGGACTCGAACCTACTGCCATTGGGAGTCTAGTTTCAAAGCCTGGGACTTAAACCACTAGACCACCCATTAATCAAAATTATTTTACTTTTAATAACAAAATTTATTTCCATAAAGATGGTTTACCCATGGGAAGTTCAGTTTCACTTCATTTAGATTTAGCTAATATATATATGGAAAATCTAGATGATCAAATATTTGAATCAAACAATTCTGTGAAAGTTATATTTTGGTTTCGTTATGTTGACGACATTTTAGCATGTTATGATAATTCATTTGAGTTAATCAATGAATTTTTTATTTTTATTAACACTTCACCCAAACATAACATTTACACTAGAAACTGAACAAAATAAGTCTATTAACTTTTTAGATTTAAACATAAAAATTAATTCAAATAATAAAACTTGAATATTCTGTTTATAGAAAACCTACACAAACAGGCATTACAATACCACACGATTCTTGCCATTATAAAACAAATAAATTAGCAGCATACAGGTCGATGATACATAGAGGTTTAACGGTTCCTTTAGGTGAAATTAGTTATGATAGAGAAATTTCAATTATTAAACAAATTGCATACAATAATAGCTATAATACTCACCTTATTGAGACACTAATTAAAGAGAAAAATTATAAATTAGCTATTCAGAAAATTTATCCAACTACTTCATCAAATAAAATGAAATACGCCCCATTTCCATATTTTGGCAATAAATCAGAAGAAATTGCCAAAATTATAAAGAAAACAAATAAATGTAAAATAACTTTTAAAACAACAAAAAACATTTTAAACACTTTGTTTAGTGCTAAAGAAAAAACAGACAATTTACTAAAATCAAGCATCTACAAATTAAATTGACCCCACTGTACAAGGAACACTTATTAGAACACAATCATTCAATGACATCTAATAACACTAAAAAATTTTTACACTTTTGTGATGACAAACGTAAGTTCGATATATTAGAAGCATTTGAAACTCATAAACATTTAAAATCTGTACTTTTAATGAATGAACAATTTGATTTCTTAAATTCACCGTTATTAGATGTTTTGGAATGAGAAATCAAGTCATTTGGACGCAGATATAAATAGAAAACCAAGTTATGAAGATTTATTGTTCCTATAGCTACACCAATGTTGAATGTTGAAATACGTATAAAGCTAAAATAAAAAACCTGTTGAAGTTAAGAATTGTTTTATTTACAATAAATTAAAATACTGAATTATTTAGTCATATTCATACCATTGATCAATTTGCCTAACAGTGTCAAAGAATGTTTAAAGATACTAAAAATGAGCGACTATTGTTCCAAAAAGCCGGCATTTTATGAAAAGACTTTGGATAAAAAACGGATTCTGCAAGACGCTTGCGATGTATACAAGTATACATTCATTCATACACTTCGCCCGCTTAAGCGACCATTCAAGTTGAAATATTTATTCTTTAAAATTAAGGTTTCGTAATGCACAATATTTTGTTATAAAAACCGGTCTTCCCCTAATTATAAATTTAAAAAAAATAACTTTTTGATACATTTTTTCCGCTGAAAGAAACAATGAAGTACTTTACGAAAAACAGTAATTGTTCTATCATTGTAGATGAAAGTAAGAATGAATAATTCAAATTAGTTATTTTATAATTTAGACAAGTTGTACCTAACATCAATTTAAATATAAAATAAGAAGGTTTTTAACCTTTCTTGATTTTAAATAGTTGCTGCAGATTGGTAATTTATTTTATAATTTAGGTTTCACGGCTAAGCGATCATTCGGCTAAATACAGATTCCTGTACCGATATTAGCAGACTGGAAGTTTTGACGTCAACCGCGCTTCTTTTTTTTGGCATTCTTACTTTACTGACGTCAATTGTGCAAGTTCTTGGTTATTTTTAACCAGGCCCGGGGCACTAAAACATTCATTATTTTTTACATCGAATTCTTTTTTGAACTTCAGGAGTGCAAGCGTGCGGTTCTTGTTCTGAAAGATTTCCATTGCAAATATTCCACTGTATACACCATATGCCAATTTTTTGATCATCTACCAGTGGCGTGGCGCGTAACTTTTGAAAATAAGGAACTAATTATGAAGTTAGCAATAATTATGAATTTTTGAAAAAAAAATCAAAAACATTAATTTTTTAGTACTACAAAAATACTGTTGGTTTTTTGTTTCGATTTACAGTGAAAATGAACACCTTACATTGCTTAAGACTTAAATTTGATCAGTTCTATAATGCGTATTTCCTCTACTTTCAAACAAATGTTGATTTCATGAAAATTTTCCATTTCGAAATTTTGCCGGAAATAATTATTTACGACATTCGAGAACTCACATAAATTGTTTTTCACGTTACAGGCAAGGTAAATAGATAAAGTGACCATTTATTTTTGTTTCAAAAACGGGACGTGTTTTAAAAATTAATAAAAATTAAATAAAAATCGAATAAAATACAAAAAATTGTACGAAACACACTTTATTGGTTTTATTCTCAATAAAATATTAAAGAACACATTAAGTTTATTGGTTTATTAATGTTATACCTATACATACAAATGAACAAGAAAAGAAAAACAAATATAAAATAACTATCAACATTTTAAACTCATTTTTCTATTTTGGTTCTTTACTGACTACTTTATGAAACTCATTTGGGTTTCATAAAGCAACTCCTTAAATTAAAGAATTCGAAATTTTATTTTGCTAGGTTGGTGACAGCCATGTGACAACAAAACCTTCACGCGTTATAAACATAACCTTCAAATTGTAAGTTCTAAAAATTAAGATTATTTAGCGTATTTTTCGCTACTTTGCATAGCACGGGTGGGGTGCAAGATAATTCTTCTTCCATCTTATCTTCAAATCTTAGGTATTTTAAAAATTAAATCACTTTCAAACACAGTTTGTCTCAATTTTAATTTGACAGTAGTTTGAATTGTTTGAAATTGTTTTAAATGTCACCAACAGCCACAAAACCAAAACAAAATACAAAAAATTTTCCTAATCGATATTTTTTAATTAAAATATAAAATAAGGTAATTTTTAACTTTTTTGGACCAAAATAGCAAAAATAGTATAAAATACACGTTTCATAAGACATTTAAGCGCACTTGTCCATTAGAAAACTAGCCGCCAGCGGCTCGTTTTCTAACTTGGACGCGTGCTCTAAAATTATGTCTTATGAAACTTGATTTTTAATATACTATTATATTTCTCTGAAGAACAAATTTATTTTAATAGTGCAGGTGACGACTTCAAATAAGTATAAAACTCTTGACAAGACTGATTTATACTGCCTTTAGTTATTAACATTGCTTTTAGATGAGCTATGCCACTGCGAAATGCCAAATGCAATCTTAGATTTCAGCGTCGACTTATATGGGGCGCCAAGTGTAAAGTGAAAATTTGCTGTGCATTTCACGATATTTAAGACAATTTGTTCCAATATTTATTATACACACATTTAGCTAAATGCTTTTTATTTTAATAGAAAGTTGTAGATTTAAATAAATCCTTAAACATTTGGTTTAAATATTCCAACATTTAATAAAGCATTAGAGATTTAAATAAATCTTAAAACATTTACTTTTCAAAATTTTCAAATATTTAGTAAATCTTTATGTATTTAGATAAATCTGCACATATTTGTTTTAAATCTTTCAATATTTAATAAATATTCGCAGATTTAAATAAATCTTTACTGATATAAATGAATCCTTGCAGATTTAAATAAATATTTTAACATTTAATTTTAAGCTGTCATATATAAAGTTAACTTGTCATATTTATTTTACCTTGGTAGACCCAATCTATATAGAAGACCAAGACCGTTTAAACTAGTGGTAACGTTCAACAAATGTGAACACGTTTTCCGTATTTTAAGAATTTATACAATTAATGTTAGTTCAATCATTAATAACAACATATTTAACAACATAAACATTGCGTAATTTATTATTCGTACAATAAAATTTCCTCAACATTCCCTTGAGAATGTAATTTTCAGTCTGTTTTGTTTAAGCGTTGAACGCTTCCACCATGACCCTGCCTTCCGCCTTACTACCGGTGCGAACGGTCTTGGTGTCCTAACTCACCAAGGTCAAATAAAGATGACAGGTTAACATTAAATGTGACAGCTTAAAATCAAATGCTGAAACATTTATTTAAATCTGCAAGGATTCATTTATATCGATAAAAATTTATTTAAATATGCGAATATTTATTAAATATTGAAAGATTTAAAACAAATATGTGCAGATTTATCTAAATGCATGAAGATTTACTAAATAATTAAAAATTTAAAATAAATGTTTATAAGATTTATTTAAATCATTAATGCTTTATCAAATATTGGAATATTTAAACCAAATGTTTAAGAATTTATTTAAATCTAGAATGATTCATTAAAATAAAAAGCATTTAGCTAAATGTGTGTATATATAATGAATATTGAGACAAATTGCCTTAAATACCGTGAAATGTACTACAGCAAATTTTCACTTTACACTTGGCGTCCCATAGACTTACGCTTACTACCGAACTGGCGGTCATATAGTTTGGTTATCTGTATGAAAACATTATTGGCCTTCATTTCAATTTGCAAACAAATGAATACGGACAGTATTGTTTTAATTTTGCATAACGGGACATTTTTGCGTCCCGACTGATTTCTCGGGGACAACGGGACGATGGCTTAAAAAACGGTACTGTCCCGTTGAAAACGGGACGTATGGTCACTTTATAAATAGGCGATACATCCATGGCTACAAAAGATGTAAATGGCCAATAACATTCGTTTACTTTTTGCTCTTGACTACGGAACTTAATAGTATCATTTACATTCCTAGGATAATAATTAAACTAAAATGATGATTTTAACTGTTCGTTGATATGGTAACAAGCACAGACAACTTAGAATAATGGGGCTTTTAAAAAATAAATCCGATGACAGCAGCCAAAACGAACTTTTAAAAATATGATTCAATTTCTACCTGTAGCGTTAAAAATTTAATAAGTAACACGGAATGTATCGACTATTAACGTTCTCGGCAGGCCACAAGCCTCGGCTTCGCCTCGGCTCGTATTTACCTACTTTGAATGTCATTACGTCTTTACATTCCTTGTTACATAAATAACTATTTCAAAAATGTTTGTGGGTGCGCATAACATCATAACTACCGAACCGATGGGCCGATTTGGATACGCTTTGGAATACAGTGGTATATCAAATATTCGTGTAGGAGGTAAGCTATAAAAAATTCGAAAACGGAAACGGAAGTTAGACCTGTTATTTAGTAGCACATTTTTCAGAAACTGAATTTTACGAAATTATAAACTGAATTTTCGCAATGCGATTTCTTTTTAACTTGGTAGGTTTATAGAGCTTGGGGTGAGCTACAATATATCTGTGACGCCTTCTATGAATTTTTGAAAATCATTTAATTATTCCCCTTTATTTAATAAACGGAAGATGTAAAATATTTTTGTTAAAGTTAAAGTGATCATGAGTGATAGTAAAATAAGATTCAAAACTTAATTCTTAGATGCAGCAATGTTTTAGAAGGGTAATCTTTCCACTCTTTCCCAATTTTTGAGGCAATTTTTTTATTTGGTTTCTATTTTTCTCGAGTCTCAATAAATTCGTTGTCAAAATCTGAAAAGAAGAATTTTTCTCAAAAAATTGGTTTCGAGCTACAGCTCTAATGCCGTTTCTTTTTGGCAGGTAATTAATAAATTCGTACTCGGTGCAAGTACAAAATCCTCCACTAGGCGACGCCACTAACAATAAACCGAACTTCTCTTAACAATATGTCAACGTAAGCCAGTCTGTGGAACGCCGCGCCGTTTTACTTTGTATTGTAGCGAATGATGTTATGTAACTAGTATTTTTAAGTCAGAAATAAAAATTACTTTAACGGTGTTAAGAGTATTATTTAAAAACGTCGTTCAGATAAGGGTATGTTTTTAAAAATATTATCATGATAATTTTTAGTATTACCCATCAAAATGCATTTATTAATATTGTCAAAATAAGAAGGATAATGTTACAATCTCCTTATGATTAGTAGAAAATAACCATTTATTGAATGATAATTATCTGAACAATATTTTTCAATAAAATTAAATATCTTTAAGATAATTTTAAATGTGGAATTTAAAATATCGTTCAGAGATGCTTTAAATGTATAAAAATATCATTCGGATATGTCTAAATTATTTAAACATGTCGTTTAGATAACTTTTAATTACTTTATTTAAAATATCTTGTCAGATGTTTTAAATATTTTAAAATATCTGTTCAGATATGCTGCAATTCATTGAGATGTAAGTAAATTGGCAATACGCTTTAAGTGAGTAGACGCACTACCAATACGTATTGTAGCGGTGTCAAATTGTGTTTTTGTGCAGCGTGCTGCAAAATAAGAATGACAGTTAACAGTCACCATCAAATTTCTTCATAAAGACAAATTTATGACCAGATCTTCTAAAGTAATTCAAAGATATCTCAATGATGTTTTAAAATAATCAATGCATGCAAGCACCATATATTTTAAAATAATCTAAATTCATTTGACCGGTATATAAATTAATTGAAACATAGGTAAACAATGCAAAAAAAAAATTAAAACACAAACATCAACTACAATTACAGCTGCAGCTGCGGTGCAAGTGCGAATGCGAGTGCGAGTACGAGTGCAAGTGCGAGTGCGAGTGCAAGTGCGAGTGCGAGTGCGAGTGCCAGTGCGACGTGCGAATGCGAGCGAGTGAGATGACAAGTGCGAGTGCGAGTGCCAGTGCAAGTGCAATTGCAAGCGCAAGCGCAACTGCTAGTGCAAGTAGCTGTTGCTGTTGCAGTTGTAACTGCAAACGCAACTGCTACAGCTACAGCTACACCTACTGCTACACCTACAATTACACCTAGAGCTACTGATACACCTACCGCTACACCTACCGCTACACCTACCGCTACACCTACCGCTACACCTACAACTACACCTACAGCTACACCTACAACTACACCTACAGCTACACCTACAACTACACCTACAGTTACACCTACAGTTACAGCTACAGCTACAGATACAGCTACATATACAGCTACAGATACAGCTACAGATACAGCTACAGATACAGCTACAATTACAGCTACAGCTACCGCTACACCTACCGTTACAGCTACAGCTACAGTTACAGCTACAGTTACAGCTATAGCTATAGCTACAGCCACAGATACAGATACAGATACAGAGACAGCTACAATTACAATTACAATTACAATTAAAATATTTCAAAAACGTATCTGAATTAAATTAGAGAATTACCCAATCGGAATTTTTTCAAAATACTGGTTAGATAAGTTATTATCTTGAATAAACAATACTGGTCAAACAAGCGTAATTACTTTAAAATATGGTCAACATAATTTAATATATTTTTAAATATTATTTAGATCATGTGAGTTGTAAATATATCCTTTAGATTTAGAGAATAAGAGTATTTAGTACCTACTCTCTGGAGACATAGTTCATAATTTTTAGATAATAAGGAGGCGTAAATAAATTTTTATTATCTAAATGAAATCTTAATCTTAAATTAAATTAAAGTAGATATCACAAATTTTTTTAGTAATTAAATTTTAAAACTAATATTTGTTTAATAATTTAAGTTAACGTAGATATTTGCAATGTTGATAATTTATAATAATTTGCGGGTAAAATATATTAAAATTATCTTAAAAGTATTTTTAAATAATAAAACTTATCTCAAAGAAATTTCTAAATAATAAAAATTAGGTAGTTATTTTTAAATAAATAAAATGTTGTTTAGATCATTTTATTTGCGTTATAAAAATGCCTTTTGTAGTCGTTACGGTTCGGTAAATACGGTTGGAAACGGTACCGCTAGGCGGACAAATTCGCCACTATGGAATTACACAACAAAGCTCTCAAACAAATAGAAAAGAAAAGAGTAAACTTTACCCAGGATTTTCGCATAGGCTAGTTAGAGAAGAATTCCCCCTGGTTTTTCGCGAGGGGGAAAAGTAAAGAGTCAGAGAGAGAAGAAACTTTCTAATTTTAGCAATAATAATTAGGTATACTGCAACGACACTCACTTACACAGGTTAATTATAAATTCGGGGCTAGTTGGCTTGCTTATTTATCACTGGCGCACAGTGGGCCAGATTCTCAAGAAGCTGGTCAAAATTAAAAAAGTTATCGGATTTGCATAAAACGTGGGTTTTGAGAGTTTACGAGGTCGCTGATCTCAAATCTAATGTCAAAATTGAAAAATTGAAAAATTCAGCATGGCGGATCTAATATGGCGGACTACTAGACAAAATTTCATCAGATTTATACGATATTTGGGTTTTAAAGGCTTTTATAGTGGCTGATTTCAAATCAGAGGTCAAAATTGAAAAATTAAATATGGCGGATCTAATATGGCGGACTATTAAACAAAATCTCATCGGATTGATACGATATTTGGATTTTAAAGGTTTTCGTGGTCGCTGACTTCAAATGTTAAATCCAAATTGTAAAATTAAAAATGGCGAATTCAATACAGCTGACTACTACACAACATTTTATTAGATTTATACGACATTTGGGTTTTGAAGGTTTTGTGCTCTGATTTTTAGTCTTGTGTCAAAATTGTAATATTTTAAATAACGGATTTAACATGGCAGAGTATTTGACAAAATGTTACTCAATTCTTTATAATTATAAAAGTTTCTAGGTGAATTTTAAATACGTTGACAATCGTAATATGTAGTAGAGATGCATAAAAATTTTTTCAAAACTGAAAGGCCCAATTTGATTTTTTTAAATTCTATTTATTTAAGGATCAGATTGGGTTGAATACGAGAGGAAAGTGCTGCTGTTCCAAGCAGGAACTACATTCTATGCTATTTTGAGAAAAAAATTCTAGTTTTTAATGTCTGCCATAAAAAATAATTTGAACAAACAAATATAACTTGTAGATCTAAAACTACTTTTTTACACTGAACTAGACTAAACAAAAAATAAAATATCTGTTCTTCTA
The DNA here is from genome assembly GCA_958336395.1 of Ctenicera cuprea. Classification (NCBI taxonomy): domain Eukaryota; kingdom Metazoa; phylum Arthropoda; class Insecta; order Coleoptera; family Elateridae; genus Ctenicera; species Ctenicera cuprea. The sequence continues at coordinate 35,462,675 of OY284491.1, read as the reverse complement.
TTAAATAAAGGAAATACTCTTGTTTTGCCTGTTATTGGTCATTATCTACATGCACTTCTTAAGTACCAGAGCACCTTACCCTTAAGTTAACCCTTAACTGTTTTAAGATAGTTCACTAAGAACTCCCTTGACCTTGATGTAGTAGCATTAATAGTGCCCCTGGCCCGCAATGCTTCAAATAGTTTACTGCGCTCGATAGTGATAGGCCTCCCTGCAAAAGTTGAAAATTTTGAAAAAAGGAAAGTGAACAAGTTTGGTACTGCTTAATAAAAGTCCAAGCTACAATGTCATGCCACTTTTGGAATGTTACATTGAGTTACAAATTGTTAAAACTACTATTTAACGGTAGCGCTCAATGGGAAAAAGAAACGGGAGCTTGCGAGCCCTGCAAAGCAATTGTTTGCGACGTTGTTATGGCGACCCAAATGTGCGTATGTTCGTTTTTATGGCTATGCACAATGAAGTAGTTATCGGTTAACATAATTACATATTTTTTTTTAAATTTGCCGTGAGGTTTTTATACGGCACTTTATTCCACTTTTTATTCAATTTAGCCCACTGTGTGGCGATAGAAAAAAATGTATAAACAAATGTTATACAGTTTACGGCGACAACTATTTTGGGAATACAAAACAAAATGTCCGACTTTCGCTTTATGCGGAAGCGACCATATTTTTAATTTTTAAATAGAACACCTTGTATGTTTTAGGCTAATTCGATTGAACGATAAATTTTATTTAAAAAACTATATTACAACTGTGGACTTAAAGCTAATAATTATCCACATATTTTAATTTAAAGCAACGTACGCAACCAATGTTAATGATTAAAAATCAAGTAATTTTAGAAGGCTGTTAGTAAGAAAATAAAAGCAATAAACAAACGTGTAATTCATGTTAGTTAGACATGAGTTGCTTATTATATTTTAAGAATCTCCAAACAAAAAATCCATAGGAGTTACGTCAGGTGACCTAGGTTGACAGCTAAAAGCGGCTTGATTAGCAAATTAAAAGAAAAATGCCTTAGTTTATTCAAAATCTTTAATATGATAGATGTTGTACTGTAGCAGCCCTTGGATTCAATTGTATTTTAACTTGGCGACTTGCGTTGCTATTGACGTTGCTATAAAGATTCATCAAGATAATCTTGTAAAAGCAAAACACATTAAAAGTTCTTCCTGCAAATTAGTATTTTATTTACAACACTCAAACCAAACATTACATTATTGGGAAGTGCGGTGTTCAACACGCACAGAGCCAGGGTTTGGTAGAAAGACTTAACCGTACGATTAAACAAACAGTAAGAACGACGGGGATGGACGATTGGATAGATAGATTACCATGGATTTTATTGGCTTTGCGCTCAGCAATTAAAGAACAAGTTCAGGTGTCTCCTGCGGATATTCTGTACGGAATACAATTGCGTCTGCCCGGAGAGTTTTTTCAAGATGTAGACCTTGATGATCGCACCGAGTTAACACAGTTTGTTTTTAAATTACGGAAACACATGCACAACGCCAAGTTCTTTTTTACTAAGATTTTTAAGAATAGCAATACTTTCGTGGATCATCAATTAGAGTCGTGCTCACACGTGTATGTACGCAACGACAGTCATACGATAGGCTTAAAGCAAAATTATTTGGGTCCATTCAAAGTGATCTCTCGAACGAAAAAATATATGGTATTGGGGGGTTTCGGTAGAAATGGGATTGTTTCTCTAGATCGCCTCAAACCAGCCTTTTTTGTTTAAGTATTTTTGTTTAGATGTTATGTTCGTTTTGTTTATGCACATTTTTTTCCCTTTTTGTTCTATTTTTTTTAGTGAACTGGACTTTTTCTGCTCTGCTCTTGGAATCTCAAGAATTGGACACGCACCTAGAAGAACTAGAAGCAACTTCAAGCTAATTTAATTTTATTTTCTATAATGTTCAATTACTTACGTTATTTTCTTAATACTTGTATTGTTTTTGAACAGATCAGAAGTTTTTGTAGCTAAGATAGCATGCGCTTCACGTTTGCTGCGTAGTTTTTTCTTCTGCAAGTTGGGGGGCGGGGGGTATTAATGTAGCAGCCCTTGGATTCAATTGTATTTTGTAACTTGGCGACTTGCGTTGCTATTGACGTTGCTATAAAGATTCATCAAGATAATCTTGTAAAAGCAAAACACATTGAAAGTTCTTCCTGCAAATTAGTATTTTATTTACAACACTCAAACCAAACATTACAGTACGTTTCTTTATCGCTTTTATTATTTTCTTAACAACAGCTTCCTATGATTAATTGCAATCATTACCATTGGTTACATACCTTTCTTGAAATCAAAATATCTCGCTTAACTTTAGGCCCACAGTTGTATTACAGTTTCTTAAACAGAATATATCATAAAATCTAATTATGGAATTATCCTAAAAAATACAGGATGTTCCATTTAAGAAAATAAAGGTATCTACAGTCGCTAACGCTTAAATCAGAAGTCTGCCATTTTGTTGTGTATGCCTAAAATACTCGTTGCTGTGAACTGTATAACTTTTATTTAAATAGTTTTTTTTCTACCGCCGATAATAAATGACAAATCAACAGGCCCTGAATTTATAATCAACTTGTAGGTATATGCATAAAGTACCTATTATATCACGCTTAAAGGCGTTTTTCTTTTTCCTTTAAATAGGTAAGTAAACCATATTATTCAGTCCATATCTACACCGAAAAAGTCTGTTAATTAATAGTTTAAATACCTCGCTCGCTTTTTGAATACCTGTATTGTAACAGCAGTGCAAGAATGCAAGAAATGCAAGAAGTCTTGCTATTCTTGCACTTTTCTTGCAAACAAATTTTCTGTCTTGTCTTGCAACTCTGATTATAACTCTTTGTCTTGCTCTTGTCTTGCATTTTGTGCAAGAGCAAGACAAGAACAAGAAAAATGCAAGACTCTCGTGAAACACTAGCGAGCACTATACTATAAGAATAATTCTGCGAAAAATGCAAAGAAAAAGTGTAGCAGCTAGTTAGCCATGCTTTTTGAGGCCATTGGTTTCATCGTGAGCGGACTTGGTAAAAATGTACACGATTAATTTATAACCCACGTAAGAAGCGGCAGTTTGTTGTATTTTAATACCAAGCCTATATAAACAGACGAGTGACATGAAGAAGTTAGAAAGACGTAATACGTCTAAATATGTTAAATGAAAATAAAACACTTCATGTGGCCTTATTTGAAGTGAAAAAATTCTTTTCAATAATTACGGATTTTTCAAATTATTAGTTCGACTGTTAACAGGTTATTAAAAAGTAACATACAATGAACGCAAACTGTTTACTTCATACTGCTGATGTCACAAATCACGATTAGTAATAAATTTCTAAGTAATTATATCTCATTAAATAAATTAGTGCTGCAAATTGACAAACTAATTTATCTAACGATTTTTACGGTAACGTACGTAATTGTAAAAATAAATTGATTCTGAGATTTTGACGTACATGTGAGTTTGTTTCAAACGCCTTTACATAAAAAATGTTATTTTTAAATAATTGCATCTGCGGCTACACTTCCAAATTTCAGCAACGCCAACAACGGTTAGAAAGATGTTAAAATGTCGTAAATTGCGTTTGTCATTTAAAAATAGACTACACTATTTTGACTTTCACATACGTCCAGAAGTGTTTTGGGCCTGAAGAAACCCTACAAAACATTTTTTTAACTATTTCTATTATCATAAAATTTGAATGAGTATTTAAAAGTTTTGTGTACTGACCTAAAGATCATTTGACTGTTTCCTTTTCTCTAATATCTGTGTGACACCCTACATGATTTTTTTTAATTGTAAAAACTAATGCCTATGTATTTAAAAACTGAGGATAATAAGTGATGCTGAGGAGTGACAGTAGAACAAGATTCTGAGCTTATTTTCGTATTCAGCGATTTTTGGCCACGGTCCCCCTTCTACCTCGATTGGGTTAAAAGGTCCGACCGACTGTCCTGTTTAGATATTTTCGTAGTTTTCCTGCACGAAGCTTCGAACAACAAAAATGTTATACTACCTTCCTTTTTGCTTTATTTTCCCTAGCTGAAGAGGAGAAGAACCACCATCAGGACATGCAATCCCCCTGTCCAATTTCGACATGGTCCCGACCATTTGGATATTCATTCTGAGCCACTTGAATACCAGCAACTGATGTTCTGGTGGTTCCTTTGAGCAACCCCGGCAGCCCTTCGAAGGCCCTAGGTTTCGCTAAATAATTTCTTGTTCTTTGTTCTAGTTTATATACAGGGTGTGGCAGCCCGCTGTAATTGGTCGATTGCAGGTTAAGTATTAGAGGTAGAAGAAACTTTCTTAGACTATCAGATAAAAATATTTTCTATTATACAGCGTGTTCCATATCAGGGTGGGATAGCAAATTTATATTTTTTTTGCAAATTATTGTTCGCCTTTTAATTTGATTTTCGACTGTTTTTTGTTTTTAAATTACGTTGCGGTGTTGCCAAGTTATTCAACTTTTTTCTGTAAATTTGACATTTGCAGACCTTACTAGTAAAATCTGCACAAGCCGTATTTTTACAGATTAAAGAATTTTTTTCTGAGAAATATTAGTTAAGACCATGTGCTATCTTTTAAATATTTTAAAGTTGAATTTGGTTATACAGGATGTTTGTTGCCGGTCCAAAGTTTAATGTGTCATAACTTGATTTTTTAAATGAAACCTCCAACTTTGCCGGTTTGTTGCTTTGCAACTATTCCTCGCCGAACATCATAGAGGGCGTTACTAATGTAATTCCCGTTTAATGTTATACTCCAAATATTTATTTAATTTTTGTATTCTACTGTAAATTTCCCATCAAACGTCTACTACATTTTCTATACCTATCTTTACTAGTTTTCCTTGTTTTTTCGATTTTAATATTATTTAGACAATCTATTCAAGTTTACCGCGCAGTATTACTTTAAAACAAATGATAAGTGATTTGAGAAAGAAGATTTAAATTTTATTTAAACAATTACATTACATTACAGCTTGTGATTATTCACAATTGTAACGGTGCAGGGCCGGTCTTACACCGGTGCCTGTGTTTCAGCCTGATCGTTAGAGTAAATGTCAATTTATTTACCTTTATTCACCTATTGACGAGTTCTCATAACTCGCCAGAATGTTCTAATGGACCTTACGGTGTGTTATTTTATCTTATTAAAACCCACGGTTGACGAGGGCAAAAGGAAAAATTATTTTAATGATGAAATTAAATAAAACACACTTAAAACCTTTTAATTAGCATTTATTCAATTCTTTCCTGGAATTCATTAAATGATGGTTTGCCGTATCGTATGCGTGAGGAAATTGTGGTTTATTATTTCCCTCTTTTTCTATTTATTTTTAATTTCTAATGTTTCTGTGTAATGGATGTAAGAGCATTGATATATATTTTTATTTTCTTAAGCTTAACAGCACCTTGTGTGAAAACCTCGTCTAATTCAGCCTCTCACCCTGAACTAAACGTGATTATCGATTTGACGCAGCTTAACAGCACCTTTGTAATGATTTACTCTCCTTTCTTTTATGAGTACTTTTATTTTCTTATTTTGCTTATTGTGGTTTTATCCACGAAATCTCGTCGATTACGCCTAAGCAACACCTCCTCTCCGCACCTCGCCTAATTCAGGTTTGCCCCGTAGTAGCGTCACGACGCCTAACCAGGACTCCCCTAAAGAGTAGCGATTGGAGAGAAAATGCCAGAGTAGCGTTGCAAGACGTCTCTTAATTCCGCCTAATGGTAATAAGTCTCGCCTAATTCAGGTTAGTCACGTAGTAGCGTCGAGACGCCTAACCCAAAGAGTAGCGATAGTAGACCTATTACCAGAGTAGCGTTAATAATCAACGTCCAGCTTTTTATCCGCTGCAAGTTTGTCCAATTCCGCCTAATAGTAACAAGTCTCGCCTTATTTAGGTTGGTTACGTAGTAGCGTCGAGACGCCTAACCCAAAGAGTAGCGATTGGAGAGAAAATGCCAGAGTAGCGTTGCAAGACGTCTCTTAATTCCGCCTAATGGTAATAAGTCTCGCCTAATTCAGGTTAGTCACGTAGTAGCGTCGAGACGCCTAACCCAAAGAGTAGCGATAGTAGACCTATTACCAGAGTAGCGTTAATAATCAACGTCCAGCTTTTTATCCGCTGCAAGTTTGTCCAATTCCGCCTAATAGTAACAAGTCTCGCCTAATTTAGGTTGGTTACGTAGTAGCGTCGAGACGCCTAACCCAAAGAGTAGCGATTGGAGAGAAAATGCCAGAGTAGCGTTGCAAGACGTCTCTTAATTCCGCCTAATGGTAATAAGTCTCGCCTAATTCAGGTTAGTCACGTAGTAGCGTCGAGACGCCTAACCCAAAGAGTAGCGATAGTAGACCTATTACCAGAGTAGCGTTAATAATCAACGTCCAGCTTTTTATCCGCTGCAAGTTTGTCCAATTCCGCCTAATAGTAACAAGTCTCGCCTAATTTAGGTTGGTTACGTAGTAGCGTCGAGACGCCTAACCGCAACTTCCCTAGAGAGTAGCGTTAGTAGACTTGTTACCAGAGTAGCGTTATTAATCAAACTTGTCGGACTTGTACGTGGATAATACCTAATAATCGTTTCAACACTAATAGTTGACAGAGCTTCCAGTCTTAACAGTTCGAACTGATTGTTTTGCGATCTGAGAAATCAATCTCCTTTTCTTCCTCTAGCTCGAGGTTTTATCAACTTTATTAACACCAACCCAAAGGTTGTCAATACTCAAAACGTCCAATCACATTAGAAACACCACGATTTGAATAATTTTGGTTGGTCAAAGTTTCATAATAGAACTGCCCAAACTTTAAGATTCCCACCAAACACTTGTAATGTTATTGACCTACTTAACTTGTCAATATCACCCCAATTTATGATAATGAGTGTCATAAACAAATTTCTTAGGAAAGCCTTCGCCAACCTTTGCAAGCGACTTGATAATCCTCAGACATACGATACTACAACCCCAAACATGACTTGACTTGCTGACTTGACCATCTGTGTTTTTCGTCAATAGACTGAAGGTAATAAAATGTAATTTATCTACATTTGGCACAAGAAACACAGTTTCTCACGAATGCGTTAGCACACGTGTCCAACATTTCATTTGCAATCAGTTACAAGTACAAGATATCATTTCTTATAATAAATATAACCACTTTTTCACTTTAATGCAAATGAGCTTGCTCAATAAAAAGACGCGTTTAATGCTCTTAAATATTTATTGTAATAGATTCTCAATCAAAACTTTCAATACAACTAATTCCAATGCGTCACCAACAAGAGCTTAACATTGAATGCCCCGCTTGGTTTTCTTAAAACCAAAGGGTAGATTAGGTCACAGGTCATCAAAGCACATGTCCGGGCTGGCGGCTGGCAAGAAATTCGATGCGGTGTAGGGTAATAAAGTTGAGGAAAGATGGAAATGCTCACACGGCCAGACTGACAATTAATTCGCTCTCGAATTATCTGTTGTCACATCTGAAAGATAATTAACAAATTCTAAATATCGGGTCTCATCACTTTATAAGACTTTTGTTTTTATCATTCATCAATTCGCTTTTCTCTCTCTTATTTTGTGATTGACATACACTGCGTGACAGCTTTAAAATCATAAAATAAAACATCAGTTACACATGCGCTGCGTGATGACTTTATAACCTTAACAATTTACTCGTATTCGAAGCTTACACAGACGCTCCGTGATGGCTTCAAATCTCAACTTACACACAACTTTATACCATGCAATCAACCAAATCATCATAGCAATTTTTTTTTTAATATATTGTGGCTGCGAAGCGTTCGGCATTCCAACAGCACACACAAAATTAAAACAAGATTATCAACTAACTGCAAAGCGTTCTGCATTTCAACAGTAAAGTCTGAAAATCCTTAGCTGCGAAGCGTTCGGCATTCCAACAGCATTTTTTTTATTATGGCTGCGAAGCGTTCGGCATTCCAACAGCATTTTATTGTATTTTTTTTTATGGCTGCGAAGCGTTCGGCATTCCAACAGCATACTCAAATCTAAAACAAAATTCTCAAATAACTGCAAAGCGTTATGCATTTCAACAGTAAAGTTTTAAAATCCTTAGCTGCGAAGCGTTCGGCATTCCAACAGCATTTTTTTTTATTATGGCTGCGAAGCGTTCGGCATTCCAACAGCATTTTGTTTTTTTTTATGGCTGCGAAGCGTTCGGCATTCCAACAGCATTTTATTTATTTTTTTTATGGCTGCGAAGCGTTCGGCATTCCAACAGCATACTCAAATTTAAAACAAAATTCTCAACTAACTGCAAAGTCTCAAATAACAACTTTTTTTTTTCTTGTTAAAGTGTTTTGTTGTAATGCTCACACAGATACAACTATTTACGACTCACCGTTTATAAGTCTAAGTCCTCGGAAAATTCACCAGTCCAAATTCTAAGCATTTCTGTGGCAACGATCCTTTTCCTGTTTGTAGCCAAATTTTTAAGTTCGACCCGGTCATGAGGCAGTAGTTGGAGAACTTCGAATGGACCCTCGTATCTTTTATCTAACTTAGACAAATGCGAATTTAGTGACAGCGCTCGCCCATTCTGACTTTCGGAGTTTTTCGCTGAGATTTCTTTTAGGTGGATACAAATTAGCAATTTCGGTCTTAAAATTTGCCAAGGATTTTTCAGCTGGCTGCCATGAAGAAAACCAAATCTTCGTCTCTCCAATTAAGCCGCTGGTGGCTCTGGAAAGTTGCTCGTATTCGGACCAACTGAACGTTTTTCCCAAATTTTCTATTTCTTCGCACCACCTTAACGCCCCATTATCGTCGAAAACTGGATCGAATTTCGGAATTTCAATAGATGTGACGGGTGCCGTACTTCTACTCGCGTGCGCCTTCATTTCATTGAGCGTATCCGCTAAAATCTGCGCTAATTGTTCCATTTTGCCGAATAACACTAAACACTTAGATTTTTTTTTCACTGATTTCACACACTTGTGGTACTTTTAGTGAATCTATCCCACTTCTGATATGAGCTTGCTCAATAAAAAGACGCGTTTAATGCTCTTAAATATTTATTGTAATAGGTTCTCAATCAGAACTTTCAATACAACTAATTCCATTGCGTCACCAACAAGAGCTTAACATTGAATGCCCCGCTTGGTTTTCTTAAAACCAAGGGGTAGATTAGGTCACAGGTCATCAAAGCACATGTCCGGGCTGGCGGCTGGCAAGAAATTCGATGCGGTGTAGGGTAATAAAGTTGAGGAAAGATGGAAATGCTCACATGCACTTATAGTCTTTAATAAAAATATCTACCTGAAAAGAAAAATATTAATACACCTGAAAAATGAGATTATCCTGAAAAATAAAATATTATTAGATCTGAAAAATAAAATTCACCTGTAAAAATTAAATTAACGCGTCAAGATATACGTTCAATAAATTAAAACCTATATTGAATAACCGCAGTTTAAACCTGGAGTTAAGAAAGCGTTTCTTAAAATGTTATGTGTTCTCGGTGCTTCTGTACGGAATGGAGCCTTGGACGTTAACCGAAGATCTATGTAATAAAATCAATGCTTTTGAAATGTGGACGTACAGACGCATACTGTGTGTACCATGGACAGATAGAGTGACCAATGTGGAGATATTAGAAAGAATCAATTGTTCATTAGAAGTTATGTCCACTATCAAACAGCGGAAATTGGAATATCTGGGTCACGTGATGAGAGGGGAAAAATACGAATTGCTGCAGCTTATATTGCAAGGCCGAATTGAAGGACGCAGAGGGCCTGGTCGCAGACGAACTTCCTGGCTGAAAAACTTACGCAATTGGTATAACAAATCTACAACATCTTTATTTCGTGCTGCGGTGTCTAAAGTACAGATAGCCTTATTGGTCGCCAACATCCGTTAGGATAGGCACTACAAGAAGAAGAAGAACGCGTCAAATAAAATAGTTTTTGAATATTTGTTTCTAGTTGTGGTTGTGCACCTTTACACAATAGCCGCTCAAAATGTGTATTTTCGTTATGCAAACACAAACCAATGCGTTCGCAAAATGATGCTTGTACTCTAGTTAACATCTCCACCGTAACTTGTCTAAAAGCCCGTATTACACGTTGCTGCATGTTTTCATAGGTAGTTGGAAGTTCCTGATACACCAGATTTTTATGTAACCCCATAAGAAAAAATCCAACAGAGTTAGGTCTGGAGATCAGGCTGGCCAAGCCATCGGTCATCCCTTTCCTATCCATCTTCTTTCGAATCTGTGATTTAACCACTCACGTACTGCGGCGCTATAATGTGCAGGAGCACCATTATGTTGTAGCTACATATTTCTTCTAGTTATAAGTTGTACATCTTCTAACAAGCTGTAATGTAATGTAATTGTTTAAATAAAATTAAAATTTTCTATCTCAAATCACTTTTCATTTGTTTTAAAGTAATACCGCACGTAAACTTGAATAGATTGTCTAAATAAAATTAAAATCAAAAAAACAAGGAAAACTAGTAGAGATAGGTATAGAGAATGTAATAGACGTTCGATGGGAAATTTAAAGTAGAATTCAAATATTAAATAAAAATTTGGGGCTTTTGTTTAAAAAAATCAAGTTATGACACATTAAATTTCGAAAACTTTGGACCGCGGCAACAAACATCCTATATAAACAAATTCAACTTTAAAACATCTGAAGAATAGCACATCGTCTTAACTAATATTTCCCAAAAACAAAATGTTTCATCTCTAAAAATACGGCTTGTACAGATTTTACTAGTAAGGGTTGCAAATGTCAAATTTACAGAAAAAAGTTAAATAACTTGGCAACACCGCAACGGATTTAAAAAAACAAAATACAGTCGGAAAGCAAATTAAAAGGCAAATATTGGGGGATATTTAAATTTTTTTTAATGGAAATGGGGGTCGAGTGACACCTCATTTGAAAGGTCTTTTAGTTCTGCGTCTGATCCTAGAGTTTCAAAAAGAAATAATTAGCCATAACAAAATGGCGGATTTTAAACAAATGGACTCACTCAATTCAAAATTGCTTTGATTTTTTTATCCAGTAGTCCACTTTTTCATTTGGAGGACAATCTTTTCCCAGAAATATCTCAGGTGGTTCCAGCCACGTTATGTTCCAGCAAGACGGTGCGCCGCCTCATTATTATAGGCCTGTTTCTGACTTTCTTAACGGACATTTTCCTGGAAGATGGATTAGTAGGCAGGGGCCTGTATTTAACCTTCTTGGATTTTTTTTCTATGGGGATATCTGAAATCGAAAGTGTACAGAACACGTCCACAAACCATTGAAGAACGGGAGCAACGCATTACAAAAGTTTGCAATAATATCCCCCCAGAAACTTATGAAAATGTAAGGCAGGAATTTCATAACCGAGTTTTTAATGTGCCAAGAAGTGAATGGTGAACATCTCGAACACTTAATTTAATTTTTTTTGCTTTAATTCTCAGTTTTTTAAATAGACTTCTTTATCTTCAAACATTTGTCATTTTGTTATAGCTAAATAGTTTTCTTTGAAACTCTAGGAGCAGACGCAGAACTAAAAGACCTTTCAAGTAAGGTGTCATTCGACTCTTACATTATTACTTTCCTAACAAAGAAGTAGTGTTTTCTTTTGTTTTTATGAATGATAAAAGTTTACAATTTCCGGTTTTAATATGCTCAAAGTCGTCATTTTCGGTGTAGAAAAGTTTTAAATTCATTATTTTCGTTAACTCTTTCAGAATATTTAACAATATATAGGGTTTATTAATAAATTCGAGCTTGACTTCGTCGAAGTACATATTTATACATTATAAATAAAATAATTAATAACTTCAACAAGTTGAAGTTTTTAATTATATTATTTATAATATAATTTTAATAAATAGGGTTTCTTTAAAAAAAAAAAGCAAAGTAATGTGAGTGTAAACACTGGGTTAATCAAAAGTATGATGATAAACGATTGCTTCTAAAAATGTAATAGATGTCCTACATCAGTGGACACAGCGTATTTATTGTTTTTTTTTGTTAAAGAAGTTACCAAATACGTCTGTATTTATGTTGATACAAGTGGCGTCTTGATTAGTTGTTGATGGAAGCGTGCGCGTGAACATTGTTGTGAGCCAAGGTTTATAGAGAGTATATAAACCTTGGTTGTGAGCTAAGGTTTTGTGGTTAAGTAATTTTGGTGAAGTTCATTCGTACATACCAGTTATGCAACACATCTAACACCTACTATAAAATGTTGGAAAAATAGTATATTATAGAACAAGGTAGAGAAGACATTTTTCTCAGCCGAGCAGAATTATTTCCCGAGATGCGAAGCATCGAGGGAAATAAGTTGCGAGGCTGATAAGTCTTCTCTACCGTGGTTTATATATTATTTTTTCCACTACTAGCATCTTTATTCCTTTTATAATTATATACAAAAATGTCCAATTTTGATGATTTGAGTGAAAACTGCACTCCTCCTGAAATTAGGGAAGGTGCAGGAAGTGTTGGTGAACAGTCATTACCAGTAAAATCAAAAGATTTTTACATGAAAGTTTATGGTGAATTTAAAGATTGGTAGCAATTGTTTTCATTATTAACCAGTAGTTAAAACTGAAATATTATTATCCACTAGGAAAGAAATTCATCTTCTTGGCTCTAAAACAAAGTAAATAATGATAGGTATCGTTTAATGCTAGTAGTAGAAAAATATCTTTATTATGGCAAAAGCAATACATTTTGCAAAGATATAACAGGTCTTACACACGCAAAAATACGCGAATATTCATTGCAAATAAGTTTTTAGAAATGGAACTAATTTAAGCAGAAACTATTATACCGGGTATTCCAGAAGTGTCGTCGAAAAAGTTAGGAGCGCTTATGGCTTTATTTTTAAACTTATAACACGCTCTTAATTTTTCGGATACATTTCCGAGCCGCTCTGTATAACTGAAAAAAAAAAGCATCCCAAGCAATGGGGATAAAAACTATTTGGCTATTGTTGAGGGACTTTTACCAAATTTTCCTACTGTAATTTTGACTTCAGCTCAGAACAACAAATTTGATTAACTTATAAATTATTGGCGTCTCCCTCTGCTAGTTTCATATTTCACATTTCCAAGCCATTTTTCCTTAATATGACATAGAATAATTATTTATTTATTCCGTTACTGACCATACTGGAGAGTTATACAGGGTGTCCAAGATAAGGGATCTATGCAAGAGGGTCTCGTAAACGGTAATACATAGAGATTTGGTTAAATCAGAAGAATTATTTAGCATCTCAAATATTACTATGATCCACAGTCAAATCCTACAAATTACCCCTAATTTTCAGTACAGACGGAAAAAACTAAAGTTTTCAGTTTCGCTTTTTGTGTATAATTTGATTATTATTATCAAAGATAGCGCAAAGCGGTTTTAACATTATTATAACTGTAAAAGATAAATCTGCTGTTTGTTGTGATTTAGATAACTTATGTTTCGAAGGGATAACTAAAGATGAGGTAAAAAGAGCAGTTGAGAAGCTCAATCCTAGAAGCGCTGTAGGGAGTGATGAAATTCCTTCATATGTAATAAAAGGGTGTATTGATATTTTAATAGAACCATTAATGACCATATTTAATTTAAGCATTAATACAAGCACTTTTCCCAATACTTGGAAATTGGCACGTATTGCCCCAATTCACAAAGGAGGGAACGCTGCAGCAGTGGAAAATTATCGTCCTGTATCAATGATAAGTGCATTTAGTAAAATATTCGAAAATATAATTTTCAATAGAATATATAGTCATGTTTGCCAGGTAATTAGTGAATATCAGCATGGTTTCATCCCCAAAAGATCTACAGTATCAAACTTAGTAACTTTCTCAGAATTTATTTCAAAAAATATGGATAAACGAAGACAGGTTGACGTGATCTACCTAGACGCGAGTAAAGCATTTGACAAAGTAGATTTTGAAATCTTACTACATAAATTAAAGGGACATGGCCTCACAAGTTCAGCATTAAGCTTTCTAAGATCTTACTTAACGAACAGAAGGATCTTCGTACGTTATCACCAATCTGATTCTGATATGATGATACCCACGTCAGGGGTTCCCCAGGGATCCGTTCTCGGTCCATTGTTGTTTTTATTACTTGTTAATGACTTGCCGAATAATTTGAAGGATTGTTCGGTTTTACTCTATGCTGACGATGTGAAAATATATAAAGTAATTGAAAACACGGAAGATGCGCAAATTCTCCAAAACGAGCTGGATAGGGTTGTTAGATGGTATGATTATAATGGACTTGAATTAAATACAAAAAAGTGTAAAATTATGAACTTTTCGAGAAAAAAAATATTACTAGAACATAACTATAAAATAAAAAATAATGAATTAGAACGCGTAGTAATGATTAAAGATCTTGGAATTTATTTCACAAAAACGTTTAAATTTGGGGATCATATACAACATTTAATTAAGGAGGCAGCCAAAAATCTGGGATGGGTGTTACGTAATACTAAGCAATTCAAAATTGAAACCACCATGAAGCTATACAACACATATGTTAGATCGAAGTTAGAATATGCTGGAGTAGTATGGTCGCCTCAGACATTTGTAGACTGTGACTCAGTGGAAAAAATTCAAAAAAAGTTTTTAAGATTTTTGTATTTCAGAAAGTTTGGGATTTTCCCCAACTTTAAACATCATGTGTCATACAGTGAGCAATTGCTTGTATTTAAAATGACTCGATTGAGTGCACGGAGACAAATAAATTCACTTCTTTTCTGCTACAAAATTTTAACAAACCGAATTAACTGTCCATTCATTTTGAGTCAAATAAATTTGGTAGTGCCGAAGATTAGTGATAGGAAAAAGAAGGCCTGCTTCAAGATAAATCAGTCATGTGCACCGATTGACATCCTACTTAAGGAAGCCAATTTGCTAATCATCAATTATAATATTGACATTTTTTATCTCTTCCTGAAACAAATTGTCAGTTTGTGTAAATCTTTGGAATTGGGCTAACACGTCTCTTATTTGTAGGTCGGCTATTTTGTAATCTGCAAATCTGTATGGGGAGTGTATTTAGGTAAACTGGTGTGTGTTATATTTATGTATTTGTATCCATGATTTATGTGTGTTATACTTATGTATCTGTATTTATGATATGTGTCTTGACCGTATATTCCTGTAAATGGTTATTACTGTTGGAATAAAGGTGTTTATTATTATTAAGACACTTTTTTACACAGATTTCGAATCTAAAATGAAAACTTTTATAGGTCGTTAAATTTTTTCTATATTTACATGAACTTCGTTTTTACTTTCCCATGCTTCTACTGAAGTAAGGAAAATTATGATTTCATGAAAATTTTCGAATTTCAGATTTTAAGGGAAATGCGCGTTTTGGAGTCCAAGAAACCCAACAAAGTGGTTTTTATAAAATGTCTGTCTGTGGGTGAGTTGCTGCGTGGAAGTCTTTACTTGCAAGTAATTCTTTGTGAGGTTGTTAATCGGAACTGGAATCGGAAGCGGAAATTAGACCTGCTTCTTCGGTATAGATTTTTATCTAAAAACTTTTTTGAAATTTTGAATACATAGCGTTGTAGTGCATCTAAAAACAAATCAAACAGTTTTTTCTCAAATGCTGTATCTTTAAAATGAAAGCCGCTACAAATTTTTGAAAAATTTAATGCCCGATTACTCAAAAACAAAATATCGAATTATTACATATTGTCATCTTATTTGATAGCCCTTAATAAGTATAATCAAGTGATGTAGAAATATTTTGGGAAATATGAAAATTGTACATATACTAGCGGCTCAACATTTTGGACATTTTCAAAAAATTATTCCCCAAAAACTGTCCACATTTATTTTTCTTAACCTTCTGAGCCGATAGAGCTTGCAATGAACTACAAGTTTCTTTTTACTAATTTTCCAAATTTTACTCTGACGCCCTCCAGGAATTTTTGGAAATTTTCAGATATAATAATTATTTATTCAAAAAAGCTGCTTTATATTTACGGTAATAATTGCTGCCTTTAGACTTTTGAGTAATCTTTATAGCCCCTTATTGATAGGCAACATGTGATACTGCGCAAGAAGCCTATGAACGCTAGGGAATTTTGTATTTCCACTTTGGTAGATAGTTCTTTTTAATACCTAATATCTGAAAGCGAAAACGCATGTGTTTATTATCTACGAATCGGCGTACGTTTCTTCCTGTATCATTGCCAATTTTCTGTAATTTATTGTATTTGCCTTTGTATACGAATTAATTAAAAATGGTTAAATTAACTGCAGAATTAATTCAAAATTCTATGCAGTACATAAATCCAGTAAAAGATCGCGAGTTGGATTTGAGAGGTGCGTTAGTTTGAGGTTGTGTTGTACTTAGTGTTTAATTTTATTTTTGTATTTTAGGATATAAAATTCCTGAAATTGAAAATTTGGGTGCTACTGGAGATCAGTTTGATACTATAGACTTTTCAGAAAACGATATTAGGAAGTTGGATGGTTTTCCATACTTAAAACGGATGAAATGTTTGTTGATGAATAATAATCGAATTGTGTAAGAGAATCAAATTGGTTGCATTTAGCAGTTATAAGTGATAGGAGGTAGCAGCGCTACTGCTACTATTGCTTTTTGTCTGCTGAATGCATAATCCTTGGCTGTTTATAATAACACTATCTTAGTAATTGGTAGCAAAGTAGTGTAGTTTATTTATGCTCCAAAAAATGGGTAGCGATCACAGGGAAAAGTTAACTAATCTTTTGCTATTATGTGTGTACAGAGTTGAGTCTGCTGATTTCAACCATTGCTTTGCTACTCCATAACTGTATTTCAGCGACGGCGTCATGGCTTCTTAGATGGGGGCACAATATTTTTGGGGTTGGGCACAGACAATTTGATATCAAAGAAAAGAGTATATATTTAGGTAGCAGCAACGTACATTTCTGTTGGTACTATAGAAAACTAGAAAATATAATTTTAAATTTATTAAAACGTTATTTTAATTATAATTTGCGATGATGCTTGGTGCAAATTTATTTATGCTTTATCTTTTTGATAAAAAAATTAGTAAAGTGTTTTTAGCTTCACGTTTACTCATTTTAGATTGGTGGTAAAAATCAAAGTATGCATAAACCATTAAAATACTGCAAATACAACATACTTCCTTGCTGCAGGGAAAATCGAAGACTATTAAACTGAATTTTAATAGGAATATTGAATTTCCGACCCACTAGTATTAAAAAAACAAAATAGTACATAATATTTATATTTTATAACAAAATTTAATTAATGGTTATGCTCTAAGAAAATTACTATTTCTAACAGAATCTCATTCCCTGGATGTTGTAAATGAGGTAATAAAACTAAACAATAACTTAAAGAGTTACACATATATTTAAAAAAAATAATGAAATTTGGGTGGGCAGCTTAGTTGACAAGGTGGGCATGTGCCCCGTCTGCCCCCCTGACGCCGTCACTGGTTTTTCTAAATTGTTGTAAAGTTCTTCTAGCTCTAATGATATAATGATTATTGTAAAACATTGATTGCAGACGAATTGGTCAACATTTGGAGGATCATATCCCTAACTTGGAAAGTTTAATATTAACAGGAAATCATATCGAAGAACTTGCAGATCTTGATCCTTTAATTACGCTTGAGAAATTATCTACCATAAGTTTACTTCACAACCCAGTAACTGCAAAAGCTCATTACAGATTGTACATAATATATAAGTTTCCACAATTACGCTTATTAGATTTTCGTAAAATAAAAATGAAGGAACGAGAGGAAGCTAAAACTCTCTTTAAAAGCAAGAAGGGAAAAGAAATTCAGAAGGAGATTTCAAAGAGGGCTAAGACGTTTGTACCTGGAGGTACATTGCCTCATACACCAAAACGTAAATATTGTGTGGGTTGTTCAGTGTATTTATTTTTTCAATGGTATTTTTTAAATTGTAGGACATTCTGAACAGGAAACAAGAAAAATCAGAGAAGCCATTGCAAAAGCAAGCTCTCTAGAGGAAGTGGAGAGACTTCAACGACTCTTGCAGTCTGGTCAAATTCCTGGTCAAGATATGCAAAATGGAGTTTATAGTGGTACATAATTTTTTATTTATCTACAACAGTGAGTAAAGTGACCACTTTACTCACTCCTAACAGTGAGTAAAGTGAAAATTTACTCTCTAGTTGACATTACCTCACTAACTTAAAATTGGTACGTTTATACAATTATTAATATTTATTCCCGAAAATTCCGCAACAGATGTAATAGACTTATGCTCTTCGTTTATTAAAGACGTTCCAGGTTGAGTTGTAATTTCCTCTCCAAAAGATTTAGAAAAGCTGCTTTGTTGTTGATTCATGTTAGATGCACTAGGCTGCATTTGCATTGTTGTATCAGTCAACACTCGTTTTGCTATCTCCTCTTTTTGTTTGATCGAATTTTCTATATCACCTTCAGCAATCGAAGTACACTTCCACCCACCGTGACGTTTAATTGTTGTTATATCACTACCAGAATCAGCTAATAATATTACGGGTGTTCTCCTAAGCGTATGTCCAGTATAAAGTTTGGGATTTTGCAAATTAAGGAATGAGGGTATCATTTCCGGTACTTTTCCTATTGTATTAATTCCCACTGGTTGTTTTGTGCATTTTCCACCATGATATTGTACAAAAAATCGTCGGTGGTCGCAGGAAGACGATCTTAGACTGGCATACTTTCTAATTATTTTGATAAAATTAACAGTAGCTGTCCCAGTAACTTTAACAGTACGCTGTACTTTGGTCTTCGTATCAGGAAGAGTAATAATGAAAATAGAACCAATGTCCTGAACGTCATCAACACACATCTTTACTAACTCATCCCTACGACAAGCCCCATATATCCCAATTATAAGGGTAACCTATAAATTTAATTAAAAATTGTTAGCTTAACATTCATAAATAGGCAAATTTAGTACTTTACCTTCATAAAAAGGAATTTATTGTCTGGAGCCTCCATAATGAACGTGTAAATTCTTCTCTACTGAATACTTTCGACTTCTTTGGCCGATAGCCTATATTCTTCCTTTTTAGAAACGCCTTCAATTTAGGAAATTTGCTAATATCAATGTTATCTCTTACCATGAGGGTGGATTTAAGCATTGAGTAATGGGACCATAATGTGGAGCATTTAAATACCTGGGATTCCTTTGAAAAATAAGCTAGGAGGACGTTTTCACTAATGTTTTTAATCCCTTTACCTGCACACCACTGTTGGAATTTATCATATTGAATGTCGTATATCTTTTTGGATTTTTCTGGAAGTAAACTCAACACAGCACCATTTGCAGCCTCCAAAATATCCGGTGGTGTACAGTTAAAATCACTTTCTTCACTATTTTCCATAGTATTTACCCAAAAAAATTAAGCAAACCACACAAAAATACAAAATAAAAGAGATTATTTATTTACTGTGTATTGTTACTATGACATCCGCCAATTTTTTATGTTGTTTTTCGTTTTCAAAGTAATGCCATGCAAACTGCGATTAGTCAAGTCAGCAATTTTGTTTTGTTTCAAAAGCATTGTGATGCAGTGCTTTCATTTTTTAAAAGGTCAATTTAAATATTTTTGAAAATTGTACATATTATTCTGTTGTAGATAAAATTTTATATACAACACATGACTAAAGTGTCTTTTTTAGATTTCGCAGATTTATATCACTCGCTGACGCTCGTGATATAAACTTCTGCTCGATCAAATAAAGTTCCACTCACTCACTTGTACTATAAATAATTATTAACATTTAATACCTACTGTGATCTTCTGTATCGTCCTTTTGTTTAGGCCAAAATGGAAGTGAGGCAATGGATATTGGTAGCGGACAATAACAGCTATCTTTCTTTAAGGGCACGATGAAATTGAATCAGGTTTGATGTAGCTCATAAATTTTAAGAGTCGAAGGTAAGACTTTCTTAAAAGGTATTTTTTCTATTGCTCGAGTTAATTTTTGTTTTGTGATACTTTAAGAAAACGATAATTAGTTTGTATATTTCAAGTAATTTTTTCTGCTTGATTTTGTATTAGTTTTTAAGTTGATAAGGAATACTTGTACTACATTTATATTGTAATAATAAACGGTTTTTAAATTTAAGTCATTTGGTTGCGAAGCGATTAAGGGTAAAATTTATAATATACAGGGTGTTAATGAATTGTAGTTACAAACTTCTAGGGCTTGCAAAAACACAACGAAGCAAACACTTTTGTTAATAAATATGTGGTAAAAAGTGTTTCCTTTTGGAATAGAGCTTCTCAAAGATTCTTCAATTTACTACCTACTATTTGTTTCCATAACGACGGAAATTAATACTTAAATAAAGCCCTCTTTCCCACTTTTCAAATTCAAATTAAATTTAAAAAATGAGCGATGGCTCTTGAACTAGTAGAAGGATTTTCAGCCACTCTCTCCAAAACTTCTTCCTCAAAATCCACCGTTCGCCTTGTTCTGGTAGCTCCACAGTTGTGTCTGTTGACAGCGAATGTACCTTCCTCCCGCAGCCGGCGTGAAACTACACTAAAGGCCTTGTGCGATGGATGATTCCTATTTGGAAAATGTTGTTGGTGCAGGCTAGCAGCTTCGCGTGCGTTACCCCAAGCAGCTCCATACATGAACATCATGTCATGCTGTTCGGCAAAAGTATAATTCACCATAACACAAAAATACGAAACACAGAACGAAAATAATTATCAAAAAAATCACAGAACAAAAAAACGAATTATAAAAGGCACATATAGGAACAAATAGAAGAAAAGTCGAAAAATATCACAAAAATATTGTGTCAAAATTGACGTTATTCGAATGCATGTATGTCTAGACCGTTTTTTTTTTCGAAATTTGTGTGACCTGTGCAAAATAATTGAAAATGTAATTTGGGTTGCCTATTTTCAGGTACTTCGTAAAGGATCTTTAAGACGCTCTATTTTCTAAAGGAAACACTTTTGACCACACATTTATTAACAAAAGTTGTTTGCTTTGTTGTGTTTTGCAAGCCCTAGAAGTCTGTCCCTACAATTCATTAACACCCTGTATACATAATTAGTACCAGGTATAAAACTTATTTTTTGCACGATCGAGCATTTTCATGCATTTACTTGCTCTGTTTCTAAGGCAGTAAGTTGTTTTTGCTATCTAAGCTTTGTTACTAAGCAACCAAGCAGGCGGTAAATCACACAAACAGCACATGGGCGGTAAGCACCAAGTAATATATATTATGCTCTGTGGCGGTAAGTAAAAAATAGTAGGTAACAATACCCTTCACAACTCAAACTTTTCTAATTAAATTTTAGGATAAGTAAAAATGGTAACTTGTTAATAAAAAAAGTTATTGATAGAAATTGGAGTACTACTCTTTTCTATTGACACTGTAGCTTGAGAACATTCTGGAGAACTCAAATCAGTTGGAACTGCACTAGAAACACAGAAACCTCATTGCAAATTGACATTTCAGTGTTGTCGTCATGTAAAATCTTTTGCGCAAATTCTATTTTATTTTGAAGAAGGTCTTTAACATATCTTCCAGCAACAGCGGACGATTTCCAGCCTCCATGCCATTTTAATCTCAAAACATCCAGCCTTTATTTGCCAGAAGTGTCGCCGAACTTTTTTGAAAAGCATGTTTTGTATAACAAGCTGCATTTTGTAAATTTAAATATCAACATCGTTAATGCTCATGTACAATTCTTCTCTTCTGCAATTTCCAGCTACTCCGAATAGCATAGCCTCCTAATAAAAAAAATAATATTTAGTAGGTGTTTCATAATACACAGATCTGAATCTACCTTTTGGATCAAAAATTTGTTATCTGATGCCTTCGTCAAAAATCTGCACGTTTTCTTTTGTAAAATCTTTGGATTTTTTGGGTTGGTACCCAATATTTTTCCTTTTAAGAAAAGCAATTAACGTGGCATACTTTAAATATCAACTGTAGAATGTAGAAAAATTGTAGTCTTAAGCATAGAATACTCGGCCCATAAACTGTCTGGTGCGTTCAGTTTTTCACTTTTTTGTACAAAATATTCTATTTTCAGTAATGTTTCTATTTTTTTTCTGTATTGTTTTTTGAAACCATTGTAGGTAGTTTCACATCGGTTTTTTGATTTCTCTAGTATAACCGCTGCGAATTCAAGCACACCACGTGTACACAAGAATCGAAAACCAAAACTTAGCGTTGGTTTTGTTTATATAACTCCTTAGCAATAACAACCAAATCAAAGGTAACTTTAGATAATTCAGTTGTAATTTTTAAACAATGTGTTTTATTTTTATTTTACTGCTCCGATCGTGCAAAAAATATAATAAGCAACTCGGACGTTAAGTGCATTTTGTACCGGTTTTGGATAATAGTGGAGACTGCGGCTATGTGTCAGTCCCCAAATTTAGGGTCCGCGAAGTTGGCAGGTCAATGAAAGCACTAACAACGGCAATTGCGCCAATCGTTAGTGCTTCGTTAGTGCTCTTTAGTGCCCTACCAAGAAAACCAGCAAACCATCACATTTTCGAGTAATTAAAAAAACAAAATCGCCTGCCAGCTTCACGCTTAGCAGGCACACTTTGAGCACTAACAAAAACAATGTTGCCAATCGTTAGTGCTTCGTTAGTACTCTTTAGTGCTCTAATTAAAATATCAGCAAACAAACACATACGTGAGTAATTAAAGAAAATTAGTTGCCTGCCAACTTCACGCTCAGCAGGCACACATTAAGCACTAACGAAAAAATTGTAGCCAATCATTAGTGCTTTGTTAGTGTTCTTTAGTGCTTTGAATAATAAACCAGCAAACCAACACATGTCCGAGAAATTAAAGAAAAACCGTCTTGATTGGCAACTTTACGCTACGCAGGCAGGTATGCTAAAACTTATGGTTTCTATAGACAGTATGTCATCGTCGTCTGTGCGTAGCATACTTAAATTCTAACGCGTTGAATATTATTTATTACCGTTTGGTTTTTATCAAGAACTAGAGGCAAATACATTTAAAGTAATTAATCTGTGTCTGAATCTGTGGTTCAATTATTACTGCATATTCGACGTCCACTTGATTTATTATTAATGCTGCTTGGAGTCTTTTACAATCATCTTTTTTTCAAAAGAAACCCCAAAAAGTGGCACGTTCTCATATTCGATATTAGTTGTATAGAAACCGGCGAGAAACGTTAACTGCATAATTTTTAATTCGTTCTTATACTGCATATTATGCTACACTATTACGCGGCTTAAAAATGCCGGCATCGTGTCTACAGGAAGTATACCTGGATTCAATTATGTAATTGTAAAGATAAATATGTAAATCTCTTATAGGAAAATACTTTTTATTAGTATACTGTACGTTATAAAGTTTCAATAGTACAGTATTTCTTTCTTGTTGTCAGCCAAACAATAAAGCTTCTATAACTAATTGGTGGTTGATGTACTGCTGCTGTAAACAAAAAAAAACCATTTTAAAGTTTTGTTTAACATCAAACTACATTTTAGCAATATTTGTTAAATTTTAGCTTTGTTATATTTGCCTAATGATGTCATCG
This sequence comes from Ctenicera cuprea, assembly GCA_958336395.1. Taxonomy (NCBI): domain Eukaryota; kingdom Metazoa; phylum Arthropoda; class Insecta; order Coleoptera; family Elateridae; genus Ctenicera; species Ctenicera cuprea. The sequence goes on along the minus strand of OY284491.1, from coordinate 35,439,092 downwards.
ATTTTTTTTAGTGAAAAAAATTATTAATATACGTTTTTTTGTAGTTCTTGAATTTTTCATGATTCCCAAAATACAAAGATCGCCGCAAATACTTAGTGCTACCCCATCATAAAAATGATTGTTGCTACTTTTAGGTAAGAACCCTTAAATGAATTCACAATTATCATTATTTATGATACTGTCTCTTTTATGTCAATGTCTACTTGCATTTTCAGCAGATGTTTGAACGTGTTTTATTATACACCATAATTTAAATATTGTAACTTATAATAAAATTTATTGTACTGTTTGATAAATATTTTCTTTAAACGCACATTTATATTTTAGTAAATTCTATTACTTACTGAGAAATTTGGCAATCCAATAACAAAAAAGCTTGTTTGAAAATTATACTATAGAGGAACAATTGCAATTTGTGTTAGCGTTTTCTGCGCTTAGCTCGAATCGCTGTTGGTTGTAGATCTTAATATGGATTTGGACTTTAATTAAAATCAGTTAAATATCGAAAAACTGCCTCTGTGAGCGATAGTGATCATTAGTGCCTTACCGGGATAACGTCAAACGCCTGGTTAAGGTAAGTACTAAATTTAAATATACCGTACATTCAGTAAATGCCCCCCCCCCCCCCCCCCCCCCGTGCTACAGACTCTTATTATACATTTTAAGTCAATAAGGCATAGATCAGATTAAATGACACCCACAATTATACATTTTGGCAATGTTCATTTTTTTTATAGTTTCAACTGTTTCGGCGCAGTTTTATGGCGCAGTTGTTAATATTTTTAAATTAGTTGGTATACATTTTTTGACTTTTATGGTAGAACGGGAAGGCGGAAAAAAGGCTCTAGTCAAAAGTCACCAAAAAAAATCCACGGAAATAAATTGCCAGAAAAAAATCTCCGGAAAAAACGTCTCCGGGAAAAAAAGTACACGGAAAAAATCTCCAGAAAAAAAAGGCTCCGGAAAAAAATCCCTTGATAAAAAGTCTCCGGAAAAACGTCAAAAAAGCGTTGGATATTCAAGCCCTGTAAAAGAGTTCATTAAAATAGACGACTTCACCTGATTTTCATATACGGTTAGGGTAGGTTAGGTTAATTTGTAATAACCGTACTGAAAATCACCTCAGTTGCCTCATAAAACCTCATACAAAATGAACCTGGTTGTTTCAAAAACCGCATAAAACCACATACAACCTGATGAAAACATTATCAGGTTATATGAGGTTTCTATATGTATATATTTTCAGTAGGGAATCTAGCAATTCAAGTAGCCCTGAATTTACCGGTTTAATCAAAATATAAGCTTTTTAATAAACTCACTGCCAACGATGAACACTATAAACAAAATGCAAGTTTATCTTATATTTAGATAAACTTATTTTATATTTAAAACGTTTCTGTGTTTTTATGAGTTTTTCAGGTTTTTTCCCTAGAGACTTTTATTCCGTTTTTTTTTCTGTAACTTTTTTCCGGGGACTTTTTTCCAAGAGACTTTTTTCCGGAGACTTCCTTTCCAGGGGACTTTTTTCCACAGATTCAGACACTGATTAATTACTTTAAAGGTATTTGCCTCTAGTTCTTGATAAAAACCAAACGGTAATAAATAATATACAACGCGTTAGAATTTAATTATGCTACGCACAGACGACGATGACATACTGTCTATAGAAACCATAAGTTTTAGCATACCTGCCTGCGTAGCGTAAAGTTGCCAGTCAAGACGGTTTTTCTTTAATTTCTCGGACATGTGTTGGTTTGCTGGTTTATTATTTAAAGCACTAAAGAACACTAACAAAGCACTAATGATTGGCTACAATTTTTTCGTTAGTGCTTAATGTGTGCCTGCTGAGCGTGAAGTTGGCAGGCAACTAATTTTCTTTAATTACTCACGTATGTGTTTGTTTGCTGATATTTTAATTAGAGCACTAAAGAGTACTAACGAAGCACTAACGATTGGCAACATTTTTTTTGTTAGTGCTCAAAGTGTGCCTGCCAAGCGTGAAGCTGGCAGGCGATTTTGTTTTTTTAATTACTCGAAAATGTGATGGTTTGCCGGTTTTCTTGGTAGGGCGCTAAAGAGCACTAACGAAGCACTAACGATTGGCGCAATTGCTGTTGTTAGTGCTTTCATTGACCTGCCAACTTCACGGACCCCCAAATTTATCATCCTTGACCGGTAAACTGCACTTACCGCCCTTGATGCTTAAATAACTATTTTATTTCAATTACAGATGCATTTAAAAAGAGGTTATAATGTTGAAACAATTTTAACAGTTTTAGTTAATTTAAAGCAGTGGGAGTGGTTTTTTAAAATGCAAACTTTAAAATGTATCGTATATTTACAAAAGAGCATTGAGTATGTCTTGGATTCGGCATTTTTGCTGATTTTAGCTAGTATAGCATACAGGGTGTGCAGAATAACTTACACTTGAGTAGTTTTTTTACCAAATATTCATGGCTTACTAGATACGAGCGAAAAACTGAAATAACGGAATTTTTTAAGGTAAAATATCTTTGTTCGTACTAAAATTAGAAAAAATATCATGGAGAAAAAAGGAGATTTATTAAAGCTGTATTAGAGAAAAATATTTTCACGATTGTGTTTTGTTTCTTTTTCGACATATAACCCCAGCATCAATTTTTAAATAGAAACCGTATTTTATTTTAAGAAAATTAAAAAGCTTATTTTTTCTTTTTTTAACAATATGCAGGGTGTTTCTTAATAACATGCTAATATTTAAGGAGGTTATTCTAGGGTCCATTTTGGGAAAAAAACTTCATATGAACATATGTCCTAAAGGTCTTAACTTTTGAACTACAGGGTGCTAAAGTTTTAAGAAAAAATCCTTTTTTTTTATGATAACTTTGGTATGACCCTAGATATTTTTGTGAAACGTGGTACGCATCAAAAGGCATTTTCTGCTGTACAACATAATTTTTTATTCTTGCCAGTGGCGTTCGTGCGGGATTTGCCCTGAATCATTTTAAAGAGAAAAGTGATACGCCACTGCTTTTTCTTAAAGTAAAAATTATTTTTGAAATTCTCATTCCTTTCTGAGCAAATCTGGTCTCTTGATTTTTTTTCGTTTGACGTACGGTTTTCGCATAAAAAAATAAAATTCATTCATTTGCACGTTGTTATGAAATTGGTATTATCAAGGATTAAAAACGTATCTAGTAGGTAAGAAGCAGATTTTGTTTTGTAAACATAAACAGTTTTGACAGTTGTCTAGCTAGTCTAGTTGTCACGTATTTAAGTCATCAAAATTAACAATATTATTAAAAAAACATGGTCCAATGAATTTTATTTTTTTATGCGAAAACCGTACGTCAAACGAAAAAAAATCAAGAGACCAGATTTGCTCAGAAAGGAATGAGGATTTCAAAAATAATTTTTACTTTAAGAAAAAGCAGTGGCGTATCACTTTTCTCTTTAAAATGATTCAGTGCAAATCCCGCACGAACGCCACTGGCAAGAATAAAAAATTATGTTGTACAGCAGCAAATGCCTTTTGATGCGTAGAAGATGCGTACCACGTTTCACAAAAATATCTAGGGTCATACCAAAGTTATCACAAAAAAAAGAATTTTTTCTTAAAACTTTAGCACCCTGTAGTTCAAAAGTTAAGACCTTTAGGACATATGTTCATATGAAGTTTTTTTCTCAAAATGGACCCAAGAATAACCTCCTTAAATATTAGCATGTTATTAAGAAACACCCTGTATACTTAATTTTAAATTAAAAAAAGATATTGATTAAAAACGTGTTTTACTTCAAGTATCGCAGTGCTATACAACGAAAAGAAAAAAACTCTTAAAATAAGAACTGTCCCTTTAGTTTTTTATTACTTTTGAATAATAGTTACTTAGAAAAACATTGTTAAGCAGTTATATTAGAAACAATTTTTTAATGCCAAGATTATACAATTGATTAAATTTGCTTTTATTCTTTTTAACTTCTAGACAATTAAGTAAATGATAAAAACAATCGAACAGCATTCTTGTTAAGAACGATTTTCTGAATTTCTTCATCACCCACTGATGCTAGCACTGTGTTGAATCAATAACTTGTATGAATTTAAAATGAAAAACAAAATCACCATTACATTGCTACCGCAATTAGACAACATTCATGTAATTTAACAGTTTTCGTATCACTTATAGTTGCTGAGATACCCATGCTGTGCAAGTTATTCGGGGCACACTGTATGCTTTACTGACCTCCTAAGCAAAACCCCTGTAACTACAAATACTCTAAAATGGAGGAAATGCATCACGAAGTTCAACTTAAATATCTGTACGATGTCTGTGGGTATTTCTTGCTCAAATATGTATTTTTAGACTTTAAATAGCTTCTAGAATTGACTTGCAAGAATAAAAATTGCGGTGTTTTTGCTTAAGATTGGATTTAAATTTTATATGTTTATAAATAGCCAAAACACGGTATCTACAACTTTTTTTTTTAAGCATAGGAAGAAATTTATTAAATACAGCTTTTAAATGATACTTCTGAATTTTATTTTTAAAAATTGGAATATTTATCCAAAAACTGGTACGACTTTCTGGTAGAACGGTTTTTAACTTTGTTAAAATGCTGTCTCACTTTTCAGTTGGTATCTACAAGCTGCCAAGCAAAAAACTCGCATCTACATACGGCACATGTGCAGATGCAGTGTTCTTGCGTGGTAGTGTACAGATGCAGGGCTTTTACTTAGTATTAGTTTAGAATTTTGTAAGATAAGGGAATAAATATTAGTCAAATTTCAAAATGACAATGCAAATACGGGGTTTTCGCTTGGGAAATGTGTAGTAAATGTTGTCTAGATACCAAAACACAAAAAATCTCATTTTCCGCCAATTTGTCAGATACGGGAGTTTTGCTTAGGAGGGCAGTATAGTAAGTGTTGTGCTTTTTTGAACGCACGTTATAAGCAAAGAGCAATTTACTAAGGCAAAGTTTAAATTACTGTTTTCTTTTAGTGATTATTGTATACACTGCTTCAGAAATTTACCTACAGTAGAACTGGTGACGTTTGTAATGTAATGTGTCTGTACAAACCTTAAAAGAAGTCTGAAAATAAAAAAGATTTATGATATCTTGTCGATTTTTTCTCCTATTTTTGAAAAACAAGGCGAGTGTTCTAATCACTTCTAAAACACAGTGCTTGAATTAAGTTTTTACTCCAACGCCTACCTTTATCCATTTAACTTTTTGATTAACTTTTATTCATGACTGAATAGAAAATGATTTAAGTGTTTGTTGATGAATAATAATCAAATTGTGTAAGATAATCATATTGATTGGTATTGTCGATTCACTTTAGATCTAAATTTTCATTATCAGAATTCAAATAAAAACACTATTTATATAGTAATTAATTTTTTTTTACAAGTTGTAAGTATCTTGTGTCAAAGTTGTAAGCATCTCGTGTTAAAAATATAAAATTAAAAGTTTTTAGTTCTAAATTTTGTAGAACATTGATTTTAAACGAATTGGTCAACATTTAGAGGATCATATTCCAAGCTTGGAGAGTTTCATTGTAACAGGAAATCATATTGAGAAACTCTTGCAGACCTTGATCGTTTAATTATGTTTTTAAAAGTATCTACCTTAAGTTTACGTAAAAATCAGTAACTGCGAAACTTCATTACAGACTACATAATCTATAAGTTTCCACAATCACGTTTATTAGATTTGGCCTATGATAAGAGGAAGAAGAAGAAGATTTTCGTAAAATAAAAATGAAGGAACGTGAATAATGTTTTTGCTCGGGGCGGCAAAAACCTAGAGCCGGCCCTGAATTTACCAACAGTAGAACTGATGACGTTTGTTATGTAATGTGTCTGTATAAGCTTGAAAGAGTGAAAATAAACCTAAAATGTTCTTTGATTTATTCCACAAAGAATATTTAATAGAAGGATATGGCGGAACAAGAAAAAAATTATCTTGTGGATCAGATTATAAAAGAATGTTTCCAACAGAATTACTGTGGTTGCAAAACTGCCAAGCGTTTTATGTATTTGGAAGTTGCAAGTTTATAATTGTATGATAAATGTGTAACTACTGTGCTGTCTATCATTTAACGTGAAAAAGAATCAAGACAATAGTTTATTAAAAAACAAGTTTCATAAGACATGATTTTAGAGCACGCGTCCAAGTTAGCGGCGAGTTTTCTAATGGACAAGTGCGCTTAAATGTCTTATGAAACGTGTATTTTATACTATTTTTTCTATTTTGGTCCAAAAAAGTTAAAAATTACCTTATTTTATATTTTAATTTAAAAATATAATCGATTAGGAAGTTTTTTGTTTTTGTTATGTGGCTGTTGGTAACATTTAAAGCAATTTCAAACAATTCAAACTACTGTCAAATTAAAATTTACACAAACTGTGTTTGAAAGTGATTTCTTCTTCTTCTTCGTGCATTTAATTTTTAAAATACCTAAGTAAGTATTGAAGATAAGATGGAAGAAGAATTATCTTGCACCCCACCCCACCCGTGCTATGCAAAGTAGCGGAAAATGCGCTAATTAATCTTAATTTTTTTAACTTACAATTTGAAGGTTATGTTTATAACGCGTGAAGGTTTTGTTGTCACATGGTTGTCACCAACCTAACAAAATAAAATTTTGAATTCTTTAAAGAGTTGCTTAATGAAATCCAAATGAGTTTCATGAAGTAGTCAGTAAAGAACCAAAATAGAAAAAATAGTTTATGCTTTCTTACAAATTTAATTATTAATCCTTTCTAAATTTGCATAGCAGAAGTAAAATGAGCGAGATGGACTTCTGAAGCACTTTACCATAATAAAAAAATCATGAAACATGAATTCCTTCTGAAATTTCAACTCGATATTAAACCTCATAAGCCCCCCCCTCCATCGCCCACTAGCAGTTGTCATTTCTGAAACGAATGCCAGTTTCATATTCAACAGCTAAATTTGCATCTGCTAGTACAGTTTATGATTACATTGTTGAGTGAAAGAAAATTTCATGAAATTTATTCTTTGTTGCGAATATTCGCGAAATTTTGGGTAACTTGAGAAAATTTTGATTGTATTTTTTTTGCGCTTACTACTTTTATAGTTTGCGATAAATAATGCGGTACCTATAATTTACTAATCAGCGTCGAATTGTTTTTTTCAAATTTAAATTTTATTAAACGGAAAAATAAAAAAGCGAATTGTGCCACAGAGAAACAACGATGCGCTCGTGCATAAAACTCACCTTTTGCGTTGGATACGTGTATACTTCCCCCACAAATTTCTAATAGTTTTACTATTAGAAATCTGTGCCTTCCCCTGTTAGGAATGAGTGCATATGCAACGCCCTTGTCCCACGTGTACTACGATCGTGCTTACGTTTATTGAAAAGCGAATATTCGCTCGCAAGGTAGCGAATATTTCTGAAAGTTTCCAAAACATGCAAGTTACAAAGAATACTTTAAAAATGTATAACCATCTTTGGGAGGTCAAAATACAATATTACGATGGAGCAGAACGTTTGGCTGTTGAACTTTTTGGGCGCCGGACGTTTGGGCGCTGGTAATAAACATCGACATATGTATTGTGAAAAAGTCACTTCAAAACACGACTACATACTATACTTTTTAGATTAAAATTAAGTTAATTTGGCAATGGTAGTTATATTGTAACGTGCAGGTGATTCGTTTTCGAAGCATACCATGAGGATCTCGTTTGCTATATAATATAATACATAGAAAGTTGTTTTAAATTAGGAAAAGTTCTTAAATTTAATGCTTGTCGATAATATATAAAGAAATTCGAGCAGATAAGACACTGAAATAGTATTTAGATATATTCCTACCTAATTTTATGAATATTAAATTTACGAAACATGCGCCCCAAACGACGGCGCCTAAATGTCGCGTATCGGCTATTCTTTTTAAATATTTTTAACAGTGGCGGCTCGTGGTGTGGCATAGTGGGAGGGTAATTTTTGAAAATATGTGAAAATTGCGCCGCATGGTGTCGGGTGTAAATTAGTTAGTATTAGCGCGAAAACAGTTGTGCAACTAAACACCGCGAATTTGATGTATAACCCAAAAATAGGGGTCACAAAATAATGCATTACTAAGAATTGAAGAAAATAACAAATGGACCAAGTAGGTGTTGCAACACTGCTCAGAACCAGTTAATACCACCAGAACAATTTGACTTCCGAAAACCAAATGAATTGGATAAGGTTTGAAAGATTTGAGAGATTGCCTCGGAGCTGGATCGAAGGTCAGAAAAAAGCCAGATTAATATGCTGCTGCCAAAATAATAATCACTTAGTGAAGTGGAGGAAGAACTAGATGCCTATTTGGGAGAAGTAGCTTTGGAAATATTGACAGAAAATCCGTGGTTCATCAATGTTGAACTGGATGGTAAAGAAGTTAGATTCAAAATTGATAGTGGTGCGGATGTGACAGAAATGCGTAACAGCCTAGCAGAACAGTTGAACAGTAAAATAGAGCCTACAAACAAAAGATTATTTGGAGCTGGCAGGCAAGAACTTAAAAGTCATGGGAGTAGCAGTGCTATCACTTTCCTTTCAAAATGATACAACGAAACAAAGTGTTTTTGTAGTTGATTAGCAGAGTGAGCCACTGTTAGCCATTCAAGCATTAGGTTTAATAATAACTAGGGTCGAAGAAGTGTTAGCTTCTTCATTGAAACAATGTAGTAATGTTAATTATTTATTAAACAAGGTACATTAAAAAAATCTTGGTGTTGCCTGCAGCAGCAGCCAATGCTGCCCTCTACGACTAAACAGCTATCACAGAATGATAGCTATGGCCTGGTGACCTAATTCCATCACTACGTCATTCCTGACCTACCCAACGTCTTCGTTGACATCTGTTTGTTTTATATACATTTTCGCACACAGTACACATAAAACCATAAATCAGTGGCATAATTGGTAACACAAAATATACGAAAAAAAACGAATCAGATAAACAACATTACATTTAACTTTTTGTTTTTTACTCCAAATTAATAAGTAATAATCGTCCAAGTGTTTTGGTTTTCTGGTCACACAGTTCGCACTTTCACTATTACCGTTCTCAATTCCACTTTGTAGCACATTTTGTTTTGCGCACATCACTTCCTGTGGTGTCAAGGTTACCGCTTTCTTCAGGTTCACGTTCATCTGAGGACTGGTTCTCTTCTTCAGATGTCTCGTCTTCTTCAGGTAGCTTGTAAATTTTTAATTGACTACCGTTGGCGGTAGTAGAAAAATATGTACCTTCTGCTCGTTCGAGGCTGGTAACTTGGTAGGTATCACTTGGTAAAACTTTGCTGATAACGTATAGGGGTCACGGTATCGTGGTTGCGTTTTAGTGCTGTCCTCTGTCACCGTAGGTACTTTTCGTAGCAGGACTATGTCACCTACTGTATATTTAACCCCTTTAAAACGTTTCAGGTCGTGTCTTTGTTTCTATTTCGCTTGTTCACCTAATAGAATATCTTCTTATTGCACCTTCTCGTTGGCCGAATCACGCTGTTATTTCCTTTAGCTTGCTGCCGCTTCCTCTGAATTATTAGAATATAGTCGTCCTCGTCCATTGCTGGCAAAACTTCTAAACGGTCTTGTAACTCGGACATGGTATCATCAGCTGGGTTAACCGGAGCTCGGGATAATGCGTCCACATGCTTGTGTACATTTCCACTTAAATTTTCCATCTGCTCGTCGATGGTAACGATTGGAAAATTTGTTTTTACGGTTTGGCGAATTTGGATGATCATTACTAACGCTCATTCACATCCGCTTTGGGGAGTAGCTGTTGCAGCACTTGCACTTTTGCATCTTATAGGACATTTCTTGTGCCTATGCCCTGTCCGTTTGCATCGGAATTACACATTCGATTCTAGTGGTTGGGTGCAATTAGTTGCCACGTGATCCCTCCCTGGCGATTAAAACAACAAAGACTGTTACGTCCTCTGCTTTAATTTTGGGTTGCAGGCCGCCATCCACTCGCTTGAGCGTTTGGTGGTTCAAGGCGCGTTGTCTTTATTGACCCTTCCTTCGGTAGGACACGGTTGTCTCCATGGATGTTTGCTACCCGATGCAAGACAATAACGTCATGTAGCAATTTGTCAATGTCGGTGTGTTGTTTCACCATTAACCCCGGTACTTAATTTTTCTATAATAGCCTTACCACAATTAGTGTTTAACGCAGTGGTGCTGTTCTCTACCTTAAAAATAGACCGAAAGTGTTCCTCAAAATCTTCCCAGCTTTGAATGTCCACTCGCCTTACCTCATACCAGTCTCGCACTGCTGGAGTAGGATGCATTCGAGCTGTTTTTAATTTAATTTTGTTTGGCCAACGGTGTAGTAAAGCGTAACTATTTATCCGGTCCAACCAAGCAATCGCACTTGGTCACCAGTACCTGAAAAATCCTCCACAATTTTACTTAAGTCTGGCATCACATGATACGTGTTGCGGTTTATTACATGGTTATTTGTATCTGCATGGCTACTCGCCACATTGTTTTTTATAACGTTAAACTCAAATTGTTCAGTGCGCTCACGACGTTATTTCATTTTATTAAACATCAACATAGCAGTCAGCTGTTGCTGCATCAGCTGAGTTGTCGGTGACATCGGTCTAGGTTCGAAATTTGTCGTTGATATACGCCGTCAGCCATTTTGAGCACTTTATATTTCTTCTATCTTCTACTTTCTATTTTCTATCCTTATCCCACTTCTGATTTGCTAGCTTCTCTATTGAAACAATGTAGCAATGGTTAATTATTTATTAAACAAGGTAAATTAAACATAAAGAATCTTGATCTAAAGTACACAAATCTAATTTGCAACACACGATGATTGGAACGCGATTGCCAAGCGCTTGTATCGCCTGCAGCAGCGGGTGCTGCCTCGACGTCTAAATAACTATGACTTGGCGACCTAATGTTATCAGAAGCAAAAAGAAATGGTATAATTTCCAGAAGTATTGAAAGGATTAAGGAAATTAAAGGAAGAATACACATAAAGTTAACAGAACATGGTAGCCATATGCAGTAACACCACCGAGAAGTGTAGCTCTACCTATGAGAAACAAGGTGGAAGATGAATTGCAGCGCAAGGTTGCAGACGATGTAATTGAAGTTGTGCATACACCAACTGAAACAGCGCATGGTTGCAGACGATGTGATTGAAGTTGTGCAAACATCAACTTAATGGTGCGCACCAATTGTAGTAGTGCCTAAAAAGAATGACATGTTAAGAATATGTGTTGACTATACTGAAATAAGCATGTTCACAGAGAGAAGTTATTCTTGTCTTCCGCTAACCAGTTGTTCGCTCAATTAGGGAAAGTAAAATTATATAGTGTATTAGGTGCTTCAAGTGGTTTACTATTGTCCAAGGAAAGCACCTTTGGTCATTATTTCTTTAAGAGGCTACTACTTGGAATAAGTTCCGGCCCAGAACACCTCCAAAGAATAATACAACAAGCGCTTCAAGGATTAGACGGAGTGATTAATCAAACCGATGACATTTTAATATGGGGTCTAGGTGAAATCCATAATCAGCGCGTATATTTAGTTCTGAAGAGATTACAAGAATTTGGACTAGCACGTAACAACCAAAAATGTACTTTTCAGCTAAATTCAGTTAAATTTCTAGGACACGTTATTAGTGAGGGATTATTAAAACCAGATCCTGAGAAAACAATAGCTATTACTGAGATGCCTGAAATTAAACTAGTTGATGAAATTCATGCATGATTTATCAAGAAAAACTCAACCACTGCGAGAATTATTAATAAAAGGAAATGCATGGATTTGGGATGGACCACAGAAAAAAATAATTAAAGCTATCAAGCAAGAAATTATTTCTCAGCCTGTATAAGCATAATATGATAGGACTGCATGAACAAGAATCGCAACAGATTCTTCACTCTATGGGCAAGGTACTAAAACATCACCAGGAAGAATGTTGGCAACCTTAAGAGCAAGCTTAAGTGAAAGAAGCATTAGCCCTTACCTGGGCTTGCAAAAGACACAAAAATTTTGTATTAGGTATGAAAATTACACTTCTAACAGATCACAACCCCCCTGTGAGCTAACTAGGATATTAACCTATATCAGAACTAACAGCTACAGTTGAAAGATTTAAAATGAGTATATCAATGTACAATTGAACACGTACCTAAAAAACACTTTTATACACCAGATGACCTATCCCGAGCACCATCAAAGCAAGATGGTGGTACTGAACAAGATATTATAGAAGAAGAACTTTTCATAAATAATATCATTCAAGAAACACCTTTTTCATACGTAGGTGTGAAAAAAATTTAAAATGCACAAGATAAGGATCCAGAATGTGGTGAGCTGAAACAAGGTTAAGGGGGTCACAAAACATTTAGAGTTTCACCAATTTAGAGGAGAACTAATAGTCAGCAAAGAATTAATTATGAGAACTGAATATTAGTTCCACAAATTCTTAGAAAAGATATATTATCCAGAATACACGATGATCATATGGGAATCGTGAAGTGTAGACGCCGATTTAAAGAATCTGTATGGTGGTCAGACCTCACAACATAATTACAAGAAGTTGTAGGTGCATGGCTTGTATGTGCTCAGCAAAAAGGAAGAACAGCATAACCACGTATGGCAACTAAATTACCAAACCGAGCGTAGATAAAAATTTGAATGGATTTACTGGATCTAGATACTTAGAACTAGTTTATTTGGAAAACATAACTTCACTTGTGGTATTTTTAAAAATAAAGATCATATTTGCACGACACAGAATTCCAGAACCTGTACGTACAGATGGGCGAACTCAATTCACATCAGAGAAGCTTTGAAAATTTGCAAGAGAATATGGGTTCTGTCATGAGATACTAAGTCCTAAATTTCCACAATCGAATGGGGAAGCAGAACGGGCAGTAGCCATAAATAAATTCTTACTAAATGTTCAGATCTAAATTTGGCGTTACTTGCTTACAGAAGGTCTTACATTGTTAATATAGAACTAAGAAGCGTAAGGAGAAATAGATAGAATTTTGTAGAATTTGCAAAAGACCAGAAGAAATTGATGTGGACGGTGTAGAAGAGTCTAACAGCATGCAGATGCAACAAGATAGTAAAGTTGCAGCACCAAAAGTTTCAGTAAAAATAAAAGAAGACAGGGAACCGAAATCACCACCATTCCGAAGATTTTCGAAGGCAGAACAGGTAAACTACTTAACTTAAACTAGTGCCAAACCAAAAGCAAGATTACCATACATAACCCGAAATGGAAGATCAGTTCGGCTACCGGCACGTTTAGCAGACTATTGAATTAAAGAAAGGAAGATGTAGTGAAACTGGAAATTGTAAAGTAGTTAAGTTGGAAATGTATCTAGTAACATTAACTAACAATTTAATTATTATTAAGCTTGTTTTACGCCAGCTGTACTTTAATGTTAATTGAGTTATATTGGTGCTTTCCATTATGAAGACGTTTGATAGATTTTGAAATGTAAGCTAAGGATTTTGGTTTTAGAAAATATAATATTCGATGGTTTAAAACAAAATGACTTGGTATCTTCACCAAACATTTACCAGATCTCGCTAGTGCGCGTCGCACTGGGAGCAAGAGCGCGAAACTCTTCCGACCCGTGTAAAGTGGGCTCTATATGTGCAGTTTTTTTTATCGGTTTTGGAGTGACGCTCCTCTAATCTGCGCCAAATTTAAACGTGAAGGGATTAAAACCGCCGGGCGTGTTTCGCGCATAAGCTGAAGCCAAAATTTTATATCGAACTAAACTTCTGGCGCGGAGTAAGGTACAAGGCGAGCAGAACTTGAACATGTAGGGCTGATTTACTTCTTACTCCTTTCTAGAAAACTAAGCGACATGCAATAGTTGCGGACGAAAGAAAAATATCTGACTTTCTTTCGTGGCCTTATTATTTATTTCCAGTTAGTAAACTGCAGAAACAAGATAGAGTGGTAAGTTTGTTGATTAATAATTAAAAGTAAAGCCTGTGGGTTAAGCCCCTCGTCTGTAATTAATTAATGTGGGACATGTCGTCTGCGGCGCCGCCGCTCCCTGGTGCGTGCATGTTCCTCAACAGCGGCTCTGCGACTGAAGCCTAGCACTAGCTAGCGGAGCGTTGTTTGGTCACCCCGAGGTCCGTGTGTCTCCCACCACGGAAAGTTGAGACAACGACTTTTCTGCCTTTAATATTGTCACGCTAGAGTTTATATAAAATAAACCATAATTCGTAGTTCGTGACTATGCTGGATGAACGCAAATCTCGAAAATGCAACAATAATAGATATGTTTAGAATTGGTATATGATTACTTAAACTAAGATACTTTTACATAAATAACAGTAGGTTACGCAGAACCCACATAATGAGTATAATTAATAGGGTGGCTAGTAGCTCTGCGAGAGGTTATGATTTAATCTGTCAACTCACCTTGTTTAAAGGATAAATACGTTTATATAAGCTTCAAAGTAGGTCACGCAAACATATTGATGTATTAATCAATAAAGCAATGAGTAAATGCAATGTGCAGTTAAAACAGACAGAACTTTTCATATCTAATTATAACTTTTAGATTTGGTTAAATCAATACTTCTTACACATTGTGAAATATTATAAAATCTTAAATTTTAATAATTAGTTATAACTAGGCTTAGGATAATTATGCATTTGCATATGCAAATGCATATTTTAGACATTTTTGGTAATAAATGCATATTTTTAATTTTGAGCATTAATGCATAATTTGCAGAATTTGTCTGTTTAAATTGCATATTTATACAATTTTTGTTATCAAGTACAGCTTCACTTCCTCAAGCAGTCTGGGAATTTCCAGAAATTTTAAATAATCTTCTAAACTCATTCATTCTGTATTTTTTAAAAGGTATAGGTACTTTCTTAGTTGTTAAGCTTCGAAAAAACAGAATACTTGAAAATGCCAAAAGGATTACCAGGGTTTGAGTAACCCTGTTGCGTTAAGTGGAAAACCTGTGAAAGTTGAAAGTTTAACAATTCATCATTTCATCAACAATCAGTTGTCTACTAGTTCCACTAGTGTGTTAACATCTTCAAGATGCCCAAAGAAAAAAGTGCTGTTTTAAACCAGTTTGTGAGGGACTATGATGATTTCGCAATAGATGGGCGTCTGTTATTTTGTAAATACTGCGAAGTTCCTGTTGCGGCAACCAAAAAGTTCCAAGTTACGCAGCATCTCCAAACCGGAAAACATGCAAGTAATAAAAATTGAAAAAGGGAGAATAATCCAACGGCAAGTGTTAATTTCTGCTTTACCAGGGCCTGGACCTAAACGTCAGCATTTAATGAAGAAATTTGTAAGGCTTTTATTTGCGCTAATATTCCGTTGGCTAAATTAAAGAATGAAGTTCTTTGCAATTGTTTGGAAAAGTACACGAAACAGAATATTTCAGACAAATCTACATTAAGAAAAAATTATGTTTTCGAGTTATATGCAGCAACATTACACAAACTAAGAGAAAAAGTAAACGATCACAGTATTTGAGTGTCTAGATGAAACAAACGATGCAAAACAAAGATGCGTAGCAAATTTTGTGTTTGGTATATTAGGGGTTAACGAAGAAAAAAATAAATCGTATCTGCTGCCTTTAAAAGTCTTGGACAAAGTGAATCATTCAACGATTGCTGCTTTTTTCAACGATTCTCTGAGCTTATTGTGATGCCGCGCCATACATGTGCAAAGCAATGCGAGAACTGCAGATTTTGTATCCAAACATGATACATGTGACCTGTTTAGCACATGGTTTACACCGAGTAGCTGACTTAGTTCGCAATCTTTATTCAAACGTTAACGTGCTGATATCATCTGCGAAAAAGATTTTTCTCAAAGCACCGAGTCGTGTGCAGAAGTTTCGGGAAGTTGCGGGGGACGTTCCACTTACGCCCGCGACAATCATTACACGATGGGGAACTTGGATCGACGATGCTGTATATTACGCTGAAAATTTTGAAATTGCGAAGAAAGTTGTTAATGAATTCGACTCTGGAGAAGCGCAGAGCATTGATGAAGCACAGGGTATTCTGAGAAAAAAAAGTATTCGAGAAGATTTAATTTTTATTCGAGCTAATTTGGCTTGCATTTCAAATGCAATCTCTAAACTAGAAGCGAAGGTGTTATCTTACAAGACAGCATTGGAATAGTAGAAGATATGGTTAAGGGTTTAACTAAACTCAAGAAAAAGGATTTCATTAATAAATTAAACGAAGTGCTGTCAAAAAATACGGGCTATCAACAACTGAAGAATATAAGCGGGATGTTTCAAAATGAAACAGCCCTTCATGCAAGAAATGAACATTTAAATATTATTGACATTGTAAATTATGAATTTGTACCAATAGTGTCGTATGATGTCGAGAGAGTCTTTTCACAGTACAAAAATATTCTCGCAGACAACAGGCGCAAATTTACATTCGAAAATTTATTACACCACGTTGTTGTTAAGTGCAATTATGATTTGTTTTTATGATTTAATTAATTTTAAATTAGTTAATTTTGTGTTTTTGAATAATTTTAATTAAATAATTCTGGATTTAAAAATTTTTTGTGCATTTTAATAGAAATATAAATAAAACCATGTTTTTTTTCTAGTTAGTTGACTTTTTAGTGCATATTTAAGTGCATATTTTAGATGTTTTTGGTGCAGATTTGCATGCATATTTTGAAGTTTTTTAGTGAATAATTATTCTAAGCCTAGTTATAACAATGAATGTTAAAAGTAAGTCAAACTCAGCATCGCGACAATAACTATAGATCGTTAGATAGATTATGACTGCAATTATGGATCTATTTGAAGATGGTTTGATTCATTCCGTCTTAGGTACCACATCTTCGATCAATACATATTTCTTTTCCTTTCGGCATTGTCTTCTATTAGACGTAGTAGTATAAGATTAGTATAAGAAAGAAACTGTTCTTTTTCTTAAAATACACATTACAGCTTACAAAACTGTATGCAACTGCACTGTGTCAATTTAAATAAATAAGGTACCGAAAATCATCTGGCGTGAATGTGTAGTTTCATTTCACATTTGACCCCCGGACTGCCCATCAGTAGCGCATTCCAAGTTTGGAGTAAATAACTGTAGGTGAAGGGTCCGCTTAAGCCATTCCGCGCGAAGAGCAGTCGGTTCGTTCGAATTTGTTGTAAGCATCTATTTCCCCAACCGATCACCGATGAAAAACTTCTGACTTACTTTTTAAAGATTCTGCAATAGCGCGCATCTCCTACCGGCTAAAAATGACGCCCTACAAAAGCTAATTGTCTCCTACCGTGTATAATTAGTGGTGCACTCACACGTTTTCTATTCCTGAACCGCTCTCATGTTACACATTGCCTAATGTTGATCATAATGTTTTTATGATTTTCTGGATGCATGAATCTGAATGTGAATTAAAGGCAAGTTTTATCTTGTTATAAATTAATTTAATAAATAAAATTCACCCACATACTGCAAAAAGTTTCTTTTTTATAAACATTATCTATTATATTTTTATCTGTCTATTTACAAACATTTAAATACCTAAAACTGTAACATTTTCTTTAACATTCTTCTTTGTTTAACTTAATGGTAATTGGATTCAGATGCTGTAGGAGTGTATTTTTCCCACAATACTGCCAGCTGTAAATTAAAAATAGTTTAATCTTCTCGCTATTGAAGAAAACAAATTCATAAAAGCGTAAAGCAAGGATTGCGCCAGGACAAATTTTCAAACATTTGAAGGTTTTATATTTTAAAAATAATTTGGCAACATTCTAACTCCAACGGAATGTAACTTTGGACTGCTAGGACTTTCGACACGCGAACACATTTAGGATTAGACAAATTATTTATATACCATGTTTTAGACACATTTGAATAGTAGTACTTAATACGTTGATTTATACACATTATTAGTGTTATTTAATAAATTTTAATGCATATTTATTGTAAAGCCCATCGAAATCGACGAATGAAAAAACTTCCCAAAATTTGGAATTTTTTGGATAGTTGCCACAATGAGCTCAAAATTTAATTTTTTTTCGGCTTTTTGAGGAAATTACTTTTTACGCAAATTACATATTTACGCATTACGCAATGAAATGCGACAAAATTTGTCATTATATCATGTTTTCTGCAGAGTACCGAAGTCGTACAGTAACATTTTCAAGCGGGTATTCTGTAGGCAGGCGATCCCAAATGCGAATAAATTTGGATAAACTGGCTCTTGTATGGGACAGGACAGGAGTATCAGATAGATCAGCGGCAATGCTAGCGCAGTCTTTCAAGATGTAGAAACAGTGAACGAAGAAGATAAATCCAAAGTAGTTGACAGAAGTAAGATCAGAAAGGCAAGAAAAAAGATGAGATTTCAACTGCAGGATTCTAGTACAAAAAGTGACAATGACGAATCAGTTAGCGGAATACAAAGTATTTATATCGACGAAAGAAAAGATAAGACGTGCACTATGGGAGCAAAACGACATAAAAGAATTATTGTAGAAGAGCATATCGCAGTACTTGGCGAGCCAGGACAAAAATAGCTGGCCTATCTAGTACCAGATAGCGGTTCTGGGAGTTCGAGTTTGCTTAAATTTCTTAAAGAATAATATGACACCATTGATTTAACGGCTGTAGGATGTGACGTACCGTCGTTAATACCGGTTCATAAAATGGAGTCATTGCATTGATGGAAACATCACTTAAGCGACCAATCCAGTGGTTTGTTTACATACTTCCAGGACCATCTTAATATACGGGACGGCTCATGCTCGTAAAAAGTTTCTAAAGTGGAGGGGAAAGCGCCCTACGGCTGATGCCGTGTCTGGTCGTGCCAGGACCACTCTTGTCCACTCGAAACAGTGAAATAGTAGGCACCAATAGTTCATATTACTTTTGCCTTAATTATTGCTATTGCTTATATTGTTTTTGTGTGCTATTTTGTATAAGATACTGTTTTAAATTGTGTTGTGCAGAATTACGTTTTATAAACACGTTGCAAAATTACTTAACGGCTAAAGTTTGTCATTTGCGCAATTTATATTTTTATGAAAAATCGCAGATTGTTAAAATGGCTCCGGCATTAAATGCTGCAGTATTAAATCCTAATGGCATACAACGACAAAATGTATCATTGCGCGTCAGATTATTTGATGAAAAAAATATATCAGCTCTTAGAATGCTTCAGAGCGACTTAAAAATTAATGCTGATGGAACCATACATTTTTTAGACACAATATCTTCTTGGTGGAAAATAGTTAATTGCAACAGCCCTTACAAAGGTATTCACCTTAGAGACCCATATTGTGATCCTATAAAACAAGTAGATGACAAAAATATTCAAATTTTAGAAAAATTTATAACGTGGTTAAAAAATTGGGACAAATTACAAGTTGAAAATGTAGAAAAGCGGCATGGTAAACTTACACAACAAACTCAAGAGGCGTTAATACATACTTGTGAAACGTTAATTTTAATATGCAAGTATTTATTAACAGAACTAAATTTTAAATATGTGTTGTTAGGAAAATTTCAAACAGACCCTCTTGAAGGAAGGTTTGGCTAATACAGACAAATGAGTGGAGGAAGTTACAACGTTTCTGTAACTCAAATATTAGAGTCCGAAAAAAAAATTAAGCTATTAAGTTTACTGAAAATTAAATCTGCTAGTAAAGGCCAATTTGAAATTAAAACGCTGATTTCTGAAATAAACGATGTGCATTTTATTGATAATGAAGATGATTATATACACGCAATTTATGAAGAATTCGACAGGCACATTGACGTCGTTGAAATTACAAAAAATGACCATATGGTTTTAATTTACATAGCAGGATATATAGCTAATAGTTTAAGATCAAAACTTACATGTAAAAATTGCATTAATTGTTTAACTATTGACAAAATTTTGGAATACGACTGCAGCCCGGAAGCATATTCCTATATAAAAGATTTAGACAGGGGTGGTTTAAAAGTGCCAAAAGAATTTTTATTAGAAGTAATAATAACAATGTTTAAAACTTTTAAAGTACTTATTAGTGAAATATACGAAGAACAATATATTGCAGCTACAAACCAAAGAGGTCTTTTATGCAAATTAAGTGTAGAGCATTTCGATTCAATTAATTTTGAAGATCTCGACAACTGTTTGTGCAACAGCAGAAAATCTGTTGTTGATAAAGTAACAATGATTTTTTCTAACATATTATTGAATAATTATACAAAAACTAAAAATGATGTTAAACGTGAGTCTAAGAAAAGAAAATTGAATACCTTTCATTTAACATAATAAAGAATTGTTATTGTCAATTAAAATTAATTGTAGTGTAGATACTATGTACTGTATCTGAACTAAATATTGTTTAATTTTTAAGTACAATGTTCTATTTTTTATTACTCTTTATTTCCACTTTAAATGTTTAATTTAGTACTACCAATAAGGCAAAAACATCCTTGATGATGGCAAGAAGAGCCTTTGGAAATAAATGTGGACTAAAACCCAAAATGGTCTACTGGTTATACACAACAGTGATAAGACCAACAATAACCTACGGTTCACTAGTATGGTGGCCAAAAGTAAATCAAAGACAGACAATTAACCAGCTTCTTAGTGTTCAAAGACTGGCGTGTCTCTGTATAACTGGAGCTTTCAGGAGTACTCCGACAGCAGCACTGGAAGCTCTTCTGCAACTTCCTCCCCTAGAGCTAATAATCAAGGGCGCGGCACGCATGGGAGCATACCGCTTAAACTGCACGGGCACTTGAAGAAGCAGCCAACAGATATGGGGACACTCCAAAATAACAACTGTAGTATCCGACCCAATGCTAGACATGGGTACGGACATATTAACAAAATACTCCTTTCACAAACCATTTGAAGTACGGATAAACCGTGAAGAGTGGCAACAAGGAGAACCACCAGACTTGCAAAAAAGCTTAGTATGGTATACAGACGGTTCACGCACAGACAACGGAACCGGAGCTGGAGTATACGGTAGTAAACCAAGATATAGCACCTCTATATCACTGGGCCAATCTACCACAATATTCCAAGCAGAAACATATGCAATCTTAGCAGCAATAGAAGAGAACATAAGAAGGGGGTATATGAACAAAACCATCCTTATCATCTCTGACAGTCAGGCAACTTTAAAAGCACTGAAATTAAACCAGATCAAGTCAAAGCTTGTCTGGAACTGCCTTTGTAGCCTCTTAAAACTGGCAAACTCTAACAAGGTAAAACTTGTGTGGGTGCCGGGACACATAGGCATAGAAGGAAATGAAAATGCAGATAAACTAGCAAAACAGGGATCTGAAAAACCATTCACAGGGCCTGACGGGACACTGGCCTTTCAGAAAACATCTGCATAACATAGGGCTATATAATGAAGATCCCATATGCAGACTATGTGGCAAGGAAGAAGAAACAGCCTCCCATATAATATTCGAATGCGAAGCCCTAGCTCGCAGAAGATTCCAAATCTTTGAAGGCATCATTCCCAATGAGATACAACCGCCAGCCAGTCTGATCAACAAACTCCTAGACCTGCTAAAGGGGGCGGATCTACTTGACAGTGACTAGCGACTGAAGGGGATACACAATAGGCCCAAGAGGCCGCAGTGTTAAAGGGCGTAACAAACCCTCCCCGTTTCAAATCAATCAATCAAAGATACTTGATTCATTTCTAAGATGGAGCAACAACTGGTCTCACTATTTTTTCAAGTAAAATCGGCAAACAATTAGAACAGTGCAAATCCCTTCCAATCTTAAAATTTCAGCCCATTGAAACAAACTTACCCGATATAGACTAAGCAATTTTACGTACAGATCAAAAATATTTATACCAAATATGTAGGGCAGTATCAGCAAGGGAATTTCTTTCACACCTGGAACACAGGCATCCTGGAGCGCTATCCCACTTCAGGTGGCATACTTGTGCCAACAGAATTTTGCGACTGTATGCTTCCAAAGAAACACCTAAGGAAGGTATTGCAATTTAAACCACATTTGTGACGAAGGTGTATGCTCCTACTTGGTTCAACATCAAACTCAAATCATCTTGTTTGAATGACCCACGTCATTTGTTAGACATGATAAAACTTTCCAGGTATTTACCACCACAAATTAGAAAGGTTTTAGATCTCGTTATTCAGCGTAATGCGTATTTCGCTTACCTTGAGAATATTAGACTTAGCATGTTAAACGATGAAAGAAAACATATTAGGGAATTAGGTTTGAGGCGAATTTTAAAATCAAGAACTACCTCTAGTGCAAGGAAAGTAAAGTTCAAAGTACCAACATTGAATTTCAGTGCAGAAACTTATGAACAACTTATTGACTGGCAATCATGTAAATTAAGTGAACCTCCCTTACTGAGAAAAATGCCAACAGAAACATTACGCAAACTAATAAAATCGGTTCCTGAAATGAACCTTATGAAATTTCCCTGTCATACGCAGGCCGTGGAAAGTGTTATAAGGTTGGTAACGGAAGCATCTTCAGCTGTTTTTGGAATGGAAGCAAAGGACGGTTATATAACAGCAAAACTAAAATCAAGAAATGATATGCCCAAATTTGATACCAAAAAGGAATTTAAGTAAGGAGTTTTAGTTAAGGTGGGTGGGTGGGATGGAACTCTAGGTACAGGTACCTCCTCGAGGTGACTTCTGGCTAGCTCATTATTTATTTATTTGCAAGTAAATAATGAATTAGCGAAAGCCCGTACAAATACATAAAAGCTCTTTTTTAGGAAAAATTTGATCGTTGTGTGGCAGCTGAAGATGATGAGCTAGAGGGTCGAAATTTTGCAGGGTTAATTACACCTATAGGTGGTAGTACAATTCTGTTACTAGCGCGTTTCTAAAATTGAAATAAATTAAAAAACGTCCATTTTCGCACCACCCTAGTACACACCCACCCACCCATCAATAAACAGACTCTTAAAAATTTGCTTTTTGGGTTTCTGAAGGTTCAAAACGCATTTCCGTGAAAATCTCAATCTTGAAAATTTTTATTATATAAATAATGTATGGGAAAGTAAAACGTGCATAAGTCAGTAAAAAAAGATGAAGTAGCCAAAAGTATAGGAAAGTAACAATTGTATAAATCAGTAGAAAGAGATAGAGTAGACATAAACCGAACAAAGATACATCATTGGAACAAAACATTATTAATAATTCGAACTGATAAAAGGCGCCTTTATAGTTTATGCTGGCTAAAGAAGAATCTTGCTATGCTTATAGTTACCTATGCCCATACATGTCTCTCACTGTTATGCTATCTAAATATAAATCTCCAGGATTGGTTTGATTTCGTTCTTCATTGTCAGTATGTATGTATATTAAATTTGCAGACATTAATTTTAACTCTGCGTTTACACTGTTGTGAACAGTGGAAGCCAATCCATTCATTTCTCTTGCAGTAATCACAAAGTCAAATGCCCTGTAAAAAATTTTTATTATTGGGAACAACTAAAAATTGTATGTAGAGGTACAGTACAACCTCGATAATATGAACTATATTGGACTGGGGATGATTGCATTACTTAATTATCAAATAGGACCATGGCAGTTTGAATTCATAATCTTATAAATCTACAATAAATATGCTGGACGATGGAGAAGTGGCCTATTTTGTCTGGTACCCATCAGTGAGTAATGGCGCCTTGTATCTTTAAAGTTTAATGTTTTTAAATATTTAAAGTTAGTGTAGTTTGTTCAAATTTCAAAATATCGCAAACTTTAATAAAAACTGCACCAAAGCGGTGGTCACAACGCTCAATTATCATTAGCGACATTACGGCTGCCTTGGTAACAACGTCTAATTTTCTAATTATCATCAACCCCCAATATTTTTCCTGGAGATAAATCCCATCTCAATTTTCCTTTCTTGGTCACAACCCTTAACTGCCCGTAACTATCTGTTTGGCCGCAACGCCCAATAGTTATTTTGGTAACAATGCCCAGTTTTTGTTTGGGTCACAACCCCCAATTTCCTTCTTGATAGCAATGCAGTCTAACTGTCTAACAATAATCGGGCGTTGTAACAAATGTGGTAGTTGTGATAAAGCGTAAAACTGAAAACATTTCAGTCCCTTGCCAAAGACTGTACGTAGAGGCTGATTGTTACGAAGCTTTATTCCCGTATAATATTGCACGCGTTGTGTCTTGTATTTCTCGCTCTTACTTTGCAGAAATGCAGCAGTATAAACAGGCGGGGCGCTTCGCCTGGACTTTCCTACCCTTGGGAAACTTTTACTTTTACTACGTTGAAAAGTTTTATCCAGAACATTGTAGCTCTACAGCATTGTCAGTACAAAATAAATGCACATTGATATCACTTCGCTAAGTGCAAATTCAACACGTCGTACAAACCGGCGACGTAAGATACCAGTCGTGCAACGAAAAAGATACAATAATTATGACGTGCAGTCAAAACGAGCTAAGCCATAACTACCACCTATTGGATATCCGGTCCGGCCTGTTTCTTTTTTCTCTTTTTAATGCGAAAAAAATCCATTGCTTAATTTTTTGGAAAAAGATTCTTTGGGATCAAAGAAACCAAAAAGCGAAAGGACAAATTCGTCCGCCATTAATTTTATGGGAGGGAAAAATTAATCCCCCTTAAATATTGCCGCACCTAAAAATTATATTGTAAATCCTATTCTGCTAACCATCATGAGCAGTTTAGCTTAAGCGGAAATTTTTAACGTTCCCTATTCATTAAATAACGACGCATGAATGGTCGATTTTCTAAAATTGATAGAGCACTGGGACACGAACCAAATTGTAGCTCATTTTCAGCTCTACGAGCTTACTAAATTTTAAAATAATGGTGTTGCCAGTTTTTGAGTAATATTTTTTTGAAAATGCCAAACATTTGATATTTTTCAAAAATGTGGTGCCAGTTTTTAAAAACAGTTTTTTGAAATTTTAGTATAATCTTTACTTCACATTTTTCAGCTGTTTAAAAATTCTCGTACACAGTAAACAGTAATATGGTGCCTCCTTAGAGCTATTGCTATTGATCTCTATACTTTCCTATACTGATAGTATAAGATACTAAAAACGCTATCAGTACTGCCAGAGGAAACAAAATCGACTATCGATTTAAAGCTTAATTGTTGACATGGGAGAGTTAGGAGTTTGTTAGAAAATAGCGTAGATGTTTGCAGGTTGTTGCGCTGAGTACCTAATTTCAAATATTTTAAATGAACAAAAACTAAACTAAACTCTAAATTTGATTGCAATGTTTAAATCAGTTATGGTAAGGCGGAGCCTCGCCCAACGAACCACTGTTGGTCAGTGGCGTAGCTATCATACCGCCAATAGTCGCACGCCTCTGAAGGTTTAGGGGCCTCTTGGGACTATCGGCAATAAAGAAATAAACATATCGAAATTCGGATTACGGATAGATTATAGATTTTTTTTTAACTCAAAAGTTATATAATACCGGGTGTTCACCGAACATGGCGCATCCCATTTTTTCTTTTATTTATAATAAATATAGTCCGGATTTCTAGTCTAATATTTAAATTATGAGGCAATCAATTATTAATAATTTGTGGCATAATTCTTTTAAATATATAGTTGGCGTATATGTAAAATTGTAAACGAATTATCTACAAACTTAGCATGGTAACACATCCGTATGTTTGACCTTAATCTAGCTTGTGCAGGTAGTTATTATTTATTGGGTCAACTGGAATTGAAGCTTATGTAATAATAAAATTAAATAAAACAGGGTTCATGAGCGTAGAATATGAATGGTCGTGAGTTTTAAAAGTACTTGACGAAACAATTTTATGAAACTGCAAACATTTTTTTAAAATTAAAGTGTAATATAGCAACCACGAATTAATGAAAATAGAACGTGTAAATTCGTTAATACAACGAGAAAGTTCTACGAAAGAAAAGTTTGGACTATTAACATTGATAAAGGGCGGAAAACCACCGTTGAAAAAATTCGTTCTCTTGTCTAATATGTTTCACGTATAACATAATGGATTTGAGTACGCCCATGGTTTTTGTTTACTTAGGTATTGAATTTTGTTTGCCCTTCTGCGACTAAAAGTCTGGTTAATAATAAACATATGAAATTTTAGTATGTTTTGTAGACTATAAAAACGCGCTATATGGACTAAAAATTTAAGGACATTTACTTTCGGTTTCACAAAAAAAGACATTAACTTTCTAATTTTTAATAAAACATTTTGTATATTTTTGCATACTCCGAACTAGGATAAGCTTCCGAGTCTGTCTATGCCGGTTAAGTGAAGATTTGACATCCTAAATATTTTTTTTTGTAATTTTTGTTCAGTATTAAGAGTGATTTGACTCACCCAAATTGATTCTAATCAATGTTCATACTGTTATTGTATTAAGTTACTGGCGCATTTGCGGTGAAAAATGAAAAAATTACTTGACAACGCTTTGAATGCCCTTTTCCCAAATAAAATTGTCTGGTAGGGTCCCCTTACTTATTTTGCGACTTGGCCAAAATATCCTAGCTACGCCACTGCTAATGGTTGCCATTGTTTGGAATATATCTTTTATCTGTGTTTGGAATATTAGAGGTTGGGATTGTGAAATATCACTGGGTGTATTCGGAAGTTGTACTGTATAATTTTTTATTCTTACTCGCATGGAACTCGAAAATCGGTAGTACCATTGTCATACTCTAAATGCATGTGTATGACACCATTAGTGGATTGCGTTTTCTGGGATAAAAGTACAGAAGTTTGCAGTTGCGTTCCTGAGGAAAAAAGTTCAATCAGTTATTCCTTCATAACTACTAGTTAGTGTTTCACGAACTTCTTGTTTTTGTCTTGCTTTTTCTTATTCTTGTCTTGTTCTTGCTGCAAGAACAAGAACAAGAAGTAGAACAAGATTTCTTGTCAAGACGTTTGCAAGAAACAAAATTTCTTGTTTTATGTAGATACATGAAACAAAAGTTTAAAAGCGCAGATTTTAACGGTTCTGGAACTGGGGTGTGTGAAAATAAAATGATACTGTAGTGCAAAATAATAATTTATAAGTTTTGTTGCAATGTAATATGAGCTATAAATCAGCTATTTTCATAATAGACCCATGATTAGGCAATAAGATAGCCCCTGCCAATTAAAAAATAAACAAGCACATTTTGTAGGTAGGCTCCAATCTGATCAATAAATTCAAAGCCAGTAAATTGTTCTACATTTAATATAGATAACTTTTAATAAGCAGTGCGTTTCAAACAAAATGCAAAATCAGTAATATCAAAACCAAGTTTTTTTCGCAAAACTGCTATTTTAGCTGTCATTTCTGTATAATAAAACAATGGGGAAACCGAAGCAGATGTAAAAGTCTAAAACTGACAGTTCAAAAAATAAATAAATAACGGTTTTTTTGCTATTTGTTTAATATGTGCTTCATTTAGAACGCACCGATAAAATACAAAAATTAAATTGTTAATGCAAAGAAACGAAATAAAATATATATTTAAGTATAGTATGTATGTTAGTCTACTAACTACCAAACGCGCTAACAAAATATAAAAGTTTTTTAGTCAATACTACGCGGCACAAAGGCGTTTAACGAGTAGGCGCACGCGACAGGAAGCCGGTGCCGCTTTATCGAGATTCGATAGCTCGGGGAATCCCCCAACTAGCAAGAGCAAGAACTAAGCAAGAGTCTTGCTAGCAAGACAAGAATTAAGCTAGCAAGAAAATTGCAATACAAGAAGTTGCCGAGCAAGACAAGAAATCTTGTTTTGTGCATTACTACTACTAGTAGAGTCAAAATTGTATTTTAAAAATATACAGGGTAGCTCAAATTATTTCTTCAGTCTTGTGGCCTACTGCAATTAATAACATAAAAACAGTTTAATCCAACCGCTAAATTCACCGACTTATTTTTAACGTTTCATTGGTTCAGTTCTTTGGTTACTAGTTATACAGTTTTTTTGAATTGAACTGCACATTACATTTTCAAGATTAGTACTCGTTCATTCGTATAGTAGAACAGATTTTACTGAATTAGCATTGCAGAATAATAGCTACCAATTTTAGAACTGTATTATTTCAAGACTAAACTAGTTATATGGCTCACCCTGTCGAATTGAGAATATTTATCATAAACAATTACCACAAAACGGACGTGAACCTCTAGTTACCAAATACATAACTCCATCACCTTCAACATCTTCTCCTAGTCTTCCCAAATCGGTTCTATAACTAGAATCTAAGGCAAGTTGACTTCCAACTGTACTTATTTGGGGAAAACAATGACCTTTTTGAAAAGATCCCAGTCCTCCTTTACACCTATATGCTATAAATTCGCACTCATGTACTTGTAACGCTTTTCTTTTTAATGTTTCTAAGAATAATTCCCATGATCTAATATGGCTACATGCAACTTCCCTCGTAAGGCTTCCCTCTGAAATCAGCAAAAATCAATCTTTGAACCTCTTAAGCGTAAACAGGAATATATGTCACCCACCAAAGTGAGACATGACAACAGATGCTGTACCATCAACACAACCTGGTTGTTCAAAGCCTCCATTTGGAAAAAAATCTACATGTCCGATTGGTTCGAGTAAACCAAATCCTTCCGTGAAAAACTGTAGGCATAATAGTGCTTTAGTGTGTGTAACAAACTTGAATTACCCAATTAAATTCTTACAGGGCTTGCGTCTGTGTGTATCGCATCCACAAGAACAGCATCGTCCTTATCTAATTTTCTGGATTTTTCCCTAAAATTATTGTGCCTAAATAAAGGACTGGCTGCATCCAAACCTGCAAAATAATGATGCAACAGTCATGTTAGTGTACGTGCATTTCTAATATATTTTAATATCTTACAAAATAATTTTTCAGATCTTTGAAAACATGATTTACAAATGATTAAAAACATGTTTCAAGAATTAAATGGGAATATATTACCTGTAATTCTGCCTATTAAATATCCTCTGTTTTTAAGCGACTCTGATGCACATCCAGCTACATGAGCTCCTAAGGAAAATCCTATTAAATGTATATTTTGTGGTTTTAATCCATAGTTAATCATGTGTAGCAGAAGAATTCCCAATTGTCTTCCAACAATTTCCGTATTTGCTGCAGCATTTGCATACTGTGGGCCTCGTGCACCCTTTTCCCAATCTGTTAGAATTACATTGCAGTTACACTGGAAATTAAAGAAGATGTATACTTTCATGCCTATAAAAAAACTGACATCTGTTTAGTGACTGCTATTAAATGTAATTGAAAACTTTTATTACAAAATAATCTATATCAAATTTGGCTCGTATATTATTCCCTTTCAGTGTTTTAATTTTTGACAAACTGTAGAGTTTACCAAAAGCATATGCTAATGTTGGAAAGAACAACAATTAGGAGTTAATAAAATAAAAAATTGTTTCTACTTTTGTTGTGCTTTCTGATTATTGTGATAAAAATAGAAACATATTTTGTAAATACCTAGGCTTTTTATCTTCCTCGCCATTAAACGAAAACTGTAATAATTGTCGTAGAAAAGGCAGATGAAATAGCTTTGGAATATACTGCAAAATATACTTTATTTACGATTTCTATTCATTTTTATTTTAAGGGGAGTTATTAATTTTTATCTAATCGAATTAAACATTTATCTATTTATGTAACAAATCCGCATCCCTTCTACCTATCTGACCATTCTCTGCCGCTGGGCCCAGTCCGCAACAGGCCAGGTCTAAACGCGTCCATTATATAAGGCGGATATTCGCACATACCGCAATACAGTATACCTTTCGTCGCCATTTAAAAAATTGTGTTACCGCGTAAACGGTCGGACGATTGAGAACGAACCGACAGCTTTCAGTTCATTTGCAATTTAAAATTTGTGCTACATGCAACGAAGAAGCAGCCTACTTGATTTAATAATGTTTGAAATCTCAAATGCACGGAAGCACAGAATACATTACAGAACCATTGTAGTAACTAAATCTATACTATCATATAATAAATACTTATGCTGTGTAATAAGCTTTGCAAAAAATTTTTTGTACAAAAAGTTGGTATAATTGGATTATTTATGGTTTACTTTTCATCTTTAGTTATCGTTGAATAACCATAAACTATAACGTTCGGCAGTAATTAACACTAAACATGTAAAGCTGCGCCTTGCGTATTAGACTAACGCACAGCGGTTCAACTCCAGAGAGGAC
The DNA here is from genome assembly GCA_958336395.1 of Ctenicera cuprea. NCBI lineage: Eukaryota > Metazoa > Arthropoda > Insecta > Coleoptera > Elateridae > Ctenicera > Ctenicera cuprea. The sequence continues at coordinate 35,408,903 of OY284491.1, read as the reverse complement.
TATTGAAGGCCTCTACCTTCCTGTTTTTTGTTTATTAATTTATATTATTTTTTCAATGCATTCATGGGGAAAGTATAAAATATAACATTGTATGTACTTTCTTCCAATAGCAGAAAATTAATATAGCAAAGTATGACAATGTTATTACAAAGAACATTTATAACTGGGGCTGAAAATTTTAGCCACTTTTATTATTAAAAATGTAAAGGCAAAATTACATTTTAGGAACTAGCACTTATATTTAAGGCAAAATGAAATCAGAAATAGGTCACAAAAGTGTTATCAAAAAATATATTTCGCGACCAAAAAAAGATTTTCTACATTTATAATGAAAAGTAAAAGTTGCTCAAAAATATAACAAAAAGGAAATGGCTGTAGTGCCAACAATTCTTTAATAAATTAACAAAATATTTGCTTTTGCTATATCAAACAATGAGATTGTCAATATTTGTGGAGTGAAAAAAATATTTCCACTTCAAAGGAAGCGACTGGAATGTACTTCAAATTTGGTGATTTACTGGCAGTAATGTTAACTAAAATAAATTTTATAATAACAATAATGAGGAAAATCCCTTTAGTTCTCACAAGAACAATTATTAGTACGTTCAGTAGTACATTTCGGCTGCTAAGCCGTCATCTTCAGTGAACTGAAACGTAAGAAACGTTTCTTACGTTTAGTTCACTGATGATGGTCGTTTAGCAGCCGAAATGTACATCTGAACGTACTAATAATTGTTCTTGTGATAACTTAAGAAGTTTTCCTCATTATTGTTATAATTTTCTCACAGTCGTTTTTTTTTTCTTATTTAGTTTTTATATTCTTTATATTGTTGCTACTTTACCGACCTCGAGAACATCACTGACGTAACTTCAGATAAGACAAGAAACAGAAAGACCTCCCTCCCTCTTTCTTCCGTGGCAGAATTAATTGGTTGGCGAAGAGCTGTAAAACCTGCTGCATGTGCAAAATATTTTTGAAGGTTACTTCTATTAACTCGCTCTTCGAAATATAGCAAGGAGCAAAGATACAGGTTATGAGTCACAACCTATGAAAATGTAAGAGTGTGGATAAGAATGCCACGGTGATTGGCTTCGCTATCAGGCTATAGCGAGGTTTTATAAAACGGTGTGAAGATAACGTCAAAAAGAAATAGAACAAAAAGAACTTATTATTAGCATTGACTATACTCTTATAGACCCGCAACGTTTACGAATTATTACATTTCTTGAAATAGTAGTAGACGTGAGCGACAGGTTGCGCTGTTTGTACTAAGAGATCTAGAAAGCAGTCAACCAAACAAGTTATAAACAACACTCTTAAATAATAATATGCTGGTCGATTGTGATGAAGGGTCTGTCCTGGTCGGCCTATGCCAGTTCGACCGCCAAAGCAGGTAGCTGATGTTCTAAATATATTCAAAACAAGAGAAACTGTCGTTACACGTAAACTTATAATACTGAAAGTTGATAATTCGGATGTCGGACAGGAATGGCTATAACATCTCTATTTGGGAACAACAAAAATATACAAAGAATAAAAGATATATTTTTTAACTAAAGCTAATTGATAGGCGGAGTTAAAATCACGTAAATGCCGGAAAAGTTTTCGATTTGCCTTAAGTTGTTCTATCAGATTCCGTGCTCAAATTTTCAAAACTTAGTTTTGAAAAAACAACGTTGCCCAAAAAAAAGAGGTCTAACTTCCGTTTCCGGTTTCGGATTTTTTTAAAAAGCTTAACTGGAACTACACTTTTCGATATACCTCTTGCTTTTAAATTTCATCAAAATCGGCCAGTACTTTCGACTGTAGAAGCGTCACCCACAGACATACATTTAAAAAAAAAACTTTTTTGGGTTCTTTGAGTACACCTTGCACGTACAAAAATGGTACAAAATATTATACAATATTTGCATTGCATAGCCTGCGGTGTAGGTAATAGCACAAAGTTGTAAGTGACGCACGTCATCATTGTTGAAAACGTAACCGAAATTTAAAAAATTTTAACCGTAACCGAAACGCGAAACGTTATTTTATTTCGATTTATGTCCCTGGTTTTATTGCATGAAACATTAATTAACCACTTTTTAAATTTCTAAGTTTATCACAAACACCCGCATTTCCTACTCTTACAGCAAGTGCCATTTAACCTTGCAAAAAAAATGACGATAAGTTTAAAAGGCGAGAAGCCGTTACACTCTCAAGCAAAAGCAAGGTTTTTTATTACATTTCTAGTTTCTTTGCTGTATTTTTTATACGTAACCTAAATTATCGTTAATCCCTCCTCAAAGCAAACTGTTTCTAACCTTATGGCGCACGACCTTTTAATTTGTCAAAAAATCCACAATTTTTCGTAAACCATAAATAAATTGACTTTCACTTTTTAGTAGAGTGTACCACACTGTCCAACAGCCAATTAGAGCTAGTTTAAGTTACGACTACCGACGAAACAAAGCGTAAGTAGCCGAATCAAAGCCCACTAAAATTTGCAAGGTTAGGTGGCACATGCTGTACATCTCTCGATGTCCATACAGTTTCTTTATATATGCGCACTAATATTAAAAAGTTTATTAAAAAATCAAAATGAATAATGCAAAAACTGCCTTCCAGGAATTACAATACTCCAGTCAAATCATACAACTCCGAATATCATAGCAATATCTCGGTCAAATATGAAAATAACACTTGCATGCGACCATTCTAAAATCGCGCCTTTTTACAAGGAATCCGACGCTTTCAAACTTGTGAAGATCGGATTTACGTAGCGCACAATATAACGATTTTTGTAAAAGTGAAAATATCTCGGTCAAATTTGAAGATAACACTTGCATGCAACCATTCTAAGAACGCGTCTTTTCGCAAGGAATCCGACGCCGTCAAACTTGTCAAGATCGGACTTACGTAGCGCACAATATAACGATTTTTGTAAAAGTGAAAATATCTCGGTCAAATATGAATTTGACGCACGTCATCATTGTTTACGTTTACAGTAAAAGGACATTCCGGTTCATCGCCTTTCTTATCGCTTTTTTGATGCATTACTGTATTTGAAAAGAGCGATTTGTCACTATCTGATTCACAATTTGCCTGGTCATATATAATTATATTTAAATTCATATTAATTATGTGTCGCAAATTTGTCCGAAATGTATATATTTATATAAACATATTTTCAAGGATGTCTTGATTTAATCTTGACGTAAGCAAAAACGGGATACCTTCCTTTTTTAGATCTGCGTAAAGGCTTAAAACAGCCGTAATTGAGAGCAAAAGCCCTTCAAAACAAGGGGGATTTTTCCGTTTCTCAACTGTTTCCCATTGACAAATCCAACTAAGAGCGGCTAAACTAAAAACCTAAAGATCTACAATACCATTCTGTCGTCGCCGATTTTAAGTGTTTACACGTGTTTCTATTGTAGGTCGAGTTTAAAGTCCCTACCCAAAAAATGCTAAATGACGTACGTTTCCAACAGTAGCAGGTATGCGACGTAGAACTTAGTATAAACTAGACGCATGGCGCACAGCGCCCCTTAGTGTAGTCGTCTTCAACTTAAGCGTAAACGAATTACATTGGTTGCGTATCTATAAAGGTATATAATCAAAGTTATTAGCTATTAAGTATTTATCTATTGTTCCATTTGAGATGTTTGTAAATTATTTCTAAAATATTAGTTAAAAATTAATTGATATATTTGTTTATGTTCAAATATTTGTAGCTACAAGAACATTTCACTTGGATTGTTAACCCAGACAGGTACGCCCTCTAGGTCGTCAATACGTACAATAGGCATTTTAGACAAAAACATATATGGTTCAGAACTTTTTACTAAACTAAATGTTATGGTGATACAGTTATGGATTTAATATATACATTTAATATACCGAGTGTTGATGAAACATGGCGCATCTACGTTTTTCTTCTATTTATTAAGATACACAAAGGAAATTTTAGCTGTTTTATAGACCATTAAAACGCATTATAAGGGCTAAAAATTAAATATGAACTTTTTTATTTTTAAGGTATCACCCTCTATATTTCTGCATATTCGGAATTAGGATGAAATTCTGAGTCTGTCTATTCCAAATAAGTGAAGATCTCAAAAGTATTTTTTTTATAATTTTTGTTTACTATTAAGACTGCGTTGACCAACCCAAATCGATTCTAATCAAGTTACCTACTGTTATTGGTCATAAATTTTTGTTTCTTATTATTGATTAAATTTACTAGCAACGCTATTTTTCTTCATTTGTTTTAAAAGGAGTATTAGATTTGGGATGGTTTTAAATAACTTTTTGCTAGAAGATAAATTTAAAATGTTAATGAAAGGCTGTAAATTTTGAAATAATTGCCTAATTTCCCATTCCAAAAATTTCAAATGTGGTCTTCTTAGTCCCTTAAAACATTTACGTAAAACATTTTTCTGTCTTTTAAACAGTAAAAAAAATATCGACCACCTGTATATTATTTAGAGGAAGTAAATGACCTGAAACAGTACAAGGGATACATGCGATACCAAAAGTTAGGTCACAGTTGCCTAGATTACAGCCACTATTAAATACCTAAATTGTATTAATTTTTCTATCAAAACGCACACGTTGATAATGACAACATTTTAAAGATAATTTGCTTAGCAGCATGTTAGCAGTGTCTACGGTTGTCCTCTGTTATTCTTCTCTATTGTGAGAACCGCACGTATCCAATTACTAATTATTATATTATAATACTACCATTATGGTGTAATATGAGAAACATTTCGATTTTTTGTCAATGGGTCGTTACGCTATAAGGATAATTAAATCGAAGGTAAGCTGCATTGTTACTGCATCATGCACAGATCACTACTTAAGTACAACAGTAAAATAATTATTTCTATCTACTTTTATTATTTATATAACCATTGTGTCCCAACTGTGTAGGTAATTTACTAGTTTCTACTTCAAATAGATAGCGTGTATACTGTATAAGCTACTCTACACGTGACTTAAAAGATATATTTTTGTATATCCATACTTTATTACTTATTATAACATTGTTTTAGTTCATAGTTCCATTAATTAGAAAAATATTTAGACAGTTTTTGAGCATTGTAACTACTCCTGAGTAAATTGACATAATAATAGTTTGCAATTCTTACTATTTTTAAATACGCGTCTACGCTTTCCAGTGCTCCACCTTCGTTCCACCTGCTCATGTAACCATGTATAATTATCTTGGCAGTTTCCTTGGGGTCGAATTTCGATTGATTAAGCGACAACCCTTTGTCTTGATAATGTAAAATTTCCGGGTGCGAAAACTTGGTATCTCTTCTAAATAAGACGAATTTAGTATCAATGACATCTGGACTTTCAGGTACCTTCGTTAATGGTGATCTTTTGTGCGGCATTTCGAAACATCCTACAGTATCTGTAAAATAGTAATTATTTTTATACTAAGAAATGCAACCAAATGATAAAACAAGAGAAAGTTGTGTTCTTTAAATCCGCAACAACTTTTTTTGCAATTACTATATAATGTGGTAGTACAGTGGTCACGAGGCAACTAATCAATTTGATAAAGTTGCATCAGGAAGTTATGTAGAAAATGGTTTGAGACAGGAAACTGTCTTCCAAATGAAACATTCTTACGCAGCTGTTAATGGTTTCCTAGTTCCTTCACATTATCTTGAAAAGGATGTTTGAAATAAACTTTAAAACAAATCGAATACTAATAAAATAAAAATTGCGCTGGGACTTTCCTATGCTTTCAATACTATTATTCAAAAACATTTAATAATATGACAAGATTGTAATCCCAACGGTTGACATACAACCAAATATTTGCCTGCATGCAACGTTAAGACAAGAATACAAGTATAGTTCGAAACCAATAGAATGTTTTTGAAGTGAAACTTCTTTGCCGACAGGAGTAATTACGAGAATATGAAACGAAAGTGATGGACGGAAGTAATGTCGAATAGATGCAAACTAAAGCGATTAATGCTCAGTTGTGCCATCACAGTCACACGACTCTAAACAAGTGCATTTTGTTGATTTGCTTATACACCCAGCCTACAACAGCATATCTAGGGAGAGATATGATTTGATTGAAGATTGAATTACTTTCGAATTGTATAATAATTCCTCTTACAAAAAAAATATTTAAATTTAAATATTGACATTTAAAACATTAATAACATTTGTATCTGAAAATACGTTAGAAATTGATGAAATTTCTATGTAAATTCGGTAAATGGTAAAAGCCACTTACATAAAACTTTTTTTTTCTGCCTAAAGCTAAATCATACCGACATATTCTTGTTAAATGCGTTATTTGATACGCAAAATGGCCATTTACGACCTTTTTGATCGTTAGCGAACTTTTAATTAATAAAAATATGCCCAGATCGCCAGTTTTCAAATTTGTCGTTTTTTAACAAATATAACGTAATATCTCGAAAAGTACTTGGCATATCGACATTATGTTTTTTTAAAAGCAGATGTATCAGCGCTGTCTATGATCTAATTTTAATTTCCCACAAGAAAAATTATTTTTGCCCAAATAAATTAGGAGTATAACTTTTTGTTTTATGTAGTGAACTTTTTACTAAGCGACAAACTTTTTATTTATAGATTTTAAGATACATGCAGCGAACGAAATTAATAATTGTAAAGCGAAAAATAGATATCATACGGCCTTGATTTTGATGGTATGAATTTTTTATCAAAACGCCCGCCGCTTGCCGTATCGTAGGCGTAAGCCTTAATAGTGCTTAAAGCTGTATACATATAAAAATAACTTTAGTTAGTTGTACATTTTCGTTAATAATTATTTTTAAACCTGTAGCTCGTTAATTGCTTTTTATTTTGTTATATCAAGAGATCAAAAAAGCTGATCCTCAGCGGGCTGTGGAATGAAAAGTCACATCTGTGCTAGACTAAAGAAATGTTTATAATGCCAGATAATAATTAAAACCTAACCTGAAATTGACATTACAAACATTTCCTTAGTGTAGCAAAGACGTGAGTAGAGGGGCTAGGGGCGTCCGAGGGCAAAACTCCCATAAGAAATGTACAGGGCAAAAAGTTGCTACTTTACATCCGGTCTGGTTGTTATCTAGACCTTGAGTCAGGTGATAAGGAGTAACCGTCCACGTGTGGGCATCTAACCTAAGGTGTACATCCGGGTTGATGCTAGTCCCTGTGCTGATAAGGAGAACCGTTAAACCGCAACCCCTGAAAAAACCGTTGGTTCAAAAATGCGCGGCCTAAAAAATGTGATAAGGAGATTGACGGTGACGCGCGCCCCACCCCCCACCCCGAAGGGAGCGGCCCCCGAAGACGCCTTGGCCTTGTGTTTGAAAATGCATGCATTCTTATATGAAAAGGTGATTTTTAGCTGTAATTTCACTAATTTTACATGGGTTCTTATGGCAAAATAGCACAAATTTACCTAAATTTAGATGATCTTAGAGACAACCGGAAATGATGTTCTGTCGTCGGTACGTGTAACCTGTATTAAATTAAGGTGTGGGAGGAGCATCTTCAATGGTTAATCTAGACCAGCATATAAAAAACATTCGTGTATTTAAGAAAGTACTTCATAATAAAAGTAAAAAAGAACTACTATTGTTAGTGTTAAAAAAGTTCCAAAAAGATCAGGAAAAACTGAAATACGACATAACGCTTAGTTATATTATAATAAAACTCAGTCAACTTACGATATCTAACAATGTTTCGCCAAGCAGGTAAGAAATTTTTTGAGGATGCTTTAAATTATATATTTTTTAAATTGTATTTAATTAAAGATATTGAGTACCGTCCTAATTCATACCCTGAGAGGGAGTGCCCCAGCATTGACAAGGCATTGAAATCGTACGAAGATGCTCTGGAACGGGAACAGCGTATGTTGTCTGAAACGCAATTATGGCTGAATAAATCAAAGACCAAACAAGTTAGAATCGGATTAAGTCCGGCCCTGAATTTTACACCTACGGTCAAGATAGAAGACGCTCTGGGGCGTGGAGTGGTGTTTTCATCGGAAGATTTTGCAGTCTTGGTATCTATGAGCCCCGATTGGGAATCCCAACAAGCGCAAACTATTGGAGAGTGCAGTCTTACCTACATGTCGTATGCGAAGGCCATCATGATCTCCAAATCTTCATACAACGTCATATTGGGTTATAAAAGCTATAATCAGCTGTTAAAAATGGCCGATCTTATAATTGCCAGACTTAATTTATTACAAACTCAAGGCTTTAATGAATATTATAACACAATGATTCTAACAGGCACCAAAACAGATTTGAAAGATATATTAGATAAGGCTGTAAACGGGCATAACCGGTGCTGTATGTTGGAAATGTATTATATACACTCAGAAAAATTACTTAACGATATGAATCAAAGTTTGTTGTACTAATGTTTAAAATAAAGGAATAGGTGGTAAATTGTTGTATGCATTGTATTTATAAAACAGTGTAAGACTTGAAAAAAATATAATTATATTGATAAAGAAACTGTGGTTTTAATTGATGGAAATAATAAGGAAAATAAAACCAATACATATACGTTATCTGTTGCGGTTTACTGAACTAACATGATAACACAAAATGTTTAATTATGTAAAATTCTAGACACCAGAGATCATTCCAATTAGCATAATTTTTGGCGAGTTTCATTACAGATAATATCTAAAACAAATAATATTATATAGAATAATTTAGTTAATTCATAGAGGAAACAAGTTGAATGATAAGGCGTCGTAACCGCACTCACTGATAAGGCTTAAAATTATATTTAATGAATAAAGAAATAATTTTTCTTCGTAGGGAAATTAATTTAGACATGAGATCTTACATCTGTCGTAAAATGCCTAGGTATTTTGAACACTACTATAGTAGTATAGAATTGAGAAAAACGTTTAATATACTTGTCCTTATCTCATAAAGATTACAGCAATCTACTTTAGCAATAATACAGTCAATTTGTTAGTTAACAGAGGGCGCTAGTAGTATCATAACTTAAAATAAATACCTAATTCTTTATCTGAGCGCGAGCGTGATTAAAATTAAAAATTTTCAAAATAATGCAGTCGGGTTGTGCTTCGAAATACATGTATTCTTATGGGAAAATGTGACTTCTTCGGTGAAATTATACAAATTAACATTGTTTCTTATAGAAAAGTAACACAGATTCGTGGATTTTCACCAGAATTTAGAGAACATTTCTTTTCTCAAGTTGTAATTGATATCAACCAATGACAATCCAGTATTTACCAAATTAAAAATTTTCGCTTTAAGCATGAATAAATAGAAATAAATATTATTTATAGCTCTACTGATAAGCACCTATAATTGTTTCCTGCTTTTACTGATAACACCGTTGCTAATAACTCAACCTCGCAAAATTTCAAAAACTTTCTTAAGTAATGGATTCATAATTGTCGTTTGTATCCAAATGTTCCCAGGGCCCAAACAGGTCTAGAATGCTTAGCACGATAAGTAACAAGCCTTATTAAAAGTCATTGTATCCATATGGATACAGCATGCCTTACAGGGTTAAGAGTCCATTAAACAACATGGATAAGTCTGTTTGTAGCTATAACAATTCTGTCATTTGTTATGTCCTATCTGAAAAAAATAAAAATGATTACTGTTTTTCTTTTGTAATTTTTGTAAGGGGGCCTACAGCAGAAGTTCTTTAAAGGGAAGTGATAATTAGCTTTTTATAAAAACCATACTGTACTGTTGAATACGGGGTCCTGTAGGTAAATTACTGAAAAGGCAACTTTTTTAAATTATAAATATTCTCTAAACATTAACGACACCTCCAAACCCCATTTGTTAGGAGGGGTACCCCCTTCCGGGGGCACCTGATGTTAGCCCCGCTAAAATTTAACCGTTTTAACCCAGCTGTAAAAATACAAATTTATTTAATTTTTATGTTATCTACCTATAGAGAAAAATATCTTACCAAGAAACCCATAGGGCAGACGGGAAATCCCTATCCTTGAAGACCTTATACAAACTTTTGTAATTCATAATGGTCATATTTTTAGTGATCATTTTCTTAAGTCGTTGGGGGGGCGGGGGTTCATCATCCTCGAAGACAAGTACCGTGGACTCCAATAAAATTTTTAATTATTAATTTAAAATATTAAAATTATAGTGCTTGGACGGTTGCCTACCCACTCAGGGTCTCATGACGTCATCATTAACTTAATGGGTTACTTGGAGCGCTTTCTTAAAAATGTATAAGTATTCCTTACGAACGTCCAACATAGCTTTCTTAATAATACTGGTTAAGTTCAGCATTATTAAATGCATAATTATTATTTGTTTATAAAAAATACTACATAATCAATAGCTAAAAACTACACTGATGTTAATTAATTTCATGGGGGAAAATATCAAAAAACCGATCTCAACACAAACATCAAATGCGGATCCCTGTAATTAAACAATAGTCGTGAGAAAAGGCCTTGCAAGCTACAACAAATTAAAACATTTACACCCAACCGAATTCAGGTATTTCAGATCAGAATAATCCTGAAGTTACTGTTTAGTTTTACCGAGGGCTTCTCAGAGAAAACTCTGAAACTCGTTTTCTTGTAACCCTCTAAAATTTGTATACAAAACGGTTCAATGAAATAAATTAAAATAGGAAGTCAGATAAAATTATTATCTACCATGAGAGGATACCCAGGGTAACATCCCCTGCAAACCTTCCCAACTTATCTATCTTATTGACCGTACTTAGCGGCTGTATGTAGCGGTACCTATTAATAATATAAATACTTTTGCAGGCAAGACCTTAATTATAACATTAGCCTACTTGCTAATTTGGTTATAAGCGGGCTTAATAAGCTTTAATTTGTAACGGGATGAAGTTGCCTTCATTTGGAACTTGTTCAAATCTGCACCAATAGATTTCAATCAGCTGTTTTATATGGCTAAGGCTCTCAAGCAAGCACTCGAGAACGGTCTCAAAATTTCGAAAATCCACAGAATTTTAAAATTTAAGCAGTCACCCTGGATGAATTCCTACATTGAACTAAATACGCGCATGCGTCAGAGCGCTAGGAACGATTTTGAAAAGAATTTTTACAAACTTATGAATAATGCTGCGTTTGGTAAAACAATGAAAGACATGCGCAAGCGCAAGATAATAAAACTCGTAAGCAAGTGGGACGGCAGGTATTCCGCCAAAGTACGGATTGCATCACCATATTTCCACAGCCGACTTATATTAAACGAAGATCTGGTTATTATCGAACTAAATAAAACTGAAGTGAAAATGTGTAAACCTATTTACGTTGGTATGAGCGTGCTAGACATATCTAAAACAAAGTTGTACGAGTTCCATTACGATTACATGCTTCCAAAATACGGGGATGATTGTAAAGTGCTCTATACCGGCACCGACTTATTTATCACATAGGATGTCGAGACATCTATGAAGATATGAAAGCGGCCATTGACCGCTTTGATACTAGTGGATATCAGCCTGGAAATTCCTATGGAATTCCGCTTGTAAATAAGAAAATACCTGGACTGATGAAAGATGAACACAATGGGGAAATACTGACCGAATTTGTGGATTTACGTGCTAAAATGTATAGTGAAAGAGTGAACGGTAAAGATGCAGGTAAAAAAAAAACGAAGGGGGGTGTAGGGTTACGTGGTTAAACAAACATTAACTTTTAACGACTATGTAAAGTGTTTACACGACAGTGAAATATCTATTGAAACAACAAAATACTATTAGATCTATAGGACATAATGTATATAGTTTAAGGCAAACTAAAATAGCTTTAATTCCGCGTGATAACAAGCGGCGATTGTTACCGCAAACGACCTTGGGGCCATTATAGCCTGATGAATCATTGATAAGTTTTGTATATATATTTACGTGTATATTTACATAAATAAAAATCAATGTTATAATGTTTGTCTTTTATTGTATAACTGCATACATTTTATTATTTGAAAACAACATTTTTCGGGAGCGAAAACCAATCTGTGCCAAGAGCATGAGGCATGCAGCGTGGGATATTATTTCAAGCATGATTATGACGGTTCGTTATCTTTTTACCGGAGTTACCGCGGACCCGAGTGTATGAAATGGTTCGTTAAGGAGCTGAGACAGATAGTCGAGGACGTTGAACCTGTTCATTAGGCCCCCGCAACCTATGAAATCAACATCGCAACAAGAGCGGGATTTTCAAGCTTCAACAGAGTGCTACATTTGCAAGAAGCCTTTTACCGTCGAGGACATTCCCGTGCGTGATCACGACCGTTTAACATCCGACTTCCGGGGCGCGGCCCACGAGTCCTGTAATCTCAATTTTAAAGACAGTAAAGTTATTCCGGTTGTGTTTCACAATTTAAGCGGGGTGCGACTCTCATTTCTTAATTCGAGGCGTGGCAGAAGAAATCGAGGGAAGCACCTACCTGTTACCCGTAAATAAAGAAAAGTACATTTCCTTTACGAAATCCGTGAAGGATAGTGAAATAAATTTAAGATTTATAGACTCATGTAGATTTATGTCCAGCAGCTTAGAACAGCTGGCATCATACTTGGACAATCTAAAAAATTGTGCGGAAAGAGTTTGCAGACTTGGGCGAAGCCAAGTTCCGGATTCTAGCGTGTAAAGGTGTATTCCCATACGATTATGTGACGTCATGGGAAAAAATTGACGAGCCACATCTACCATCTATAAAAAATTTTGAAAATAAAACTAGGTACGGCCGACCTAAAAGGGTTGGACCACCCCGATCAGGAAGAGATACTTTAAAAACACCTGTTACACCTCATATTCCTTAGACGCAGCCCATTACGTAAGTGTGCTAGCCCTAACGTGGGATGCCATGCTGAAATACACAGGTGTTGAACTAGAGCTGCTAACCGATATTAATATGCTTCTCTTTGGGGGAGCGTGGTATTAGAGGTGGGGTTAGCCAGTGCAGCACAGGTATGCCAAGGCCAACAAAAAAATACACGCCCGACTATGACCCCTAACAGCAGACAAATTACCTGATGTACTATGATGTAAACAATCTGTATGGATGGGATAATGTCCGTATATATGCCTTATGGAAAATTCGAATGGTGTTACAATGCTCAACTGGACGTCACACAAGTGCCTGATGATTCACCTGTGGGGTACATGTTGGAGGTCGACCTTGAATACCAGGTCCCCTTGCACGATCGGCATAAAGACCTACCGTTCTGTCCTCAAAGAATGATACCGCCCGGAGGCACTGAAAAGAAACTGCTAACAACACTTTACTCTAAGGAGCGTTACGTCATCCACTATAGGGCTCTCAAGCAAGCTCATAAACATGGGCCGTTTTGACCTAATTCTGTACGATGTATAATATGCTGGTCTTCAGGTGGTGGAAAAACAGAATGTCTGTTAAGTTTAATCAAGTCTGAAAACGGTTTAAAATTTCAAAATGTATTCATTTACTGCAAGTCACTGAACCAACACAAGTACCGGCACCTGGAACGCTTACTGAAGTCAATTGCCAGAATAGGGTATTACCCATACAGCGATAAGGAAGAGATAATATCAGCCAAGGATGTCTCTCAACATTCGTTAATGATATGCATGTGATAAGCAGGACGTTATGCGGGATTATTTTAGCATGGGCAAACATAGCGGCGTGGACTCGTTCTATCTCTGTCAGACGTACTCTAAAATACCCAAACAGCTGATACGCGATAACGCTAACATGATTGTTCTTTATAAACAAGATGTATTAAATTTAGAACATGTGTACAAAGACCACGTGGGTACAGATATGTCTTTCGATCATTTTCTAAAAACGTGCTCCACTTATGAAACGTACATTAATAGTGAAGGTGGGTGGGTACCTATTAGGCTCTGCTTGTGGAGTTCCACCCAAGCATCAGCTGTACAGGCACAGGTACGGAACAGGTAGGGGATAGGTATGGAACAGGTATGGGGTAGATCTGGAACAGGCATGGGGCAGGTCTGGAACAGGTAGGGGACAGGTATGGAACAGGTACGGAACAGGTATAAACAGGTCTGGAACAGGTACGGAACAGGTATAAACAGGTCTGGAACAGGTATAAACAGGTCTGGAACAGGTACGGAACAGGTATAAACAGGTCTGGAACAGGTATAAACAGGTCTGGAACAGGTACGGAACAGGTATAAACAGGTCTGGAACAGGTATAAACAGGTTTGGAACAGGTATAAGGTCTAGGCCTGTTATGTTCGGGAGGTACCTACTGTAATTAGCAAAGCAACTCATAACTTTAGCCATATTCATCACCCTCACATACCTCACAAGGACCTTATGTAGAGACAGTTAGAGCTTTGCTCTCTGGTGGGTAACTTACCATAACAGTTGTTGAGATCAAGGCATGGGCGTGTTAAATGATCTTCTAATTTTTAAGACGTTAAGAAGCCCTCTTAAAATTTTCATTAGGATCGAAATGAGCGGGTCATACATGGAAACGATACTCAATAAGTGAATAAATAATTTGGTTTAATAGTACAAGGGTAATCAGAATACTGAACAGGTGTTAAGCTGGAAATAAGTGCAAGATTAATGAAACCTGAAAACATAAGATTATATACACATATAAAAATCCATACTGTACTGTTGAATACGGGATTCTACAAGCAGGCTACTGAAAAGTCAACATTTTAAATTATAAATATTCTCCAGACAGTAACACTACCTCCAAACCCTGTTTGTTTGGAGGGGTACCCTCCTTCCGGGGGGCACCTATTGTTAACACCATAGAACAGTGGACCAACATGGTCTTTAAGCAAAATTCAGAGGATTCTTGACAAGTTGCAAAAAGTGCTTAAATGGCTTACGCTTAAAAATTCACTACATGCACCACGGTGTCACCGAATGATAACACCTGTCGAACGATATCCAGCTCGAGGGCTTTAGCCCGAGAGATGGATTTCATCGTTCTCCGAGCGTAATCATTCGGTAACGCCGTGGTGCATGTAGTGAATTTTTAAGCGTAAGCCATTTAAGCACTTTTTGCAACTTGTCAAGAATCCTCTGAATTTTGCTTAAAGACCATGTTGGTCCACTGTTCTATGGTGTTAACAATAGGTGCCCCCCGGAAGGAGGGTACCCCTCCAAACAAACAGGGTTTGGAGGTAGTGTTACTGTCTGGAGAATATTTATAATTTAAAATGTTGACTTTTCAGTAGCCTGCTTGTAGAATCCCGTATTCAACAGTACAGTATGGATTTTTATATGTGTATATAATCTTATGTTTTCAGGTTTCATTAATCTTGCACTTATTTCCAGCTTAACACCTGTTCAGTATTCTGATTACCCTTGTACTATTAAACCAAATTATTTATTCACTTATTGAGTATCGTTTCCATGTATGACCCGCTCATTTCGATCCTAATGAAAATTTTAAGAGGGCTTCTTAACGTCTTAAAAATTAGAAGATCATTTAACACGCCCATGCCTTGATCTCAACAACTGTTATGGTAAGTTACCCACCAGAGAGCAAAGCTCTAACTGTCTCTACATAAGGTCCTTGTGAGGTATGTGAGGGTGATGAATATGGCTAAAGTTATGAGTTGCTTTGCTAATTACAGTAGGTACCTCCCGAACATAACAGGCCTAGACCTTATACCTGTTCCAAACCTGTTTATACCTGTTCCAGACCTGTTTATACCTGTTCCGTACCTGTTCCAGACCTGTTTATACCTGTTCCAGACCTGTTTATACCTGTTCCGTACCTGTTCCAGACCTGTTTATACCTGTTCCAGACCTGTTTATACCTGTTCCGTACCTGTTCCAGACCTGTTTATACCTGTTCCGTACCTGTTCCATACCTGTCCCCTACCTGTTCCAGACCTGCCCCATGCCTGTTCCAGATCTACCCCATACCTGTTCCATACCTATCCCCTACCTGTTCCGTACCTGTGCCTGTACAGCTGATGCTTGGGTGGAACTCCACAAGCAGAGCCTAATAGGTACCCACCCACCTTCACTATTAATGTACGTTTCATAAGTGGAGCACGTTTTTAGAAAATGATCGAAAGACATATCTGTACCCACGTGGTCTTTGTACACATGTTCTAAATTTAATACATCTTGTTTATAAAGAACAATCATGTTAGCGTTATCGCGTATCAGCTGTTTGGGTATTTTAGAGTACGTCTGACAGAGATAGAACGAGTCCACGCCGCTATGTTTGCCCATGCTAAAATAATCCCGCATAACGTCCTGCTTATCACATGCATATCATTAACGAATGTTGAGAGACATCCTTGGCTGATATTATCTCTTCCTTATCGCTGTATGGGTAATACCCTATTCTGGCAATTGACTTCAGTAAGCGTTCCAGGTGCCGGTACTTGTGTTGGTTCAGTGACTTGCAGTAAATGAATACATTTTGAAATTTTAAACCGTTTTCAGACTTGATTAAACTTAACAGACATTCTGTTTTTCCACCACCTGAAGACCAGCATATTATACATCGTACAGAATTAGGTCAAAACGGCCCATGTTTATGAGCTTGCTTGAGAGCCCTATAGTGGATGACGTAACGCTCCTTAGAGTAAAGTGTTGTTAGCAGTTTCTTTTCAGTGCCTCCGGGCGGTATCATTCTTTGAGGACAGAACGGTAGGTCTTTATGCCGATCGTGCAAGGGGACCTGGTATTCAAGGTCGACCTCCAACATGTACCCCACAGGTGAATCATCAGGCACTTGTGTGACGTCCAGTTGAGCATTGTAACACCATTCGAATTTTCCATAAGGCATATATACGGACATTATCCCATCCATACAGATTGTTTACATCATAGTACATCAGGTAATTTGTCTGCTGTTAGGGGTCATAGTCGGGCGTGTATTTTTTTGTTGGCCTTGGCATACCTGTGCTGCACTGGCTAACCCCACCTCTAATACCACGCTCCCCCAAAGAGAAGCATATTAATATCGGTTAGCAGCTCTAGTTCAACACCTGTGTATTTCAGCATGGCATCCCACGTTAGGGCTAGCACACTTACGTAATGGGCTGCGTCTAAGGAATATGAGGTGTAACAGGTGTTTTTAAAGTATCTCTTCCTGATCGGGGTGGTCCAACCCTTTTAGGTCGGCCGTACCTAGTTTTATTTTAAAAATTTTTTATAGATGGTAGATGTGGCTCGTCAATTTTTTCCCATGACGTCACATAATCGTATGGGAATACACCTTTACACGCTAGAATCCGGAACTTGGCTTCGCCCAAGTCTGCAAACTCTTTCCGCACAATTTTTTAGATTGTCCAAGTATGATGCCAGCTGTTCTAAGCTGCTGGACATAAATCTACATGAGTCTATAAATCTTAAATTTATTTCACTATCCTTCACGGATTTCGTAAAGGAAATGTACTTTTCTTTATTTACGGGTAACAGGTAGGTGCTTCCCTCGATTTCTTCTGCCACGCCTCGAATTAAGAAATGAGAGTCGCACCCCGCTTAAATTGTGAAACACAACCGGAATAACTTTACTGTCTTTAAAATTGAGATTACAGGACTCGTGGGCCGCGCTCCGGAAGTCGGATGTTAAACGGTCGTGATCACGCACGGGAATGTCCTCGACGGTAAAAGGCTTCTTGCAAATGTAGCACTCTGTTGAAGCTTGAAAATCCCGCTCTTGTTGCGATGTTGATTTCATAGGTTGCGGGGGCCTAATGAACAGGTTCAACGTCCTCGACTATCTGTCTCAGCTCCTTAACGAACCATTTCATACACTCGGGTCCGCGGTAACTCCGGTAAAAAGATAACGAACCGTCATAATCATGCTTGAAATAATATCCCACGCTGCATGCCTCATGCTCTTGGCACAGATTGGTTTTCGCTCCCGAAAAATGTTGTTTTCAAATAATAAAATGTATGCAGTTATACAATAAAAGACAAACATTATAACATTGATTTTTATTTATGTAAATATACACGTAAATATATATACAAAACTTATCAATGATTCATCAGGCTATAATGGCCCCAAGGTCGTTTGCGGTAACAATCGCCGCTTGTTATCACGCGGAATTAAAGCTATTTTAGTTTGCCTTAAACTATATACATTATGTCCTATAGATCTAATAGTATTTTGTTGTTTCAATAGATATTTCACTGTCGTGTAAACACTTTACATAGTCGTTAAAAGTTAATGTTTGTTTAACCACGTAACCCTACACCCCCCTTCGTTTTTTTTTTACCTGCATCTTTACCGTTCACTCTTTCACTATACATTTTAGCACGTAAATCCACAAATTCGGTCAGTATTTCCCCATTGTGTTCATCTTTCATCAGTCCAGGTATTTTCTTATTTACAAGCGGAATTCCATAGGAATTTCCAGGCTGATATCCACTAGTATCAAAGCGGTCAATGGCCGCTTTCATATCTTCATAGATGTCTCGACATCCTATGTGATAAATAAGTCGGTGCCGGTATAGAGCACTTTACAATCATCCCCGTATTTTGGAAGCATGTAATCGTAATGGAACTCGTACAACTTTGTTTTAGATATGTCTAGCACGCTCATACCAACGTAAATAGGTTTACACATTTTCACTTCAGTTTTATTTAGTTCGATAATAACCAGATCTTCGTTTAATATAAGTCGGCTGTGGAAATATGGTGATGCAATCCGTACTTTGGCGGAATACCTGCCGTCCCACTTGCTTACGAGTTTTATTATCTTGCGCTTGCGCATGTCTTTCATTGTTTTACCAAACGCAGCATTATTCATAAGTTTGTAAAAATTCTTTTCAAAATCGTTCCTAGCGCTCTGACGCATGCGCGTATTTAGTTCAATGTAGGAATTCATCCAGGGTGACTGCTTAAATTTTAAAATTCTGTGGAATTTCGAAATTTTGAGACCGTTCTCGAGTGCTTGCTTGAGAGCCTTAGCCATATAAAACAGCTGATTGAAATCTATTGGTGCAGATTTGAACAAGTTCCAAATGAAGGCAACTTCATCCCGTTACAAATTAAAGCTTATTAAGCCCGCTTATAACCAAATTAGCAAGTAGGCTAATGTTATAATTAAGGTCTTGCCTGCAAAAGTATTTATATTATTAATAGGTACCGCTACATACAGCCGCTAAGTACGGTCAATAAGATAGATAAGTTGGGAAGGTTTGCAGGGGATGTTACCCTGGGTATCCTCTCATGGTAGATAATAATTTTATCTGACTTCCTATTTTAATTTATTTCATTGAACCGTTTTGTATACAAATTTTAGAGGGTTACAAGAAAACGAGTTTCAGAGTTTTCTCTGAGAAGCCCTCGGTAAAACTAAACAGTAACTTCAGGATTATTCTGATCTGAAATACCTGAATTCGGTTGGGTGTAAATGTTTTAATTTGTTGTAGCTTGCAAGGCCTTTTCTCACGACTATTGTTTAATTACAGGGATCCGCATTTGATGTTTGTGTTGAGATCGGTTTTTTGATATTTTCCCCCATGAAATTAATTAACATCAGTGTAGTTTTTAGCTATTGATTATGTAGTATTTTTTATAAACAAATAATAATTATGCATTTAATAATGCTGAACTTAACCAGTATTATTAAGAAAGCTATGTTGGACGTTCGTAAGGAATACTTATACATTTTTAAGAAAGCGCTCCAAGTAACCCATTAAGTTAATGATGACGTCATGAGACCCTGAGTGGGTAGGCAACCGTCCAAGCACTATAATTTTAATATTTTAAATTAATAATTAAAAATTTTATTGGAGTCCACGGTACTTGTCTTCGAGGATGATGAACCCCCGCCCCCCCAACGACTTAAGAAAATGATCACTAAAAATATGACCATTATGAATTACAAAAGTTTGTATAAGGTCTTCAAGGATAGGGATTTCCCGTCTGCCCTATGGGTTTCTTGGTAAGATATTTTTCTCTATAGGTAGATAACATAAAAATTAAATAAATTTGTATTTTTACAGCTGGGTTAAAACGGTTAAATTTTAGCGGGGCTAACATCAGGTGCCCCCGGAAGGGGGTACCCCTCCTAACAAATGGGGTTTGGAGGTGTCGTTAATGTTTAGAGAATATTTATAATTTAAAAAAGTTGCCTTTTCAGTAATTTACCTACAGGACCCCGTATTCAACAGTACAGTATGGTTTTTATAAAAAGCTAATTATCACTTCCCTTTAAAGAACTTCTGCTGTAGGCCCCCTTACAAAAATTACAAAAGAAAAACAGTAATCATTTTTATTTTTTTCAGATAGGACATAACAAATGACAGAATTGTTATAGCTACAAACAGACTTATCCATGTTGTTTAATGGACTCTTAACCCTGTAAGGCATGCTGTATCCATATGGATACAATGACTTTTAATAAGGCTTGTTACTTATCGTGCTAAGCATTCTAGACCTGTTTGGGCCCTGGGAACATTTGGATACAAACGACAATTATGAATCCATTACTTAAGAAAGTTTTTGAAATTTTGCGAGGTTGAGTTATTAGCAACGGTGTTATCAGTAAAAGCAGGAAACAATTATAGGTGCTTATCAGTAGAGCTATAAATAATATTTATTTCTATTTATTCATGCTTAAAGCGAAAATTTTTAATTTGGTAAATACTGGATTGTCATTGGTTGATATCAATTACAACTTGAGAAAAGAAATGTTCTCTAAATTCTGGTGAAAATCCACGAATCTGTGTTACTTTTCCATAAGAAACAATGTTAATTTGTATAATTTCACCGAAGAAGTCACATTTTCCCATAAGAATACATGTATTTCGAAGCACAACCCGACTGCATTATTTTGAAAATTTTTAATTTTAATCACGCTCGCGCTCAGATAAAGAATTAGGTATTTATTTTAAGTTATGATACTACTAGCGCCCTCTGTTAACTAACAAATTGACTGTATTATTGCTAAAGTAGATTGCTGTAATCTTTATGAGATAAGGACAAGTATATTAAACGTTTTTCTCAATTCTATACTACTATAGTAGTGTTCAAAATACCTAGGCATTTTACGACAGATGTAAGATCTCATGTCTAAATTAATTTCCCTACGAAGAAAAATTATTTCTTTATTCATTAAATATAATTTTAAGCCTTATCAGTGAGTGCGGTTACGACGCCTTATCATTCAACTTGTTTCCTCTATGAATTAACTAAATTATTCTATATAATATTATTTGTTTTAGATATTATCTGTAATGAAACTCGCCAAAAATTATGCTAATTGGAATGATCTCTGGTGTCTAGAATTTTACATAATTAAACATTTTGTGTTATCATGTTAGTTCAGTAAACCGCAACAGATAACGTATATGTATTGGTTTTATTTTCCTTATTATTTCCATCAATTAAAACCACAGTTTCTTTATCAATATAATTATATTTTTTTCAAGTCTTACACTGTTTTATAAATACAATGCATACAACAATTTACCACCTATTCCTTTATTTTAAACATTAGTACAACAAACTTTGATTCATATCGTTAAGTAATTTTTCTGAGTGTATATAATACATTTCCAACATACAGCACCGGTTATGCCCGTTTACAGCCTTATCTAATATATCTTTCAAATCTGTTTTGGTGCCTGTTAGAATCATTGTGTTATAATATTCATTAAAGCCTTGAGTTTGTAATAAATTAAGTCTGGCAATTATAAGATCGGCCATTTTTAACAGCTGATTATAGCTTTTATAACCCAATATGACGTTGTATGAAGATTTGGAGATCATGATGGCCTTCGCATACGACATGTAGGTAAGACTGCACTCTCCAATAGTTTGCGCTTGTTGGGATTCCCAATCGGGGCTCATAGATACCAAGACTGCAAAATCTTCCGATGAAAACACCACTCCACGCCCCAGAGCGTCTTCTATCTTGACCGTAGGTGTAAAATTCAGGGCCGGACTTAATCCGATTCTAACTTGTTTGGTCTTTGATTTATTCAGCCATAATTGCGTTTCAGACAACATACGCTGTTCCCGTTCCAGAGCATCTTCGTACGATTTCAATGCCTTGTCAATGCTGGGGCACTCCCTCTCAGGGTATGAATTAGGACGGTACTCAATATCTTTAATTAAATACAATTTAAAAAATATATAATTTAAAGCATCCTCAAAAAATTTCTTACCTGCTTGGCGAAACATTGTTAGATATCGTAAGTTGACTGAGTTTTATTATAATATAACTAAGCGTTATGTCGTATTTCAGTTTTTCCTGATCTTTTTGGAACTTTTTTAACACTAACAATAGTAGTTCTTTTTTACTTTTATTATGAAGTACTTTCTTAAATACACGAATGTTTTTTATATGCTGGTCTAGATTAACCATTGAAGATGCTCCTCCCACACCTTAATTTAATACAGGTTACACGTACCGACGACAGAACATCATTTCCGGTTGTCTCTAAGATCATCTAAATTTAGGTAAATTTGTGCTATTTTGCCATAAGAACCCATGTAAAATTAGTGAAATTACAGCTAAAAATCACCTTTTCATATAAGAATGCATGCATTTTCAAACACAAGGCCAAGGCGTCTTCGGGGGCCGCTCCCTTCGGGGTGGGGGGTGGGGCGCGCGTCACCGTCAATCTCCTTATCACATTTTTTAGGCCGCGCATTTTTGAACCAACGGTTTTTTCAGGGGTTGCGGTTTAACGGTTCTCCTTATCAGCACAGGGACTAGCATCAACCCGGATGTACACCTTAGGTTAGATGCCCACACGTGGACGGTTACTCCTTATCACCTGACTCAAGGTCTAGATAACAACCAGACCGGATGTAAAGTAGCAACTTTTTGCCCTGTACATTTCTTATGGGAGTTTTGCCCTCGGACGCCCCTAGCCCCTCTACTGACGTGACTTTTCATTCCACAGCTCGCTGAGGATCAGTTTTTTTTGGGTCTTTTGATAGGATTTATAAGATAAAAGTAAATACATTTCTGTAAAAAAAATTTTCTTCACTTTTACGAACTCTAAACTAATTCTGTTAATATTACATACCAAATACCGATATTTTTTTTTCATATTAATTTTGTTTTTTGTTACATACAAAACATTACGTTACAATCTAAGGAACATTTCCTCTCATACACTATATAGTCGCGTTTCAAAACTAACCTCGTTAGAGCGCTTATAGTTGGAATTGTTCATATTGTTAAAAGTCAAAGCATGGGTGCGAGAAGGATGCGTACTAATATAGTTTGCTGCGCATTGGAAGAGTAAGAATTGTACGTATAATATTCTATGAAATCTTGTTGTAACATGAAATCATTCACGTGATGCAAATATTTGTTTAAGAAACTTAATCGTGCAGAACAGCAATTATTTAATATTGCAAAAAACATTCAGCTGTAACAAATACAAAAAATGCTCCAAAATAAAATAATGTTAAGTTGAGAACTACACACGGACAAGACAACGACAACGAAATCAAAACTCAAAACCTTTTTCCAATATATCATCCTCATCTACTTGCGCGTTTTTACAACTTTTACATCTACAATTTACATCTTCTTCAACACAAATACTATTTTTGCTAGTGCAGTGAAAAGCTAATACATATCATATACTATCATATAATACAGGTTTAAAGGGAAAAGCTTTCAGTGAGAACACGTGAAGAAGTTTCACTTAGAACTTGCACGCTCAGCACACATTTCTTTTATTTGATAACGTTTGTCTGTCTATGGGTAGGATTTAATATTAGTTCATTATCACATATCTTCAGAACTAGTCCAATTTTGTTGAAACTTAAAAGATCGAAAGGGCAATAGTCACTACTTCACCGGAAAAAGTAAGCTTCTCAAATCGAACAATAAGTTAAAAATTTTCTACTTTTTATTGTATTTTTCAAAGCGGAATTTTGCTAACGTAAAAACAGGATCTGAGCTGATGTTAAGACCAATCCAATATTTTTGGCATTTTAACATGACGGCCGTTACAATTTTCTGAACGTTTTGACTTTGCCACCTTTTTAGTTTTTACCCAAAAATGAGTTAACAGAACTACATAATAGTTGACACGCACTATCAAATTTATTAATTTTTAATTCTTTTTACAATTAGATATTTTCTAAAAGTACATTTTTTAAAATTTTTGGTGGCTAATAAAGCTGGATATGGGCTACTATTGTGTGTTTTTAATAATCTAATTTCTCTGCAACTTTCTATATAAAAATTTAAAACTTAGGAATTAATACAGTTACATCCAATAAACGGAAAGTAATAAAAATTTACGTTTAAGCTAAATATCTCATCAGTAACAATAGAAGAGGAATATAATTAATTTTTAGATAAATGCATTATTAGGGGGCTCTCTCCACTTTTTCTACTGACAAATTTTGTTTTCGAATCTCTAGTATTGTTTATTCCAAAAATCTATTTACTTCCGCATTTCCAGTATAGGAAATACATATTGCTTTGATTTTAATGAAACTGAAAATGTCGAATAACAGATATAGGTGGTAGCTACAGTTTTATTTTTTTAATTCAGAATTTTTCTATGACGTTCTATACCGAGCGTAGCAGGAATCTGGTTCGAATTAGTGAAAACTGGCAAAACTTATTTTACAACTATCAATCAGTTTTCTAAATCTACATTCATAAATTTGGAACCGCGGATTTTGTTTTATTTGTGAAATTATTAAGTTCTAGCTTTACTTCGTTGAAGTTCATATTAATATAGTGTAAATAAAGCAGTTCTTAACTCCAACAGCTTTTTATTTTAGCCTAATACAAGGCGAGATTAAAAGTAAACAGTTTGTGGGAACAATCGAACTTGATGACTTGATCTTGGTTATCTATATCTGCAGATGACTTGGTTTATTATTCCAAAACGTGCAGTAATGGTGAATTTAAGAGATCAATTTGCTCATTCATTAAAGGTACACTTTTGAAATGTTTGTAAATTTCAAATGCTTTCAGTAAACATTTTATAGTTTTACTAGATGACATTGAATGACATTTCTAGTTGTCTGGCTTATAAACTAAAACGTATTAGAGTGGGAGTAAGTTTATTTTTTTATACCCGATTTACTTATTTTTTATTAAAATGTCTTTTTCTTTAGCAGTAGACAAAGTGTGTAAAATGTTTTTAGTTGTTTTAAAACTGTTTTAATTTTTACTTTCCTATACTTTCAGTATAGGGAAGTATTGATTTCATGCAAATTTTCAAAATCGAGATTTTGACGGAAATACATGTTTTGGGCTTCCAGGATCCTAAAAAAGTGGTTTTTAAAAAATGTCTGTCTGTGGGTGGGTGGGTGTGTGTGTGTGTGTGTGTGTGGGTAACGCTCATATCTCCGGAACGGCTGGACCGATTTTGATGTGCTTTGGAATGAGGAGTTATATCAAAAATTCATCGACAAAATAAGCTTTTAAAAAGAATCCGAAACCGGAAGCGGAAGTTAGACATGTTTTTTTGGTAGCATTTTTTTCAGAAACGGAATTTTGGAAATTGGAATAGTGAAAATTATAGAAGGCTTTAGAACAAATCAAACGTTTTTTTACCGAACTCTCTAGCTTCAACATGACGGCCGCTACGAATTTTTGAAAATTTCGACTTTAACGCCCATTTACTCAAAAACCAGTTATCTGATTGGAATCAACTACATCTTATTTGGTAGCCCTTCAAGGGTACTATACCATGAAATATCATTAATTTTGAAAATCGAAAAACGATCTCAATGGCACCACTCCAAAATTTTTGAAATTTTCAAAAAAAAAGATCTCAAAAACTGCCCACACGTTTTTGTTTAAACTTTTTAAGCTGATAGAGCTGAGAATCTTCTACAATTTATTTTTTTGCGCATTGCTATAATTTCACTGTGACGCCCTCTGTGATTTTTTGAAAATTGAAAATTGGTACCCTTTTATTTATTTAACGGGGGGCAATAAAATATTTCTGTTAAAGCAAAATAGCTCATCATTAGTAGCAAAATCCGAATATCATAATATTTTTTCGATAATTTAATATTTAGGGGGGCTACTGTTCCCCCTCCCCCCCAAAATTTTCGCTACAAAGTTAAAAAATTGATTTCTTCTTTTGTTTGCTCTAGGAGAATCTTTTTACAAAAAATCAAAAAATCGAATTTTTTGCCCCTTAATAATCTTTTTGTCCTTAGAAGAATTTCACATACTTTCTACAGCAGTTGTATTCTTGTACGGAAGTGACTAGAGATTTGAACCTTCTATGCATTTCTATTGCGCACGCATTCAATAGGCACTTATTTAACGATAACGAGCAGATTCGGAATAGTATGGATGGATATGCGGGTGTGTTCGAGTGCACTCCCGTTTTACTGCATAAGTAGTTGTGGGATCGAGCCCGGTTGGGGCCAAAAATTTTTTTTTATTTTATAGTTTTTTTTAAAACACTGCTTTTGCGTTTCTAGACAGGTGTATATCAAAAGTGTTGGAAAATATTAAACAATGTTAATTTATAAGTATAGGAAAGTCCAGGCGAAGTGTTTCGCTCATTTTTGCAGTTTATTCCGATGTAAACATGTCGAAATACGTATAAGGTTAAAATATATAATTATTGTTGTAGTAAAATAAAGTATGTTATTTAATATCAATATGAGCTTTAACAAAGTAAAGCTAGAACTCATTAATAAAGATTTTTAATACAATATTATGGTTTTTAATCAAAAGTTGCTTGATCGAATGAATTAAAACTAATACTTTTACAAGAATAGGAAAAATGACGAATTTCTCGAAAATTTTCGTAAGTAACCTTAAACAAATTTTACACATACATAAGGAAAATACTATAAGGTACTTAAAATCAAAATTAACAATATACATACATAGTGTCGTTAAAAAAAATACTTGATGACGTCACTATTTCAAAAGGGTTTTTATTTAGGTACAACAAAATATTGACAAGAGTAAATACTTTTTTACGCGCCGGAGGGTTTTTTCGAAAAACCTTAAATTATTGAGATATAGGGTTGTATTCATACTTTATTAACACCCTGTATAAAAAACTAAATAAATTATAGTGGAGAGCCGGTTTCCTGCTGCACACGGTGTAACATAAGATATATATTTTCTGGTTGCCAATGTTCTTTAATACAAGGAAATATTTTTCAACAACAAACAAAAATTTAATTTTCCCCTTAATTTCCTATGATTTCGATGAACTTTGTAATATATTCTTAGGGCCATTCCGAGTATAACCGATGCTGTGAATCAGAGCTTAACGCAACCGAACATGTTAAGAGTATTATGTTCTTATGGCGTAACTGTTGGAGCTAGAACGTTATGATCAGCTCGTTTTAGTATATACTTACCTAACGCAGGTATTTTGGAAAGATGGGAAAGTACAAGTTCAGTGCTTCGCTTCCATCGAGAGACCAATTGGTCAATAAAAAGCAGCAAAAGTTACTCAGAAGTGGAAAAATTGACAACCTAGTAAATCTAATAACAAAAACCAGTAGATATGGGAGACGGCACAACTTTACAGCGCAAACCTAGTAGCCACTCCAGGAGCTCAATGGCACGTGGAAAGGATGAACGAACATAAACATACATTTATTTGTGCTGAATGCAATAAATGTTTACAGACGTCGATAAAATTACAAAAGACACACATCAATTACAAACAAACGAAGATAAACTCGCACTTCGCTTGGACTTTGATATACTTTACAAATTATTTGATTTATCATATTTCAAAAGTATGTGTTTATGAACAATTTGCCCGAGAACAGTGACTTGTAAGATCGCATTAATGTATGTGCCGCCACTCCAACGAATTCGCTAGTGTGGGATTGAACACCAATAACATGAACTATAAATCCGTGCAATATTGCACTTAATGTATTTCGGAATTACAATAGTTATTTATACAATAAGTACGTAAACTACCACTTTTTTGATCGAGTGAGAAGCCGAGCCGAATGCGAGTTCTGATAACTAACGAGTGCAAAAAAGACATTTTACCCATGAGCCGTATGCATAGTTTTTTCTATGACTACATATTTACAAACATAAATTTGAAATAATAGTTATTTAAGTAACAAGGAATGTAAAGACGTAATAACATTCGAGGTAGGTAAATACGAGCCGAGGCGAAGCCGAGGCTTGTGGCCTGCCGAGAATGTTATTAGTCGATACATTCCGTGTTACTTATTAAATTTTTCACGCTACCGGCAATGTAAGTAAGCCTACAGGTAGAAATTTAATCATATTTTTAAAAGTTCGTTTTGACAGCTGTCATCGGAATTATTTTTTAAAAGCCCCATTATTTTAAGTTGTCTGTGCTTGTTACCATATCAACGAACAGTTAAAATCAACATTATTTTCCTAGGAATGTAAGTGACACTATTAAGTTCCGTCGTCAAGGGTAGCTACTACACGAATGTTATCAGCCACTTACGATCCCTGTAGCTATGGATGTAAGGCCTACTTACATTGCCGGTAGCGTGAAAAATAAAATTTTAAAATATTAATTTGTTCAAGTCGTAGATATCTAGCAAAAACAACTAATCAACATGAAAAGGCTGTTTTCAAGGTAGTTGTGTAAAGAGAAATAATATTTCGAGTGTGCTATCAATTTTACTTTCTACTTCTGGTGGCATAAATATAGTATTAATAATCTTACTAACAGTACCATTACTTTAAATTTATCCTATAAACAAAAGGAGGTGTTTATCAGTTCTTTTCTAATAAAAATGTGAATATATTAGTTTTTTAATGCGAAGATTACAATATTGCACACTGTGCAATATACATAGTTTCATTTCCTTCATTACAAACTCTAACCAGTTTCATAATAACCTACTTTTAATAATAGTCATAGGAAAAATACATCATAATGTGTGAGCAGTTTCTTTAAGAAGTAAGATAATAATTAATCAAAGTAATTCAACAGTTATACTACAAGCAAATGGAAGTAGCCATGCATTCTGCCCGCACACCAGCCTGCACACAACCGGAGCTGACCAAACTGCTAACACGCCAAGCATACAGCGTCAACTCACTTCAAGTTATGTTTTGCCTAATAGAATAGTATTGTATTTGGAAACTGATTTTTTTTATACTGTGTGTATGAGAACAAAAATCTATCGATGTTTTGGAATAATATTCCTCTGGGAAACCAAACCAAAAAGGGAAGGACAAAGTAGTCCGCAAATATTTGGTGGGAGGAGGAAACTTAACATCCCTAAATATCGCTGCATCTAAAAATAAGTTGCAAATCTTTTTCTACCATCACTTTCTACAAATTAGCTTAAGCAGCAATTTTTTTTTTCGTCTCTTATTTATTAAATAAAAGGGCATGAAGTTTTTCAAAAAATTTTAGTAGGCGTCACAGAGAAATTAGCGGATTGGGACACGAACCTTATGGTAGCTCTTTCCTAGCTCTACTAGTACAGAATTAAAAAAACCTGTGGCCAATTTTTGAGCAATATTTTTAAACGTTAATATACTTCTACTGCTATTTACTCAGATTTCTGAAAAATCCAATTATGCATTATTCTAGAGGCCTCGGGTTAATACAAGTCTATTTGTCAGTTAAGCTCTTGCTAAACTAATTGAATCTCTGTAGAAACGGTAGCTAATTGTATGTCCAGCCTACTTTACTTTCGAAAAATATTTTTATTTGTTACAAGCATCATCAGGTGTGCCTGATTAAAAGCTGTTCTGCAAAAAAATGGCTACCACTATCTTGTGAATGTAGTAAAAATATTAAGCGAAAAAGCTGCGCTAGATTATGCTAGTAGATTATGTAATATTTTGTACAAATTTGTTCTAATAACTTCATCTACTGTAGAACGGTCTTTTTCTCAATATAAGTCAATTTTATCGGACAACAGGCAAAGTTGTACAATTGCAAACTAAAGTACATGTTTGTAAAAATAAATAGGCAATTTGTTTTGATGCTAATAGATGAAGAGGCACAAACTCCAAGTAGTACTTTTCAGTCAACAGAACTTGAAATAGAACCACCAAGTTATGAAGAAATAGTCAGAAAAAGCATGAATAATGACAAGGCCCCAGAAACCGACGAAACCACAGTTGAATTAATCAAAAAAAGTGGAAAAAACTGCATGAAAGGCTGCACGGAGTAATAGCGAAAATTTGGCTAACTGAAAAAATTACCGATTAATGGAAGATGGTAATAATTTTCCTTTTACATAGAAAAGGTAAGAGCGTATGCAGCAACTACCGTGGAATGTCGCTGTTAAACGTGACTTACACAATGTTATAAAGTTTAATAAACACAAAGTTAGCAGAATACGCCGAACAAATATTATGCGAGCAGATATGAAATATGAAAGCACTCACTGAAACAATGGAAATGCTAGAACACGAATCAGGAAGAAGAGGACTGCAGATTAACACCGAGAAAACAAAACTAATGATAACTGGAAGAAATAACAGCGAAATGCAAGCACAACTGCAATATGAAGAAATCAACAAGAAAAAATACGAAATTGAACAAAGCTTCAAAAATCTAAGAGCGCAGCTTAACCAAGACGATAAAATAGGTCAAGAAATAACAGAGATAATACAAACGGGCGATACGCTAATAAAAACCTATTAACGTTCAAACTGTTAAGTACAGGTAAAAAGTTAAAAATTTATCATAGTTCAATACGACCGGTTGTACTATACGCTAGTAAAACCAAGTCACTAAGTGAGAAAAACTGTAATCACCTTAAAACGTTTAAGAGGAAAGGTCTAAGGAGAATTTTTGGATCAACTCGTTAAGACGATGGAAGATGGCGCACAAAGCCTTTAATAGACACTTTAGTGTTTATGTGGATGCTGGACCAACCCAGCATATGGACATATCCATCTTCACCGATGGATCTAAAACAAGGCATGGAACGGGTACCAGAATTTTCTCTGACGACCTAAACCTACGCCAGAGTATACCACTAGGCAAAATTGCCACTGTCTTCCAAGCGGAGGTAGTGGGAATAATGCATGGTGAAATTGCAATTCTTGAACGACAAATCAAGAACCAACGTATTGGTATCTACAGTGAGAGCAAAGCCGCTTTACTGGCCCTGGGAAGTTGCAAAATTACCTTAGGAGTGGTACTGCGGTGTCGTGAAGCTCTCGACGATATCTCAAAAGATAATGCCGTTTTCCTTGTATGGGTGAAAGGACATGACGGCACCTACAACGAGAAGGCTGATGAGATTGCGAGACTGGCCTCTGAACAACCTCTCTGGGGGCCAGATCCCGTAATTTCCATATCCCTGAAGACACTAAGCTTTATGCTTTACCAAGAAACCTTAAAAATCTTCACACGAAGATGGGTTAACACTCAAAGCTGTCGTCAAGCAAGGGCTGCTATTACGGCACCCTCGCCAAAAACAGCCAAATACTGTGTGCAACTGTCCTGAAAGAACTTGCGACTAGTTGTGGGTATCTTATCTGGACACTGTACCCTGAAGCAACACATGCACAGGATGGGACTGGCGGACAGTCCAAACTGTCGTGCATGCAACGAGTCGGCAGAACATGTCCTATGTCACTGCCCAGCTCTCGCAACAACCAGAGGATCCATGCTGGGGGACTTCTGGCCTAACATGGCCGAAATCAGCAACACTCCAACTGCGGATGTCTTCAAATACATTCAAAAGGTTGGATGGCTTGGGTGATGTCTAATGTGGAGAGCTGGTGGGGAGGTAGTACAATGGGCCCACCTATTGTGGCCTAAGTGCGCGTGAGGTAATTCACACTCGCAATTCCTAATCCAGAATCCAGAAGAAGATAATGTCAATAATGATGTCACGAGATTACGATTTGGCATTCAACACTTGTTTTACTTTTAATTGTTTTCCACAAATAATTGTCTTATTTCTGCAACTGGCAGGGATGTGACTACTTACAAAATTCTTTAGCGGCAGGGAAGTAGCTCATTACAGTATTGAGTAGTGTAATGAATCATTACAGTACTGCTTTGAAATACCATATCTGATTTTTAGATATTACCTTGGAGTCACAAATTTTTGTACTTTTTCACAAAGCGAATGAAGAAAAAGTAGTACACGTAATACGCCAGGAAAGTGTCTTTACGGGAGTCGTCCTGCTTTCCTGACTTGTTACATAAACAACTATTTTTTACATATAGTGACACATAAAAACTAAAACTTTTAGATTAAATTATTAATACACAGAATCATGTACATTAAGAGATTATAATGATGATATCGCTTTGTATTTACTAAACGCTCGGATTATTTGTAAAACCGGTTTTAGGTTTTCCCTTCTAAGTTGCTTAACGTTTGACTACAGAAACATTAATTTATGGAATAATAAAAAAATATGGTTTTCTGTTTCAGTGGCTTTCTAGGTTTCATTAATTTCCAACTACATAATTCTCCCATAACTCTGTTATTCTCGTAATAATTTCTCAAGTTATTAGCGTAAATATAGTTCTATAACTACTTGTTTATTTATTATTTATTATTGAGTTGAAACAAAATAAGCAATAAAAAGGCTAATATATTTTAATACATTTTTTGGAAGATATTTAAAACATTTACTAAAAAACGAGTTTGTTTAGTACCCGAGCATTGTAGTTTACTAATAAAATTTTGAATCTTATATGCGTTAACAGTTTGATTCTCGCACCGGTATGGATTGTTGTCGTAAATTGTAACAAATACTGCTTAGCTTTGTAACAACTGCCCAGCAATCTCTCTTAAAAACTAGATATTTAATTAAAATTATGCCTTATCTAACTATGTATTACTTACCATAACAAACTTGATCCGTTCTCTTACTACGATTTTGCATTATTCTCTGTTTCCACTGCAATGCAGGATGCTTCTGAAATCTTCTGAGACGTTTGTAGGGATTAAGTTGAGCACAGCAATTTGAAACCGCATAAATTATTATTATATTTAGCAGCAACATGTTTTCAGTCGCGAATAAAATACGATTTAATTTGATACTAATCTCAGAGCAACAATTCAAAATGTACTAAATCCGGCAGGCAATAAAGAAACGTATTGGCGATAAATTAATTAAATGCTATTAATGATAAAATAAAACGGCAACCGCGGTACTGTCCACCAGCTTGAACTACTTTCAGCGAATTAACTATTAACATTTGTACTTCTAAAGCGTGTCTTATGTTCTCAATAACTGGTACTCGTTCAGCTTATTTTTACAACGAAATTTTCTATCTATTTCAAAGTCAGTGGTGTGGGCATATCGACAGTGTTGATTCCATTATATACAATAAAAAATTACTGTGTCAACTTTCACTTTTAGGAAAATAATATTGAAGCTTGCGAAGATTCTTTCTAAATTTACGTTTTGCCTACATTTATTCTATACTTACTTCTTTAATTCACAGTCAATTTTACAGGGAGAAAATTGAGGAATCTGTTTCTCAACGAGGAATTGTTATTGTATAATTTTTATTAGTTATTGTGTAAAGGTTATTGCCCAATTTACCTAGAACTTAGAATAGACTGACGATAATTTGTGTAGTAATAAAAAAATAAGTTTATGTGACGCATACTTTTATGCGAATTTGTCGTAGTTTTCCAAATTATTATCAAATTGATTTAACTTTGTAAATCTTCAATTTATAGAACGGTGCTTATGTCGTGCTTGAACGACTGATTAAAATGAGATTATTAAATACTTTGCGTAACTTTATTGAACTTGATTTTTTTAATCAGCTAAAGTAGGTGTTGGAAAACCACACATCAAAGTTTCTCTCAAACAGTATTAGCCACCCACGCAGCCAAAAGTAACCAAAAGCTGGGAAAACAGTAACCGCAACGGATTTACAAGTGTGACCATAGAGCATCCTCAAGTAGACCGTGTGGCAACCTCTGCCCCACTTAATCCCTCCATACGAGAACCTTAAAATAGCTGCACGCTTGCTTAACGGTCAACCTGTTCGGCTAGCTTAAAGTTATCCAAAAAAGTGTATAACTTTTTAATAATGATTGAACTAAAACATACTCAAATAATAACATTTTTGGCGTTACCAATAGTTTACCATACAATAAGTGAATTAATCGACCTTTAGAGATGGTTAAAGTTCAGCTATTTAGGATATTAGGATAGGGTTAGATTTTAGAAATATTAGAAAGACGTGTTTATATTAATATTATTGGTTTGGTAAATAGATGGCCAGAAAATTTAAAACAAGGATACCAATAAAAAACAGATTTTACTGGAAAATATTTATTATAAAGAATAAAATATAAGTAAACATTAAATTTAAACGGCAATAATAAAATATTTCCATGTTGAGAAACTTACTAAGCAAAAAAATAGTTTCAATTAATTACTTTTTAGTGGAAAAATTTGGCCTGACATGAGTAATTTTATGTTTAACTAAATTACCCAAAATGTATAAAAATATCGCTCACATTTTACCAAAGGTAATATATATTACATAAAAGACATTTTTTCCATTTTTTGAAACTTTTTAAATGTATCAAAGCATGTAAATTAAGCAAATTCTAAGATTGTGTATAAGTTCTAGCTTAACTTCGTTAAAGCTCATATTGAGTATTAATGAAATACTTTATTACATATAATTTCAATACGTTTACATGCCATTTTCGAAGATATGTCATGGTAAACATTGAAATACGCATAAGCTTAAAATAAATAAATATTGTGTGTTATGAAGTATTTTATTTACACATTTATTCGAACTTCTGCTAAATTTCATTGTTGCCACGCTGCTTATTAAAAGGTGAAGCAGATTTCACAATGATCTAAAGAAGCAGTTACTTATCGCATTAAAATCGTACCTAACCCAAACTTAAAGTTAGTTCAATTAAACAACTCGGTAATTTTTGTGGTCAAAATAAACTTTGCAAACATTATTCCTATAAATAACTTTAAAAAAAAAAGAAACCCGACTTCAAATAAAAACACAAAAGTGACATAAGTTAACTAAAAAGCAAAAAATAAATGTTTTTTATACAACAGTTTAATACTTATTTGTTGTTCCGTTTAATGTAATTAAGAAATTGTTGTTTATTATATAATTATTAATTGTTTTATAATTTTTAAGTCGGTGCCAATTATAACATAAAAATTCGAATCTAATGTTATATCTATGTTATAATTGGCACCGACTTAAAAATTATAAAACAATTAATAATTATATAATAAACAACAATTTCTTAATTACATTAAACGGAACAACAAATAAGTATTAAACTGTTGTATAAAAAACATTTATTTTTTGCTTTTTAGTTAACTTATGTCACTTTTGTGTTTTTATTTGAAGTCGGGTTTCTTTTTTTTTTAAAGTTAATTATTTTACAATTTTAAGTGATGGGCAGACTTAGTAAGGGTGCCTTTCGAATGAGGAAACGATTGCTAGTTGAAACGGAAGATGAAATACGGAAACACTAAAAAAGTCCGTTAAAAAATAGATTTTGAGAAGTATCTTCGAAGTTCAAGCTCCAATACCAATGAAATTATAATGGGACCACCTTGGAACTATACTGAACCGAACACCAAAAAATCATTAAAATCGGTTCATAAACCAAAAAGTTATGCCCGAACATACATAAAAAAAAAAAAAAACATATATACAGACGAATTGAGAACCTCCTCCTTTTTTTGAAGTCGGTTAAAAAATAGAAAAGGGGGCTTAAGAGCTGCAGGACCCGCCCACGATATATTAAAAATATTGATAGTTGGTCAAAAAAGCCCATCAAACATTTTTTGATACGTTTAAAAGTTTGACAGTAATTTCTGTTAAAGTTTAGCTTTAAAACAATTAAAATTTTTCGTTTCTTACGTTCATACCAAATATATATGATATGTAAAAGGATTCTAGCGAATCGTAATAAAATACTTTAAATAGTCTATCGAACTGATAAAAGTTTATAACAATCGGCGTTTGCGTTTTTGAATAAACAATTAATCAAATTCAAATTTTTCAAAAATTCCTGAAAGGCGTCAGAGTAAAATTTGGGAAATAAGTTAAAAACCAATTTGTAGTTCAATGCAAGCTCTATCGGCTCAGAAAGTTTTAAAAAATCGTGTGGACAGTTTTTGAGAATTTTTTTTGAATTTTAAAATTTGGAAGCAGCGCCATTGCGATATTTTTCGGATTTTTGAAAATAATTTTATTTCATTGTATATTGCCTAGGAAGGGCTCTCAAACAAGTGGTAGCTGATCTCGATCAGACAACTACTTTTTGAGTAAATGGGCGTTAAAGTCAAGATTTTCAAAAAGCTGTAGCGGCCGCCATTTTGAAGCTAGAGTGTTCTGTATAAAAGTTTTCGATTTGCCTTAAGTTCTTCTCTCAGATTCTCAAATTTTTAAAATTTTGCTTTGCAACAACGCTACAAAAAAACATGTCTAACTTCTGTTTCCGGTTTTGGATTTTTTAAAAGGTTAAATAGAACTACAATTTTCGATATACTACTTGATTTAAAATTTCATCAAAATCGGTCTAGATCTTTAGCCTGTAGAGGCGTCATCCACGCGCACACACACACACACACACACCCTCACACCCACACACACACCCTCACCCACTCACACACACCCACACACACACAGACACACCCATGCACGCGCTCATACACGCACGCACGCATGAACTCTCGCACGCACACAGGCATCTCACGCACACAAAGACACACACACTTAAATGCACTATTATTGCACGATTTGCAGTAAGAAATTAAGTCGTCTGCAGACCAAGATTAAGTCATTCAGTCTACGCACGTCGCGCCACCACACCCACGTTTTTCAAACAGTTAGGATAGAGTATCCGTTATTGTTTTACATTGTGTAGCGAGAACTCTACCTAATTTTATTTACAGGATTCGCATTTTTTTTAGTCAGTTTATTTAGATAGAAAAATGTTGTTTTACGATAAATAATAAAACGTACGATACGGGTTTTCACTGTACAGACAATAATAAACTTAAGGGTAACATTGAGTAACTGTTTTTAAAATGTAACGAATTAGTGATAGGATATTTCGAACGAAAATAATCGAACCATTTAATTATTGTAATATCTCGACATATGATACATAATACGATACCACCAGTCGTGGTACCATGATGCGAATACGCAAATCCAAACATCAGGGTAAATTTGAAATTTTTAATATTGCTGAAACGCATAAATTATGAAACATATGAAAATATAAAAAAATTATTATTGTTCCGAATAATACTGTATTATAGTTTATAATAACAAGTGGTGCATATCACAAAAAAAAATAATTTCTATAATAATTAATAATCGTGTATTGTTTTTATCGCTGGTTTCATTTATAAAAACAACTGATTTAATAAAATTAATTTAATAAATATTAATAAACTGTCAATATTACAATTTACTTTCGGCTTAGACCGCGTCGTCATTTGGGAACTACACCCAGCATAATCAGGTAAGAACCGACCTGTAGCTTGTTTGCCTTTACAAGCATTTGCTCTAGAAGTCTGAGCAATATTTGTTCGCAGGCCCTGCCTGCCTAAACAGGGCCGTGTGCTTAGTTTATTTAAACCTTGGGGCGGACAAGGATTTGATCTTAATGTATTTTGTTTGCCCTGTTTAGGCAGGCCTACGTTCAAATATTGCTCAGACTTCTAGAGCAAATGCTTGTAAAGGCAGACAAGCTACAGGTCGGTCCTTACCTAATTATGCTGGGTATAGTTCCTAAATGACGACGAGGTCTAAGCCGAAAGTAAATTGCAATATTGAGAGTTCGAGAAACCGCGAAAGCCTCAAAGAAATTAATGAAAACATTAAAAGCTGAAGGTTTACGCTGTTTTGCCGAGCGGCTCGAGAAAAGACGATGAAAACGAAAATTCCTTCATAAGATCATTTGAGAAGCAAGCAAAGTGATTTTACAGTTTTAGCATGATTCATTAACGCGCGCTTTTAACTAAAGTGTGATTCTTTCGTTCTGCCGCCCCGTTTTGTTCTGGCGTGTACGGCATTACTTTGCGAAAATTGATTGCACATTTATATTGTCAAAGTTTTAACCACCATCACATTTAATAAGTGACGACGATAAAAATCCATTCTCATCGGATCATTATGTTAATGTACTAGCTCTGTTTATTATTGTTATAAACAAAGATAAATGCATTTAAATGTAAACAAATAATATAATTAAAACTTTTTGGTTAAAATAATTAATTATTAAAATTATTAAAAATTTATTGTTAAATTTATTAGGTGAAATTTTAAATTTTGTTAAAGTTTTAAAAGAGTTTATGAGGTTATTAAAATTTAATTTTAAACTAGGATTAGATACCCTATTATTTAAATTGTAAATTTATTATTCCTGATTATTAGTAGTTTATTTTCTTGAAAATTAAATATTTTGGCGGTATTTTAGTCCATTCAGAGGAACCTGTCCTGTAATTGATAGTCCACGATTTGATTTACTTTATTTATTAGTTTGTATATCGTCGTGTTTGAATATTTTATAAGAAGTTAAATGTTCAATTGGTATAATAATAATTTAAATCAGATCAAGGTGCAGTTTATAATAAAGAAGAGATGGGTTACAATAAAATTATTATTGATTCATATGTTTTAA
Organism: Ctenicera cuprea; assembly: GCA_958336395.1. NCBI lineage: Eukaryota > Metazoa > Arthropoda > Insecta > Coleoptera > Elateridae > Ctenicera > Ctenicera cuprea. The sequence goes on along the minus strand of OY284491.1, from coordinate 35,370,406 downwards.
TATATTGTGTTAAATTGGATTTGAGTGTAATATTTTTTAATTAATAATTGTGATTTTGGCTCTAAAATATGTACATATTGCCCGTCGCTCTCATTTAAAGTGAGATAAGTCGTAACAAAGTAGATGTACTGGAAAGTGTATCTAGAAAGATTAAATTATAGCTTATTAGAAAGTTTTTTATTTACATTAAAAAGTTCATTGTGCGATTCAATGTGATTTGATTTGTTGATAAAATTATTAATATTATTTTTTGAAAATATTCTTTTTTTTAGTATAATGTTGAATAAAGAATTACCTATTTATTATACCTAGTTTATTAGTAGGGTAGCTGAATTTTGAAATATTTATTATTTTTTATAAAGAAGAGTTAATTTTTCGTACCTTGTGTATCAGGGTTTATTAAATTTAAGTTAATTATTTAATTTTCTCGAATTGGAAAGAGCTAACTGGTTATTTATTTAATTGTTGAATAAATTTTTTTAATAACCTTTTAGAAATGAAACGTTATTCGTTTTCTAATATATCTAGTTTTTTAAGAAAAGAATTTACTTGTCTATGTCTATTTTAGTAGATTGTTAGCCAACAATGAACAGCGTTTATTAGCAAAAAAATTAGGAACGGTAACCAAAATGAGTAACACTTCACAGTACTACGAGCACTTTCGTAGTGCTGCTGTAAACTCCTGTACTGTTCTTTTACGTAACTAGTTTGAGGATTGTGTACAGAATAATTGAATTTATAAATTAATTACCGCGTTTATAATTTTATTCATTTTCATTGCAACTATCTTCAGTGTTTACAAACTTAAACGACGAGTTTTATAAGAAACCAAAATTACTATAACCACTTAGGAGTCCCAAGCTTCAGGAAGAAGTGGCGTGACATTAGGAACTTTGACGCTAGGAGTAAGGTGCACTTTCTTTGCTCAGGCCCACTATAAAAATGACGATTTAAAAGAGCCGTTGCATCTGCACACCCGACCCTGTTAAGGTACCGGTCACTAAGATCAGACCATCTACCGACCTATCTGGGAGGCGCGTATAACTGGTAAGTCCGAAAAGTTCAACCAGTGACTTTATTGAATGGTCCGCGGGGGAATAGCAGCCCCAGTTTTGGTCACAGCGTCAAACTCGTAGTGGCAGTGGTAAGCCTATGCAGGCTATGGCTGTCTATCGTAGAAAATTGATGCACATAACCTATTTTATTATTGCTACAACTTTTTTTAGTTTGCTTCTAATGAGCGCTTTAGACAGGTACTTATTACCATTGAATTTGTTTTACTTACTAATATTTTTTATATGTATATAATCTAGCCGTCGGCGTTGTGTTGAATTGATGGAGTAGTCTTTGCTGATCATCTTCATTATTCGCCAATAATACGGCACTATCCGTATAGTATATTACGTTTTGTTTATTTATTAATAACAACATAACATTATAAGATTAAAACTAGGAAACACCACAAAACAGCACTGCCAAACGTATATAATAAAAATGTCCGTTTTGATTTCTCTCTAACTCTACACACCTATCACAAAACATTTATGTATTAATTTGAATAAGTACAATAACATATGAGGTTACAGTTCCAAGAAGACCAAGCAACATACTGTGATCAACATTAAAAAATCCTGCTGCAGAAAAGCGAGGACATTGGTGTGTGGCTTGTTGTGCTAGTAAAATCAACTCTTCTCGTAAAATACGGTCTTGGACGTTGTTGCTGGCTGTGGGTACATCCGAAAGTAAATTGTAACAGATTGCAGCTGTTCGTTGAGCTTCTTTTGTAGTCATGTTGCAGGTTACAGCCACAGCCATTCCCATGACCTGAAAAAAAATTCTTTAGTAAGTTTATGAGATGTACTATATATTGACACAACGCTGTTATATCTCAAGTACATGTCGCCGATTTAGCTATACGTGCTTCATGAGCGAGCACTAAAGCGAAATCATGTTTTACCAGTTTATGAAAAAGATTTTAACCAAAAACAAAATAAATAGAAAGTGTTTTTTTGATAGACACTGCAATTTACAATTATTATTTAAGTCAACAGTGGAGTAGCCGAATTTTCATATTCTTTTTGTTTATCTAAGTTTCTTGTGTTATCCTAGGAAAGGACGCTGATTGCGCTTATATCAATTCCTTGGCAATGGTGACTGTAGCGATCGATGCCATAAGGTAGGTGACGCCATGTAAATGTATATCATGCGACTTCCTTGTTAGCGGAATGATCGAAATCTCTCACCCTGGCGAGAAGCGCGAACAAAGACGCTTGCGCAGGCGTTATACGGTCACTTCTGGGGATATCGACTTGGTACGTGAATTTCTCTTCAGAAAGGTTTAACGTGTTCATACCGGACCCATGGGATGAGCTATTTTACGAGGTAGAGCGTTTTCTAGCCCCAAGGATAGGTTCCTACCCCCTGACCGATAGTACAATCGCTCTGGAATGGTTACGCACCCATTCCGTAGACGTAGCAATAAATACCTGCGTCACAGTTTTATATTTGGCAGACCTTACGGGTTTTAAAATTGACTAGAAAATAAACTGGGTGGTTGAGGTCTTTGAGTGCCAGATGAAAGAGTCTTTTAAAACAGAGTGGCATGCTTGTCGGCATCAGAAGTTTGTGGCGTAGGAATAACGTTTTGTTTTACTTTTCTCGTTCATAAAAGTGTCGATCCAGGGGGCTGTTATTCCCGACACTGTTAAGATACCGGTTGTTATTATTAGACCGGTTACCGACCTATGTGGGCAGTGCGTAGTCGACCTCAGTACTGGTATGGGCAGCACCCAGATAGGGGCTAGCGAATAATTTAAACTGGGAAGAGCAGTGTTGGCTATTCCGAAAAGTTTTACCAGTATTTATAAATGGTGCCAGGGTTGCCATGGTAGCTCTGAGATTGCACCATTTAGTTGCGGAAGTGACTCTTGCTGACAGTGGCTCACTTCTGCGTGTGAATTGCCTTACTGATCTGTATATTCTGTAGAGATTTAGTATGGGGACTAGAACACCCAGCCAGATGTTTTGACCAAGCGCGGTGTTTAAACCCCTGTCAATTGCGATCACGGTGCATTAAGCGTATGGCAAAGTGCTTTCACCGAAAAATAAATGGAGAGCGTTCGGCCTTGTTATTCAAGTTAAAAATCGACAACGAGAGAAAACATGAAGACGAAGTAAAAAGTATAATTTTCCAGTTTCTAGCAAATTGGTAGTTTTAAAAAACCTATCATATTAAAATTCTTTTAAAAGCGGTACTTATGTGTAATAAAGCCTGAAAAATATGACTTTTTGCTGGTTATTTTTGTGAAAAACATCATAACTAATATCTCAGGAAGTATTTCAAGGTCATTTTAACAGTTCCAAAATAAAGCCTGAAAACATACAGCTTGATTCACATATTTAAACAAACATTGAATTTGAACGACCTTGACAAAACATTTTTCAAGGTTGTCCAAGCAATTCTGGTTTCAGAACAAAAATGTGGCGTATATAAATAAATTTTTCAAAATTTATTATTCCGAAAACGATGTATTTATGATAATGCATTATTTAACGTAAGAGGGCTAAAAACTAATTTACACACATATTTTAAATATATTTGGGCTATTGAAGTCTTAGAAATTTTTACTTAAAAACCTGGCTAGAAATATTTCAGAATTTGTATAAGTAGCGTTCGAGTAACATTATTAAAATGATTTCAAGGCTTATTGCGTGGCATATTTTACATTCGGTTCTATTTCGCTTACCATATCTATAGATGTCCATAGAAATGCACTATTTGCAATATATCCGCCAGGTGCAGTGTTAATTTGTTTATTGATAGTATCTAATACTCCCACAAGTATACATCCAAAGATGAACAACATTTGCCATCCAAAGTTTCTGTTAAACAATATAACTAGCTCTGTTAATTCATTATAAATTATTCTAGATTTTCTAATCATGTTGATTATTTCTTCACAATTTATATTTGATCTGTATTTATCGTCAACAGGCATATTAGGTTTGGTACTTAGATTGAAGCACATAGGCCGTTTTAAATAAAGCTCCACATTGTCTATAAGATAATCATTTAGATTCCTAAATTTTTCTTTCAGTCTCTTACAAAAGTTACAAAGTATGAGGACCTGTAGTGAGATCAAATATTCTTACAAAAATTTCATAAAATACTTGCTAGCGTTGTATATCCCGAGTCGAGACAGTAGTACTGAGGTAGAGTAGGAAGTGGCACATATAAACACTAAGTGCGTTAGCAACAATTCCACAAAAAATTGAGTATTTTTCATTTTTAACTTAAAACTAAAATACTTATCTACATTTTTAAAACGTGAAATAAAAATTGTGAAATTTTGAATACCTATTCCAAAAGGTGGATATTAAAATTGCAAAAACGATTGATGCTGTAGCTACGGTGTAAGATAATCTAAATACAACAAAATTACGTATTTCATGTTCTTTAGCAGGATCTCCTGTTAAATTCACCGTGTAAATGTACACACATAATATTACTGAAACAACGAATGAAGCATAGCACTTATGCTTAATCACTTTAGAGCCATTATTAGAACCATAGGGAGGCACTAACGAAAAGAAATTTTCCAAATTGTATAACGGTTTTATAAAATCAATGGTAGTTTTATGATTTAGCAACATTATATTTAATGTGTACTAAAACCAAAACTATAGCATACGCATTCGTTACTTTATGTTGCGTCGTTGTTTAAACTGTAACATATATACTGATGTATACCGCAGGATGAACGTGTATCACATACATATAAAAAATATTACATTAAAAAATAATGTCCGACTAGCTTTTATTCCTTTTCAATATTTAAAGAAGTAAAACCATTTGACAATATTGTTTATTAAAAAACAGCTTAGGTAAGTAATCATAGTTAGAGAGCTTTACAAAAAACGCCTTTACTTTAGTATTGTATTTAACAGTAAAGCCGAAGTTATCGAAATACTGAAAAAAGATTTGTTGTAAAATAACTGTAAAGGGATCTTAAGTGATGAGAAGTGAACGGTCCACAGAGAGTAGGTAAAGTTGTGGCGAAAATCCTAGCGTACCGTGTCAGAGTCTTGCTGCAAAATTTATTTCGTGTGTGTTCTAATTTATTTTCTGTAACTTGTTTAAATGAGGGTAATTTAAAATAACTAATAATGTTCAGAAGTGAGATGCGAGCAAAAAGTAGAGATCATAAGTAGATTTTGTGTAAAGCATCGGAACGAGTAGAGACATCTGTGAGCTAGAGTTAGTAAACGTTAGTAGTTTTGCGAAAATCTGGTGGTGACATCTATAAGTTAGTGTGCGTGTCCGAGATTGCAGTGTTGTCGGATCCAAAATTGTGCGTCAGATTTAAGGAAATAACTAATGGGTCTCACGAAGATCATAGCAGACAATTAGACAAAGACCATACTTTATAGTCCGAAATAGAAGAAATATGAAATTAAAGAATACCAGGTATAGCAAACGATTTCAATTTTAACTGATCATTAAACCTAATGATTGACTATAATAGAAGACCTGGTCGAATGTTGACGATAAACAGCTGAACCGGTAATAATTAACAGGTAAAACCAGATCCAATAAAAACATTTCAGCTTTAGATGGAAATAGGGACGCCAAAGAATGGATTGGCAAGATAAAGATTATGCACTTATTACACAGTCGCCTGATGCGTTTGCACAGAGCCTTAATGGTGCTTGACAGACAGAATCCAATATCAGCAGTTTTGCGAAATTTTATGTAGCCCCTAGAAAAACATTTATAAAAGACGAAGGATTACCGGTAAAGTGCTAGTAAGAAGTGGACGGTTAAACGAATACTATCTAAAGCTAAATTATGTATCGAAGTAAATTTGACAGTTGATGAATCTGTGGAACAAAAGTAATAGGATTATACAATAGAAACCTGTGTGCTGCAATGCTTGCAAAAAAAGAATTAAGACTTCAATGATTTACTATACAACCTAGTGAAACATGAAAGAATAAACAAAGCAAAATTGGAGCAAATCAGTGGGGTAGAGCCAGAAAAGAGAAGTATGGGAGCAACTCCTAAAGAAAAATCCAAAAACCAAGAGAACAAGACACAAGAGAGTATATTGTCAAGAGAAGATAGAAAGGACAAGTGTTACAAATATAGAACAGAGAGCCGTTTAGCAGGGTCATGCACGTCAGAGGAAGAAGAAAAATGTTTTTATGGTCGTCAAGGAAGACAGAATTAAAGATTGTTTGACCAGAAGCAAACTAACATACTAAAAGTGCAATTAAGTAGGACATATCAGTAAAAGATGTCCACAACAACAGAGTCCAGCAACACAGGTTTTAGTAAACCGGGCGGAAGACACGATAACAAATATTACAAAGACGCAAAGGTAAACAGAACAATTTCGTAGACTCAGGTAGCGCAATGACTACGATAAGAGAAGATGTAGTAACTACTCATAAACTTGAGTGTATACCAAGTAAAGAATAGCTGTATGGATTTGGCGAGAACTTGCCGGTGATGTGCAAATAATAAACCACAGTAACAGTCCAGTTAGATGAATTAGAAGAAACGGTGAAAGCGGTTGATGTTATAGCCAGAGTGCAGCCAAAATGTTGTTGTTGGGACGCACACTTACCGAAGCAGCAGGAATTGCGTATGTGAAAATCGGAGATATGTTACATTTCGGATATAAAACGGACGAACCATTCAGAATTCTTTGCGTAAAACTTAACCAAAACAAAGTAAAAGTGTATGCTTCCGAAGATGTTAAAGTGCAACAAAATCGTAAAGTATTGCCAATAGTAAAACAATCTCAGGCAGTGCAGATAAAAGAAGAATAAAGGATACGTGAAATAAGAGACACTTATCAAAATAAGAAAGTAGGACAGAAAGTGAGTGTCAAAGAGAAGAAAAAAAACCAATCAATTTGACTATGGTAGACACCGGAAGTAGAACGGCGGGAAAAAAGAAAAGGGTATAAATTTAGTTAACAGTTAAAGACAGTGTTTTGCAGTCAACTTGAGTGGAATTGGATGTACTGATCTGATGGAAGTGAATATCGCGGACAATAATAGACCAATCCGAAGTCACCGTATCGCACTACTCGTGACGATTGGGAAGCTGTGAAATAAATTTTAAGCCTTACTTTACTTGTCGCCGCGGCCGGTTATATTAGTTTCAAAGAGCTCTAGTGAAAAAGACTGGTGACTGACGGCAAAACAATCAGATTGTTAAGAAAAACTGGAAATATTAACTGGTTGTACGCTATTATGTAGTCTGGATTTAATATAAATTTCATGTCCGGTTATTTACATATACCTATTTCCGAAGCCTCAAGATATTAAGCGATCTTACCAGATGGCACCGCAAAATTTCAAAAACTATGTTTCGGTTTAGTAAACGCTAATTAGTAATGACCGTTCCTACGTAACATAGCCCAGTAACTTTAGGGTTTCACTTCAAGTAAATTAGGACCAAGCTGGATTTTTGCATACAGATTCATTTTAACGTTATAAATAACGTGTGAAAAGTCCCTATCGATATCGTTACCGCTACAAAGTTATACTGGGTCAAAGGTCACCGAAATCAGTTTTTCGCTTATATCTCGGTTGCTATTGGTTGTACAAAAAGTTTTGCTTGATCATAAATGTAGAGCGGAAAATTTTCTACAAAGTGGTAACTTACACTTTTTACGTAGGACCGTCCGTTTTCAAGTTAGAGAGCTCACAATGCGTCAACATCAGGAAATCGCGCTGTAAATTGTGGATGCATTCGTTTCCGCACCACTTTTGAGGTAGAATGCACGCTTTTTTTTTACATGGTCTCCCCCATAGGCCTAATCCATGTCTCTCTCAAAATCAAAAAATTAAACTTCCTTTTTCTCATCGTCTTCTAGAGGAAGTAGTGACTCATTATTAAAGTCATCATCAGCGATTAATGAGTCCTCTTGTGATCCTTCTCCGCTCTCGTGATCGAGGTCTATGAAGATGTTGTCTATCTCATCGTCCTCTTCCAACGTATTTTCAGATTCGGATGGACTTGCGTTGAGACAGGATTGACCATGACAGTATCCACAAACAACTGAGCATGGCAATCCAAGCTTCCTGCAACCGCAGTTTGTTCCACAACCTTTTGCACAATTGCAGAAAATCATATGAAGGAGTTCATCGGGCGCTGGTGGTAACAAAGTCTTTACCGGTTCTAACACATTTTATTTCATTACCCAACCCCACTGTTCAGGATTTAATTCATTGCCCAACCAAATTTGAATTCGATATAAACTAGTAGAAGTAGATGTTGTCGGGCGGCTTCAGTTGTTGGAGGAAGGGCTGGTAATTTAACAGGTTTATTCAACCTTGTTGATTTCGCAAAAACAAGGTAACGGAAGTTATCAAGTGACTGCTCTTTAAGAGGTGCTCCATATATAGCCAATAAAAACTTGATTCCACTTTGTATGATAACTTCAGGAGAACAATTCTTTTGATGAAACACTTCAGCTGAGCGCTGTAGATCTTGACGATTTTGGATCAACTTCAAACTTTTTTTTTACCGCTATAGAAAAGCGCAGATGTTGTATCACATCCCGTTATAGCGTGTGCAAATAAAATATGTTGTTTGCAGTTCGTGTATCCATCGATCTTATTGGGAGAATAAATTTTTGTTTGAACATTGCCTTTGCCGGGTTTTAATAAAAGGAATTCGCTGATCTGTAGCACGTGCAATAAGAATAACAAGCAAATCTACATCTTCTCCTACAACAACAGTTGTATTTGTACGTGATGATTCAAGTGCATTCTCTATTATGAGGACGTCGGCATCGTCCCGAGCTTGCTTAGTAGCAATGTTCGGAGCAGCAAATTTTTGTATCAACATCGAAATAAATCTATGCTTCTTTCCACGATTTGGTACCGGCATCATATCATCAAAGAAAACATCAGAAGAACCGGAAAGTGTATTGCATCGTCGAATTTGTTCAATTGCTTTGATATTCTTGGTCGAATCATCATAACCATCAAATACGACTATTATATTGGAACCGGAATGTCGTTTTAGATAATCAATATCCATTTACATTTACAGCGCGATTTCCTAATGTTGACGCATTGTGAGCTCTCTAACTTGAAAACGGACGGTCCTACGTAAAAAGTGTAAGTTACCACTTTGTAGAGAATTTTCCGCTCTACATTTATGATCAAGCAAAACTTTTTGTACAACCGATAGCAACCGAGATATAAGCGAAAAACTGATTTTGGTGAACTTTGACCCCGTATAACTTTGTTAGCGGTCACGATATCGATGGGGACTTTTCACACGTTATTTATAACGTCAAAATGAAGGTGTATGCAAAAATCTAGCTTGGTCCTAATTTTTTAGAAATAACACCTCTTTTTCGTCTAAAGTTACTGGGCTAACAATGTAGTTCCTGCGAAAACGGATATATTGGACAGACTAACTAAAGTATTTCAAGCTTTAAGTGCATTATGATTAACCCTTAACTGATAGACGCTTAACCTGGGCGAAATACGTAGGTATAAGCAATTAGTCTCAACTACAAGACGACGTACTGGCTAATGGATCGCAACTCTCAACTATTATAGCTAGAAAACAAGGTGCTACCTTATACAGCCATAATAAAGCTCACTTGAACGCCTCCTAATCCTCTAGCAGTGAATTTACTTATTGCCCAATCAACAAAAAGATTAAAGCTACGTGCTAGACCTACCACAACGTTATTAGAGTTGCTACTGTAAAATTCCATGTAGTCTTAAGTAATATGGTATTATGTTAAGTATTAAGAAAGTGTGCTTGCTTTCACAATCTCATTGATTCTGTCAGATTGTTTACTTATTGCCTCGTAAGAAATATTATATTGTTCGTGAATGTCAAAAAAAGTAATATTTTTGGTTTTGAAATATGTTCTATTTTAGAAAATATCATTCCACGAAAATCAAAACCTTTCCAACTTGCATAAAACTATTGTATTTGGCGCTTATTGGGTATCGGCTAAGACTCGGAACAGAACAAATCACAATGTATTCTTAAACCAATATTTCGGTGCCGTTATTGAACCTCCTTACCTTCAACCGTGACCAATACCCAACAAGCCCCAAATACATATTTACTAGTTTTCGGCCAATACTCAGCTGCTATCTAATAGTTGTTATTTAAGTAACAAGGAATGTAAGGACGTAATAACATTCGAGGTAGGTAAATACGAGCCGAGGCTTGTGGCCTGCCGAGAATGTTAATATTCGATACATTCCGTGTTACTTATTACATTTTTCACGCTACAGGTAGAAATTTAATCATATTTTTAAAAGTTCGTTTTGACTGCTGTCACCGGAATTATTTTTTAAAAGCCCCATTATTCTTTTCCTTGCCTTTGCTTGTTACCATATCAACGAACAGTTAAAATCAACATTATTATCCTAGGAATGTAAATAACACTGTTAAGTTCCGTAGTCAAGGGCAAAAAGTAAACGAATATTATTCGCCATTTTCATCTTTTGTAGCTATGGATGTATCGTCTATTTACCTTGCCTGTAGCGTGAAAACGTATTTTTTGCAAATTAGCAAGAGTTTCAACCCAAAGTACATTGTTCATTCTATAAACGGAAATCGGCCTCAGACAGTAATGAACTTTGTACATATTTAAATTTTAATAAGTCATTGTACCTCAGATATTTCTCAATTAAATAACTAGTTTTACTCACGTTTTTACCTTTTCATGTGATTCATTGATTTTTTATTAAGCAAGAATTAATTAATAAGTGGTTCTGGCAATAACTTAAAAATTTCGTTTTTTGTTACTTTGTTAGTATTTAAACCATAAAATAAGATAAACTCGCATTTTTGCAAGGTGTGAAGTAGTTTTGTAACGAATGATGCAATAATTACATTCTCTGCATTTATCTGTTTTTATTTTGCGCCGGATAAAAGTAGTGATACTCACCATAACAACTAATGTGTAATGAAGTCCGCACTTTTACTATAGTTATTTGCAAACCCACCTACTCGCGCGTTGTGATCAATAAATAAATGTTGTATTGTTATGCTTTTCTTCTAGCAAAAACCAGTACAAAGTCCATTTCTGCAATTTAAATTAATTAATTTACCTACTTCCTTTTCAAGAACGTTCTAGAGTTTATCAATGGTAAACATTGTTTCGGCTGTTTATTTTTTTAAGTACTAATAATTAGGAAATATTATAGGAGTAAATTATTTTTAGTAGTGATTATGAAATTGTAAGCAGTGGCGTAACTTCAGATTTTTTAGATTTATCCAGCATTTTGCATAAAATTCCCATTGGTTTTGAAACATTTAAGCACAACTCAACCAAAATATAACTTGCATGTACCCCAGGCAAAAAGGTGCAAAAACTCGAGTGGTTAGCTAATAACACGATCGTAAAGTTAAACGTTTCTTTGTACCTGCATTTGGCGATAAGCAGACCGATACCGGCCCCTTTGCGGTTGCAGTTTTCATACACTTAACTTGAAATTCCATTAGTGTCAAAATAACACTTAACACCTAATAAATTTCGTTGGTTTTCAGGTAGAAACACTGCACGTGTTCTAGAGGGTTTGTAAACTGTGGTTTTTGGGGGTTATATAAATAAATAGTATGTAGCCACGGTAAAATACAACTTTTTCAAATTAAAACCTTAAACGTAAGAAAAATTTTTTAGGTAACCACGTTCGAGCGTTTTTTAATAGCGTTGAGCTTAAAATAAATTGCAACTAGATATTTGATTTTACTTACGCTGCGGTAAACTAACCACAATGGTTGTCCTATTATGTGGCTGTATAATATTTCATCTATCACAATATATCTTGTAAGCGATAAATTAACAATTTCAAGCACTTGCATTACAACACTTGCAAATAGAAATAGCAGTTGCCATCCAAATATTTTATTGATTAAATTCGTAATTTTGCTCATTTTAATAAAAGCAATTCTCATATATTTAACGTGTTCTATAACATGTCTCTTTCTCATAATAACACTACATTGCAAATCAGATTGTCTTACGTATCCATGAATAGCACATATAAGAAGTTGTTTCATTACTTTGTATCTATACTTTAATCACATACAGTACTTGCAAATTAATAGTACTGTAATTAGACAACAATAATCTTGATATTGATTTACAACCTCGAGCTGTAGGGCTTTTGTGCCCCAAACTACGATACTTGCGCCGATGTTATAAATAGTAATGCAAATAAAAATTAATTGTTCCAGCACTAACGTTTTCAAAATTTTATTGGTTTTGCTTGAGATCTGCTTTATTTTTAAGCGTTTATCGACCTCATTAAAAAGTGTTATAAATAATTTATAGTCTTTCACGTTAAATAATGCAGAAATGTTAGCTGAAGTAAGCATAGCATTTACAACTGTGTAACGTAAGAAAAATATAGCTGTAGTCGTAGAGGTTACAGGAATAGGTTCTATAATAATAAAATACATAGAAAAGAGATGTGCAATCAGTATAGTTACCGTAACCACAACATTATATAGTCTGTATAAAGCTAATTGCAAGCAATTGTTAATACTATCAGGTGGCAATATTGCGCAGAATATAGCAATTCGGCACAGAGTCTTTAAATAGCTGTTGCTTTGCAATAAATTGATCTTGGTCATTTTGCTTTATATTAATATAATAATTATTTATGTCTTATTATTAAGTATATACAAATGAAGAGTAAAGCTGTATAACCCCTTTTAAGTATGCTATATAATTATGTCTTTCAGATATACTTCAGGTATATTTCTTTTAGTATAAGTTCGTAAAAGTATACATTTATAATTTTTTATCAGGTTGGTAAACAGGATTCTGAAACGCTCGATATCTTTTGTTCTGTAAATTGTTATCTAGAATTCGGTTTCTTTGTTTCTTCGACCTTAAAGCATTCAGCAGTCTAACAAGGTTTATAGAATAAGCTATGTATAATTTTAGTCGTTAGGCTCAATAAGCGTTATTGGTCAGTCGCAATTACCGGAAATTTATTTCCACAGAGCGAAGTTAGCCAAATCCACAAAACAAAATAGTTAAACTAACCAATTTTAGTTTTAGTTTAGTTATATTTTGCCTATTTCATAAATCTTGTATCCATATAGGAAACACAATAAATAAATCTGTTAAATATATAGTAGCGCTAGAGGGAGAGGTAACCATACTCGTCGAACTGCATGCGTAGTAACACTACATAACGCACGACCTCAACTTTACCAGGGTCACTATTAAATCCTGAGCAAAAAAAAGGAAGAATAGGAGAAGGAGAAGAATGGAGGAAAACCTTCGCAGGCGATAGAGATGGAGGGTCCCCAGAACCTTATAAGACTGCTGTAAGGGAACTTCGCTTGTCTTACAGACTTATATAGCAAAAAGAAAATAGTGACATTGAACTTGGAATGACCCGACACTAGACACTGTGTAAATCATTTGAAATCAATCTTAGAACTTGCTTAATAGCAAAGTTCAGTTTAAATCTGATTTTGAATTATCTTACAGGAACCTTGTAACAGTCAAAGCAACACTTGAAACGGGAAGAAACGCGAGGTAAAAAAACACTGCAATCACTGCAGAGACAAGAATCTACAGGCATTCCTGGGCTTTGATGCAAATGCACATTACTCAGTTTGATGCAGTCGCGACAACTAACAATGTGAGTCACTCTTAGCCTATTGTTTAGAAGATAAGGTAGTGGCTTTGAACCGAAATAGTCAACCTACCTGCGCAAAGAGAGGTCATTGATACAACTGTGGCGATACTTTTACTTGCTTTCACGATACTAAACTGGCATAATTCTGATGAACCAACCCTGTTAGATCATTTCGCTGCTGAGGGCGGAAACTAGAAGGCTGTTTAAAGAAGCAAACCGCTTGGGAAACTGGAAATCCTATACAAAATCCCTGATTCATTGATAGACATATAAAAGACGAGGCATTAAACAAATTTCTACTGCACCGATACTAGTACGTCTCAATAAGAAAAATCTCGCAAGCTAGCTGTAGAATTTGGATGACATCTCGTTTTAATCTATTCACCAAATCACGGTCTACAGGGGAATCAATCCTGTACTGTGACGCTGAATTGCAAATATACTCAAAAGCAGAACAATAACCACCTCTCTTAACGACGCCACCGCAGCAAGCGTGTCAGTCAGTAGAAAATGTCCACAGGGGAGAGTTGGCTCACCCCTGCTGTGGTGCCTCGTAGTTAACGGCTTTTAGCAGCTGCTAGATGAGAAAGAGATGTACGTCCAAGAATGTGCGGATGATATCACCATCTCTATTTAAGGGAAATTCGAGAGAGTTGTATTCAATAAAATGGGAGTAGTGGGTTTATCAATTAACCTCCTATCTGGCAGTAACACAAAGAAAGACTCTCAACAGCAGGCGACCTTTTTCAGTTTGCAAACAAATACAAATGATGGGGGAGGTCAAATACCTAAGCGTCTTTATAGACACTAGGACTATCCTTAAACGGCATCTAAAACATGTTACAAACAAAGCCACCAAGATATTCTCTAGCTAAATGCAATTGTTTGGAAAATCGTAGGGCTGAAACCAAACATGATACATTGGGTGCACACGAGAATGATAATCCCAACAATCACGTATTCTTCATTGGTGTGGTAGCACAAGGCTACACATATTTCAATAAAAAATAGTCTAAGAAAATTATAAATACTGGCTTGCATAGGAATAACGGGGCAATGTCTACTATCTCAACAACCGCATTAGAAGTTCTAGTAGATCTACCTCCTTTCTACCTATAAGTGGAAGCAGACACGAGACTACAAGCGAACTGACTGAAAACAAATGGAAACGTCGGTTAGTTTCGTTATGCAGGAGATCATAATAATGTTTTCACTTATAATCTCCTGAGAACATTAATTCTTTCCGGAAATTTTTTGGAGTGCAATGCAACAACGCATTAATCACTCTGCACCAAAGAAATTATTAAGGAAAAAAGCGAAACCAGAAATTAAAGAACTAATCCACCAACTTTTAAATGCATCCCACCAGTTGGACTTGCCAATTAAACGTTTCAAGGTCAACGAGATCCAGTCAGTAACCGCTTCCCAAAAAAGCCCCAGAAAATAATTTGATCTCAACTAGATTTCCGAAAGACGGTTTTACGATGATAATTATGATCTTTAGTGCCATACTAAGATTGGGCTATTTCCCAGCACAGTGGAAGGTAGCCAAATTAAACTTATTCTAAAAGCCTGGCAAAAAAGTGACTGACGTATTACGAGGGTAACGCCATAATTATTGAGAATAAGAAACACGGTTAATGTTTTTTAGGATTTTATTTTAAATATGTTCAAAGTAATTCATTTCACCATTCTTTCTTTCCACTTCTTGAAAGCCCCCAACCAAGCTTCTTTTGGGAATACCTTTCTACCCCGTAGATTTCTTTTAAGCACATAAAATAGCCAAAAGTCGCACAGGGCTAAATCAGGCGGATGTTCTATTACTTTTATGTTTAATGATTCTAAAATGTTCTTTGCTTAATTCCATTTTTCAGCAACAACACTACTTAAAAACTGAATAGCTTCGGTTCCAACTATCGTAACTTCGCAAACTAAACTGACAACAACCGACAGCTAGAGAAATATATAAAATGAATGTGTAAATTTTGTTTTTCTTGGTCTACTACATTTTTTGATTCTCAATAATTTTAACGTTACTCTCGTATCATGTTGATCAATTGGTCTCCTTCCGATCCTGTAGAAGGTGTTTTTCGACGATTAAAGTCAATAGTGGAAATAATACTTAATCGGCTTATGCCTGTTTGCTGTTTGTGAACCCATACAAACTAAGCCTATTAAGTATTTTTGTCCTGGCAAACAAAATACAAGATCAAATTCTTGCCCGCCCAAGGTTTAAATAATCTAAGCACACGGCCCTGTTTAGGCAGGCAGGGCCTACTAACAAATATTGCTCAAACTTCTAGAGCAAATGCTTATAAAGGCAGACAAGCTACAGGTCGCTCCTTCCCTGGTTATGTTTCAACGCCTTGCCCTTCAGATAACTATTATGTAGTCCCGTCTACTGTTGCCAGATTACTCCACATGTTTAAAGTTTAACCCATTTTACGTCCCTCTCCACTCCTGCGGTTACCGGCTAGATGCCATATGTCAATTCTGTTTCTTGTGTCAGACAAACCACATCGTCCCCGATTCGGCAGTTTTTTTCTGTAAGTATTTTATTCTTCACCTCATTCTAGGGTATTTTTTAGCTATGAAGCATAAGAAAAACCGCAGAAACTCCTCTTCTGCTTCCAGTTCGAAAGAGAGAGAGAAAGCCAAGTTAGCAATGCTGATCTTTTGAAGAGATTAAACACGCTTGAGCGTAAATTATCTCGGCGTAAGAAGCGGGATCGCACATTCAAGATCTCGTATCTTGTACGCCCTTTCTCGTTCCCGTAGCCGAAGTTCCAGCCGGCGTGAGGGCCATAGCAGACAGGATGATCGAAACGCGAGACGTTCGACACCTGATCGCCTGCTGCGACACGCGACGTCAGCGTCTGCTAGGCACCCAGCGCGGAACGAGCGAATTCCGAGAAATTTGCCGCCGCTACAGGCTGTTTCTGCTGCTGAGTCAACCTCTGATAATGAACAAACTTTGCGCATTCGCAATGACGTTTCCTTGGACGATGAGCTTATGCACATTCTAGGAAACGATCCCAGTGTCTTGCAAACTAAAACGGAAGATTTTCAGGAGGCGCTACAATATAGGTGGGCTTTTCTTCTCATAAAGGGTCTTGACGCAGAGGCCAAGAGGGAGTTATTAAAGCATTATGCTCCTCCACAAAATTGCCCTGCCTTAAAAGCCCCTATTATTAATATTGAAATCTCAGCAGCGCTTACACCGCTCTCTTTTAAAAAGGATAAGTATCAGGGGGACTATCAAAATCAACTAGGCATTGGGCTTTTGCGCTTTAGGAACAGCCATAAGCCGTTTGCTCAAAGATAGGTCTTCGGAAAATATCGCCACAAAGGAAGACTTGTTGCTCCCCTTATGTGATGCGGGCAAGATTTTAGCTGACCTTTTCTTTAACCTATCTCAGGCTCGAAGATCCTTTATTACACCTACCTTGACCAAATCTGTCAAAGACCTTGTTGAACAGGTTCCCCCTGGCCAATGGCTTTTTGGGAAAAATCTGGGAGACCGGATTAAGGCTTCCAAAGCTCTCGAAACAAGTTTTTCTGATATTAGAGCATCACGACCAGCATCTTCCACTGTACGGGTTGTGCGTGTCCAACGATTTTCTCAGGCCAGGTCCCATCCTTTAAACCGACAGGGCCCATCTCGACAGTCGAGGACGTCGAGACAGCTAGGGCGAATTCCGTAGGCGAATTTCCGACCAAGGCGCCTAACATACAAAGCCAAATAGTTTCCGAGGTAAGTCATAGCAAATTTGCTGGCAGGCTTCGTTTCTTTTTATCACAATGGCAAATTATTACTTCTCAGCCACTGCTGCTACAGAGGGTCGCGGGATTCCAAATCCCTTTTAAACACAGACCGTACCAACGGGGTCTTCTACCAACACAACGCTTTAGTAGTCGGAAACTCAAACTTTGGCTGCCCTTATAAAGGAAATGCTACTCCAAGGGGCCATAGTTACCTTCAACGCATGCCGGGGACAGTTCCTATCGCCTTATTTTTTAGTAACGAAGCCAAATAGTAAACAACGCTTCATTTTAAATCTTAAAAAATCAAATGCTTTTATTGATTCCCCTCATTTTACAATGGAGGATTCCAAAACAGTAAAGAAACTGATCTATAAAAACTGGTATATGGCATCACCTGATCTAGAAAATGCGTATTACCTAGTTCCAGTTTGCCCCATCTTACCGAAAATACTTAAGATTTGTTTTTGACGACACCATGTACTAGTTTACTTTACCGTTTGGCATTTCCGTGGCTCCGTACACTTTCACTAAACTTACAAAGCCCGTTGCACAATTGTTACGAAATCGAAGGGTGTGCTGCGTTGTTTACTTGGATGACTTTAATTTTGGGCCAGACCGAGTCGGAAGGTTCTGAAGGTGTCAAATTAACACTAGTTGTGTTAAAAGCTTTAGGCTACCTAATTAATGCCGCCAAATGCTGTATTACTCCTTCCCAACGTTGTAAATACTTGGGTTTCGTTTTCGACAGTATCCATATGACCATTGAACTGACCCCCGAAAGGCGGCATAACATTTTAAAAAACTTAAATTCCATTTTAAAAAGTACAAAATTTAAGATACGAGAGTTTCCTCGTCTTGCCGGCTGACTGGTCTCGGCCTGCCCGGCATGCAGTTCGGTATGCCTGGCTTTATATCAAACATTTTGAAAGGGAAATTTTGTTGCTCTAAGAAAAAAATCGGTTACAACAGTTACAGGTCGTTATCCTCCTGTTCTAAAGAGGATCTGTTTTGGTGGACCAAAATCATTCCGTCAGCTGTAAGTAAATTAAAATTCCCCCACTTTGATTTAGAACTCTTTACGGATGCCTCTCTGACGGGGGGGGGGGCATCTTGTAAGGGTGTTACTACCTTCGGCTGGTGGAACAACGCATTGAGATCGGAATATATTAATTTTTTAGATCTACAGGCTGTATTTTTTGGTCTCAAATGTTTTGCCAGGGACGCTACCTCAGCAAACATATTAATCCGCGTAGACAACACTACCGCTCTCTCGTATGTCAACAAGATGGGAAGCGTTCAACATCCAAAGTCCGGACATCTTGCTAAACAAATTTGGCAGTGGTGCGAGGAACGAAATATATGGATTTTTGCTTCGTATGTTAACACCTACGACAACGTGGCTGATAAGGGTTCCCGTGTTTTGCCACCTGAAACCGAGCGGGAACTGCCATCGGAGGCATTCTCGATTATATCTAGAGTTTTTAGAAAACCGGATATAAATTTATTTGCTTCCATCGTTAATCACATATGTAGAAAATACGTATCAGGGCAAAGAGACCCTGGGTCTATTCTAGTAGACGCCTTCACTTTTAACTGAGCGTCTATTTTTTTCTTTCTATGCTTTTCCTCCATTCTCTTTAATATTAAATACATTGAACAAAATTGTAGGGGACAAGGCGGAAGGGATTCTCGTTGTGTCCTTCTCGCCAACCCAAGCTTGGCATCCCCTGTTTTCTAAATTACTTATCAGGGGACCAATATTTTTTGAATCTAATGATAGTTTGCTTTTGTCTCATTTCGGGGAACCCACCCACTCGCCGACAACCTTACGTTGGTTGCCGCAGTGTTATCCGGCAAGCACTTAGAATAAAAGGTATACCTGAAGAGGCCTTGACAACCACATTGGCATCAATCTCCCCTTCTACAGAAAAGCAGTATAATAGTACCTACAAAGCATGGTGGACTTTTGTTCCCAAACCAATATCGACCCTTTCTCAGCCGAGGTTCCCGAGGTCATCTCGTTCCTTCAAAACATATTTAATACCAAATCGGTTTCTTACGGATCATTCAATAGCCATCGGTCTGCCTTGGCTTTAATCCTGCCTGGGGATATAGGCAGCAATGCCAATCTTAAGCGGTTTTTGAAGGGTATTGCCCGCATTCGACCGTTGAAACAAAGATATTCCACCACCTGGGATCCGCAGAAAGTACTAGACTATTTTGGTTAAACGGCGTCAACTTCGGACCCATCTATAGCAGTCTTGAGCGCAAAGCTTGCCACGCTTTTGGCTCTTGTAACAGGTCACAGAATACAGACAATATCTCTCATCAGATTGTCAAACATAATACAAACTGGCAATGAAATACGCATTAGAATTAGTGACCCAATAAAAACATCAGGCAGAACCATTGCTCAGCCATGTCTTCTTTTACCTTTTTGTACTCAAAACCCCGACATCTGTGCAGCCACCACGCTTTTGAAATACTTAGAGCAGATAAAACCTATTAGAAGACCAGAAACCGAATTGTCATTTTTATCCAACATAAAGCCTCATGGTCCAGCTAGCAAACAAACAATCGGCAGATGGATTAAGACTACACTGTAATCATCGGGTATAGACACGGATATCTTCAAAAACCACTCAACTATTTTATATTGTTCTTTGTCTAGTTCCTGCATTTACTATTTTTTACTGGAACGTTTTTGGAATTCTTTTTGATTTCATAAACTTCGCAAAATTCAACTTTAAACATCTACATAATAGTTATTTGGAGGGCAAGGCGTTGAAACATAATTATACGATCAAAGGAACTTACCTGTGAAGTTCGATCGTAATTATGTGAAGCGCCTTGCCCGAACAGATAACTCCCTCCCTTCCCTTTCAGTAACCCCTTAGATGTTGCGACTCTACAACCTTTAAACAAATTGACATATGGCATCTAGCCGGTAACCGCAGGAGTGGAGAGGGACGTAAAATGGGTTAAACTTTAAACATGTGGCGTAATCTGGCAACAGTATACGGGACTACATAATAGTTATCTGTTCGGGCAAGGCGTTTCACATAATTACGATCGAACTTCACAGGTAAGTTCCTTTGATCGTATAATTATGCTGGGCGTATTATATATTATTACGACGCGGTCTAAGCCGAAAGTAAATTGTAATTTTGACAAACTTTCTACTTATTGCCTTGCACGGAATAAATTTAATAGTTGCTGGATGTCAAAAAAAATAAAATTATTTGCGCTGAAATATG
This sequence comes from Ctenicera cuprea, assembly GCA_958336395.1. Lineage (NCBI taxonomy): Eukaryota > Metazoa > Arthropoda > Insecta > Coleoptera > Elateridae > Ctenicera > Ctenicera cuprea. The sequence continues at coordinate 35,349,725 of OY284491.1, read as the reverse complement.
TTCTAGTCTAGAAAATATCATTCCAAGAAAATCGAAACCTTTCCGACTTGCGTAAAATTATTTATGTGTATTTGGGGCTTATTGGGTATCAGCCAGAAGTCAAGACAGAACAAATCTCAATGTATTCTTAAGCCAATATTTCGATGCCTTTATTGTAAACCTTCACCTTCAACCTTGGCCAATACCCAATAAACCCGAATACACATTTACCAGTCTTCGGTCGATACTCAGCTGCTGTCTAAAATTGTGTATGTAGCCACTGTAAAATACAGCTCATTGAAATAAAACCTTTAAACTGAAAAACATTGTTTGAGATAACCACGTTCAAGCCCTTTTACATAGCTTTAAGCTTAAAATAAATTGTAAGTAGGTATTTGATTTCACTTACCGCGCGATAAGTCAACCACAATGGTGGTCCCAAAATGTGGCTATAAAGTTTTTCATCTACCATAACTTGTTGCTTTAGTAATAAATTAACAATTTCAAGCACTTGCATTCCAACACTTGCAAATAGAAATAGCAGTTGCCATCCAAATATTTTATTGATTAAATTCGTAATTTTGCTCATTTTAATAAAAGCGATTCTCATATCTTTAACAGGTTCTATTACATGTTGCTTTGCCATAATAACACTGCATTGCAAATCAGAATGTCTTACGTATCCATGAATAGCACATATAAGACGTTGTCTCATTATTTTGTATCTGTACTTTAAGCACCTACAGTAATTGCAAATTAATAGTACTGTAATTAGACAACAATAATCTTCAAATTGTTTTAAAATTTCTATCCATAGAGCTTTTATGCCCCAAACTACGACACTCACACTGATATTGTAAATAGCAATGCAAATAAACATTAAATGACTCCGCACTAATGATTGCAAAAATTTAATGTTGTCGTCAATCTGCTTCATCTCCAAGCGCTTATCGACTTCATTAAAAAGTGTTATAAATAATTTATAGTTTTTAATGTTAAATAATGCAGAAACGTTAGCTGAAGTAACCGTAGCATGCGTAAATGTGAAACGCAAGAATAATATAATCGTAGTGGTAGAGATTGCAAGAGAATGTTCTATAATAATACGATACATCGAAAAGAGATTTGCAATCAGTATAGTTAACGTAATCACAACATTACATAATCTGTATAAAGCTAATTGCAAGCAATTGTTAATACTATCAGGTGGCAATAATACGCAGAATATAGCAATTCGGCATAGAGACCTTAAGTGGCTATTGCTTGGCGTTAAATTGATCTTAGCCATTTTGCTTTATCTTGATATAGTAATTATTTATGTTTATGCATTTAACTGCATTTTACGGTTTACGTTGTTTTTACTGCAGTATAACATGTTTCGGATTTTTCTAAAACGTAGCAACGTCAAAGAAATATACAAAAACAAGAATAAAGTTGTATAATATTCTGAAAATATGTTATATATGTCTTTCAGACAGTATATAGCACACGTATATGTTCTTTACTAAAAGCTTGTAACGGTATACATTTATAATTTTTTATCGGGTTGGTAAACAGTATTCTGAAACGCTCAATATCTTTTGCTACGTAAATTGTTATCATGAATTCGGTTTCTTTGTTTATTCAGCCTAAGAGCTTTCAGCAGTCTAAAAAGGTTTATGGAATAAGCTCTGTATATGTCAAGCTTAAAACGCGAAATTAGCCAGTCGCAGTGACCGACCGCCGAATTTATACCTACAGAGCGTGTTGTGGTCAAGCAATATCTACAAAACGAAATAGTTAAACTAACCAAACTAATTTGGTTTAGTTTTAGCTATATACTGCTCGCAGTTGTTATAACTTACTTATTTTATAGATCTTGTATACACATAGGAAACACAATAAATAAATTAGTTATTATATATAGTAGCGCTAGAGGGAGAAGTAACTATAGTTGTTGAACTGCATGCGCAGTAACACTACACAACGCACGACTTCAACTTCACCAGGGTCAGCTTCAAAATCCTGATCAAACAAGAGAAAAAGGCGGATGATAAGAAGGGAGAAGAACTTTCGCAGGCGATGGAGATGGAGGGGTCGCCAACAATTTCATCGTCAAAACCCCAAGAAGACTGAGCAACCGGGGCCGTAAGACTGCTAAATTTACATCACTGTCTTACAAGCTTACATAGCTAAAAAAATAACTTTTCCATTGTTCTAATTTAAAGAACCACGCAGAAAGAAGAATCTACAGATATCGCTGGGCTGCGATGCAAATGCGCATCACTGAGTTTGGGGCAGTAGCAACAACAACCAACGAGGTGAGTCACTCTTAGACTTCTTCCTAGAATATAAGTCGGTGACTTTCAATCGGGTAGTAAACCAACCTTCGCCACTACTGCCCAGAGGGAAGCCATTGATACAACCGTGGCGACACTTTTATTTGCTTCCACGGAACTAAACTGAGATGTATCTAAAAAGCCAAACCTCTCAGATCATTTCGCTGCTGCGGGCAAAGACAAGAAGGCTGCTTAAACAAGCAAAATGCTTGGGAAACAGGGAATTCTATAAAAAATCCTAGAAAAAGATAATCAAGCAGTGAAAAAGGGAAACATTCATCACAGAGGGAAAACTGCAAGGGAGTCAAAAAAACACCCAAATGTGCACAACTCCAAAACGTTTTATCAAAAGACACGCCGAACGTGGTGGAAGAGAAACGCTGAAGATCTTACTCCGGACTCACTATCTCGACTGCGGTGTCATCTAAGAGGAAAATCAAATCAGCAACACAAACATGGAATTACCTCTCTACCCCCTCTAAAGAGGGCCTATTTAGAAAACCAAAGGTACTGTTTAGCCACTATTATTGATGTTTTACAAGCGTTCGACAAGGACTGGCATGCCGGTCTTACAAAATCAAAAAGAAACTGACATACACCAGGTATTAAAGCGATACGTCATGGAAAAGCACTTCCTTGCGAAATACCAAGCAGCTCACACCTCTGTGGTCCTGATCAAATTTGAGTACCCCGGGGCAGCGTCCTTAGTCCCATTCGCTACCTCATATAGATACATATAACACAATGACATAGCTATTATGGCATCTTATCAAAATCTTTACCTTGCTGCTCGCCTCTTGCGGAAACATCTTAAAAAGGTTTAGATACTGAGCTAACACTTTTAAATCAGTTTATGTCACCTTCACTGTTAAAGGGAGATGTGCCGCTGCTTGTTCTAAATAGATGCCCCCTTTTACAGAAAGATGAGGTAAAACCCCTAGGCCTTCACCTTGATAGATGCCTAATCTGGGCAAAATGGGTAGGTATAAGCAATTAGTCTTAACTACTACTTCTTCTTCCTCTTGTTATAGGCCAATGACCTGTTTAATACTTGCAACTAGTGCGGGTTCTGTGAGCCCTCTTTGCACGTATGCCGGGCAGGAGGCTGGCCTTACCCGGCGAAAGGAGAAGAAGTTCCACTAAATGGTTTACGATTGCCAAAGATGTTAGTATGACAACCGGGACCGACGGCTTAACGTGCGCTTCCGAAGCACAGTTGGTTGCAGATATACCCCTATATTGGTCACCCATCTGAGTGGGGACCAGAGCGGACAGTGCTCAACGTTGAATACGTGTGACCAGCATCCCCAATTCTTCGCCGTGCAGCCAACTTCTTAACTACTTACTTAGTAAGTAAGTCTTAACTTACTTAACTTAAGTATTAGGAAAGTGTGCCACTGTGCTCGCTTTCACTATCACTATTTGGGAATGTTAAAAAAAACTAAGAATATTTTTTTTGAAATATGTTCAATTTTGAAAAAAATCATTTTAAGAAAATGAAATTCTTTCCGACTTGCGTAAAATTATTTATATGTAATTGGGGCTTTTTGGGTATCGGCTAGGAGCCAGGACAGAATAAATCTCAATGTATTCTTAACCCAATATTTCGTTGCCTTTATTGTACACATTTACTTTCAACCTTAGTCAACACCCGCTAAGCCCCAAATACATATTTACCAGTCTTCGGTTTACTTATGTAGCCAATGTAAAAAATGAGCGAAACACTTCGCCTGGACTTTCCTATACATTTAAATACATTGTTTTATATTTTCCAACACTTTCGATATACACCTGTCTAGACACGACTAGTTAAAGTAAATAGTTCTTATAAGTTGTAACATCTTGAAGCGGTTGAAGAAAGACCGACCGCTGCGCCGCAAGCATAAGGTTGGGTAAAATATTCGGACTGAATCTACGGAAGCGCGGAAATTGATATTTGAAAATATATTAATAACTCGAGAAGTATTATTTTTAGCAAGAAATTACTCTTATTAATTTGTATTTAGAATTTCAAAACCTTTCTGATTTTAAAGCCAAAATGCCACGTTTCCATTTAAAAAAAAGTTATTTTTTACCGTTGCCGCCGTAAAAAATTGGAAACTCATTTTTTTTTTCTTAAATACAATCGAGAAGAATTTGCCCTACAACTTTGCTCTTGGGTTTGCGAGTCTATCTATTAAAATAAAAAAGTTAGCCTACACTGAACATTAAACGACTAGTACAAGAATACAACTGCTGTAGAAAGTATGTGAAATTCTTCTAAAGACAAAAAGATTATTAAGGGGCAAAAAATTCGATTTTTTGATTTTTTGTAAAAGGATTCTCCTAGAGCAAACAAAAGAAGAAATCAATTTTTAAATTTTGTGGCGAAAATTTTTTGGAGGAGGGGGAACAGTAGCCCCCCTAAATATAAAATTATCGAAAAAATATTATTATATTCGGATTTTGCTATTAATGGTGAGCTATTTCACATTAACAGAAATATTTTATTGCACCCCGTTAAATAAATAAAAGGGTACCAATTTTCAATTTTCAAAAATTCATAGAGGGCGTCACAGTGAAATTATAGCAATGCGCAACAAAACAAATTGTAGAAGATTCCCAACTCTATCAGCTTAAAAAGTTTAAACAAAAACGTGTGGGTAGTTTTTGAGAAATATTTTTTTTTAATTCCAAAATTTTGGCGTGATGTCATTGCGATCGTTTTCATATTTTCAAAATTAATTATATTTCATGGTATAGTACCCTTGAAGGGCTACCAAACAAGATGTAGTTGATTCCAATCAGATAACTGGTTTTTGAGTAAATGGGCGTTAAAGTCGAAATGTTCAAAAATTCGTAGCGGCCGCCATTCTTAAGCTAGAGAATTCGGTAAAAAATCGTTTGATTTATCCTAAGGCCTTCTTTAATCTCCACTATTAAAATTTCCAAAATTCAGTTTCTGAAAAAAATGCTACCAAAAAAACATGTCAACTTCCGCTTCCGGTTTCGTTTTTTTTAAAAGCTTATTTTGTCGGTGAATTTTTGATATACCCCCTCGTTCCAAAGCACATCAAAATCGGTCCAGCCGTTCCGGAGATATGGAGCGTAACGGACCCACCCTCCCACAGACCCACCCACCCACAGACAGACATTTTTTTAAAATTACTTTTTTGGGGTCCATGGATCCCTCCCCGACTATTTCCGTTAAAATCTCAACTTTGAAATTTTGCACGAAATCAATACTTCCCTATACTGAAAGTATAGGAAAGTAAAAAACAACTCTTTGAAATAAAAACTTAAAACCTAAAAAATTGTTGTAGATAACCACTTTTAAGCCTTTTTTCTAATAGCTTTAAGCTTAAAATAAATTGCAACTAGGTATTTGATTTCACTTACCGCGCGATAAGTCAACCACAATGGTGGTCCCAAAATGTGGGTATAAAGTTTTTCATCTACCATAAATTGTTGGTTTAATAATAAATTAACAATTTGAAGCACTCGCATTCCAACACTTGCAAATAGAAATAGCAGTTGCCATCCAAATATTTTATTGATTAATTTCCCAATTTTGTTCATTTTAATAAAAGCAATTCTCATATCTTTAACATGTTCTATTACATGTTGCTTTGCCATAATAACACTGCATTGCAAATCAGAATGTCTTACGTATCCCTGAATAGCATATATAAGACGTTGTTTCATTATTTTGTATCTGTACTTTAAGCACATACAGTAATTGCAAATTAGTAGTACTGTAATTAGACAACAATAATCTTGAAATTGTTCTAAAACCTTTATCCATAAAACTTGTATGCCCCAAACTCCGACATTTGCACTGATGTTGTAAATAGTAATGCAGATAAAAATCAAATGGCTCAGCACTAATATTTTCAAAAATTGAATGTTGCCTACAATGTGCTTCATCTCCAAGCGCTTATCGACTTCATTAAAAAGTTTTATAAATAATTTATAGTGTTTAATGTTAAATAATGCAGAAACGTTAGCTGAAGTAACCATAGCATGCACAGCTGTGAAACATATGAAAACTATAACTGTATTCGTAGAGTTTTCAGGAGCAGGTCCTATAACAATACAATACATGGAAAAGAAATGTGCAATCAGTAACGTTAACGTAATCACAACATTATATAGTCTGTATAAAGCTAATTGCAAGCAATTGGTATTACTATCAGGTGGCAATATTGCGCAGAGTATAGCAATTCGGCACAGAGACCTTAAGTAGGTGTTGCTTTGCGTTAAATTGATCTTAGCCATGTTGCTTTATATTGATATAATAATTATTTATGTTTATGCATTTTATTGCATTTTACGATTTACGTTGATTTTACTGCATTATAACATATTTCGAGTTTTTATGAAACGTAGCAACGTCAAAGAAATATATGAAAATGAAGAGTAAAGCTGTATAATCTTTTTAAAATACATTTTTATACACGTCTTTTAGACATTATATAGCACACGTTTTGAGTATATCTATTTACTAAAAGCTTGTAAAAATATACATTTAACATTGTTTTTCCGGTTGGCAAACAGTATTCTGAAACGCTCGATATCCTTTGCTACGTAAATTATTATCATGAATCCGGTCTCTTTGTTTATCCAACTAAAAGCAGTCTAAAAAGGTTTATGGAATAAACTATGTATATGTTAGGCTCAAAACGCGAAATTAGCCAGTCGCGGTGACCGAAATTTATACCGACAGAGCGTGTTGTGGTCAAGCAAAATCCACAAAACGAAATAGTTAAACTAACCAAACTAATTTGGTTTAGTTTTAGCTATTATGTGGCAGTTGATATGATTTACCTTTTTGTAAATATTGTACACATATAAGAAACACAATCAATAAATTAGTTATTATATGTAGTAGCGTTAGAGGGAGAGGTAACTATACTCGTCAAACTAATGCGTAGTAACACTACACAACGCACGACCTCAACTTCACAAGAGTCAGCTTTGAGATCCTGGTCAAATAAAAGGAAGAGGCGGAGAAGAAAAGGAAAGAAAAACTTTGGCAGGCGATGGAGGTGAAGGGGACTGCAGCACCTTCATCACCCCAGCCCCAAGATGACTAAGCAACCGGAGCCGTAAGGCTGTTAAATTTACTTCACTGTAAGGCAGCTTCACCTGACTTACATAGCCAAACAAACAGTATTGACATTTTTCTAATTTAAGACACTGATTGGACTTTTCGGAAGAGCCGAAGCTGCCCCTAGCAGTTGAACTACTCGCAGTACCCAGTACTGGTCAACTACGCTCCGCACAGATAGGTTGGTAGCCGGTCTGATCTTAGTAACCGGTACCTCAATAGCGCCGGGGAGTCGACACTTTGATAGTGAGCGTGAGCAGGCAAAGTGCACCTTACCCCTAGAGCCCAGCCACGCCACTTCTTTCTGGAGATCATCGTCACCTGCCTACACCATCGGCTCCCAACCACCCAGTATATTGCCTGAGCAAATTTATAACGCTTATGGTTACCCAGACGTAGTAACTGAGACGCAGGCATATTTTACGATCTTCGGTGGAAATAAGTTGCCTATATAGTTCAGCTCTAAAAGGTGTGTCGTTTGACTCGAGCTCAGTGATTTTCTAATAAGTGCGCATTATAAATTGGTTTAGTCATTTTATGTTGGGAAGCTGGTTGTTCTGGCTGTCTATCATTGGCACTACGGTTTATAGTGGTAGCGTAATGTGGATTAACGCCACATTACCGTTTCGCCGTTGGCTATTTCTCCGTAAACCAAACATCCAATGTTTCCCAAAAAGGATGCAACAAATGGAAAAGTCTTTTATTCCTAAGTTTTCAAAAAATTCTACTCTTTATAAAAGTTATAAATACATATTTATACATTTTATTATTAACCTAACCTAATCTAAGAAAACTTAAACCAAAAATTCAACACTAAGCGCCTAAATACATTTATTATCTAAACAATTAATTACAATATTACAAAAATTCTCAAATATTTAAACTAAAGACAATTGTTTAATGGCTTCGCACAGAACTCTTAATGGTGTAAGTGGTTTGTGATATTTGAAGAAATGTATAAAGTTATTAACTGATTTGTTATTAACTAATTTGACGGAGAAACGACGACGGCGAAACCACCGACGGCGAAACGGCGGCGGCGAAACATCCCATTCCGGCACGTAACAATGTGGCCAAAATGTACTAAAATATTATGTGTTGGTATTGAAATAGAGCTATAGGTGAAATTAATCGAGACGTATTTTATAATAACCAGACAAAAACTATAAAATTCTTATTGTTAGAAATGGACGTCCACGTTTACTGTTTATTAGGAAGAAATGTCTATGATGCCTTTGATTTGGTATTCACGGGTATGAAAATTTTATTGGAAAATTTTAATAAATTAGAGTTGTGCAACGGAAACGTTATCTAGTCATTATTTTTTATATATAAAAACGTATTTTCAGTAAAATGAGCAATTCTTTGATAGACCTCGTAAATATCAGATTGGCGGGACTTTTCCGAAATTATTTAAGCCTGAACCACTGGCGAATGCTATTAAAGCTAAGGTATAAGCGGAAATCAGTAGTTTATTTGCTAAAAATAAACTCCTGTTGACATTGTAAAGTGTGGTACACCTATTGGGTCGATATGAAAAACATGGGATAAACTGAAATTGGTTTGAGTATGTGGAGATTATAAAATAACTCGTCATAGCCCCACGTCATCGGTGCATGAACTGCCGACGTTTCTTCCTCGGTTGCACGGGACATCTTCAGAACTGTGGTCACTTTGGGATCTGTAAAACAACTGGCGAGAGAGGTGCAGGTAACGGGTGTATAAGGAGCGGATGTGTAAGAATGTGTGACTGCTGTGTCTGTGATTGGCTGTCAGGCTGAAGCGGTTGTAGGGCGAGGCTGTGGTATGTAACGTTGTATTGTAGAAAATAGTAGTTTGTAAGCATTGTGGAGGGGATAGCTGTGGTCTCGGTTAAGATTGTTAAGAGTTTTATGTATTTCTATGGATTCACAGATCACACATTTGAGGTAGAAGAACGAACTAGAATTTTGGTCTTGTCAAATTGAATGTTGTGGCTTGCATTGAGTTTATGCTCTGCAATAGCCTGTGTGTATAGTGTACCTTGCTCCTGTGGGAAAGCCTACATCGGTGAGACGAAGAGGCCGATTAGCGTTTCTCTAAACACGAGCGTTGCACTCGACTAAAACCTCCTGCAGAGTCGGCTATTGCAGAACATAAACTCGATACATTACTGTTTGAGTTGCTCCTGAGAGATAGTAGAATAAGGTTCACAACTAACTGCTAATTGCATTAATATTTAGAAGAGTTAAACCACCCCCAACCGAATTTTGGTTTTGTCATAAAACTACTTCAATTATCAGATTCCTAGCGCACGCTGTCACTACCTAAGCTGGTACAGTAGCAGGACTAGTGCGATCTTGCATAAAATTGAAAGTATAGGAAAGTCCAGGTTCTATCTGTTTGTCATTTAAATGGCGTTCTTTGTTTAGTTTGCTTATATCTCCCAAACGGATGGTTCAATTTTGATGAAAAAAGCAAAAGTTAGCTATGCTTTTTTGGTAACATTTTACAAAAAACAGAATTTTTAAAATCTAAAGAAAACGTCTGTTAGAAGACCTTAAGGCTAACACGAAACGCAGTTTGGGTATTGTTATTACCCTAAAGAGGGCGGGGGCACAGTGTTACCTACTATACATTAAAAATTTGAATCCATGAGAACTGTTTTGCTAATTTGTCAAAAACAATTATTTCTACGACAGGCGACATAATCATTTTTTAACTTTATAGATTCGTACAGTTGAGAACGGATTTTAATTTAATTTTGGTCTTAAGGCTAAAATTTCTCTGCAACGCCCTCTATGAATTTTTTATAATTGAAAAATATTGCTTTTTTATTTAATGAACAATGGACGAAAAACCGCTTTTGTTTAGGCTATATTGCTCATTACTATTAAAATATATACAGGATGTATCAAATTGCGTCTTAACTATGGGGATCTCGCTTATTTGAAAAGATACGACGATGGTTAAATTAGAGAAACATCCAAAATTTCAGTTTTTTTCCAGTTCTTTTAGAAACTAAGCAAGATAGGATTAATATCTTTTTAGATTATTATTAATGGGCATAAAATTCCACAACTTTTCTCTAATTTAACCATCGTCGTATCTCTTCAAATAAGCGAGATCCCCATACTTAACACGCAATTTGATACATCCTGTATATATGTGATTTTGATTTTTTTTTAAATTTAATCTTTAGGTGAGCTAGCCTTTATTCAGCCAATTTTAAGCACACAAATTTAATTTTGGTTCATTAAATAATTGTTGTTATTTCTCACAAAAAACTTTTGAATTCTAACTACGGTATAGCATATCGCCGTCCACTTCCGTAACTCTTGGGGCTACAGTTTTGATACAAAAATACATTTGTAAATATAATAACTGTAACGATTACTAAAGTATTGCAAAATAATCAAGCGAAGTGCTCTGCTTATTGTTTTCTTATACTTTTACGGGAGACTTAAAAAAATTGCTTTTTCAATATTAGACTAAACTATTTGCTTTGTAAACAATTTGAATACTTCAGAGTAAATTTGAACTTTAATAATTAAGTAGTGTACTATTACAAAATCTTTATTAAATGTCACTTACCGTATAGGCAGCTAGCCATAGCGAGTAAAATAAACACAAGATGTTCATCGGGAAAACAGCATTTCAAAATTAATCAGAAACAGTAGTACTAATGCAGCAGTTCCATAGAGAAACAGAGTTTGCCAACCAAATATTGTGTTAAAAATTTCAGCAACCTTACACATCTTATTGAAAGAGATTCTTGCCTTGAGCACCTTTTCCAGTTTTTTATATTATTCATTCCTTGTAAATGGCAAACAACATTTATATTCACAGTAAAACTATTAAAATCAGTTTCTTTTAAATACATTTCTGCTATACTTTTCAGATGCTCGTTTAATTTGCTAAATCGCTTCTTTATTGAAATACTATAGTTGTGAAATAGCAGTACTGTAATTACAGTAAAGTAGTGTTCGATAAACTGTACTACAATTTCGTTAAAGCAGCTCTAATTTTCAGAAGCATGTGCGTACTGTATATGATTAAGCAGATAAACACGAAATATACCAAACACAATACTTTTGCCAACTTTCTGTAGATCTCGACCGGTTTCGAGATTTTTAAGTGCATATCCACGTCGTGTAAAAGTTTCCTCAATGATTTAAAATTGTCAATATTGAAAGCAGTTGAAATCATTGATGAAAATGGTATCAATGCTAATACAGCAGTATATATACAATACGCAATACTTTGATGGTGAATGGTTCTTTAAATTTAATAACACGAATATAGTGAAAGTACCATACAATATTTGCAGTATGAACATGTTATAATTAGCGCCAGAAAAATGGCGTACCACTTGTATAAAGCGATAGGCAAACCTTTGTTTACTTTATAAGGCGGTGCTAAATCAAAACAACTGGCAATCGCATGTAATGGTTTAATAAAAACCGTGTTTTGATTTTCAATGCATTCGGCCATTGTAAGGTGTAATTAAATTAGTCGGCGTAACAAGAAATTAGAAACCGATAAGTACAAGCAACACAATAACTGTAGTGTATAAGAGTTTAAGTAAGAATACTTGGACAAGTGCAGTGCGGGGGTTGTTGTGGTTTTAACAGAACACAGGGTGTCAAAACGACAGTTACGACTCGGTAGTTGACCGAAGAACTATTCGCTCATGCAGATTGTAACTCAGATTATGTTGTAGCTAATAATAAATATATTAAAGGTAAAAGTGGTATGTATTAAAGTTGGCGACGAGGATTAAAAAAAAGTGATTGAAGAGTGCAGTAAATACAGTGGTGTGCTATTAAAGAATCAATAGTATACGCGTATTTCAGTATAATGAAACGAGTGTATTAATTATGGCGGGTTTAATAGGGTCTATGGTTGAGTTCAACGGTATTTCAGATGACTGGATGATCTACCAAGAACGATTAGAACAATATTTTAGTGCTAATTTAATTGAATAAACAGAACGACGCGCAGCGATATTAATAAGTTTGATGGGACAAGAAACATACAAGTTGTTACGTGATTTGTGTTTTCCGGACCTACCTAATAAAAGAACTTATGATCAACTGTGTAAGTTATTAAGAGACCATTTTAGCCCAAAATTATCAGTATATAGAGAGCGCATAGAATTTTACTCAGCGAAGCAGAACAAAGGAGAAACCATCGGAGAATGGCACGCTAGAATTTTAAAAATCTAGCAATTAATTGCCAGTTCGGGGAAATTTTAGACAAAGTCCTTAGGGATAAGTTGGTAACGGGAATGTGCAGAGGCTCTATTTTAGACAAACTTTGTGAGGACGACTTTTCCGACGCGATTACGTTAACCATGATGGTGGATTTGGCGCTAAGAAAAGAAGCGACGCTCGACGCCAGAGCGGCGGCAAGCACAAAGGACTTAAACTGAACACGTGGTGCACATTTCCCAAACAAAGCATCCCGGCAAAACGGACGGACGCAGGTACCAGCGACCCCAACAGCTTACAAGGAACCAGCGATTCCGAGAAAGCAACAAAACATCTGTGACGGCGGTAAAAAGGCCTTTCTGTGTCGGTATTGTGGTAAATATCACCAAGCAAACCAAATTTGCAAATTCAAAGACAGCAAATGTTTTAAATGTAATTTGATAGGTCATTTAGCTCAAGTATGTGATAAGGTTAGAAAACATAATTATCTAGATAAAGTAGATGATGAAATTGAATTGCCACTCCACACGTTTAAAATTGAAAGTTGACGCGAAACCAGTATTTTGTAAACCAAGACTGATTCCGCTAGCCTATAAGGAACAAGTAGAAGCCGAGTTAGAACGGTTAGAAAAAGAGGGAATAATTACGCTAATCACAAATAGCCAATGGGGAACACCGTTAGTTCCTGTTTTAAAGAGTGACGGCTCAATAAGAATTGGCGCTGATTATAAAATCACCCTAAATAATTTTCTAGAGGAAGTAAAATATCCTTTACCACGAATAAAGGAAATTTTTGCCTTTTTGCAAGGGAGTGAAGAATTTAGTAAAATTGACCTCAGTCAGGCATACAATCAGTTTTTGTTCGACGAAGAGTCTTCAAAAATGGCAACATGGAGCACCCATAGAGGTTTATTTAAAATGAATCGTTTACCTTTTGGGGTATCTCCAGCAGCTGCCATTATTCAAAGACTAATAGAACAATTGTTGCAGGGTATACCGGGGGTCTGTAATTTTCTAGACGATTTTATAGTCACGGGGAAAAATCGCCAGGAACACGTAAGTAACCTAAGACAAGTTTTTCAACGTTTAACCGAGGCAAATTTAAAAGTCAGGTTGGAAAAATGTGCTTTTTTTCAACAGGAAATTAGTTACTTGGGGCATATTATAAATAAAGAAGGTATAAGGAAGTGTACTGAACAAGTAAAAGCAATTTTAGATGCACCAGCACCGCAAAATGTTACCCAGGCAAAATCTTTCGCGGGCATGGTGAATTATTACGGTAAATTCGTACCGGGACTATCTACTTTAATGAGTCCGGTTTATGAACTGTTAAAAAAAGACAACGAGTTCGTATGGAACGATAGATGCAAATCGGCTTTTAGAAAAATTAAAAACGAAATTGCGTCAGACCGCATTTTAGTTCATTTTGACTATTATTTTGTCATGTGACGCATCACAAAAAGGAGTGGCAGCAGCGTTGTTGCACAAATTTGAAAATGGTTTTCTTCGACCAGTAGGATTTGTTTCAAGGTCTTTAACAAGCGCAGAACACAATTATTCGATGGTAGACAAAGAAGCACTCCGATTTCTTACGGAGTTAAAAAGTTTCAGCAGTATCTGCAGGGCCAACATTTCATACTAAGAACGGATCATAAACCTTTGTTAGCTATTTTTGGGGAACATAAGGGGATACCTGTTATGGCGGCGAGTAGACTGCAGAGATGGGCTATATATTTATCGTGGTTTAGATACACCATCGAATATGTTAAAGGTATAAACAATCAACCAGCCGATTATCTGTCGCGATCACCGCTATAGTAGAATCGTATGAGTCCCACCAGCAGAACGAGGAAAAAGGAACTTATTTGAATTTCGTTGAGGGATTTCGTACACCTATTGACAGTAAGTTAGTTAGTAGGGAAACTCAAGTAGATACGATGTTACAAAAAATTTTACATTACGTAAACACATGTCAAAAATGAAGAATTTAGACCATTTCATGCGCGAAAACGCGAATTAACTTCGGAACAAGGATGTTTAATGTGGGGTTACCGCGTGGTCATACCAAACAGTTTACGAGTACAATTACTCAGGGAACTTCATGTTAGCCATTTGGGAATAGTAAAAATGAAGGCAGTAGCTAGATCTTACATGTGGTGGTCCGGAATGGATGGGAAAATAAAGAAAACTGCAAACTCTTGTGTAAGTTGTAAAAACGCGAGACGATCCGAGGAAAGTAGAATTAACCCCATGACCTATACCATCAGCAGCGTGGGAGCGAATTCATGTAGATTTTTTAGGACCGATTAAGTCAAACTATTTTTTTATAATTTTAGATGCTTATTCAAAGTGGGTTGAAGTTTTTAAAATGCCTAATATTACTTCAAGCCAAACTGTACTAAACTTAGGGGAAACATTTGCGCGATTTGGTTTACCAAAGCTATTAGTAAGTGGCAATGGTACTCAATTAGTATCAAGGGAATTTGAACAGTTTTTGGGAAAAAACGGAGTAGCGCACAGAACGACTCCAACCTTTTATCCAGCAACTAATGGAGCAGCTGAGAACGCGGTAAAGACCTTTAAAAAGGCAATGGGGGCAGCAATAAATGATCCAGTAAACAGCGGCACTCCCATTGAAGTTTTAATGAGTAGATTTTTATTAACTTATAGGAATGCACCTGCACCACTAAGAAAAGTCCCTCTGAATTAATGTTTGGACGTCAGTTAAAAACGCGGTTGAGTCACATACAACTAAGTAACGAAATAAACATTAACGTTAACAAAAAAAAAATCAGTTAGCCAAAGCAAGGGAAAAAGAAAAGTAGACTTTTCAGAGAGGGAAGCGGTAATGGTTAGGGATTACAGGGAGGAAAATACAAAAAATTGGACCGCAGCAGTGGTAAAAAAGAAATTATGGCGCTTGACATTTTTATGTGAAATTCTAGACGACAAGCGCATTTGGAAACGGCACGCAAACCAGATAATACCAAGGTTGGCGGAAATGGTGGTAATGGTCCACCGCAACAATGCGTGACTACGCAAACTACTAGTAGTAAGAAAATTGGAAATTTTTCAGATAATAATAGTATTGTAAATAGTGAGGTAGGACTCACAGCAGGTTTAGTTGTAAGTAATAGTAATGATGAAAATACAACGCCACCGTCAAGCATAAATCGTAATCCAGTTACCAATAATGTAGTTGCTCAAAATATCAGAAGAAGCACCAGAGAAAGGAACATGCCGGAACGATCTGGTAATATCGTAAGTCATTAGATTTCTAGTTAAGTTGCTAGTTTATAATCTGTGTATTAGCGATAAGTAATCAACTTGAGATGGAGGTGTGTAGTGTATAAGAGTTTAAGTAAGAATACTTGGACAAGTGCAGTGCGGTGGTTGTTGTGGTTTTAACAGAACACAGGGTGTCAAAACGACAGTTACGACCCGGTAGTTGACCGAAGAACTATTCGCTCATGCAGATTCTAACTCAGATT
Source organism: Ctenicera cuprea (assembly GCA_958336395.1). Taxonomy (NCBI): domain Eukaryota; kingdom Metazoa; phylum Arthropoda; class Insecta; order Coleoptera; family Elateridae; genus Ctenicera; species Ctenicera cuprea. The sequence goes on along the minus strand of OY284491.1, from coordinate 35,333,656 downwards.
ATGTTGTAGCTAATAATGAATATATTAAAGGTAAAAGTGGTATTTATTAAAGTACAGACATAACAATAACACTTAGAAAATTTAGCTTAGTTATGTAAGTAATTTTGACCAATTTTAGTCAAATTGCTATTACATGTGTTTTGTGAAATTATACTTTAATCGCAGGAATTCAATCGAATATAAACCATTTTTTAATGTATCAAATAAAAACAGGCACACGTTTAAACTAAAGGTGATCGAAATTGTAACTTAGTAATACGAGGATCGTTCGAAATGTACGTGGCCTAACAAAGAAAACGCAAGTTTTTTGGTCAAACAATTATTTTATTTTTTAATATAGTCTCCTGCTCGCTCAACGCACTTAATCCAACGAGGCTCTAAAGCAGCAATGCCGTCTTTGTTGGTCGATGAACCCAAGTCCTCAAAATAGCTATTTACAGCAGCGATTACCTTGGAATTGGATAAAAATCTTTTACCGCTGAGCTATTTTTTCAGTTTGGAAACAGATAAAAATCGCTGGGAGCCAAATCTGGCGAATAGGGCGATAGAGGCACTAATTCGAATCCCAATTCATCAATTTTGGCCATGGCGATTGTAGACGTGTGTACAGGTGCGTTATCTTGATGGAAAAGCACTTTCTTTTTCGCCAAATGAGGCCGTTTCTCTTTGATTTTGTCGATTAATTACTGCAGCAAATCGGCATAATTTTCGCCATTTATTATTTTTCCTTTTTCCAAGTAGTTGACGAAGATAATTCCATGAGAATTCCAAAATACAGTTGCTAAAACCTTTCCTGCTGACAAAACCGTTTTTGCCTTCTTCGGTGGCGGAGAACCTTTGTGTGTCCATTGTTTAGACTTTTCCTTGGTTTCGGAAGTAGAATGGTGGACCCAGGTTTCATCGACGGTTATGAAACGGCGCAAAAAGTTCTTCGGATTGCGGCGAAAACGTGCCAAAAGGTCGCGAGAAACAATCAACGATTCAGTTTTTAACCGGTGTGAGCAAACGCGGCACCCAACGAGCGGAGTATTTTTTCATTTCCAATTCTTCAGTTAAAATTCTGTGCACACTTTCATTTGAGATGCCCACTATGTCTGCTACCTCGCGCACTTTTAATCGACGGTCATCCAATACGATACGGTGGACCTTTTCAATCATATCCGGATAGTATCCGTTTTTGGGCGTCTACTGCGGGTTCGTCTTTTGTGCTCATACGATCACGCTTAAACTCGGCAACCCAGTTTGAAAGTACTTTATCACTGCTCGCAACTCAGTTTTTTCCATTATTTACGAAATAACTTTGGCGCACTGTCAAACACAAACTAATTGACAGCTTACTCTATACTGTCATATTTAACCTAAAAAAGGATGGTTCTGAAAAATGATAATGCAAATTCCGCCGAATTAGCGCAATCTGTAATTATTACTTAACTACATGTAAATATTAGTTTTTAGCATGGATAGAATAGTATAATAGTTAACGTTATTGACTTAAACCTTGTAAGTAGGCTTTTCTCCAGTGTGCGATTGTAGGTTCCTTCATGTTAGCTTACCGTGCATGGTGTGTGCAACAGTATTGTCATTTTACTTGTTTTTAAGCTTTGTAACTCTTGTGTTTTTTAAAATGTTTTTCTTCGGACTTTTTATCAATCTTACAACGTTTCGTGAAAAACGATTTAAACTAGGAACATTCCAAAAACCAGCTAGTAATGTTGCTATGTTTGTAACGCAGCGGTAGTTGTTAGCAGACACTTTACCGTACTAAAACAGATTTTTTTTGTTATTGTTCTGTGTTTGCGTTGAGTGTAAGTGGAGGTAGTAATGGACAAAATCAGGTTTTTTGCTTTAGGTAATGGTATAAATAGCATCACCGCTTAATATTTACACGATTTTAAGTTTTGAATGGCTTAAAGACAGCGTGTGGTGTATTTGTTAAAATTTGGTTTAAAACTAGATGTATATCAGATTTAAAATGCCCAGATATTTAAGTAAAAGTGTTGACGTTATAAAACCTTTATATCAGGTTACCCACCTTTTTGCCTTGGTACCACCGTATGAGATAAGCGGAGGTTACAAGTTAATTAAGAACAAATGCTATTGTTTCTCAATTGTGGTAATACTACTAGGAGTTTGCACATCGAATGTGTCACACCCACCCTTATATTACAAACAGCGAAGTGCTTTCGTTCTCTTTATTATTTCGTACACTGTATCAACAATGTCACTAATATTTCAAATATTACTGGTTGGTTTTTGGAATGTTCAAAGTTTTAAATCTTTTTTCGCGCATTGTAATGAGAGGTCGATGCACAATTTGGAGAAAAAATTAAACATTTTAAAAACTATTCAATTTATGTTGAATTGTTTCTTGTACACTTTTCGGTGGTATGTACCGTCGCCTATGACTTATCAGTAATATTACCGAAAACTGGGTTGGAGATTTATTATAAGCACCTTGTCAAATTATTTGAAGTTTACCTGTTTATAATTGTGTTACTCTTGATGAATAAGTATTGCAAGTGGATCAAGCAGCGATATGAAATGTTGAACGGTGACCTCAGAGACCAAACAAAATATTATTTGTGAAAATTAAGTAGTGAAAGCATGAAAAACGCAAACAGAAAATATTTATTGATGATTATTTCAAAAATCAGGAAGATTTATACTAAATTGGCGGTTGTGATAACATTAGTTAATAAAATATTTGGATGGCAAATTCTATTTGCTTATTGGCTGTTTGAAGTGACACTGCTGAACATAATTAGTTTGAGTATTTTGGGCCATTTAGATTTTGTTATTATAGAATCTATACTAGCATGGATGTTTATACTAGGGGTAAGTAAAACACAGTAACAACAAAAGCCTGTTTTCACCGTTATCGCTATACGAAGTATAGCTATATAAAGGAAGGTATCGTGATCAGGGCCGGCGGAACCCTATGTGCAGACAGTGATGTAAGAAAGAGTATGGTGTTGCAACTCCTACCATTTGCCTATATAAAAAATTCATCTTAAAAGTTTGACAATTTCGGGTCGTTTATAAGATTTGCGCATAGATGGCGCTCTTTAAACTTCAAATTTAAAGTATATTTTAAATTTGGCGCAGTTTGATAATTATTTGATCACTACTTTTAAACCCTATTCTGGGTACAATTTACTAAAGTTAGGTTAATTAGTTACTTTTGTTTTTCCTTTTATTAATGAAATATGCAAGTAGGTGAAACATTTTTACGTAATGTTTATAGGTTATTGTAGTTATTTTTGTGGTGGTTTTTAGTTAGAAAAAGGTATAATAATACTTAAATCCACATAATACCAACAACCATCAATATTGGACAAACAAGTCGTCATAATAAGCTGGTTTTATAGTGCAAAAGCAAACTGTATTTATAACAAAAGTAGTAACCAGAATCAGAGGACTCGTTATTTACTAGTACGAAAGGTGCGCGTTACTTCGAGTCACTGCATAAACTTAACTTGGTACAAAGCATAATAGTAATACAAACCGTTTATTTACTGATATGTTCTCATTATCGTACATACGCATTAGTTTTATCTGCAGTGAACATTCTGAAATTTATTTGTAAATTAGTTTTATCATAAATAAGACTGTCGATGGAAGTCTTACAAATTTCTTTTACTAAGGAGTATCCGTCATTTAGGTTTAACTTGAATGGTGTCATTAAAATGCTTACTGCAAATAAACCCATTTTTGGGATTTTTTAAAATTTTAATGTCAATTCTCGCGTTCTGTTTTAGTCTGCAATTCTATCAAATTAGCAATTATAGGTAAATAAAATAGGTACATTCGCCTTGGGAACAGCAAATAATGATAAATTTTTGTTATCGCCTTTTGATAGGCCGCACAAACAACAGTATTTTAGAACATTACCGTGGCAATAAATAAATAAAACACTTCTTACTTTACAGATTTATTTTAAAATAAAATTGACGTTTACAGTTGCGCCATCTGTTGATAAAATTTACAAGGAGCCCTGAGATTGTCAAAGTTTGAAGATAAAACAACTGAATAGAGTGCAAACACCAGTCTTTTTTACATCACTGTGCAGACGGTGTTTTTGCACAGGGCGCCAAATTTCAGGGGCGGCAAAAATCGTCGGCTTTTCAGTTTTCGCATGTGAAATTATTTTAGATGTAGAAGAAAAGCTTTTTTAGGTGACCTTAACAAAAAATTGAATTTTTAGTACTCAAAAGCGGCCAAAAAGTAACCGTTTTTTGGCCGAGGACGAAAAAACACTTTTTAGCAGTGGTGCACACAAATGTTTTTAGGCGACCTTCATTATAAAATTTACAAATTTGTTAGATTTTTATTTATGTTTTATTGATATAATTATTTATAACAACTGAACAATTGTACATATTTGTGACTCCTTCAGAAACGTTTATATTTTCTTTATTTACACTCGAAGTAATTTCGGCGTGTATATAGCTTCATTATTCGTATGAACAATTTGTGTGCTTTTTGATGTTGCTACAGCAGTAATTTTATCTTGATTATTTTAAGTAAAAATCTAACAAATTTGTAGAAAAATATAAACGTTTCTGAAGGAGTCACAAATATGTACAATTTTTCAGTTGTTATAAATAATTATATTAATAAATCATAAATAAAAATCTAACAAATTTGTAAATTTTATAATGAAGGTCGCCTAAAAGCATTTGTGTGCACCACTGCCAAAAAGTGTTATTTCGTCCTCGTCTGCTTTCTGGCCTCGGCCGCAAAAAATTCACTTTTTGGCCTTGGTACACAAATAACTATTATTCTCAAATTTTAGTGTTGGTTGAAGTACTGAAAATCAATTCATAATAAATTACAAAAAAACAAGAGATAGTTCAAAACGATAATGGAGAGGAAAAAACAAACGTTGTTTAAAGTGTCTGAAAAACTCAAATTTATGTGTTCAATTAATTAGCGGCACGCTGTTGACTGTTGAAAACAGCACGTCATTTTTTATTTGTTTCATAGTTCGTCATTTGTTTGAATTTACTTCTTAATTTTGCGTTGTACAATGCCACATATTATGCTAAAATCGTTCCAAAGTGCGGACAAATAGTTGCGCATAAACGTACCGCTCATCCTGCTTGTTTATTAAAAGCCCCAGTGCCATCAGAATTTCATCATACTCTTGGTTGCAATAATTTGCGGTTATTCTGTCGCACTTTATAACTAAATTTAAACAAATGAACTATGAAACAATTAAATAATGAAGTGTTGTTTTCAACAGCTGGTAGCGGGTCACTGCTTAATTAAACACACAAATTGGAGTTTTTCGCACACTTTAAACGACGTTTGTTATCTCTTGTTCATTGTAATTGATCATGAATTGATTTTTAGTACTTAATCCAACACTTAAATTTGAGTATGAAAGTTTTTCTTTCTATCATTATTATATTTTTCAAAACTTAAATAGCTTCAAAAATATTGGTTAAATTGAAAAATCGTACAGAAACTTTTAGTTCAGTTTTTTTCGTAGAATACAGCGAGTTTCGGAACACCCTGTATAACCATGATTATGTTGATGAACTGTCTATTAATGTATTGTAAATTATTGTGTGTTTTAGCTCAATTCGGGCAATGTATCGCTACAGATGCTAAAGCTTGGTATGATCACTTCAGAAATGAAAACAAAACGTACACCCATTTTAACAAGTCAACCGCGACGATTTTTAGAAAACGAGCACAACAGAATTGAAGAAACGATAGATGAATTAGTAGACAATAGTATCACAAGGGAATCTAATTTACCGTAATGCTAATTTAGCATTATTAGTAGACAAGATAAACGTTTGTGCGTAAATTGTAAGGCTTTTAACAAAATAACTGTCGGAGAATCTTCCTCATAGCTTCTGGCGGACCAGTTAGATTGACTTGCAGGTCACAAACACTTTACAAGTCAAGATTTGAAAGGCGGCACTATTAAATCAGAATGACAGCAGAATCTGTTCCCTAAACGCCTTTATCACATTTACCTTTCGGTTTAACTAACGCCCCTTCTGTTTTTCAACGTTTAATTAATACCGTCTTAAGGAACTTATGACTCAATAAAAATCGTGATTATATCGACATCTTATTCCCTGCAAAAACAGTCTGATACCGTATTACATAAAGTTTTAGAAAAGTTACAATAAAATAATCTAACCCTTAGAAGAGTGTCTGAGTTATCAAATTTCCGAATTATAATAAAAACAGTTCAGAAAAAATTAAAATCTTTTTCTAAAAAATAATTCATATTACCGGGTAGGACGTTGGGTTATGGAACTGAGTGAGTACCAATATGAAAGTGAATGTGCCATTTCGATTTATTGAGTCGAAATCATATTCCTGTGAGTAAAGGTGTTTGCACCATGGTTATAGCTGTGGGGGATTAGCTACTTGCGGCTTAACAGCACGATAAAACAAACCAGAATGTAACAACGAATATTAAAACAAGGAACATTCAAAACAATAAAACTTTATTCAATAAGTACGCCCTAAACGGTAGAAAAGTTTAGAAAATTACTAGTACGTGTTTACGTTAGGTGGCGCTCTAGTTAGAAGTTGCAAATCGTGGAATTAATTACGATAATATTGGATACACTGTAGTGGAAAAGATGTGCGAAGTAATGGCAAGCAGATATTGGAGCAAAAATATTTTTTTTTAATTGTTTAGTGAAACACTTTGCTTTAAATGAAACGATATGGCAAATTTACCAGAAAAATAAAAGGAAAAAAATTAATCTCTCTAAATATTGCTGCACCCAAGAAATAAAATGTTAATCTTATTTTACTATCACTTATAAATTAAGCCAAAACAAAATGTTTTATTAAATAAAACAGCGTGAAACTTTAAAAACAGTTTCTTAATGGTTATTTAGGAATTTTAAAATAAAGAAGTTTGAACAGATATTAGCAACGTGATTAAAATATGGCTAGAAATAAACAGCAAATCAATTTTAATATATTATATTAAAAATTATATGTATTATATTTCTATTTTAGATCATGGTAGTAGTTGTAGTAGTAACATGCGACAACACCACAAAGGAAGCACAGCGGACAGCCACTGTGTGTTACAATTTGCTTTTGCATGTTCCTGACGGAAGTAATAATGTCGCAACAAGCTACTTATGAATGTCCTCACTTTTCTGCAGCAGGATTCTTGAATATTGATTACACTTTGTTGATTGGTCTCCTCAGATCTGTAACCTCGTATATTATTGTATTAATGGCAATTAGTAAACAGTCTAACCGTAGGGTTAATTTAAAACAAATATTAAGATAATTAAATAGTAAGATTATATTAATAACAAAATTTTGTATGATCTATTTAGGAGTATAAATATTGCTGCCTATAAGCTTCGTAGAGGCTTTGTAGTGTGTTGCTGGACATTGTGTGTATAAGTGTTAGATAACAAATGTTTCCTTGATTTAAGGTTAGATTAATCATCTGCATCTGTACATATTATATATACTGTTTAATAATAAATAAGTTCCTCATCTTATTAATTACTAAAATGCTATCAAGTGTAGTATAATGATTCTACTACGTTCAATTACGTTATGTTACGCAATGTTTTACTTATCTAGGTTATTAGTTAAGTATATTGTTGTACCTCCCAATTAAATTAAAACTTAAATCAACCCTGCTTTATTTGTACGAATAGAGCTAAAACAGTACGTTAAAAACATCTTTATTTCAAACTGTATTTGCTTTAACTTACTACTTACCTCCATCATCCTTATCACTTACTGTAGATAATAATCTTTAATTGAAGAGATTGAACATTGTCTATTTTACCTGGACCTATAAAATTTTCAAAATGCCAATACTTATAATATTAGATTTCAGTATAAGCTGGTAATTATTTTACGGGTTAAATTATACACTGTGTCCATAAAGTAACCCCCCCCCCTATCTAACTTTTGAACGACTTAATATTTTACTACAAAATTTGGTGTGCTTTAATGGGAACTTAAATACTATTTTTTAGCTCATAATTAAATAATGTATCATTCGAAATGGCGGCTGGGCGCCATTTTGAAAATTTTTTTTAAATAGAAAGGAGGGTCGAGTGACACCTCATTTGAAAGGTCTTTTAGTTCTGAGTCTGATCCTAGAATTTCAAAGAAAAATATTTAGCCATAACAAAATGACAAACGTTTGAAGTAAAAAAGTCTATTAAAAAAAACTAAGAATTAAAGCAAAAACAAATGAAATTAAGTGTTCGAAATGTTCACCATTCACTTCTTGGCACATAAAAAGTCGGTTATGACATTCCTGCCTTACATTTTCATAAGTTTCTGGAGTGACATTTCTGTAAAAAACGCATTACAGAAGTTTGCAGAAATATCACTCCAGAATCCTATGAAAATGTGAGGCAGGAATGTCATAACCGACTTTTTATGTGCCAAGAAGTGAATGGTGAACATTTCGAACACTTAATTTCATTTGTTTTTGCTTTAATTCTTAGTTTTTTTTAATAGACTTCTTTACTTCAAACGTTTGTCATTTTGTTATGGCTAAATATTTTTCTTTGAAACTCTAGGATCAGACTCAGAACTAAAAGACCTTTCAAATGAGGTGTTACTCGACCCCCCTTTCTATTTAAAAAAAATTTTCAAAATGGCGCCCAGCCGCCATTTTGAATGATACATTATTTAATTATGAGCTAAAAAATAGTATTTAATTTCCCATTAAAGCACACCAAATTTTGTAGTAAAATATTAAGTCGTTCAAAAGTTAGATAGGGGGGGGGGTTACTTTATGGACACAGTGTATAAATATTTTTATTTAAAATTTCTACATATTTTTTTTAACTATCTATATATAAATCCGGATCCCTTCCATCGTTGAAGCTGCATTTCATTTCAAAAGCCTGCGCCGATCGGTTGGTCAAGACTGTCGTTAGCTACTAATACATAAATTTAATACACTGATAACAATAACAACGATAATTAAAAAAAACTTAAAGTATTAAATAAATAGAAAATAAAAATACAATCGAAGTTGTTTAGTAAATAACAAAATTTAAAATATGAGAACTTCCAGGCGAAGTGCTTTATCCAAGTTTGTGTTTTAATTTACGAACATAATATACATTTTCTGTATTGATTTAGTTAGCAGTTGCATTTGTGCTGAAATCTTTACATAAAGCCAAAAAAATTTTTACTGCATATTATGAAATAATACTAATAATTACTTTAATTTTTTATATTATGCAGTATATACACCAGTTTTTTAAATTACAAACAGAAATTTCGTATTTTAGAACATATATTAGTGCCAGTATGTTACTGCATATTTCGTGCATACATTGGTGGTTGTTTCGGCATATTTTAGTGAATATAATTGCTCAGCCCTAGTTATAATTTATAGTCACTTAAACAGGTTGTCAAAAATAAACTGTTTTACAAATTGTTTATTCTTACGTGATGGCTGTTTGATTTTATTGTGTTTACATTTATCCCATAAAATAGTACTCGGCGCTACAGAACATTTATGCATTAATTTGTAATAATACAATAACATAAGTGGTTACAGTTCCAAGAAGACCAAACAACATGGTGCGGTCGACATTAAAGAATCCTGCTGCGGTAAAGCAGGGACATTGATGAGTAGCTTCTTCTGCAAGTAAAATCAACTCTTCTTGTAGAATGCGATCCTGGACATTGTTACTTTTAGTAGGAACATCCAAAAGCAAATTGCAACAGATTGCAGCTGTTCGTTGCGCTTCCTTTATGGTCTTGTCGCATGTTACTGCCACAGTGACACCCACCACCTAAAATAAAATGTATATTAGATTTGATTGTGCGAGGTGTTTTAGAAATTTTTTGAATTATTATTTTTGTTAAAGTCATCCTTTTATGAGTCGCATTGCTAAGCCAAACTAATACTTAAATATGGGTGAAGCACTTCACATGCTCTTTTTCGTACCTCAAAATTTGTTAATAAAATAACAATTAAACACCCTATATTATTTTTGCATTTTTTAAAAATAGTTCTCATTTACTAACCAATGTCATCATCATGTTAGTAACAAATGTTTAGTATTCGGCAGTCTAATCTATCTATATCTATATATCAAACGCCCACATAGCACGTCCGGACGCTCAGCGTGAAACCGCTTTCACGGAGAAACGTATGTCAGACCGACAATGAAATATCATACAGCACTATTTTATTTACCATCAAAACTTACACGTTTATACATCGCGAAGTATGTCTGCAGACCTTGGACCTCTAAGACTAGATACTCTGACTGTTATCCTACCAGCCTACTTCGTTTAATACTACATTTTAAATCTCGAACTAAATTTGTATTCGCGTTAAATAAATACCTATACTGTGTAAAATTCATCAAATATGTTGGTACAATTTTTTTGTGATGGTTTACTTTTCATCTTAAGTCTCTTTTTGTTTTAACGGACAGAAGCTCAAAACTTAAACATATCGAGTTCAGTAATTATGCACAACTTGTATATTTGACACAGCGACTATTTTTTAAACCAATAACTCTCATGATCAGCGACGGTTCCATTTTACAATTGTTAAAGTATCAAAAGGACATTTACATTCATAACCTCCAAAAATGACATTCAACGATTTACAAAACAAGTAAGTTTCAACTTCTTTTCTAAGCAAATTCATAACTAAAATTAACATAAACAATTGTCTGTTAACTATGGGGATCTCACCTATTTAAAGAGATATCACGATAGTTAAATTAGAGAAAAGTTGTAGAATTTTATGCCCACTAATAATCTGAAAAGAAATTGGAGCTATCTTGCTTAGTTTCTGAATAAATTTTTAAAAAACTGAAATGTTGGATATTTTATTTTCGGCTATAACTCATTTTAATTTATGTTACATATTTCTAATTAACGCATCATTAGGACAGCTTTTCATGCTGAATCTAAATAAATTTTTGATCAGATTTCGTCTGTCAACTGTTTAGTTTTCTTATGGTTCCATTTTAATTTTTTTCATATTTGAATAGAGTTTTTAATTCTGATTTCAACAATGTGTCACAGTTCGCATTTTGTTTAAGCTTTGAGCATTTTATTACAGAAAATAAAAATTTCATAAAAGTGCCATGGAAAGACCACGCCATTTAATTTATTTTGAAAAAATTCTAGTAGGCCATGAACTGAAGAAAGTAAAACAAAACACCACTTTTATTTGCTTTTACCTTTAGATACATTAGATACGCGAAAATTTCAGGAAACTTTGTTTTAAGCGTAGGCAGCACAGATTAGAGAGTTTATTTTAGACGAACTTCTGAGCATGTTTTACAAAGGTGTCAAATGTTTTAGTGCAGTTCTGGTGTTATATGTTGTATTTATTTAACTTGTTATTCAAATTTGTTATGTCAGTTGCCAACATAAAAACTGCAAGTGGAATTTTCAGTAAATTGTGTATGTTAGAAAATTTGTCATCTATTTGTTTTTATAAAAAATTACATAACCTGCTGCCTACGCTCAAAACAAAGTTTCCTGAAATTTTCGCATACCTAATGTGTCTAAAGACACAAATAATCACTGGCGGCTCGTGGTGTGGCGTACTGGGGGGTCATTTTTAAATATTTTTCGATAAAAATGTACTTACACAGCCAAATTTTAGGCAGACTTATATTTCAAGTCGATCTTCGGTCCTTCGCGTTGGAAAATAATCTGTAACTAGTTCATTAAAATTGTCAATGTTATTAATTAACGATTTTTCGATGCTTAACATAGCTAACGCACTTAACCTTTCTTGCCCTATCGTGTTACGCAAAAATGTTTTTATTTTTTTTAAAGTAGAGAAGCAACGCTCGCTTTCCACCGTTGTCATCGGCAAAGTACACAAAATTTTAATAAGTTTTACACTCACGGTAAAACTCTGACAAAGATTATTGTTTATAAATAAATGTAGTATTGCAACAGCACAAGCACTTTCATAAAAATCCTCACGGTCGTATAGCACTCTAGTTCGGTTTCTAATTTTAAATTGTTTATAACGGGGTAACTAGTCTTGACTAATTTAAAAACATTTTGTAGAAAACATTATTTGTAGTCCTCGAATTTATTTGCTTGAAATAACTGCGAAACAATTAAATGATTAGAAAATATAAATCTACGTTCAACCTCCGATACAATTATGTCGCAAATTTCTACTGCAATTGGAAGTTTTGAATTTTCATTTATTTTATTTCTTTTTCTGCATGTAGATGGAGCAGCTGGCACGTAATTATTAAGAATGTAATGCCTAACTTTTTCTATATTACTCCGCAACACTTTATGCAATCTATAATTTTATTTAAAATATACCAATTTTTATCAACATTTTTATTAAAAGCTTTAATACATTTTCGATAAGCACTGTCTAGTTGCAATCTGATATCCACATTACCAAGTGTGTCAAAATTCATAGAATTTTTCATATGTTTTGCTGATAAAAAATGTTTTTGTACTTTAATTTTTAAATGTTTTAAGTCAATCACGCCGTTTTTACACCACATTGCGTCATCGCAGAATAACAGACACGGAAAACAGAAGAAAGCGTTTCTTATATCACATCCACAAATCCAATCCGATAAAGGATACATTGACTTATTAAAATACCTGTTAACCTACTTATTTCTATACAATGTTATTTGTTTAATAATTAGAGTTGGTTGTGGGCGACCGTTTTCTTTTAACTTCAAACGATCTTCAAAATTCAAACCATTTTGAGCTTTAAGTTCCATTATTTTTTGCACAGACATTCTATAGCACTAAATTAAGATTTACAACACAATTATGATTTACTACCCAAGAACATGTCACAGACAAAACCAATCTACGAAAAAATCTCCGATTATTTCTACACAAAGAACGTTTGTTACTAACCTTGTGTCATACCGACATAAAACAAACCTGTGAAGAAATACACCAACTACACGTGATTAGCATGCGCTGTTATTCTACCCACTTAATCAAAAACTGGGGTCATCGACCCTGAAGTCTCTAATGCGCCCCAGCTTCTTTCCTTTTTTAGCTTGTGTAATCTGAATTTTCCCACAATGAGCTTTCTATTTCACTCTTTCTCATTTAAAGGCCTTTTAAGCCGGTGGCTTTATTCGGTGGCGTATAGCTGAATAATTGTGGACAAACAGCCATATGATCCTCGCATAGATTCTGTTACCGCGCGCGCGATATTTAAACATTCAAACTTTTCGGATCCTGTGGCAAACGTTCTCGCATTGAAATCTCATACAAACGTTAACTATAAAGTATTTTTTCAATTTTATAGTGTGTTATGTACTCAAATAAAATGTAATTATTTATTTTTCCTTATTGCATTGGGGGGTCAATGACCATTTGACCCAATGAAGAAACCGCCACTGCAAATAATTATAAGTATTTCTTCAAAATATGAAATATCTCAGGTCATCAAAACATGTCTTAAATACGTATTAAAAAAGGTGAAAAAGGCATAAAATTGAATGAGTTTTGAAATTATTGTCTAGTTTTCTGTAGCAGCATTTTATATTAAAGTTTCACCTTGAGAATGAATTTGAACTGTAACGATTACTAGCGTCTAGTGGCTTGGGTATCAGCCGATCTTACCTCACGTGACTTGCGCACCTCCTTGGCATGCAGCTGGAATGTGTGTAATGCTATCGGCGTCAGCAGAGATCGTAGCCTTTCTTAATCACACGTAGGTGTTTCAAAATTGAAAACGCCAGTTGCATATGTGCTTTAAAAGTTAAATAATAAAAAAGACGTACAATATAAAATAAAAATTATTATTTAATAATTAGTTTTTTAAGAGCTATAGTGAAAGGGTAAAAAATATTTTTAACATTCCTTCTTGTAAAAAATGAAAATCAGAAGTTACTTTCGCTGTGTAGTTTCTACGCTGTACCGTGCATGTTATAAATTAAAAAAAAAAAGTATTTGTTGTTTTGTATTAAATGCAATTTATTAGCAATAAAAAAAATCGGCTCTAACAATGCATTTTCACTTTACTCTTACAGTTTTGCTCTCGATGTAAATATCACACTCGCACAAATGCGAGCCAATATTAGACGAGGTTGCGCAAGTCAGGATCGGCTGAAAACCAAGCCACTAGACGCTAGTGTAACGATTCAGTGGTACTACAATATCATTATTAAATGTCACTTACAATATAGACAAGTAGCCATACCGAGTACACTACAATAAAGCGGTGCCATTGGAAATATAACATTTCGATATTAATCATAGACAGTAGTGTTGTTACGACGGTTCCAAAGAAAAAAAGAATTTGCCATCCAAATATTGTATTAAAAATTTCAGCTACCTCGCACATCTTATTGAAAGAGATTCTTGCATTGAGCACCATTTCCAGTTCTAATTGTTTTTGTATATTATGCTTTACTCTAAAATGATGAACATAATTTCTATTTACTTTGAAATCAATGATATCAGTACCTTGTGACTGCACTTGTGCTAGACTTTTCAAATGGTCATTTAATTTGCTAAATCGTTGTTTTACTAAAATACTGTAGTTGTATATTAGCAGTACTGTAACAACAGTAAAGTAATGTTGGATATTATAACGTATTATAGTATAATATATAGCAGCAAAGCCAGCAGTTAAAAACACGTACGAATTATATATGATTACGCAGAAGAACCAGACATGCACAGAACATAATTCTATGAGAAACTTTCTGCGTGTTTTATCTGGTTTCGAGATTTTTAAATGCGTATCTACTTCGTGTAAAAGTTGTGTCAATTTTTTAAAATGTCCACTGCTGAAAACTGTTGAAATCATTGATGAAAAGCATTGTGAAGTTGATAAAATATGAAATAAAACAATCAATGCGGTGCTAGAAGGTCGATTCTTGTCTGCATTATAATAAATATCAAGCCAACAACTGAAACTACATCCACCAAGCATCATTAGTGCCAGAAAAACGGCGTACAGTTTGTATAAAATCAGGTTTGAACCTTTGTTTATTGCATACGGTGGTGCTAACTGGCAATTGCATTCAACGGTTTAATAATAGTTATTTAAGTATCAAGGAATGTAAGGACGTAATAACATCCGAGGTGGGCGAATACGAGCTGAGGCGAAGCCGAAGCTTGTCGCCTTCCGAGGATGTTATTAATCGATACATTCCGTGTTACTTATTAAATTTTTCACGCTACCGGCAATGTAAGTAGGCCTACAGGTAGAAATTTAATCATATTTTTAAAAGTTCGTTTTGACGGCTGTCATCGGAGTTATTTTTTAAAAGCCCCATTATTCTGAATTGTCTGTGCTTGTTACCATATCAACGAACAGTGAAAATCAACATTATTTTCCTAGGAATGTAAGTGACACTATTAAGTTCCGTCGTCAAGGATAACTAGTACACGAATGTTATCAGCCACTTACGATCCCTGTAGCTATGGATGTAAGGCCTACTTACATCGCCGGTAGCGTGAAAAAAAATTAACCTGAAGGTTAAAAGGTGGCTGGAATTGTTGCTAAGTAATATTATGTATGGTAATACAAACATTATTTGATTTACGTTATACATACTTAAATAAACATCATAAAATAGTTCAAGGGCAATTTTTTTGGTTAATCGCCATTATTTAAATTTACAAAATAACAGATTAGCCCAACATCAAACTCAAAATTTATAATTACCTAAAATAAAATTACATTTCAGTTTTTTATTTTCCAATACATCTACTAGAAGAGAACCTTTATTTTACGCAAAACAATAAACTTCTGTTGGCTGGTAACCGTTATGTGTAAAAAGCTGCCGAACAACATTTTTATAAATTTTGAACATAGCTTCAAGCTTGAGAATTTTTCCATTGAGTGTATTCTTTTATTTAATTAAATGCGTTTTTATAAAAATTTATTCATAAAAGGTAAAAACTATGGTCATAGCATATTTATAATGAGATGTTAATGTTAAAATTTTCAAAAGGTCGTAGCCGTCGCTGCCATTTTGTAGCTAGAATGTTTGGGAAAAAAGTATTTGGCTTCCTGGAGGTCTTTTATAAGATTCCTTTAATTACCAAAAATTGCCGAAAGAGCTTTTAAAAAGTATTTCAACCTACTTTTACTTCTAAAATAAAAGGTTAATTTTGACATTGAAGGGTTTCAACACACTTCTGTTCTTAACTGGTACAAAATGAGATTTATATGTAATAGCAACCCTAACAATAAATAAATTTGAAAAAAAAATCAAAAGTAAACATTTTTAGCAATAAGAAAAGATTTGGTTTCAATTATGGCTAGAATAGACCACTACATGAAACCAAATCTTTTCTTATTTCTTGCCACACGGGCGTTTCTGTGTTTTGTGCTTAGAGGCCGGTGCGATCGCAGATACCTGCTTAGCAGGTTCCGATCGCAACTTTGCCGGTTTGTTGCTTTGCAACTTTTTCTCGCCGCACATAATAGAGGGCGTTATTAGTTTAATTCCCCGTTAGTTATATTTTTAGCAATATTTTTTCAAAAACTAAATGTTTAAAATGTGAAAACAGAATATCATAGAAAATTTTAGGGCAAATTGAACGCTTTACTGATGGTTCTGCCGTCAAAATGGCCGCCGCTACAATGTTTGGACAATTTTCACTCTAACGTCTTATTATTCACAAAAGAAGTTAACAAATCGGAATCAAATCTCGTAATATAGTAGCGCTAGAAAGGCACAATACTACTATATAAAAAAATATTTGTGCAAATGAAAATGTAAAATGCCAATTGTTTTCAAGTTTTTGGTAAATATTTGATATTTATTCTTACACAGTTTTGGTTTCTAACTACAGCACGGCATGCAGGTGACAATGCCCGCTGTTATGATATGACGCCGCTTATTGCCCTGCGCTGCCGTGCACTAGAATGTTGATACAAAAATGCTTTTGAAATTACAATAAGTAATAATTTCTAAAGTATATGAGGCAATGTACCTCGCCTTTGTGGTTTTATGAGAGACAAAAGTATAACTGCCTATTCAAAACTGAGTTTGCATTCTAAAAACAATTTTGTTTTCAAAATAGTGTTGGCAAAGCTTCTTAACGACGTCGATTTAATAATATTAATGAAAAAAAAATTAATTTACACGTAACAAATCTAACTTAGAATTATCGCACGTACAAGCGCAATAAATCTGCACTTATCATATAGCCATCAAAAAATTCATTGCACATGTGATAATACCATGGAGCGAACGTCATTGCAACAGTTCTAACAGGTAGATGAGGTTAAATGCCAAATCTTATTTGAGAGCGCACATTTGCGGTGGTAATTAGGATATGTTTAAAAAGAACAGTGAAGTGTTTAATGTGCAAAATATTACTAAAGGTATTTACTTTTATAAATAGTTGCAGATAATGCAACATTTTTTTTAAATATAATGATTAATGAAACACATACAACAGTTTTCCCTAAAAACGATGAGTTTTTAATCTACACAGTCAGTTTATCGAATCAGCAAAGAAAAGTTTCACGCGGTTTTATCATAAATTTAGGTCTATTGTGTTTTTTACAGTTTTAACTATAAAGTTAAATGCGTTTTAACTGCATCTTGTTGCGTCTGTAAAAAAAATTGGGTTTTACAAAAAGTCACTAGAAAAGAACTTTTCGAAAGTTTTCAAAGTGAACATCACTTCAGTGCAGGAATATGTTATATCAAAACTACAATTGTGCCGAACTTTCAAAAGAAACTATTGATGTCTGCTAGTATTCACAAAGTATTAGTTCATGGGGCTATTATATAATACAGTTTATGTTATTGCCTATTAGTGAACTATCAGAAGACGTACGTCGTACATACAGGAGGCGGGACACAAAGATTACAGAAAATTTAGAAAGAATAGATCGAGAGAGTTGGCTCCGCAGTTAACGCGTACGGCTTTTATTCGGTAAGCCTGGATTTTACTCCCAGCTCGGCCGACTGTTCCGGCTCAGGTTTTTTCCGCGATTTTCCTGAGCCAAAAGATGAATACTGAAACAGTGATTTCCGCGGAAATCTTTCTTTATCCAAATTCTTTGTTCTAATCTATACTTACCATCCTTTCTCGACTGAAAAAAGGCTTCGGACTCCGGTGCGGAGTCCGAAAGACCTCTGCAGCGGCCCGCCCCTTCACGGGGAATAAACCAAAACTGATTTTCCTTCTAAGAGAATCGTTCAAGTAAATTTCGCGAGAAGCCACTAACGAGGATCTCCTGCACAATTTGTTCATTTTTCAGATTCTGTGATTTCCACCATACGAAAGTTACCAACAAGAAACAGTAGTTCATACCAAAAAAAGGCGTGCTTAAGCTAAAAGTCCGCGAAATTAAAAGTAAAGTCCGCAGTAACACTACAGGCGATATTTCGGAATCCGGTTTTTATAAAGTAGATGATAGTGAATAATTTTTTTATGGAAGTTTTTTTGTTATAGATTTGAAGATTTTAGTTAATAAACAATATATTAGAAAATAAATAAACTTTTTTACTAAAATTATTACATTCGAGCATAGTTACATTTTAGTCCAGTAAAATTGTCAAATTGACCAATGTGCGACAGTCAAATACCTCTTACAATATAAATAAGTTACTGCTTGATTTTGTTTGTTATACAAAAACACTAATGCCTTTCCTCATCGTTTATACTAAAGCCTTTAAATCCGCATGCTATTCTAACTTTATAGTTCAATGGAATTTGTTTACAAACCAATACACAATTTGACGAGATTGCTAATAAGCAACGGTTACAACCAGAAGAGCGTGATTTCAGTCTAGCCATTTAAACCAAAGTGGCTTAATTTTTTGGATTTTCTTTGGGCTTTTTCTTTTGGCGACACAAACATTGGTCTTGCAGTAAACCATAACTATACAATAATTTAGTTTAATAATTAATTGTTTCCAGTAAGCAACGTAGCAATAATTACTTCATTGTGGATAGAATGTTTATAGTGTAATTAAAATTCCACAGTTTAGTTTAATTTACAGTCAAATACGGTAAAATGTCGGCCAAAAGAAATTCACATTTTCAATATTTATTAAAACATAATTAAAAGTATTTCTTCAAAACCTGAAATTTCTAAGGTCATCCAAACATGTCTTAAATGCGTATTAAAAAACGGTGATAAAGGCATAAAATATTGTGAATGAATTTGAACTTTAACGATTCAGTGGTATTATAATATCTATATTAAATGTCACTTACTATATAGAGCATTACCCATACCGAGGACAGTAGATTCAATTGGGTCCAATGGAAATGTAGCATTTCAAAATTAATCATAAACAGTAGTGTTGTTACAACGGTTCCAAAGAAAAACGGAATTTGCCAACCAGATATTGTATTAAAACATAAAAAGATATTCTTGCGTTTAGCACCTTTTCCAGTTCTAATTGTTTTTGTATATTATTCTTTACTCTTAAATGATGAACATAATTTCCCTTTACTTTGAAATCAATGACATCAGTTACTTGTGACTGCACTTGTGCTAGACTTTTCAAATGGTCGTTTAATTAGCTAAATCGTTGTTTTACTGAAATACTATAGTTGTAGATTAGCAGTACGGTACCTACAGTAAAGTAATGTTTGATGATATAATACATTACAGTTAAATATGTAGCAGCCATTTCAACAACTCTCAAAAACACGTATGAATTATATATGATTAAGCAGAACAGCCAGAAATGCACGAAACATAATTCTATTACAATCTTTAGTTGTGCCAATAATTCAAAATATCCACTGTTGAAATCATTGATGACAAGCATTGTAACGTTGATAAAATATGAACTAAAACATCCAATGCGGTGCTAGAAGATCGATTCTTGTCTGTATTGTAATAAATATCAAGCCAACAACTGAAACTACATCCACATAGTATCATTAGTGCCAAAAAACGGCGTACAGTTTGTATAAAATCAAGTTTGAACTTTTGTTTATTGCATACGGCGGTGCTAAAGCAAAGCAACTGGCAATTGCATGCAACGGTTTAATAAAATTCATAACTTGATTTTCATTATGTTTAAGCATTGCACACTATCAAGTCAACGCGGGAAATACTATTAACCGGCAAGTACAAGCAACACCACAACACTAACAATATTTAACTTGATTCCTAATTCTATGATAAGTTGATGTAATAAAATTTTAATCAATTTACTACCTTTAGTCCTTTATGTGAATATGGTTTAACTATTATGAAATTGAATTTCAATAGCAATAATTAAATCAAATAGAAACTTTGGTGTACCATTTAAAAAAAAAACCTGAAGGTTAAAAGGTGGCTGGAATTGTTGCTAAGTGATATTATGTACGGTAATACAAACATTATTTGATTTACGTTATACATACTTAAATAAAAGTAAACATCATAAAATAATTCAAGAAAAAGTTGTTTGTTAATCACCATTATTTAAATTCACTGAATAACAGACTAGCGTAACATCAAGCTCCAGAATTATAATAACCTAAAATAAAATTACATTTGAGTTGTTGATTTCTATTTTCTAATACTTCCAATAAAATAGACCATTTATTTTACGCAAAATATCGATTTCAAGAAAGCATGAGGAACAATAAAGTAAAAATAAAGAGTCTGGACAATTTTAAATTGTTATTGAAGGTTTTCGCGGTTTTTCGAACTGTCAAAATTACAATATAGATCAGATGTAGAACACCTACAAGAAGAGAAAACTCCTCTCTTGATGTCTTTACAACAAAACGGTTATACAGCCACTGAAATTCACAGAGCAATCCGCAATGCTGAACAGCCCAAAACTTAGAAGAAACTGGCTCCTCCGGAAGGCTTTTACCTATTTTACCTCGCAGTAAAGGCGTTACTGATTAGATAAAGCATATACATAAAACTCTGGGAAACGGCTTCAGATTCGTAAAAGACCAAACACCAAGCTTAAAATCAACATCCTCCGACTACAAAATGTACAAAATGAGGTATTTGTTAGAAGATCAAAGCTAATTTACGAGCTGAAGAAGAATATTAGGGAAAAATTGCTGTAATCCAACCATAAATGCTGAGAAATACCGTCTATGGTTTGGAAGAAAGGCGTTTTGGAACACTAGAATGGAGGCCATATTCAAAATATTTTGTAACATCTTTTATATACGAAAAATTCCGTTATTTTCACAATCCACACTCGTTTAGCTCATATTGATAGCTTAATTCGCTCAAAAAATAAATCATGTTAGAGTATATCCCTAACCCTCAGATTGCTCTAAATTACTCTTCGAGATATTACCCTCTAAACGGACCATCGTGAATCTACTTTTAAACTAACCACAGTCCAGGAATTCTGTTAGTTTTTGGACGCAGGGACCACGAGGAAGTTTGAACGCAAGAATGTTTAAAAGCAAATAATGCGAAACCCGGAATTGCGAAAATAACGGGATTTGTTCTATATAAAAGGGTTTGCAAGAGATTTTGAATATGGCCTCTATTTTGTTGTACAAAAAGACTTTCTTTCAAACTATAGACGCCATTTCTCAGCATTTGGTTGAATCGCAGCAATTTCTTCTCTAATATTATTTTTCAGCTCGTGAATAAAATTGTGTTTGGTCTTCTAACAAATACCGTATTTTTTAAATAGCCCTTATAGCCAGAAGTCCGCTGAGTTTAAGTCAAGCGATCTTGCTGGCCATGCTTTTGCAAAGTGTCTGCGTAAAATACGATCTCTAAGGGCATTTTCTAAAAATCTTTCACTGGTTGGTAGATGTGTGAAAGAGCGCTATCATGCATAAAAATAATGTTCTCAATTCCTTCGTGTTTAGTACGGATCTACTAAGTTTCGCCGCGAGATTTTTCGGCGCTGCCGTTTTGCCGCGGTTTCTTTCGCCGCTGGTTGTTTCGCCGCCGCAAGTTTGCCGCGGACGTTTAGCCGCCAACATGTCGCCGCAGGTGTTATAAAATTTTATAAAAGTTAATGCTTTTTTTTAATTTCATAGAGATGGTTTTAATTCTATATAAATATAGATTTTGACAAAATTGTTCTCCACAATTAGAAAGGAAAAGATAATGTTAACCCCCTAATTACTGCTGTATCTAAAAATTAAGCTCTAAATCTTATTCCACTATTAATCATGAGCACTTTAGCTTAAATAGAAATTTTTAATCGTCCTCCGCTTACTAAAGAAAGGGGTATAAATTTAAGTTTTTAAAAAATTCATAGTAGGCGTTACAGAGAAATTAGTGGACTAGGACGCGAAGCACATAGTAGCTCTATAAGCTTACAGAATTTATTAAAATCGTGTAGCCAGTTTTTAAGTAATAGTTTTTTAGCAATGACCAAACTTTGAAAATATATTATTTACTTCGCAGTTTTCATTCGTAATAAAAATTTGTTTCTATAGTAATATTGTGTTACTTTGGGGCAATACCAAAATTAATTCCGATTCGTCAACTCGCTTTTGAGTAATTAGACGAACCGTTAAATTTTAAAATCCATTGTTCTGTGTTCCTGATGGAGGGCCAAAACATGTATTTCCGGAAAAATGTCATATTCTAAAATTTTCTAGATCACAATACATGTTCATACTGGAGGTATGGGAAAGTACAAAAGCGCACAAAGTCAAGTAGCTCTATTCAAGTGAGAGCTAATTATGTACATGCAGCGATTTATTTACGCGTACATAAATGTTATAACTACCTACTTTAGTCTCAAAATATTAGTCAATGGTATGTGGAATGTGTAGCGTATATTTGTTTATTTTGTAAAATGTCCGTGAGAAGACCTTTGTCGCTTGCAGCTTTTTAATAACAAAAGTGGCTCGGCTTACATTTATATTTGGAATAATCTAGTGCACGTTATGTTTATAGTTTCTCGGCACCAACGGAATATTACTATTATACAAAACGCGATCTCTGCTCCATCAAATTAACTGGCGGTATGTACTATATGATTATAGCGCTTACATACAGCGACCAACGATACATTTTTATAGTCCAAAGTTTAAACACTTTTCGCGTTTATGTATTAAATAGATGTTCTTGTGTGTATTTTTATATTTCGATGAAATTGAGTATTCTAACGCATTTTCATATACTATGAAAATAATTATTTGATTACTAACTCATTTAAATGCAATTATTGCCCAATTATAATACAATATAGTTCTAAAATCGTTATTATACAATTCCCCAACTTTGGAAAATTTTGCAGCAGAAATATGTATTCGAAATAAATTTTGTCATTTTATATATTATTCTATTCCCTTCACGATTACATACCCCACTGCATGACTGAAAACTGTGCAGCAACTTGAAAACAAACAAGTAATTTCTATGTGTTCTGTTATAACTTATAGTCACCTCAAACAAAGAAACCTCACAACATTGTTTCAATACTGCTTTGTACCTGTTTGTTAATTTATTGTATTTATTTAATAAAATAGTACTCAGTGCTACACAACATTTATACATTAATTTGTAATAAAACAATGACATAAGTGGTTAGCAGTTGCATTTGTGCTGAAATCTTTACATAAAGGCAAACAAATTTTTACTGCGTATTATGAAATAATACTAATAATTACTGTAATTTTTCATATTATGCAGTATATACACCATTTTTTTTTAATTACCAACAGAAATTTCGTATTATATTAGTGCCAGTATGTTACTGCATATTTCGTGCATACATTGGTGGTTGTTTCGGCATATTTTAGTGAATATAATTGCTCAGCCCTAGTTATAATTTCTAGTCACTTAAACAGGTTGTCAAAAATAAACTGTTTTACAAATTGTTTATTCTTACGTGATGGCTGTTTGATTTTATTGTGTTTACATTTATCCCATAAAATAGTACTCGGCGCTACAGAACATTTATGCATTAATTTGTAATAATACAATAACATAAGTGGTTACAGTTCCAAGAAGACCAAACAACATGGTGCGGTCGACATTAAAGAATCCTGCTGCGGTAAAGTAGGGACATTGATGTGTAGCTTGTTCTGCAAGTAAAATCAACTCTTCTCTTAGAATGCGATCCTGGACATTGTTACTTTCAGTAGGAATATGCAGTAGCAAACTGTAACAGACGGTGGCTGTTCGTTGTGCTTCTCTTGTGGTCTTGTCGCATGTTACTGCCACAATGATGCCCATCACCTACAAAAAATTGTATATTAGATTTGATTGCGAGTTGTTTTACAAGTTTTCTCAATAATGACTTTTGTTAAAGTCAGCCTCTTATGGGTCACATTCCCTAGTTGAACTAAAATTTCTGAAAAAAATCATAAAAATGGGCGAAGCACGTCGCCTAGCTTTCCCATACCTAAAAATTTGTAAGTTCTTATACATTAAAAAATATTTATATCATTATACGTTCTATCCCTAACAAATAAAATAATTATTTAAAAACTAAAAGTATTCATGATGAAGTGTAGACTTTTACGGTTATTTGCACATATCTTGTGATTAATCGAATTTATCAACAAAAGGGTCCTAACGAACGGGATTTTTTCGCACCGACGCCGCCGACGGTATTGTTTTGAGATAAACGAAATGCTATTAGCTCACATTTTCGTTGTTGCTAGGCAACAAATGAATGAGTGAATTTGTCTAAATAAACACCTAAGAACTTTCCACTGTCGAAACATCGCGTTCGATCTGTAACTGCTTTAGAGTAGATACTTGCCGTTTTCTCACTGTTTATCATTAAGCGATTTATATTGAACCGCCTATCAACTTTTTTTTACACCGTTAGCTATGATGTCTAGTAATTCGGCGTGTCCCGAAGTTGTTACAACCAGGCTAGTGTCGTATGCATATTGATAAATAAAGCGCGGATAATATAAAAAATGCATATGCTTTATTTTTCGCATATCTCATTTTATGTCTTCAAATCTTTCCGATTCGCACAATTTCGAACCGATTGACACTAATTTTATGTTGCATACTTTCATATTTGGGCTTTCGTTGCATATTTTGGTAAAAGTTGCATATCTTAACATATTTATGCCTCCTCAGTTTTTCGTTTTTTAGAAATCGTATTCGGATAGCAAATTTATAGTTCCCAGGTTACTTGGTTTTAAAAAACTTGCATTGGGATGTAAAGTTTCTAATCCTCAAGTAGTAGTTGCGGCAAGTCCTTAATTAATGAGTGTGCGGCAAATCTTTAACAACCAAGATAAATATAAGGATTATTTATTACCTGGGTTGTCTTGACTTCAACTCCAAACAGTTAAATTTTCTGTTCATTATTTTGTTGACAATGTAAGTGCATGTTTGTGAGTATACATTACTTTCTGCCGCATGCTGACCAATCACGAAGAACGAGCGGAATTTCCTACCATTGCTTTAGCACACACGTGCATGACGTCATACAGTTTACTATCTTGTTTACCGATTTCAAGGCTGTTTTAGCAACGAGTCTCGGTAGTGTAGAGGCGCGAAGCGCCGTCTGGCAAGACAGGGGGTCTGCGTTCGATTCCGAACACGGCCGTTGGTTTTTTTTATTTTTTATTTTATATACTGCTTTGTTTAAAACAAAAGCAAAAGTAAAAAATGCTGGCTTGTTGCTACACGTAAGTGCATCTTGGGTCGTCTAACCAGTAGGTGTATTTTTGAAATTTGAAATGTTTGAATTTGGCGCAATCTGTAAACCTTCTTCGTGGTTGGTCGGCATGAGGCAGTAATTAATGTATCCTACCAAATTACCTGCCTTAACAACAACCAACACCTTCGGCGCGGATTCTTTTAGTTAGTTGTAGGCAGTGGACGGAAAATGATTGTGTTGCATATTCGCGACTACTACTAGTGTCATTACTTTTGTGGCTAACTGTACGTATGCTCGGCATGTCGCAGCTTGACAGCTGTGGTTTTTACTTTAATGCAACTATGGAATTCTGGTTTACCATGCCTTACTGTGCAAAACAAGCACTTTTCACTATGTAAGGTCTTGAAAGTATGTGAGATATTTATGAATTATTTAGAAATTAAACCATTGAGTGGTATTACAACTATCACTATTATATATTTATACATCACTTACCATAAAGACAATTAGCCACAACAAATAAAATAACAAAACGCGTTTGGACTCGAAAGCTATCACCGCATCATTAATCGTTTGAAGCAGTGCCACAACAACTGTTCCGAAAAAGAATAAAATTTGCCAACCAAATATTGTATTCAAAATTTTAATTGCTTTGCACATCTTATTAAAAGACAATCTTGTACTTAGAAACCTTTCTAGTATTATTTGCTTTTCTATATCGTGCCTAGCTGTTAATTGAAAAGAAATACTTTTTGCCACCTTGAAATAATTGCCAGCTTTCCTTTTTAAATGTAATTGTAGAAGACTTTTCAGTTGATCGTTTAATCTACTAAACCGTAGCTTCACTGAAACACCATACTTGTGAATTAGCATTACAACAATTACAATAAAGTAAGTTTGGATATGATATACTACGGCATGAATCACTGGAACTCCAAAACTGGCCAAAAGCACGTAGGAACTATACATGCTTAATCCAATGAACAAGAAATGTACTGAACATAATTCAATTAAAAACATTCTGCGTGTCATGTCTGGCTTTGAGATTTTTAAGTTCTTATCTGCTTCATGGAATAACGTTGTCAATAATTGAAATTTTTTAGCATTTAAAACGGTTGAACTCGCGGATGCAAGGAGTAATAATGCTGATAGCGTAGAATTTAAAACACCCAGCGTTCGGGCTGCAAATTGATCATTGCTGTTATAAATATACCATAGAAGTGCAATCCAATAACAGGCTAGTATCATTAGTGCCAAAAAAACGGCGTACAACTTGTATAAAGTCAGACGGAAACCTTTGTTTATTTTATATGGTGGTGCTAAAGCAAAGCAACTGGCAATTACATACAAAGGTTTAAGAAAATTTATGCCCCGATTTTTCTGGAATTCCCTCATTGTAAGATAATTAGTGGACGCAGCAAAAATTGTAAACCGGTACGTACAAATAACACACCAATACTACCAAATGTTAGGTTGATTCTTTAGTTGATTTGACTATGGCCTAATCAAATTACTACCATTATGTGAAAACTTTTTGTCTATT
Organism: Ctenicera cuprea; assembly: GCA_958336395.1. Lineage (NCBI taxonomy): Eukaryota > Metazoa > Arthropoda > Insecta > Coleoptera > Elateridae > Ctenicera > Ctenicera cuprea. The sequence continues at coordinate 35,306,647 of OY284491.1, read as the reverse complement.
ATGAAATTAAATTTTAATGTACCAACTAAATAAACGTGGCCGAAGTTGTAGCCAAGTAATAGATACTACAATACAAACATTATTTGCGTTGTAATATTCTTATAAATTTAATTTTAAAGAAAGTAAATATCCTAAAGTAACAAAAAAAAGATTTATTTGTTAAAAATATGTTTACCTTAACTAAATTTCCACCATTAATTAAATTTAATGTAATAATAAAAAATAGCAGCTAGACTGGCCCAATATCAAGTGTAAAAATTGCAATTGCTTAGAAGAAAATACCATTAAAATTGGAATTTTTATTTTCCAATATTTCTACTAAATGAAAGCACCAATGCAACAAATAAATTGATTTCAAAATAACAGAAAGTCACGTTTTGGGACTCAAGGAGCACTACAGAAAGTGTAAAACGTTCGACAAATTACAATTATTTATTTATAAAAAAAGCATTACCCAACAACATGCAACTTTAACAGTAGTTGGTAGAAGAATGCTTCAAAATCAAGAGGTGGCCTCGCTATCGGGGTTTCGCGGAGCTTCCCCGAACATGGTATGCCTATTCAGCGTTAGTGGCGTCGTGTGCGTAGGAATATCTTACAAAAGTGATTGGAAAATTGTGTTACTGTTGGTATTCGGAGCGCCAAGTGTAAATTAAAAATTTGCCGTGCATTTCACGGTATTTAAGGCAAATTCTCCCAATACTTATTATATATACGCACATTTACCATATTCAAATAACCCTTTAAACGTTTATTATAATCTTTCAATATGTAGTAAATATTTGTAAATTTAAATAAATACATAAACATTTAATTTAAAAATTACAATATTTAATAAAGCATTAGAGATTTAAAAACATCTTACAACATTTATTTTAAAATTTCAAACATTTATGAAATTAAATCTTCATGTATTTGGATAAATCTGCACATATTTATTTTAATCCGTACAATATTTAATAAATCTTCACTATTTAAATAAATCTTTGCCGATTTATACTAATCTTTACAAATTTAAAGAAATGTTTTAACATTTAATTTTATGTTGTCACATTTAATGTTAATCTGTCATATTTATTTGACTTTGGTGGACCCCTATGGGTGCGCACTGTACCCCCCTCCCATACTTGACCGTGAATTAATTGGAATATGAAGCTTTGGGTGGTGAACGTACTAAAACTACCATTATTAAGTTTTACTTACCATATAGACAGTTAGCCACGACGAATGAAATAACAAAACTCGATTGAAAGCGAATTCTATCACTACATGATTAATCGTTTGAAGCAGTGCCAAAACAACTGTTCCAAAGAAAAACAAAAATTGCCATCCAAATATTGTATTCAAAATTGTAATTACTTCACACATCTTATTAAAAGACAATCTTGCGCTTAGCAACTTTTCTACTATTAATTGCTTTTCTGCATTGTTCCTGGCTCTTAATTAAAAATAAATGTTTTTTTCACATTACAATCATTAATATCTGTCCTTTTTAAATGTACTTGCAGATGAGTTGTCAGATGATCGTTTAATTTATTAATTTAGACAGTAGCTTTACTGCAATACCTTAATTTTTAATTAGTAGTACTACAATTACAGTACAGTAATCTCGGATATGATCTAGTATGATATCGGTAACTGGGCGCCCAAAGATCATCACACCCACGTGTATATATTACACATGATAAAGCAGGTGAACAACAAATGTACCAAATATTTCGATTAAAAGCTTTCTGCGGGTCATGTCTGGCCTCGAGATTTTTAAGTGGTTATCGACTTCATGAAATAACCTTGTCAATAATTGACATTTTTCAGTATTAAAAGCTGTTGAAATCACCGATGAAAGGGTTAATAATGATGATAACGCAGAATCTAAAACATGCACCGTGCGGATTGTGAACTGATAGACACAGCTTAGAATAAATGCAATGCATAAACAGATTGTCATTAGTGCTATAAAAACGGCATACAACTTGTACAAAATCGAACGTAAACCTTTATTTAATTGATATGGTGATACTAAAGCAAAGCAACTGGCAATTGCATGCAAAGGTTTAATAAAATTAATGCCTTGATTATTGAACTCGGTCATTGTAAAAATAATATGTCGACGCAGCGAAAATTTTAAACCAAAAAGTAAAAATAACATCAATACTAACAAAAGTTTGGTTGATTCTTTAGCTGATACATTATGGTTTAATCAAATCACCATTCTGTGAAAGCCTTTTGTTTATTACGAAATTAAATTTTAAGGTACCAACTAAATAATACACACCAACCTGTGGCTGAAATTGTAGCTAAGCAGATACTACAATACAAACATTATTGGCCTTGTGATGTTCTTATAAATTATATTTTAACGACAGTAAATATTTTGAAGTAACTAAAGAACGATTTATTTGTAAAAACTTACTTTAATTTTTAAAGACTTAGATTTGTTAAAAATAGACTTACGTTAACTAAATTTCCACCATTAATTAAATTAAATGTAATAGCAGACTGGCCCAATATCAAGTGTCAGAATTACAATTGCTTAGAAGAAAATGACAATACTTCTACTAAATAAAAGTATTATTGCAACAAACAAATCAATTTCAAAATAACAGAAAGTCACGTTTTGAGACTCAAGGCACCCGTCAGAAAGTGATTGTGTTGGTGTGGGTATACGGGGGGAGGGGAGTGTAAAGTAAAAATTTCTATGCATTTCACGGTATTTAATGCAAATTATTGGGTGGGGTTTACATCAATTGATCTAAAAACATTTTTGGAAATTTAAAAATTGTAAATATACTAGCGGCTCAAAATTTTGGAAATTTTCAAAAAAAATTTCTACAGAAGCTTACCACACCATTTTTTTTTTAATTTTCTAAGCCGATCAACTACAAATTTGGTTTTTATTTATCTCCCAAATTTTACGCTGACGCCCTCCAGGAGTTTTTGAAAATTTTCATTGTGATTAATTATTTATTCAAAAACGCAAACGCCGCTTGTTATTAACTTTTATTAGTTCGATATGCTATTTAGAGTACTTTATTAAGATCTGCGAGAATTTTCAATTATTTTAAAATTTATTAAAAGGAAACGATGCTTTTTAATATGATCAACGTGTTTTCCAGCAGTTATGTTATTTTAACTACGTCTATCTATTACCTCTAGTTAAAAAAATATTTTTCATTTTTTGCATATTTTCAATAACTCTTATAATAAAGCTTTTACAGCGATTTTAGTCCGAAGTCCGAAGCGCATCCAATCAAATGTAAGACGCGGTCGGCTGCCCTGCTGCTGTTCTATTCGGTTAGCCGAAGTTATAGCGTTATACTTTAGACGGCACACGATATCACATTGCACAGGCTGTCGCAAGTTCAAATCGACGCTGGGGCGTTATTAATTTTTTATTTAGGCTATGCCTCACGTGTTTTCTTAAATAATAAATAAACTACGAAGTTGCTAGTGCGGCGGAACGTGGATTTAAGTCCTAGTTGTATAATAATAATAATAATAATAATAATAATAATAATAATAATATAATAATAATAATATTTATTTAGTCCAGTTGATCACAAAGTGATATAAGACAGGTCACAATTAACAAAGTATAATAAATATAAAAAGTTTAATAATAATACAATACAAACAGCAAAATAGCAAAAACAGTAAAACCAACATTTAATTATTCTATCACAGTGTATCCACCATGTATTCATCTAAAGAATAATATGACTTTTGTAACAAGAAATTTTTAACTACGTTTTTGATTTTTTTTATGGCTAAAGTTTTAAAATTTTCAGGCAACTTATTATACGCCTTAATTGCTAAATAGTTTGGGCTACGTTCATATATTGTTAATTTATGGGATGGAATTTCCAAACTCGCACCGTGTCTGGTATTATAACAGTGATGTCTGTTTAGCGCAGGTAACTCGTTCAGTTCTGATTTAGCAAATAAAAGTAAGTTCAGAATGAACATTGATGGTAAAGTTAATACCTGAAGGATTTTAAAGAACTGTCTACAGCTAGTTTGATTATTGACTCCTATCATGGCTCTTATTGCACGCTTCTGTAATCTGAATAGACGTACAGATTCACTTGAAAAACCCCAGACAATTATGCCATATGAAAGTAAAGAGTGAACTTTTGCAAAATACAATATCTTTAATGTTGACATGTTTACTTCAAATCTAAGTTGCCTTAAGCAATAACACATAGGGGCTATTCTTGTGCATATTGTATTTATATGTGTATTCCATGAACAATTTGATGAGATGTGCAATCCTAGAAATTTTGTTGAAACAACTTGTTCCATACTGGCACCATTTGCTCTTATCAGCAGATTACTGTCATTTGTTAAATTTGATATGTTAAAGTTTACGAATATTGATTTTTTATTATTTAAAATTAATTTATTTTTAGTAATCCAATTACAAATCTCAGTCATCTGATCATTTGCGCGTCTAGTTATAGAATTTGTGTCCTTGCCACTAATTAATATAGAAACATCATCTGCAAAGATTATGGAATTTGAAAAACTAAAATCATTAATATAAATTATAAAAAGCAAGGGTCCTAGAATGGACCTTGTGGAACACCTAAAGTTGAAAAAAGCATTTCAGAATTATGGCCATCTTGCCATATCTTATAAGTTTTATATAGAGATTGTTTTAATTCTATACATATATATCGATTTAGACAAATGCTGAAATTAGGGAGGAAAAAGGAAAGTTAATCCTCCCTAATAATATTACTGCACTTAAAAATTAAGTTCTAGGTCCTATTCTACAATTACTCATGAGCACTTTAGTTTAAACAGAAGTTTTTTACCGTCCTCAGTTTACTAAAGAGAGGAGCATAAATTTATGTTTTTCAAAAATTCATAGTAGGCGTCACAGAACTTATTGGATTAAGATACGACACAAATAGTAGCTCATCCCTAGCTCTATAAGCTCACAAAGTGCAATAGTTTTTTGACGAATAATTTGAATAAATAGTAGTTAAGGCCGAAAATTTACAAACACGGTAGGGGCAGGCAGCCATTTTAAAGCTAGAGTGCTCGGAAAAAACTTAGACTAGACTTGTCTTAACGCCGTCTATTATATTCTGAAATTCCAATTGTGAAAGAAATGCTACTAAAAAATATGTGTAACTCCACTTTCCTGTTTCGGTTTGTAAAATAAAACTAAGTAGCTTGACAACTTTTCGTTGTGCCTAGGTATACCAAATTTCATTAAAATCTGTAACTCCAAATGTTTCCTTCGCTGAGTCGGTCTCAGAATTGAAAGCCGCTCTAGGAAAGAAAAAAAAATAGTCCCGCAAAATAAACCAGAAGGAAAGTTTAAAAAACAACATCGTAGAAAAATGAGAGGACAGAAAAACCTCCGTAAAGCCATCAGAAAAACATCCCTCAAAAACCATCCTATTATAGACCCAGAAAAAGTTTTTGGCAGATATGCGGGAAAAAATTAGGTTAAACTTATCACTCTTCCTCAGTTCCAGAGGATTGCCTTAACAAAGGTTTTCATAATGTTTTCGTGACCAACAAATACGCAGGAAAAAAATCCTGTTAGACTTTTGCATCTAATTCCAAAAATGTAATTTGCCCTTATTCATAGAAATCGAACAGCAAGGAAAAGACACGTATCGTTTTAATGGAAAGCTCTATTATTTATGCAACAATCCACCAGCAGGTATTTATGAACAATAACACCATCCGTAATAATTGAGGCTTAGTTACTAGTAAGTGCTAAGGGGTGTACGAAACCGTACGTCCCAACAATAACGAATGCGTCTCTGTAGTGTCTATATGTATTAATAGTGTAAACTAACGCAATGTGTAAGAACGATTTCACCGAAGTTTTTCGCTGTGCCAGCTTACGTAGAAATCAGCAGCGGTTCTGTAAGCTTTCCTCAAGTGGTTCACGTTATGAAACCTATTACCAGATTATGTTGCAATAATTCCAATAAATATTCTTTTATAAACGTGTCTAAAATGAGATTATTTTTTTAAACTTCCCGCATGCGGGCCTTATCGTTGGCAACATAGAATATATTACTAAAACACGACCGATAAACACAGCTTATTGCCAAAATACAGCTGATAAACTATGCCGAGATGTAAAAGCCCGCCGCCGGTTTATTATAGTGAGACAGTTGCGGATATAATATATAGATTCCAGATTCCAAGTATATAAATCTCAAAATGAAAAACGCATTTTTCTGCTGCGTTGATTTTTTTTAAACCCTAATTAAATTCAATCCAAATATAACAAATATCAGTAAGATTGAAAATCTGCAGTTTAAGTTTCAAGTCAATAAATCCAAACATAGGAAAAATATGCAATCGATTTACGTTTATATTTGGGATAACAAAGTGTGGATTATGTTTATAGCCTACGCATGTTTGTAAACACAATCCTAATATCCGTCCTGTATCTGCATGTAAACCCGACCCAAGATTCATCTTCTTCATCAGCCGTTCTCTATCCGGTTTTGGATATAGGCCTCCCCCATAGTTTTCCATTTTTTCCTGTTTTGCGCTTCTCTGTACCAACAAAGTCCAGCCGTCTTTTTGAGATCATCTGACCATCTCATCATGGGTCTACTTCTGCTTCGACTCTCTGCCCATGGTCTCCATCTTATGATCTTGTTACACCATCCCTCTTGTTTTCTCACTGCGTGGCCGGCCCAGTTCCACTTCAAGCGTGCTACTCGTTCGACTATATCGGCTACTTTTGTCTTCTCTCGGATCCATTCATTGGTTTTGTGGTCTTTCAGGCTTATGTTCAGCATCCTTCTTTCTATTGCTCTTTGATTGACACGGAGTTTGTTTATGATGCTTTTGGTGAAGGTCCACGTTTCAGACCCGTACGTTACCACCGGTAATATACACTGGTTGAAAAGTTTTGTTTTTAGCTGCATTGGTATCCTCATCTGCATTACGTCTTTTAATTTACCGTATGCCGCCCAACCAAGACTTGTTCTTCTTTCAACTTCTGCTGTTTGGTTTTCTTTACTAATGGTTACCAACTGCCCCAAATATATATAATTATCGACTTTTTCAATACTTTTTGATTCTGTTCTCACCTCTGCGTTCGTTTCTTCATTTGTCATTACTTTTGTCTTGTCTAAGTTCATTTCAAGTCCCACACTTTCCGCAGCTTTATTCAGGTCATTTGCATTGTTTGTAGTTCCTCTCTACTCTGTGCTATCACAACGATGTCGTCTGCGAATCTTAGGTTGTTAAGTCGCTCTCCTTCTACCAGTATTCCTTTATTTTCCCATTTTAATTTCTTAAATACGTCCTCCAAAGCCAATGTGAACAGTTTTGGGGACATCACATCTCCTTGTCTTACTCCTCTTTTTATATACACTTTTTCGGTGTTTGCGTGCATTTTAATCTGGACAGTTGCTCTTTTATAAATTTGCTCAACGATATTAATATATCTGTAGTCAATTCTTGCCTTTTTTAGTGATTTTATTACTGCCCACATTTCAATGCTGTCAAAGGCTTTCTTGAAATCAATAAAACATAGCCATAGTTGGATGTTATATTCCGTGACTTTTTCAATTAATGTCCTTATTGTCTGTAGATGGTCGATGGTGCTAAAGCCTTTCCTAAAGCCTGCTTGCTCTTTTGGCTGGTAGAAGTCTAATTTATGTTCTAATCTATTCATTACTAGCGGAACCTGTGGGCTACGCCCCACGTTTTTGTTGTAATTTGTTTTGGAAAAATAATAAATATGTTGTTTGGATGTATGACTTGTACTTAAGGCACCCAGCAATATCATATATTCTTAAATACGCAAGGACTCAGCGATTATGAAATAAAATACTAAACTTATTATGCGTAACTACTTACTAACCACGTCAACGCTTGATCTTTTGGAGTAAAATCCCGGCCTATCAATACGGAACGTGATACACAGCAGAACTGTCAAACTGAACGTCACACAGTGACAGTCATATGTTGATATCGAGACGATGTTTGTGAGGGACGATTGTCGTTCAAATATTCGTTAAGTTTTCTTAAATTTTCTAATTTTCTGCGCAATTTTCTTAATTTTTCTTTTCGTAAGAACCTTCTACAAAGTATTAGAAAACTTAAAAAAAAATATGAATGAAATCGGTAAAGTCGTTCTCAAGTTATGGCGTGACCAAGGGAAATAGTGATTCATTTTTATATATATAGATTATTCTTGAGAATAGTTTATAAATTTGTGGTAACAAACTGATTGGGCGATAGTTTTCTAGATTTTCAGTGTCGCCTTTCTTGTGCAGTAGCACCACTATGGCGTTCTCCCACCCCTTCGGAATTTCTCCTTTTTCTTCCGACCCAAGATAGCATTTTATAAATGTATGAGCAAGCAAAAATACTATTAATTGAATAACAAACCTGACTATTTGGCAAAGAACTGTGTATTAATAAAACATTGAACTGCGTAACACGAGTGCTCCATCAAGAGTGTCCCAGTAGATACTACCAAAGCCCGCGTTCTTCAGCCAGTATGTGGACGTCATCCTAGTGGAGTCGTAAAACATTGAATTGACAGCTTGACCCGCGAGTTTGATAACATTTCTAACAAACTGTTTTCACATGTAATAATTAGTATCTATAAATAGTTTACTAACCGCGAATTTCTAGTCTAAACATTACGGGATTGAAAGTAAAGGTTAGTGTTTAGACATACTTTAAATTATGTTCTTTATGAAAACAGAAAATAGAATGCGTTGGCATTCCGGTAAAAACAATTAAACAAGTACAAATAAAGCGTGCTTACTCAAAAAGGAATCTCTGCTTCTTATTTTAATACAAACATTAAATTGCGGAATGTATATACAATTATAGCACTTTACTTACAGCTTACAAAAATCAATTTTTATAGTCTAAACATTAAACATTCAACGCCTTTAACATACAGATAATGGATAATATATAGGTAGGTAGGTTTATACGATAGCCGAGCTGGCCAGCACAATGCCGCATCACTGGTAAGAGCTTAGAATCGCTAACCGTTGATACAAAATTACAAACATGCTTTTGAAATATGATAAGACAACTTCTAAAGCATAGGAAAGTACACGCGAAGTGCTTCGCTGGTTTTTCCAAGATGTATTTACCAGGTAAATATGGGTGCGAACTGTACTATGCCGTGTGCCCTATAATTCAATGTGAATTAATTAGAAGTTGAAGCATTGAGTGGTATACTTATTACAACTGTCATTATATAAATTTTACTTACCACATAGACAACTAGCCACAACGAAGGAAATAACAAAACGTGGTTAATACCGAAATCTACCACTGTATGGTTAGAAATTTGTGACGTAGATGCCATTATTTTCTCCAAATAGGGTGAGAAGGTTAAAAGGCCGGCGTGATTCTAGCAATTTTCCAGCAATAAATCCAGCTCAATAAAGTCGTGGGCATAAAATCCGTATATACTCCCTATTATGTTTATTATTTAGAATATCCCGGCAATATTAGACATGCAGGTAGGTGAGAAGACAAGAAAACGTTTGGCAGCGAGAAATTCGACTTTACGTGAGCCGGGGGCGGTAGAGCGAATTAAAACTGTCATTTTAATAACATGGTCCCAGCAATTTTTGTTATTATTGGGAATTTTCCAACAATATTACACAGGCAGATATCTACCAGGACAAGAAAACTTTTGGCTATAACAGATTCGTTTTTCCGTGACCCGGGGGCGGTGGAGCGGATTAAATTTGAACAAATTTATTCCAGCAATTTTTTTTATTATTGGGAATTTTCCAACAATATTACACACGCAGATGTCTACTAGGACAAGAAAACTTTTGGCTATAACAGATTCGTTTTTCCGTGACCCGGGGGCGGTGGAACGAATTAAATTTGAACAACTTTATTCCAGCAATTTTTTTTATTATTGGGAATTTTCCAACAATATTATACATGCAGATGTCTACCAGGACAAGATAACTTTTGGCTATAACAGATTCGTTTTTCCATGACCCGGAGGCGGTGGAACGAATTAAATTTGAACAACTTTATTCCAGCAATTTTTTTATTATTGGGAATTTTCCAACAATATTATACATGCAGATGTCTACCAGGACAAGAAAACTTTTGGCTATAACAGATTCGTTTTTCCGTGACCCGGGGGCGGTAGAGCGAATTAAATTTGAACAACTTTATTCCAGCAATCAACATCAACCTCCTTTATTAAACGATTTACATATCGACCGAAAGGTAATTCTAGAAAATACTAATGCTTATTATGAACTTCGCAGTTTTTCTGATGCTCCAAATTGAGCATATGGAGCTTGCGTTTATATACGCACTGTTTATCCAAACGATACCTGTACGGGTAATGTACTAGCAGCCGAATCACGGGTGGCACCGTTAAAGGCTTAAACTATACGGCGTCTTTAATTGTGCGGCGCGCTATTTTCTTTATTATATATGACGTTGGTCAATGCAATAAATTACACAACTGCAACAAAGAACGAAACGGCATTGCAAAAAGGGGTCTCACTTCAGATTGGACATGTTGGTCTTAATTCGCGATGACAATAAAAACAAATAGTGGTGTAGTGAAATGTGCGACAGTAAAATTGTGCGTACTGGCAATGAAGGGCAACAATTGAACACTGCATAACAAACTTACAACAATAGTTTAATATTTAATAATTGTTAATTTTAATTAAGTGTTTTTTATAATGACATATCATGAAAGGATACTCAGGATGTGGCGGTATGTTCCGTCTTAATTAGGTACTACAGGCGCCTGTTGGGTAGCTAATCCTCACTTTGTCGGAACATTTATGTTTATTGCTATTTATGATGGTACAAACCGTGCGAACTTAGTTGTTGCAACTTTCACAGAGACGGGTACTTGCAAAAAGTCAACCCGACCCTTGAGTTTTGCAGGTTACTCCTAAGAGTTGACCCGGGGGCGGGACTCTTTTCGTAGAAAATCTTCTCAAAACAACTTCCTCCAATTTTCTCCCGTCATCTAAGGGTGGAACTACTTTCTTATTTTCAAAAGTTAATAGTTTAGTGCAATTCAGTTTGTGTAAACTTTTCGAAGTATTCACAATTAACCCCAATTTTGCTCTTCCTGTGAACCAAGTAAACAGTTTTGTGAAAGTGGTGGTGAATTTTAGCTGTTTTGATTTCCTATTTTTATATTTTAAAGCTCCTTGCTGGTGTTTCTTATATTTTCGTTTGTAGTTCATATTAGTTTTCAGATATCTTTTCAACACTCATTGCTTTATTTATATTCTTGTGTTTCATTAATATTTTCCTTTCAGCTTTTTTTACTTTCACCGTTCATTTTTTGTATTTTCTTATTTTTTATTTATATCTTTTCAGTTTTTTAAAACATTTTTTACTTATATTTTATATTCTTATTTTTCATTAAAATTTTCCGTTAGCCTTTTTTTATTTTTATTTTTTTTTATTTATATTTATATTCGTGTTTTGCATTAATACTTCCTTTTCAGTTTTTTTAACAACCGTTGCATATTTTTTATATTCTTGTGTTTAATTCATATTTACTTTTCAGCTGTTTTGAACATTCATCGGTTCATTCTTATATTTTTGTTTTAATTAATATTTCCTTTTCGGCGTATTTTAAACATCCGTTGAGTTTTGTTATAATTTACATTTCCGATTTAAGTTTTGTAACCTTCGTTGCTTATTTATTTTTAGTCAAAATGCCACGACGGCCGCTTGTGGATGTCAATGCCCTGTCAACATTTTTACATGATAGGGGTATAAAAACAATTAATCAATTGTTAGCATTAACACCTTCAGATGAGATAGTAGAAGAAGCTGCCGTGGAGTTTTTCAACTGCAAGACATATGAGCGCAAACGTAATATAATTAATATTTTGCGCTACGATGCCGGAAACATTTCCAGCACTTTTCAGGAAAATTCAGCGGATAGCAATCCCAAACGGGTACGCATCGAACCCGGAAAATTGGCGAAAGCGATTCAAGTAAGAGGATATGCCAAAGAAGATTTGGAAGGTACATACTGTGCAGCAAATTCTATTTACGGAATTTTATGTCGTGATCTTGGAATGCAAAATACCGTTAATTATAGGAAATGCATTAAAAACTGTTATACAGCCTTTAGGTCAATACTGTATCCCGATACTTCCAAACCGTCAGATGAACCAACTGTTTTGCAGTCCTTTGGAGACGGTAGCGAAGAAGAAATTTCTTTTCGACGAAAAATTATACCAGGCGAGGTATTTAGTTCGTCTAGCGACAGCGACGATTCTAATCCGTGCCAGCTTGCTATTCTTCAAAAGCAAGTAGGATTACAATCCAGCGACAGTGAAGATGATGTAGGTCCAGGAGTTCACTTATTGAACGGTCAAACCATAGAAATTTCACCAAATGTACTTCCTGTGGGATCAAAAAATATATGGGAAGAAGAAGATAAAGACATCAAACGTCAATGCTTCAGTTTTAGAAATTGCAAAACATTTGAAGATCACATTTCCCTAACCCAAAATGAATGGGATGATATTTGGTGTGGTAATGTCTTACGAGCGAACTCGTACAACTTTGTTTTTAAAACTAAATTTAGATGTGTTAATAACAGTTGCATTTTAAATTTTAAAAGTTGCAATGTACAATCAGTTACAGGTTACACGATAGTCTACGCTTATTGTGCTCATTTGGCGTGCAAGTTCTTTAAACTTGTAATCGATTCCACGCAACATTCCAATGGCGAAAGAAAGGTGTACGTATACAGCAGCGGAATTGATTACAAACATCCCCCAGGTCTCCCCGCAACAAGATATGTACGTGGTGTGGAAAGAAGCACGTTGCAGAAAAAAATGATGTCCTGCACGTCCTCCGTCGCCCGAGCAGATGTCGAAAAAGCAGATCCTGGTATGATAGAGCGTGGAAATTTAGGCAATATTAGGTCTGAAAGTGTGTATAGGCGGATCAGAATGGAGGCACACCATAAAAAGGAACGCCATGCCGATGATATATTTGATGTGATTTTGATGAAGCGATCTTATGATCAGCTGAAACCTTTTATATATTTTACAAGGGATCCATTTACCGTGCAGATTATTAGCAAAGAGCAGTTGGAAGTCGCGTTATTGTGTATTTCTCATAGTGGTCAACTACTGGATTTGCACTTAGATGCCACTGGTAGTGTAGTACGACGACCTTCCTACGTTGGTAAACGTATTTTCTATTATGCTGGTGTTATAACCACCACAAACAATCATTTGCATTTCCAGTATTGGAATTGATTTGTTGCCGTCACCATAAATCATGGATAAGCACTTGGCTTACCAATTTTAAGTATTTGTGTGAATCTCCTTCTGGTAAATGACCTTTCTTCCATCGAGTGGTTTGCGACATGAGTTATGCAATTATAAACTCAGTTCTACATTGTTGGAATGGCACAACCCTGAGGAAGTATTTGAATATGTGTTACTGCATTCTTCAAAAAGGTAATAATTTGACGGAAGCTAATTGTAGAGTAGTTGCAGGATCTCATGATCCGTGCGCAGTAAACCAAAATATGCTACTGACGTCACGAACTGTTCTAAAGACCAACCTGAAAATATCGTTGCCGAAATATTTGGTGTCATTTTTCTGCGTGCGAATTTTTCCGTAGTTTATATTTAAATTTCCCTGTGTTATTAGAGGAAACAGTTTTTTTGAAGACTACAGCGGTTTATTTACTGTGTAGCTGTAAGTAGAAGTACCCAAATTTAACATTTTTATGGAATACTTATTAAAACTGTTTTTAGGTTATAATCCACCTACAGCGTTTTCTTTGCAAAAGTAGTGCGTTATTTAAAAACTTCGCAGCAGTATCTGCTGTACAGTAAGTAACAATAATATTCTATTGGCAGTAAATTAAAATTTATTTACAGATCACTAGTAATTATGAGCAACGCCAAACGAACAGTGCACAGTCAAGGCCGTGAAATAATTTACAGCGTTTATAAATTTATGAAGGAAGAAAAGGATGCCAAAGAACTTATTATTCCTTTAAGCAGTTTGATCGAAAGGGTGTCGCAGGCAACTGGCGTTGGATCAGCCACCGTCAAAAGAATTGTTAAGGAAGGCAGGCTACAACCAGATGGTGGCAAATTTACTTCCCCAAGGAAAACCATCAATAAAAGCAGTCCGAGGTCTACGTTGGATCAGTACGAAGAAGAAACTGTACGCACAATTATTTATAGATTTGCAAATATTCACAAAAGAAGACCAACGATGCAGGCTGTATTTGAAGCAGTGAAAGATGAAGGCATTAATTTTACTGGAAAGATACGTTCCTTTAGGAAGTTAGTGCATAAAATAGGATTCCGTTGGAAAAAAAGCCAAGATAATCGACAAGTGCTGATTGAGAAAACAGAAATCCGAGCGAAGCGACTTGAATACTTGAGGAAAATAAAACAATACAGAAGCGAAGGTAGGAATATTATATACTGTGATGAAACCTACTTGCATAGTTCACACACTGCACCTAAAGCTTGGGATGACGGATCAAGCAAATGTATGAAGTCTCCAGTTGCCAAAGGACAACGTTTAATTATTGTGCATGCTGGCGGTGAAGAAGGCTTTGTTCCGAATGGTTTACTTACTTTCAAATCGGGCCTTAAAACTGGGGACTATCATGACGACATGAACAACAAGAATTTTTCGAAGTGGTTACAAGAGAAATTGCTTCCAAATATGCAACAAAATTCTGTGTTGGTTATCGATAATGCATCGTACCACAACGTAACCACCGAACCAAATCCAACCTCGGCTTGGAAAAAAGAGGACATGAGGAGATGGCTAACGGAAAGAAACTTACCATTTCAATTACAAGACACAAAAGTGGAATTATATGCAAACATAAACCAGTTAACAAAGTATATGTGATCGACACAATTTTAGCCGAACAGGGTCACGTGGCACTGCGCTTGCCCCCATATCATCCGGAACTCAACCCCATAGAAAAAATATGGGCATTGGTAAAAAATCATGTGGCTGCCCATAATACAACGTTTAAAATGGATGATGTCAGGTAGTTGGCAGAAGATAAATTTAATGTTGTTGGTGTGCAAGAATGGGCAAACATTTGTTCACATGTGAAGAAGGTCGAGGACGAATATCTTGCCAGGGAATATATAATAGATGATGTGCTGGAACTTATTATAAATGTTAATGACAGCAGTGATGACTCGGAACTGTATTGGTCTTCTGACGATGAAGACGATTTAGGTTGTAAACCATTATAATTATATATAATTTTTGCTTTTTATTATCCGAAGACACTTTGATTTGATATTTAACTTAAAATTGTTTACATTCATTCCTTTCATTTTAATATGGATTGTATTTGCATTCAATTTGAATTTATGTATAATATTTAATTGTGTAATCGTGTTGTACGATAATTGCATTAAATTTGACTTCATGTACCTATAATTTGTTTTATTGTGTTCTGATTTTTGCTAAATGAAAACACTTCCCTTTAATATTTCAAAATATTTACATTCATTCATTTCTTTTTTTTTGGGGGAAGTGGTTTATTTAATATATTATCATTAATTTGGTGAAATTTAAAGAGTTAAATTACACACTTAACGCATAGACTATTTTAAATTTGGCGCCTACATGCTAGCCTGATGTTTTTAGGTTGAGCCGAAAACACTGTTTGGGCGTCCTTTTCTACAGCCTTCTCACTCCCGGCGGTGCGCAATTCGCGGATCATGAGATTTTGCAACTACTCTACATTACTTAGTTTATGTTGTGCGCATCTGATGAAAAACATGGCGAAAGATGTACATAAATGTACTTCCGATACAGAGATAAAACGGTTTATAACAGAAAATGTAGCGGGCATTTTTAATATTTTAGATCTACAAACTGCCAGCGTATGGTATAAGTATTTTGCCTTTGTAATTATATCTTCTTACAGCAAGAAAGCGGTCGAAGAAGAGATTAAAAAATGTGTTAATATCAGCGTGAACAAAACATGTTCCAAAGAAGATATGAAGCAAGTTAATAATGTCGTCTCAAGAAACTCGGAGTCATCTCCTCTTGAAACGGACACCTTAAAACAATGCACAGCGTTTTACGACCATTTTATACAGATTTCCGAATTATGCGACATCGAAATAATGAACCGTACTGCAGGTGACGAAGGTACAACATTAAATCCTTATTGTAACCCCCGCTTTAATTAAATGTTTCTTGAAAAATATTTGCTTTTATTTCCACTGTGGGCTGGTGTAACTTTAGTTGCATCGAATTCCGATGCAGATCCTCCAAGTAAAAAACCAAATAATTTATCCACCAATGTTCTGGAAGATGACAGATGTCATAATGGTATCGTAGAAAATTGGTTTGGTTACGTTAAAAACGCGTTAAAAGTTAATCGGTCGTTCAAATGCTCTGAATTTATTAGAACATGTAGAAAACGTGTGCTTTGTTTACACAAGGAATTAAAATTAAATATTCCTAAAAATAGATGTGCCATGCCACGCAAGAGGAAAGCCCCCAAAGATGTTGCTGCAAAAGAAAAATTGAATAAAAAAAGAAAAAGCCAGGAAATGCGACACACGAAACAAAGGAAACGTAAGTAGGTATATTAAAAAGAACATCGAGTAGGACAATAACAAACGACAGGTGGCACATACGTCAAGCGAAGGGGTGAGCATTCCCCAACCCCGATTATTAGAAAATAGTTTAGTAGCGAGAGAGGACTTCTATGTATCACTTCAGGCAGAGGCGGCGTCGCACAATTACACCGTTTGTTCGTTTAAGGACGCTCCTTTTCCTTGGAAGGCAATCGGAATAGAAGATTTCGCTACATTACATTACAATCATAAGCAGAGCAGCTTGTCAATGTATCTCAGCACAACGATAGTAGACACGATTCTGTACGTTTTCGGTAGAGACGCGCCATATTTCAAAATAATGATGTGCGAGCTCTGCACCCGGTTAGTTCATTATGAGAACAAAGATTTCACGCTCGCAAATATTCCTGTGTTTGAAAACATCGTTGTCATGCCCTTTTGTGTTGGAAGCCACTTTTGTTTAGCGGTTGTAGATCTGCACCAGAAGATTTTCAAGTACTATGATCCTATGCCAAACGAGAAGGAGTTGCATAATACAAATCAGTACCTTGCAAAGTTTCTGGCGTTTGCAAAGCGATATAACCCAAAAGCTGTGTTAGAAGGAAGACCGAGCATACCACTACGAGGATGGTCTTGTGCTACTGATACATATCCAAAGCAAACAGATGGCTACAATTGTGGTGTGTTTGTGGTTTTTTTATGCTTTTAATATTTACAGGAAACAACCGATACCAACATCTCTTGAAGCAAATGAATATAGGTCAACATTAAAATATGCTTTACTAGAGGCCTCCGATAAAATGACAAATACCTGCATGCTATGCAATAGAGGAGAGCTAAAGCAAACAATAACAAAATGGATTTTCTGCGATGGTGTATGTAAGAGATGGTACCACCAGAATTGTATAGAGCGTATTACTAAACCAAATTTTACAGTGCCTGATAATGAGTACATATGCCTCCTATGTATAGCCTTTTCAGCTTAATACATCCTTTTCTTTCAGCTTAATACATTTTTTTTCGCTTAATACGTGTTTTTTCCCATTACATTGCTTTTTTTTAGGTTCAACGCCTGAAGTAAAAATTGCTTTGTTATTAAACAGATAAGTGACGAGTTTTTTTTACTTAAGGTGTACTTACAATGTCGACATTCTTAGCTGTAACAATATTTAAAAACGCACTTACTACTATTAATACAAAAATATGCTGACACTAAGTTAAAAAAATTACAGTTTTTCATGTCTTGTTAGCCACTTGCATGTGTAATATTTCTGGGATATTCCAAGTAATAAAAAAATTGCTGCGACCAAGTTAAAAAAATTACAGTTTTAATTCGCTCCACCGCCCCCGGGTCACGGAAAAACGAATCTGTTATAGCCAAAAGTTTTCTTGTCCTGGTAGACATCTGCTTGTGTAATATTGTTGGAAAATTCCCAATAATAAAAAAAATTGCTGGAATTAAGTTGTTCAAATTTAATTCGTTCCACCGCCCCCGGGTCACGGAAAAACGAATCTGTTATAGCCAAAAGTTTTCTTGTCCTGGTAGACATCTGCGTGTATAATATTGTTGGAAAATTTCCAATAATAAAAAAAATTGCTGCGACCAAGTTAAAAAAATTACAGTTTTAATTCGCTCCACCGCCCCCGGGTCACGGAAAAACGAATCTGTTATAGCCAAAAGTTTTCTTGTCTGGTAGACATCTGCCTGTGTAATATTGTTGGAAAATTCCCAATAATAAAAAAAAGTGCTGGAATTAAGTTGTTCAAATTTAATTCGCTCCGCGCCCCCGGTTCACGGAAAAACGAATTTGTTATAGCCAAAAGTTTTCTTGTCCTGGTAGACATCTGCGAAAAAATATTATTATATTCGGATTTTGCTATTAATGGTGAGGTCTTTCACATTAACAGAAATATTTTATTGCCCCCCCCCCCCCGTTAAATAAATAAAAGGGTACCAATTTTCAATTTTCAAAAATTCATAGAGGGCGTCACAGTGAAATTATAACAATGAACAAAAAACAAAATTGTAGCAGATGCCTATCTCTATCAGCTTAAAAAGTTTAAACAAAAACGTATGGGCAGTTTTTTTTTTTTGAAAATTTCAAAAATTTTGGAGTGGTGCCATTGAGATCGTTTTTCGATTTTCAAAATTAATGATATTTCAAAACATGTATTTCCGTCAAAATCTCGATTTTGAAAATTTGCATGAAATCAATACTTCCCTATACTGAAAGTATAGGAAAGTAAAAACAGATACTTACAATAAAAGAGCTAAGTGAACAATTATGAAGCTAGACCGGAGAACCTGCCTTTGTTTCTTGTGCCCTATACCATCGATTTTATAAAAAAGGGGGGGGGGGGGGCTTTTGAAAAAACTATTTTAAAATTGCAACAAATAAATACTGTTGCAATTACAAAATTTTTAAAATTGTCAATTTTGGCATTTTCAAAATTAACGAAACTCAAAAAATTTTCAAATTTTACAGTATTTAGTATTTTGTCAAAATTTTTGATGTTTTCAGAATGTATGAAAATTTTAGAAAATGTCAAACTTTTAATAATTTTATTTTCAAATTTTTAGAAATAACATTCGTTTTTCAATTTTGTTTTTCCATAATTTTTGATATTTCAAAAATTTATAGATTATCAAAAATATTCAAACTTTGAAAAATTTCAATTTTTTACAAAATTTCGATGTTCAAAATTTGTACAACTCGAATAATGTTCGAAATGTAAACAAATCGAGTTGCCAGTTTTTGCTTAATATCTTTTTGAAATTTTCCAAAAGAAATAAGTTTTACTTTACAGTTTTCATGCGTTCAATAATTCTCGAACATAATAAAATTGTGTTCTCTTAGAAGTTTAATATAATACAATACCCTATTTTTGATCCCGATCTGCTAACTTATTTTTCAGTAAATAAGGCGCTATTTGTTTTAAGAAAGAAGAGATTTGGTTTCAATTATGGCTAGAATAGACCACTACATGTTTCGTTCTTATTTGAACTCATCAGGTGGACATAATTCTAACCATAATTGAAACCAAAAGCAAACACGCAGATATATGCCAGAAAGTATAACATTAAAGGGGAATTACACTAGTAACGCCCTCTATTATGTGCGGCGAGAAAAGTTGCGATCGTACCGGCCTCTAAGCACAAAACACAGAAACGCCCCTACACGGGCGTTTCTGTGTTTTGTGCTAAGAGGCCGGTGCGATCAGATACCTGCTTAGCAGGTTCCGATCGCAACTTTGCCGGTTTGTTGCTTTGCAACTTTTTCTCGCCGCACATAATAGAGGGCGTTACTAGTGTAATTCCCCTTTAATGCTGTTTGTTTTGTTTATAAGTTTAGTAATTTTTCTGATTTATCGCCAAAATATGCAATTAATGCGTATGTAATTGTATCTATTTAAAAAAATGTATCTAAATACTTTAACCGATACGATTAAATAAGCTTCTATTCCAATATTTGATGATAAAAATGCGTAAAAAAAAATCGTAGCAGCCACCGTTTACAGGTAGCGCATATCCATCTACAGACAGATATTTTTTATACCACTTTTTGGATTCCTCGAAGTCTAAAACATGTATTTCCGTCAAAATCTCGAATTCAAAAATACTGAAAGTAAAAATTGGATCGGAGAATAATTAAGACAGAAAAGTTGAGAACAATATGAAGCTGCTATATACGAGGCAGGTTTTTTGACATTGGTTCGCGAGCTATCTTCATTATTATTTGAGATTTATTAATGTAATACTTTTGGATTATATTAGGCCATTACCTACTTGGTTTGAGGGAGTATATTTAAATCCTCGATATGTTTCTGAGAACATTATTGCTTTCAAGATTTCAACCTGCGTTAATGATGATTAATTTTATTACTAAGTTCTAGCTTTACTTCGTGAAGTTCATTTAAATTTATTGTAAATAAAACGATTCTTAATTTCAACGGATTTTTTATTTTAACTTTATACGTATTTAAACAAGTTTACAAATTAAATTGCTCGCACTGTAATTCGGTTTATATAGGACATACTATTAGAAATTTTGGTATTAGGTACAAAGAACGCGTATGTTGTTACAAATACAAACACCCACATAAATCTAATTACGTTAAACACTTACCAGAACACAATCATTCAATGACATCTAATAACACTATACAATTTTTGCATTTTTGTGATAATAAACGTAAGATGGATATACTAGAAGTATTTGAAATCTGTACCTTTAATGAATGAACAAATTAATCTCTAAAATTCACCGTTATTGGACGTTTTGGAATGAGAAATCAAGTCATCTAGACGCAGATATAGAAACCCAAGATGAAGTTATGAAGATTTATTGTTCCTACAGGTTACAGCAACACCAACTGTTTACTTTTAATCTTGCTTTTGATAATGACGTGTAAACATGTTAAAATACGTATAAGGCTAAAATAAAAAATGAGTATCTGTATATAAAATACTTAATTACTTTAACAATATCTATTTATTTTAACCTTATACGTATTTCGGCATGTTTACATGCCATTTGTAAGGTTATATAACCTTTGACAATGGCATGTAAACATGCCGAAATACGTATAAGGTTAAAATAAATAGATATTGTTAAAGTAATTAAGTATTTTATATACAGATACTCATTAAAAATGGACTTTAACGAAGTAAAGCTGGAAATTATAAATACAATAAAAAACCTATTGAAGTAACGAATTGTTTTATTTACAAGATTATTATTTTTTTTATTAAATTCAATTAAATTAAAATTATATAGTGTTTGCCATGTGATATATGCATATAATAAATAGTCTTGTTTTCAGTTGTATGAAGAGCCATACAGCCTCAAAGTATTCAAAAATTTCTAAAATGCAGGTAATTCCCCATTTAAATTACTACGCTCTAAATATCATCCAAAATGTTATATAATGTAAAATATTGTGTGAAAAACATTATCTAGTTAAAAATGTGATTTTTAAACGAAATAGTATAGAGAATAAGAATCTGTTTCCTGATTTTGTTCTATGCAGGGACGGTTAGCACAGTAGGGCAACGGGGCACTGTCCTAGCTATTTTACGATACCGTATCTTCTGAAGTGAAATTTCCTTGCCAGCGGGTTCAAAACGCGATCGTGGGATCAGGCACCATCACATGTAATGTAACGAATGGACAGCACAAAATTTCGTTTCAATCTCAGGAACATTTTGTCTCATACAATGTATAGTCGTGTTGCAAAACGAACCTCGCTACAGCCCTTGCAGTTTGGGCTTGTTTATATTGTCAATAATTATTCACGTGATGCAAATATTTGTTAAAGAACCGTAATCGTGCAAAACAGCAATAAACATTCAGCTGTGAAAAATACTAAAAATGCTACAAAATAAAATAATACTAAGTTGAGAACTACAAACGGACAAGATCCTGACAAAGAAATCAAAATTCAAAGTTTTCTTTCGATATATCATCCTCGTCTGCTTGCGCGTTTTTACAATTTTTACATCTACCTTTTCTGCAACATTTCAGAACTTTAACACAAATGCAATATTTGCTTATAATGTAATGTTTGGTTTGGGAGTTGTAAATAAAATACTAATTTGCAGGAAGAACTTTTAATGTGTTTTCACTTTTACAGATAATTTTGATGATGAAAACACATTAAAAGTTCTTCCTGCAAATTAGTATTTTATTTTCAACACCAAATCAAACATTACAGTACAGGTGCCGCCTTTGCAATAGAGAGCTAATAAAGGTCTTAAGGTTTAAAGGGAAAACGCTTTCAGTGAGAACACGTGAAGAAATTTCTCTTATAATTTCCGTACTCGGCACACATTTCTTTTTTTCCTATTTTTACTGTTTAAAAGATTTATATAATTAAAAATCCAAGGAAACAAATTTTGTTGAGATCGTTAGTAGCACAAGGGTAGTTTGAATTAGCCAAAATGAAACAGTTGTTTTTAGAACAGTGAGTAAAGCGGGACCTTGGAGGTTGGAGCGAGTTATCGTGCATGGTCAAAAAATGACGTTTTAAACGAAACGATAAAGGAACTGCACGAGCATTGTGAGATAGGTGGATTTACAGATTTTTATAGTGTTACGGAGGAATTAAGTTGCTGTGCGGGTTTGTTTATTATACTTTGTTTTGAATTGCCACCAAAATGGCTACGGACAATTTGGTAAACAGTTTGATCGACATGGTAAATCCAAATAATTTGACTTATGGTTATGATGTTATAATAAATTTGAATAACCAAGAACCTCCAAGGTCAGATTTATTAACATCACAGTGCGAAACGAATAAGAAGACAAATAAAAGTATGAATAAAATACTTTATTGCTTTACCAATACTTATTTATTTTAACCTTACACGTATGTCTACATGTTGACATGCTATTATCAAAGGTAATATTAAAAACTAAACAGTTGGTGTTGCTATAGGAATATAACTGATCTTGGTTATCTATGTTTGCAGATGACTTGACTCCTTATTCCAAAATGTCCAATAGAGAAGGATCAATTTGCTCATTTATCAACGGTACAGTTATTAAATGCTTGTGAATTTCAAAAGATTCTAGTATATCTAATTTACGTTTACCATCACAAAAGTGTAAACATTTTATGGTGTTATTAAATGATTGTGTTATAATAAGTGCTCAGCGTAATCGGATTTATGTGGTTGTATATATTAATGTAAAGCGTACCTGTTCGTTGTACCTAATATCAAAATTTTGAATGGTTTGGTCTATATATACCGAAATACAATAGGAGCAACTTAATTTGTGTATGCCTAATTTTAGAAAATCATCTGTTTTTGATTTTGGATTAAACAAAATGTTTAAAATGGTTAAAGTTGTTTTAAAATTTACTTTATACTTATTTGTCTTGTGTATAATTTAAGCATTTTTGTTGTTTTTCTTTTGGTGTTCAATTCCTATAGCATCACCAACCGTTTACTTTTTTACATTATCTGATAATGGCATGTAAACATGTCAATATATAAAAATTGATCTAGTAATAAAGTATTTTATTCATACTCAAAATGAACTTTAACAAAGTAAAGCTAGAACTTATAAATGAATAAAAAGAAAGTGTTACAAGAAAGTTTAATAAAAAGTTGTAGGATTGAGCAAATTGGTTATGTGGGTGTAATGTGCGTAACGCATTGTTTTGTTACATGTGTTTGGTAACAAACGGTCCGAAAAGTGACCTGGAATTTAAGGGAAAACGTTAAACATCTTAGCGATAAAGTAAAAAGACACGAAGTAAGTGAGAGACATTTATATAATTTTGTCAAATTCTTAATGCTTGGCAAAGTAAGTATAATGTGTCAATTAAACAGCCAATTTTGTTTAAATATAATTGACCATAACGAGAATGTACGAAAAAAATTTTAGAAATATAACAGACTGTATTAAATTTTTCGGTATTTTTGATATTGCTTTACGGGGCCATGATGAGAAAGAAACATGCTGGTATTTTTGGGGAATAATAAATTTAATGGTGGAAATCAACAGCACCTTAAAAGAGCACGTTCAGAAAACCAACAACGGGGTTTTCATGGGTCTAACGAAAACTATACAGAACGAATTATTAGACTCTGTTAATGCAGTTTGTCATTGTTTAATGTTTTCTGAAATTAGCCAAACTAGTTATACAGGGTGCCCTAGATAAGGAGTGCATGCATGGGGATCTCGTAAACGGTAAGAAATAGAGATTAGTACTACTACTACAATTTTTACTTCATTTTCAGTACAGACTGAAAAAACTAAAATTTTCAGTTTTTGTCTTTTGTGTATAATTTGGTTATTCTCAAAGATAGTGCAAAGAGGTTTTGACATTATTCAGACACTTTTTTACACAAATTTCGAATCTTAAATTATAATTTTTATAGGTCGTTCACTTTTCGAGATATTGACCTTAACTTCGCTTTTTTAAATATGCGTCAAAGGCGGCCGTGTCATCATTGCATAGAGCTCCTTTCTTCCTTTTCTTTGATATAAGGTTTGATTGGTTTATTTTCACAAATAACGAAGTTATAAGCAAAAAACTGTTTTTTATAGTAGACTGTGAAAAACTGTTTTCTTGTAGTAGGCTGAAAATTAACAAAAATAAAGAAAACAAAAGGCTGCATTTGTTTCCATTAAGGTTTGATCACTTTATCTTCCCAAATAATGAAGTTATAAATAAGAAATTGTTTTCTCATGGTAAACTGTAAAAAAATTAAAAAAAAAAACTCTCGAATGTTTCAGGGAATAAAACTATTAAAAATGTATGTTCGTATAACAATCAAAAGACGTTTAACTTTTACATACTCTTGCTAAGTAATAAAACACGAAAAGGAAGATAAATTTAGAATGACAATAAACTCGTGTAAAGATGCAGATATTGCAAAAATAAATTAAATAGTACTCATCTCTGATTATCATACGATCATACATTTTAAATAGTTTTATTCACTGAAACATTCAGATGTTTTCTTTTTCATTTTTTACAGCCTACCATGAGCAAACAATTTCTCGCTTATAACTTTATTATTTGGGAAGATAAACTGATCAAACCTCAATGGAAACAAATGCAGCCATTTGTTTTTTGTTTTCTTGTGTTTTTGTTAATGGTCAGCCTACTCAAGAAAACAGTTTTTCACAGCCTACTATTAAAAAAGGTTTCTTGCTTATAACTTCGTTATTTGTAAAAATATACCCATTAAACGTTATATCAGCGAAAAGAGAAAAAAGAGCTCTATTCAATAATGACACGGCCGCTTTTGACGCATATTTAAAAAAGCGAAGTTAATGTCAATATCTTGAAAATTAAACGACCTATAAAAATTATAATTTGAGATCGAATTCTGTGTAAAAAAGTGTCTTAATAATGTCATAACTTCTTTGCGCTATCTTTGATAATAATCAAATTATACACAAAAGACGAAAACTGAAAATTTTACTTTTTTCAGTCTGTACTGAAAATTAAGCAAAAATTTTAGGATTTGAATGTGAATCATAGCAGTACTTGAGATGTAAACAATTCTCATTTAACCGAATCTCTATCTCTTACCGTTTACTAGATCCCCATGCATGCACTCTTTATCTTGGACACCCTGTGTAGCTTAAAAGCTTTTAAAAAAGTGTTAAAATGATCAAAAGTGTTATTACTTGTCATTGCTGTTTAAATTTTAAATTTTACTCCTGAAGAAGTGCAAAACTTTGTGTTTTTTAAGGTAGTTCTGTATGTACACGTACGAGGTAAAAGTTTCGAGCGCAGCGTACAGTAAAATCCAATGCTTTTACGGTGCTGTCGGTTAAAAACTTTTGACAGAGATTGTACACTCACACCTCATGCATGGATAGGTTCCCTACACGTATAGAGAGCGGCGCTGTAATCGTGGCAACACCGCAATTCTCGAGTATTAGTAATCTGCATGCAGCTGAAATGTGCGTAAACCACAATTCCGTAAAGGCACAGATGGATATGCGGGTGTGTTCGCTGATGCTACTTTTTACTGCATAAGTAGTTGCGGGGTCGAATCTCGTTTGGAACCAATTTTTTTTTTTCGTTTTGCTGCTAACGCGAGGTTATTTGTAAGAGCAGTTATATTTTGAAAGAAAAAATACGAAGACAGATTAGCATTCACTCACTGATTGACGGCATACTAACCAAATCTGCTAATAAATTTTAAAAAAGGATTTGTTGTTTTCTATTGAATGCAATTTATTAGCAATGAAAAAATCGGCCTTAACAATGCAAATCTCGATGTAAATATTGTCCAGGATAATATTTATATTATATAAAAGTTAATTTATTCATAGTTATATTGAGAATGGTTCTTTGTAAAAAGCGGAAACACTATACCTACTCTGAAAACTGATAAAGAAAAAAGAATTAAATAAATTACATTTGTTGAGAGAATAAATTTATTTCAAATCCTTCCCATAATTATTAAAATCCAGGGAAAAAAACACGTTTCACATTCCCGGACTAAACCACGCGCCCATCAGTTCGGGGCAGCGTACACTGTTGCCATTTCGTCACAGCTGACTGTGTCTCCGTTCCCTGTCGAATACAATTAATATATTTCATCAGTCGATATCTCCGAAACTAAACGGTCAAAAATTGCCATTTTTTTTCACACTAATCTCACAATACTACTGCATACATGAGTGGTTTTATTTAAAAATCTTAAGATCCGTTTAGCGTCTATAATAAAAAATGTGAACAAAGTGCTATCCGTTCACGTGTTAGGTATAGGCATCACATACAAAATGACCCATTTTCAATTGCAATTATCTCACAAACTAAACGGTGGATCGATTTAAAAATTTGCCAGTCGGTTTATAAAGGTTATGTTTACACCATACTTTAATTTCAGGCAATTCTTAAGATTTGAACAAAACTACAGAACTACCTTAAGGATATTCACGTTCACTCTTGAAAAACATTTGCTTGCGACGCATTTTTCTGGTGCTATGTAACTATCTTAAAGCACAAATATACGCTTAACTATGAAGTCGTAATATTAAATAGAAAGATATAATTATATTGATCAACCAAATGTTTTATTTCGTTATATCGTAAGTACATCTTAGGAGGGTCTAGCCATTTGAAAAGCTATCGTAAATACTGATAATTTATAGTTTATTTTTAACATCTATGTTCACAGAAATATTCTGCCGGCTTACAACTACATCAAAAATAACAAAACGCGCTATGTTTATTGCTTTTCGCCAAGTAAATTGTTTTTCAGTTTTCAATTTCTCTAAAAAAATTTAAAACCAATTTGATATAGTATTTCCAGATAAACGTACAAAACTTACTAGTTAAACAAATATTTCCGAAAATTTATTGCTTGTTTATCCCATAATCGAATCCAATTGCGATACTTTTCATGATACCAAATGTACAACACTAAAAATTTAATTTATCTAATAAATAGAATTTTTCTGTTTTCTAAATAAAATTGCTCTATTAATTAAAATAATTCAACTTTTTAACTTTTACGAATACAAGTTGTGATTTATAACTAGTTGGGTCTACATAAAAATTGACACTTTATAGAAAGCTATTGGTACGTGTGTAAGCATTAATTATCTAAGGTACAATTTGGCATTTAATGAAGAACATCGCTATTAATACTACACATCAATCATTCTCCATTTTTTAAATTTTAATAGATCAATTTTTATAAAGACCCTAAAACAAAATGAATTAAATAATTCGTGTTACTAACACACCTAATGAGCAATTTAGCGAAGTTTAAATATTCCTAAAACAATTCGGGAGAATATTTCCGTAATCGTCTGTATACATAACAATTTAATAAAGTCTATGATGCAGGAAAGCCTTTACTGAACGTTGGTAAAACTAAAGTTTTATTCTTTTTCGAGCAATAACGATTATGACGACGGCAACGACTATTTTCGAAAATAAGAAAACATGCAGTGCTTATTGAAGCTTGCGAAACGGAACGGTTTTTATAAATCAGCGTGAAAACTCACTTTTATCAACTTTCAGTAGAAGGCATGGTCGAGGCATGAGATTATTGTACACACACTGTTCGATCTATTCGTATAGGAAAGTATAAAGTGTATTAATGATATGTGCACACATTCATTCGTACTTACGCCTATCTATAACATTTAATCATTCCACAGTCTTATCTGATACAATGAAAGTATTCCAAAGTTACAGGAACAACAAGTGAATATAAAAACGTTAGATTATACCACGATTTTCTTAAAAAGCGCTAAGTGCAAACACCTGACATGCAAAATACACATACAAGTGGCTTTCAAATTTCAACACAGTCAAGCTTACTTTTTACCCTAAAACGCTTCCGATCTAAATAAATCTTGATATAATATTTGATATTCTTAAGTACGTTCTGCTAATACCAGAAAATAATAACAATACCACTTTAAATTCATTTTAGATTTATAATTTTTTATTGCTGTTAGAAATCGATAATATCATATAACAAATGAAACAGTGAACAATTTTCTAATATAAAACTTGATTTGAATAATTAAATTTAATTAAAAAATAAACCCAAATAGTGAATTGAATAGAAATATTTAGTCCAATTTCTATATTGCATATAGATATTATGTTTTTTCGCCTTAAAAATACAGATTTATGTACATCACCATATACCGGGTGTCCCAACCATGCGCAATTCTTTGATAACATTTTTAATTAAGTTATCAAAAAGATATTGTACGCGTGAGCTACTTGACAATTTGTGCACATTCTATTTGCTTTTGTTTATACAGGGTGCTCCACAATAAAGGGGCCTACCAAATTTGTTTCTTTAAATTGAACAC
The DNA here is from genome assembly GCA_958336395.1 of Ctenicera cuprea. Classification (NCBI taxonomy): domain Eukaryota; kingdom Metazoa; phylum Arthropoda; class Insecta; order Coleoptera; family Elateridae; genus Ctenicera; species Ctenicera cuprea. The sequence goes on along the minus strand of OY284491.1, from coordinate 35,277,744 downwards.
CCTGTATAGTTTTACATACCTTTATTTGCCGTTTAACTAGTTCTTCTATGAATATTTTTTGTTTTTAAAATTCTGTTGCGGCGTTGCCAAGTTATTCCACTTTTTCAAACAAATTTAACATTTGCAGACATCACTGATAAAACCTTCACGAGCCGTACTTCCTCAAAATAAACAAATTTTTTTGGCTAAGTCTTAGTCACTATTTTCCAGATATTTTGAAGTTGAATTTGGTTATATAGAGCGTTTGTTGCAACGGTGCAAAGCTTACAATTTTAATGTATCATAACTCGTTATTTTTACATCGAACACACTATATATTTTTACATAGTTAGATAGAGTTTTCTGTTCTTTCAAAATTATATTTAATACTGGTTATACTTATATCCAACGGTTTTCGAGGTAATTAGATTCTATCCGAAAAATTAAGTAATTTCTAGAAATACAGACATCATAGGAAGCATCGACAGCTGTTTGTTTTTTGTTTTTTGCCAAAAACAACTGCGAAAATTGTTTCATTCATGTAAGATATTGTTTTTTTCTTATAAATTTTGAAATGGTAGAGTGCCTCATTTCCCATTTCATGCAATAAATCTTAAACCAAGATTTGGTTTGATTGACATTTGTTGAAAAATTATTTAAAACAAATTCTTATCATTTTTAATTTGTAAACTGCATTGTGACATTTGTGTCCAATCAAATTAAAATTAATTCATTTAAGCAAACGACAGGTATCTGACCTACTATGATCAGGTAATTTTTGGAAATCCAGGTATCATAGGTATAGGGAGTATCGAAATCTGTTTTTTTTGCTTAGAACAAATTCAGTATGAATACTTACTAAAAGTGCTTTGAATCTGTTTTAAATAATTTTTTAACAAAGGTTGATCCAACCAAAATTTACAATATGAAATGGAAAATTAGGCAATGTACCACTGCAAAATTTATAAAAAACAAATTTTCTATATGAATTAAAACAATGTTCACCAGTTGTTTCTCGCAAAAATAAAAAATTACCAGGGTCCTTGCCTTCTATATGATACTTATATTAATTTGTTAAAATCTATCTGTGTTAACATAAAAATTTTTTCCCTATGTGGTAAGTTTCCATTGCTTTATTATATTATATGTCACTATGTATTTGTTTTCTTCAGATTTTTAAAACAATTGTAAGTCAGCCTGATGATGGGGTTCACCCGAAACATGTAGCGCTTTATCCGTCAACTAAAATTAAAAATAAAAAATTTATGGGGAAGACTTTGTGTTCTTTATTTTACTACTTCTATATGATGGCTGGATTTCTAGAAATTACCTGATTTTTTGTATATAATCTAATTTTCTCGAAAACCGTTGGACTTAGGTTCAACTATTATTTAATAAAATCTATAAAACGCAGAATGCTCTATCTAATTATCTAAACATATACAGAGTGTTCTATTAAAAAAAAAACGAGTTGTGACACATTAGAATTCTAAGTATTTGCACCGCTGCAACGAACACCCTGCATAACAAAATTCAACTTTAAAATATGTAAGGAATAGTACGTGGTATTGACTAAAACTCGAAACACCGAAACACTTTGTTTAATTGTCGGAAATGTGGCTTGTGCAGGTTTTGTCAGTAACGTCTTTAAATTTCAATTTTTTTAATTAAAATAACTAGAGAAAACCGTCACGGAATTAAAAAAATTTATAGAGACAAACAGACAGCCAATAAGAATATTTTTCAAAAATATATAGGGTGTTCAATTTAAAGAAAACCATAAGTTTGGTATGCCCCTCTAGTATGGAACACCCTGTATAAACAAAAATAATTCTAGAATGTGTACAAATTGTCAAGTAGACCACTTTTATAATATCTCTTTGATAACTTAATTACCAAAGGAGTTATCAGAGAATTTCGCATCGTAGGGACACCCGGTACTCGTTTACAAAAAAAAATGAACTTTCCACAAATTATTAAAAACGTTTACGCTTAGTAACAAGAAAATCAGGAATGCCTCTTCTAAACCACTTTAGACAATACTATATTTTGTAATTTTATTTTTTAATTATTGCATTTTCAAACTGATTGAAACAAGTCTATTAATTGTGTATAAGAACATTGATACTAACTTTTATTATTTATTATAAAAGGTCATAGTTTGTCTTTAATTTAATTAGTTTTATTTAGGCAAATTTGCAAATGTTTAGTTTTATGTGCTACGTTTTATAGGTACTAAAGTTCTATCATTGTCTAAAATTATTTAGAAGATGCGCTATTTTACTTTTGTTAATTTAAATAAAAATCAATAATATTTAGTGAGTTTCATTAAAATAATTTCCGGATTATTCATTCGAGCATTGTAAAAAGCTTTAAATATATTAATTTGTTTTTAAATTTTCTCTAAATTTGTTTTCTGATGATGTATCACAATGTTTCTGCATTTTTTCAAACAAAATTACATAAGGAACGGCATTAAACAGTTTTATTTTGTAGTTATTTTGTCAAAAATCGCTATCAACTCAAAGTTCTTAATTGTTGTTTAGACTTTCCTTATCATTTTATCACAAATTTTTGTTTATGATATCATTTTATCAGATAGACTGAAAGTGTTTATAGCCAGTGCAGTATTAAATATAACATTCTAATAAATTTAACTACTTCGTCTAAAATTGACCAAACTGAAAATTGACTAGAGTATTCTCACCACCGCACACCTCTAACACAAATTAGCCACACTTAGTATTAATGATAGGCTATTTAGGCAGAGTGTCGCAGTTGTTCTGATATGCCCTGCGCACCCTTACATATAATAATATGTATGTGCTAACACCAAAACCTATTTAGTTTACAATAGCATCTAGCACCGAAATAAGAAAGTATAAAAAAAATGCAACAGAACTGTGCTCCGCTTATTTAGCTCCCTTATTGCTATACAAGCATTTATTGTAGGTACAATTATTTATAATTAATTTTCTACACAGGGACTTCGGGTGTAGCCTGCGCTCTTGATCCCTGCATTAAATGATAAGTACAAAATTAACCCAAACACATCTAGCAACAACGTTATAAACGATTGTATGGCAATAAAACGTAACAAAACCTCTTAGAATTAACTGTACATATATAAATTACATGTGCCTGAACAACAATATTACGGTAAACAATCTTACGAAATCTACGGAAAGTCACATAAAGTTCAACTATAAAACCTTCATAGACATATGTACACAATTATACGACTATAAATTTACAAAACAAATAATTTTTATAGTATGTATCAATTTTTCAATTCCAACTTTGAACTAAACTTTAAATGCTTAAAAGATACTAGAATTATTAATCAGCAATTAAAATAAATTAATTCGTTTTATAATACTTTATTAAATGCAAGTTGGTGGTTGCCTTGCATACTTTAATTCTTTAACAGTCTATTATGAGAATAATATGGAATAAATTATTCATAATCAATATGTAGGAATGTAATTAGAGAGTGGCATTTATCAACCTATAATTAGTGAATGAAAATGAATAATTTACAAAATAGAATATTTAGAAATTAAGTATTATGGCGTTCGTGCAAACACGGGTTAGCTAAAGTTTAAGCTGGAATTAAAAAAAATTGAATTTATGTGACAACGTTTTTCTGACAGTTTATGATTTTCACGTTGAAGTACGGGTATGTAATTCACACTATGATTTGACTAAAGAGTAGTTTATACAAACGGAAATCACAAGCCCGTTGTTAAAGTCGACCTAAGTAAGTCTAGATGGAATCTGCCTAATATTAAGATTCAATGGCAGTGTTTTTCAAGTATTTATTTGTGCAATTTATTTATTATTTCACGTATATTAATAGTACTAACGGTAACTCAAATACACCGATTTATATTTATAATCATCGCTGATTAGTAATAAAAATTTTCAAACGGAAGAAGTTTACGTTTCAGAGAGGTTTCTCAGTATAAGAATTTGTGCAACACGTGCAACAATTATTTCCTAATTTCTACATAAATACAGATCTAGGTTTATAAATATTTATGTATATGTCAACTAAAATCGTATAATTAATATAATTTATTTAATAGTTAACAATGATCCTAGCTATTAAATTTGATTCTAAAAAGCAGACAGGTAATTTATAGTTTTACCAACGTATTCGTAACATTATTCGTTTTACACGATACATATTGTGATAGGTAGTTTATGATACAATTTACATCGAATAGTGAATGGTACGAATGTATATGAAATTACCCTAAGTTTGTCTTTTACGTGCTGCCACGCTTCCGCCCGTAATTTTACGCTTCTTTGTAAATATCCAAGATCGAAAAATTCTAGACTTCAAGTGTATATTTAAAGTTTTAATCGCTTTGTTCTCCATCTCCTTCGACATCTTTTTCGCCCACTTCTCTTGTGTTACTGTCTTCAGTTTCAATGCTGCTAGTAGGTGTAGGTGTGTCTTCGACGCTCAACAGCATAGAGCTGCTGCTTTGAGTTACATTTGGACTTGTGTCATAGCTGCTCCCAGACGTCTTTCCATCCCGACTTCCGGGACTATATTTTAACTCTGTTCCATAGCTAGTTCCCAGGTACCCTGACTTTTCCTGATATTTGCCTCCAATAGTATTGAATTTTGTATCAGTCGGTGTATACATGGATTCAGTCGTATCGTGGCTTGACTTTGTATTGAAAGTGCTATATTTTGTGCTATCCTGATAACTCGATTCGGCAAACGAAAATGGCTTTGAAAGTTCTTTGGATGAACCAATTGTATTGTATTTATCTGCATAGCTACTTTCTCCAGGAGTGTAATTCAAATATGCTCCAGTTAAAAATGGATTGGTGCTGGCATACGTTGGAGGTTGAGTATAACTTAGATTGTATATGTTATTAGCCGTGGTACTTATATTCGAAATAGTTGATTGCAAACTGGAAAAAGTTGCAAACGAAGGAGTTGTTGTATTCAGGGTAACATTCATACCTGCCGAGCTACCTTGCATCGCCGGAGAACTTGATCGAGTTGTAGAAATAAGCATTAGGGATGGAGAAGCTCGACTCAGGCTACTAACAGAAGGCGAGTGTTTTGTTATTGGGGAACCAACTGTGGCAGAGGACGGGGAATTACGAAGGCTCGAATTCGTGGATGGCGAATTCCGAATACCTGGAGAACTCGTCACGGAAGGAGACTTTCTCATTGCAGGAGATGGAGAAGCTCTCATCGCGGGCGAACTGACGCGGCTCGGTAAACAGTGCTTAACGGAATCGGAACCGGATTGAGAATCGCTGCTACTGCTTGGAGAACCGGGCGAAGACACTATCACTTGTCGCGGCTTGAGGACGCCCGCCGCCGCTGGCAATGGTCCTACTCGAGGGGAGAGCGGACGGTAAGGACCTTTGCTTGCTGATGATGGGCCCTGAAAGAAAAGTTTAAATCAAAGTATATTGTCACGAGTTTATTATCAGCAAATAAGGTTTAAAAAAGACTACTAATCTTAATCAAACGATACAAGCTCATACATAAATTGTTCAAAAACCCATATGTGATTTTTTATCAGCGAGTCAGTTGTAGTTTAAGCTTTTAGTTTTAAGTATTGATATTATGTATTACATTGCTAAAGTTTGTAGCAAATACTAACAACTACCGAAATAAGCTTTTATGGAAATGCTAGGAAGAGCATGAAGGATTACAAAAGGCGCACGAGGATGTGCATAAAAGCATTGTAAGAAGTGAAGGTGAATGTGTAGTAAATGACGATATTAATAAACAAAAATTTTAATTTGGCATAATATTTTAATAAATGTACGATCACCGGTAGGAATAATAAGATAGTTTTTATTAACACATTGAGAAACTCTGTTTTTTTAAATTTCCGTTTAATTTCTTTTAAAAACAATTCTCTATAACAGCCAATTATCACACTTACGAGTATCTGGGGTGATGGGACCGGTGGCACAGGGCCTCGAGGTTCCGAGACTGCTGAGCGAGGAGGAGGAGGACACGGAGCCGCTGAGGGCCGAGACGGCCCTCGAAATGCCACCCCCGGAGGATACACATTGCGACTGTCTCCACGCTGCTCGACTGGTCTGGCGCGCCGACCTGTCTGGAAAGGCCCCACTCTCAATACCAACAACACCCCAACACATAGAGAACAACTATTTACGGAGTGTGTTATCGCCAATTCTACTATGTAATTGCACTGTGTAAATTGATTACGAGAAGTGCCAATGAATGTGCAAGAAATATTGAATGTGATGATGTGCATAAAACTACTAAGCAAATTTGTTCTACTCTACCATTTCTTTAGGTGTTGGAGTTATTAGTGATAGCGGTAAATAACACATTACCTCGATGTCTAGGTACAGGCCAAATCTGCAACAAATATTTTAACAGGCCAATAGGTTGAGCGTAGTCCAATTCTTGTCTATGCCCTGGGGTTAATGTATCAACTGAATGGAGCATTAAGGGTGGAGCAAGGGCCGTGGCCAAATTTTGCGCTGACATTTTGTTACGATCACTCGCCGATACCACTAGCGCTAGATGATCCATCAGAAATATAAGTGTAGTCTGCAAGAAAACAAATTGAATACGAGCACGACGGTTAGATCCACAATGCCTACCCTGTTTATTCTAGGCAGACAATCTAATATAGAGAACATTAATTTTGCATTGCCTTCTGGATCGTCAGGCAAACAAACGCCCAAAGCATCAACCATCATTTGATACAAGCATTTTGTGAAGAGAGGCTCAGGCAATTCCCGCAAATAATCTTTCAGTACACCAGTAATCACATTTATATCAGGAACATTCTCTGGAGTTAGATCAACTGATCTACTGTTACGCTCGAACGCTTCCCGAAGTATTCGTTTCTTTGTTGCCGATCCACACAGTCGATATAATCCTATACAAATGTGTAATCATTTTTATGAAAAGAAAATGGTTGTATTACTTAAAGCTATTACCTATAATATCTAAACCTCGTCTTTCGATTTCCTCTACACATCGCTTCAAAATTAATGGAACCTGTAAACTGTTGGCTACTAAGCTAGTTGGAACACCTCCGGAAACTGCTGCTTTACTCTCTCTATTAACCTAGGAGATCATTAAAAATTAAACACAGTGTCTTTCAAATTATAGTTTCGTAAATACTTACTACTGATTCAAGATCTACGCCAAAAAGCGGTGGATATGCCGTTCTTGATAACGCTAAACTTGATATGGTTTTTCTTTTATACAGTGTGTGCGAATCGTTGTACCTCAGTCTCAAATACAGAGTTCCTTTAAATAAATTCATTAAATCATTTGTTTTAAAATTTTTTTATAATTTACTGCTACCTCTGGGCTCAATTTTAAGAGCAAGCTGATGGAAAGGTCCCGTTTTTAAAAGCGATGGCAAATGAACAGAACCTTTATAACATAATTTATGACGGTACTGCGGATCCCAAGAGTATATTAGAAGATCTAATTCTCGATTATTTACTAAATCCAATTCAAAACTCTCGTCCCAGTCAAAAACTAAATCTCCCGTTCGTACCTAAAATGAAATTGATCGAAGTCTGGGCTATGTAGATGCAGAAGCAACATTCCGAAATACTTACTACCGTACGCGCTTTATGTACTCTATCACATTCTAACACACAGTATAAATCTCGCAAACCCGTTGAACCTGTAAATGCAAATTGTTCAATTGTGGAAGATGGTTTTACATACTGTTGCAAATAAACATACCTATGGTGGGAACGCCACCGCTTGGCGTTACGGGAGTAGTAGCCGCAGAAGAACCAGTCGATGCTCGTAAACCTCTCCCAGCAAGCAAATGCACCCAAAGCATACCGCTTACGGGTTCATCGCTTCCTGAACTTCCTGTGGTGCTACTTCCTAGGGAAAAACCGCCCAAGGCGGCTGTTCCCGTTCCAGGTTTATCAATTTTATATTTCAAAAATTCTACAATTAAAAGTCTTTTTAATACCATTTATAAATATATTTCTAATTATAACCTGCAGGATTTATGTCAAGTTGCCTCTGTCCTCTTGGTAAAGTACCACTTGGTGTGGGCACAGGACTTGGGGCAGCTGCTGCTCTACCTGAATCAAAATCTAAAAGTTGCCTCATCCTTCTCATTGACGGAGAACGCGATGAGCTTAAAGCTGAAATTGAAAAACTGTACATCTATCTAAAGATATTAATAAAATCAAACTACCTGATGTCGAAGACGTGATGTGTTGCGTCGATAACGATCTAGCAGGAACGACCGGATGTTGTGAACGGGTGAAATTTCTATCTAGAGTTGTTGTCGCCCCAGGACGTCCATATGAACTGTAATATCCTCCTTCAGTCTAAAAGAGTATAAGAGTTTTTATATTTTCAATATGTAAACTCAACACGAACATTTATAACTTACATCTTTAAGCGCTGCATGGATGTTTTCAGCGCTGTATGTGAATCTAGCCGCTCTTTGTTGATTTAGAACATCTCTCGAGGCTCTTATCTGCTCGTATATAGCCGAAGTTGATGGAGTTCGACTTAGCCACTGCCTGTATTCATCTGAAGTGAACACACTAGGTGACGAAGGTATCCTCCCTTCATGACAATGAAAGAAATTGTGAAGAAGTGAAAGCAACTTATAGGAAAAACCATTTGTTGAAAAATAAATCAGGAAAGCAGATGAAAAACGCATAACATAAAGATGAAGAAAACTTAGCTCGTGAAGTGGTGACTGAAATTAATGGCGTTGTTATTGTTGCTGCATCAGACGTAAGTTTAATAAGTGGATGCCTGGATGGGAAATGTTCAGGATGTTAATTTGGCTTATTTGACTTTCGCATTCAGGAATACCATGTAGCAAAGATACAGTGAGATGATTTCGAGTATCTCAAAGTTTAAAATAAGTTTTTATACCTCTGTCTCTTCGTATTGAAGGCATTTCAGGCGCCGATAACGCTCCATCGGATTCATCTTGTAAAAGCGAAACGCTCCTATCTCCAAATCTTTTATTCATGCTCAATCTAAAAGCACCCGTTGGATATAAAAACCTCGATTTTTTATGTCAATCTAAACGCTTTACCTTGTAGATCCTCTTGCATCACGAGGCAACGAATTAAATTTTGTAGTTATATCGGTCGAGGTTAAAGAATTGTTTCTTCCTAATGTAGGAATGGTGCTGTGCGGAACCACACTCTGGTTCCTATCAAAAACGGAATGTTAATTGTTGCAGTTTGTTTTATTGGTTAATTAAAAGCAATGGCAGTTTATTCCTAAGACAAAATTAAAGGAAATAACGTTGAGGTTGAGCTAGAATAAAACTTTGTATGCAACATAAAAACTAGCCGTCCTTAAAAATACCTATATTGTAAATAAGGGAAACCCCATTTATGTTAATGTTGCAAGGTAGTGGAATAATGAATCGCCAACAGTAGCCATTAAGAGTTGAAACCCACCTATAATAGTAATAACTACTTCTAGGGCCCGCTGTAGCTTCGGTGTCGCTTGAATAATCCAAGCTGCTTCTATTTCTTCTTGATAATGTTCCACCTGTTCCATATTGAGAAACTGACGATGCATATTTCGCTTGTGCTAACTGGGCTGCAATAGACGCTTGGTCCACGTATCTTTGATTATATCTGCTGAGCGTTGAGCCGGATTTGAGACTGGACCTAAGAAGGCTGTGCCTTCCGGCAGGGGTTATACTAGTATAATCTGCATATTCTGTGTGAGGAAGGTGTTGGTCGGAACCAGAACGTGGCATAATTCTTCGCGAACCGGTGCTTGTGTGCTGAACGTAATAGTGTGGACTTTGCTGCGAAGACAACCTGCAACAAAGAGTCCCTTAGAGATTCTTACATTTAATTTTGGCGAGAAAACACGAACCGAGATATAGGCTGCGTTCCAGCCGACATTCTCCTTCCCGGAAGAGCAAAAGAATGAACCTTTTCCGCCAAACTCTCGAGGGTATTGGGGTAGTTCCTTTCGTATGGTTGGAAGTGCTGCATACTCGATTTTGGCTGTTCAGTTATCACTGGTGGGGGTGGTTGATATCCCCATGAACTCGAGTCAGGGGGCCTCGAGTTGTAATAGAGATCTAAACCATTGCTGGTGTCTTGAGCTGAATGTCGGGAGTCTAAAGACGACAGGCCCAGTCCTAAACGGGATCGAGATTCACTCGTTTCCCGTCCATCACCTGTATGTCTCTGACGAATGGAATCTCTGCAAAAATTATGTAATTTTTTAAATGCTTTACTTGAGAAATCTGTTTTAGTTGAATAATTTTTCTAGATCAATTTAATTTCTACTATTCAAATTATTGAATTTTTACCTACGCTTTAACTGTAAACCGCGGATTTATAATATTGTTTAATATTTTACAACAGTACATTGTGTAATTTAGTTTTTTTAAAGCAATGAAATAATCTTTAGTTTTTTAAGATTATTATTAATTGTAATCTTAAAATTATTCATTTTTGTGTAATGAAAGTGGAAATTTACAATAACTTAACAATTTCGTTCTAATGCGTGTTCATTTCATTTGACTTTCCAGCCTCGTATTTTTAAAATATTTGAAAATAAAATTAACGGCGTTATTTAGAGATTTGTTTTTGAGTAATTAAAAATTGTAAGAAGATTTTCAAAAAGTATTATTAATTTGCAACTTTTCAACTGGAAAAGCTTTAAAACTTTTCGTATTTTAAGTTAAATTTCCACATTAACTGCCTTGTTATCTCGACGTGTCTCTTTGTTCGCAGGAAGTATTCCATTAGGTAATATTTAAAGTTTTTTCATTCGTAGAGGTGTCAATAAACGTGACAGATTCCTACTGCGTCGCTGGAATATTAAGTTGCACTCTGAATTACATGAAACTCCTGAGTTTTCCAGAAACAGACGCCTCTTGTTTTTAAAATAGTCTCGACTTTTGTTTTTAAACTAATGTTCACTATGCGTGAAAATAAGAAAACCAAATAAATACTTTCGTCCAGAATATTTTCATTTCTAGTTGAGTTGTCACAATATAAAGCAGTAAATATTCGCATATTACACTTTTATAAAAGACCGCAAAAATTGTTCCTTTGTTCATATAACTTACTCGTTACTCTATTTTCTCGGTCATTTTTTGATTAATATTTTGCGAACCATTTCATTCGTTTATATATTTTTGGTTTGTTTTCTCATTTTTAATTCCTTCATCCATTTGCTTCTTCCGGGAGAAAAATTCGGTTAAAAAACTATTATATCACATGCTCCAAATGTTATTTTACGAATAAAATTAAATTAATTACCTGTTTTGGCTAAGTTCACCATCATCGGTCTCATCTTCCCGCAAATCCCGTTTGATAACCACAACTGGTGGTGGTTTGTGCTCCGATCTCGGTTGAACACTAGGCGACCCTTGACCTCCTTTACTTCCTTTTCGCTGCCTTGTTGCAAGTACCAGTCTTCTGGGTATTGACATTATTATAACTACATCGTCCAAGCTCATCCGAGTTACGTCTACTAGATTCACCGCCAAAATTTCGTCCCCTACCTGAAATATTTTCTTTTATTAAAATCACCTTGGAGAAGGTGTCACTTTAACCACGTACTAAGAGTCACGCAGTACATACGAAATCTGAAAACCTATCCACAGGCGATTGAAAAAAAAACTGAACCCGCAACCGTTTATATAAATATGAATAAAATTTTACTCTATACGTGAAGACTTGTTTTGAATTTTGCGAAATAATTATTATTGTGATATTATCACCATGCCAAATTTAGAAATAACTCACTTTTCACATACTATACAATACATAGAGTGAACATCTAGTTTCATTCACAAGAAGGTCTTTGAGACTTTCAAGAATTTCTCTTCGACATTTGTATACCATAATTCAGGATTTGTCACCACAGTCCGGTGTTCTGATATTCAACAGTATGTTCTCACTTTCCACGTATCGGAATTCTTCTAACAGCCAGCAATTTTTTTCAGCATACTTACATTTTTAAAGTATAAAATTGTCTTTAAAAATGGGCGAAACAGTCGCTAGTACTTTCCCATACTTTTTACGTTTTGAATATTCTCAAGTCAAGAAGTGATGGAAATTTACAACTAATCTAGCCGGTACAAGCCCGCTGCAGACTCAAGGCGTTGGTTACGTACGGGCGGTGCGCGCTCCAACTACGTAAAAGGCGCTAAGATAGTTAATGCGCTCACGAAAATGGTTATAACAACTTTATAGAATTATCACAAATATGCAAAGAATGAAAAAAGTTTTTTTTTATTAGAGCTAATTGATGAACGTAGTTAAAGTCACGTAACTGCCGAAAAACACGTTATTGATATTAAAAAGTATCGTTTATTTTCTAATATTTAAAATACTTGCAAATTCGCTGATCCTAATAAAGTTCTATAAATAGTCTATCCCACTGCTTAAAGTTTATAACGATCGGCGTCTGCGTTTTTGAATAAATAAATAATCAATCTGAAAATTTTGGAGATTAATTAAAAATAAATTTGTAGTTCATTGCAGGCTCTATCGACTCAGAACGTTTTATAAAAATGTTGCGTAAAAGTTTGTCTAGAGGTTCCGGAGATACAGGAAAACGAACTCACCCGCGCACCCACTCATTCACAGACAGCAATTTTTCAAAAACCCCTTTTTAATATAACATATCACTTGCCCGACAGTTACTATGTGATCGCTATACTTAGCACTGCGTCGGTCCAAATGGCTTAGCAATTAGACGCCGATTCCGCATACCAAATTGGAGTTGGAAACAATTTTTATGTGACAGAAACATGTTTTGAGAATGTGTCACATGTAAAGAGAATGTCTTTAGTGTTAGATTAAATACGGTAATATATTTTTGAAAGATTAGGTAATGGATTATCCATGACTATTTTGATACGCCTGGAGAAAAATACATTTTTGTTAAAAATGCTAAAACTGATAACAATTTTCTTATTAACGATTACACTGTTAGTTGCTACCAGGGACGTGAACCGAAAAAAAATTACGTTTCGGGTTTCGGTTACGGTTCAATTTTTTTTTAGATTTTGGTTAAGTTTTCGGTTACGGTTTGCTGCTACTAAAAATTTCGGCTTCGGTTACCAGTATTTTTTGTTTTTTTTTTAGAAAATGATTGTTGACAAGATTATGTAGAAAAACCTATGCCATGCAATTAAAAAAAAATAGAAGTTACCGCGAAGAAATGGCAGCACTAAAGGAAATTTTTGTTTTTGTCAAACTGTAGAAAAACCTGCTGCTGGGGATAACTCAAACAATTTTCATAGAATAGACCGTCGTACGTCTTTTGGTGATATACCTAAACAGATCAACAACAATCAAACAAATAACGTTTAAATAAATAGATAAAAGCTGTAAACAGAGGATTTTATATCTACGAAATTTACGGTTATTTGCTAGCTATTTTTTTACATTCAACAATTATTTACAAGAACCTGGAATCAATATTCCACGTCTTAGAAATGAAGCAGTTCCATGTGTATATACAAGAATTGTACAGATTGCAAGACACATTATCTGTAGAACTTCCAGAACCTACTCCTTCTACATCAAAGGAACTAAACCTGATATAAATCTTGTAATAGTTTCTTTACCTACCACAAAAGGTTTACGCAAAAAGTTAAAATATTGTAACAGATAGTCACCAAACATTACCAATTAACTAAACTAATTTTAGTTAGTAATATCTACTATGCAAAAGCAATCATATGTTAAATGTAGTACTTTTGTTGTAGCTGTTTCACTGTAAGTTCTACCTTCTACAAAATAGCCGCCTGGCTTCACTGAGTTGATTGTTCAGAAGCTGAAGTCGTGTATCTAGCAAACCTATATAGAAATCTATAACTCTATGTGACTAAGACTATGCCAAGGCTTTTTATGAAATGCTCAATTACATATAATATCACAGTGACTAGCTGGCCGGTTCCGGCTGGCAACATTTTGCCGGTATACAGTATACCATCATCGGATAACATGCAGCGTAGTTTACCAGCAATTTAAATTTGGCCGGCGGATGACGTGTTGTATGTGTTCCATATTTTAACGTCTGCTATCAACAGATGTCGTGGCTCAGTGCTAGAATGCGTGTACAGCGTTGTGAGGAATCCCATGCCGGTTAATTTTAATTTCACTACTCTTTGAAAATGGGGTACATAAGTTATCATTATTGTTTGTTGTTTGTATATGATGACTCGCTACTGTTTATGTTCCCTGGAATCTTTAGCGATAGTAGCAGTGCCGCAGGTGCAGCAACGTGCTCACAGTCGGCTCACTGACCGCCAGTAACACAAAAATTAAGTACTTGGGAATAAAAAAGAAAAATGCATCCTGCTGGTAAAGTATTCATATCATGTTATACGATGACGTCACACCGGCAAAAACTTTGCATTTGGGAAACATTAAAGTAAAAGTACAGTCGGTGGCACTACACTCCAATAAGGAGTTTGGCCTGCAATGCGGTGGGTCAGGGCCACCGAACCACCGCTTCCGATACTCATGTTTGGGAAACATTAATAACTCTTAAATCATTGTTTTGGCTACGGCTTACGGTTTCGAATTTCGGTTGCGGTTCAAGAAATTTTTAATTTTGGTTTTCGTGTCGGTTATGGTTGGGAAAATTTTGCGTTTTTTTCCGGTTTTCGTTTCGGTTACGGTGCACGTTTATGACATGCTCAGACCGTTAAGAAAAATTAAAAATGTAAAGTTGCCAGTTTTAAAAATCTTTAACTGTTTATATTATGAAAACTCAACGCTAACGGGCGAAATGGTGTTGACACATTTTACTTAATTTTTTGCTGGAGAATATCGCAGCGCACTTCTTAAAAGTTGCATTCTGTAGGGTCATATTGTGGTTTTCTAGAGCTGTTACAATGCAAAATTTTGTGCCAATCTGACAAATCATTTATAAGTAAATAGGCGCAATATTTAAAATTTTTTTAAAATTATTGTAGCGGTCGCTAGTTTAAACCTAGAGAATTAAAAAAAAATTTGTAATTTGTTCAGATTATCAGAAATTTATAACTTAAAAAAAAATGAGCGAAACACTTCGCCTGGACTTTCCTATACATTTAAATACATTGTTTTATATTTTCCAACACTTTCGATATACACCTGTCTAGACACGACTAGTTAAAGTAAATAGTTCTTATAAGTTGTAACATCTTGAAGCGGTTGAAGAAAGACCGACCGCTGCGCTGCAAGCATAAGGTTGGGTAAAATATTCGGACTGAATCAACGGAAGCGCGGAAATTGATATTTGAAAATATATTAATAACTCGATAAGCATTATTTTTAGCAAGAAATTACTCTTATTAATTTGTATTTAGAATTTCAAAACCTTTCTGATTTTAAAGCCAAAATGCCACGTTTCCATTTAAAAAAAAGTTATTTTTTTACCGTGGCCGCCATATTAAAATTGGAAACTCAAGTTTTTTTCTTAAATACAATCGAGAAGAATTTGCCCTACAACTTTGCTCTTGAGTTTGCGAGTCTATCTATTAAAATAAAAAAGTTAGCCTACACTGAAGGGACAAAAAGATTATTAAGGGGCAAAAAATTCGATTTTTTGATTTTTTGTAAAAAGATTCTCCTAGAGCAAACAAAACAAAAAACCAAATTTTTAATTTTTTATCGAAAAAATTTGGGGGGAGGGGGAACAGTAGCCCCCCTAAATATGAAATTATCGAAAAAATATTATTATATTCGGATTTTGCTATGAATGGTGAGCTATTTCACATTAACAGAAATATTTTGTTGCCCCCCGTTAAATAAATAAAAGGATACCAATTTTCAATTTTCAAAAATTCATAGAGGGCGTCACAGTGAAATTATAGCAATGTGCAAAAAAACAAATTGTAGAAGATTCCCAGCTCTATTAGGTTAAAAAATTTAAACAAAAACGTGTGGGCAGTTTTTGAGAAATATTTTTTTGAAAAATTCCAAAATTTTGGAGTGATGTCATTGCGATCGTTTTTATATTTTTAAAATTAATTATATTTCATGGTATAGTACCTTTGAAGGGCTACCAAACAAGATGTAGTTGATTCCAATCAGATAACTGGTTTTTGAGTAAATGGGCGTTAAAGTCGAAATGTTCAAAAGTTCGTAGCGGCCGCCATTTTAAAGCTAGAGTGTTCGGTAAAAAATCGTTTGATTTGTCCTAAGGCCTTCTTTAATCTCCACTTAAAATTTCCAAAATTCAGTTTCTGAAAAAAATGCTACCAAAAAAACATGTCTAACTTCCGCTTCCGGTTTCGGTTTTTTTTTAAAGCTTATTTTGTCGGTGAATTTTTGATATACCCCCTCATTCCAAAGCACATCAAAATCGGTCCAGCCGTTCCGGAGATATGGAGCGTAACGGACCCACCCACCCACATACAGACATTTTTTAAAAATTACTTTTTTGGGGCCCATGGACCCCCCCCCCTCCCCCGACTATTTCCGTTAAAATCTCAACTTTGTAATTTTGCATGAACTCAATACTTCCCTATATACTGAAAGTAAAAATCTAGGAACCTACTTTAGCGGAGATGTATGAAAGAATTTCTGAAAGACTTTTAAAGCCATTATGGGTCACTGCCATTACGATTTATTATCTTTTGTCGGCGCCATTGAAACAACGGGATGCCGCTGAGTAGATTTTCAGAGATTAATATTAAGTTTCGAATGGCAGTAAAATATTCTATACTTTTTTATACAATTTTTCTGCATGCAAAGAAGCAAGATATAACAAATTGAATAGAACTCCAACGAAGTTAAGGAGTTTAAAACTTCATAAAGTTGCGGAACTTTGTAAGTCTGATAATACCCTTAACATGGAACAAGATACTTGTAAGTTTGAAAGTAGTAAAAAAAACTCAAGTAACCTTTAAACATCCGCTGTTATAAACGGCAGATTCGAGGGCTATTCTAGATATAAAGACACCATCGTTTCTATCTATTCCATTTCCTTCTCTGATGTATAGACCAAGGGTTTGTCCGGGTCTTTTCACAATTTCCACGAACTGCACCGTATGCTTCGCATCTTGCATGGACATAAACCGTTTAGCAGCATCGCCTGCGCTCCTTCCCAAATGGCGAGAATCCAAAATCCGAACTATCATTTCACCACGTCTTTCCACTGCCTGCAAAACATTTAAGTTAATAAGTGCAAAAATGAAAAACGCAAACACAATTACATTATATCACAGTTAACAACCCCATTGGTGCTTTGCATTCTGAAAAAGTTCTTTGCGTGAAACTTTTTCTCGTCGAAACAAAAGTGTTGACGTGCTTGATTTATTACTCAGGGTGGCCAAAACACTTCAAGTAAATTTGCAGTTTGGGGAACCGCTTCAAACGCAATTTGTAAAGTTTAAAGTTGGCGTCTTAATGTTTACATCTCTGTTTGTTAGGGAGTCCACGGTGTTTTAATGAGCCAGTCATTTGTCAAAAGTGTTAAAGTAAAACAAAATAATGAAACTTTTTAAGGAAATCAGTAAATCAGGTTAAATTCACAAATGTAAATTTATGTGTAAATTATTTGTGCCTTTTGAAACTATTGTTGAGAAATCGAATAAAGACCCGATATACCGAATGGAGCAGGAAGTAGGAAATAACCTATCTGGGTAAATTAGGCACCATAAACTTTGTAGAATAGTGGTTTCAAATGAAACAGGTGTATTATCGGTGCATACATTTTCACATCTAACAGGAGGTATTTTACGCTTTCAAACTTTGGAAATTTTAATTGACAACCAACGTTTTTACACTTATTTGAACTTTATTAATAAGTTGCAGCTTTACTTCGTTGAACTTCATGTTGATGTGTAAATAAAATACTTTATAACTTCAACAATTTTAATTTATTTTAACTTTATACTTATTTTGATATGTTCACATGCCATTATCAAAAGTAAGATTAAAAAGGAAGCAGTTGATGTTGCTATAGAAACAATAGAACTTGATTACTTAATCTTAGTTATCTATGCCTGCAGATGACTTGATTTCTTGTTCCAAAAAGTCCAATATTGGTGAATTTATGAGATTTAACAGTTTCTTTCGTTGAAATTAACTTGTAATAGAGATATTTCAATTATTAAACAAATTTTATATGGTGATGTTTATATTACTAAACTTATTGATACATTAATCAAATAAAAAAAATGTAAATTAGTTATTTAAAAACTTCTTATAAATAGTAATAAAAATAAACCAATAAAACGGAACAATTGCTAAAATAGTAAATAAAACAAATAAATCTAACGTAATTTTTAAAACAACTAAAAAATGTTTAAACACTGTTTAATGCAAAAGAAAGAACGGATAATTGGCTAAAGTAATGTCCTTACAAATTAATTGCTCTTACTGTAATTCGGTTTATATAGGCCAGACAATAAGAAATTCAAATATTAGGTACAACGAACACATACGTTGTTACAAACACAAACACTCACATATTTCCAATTAAGACACTTACTAGAACACAATCATTCAATGACATTTAATAACACTATAAAATGTTTACACTTTTGTGATGATAAACATAAATTAGACATAATGAAGGCATTTAAAATTCACAAACATTCAAAATATGTACCTTTAATTAATGAACAAATTGATCTCTTAAATTCACTGTTATTGGACGTTTTGGAATAAGAAATTGAATCATCTACAAATACAAGATCGGAATACAAGATCAAGTCATCAAATTCCATTGTTTCTTTACCAACACCAACTCTTTACTTTTTAATATTACCTTTGATAATGACATGTAAACATGTCCAAATACGTATAAGTTTAAAATAAATATTGTTAATATTATAAAGTGTTTTATTTACACATTTATTTGAACTCCTGCATAAATTTTATTGTTACCACGCTATTTATTGAAATATGAACCAGGTTTCATAATGATCTACAAGAAGCAGTTACTTATCGCTTTAAAATCGTACCCAAACTTAAAGTTTTCTAATTAAACGGCTTGGTAATTTTTGAGGTGAAAATGAAGTTTGCAAAAATAATTCCTAAAAACAGAAAAGGGTACTTGAGATATGTGGGGCCCGCTCATTCACCATTGATAAGCATTAATTTTTTATACTAATCAAAATAAAACAAAAAGCTATATCACTAGTAGGCTATAGCACAGGTGACGTAGTTTAAGCACAGAGATTAATATACCGTATGTTTAAATAAAAAATAAATACGGGTTGGCTATGTAAAATAAAATTACTACCTTTGCATGCTTTCGAAATTTATTAACTGGCATCACCCTGTCAGCATCACTACAAATGTAAAACTTAACCTAAAAATTTTAAGTGACATTATGTTTTGTTTGTTTAAATTCTAAAGCATGCAAAGACAGTAATTTTATTTTTCATGGCCAACCCTTAAGTGTTTTTTATTTGAACATATGGTACACATACTCAACGGTATGCACGAAGCCTGGTTGCTATGGCACAGTTCTGTGTTGCTTTAGAAAGAGAGCACCGACACATAGAAACTACTAAATGTACTATTGCAAGGATGTGATGATTTGCTCTAATATTGCTTTTTGTTCCTAATTAAGATTGGAAATCTGACAACGAATTTGACTGTAATTACAAAAAACTATAATTTTCAACCATGGTTAAAACTAAAACATGTTCTGCCTTGATAGGTCCGACACTGTCAATAAATCAACTGACGTAACCTAACATATTCGGTCTTTATCGACATTACAATAAAATATTGACCATTGGCCTTCCAGTACTTTTTATAGGGTCTTTGTCTCGGATCTCTCTGTCACATACATGTACTGCAAAATTGAGACCTGTATATCATAGCAGCAAGCGGTTCGTGCATCCTCCTTATATATTTTATATTACTTCGTGATGTTAAGGGATACCGTTAATGTTTATGGAAGGAATCGCGAAAGCTATCAAATTCAAAATTTTATCATATTAGCTTAACCATCAGAAACCCAAAATAAGCAAAAAAATTTGAAATAATTTGTGAATAATAATTCATAACGTCTGTGTCCTGTATGCAAGAAAAACACCTCATGGACATATTTGATTACAAATTTTATCTATGAATTTGGTCTACTAGATTCGTAATCAGCAAATTCAAATTTTCCGAAAACGCTTTTTATTTCATACTGTACGCTATATACCACTTTACGCCATTGATTTGAGTCCGGGAAATGGCACATTACAGGCCAAGGTCGGGAAGTGTTGCTTAGTAGCCCTTCCCGGACTGCTTGGAGAAAACTTCATCAAACACATCTATTTGTAGCTAAGCAACGAGAAATACCAACAGCGAATGCTTAATTTGACAGAATATAAATACAGCAGAAAAAAAACTATTTGCTCTATTTGTTGTGAAAAAATACACCTGTTCTTAACCATTACCTTGGTTATACCTAACGTAACTTAACTTAACATAACCTAACTTAAACTAACCCAACCTCGCGTATATCGCTTATACCTACAGCATTGTCTAAAAAAACATATTATTTTAATTTATTGTGCAAAATACACCAGTTCTTAACCACAACCTCGCTTATACAAACCTAACTCAACCTAAGCTAACGTAACCTCACCTGACTTAGCTTAACCTAACTTGACCCAACCTATCCTAACCTAACTTAAGCTAACCTAACCTAATTAGACCGAGGACATTGTTTTAAAGAACTTTCCTTCCCCGCATTCTGTTTCTATCACTTCCTAACTTAACTTTGAGTATGCCGCCTAGATCGACAACAACAAAAAATATATTTTTTCAATTTATTGTGAAAGCACACCTGTTCTTGACCATAACCTTGTGTATACCTAACCTAACATAACTTAACCTAACTTAAGCTAACTTAGAACCCAACCTGACTTAACCTCACCAAACTTGACCCAACCTAACCTAACCAGACCGACTACATTGTTTTAAAGAACTTTTGTCTCCCGTATTCTATTTCTATCACTTCCTAACCTAACCTCGCGTATGCCGCCTAGACCGACAACATTGTTTTGCAAAAAAATATTATATTTTGTCAATTTATTGTGAAAAGCACACCTGTTATTGACCATAACCTTGTGTATACCTAACCTAACTTAAGCTAACTTAGACCCTAACCTGACTTAACCTAACCAAACTTGACTTAACCTAACCTTAAAAGACCGACAACATTGTTTTAAAGAACCCCTCCCCCACATTCTGTTTCTATCACCTCCTTCTCTATCCCTACTCTGATTGTCTTTAAACTTAAGCTAGAACCTAACCTGACTTAACCTAACCAAACTTGACCCAACCTAACCTAACCAAACCGACAAGATTGTTTTAAAGAACCTTTCTCCCACATTCTGTTTTTATCACCTCCTTCTCTATCTTCCTACTCTTGTTGTCTTGTCCTTTTTTTTTCTCGCCCCCCCCCCCCTTCTTCTTCTCTTAAGACTTTCACACCTCTCACTTTAACCATTTTCTTGCTTCTGCTTCTGTTTGCCTTCATCTCCCCTTCCTTCCCTTTTTGCCAGGTTTCTCATCTCCCACCATTCTTTATTGCTATCCTACCTCCCCCTCACCCCCTCTCTCGTTTATTTCTCTTCCCTCTTTTCCGTATGTTCGTGCGTGTTCTTATTGTTGGTCTAGGCGGTATGCGTGAGGTTATGGGTAAGAACTATTTTGTTTGTACAAATCCAATTTTGTTTGGCAGAGACACATATTTTTTTGTACGTTTCAACTTTATTCCAGTAATCCAATTTATTGGTACAAATCAACTACTTTTTGTATAAAAACGTCTTTCCTTGTACCTACGTGTAAAGTTATTGTAGCGATTACTTGTTTTGTACTAATCAACCTTTTATTGTATAAAAGCATCTGTTTTTTGAGTATGAAATAAATTTAAGCAAAAAGGTAATAAAAGCACCTCCCACAATATATAAATCTTCAATTTATTTAAAGATTTTAAAGGAAACTTGCGAAGAAAGTCTGTCAGGTAATAATAAATTAAAATAATCGATTATTTGGCGATTAACTTTAAATATGAACGGGAAGTCGTTTCTTTTATACTCAATTAGATTCATATTGAACTCAAGTACGTGAACAGAATACGTTTTAAAAATTCGACGTTTTAAATTGGACCGAACAGAAATATTTAAATATTGCTTTGAAACAATTTTTCAAGCACGTTGCTTCTCTAAGTATGTATATTTACTTGAAATTTTCTGTTAAGCTTCAACAGAAGTGAACAATCAAAATCTCTTTTCGTTATAAGAGTTAATTAATAAGCTGTAAAATGAAAAAAAGGTGTAAGTAAATACATTAGCAGAAAAAGGTGCTACTTTTACCTTATGCAGTTAAAAGTTAATAATTTAGTTAGCTTTGACAAAAAGCTCTTTGATACAGGTAGGTACAATACCTACTTAAAATAAATACCTAATAAAATTAACGTCAGCTATACGTTTTGCGACTTTTTAGCATTGTTTAGCATTGAAACGATCTGCTATTATATCTCGCATTATATTATACCGGCAACTTGAAAAGCGTGGTGATGAATGTGTTTGCAACAATTGAGAGCACCTTGAAGGCAAAAGTTTACACTTCGAGAAGCACTAATTGGAACCCCTAAATTATATTAACGACATTTCTATGAATTACCTGTGATTATATGCAATTCATTTTAATTAATGAATATTAAAGTTCTGTAATCTTCTAAGTTCTTACCTCCAACGCTGCCGCAGTGGATGCATCATGGTCGTTTTCTACCGTTTCTATCTGTTTAAAAATTTCGCTACTGATACCGGAAACCTGCGAAATAGAAAATTTTTTAGAATGTATTGATATTTATGTACGATGTGGGCAACCCTTGTCGGTGCCAATAATTAAGTTTAGTTGTTTCCTATTGAGATATTCTCTCGTAGTACCACTGTTTGTATCCCGTTCCCATGTGGAAGCTAACTGGGGATTGCCATTGCATGATGATGTTTCGGGTTGTCTAACTTTCTTAATTGAGGAAACAAGCTTAGTCTTTGTTCTAAATAGTGTTGTAATCCAATTGGGTTGACAATTGGAAGTTTGCCTTGTTTATCGCAGGATAACAGGACTAATTCTTTATACATATCAAAAAAATTATGTGGACGTTGTTTGCTGAAATAGAAGGTTTTTGCTATATTTTTTTTTGTGGTATACTGGAATTGAATCTACCCAAACGATAGAAAAACAGGCTGTTTGTAAACCGCTTTACAGCTTGTAACTTCGTTATTAATAAAGATATCGACTTTTTTTGTTTCAAATGCCAGTATGTATGGTACAAAATGCTTTATACCAATTTTAAACACCACCTACTATTATAACATAACAGGTTTTGCATTTCAGCATATAAATTTTATTTTTATTTTTAAATGGACTACTTTATATACAGGGTGTGTATAAATTGGTGAACGTGGCGATATTGGTCATAAAATTCTGAGTCGAAAATCTTAATACCAAAATGTTGGACAATGCTTCCTCTGTCCTCGGGAGCCATTTTAAAGGAACGTACATTTGACAACATTGGATCCACACACCACAGGTGTTTTGTTATAATGCACGGTAACTAAGGATCATTGAACGTAAAATTCATTGTTAGTGAACGAATATTGTTTTACAATGCTGCCATATGTATTTTTTACAATAATAAGTTAACGAAGAAACGTTTAAAACACGCTTTTCGGGCTGAAAAACAACATCTATGAAAAAATATTTATTACAATTGTTATTTCTTCTAATTTGCAGCTCTTTCTGTCAACGATAATGAATTGAAACACTTATTAAAGGACTACATTTTCAAACTTTGAAGATCCCGTGCATACCCAGGAAGCATGGTACAATATTTTGGTATTGGGATTTTCGACTCAGAATTTTATGACCAACATCGCCACGTGTAGTTCTTTCGCCAATTTATACACACCCTGTATATTTAGATATTTTAAATCAGCTCTAAAAATACTAATTTTAGAGTGCAGATTTTTTTAGATTATTCAAAAATTATTTTGTTAAAATGGGCCATGACTTATGTAAAATCACTAACAACTGCTCAAGAAACGCAAAACAAATGCCACTTGCCTTTAAAAATGCACCATAGTCAAATTACCCTACGAACTTCATTAAAACATGTGAAAACGTACTTATTTTAATGGAAGCATATAAGTTGCATTAGATAGTTGAATACTCCAATAAAATAGCTTTACAATGATATGCCATACCTTTCTTATGGTTTAAAATTAGACTTTAAAAAACTAAAAAACATTATAATAATACAAATGCTGCATCACATGTTGTTAGTGGGCTTAGGCGTACTAAATATTAAAAATACAATTGCCTAAGCATAGTAACAACACATTTATACTTCAGCAATTGTATTATTATAATGATGTTTGACATATTTATTTTTTCAAAAGCTACCTTCAAACTGTACGGGAAGTATGGCATCTCATTGTAAAGCTCTTTTATTGTAGTTTTTAACTATCAAATGCAACTCTTATGGTTCTATTAAATAAATTACGGGTTCACCTGTTTTAATGAAGTTTGGTGGGGTAATTTGGCTATGGTGCATTTTTAATGTGGCATTTGTTTTGCATTTCTTGATCAGTTGTTAGTGATTTTACGTAACTTTAACAAAATATGCTTCTAATAATCTAGAAAACATTGCACTCTAAGATTTTGTTTTAAATGTACCACCATAGAGTACGAATGGTCTAGTGGTAAGAGGATCAGACACAATACGTGAGTCTTTAGTTCGAATCCCAGAAGAAGTAGAAAAATTGTTCTGTAATTCTGTGGATCAGTATCCATTTCGGTAAGCATACGACGTTGGGTTACAATTAACGGCGCTTGTTTTGATTACTGGCTGAACAAGACAAGTAACAAAGCTTCACACAACATAACCATACAAATAAACACATGTGTGAATGGCTTTGAATGAAAGTGCATGAAGGGTGGCATAAGCTTCAGGAGCGTAGTTGTTTAAAGGCCATAAAGGCCTACCTGGAGTGAACGACTTCGACAACCAACGTCCCAAGGGCAAAAAGGGATGGATAAAGAAGAAGAAAAACGTGTACCACCATAAAGTATTTTTAGCGCTAATTCCAAATATCTAAATATATAAGTGTTCCACTTAAAAAGCAAAAGTTTTATGTTGTTATGTAATAATAGTAGGCGATGTTTAAAATTGGTATGCAGAATTTTGTACCAAACATACTGGCATTTAAACTAAAAAAAAAGGTTAACGACATCTTTATTAATATGGAAGTTACAAGATGTAAAGCGATTTACGAACACCCTGTATACGTACGTATAATTTCCAGGAATGTATCATTTCGATTACTTGTTATTTTAGCTTTCCAAAGATAGTGGTAAAAATGACACTTGGAATCCTTAAAGCATCTTTCAAGTCTATTCAAGATGGATTTGGCACGATGGAAAATCATAAAATTGCGATAGGACATTTCGAGGAGACGATTCGTGTCACATATTGAACAAAACTGGTTATTGCTTTTACTACTATTTTTGATGGACTTCACAATATATTTTTCAGATATATTACAAATCTTTTATACGCATTAAACGTTGTTAACAATCTATTTGTTAAGATTTCTCTTAGATACAGATTGTTTATTTACCAGACATAATAAGAAATCGAAAATCCAGGCCTATTTTATTAATATTCATGTGGAACCTAAACTGATTTATTACGGTCAGTAGAAATAGACCCTCTGAAAGTTTTTTAATTATTAACTTTACTGAGCAACAAGCAATTTAAAATATCTAGAATGATCTGATGTTACAGACCTAAGTGTAATGTCATAAAATAACGAGTGTGTAAAAAGACCTTTAGGCCTGGGCGGCTATGGATTGTAAAACGCATGTCTTTACTATCTTGATATACTCTAACCTCAAACAAAACGTCATTTAAGATGACATAATTTCCGTTTGCTAATTGTTGACCATTGAGAAAATAAGATTGCACAATAAATGTATTTTGTTCTTGCGTAAACTATTTATAACAAAAAGGGTTTTGTAAAAATATAGAGAATGTAAATAATTCAAAAAGGGCCAGCAAGTGGTCTAATGGTTAGAGTCTCAGGCCCAACGGCAGTAGGTTCGAATCTTCTGCACGTCGGAAAATTTTCTGAATAAGTTAAACTTGGGCGTGTGCAAGGACGTTGTGTGTGGTGGTGTATGTTGGGTTGCATGTCTTTTCGGGGTGGGGCATATTAGACCAGTGAATAGCGCTAAGTGCGCTGAGCCCGGGTAACGGGGTGGGACGGGAGTCATGGAGTTTTGCTCACGCACAGCCCCATGATGGTTTAACGAAAATAATTTATAATAAACATTTTAACTTCAATTGACTTTGACTTACGTCAAAAAAATTATTTGAATATGACTAATAAACAAAAACATGAGTTCTACAATCTATAGCCGCCCAGGATTAAAACGCTTTTTGGACACTCGTTATAATCTAAAATAAAAACAAATTTCATGGTAATACATCTAGCGTTTATAATATAAAATGCAATAGAGAACCTATTACGGAACGATAGTTGCAATTGAAAAATGTCTGCAGTAAAATTTGAAATGAGAATATTTTTAAACAACCTTGATGAAATGTCTAAAAATATGTGAATAAACATAGACAACACAGGAGGACAGGAATCCTAAAAAAGGTATTTGCTAAGAATGAGCGTTTGGAATGAATGGAGAGGTAAATATGAGGCGTTTATACAGCTGCTTAGAATACATCGAAGCACTAATTTCACTCAGGTCACCCACATCAACACGCTATGAAATAAAAAAGAACTCTATTTCGCCTTGCAACAAGGAAAATCGAATATCCCATCAAGAACTTTTTTCTGAATTCTTTTCTTGTGGCGCTGTTTCTCTCATCAACTAAAAAATTCAAGATTACAACTGTTGCTGAATTTTTGATGCGATACAAAATATAACCAGACATATTTTGTTGTCAGAGGCAATATTGGTCTGTTCTCTCAAGAAACAGAAAATATGAAAACTATTTTCTTTTAAAAGTATATTTTAAAAGTTTGTAGCAAGCACAATTTAACTTGTATTTAAAAATGTGAAATTTGAAAATTTACTTTTAACAATAAAATATACTTCCACGTGATATAAACCCAAATAAGTGACTAGTTTAAGTAAGACAAAAACTGAGAATTTTATATTGTTTATTAAAAAAAGTGCAGTTGAAAGAAAGTTTTTTTTTATAACTTCAAAAGTGTTTTTTATTATTGCTAAACATCTCATGTAATTTGTTGCAGAAGATTTTCGTAACCATCGTAATCGTAAAAATAGATTCTAATTTTTCAATTTAGGATTTTCTTAAAATTGTGTTAAAGAGATTTTACGAAGGCTTAAGTCATTAATTGGAAATACATTTAAATTTTTGTTTTTTCTAACAAATTCAGATAATTTTGAATTATACTGGAAAAAGTTTTATATTATTATAGTAACGCTGTAAATTAAAGTGACTTTGTACATGCAGCTACAATATTTTGTTAACAATAAGATATGAAAATTCTGAAAGTGTAAAATAATAATTTTAAAGTAAAAGTAATATTTACACAATTTCTCATGTAAACCAACATGTTTTGGCAGTTTATAAACATAAATTTATATGACGATTTTTCAATTTTATTGTAAAACGAAATTTTTAATTCTATTGAAATAAAAAAAATAACCAGAGGAACTGCATCTACGATAAAGTAGAGAACTAAATCCATAAAAATACACATTTAATTTTAAAATAAAACTTTAATAACTTCTCTAAATTACAAAATTAAAATATAAAAACAACAAATAATAAAACTAAATCTGTTTACTAAACATATCTCACTAATAAATTTAAGAATAATTGTATAAAATCTGTGCACCTTTCTGAAATCACCCTGTATAACCATTGGCGGGGGGTGGTTCGATCGTGTGTTAGGTGGCGGGCCCCGTAGGGGTGAGGCCGTGAGATCCAAAGCCTCTCGCCCATTTTCCTGTAACAAAACGAAGAATATAAATTTATTTCATAATAATTAAAAATTATTATGCATTGTTTCAGATTTACTTCTTAAAAAAATACAATTAACAAACACAACTTTATATTTCTTAGCTTTACTTCGCTGAAGTCCATATTTATTGATTATAGATACATAAAATACTTTATTACCTACTTCAACATTATTTATTTATTTTAACTTCATACGTATTTTAACATGTTTACATGCCATTGTCAAAGGTTATATTAGAAAGTAAACAGTGTTCTTATAGCAATAGAACTTGGTGACTTGATCTCGGTAATCGTCTGCAGATGACTTGATTTCTTAATCCAAAATATCCAATAGGGAAGAATTTAAGAGATCAATTTGCTCGTTCATTAACGGTACAGTTTTTAATTTGTGAATTTCAGAAGCTTCTAATATATCTAATTTACGTTCATCGTCACAAAAGTGTAAACATTTTATAGTGTTATTAGATTTCATTAAATGATTAAGTTCTAGTAAGTGTTTACCGTAATTAGATTCATGTGGGTGTTTGTATTTGTAACAACGTACGTGTTCTTTATAACTAATATCAAAATTTCTAATTGTCTGGCCTATATAAACCGAATTACAATGCGAACAATTTAATTTGTAAATGCCTGATTTTAGCAAATCATATGTTTTCGATTTTGCATTAAACAAAGTATTTTATGTATCTATAATCAATGATAATATATTTTTAAACGTTTCTGAAGTTTTAACGAGGTTGCTATATTCCTATCAGCCTAAAATATACTTTAGTGATACTTAATGTTTCTTTCGTCAAGATCGACGATTTAAATAATGGAAGTATAGGTTGCAGAGCTCGATATTTTTCAGTAGATTAACCTCTTCAAATATAAAATCCTATACAAACCTAGCATAGCATATCTCGACAATTTTGCATGATATTTTATATCTTCGAAGTTATCCGTAAAGCATTTTATTGCCAACATTTTCTGATATTTATGCAAAGGGGCTTTATGCAGGTTAGCCCTATAATATCAGCCCATTTCATCTCCTAACTCTTAAACGACGATGTACAAACGAAAGAAGAAAAACTGTAGTTTGGAATACGCATCCTGAATGATAATGCATCGTAGCCCTCCTGAAGGGACATTACAGTTATCGCGTTATAATCAAACCAAAATTTTGCTTAAACTTCTTATTTAACGAATTTAATATAGAAGGTGTTTGCGTAATTTGCAAAGATTTATTACAACTTAAACAATAACGTACAAAATATAATCGACGTTGTAATCAAATTGTAAATCAATTTGGTTTCTGTTTGGCAAATACATCTTAATAAACACGAAAAAATTGATTATATGTAGTTAACTCTGTGAATATTTTTTTACTACACAACAGATTTGTTTCTGTTTATTCATTGAACGTGTTGGATCGTTTGTTATGCAATAAAAACTAAAAACGTCGTATCCACAAATTTATCAATAAAATATAATATGTACTACGTTCTCATACTTGTTTTCAAATCATACATAGATGAAATGGCAAAATTCTACAAAAATAACTTCATAATTTAATGTTATATAAGAGTCTGGCAAAAGTACAGAGAGCTTTTCTTTTTTCTGTATTTATTAATTTAGACAAATGAAATATGAAGGTATTATTATATTCATAAATTCCTATTATTTAATGTATATTTACATTTTTTCGCACTTCAGTGGTCACCGGAGATTACCACAGATTTCTTATTTTCAATAGAACACTCTGCGTATTTTGACATTTTTAAATTAAATTAAACTGCTAAGCATGATAGTACATTTTTAATAAATTTTTAAGATTAACACTGTTTTGGCCAAAGCCGTTTTTCGCCAAGAGTATCATGACTCGCATAAAATGGTTCCAACGGAGTAAAATATTAGTTTAAAAATACTAATCTATACAGAGTGCCCGTTTTAAAACTCCGAGCCTAAATTTATTTAAATAGGCAACACACAATACAAGTCACTGCCGACTATTATTTTAAAACAAAATATTTCTATAATTAAGATCAGGACAATCATGTTTGCATTAAGTTGGCAGTTTACTAATCAAATTCGTTAAGCCACATTACTTGAACGGTGCAAAACAAAGATTATCGATCACTAATCTTTGGTGCAAAATGTATTCCAACGCTGACAAAGTGGACATGCTTCTAATTCTGGGTGAATGTCGAAAAAATGCGAGTGCTGCCAGTACTTTGTATGCGCAACGCTTTCCAGGTAGATGAATTCCAACAGACAAAACATTTAGAATGCTTCTTCTGAATTTACAAGAGTATGGGCAATTTTCAAAACCAAAAGTAAGGGCACGGCAAGTTACGGTTGAACATAATGAAGTAGCTGTAACTGAAATGGTTACGGATAATCCCCATACAAGTCAAAAAGCGATTGCAAATGCCTTAAACATTAGCAAAGGTTCTGTTTTCAATATTCTTAAGGCGAACAAATTTCACCCCTACCATGTTTATACCATACACCATCTTGAAGATAGGGATTATGAGCATCGTGTTCAGTATTGTCTCTTTCTTAGACGGCAATTAAACGGCAATGCGGAATTTTTAAGTGTGGTATTATTCTGTGATGAAGCGAGGTTTTCAAACAACGACATGGTTAATCGACATAACTGCCACTATTACGCCCAAGACAATCCCCGCTGGATCAGGATAACTCATTTTCAGAGAATTTTTTCTCTTAATGTGTGGTGCCGTATTATTGGCTATTTTGTAATAGGTCCACATTTCTTTAATGGAAATTTAGATGGTGAAATGTATTTAAATTTCTTAATTAATGAACTACCGGCTCTCCTCCAAACAGTTCCTCAAAACGTACCAAATTGCATGTGGTTTTTAAATGATGGTGTACCTCCGCATTTTCATAGAGATGTGAGAAATTATCTTAACCAACGTTTTGAGGGACGCGTAATTGCACGAGGTGCATTGCATCCTTGACCTGCCCGTAGTCCCGATTTGACTCCGCTAGACTTCTTTTTGTGGGGCAAAGTAAAAAATGATGTCCATGAAGTGCCCATTCGAAATAAAGATCATCTACGCGAAAGGATAATTCAATGTTGTCGCTCTATCACACCGGAAATGTTAGCTCGTGTTAGAGGTTCGATGCGTAGAAGAATTGTACTCTGCGAAAACGAAGGGGGAAGGCAATTTGAACACCTGCTTTGTTAGTTTTTGTACTATGTTCCTATTAAATTATTGTAGTTATTGTTGTCAAATATTAAATTTGAGTTATTAAAGTAACCTTAAATTTGTACTTAATCATTAGTAGATACATGTACTGTAAAACAACTCTGATCTCAATTTAAAAATAAATGGTAGAAATGCATAGTGATCTGGGGGTTGCATTGTGTGTTGCCTATTTAAAAAAAATTAGGCTCGCAGTTTTAAAATGGGCACTCTGTATAATAAATGCGGAGCCCTTCTACTTTACTCAACTTTCTGACATTGTCACGCTTCTTTAACCTTCCATTTGTTGCTACCTGCATGGCCTGCCTGAACCTCGGTCACAAAACCGCTTTTACAGAGACATGTAGGCTACACTAAGCTTGGCGACGTGTCTTACATATATTATTAAAACAACGGAAAGCATGGCTCACGGGTTTCACTTTTTGCTTTTGATTTTAGATGTAGGGAAACAATGCTACCAAAAAAACATGTCTAACTTCCACTTCCGGATTTTAAAAGTTTATTTTCTCGAATAATTTTTGATACACCCTCACATTCCACGGCTAATCGAAATCCGACTATCCGTTTGCGAGTTATCGGTTGTAACCCACGTACACACCCACTCACCCAGAAACAGGCCTTTTTGTAAACTACTTTTTTGGGTTACTACAGGTTTAAAACATGTATTTCCGTCAAAATTTCGATTTCAAATATTTTTATTAAACGAATACTTCCCTGTGCTGAAAGTATACAAACGTAAACGAAACACTTTACCTGGATTTTCCTATTAGTACTTGAGAAACTTTAACTGCTCCCATTTTGAAAAGTGTTGTTGATGATGCACAATGATGAGAAGATAACGATTATGCAACGAACAAAACATAATATGACATACAGTGAAATCTAAGAAAGCGAATACCACGGTCGCTCCAGCGTAATTTCGTTAATTCAGGTTCCAAAACTTTTTAGGGTAGGTTGTCAATCTTATTCTACTACCGCTCATAGGCAATTTAGCTTAACTATAAATGTTTTGTTGACCTCTAATTTTGAGACGAAACAGCAAAAATTTTTATTGTTCAAAATTTATACAAGGCGTTACAGAGAAATTGCGGCTTATCTCTAGCAGTTTCCGGTTCAACCGGAAGTACTATAGAAATATTAGTGGTGTTCAGAGATAGCACCCACTCCATCATACAAATGATATTAACATTCAAATATCTCCTTTCAATTTACTAAAATCTTACATGAAAAATAGAACACAAGTTGTTGAAATTATGCATGAAGAAAAAAGAATATTGGACACGATTCTCTCTGAAAAACACGATCTATGCGTTCCCCAGGGATCCATTTTAAGCCAGTTACTTTTTGTAATTTTCACTAATGATCTACCACATAATTTCGGTAGCAACACTAAAGTAACAATGTATGTGGACGATATTAGTTTTGTGGTTACTGGAGTCACCTCAGGGCGTATTAAAAAGTCAAGTATTGGAGAGACTGAGAACTGGGAAACGTTGGTTTACATTTAATAAGCTCTATTTTGGTAAATTTCGATTTCAGAGGAATTACATTAAATTAGTAAAGTGGAGTAAAGTCTTAGGGTAACAAATTGATGAATACTTAAAGTAGACAGAATAAACGGTGAGCCATGTTGAGATTTAAATTAAATAAAGCAATTTTTATTGATTATACGTACATGAGATACTTTATTACTTCAACAATAAATATGGACTTTAACGAAGTAAAGTTAGAATTTATAAATAAAGCAATTTGTGCTCATTGTATCTTAAAACATAAGTGTCAAGAAGGCACCTTTAAAACTATATATTTTATTCACAATCAAGTAGTAATATGTCACTTTCCGGCTTTTAAAAAGTTGGAAAGTCATACATTGTGTCCCTAGCCGGAAAAGTCTTTTCCGGCTAGCTGGAAAAGACTTTTCCGGCTACTTAAACGTCACTTTTCAACAGCTTAAATGTTAGTGCCATTTTGAGTAGTCGAATTGTAATAAAACTATCCACAATGAAGATAATGTTTTATTTAATAAAAAACTAAACAATAACTTATTAAATTACTAAAACTACTCGTACACTCTAACTCACTATCAGACATAATATGCGTTAAAATGATAATAGTTATCAAAGCAAATAATTTGAAAACTGTACTGACAGAAAAAATAAAACTGTTGGCATGCTAGCAACACTTCCACAGATCTCTTTGTTAAAGTAGACTAATCAAATTATGATAAAACTGTCAATAAACATTAATGGAAATTATCTTTAAAACTCAATAATTAATTAATAACTGATCGTGAATAAAATAGTATACAAACCTCGGTGAAAAGTTTTCCTGTCTCGAGAATTAGTTGACCGCGGCGCTTCGCGTTACCATATCTCTCGACAGGAATGAAACACTTTCCACCTCGGTATGTAATATACTATTGCTTACTTTGAATCACATCTAAGATATGGAATGTTATTTGGGGGTAACTCTACACACTTTACAAATATTTTAAAAAGGCAAAAGAACGCCATTAGAATTCTCGCGGTGAATCATGTCGTCTTTATTTTATTAATTTAAAAATTTCAACAATTGTAAATATTTTCCTATACGAAAGCATTTTATTTGTTTACAAAAATCTCCACATACTTAACGTAAATTGTGATTTTCATAATTATTATACGCGTCAACACGTAAATCAAAGAAACGTATAGCAAATGTTCACAATGAAACTAAAACAATTGTTCTATATATATGCATTTTACTCGGTGGAGGAACTTTTCAATGCTTTACAAGCTGAGCTCACTTGTCTTAGTCTTATGTTTTATTTTGTATTTATACATAAATGTAACTTTTGTATACACATTCTACGCCTATGGCACTGAATAAATCCTATTCTGCTCTATTTTATTTTATTCCAATTCTATTTAAATTCTATTCTAATTCTATTCCAATTCTACTCCAATTCCACTCCAATTCTATTCCAAATATATTCCAATTTTATTTCCATTCTATTCCCATGCTATTCCAATTATATTCCGATGCTGTTCTAATTCTATTTTAATTCTATTTTAATTCTATTCTAATTCTATTCCAATTCTATTCCAGTTCTATTCCAATTCTGTTCCAATTCTATTCCGATTCTATTCCAATTATATTCAAATTCTATTCTAATTCTATTCCAATTCCATTCCAATTCTATTCCGATTCTATTCTCATTCTATTCAAATTCTATTTTAATTCCATTCTAATTCTAGTTTAATTCTATTCTAATTCTATTCCAATTCTATTCTAATTCTATTCCAGTTCTATTTCAATTCTATTCCAATACTATTCTGATTCTATTCTCATTCTATTCCAATTCTATTTTAATTCCATTCCAATTCTAGTTTAATTATATTCTAATTCTATTCCAATTCTATTCTAATTCTATTTCAGTTCTATTTCAATTCTATTCCAATTCTATTCTGATTCTATTCTCATTCTATTCCAATTCTATTTTAATTCCATTCCAATTCTAGTTTAATTATGTTCTAATTCTATTCCAATTCTATTCCAATTCTATTCTGATTCTATTCCAATTCTATTCCAATTCTATTCTGATTCTATTCTCATTCTATTCCAATTCTATTTTAATTCCATTCCAATTCTAGTTTAATTATATTCTAATTCTATTCCAATTCTATTCTAATTCTATTCCAGTTCTATTTCAATTCTATTCCAATTCTATTCTGATTCTATTCTCATTCTATTCCAATTCTATTTTAATTCCATTCCAATTCTAGTTTAATTCTATTCTAATTCTATTCCAATTCTATTCTAATTCTATTCCAGTTCTATTCCAGTTCTATTTCAATTCTATTCCAATTCTATTCTGATTCTATTCTCATTCTATTCCAGTTCTATTTCAATTCTATTCCAATTCTATTCTGATTCTATTCTCATTCTATTCCAATTCTATTTTAATTCCATTCCAATTCTAGTTTAATTATATTCTAATTCTATTCCAATTCTATTCCAATTCTATTCTGATTCTATTCCAATTCTATTCCAATTCTATTCTGATTCTATTCTCATTCTATTCCAATTCTATTTTAATTCCATTCCAATTCTAGTTTAATTATATTCTAATTCTATTCCAATCTATTCCAATTCCATTCCAATTCTATTCCGATTCTATTCCAATTCTATTCCAATTCTATTCCAATTCTATTCAGATTCTATTCCAATTCTGTTTCGATACTATTCCAATACTATTGAAATTCTATTCTGATTCTGTTCTCATTCTATTCCAATTCTAGTTTAATTATATTCTAATTCTATTCCAATTCTATTCCAATTCTATTCCGATTCTATTCCAATTCTATTCCAATTCTATTCCAATTCTATTCCAATTCTATTCTAATTCTATTTCATTATATTCCAATTCTATTCCAGCTCTATTCCAATTCCATTCCACTTCTATTGCAATTCTATTTCAACTCTATGCCAATTTCCAATTCCTATTTCAATTTTATTCTATCAATACAAATTAAAAAGTTATTCCGTGGACAGTGATTTTTAAACACACTTTATACCCAATACTGACGCTAAAAGAATAGTAAAGTAAAAATGCATTGGTGTTTAACTCTTAGATGTAGAATACTAAATTCTTTATATGAATCGCTTAATTTTATATTTAGACGAAATATTAAACAAAATCAATTTTTCAATGATAAAAGCAACTCTTGTAAACTGCCTAAACGCAATTTTCAACAAATTTATTTACGAAAGTGGTTATTGCCATGGTTACGACCACAGAAATTTGGTACAATTAAAGTTATCTAGTATTTGTTAGCCACTATGTTGTTATTGCATAACTACTCAATTTTCGTTTGCAGTGGCATTTCAAATTTGTAAAAAATTACTATAACAGTGGCTATAATTACACATACGCACTTGTGGAATAACTAGCAAGGTAAATTAGTAAATTAGGAGTGATTATTTATCTTTGGTAGCCATGAATACCTGGCCTGTGAATCAATGTGATATCGCTTGGCCGTCAAGATCCCCTGACCTATCAGTCCTAGATTATTATTTATGAGGATCTTTAAAGTCTCAAGTTTATTTCAACAAACGTCGCACACTCAGGGGTTTCAAACACCACATATAACTGAAAACAATCATTGACAACGGTGTCTAAGCCCATCAATTTCGAGAACTTATTGGAGAATGCATTCAAAAACTCGGTGCGCATTAAAAAAATATAATCTCTATAGTTTTAAGTTTCTCTTCACAATAACTATTTTTATTGTTTACATCTAATAGGGTGTTACTATTACTACTTTCTAAATTTAAAATGACATACGATAATACATCATCATCAATCATAATTTTAGCATAAACCTCATTACGAATTCAATTTGAAAAACATCGAACGCCTAATTTTTATTATTACTAAGTAGGATTGTCATTTGGTTTCACCCAAAAACGTTTTACTAAAAGATAACTTTATAATAAAATTATTCAAGCTTTCCTATTCATTTAAATTGAAACATACTGTATACTCCAGAGGGATATACCTATTGAGTTGAGCTTACTAAAACGTCATACTTTTACGGAAACGGTTTAAAAAACTGTACGTGTTATATCATTTTTCCTGACAGCATGTCAACTCGTAGCATTTTTTCAAACCGCTAACTTCACCGAACCGGACATGATAGAAAAAACGTTGCTTAGAGCCTGGATTTGCTCTGTTCACCTATACATTATTCTGCTTCACCTGCAACGAAAAATTGTTTTTATATGTTCATGGCAGCATGGCAACATTTGAAATGTGAAAAAATACGAGAATTTGTCAGACACAATATTTTAAATTTCACATAATGTTTTGTACTATGAACGAATAATTTATTTTTTTTGTTTTTTTTTTTTATAAAAAAGTTGTGACTTAAAATAATCGAGTAAGATAAATTTCTAAAATATTTTTAGAACATATACAGGGTGAGTCAACATGGCAGCGGTGGTCGATATCTTTTTTACTATTTAAAATACAGAAAAATTTTTCGGGTAAATGTTTTAGGGGACTAAAAGGGCCAAATTTTAAAATACAACTTAGTTATACAGGGAGTTTTATATAAGAGTGGCAAACCAAGCCTCCGTTTTTTTTAATAGAACACTGCATATTTTGCATATTTTATTCGCTTTTTCATTACCTTTCTGAATTTGTTTTGTTTTTAAAATTCCGTTGCGGCGTTACCAAGTTGTTCTATGTTTTTTGAAAAATTTTACATTTACAGACCTTGCTAATAAAATCTGCACGAGCCTTGTTTCCCAAAATTAGACAAACATTTTTGGTAAACGTTAGTCAACACCATATGCTATCATCTAGATATTTTAAAGTTAAATTTCGTTATACAGGGTGTTTGTTCTAGCAGTGCAACAATTTCTAACTTTGATGGTCATAACTCGATTTTTTTAATGGAACATTCTGTATATTTTTAAATAGTTGAATGGAGATCTCTGCGATCTATAAATGTTGTTAAATAATGGTCGTTCGTAAATCCAGCGGTTTTCGAGAAAATGAGATTCTAAGCAAATAATCAGGTTGTTTCCAGAAATCCAGACATCGTAGAAGGCAGTGACAACAGTTTGTTTTTTGTTTTTGCAAGAAAAAACTGTGAACATTGTTTTAATTTTTGTAATAAATTTGTTTTACTTTAAATCTTGAACCAAAATTGGTTTAATTTGTAGACTTTATTGTGACATTTGTTTCTATTCGAAGTAAAATAGGTTTTTTAAACAAAAGGCAAGTATTAATGCCTCTTACCAGCAACTGATTTCTAAAAATCCAGGAATCATACGTGTAGTAAGCATTGACTCCTGTTTTTGCTTAGAAATAAATCGGTATGACTACTTATTTAAAGTGTTTAGAATTCGTCTTAAATAAATATTAAACAAAGGTCAATCTAACCACATCCTAGTTCAAAATTTAAAATATGGAATGGGAAATTAGGCAATCATTTTAAAATTTATAAACAACAAATTTCTTGCTTGAATTACAACAATTTTCACAATTGTTTCTTACAAACACAAAAAAGTGTCAATGCCTTCTATGATGTCTGTATTTCTAGAAACTACCTGTTTTTTAGCGTAAACTTTCATTTTCCCGAAAACCGTTGGAATTAGATATAACTATTATTTAATAAAATTTCTACAGCAAAGAGAGCTCTATCCAACTATATAAAAATATACAGAGTGTTTTATTAAAATAAATCGAGTTATGACCCATTGAAGTTAAAAGAAAATTCACGAAATTTAACTTTAAAATATTTTGAAGATAGTACATGGTCTTGTCTAAAGTTTAACAAAAAACGTTTGTTTAATCTTGGGAAACACGGTTCGTGCAGATTTTATTAGTGAGGTCTGCAAATGGCAAAAGTTTCAAAAAAAAGTGGAATAACTTGGTAACGCCGCAATGGAATTTTAAAACCAAAACATATTTAGAAAGGCAATTTAAATTCAAATAAGAATATGCAAGAATATAAAGAATATACAGGGCGTTCTGTTAAAAAAAGTTTGTTATGCCACTCTTATATGGAACTTCCTGTATAATTAAAAATAATTTTACAATATGGTCCTCTTACTTCCCTAAATTATTTATTCGAAACATTTTTCTTGTATTTTAAATAGTAATAAAGATATCGACTACCGCGGCGCTGTTGACTCACCTTGTACTATGTACATACAACGCAGAGAAATATTTGGACAATTTTTCCCTCGTGTTTAATAGCCGCCTCGATTTCAATATGCAATTTACAGGGTGTTTCATAATTTATTGACAAAATCACTTTGTTTCTCGAATATTTAATTGAAACAAAAATACTTGTCAACCAGACAGACGCATTTTATTAGGACTTATCAAATCAGATTTGTATCTCCTTGTTCAACTTAATAAATTTTACTAGAATGCAATTTTAACACGAAAAGATGGCTGGCAGTTACATATTAAAACCAAGTTTCAAAAAGTAATAAACTAAAATTCCTGAAACGTATATTTAAAACTGAAAAGAAGAAAATACATTTTATTTATGTTCGTTCAAGTTCACTATAATTTATTGTAAATAAAACAAAAACACTTATTAGAACACAATCATTCAATGACATCTGATAACACTATAAAATTTTTACACTTTTGTGATGACAAACGTAAAAAAAAAGTTGGATATGCTAAAAGCATTTGAAATTCATAAACATTTAAAATTTGTAGTTTTAATGAATGATCAAATTGATCTCTTAAATTTACCGTTATTAGACTCTTTGGAATGAGATATCAAGTCATCTGGACGCAGATATAGAAAACCAAGATCAAATTATGAATATTTTTTGTTCCTATAGCAACACCAACTGTTTACTTTTAATCTTGTTTTTGATAATGACGTGTAAACATGTTGAAATACGTACAAAGCCTTCATTAATTACTCATACCCACGCGACCACAAAATATAGGCAACCCAACTTACACTGTTGGTAATCCTTTCATCCAAAAATTCCCAAGCCGTTTGTTAACTTATCAAAGCTTGCTTGTTTACATACATAACCTCACTTTGAGTGTTGACAGTGACACTTACAGGGAATTTTTAGTTATCACGAGTACCAATCCTGAACTGACTTCAACATCTAAACCTAAAACTCCCTACGTCACTGCGGACCAAAGGTCACGTGGGTATCAGTAATTAACGAAGGCTCTGTATAAACCTAAAATACAAAATGTGTTGAAGTTAAGAATTGTTTTATTTACAATAAATTAGAATAAAATACAATTTAAAAACGCAAATGAATCTCACCAACGAGCTTTGTTTTCCGTATACGATGAGGGTTCAAAAACATGTTTTAGAATGTTCATTTAAAATAATGCATTTTCTATAAAAAACAAAAAAACAAATTCATTTTTATTCGCTTAACACTGATCAAAGTTTGAGTTTGCCTGTTACTGATGATCGCTGTTTAAAACTTAAACTTGGCTCATTTCTGCCATTGTACCACGATTCCAGTAGTATTTGAATAAAATTAACTTTTGATGAAGGTAGAAAAAGTTTGCGCTCCAGGGTATTAGCAGACAGCAAATTTTTATTTCTTCTTATTTTCATAAACTTTCAACAAAATGACTTTTGTGCTCCTGGGCTTTAAATACTTCTGCTCGGTGGTGTTACTTGAAACAGTAAAATTAGAAGCCAAATATGTGACATAACTTTCTGAAAACGGCGATTTTATATTTGCGTATTTGAAACATACGACCCTTGATTATAGTATCAAGAATACGACGTTATTTGCTTCCAATTTTATGAACTAGAGTGTAGTTATTTTCGAAAAAAAAACTCTAGATGTTGTCTTGCGATTAAATAAAAATTCTCGACCTACAAAAGCTGTTTTTGGTTCCTTATGTCTACTAACCTATCTTTTACTCACATTTACAGCTCACGTAGCAACTGTTACTGTTAAGTATGTTCGGATCCGCTTAGGTCTAATAACTTAGTGCTCCATTTCCTAGTTAAATTGTATTACTAAACAGGGGTCTTCCTTTTGCTTTAACCTCGTTGCTTCTAACAACACTAAAAGCCTTCATTTACACATCAAGTTAACCAAATACGTCAAAAATTGTTAATGATGTTAGGAAAATGTTTCACATCTATAGGTAGGTACTATAGGTTAATTATAATAATTATAATAATTTAAAGAAGTCTAAAATATTTGTGCAAAATTACTTTTTAAATTGAAATTTCTTATATTTATTTTTCGATTAATACATTTATCCCTGTAAATTTTTACTAAATATCCGACAATTTGAAAACCGTTTTCTATCCAAAGTTTAATTAAAGTTCACTGCTCGAATTGAAATTAAAATTTTAAAAAAATGTATAATATGGCAACAACCAGGCACCCGTTTTTACGAAGATGAAAACATCAAAAAATCTCACTCGAACCACCAAAATACTAATTAAAATAGAGTCAATAAAAACCAGTGCCAAACGGCGTTATTACGTTAATTAAAGTCATAAACGTTTAAAAACTAATTTTGTGTCTTAAATAGTATACAGTGTGTCCAAAAAGTATGGAATATGCTATATCTTGGTAAATATCCATTTTATGGAAAAATATTTCAAATTAAAGTTGTTTGGTATTTAGTTTTA
Organism: Ctenicera cuprea; assembly: GCA_958336395.1. Taxonomy (NCBI): domain Eukaryota; kingdom Metazoa; phylum Arthropoda; class Insecta; order Coleoptera; family Elateridae; genus Ctenicera; species Ctenicera cuprea. The sequence goes on along the minus strand of OY284491.1, from coordinate 35,236,411 downwards.
GGTAACAAGGCAATACTAAATCATTATTGTTTTGAAAAACAAAAGCGCAGCCAATAAAAATTTCGTTTTTTTAATGACAAGCTACACCTATATTCTACTCATTTGATAGAAATAGTTTTTCTCTTTTCAATGATATAAAACTTTGGTATACTAACATAACAAAATTTTCGAGAAAACACAAAAAGCTGTTCGTATTAGCAGGCCTTGATTTTAACCAATCGCATTCGCATTTTCTTTTTTTAATTGTTTTTAATTGCTAAAAGATAACTAATTTCAGGCACACTACTGCGATTGTGATAGGTTCTTGTTTAAATTCAAAGGGTGGTAATATGAATAAGGTGTTGTTCGCGTTTTTCTCGAACATTTTGTAATGTAAATGTATTAAAATTTTACATCATTGAAAAGAGACAAAAAATCTCTACCAAATTAGTAGAAAAAAGCTTTGTCTTAAAAAAAATGACGTTTTATGCGTTGCGCTATGGTTTTAAAAAAAAATAATAATTTAAGTATTACCCTGTGGTGTAGAACTAAATATTTAAAATATTTTTCCATAAATGGATATTTACTTTAGCATACTCCATACTTTCCGGACACACTATATATCAGACATTAAGTATTTATCACGTATATTGATTTTGAAAATTAAGCAATAAAACATATAAAAAGATAATTGTAGCCCAACACCAAAAAAGTATATAATAGATATTTTAGGCTACATAATTGTAGGCGATTACGGTTAAAGTAAACCAAGAATTTTAAGAAATCGTATTTTTAGAAAATATGCGAGCAAAACATACATAATTTCCTTACAGTTAAAATTTTACATGCTAAATGTTTAAGGCTACTCTTATAGTTTCAACTTTACAATTTTAAACCTTCTTTTGGATATAAATCATTGCATATTTAATACCTTATACGTTTTAATAATTCACCTCTTTTACCGTGTCGAGGCGGATTTATTCTAGAGATTCAGTAATTTTTAAGTGTAATGAACAGACTTTCATGTATTGTATATTTGCATAAGCTTTAGAATTTCAAGGCATTTATAGTAATTCAGAGAAGAATTGTGAAATAAGAGATAAATGTATGCAAGCGCAGCTAGTTGAAGAATAATTTATAAATTTTAGGGTACAAATTATGCTTGAGGTTCTAACAAGTTGTATATAAATAGGAATAAATTATTAAAAATATTTATTATGATTAACATTGAACATAATAAAAATAATGTGTATATATGTATACATAACAAAATACTCTCATAGTTGAAAGAAATTTTTTGGTATACTTACACATATTTTTTGCGTAGTAATTAAAAGTTTTAATATTGATAATCTTTTACGGCACTTAAAATTTCAGGAAAATAACGACGACTTTTTTTGCAAAAATTAAAAATTCATTTTCTTCGATATCGACTATCTTAATTCAATGTAAAAAACACTGAAAAATTTTTCCGACGATTTTAAATTATTTCACAACAAAAGCAATAAGCAGAGACATTGTGGCATTTATTAGCTGCCTGTAAAAAGCCATTCGGGAAACCCACATGAAGTTTTGGTAAAACTCATAGATATGGGGTTTCCCCAACTTCTTTCTTCTACATATTATGTGTCATAAATATTGGTATCCCTATGGATTTTCATTTTACAATTAAAAGATATTTATTTGTATTTCTGATTATTATGTAAAGAATTGTTTATTTGACAAATAACTATGAAATGCAACAAAATATCCTCAGGGCATTAAGTTAATTGGTCTACAAATTATAATCTTACCTCTTTATGCTTGTTCCAAAATTGCTTAAACATTTTTGTAATATTTAATGTGGTTTAATAAATTAGAAAGAATCACTTGTCTGTTTGTACATGTATGATCGTGATGACTAATAGGAGTTCCCCCTCATTATCCAGACCTGAATTTAAAATTCCCCTCGTATTTCATCAGCTTAACACAGTATAAAAAATTCCACTTAACTGGAACATGTTAATGCATTATTTTTGTGGATTTATTACAAAAAAAGTATTTTCCGGCGGTTTCATTATAAAACAACTTGAGGTTACGTTACACCAACATTTCCTTATTATATTATTATTATACCAATAACCGTCGGAGATCAAGGAGGTCTTGAGTTAACTTCACTAACTTGATAACTTTTAACCCAATATATAAATTGTCCTTGAACGGATATAACACTCAAATATCCGGTGCATTGCCCTGCACTCTACAAATTTTACGCTTGATTACGCAAAACCGGCGGCAAATTTAAACAACGGCACACCACACGCACCCACATGTAAAATTAAGCACAAAGTAATTTACCTTTCTAGTAAAAAAGCAGCCTTTGCCATTTTTATCACACATTAACTAAATCAACGGTCTCAACCACCAACTTGATTTTGGCCTCCCTTGCTATTGATTTCCCGGCCGTGACGTCATTTCTTGTAGGGGTGCTCGCGCAGTTTGAATTTTCAAATGCCATTGGTTTTTCCCTACTTGGCGCCAATTTTATATCTCTATTCATGACTGATATCACGTATCAGACATGCGATTTTAATGGATTAAAGTTGCAATACATCGCCGTACAATAGACTTATTGTGCTATAAAATCAATCTATCGATTATTAATTTTGATTTGTCACATATCTTTCAGTAACTTTTAAAGTTGTTAATTTCCTTCTTACAAGAATAATAAAGGCAAATTTTAACTTACTGTGATAAATTTGCTGTTAATTTCAAGGCTTATGTATGCATTTACATTACGTTAGGGAACAAATTAAAAAATAAGCTAAAACTAGCTATCGATATATTATCAAGATGACTTGCATCCCATTCTTTTTACCGCTCACCCTTTCCGCTTTTCTATATCTCTCCGGCTTTTCTCATTCCACCATCTCTTTCATATAGGCTTTCATTATCTCCGTACCGTATTTATACAAACGTTCATTAGTCCAGCCGTATCGGCTCAGTTTACCATTAAGTATCTCGGAAAACTTTAACAACAATATATTGTTCCTCTAAAGGTAAATATCGTAGTAAAAATTAAAGTTTAAAAGAAAGTCAGAATCAAACTACAACTTTAAAAGATACATTTTAAATAATTTTTAATACGACGTTACTTTTTCCATCTACCTTCAATGCATCAACAAATTAAACTTTTCAAAAACGTGTGGAGGCTATCGAGTTTGAACAAAAATGTACAAAAAAATCAGTGCAAATACTGCCCCTAAAGTGTGAAAAAGTAAAACACCGTGTTCTATTCACTCTGAAGATGCAAGCTGCAATGTCTTGCGAAACGTTAGTTTGTATGGGTTTACAAACAGCTAACAGGCACAAACCGATTAAGTATTATTGTCCTGGCAAACAAACTACATTAAGGTCAAATCCTTGTCCGCCCCAAGGTTTAAATAAACTAAGCACACGGCCCTGTTTAGGCAGGCAGGGCCTACAAACAAATATTGCTCAGACTTCTAGAGCAAATGCTTGTAAAGGCAGACAAGCTACAGGTCGGCCCCTACCTGATTATGCTGGCTGTAGTTCCCAAATGAGGACGCGGTCTAAGCCGAAAGTAAATTGTAATATTGACAGTATTGTTGTTGTTATGCAAATTCTGAAAATTTAGAAACATCTACTAATTTAACACAACCTTCTATGAAAATACTATCAAATATCATTTCTACCTCTTAGTGTCAGAGTTTATCTGTAATAAATTCGTAACTGTCTCACCATAACAAAACGACTAAATCTTACATCTCGGAAAGATTTCTCACTATAACACAAATGCTGCTGCTTGCATGACGTTTAGTTTATTGATTGTTTTCAGTTAAAGTTTACGTTTGCTTTCACTTCTCTTGGTATAATTTATTTATTTATGCTTCTAGCAGGTGGCAAATGTATGTTTACCGCCCGACAAGAACATTTCGCACAGCATATTTAATACAATGTCTTTCAATAACAGACAAACAAATTTTATCACTAAGGCTACTATTTTTTGCTACTTATATTATTAAAAAGCTGCCGGGAACAACAAAGACCTTCTCACAGACATTTTACAAAATAAACAATATACGCTACGTATTTCACACTCTATTGTCTTACATATTGAGAGCTACAGTAGCCGTAACATTTTATTTTAAATGTCCCAGTAAGCAACAAATCTTAATGCGTTTACATAAGTGAAACATTCGGTTTCGCTTCTCGCTGGGCGGCAAGCGTACACGTGTACATTACTAACTCTCATTTAAAACGAACTAGCTGAATCCGTACTCCTTTGTAGTTCCCCTACATTCAGTATGGAAATGTATTGTGATCACGAAAATGTTCGAATATGACATTTTGACGGAAATACATGTTTTGTCCCTCCAGGAACACAAAACGGTGATTTTTAAAAAATGACGGTTTATAACGTGCTCGTGTGTGTCACGCGATATCTCAGGAACTATTGGACTGATTTTAATAAAATTTGGTATGCCTAGATACAACAAAAAGTTATTGAGCTATTAAGTTTTATTTTATGAACCGGAACAGGAAACAGAAGTTAGACATGTTTTTTGGTAACATTTTTTTCATAAATGGGATTTTATAAATGTAAGAACAGAATTTTATAGAGGGATTTAAGACAAATACAAAGTTTTTACGGGCGCTCTAGATTTAACATGGTTATGATGTTTGTAAATGTTTGGCTGTAACGTATATTTACTCAAAAACGAGTTGACGGATCAGGATTAATTTTGGTATGTAAAGAGACGCAGAGAAAAGAATTGTTATTATGCAAAAGATTTATTTACAAATGAAAACTGTGTAGCGATTATTGCCAAAAAACTATTGCTCAAAAAGTGGCCACACGATTTTCGTAAACTTTGTTTAGTCAAGACAGGGGAATTACAAAGTAATGCCCTCTAATGTGCGGCGAGAAAAGTTGCAAAGCAACAAACCGATATATAGTTGTGAAAGGAACCCGCTAAGCGAGTATCTACAATCACTAGCGGCCTCTAGGCACAGCACACGAAACGCCGTGTTGCAAAAGTAAATCAAAATCTTTTTCTTGATTAACTTTGTTTAGGTTTATAAAGCTAGGGATTGGCTACTATCTGTTTCGCGCCCCCAGTCCAGTAATTTCTCTTTGGTGCCTACTGTGAATTTTTGAAAAATGTAAATTCATGCCTTTAATAAGCAGGTGACTATTAAAAATGTCTGTTACTGCTAAAGTGCTCGTGATTAATATTACAATAATATTAAAGACTTATATTTAGGTGCAGCAATATTTAGGGGAGTTGATTCAATTATTTGAACTTTGCACCAATTAAAATTATTTTACTTTTAATAATAAAATTTATTTCCAAAAAGATGGTTTACCCATGGGAAGTCCAATTTCACCTCTTTTAGCTAACATATTTATAGAAAATCTAGATCAATTATTCGAATCAAATCAATCTGAGAAAGTTATATTTTGGTTTCGTTATGTTAATGACATTTTAGCATGTTTTAATACTTCATTTGATTTAATATAATTAATGAATTTCTAATTTTTATTAACAGCTTGCACCCAAACATAAAATTTACACTAGAAACTGAACAAAATAAGTCCATTAACTTTTTAAATTTAAACATAAAAATTAATTCAACTAATAAATTTGAGTACTCAGTTTATAGAAAACCTACACAAACAGACATTACAATACCACACGATTCTTGTCACCATAAAACACATAAATTATCAGCATACAGGTCCCTGATACATAGACCTTTGACGGTCACTTTAGATGAAATTAATTATAATAGAGAAATTTTAATTATTAAACAAATTGCATACTGTAATGGTTATAATACTAAACTTATTGATACATTAATTAAAGAAAAAGATTATAAATTAGCCATTCAAATAATTTATCCGAATACCCTAACTTCGTTCGATATAATTAAATATGCTTCGATCCCATATTTTGGTGACAAATCAGAAAAAAATTGCTAAAATTATAAACAAAACAAATAAATATAAAGTAAGCTTTAAAACAACTAGGAACATCTAAAACGCGTTGTTTAATGCAAAATCAAAAACAGACGATTTGCTAAAATCAGGCATTTACAAATTAAATTGTTCGCATTGTAATTCGGTTTATATAGGCCAGACAATTAGAAATTTTGATATTAGGTATAAAGAACACGTACGTTGTTACAAATACAAACATCCACATAAAGCCAATTACGCTAAACACTTACTAGAACAAAATCATTCAATGACATCTAATAACACCATAAAATGTTTACACTTTTGTGATGATAAACGTAAATTAGATATACTAGAAGCTTTTGAAATTCACAAACATTTAAAAACTGTACCGTTAATGAATGAGCAAATTGATCCCTTAAATTCTCCTCTACTGGACATTTTGGAATAAGAAATCAAGTCATCTGCAGACGATTACCAAGATAAGTCACAAACTTCGATATTGCTATAACAGCACTAACTGTTTATTTTTTCATATAACCTTTGACAATGGCATGTAAACATGCCGAAATACGTATAAGGTTAAAATAAATAGATATTGTCAAAGTAATTAAGTATTTTATATACAGATACTCATTAATTAATTTATTATTTTAAAAGAACGTGAGGCATAGGCTCAAGTGTTCCGCTAGCTTATATTATTTCTCTTACTGCAACTGTCTTAAACTGATAGGTATTAAATCTTGTTGAATATTTATTGCCTTCGTCAAATTTTCAAAGATTCCTAAAAAGTACCTACAACTTTATAGAAACAATAATTTACTATGCTCACGTGCTAATTGTTTTAAAATATTAAATATTGGTAATTGCGATAAAATTATCCATGATTTGAAAAGTAATCATCGGCATGAAGTGCTTGTTTCAAAGGCGACTGCTATTAAGTTTTTATTGGATTGCCCTGTAGTTCCATCACAAATGAAATATTTAACGAATGCGTAGATAACCTGTAAACGTTTTGTTTAATATAGTATGGATTTTTTATAATATGCACTGTATGCAATAGTTTCAACATTTACATAAGTACCTATAAATGACTTTTGATACACTTTTATATACTTTAATGTATTACCATGTGTATTTAGTTACTTTTTCGTTCTGTAAATGAATGTCTCAGATGGAATTGATAGAATCTTAGGTGCAATGCTGCAGTACAAACGCTGAAAATTACTATAAACTGTAAAAAAGAAATGTACATTGTATAGGGTGTCCAAGATAAGGAATGCATGCATGGAGACCTCGTAAACGGTAAGAGATAGAGATTCGGTTAAATGAGAAGAATTACTCAGCATCTCAAGTACTACTATGATCCACATTCAAATCCTAAAATTTTTGCTTAATTTTTAGTTCAGACAGAAAAAACTAAAATTTTCAGTTTTCGTTTTTGGTGTATAATTCGATTATTATCAAAGATAGCGCAAAGCGGTTTTATTATTATTAAGACACTTTTTACACAGATTTAGAATCTAAAATTAATTTTTTATAGGTCTTTAAATATTCAAGGTATTGACATTAACTACGCTTTTTTAAATATGCGTCAAAGGCGGTCATATCATTATTGGATAGAGCTCTTTTTTCTCATTTCTCTGATATATGGTTTAATAGGTTTATTTTCACAAATAACGAAGTTATAAGTAAGAAACTACAAGCTATTTAAGAATTGTGATAAGTGTCTATCTATATCTATATCTAGATACTAGAAAAAAATGTAAGTTTTGATCGTTGTATTAAATAAATGGATTAACGATCCCGGACTGAAAACCAACCAACAATGGAAGACTATCGAACATTTTGTCCACGGAAATATTTTAAATTGATTTTTCTAGAGGTCTTCGTTGTAATTCAATTATTTAGGGACATGCCTTAAAATTTTCACAAACCTTCTGTTTATATTCTGACTATTCTGTTAAAATATAACATTGACAACGACACTATGACCGCTGCTTTTCCAATAAAGAGGAGATATAATACATAGTGTATAGATAGACATATCCGAATTAGTAAGTAAATGCAGTTGATGTGACCGTGCACTCTAGATTATTAAACATAAGCAAATTTTGTTTAGATGCGGAAAAAGCAAAATCCGCATATCTGGTATATACCTGCAATACATATGCAACTTAGATACGATAAACGATAAAAATAAAAGACGTAAAACTGCTAAGATGACGTCATAAAGATAAAATCTCTACTTGCAGTTACGATGCAACAACGTTATGTCACAGATAGGAAACATAAACATGCAAAAGTAACAAGCACATATACAGAGAGAGTTAAAAGTATGGAGACACCGATATGCTGTCGTTAATATTCATTTTATAAGAAAATGTTCAATGCAAAGGTTTTTTATGAAATTTTGATCTACATATTGATATACACGAAAAATTTTATTATTCAATTGTTTTTGAGTTATCACTTTACGCAATATTTTTTTAAATGGCAACCTATTAATGTTATACTGCTATTCGATAGAGAATTCTTTTCTCTTTACAATGGTATAAAAATTTTTTGGGTTTGCATAACATTTCTTCGAGAAAATGCACGTTAAAGTTTTTACAATTAATTAACTTCCCAATTAGTAAACGATGCAGCCATCATAAATAAAAGTTAAGCGATAAACAAAGGCGAGCGAATTTAATATTTTTATTTTATGAAAAATTATTTGCAACAAAGTTGTCGGTCAAAATCCTATTGTTAGAAAGAAATTAATAACTAAATTAAACAAGGACAAAAAAAATACAATGATGTTACAAACTACAAAAACATTAACAAAAACAAGTAAATCATAAATAAATACGAATAAACACTTAATTCTAGTGAATTAAATGTTCAAACTGTCCTCCATTTACAATTTGACAATGACCCAATCAATTTACAAAACCCCGAAGAGAATTTTCTAAGAATTCACGGGGAATTTCTTCCATCGTTCTGGTAATTCGGATTCTTAAATCTTCTATGTTATTGGGCATATCTTTATAAACTTTGTTTTTTACGTATCCCCAAAGAAAAAAATGTAAAGGGCTTAAATCCGGCGAACGGACTCGGTTTTCTCGTCTCCCAATCCATCTAGTTGGAAACACGTTATTCAGATGTTGACGAAAATTTGCACCACAATGTGGTGGGGCGCCATCTTGCTGGAACCAGATATTGGGGAGGTGTCCATTGTTTTCGTGGGGATAGAAAGTAGCATAAGCAGGTATAGTTTGATTTTGCAATAACTGCAAATACAGAGCCGAAGTTAAATTGCCATCGATGAAAAGGGGACCGATAATATGACCCCCTAGAATGCCCGCCCAAACATTAACCTTTTGAGGATACTGCGTATGGTGTTCCAAAACCCAATGAAGATTTTCCGATGACCAGTATCTGCAGTTATGTCTGTTTATTTCACCATTAAGGCAAAACGTAGCTTCGTCAGATATTGTTGACAAAATTTTCATTATTATTGCAAATATTTGACATTTCCTCACAAAATTGGAGTCTCCTATCAAAATAATCCTCCATCAACTCGTGTATAAAGTGTACCTTATAGGGTTTATACTTTTCACTTTTTAAAATTGAAACGACCGAAGACTGGGAAATATTGAGATTGGTCGCTAATTGCCTGGTTGGTAAATGGGGATCTTCAGATACAGCCAATAAAACATCCAGTTTTTTATCATCACTTGTCGATGTTCTGGTCTACCACTCTTTGGTACATTTTTAACGCTACCCGTTTGTTCAAAACGTTGTAAAGTTTTACCAACAACAGATTTAGAAATTGGATTTCTATTTGGATGCGTATCATTAAATAAATTACAAACGTCTTGTAAACTTCTACGTCTATCTCCATAACCCAGCATCATAAGTATTTCAATTCTTTCACGTTCACTTAAACTCGCCATTGCTAATGCTAACAGCAATAAATTACACAAAATTGAAAAATGTTGTAAACAAACAAATTCAGCCTTAGTGATATCGCCTTTGTTTATCGCTTGGCTTTTGTTTATCATGGCTATATCGTTTACGAATAGGGAAGTTAATTAATTGTAAATACTTCAAATTCAACGGGCATTTTCTCGATGAAATGTTATACAAACCCAAACAATTTGTATACCATTGTAAAGAGAAAAGAATTCTCTATCGAATAGTAGTATAACATTAATAGGTTGCCATTTAAAAAAATATCGCGTAAAGTGATAACTCAAAAACAATTGAATAATAAAATTTTTCGTGTATATCAATATGTAGATAAAAATTTCATAAAAAACTTTTGTATTGAACTTTTTCTTATAAAATGAATATTAACGACAGCAAATCGGTGTCTCCATACTTTTAACTCTCTCTGTAGATGCAGTACATGTTAATTCAGTACATTTCAAGCATACATTGGAGTACATCTTCTATACATATAACAACTATATCTAGCAATCTCTGCGTATATTTATTAACAGCAATATTTTAACCGATTGGCTATTTTATAAGAGCACAAGTGTTAAACGCTACAAATAAATCGTGTCAGTTGTTTTGTATAAGAAAAATTAATAATACTTGTTCTTTCAATTTAATTTAAGTTTAAATACGAAAGTTTTGTTTTTAATTTTTGAAAATGAATAAATGATTGTATATTTGAATCTTGTACATTCTAAAAGTTATTGAACAATGGTTGATAGCCGCACCTGTAACAGCAATAATTAATGCAAATATTTTTGAGCAGAAAATCATAAACGTTCAACTTGTAAAATTTAGATATCTTAGTAGAACAAATGGTATTGGAAGCAATATTTACAGGCAGAGCGGTTTAAAATTTACTAGGCGAACACAAAAGTCAAAAGGGTATCTGGTTGTTAGCAGAACTATTCAATTTTGAATTTCTAACACAACCGCAAAAGTAAATGTTATTGAGAAATAACTAAGGTTGAAAGTAACTTCCAGGTTTTAAGCGTTCTTCGAAGATCGACGAAAACTGCTATATAATAATTTAAAAGACACCCTGCTGAAACTGAATTTTTATTTAAACAATAAAAGTTACAGTACAACTTTTAACTTGAATTGATTTCGTAATTTGGTAAGGTTCATTTTCCTTTATGTTTTGTTTAATTTGACATATTGCAACTCGAACATAACTGAATAATAAATTGCTTTAGTTTGTCGAGCTGTTTTTAGAAGATATTAGCATGTCATTGTTGACATTTTAATTTAGGTATCACTTCTGTAAGTGTAGTTGAATAAATAGAGTATGTACGACAAAATGAATGGCAAAGTACTTTATTGTTTCCGATTCTAATATGCATTCAACTGAAAAAAAAGATCATGTTAGAATTGTAAAATGCCGTAAACGAAATTACTTTTAATTACTATTTCACTATTAATTTTGCTAAAGATTGAGTTCAATTAAAAATTTAATACGTTATGTCTTTGATTACTTGATATTAACGTCTTAATAACAAAATATGGAAAAAGTGCATTTTTCTTTCAATCGCTGTAACTTAAAAATCAACCATCCCAGTTCATTTATGATGGTAGATTTGAATAAAGTTTCTTGCAAGCTTTCCAATGAGCCCACACATAGCATAAATAATAATTATAATAAGCTTTATTGAGTGCTACCATTACATAGCAAATACACATTTTATTTAAAGATCGCTATTTAAAAAAATTAAGTCAAGGTGGCTGGGGGTGCAGAGGTTGACGTCGGAAAACAAAAGATATCACGTAAAGATGCAGTTATATTTAAATCATATTAGGTGTCCGAGGATTTTTTCAAAAACCAACGCGCTACAGAAATACGAGTTTTATTCCTTACTTTTGAATAACCCTGGATATGACGTGTAATAAACTAGTTATATTTTCTTAATAAGTTTCTTTGTTTCTGATTCAGGATCTTCGACTAAACTTACTAACCTATTGTTACAATCTGTACAATTGCATTTACTGCAGCATTTTAGTCCCTCTTTTATACAAAGTATGTTTGTTTAAACTTCCTAAGTTAATATTTAGAAACTGACTTGCATACCAGATTTGTAACTGAAACCGTTTTCTATTAAATCATACAATTAAAAAAAAACACCTTCAGTGAGAGCACGTTAAGAAGTTTCCCTTGGAACTTGCGTGCTTGTTTAAGTGTTTTTAAAGTTCACCTTTTTAAATTAATATATTTGAACGTATTTTAACACCACTCCAATATAATAATAATTATTAGAATAACAATTAAATAAAAGTTAGTTTATGTTCCAGACTCTATCGTCCTCTTAGGCGGTGGTTCGAATCCTGTTTGGGTACTTAAAATATACTCGGACATTTTTCGGATTTTAGCCGTGGAAATTACCACGGTTCCGCCGAGTTTCCGTCAGGATAGCTTTCATCTTTAATATTAAGATGAAAATCGTCAACGCAACTCCATGAAACATTACTACAAATCTACTCCAGCGCCATCTACCAGCAACAGTACGGACTAATTATAGAATACTATAATAATAATATTAATCTGTATCTGTAATATACTAAGAAAAATAAAATGTGGTAATAAAAAGGTATGACACCTCGAGAAGAAGAAGATGTTCCACATATACTTTAATCAAGTTGTGTAACAAATAAGTAATTGCTTGAAAAACAGTTTGAAGGTTATTTGACCAAGTTAATAATTTTACTAAATCGTATTTTAGGTACTTATTTTGAACTAACTAAAATATATTGTCGACGACTGATTATTTTGTAGTAAAAAGGACGATCGATGTCTAATATAATAATACTGTTTAAAAAAAATATTATCGGTTAACCGTCTGTTAAAGTGATTTAAAGAAGAACTAGCGGAACTTGTGGGCTATGCCTCAGCATAGATTAATAATCTATGGCCTCAGGGCGTAGCACCACGGATACAGTAAGTCGTTTGAATTGCGAGCTTTAGGATCAGCGAAGCTGTTATTATAACTCTTGTTTCCAACGTTTGGATCAACTTTATTTTATATTTACTAATTGTGAACCTAAACAAAATGAATACGGTTCATTTCATGTCATAACTAAACCTGACTTAGCCGTATTTATTTTAGAAATTTATGAACGCAGATTGATTGTAGTATAATTGTTCAGAAGCTATTTGTCCAATTTCCGTTTTGACTTGTACATATTTCCGATATATGTTAGGAATGAACGAGTCCTCAGTAAGCACGTCTTGTATATAACAGTAGTTTTTATCATAAGATTGCTTTATAATCTCAGGCTCCGTAGTGAATGCTGTTTCTAATAAAATTAGAATAACTTTCTGTGTTTAATGCTTTTATTATAATAATTGTCCGTTATTGAATGAAATTATATACACTGCGCTCTGAGAGATTCTCAAGTAAGCGTGGCAATTACACCGATCTTTAAGACTGACAGAAGGAATGAAAAAGTCACATCGCAGTAGATTTGTTTATAAAGACAACAATTAAACATACCAACAACTTAATAAATCAGACTTGGTTTTCTGTTTTCTATCGTTTAAAGTTAAAAGCCTTCACATGATTAGAAAAAATTAAGCGTTCAACAAATATGATGCAAAAGAAAGTATTATTAATTGTGTACGAATTTATTGGTGTAAAAATCAACGGTGGCATTAGTTTCAACTCTTAATGTAAGGAAGTGTTTTGTACTAGATTTGTTCGTGTATTATATTTATTGTATGCGTCATTGTTTAATTGTTTTAAATACATTTCTTATGTTTCTTGAATGTTTATCTATAGCCGAATTATAATTAAAATATATTATAGTATATTATTATATGAGCGATTATGACAGCCATTATTCGCGAAGATGATGTTTGAGCCCACGAGCCGCAGGCCATAATCGCGAATGTGATACTATGCTGTTTCTACACCTATTAAACAAAGAAATTAGACTCGTTTTAGTGGTTGAATTATTAGTTTGCACAGATTGTAAAACGTAAACAAGCAATATGGCGATACACATGGCTGTCACGCGAGTCGATTGTCAGCCGCAGAAAGAGTTGATCGCGGGCGATTTAAAATATCAGCGAAACAGCGATTTTTGAATTTGTATTTGTGATTGGTCGGATACAGTGAATTATGAATCCATAATTCACTACAGTGAATTATAGGTACGATTTTTTACAAAAAATGCTAATAATTGTCATATAATTAAATAGGTGTAGAAAAAAAAATTTAAACAACGATCCAATTGGCATATATGGTTTACAATGGCGGTCCGTCTTATTAGGCAGGATAGGCAGTGCCTACCTATAATTTCCCAAAAAAAATCAATTTCTAACTTTCAATTAAAAAAAAGTTACTTTTACACAGTTTTTACTTTTTAACACCACCGCATAACATAAAAATTAGGCGCCAAATAAATAGAATGTTGTTTTTAAACACAGTTTCGCATACGCAAAGGCCGAGCTTATCGGGCCAAATGATCCTAGCTACGACACAATCAACTCATCTATTATTCTTAATACGTTTGCAAGTACACTGACACAAATAATGCAATGATAAGATAAACAGACGCAAAAAAAATAGTAGGGATTTCAGAACACAATAAGCATGGCAAAGGCACGGCCTTTGTAGTGGCTTCACGGCGCCAGTCAGCGGCAGTTAGTTGCAGCGTGCAGCTATTGTGTGTTTATTTATTTCATGCGTAGTTTTGCAAATTTGCAGTAAATATGGAAATTCTCGTTGACCAGCTTTTAAAAGAAAAATTTCATGGATGTTCTTACGAAAATCAACTAGAAATAAAAGATCATGGGTGATGTACTCCAAAATAACTAGAGCCGTTACAGACAGACGCAGACGGTAGAAAGAAATCAAGATTGTGTAATACTGAATGGTATAAAAGAATGGACTGGCTAACTGGTAGCGAAATTAAAGGTAAACTATTTTGGTAGAATTGCTTACTATTTTCATCTATATCTCACCCCTCAAAAATATAATCTGAAACAGGATACTCTAATTAAAAAATCTTTTAGTTGCAATTAAAAAACGTGC